>FR990135.1:8305424-10833931 GCA_905404295.2 Ochlodes sylvanus
TTATATTTGTACAGAGTACAGTAAAATCAATAGCTTTGTGTTTATTATTGAATAAAGTTTTATAACTGCCAAATAATATTTTTTAGAAGATTGATTTAGTTTTTAGGAAGGAAATAAACATACCTACCCTACCTATTGTATTTTTGTGTATAATTATTATTACGTTTGATTTATCAAAAGAAACCCTATTAATATACCTCCACTATCGGTCTGTTTGTCTATCTGTCTGTCACAGAGATTGTTGTTGTTGTGGCTACAGAGTTGTTTGCAGTAATTAAAAAAGACTCCAACCTAATAATAATCAATACCTAGCATGGAAGAAAACAATCGAAACAGACATTCCCTGTTTAGCGGGTGTCATGTCAAAATCCATGTTCATTTTTTAAATTCATTCATTTCAATACGCCATGAGAGTAGTTTTATCTGTGTTTTAAATTACTGTTAACACATAATTAGGTGGTACCGAAACCTACGCATGCGAGTCCGACTCGCACTGAAGATTTTCATAATATAATCTGCTGTGAGTGTACGTAAATTATATTAAATAAAAAATAAATTAAGATTTTTTATGTAGGTATTGTCTTGCTGACTGTACCACGGTTTATTCTTGAGACTTCCGACGCCGTTCACAGCTAACAAGGCAGACATCATATAATTTGGGACTGGATGCCAAGACATTGTCGAAGCAGCTGCTTGCAAACAATTTTCACGTCTCAAATAGGTAGTGCCTTATTAAATCAAACCAATCATCATTTAGAAGATTTTAAGAAATTGTTAAGCTTACTACTTACAACTTACTAAATATTGTCAAAAAATGCACACCAACCGGTCTGTAGTTAGGTAATAGAAATAGGTGGATCGGTTTATTGTCAGAATTAATAGGTTTTATTTATTTTTTGTACTAAGCGTATTCCTACGTGTGAAAACCATACTCGCTACTAACAGATCGTTTCGTTATAATTTTATTAAACGAACGATGAATAATAAAATGTAAATTGTTCGTTTAGAGTGTTCGTTTGGAAATATCTACCAAATACGGTCTGTATTTAAGATGTTTTGAACGTAGCTACAGTTATATACAAATATGTTTCGATTGAAATTGTAATTTTCGGGACTGGAGACCATCTTATGTTTTAAATTAGACTCTTAATTAGCTTTTATTAAATGTAATACATTTTTATCGGTTGTAATTGCCGTTACGGCTACTTAAGCAGCTTCGAGCGAGTTAACGGCTCCCAATAAACTGTTTCTTGTAACGAGAAAAACATTATCTTTCATTAATAGAAATGTATAATGATTAAGAGAAACAGATACACCACTTTCTAGGCTATAATTCACGACAGTCGGTTTTCGGTTAGTTAGTAGGTACCTATGTTAGAGAGCAGTAATAAAAAATTATACATACGGAGTGGAAGTAATCGGAATATCAATATTCTCGCCGTAATTAAGCAGTTTATCCAAAATAATGCTTTTTTTGCTAATATAATTAGCCAAATGAGCAGAAACTTATAGGTAATTAATCTCCTTGTATAATCCTATAGTAAAATATGAAAATATCGCGTTGGTTTAGTTTTAAATAACATTTTTGTCAGTTTCCAAATAAAAAAATGGGTTTTCTACGAAAAAAATGCTTTTTAAGAATAATTTTAGTTCATGTAAGCATACTTAAACTTCAAGTTTTATTAAAATGTCGGCATATTTTCAAACAGATCTGTGAATTATGCATAACATGCTTCGCGAAGCGCATAACAATGACTGGTAGTGAAACCTTGCTATGCAAGCGATTTCGGTCTTGGTTTGCGATGGCGCCGCCAAGCACACCATGTAAAATATACAGGGCAAAAGTCAGTCACGAACGACACTTCCGATCTCTGATGTCCTGGTAGTTTTATATTCTACAGATGGTTCCTCTGGTTATTTATAGGTAGCCTCGCTAAATATAATATTTGCATGGTTAAATAAATAAGGTTCAGTCAGGTAAAATACTCTATTTTTTCCTAAAAGCCCGCTCGGAAGCTCCTCGCTCGACGTTGGATACATTGGCATTGTTATGCAACGGGTCTACAACTACATTTCGTTACTATAACTACATTAATCCTAAATATTTTCCATGATGTTCAATTGATAACGTTGCTATTTTTATATTACGTACGATATTCATCAGTAAATGAGTCATTAAACAAAGCAGAATAGTTGTTGTAGTCTCGGCATTCCAGACCCGATTATGCATCATCATTGATTATCGATACGGCGTTCGGAATATTATTCGAACAATGATTTAAGCGAAGCTATCGCTGTCAAGATGATATGCTGTTCATCGGTGCAGAATTGATTAGTTACTTGCCAACAATACTATGCGTGCAAATTATATCTAACACCTTTACCCTTTATAATGCAACTATGTATGCAGGTATAGAACAACAGTAGCTTTAGTTATCATTTGTAAAATACACGTACTTTGACGACCCGTATGGCGAAATATTTACCTGCTGGACTGCCGTTCGAACTGTGTTCGCTTCCGAACATTTTGATGATGGCGGAAATTTGAATGATGAGTTTAATTCTATTTTCGGTCTGGGTGTATATTTTATACCATGGCTAAAACTGTAATAATACATTACAAAACACGATCTAGAAACAATAATTATTAAATTATTATTTATTACAAATTATGTATTAAAAATTATTACCTATATTATTTAAAGAGTTGCATGTCCTCAAAATTAATAGATAATATTTACTAATTCATTTACATAACTTTTTATTTTAATTTGCTTCTTTTGTTTAACCTGTAGATACGTGTACTAAATCTAAATTTAAAGTTAAAAAAAAAATCCTCTTCTGTCTTTTTAGGCCGTCAATGCATCGGCGTTTGGTGTTGTGGATGTCCATGGGCGATAGTTACCGATAGTTTACCATCAGACGGCTCGTTTGGTCGTTGGTCGAAAAAAAAATTGTGGTTTGTAAAATCGGTTTACGGGCTATAATTTTACGTGATAACATCATAAGAAAACTTAATCGTTGAAGAATCATTGAAGAAAACCGAACGCTTAGGCCGATCGTGCCTCTCTGTCGCTTGTTCCGCGCTCTCGCGTGCACGCTCTGCTCAGGCGGAAAGTGACAATGACGTCATACTTTTTCGTGCGTGCACCCGGCGTTCATAGATTTATAAGACTTTATCACGTCAAAATGTCATCCAATAACATCTAAAAAGGAGTTACGGCTTGTACAGCAAGTCTTAGGGTGCATTTCCATTTAGCTACGTTGTTATGGATGCGTTTGAAATCCACCGATCACATTCATTGGCTCACATAACATAGCACTGGTGGAAACGGGTTCCGCTATATGCTATGTGAACCAACGAATGTGATTGGAGGATAGCAAATGCATCCATAGGCAACGTAGCGTAGCACATCTCTAGTGGAAAGGCACCCTTAAAGTCGGTAGGCCACAAATGTTACAGTGAGCAACGACACCGTAGGGCTTAGTGTCTAACGAGCTGCTAATGAGTCGAAGCCTAGATTCAAAGCACAGCCAAAAACTAAAACTATTCAAGAACATAAGCAAAATTTACTCGGATACAAATATTTTATTTAATCTATTGTGAATAATTTGACAATAAAAAACCACGTTTTGTGTCAAAACAAAAATATTGCATACAAACCTGCACGTTTCAGATAACAATTTACTGTTTGTCATCGAGCTTTGAAAGAACATTTTCCGGCTTTTTGAATAATTAACATTTCAATCACAAAGCGGTTTTACCTAACTACAAATAGTCGAAATAAATACAAACAATGATAATTGCATGTTAATTATATTGAACATTAAAAGTACATCATTTAGAAAAAGAAGATTACACTTGCTATGTTTCTGTTATGTAAAAGTAGATATAAAATTTCAATCTAAACATTTCATGGAGCGATTTCACTTTTAACCATACCAAATAAGTAAGTACCTTGTACTTACATAAAATACAAAATGTCACGCAAAAATGTACTGTTTTCCAGAAACTAACAAATAATAGCAAAAGTATTGCGCGTAGGTTTCAGGTCCTTTTTTGTAAAACAGAACGCGGCACCACGTGCCATTATCATAACTTTTATAGCCCAAATTGTTGAAAACGGAACGTTCTCGACAATAGTGTCGCTTTGTCGACTCGAGATAAAACAAGCGGACCATAAAGTTACTGCTGTAAACATTGTTTATAAAACAATCCAAAAGACTGAGACTCAAACAAAAGTTTTCTTCGAAATTGTGCCACCCTTTCGGCTTCCCTAAATTGTTATGGCGGTAATAAGCCGGGGGCTAGCATGTGACTTTTATAGCTAGCAGTTCTCTAGAGTTTTGTGATAGCCCGTTTTGTCACCGAGACAATTACAACTCACAGTAGGGTTAGCACTATCAGTCTGTTCATCAGTTTCTTGGAGTCACGAGAATCAGGCAACTGTATTTTTTACCAGAATACTTTACACCCGAAATACAACGCTAGAAAGCTCCGCGCTTGGGAAGGTTTACTGAAGTCTTTTGGTGGTTAGAAGTCTCAAATGACTTGGTGGTCTTCCAAAACTCCGTGATATTATTTAAAGAGGAGTGGGTGTTTTACATTAGTCACATTAAAATAATAGCTTCAAATATAAGTTGGGTGAAATTTGTTTACTAATAAATCTCGTACTTCGTAAAGTAAAGTAAAGAAGCGGATAGGTACGTGGAATCAAAAAAAAGTATGACAAAGAATAATAGGATGAGACAACCCTACGGGATTGCTGCGAGGCGGCAGTTGGACAATAATTGTCTATTCTTGACGTATGCGAGGACGCGCTTAGAATTACCTAATGTTAAGACTGCGAATTTTCGTTTTTACGGATGCGAATAAAGTAAAAACTTTGTTTAGCGACTTATGTGGTTATGAAAAGGTTGCGTGCATTACGGGAATTTGACTAAACATTTTAATTAGTACGCCTAACGTGGATGCTTAAGTCTTTGCAATTAACTCTTTGTGATACAACAAAGTTTGTCTTGAATCAAATATGGCATTAGTCCTTTCTGAGAAACATTCAAAATATTGTTTAACTGAAAAAAACAATGCTCAGTGATATACTTAGATAAAATTTATAACGTACCAGTAAATAGTGACCTTGCCCGCAGCCACAGCAGAGCTAGCAAGTTTACCACGACAAGATTTAATTTTATCTTGCAGTGATATGTCACTTTCTTACGAAAGAGTCACACTGCAAAGGCTACTCATAATCTTGGCTTACCTAAATTTTTTGCCAGAACAAAATCTTTGTGAAAAATACGTAATTATTTTTTTACTACATATTTGTTGATAATTAAGTGTTTATTGGCTGGACTTTAAAAAGTGTTGGAAGTTTACGGTTCTTAAATTGAATTAAAAATATCAAATGAAAATTGTAGGTATTAGATATATACTGTTAAGTTTAAATTATATGTAGAATCCTAAATCGCTTTA
The DNA here is from genome assembly GCA_905404295.2 of Ochlodes sylvanus. NCBI lineage: Eukaryota > Metazoa > Arthropoda > Insecta > Lepidoptera > Hesperiidae > Ochlodes > Ochlodes sylvanus. Next base: position 8,310,898 of record FR990135.1, read on the forward strand.
TTATTCTCGTAATTCTACGGTAAACAAAAGTGACACTGAACTTTAGTGCCTACCTAAGTACTACTTACTACCTACGTATTATATCCTTTCAAAGGCTTTTTGAGTTTCCACGAAACTGTCATTAAAACAGTTGCGTGTAATTAATTACCGTTGAATTATTCGTCTCTAACAATAAAACGCTTTCAGATTATGATATGAAACGTTGAAAGCTAATTGAACTCGTAACGAATCCGAGACTTATTAATTGCCAGTTCCCAGGACAGGAATCGTAAAGCTTTTCCTTTGTTTGAAACACAGTCACTTCAAAGATACTCGGTTATTGAGTTAGCTATTTTAAGTAAGATGCCTCCAGAGACGTCCACGGTTTTCCAGAGTGGTATTGTGAATAAATTTTCAAAATTTTCGCTCAAAACTGAATGAAACTTTTCATTCCTGTTGAATTTGAATTACTTATAAAAATTTCGGGCTTGACCCTCTCGCTTGTCTCACGCTTATTTCATTAGATGGAGCTCAAAAGAAAATATGACGATTTTGTTAAGGAAATTAAAAAGTTACCTGCTCTTAGATTAATGTACTAACGAGTATAATTTTTTCGAGCGCTTTAATTATTATCCGGCAAAATTTTCTTGAGATTAATGGAAATTACGTTGCCGTCTTATATTCTTAGGAATTTACTTATCTACCTAAAGTTTAATTAGTTATTAACGAAGCTGCTAGATTTTTTTAATAATGTCACGGCTTCTTTGAAAAAAAAGAATATTAAATTTATAAATCAAATTACAAAAAAGAATAGTTAGAATTGAATAGATGAATATGTACTAAACCTAATTTTATGTTATGATATTCACATAATTTTATTTCGTTCATACATAACGTTTAGGTACTTGTAGGTAACATCGTCTATTTGTAATGTAACATAATAACTGGCGCTGTAGCTAGTTTGCTTGGATTAGATATTTTTTTAATTTACTTATTATGATCAAAGAAGAATCATGCATAATACAAGAGGAATTCGAATTTGGAATTCGCCGCTAGCGAAGCATTACCTACGTCTTTTTGTTTTTTTCTTAAACATTCATAATTGTGTCATTCCGTCGGCCCACATCAACTCCTCGTTCACCCTATATCCCGTCCCTAACAATCAGATATCATTTATTTGAATTAAATTCAGCGGAAGAGTGGGGTCTAATTTAAACGAATTCGTATTACATTAATCTCATCAAAAATCTTTAAATAGGGTTGTATTTGGTACACATGTTTCGTAAGAAAGGATTTCGTAACAATCGAATACCGAGATAGACCAAGATACATTCGTTATTAATAATTACTAAAGAATGTCTTCGGTTGCGGCACTTTAGGTAGTTGCTTTACTACGACTGTTAAACTTGTAGCTTTTATACTAGAATTGAGCAAAGGTACCGGGTATACCTAAAGTGTAATAAAAAACATAAGAGATACGAGTAGATAGATAAACACACTTGTGTATGTACTATGTGTATGTAAGTGCATGTAGGCCCTTGATATAATATGTACAAATGCTTAATTTTCTTTATGGAATTATGGTAGGTACTAATTAAGCATGCATCTGAGCTTCCTTACTTTAGCGGATGCCTGCTGAATTCTTCAAGTCATCAGTCCACCTCGCCGGAGTACGTTCTATGCATCTTACCTCAAATTATCCCATAAAAAAAATATTGTTTCTATGGAGATAATGAGCATTAAATTTTTATTCGACATTTTAATAGGAAATGAATGGTCGCGCATATACTCGTACCATTTTTTGAAACAAGAGGGTTTGCGAGTAAGGTTTATGTATTAATATTTTGACAGTCACTGGTGAAACAAGTGTACCTAATCTGTACATTACGTAAGCACCTGTTTGATAAATAAATAGATGTTTGATATTTTAAAACAGTTGTTAATGTCTTTTTAAGTTGTCCTGGATTTGATTGATGTATTGTACTGATTCATAATTTATTTAACTGTAGATAACTAGCTATTTTGTTGAAACAAGGAGCGATTTCAATTTGTTTCCTTTAATTAAGATTAATGACGTATCTAAACCAACATTTCGTGTAGATTTAGAGTCTGTTTACGTTTGTTGTTTTCATTTGGTGGGCATTTAGATTCATAGTACGTTTCATACTAAGTCGACAACGAAATTTATATGGAAGTAACTTCCCCGGGTATTAAGCAATATGAACACGAGTTGCAGACCGAGCCTAGTTCATTAAACAAGTTGAGAGGTTTCACGAGTGAGGGAAAAAATGCGCAGATTTGCTATGTGGGGATTTCATAACTGCGAACACTGGAGCTAAACTTTTAGAAACAATAACATACTGTTTATTGTAGAATAGAAGACAAGGTGAATTAACAAATTTAATAGTTATAAAGCGAGATACCTTATAACGGCAAATAAAAATACACTGTTTTCCAAACCATTTTGTTTAATCACAGCATTGACAACGTCGCGTCGAGCTCTCTTCCCTTGTCTTTATTAATTACCTGTCTATTCTCGAAGATGGCCTGCTCGCTGGCCAGTAATATTTTGTTGGGACAAAAAAATATCTATAATATTTTATCTGTCACATAAATATGTATCTGCCCGGGCCGTGATTGAACCCAGGACCTCTAGCTTCGCAAGTATGGTTACTAAAGGTATGGTTGCCAACTAGGCAACGCGGTCATCAAAATATACAATACAATCCATACAATTGTTCAACACCAAACAACATTCAGTAGATCGTATGTCAAGAAAGATAACACAGCATTGTGTTATACGTGCTCAGTAACAAATTAAACGTCCTTTTCAATCCTACATTCATACCAAACCTCTATCCCTGCAATCTATTTACTGCCTCCAGCCAATTAGTTAGCAGTTCTTGGATTAATTGCACTATTAAATACTCGTAAATGTAATTTGCATTCAAAAAGGTTACATTCTGTAAAGGCACACTCACATATGTTGAACGTCAGAGCAGGTTTATCGTTCTCCCGTAATTCTGTCTTCATTGTAAACATTAGCGTTTTTATTGGTCTAGCGAACGAGAAACTATATAATGGAATTGATGGTAGTATGGAACTGAATTATAGGTGCATTGTAAGCTTTTATGTTAAATAATTACGAAATTATCAGAATTTATATTTTTATTGCTAGCAAGCATTTACCGGATGGCGAGGAATATGTATGCTTGGAGGTGTGAGCAAATTTATCTCCTACTGCTGGACTCGGGTCTGCTCTCACATTATTATTGTCCATTACGCTCGCCATATAGTTTAGTTATAGGTTACCAAACTTGTACCAAACCTTTTCTTTTTTCATAGAAATTGAAACCGTTTCAAACTCAAATTCTTAGCTTCAACCCATTAATTATTGAGCACGGGTCATAATTGAGGAGGCCTAGAGCATACTCCACCACGCTGCTCCAATGCGGATAGTTGCTGGATCTAATACATACTTATTCACAAAAACAGACTAACATAAGGTATTTTTGTTTGTTTTTTAAGGACACAAATATTAGATAATAATTTTTTTAAAACATACATTTTTGCATTGTACATATTTTATAGATTGATAATCTGACATTTAATATCATCCCAATTGTAACATTGGAACATAACTTAAACGTATTTCGTACAGACGTGCGGTAAATTGGACAGAATCAGCGAAAGGCACCAAGCTTGAAGGGCCATTCAATTGGCGGGGTAAATGTATCCAGCAAATTGTTTTGCTACTTTACGTGACAGGCTCTAAAGGTCTTTAGTTGTAGTTGTGCTGTTTTAGTTAATAGGATTACTCGAATCATAATATACAACAACAAACTCTTAATTAAGTTAGTCTAAGTCTAACGGGATAAATGCGAGTCTCAAAAACTGCTACACAGATTCTATTAGATTTTTAACAACAGATAAAGAGATTCATTAGAAAGTTTTGGTGCATAAATAATAAATAAATAAATAACACTACTCACTCATAGCCTCACATTAAGGTTCCCTGTGTCGTGGGTGACATTGACAATACACAAGACAACACACACACCCAACCAAGGACAGAAATTTAAACTCATCATTCCTCTCCGGCTCGCTGGGAATCGAACCCAGGACCCTCGGAACGGCGATCCGGCGTGTTAATCATTGCGCCATCAAGGTCGTTAATTAATTAATTTCTTGTGCTAGACTTGTGACTTAATCGTTTGACAGCAGTGGGACAGTTCAGTTATGGATTGCAATAATGATGCCAAGATACCAGTTATGACCTAGCGCCAGTAAGAGTGTTAGGTCAGTAAATTTATTCATTATGTATACATAACTACACACCTAAAATACTTTTATATTATTGATTACAAATTGATATACTTAAATCAACTGGCCTATTTGGAGTGGCGTAAAAATAAATTCGTTCAATATTTGCGAGACCGGTGGGCAATCAAGCTGAATTAATTAGTAGATTGTTAAGCCTACAGCCGAGCCGCTGCAATTAAATACTTAATAACCAGGATTTGATTTTTTATGAACCAATATTTTGTTAGGACATGATAACATTTACCGTATCTACAAATTAGGGTTTCACCCAAAGGGGTTTTCGACCCGGGCTTAGAGTTTAACAACCCAACCTTTCCCAAATAGTAAGGAGGTAAAATTTTCAGTTATCACCGTGGCCTCACTTGTGGTTTTACAATTGAATGGCAAATAATTATGAATATTGAGCCAGTGATAATTAGAAATATATTCAAAATAAAGTAATGATTTAATTTTAATTGCAGTAAAGGCTCAAAATAGTGGGTACTATTTAGGATTTGTATTGAATCAAGCTTTAGTCGTTTGTTCTTCAATTTAATATAACAGGAATATAAGGGGGTAAAATTTGTACCTACAATAAATGTCTTTGAATTTATTTTACTATGATATTTTTATTTTTATAGAATCATTTTGTTTGACTGTCTTTAAATTCTGTAAATATTAAAACAATTCAATAATCCATTTTATACATTAAGTTATACAAACTTCCTTCAACAAAATTCATCAAAACAGAATTTACTAAAACGTTAAATAAAATATGCGTAAATTGGTTCACTGTCACTAACAACTTAAGCGTAGGTACATAAATATAAAAAAAAAATTAAGCAGCGATCATAACACTTAAGAATTGATTGGAATATCCAACGTCCTAACATTTTCTCTTGAAAGATTTATGCCACAAACAAACCAAAACCTGATACCTCACCGGCTGCCACCTTTTAAAAGGCCGCGTCCCAAACCGATTTTGTATGCGTAATGAACTTTGAATGGAAAAATAAAGGAGCTAAGTGACTCCCGCGCAACACCGAAGCGCGGTATTTAGTTGAAAGAGCTTGCGCATTTGCATAATCGACGTTTCTACAGGTGCATTGGCAGCTGATTTAGGTACCACGCCAGCGACAAGGGTGCCCGTTGGGCGTATAAGGCAATAAGCTACGGACGCCATTTTTATTTATTGACTGACCACGACATCCCCGCGGTGTTTATGGTCCGTCTTGACGATACTTGATTATTTTTTGTCGTATTTCATTACGTTTACACTGAAGAGCATATTTACGTTTTACTTTGAAAGTCATACTTAATATAACTATATTTCAGTCCTTGTAACTAACTTTACTTATGTAAATAGCTGGTTCTATTTGCGAGGAAATAAAGGTGTAAGAGAAGATCGAAGTCGTCGATGGAAAAGTGCCAAGTTGCGTGAAATTTCGCTTAAGGAATTTTGCTGAGTTTAGAGCATTAAATAGTTCATAACAACACATATTTTTAAATAACTACAAACAACCCAACTCATCATCTATTATCACTGTCCGTAAAACGATCAGCGCCATCTGTAAAATATAATTCCTCATACCGAAGCGGATGGATGGCGAAGGCTATGAACGATACCGCTTAAGGCTAGCCTCCCACGTCGTAGCGATCTTTAGCGGCGATGTACCCATTTCTGGTTTTAGCATGGATATTTTGTCTGTGCTAGAAGTGATATCATTCTTGAGGGGAATGTCACATTGAGAATTATATAAAATTACGAGTGCTTTGAAAGTGCATAAAAATAAATAATGACTTCAATTAAATCAATCACTAAAGAGTTCTTATGCAAAAAATAAAATAAAAACATGTAGTTAATGGATAATAACAGGGTCATTATTATTGTGTAACTTTACGTGCATAAATATCAATAATAAGGAAAGAAAGTAATACGTCTGTAACGAAATCATCAGGTGTCATGTATACCTACTTGTATTATGATTTTTATCTTACACTTACGTCTTCGCTCTAGAATTCAGCAAGCAAACTTACTGTGTAGAGTAAGAAAATCTGCATACATGAGGGTCTCCGTTATGCTTTTAAAGATATGTACCAACTCGAATATGACCCCCGCTCCGTGAACTCCCTCGAAATCGCTTCCATAATTTCATAGTTAAGTAATTTAAATCTCCGATCTCCACTTATAAAAGTATTAGTGCCCACATCCAGTCGACCTATATCTCTAAAAATTCACATAAATCACAAACAATCTATATTCCGTGCAGCGGACACCTGCAAACACTCTGCCACTTCGACGTAACGAAATCCAATTAAATACATCTTGATATTTGAGCTCAGATCATTAGGGGTACTAGGTACATGCCTTGTTAGAGGCCCCATTACCAGCCGAGGTGCTAACTCACTAGTGAGCATGATTTCTGTTCTTATTATTGAAATCCTGCAGAACAGATGTGTTTTCTTGCAACTCGTGTCGATTTCCATACTGTTGTGATGTGTGAATTGCTGTAATGTGCCAATATAATTTCATTTTGCACTTTAGAATCTTTTAGTACCTACCTGGCAAAGTCATCAGTTGATCAATTCAAAACATTTTACAGCTTATCAGACTTTATTATGTACATTATAAACTTCCGTCTGTATGTTCATTTATTTAGGCATAATAAATAATTAAGGCTTGAAAGAATGAATATTATAAATATCTGACGACTTCTATGACGAATTAATTGTTATCCCAAGCTTAATATTCTAACAATATACATATGTACATACATAACTAAAAACCTAACCTAATCAGTCTAGCCGTATCCAAATTTAACGGGAACAAACGCAAAGACGTAAAGCAACAATACAATACAAAATGTTTCTAAAAATCATACATTATAAATAACAAAAATACAACACAATATTATTATCAAAATCAAATTGGATAAATGGCTGAGATTGTAGTTTACCTCTACTTAATCATAATTTTTGTCATATATCTTCAAATAAACCTATAACCTACATTTTACATTTACATACACCTACTACATTTTACTTTTACATATAACATCTACATTTGTGAGTTTCATAAGATTGACAAACTATTAGAGTAATATAGCAGTCAGATTTAATTTGCTGCTAAAGCCATATACCAAACTATCGTCTGTACCCATAAGGAGCTGCTAGCGTTCATTAATTAAACGTTCTCCCTCGTTATCATCAACACCTGTTCATGAAAAGCGTTTAATAATGACGTCAAGTAACAGCTGCGGCCGTTGGCACAGCGTTAGTTTTCCGCCGCCGCGCCGCCGCAAGGAAAATTAAAACTATATACTTAATCGTAGATGTAGACCTCATTTTAAACTTGGAATTCAAATTCTAGTTGGTAAATGACATTTTAGAATGGAATGACATAATTATACGAGTAGATGAAATAAATTGCTTCCAGCTAATATGTAAGCTGGAAGCAATTCGAACTTCTCCTGACATTAAAGTAGAGAATAAAATTATTAATAATTAAAGATGACGTTTTTTGCAAATCACGAAAACACAAATTCATTTAAATTATAAATAACAAATTTTGTAACATATCGTCAGCATCGCCACCTACCGGGTCCAATTGCGAATCTAGACTATTCTCGGATCCACCTGAAGACAGACAAAAAATTTCAACCAAATCGGTCCAGACGTTGAGGAGGAGTCCAATTACATACCTACACACGCATAGAAGAAATATTTATAATTTTATTATATAGCCTATAACCTTCCTTAATAAATGGACTATACAATACATAAAAATTTTACAATTCAAACCAGCAGTTCCTAACCTTAACCTTTATAATATTAGCATACTCATAGATGTAGTCTAAGTAATCTAAGAGTAAGTAAAGCAAGGTAATAATATAACACTTTACTGATGCGACCAAGTGGAGAAATACCGAGCGTAGCCGTTAAAAATATATTTCAAAATCATCGTAATTAATAGATTTATTAACGAAAATACAATATAAACCGTAGTGTATTCTGAGGTTGAACAAAAGCGACTAAATAAAAGAATTCCGAAGAAAATGCAAGCTCTATTTTAAGGAAGCTAATTATAAAAGGTAATCTGAGTCGATTCATTCAAGGCGAACTACAGCTTTTAATAACGACGATATTATGGCTTCAACCCATTAATGGCCCACTACTAACGACGGATCTATCTTCATAACTGAGAAGGCCTAGAGTATCTATACTCTACCACGCTGCTCCAGTGCGGATTTGTGGAGGGTTTAGGGGCCAACCCTAGTATCGGATGTTTTTATGCCACCCAAGGGCCTCTGACGGTATACACTCTCAAAACTGTCGTTAAGCTGCGTTGGAAGCCTTTGGGCGGCATAAAAACTCCTACTATGCTATATGCTTGCTAACTATGCTTTAAGCCTCCTCAATGATAAGGAGAGACTCGTGCTCAGTAGTGAGCCATTAATAAGTTGAAGGAAGGATCCGACTTTTACTTAATTTTATCGTAAAATCGTATCGTGACCTCTAAAATAACCTCATAGACTCAATTGCGCAAGACTTGAAACCAAGCCGCTCGCTGAATGATCCGTTGATTCTTTAATTAGTGCCTTATCAAGATCGATTCTCAGAGTGATAAATGGATGCGGTTCGAACGTCCATGTCGCTTATGACAGGGCAGTCAATATGTTGGATACTTCGATGGAATAAAAATGTTTATTTTGGTGTTCTTGTTTTTGTTTTGTTTATTACCATATTAAAAGGACTAATCTTATTGATGAAAGTATTTATAACTTGGCTCATTTCGGGGAAACAGAGGCTCACATTGGAGCGGTCTAGAACTCGTCAATGCCATCCTGGCGGGGCGTCCCCACTCCCCTTGTGGTGTTACGGCTTCCTGTAAGGTAAGGTTATTTTGTCATTATTCTTATTGAGTTATTAATATTATAACTTGCTTGATTAGCTTGATTAGAAATATATTATGCAATTACAAACAAAGTTACTGTTTTGTATGATAAACTTTTAAAAACATTTATGTTGAAAAAACCTTACTTATTTTTATATCAGCTTTAATAATCATAGTATAAATAATATAAAATAAATGCAAGCAACTTCAATCATCCTGAAAATATACTTCTGTTTTCCCAAACGCGCCAAACGAAGTATAACTTCAAAAAAAATAGTACTATTTTAAACCAACCTAATGTATAAGAAGCAAAGTCATCTGTAACTAATCATTGAAATACATTGCCTCTTCCTAAGAACCCAATTGGACCGCCTCATCTGTAAGTTAGAGCTGGTATTTTAATTAAACAAAGTGAAATGCAGGCAACTTACACCAATTCTGATTACCAGTAGCAGATAACATCTCGTGAGCACTGCCCCCTTGCGTCGTCTTAAATTGCTCACTGATTTGTAAAATATTCTTATCTGATCTATAAACAGTCCTATCTATAAGTCTCATCTTGCGTAGTCAAAATGGAAATTAAATCAATTAACCGTGTTGAATTTTCTGAATTTCTTTATAGAAAATATTCTATTTTTTCGTTCGAGAATTTCAAACATTTGCAAATTCTATAAAAAACATGAATAACTTTTGTTTGCTTTTGTTGTTGTTGTATAATATCAAAACAGTTCATTTTTTATTCGACTCATTATGTTGATGTAGTTTTTAACGCATATTTCAAAGAATAAAGCTTTTGCTTGTACTAATAAAAACAGTTGGCATCTGTTCGAATACAAACAGACTGAAAGCATCGCCAAGCGAAAAGTGCTCAAAATTCAAAATGGCCAACTCGATTATACGAAAAACATAACAACGGCAACAACTTTTGAAATATAGGCCTCTACTATGGAAATGTAATGGGTTATAGCCAGTAGAAACTGTAATAAAATCGGAATATTGCCTTCAAACAATGTCAAAGCAAATCTGACGTAAAACAATAACAGGCCTTAACAATTTCGAATCAATACACGAACGCTCCGTTCCGATCGTTAAACTTAGCGTTGAATTACTGGTGTTTCCATTTTGTGTAGTTCATTAAAATCAATTTCGTAATTACTAGTTTATGGGACGATTTATTACAAATTACATATTGCAATTCTTAAGTAAGCATGCTTTCCAGAAATAACTGAAAATCGTCATTTGAAATGTAATTTCGATTACTTATAAAATATTTTATTATGATACGGGTACTCACGATATGTATTTTGAAACGCCGATATTTCGACCCAGATCCATGCAACTGGGTCGAAATATCGGCGTTTCAAAATACATATCGTGAGTACCCGTATCATAATAAAATGAGTACATCCCCGATGAGTTAAGTTTAAAATCATACGTTACGGCTAAATTGTGGTATGACTGAAATAATTCAAAAATATTTCGGATGCGGATATAAAGGCATAGTTTTACCAAAAAGAAGCGAGCATTTGAAACAAGAGCGAAGTTTTTTAATATTTTTATTAATACTTCATTATAAAATATGATAATTCTATCATGTTTAATTTTCTTTTTGCCTTAATATAATTTTGTTTTTTTAAAGACTAGGTTGCTTATTTATCTTTAAATAAAAATATCTTAATCTTTTTAATGCCTTTCTTAAATATAAGGAACAGGAGCTAATGGAAGATAAAACCATTAAGTTTATTATTGGGTGATTGTTAATGTCAAAGGCACCGGCAGTACCACCCAAAATTCATTTGGCTATTACGAGTCATTGTTCCATCGCTTGTAGACAGCGAGTAACATTGCTTTTATCTACACAAACAATAAAAATGTAACTAGGGGCTGCTTATACATGAAAGATAATATATTAAGAGAAAAACTATTATTGGGACCTTTATTATTGCAATTAACCCAGAATAATGTTTGTTATAAAAATAGATAAATCGACAAAAAATCGGTTTATCTATTTGTCTATGACTTTGCGCGTGCTAATCTAAAATACGGCTTGACCGATTTTGATGCATTTTTTCCTAATATATTTATTTCAATCACTTTATGAATAAAAATGGTATGTCACTTTAAAGAATCACGTCTTACACTTTCCGAATAAAAAACGGGATAATTTCGCTTCGCTTCGGGATACCGGGACAGGTTTCCGTGAAATTATCAAATTCTCTATTCAAAACACCAAAATGACAACGATAAAAATCATTTTATCGTTTAACTAAATGGATAAAAATCATTTTATCGTTGTCATAATTAGTAATAATTTGGGGTGTGAATTTTCATGAAGCGAAGACAGGTTATTCGTATATCTGTGCTTATTATATTTCTACTCGTAGTTGAGTATTACAGGGAGTTAATTTTGCCAACCAATAAATTTTATGAATAAGATGGGTTCCGCACCTCGTAATGTATTTTCTTTGCGTAACGTTTATAGCCGTCAGCTGGCGATATAACAAATGTCTTAAAGGGAATGATATCATCAATAAAGTATTATAGTCCCTAATCTTTATTATGTCAGATACTAAATACGTCGTAGCTTTATGTTTAAGCGAGTTTTGTCTAAAATATCAGAGTTAATATTTAAAACTATAAAAGTTGCTGCGTTATCATTATCGAAATCGTTGTAGACATTCATCGTATCATATTTTAGTGGTTCTGTGGAACGTGAGCACGATTAACGAATTAGAATTTATATTTTATCTGTGATACACCTCTAATAAGTTCTGTGATACTGGCTTTCTATAACTGTGGTTTGATGACGAAATGATGATTATAAAATCAAATGATCTAACCTTAGGTTTACATATTATTTCCGAAGTTCTTATTTAGATTTTATTCTACGACAATAAAACTAAGACACACATTTTATATGTATTGATTATTTTTTTCAAAATGGCCATTAGGATGCACTGAAATAACTCAATTATTTTAGAATTGTTTGTCCGTCGGTCTGACTCTCCGGGCATCGCATGAAAACTTTTTCACGAGAAATGTAGGTAAAGATTCCCTTGCATATCAGGAACAAAATTTGTATGGATTTTAAACTATCCTTGTTTAAATTTTGTAAAAAATAAAAACATCAAGATAAGCATTTCATTTCAGGCCTAATGAATATACTTTCGTCAACCACCACTACCAGAACAAAGTCTCCGAAAGCTTCCCTTATCAAAGTTTGTAAGGATTTTTAACCATTAACCTTCACTTATTATGTAATAGTTTTAAGGTCATAAAGCGCTGTAAAAGGTGAAATCAACATTTTTTTTTTCACGCTATCTTCTTTCTCTGCAATAAACAATCCTCGTTTAAATATTATACGAGAAATAGGAAACATAAAATTAAGCGTATCATTTGAGACCTAATGAACATACACTTTCGATTTAACGCGATATAACGTGACCTTAACCCTTAACTACCGGAACAAAGTCTCCGATACGCGCCTTCTACCTGTACAGGCGTACAATATTCACAGCGGGCGTCGCGGTGCAATATTTCAAGTTAGATGTTCTTTGGCCTCTGCCGTATCGTGTTTAAACGATGTCGGTGTAGTGTTACTGGGATAGCAGAGAATGTTAACTAAATACTAACGATTTGCATATTTTGCACTTTAACGATCATTTTGGAATAAACGTCTTGAATTGGAATGCATTTGTAGCGTTTTTCTGGATGTACCCAGATTTATATTGGAGATGGAATGACATCACATTAATGCAATGGATCTTTAGTACAAATCTATGCTTTATATTGGGATTTATAGTGGAATTCCACTTATATGTAAATTACATGTAGCTAGCAATGGTGTTCATAGTCATGTCAAAACTGCCAAGGCAGCGAAAATTCTTAACAGGCAGTAATGACAAACACGTCTTTTAATCTTCTATCTTATTCTTTGATCCATTTAACAACTTACCACATCTATTAACATCGTAGGTACGATGTTCATCGAAAATGGATGGCACATTTCATTCATTATTGAGAACATCTAAGAATTGTGGGTTAGGTGTACAGAGTTTATTACGATAAATTAATAATATTATTGATTTAATATACGCAGATACCTTTCAGAAATTAAAGGCGCGTACACTTGCAGGGTTTGAACCCAAATTCGCTGAACAATAAACGAATTCCCAAACTCGAGCTATTTTCCGTAACGTGAAATATTAAATTACATTCTGTCTATTAATAATATACAGAATGTAAGTGTGTTCCTCTTCTTGATTTAATCAGAAATGATGAAATTCGTTGACAAGGGGACATAGATCAAAGAATTAGCCGGCTAAGGTGGAACTGGGCTGGTCATATAGTTCGCAGGACCGATAACCGTTGGGGAAGAAGGGTCCTCGAATGGAGACCAGGACTCGGAAAAAGCAGCATAGGGAACCCTTGATGAAGTGGACTGACGATCTGAAAAAGACAGCGAAGATTTGCTGGATTCATTAGGCTCAGGACCGGTCAGAGTGGCGCCAATTAAGGACGACGTACGTCCAGCAGTGGTCATGTAAAGGTTGTTGAATAGATGGATGAATAATATTGAATTACATTTATAAAAATATAAAATTTATTCAATATTATATTAAGATATTTTTCAATTTTAATTTTCAGTCAGTTTTGATGAGTAATATTACGAACATGTGCAGTCTCAATATTAGCAAATGCGTTCTTCAATGTAGCAAACTTTGCCGTCCCGGCATAATATTAACCGGAACGAGTTTCAAACTTCAGACTCAGCTGATAATCTGCTTCGCAGAATTGTGACTTTGTAGGGGCAAGCTTTGGAAGTAGTTCTGTAGTTGATGATTGGATTGAAATTTAATAATTACATGGGCTTATGTCAATTAACTTCCTTTATTGCGACTAAATTTAATCCTTTTTCCCTATTTCTTAAATATGGGCTGTGGCACGGTAGGTATAAATTACTGAAAGATTTTGAAGATTAGTTTCGTTAAATCAGGTATTTATGAATTATCTTAACTCATAGATTTACTACTCTTTTGCGCGTAATTATTATTAAATGTGTGCTACTACCAAATATTTACTATTAAACGCCAGTTAGAAATCATCAGGATAAATTTATTAAATTACGTTTCGTTTTCTATAATACATAAAGATATAAGGAATTTTGTAATATGTCCGCATTTAATAATTGGAAATTCGAGACCAGGTAAAATAAATAATTAACGGGGATTCTCATTAATTATAACGGTTGGACAGAATATTATACAGATAACTAGAGAAAATAATATCGAAAAATTTTTACTGTGTAACCAATATTTCTATCAAGCTAATCTTATTTTGTCACCAACATTTTTTATCAAAAGCAAAAGAAGAAAATTAAATTTACATTTTAAAACAGTACGTACAAAAAAATACAGAATAAACCATTTTCAAGTAAATTTTTTCGCAATAAATAAAAGTATGTTATTTCAGAAAATAAATGAAACATTTAGAAACATGTTTATAAAAATAACCAAACTGGATCCAATTGGATCCATCACGATATCATAGTCCTTATGTAACATGTAACAAAAGAAGAGATGAAGAGGGAAGAATCTGTGCTGGAGTAATTTGGTGAAATAGACCTTTTCAAAAATAAAAACTGCATTTTAGATTGTGTCGCTATTAAGTTGAAGACAATAAGAAGACAAGAAAATAAGATTTTATTTTCAGGAATTGACAATATAGCTTGACTTGTCATTTAAGGAGCTTGTTTATTATTTGTTCGTAATATTAGACTTAAATTGTAATGAAGGTTTGACTCCCACAACAGGATGATAACAAACCGTGGAGGTAAAATAATTTAATGGACAAACCGGATACCTACGTGAAAGATAGCGTGTGGTGTATAAAAATGTTTAAAACGTCCCTATGCCATATTTTGTTTCATACTTATTTGTATTTTGTTGAGTAATTTAGGTATGTGGTCAAATACTTCATTAGTAGATTCATTAGTAAAATATATGTATAAATCAATTAAAAAAAAGATAGGTTTCATGGAACATCACGTTGAAACAAAGTTCCTTTCTTTATAAAATTTATTTTGTATAATATACAAATTGGCACAATTGCATATACTCGTAAGTAAACAACTTTTTATGTACTTACCTATTCAAATGAAAAACATGAAATTTACAAAGCGTCTGATAAATACGAAAAACTAATATTTCAGTTGCAATCTCTGTTTATGAACATTTTAGCTTCGTAATGAACTAACGAAGCCCTTTATGTAAAAACTACAAATGTTAGTCCATACAAAATCGCTGCAGTTTGTTACTTACAAAATCATCTTTTAACTCAGTACCGGGTTGATTTATGCACACAGACGGTTCATATATTCCACGTACGGCGTATAACTGTTTCTGACCTCAACGTCTCATCACCATACGTTAATCCCACGGGGTACATGCTTCATGTGCGAAGTAATCGAAAAGATTGGGAAGTTATCAACGGAAATAAGTGTGGAAATACAGAAATGAGAAGTTAATCGGCATTTTCGGATAAGGATTGCGTACTTTAACATAATTATACCTCGCACAAGGATTTCATGTGTCGCGAGTGGGTACTAAGTGTACTAACCAAGCAGGCTATTGTACCAACTAGGCTACGGGCTCGTTTCTTTATTGTTAACGAGCTGTGCCCGCGACTTCGTCCACGTGGAATTTTAATTGTAGTAAAGTCCCGTCTCTATCGGTCCTGCCGTTCCAGAGATTAGCCAAAACAAACAAACAGATAAAAATTGTAAAAAAATATTATTTTGGTATATGTACCGTGTAAACATCTATATGGCATCAACCTATGACCCACTACTGAGCACCGGTCTCTCCTCATACCTGACGAGGCCTAGAGCATATTCCACCACGTTGCTCCAGTGCGGTGGAGGGTACATCCATACGCCAAACGTTGTTATAAGTAAAAAATATTTATAACAACGTTTACGGCGTATTTAAACAATATCAAAAAATATATTTTTATACCAAATATCACCATATTTAGTTAATTCCTAACATGTTCTGTATCTTTTTGACAATGACCTCACCTACTCATAGTAGCCGCAATTCTACTTTGTAACTCTTCAGTTTATGACTCATGGTCATTTTTCTACTAATATTTACAACAAGAGTTTACACTCTTTGGTTAATGATCCACTCTACCCATGGACATAAGCTAACCTTCCGTTGCCTCAAACACTACAAATCAAACAATCTAGATCAAAATACATCACACTGAGCATTGCAGCTGAAACATGTAAATGGTAGAAAATTACCCACGAAAACATATGACTTTTCTATGTAAATGCAACACAAGATTAACGTTCTGCTAACAGAGGGGCTTAAGATAGGTAGGTACACTGAGCACTGCTGATTGAGTTTATTCTGAACAAATAACTTTTAACTATTGAATACTATTGAATAATGTACAATAGTGTGTTGCACTAGGAGCAGGAAATGTAAAACAAGACACTTATTTTGAACATATTACAAAAGTATGGTAGAATTTTAAAAGTCATTGAAAAGTATTAACGTAGATATACTACCTATTATAAAATATCAGATTGGACTAATTATATTCCCGTACTTTTAAACTAGGTAACGCGAACACACGTTCATGCGTGAAGGTATGTGGAGTAAGCTCATTTCATTTTTCCGTAGCTCTCAGCAGATGATTTCTTGCGAAAAGCGTGAAACATTTTTCCATAACAGAGTCGATCACGTTAGTTCTATTTTAGTAAATAGAAGCTGTTATTCATATATAATTATAGATAGAGTATGACTAGAATTCATGTTACGAATTGATTTTTGCTTAGACCCAGAATTGGTCGATTTAAAATGGGTACCAGTTCTAATTCGAGATGTAAGGTGTTCTATCCATCTTGAGTCCAAGACAACAAAAACATAAACAAAGATGAACCTGGCATCCTATCCCGTGGATAGAATGCCAGGTCCCCTTTATTCGAGGTCGGCACTGTATCATCCATTTTAATCCCGGAGATACTCATGCATGAATAGGGATTTTCCGTTTTGGCTACTACCCTCCTTCCTTATGTTTTTCACGTGGTTTGGAGCATCAAGAGCCAAAAGTCTACGCATACTTTTGGTGTTGCGAGGTGTAGCTGACAATCATGGACGACTATGAATATTTGCAAATTAGGGGAATGCCTGCTTCTTTGTCGACTATTAAAATAAAAAGAAATAACTTTTAAAGTTATTTTTGTAGATAAATTAATTGTAAGAAAATTATAAAGTAGCAGACAATACGCAACAGATAGACCCATACACAACCAATATTTTAAACTTTTGTAAACTTTGTAAACAACATTGTAAACTTTGTAAACGTATTCCACACATCCATATAATAATAGAGAGTACACCCCTGAAGTACACTGTATATTACCTACACTTACACCCGAAGTCGAAAAACAGAACAAAAAAGCTTTCGCGAGGCAAGGACGGGTAAATGAGGTTTAAACGCGTAATCTTATCCATCGCTTATAGAACAGTAAAATTACACTTCGGCTGAGAAACATAAAAGACCGTTTATCATCCTCCGTATGTAGTTAGCGAGTTATTGAAGATTGATATCTCGTATGCTCGTAGTTTCAGTTTTAAATTTCTCTATAAATCACGGAGAATCGATATTTCTCTATATAAATGAGATATCTATATAATTATGTACATAAATATTATTTCTAAAATCGTCCCTTAAGGAGGTAAGCCCCCCTAGCTCTTAGGCGTTTTTGGCGGGTGAAGCCGCGGGGGAAAGCTAGTTTCATATAAAACCTTTTGCTGCCGGTTTATTCGAGTCCAGCGTAATGCGGTCCATTGGAGACATCGCCGCCGTGTTGGTTGAAGGTCATCTGACATTGTGTGGTTACCAAAGCCCATGGACATGTATGAATCAAAAGCTTTTACGTGTAATATCTGTGGGTAACATCTAAATGGTAACTTCCCTACGTAATCGCATCAGATATTATGAAAGCCGTAAACCAACGAGGGTTACCAACATAGCAAAAAGAATTTTCCGGCTGAAGTGACCATATGGTTGAATTAAAGGAATAATAAATGTTAGGGAAAGAATGTTCTTGAATGATTGAATGGACACCACGTCTTAGACAATGAGCATAGGACACCCCGGACCAGGTGGACTGACCCTAAAAAATGCAGTCGACATCCGCTGGATTCAGTAGCCTTGAGCGGTAAGAGTGGCGCAGACCGGTAAGTTAGGGGGAGGCTATTTGAGAAAACTATTAATATTAAGCAGTGATAGCCGTGTGGTTGAACGTTGGACTGCCGAACCGGAGGGTCCGGGTTCAAACCCCGCACGCACCACTAATTTTCAAAAATTATGTGCGTATTAATATTTAATTATCACTTGCTTCGGTGAAGGAAAACATCGTGAGGAAACCTGCACACCTGGGAGTTCTCAAAGGTGTGTGAAGTCCACCAATCCGCATTTGGCCAGCGTGGTGGACTACCCCTCACACTGTGAGAGGAGACCCGTGCCCAGCAGTGGGACAGTTAGGGGTTGTGATGATGATGATGATGATTAATATTAACGCCATAAATCCCATAACGATATCTGTATAAAGCCACCTTCTTGCCCATCTACACTACTGAGACCTGATGTCTCTGTAAAAGTTATAGAAGAGGCCGATAAACTTAAATCAAAAATATTATTAGTTAAGGATTTAGAAGATTTTAAATTGTTACTTCGAAAACAAGTTATGTCATTGTTACCAATAAGTAACAAGATGAAAAAAATTTCAATGTAGTCGATTAAAAATATAATTATGCTACTCTGTTTTATAAGACAATTGTAATCCCGTCATCCAAAAGACCTTGGTTCTATTTGAAACTGGGTTACTTTGATCGTATATTACTCTGTCCGGTGTGTTCCTCGCGCGTAAACACGTTTAGCCGTTTGTAACTAAGATAATTTATTAAGTTCACGAAACGAGCTCGTTAACTCTTTCACGCCAATTGACGTGATATGTGAACACGTCGCTATAGCAAAAAGTTTAATGGCGGAGTCGATATAACATGGAACAATAAAAGGGTACCTACTAGTAGCTCAGTAATAATGCAGCTGATTGGACTTTTAAACTTTATAACATGCATGTGTCTGAGTGTATGCATGAGTGTTTGTGTATGCGTGCGTGTGCATGTGTGTGTAAGATATACGCAAGTGTATTTACACTTGCGTATATATCTTATATGATTTTTAATGATAAGTGGGTGTAATAATAATATTTGGTAGTAACGTTTTGAATAACTAAGGTTTTGACAACAATGAGATGATGAACTGATGGTAACCGGTTACAAATTGCTCTAGGATATCCGTAACTTCTAACAAATTAGGTGTAACCGACTAAGAAGTAAGCGGCAATCCGCGGTGCGACCTTGCTTTTTCGTTTGTTCAGCAAGGTGCGACCGAGGTAAACTTGCTTGACTGTGTAAAATAGATTCTCCGAAGAAAAATATAAAATGTCAATGGTGACCAGAATCTCTTTATCGATCTTAATTTATTTATCAGCCTTTTGGTATGGGCTCTGTCAGGCCAACAGAGAGAATTGTGGCAAATTCCTTGACAAAGGTATAAATAATTCGGTCTTTGAAGCGTTGCAGAAATTTTACTGCCAAGTTTTTTTTTTCATATTCTCATCAGTAAATTGATTTGTAATTCGCTTATATTATATTCCTTATGCTAATGATAGCAATGATACAGTACGGTGATAAATACTTCGAATAATGATTAGACCGCAACATGATTCATAATTGAAGGAAAGATTGACACTTGATCGACGTGTTCACAAAACATTACGGCGCCCGCTTTTAACCTCGTTTATTTCCCGACTCAGAACATTATAACGAGTGTTACAATACACGAATTATCGTAGCGTACAAAATGTCATTGTTGTTTGATTTTAGACAAATCCTTAAGATCTCAGTTACGCATATTTTAAAAGCAGCTTTTCGAAAAAAATGTTTTATTTTGTCGAAAAAGGGTATAAAATCTTCAACTAATTGTCAACAATTCAATTAATTGACAACTTTTTCTTAATTGTCGTGGACAGTGTATATGGATAGTGTGACATGTGAATAATCTATTTTAGTAAAAAAATAAAAAAAATTATGTTAGTTAATTCCTAGTTTATTCGGTAAATATGTAAAATATTGAAAAAATAATATATAACAGAGATCGTCGCAACCGGTACAATCATGAAAACTAAGCACACATTAGAAATTCAATTAAATAAATTATCTACATTCTTATTAAATAATAAATGTGAAAGTTACGCTGTTACCTTTTCACGCGTAAGCTGCCGAACTGATTTAGATGAATTTTGGTATGGAGATAGTAAGAGACCCGGGAAAGGACATAGGATAGTTTTTATCCCGATAATACGTTCCCCTGGGATAATTTTAACGATATTTTGTCGTTTTACGATTCCGAGGCGGGCGAAGCCGCTGGCAAAAACTATTTACTCATAAAAATTAAAATCGGATATAATTATTTGAAAGGAAGGATGGGTGGGAAGGGGTTTCAAAATTCCCACGTTGTTCAAATTTTTGCATGAATATAATCCATGCATGAAACTTACGCAGTAATTGATAATTTTACGTCCAAATAAACTACAGAAAGCTAACGGAGTTATGTTTGTTCCACGTTAACAGATTTCGAAGTCTCTAAAAGGCGTTTGTTTTACACACATAAAACCAGTTAAATTCTGTTAGATGATAATTAAAAAGATATACAACAAGTAAGAAGAAACTTGTTGTTTGAACTTGTTGTTGAAGAAGCTTTTTGTATTTTTTATCTTAACTACAAACACTTTATCTAACAAACGTTACTATGATACAAGACAAGCACACACACACCCAGACCAAGAAGGGAAATTTAAACTCACCATTGAAATTTCCGCCTCACTGGGAATGGAACCCAGGACCCTCGGAATGGCGATCAGGCGTGTTAACTGCGCCATCCGGGTCGCCAATTATCGTCAGCATTATTTTTGGCTTTCCGACACTGTGACCAAAACATCTTTAACAGGAGCAGATGGTATCATAGACCTTTCCGTTATTCAGCATGGTGCACTGTGAGCAGGAAAGTTAGGATAGATGAAGCCTCTTAGACTGAGTACATATATTATTATAAAGTTTGTAAAAACTACGAGCCAAATTTAAAGTCACATGAACTAAATCTCTGATTTTTGCAAAGCTTAATTTAAGTCCGCAATTATAATTCATTCTATATCGATGGAATTATTCTGATACGTACGATAGGTCTCATTACATCATTTCGTCAGAACTGCGCTCGCGTAGTATTTTGAAGTTCGCCGGATAAACATCGCTTCGTGAGCGAATGTGCCTGTTAACACGTAACGAGGTGTGGAGTATAAGCCCACCAGTCATGATCATGTCTTAGCGAGCTGTTCGCCGACCACTGACCCTAGAATTACTTTAAAAGGTTGTATAATACGACCATGTAGACGTCAATATTGAACTCAGAACACAAGAGATAGGGTTGTTTTTGGTGCGGACAGTTATTAATATTATGTACATTTATTTTAAAAAGCGGCAGACGTCGGCTCAAGCGATAATTTGTATGCCTCATTGTAGTATTATGTGTACGTGAGCTACGTATAACGAGTAAAGAAGGAATACCAGTGTATAAATAAGGAAATAAATGCAAGCAAATTGTAAAGTTGAAATATGGCGCCGTTGTTTCTTTCATAGTGAAAAATTCGCAATCGGCTATAGGCTTTCTTTTGATATATCAAAAATAAATAAGTAATCAGATACATACACCTCAATAGAATGTACTTGTGTTTTATGGTTATATTAGGTAAGGTTGTAGAATCATAAGGCAACATCAACTAAAACAATAAAATTTGAAATATTAACCAAGCTTTTAGTTATTTTGTAAAAAAATATTACATATTACACAGTCATGAATGCAGGTACAGAATATTTTTAGTTATACAATTATACATTAGCCTAGAGCCATATATCATCGTTAATATCATCCTTACCAGCGAATTCGTCTCGCAATCTTATTTTCTTGGTTGGCTTGTTACCTAAAATATACTTGCAACATTGTTTTATCTGCTCTCACCAATCTACCATCCGTCAGTGGCTATAAAACACATCAGGCCAGCGTAATACAGCCTTTGCTTGTTTACTTTATTTTCTAGTCCGGCTTTATTGCCGCTGTCGCCTTCAGAACCTCCTTATCCGAGGGCCACGAAAACAGTGGCAAACAAATCGTACCAAACCTGGTTATGTAACTTGCTATTGTGACATTACTCGATACGAATTAAATAAAGTAACAATACAGCTAGGATAATAAAATGAAGAAGAGACATAAGGACTTCGGAGATTGGAAGATATAGACGATATGGTGGACGGAAGAAGACTATAATATTTAGACATTACCCAGCAGAAGAAGACTAAAAAAATAAGCATGAATAAAGTGAAAACACTGATACTATAATTATTTCCTTTACCACAAAAAAGCGATTGCTTTGTTCTAATACCATATTTTTCCCAAACAGTTGCTGTGAAACTGCAGGTGGATATTTTCGTGGCCTAGCAGTTATCCTGTCCGTCAATCTGAGGTAGCCGCGCAAATTGATGCGAGCCCAGCGGCAAGCGTCCGACGCACTAGCACAAAAGCGTCTAGAATGTGTAAACAACATAGTAATGGACTAGAACTGAATTTATAATGGGCCTTACGTTGGTTCGTTTGTAATGACACCGACAACAATTGATGATTAGAACTAATAGAAATAAATAATGCAAAGGAATCTTATTTGTCTCACGGTATTATGAGTTGATTAATTCAATCAAGTTGTCTTTTGTAGTCCTGTAATTCTATTAAAATTTGTAATCATGGTAAAGACAGTATCTCAGATTATACGACTTTGAGAATGTTTTTTACAATATTGTCCAAATGCAATGAGATTGATGATTAGAAACCTATTAAAATTAGAATAAGCAGTTTTAGTACAAAAGTAAGATAAACCGAAACCGAGATAATCAACGTTGACATTCTTACAAAAATATAATAATTTAAAATAATCACCTAATTAAGAAACACAAAGTACAACATCTAATTTGTTAACGTGTTTAACTGAATTATTATTTATATTTTTTGCTTCTGTTAGA
The DNA here is from genome assembly GCA_905404295.2 of Ochlodes sylvanus. Classification (NCBI taxonomy): domain Eukaryota; kingdom Metazoa; phylum Arthropoda; class Insecta; order Lepidoptera; family Hesperiidae; genus Ochlodes; species Ochlodes sylvanus. Next base: position 8,334,280 of record FR990135.1, read on the forward strand.
TATCGTTTAAAATCTTTATTTACGTTTAATTTAACGTAAATGTGGTCACATTGTGCATTTCCCACGGAAACTTTTTTATCTACTATAGCATCAATTTTCAACTTTGTTCCACAAAGACTTTACTTAGTATTCAGAAAGTCAATCGAATGTTCTTCTTTCTTTGTACTGCATATTGACCGTTCTTTGCATTCTACTAATTATCTGGCGTTAGTTAGCCTTTGACACTGGACGACAAATGAATTTACTGTAGTGACCAAAGTCTCAGACAAAGCATTGTTCTGAACGTTTTAGTAACTCGTTTGCTCTTATTATACCAGAGTCGGTGCGCTTGTGGCTTTATTCGAAGAAGATTCCTATTTCGATTTTATATTTGCAATGTCTGTGATACTAGATGAGTTATGAATAAGGTGAAATATCATTTGATACCGGATTGAATCTTATGACTCTAGAATTTGCTATCGAAATTCTTACAATGCTTAAATATTTCAAATGTTACCTACATTTGAAGTTATTCTGGGATGTATCCAAAAATAATAAATCTGTAGCTGGTCGCTGTCTCTACATAAAAGATATTATATGAGAAAAGCTATTACAGGGATTCTTTAATAGAACTCAAAAAATTTGATTTTTAGATTTTTTCTGTTTGTCTGTGACTTTGTACGCGGTAGTCTCCGAAACGGCTTATCCTGTATGGTTGCGGGTTTCACTTTTTTATTGAGCTAAGCTTCACTTAATAAGTGTTTGTTCAATTTAAATCGGTTGAGACATAAAAAGTTATGTCCGTTTCAAGAATCACGCCTATCAATTTCCGAATGTGCGTACTAAGGGACATGTTTCCCGAAGCGAAGTGAGGGCGGGGCCCGGCGGGGTTAATAGTATTTAACACACAACAAAGCTAACATTACTAACTATGCAATTTTATAGTTACCTACTGTGCAGTCTACAGGTTTAAACTAACTCGTGTCGGCTTTCTAGGCACTGGCTTAACTCAGATGCTGGTGATAAAAGTCGCCATTATGTATAAAGCGTCGCCATTTAGTTAACAAGCATGACTGTGTTAAGTAGGGAGTGTCGGTACAAGCAATTTAGTTTACAGCAATAATAACAGTATCATAATATTTTATCGGAGTTTTAATTATTGTGACGTAAGGTTTATTTACATCTTTTTTAAATTATTGAGCTTTATGCGTCCACTGCTGGATATAGCCCTTTTAACTTGCACTACTCTGAACTTTTCTGAGCCTTCGGGATCCAGTGAACGCCCACTGTTTCCTTCAGGTCGTCAGTCCGCATGGTCGATTGTTATTACTATATTAAAATTTATTACAGCATTTGGTGGGTAATAAAGAATGTTGTATTGTATAACAGAGTATCATAACAACGCACTCAAGTGGTTTTTCTCTTGTGCTCTATACCGGAACCATTTCAAAATAAAACAAGTAGGTACATTATGCAATGTGAAGTCATTAATTTTTACGATAATCGTGTCTGCATGCAGTAGGCGGTACGGCTGTAAAGGTTAGACTTCATTCGTTCGAATTCAAAGAATAAAATAAATGTAGATTACTTAGTCTTACCCCACTTGTCCGATGATGGGACAACTACACTGTTTTCTGTGACATCAATTTTTTTTTGGTTCCAGGAATCCTATATAACACCAATATTTTAATTATAAAATTCAATACGGAAATGGGATGGTTAGATTCCTATTTCAAAAACAATCGCTGAAATTATTATGATATAATAAACATCTTGAAAAAATCAAACACTAGTGCTTTAAATTAAGTTTATTTAAATTATGTATATTTCAAAGTTCATGCGCTTTACTATATAGGATAATTTTATCACTTATAAAAAAGCAATCAAATAATTACCTACAATAGAAGCGTCTTTAAAAGCATTTTCATCATTACTTGATAATAAACAAAAAATTCGTACTAACTAAAGTAGTCTAAAGGTACCCTTATAACAAGAGGCTATGCTCAGTTGTGTTAACAATATTTGCGGCAGGATTTAATGAAACCGCGCTTAGCGTGCGGTATCATGGGCAGTTCCGAATACAGTATAGGCGATAGGGCTTAGATGGTTTTCAGTAATAGAAAAGCCAGGTATTGTGAAACTAAAATTAATTATTGGTATCCCCTTTTGTCTGTTTTGGGATAAAGTTCTGAAATTTTAGTTGCGTTATTATTAAATACTAGCGACCCGCCCTCGCTTCGCTTCGGGAAAAGATTTAGTTATATATTTTGGATAATTCACACTATATCTTTATAATTTATAGCTTATGTGTAAATTCTGATGTGTCAGCTATATTATTGTAAAGTTTCATCAAAATCCATTCGGTAGTTTTTGCGTGAAAAGGTAACAGACAGACAGAGTTACTTTCGCATTTATAATATTAGTAAGGATTAGTAAATAATTAATTACAAATATTATTATGTGGTTTTATCGTTAGGGGAAATAACGCTTATAACGATATAGATTAATTAATTAAATACATGTGGGATTGTTTAATTAAAACTTCTTCGGTATCGGTTTATTGTTTTATTTTTCCTCGTTTTACTGCTTTTAACCTTAATTCTATTTATTTCACTTCGTAGCACCTTTTACACCGTTCTTGCACCTTTCACTTCCTCTATCCGTCTATATGTCACCTCTCTTACGTCACTGTCATCTGTCCTGTCATCCGTCCTTCATCCACAGCGTTCCGTTCCTACATCTCGGCCAATCCTGCTTCCATGCCTGTCCTCAGGCATTCCTATATTTACTTACACACATATTCCTACACTACATCATCTTTAATTCATCATTACACATCATTCATCAGCACTCATCATCCACATACTCATAATCCCAATACTCATAATCCACATACTCATATAACCCACATACTCACCATCCACTCTTACAATAAACACATAACAACAATTCTACTTAATGTTAGGCAATGGTACATAATAGTATAACATCTTTACATTACACAATAAGTCAGTAGGTCACCTGTTAAATTATTACACAAATAATGCTTTACATATTTTAGACAACTATAATAACAGAAACATTCTTTAGGTATTTTATTTTCATAACAACTTATATTCAAACAATATATTAAATTTGTTTATACTTGCACATTGTCTAGGGGGGTTTTAGTTTGAACACAACTTCAGTTTATTGCAAATAATTTCTATCATAACAAACAATATTAAGTAATATTGATTATCAGATCTCTTACTCTATTACACAGTACAATATTGTTAGATAAATACAACTTATACAATAACAAATTGCATTATCCTATAGGACAAGTTTCAATGATAATGATGACACATACTTCACAACACAACATAACACATAACACTGTAAATAGACATAGTTATACACATGACATAATACACAGAACACTCATTCTTCTCTCTCATGCTTCATCTTTAATACTTCAACCATACATACCTGATCAGTCCAAGGAGTCACCTTCCTGCCTTGGCCATCTCTTCATCTGATCAGCTGTACTACTAGTTTTTATAGGGCCTTCTGTGGAACTATCTGCCTTCTCTAGGTCGTAACGATCATTCCTTTTCACCTTGGTCACTCTGTAGGGTCCTAGGTATTTAGCCTTCAACTTGAGACCTACACCAAACTGGGTTCTCTTAATCGCTACTAAATCCCCTATATTATACTTAGAACTCTCCTTCCTTGTACTGTTAAATGTTTTCCTATTTTCTTCTTGAATTTTTAATATTTGTTCCTTAGCTTGTTTCCTTTTTTCCTCTCTATTTTCGTTATATTGCTCTACCATTTCTTCTTTTAATAAATCAATCAGGCGAATATCTTCTTTGCATCTCATTCTGGTACCAACCAACAACTCAAAAGGAGTAGTATTAATGCTTCGCTGATATGTACTGTTCAGGCACCGTTGCAATCTACTTACATGCCTGTACCACATAGATGGGTTCTCCAAACACAACTTAGTTAATGTTGGTATCATTATGCGATGAATCCTTTCCACTTGCCCGTTTCCTCTGGGAACACCTGTAGTAATCTTGATATGTTGAATGTCTTCCTCTTTGCAATAATTCTCAAACTCATGACTAGTAAATGCTGTACCTCTATCTGTAATTACTCGGCGCGGATTCCCAAATACCTGCTGGTGTATTTGTAACTTATTCAAGGTTTCACTACTTGATGTAGTCTTAGTTGGAAACAACCATACAAACTTTGTAAATCCATCTACCATAGTAAGTATATAGTTATACTGCTTTCTAGTTTCGGTGAGTGGGCCAATATGATCCAAGTGAATGGTATCCAATGGTACACTACCCTTATCAATGGGGTTCAGAAACCCTTCTTGCCTTCCTGCTTTTCTTGTTGCCAGGAGGCAAGGAATACAACTAGTTATGAATTCTTCTATTTTTTTATCTAAATTTTCTATATAATAATCTCTGCTTACCAATTCTTTCATCTTTCTTCTTGAAAAATGCCCATTTCCATGAACTCTCTTTATGATATCATTCTCTAATGTTTTAGGAATTACTAGTTTTTTCTCCTCACCCTTGTATAATATATTATTTTCCAACCAATAATCTTCATATGATTTCTCATTCAAAATTTCCTTAATGGCATGTAACCCGCTGTCTTGATCTTGAGCAACTCGTATAGAATCTTGTAGACTGCATACTACTGCCACGTAGGGATATCGGCTAAGCGCGTCTACGTGTGCCATCTTTGATGCGACTCGGTGCTCAATACGAATGATGTTGTTGTCCAACCATTCCTGCACTTGGTCTTCTACTATCTTCTGCTCCACTAATGACAAACGTCGAGGCCGTTGAGTGACAGGTATGTCATCCTTCAGGACAATCTTGAGCTGGATGGGTGCCTCTTTCGTCTGAACAGGTTTGTAGTCACTAATACATCTTAAAACTTCTTTCTTCACCTCTGGACACCTCACCTGATCTAAAACACACACATCGACACTACTCATTAAACAATTCATCCGAGACATCCACTCATCGCCATCACGCATCAAAACAACCGACCCTTCATTCATTATCATTGTTACATTTTTTAAAAATTCTTGTCCTATTATTACATCGTAGGGCATCGCAACTTTATCCACTATATGAAATGATACATCCGCGTAACACTGTCCGTCCACAGTAATACACGCCGAGAGAACACCACGCGACACAACTTTTGACCGACCGAGGCCCGACAACACCGTGTTATCATCACTCACCGTGATATCCGACAACTTCTCTTTTAACTCCATGCATATCAAATTCACGTCGCTTCCCGAATCTACCAAAGCCTTTGTTGTTACGCCTCCGATACAAATATTTTTCACCGGCACGCCATCTTTGTTTGTGTTGACATCTGTGACATTGACATCCGCTGTTTGCATGACGTTGACATCTTTCATCGACAATGTTGTATTTGACGTTTGCGATATCGATCCCGATCCTCTTCCGTCATTGGTCGCTTGCGCCGTCTCGCCTGTGGACCAATGGTAAGCCTCGCTGTCGTCATCGCTTTGCTTTTCTTTCCTCTCATTGGTCGCGATTGTGAACATCGTCTTCCGAACAGGCGCGCCAATATTCGAATGTCTCGCCGCTGCCGTAGTTGTAGGTGGCGCTGTCGCTGCTGCGCTTCCCGTAGCTGTGGCTGTGCAATGTCGTCCAATATGGCCGCTTTTGTTACACCTAAAGCACTTTATGCCTTTTCCACATTCACTAGCCAAATGGCCAGGTTCTCCACATTGGTAGCAACGACGCACACTTATTTTTTCAGGCCGTTTTTCAGTCTGCCGCCTCTCTTTTTGCTTCGTAAACATCTTGCTTCGCATTTTTTCGTAATTTAACAATTTTTCTTTGAACACTGAGTATGTCGTCACGCCGTACAACATCGCCTTGTTTACCTCACTGTCTACTATGCCGTCGACGATGTATTGTATTGACACGTAATCCGGAAATTTTGCCCTTTTTCCCAATTCCTTCATTGTGAGCATGTATTGATAGTACGTTTCTTCTTTACGTTTCTTTCGGGCCGCCATCAACTCGTGCATTTCCTTTGCGTTAATTTGATCTGGAAATTCCTTTTGTAATGCCGCCTTGAGCTCCGCATAGGTTTTGAAAACTTTTTCTGATTTTAACCACAGGGCCGCCGTCCCCGTCAGCGTTCTGCGTGCAATGATAAGCGTTTGTTGCGGCGTGAGGTTAAAAATCTCTGCATTGTCCTCGATGTCTTCACAATATTTGCTTGATGAATAGGTTTTGTCATCACCGCTGAATTTTGTAATGCCGTGCAACGCCGTTATATCGAACGCCGCCGACATTGAACCAGTCGCGGAACCGGTTGATACCGCCGCCGCCGTCGCGTCTTCAGTCTTATTTTTGTTGTCTGCTGGCATCTTCCACTTAAATCTTCGTAAATAACTTCTTAATCGTCGTCACCAGCCCAGCAGAAACAGTAACACATAAGATATGATGACTTTTTGCGCACACGCACACCGCGTAGCACACCGTCCGCGTCGTCGTCGGTTGACAGCCGAAGAAATTTTCTCAATCCCGGACGAGCCCCCAAAATATTTGTGGGATTGTTTAATTAAAACTTCTTCGGTATCGGTTTATTGTTTTATTTTTCCTCGTTTTACTGCTTTTAACCTTAATTCTATTTATTTCACTTCGTAGCACCTTTTACACCGTTCTTGCACCTTTCACTTCCTCTATCCGTCTATATGTCACCTCTCTTACGTCACTGTCATCTGTCCTGTCATCCGTCCTTCATCCACAGCGTTCCGTTCCTACATACATATTATAGAACAGTAGATGTGGCTTTGTTTGTTTGTTTCTTTGTTGATTTTTGTAGGAACATGACTTAAATAAATTATACGTCACAAACAACCACGACTTCAAATAAACATTTATGTCTCATACATGTCTGCCATGTCTGTGAATCGAACCTGAGTCCCCTCGATCTGCTACCATGGTAACAACCAATTGAGTAACAGGAGATATATTTTAAGTAAGTATATCAATCGAAAGAAACCGGAAGTGTGTATGTCAAGAGGTGTTCATTCCCATCGCGAATTGTGCTTTTTGGAAGTTAAAGGCACCAGTTCTGCTTCGATCTCTACTACGATGTACGAGTATATGTGTGATGTACGAGTATATTCAACTAGCGAATTCGTTCGTTTTGTTCGGTCAAACTGTGGGTAGATAATTGACGTCTGTACGAGACCGATTGACGCTTGCACGTGAGTAATCGGTTTAAGAGACCTGTTATTTGGGTTCCGCGTATTTCGGATTAATTAATGAATGAAAAGGGTCACTTTGGTTGCCCGTTCAGTATAGATTGGATCCCTGTGATCAATTGGTAGCTCTTAACTGTTTCGTTTGTTCATAAATTTCTATTCTTCTAAATAAATTACTTAGGTTTCGTTACGAAATATAAAATTAAAATAGATGGTTTCCAAGTTGCTGCCTCTGAATGTAATAAGTGATTTTTTTAAGTTACATGATGTTTTGCTAACAATTGATGATGCCATTGAAACGTTAGTTTTCAGTGAATTCATGATATCGACCGTAACTATATGTATGTTTGTAAACACACACTCATCGACCCACACTCGGATTTTGTATGTGTATGTGTATGTAAATAATTATAAATACATCGGGAAAACGGGGTAAATATGATATTATCATTCTTGGCAACAATTCTACCGTCTGAGGTTATAAGCAATGCATAAATTTATGATTTGTTGAGTCTAACGGTCAATTACTATTTGAGTTTCTTAGGTTATAATCTTCATAAAACTTCATAAAAGTTTATTTACAGCTGATAAGCTGTAAATAACATCGTACATCTATCCTATTGGATTACGTGTTATACATGTAGTGGTGAGATACATTCAATTGCGTCCACTATTAGAATTACATTAAAATAAATCCCTCAAGTCTAACTCCATTAAATTTGCAACGAAGTATTTTAAGCGTCGGTCGGTCGGGAGAGAATACTTTTGCGGTGCACAAATTAGTGAGAATAAATTAATTTTTGTCTGCGGTTTAATTAGTGGTCTTTGACCGTTCTGAAAATGGTCTGGAAACTTCATAACGATAACGATTTCGACGTTTGTTTAGGACTCAATCACCCTGTGAATGAAAGCTTAGTTTGCAATTTTGCGAGGGAATATTGTCTGTTTGTGAAATGAAATGAAATGAAAATCGTGTGTGTAGTGTATTAACGCAATAATAGGTCCTTTATTAAGGATTTTTGAACTTTTTTGTGTTTGTTTGTGTGTGTGTGTGTCCTGTGTTCCCGCTAGTCTCGGAATCATTATTAACCGATTTGAAAGCTGTTTGTATCGTAGTTTATGTATTAATTAAAGTTATTCTACTTCAATAGGTTAACAAATGAAAAAATATGTTATTAATGTAAATAATTCCGTCTAAACATTTATTCGACTGAGTGTTACTAGTCCAAAACAATAAAGTCATGTAGTTATTTTGTCACAAACTATACATAGGTAGGTACACTAAAAGTTATTTTACATTTTTAGATGTAAACGGGTATTCACGATTTTGTGACCATGTTCTATGCAACTGGGTCGACATATTGGTAAAACAAATTAAAATCGTGAGTACCATTTTTCATTTAAATATGTTTAGTGTCCGCGATGATATTTAAATCATAAGTTATTGTACACTTAAGGAAATTGATCAGATATGAAAATAAAATTAAATCTATCAATAAAAAAATCGATGACGTCAACGTCGCTGGGAGGTGCACTGGGCTCGCATAATCCACAAAGAATTCCCACAGCTTCATTTGAGCCAATCTCACGCAATCAAACGCGCAGCTTCACTAATTGTCTCACTGATTGTAACTTGGCAATTAGGCATTTTGAACCCAGCTGCAGTCTGCGCTCTGAAAGTACAACACAAGGTATTGCTATATTTAGCAAATATACATATCTTAGGGTTTTATTATTAATATAAGGCATTGTAATTTGGTCAAATGACGAAAGGTTTAAATTTACAAAATTGATAATAACATTTTTAGTGAAATAACGGACATGGTTACGTCCCTACACAAAACCGTTTGTAGCTTTATTTTAGTTTTATACTCAATAATTATACATATAAGTAAGTGGTACCTACGTATATAATCGTAACATATAAATTTTAACAAAATAATTTCCATCAGTAAATTTAATCGGTGTCTTTAGCCAAACAAGCCCTATTTGGTATTAATAATTTAGTACCACGGCATCTTTAATTTTTTATTATTTGGGTTGTTAGCCTGTAGAGGGCGTGACATGGAATTAAGTGTGAAACAACACAAACACCACTCATAACTTTTTAATTATGGACACGTTTAGAGTTAATTGTATGATAACGGCAAAAATGATGTGGTGTCGTGGGACACCAGGTAGGAACGAAGTTCCTTCGGCTAATGAAGGCAACGGCGAACGAAAAGAAAGAGGGAGAAAGAGAAAGGTATTATACACTACTCGCTTGTGTATGCGACTGTCGCGCCTGCGCACGTCTCATTTAACGCTTTTATTCCACGCATTTTTTCTTACGGTTTTACTATCACATATTTTTCAATTCGGTCGCCGCAGCAAAACCTATCCCCTCCAAGCCTGCCGTAAGGAACTTCGTTCCAATTAATTCATTGAGATTACTCTCTCCACCGGCTTTTTATGTTACAGCACTCCTACCCATACGGAAGCTAATTGTCTTTCCGATTGCACCTCTACAATTAACCGCATCAAACCAGCCTCACCGGAATTGCCAATCAGTTAATGATTGTGCCTCTGTGTTTGTATTGTATCGGCGGTTATGTTTCACGCACGTTCGACGTCAATTGGAACACCCACGAGTATAACCGTGCTTAGAATAAGTAGCAATGCTTAGGAATTATTATAAGAAAAATACGGCCAACTGTTTGTTTAACAAAACGCCGTTAGTTTTATAGTTCTTTAAATCAAATTTAAATAATATCCCAAATATCAAAAATTGATAGAGTAGGTAGGTATTTAGTCTGCCTACGTAGGCGTAGGCTTCAATTATGTTATACATATTGATAAAAATATAAATGTCTAGGTTATTCTGAAAAAAACTCATTCAATAGTGTTCAACCGCGTATATTTCTTTAAATTTCAATAAATACAACTGTATATGACGTTATTTTATTTAAAGCAATTTTGGTTGAAATATTTTTAATGTTCTAATTTATTCTAATTTTTTTGCTTTATTGGGTCGGCCTACGAATACTAAGCCCAATTCTATGCCGGTAAACCAGAGAGTCGTAAGAGGCAACTGCAACCGACCCCTCTGCTTGGTCGTAGGGTTTCGTCTATGGATTATTATTAATTTCAATATTATTATTAAGTACCTACTTTGGCTAACTATTATCATATTGCGTGAGTTAGCCGCCAAACGAATTTATATGTTCCAGCTGAGATATGAAAGCCTGGACTTCTCTTTGGACCACTTGGGCTTCTATTCTTCCTTCTTTCGACGGTGACGAGAGACAGTGACCATCAATCATCAGGTGGGTCGTCTGCTCATTTCACATAAAATATATATTTAAAGGTACCTTACGATGACTCCAGAATAAATATCTGAATAAAATATGTTATTCGTAGTTGTAACATATGGAAAGGTCGGTATGTCGGAACTTTAAGGATTCTGTTTTTGCCGTCGGACCACGGAATCTTAAAAAACGCTGCTAAAATAAATTCATCTCAAAAAATTTTAACAACGTCCATCCGCATTAATCGGCTTCGTTTATAAAAAATAATTAAAGGAACTTGAAATCTCTTTTCAATTCTTATGAAGAAACTATAAGTGTGAAGAAAGTAGAAGTGAGTATATACAGTCTAGTGCTCAGTGGTCTTTATGGCTTCAGACCTGAGGCCCAAGTCTGTTAATTTATAGAAGCTTCAGTTGCATCGTGTCGGAATAGTGTAACACATTTCGTATACCACATTGGGGCACGGGACCTGGGATCCCTTCCAGAGCGTTCAGATTAAACTACCATAATTACCGGTACTACAAATCCATAATAAGCATTAATTTTGTTGTTTATATTACCAGGATTTCAAAGATGGTAGGTACATTAGTTAAGAGTGCTAACGATAGCAAAATATCCTTTACATTCACCATCATATTCTATCATTGTCTACAAATATTAACAAATACAAAAACAAAACAGCATCACAGATAGAAGAAACAATGTTCAAACGTAAGTAAGTACGTGTAAGCCATGGGAATCGAGTCGAACAGGCCGGGAAGCAATGGAGTGTGGAGACTGCCCATGAGATCAGATTACATGGCAGCCCATTGTCGGGGAAAAAAATTGTTTGAAGCTTTATGGGTGATGGAGGAGGTAGTGTAGATATTTACTAAAACAATAATGTTTTTGAATTGATTTTTATGTCATCACATGTTTCAATGAAATTGTTAAGTCTTATTTACATACGTACATTGCAGAACCTTGGTCAGGCCAGATAGTATTTTTATTTAGCATAAATATGATTATTTAATTTCGATCAGTATCTCTCGGGCTTTTTTGGAAATTGTATTTGTAAATATATTTGTTCAAAACAAATGCATCAATTTTCAGTCGCATCGTTGCAAATACACAAATCACACTTTGTATAAACTTAATCTTTAACCGAAATTTGGTTCTCAAAAAATATGACACCTAAATAAAAATACTTTTTGTAAATAAAGTATGGCTAAACTCAAAACTGAACCAAGACTAAAGCGTGCTTCGGCACACATTAAATAAAAATCGAAACAAAAAAATTAAAATAAAAACAACTCGGCGTTAAATATTTAGTAGCTCCATGTTTCGCTGAAATGGCCGTTTCAACGCAGTAACTCTATCCAAGAAGCGGACCTACAGTGGCGATATCTGAGTTCATTGGTCACTCATTGGCTCCGGAATTTTCAACGTCATACTCGCGTGGCTGTTTAGATGAATGGGCAGATAACGATCTGTGATTAGAAGAGGTAGCTTGATACTTTGGATGTTATAAACTGATTTTTTTAAGCTTTCAAAGCCCGGCGTCGGTGATTCGCATCGCATGTTGAGCGCCGAAGTTGATTAAACAATGCCCAATTTTTATTTCTGTTTTTATTCGATAATATTAAAGGTGCGAGAGAGAGGGCGTTACTGTCCCATTGTTAACAAACGTTCCGTGTGTTTATCGAAATAAAAATACAAAAAGTGTTCATTAAAGCAAGAAAAACAGTTTACTTGGTAGATTATGTGACAATACCACACCAAAAGTGTTATCTACTATATAGCTTGTGATTTTAAGAAGAAATTTGGACGGGAAAATTATATCAAACGTCAACGATTAGAATTAACTAAGATATAAAAAAAAATAGATTTAACAACAGATTCCACCAACCAGGAAGTAATAAAGGAAAAATATAAGGTCAGTTAGTGTGTAAATGAAGATTTTACTATTAAAAGGCATATTAATAACCTTTTTTCAAATTATAACCTAACATTTCAAATAGCAAACAAAATTAAGACTTATGACAACAGAGAAATAAAGAAGAGCTCCATCTAGCGACGCTTGAGTGCATGAGATTCAAAACTTAACCATCCTGCTAATCATCACTAGAGGGCAGGATTAACATAAAAATGGAAAGTTTACAGAAATTATTGGAAACAATTCAACGAGACCTAGCTGACCAAAAGAAGGACATAAAAGTATTAGAACACAATATTACCACGAATATTAACAAAAACATTAACGAGAAATTCAATATGATAGAAACACGAACATTTAATTTAGAAAAACAAATTGAACAACAACAAGAATTAATTGAAAATTTAGAACGTCAAACGAAAATAAAAAATGTAATATTTTTTGGAATTGAAGAGACAGAAAAAAATTATTATAACTTACAAGAAAATATATTAGACATTATAATAAAAAGCATGAAAATTAATTGTCAGAAAAGCGAAATAGAAAACGTGAGGCGACTTGGAAAGAAAAAAGACAGACCTAGACCTGTAATCCTTACATTAACAACGGTTGGGCGGAAAATAGAAATTTTGAAGAAAAATAAATCGTTGGAAGGAACGAACATTTACGTCAAAACAGAATACACTCAAAAGGTTTTAAAAAAACGGAAGGAGTTACAGGGAGAGTTAAGAAGAAAACGAGAACAAGGAGAGAAGGTTGTACTACGTTACGATAAAATAATCAACTTGGAAGGTAAAGAAAATACTCAAAAAAGATCACAAAAAAGAGATTTACCAGATTCACCAGATAACGTACACCAGTCAAATAGGAAAAAATCAGAAGGAAATACTAGTTTTCATACCCATAAGAAAAACAAAACATATAATATATCTTCTTACTTACAAAGGTCTAATACGCCACGTACTACAACAGGAGAAGGAATAGAGTACGACGATACTGAATAGCAATTAGCACCCCTCTCGCAGCATCCTCTAGGCCGGCTAGTCCCCGGAAGTAAAAAAGAGGATTTCGACTACACCCCCCCAAATAAATATTATCATATTAAAGTTCAACCGCGGCATCTGTATGTTACAAGTTTAAATGTTAGAACATTAATGTCTGATTCGAGACTAACAGAGCTAATGTACGCTACACAAACCTTAAAATGGGACATAATCGGTATGTGCGAAACTAGAAGGAAAAGCGAAGAAATAGCAGAATACTCCGAATACATTCTATACCATACCGAAAGTACGCATGGCCAAGCTGGAGTTGGATTTTTAGTTAAAAAATATCTGAAAAAGAACATAATCCTTTTCAAGCAAAATTCTGATAGAGTAGCGACACTGGAAATAAACTTATCCGATAAAAACATATTATCGTTTATTCAAGTATATGCACCCACTGAAAAATGCAATGAAGACGACCTAAATAGATTTTACAATACATTAGAAAACGCGATGGAAACAACAAAATTAAATAGGCTCATAGTAATGGGCGATTTTAATGCTCAGATCGGGACGTCACTAAAGGGCGAAGAACAGGCATTTGGCAAGTTTTCAAACGGTAAAAGGTCTAAACACGGTCAAAGACTGGTAGAGTTCGCTCTAGAAAAGAACCTTAAATTTGTTAATAGCATGTACAAGATAAGGAAAAATAAAAAATGGACATGGCAATCTCCAAATAGTAAATACAGAACTGAAATCGATTATATACTTACCTCTCACAATCAGAAAATACATAATTTCAATATAATTCACAATCTAAATTTTAATACTGACCATAAAATGATACGATGCAAAATATACATTGAAACCATGAAAACAAGGAAATTTAAAAAATCAATCAAATACAATAAAATCCGAGACTTACCAATAATAACGAAAGAACAAGGTAAACAATGGGAAGAGCAGCTAACCGCTGCAGTCAACAAGTCATTTGATGTACAAACACAATATAACAACTTTGAAGACGAAATGGCCAAAATAATTGCACAAATACCTGAAACAAAGAAGAACCAAAAACAAGAAATTAAAATTCACATAAAGAAACTATTTGAAGAACGAAAACTATTATACCATACTAAGAGAACAAAGGAAGTAAAAAATAAACTCACTGAAGTAAGTAAAAAAATCAATAGAGAGATATCTGTTAGTAAAAGAGCTCAGAGGAAGAGAATTTTTGAAAAATACATAAATAGAACGGGCGCAGTGAAAAAAGCCTATAAGGAGCTTCACACGTCTTCGAAGTGGGCATCGAATATAAAAGATAGAGCAGGTAACAATCTAAGTAAACGACGAGATATTATAAAAGAAGCTACAACATTTTATAGGGATCTGTACTCTACGCCCAATAACTCGTTTTTTGATAAAGGTACCTCGTATAAACCACACTGCGCTGAGACTGCACCTTCTATACTACCATCAGAAATAGAGTTCGCAATTAAAACACTGAAGAACGATAAGTCACCTGGCGAAGACAAAATAACAAACGAACTGTTAAAATCTTTATCTGAGCTTTTGCAGAGACCTCTCCAAACTTTGTTTAATAATGTACTTAAAAATAAAACGACTCCAAATCAGTGGTCCAGATCCATAACAACTCTACTCCACAAGAGTGGAGATAGAGCTAACTTAAACAATTACAGACCAATCAGCCTAATGAGTAATGTGTATAAAGTCTTTTCAAAGATCATAAATAATAGAGTCTCCAAAATATTAGACGAGAACCAGCCGCGAGAACAAGCTGGCTTTCGGAAAAGTTTCTCTACAATCGACCACATCCATGCAGTAACACAGTTAATAGAAAAAAGCAAAGAATACGGAAAGACTATATATATATGCTTTATTGATTTTAAGAAAGCCTTTGACTCTTTAGAACACTTCGCTATATGGGAAGCACTAACACAACAAGCTTTAGACATAGAGTACATAGAACTTTTATACAGCATATATTCAAAAAGTACATCTAAAATACGGTTCGAAAGGGACGGACCACAATTTCCCATACAAAAGGGCGTCAGGCAGGGCGACCCACTCTCACCAAAAATTTTCTCAGCAGCATTGGAGATGGTTTTTAGAAACATCAAATGGGAAAACCGAGGGGTAAAAATAGATGGTGAATATTTAAACCACCTACGTTTTGCGGACGACATTGCTATTTTTTCCGAGAAGAGTACACAACTGCAAAATATGATTAACGACTTAGTGAGAGAGAGCAAAAAAGTCGGTCTGATGCTAAATATTTCAAAAACTAAAATTATCACCAATAGTAGAGAACAAATCATCATTAGGGTAAACGAGGAGCAAATTGAATATGTGAAAGAATATACCTACCTAGGCCAAACCGTATCTTTCGAAGACCAGACGGAAAAAGAAATAAATAGGAGAATTGCTATTGCTTGGAAGAAGTACTGGGGCTTAAAAGAAATCATGAAAAATAAGGAAATAAGCATAAAAATAAAGAGTAAACTATACGAAGTAGTTATCCTACCATGCCTTACATATGGCTGCCAAACCTGGTCACTGCGAAAGAAAGACGAAACCAAACTAATTGTACACCAACGAAAAATGGAGAGAAGTATGCTGGGTATAAAAATACAGGATAAAGTAAAAAATCAAGTGATAAGAAAACAGACGAAAGTAACTGACATTCTCGAAAAAATAAGATCACTAAAATGGAAATGGGCCGGTCATATCTGTCGAATGGAAAACAATAGATGGACTAAAATATTGACAGAATGGATTCCAAGAGAGGGAAAACGGACTAGAGGCAGACCAAGACGGCGATGGGAGGATATATTTAGAGAAAGATGTGGACCTGATTGGATAAGGCAAGCTCGAAACAGAGAGAACTGGAGGAAGCTGGGGGAGGCCTACGCCAAAGAGGCGACTTCCATAAATATACCAATGCATGCATCAATTTAATAACTATTTATTTTAATCTTACTATTTCCAACTATATCTTTAAAAACAAACATTTTTAAATAAAACAAAATTATTTAATTTAATTTTTTAATAACATATGAATATGAATTTTTTTAAAGACTACAATTTAATTTTCAATGAAGTTTAATAATTATTATGCACTTTTATTGTTAATATAATGAAATTAAAAAAATGAAATGGTAATCCAAACTTAGTAACTAAGAACATTGTAAATTATTTATGGTAGAATAAAGGCTTATTTTATTTTATTTTATTTTATTTTATTTATTAAAGGTGCTTGTTGATTTGTGTATTGTTAGACCACCTAGTCTATTCACTAGAAAATAAATATGTCAATTGAATGCTTGCGTATACAATCATAAATCAATAGTATTAAAATTGTAACTGGGACGAAACTAAAGTTAAGATTTAAAGTTTAGACAAATGATTGAAGGTTTAGATTAGATGTATGTGTGATTAGTGTAGATGGGCGTTGAAATCTATGATTAAGATATTTTTTACGTAATCATAGTTTTCATAATTAGTGTAGGTAAAGTTTTGAAAACGGCTTGGAAACCTCATAATAAATAAGTTCCGTGGAAGTATTATTTTAATATTCATACAGACTTAATGTTTGTTTACCTATTATATTCACCTTCAGTTATTTAATTTAAAAAATATTTCCTTAGAGTCCCAACACTATGCTCGGATCTGTTTCACCCACAGTATCTTGCTACTACAGGCCTAATAGACTGGTTCATCTAATGCCCCGTCTCATCACTAACCGTGAGCGTTATATTTAGTAAATTAGTCGATATCTAGAACATTCTTTATTACAGTACTTACTGTAAATGGATTTGTTTTCAGAGATATTAAGTAATAGAAAAGATATCCATCTTTATAACACTTGTAACTGTACTTTATAACTGTATGTGAGTTACCATGTGGTGTAAATAAAACTTCATCTATTGAAACCGGCCTTATTCCTTTCTTATCCCCCACCTACTCCTGTGTCAATATTTAAATAGCCAAGTAACAATTGATATCTACATATTCGGCCGACGTTCACGTGTAATTGGGTACGCGTGGAATTAATTACAAATTCAAGTGCGCGCTAAGATAATTAATTGAACGATGATCAAGTAATAGGTGCTTATGATTCGCCAATAATTTTGACGTAGGTTTAATTAATGGGTAGGTTATGTGTATTATTATAATAATTGGTGTTAATGTACATTAATGTATTATCAGCGGTAATATTGATAATGCCCTTTATTCTATTGCTAATTAAAACCTATGATCAGCTGCCGCTATTTTCCGCGGCCTGAGGCTGAAGCACAGCGTATGGGTTCTCTCAGTTTGATGTTCAGTTACTATTATTACAGTATAGGTATAATATTATAGTCAAGCACTAACTTTAACTACCTATGTATAAAAACTGCAAATAACAGTACTTACCTACTATACTTTTTCTTGAAAGCTGTTATTATATTTTTAAAGAACATTCAATTAATATTTATATACATCATTCAAGTTTTATTTCTATAATGATTGATAACTCTGACGTATTATGTTCGGATGACTTGAAGGTAGGACACAACATCCCATTTCATGGGGCATCAATTAATACTCTGCATATTAGTTCCCGGCGTCAAAGGGAATCGCTTGTATACATATACATACATAGGTTAGGTCGTTTTCCTTGATTATTAAATTCTAACTGTCTGCTTACCGCTTATTGCAGCGCATGGAATTGTCGTCGTAATTATTGTGACTAATTGACTATACTTTATGTTAAACTAACGTTAAATTGAAAAAGAAAATCAAGATTGAATGGTTGCTAGATTCTAGCAGGTAAATAATCCTAATCATAGGCTTGTGACGATCCTTAGTGATTGACAGAGTTAAGCAACAGCGGGCACTGTCGGTAGTTAGATGGGTGACCGCTAGTGGCAAATAAAATTTGAGCGCGTCTATGCTTTGGAGGTGCACAGCCATCAGCCCAAGTTGTTCTCGTTTGATTGCAATCGTTAAGCATAGTACAAATTATAAAAAAAACAACAGTGACGTAATATAACTACAAGTATATACAGACTAATCTTGAATAAGTACTCACGAGCACTAATTTGTAAAAAAAAGACAAAATACGCTATAGTTCAACAAGAAACTCCAGGATCCAGTAACGAAACAAAAACACGGCTAAGTAGACACTTCATTACAAAAGGCTTAATTTTAAAACCGCGGCCGTGCAAGAGGTTTAACCTTTTTTAGGGTTCTGCGGTTCATAGTTATTAGAACCAATAATGGTAAGCAGTAGCCATTCAATTTTAGGTCATTCGTAAACGGATAAGTTTAAAGTTTACTTTAATCTTAATATTATTATACATATATATTATATTAATCTGTGCGTATGTATGTCACTGAATTCCATCTAAACGGGTGTACCGTTTTGGTTAAAAAAAAATCGTATCTTCAGATAGATCCGAGAAAGGGTTAGATTTACAATTGGACCCGGTAGGTGGTACTGCTGTCGATATGTCACCACAATGAAAATAATATTATGACAATTTTGCTATTTCTAATCAGATTATTCTTGAATTTTATTCAGAGAAATATAATATACACTGAAATTAGATTAGATTTTGGTTGTATGGAACCTTCTATTTTGAAATAATCTCACGCTTGAATGTTTTCAACCTCTAGAGAAAATTAGGTCGTTTTAAAAAAATAAGGATCAGGGGTTTTCTATTGAAAATTTTATGTTGCAAAACGACCTTGGTTTGGCTTTTATCTAAGCGTGGTCTCAGTGTTATTTTCTTATTAAAAATTTATCCGAATCAGAATAAATGAAGTTGGACATTTAGGAAAGGATTCGGATGGGATAAATGTTATGGGTAATGAAACGCAAGGTTTTATATAATAATAGTATTAAGGACGATAATGGGGAATACAACTGTAATGTTTTAATATTGAATTTGAAATATTCTTAAAACTTTCTTTAAACTGCATAAGACATTATAAAAAATAGTCAAATTTAATATTATCACACTCTTTCAAAAATTAAGGTTTATAAATCACAAATAACTCGTTTAGCACTTACGTATGCAGAACGGCAGTTTTTTAAATGAAACCATAATCTGCAGTGTGCACTGCATTGTCCACGGTGATTCAGTAAATGTATTAAATTACAGGTAATAAAAAGACTGTACAATGGATGAAAAATGAATAAAAAAGGATATAAGCTACTCTGGCGGCCTGAAGGATGCATGGTTGCGTGAACCGGTCACTGATTTTATGCGACGTTAAATAACGGATGAAGATTTACAAGCCTTTTGCATTGTACGAAGATAATGGGAAGTTAAAACGGCTGAGAAATTAAACGCTGCTGTTGTGTTTTTTAACATTATTGGCTCATGCCAGCGAAGAAATGTGTTATCTTGAGGAATTATTCACAATTGTGTTTAATATGTCATTGTGTCATCTAGAAATGATTGACCAAACTAACAATTGAGACCAAGTGTAGGCAGGCTTGGAAATTGGATAATGACTATAAATCGTCATGAGGGCATCTACATTACAGGTGGTGGATAGTCATATCATAGGTTCCTGACGCCCTGTTTACATAATAGGCTAGATAGCGAGAGATCACGCGGATACTGCCTATTCGTGCATATTTTATATTCGCTACGAGTCGGTCGTTCTTGGCTCGGTGTTGATTTTTTGGCTCTATATTCGTGCGTGTGATTAGAGAGAGAGAGAGATAATTTGAATAAACGAAAGTGTAAAAGAGATAGTAAATCAAATATTGGGTAGATTATTCAAACTAGGCTACACCTAACTACGGCTGACTATTCAGCTACACAACAACATAATAATTGTTATGTTAAATGTAAGTAAAACCTATCTGTAATTTTACTTCGCGTAATTTCATTTTTGTTTACTGTATCTATCACAAGCTTTGAAAAATGGGGCAATCGTGTAACCCTACATTATAATTATTATTTAACTAACCTTAAGAATGTCGAAGATGTAGGTTTCATATTGTCTTAGATACTAGTACATAACGATTTCTGGATGAAAATCTCATAATAAACTTTAGATTTTGTAATAATACTTTCCTAATTTCATTATACACTTAAAAACAAAATTTCATCATTGCGCTTTACTCTTAAAGAATTTGGAAAAGTTAAATTAAGTAGAATTATATCGGAAAGCGGATACTTACTCCGAAAGTTTCTAGCTGAAAAGTACAATAAATCGTTTGCTGAAACAAATAACTCGACTTTGAATTTTAGTTCGTGCTTTTGAACGGCATTGGGTTTCTTTGAACTTTATTAAATTTTTGTTACAGAAGCAGATTTTGTCATTCATTTCATCATCATTATCCCAACTCATAACAATCTCATTAGTTGTATTGTATTAATGCAGTGAGTTATTTATGTTGAGAGGGGTTAAAAGTCACACATAATATGGATATACTTGGACGCCTCCAGAGATGGACGAAGCGTACATATATTATTCATTCATGCATCCGTACATGGACATTGCTCGTACGTAATTTAGTCAATATTTAACCATTAGCAAAATAGTTTTTAGAATCTACAATATAATTTTTTTCCCGTCAAATTCCTTTAAAAATTTCCCTTCAATCATAAACTTAATCCGAACTGCTAATATTATTATGATAGATACAAAATTGATGAATTGGATGTTGAAAGCTTAAGACTTGAACAGAAATTTAATTTCTCTAACAACCTATTTTGTGTTCCAGTACACAACGTAATAATTTCGTCTATGAAAAGCACTTATATATTATTATCCGTGAATTATTAATATGAGATAAACCCGTACACTTTGATTGTTATTATAAGTGGTGTACAATTTTCGTTGAACAGCTTTAGATAATGGATATTTGTTCAGTGTTTCTTTAATGAAATAAGTGTTAAATTTTTGGTATAGGCAAGAGAAAATTGGCAATTTTGTTAACAATTTGTACGTATTCTCCTAAAAATAACTTAAAATAAATCTTTAACGTTTTCTACTACTCGCATTACTAAAATAAATATGAGTAATGGACCCGAGAAAAGATTTTGTTCTGATTTAGGGATATAAGGGGGAGCCCCTTCATCCTTGACTCCATTTCCATCTCTCCTACTCATGGTAAACTCTGTTCAAGCTGGGTTCTATACCACTCACTAATCCCAACAGCACTCATGCATAGTGATAGAATGTCTTTAACCAGTTCATTGGGTACCACACTGCTTTAAGGAGTGCGCACAGTACAACGACTCCACGACCGACAAACGCCAACGCGACTAAAACCTTGACAAAGCTAACATTCAATTATGAGCCTTATATCTTTGAAGGTAAGGTTGAATTTCGAACTTATACTTAAAGCCCTGTACGGCTCGCCCTACACCCATAGCCGTTCCGTTTCGAGACCAACGCGTCGACGTTGCGTTGACGACTCACCGTAGACGAGTAGTCCACGCGTCGACCGACACAATGACGTAATGTAAATAGCGTCGGAGTTGAAACGGAGTGGAGACGGAGTCGAGTTGACGTCGATGAAGCGTTGATCGCGGAACGGAACGTCGGAGTTGAAACGGAGTGGAGTCGGAGTGGAGTTGACGTCGAGTTGGTGTAATGTGCGCACTCCTTTAAACGACCTTTAAAATATTTTAACGTATAGTAATACGATTCTCTTGCTCTCTTTTTGGCTAACAATGCATGAGTGATGATTACTTGTCTGCTCTTTTGACTATTTAAATGAAAAAGATTTTTTTAAGTTGCTTTTTTTATTCAGTGGCACTGATATTGATGACACACCAAAAAAGAAAAATTGAATTGAACATGTTCTACAATTTTCCTTTATACAATATTTTTCTTTATAAAACTGACTAACTGCGTCAGTCGTCAGTAGAATATGCCTAACACTTTGGTTTATCTTCGTGTGGACTCAAACTGTTACTTTAAAAACAAAATATTAAAGTTTACTTACAGTGATAGCCATGTGGTTTGAACGTTGAAAGTTCAACGTTGTCGGAAGTCCGAACGGTGGGCCCGCGTTCGAATACTGCACGAAGTTTTATTTACAAAAAAGTATGTACGTAATAGAAACGAGTTATTGTTTGCTTTGGTGTTCCCAAAGATATGTGAAGTTTGTCAGTCCGCACTTGACCAGAGTGGTGGACTATGTCTTGTATCACACATTGTCTGACGAGACCCGAGTCCTGCATTGGAACAGTTATGGGATGCGATGATGTCGATGATGATGATGATGATAGTTTAATCAAAGTTTTTGAACCATTGGAAATTAGTGTTTTTTTTTAATATTAAAAATAACCACGTATTAATTACGTATTAAAAACATTCAAACTTCCTTTAAAGTGTAACTTAACTTCCATGTGATGCCTTTAGTAATTGAAATAAATTATAATGATGTAATTAAATTAATAAATCACAGATATAACCGTTTTTGTCGCGATATCTGAAACTATGACTTTACGTTAGACTTTAATTTAAAATATCTCTAATATCTGAGAAGTACAAGATACAGTATAATAAATTGCTTATTTTTAAAACATAGATAAAAAATAATAATACGTGTAGTTTATTTCATATTAATATCTGAGTTGACATCAATTTCATAAAAAAAAAATCTTTCATAGATATAGGAGGAATATCTTTGGTTGAAATGAACTTCAAAACTCAGTGTTGTCACAGAAAATGAAAATGTCTTAAAAGTGACAATAGAAATGATGAAAAGGCTAAACCTCAATTTACTTATATTAGTTACATTATTCCAAAAAGCCAAAGGAGATTTCGTCTACATTAAAGAGCAAGAGAAAATTGGATCAAAATCTCAGCTTATACAGAATCTTGTAGAATATTTGCCAGAGACCGTAATTACGCGCGCTGTTACTGTAGGTGGTGAAAAAATTGATGATAATAAAGACGAAGGACTCGTTGTGCAAAATTCTAATATTAATTCACATGAAGATTGTATTAAAAATAGTGATGTGAGCTTACGTGAAAAAAGAGCCGGGGATGAACTCACATTAGATGATGAATTACATTGTCTTTCTTGTTTTGCAAATGGCAGCTCGGACCACGACCGAAAGTGCTATAAGGCTCAAAAGTGAGTATTCCAGTTTCTTTTCATTCACTAAGGCTATTGCTTTTTGTAATACAATATTTCTATGACTGATATAATAAAATTACTTTAAATCCATATTGAGGCTGATCGGGAATCGGTGTTTGAATTTATTTCGCTTGTGGTGTAATAAGTTATAAGTGGTTCTTCCCCTAAATTCTACTCTACCTGTCACTTATGTCCATGTGTGGCAGTGACAGTATACTGTAAAGTGGCCCCTCTGCTCATTGTCTATTAGTTAGAATATACGCTGAGAAGTATATATATTTTTCTATTATTTAATTATACTCTCGTCTTGTCTAGCCGTCGCGTCGCCATGGTTGATATTGTTAAACCATATCCAAGATATCGTCATTAGAGAAGGCAGGAAAAAATACTCGTAACACTTTATCACGAGGCAGTAGCCTATTTATAGACTGTTGCCATATATGTACAGTTTACACATATGTGAAATTAGGTGCGACTAGGTTAGAAAGTATATAACATTCATTTAAAACACATCATTGTTTAAAATTACTTTCGGTATACCTAGTTCATTTAATTGCAGTATCCCCATTATTAAATGCGCTACGGGAGAAAGATGTTATTCTGAATTGAACCCTGATTATGTAAGACGAGGCTGTAAACTGAAGAGTCTGCTGAAGGGAACATACGTTTGTAACTGTCCACTTTGTAACGACAAACCATTTGATGACGCTTCATACTACGATTATAAAAATGTGAGAGACTGGAAACATGATAACGAACGTTTAGAAATGCCTTTAGTTGGTATTGACATAATTTGTAAATTGTGCGAAACTACTGGAAAAAACAATAAAACTGATAACACATGCAAAATTGGTAAAAAGTGCGTTGCATACTAAAAAGTAAACGTTTTTCCAGTAAACAATATTTTCACTGTTGAAAAATAAAAATATTTGTGTTTTTCCAGTGCCCATTTCACAGTGTGTGAACGGAACCAACTGTGCTACATGAATGTTGATGGCAAAAATAATCACGTATCAAGAGGATGCATTGATAGACCGAAATACAATTCTATTTATTTCTTTTGTCACACGTTACTTTGCAATAATAATACTTTATACCATTTCAAACCGTTACCTAAAAAAATTCGTCTTTTCCACTATCCGTCAAGTGCCATTTATTCAACGCCATTAAGTTTTATTCATCCACTAGCCATTTATACTACATTTAATTTATATGAAGTTTTTATTTGGTTTAGTATCAAATTTTAAAGTGTAATAAATAAAATAAAAATCTAATGTCACATTTGTCAACAATAATAATTTCATATTTCAATACATCTTTTCTTCTGTTTAAATGTTCCTTGATCTTGTTTAATGTTTTAAAATGCAATTAATTATAATATTATTACCGATTTTATTTGCAAACTATATAAAATGCGACAAAAAAGTACCTGATAAATTCGTAAATCCTTTCCCATATTTTAGATTGAAAATGGAAGAAGTTTATAGTGATCAAGTACACAAATCTCTTGATGAGCCCAGTGATAACTTTGTATCGTTTTTGATAGACAATGTCAAACAATTATTTGTTCCATCTGATAACTCGACATTGAACACCGTTACTACTGAAACTTTTGATTCTGCGTCATTATTAGCTAGCAATATACTACCAAAAAATTATTCATTATTAACGAATAATTTTTACTTACCGTTCTTATTAAAATATGTTATTAATAATCCCAAATCGAACAGTTCAAACGAAACAGACACGGAGATATTAAACTTAATAAAAAAAATTGAATGGGCGTCAAAGATGGTGGAAGAGGGTGGCTTGCTTAAATTAAAAAGAACTTGCATTGCTTGTAACAATATTTTAAATGAAGATTGTGGCAATCCTGCGTTCAAATTGTTAGTAAAAATTCTGTAGTGTCATGAGACAAATTTATTCACATGTTGTAGCCTAATAATATTTTTTTTTACTATAAACTTTTGTTTTACCTAACAGGGTACCATCTATAGATTGTCAGCGTGAGGATGATCTATGTTACTCTCAACATACCCCTTTTGGAATAATCGACCGTGGGTGTTTCAACGTAAATCACGATCTAACGCTATTCGTATGTGCCTGCAATCTCTGCAACTACATTTCCATATCCGAAATGCCTTACATATTTTCAAAAAAAAGAGATTGGGTAGAAAATGTTATTGAACTATCACGTGCGAAACGTTTTCGTGAATCCATTTTTAAAGATATGTCATGTTTGAGATGTGAAGTTAATGTTACTGCCAAAAAAGGAAATAAGTTAGCTGATCTGAATTGTCTAGAGGGTAATATGTACGTATTTCTGATTTCATGAGGTTGTAAACTTCTCGCATCAGAAACATGCTCACCGAATCTATTAAAAAAATGTTTTTTTTTTTGATATCACCCTTGCGATTCTCTCCAGTAAGAGGGTGATGGCTAGCCAGACAGGCTCCACGGAAAGATACTAAATTAATATTAATGATAAAGTAAAATTAATGATTTAAAAACAGTATCGATTATAATTATAGTCATTACGCGAAGCCCTTCTACTAAGCAAGAATACCGGTTTCTGACGGCCACGGCGGCCTCACGGCGAAAAATTTAAATCGCTCAGCGAATTAAAGATTTAGAAATGCTACGAGATATCCAACGTAGGATACACTTATACATGTAAATACTTTATTTTTCAGAACCGCACTACCAAGGCAAACTTGCTCTGCAGAAGAAATATGTGGCGTTAAAGCTATCAGAAGTCAAGGTTATGTATGGCGCGGATGTGTAACGGAACCCTTGTACAACTATTGGTGGACATTTTGTGAGAATGATTCATGCAATTTTGACGCTCTAGTTTCTATATACGATACATAAATATAATATGTCAATTATCGTTTGTATGCTGCTAACTTTTGAACATCAATTACTCATTAAAAATTTTAAGATGATATAACGGTGATTATTTTGATAGTCTGTTCAAAAGAACTACTGGAATCAAACGTTATAAATATCTATGAGAGATAGTAAAAATCAGCTAGACCTAAAATAATATATATTTTAGGTTGTCTAATATACTCTATCCTCATATATGCAATATAAAGGACATGCAGATAAATCTGAACCGTCCTAAGTCTAATTGAATTTCACGGTGGAGGATGCTTCCTTTGATGGATAATATCTAACGGACACACTTAATCGGAATGCAACTATACCACATTGATGCTAACCCATTGATCCGGAACATCTGAAAGATGCAGATGCAGTAATAGATTATTAAAACGATGTCTTTGCCTTCTTCATAATGATTATTCGGTTGAGGATAGATTTTCAAGAAAATATTCTCTGTAGGTATAAACATGTAACTGGAACAATGTTTTATTGATTAATTTCACTGTTACGTATCGTAGTTGCTCTTAAAATAACATAAAAATAAATTAGTCAAATGCAAATTGGACCAATATGATATGCTTACCTACGTATTGCAAACATATCCCTCCTAGATACACTGATATTCGATATTTTTTGAGAATAGGTTATAGGTCGTATATTAGTTACAATAATCCCTTTACTTTGCAATAAATTGCTTTCAAATATTTTGGTCAATATTATATCCAACGATGTAAAGAATGCAGTGACTTGAAATAAGTACGTAAGAAAACCGGATATTTTAAATTTTAAAGGAAAAACCGTAAGAGCTAAAGTTTCTTGTTTATTTTATATAATTCCTTCCCACTGGACTCATAACGGATATTGCAGTCCGCTCTAGAGTGAAGCTTTTAAAATATTTCATAAATAAAAAGATCGCTTTTGTGGGAGCTTAAAATTGTTTGACTTAAATTCTATAAAGAAAAAGCAGCACTGAAATCGAAAATCAAGGTAAATTATTTTGATTGCATATTATTTAAAGGTGAGGCTAAGGAGAACAAAATTTGACTCATGAAGAAAGTTCTAAGAAACACTACATCTTTCATTTTAGAAAGCTATTACGCTCATGTTTCTCCATACATCAGTTGCAGAAGTTAAGAGCGCTTCGATTATAAGTGGAAGCCGCAGGCTTACTCGTACTTCGGTTAAATAACTACGTTTAAATTATTTCAGCGAAACGATTTTTTCACGCCCTTGTCCAACTACAATCTTCATACCTATTTGAGTAATACGCATTTAAGCTGTATTTCGTGAGGGATAATAAAAGATTCCGGTGAGAATTGGAAATTGTTAAATTTATTTCGTGTAGGTATGGCCAAATCTATTGAGATAAAAGGTATACAGATAGCGCAATTCTGAAGGCCCTTTCTTACAGTATTCTCATGGTATTCGTCTAGTATAGAATCGCGTTGTTAAACTATGGATTTTAATACAAGTTCACGTTACTTTATGTCAATTACTTACATTATGAGCCTTTTTGACGTGTCACATCAGTGGCGGACATCACTAGATACAAATAAAGATTTGAGCTAGTCTCATTAATGTAATGCTGGTACTAGGACAAGCAAAGTTGCTTTTAAGCGGCTCAATTCACGACAAAGTTAGTGGATGACGTTGGTTACCTTCGAGATACACGTAGGTATATTACCTAATACGTTATAGCCCGTATAGGTAAGCGAAAAAGAACCGAAGAACCAAAAAGAACCGCCTCTGTATTCAGTTCAGGGGTCTCATTGGCCTGTTATATCAGAGAATTGCTGACATGAAAATGTCCACTTCCTTTTACCTGGCCGTCTGCCCACATCTCCAGTCGTTAGAGCTGGCGCCATGCCAGAAGAAATATTAGCTACCTATACACTCGAACCTTGAACTCTCTAGTGTTTTAGAACTCCAACGGGAATTATTGGACTTTAAATTGTTATAAAAGATTTTTACAATGAGAAAAAGGAAGTTAAAGATTGTGTTTAAATTAGTAAAAAGTTTTATAATGTTATTGTTCTAAAACTATTATTATTATTATATATTCTTTATTGTACACCACATAATACAGGATTACACAAGTAAGTACAAAATGCGGTATTATCGCTCAGGTAGCAATCTCTTCCAGACAACCTTTCGGTAGAAGACAGAATTAGTAGGAAAAAATGAATAAAAATGAACAACTAAATATATGACAACAAAAGAAACAATAACATAATTATATAATTTAGATTAAGCAACGTAGTGACAAGTTCAGTAGAAAATAGATGAAAAGTTAAGATGAGGAATACTTAATTAAGGATATAAAGGGAGGAAGAAATAAGTAAAGATAAAAAGATTAAATAAATAAATTCACGACTAAGATAGTAAGCTTTCACTAGTTTCTTAAAGGAGTCTGTAGTTTTATTTTAACATTATAATTATATTTATTTGTTATGTTAAATATAGGTCGAAATAGCTATTTAGTCATAATCATTCTCACAATCAGGTTCAATGTTGGAAATAGGCCTTATACCTAATGGGTGCCTGAGTTTGCTAATTTATAAATGCTTCATAATGTGTAAAACTATTCAAACACGATTCTCGGGACGCCTTTTCAGTTTTTAAATTATTTAGGTGGATATTCCGAAATCACAATATCAAAAACAATTCTACCTAAAGGGGTTCTACAAGATTGATATTAGTGTAATATGCTGAATGTCACCGTAATGATCGCATATATCTTTTTAATGAACTACTAGACTGCGTTTGCTATGCGAAAACGAGCTTTCATGGCAGTTCCCAAAATATATGGTTCGCCTTATAAATAGCGGGGAGTCTTTAAAATATACGCTAAGCGAATTTTGCCATTAAAATGAACAGTTTTATGGCTCCAGACATCTCGACTGCATTTATTTGGGTCGTCTCAAGAAAAGACTTTATAGGAATACTAAATCCCTATGAAACATAAAAATAATTTTGAGACAAATACCCACGAAGCAAATACAATGCTCCGTGCAAATGCCACACAACTACTTAAATAATGAAAATGATGTTCAGTTAAGTAGGAAATGATCAGTTTGTTACATAACCTCAACAAAAAAATTCAATGTATTTCATGGTCCTGTCTATCTCATTTTGGAGAAACAAATGAACAACCTCAAACGGAATAAAAAGTAACGTAATCACATATCGAAGTAGACGAAATCATTGTGCCTTTACAGGATTATAATAACAGTGTTCCAGAGGCGAACGGATAAATGGTAATGAGCGGCATTCGAGGCGACTGAGCTCAGAAGGCAGGCTAGTTTGAAATGCCTTGAGGCTCTCAACACGTTTCTTTCAACACATAGCAAATTGTGTGTTTAATGCGCGCTTAACGCTTTATATCAAAAGCCTGAAAGGATTTCAAATTTGCAATCGTGGTGGCGTAAACGAGATACCATTTAGCCAAGGGCGAACACACGGTGCTCAACGATGTTTTGTTTGGCGGGTAAACGTTCCCCATAACGCTTTTGGAAGGAGAAAATTATAGGACACTGCGCCCTCGTAAAGGCTTATCTCTCGAGCTTGAGCGGCACACACGACTAAGCTTTGGATTATTCGGGCGGATTATGGTTTCCTATAAAAAATATCACAGGTGCGTAATTTATGAGTTCCCATTCTCCGTTACGAATTCATCTTTCACATCTAAAATTGTCCCATAAAAGTAAATAGAAAACGTGCCCTGTCGTTAACAAAATACGCAATTAGTATCGATTTGTCTTTTGACATTCGAAACACGTAACACGTATGATTCTTATTCATTACCTACAACCCGAAGTGAGAATGCAGACCGTGTTATTTATTTCCCGCTTGGCAATACCTATGGTCTCGGTTGGTATGAAATATTGAATATGAAATAGATAGTTTTATGCGAAGTATTTATTTACTGCAGTACATTATTCATTGAATTGAACCAAAAGCAAAGGCACGTGCGTTAGAGGACGTTGACGCATAAAAGTTCCACTAACGAGCCCCCCGTGCAGCTAGGGTTTGTATACAAAATGTTTTACAAAACGCAGGCACATTTCTAAAATAGAACGTTATTTTTTAGATCTGTGAAACATACATTGGAAACAGATTCACTTATAAAATAGAATTTATTGTTGACTGTTACGATACATGCCAAATATGTTTCAACAAATAATAGGAGGCATGGTATGTACTGCAATCAAACGTCAAATACATAATAGTTTCCTGTTACTACAACATACTGTACATTCATATATTTTATATTGATACGTGTAGGTATCAACTCACGATATTATTATGTATTTGTACGCCGATATTATGTCGGTTCAGTTGCATGGATCGTGGTCGACATACTGGCATACAAAACACATACATATCGTGAGTACCCGCATCATAATAAATTGTGCAGAAACCGAATTACATTTAGGTATACAATTCGTTAGAAACTACTGTTTCTACGATTTATTAATAAAGTTATCATACATATTGTAAAATAATTACATTTAACAAAATATTATTATCTACTACAAACACATACGATCCTCCTGGACCTTCTCGTTCCAAGCTAAAATCGCTCGATTGTGATAGGTACATCTTACAAACTGCGGATAAGGCGAAATTATGCCACTATAAGATACTGGTATCTGTATCCACCGACATTAGATATCTTCCTACAACCATTCTCTTCCATGGGCTACGTTGACCGTTGTAGATATTTACCTACAGTATAAATTACTAGATAAGTCAAATGGTATCTCCAATGTAATGTAATGTCTATGCAACCCTCAGAACATACAAACAAATATCTTATAGCTCGATTTAAAGTTGGCACTGAAAAATTGCACGATGTATCTGCGCAATTTAACCTATAGTTAAAGCAACTAGGATCGATAAATACGTGTTTACACTTAGGTACTTGTTACACTGTTAGTTGCTATCGAATAACTGAGTAGATACAAACAAGTATTTAAGTATTTACATTTTATATTAGGCCAACATGTAATTATAATGTCTAATGCTATACATAATCCCTTTGTAGTTTTAGCCCTAGAAATATGTACAAAAATGTGTTTGGTTGAAGTAACAATGGGAAAAATAAACATTATGATTATTGCATTATACGTTATTTAAATCCACTACAAACACTCCAAATACATTTGAAACAAATACAATTTTTAACTAAAACATTGATCAACTTTACCGCTCTTAACTTTTAGCGACTCGAAACACCTTATATCGTGCTTATAACAAGCAAGTGGCGATAATTATCACTCAATAATTATGTTTTTGCTTTAGCAATTTATGAACCCCTAGTTACCAATTTGCAAATATTTGCGCTCCAATTACATGGAGTTATGGAGTCTTGAAATGTTCACATAATTGTTGAAGCCTCTGTTATTCGAACCACCAGATATAAACTTTAATGAATGCTCTTGGATAAACGAAACGAATATTTCGATTAGTTCTAATTGTTATATTTTAGTTCGGGAGATTATCATAAAACAATTTGTGAACCATTTAAAAGTAATAGGTTTCTAAATAATAACCCAAGAAAAATCGGATTTATTTTTCTTTCTTTTCTGTTTGTATACTCTATGAACATATAATTATGTAAGTATAGACCACAAATCAGATAACAAATCTTATGAAAATTATTCAACAATTAAAGTAGACGCAGGTCTTTTGAATCAGTTTATTCTAAGGCTAGATGAAAATCTCACCTTAATAAAACTGTCACCAAATGTGACAGCAAAAGCGATACGTGTTGTATTACACAATAAAATGTTTGCAGCAGCAGGCTAGCGGAGAGTAATTTAAAGAGCTTCAACTATTTCGACGGTCCTCGGCAAATAAGATTCACGATAAAAAACGATAATACAAATACCGATCGATATCAGGTATAATTAAGGCGATGTATTTGGAGTCTCACCATATTATTACCATCAGATGCGTTAGCGACGACAGTAACATATAGCTGACACAAACTTTTGAGATTTGAATAGATACCATTTCTCGAATAGTTGAGTTTCCGCTCAATAGGTCCTCAGTCTTGGGGGCTATAAAATGTGGAAAAATCACCGAGATAACGTCGGGTCAGATCGATCATTTCCAACTGGAACTCTTCATTTGAATTTATAAATTCGAAGCTGCTTTGTTCTTGAGGAATTTTGGGTCGGCTAATTTAAGGGCGTTTCTTAGTCTGCGTTAGATTAAAATTTTTAATTTAAATTTTATTGTAAGTACCTATGCCTTTATTTATATTAACGTTCTAGGTTCGTATTGTGAACATTGAATTCACCTTATTTCGTGGTGTGAAAAAAACAATACAATTAAAATATAATATTACATAACATTATTATATTACATTACTAGCTGGCCCGGCGAACTTCATACCGCCTAACAGTCGATTCTTTTTTTAATACTTATTCTGCTATTCGGGGCACCTTCCCGGAACCCCTCCACTAACACTTAAACTTTATGGTGTGGTACTAAAGTTTAAATTGACTTTTAAGTCGATATTATTACGAATTTTTTGTATGGGAATGTAGAAAAGTGTTGTTTTTAGACTTTTTCAGGCATATTTTTAATTTTTTCTCTCCGTAACAACCGTCGTCGTACTTTAAGGAATATTATAAAAAAATAATTAGCGAAATTGGTTAAGCGGTTCTCGAGATTTACGCTTAGCAACAAAATCAGCGATTCATTTTTATACTTATAATAGAAGATATAACACTAAAATAATATTTACACAGTTTTTATTATTATTGATCTAAATATACGACCCCGACCCCGTAGCCTGATTTGCAGTGAACCTTCCTGCGAAGCGAGGGGTCCCGGGTTCGATTCCCGGCTGGGGTAGATATTTATGTGACAGATAAATATTTGCTCTTGGGTCATCGGTGTTCGTGATAATTATGTTATTTGTGTTGTCCATGCCACCCGCGATACAGGGGATCTTAGTGCGGGAGTATGAGTGTGTCGGCGTTTATTTATTTAATTTATCGTATCAGGCGTTACTTTGCAGAATTCCATTGTTATTTAAGTTGTATTTATATTTCTTTGCAACCATCCGCACAGGTTAAAAAAAAAAAGTTCCACCTGTGCGGATTGTTGCAAAGAAATATAAATACAACTTAAATAGTTTATTTATATACAAAGCAACAAAATTTTGTTTAATACTATCAATATAGTAAATTATTACAGATTTTGAAAACAAAAATGAAGAATTATAATAACATGCACAGTACGCAGAGGGAATGTACATAACTACCTACGTGTTCGGTCCGGTAATCCGGTTCCTATAATGCATTTTTAAATTTTCATTATTGCTCGTTATTATATGAAATTATTCTCACTTTTATGGGAAATTGTAGCCATTTACGCATACAAGCTGAACATTGTAAAGGACTTTAATAAATAAAATTAATACTTTGCTGGCTTAAATTGTTAACGTGAAGTTAAAAACCAAATCAATAATAAATCATAAATATTCGTTAAAACCAAAACATTAGCAAAACTAGTCCATGCCGCATTTTAAATTAGTAACGCACAGCCACCTAAATATCATCTCATTCTCAGGAACCTCGCTCATTCACCAGCTAACTGTAAACTCTGATTGATGAATATCTTGACACCCGAAACAATACTGCACATCAATATGAATGGCCTCGAATGTGAAGCAGAGTAACACTATATATCGATGATGGCTTATTGATAATTTGACAAATTACCCTGTTCGGAGACGTCGGATATTGATCAATTATCGCGTGCATAGTAGGTAGGTATGTCTCGAAACCCCAATTTTCGAGATATAGGTACATACGTTGCTGAAGTAGGTAGGTATTCTACCATTGGAGTACAATATCTCTAAACATTTTGATAATTATGTCGGTGATACCGGTCTAAGAGACCGAAGTTAATGAAATTAATTGTACTAAATTTATTATAACCAAAGAATCAAGAATGGTGCCAATTCCGTAGTTCCTCGTCTTTGCAAAGTTTTAAATGGATGACATGGGTCATGGATACAAATAAAATGTCGCTTCTTGTCTTCAAAAGAAGTATCACTTTAGGCCAGCACAAACAAAACCATATTTATACAATTTAAATCTTTTCTTTCTTTGTTTGTTATTTAAATTAATTAATGCATGCTGTGTTTACCTTAAAGGTTTCTATACTTAGTTTTTAGGATTAGGTATAAGTTTAAATTTGTATGGTAAAGTGTTGTAACCGCTGGCAGACCTAAATAAATAAAAATTAAAATAACTGTACACTGTCTTATGTGCACTATAATATTATTAGGCAGCAAAAAGTAGTAACTTTAAATATATTTTTAATCGTTAATTAGTGATAATTAGACTGCGTGCGGCGATGGATAGTTACGACGGCATTTTAAAGATGTTTTGTGCTCAGTTAATTAATGATAATTGGTAAGCATAATAATTGTTACTATTTTAATAAGATTGCGGTCTTCGCGTCTAATAACATTTACTAGTGTCTCCCGTTCTGCGGTTCAAATTTGACCGTAATTAATTTCGTAAGACCGTAATACGAATGCCTGTCCAGCGATAACTAAAAAGTAAAAAATAAATTATGGCAAGCTTTTATTTAAATGTATTTAAAACGTATACCTACCTACTGCTTGACGGACATTAATTATCAAAAAAAAGTCAATATCTTGTAGGTTATATTTTATTCAAAAATAGCTGATTTAAATTTATATTAGAAGAAATTACTTGTTGAGGCACAATAATTTCTCGTGCCTACCTACAGTATAAAACTGTTAAAGTTTTTTCACTTTAAACGTTTCGCTAAAATTACACGATCTTTTATAAATGCTTGTGTTGTTTTATCGGATAACGATTGACAACGAAACGAAAGGCATAACAAGAACAAGACGGAAGGTAGGTATGTGTCGCTAAAGGTATCCCGGGTATTCTTGCTCATTCCACCGCTTCGATCAGAGAAAAGTGTTTGGTAGCTGTTTCAGTGACATTGATTTTTTTCTGTAAAAAAATTACAATTTAAAATTTTTATTGTGTCAACAAACATAAGCCATAGTTATCTAATTCCATGCTTCAATCTTGAATTAAAATGCTCTGCCATGTTAATTATTTTCAAATTGAAAACAAAATGATTGATACCAATAGCATTTTTATTATCAATGATAATATCAAGTTCAATGTAGGAGAAAAAAACGATATCAAGCAATACATCAGTAAACCTTTCTATATCGTAGAAATGTTATACCTACCATATACCACACAATACCTGAGAAAATTATTTATTATAAAAATGTGAAAAAAAAACAATAATAAATAAAAAATAAGAACGCAAAAAGGAACAACAAAGGGAAAAATATGCACTAAAAGAAAAAAATATAATTATAGTGTTTAATACGTATTTAAAATGTTAAATATTATGGCGGTAACTGTTGCCACAGCGAAGCTTAGGCGCGTTATTTAGTCCAGGTATATAAAAGTACAAACAACAAAAGAAGCACTAAACCTCAGTAGCCCTTGATGCTTGAAAATTTTAAAACTATAAATCAATAAGCTCTTTCATTCGTACAGTTACAGACCATTCGATTTCTTTGTTCGACATTTACCAATAAACATAACGCAATATAGAGAATAGCTATTGTTCGGATGTTTGTCGCTCTGACGCTTACAATGAAACTCGAAGTGTGATTGTTTCGATTCGCATCGGCAAGTTTTATTAAAATTCTCCTTATTTGTTGACTGATTTTTTGCGAAACGCTAACGACACGACGCGCGCTCGAGGCGCGAAATTTAAAGAAATTCTTTAAGTACTTTTTTGAAGTCCACGTTGCTTTGAACTGTTTGCCGGCTTGTTAGCTCGTGAACTTATACAGTATACACGACGGCGAAGTGATGACTGTTAATAAATATAAAATTTAGATTTTTCATGGTAGGTATTCATACCTACATTATATTTTACATTTCATTTAAGAACAGATGTATTTATTGGAGGGCAAAAAAAGGTTGAGTCGCTGAGCCAGAGGAGTAAGTCATAAAACAAAGAAAACTTATTGACATTAATGCAAACATTAACTAATGCAATCAATACTTGTAAACTATAAATGATAAATAGAATTATAAATAGAATAACAATCATTGACGTAGTTTACAATATTACAAAATTATAATACGTTAAGATAAAAAAGGATATTACTACAATACATGTTCTTTTTTATGAACGTGAAGTTTTTTAGTGAAGATTTCGTAGCCACATGATATTTTTCGTCAATATTGTTGAATTTTATGTAAGTGTCGCTATGGCCACTTATGAACAAATTGTGCATTGATTAACCGCAATCATTTGCCTGTTCTCATGTAGCAATGGATTTGCTATGACTAGTAGTTATTATAGGTAGTGTTTTTCTAAAACTAATCCTGCCTCATTTCTGTGCTCGACTATCTTCTTAAATTGAGTAAATTAAGGCCAAATCGACCACAACGGCTCTGTGATATTTATTTCAACGTCATACGTCTTAAATACAACACCAAGGATTAAAATCGTAACTGGAACGCCACTTTAACAGATCGCCTACTACAAAACTTTGTTCAAACGAAGCGGCGATCTCAAGCAAACACGAATCTCACACAATGCTGTTAGACAGTTTTTGTAACATACGAGCCGATAGCGTGTTAACAAACGCTTTTAGCAAATAGTTTCGGCACATTCCCCACTAAGCTCTAACTTTTTGCGGGAAATCAAATACAGCTTTGTAACTTGGTAACTGGATTTGGTATAATTTTGGGAAATTCCGTTTACTTTTGCTACTGTTGGATTTTATCTGTGTTTAACTTTTGTTAGGAATGTGACTCGATTTTGAAGAAGTATTCATTTTACTAGAACTTTTAGAACTAGAATTTCCAGCGTTTTTTTTTAGTTTTAAAACATCGAGTTAATGTCGAGCACTTTAGTGGCCGCGGAGTCGCTAGTTTGACAAATTAAAAATTTTCTAACAATAATTCCTTTGGGATTATCCTGGATAAGTACACAAGGTATCTATATCTAATGAGTTATGAGAGTGACCTGTTTAAGTTTGCTTAATGTCAAAGATGGATATTTAATGCCTTAAATAATGCAGTTATTTGTAACTAAAATTTAATTTAGAACTCGGTAATTTCTAAGACTACAAAGCTAATCACAACCACATTTTAGCAAGGTATAGCAAATATTTAAAAATGAATCCTGCAATTGTCAAACACAATTATCCAAAGATCTTGAAACATCAAACTATCTACTTCAAATTTTTGAGCTCGAATATGGCAAACATTCACTGTGAATAAATCAAATTTCATTTAGCACCATTTACATGACCCTTTAGTACCAAAGCACCAAAATAAAGAGATGCAAGAAATCTCAAGGTTGCTTTATGATTCAATGTAAACTGCGTGGAAATATCAATGGGCCTCCGAAGTTGTTAACCGTCAACCGTACTGAATGTTTATTTGCCACTTTATATGTAACAAAGAAAAATCGAAGTAACGTCGCTTCACAAGTTTGCCGATTTCGGAAATTCAATTACCGCGAAACTTGTTCCCCTCGAGTTCGGTTTGTTGATGTGCTGATTCCATAATGTCAGTCATACATCGCAAGTCGGTTAAACGTGTTAAGGGAGAAATAATTCAACCGCCTTCGGGTGAAAAAGAACAATCGCAGTGTGGGTTCCAGCTCGTCACGATCAAAAAACATTGACGAGGTGTTAAGTCAATACAAAAAGTAAGTTCTCCTGGCTACAGCACACGTTAAGGATACGATCGGAATTATTGATAGCCTCGCCATTGTTATTTTCTTTTTTACTGGTCTTTTTTAACAATTATGAATAGGTACTTAGTCTGATATTGTTTAATAAACCGGTGTGCCTTTTGAAATTAGTACTTTCGTGCCTTTCATCTAGTCTAGTTTAATCTAGTTGTACGTCGTTGTAGTAGAGTCTAGTTGTACGTAGTTGATACAACTATTAATAAATATACCCAATGGGAGGTCATGTTAAACGCCTATGTTGGCAAAACAAATTCAAAATTTCATCATCAAATATCTTAGTCTTAGAATTTTCCCCAAGGCCCCAAAATCTATTTATCTCCAAACATACGTGATTTAAGAACAATGCCAATAAAAAGGTTTTGTAACGCTTTGTTTGCGTTGCCACTTCTATTCGCGTCCGAACGAGATTAATGGCGAATCTTGCAACGCTAAATCTCTGAATGGCCGTTACAAACATCTGTCAACATCTTCAATTCTGAGTATCAAACTTTAATGCGAAATAGTAGCTGTTTATTGTAAGGATTCTACTAAGGCTTATCTTAACTAATTTTAGTGAACTAGGTCTATTCAAACAACACAAACACGAAATTGCAACGACCATCAGGCAGCAAGCAGTGGTTACGTGTGAATAGACACTTCTTTGTTATATTGTTGAAAGTGGCTATGACCTTGTCCAATAAAATATCTCTTGTCTACAAAAATGGATAATACAAATCAGACTTGCAGGTCCTGAATAGAACGGTCACAAACAATTAACTGAAAATTTTCAACATCCTTATCACACTGCTCATTATGTATTTACACTTTATAATAATATCCGCGCAATTTCGAAACAATGGATTACGTTAGTGACCCAATAAATTCAGAATATCAGGGCTTATATTACTCTCCTGACAAAATACTATGCATAAATTCTGTTAAAGTTAGAGGAATAACTAAAATCCATTATTATATTAATAGACCATTGCAATATTTAATGTGCTTGAGGTCAGATGTTCCAGCGAATGCGAGTTTCATTGCTGTCGGAAACAGTTTGTTTATTGTTTAGATCTTGCCGTACGTATGCAGGCTTAGATGCGATACGTTAACTTTCTTTACGTCAAATGCTTTTTACTTCTAAATATTATTATAGGTAAAGATAAAACGAATCAATGATCTTGACTACGCTTAAAGGAGTGCGCACATTACACCAACTCGACGTCAACTCCACTCCGACTCCACTCCGTTTCAACTCCGACGTTCCGTTCCGCGATCAACGCTTCATCGACGTCAACTCGACTCCGTCTCCACTCCGTTTCAACTCCGACGCTAGTTACATTACGTTATTGTGTCGGTCGACGCGTGGACTACTCGTCTACGGTGAGTCGTCAACGCAACGTCGACGCGTTGGTCTCGAAACGGAACGGCTATGGGTGTAGGGCGAGCCGTACAGGGCTTTTAAGTATAAGTTCGAAATTCAACCTTACCCTCAAAGATATAAGGCTCATAATTGAATGTTAGCTTTGTCAAGGTTTTAGTCGCGTTGGCGTCGGTCGGTCCTGGAGTCGTTGTAATGTGCGCACTCCTCTAGGCTTATTAATAACAGTCCACTAATGATCGATAAAGCCTTTTAAGAAACACTTTCATATTAATTTCTAATCACATCGCAACGGTACGATTGTTTTTGAATATTTATGTTTCCAATTACGTATCAAAATGATTTGACTTAAGTATCTACTTTATTTTCTCCAGAGGTTTTTAATAAAATGCTTTCCTCTTCTCTTTACATTTTCTTAAGGTATTTTTTGAATTTTTTTTGTATAAAAGTTTCTATACAATACAAAATTGACGTAACGGGTCGAAGTTTAAACACAGAACCATTGCCAAAAGTCGTTAACACTATACAGGCGCACTTCGTAAATATCGGAGCTGAGTTCTGCTTTTGATGTAGTTATTAGGGCTTGCAAATGCGTGTGTAGCAATGATAAAAATATTTCCCGTCATGTTTTTGGTATGACGTTTATATAATAAGCGAGAACTCTATAACAAATTAATAAATAATTAGAGCTCTGTGGAAAGCCGCTTTTCTTTTGTTTTTTGAAGTGAAAACTTCTATAGTATCGTTGTGATTTGGAATTCGATGAAATGGAAATGACGCGCAAATGAAATGAAACGGAAACGAAAAAGAGGCAGACACATACGTAAACATACATATATACATACGTGGGAGAAAATGAGATAGGAGGCATCAGCAAAATGGCGGCTTATGTAAGCAAAGCAAAACATCACTATTTGGACTGACTGACAGTATTCGTGTGAACACATTTCGTTATTTTTTTATTTAAATCGCCGACAAACAAGGATACATGATATATCTGGTGGTAAGTGGTCATCGTCGTTTACTTTACGTTTACGTTTAAATCGTTACTCCTCATCTTGTGTTTAATTTAAATTTTAATGTCTGTATAATTAATTCAGAAGTGTCAATATGATTTAGTTGGTATCCATTAAAGTTTTGCTGTGTATTCTGGGAACTGAGGCAATGACCCGTAAGCCATCATTGATATTGGTCTGGGCCATATTCAATTAATTATAAAGCTCACTTTACGACCGTCCCCGATGTACCCGAAGCCTACTATACAAGATGTTGGCCAGCAGCCCGGAGCTAATATGGGCTTTAAGCCAACGAACTCAAATACGAGCCTACTAGATAATGAAAGAGAAATGATAAATATTACAAACCATTTTTATTATTGTCCATAACTGGCACCCGTCTTTGTAATAAGAATGGTAATTGAATTTATTTATGATAGAATTGACCCATCGATTTAATTAATTCCTAGAAATTATTTATTTTGACGACAACTGTGTAAGGATCCGGTAAGTGGCTTTGCAAGTAATATACTAGTAAGTTCAGTTATCTAATTTGTACTGTACTCATATAACTTTAAATAATACTTTTCGAACAAGTATTTGAATCTGAATAAAAAGAATTGTGTGGTTTTATGAAACCACGGTAAAAGTGAAACTTTTTTCACATTATAGACATTTAACTAAAAATTTTTGGAATAATATTCCATTAAGGGTATAAAAATCGCTTTATCAACCATAATTTTATACTTGGAAAATTGTAATGATAATGGGAAATAGGTAAATAACAATATTTACATTAATCACTGACAAACAACATTTACATTAACCACTGACAAAAACAAACAAAATAGCGTGGAGCACTGGCACAAATGAGTAATAGTCTATACACTACAC
This sequence comes from Ochlodes sylvanus, assembly GCA_905404295.2. Lineage (NCBI taxonomy): Eukaryota > Metazoa > Arthropoda > Insecta > Lepidoptera > Hesperiidae > Ochlodes > Ochlodes sylvanus. The sequence continues at coordinate 8,375,777 of FR990135.1, forward strand.
GGTCAGCTGCTGCGAACTATAGGCGCCGCCATATTGGCCTTGGCTGCTCTGACGAGCGCCTGTCACTTTATCCCTACTCCGCGGCCGACCATGATGCGACATGCAACTCACAGACGAAAAAGTTTGAGACGATGTAATAAAAGTTTCACTTTAAAAATAGTTCAAATGCAAGACCTCTAAAAGAACCTTGGTATAATTATTTTTATACCATTCCAAATAAAATACAATTAGCTCTATTACAGTCCTTTAAAGAACACTCAAAGCGAAATGGTGTCGTTAAGACTAAAGATCAAAGTGTTCAGCAACAGAAAGCTTCAGTCGCAAAGGAAATGCGTTTTCCTTACGCTTTTACAGTGATGGCTGTAGTTTATAGAATGTACGAGTAGCTTCTAAGGGTATTACTAGAGTAGTGTACGTTGGTGCAGGAAGAATGTACGAAGGTGTAGATGCTACAAGGTAGAAGTTGCCCCCTCGTTTTTTGTATTAATTTGAAGACCTCCTATTTGTCTTTGTTTACGTTTATGTTGATACTTATTAAGTTATTAATGATCTGCTTATTGGAAATGATAATATTAAGTAATATTCGAAATTGTTAATTAAATAAGTATTTTCTTGTAATTTATCGCGTTTTTGTTTCTTTACATTGTTCAGAATCAATAAAATTAGCCTTAGAATAAAAATTAAATAGAAATGTCATTCATTTACTATGTTAATTTTATTTGATATACAGTAATGAAATTAGTATAAATGTTTTGTTTCATATTTAACCCTAGATCACTAAGCTTCGTCGAATCGACGACGCGGATTCGAAAAAAGTGGCATATATTTTGAATGCGCCGTCGCACCTATTTCGGCTCCCGTGTAATCTCAGTTGACCCGTTGCCCTCGCGACAGACGGTAGTGTTTCTTGTGCGGGAGGCTTGTGAGCGCCGGATCAGCGACCATGGCTCGTCGGATCGACGAAGGTTAGTGTTAACGTTACTTTTTGTATTAGATGTTTTTTGTATTATTTGTTAATATTTTCTGTTAATTACATCATAAAAAATATATATTATATTTTTTTTAGGCACGATTCTTCAGCTATTATTGGGAGATAATAGTGACGAAGAAAATTCGTCGGCGAGTGAGAAGGAAGACCACATCGAGGTTGATCCCGCTTATGAGTCAGCCAGTGAGGATGAGGCTTCTTCTTTGATACAACCTCTACCTCCAGGTCAAGACGTTCAGGTAAATGACCATGCATCTCCATCGATTGAAGATCAGATACCTGGTACTTCGACACAGGATCGTAATGAATTGGTTATTATACCTTCGCGTAACATACTTCGCGGAAAAGATAAACACAAATGGTCGTCACTAAAGCCAAGGTCACAAAGCCGAACAGCTGCGAGAAACATTTTGCACATTAGACCTGGACCTACTCGCATGTGCAAAAATGAATTAGATCCTTTGTGTTGCTTTTCGTTTTTTATTACCGATGATATGGTAAATCTAATTGTCACTCATACCAATGCCGAGATTGCACTAAAATCTAGAAAATACAAGAATGTAACTGCCACTCGGAGACCAACAGATGCTAGTGAGGTTAGAGCTCTGATCGGAATTCTTACATTGACCGCTGCAATGAAGGATAACCACTTACCATCAAAGGAGATATTTGATACTACCTTTTGTGGAAATAGATACCGTAGTACAATGTCAAATGAGCGATTTGATTTTCTAATAAGTTGCCTTAGATTTGATGATAAGTCTACGCGCCAACAACGTAGACAGGCTGATGTATATGCTCCATTTCGTGATCTGTGGAATCTATTTATTGCTGCCTGTCAAGAAAACTACAAACCTGGTTCTTACCTTACTATTGATGAGCAGTTACTGGGCTTCAGGGGCAGATGCCCATTTCGAATTTATATCCCTAATAAGCCGAATAAATATGGCATTAAAATTGTTATGGTAGTAGATAATTCTACAAAATATATGGTAGACGCAGAACCCTATCTGGGTTCTTTTACTAAAACAGACGGCTTGCCACTCGGGGAATATTTTGTGAAAAAATTGACACGTACTGTTCATGGCACTAATAGGAACGTGACTATGGACAATTGGTTCACCTCGGTGCCATTAGCCAAAAGCTTACTAAAAGAACCGTACAAGCTGACTTTAGTTGGAACTCTAAGAGCAAACAAACGAGAAATACCGACAGAGTTACAAAACGAGCGCACACGTAGAACTGGTACTGCTATTTTCTGCTATGACAATAAGCTCACATTGCTTTCGTACAAGCCCAAACCTCAAAAGGTAGTATTTTTACTTTCAACTTGTGATGAAGAAGGAGCCATGGATGAGACTTCTAAGAAGCCAACAATGGTTGAATTTTATAACCAAACCAAAGGTGGAGTAGATACGTTGGACCAAATGTGCTCTCTTGCTTCTTGTAGCCGCAAAACTCGCCGCTGGCCTTTATGCAACTTTTACGGAATGCTCAATATAGCATTCATAAATAGTTATATTGTATATGTAACTAACAATACGGAGGCAAATAATAAACCTTTATCGAGGCGTGATTACTTGAAAATTTTACATCACAAGTTAGTCGAGCCTCATATGCAAAAACGAATACTTGTGCCCACACTTCAAACTGGACTGCGCGATTCTATTACACAAATTTTGAATATGCCAGCTAGTAGTACATCCAGTTCGATACTTGAAACTGAAGAAAGAGAAGCTGCAAGTCATCCTATAGCAAAAAAAAGAAAAATTTGTGCCATATGTCCGTCAGCAAAACGAAGAATGACGAAGTCTAGTTGCTACAAATGCAGTAAATCATTGTGTGGCGAACACAAACTTGATGTGTGTCACAAATGTTTTAGTTCATAGTTTTTTTACCAAAGTGTTATTTTTTTTGTTGATTCTATATGTTAATTTTAATTATTTGAGATTTAAAAAAAAATCTGTGTTATAGTTTTTTAATTGGTAGGCATTTAAGAAAACAGTTATCTGTATTTGGTGCGAAAAATATGGTCTCAGTAAAAAGACTGAATAATTAATAAATATGTGATTTAACTAAATAAAAATGTTATATTTTTCTTAATAAATGATTATAATAAAAAAATAATGTAAAAGAAATAAATATTTTATTTAATAAAACCTTATAAACCTCCTTTTTTGACAGCGTAGTCATTACGACGAAGGTTAGTAATAAGCGTTGAAAAATAAGGTTAGTGATCTAGGGTTAAACGCATATCAATGATTTAAATGCATGTATGCATATGCGATAAGGACCTAAGTCTACCTACCATGCGCGGGTCGTACAAGAGAATCTTTCAGGTGAGCTTGAGATAATGATACTTGAGAGGTTGCGGGTGGTTCATTCTTCCATAAAAGCTTTTCACATAAATGAGTTGTAATGACAACGAAAACCACTTCTTGGTTCGATCTTTATTTTCGTCTTCTAAAGAACTTTTTTAGTTTTTTGCAAAAGGAAAGTAGTCTGCAAGAGAAGTCGCATCTTAATATATATAATTCGAGTGTGAGTGTGTATGTCACTGAACTCCTCCTAAACGGCTTGACCGATTTGGTTGAAATTTTTTGTGTGTCTTCAGGTGGATCCGAGAATGGTTTAGATTCACAATTGGACCCGGTAGGTGGCGTTGCTGTCGATATATCACTAAAACATTTTTTAATTATAAAGCAGTACGAAGTACGCTGGGACAACTAGTATTTAATAAAATTGCTTCAGAATATTATGGGACCTATATTGTGTGTTTCCTGTTTTTACTTTGAAGTTGCATAGAAGTTGCAAAGCATCCAATAATTGGAAAAGTTGCGACGGACGGATAGATATACCTTCAACAAATTCTAAGTCGTAGTTGATGCTTCGTCAGATGTTCGAATCTCCCAAATAACTGAAAAATTCTCACAATTCGTCGACAATGAAATGCAAATTATCAGTAAAATGAGGCTTTGTTTTATTGTTATTATCCCCTTAGTACGTGTGCAGAATAACAAAAGTTATTTAATATAGGTTAGGCTCGCATTTATGTTAAAGTAATAAGCCCCGTTAGCAAATTGATAGCAAAGTATAATTATTATGTATCCAGGGCAGACAATTTGACGAGGTAGTGTTCTAGATTATGGAGCAAGCAAGCTGCTATTATTCAGTATATTGTTCAGTAGGTACTTGTATATTGTAATATTGTAAAGCACTTGTATAAGTAATGTATTATAGCTTTGATTGGAAAGGTATTAATTGCAGGTTTTATATGGTTTCATGGTTTCAGTGGACGACCCATATGGCGCAATGGTTATCGTGCCGGACCGCCGCGCCGGTCTTAGGTTCTTTTTATGTATAGGGGTACTCACGATTTTGAATTGTTTTACCAATATTTTGACCCAGTGGCATGGATCATGCTAACTATTGGATCGAGCTACGTAGCCCACAGGTGATCTCAGCTGAATGTCATTACATTCCGCGTTAAGTAATGGAGGCCATTGAGATAAAAAAAACATCCTCAGAAATGTAACAGAGAAATGTGTATAAATTAGCGCAATCTTTGAATCCCGTGATTAATTTTTACAAACAAAAACAATACCGACGTGCAATTAAATGACGAAGGCAACTATAAAACTAATGTTTAAAGTTTATTAACAAACCTTAGTTATTTTTATATTTTGATTTCCAAGTGCTGGGTAAGCAAAATATTTGTTTAAAGCAACTTTTATATAAAGGTATACGAAGAATCATCATTCTGGCCGCAAATTTTAAACTTTCTCGCTTTACTCGCTTGAACAGTGAAACTTTAGTGTCTGTTTAGTTTAAGAGAGCCAGTTTACGTCAGATGACTTTGAATAGTACGTATTTCAACAGTCTCGCAGGTAAGAATAAAATTCTTCGTGGGTTAAAAGTTACGGGCAATTTTGATACCACGGTACAAAGAGATTCGTATAAATAATGGATGGGTAGACTAGAAAACTTTGTTTTGTTTAGGTTGTAAATAGATTTTGATATATCTTAATAAAATCGTGTTTGAAAATTTGGATAACAATTTTTGATTGATTAAATTTAAAACAATTTTAAAGTATAATTAATTTAGCTCATTTATTCATTCAATAGGTAGAGGTACGTACAATGGACTGGTCATTGAAAATGTCATAAATATATTTAAATCTCAGTGTATAGAGTGTGTAGCGTTATTCATTTATTTGAAAATGTCATAAATATACATATTATGTATGTATTTAATAAATGTTTTTATTTTATGTATATTTATGACATTTTCAAATAAATGAATAACGCTTCACACTCTATACAATAAGATTCCCTGTGTCGTGAGTACCATGGAAAACACAAAAGGCAAAAACATAAACACTCAGACCGAGAACTGAAATTTAAACTCATCATTAAAATTGCCGCCGCGCTGAGAATCGAACCCAGGACCCTTTGAACGGGCGGTCCGACATGGTAACCATTGCGCCACACGGGTCCTCAAAATTATTTAAATTATATAAATTTATATAATTATTTGTTTATTCTGATAACACAGAATAAACAAATATAATTGGTATATAAAGTGTTAAGAAAAACAGCTTCAAGTAAAGTAATGCCTCTGTTGGTAATGTTGGAGGTTTTTCATTCGTTGACCACATTTCCCGTAATTAAGGAGCTTAAAGGACTTTCCGGGACGTCATAGCATTTAAAAGCTTTCTGGCGAATTGGGTTATCGCAGTTGGAGTTGAGTATTTGCTGTTGTGAGTCAGCGTAAGTTAATGAACTGACCTCATAATAGACGACTTTAAAGTTTTTATGTTAACTGATGGCACTTTGAACGGACTATTTTTGTGTTTGCACATGCCAATTTCGAATAAATTCATTGGAGTTTCGAATTAAAATACTTGTTCATCATCATCATCATCGCAACCCATAACTGTCCCACTGCGGGGCTTGGGTCTCAACATTATGGAGAAGTCTCAGGTGTGCTGGTTTCCTCACGATGTTTCCCTCGTCGAAGAAAGTGAGAATTAAATTTTAATACGCACATAATTTTTGAAAATTAGAGGTGCGTGCTGGTGTTTGAACCCGGGCCCCCCGGTTCGCGAGTCCAACGTTTAACCACTAGGCTATCACTACTGTTCTTGTTACATAGTTAAATTAATTTTAAACACGCTAATTCGTATAAATTTATTTGGGTTTCGAATTAAAATACGGTCGTTCCACAAAATGAAATCATAGTATTATGATGGAATATGTAGTTAAAAATTACAACCAATTAATTCTGCGATAGTAACGGTTATAATTATAATAGGAAGAATATATAAAAATGACGATTCGCTTCGTTTTTTACCTTTGTTATTAACAACAATTTAACTATATGTTTATTTATATATTTTATTACATGCGTCATAACTTTTAAAACTGTACATTTATATTCCTGTGAAATTTATATTTACTTAATTCGATTATGAAAATAATAAATGTTTTTATTTCGAATTTTGAATCCAGTTACTTATTCAATAATCCTGGCATGAGGAGGGTGGAAATGAGGTTGTTGTTAATTAAAAAACACAAGTCGCTTGGGAAGGTATTATAGCCCGTCGCGTTCCTGATTACTTGGCTTAACAAATAAGGAAGTATGAAGCAGCACGGCCTAGTAAGATCTTTGTTCTAATTTTGCACTGTGTTTCAGAGATTACCTTAAATCCGGTAGCCCACTGCAGGGTCTGCAGGCCACTCGTCTTTCCTTAATATTGAGGACATCTGCAGCTTCAACTTAACCATGTTGCTTCAGTATATAATCGTGCAAGGTTTATAAGCAGAGTATATTGAGACAAGTAAACGCTAAAAATAAATAAACGCCTTACACACTCATACCCCCTGCACTGCGATTTCCTGTATCGCAGGTGGCATGGACAAAAAAATAAGACATAACTAACGCACGAGCCAAGAACGAATAATCTGTCACATACATAACCTGCCCCAGCCGAAAATCGAACCCGGGATCCCTCGTTTTGTAGGCAGGGTACGGGGTCGTTAAGAACCTAAACAATCACTTTTGACCAAGTTGCAGTCCTTCATGCCATTATCCATATGAGTCATCCGTCTCTCATACTATAAGTAAGATAATATAATAAAAATTATAGAAGTTTAAGTTTTATCTCTTTATTCGCCACAAGCAAAATCTTAAAAAGCAAGCATTGGCTTGCAAGCAGACTGTGGTAAAGTGTCCCCAAGCATCATGCTAATGTGCCCTGAAGTGTCTAGTCGGTGTACAGCTTTTTTAAAGTTGCATTTTTAAACGTGGAGCTCTAGGGTCAGTGGCCTTGGCATAACTTGTATAAAATCACGCAAAGTGAAAAGTAAACGTCATAAGTTAAGGACGTTATTTTATGCACGTATTTCAGTCTGCTGGATTTGTAACTTATTAATATATTTGGTAAATAATGAATATTTGGTAATATTGATAAATATAAATATTATAATAATGGCACTAGTGAGAGGTAAGTGGTCCAAACGTTGCCTGTCAATTTCAGGCCTGGTTTCAAATCCTGCACATACCTCTAAATTACAAAAAATATGTGCGTTTTAGAAATTAATTATCATTTGTTTCGGTGAAGGAAAACATGGCGAGAAAATTTGTGCACCTGTTCTCCATAATGTTCTTAAAGGTGTGTGAAGCCCACCAATACGCACATTGCCAGCGTGGTGGACTACGACGTGTACACCTCTCAAATTAGTCACATTGTAACAACATAGGCCGAATCATGAAAAAGTAGCAAGAAGGAAAGGAAATTTTTTTTTCTAGTGTGGATACCACGAGTAGGTACTAAGGCTTGTAATGCCTTAGTATCCGATGTTGCGTTCCCGAAACGAAGAAAAGGTGAATACTGCATAATTATTATCGTCGCAGCATAATTATAGCGAATGATAGATAATTTGTACAGCGTTCAAATTAATCCCATTTTCATACATGTTTCATTGATTCTGGTGAACATTTTCTATTTTGTAGGTAACAGCGTTTACGCTTTTTTTATAATAGCACAAAAAGTAGTTTCTTTACGTAAACCGGCTTTTCTCTTGTACAATACCATCCCGATGTAGGTAGGTACGTAGGCATCTATTCTGATAACCTGTTACGTTGTGTCATAGTTATTTTGTCTGCTCAAACAACGACCAGGAAACAAGACATCAGTTATGCAAACAGAAGCTAATGTGTTTACTCCTAATTACAAACAAAAGATGTGAAAACACCCGTTACAGACAATTTATAATGTATATAACATTTATGTAATGTTCATACTGTTTGCCGAAAGTAATATGTATGTACTACTTTTTACGTTCACTATTTTTCCGCTCGCGGCTTCGCCCGCGTGAAATTCTTAATTTTCAAAAATCCTTTCTTAGTTTTCACTAGTGTCACTAAGCTGAAAAATAATATATGTACTTTCAAAGTGGGCTTTACGTGAAATAAGTTTGAAAAACTACTATACTATAGATGAATATAAAAAAATATTTTTTATTAATATGAATTTACATACTTGTATCAGAACAAACTATGTTCTTATCAAAATGTTGTTAGACTAAAAAAAAAATCTCAGACAAGGTTTAAAAAAATTATGAACAGTAATAAAATTATAAAACGCCTCCTTTATTTCTGCGATATGCGGTGAATTTTCTACAAGCAACGCAGCGACGCACAATTTTACGCAAAAGTCATCCTTTGCTAGCTCGAAGGTTGGTCGACAAAATAAGCCTATAAAGGCTATCATCACGAGCAAAACGGACGTACCCTGCGTATTATCAACACCGTAAATTATTTGACAAGAGGCCATTAATCTTTATCTCACTATACCCGACTTATGCCCCACCGGGCCCGCCTGTATAAAGGGATTTAATTAGAGGTGCATGCGATAAATGTGTGGTCCGGCCGTGTTATCACTTGACAAGAGCTAAATTTAATCTCGAATGCATTCGTAATGTAGTTGATAACAAGTGCGCAGTGAGACCTGTACGTGGATGCTAGCATAAAAGGAATTAGCGGTAACATTGCTTTATACGCTTAAAAATGTTGGCTTTATTATTTGACGTACATACGACTATAAGCAGCCCCTTGCAGAGCACGGGTTTCTATACTCGTATCTGGGCCTAATTACCACTAAGTTGGTCCGTTAATGTACGTTAAGTAATGGTAAGGTTCTATAATATTGGTCTGTAACTTTTAGCATCAAGGTGACAATGTATAAAACAAGAATCGAAAAAATCGTATTTTCACATCGACATTGCGATAGTTTTTTTTTTGAAACAAGGATTCAACCCGTACGATCTATGTATGTATGCATGCAAAGGTTTCTGTGCATCATTTAGTTCGCTTAAAATGAAACAGAATATTTTGCTATAGAGTTTCCTAAGACTTCCGACCGCAATAAATGTAATATTAATGTAGAAAATATTAAATGAAACGAATTGTTTCATTGCAGCCAAAGAAGCCTTCATGTTAGAGCTATAATTATGTTAAAATAACTTAGGCAAAGAATAAAAAAAATAACAGTAAAGTTAATAAAAGCCCGAAATTCTTTTTGCATAAGTTCTAAAAGCAAAACTTTCGTACTGCTGTGTCAGAACTAATTTATTAAATTAATTTTCTGAGGAATTCCCTTGAAACTCGTTAAAATTATACTTGTTTCTCGAATAAGATCCACGTGAGCCAACAATACTTGAGCAAACTGTCTTTATTTAAGTTGTATTTAATATTAGGGACGTGTTTTGTTGAACTTGGTTACGTATCACGCGTAAAGTTAGGTAGGTACTTGTTACTCGTAGATAAAGTTCAGAATTTGTAATACCTTTCGTTTGCGTAGTTTAAATTTGTTAAATTCATTCAGCTGTTGTGCGCTTTGTTTCGGATTAAACTCGTTATGATTACAAACGAATTTATTAACGCTATTTGTTTCTAAAATGTGACAGTTGTCATGCAAGGATCGGTGTCACTTGTTATTCATTTATTTATTTAATTTTTTTATTTTATAATTCTGGTATTAAAAGTGGAGTTTGGTATAAACATTCTCTATCAATGGATCTTTAGTTTTAGTTTAAGCTTTTAGTTTAAGTTTAAGATCTTTAGTTTAGTATTGTACCGTAATCGTGATTAAACTGGACCGTATCGTACCGTGCCGTCTAATTCGGTCACAGATGCGTTGCTACCCTTGAAAACTGAGATGGTCACCTCTAAAAAGTGTAACCGGCTCCACACCTTTGTATCCGGAACAAAATGATTTTAAAACAATTATTACACGGCAGAAATGGTACTAAGTACCGTGGTGGGCGGTAGTACTACCCCAGGCGAACTCTAGGCTCTACTACCTATGACAAATTCTTCAGACGTAACGGTATAATAAAAGAAACTTATGAACGAGACTCTTACTAACAGGACTTACTATCACTAACAGTCCATGTCCCCGTCCTTAAACTAACTAAAGAACTGAAAGAACACTTTCTGTAACTGGACTAACCATCCTAATGTCAATTTGAGTTTTGTTATGTGTCGGTCACAGTTGTCACGGGTAGCAGCGGAAGGGTGGTGTTGCATGCTCGTTTGCTATCTTAATTCCATAAAGAAGGCTATACGTCAGAAACTATGTGTAACTATGTATAAATTCAAAAGTGCACAACTAATTTCTGGTACAATTCTGTATCATGAACTACAGTACCTACCACCAAGGAAACATCTCCAGAGTATCTTTTGTGTTCAACAGTTCAAAAGTCATGGTTTGCGGTTACTTAAACATGAGCTTCCTTAATTAGATGGAAAGTTAATTATCCAAGTTTGATCCAACTTACCACTCTCCTTAGTGTATTATGTAGAAGCTTGAGACATGCGTATTTTCATAATAATATTATCGTGTTACGTAATCTACTTCTGAGATGGAAATGTGTATGACGAGTAAATTCAAAGGGTTCCTTCACGCTGTCTTAGTGTAGACTGCAAATTGACGTTGCCATGGCAACCCACCAATGGCTTATTGTACTTCCTGAAGCATGGTAACGCTCATAAAGTTTTTATACATTTATAAAATTATCCAAATAAAATGTTAGAACTCCCTTTTAAGGTACCCAAATTAAAGAGATCCGTCGCATGATAATCAGGACCCAAAAATGGATGGATGGATGGACGGAAGAACTAACTGAAGACATGAGAGATTGAAGCACACTGCTTCATAACGATTGGTGAATATTAGGGTCAAATAAAATGATGGAATTTTAATCTCTCAATTATTAATCAGTCCTAAGTCCTAACACAGGTTTTAGGTGTAGACTAGTACCTAACGGTAACCTAGTCTGATATTTATACGGTTATTTTAACGTGCCCTCCGAATCACAGCAGCGAATAAACAAAACTTACACGGGGTCACCAAAACCAGACGAAATTACACCGAATTCCGAATTCGTAGCAAAATTAAACATTTATATGTTCCTAAATTATTTCCCAAGTTTATCGCAAGCGAATATTTATTACTGACGTAATTAGGTTCGTGCCTCAGCGTTTGCACAACGGGAGTACATTATCTAAATAGATTTAATGTTCTATCATTGTATGTATTGTAGTATACTTTTAATCTTCCTCATTATTGTATCTGGTTGTAATTTAGTCTTGCGCTGATATAATTTGGTCAGATTATTAAGTGTCGCGTTTAGGTACTATTAAAAATAGCATGGTCAAATTCCTATCCCGTAGGTAGATGGATAAACAGATGTATTCAGCTTAGTTGGGTAGTAACCTAACTAAGCAGCTATAATTTATACGTCAATTAATTTTCACTTATTATAAGGAAGTGCCTCACGCGGTACAATCAAAGTGGTAATTGATAATGATTTTTTTTTTTATCTTATTCATGTATCAATTTAGACATACCAGTTGATTTAGAAATAAGGTTCATCATCATCATCATCATCGCAACCCATAACTGTCCCACTGCTGGGCACGGGTCTCCTCTCACAATGTGAGCGGTATAGGCCATAGTCCACCACGCTGGCCAATTGCGGATTGGCGGACTTCACACACTTTTGAGAACATTATAGAGAACTCTCAGGTGTGCAGGTTTCCTCACGATGTTTTATTTCACTGAAGCAAGTGAAATTAGTGGTGCGTGCGGGGTTTGAACCCCGGACTTCCCATTTCGGAAGTCCAACGTTCAACCACACGGCTATCACTGCTCTTTAAATAAGGTTATTATTTGAAATAATATTATTATTTGCGAATATTCATAAAATAATATAATATTCATAAAAAAATATTTTTATTAAAAACAAAAAAGGAATAGCCATAAGCATATTCTTCATAATTATTGAATTTTTGTTTTAATAGAGACAACGACTTAAATTTTATTTATTGGTAACATTCGCAAATAACTCAACCCCATCGCTATTGTTACAATTTCATTGTTGGTTTCAAACAATAACAAATTTTGAGTTTCGATACAATCATAACAAGATCCAAAACTTTGCAACCAGTTTGTTAAGAAAGGACCTAAATAGAGTGGTATTAAATTTAAAACTTCAACTTTGATTTCTCTCATGAAGAAACAGGTCTGGAACATAATATTCCGATTAGTGGGATCAGGGTTACATGGCGGAATTGAAAGGATCGGTCTTGCCCGAAGCGATATCCTTCATCAACTCTTTCGATTTAAATCTAAAACATTTTTCTGCTGCAGCAATCGGGATAAAGATTTTATAAAACTAAATAGATGATGAATGATAGCCAATTGTTCTTCTGATATCGAGTAATTCGAGAGTATCTGAAAAATATAGGTATAATGCAAGAGCAAAAACGTCATTAGATTTAAATATTATGTACGGTACTTATTAGGACTTTTGTTGGTTGATCTAGCAATAAAATTATCGTTTCTCTAAATAACTCTCGGAATATACTTTATACTTTAACTACTACTACTACTACTAAAGTTTACAGGCTTTTCGTGCTTCGGAGGGCACGTAAAGCCTGTAAACTTTAGTACGTCACGGTTGTTGTCATAAAATAGCAGTTGTTAAGCCATGTTGGAGGCCTCTGGGCGGCTAATCCGCACTGGCACAGAGTGGTGGAGTATGCCTCCTCAATGATGATGGTTAAAGAATTACTGTTAGTATTGTCCAATCTGTACCCCATTTCACCTAACGAATATTCTAAGCTCTAGTTGGCCCTATTTATCACCATGAGCCCGTCCAACTAAACATCGGACCAGACTACTAGAAAACGATTATCTCGAGGAATATATTTAGGGACATATTTTTTTATTACCTTCTTTGGCAGTTTTAGAATGTTCAGAACATAAAATAACAACGAATAATTCTACTTCTAAACCTCTATTTGAAGAGTTAAAAATATTTGAAATAAATATTTTCTTATTTCAAATGTAGGTAGTCGGTATTTTTGTTTCTTTAACATAATTTCTTTATTCATTAAAAAATTGAAGTTTTTTCATTAAAATGTGAAGGAAATTTTAAAACCACACTTTTCCTCGCTAAGCTTACAGCGGTTAGGATGCGGAACAGACAGAAATTGCGAGTGTATTTAGAGGACCACAGTGCTCTTAGCTTTTATTTCTTCGTTTTTCACTATGTATTGAGGTTAAACCTTTTCGTCTCTTTGATAAATATACCAATAAAGTAACACAAATACATATTGTGCTAGTTTCTGTAACAGTGTTTTTATTGTAACGCTAGAAATGAAATGATTTTAAAATAAACGACTAAACGCGCGTCGAGCCAAAAACAGTTAAAGATTTCGTATTTGAGATTAATATTTTGTCTTGTCATAAAGTCAAATTTTTTTATATATATCGCATAAATTATAATACAAATTTAAAGGTAATGCAATACCGGTTTACAGTTACAAAAATACTTTGGGGCGGCATAAACCCCACACTTTAATTTTTTTCGGGTTTCCCATCCACCAATCCCAGAGCAGCGGGATGAAGTTTGCTCTAGGCCTCCTAAGTATCATACATATTAAAATTATCTACTATTTAGTTATGAGGAGAAACCTATGCTCTGAAGGGGGCCATTATTACCTAATAGGTTCAATGCAGAATGCATGATCACAAATTGAAATGTTGCTAGCATTCAATAAAATAGTTGTCATGTATTATACATACTGTATTATACATATTGAATACTCGAAACGTCAGGATATCATTATACAAGTTGAAATAACAATACAAGAATATGAATGATAAAACCAGCCGACGAATGACCGTTGTGCGGCTAACTACAATACTTTTATTCTGTCCGTCTGCCCATGCTGATTAAAAGTATTTTTGCCCGTCAATCTACTTTTATTTCGACCAAGATCCCACATAACGATTTTGTTTTCAAATCACGAATCAAAGGAATTCCAAAGCAATAATTAGTTGACGTCAACTCAGCCGACCAGCTGTCTTCGATTATTATCTTATGTCGCCTTGTATTGTCTTCAGTCGCCATATGGTGTCAGTTTGGTTGACAAAAAGATCTTGAACGTATTTTAACGACACTGTTAAATAATACAATGTAACACTTGCATTGCATTGCCTTGCATCTCAAGGTTCTTTTATAAGAAACTTTTGTAGTTTCAATTAAGACCGAGGCCTAAATTAATAATAAAGTCTATAATAGCGTTGGATGACGAAATTAACTTTTATATTTATAACAATAACGCTGATGATACTCGTACTTTTATGGGTACTTAACACTTTTTTATTGCAATAATGATATTCTTATAATATAATGTCTATAAAATTATATCCCAATAAAACATTTCTTGTAAAATTATCCAAAACTTATCAGCTAATAAGAAATCATGAAGACCCAAGTTCCAGATTCTAGAAGGCATGTTTCTACTTGTCTGAACTCTATAAACCCTACAACTTGGGCAAAATGTAAGGCTAGGCCATTTTGTTGCCGTAGCCCAGATATTTCCATGCCACTCATAATTATAAGAACGATAAAATAATCACATTTATTGGTATTTCAGGCAACAGGCATTTATAAATGATTCTCCTGCGTGGGAGTCGGAAAACGACAATTGTATTTATAGCTCACTATTTAGGATATATTGGCATATAAGGTAAATACATATACATATATGCTGTCGCGGACATTTGTTTATTTAAGGACTGTTTAAGACAAACTAACCTACGATACATCATCTTCGTGTAACTCCAACGGATTAGGCAGCGCACTCCAACATAGCTCGTAGAGGGTAGGGCATTTTTTTCTGACTTATAGCAAAATCTTTATGAATTGTAGCCTGTATATTACTTTCATGTATAAGCTATATTACTGTAAAGTTTCATCTAAATACGTTTAGTCGTTTTTGCGTGAAATGAAAAAGAGTACCATACATACAAACTTTTGCATTCATAATACATATTAGTAGGATTCAATTCAAAGAAACAGTGCAATTCATCCATATAAAACTCCATTAATAACAGTGTTTCTAACAAAACCCTAGAAACTATATTTTAGGTAGGCGTTGTACATTAGATGTAAAAAATTGTCCACTGATGAGGATGACATTGTCATTGATGATTACGTCCATACATTAGATGTAAAAAAGTGTCTACTAATGAGGATGACATTGTCATTGATGATTACGTCCATCATGCCAATTCGGGTGCTTTGTTTGCAATCAGTTTGAGCCCACTGGCTGTCACGGTTTTTCTGCGGACACCCGGCGGCAGTTTTTGTGTTCACGCATTCGTGTCACACATATGAGTGATGTGCATGTGTCAGCTACTTTTTGTTTAGCAAAGATTATTTAATGTAAAGTTTATTTTCATCTGCCAATAGGGTCACTGCCGTCTTTTCCCATTGTTTAACCATGCAACATTTTGCATTTTTGTGCAAATAGCCGACACACTAGCAGACAAACCACCTAATGGTAAGTGACCACTGTGATCCATTACGAGAGATTACGAGAGAGATATCCCGAAAAATACATTTTTTTCTTCAAATATCTTCCATGTACAGACTTTTAGAATTTAGACAAATTAATTAGAATTTGGATATAAT
Organism: Ochlodes sylvanus; assembly: GCA_905404295.2. Taxonomy (NCBI): domain Eukaryota; kingdom Metazoa; phylum Arthropoda; class Insecta; order Lepidoptera; family Hesperiidae; genus Ochlodes; species Ochlodes sylvanus. The sequence goes on from FR990135.1 coordinate 8,391,819, forward strand.
AAATATGAGTAGGTATGGTTAGATAGGATTTTAGTATTACAAAGAGTGGAGCTTCTGTATTAATAAAATCTATGTTGTCGAAACATGCCGACAAAAGCCACAATTCAGTGCGTGCGAAATGTTTCACACATTGTGACTTGGTCACACGTGAAGGCAAAAAACTTAAAATATACATTAATTACCGCACCGTAATCACGGCGGTCCTTTTGAGAATGGTACATATTGAATATCGTAATACAGTATTTTGTTGTGTTCTCGGAAACATTTTGAACGTGCACGACATCGTGTTAAAACTTTTAATTAGTTAATAAACTATGTATGTATAATAAAACTGTATGTAAGTAAGTAATCGTTGTCCGTAAATAATATAATATGTAGTAAGAAGTTATTTGAGAAAAGCAATTATTGGAAGTAGGTATTTGCATATGAACAGTATAATGATATAAAACAATACAAAACTGTTGTCGGTTTACCTGCGCGTTTACTCCCGCTAATCTCAGAAAAGGTTTAACCAACCTGGAAGTGGTTTTATTGAAGCAAATGATATAGGGAAGCTACCCTGATTTTGAAATAGTTACCCATCAGTCTGTCAATTTTATCTTTATAACTTCAACAGCATTGGAAAGGTTTCTCCTTTAAACATACGAGTATGTGGTATTGTCCGCATACTAAATACCTAATCGATAAAATAGACAAAAATTAAGTTCGTATATTTTGATAAAACATGTTAATCGAATTAGTTAAAAAATGGACTTACCTACATTGTTACCTATTATGGTTTTGGTCATATAGGTATATGAAGAGCCTACCTGTCCACTTTATTTTCTCCGTTCAGTTTGATAAGAATGATTTAACAATTTAAATAGTCATATTAAACATTTTTCTTCATTTTTTCTAACCCTTACTTAAAATTCTGAGTCCTTAAAATCAGGTTAAATAGACAGATAAACAGACAGACACGCAAGTAATCCTAGGCTATCGTTTTTGTATCAAAATATGGGATCACTCAACTTAATGAATAAGCTGGGTTTGTTACTATGTTAGTATGAAATTTCTTCATTAAATACTCCAAGGTCGTGTAAATATAATCACAGATTGAATTTTGATAAACGACAGGGCATTCGTGATTTATTTATTTATATCGAAACACCGTTGTAATACTTGTGATGGAGCGCGCAATTGATATAGACGAGGTCGCTTGCGTCAGTTTAAGGTAATTGATTGATTTCCGCGCCTGGGAAGTAATCTCCATTCTTCATTCGTTTCCAACTTTATGTCCTTTAGACGAGCTCGGCACTTTCTTCGACACTACTCTCGGTTTTATGAGTCTCAATGTTGATTTAAGATAAATTTTGTCTCCTTCACTTGAATTTTGTTCAATCTACTTAGTTGGCAATTTTGTATCTCTACAGTGTAGAGATTCAAAATTGCCGACGTGAAATGGGGTCAACATTACAGGCCGCCCCAATACGACCAATACCACCATCTGGTCATTATGGGCCGATTTCTGTCGCCTTTTACGACACCCTGGTATGATGCATGAGAAGTCAGTATTCTAGACCGCCCCAATAAGGCAAAACATACAGAAGTGTAGGCTTCAACAAGATTCACTACAATATTACAAAGTACAAACGTCCAACTACAGATATATCTCTAGCTTCACTTCGCTTTGGGAACAAATGCATAGGCAATTGACAAATTGACACACAGACAAAAAATACAAAAAACATTGTTACGGAATAAATTAAGAAATACCCGCAATAATAGTTAAAATATCATCTATATACAGACATCAATCAGTTACAGATTTATTATATGTGTCGATGCAGCATTCAGAAATGAAAGTCAGCAGTATGTACCAAATAAATTGTACCAAATGAGGGAGAGGTCGGTAGCGATATTCGTCAGTAGATAATAGACGTCGTTAGTTGGAGTGGGATGGCCGTTTTGGGGCGTTACTTTTTCAAGTCATTGAGTCAATCGTTTATCACGGGCTGTTGTGTTAACTTTAACGGCGGCTTGGGGACTTGTGAGCTGTGGAGTGGGTTTGTTATGGTAAAATCTGTTTCAAATTTGTTTTAAAGAATACTGTTTGGTAACTTTGTTATTTTTTTAAGTCTTAAAGTTAATTTTACGGTTTTTTAATGCAACACTCATAGCTTTTTTTATTAATTACTAGCGACCCGCCTTGGCGTCGCTTAGGGACACTTATTCCATCGGTTTGCAAAGATTTAGTTATAATATTTGGGATAATTCGCACTACATATATCTCTATAAATTATAGCCTATGTGTTATTCTGATGTGTAAGCTATATTATTGTAAAGTTTCAGCAAAATCAATTCGGTAGTTTTTGCGTGAAAGAGTAACAAACATTCATACATCCATACAAACTTTCGCATTTATAATATTAATAGGATAAGTTAATGCTTGACCTTTGAATTCCACCTGATGGTAAGTGGAGATGTGGTCTTGGGTGGTAGAGCGCACTTACTTAGTGGCAGCTTATTCACTATTGATTTGAAATAGTCACACACATAGACCTTTAAAAGACCTTATTTAAACAAATAAGACGTATTATTATAAAAATAAACAAACGATACAATCCTATATATTATTACACTTCAAGACCTCTGAAAGTTTTAGTATTATTAATTGGTTTTACGCAAAATTCTCTCAAGACAAACAGAGTCAGGACAAAATTACAAAAGAATACATATTATTAAAAAAAACGAACAGATACAACCCATGTCTGTCTTTTATTTATATCAGTAAAGACCTGTCTGCCTGTTCTGTTAGTATTACTATTCCCTGTAAAAATATCCCTCAAGTATTAATAGTTTCACTTGTACTTATTCTTATTTTTAGTTATTTTAGTTATATTTACGTTAAACAGACTAATCTTCTCCACGTATTCTTTATTCTTCTTTGGGGGAGTCGATTCGGACGTCAGCCCCATTAGTTGAGGTAGCTTGCTGTTCAAAAATTTCCCACTCATTTTCCGACCTGATTATAGGGAACAGATTCTTAGATTTACATTTTCGTTACGACAGGGTATGACAGTGCCTTTCATAATATTGATTTCGTTTATTGAATTGTGTTTTGAATCAAATAAAATATTTTAGGCAACAAAATAACAATAATGAAATATGGATGATTTACTTGAAAAAATTACAATTTAATTTCAATAAAGTATTTAAGTTTATTTTATAACATGCAAACATGTTGATCCCTAAGAAAAATTAATAATTAGCTAATACTTAGCTTTCGGACACTAAAATCGACTTTTATTATTTGTAGTAATGAGGGACATGGAATGGAAAGAAGCAGATAGGCTGATCTCATACTCTAATTACTTGTTCATCTGTATTTTGAAACCTATTAACTAATTACAATGTTAAATACAAAACAGTAAACAAAAGCGCGTAATTAGACAGCCTTGTATAGAGGAAGTATTAATCACAGAATTAACTGTGCTTTTCGCTCAGTTATCGAAAAAGTCTCGTCAGCGGCTGTAAATCAATTATCCCGGATGCCGAGGGATAGACATCACGTGTAATTGACTTGTTCATCATTTCTTTCTTACTTTTCTTGGCCTTTTCTAATACAGAATCATATTTGACGCGTCAATTTCTGGAACTTTTGTTCTTAGGTGTGTTATTGGTAATCTTTCTGCTATTTTGTGTTTGTTAATATTTTGTTGATTATGCTTCACGCATACTTGGGAGGATATTGGTGTGAATAATCGTTTTTGTTACACAACTAATCATTTTCAAAGGTCACAGAAAATATAAACCCTCCACGAATTGAACCCGGGACCAGTCTCCTCACAGGTAGGGTCAGTTCAGCTACGTGGTTGTTCGTTTATGTCATAGGTAAGTATTTTTTATTAAACATTAATAATCATTGTTTTGATATTTTTATGTTTTAAAGATATTTTGAAGATTGACTTGTTTGTCGGTTTAAAAAAGTCTAAGATAGTTTGTTTAACGTCAAAGATCAACATATTTATATTCATATACATAATTATGTACCTACATTAGTTATAAGTAATAATAGTAATTTATCACCTAATAAACGTTTTCCTTCCGCTTTTAGACTTACTCTTAAAAGGGCTCTTCTTCATCTTCGGTGAGTAAGATTTTCAATGAAATAGAAAGAAAAAAATAATTAATGGAGTCATGAATTGAGAATGTTCTTTTAAATTAATCGAGTGATTGTCCGTTTTCATGTTGATAAAATTTATCAAAATTGGCGTCCTTATTTCGAAGAACTGGGCAATTTATGGCACCAAATTAGGGAGCGCGCCAATTACGATGGTCCCGTCCTGCCCAACTTTGTGCCAAAGATAAATCCTACGAAGCACAAGATAGCAACTGAAATTCAATATTAGACTTTATTTGTCTCTATATTTGAAACATTGTAAAGATTACCCAATTTAATGTGAGGTTAACTATTCTAGTTTGTAAGCCTTACTTATCATACTTTCAAACTTAATAGGGTTCCGTATAAAAACGGAACCCCGTTAATACGCCTCTACTCTGTGTGTCACAGGTCTCTATCTCTTGAACGGTAATAGCAAAATACCTATTTTTTTTACAAAATGCTTGTTACTGTGGCCGTTATCACAACAAACAATAAAAAGCAAAGAAGTTAGATCCCAAAGGAGGTTCCCATGCAATTAACCTTGAGAGAAGGGAGTTTTCTCGCTCGGTGGTACGGAACCCACCGACTACCACTTGACCGGTTTTTTCACCTCCCATATCATGACAATTCAGCGCTCCATATTGCGTATAACTGCAATGAAATTTTAAGTTATTTTTGAACCGCAAGTTAACGCGGTCCGTTTTAGTGGGCGTACGCCTTTAACTATTCATTAAATGATAATTTATTACTGTGTATAGATAGGCAATATTTTATCTATCGAACTTGCTGAACATAAATTACCAAACTCATTTCCTAATTGAACCGTGAGCTATACAAGATTCAGAGCTAATTAATTTAAAACCTCTTCATGGTAAGCTTGCTTGATCCTTTTGAACGACATCTTATAATTATTAAATTGGAAAAGTTGAAAAGCCTGACAAAAAGAGATATAACACAAAACTAAATTCGAGTTTAAGTGAAATAATTTAACAAAACAAAAAAAAACCTACTTCAACCTCGATGAGTGAGATGAGATAATTATAAGGTCAAATTGAGAACCTCCTCCATTTTTGAAGTTGGTTAAGAGAAGTATGTTCGTCCCATAAAATTGCTTATACGAGTATATTCCGACTAGACGATCAGTATGGCGAAATGGTCACCATTTCGGACTGCCGTTCAAAGGGTCCTGGGTTCGATTCCCAGCGAATCTTAAATTTGAATGATGAGTTTAAATTTCTGTTCGCCAATTACGATTTAACTACCTTTTCTCGAAATGTGCACGAGAAGGCATTTCCGGGTCTCCAGATGTAATTGTATTCTGTAATCATGATTAAATTCTGCTCATCTCTGGTCATAACAAATAAAACAAAATTTACAAAGACCAAGTAATTCTACAAACGATGACGAGCAAAGCTTAAAATATCTTTTGCGCATTTATTATGTATTATTTAGTTCAGTCAGATCTTTATCCTATTAATGTTATAAATGCGAAAGTTTGTATGGATGTATGAATGTTTGTTACTCTTTCACGCAAAAACTTTCAAATGGATTTTGCTGAAACTTTACAATAATATAGCTTACACATCAGAATAACATATAGGCTATAATTTATAAAGATATAGTGTGAATTATCCAAAGTTTTCGAAGCGAAGCGAGAGCGGGAGACTAGTTAATAATAAATAATTAATTAATGTTCTTAGTAGCAACGTCTCTCTTTTATAAGCACCTAAATAGTCTGTGATAGACAGACCGACAGGACAATGATCCTTATGATCCGATTTTACATTGATTAAACAGAATACTTAAAATCTAATATAAAAATAATATTTTATAAAGAAAATTATTCAATGGTTCGTTTTGACCGGATCATAGACAAACACTCTTGTATAGAATAAATATTTTACTGCCTCTTCTTTCAGAATTCTTAATCTTTAGGTAATTTCAATAATACTTGACGACCTTTAGGTGTATTCTACTATTACCATTTCGTTTACTATTATTTCGGTTCCAGTAGAGATCTAACAGACAGACATCGATACAGTCCGATGTTATAAATCAATTGGATTTTCACAACTTAATTAATTTTTGGTACAAATTATTGATACTATTGAGTTGTTCGTAGTTATCCTGTACATAAAGAAATAAAATAAGTATTTTATGAACGTACGAGTATTGGAGCTAAACTTTGATCATTTTAACATCATTAGCATTGAATACAGAACTTAATTTACACCCTAACCACGCCTAGGGAAAAGTGAACTAGTCACACGACATTTGACACGAAACCTCTGCTCTGTTTAATTTTACATCATAATTAGCGGAAACGCAGCTAAAAATACGCAAGAGTGTGACATAATTTCTTAAAGTTTCTAATTTTTTTTGATGTGATGGCTTTTAAACAGGACAAGGTTAGATTCAAAATATTTTGATCACTTTTTTATAGTAGTGTCATGCAAATCTGCATTACTTATCTGTCTAGCACAGCGGGCTATTGTTAAATTAATTAATAAATCAAGTTAACAATAGCCACAATAGAACGACAAAATTTAATGGCAAAGTTTAATTAAGTAAACTTATTTTATAATTCCACGTTAAATGGCGCCATATAAATAAATAATAAATAGTTAACTATGATTCCCTGTGTCGTCTGGACAAGAAAACGCTATATATAATTATATAGACAAGCATATGTGAAAATACATAAACGAATAATCTCATCCTCTTGCCTATCATACTGTCGCGTAAATTAAAAATAAAATAAAATATAAGAAAAAGAAAATGTGAAAATAGAATTTCTAAAATGTTTTCGATGATAAATTAAAAAAATACGTTTGATTTTGGAATGTTTGAAATTGGTGGTATATAAGGCGATCCCGGCCAAGGCAGAGTCAGTCGAGTCTTGGTAGCGAGTCGGGAAGCGCGCCAGTGGGAAGAAGAAATAGAAATAGTGAAGTGCCGTTTCACAGTACAGTGTCGCGAGTGTGAAGTGAAGTGTGAAGGGAAGTAAAGTGTATAGTACCGTGTCGCGTGTGTTACCCTTTTACAGTGAAAATAAAACATCATCTATTGAAGCCGGCCTTATTTCTTCCCATCCCCTACCCACGGCTGTGACAATACTTACAAGCCTAGGACTCGTCCAAGCCAAGGCTTTCTGTATGCATTGCGCCTTAAAATGCAAATAGAGGTAGTGTACATGGAAAGCGTTACGACAGTTCGATACGTACACTGTCCGAATGATTTACGATCCGAGGCTGAGGGCAGCTCGAATCAGATGCACGTGGCGTTTCGTATAACGTTCAAATAGCATTTCGTAGCAACGTGATTGAATCAAAATCTATTTGGATAGGGGTGCATGACTAAATGGGTAATAATAATCGAACTTCTGAAACTAGCGAAGCATACTACTAGCGATGCAACTATGAAGCTATAGGTCAAAGGTTGACCTTTGATTTCATTTACACGTAACAGTATATTTATGGTAAAACAATATAATTATGTAGGTACCTACATTACAACAATTAATATTACCGTTGGCCAAGTGCGGATTGGTGTACTTCACACACCTTTGAGAACATTATGGAAACTCTTAGATGTGCAGGTTTCCCCAAAATTTTCCCTCAACAAAACAAGTAAGAATCAAAATCTAATGCGAACATATTTTTTGAAAATTAGAAGTGCAAATTTGAACGCGGAACACCCGGTTCGAGGGCCCAACTTTCAAACCATTCGGCTATCACTGATTATTATTTTAGATTAGTTATATTATTTGTACATCAAGTAGGGAAGTTAATATACCTATGTAGGTAAAGTAAGCCTAAAATGTAATATACTGCGATGATAATAAAGCGACTGTCACGTTTTTGTTTTATTACTATTACCTAAAGGTACATGCTATAATATTATAATATTTTTACGAAAAATAAACGTTAGGCAGGCAGAGGATCACGGTAAAATTACGTAACCAATTTATTGTTTAGACAAAAAATGTAAAGTACGAAGTTTATGGTAACCTACAGCAGCGTTCATATGCCGTAAAACCTTTTTGTACACTAACATATTGGTACAACGATTTATTTTAACTTGCGCTATAGACCATAAAAGCCAGCTAACGAGCAAGAATGGAGCTTTTCGGTTGGTATTTCGCAATACACCGATGCTAATACGGGTATAAAAAAGTTCGGTAAAGGCTCGCAATACCACAACTTTGGATAAAACTACTCGAATATCGTATAAATACAAGCAGGTAGTCACTATGGATGTACACTATTGGTTATTGTTAGTCCTGTTAGAGAATCAGAAGTATGGATAATTTTTAAATTAGTTTTTTTTAACTGGTATGTAATACGTCTTAGGGCTAATGACATAATATCATTAACCAACATACTCCTACTACTAACATTCGAATCATAAATCGAACATTTAGAGGCACCCGAAAAGTAGGTTTTTTTAATTGTATCAGTAACTTATACTGGATGTGGCTAAACTATTTATTATTCCGTTGTAGTTAAATGACGTTTTATCATCATCATCTATATCTATCTATATCTATATCTATATCTATATCTATATCTATATCTATATCTATATCTATATCTATATCTATATCTATATCTATATCTATATCTATATCTATATCTATATCTATATCTATATCTATATCTATATCTATATCTATATCTATATCTATATCTATATCTATATCTATATCTATATCTATATCTATATCTATATCTATATCTATATCTATATCTATATCTATATCTATATCTATATCTATATCTATATCTATATCTATATCTATATCTATATCTATATCTATATCTATATCTATATCTATATCTATATCTATATCTATATCTATACTTCTATACTCTATACTATACTATTACTATAATCCCTACTAATATTATAAATGCGAAAGTAACTCTGTCTGTCTGTCTGTCTGTCTGTCTGTCTGTTACGCTTTCCCGCTTAAACCTCTCAACCGATTTTGATGAAATTTGGCACAGACAATCTTTAGACCCTGAGAAAGGACATAGGCTACCTTTTATTGCGAAAAAAAGGGATGAAGAGGTTGAAATAGAGGTTGAAAGTTTGTATGGGATTTCTAAATTTTAAAAGATAAAACCGTGAAACTTTATATTTAAGCACTTGATAATAAATAATTAAACATTTAAAGGAATAAGTTTCCCGAAGCGAAGCGAGGGCGGGTCGCTAGTAATATTATAAAGAGGAAAGATTTGATTGTTTGTTTGTTTGTTTGTTTGCATCGAATAGGCTTCAAAACTACTGAACCGATTTGAAAAATTCTTTCACTGTTGGAAAGCTACACTATCCCCGGGTGACATAGGCTATATCATATTTTCAAAAAAATTCGGGATCATTAATAAAACTCCGATAATATAACCCAAGGTGTAAAAAAAATACCTAAAATATTCTTTACATCGCGTGCGCTGCGAAAACTATGGATAATAGAGCAAAGTGATGTACTACAGTTTTATAAAGGACATCAATATCTACAATAAAGTCCGCGATGGCATATGTCTAACTATTATAGTTATGCCACAATAAGTGTTTTTTTATTTAAAAAACTTAATTGAGATACTGCCACTGGAAAAGGCTCTTTATTTGTATCTTAGTATTAATCCTTATCAAAATAAATTAATTCATATTCAAGACTGCTTAATTACCTTTATATAACTTTTTAAATTATTCAATTCGGACATTCCATTCGAAAGATATCACGAGTTTAATAATTTAAGTATTGGAAAAAAGTTCCTCTGCACTAGGAGAAGCTGACTGACTGATTGACATGTCAATGCAGGGCCTAAACTATAAGGGTTAGAAACTTGAAATTTTGCACAGGGGCTCCTTTTATAACGTGGGGGAGCACTATGAAAAGATTTTTGAAAATTCACTCCCTAAGGGGGTAAAAGGGGGGTGCAAAGTTAGTATGAAACTTTGCCGTTTTTGAAGGTATTCGAATGAAATTCAGTATGAAGGTTTTTCATTGAGAGTTATGAAACATGTATAAAATATTTTTTCGAAAAACATCCCTTAAGGGGGTAAATGGGGGGCGCAAAGTTTTATCAACTTTTATATATTTAGGGGTTTATGGTGGGCGAAGCCGCGGGGGAAAGCTATCATTTATAAAGATATCCTGTGAATTATCCAAAATATATAACTAAATCTTTGCAAACCGAAGGAATAAGTTTCCCGAAGCGAAGCGAGGGCGGGTCGCTAGTATTTTATAAGATCATATCGTTGACCGAAATTTATATTCTAGGAACCTATGTAAAAGATTGACTAACATTTACTAACTGGACTATTACTAACAATAACTAACAGGACTAACATTCACTAACAGTCCCTTTCCCAGTCCTCATACCTACTAACGTACTAACAAACTAATATTCTAACACCGTCTACCTGGACTAAACATCCTAGTCCCCATTTGAGTGTTGTTATAGGTCGGTTGTGGCCATGAGCGGCAGCGGTGGTGTTCTTATCTTAATTCCAAAATATAAGCTAAAGCGGGTTACTATATAAAACTTTATATAATAACGTCTGACCTAAAATCTCACCAGATTACAAAGAATAAAATCAAAAATATAACTATTGTATTACATACTCAGACGGGAGTACTACATTACAGCGAGCACCAAGAGTATCTGACTGGAATACTTGATTCTCAAAATTATGATATTCGAAACAGGAATGAACCCTAAGGAAATCAAATACAAAATGTGCTCTCAAAAACTTTTATTACAATCCTCTAGTGTGTGGTGCCTTTTTTAGAAAGAAATAGGTATTGTAGTTGAGATTTTAGCTAATCTTAGTAAAATTTATGTCACATAATTATGTTTCGTGGAATGAAATATTTCTACAAAGAAATATTCACTGATTTGTGAGAAAAAATCACAGCCCAGCAGTGGCACAGTTATGAAATATAAATAATTAAGAAATTTATATACACAAGACGCCAGAAACAACATCCTTATCAAAACATTGCAACAAGATTGTTATAAACCGACATAAAGGATATTTATTGGCGTTGTTTATTTTATAATTTAACAAATTAATGTTAAAGACGGTAGAAGTACGGTACTGATGTCGGCTCGGAACTTCGCCGCTTCACAAAATTTAATACGTCCCATTGCAGCAATACGAATGTTTCCCTTTTGAAATTGTGCCCATGGGCCCTGCAACAAAGCCATTAAAAGAAAAATGTCGTAAAAGAAATTCCTACGTAAATAAAACTTTTATATTCATTGGCGCCTAAATTATAATGCACAAATTGTAAATGGTCATTTAATTTTCATTACACTCGTTATGGCTGTTCACATTAATGTCAGAAGAAAAATATGTAATCGACATTGTTGACCACTGACTCTTTATACATGTCCTGTCTATAATATACGATGACGATGTCATGTATCGCATTCGGAAAGTGTATGTAAGCATGATTCTTTAAATTGACGTAAGTTTTAAAAAAAATATTAATGTTTAGTGATGCTTACTTACTTATTATAAATTAGTGAAAACGGCATTCAAATCGGATAAGCTGTTTTTGAGATTAGCGCGTACAAAACCACAAAGAAACAGACGAAAATTCTAAAAATCATTGTTTTGGGTTCTATTGTATTAATAAAGACCCCCAATCAAAGTTTTTCTCCTATATCTTCCATGTACAGACAGCGATCAGTTAAAGATATACATACATAGATAGCCAAGAACTTTGAACGTTTAACTAGCGATGGAGAAAAACATTGTGAGGAACTAAGAGTACGAGTAAACAAAGAGTTCTCCATAAAGTCCTCAAAGATGACAGAAATCTAAGGTTAATCGGCAAATCCCAGCTCAAATAATTTTCTAATACGCCATAATGAAGTATTATGGACCCTTCGCATATTGTGTAAGGAGTACACATAAATGTTCAATGTACGTCAACTTTATTAAAATGTAATAACTGGATTATGTAAGGATTTTCTAATATCTAACATTCCTTGCAAAGTTATGTGATGCTTGCGGCCGCTTAATATCCGGAATGTTTGCGTTAATCTTCCATTTTCTTTTGCTAGTAGATATTTAATTTTGTTACAAGACAAAGTTTCGTAATAAAACAATGTAGATATTAGTAAGATAAGGTTAAGATTATATTTATTAGTTTACTTCGGTTAATTAGGTTCGGTTGTTAAGGGAGATAACTGGGCATTTAGTAGTGTGTACAGAGGGGTGAAGTTTAGTCGTTTGGTTATCTTTAAAAGTTTAATAAGTCAATTTTAATAGCTGATTTTATAACTCCACCGTATTTTTTACATAATATAATTTAATGCTTGACTACAATCCGACCTGAAGGTAAGCAGCGATGTATTATGATGGTCGGTACTTCGGTAGGCTAATTATAGTTTGGTTTTTTATTATTGGCTCCTTGTCCGTCTGTCTGTTCGAGCGTCACCAGGAAAGCACTTCCCAGATTTAGAGTACACTTGAAATATTAGTAGCTTATAATGATTACCATGAGTCTGACCCTAAGAAACTTTTCATCCCGCCAAATTTTGTTTCTGCGTTATGACAGTAAGCATTTTTTGACTAGTATTATATTATGTAAACTAGTATTTTTTGTGAAAAGATTGGTTAAATTTAGAGAAAAGGTAGTTTACAGAATGTCAATTAATTGTAAAATATAGCCCGACTACCACCCCCAGGGATAGCTTCATACGAGAAATCTTCAAAGCGACTTTATATTTTTAAGCGTTTAATTGAATTTAAGCATTACATTAAAAACCTTATTTTTTAAAATTGTTTACAGTAATTGCAGTAATTCAAAAATCACGGTAACAAAAATGCAACGCCGTTACAGTCATTACTATTTTTACGCCTGTCTACTTTACATTCAAACGGGGATTCAAAACATAAACTTTCTTATTTATCCACTTCATAGTTGCAACGGTTAAGCTCCGAACTAACTTCTTAAAGCTTGATGAATTCCCGGCAGGTTTTAATAGTTCTTTAATACTTTGTTTAAGTTAGTATGTTTTTAAGCTTGAATTTATAGTAAAGGGTTTGTTCCACAAGCAGCGTAAAGAGAAAAATTGTACATCTTCTGTATAAGACCCGCAGAAACTCAATGAACGAAAAATGGGAAGACATTATGGAACAAATATATATAAGACAATATAAGGACGACCTCGTAGTCTAGTTGTTGGAACAACAGGCCTGTAAACGAAGGGTCCGAAGGAAGGGCCGGGGCTGACATGTGGCACTTTAATGTGTATTCTCAGATCATGAGTATTAGTGATGTGTTATTTGTGTTGGCCAATGGTCCACGGCACCCGCGACACAGGGAATCCTAGTACGAGGGCATGAAGGTGTTAGCGTTTTTTATTTTATATAATGATTACGTAGGTAACAAATAGAGGAAATTTGACAACATTTGTCGTTAGCAACATTAATTAACCGCTTATAATTTTACTTGTTGCAGGAGGAACATGCAAGTTTTGCTTGAGTATAAAACTGAAAGTACCCACTATCTTTAGAGGATAGTAAAGAAATTATGGAGAATAAACCTTTTAAATTGTCGTGTAAAAACTTCCAGGTTTATGTAGTTGAGGATTGTACGGAGGTATAGTTTTAAGCAGATCTCTTTAAGTACCGGTTAAATGTTTGAGACAAGTTTCTCATTACTGTAGTTTTTCTATGATATGCTTCGTTAAATGATACATTTTTAAATGGTACCTAAGTCCCTTGTTTTGGACAATGTGACATAATCATCACATCACAACCCATAATTGTCCCACTGCTGGGCACGGGTCTCCTCTCACAATGTGAGGGGTATAGGCCATAGTCCACCACACTGGCCAAGTGCGGATTGGTGGACTTCACACACCTTTGAGAACATTATTATAACTCGGGTGTGCAGGTTTCCTCACGATGTTTTCCTTCACCGAAGCAAGTGATAATTAAATTTTAATGCGCACATAGTTTTGAAAATTAGTGGTGCGTGCGGGGTTTGAACCCGGAACCTCCGGTTCGGCAGTCCAACGTTCAACCACACCGCTATCACTGCTTATATTTATTGTGACATAATATCAATGTTTATTTGTTTGTTTTATAATGATCAACTACTTTTTATGACGGTGGCGAGATGTTCAAAAATAGAGATGTACTTATAGTCTACGCAAGCCTGAGTGCTGAGAATGTTAGTAATGTTCACATAAAGGGAACTTGAACACAAGCATGAGCTTCCGATTTTAAATATAGAATCTACCCAATGTACGACTATGGCGAAATAATTATCTCATAATATGAAAGCATTTCGTTGCGATGAAATAACAATAATGTAGTTTATAGGTACCTACACGTAAGTAATCTAGACGTAATTATTATGAATTTCAACTAGATACGATATTTATTCATTTTGTGTGTACCTATACCTAAATGTAGGTACATTGTCATATTATATAAACTAGAGTCCCGCTCTGCGCTCGAAATTCGACCGTAATTCGTTTTGTGAAAGGGTTACTTCAAATTGACATTATGAACGTACATTTTAAACGTCATGTCACGTCGTGAAAAACGCATGGTAGTGTGTATAGATAATACACTACCAACTAACAATGGATAATACAACTTTTATTGGTGTGTGTAATTTTTTATGTTTTAATTTAATGTATTTTTATAATGCATTATTAAATAACAATATTAGCTTTCTCCACTCCTTCTCAATATAATATTTAATTGTACCATGTTCATACTCCTATCAGCGCAATTTTCGTAAAACAAAGATTTTCACGTCAGTATTAATATAATTATGTATTGTGTGTTAATTTACATTAAAGCTTGCGTATTGTTGCAAACAGATTAATACTAGTTTAATAACAATTGATTCGCAAGGGAACACCTGATGCTATTAACACGAACTGCGTTAACGACATGTTTATCGTAATTTTGGCTTAATGTGAATTATGAATGAAGTACTGCCTCATCGTGATATATTCAAACGATTCTAATACACAAAGCACATTAAGCTTGCTTTGAAAGTTCCAGTTCATTTCAAATTTATCAAGAGAGAAATAACTTAAATTAATATTTTGTAATCTACTGTCATATTAGACTAGTTTACTATTTACAGTATTTGACGAAGTGGTCGTTTTTAGTGTCGATAGGACAATGTTTACACATAGTAATATTTTTTCTTGAGAAATCTATTATCTTAGAAGGTAGTGCTTGACAACAATCCCATCTGGGTAAGTGGTGATAAAATCCTTGAAATGTTGAGCACACACAACTTAGCATTTTTAAATTAGCAGATTTGGGCCTCAGTTCGAGTGCAATATAATGATGAACAGAGCCACAAACTTTCTAGTTATGTTTAAATAATTCATTTATATTCCACCAATTTTGAATGAATTCGGTTTTACTGTACAAACACTATTATCGCGCTCTTAATGAAAACGTAATGTAACGTAAGCCTCTTGTTTAGTGTCTCTTCATTAAGCGAAGTGTTTACTTAAATTAAGATATCCGAGAATCCAATCTAATCTTGAGCGCAGGTCATGCTTCGCTTCTATTCAAGTCTGAGTCAATTGTGGTGTATTAAGTATGAAACAATGTTTCTATTCTTTCTATATCGTCGTGACTCCTGCTGATATGAAGTACATTGCGTGTTTAATATGATGATGAATGATAATCATGGCTCGTAGAAACGTTTTGCTACACTGTTAAACAGTTTTCTTCTTCGGAATTGGCTGGAACGTTGATGTGGAAGTCTTTAAGAGTAGAATGAATAGGTATTTACTAAGTTAATACGCTTACCATCTTTGGACATCATCGCCACTTAACATCAGGTGGGATTGTTGTCAAGGATGAACTTAAATAACATCATCGTATAAAAAAACGGGTTCACCACCAAAACAACATCATATTTAGCCAAAAAATCCATAAAATATTCCCTTTTTTATGTCAGCATCCTCGATATCAGGTGTTATTGAATAGATTGTTTTTTGTGTCACTATATTTGGAAACTATTTGTTCCGCCCTATCTCAGTAGGATACTGGCACTTTCTATTAAAATTATCATATCTGAAACATTAAACCTCATTTTGTTTATCTATCGGCTGGCTAGGGTGACCAGTATTTGGATATTTTTGGGAAGTGTAATCTATATCTATACTTCTATCATCACAACTCATAACTGTCCCACTGCTGGGCACGGGTCTCCTCTCACAATGAGAGGGGTCTAGGCCATAGTCCACCACGCTGGCCAAGTGCGGATTGGTGGACTTCACACACCTTTGAGAACATTATGGAGAACTCTCAGGTGTGCAGGTTTCCTCACGATGTTTTCCTTCACCGAAGCAAGTGATAATTAAATAATAATACGCACATAATTTTTGAAAATTAGTGGTGCGTGCGGGGTTTGAACCCGGACCCTCCGGTTCGGCAGTCCAACGTTCAACCACATACTATACTTCTATACTAATATATTATTATAAAGAGGAAAGATTTGATTGTTTGTTTGCATCGAATAGGCTTCAAAACTACTGAACCGATTTGAAAAATTCTTTCACTGTTGGAAAGCTACACTATCCCCGGGTGACATAGGCTATATCATATATTATAAAAATGAATTGCTGTGCGTTAGTCACGCTAAAACTCAAAAACGGCTGTACCGATTCGGTTGAAATTTTTTGTGTGTCTTCAGGTGGATCCAAGAATGGTTTTGATTTACAATTGGACCCGGTAGGTGGCGCTGCTGGCGATATGTCACCATATTATTATTTGTTTATTAATTATAGAGCGGTACGAAGTTCGCTGGGGCAGCTAGTGAGACTAATAAAAAAGCCGGCTAATTTTACGTAGGTACCTATTAAAGACTAATTTTAATTTTAAAATGTCTTTATAATTTACCGTTGATTGCAATTGAATTTTTTTTTTGGTTTATTTCAACAATTTTTAATCAGAAAAAATAGCGATTTATCTCTTGTAAATAATATATATTTTTGGTTCAGTGAACTTACTAAGCGTAATTCACTTTTCAAGTATTTGTTTCTACCATATCCACACTTATGTAAAATGATGGCCAAAAACGTTAAAATGACGTTGCACCTGTAATCTTTTAACGACAGCTTTCAAGAGCCGAAAAGGACAGGTGCGAAATCCTTGCCCAGTGGGGGTTCTAACCTGTCGACTGCCCATAAAAAACATCCCATAACCCTAATTGATAGGAATCGTTAACCTTTAAACGTTATATCTCGTTTCCTTCACATAAATACCAAATGATTGTAATCTCATTTTTTGTTATTTTATACGACTAGTCAGGAATCGTTTTATTTTCGGGTAGCAACCGAATAGCAGCCGATAGATAGTTATTTCATAATATACAGTCCATTCTCTGTCATCCGATATTCCCGAGATGATTCGAGATTAATCGAAATTATCTTGGCGCCGTCCATTCGAATATTGAATAATAATTTTGGATGTCATTAAGAAGTGTGGACAGAAGTGTATACTATAATTTTTAGTAAAGTATTTATTTTGCCTTCTTATTATCTACTTCTAAATTCATATCTTGCGAGATAGATTTGTTAATTAAATCTTATATTGATTAAAAATAATTATAAGTTCCCCATGTAAAACATTAATGTTATTTACGCTGTACTTACAACATAACGACGTAAAAAGATATTTTAGTTTTCTTCTCAGACTGTAGAGTTGAACTTTAGTTATAATAGCAGTTATTGTATTTCCCCTTTTTACGTTCATACCTAATTAGTAATTGGTAGCAAATATCAATCAACCGTAATAAACCTCTCAACTCCTTCCCATAGGTATCGTGTTCTGGAATTATTTTATTATGGTATTAAGGTAGCAAATGAGATTGCAGCACCACCCTTCCGCTGCCGCCCTAGACGACTCTGAGCGACCTAGAACAAGTCTCAAATAGGGATTAAGATGGTCAGTCAGGACTAACAGGTTACCAGACGGTGTTAGTACATTATTTGGTAAGTATGTTTGTTAGTAAGTATGAGGACTGTTAGGGATAGTTAGTCCTGTTATTTGTAGTTAGTAATAATCCAGTTAGTAATTGTTAGTAAGAGTCTCGTTCAGATTCGGTCACAGATGTGTTGCTACGCTTGAGGACTGAGATGGTTGCCTCTGAAAAGTGTAACCGGCTGTACACCTTTCTAACCGGAACATAATTGATGTTATCTGTTATAATAAGACCTGCAACAAATAATTCTGCGAATAAGACGCAAGAGTTATTATTCATTCATTCACTCATTAAACTTTGCTAGTGTAAAAAGATATAACTTTTTCACGCCATTATCGTTTCTCCTAGCTTGACGATAAACTACGAGGGAGATAATTAAATACGAGTTGACAAAGTAAACAACTTCTGAGTAACTTAAATTATTTGGATTCAAAATGCAAATTAATTCTTGTAGTGCACACTTATTGTAAGAATTCTAACTCGTTAAAACTTTATAGACAAACATCAAAAGTGTATTTGCAAATAAATCTACTGTGAAGAATGGAATCAACATAAACTGTATCTCAACACATTGAATCAACTGTGTTGATTAATATTTTACGTAATATTTAAAATTAAACAGAAGGTAACCACCAAAGGTAACCACCAAATTTTTAACGATTTTAATCATATAAGCCAATCAGCATTATCGTATCCAAAAATTATTATCGTTTACCTGTCAATACCCACTAAATGGCGATTAAATATAAAAAAATACTTAACTACACTTTGCTAAATAGACCGACAGGTGCTTTAAAGTTTTTGTGAAGTCGCCGTTCGTAAATCGCCTTAAACAAGGGTAAGCCTTAGCTTCAAAGTAGCCGAGTTAATAAAAAATGAGGTCTGATGAAACTTCCTTGGTTTTTTCCGTAAACTCCTAAGTATGTTGGTGCGAAATGTATAGAGGTCCGTAAGGGTGTCAAATAAATAACAGTTAGTGGTACGTTTTTGTAAAAGTAAAATGGACTGTAAAATATCGGTTTTAGTTTATAAAATTACATTTATTTTACTTATGCCTTAAATTACGTGTGCCTAAACAAACACAGAAACATCACACCGCACCGTGTTGTGGTAGATATTAAACATGAATAAAGATATTCCAAATCTACTGTTTTCAATACTATTTAAGAAAAAAAAGGTTGTCTGTAAAGTCGGTTTACGAACGATAATTTTACGGGATAACACCTTAAGAAAACATTGAAGAAAACCGACCGTTTAGGCCGATCGTGACTCTCTATCGCCAGCCCTCTCGCTTGCACGCTCGGCTCAGGCGGAACGTGATAATGACGTCACACTTTTTCGTGTGTTTAGCCGGAGTTCATCTATTTATAAGACGTTATCATGTCTAAAAGTTCTTATATTCATCATAAACATTGTAACCCACTACTGTCCTACGCTGGCCTAATGTGGATTGGCAGAATTTACACACCTTTGAAAACATTATGTAGGGCCGTTTCCTTCGCTGAATCAAGTGATTATTAATTTATAATGCGCGCATAATTTTTGAAAATTGGGATTTGTTGAGTATTGGACCCAAGCCAGCCTGTTCGGGAGTCTACCTACAAATCTATCAATACTTCTTCGTATTATGATTAAGACTTAAATGCACAAAGAAAATATATGTATGAATTCAGATTATTATTCTTTTCTCTATCTACAAAAAAATAAATTCTTAAGCATTTTAAGACTTTTAGGTACTTCTTGATAAAATTGTGCGTTTTATTCATAAAATGTTTCGAAAAAATGAATTCCAAATGTAGAATCATCAGAAATTTATCATAATATTATAATTATGAAATAAAATGAAAGTTAATATACATATTTTCCAACAAAATCTTTATCTAATCCAGTGCCAGACGAACTCTTTGAAGTTTAATAATGACAATAAATCTCAATTGTATTTTTAGGGTTCTTTATGTTTATGTAATCTATTGCTAAGCCTACGCAGTTGGAATCAAAGTATCTAACGAACTTCAATAAATAGTCGTGTAAAATATTTTCACAGTATGCGCTTTAAAGAACTGAACTTTTAAGCCATATTGGGGCTGCCGAGAACATTAGGTCCAATCCCTCGCAGATCAGGGTGTCTAAGGGCGCGTTTATATAACAAGAATGACCGCAGCGCAACCACTGCGCGACGACCGCGCGGCGGCTGCACGGTCACCTCCTGCTGCATAGCAAATAGTAATCTATTGGTATAGCATAGTAATCTATTGCTAAGCCTACGCAGTTGGAATCAAAGTATCTAACGAACTTCAATAAATAGTCGTGTAAAATATTTTCACAGTATGCGCTTTAAAGAACTGAACTTTTAAGCCATATTGGGGCTGCCGAGAACATTAGGTCCAATCCCTCGCAGATCAGGGTGTCTAAGGGCGCGTTTATATAACAAGAATGACCGCAGCGCAACCACTGCGCGACGACCGCGCGGCGGCTGCACGGTCACCTCCTGCTGCATAGCAAATTAAACTTTACAACGTACAAATTCTTAGCAGTTACCTAACAACGCAACGACCGCGCGGCGAACACGTGGCGGACGCGCGAAAACAATCGCGTCGTCTAAGGTGACGCGAACCGCCACCTTCTCGGGCCTGTAAGAAGGTAAGTGTAAAAAGCAACAGAAGTCGGTCAAATATAGCACTGGCTCGGTCACAAGGCTCAGACATATTTTTAACTATTCAATTAGCACCACCACGCTCCACAGAAATAGATTATTACACTAAAAGATTATTATAATTTACCTTCCATGTTACAAATTCATTTAAATATTATAGAAAATACACAAGAAAATATAAAATAACATTAAAGTTAGTAAATAAACGATCATCTCAAGTTATTAGTAAGGCACGTTTCGGAAGCTTTCACAACATTATTATAAATTAATTATAAACCATCAATGGATTCTTAATAATCTGTTTTTTTTTCTTTTCTACTGTAGAATCTCATCGCTTATCTGGTTAATCGATGGTGATCCGAGTAACAGTGGACAATGGGACGGAGCCCTCCCGGCTGCGACACTGGTCTTATCTTACTATCTACATTCTACATGGTCATACCACGTTGCCCTACCTATCTTTACAGGGTACGTAAAGTGTAGTATAATACAAAGGAGCATGTTAAAGTCTTAGAGCGCCGATTTATGAGTTTGTAAGAGCATTGTTCGTAATTATCTTTTTATTAGCTGGTGGTTGCTACTTCGTTTCATTCGTTATTTACTTCGTTTTATAAGTTTCCCCCGATATTAATACTTAGCGAAGGAAGCGCTCCTAGCCGAGCGGCTTAAGTCGATCCAAAATCGATCGAGTCAAACAACAGCGGGCGCAGTAGGTAGTTAAATAATGTGAACGCTAGTGACAAAATTTCTTGAGAGCTTCTGTGCTTTAGATGGTACGTAACGCAGTCGGTCCCAGTTGTTGTTATTCGATATAATAGTCGTCAAGCTATAGTGGAGGTCTTCGGGCGGTATAAAAACTACCGACACTTGAGTTGGCTACTAACCCCTCCACCAATCCGCACCGGAGCTCGGAGTAACGTGATGAAGTATGCTATTCCTCACATCATCAGTTTAAAATCGTCCATGCAAATGAGTGTAACTATTATAATTTAGTAGAGTGTAAATATTTATAATTTACTGTGGTGAACGGAGATATTGCGAGGAAACTTGCATACTATGACTAACAATCTTGAAGGTGTTTGAAATCTGAGAAATGAAACTCGGCGAGCGTGATAGCGTATATCTCTCACGCTACTTAGTCTGCAATTCGGCATAGTTATTTACAGAATCCAAAACATTAATTAGGGTCAATATGTACCCTTTGTCAAAATAGATTGAAGTACTGCAAAACATGTAACACGGCAAACCTGAATTTTTAGATCTTGATATATATTTTTTTCACGTCCATTTTATTTTAAACTCACACTTACCTATCATAACAGCACGGCTTTTATAATAGTACATGAAATATTCTCAGCCGTTTTCAATCTAAAGGAATATTTATTAAAGCTCGAAAACTCTAAACATGAATATTAGGTAGCAAAATGAGTTTTTGCAGTGGAAATCTGCGCCAAAGCCTATACGACTGAAAGCGGAATGGATGCTGCAAGTATTTCAAAAGCCTTTCATCTTTGGTATTACGGAGGAAATATAGGCTACATATAGGCTTGCATTTGAATTAAGTAATGATTTTGTGGATAGCCCAAAGCACTATTCACTAAGTAACGGTTTTAATACATTCATTAAATTATTCCTGTAGACGCATCTACACATGCTGTACTAACCGTCTGTAATAGATTTTAGACTGACATTGATGCGTAGATAAGATCGCAGTGGCCGATTCATTAGCCGTAATGATATGGTTCGTTAATCTAGGACAATTGGCCATTCTGGTTGTGAAACCTATGCTTTATTTACTCCCAAATGGTTTACAGCGGCCATGTCCGGTGAAATTGATAAAATTGGCCTCGAATGCTTGAGAAGACACGGTGTGATCACGCTTAATGACGTTTTATGAGCCTTGTCGGTTTGGGCATCCCGTTGTTTGATTCAATTTAAAACCAACTGCTTTTTTGTTAACAATTTTGTGAGGAGGCGGCTACACTTTTTTAAATGCTACCATCTCAGTCCTCAAGGGTAGCAACACATCTGTGACTGTTTCTAACATTAACTATCAGGACTAACATCACTAACAGTCCCTGTCCCAGTCCATATACTTACCAACTAACTAATGTTCTAATACCGTCTCCTAACCGGACTAACTATCCTAGTCCCCAGATTAATGAGTGTCCCGACCTAGGTCGGACACAGTTGTCATGGGCGGCAGCAAACTCGTTTGCTACCTTAATTCCATAAAAAACCTTAGCTTATGAAGTATAGAGATTATTTTTTTCCAGGATTACAAATTTTGATGGTTTTCGAATAACAGTTCATTGATGTTAATTACGCTTTGACGAAACAGCAGACTATTCGCGCAAACGTGACTCGATATAGACTTCAATTGATTCAACGTTTTTCGAAGAATTCCTTAGCATTCGGACAAACGACACTCGTTAAAAATCCTTCTTATTGGATCGTGTGGATTTCGCAGAATAATTGTTTGAAATTTCCAAACACTGAATTTTATCGAATGTTTAGTAATGAAAAGGAAGTTTTATTTGCTTCGGTAAAAACAATACTTACCTAAAATTAAATTTCAATGAATTATGAAAACATTACAGTACTATCTCTCTGTGAAAGGAATTTGAGAAAAGTTATTATTATTGATATTTATTAACGCAATAGACTTCCCGTTAATCATACAAACGGCTTAACCTATTTGAATGCGGTGTTCACTGAAGTATTGGTTTTAGGTTTGGGAATCATTATTATTAAGTGTTTATTTTATTTCAATTGGTTCCCAAATACTTCAAGTGAGGGTACTAAGGTTCCCCTAAGCGAAGCGAGGGCGGATACTAGTAAGGTAATAAATTAAGTATTTGTTACTTCACAAACAACTCTGTTCAGGGTAAGTTGTTGATTGGCTTTGAATTCCGTTCCCCAGACCGTCAAGTATGACGAGTATGACGACGCTTTTTATTCCTTATGAAATAATCAATTAAATACTTGGGAGAATCTGGATTAGATCCTATCAGATCTGTGTCGGCACATGCTTACGGCTGCGAGGTCCATAACCAGAGTACGTGTAGCTTAATGGATAGTTTTGATACTTGTGTCGAGGAGAGAAAATTACTGTTAATTCGTAATTACATATTAAACAGAAATCTGTTATAAAAATTTATGCTGTCAATAAAATTAAATTTTGAAAATTTAAGTATTTTTTTTTTAAATTATAAATTATGATTAATCATCGCCACTAGCCATCAGGTGGGACAGTAGCCAAGCGGTAATTTATATTCAGTAAAAAAAAACGTTGTACATATTATTTCTACTACATTTCAATTCCAATTTACCACATATCCCACAGGTGGGTATAAATGAAGAGTTCCTTTTATTTTTTTTATCCGACTACAGCAAAGCCAAAAGAAGGGCTATGAAATCATTACCCACAGCCACATCACGTATGTGTTTGTATCTACAAAATCATGTTCTTTGTTCCTTTTCCGTTCTTTTTGGCCTGTTAACGCATCACTAGCGCTTTTAGTGTTACTGATGTTCATAACAACGTTAACCACATACTATCAGATGGGTCATCTGCTAATTTATCTGTTAGTTAACTAAAGAAGTCCTAAAAGTTGAAAATCTCAACCTCATTATCTAAACAAATCTGTAGCATTATAATTATTTAAGTAACACACTTACAACTTACTGGCAAGTTTCAAAACTATTTAACCCCCAACAGTGCCGCCCGACCTCACCATGTTTTGGTACCGACTGGTCAGGCATTTGAAGTATTGTCAGTGATATAATTGAAACAGCAGGGGCCATCTCGATCGGTCGAACGCGCTTCAAAACACAGGAAACAATGTTTTGTATGAAAACTTTTATCTAGTCTCCTTAATTGCCTCTATATACTTTAATTAGAATCGGACCGCGTTGTTCATGATTAATGTTCTACTATAAATAAAACGTGAAGATGACTCTCAAGAATGCACTAGCCGCTAGAGGTTAATACGGGGCAATATACATGTGTTCGGAGAGGAAAGTAAAGTCATTTATTCGGACCTCATTAAGAATTAATTAGTGATGTTTTACTGAACCCTTTACAAAGAACCGACTTGTTTGAAAACGAAACATTGATTGAGACTATAATCGAAATGTCTAAGCGGATGTTAAGTGCCACAGACACTGACTGCGAAAAAACTAATTACTGAGTTCTAATTGTTAATTGATTGTTTTGATGCTTGATAACGTAAAATTGGTTTATGCAATACAGTTATGCAAATGAATTGTGTGCTATCAGTATGCTATGTTCTGTAGTTACAACTAAAATAAACTGTTTGAATTTTCAGTTATAGTTGTTCATGTTTTTATAAATATTAGTTACTTACTATTTTCTCCTGTAAGTTGAGAAAGAAAAACAAGCTCCACCACCCTACTTCTGCGATTTAGTAGACAAAAGAGTTACTTAAAATTAATTTTTGCGCATCTAGAGCTGGCAAATGTAATCGAATATTTCGAGGAAATTGTTCCAAATTGAATACTTAATTAAAACACATGTAAATTGTAGAATAGTAAAGCTCAGGGATACCTACTTCCGCGTATTTAAATCACAACAGTATTAGTAACAATATCAGTAATAATTTGTTTTGTCCTTCTTTAACTTAGTTTTCTAATATAATTAATTATACTTATCATCATAGTGATTTATTAGCATAGTTTAAAGTGAGAAATCCCATAACGTATTACCTAATATCAATTCCATATCACAATAACCTGTATAACCCGTTTGATCAATGAAAATTCTTGCTAACTAATCTCAGAACTCATAACTTTGACGGTATTAACGCACGAATCTAGACGTCTGGCAACTTAGATATTTGACGAGAACAATAGCCTTTATCCGGACGTGGAAAGGAACATCTTTGCAGAAGTATTTATATCGTTAATTTATGGTACCCTAGTACTCGTAGCATCTGGCTGCAATGCGGCTGTTTAATGCTCCAGCTGAGAACATCTTTGACTGAACGTAGTATTCAGACTTGAAGAATATTTTAACATTTTCTGGTCTCCTATTTTTTACCTGCTATATTTGGTTTAAGTATACACGCATTTATTTTATAGTCAAATTTCATTGTCAAATCAAAGCGCTTTTAACTGCCAATACTAAAAAGAGGTCAAAAAATATTGTCACAGCCGTGGGTAGGGGATGGGAAGAAATAAGGCCGGCTTCAATAGATGTTTTATTTTCACTGTAAAAGGGTAACACACGCGACACGGTACTATACACTTTACTGTTCACTATACTTCCCTTCACACTTCACTTCACACTCGCGACACTGTACTGTGAAACGGCACTTCACTATTCCTATTTGTTCTTCCTACTGGCGCGCTTCCCGACTCGCTACCAAGACTCGACTGACTCTGCCTTGGCCGGAATCGCCTTATATACCACCAATTTCAATCATTCCAAATTCAAAGGTTTTCTTTTAATTTAGCGTCGAAAACATTTTATAAATTCTATTTTCAAATTTTCTTTTTCTTTTATTTTATTTTATTTTTAATTTACGCGACACTGCCCCCTCTCAAGACATGATCGTCCCGATCATCGTTGCTTCCGTAATATCGTGCCAACCGATCCACATGTACGATCTTTGGAGGACTGCGAGGAGTACGCTGAATTCGGAGAGTGACGTCGTTGATCTTAGTCACAACTCTATAAGGCCCTTCCCAACTCGGTTGAAGCTTCGGAGACTTTCCTTTTCGTCTAACGGGGTTATGTAACCAGACCAGGGTTCCTTCTTCAAAGCTAGGCCCGTTGGCCCGTCGGTCGTAGCGGGTTTTCATTCGTTCGCTGGCCTTATATCCTGCTTCTCTGATTTGCTCATACACGTCAACCATCTTGTTGCGTAGATCGCTTGCGTAGTCAGTTATTTCTTTTGGTGTATCCGGTGGAGCACTCGAGAGCAAATCGGCTGGCAGTCGCAGTTCTCTTCCAAAATTAGCATACGCCGGAGTGACTGTTGTGGTCTCATGAACCGCAGTCCTATAGGACATGAGAAACAGTGGAATATACTCGTCCCAGTTCTTCTGATGATTATCCACCATTTTTGCCAGATGCCGTTCCAACGTTTGATTAAATCTCTCAACCATTCCATCAGATTGCGGGTGATAAGGCGTCGTCCGAGTTTTATGTATTCCCATCACTTTACAAACTTCTTGAAAAACTTGCGACTCAAAGTTCCGTCCTTGATCACTATGCATCTCCAGTGGTACGCCAAATCTGCAGAACACTTCAGTAACAAGCTTCGTTGCCACGGTGATAGCCTCCTGGTTGGGTAGTGCAAACGCTTCTGGCCATTTCGTGAAATAGTCCATCACTACCAAAATGTATCGATTTCCAGCATTCGTGACTGGAAACGGTCCAGCTATATCAAGAGCCACTCTTTCCCAAGGAACCCCAACATTATACAGCTTCATTGCACCCCTGCTTCTAGTCTGCGGTCCCTTAACGGCTGCACAACTCTGACACCGCCGACACCAGTCTTCCACATCGTCACGGCAATACAACCAGTAGAATCGTTCTTTGATTTTGGTGAGAGTTCTTCTTATTCCCAGGTGTCCTCCCGAAGAACCATCGTGGTAAGTCTTCAACACCTCGTTCACTTTTGCTCTTGGAACCACCATCTGAAGATGACAATCTTTGCCTTTAAGAGTCTCCCACTTGCGGCAGAGCAATCCATTGTGGAGTACCAGGCTTTCCCACTGTGCCCAGAGACTCTTCGTGGCCGTACTGTACTTGGCCACTTCTGACCATTTCGGCTTAGGGGTTCCACTTTCCAGCCAGTCTAGGAGCGGTTGAAGATCTTTATCATCCTTTTGGGCTCTTCTCATAGTGTCATTGCTCCAATTTGGATCGATAGAATCCGTTCGGATAAGTTGAATTTTTATTTCCTCTTTCTCCTCTTGCCGATTACAATGCCTGCAGTCTTCAGAGCATGGTCTTCTGGACAGGGCGTCTGCGTTGCCATGAGTTCTTCCACCACGATGTTCAATCTCAAACTCATACTCCTGCAGTTGCTCCAACCATCTGGCCACTTGTCCTTCGGGATTCCTGAATTCCAGCAACCATTTTAATGCGGCGTGATCCGTTCTTACTAAGAATTTACGACCGAGCAAATATTTCTTAAAATGTTGCAAGGTCTTTACGACAGCCAACAATTCCCTGCGAGTTACGCAGTAATTCCTTTCCGGCCTTGATAAAGATTTGCTGAAGTAGGCAATCACAACTTCCTGATCTCCTCTCTGTTGGGAAAGAACACCTCCAATTCCAGTGTTACTTGCATCAGTGTCCACGATAAATCTTCCCTCTGTGTCAGGATATCCGAGAATAGGTGATTCACATAGACACATTTTGAGATTCTGGAAAGCTTGCTTGCAGTCTTCGTCCCAAGAAAATGCTCGTTTCTCTTCTGTTAGGCGATGTAATGGCTTAGCTATGTCAGAAAAACCTTTGACAAAGCGTCGGTAGTATGAGCACAGACCCAGGAAGGCTCTCACTTGCGACTTATCCGTCGGCGTCGGCCAATCTTTAACAGCACTTATCTTGGATGGGTCAGTTGCAACACCTCGCTCCGATATAACATGTCCCAAGTAATCCACTTGACGTTGAAAGAATGAACACTTCTTCGGACTCAGCTTCAAATTTGCGCCCCGTAGCTTTGTGAACACACTTTCAAGTTTCTTGAGATGATCTTCAAAATCGCGCCCCATTATGATGATATCGTCTAAATAGACTAAGCAGGTTTCTCCCAGCAAACCTGCCAGCACATGTTCCATCAATCTCTCAAATGTAGCAGGCGCGTTGCATAATCCAAATGGCATGGTTTTGAACTGCCATAAGCCTTTTCCAGTCGAAAACGCAGTTTTTTCCTTGTCTTTGGAGTCCATTTCAACTTGCCAATATCCACTTTTCAGATCAAGGGTGGAAAACCACGTCATTCCACAAAGTGAATCCAGGGTGTCATTGATTCTGGGCAATGGATAACTGTCCTTTTTCGTTACATCATTCACTCGCCGATAGTCCACACAAAATCTGGTCGATCCATCTTTCTTCTTCACTAATACAATCGGTGAACACCATGGACTTGACGAAGGTTCTATAACGCCGTTCTTCCTCATCTCCAGAATCATGTCCTCAACTTCTTGCTCACGAGCAAACGGAACAGGTCGTGGTCTCTGTCGTATGGGTGCTATATTACCCGTATCAATTTTGTGTTTCACCAAATCAGTTCTGCCAATGTCTTGGTCGTTTTTCGAGAAAAGATCGGTATAACGGAATAGAAAATTTCTTGCTTTTATTAATTGCAGCTTGGTAAGATTATTTTTACAGTCTTCCAAAAGCTTTGCCACATTTTCTTCTTGACTCGGAACTCTTCGCTGTTGTCCTTCTTCGCACTTCCTTAGCCAGGCCACCTCATCACAGGTTCCGACAACCGTTCCCTTTTCCACTGTTTGTTCATCGTCATCAGGATTGAATACAGGCACCATCGTAACACAGCCGCTTCCCACTAAAGTCCTGGCCGGTATCCATGGTGAGCCCACGACTCCTCTCTCTATGATGGCACATCTTCGCTGTATTCCTCCATCGTTCTGCGGTAGTCTAACAGGAACTAATGTCTGAGATCTTGGTTTTAGGATGGTGTCCTTCAAACATAGCACTTTTCCGAAATTGCCCCCCTTCATTGGAATTTCATCATTTCCATGTTTTAGAACGCCTTGTTTCAAGTCGATGTTGCACTGATGATTTTGTAAAAAGTCCAAGCCAATAATGCAGTCATCGGATATGTTCGCTACAATGACTTTTTGCCAATAAAGTGTGTCACCAATCTTGATAGCCACAACTTTTTCACCTTGGGTTGAGACGCGCTGACCGGTAGCAGTCGTTAACGTAAGGCTTCCTTTCGTTCGAATGTACCGCCCTCCGATGTCCTTAAATCTGAGGTTACTGATAACTGTACGCGAGGCACCCGTGTCCAACGTTAATTGGCAAGGTCGTCCGTTGATTGTTCCGTCTATCACAAGAGTGTTTCCATCATTCGTCTGTTTTACAACGATCTCCGGGGCTTTAATGCTAGCGGCCAGCGCGCACCCCACTGCTCTGGCCTTCTCTAGTTTTCCTCCGGCTGTTCCGACGTCGAAACTGCCGCATCCACCTGACGTCGGAAATTGGTACGCTCACGCCTAGGGCAAGTGCTACGTATATGACCCCGTTCCCCGCATTCATAACATATGGGATTGTACGGTCGCCGTCTATTGTTATCCGCTGCTATAACCTCCCGCAGCCTCAGAGAACGCAAGTCATGTCGCACAGCTTCCACCTCAAGAGCATGAGCTACTGCTTCCTTCAAGGTGGCGTGGTGTTCAAGTCGTACGGCGGCCCTGACCTCAGAATCCCGTATTCCGTCGATGAATACTTGTAGAAGCATATCCTCAACCACGGATGGCGACGACTGGTATGCCTTGCGTACCAGTCTCTCCACCTCAACGGACCATTGTTGTATAGTCTCGTTAACCCGTTGAATGCGATCCTTAAGCTGCGCTCGATATACATGCTCCAGGTGACTGTCGCCATATCTGGCGTCCAACGCGTTCACTAGCTCGTCGTAAGAGACCTCCTTTTTCCCACCAGCGAGTGCTTCCAACACGGAGAGAGCCTCGTCCCGTAGCGCTAGGATCAGCGCTGACTGCGCCTCCTGGTCACTCCAGCAGCTGGCTCTCTTGACTGTCTCCAGTTGAAGTTTGAAGGCAGCCCAAGAGGATTTTCCGTCATATGGAGGAACCTTCAGATTTCTACCGGAAGTTACTACAGACGTAGTTACGGAACCCCCGACCTCCAGGAGCTTCATTCGTTGATTTAGCTGTTGAAGCGTTCCTTTGACTTCCGTAACTTCTCCTTTGACTTCCGTAACTTCCTCTTCCACAACTTCTATCCTAGAGGCGTTGGCCCGGATCCCGGCCACCAGGTCCTTGCTCAGGCCGTCCTGGAGCTCCTGTAAACGCTCTTCGTGACGGCGTGCTTCTTCCTCCTGGCGGCGTGCTTCTTCTTCCTGGCGGCGTGCTTGCTCTTCCTGCATTGTACGCAGCTGCTCCTCCTGGCGGCGAGCTTGCTCCTCCTGGCGGCGCGCTTGCTCTTCCTGGCGGCGTGCTTCTTCCTCCTGGCGGCGTGCTTGCTCTTCCTGCATTGTACGCAGCTGCTCCTCCTGGCGGCGAGCTTGCTCTTCCTGGCGGCGAGCTTGGTCCTCCTGGCGGCGTGCTTCTTCCTCCCGGCGGCGTGCTTCTTCCTCCCGGTGGCGCGCTTGCTCCTCCTGTATTGCACGCAGCTGCTCCTCCTGGCGACGAGCTTGATCCTCCTGGCGACGAGCTTGATCCTCCTGCAGTGCACGTACCTGCTCCTCTTGGCGGCGAACTTGCTCCTGCATCATGGCAGTCATTTGCTGCAGGAGCGCACTCATGTCCAATGACGCAGGCGGTGAAACGGCCGGAGTCGCCATGGCGCCGTCTCCGGTGCTAGGCCCCTCTTGCGACTGTTCTTCTGCCGCTGCAGCTCCCGCCCTGGTGGTTACCCCTCTCTCGTTCCTTGGCACGATCGGCATCCTTCCCATCCACTTCTGACACCAGTTGTCACAGCCGTGGGTAGGGGATGGGAAGAAATAAGGCCGGCTTCAATAGATGTTTTATTTTCACTGTAAAAGGGTAACACACGCGACACGGTACTATACACTTTACTGTTCACTATACTTCCCTTCACACTTCACTTCACACTCGCGACACTGTACTGTGAAACGGCACTTCACTATTCCTATTTGTTCTTCCCACTGGCGCGCTTCCCGACTCGCTACCAAGACTCGACTGACTCTGCCTTGGCCGGAATCGCCTTATATACCACCAATTTCAATCATTCCAAATTCAAAGGTTTTCTTTTAATTTAGCGTCGAAAACATTTTATAAATTCTATTTTCAAATTTTCTTTTTCTTTTATTTTATTTTATTTTTAATTTACGCGACAATATATATGTTTTGGTTCAGAGTAGGTAGACAGTTTAAATTATGCAAAAATGGAAACATCGCAAATCGGGGTTACGTCGACATTTTTTCACAGTTTATTATTTACAAAACCTCATATTAGTTACCGAAAGAGCTTATTTACATGAACCCATTACAATGATGAAAACATTACATAATTATACCTACTTGGTTTAAGTAATATACCTAAAATAGAAATTTAGCTTCGATTGTTTTGACATTTTTTTCTAAATGGTTCTATGATGATATTTGCAGAAGCAAATCCTAACGATTTTACATTGTACGTTCAAAAAACCCATTTGATATATTTCATGTAGGATTAACATTTTTTCAAGTACTTAGGTATACTTAGTGTACAAAAATCTTAAAATGGGTCCTCGTCGTCACTATGGGCAGTAAAATTCTTTTAACAGCTGATGTCTACGTAGCTGTTTATTGAGCCATACCAACATAAGATATGCGAGTAGCGATTAAACCCACTAGCGTTGAAGATTATTAAATAAAATGTATAACTATTTCTAAAAATCTAGATGACAACAATTTATTTAAAGTACAATCATGATTTGGTTTCAGGAAAATAAAAGATAAAGATTCAATCTAATTAAAAACTTTTCTCATAATGTTATGTTCTCACATTTTGATCTTATAAGCTTATCAATGATTGAAGGTGCAATTTAAATAAATTATTATTGAGTCAATTTCCCCAAAGATTATGTGTAAAACGTACACATAGAGATGTACGTATATTCATAGTTCTAAACTCTTTGATATAAAAAATATAGCAACTTAGTTAATAATTAAACAACATTTTCTACCCGTTAAATATAATGCACGAAATCGTCCTACACTTTTTAATGTAAAAATAAACTGGCTGCTAATTTTTCCCATGGCTTATGTTGGTAAAACCTGTACCTTATCTTAGCTTCCAACTGATTTATTGTACTGCCTTTGTTGCTTTACTTTCATTTATTGTTTTATTGTCTGTGTTTTTCGAGAGAAGGATGCCGAAGGTTAATGAACCTATGTCAAAAATTGCGGGTCGTTTGCGAAAATTTATTACGATGTTACAGATAAGTAAGATAAAGCTTTAAATAGCTAAAGACTGCTACCGATACTAATGAATGATATAAAAACTTTTTAACTTTTTAACTTTTTAATGATATAAAAAGTTTTCTTTGTTAACTTGTAGATGATCAATTTAAAAGTAAGTTTACAAGGTATTTAAACTACCAGTAACATTAATTCAATGTTTAATCAACATCATTTATTTTTTAAATATATGTGACTTGTAAATCAGACAACATTTATTGTATTTTTACGACGTCGCTACAATATTATACTTTAATTAAAGTTACATAGGTCACAAGTTCAAACTGACTGTTTTTTATAGCAGCATAAAACCCATTCTAATTAGGTATGAGGTATAAGACCCCCAACTAATTTAAATAGCATTAAAAGACCTTGCAAAGGACGTAATGTTCCCAAAAAGACTTCGAGTAGGTACTATAAAAGACACCAATATCGTTAACGAGACTTAATTAAAATTTCATTCGGAATGACTGCAGCGGGATAGTGGCATAATAAATTTGTCATGGAAAGAGCAATAACTCTTCTGAACAGTATCGACCTTAATACAGATCAGTATCAATCATTAAGATACCTGCGTAACAAACTAGTTGAAACTGTTTATAAACGTCGATAATAATGATTCGTTTTATTTACTCCTAGGTAAAATCTTAATTGCTTTATTCTTGAAATGTAAGGGCCAACGAAAGCAACTGAACTGATTTGTTTTGTGTTATTGGTAAACGAATAATACCACGAAATATGTACGATGATATTTCATACACAACAAGTTATGTATATAATATACCCACTATTTTATTAAAAAAGAAAGACTTCTACTCGTCTGATGTCATAGGCCTACCGTTAGTTATATAGTTTTATCAAATAAAACTTTAATATAATGTGATAAGTACGTTGCCTTCTTCCGTTGAGTCACCTCTAAGTAACACAAAAGAAAACTCAAATGTCAATGTTTTGCGATGACTTCAATCGGAATCGAGTCGGAGTTCAGTTAAAGTAATGTGCGCAGACCTTAAAAATAATTACTGCAGCTAACCTTAAACTTAATTTACTATATCAATATATCACACTAAATGCATCACAATGGGAATCACAGCACTGGTATTTTGGGCGAAACATTTTGATGTGTAGTTAATCCAGTATGAGGCGTGCTAGTATCACTCTTCTGTGTGTCGTAGTAAACAAAAACGGCCAAGTGTGAGTCGAACTCGCGATTTGAGGGTTCCGTAGGTTTCTGTGATATAACTATATCATTAAATATCAACAAAGTGATCCTATAAATAAGGGTTCCGTTTTTTCTGCTGAGGTACCGAACCCTAAAAAAAAACGATGCCCTTTCCAATCATTTATTTAATTAGTAAACAATATCAACTGTTTTATGTCTGCCAATTGCCAGGTACATAATTACCGCGGATCATTTGTTGACATCACAATCGCGCTTGGGTTTTGTTTTTGCTGTAGTTAAAAGTTTTATAACCTCAATATGCCTCTCGTCAACGTCTCAGACGGAGACTTAACTTGTTATTCGACGTCCGTTTAATTTATTGGGACTTTTATTGTTTAAGTTTAATGTCCACTAATATAGTTTGGAATGTACCTATGAGTGATAATGTCCATGAAATGTTTATAGGTTAACAACTTCTATTCTTGTATCAGTCCTACATTCTCAAGCCTTGAAAGTTTGATGGATACAACTTTTTTTAAACTGTTTGTATTTTGACAACTCGAATGTTAGTTTGTTTATGATTATGGTGTCCCCATCTCAATACCCCCAATTAATATAATTGGCCTTAAATTTCCGAAAGACTTTCGAATCGACGGGTCCCGGGTTTGAACCCCGGGTGGAGCAGACATTTATGTGACAGATATCGTCTTATGTGGATTATGAGTACATGTGCATACATGCCACGTTAAATAATTCATTAATATTTTAATATTCAGATATTTAATGCGGAACAAAATCATATAAGTTAATACGTTTATCTTACTCGGTTTTACCAAATTTTGTTTAAGGAACGTATGAGATAAATGAATAGAAAATTATACAATAACATTATACATTTATTGTAATACCTCACTAGAATGGCTTACTCTTTTCACACACTCTAATATCCCTCAAAGTTGACTTGAATCGCAATAATATCAGGTGTAATATTTAAATTTGGTCTGTTATAAGTGTTATGACAAATCCTCAGTTATTGCTTTATCGTATAAGCTACTCGAATAGGAATACCCAATGAAGTATAATCTCTTTTGAGCTAAACTCGTAGTTAATAACATTTCATTCTCATACCGCTATACTAAGTACAAGGTATAATATACAAATAAAACATGTATAAATACAAATAAAACATGAAATAAATTATACCTGTAAAACTTATAATACTTTTCCTTTTTAAACGCTTTAATTAAATACTTCTGTTAGACGGTTTAACATAATACTGTTCATAAAATCGTTTAAAAGTTCAAACGGTTTAATCGTTTCACCGCTTTAATAAAATGTTTAATAATTTAATTTCTCCTTGCTTCCAAATTTTTGTTTTAATCGAAATAATAATTTTAGTCTTAAGAGTACCTACGCAGCTACGATAGTAACAAAAAAATGTTTTTTGTCTTTATCATGGACTAGACTACAAAATATTTTTGTTATATTAAGTTTTATTATTTATTATTATTATATTATTTATATATTTATTATTATTTTGTTTTATTATTTATTATTATTATATTATTTATTATTATAGTATTTTTCATTCATTTCTTTTTTGTTTAAAATGCTTTGTTAAGCCGACTGTTTAAAATAAAACGCATTATTCTACAAAGGTTAGATATACTTATTCGCATACAGTATTAATTGATATTTTTTGTAACTTGTAAATAAACAAAGTTCGTTTCTTAATATCATAACGGATTCCATTCTTTACTAAGCGCACTTAACTAGTTGTTTAAGTAAACTAGAATCTTAGCACTGCAACTGATAGGTATACATTATAATTATTTTATAATTAAAGAGCAAAAAGAGCATTAAGGAGATTAAATTAGCCAAGCAAGAAAACTTTGCAAATCATTTTATTTGAGTAATATAAAACCCATTACATAAGTCTACATTAACTAGTCTATTCCCATTGCCTCGTTCTTTATTCATTATGCTGAACTGGCAAGTACGCTTGAAGATGTCAATTAGATCTATTTAAAAAGGTGCTAGAGGTCGAAAGACATGGATGTTCTTACTTATTACTCGCTCCTGGTGGAAAAACGTCTTAAAACTGCAGTTGCGAAGTACTCCAATGATTATTCACACTTCGCCAAACTGACTTTGAAAACGACGTCAGAAACTACATTAGCAATTCAAATTGAACCTTACGTGAAAAGCGCTGAATTTAAAATTAAACCACGGACGTTCTTTACATAGGTACTTGTATGTTGAAGATCTCGACAATTGAACACGTTTTTCGTTGACGAATCAAAATAAAAAATATGCAACAACTTGTGTTTCATTTATAAATATTTATAACCTGATAATATGAAGGTTAACATTTTCAAGATAATTTTAAGCCAAAGGCAGTAATTTTATACAATGTTATTTATTGATCCAAACAAGGCTTTATTTCCATTACGGATGATGTTAACATGATAATAAACTTGTCCGTTGCCTATCACTGTCAGCTTATTCTGGAAACCTGAAGTGTTCGTTCCGCAAAATTTAAATTATAATAAGGTGTTAAAGAACTCGTTCGAATGTTTGAGCACCCTTGTTAACATAATGATTGTGAGATATGTGATGCTTTATTATAATCGTTCTGGTATATAGAAAACAGTAGATTCAAGATTAAAATCAATTATGACCGACCCAGATCAAGACTCAAATCGGGACTACGAGTTAGTTAGCTAGTCTAGTTAGCAGATAGTGTTATTGATAACGGTACTTAGTCAGTTCATTAGTAGGTATGACTAGGGCTGGGACTGTTAAAGATAGTTAGTCCTGTTCGTTTATGTTAGAAATAGTAAGTAAATTAAAAAGTAAGTTAAGTAAAATAGTAAAAATGAGTAATAAATAGTTATAGGTACTCTAATTCTAGAGTTATGTTAGCTAAAGTTACGCCAAGTTCCAATCGAGAATAGAATTAAAGCATCAAAGAACCTAAACACCTTTAAAATTGTCAGGAGTACTAAGCAAATTAATGTTTATGTCAATATTTTATGACTATAAATTATTTTATAAAATGAAGTTTGATCAAGCTATCACTAGTGGCATTATTAGTATACATTACATACACCTACATAATATGCTTAGAACGTATTTAATAGGTATACTTTTATTCAACCTCGTGAATTATGGAAATGTGACACTTTATCACAAAAGAACAGCAGTTTACACTTAAACAAGCGTCGCTAACACGACCGAACTGAAATTATGTGTTTGGTTACCGTATTAAATAATCCTTATCAAATGGTCAGATTATGAGATGGATTTTTATGGATATGCTCATAAAATTTCTACAATTAAAATGAAAGTTATAAGAAATTGTAGATATTTGTACGTATGAAGAAATTACATACTTTGGTATTCTTTGATTTATGAACAAAATTATAATTTATATGTTATCTTATTAAAACTTACAAATAAAATCATTTCGTACTTACAAATAGTATTGTCAGAATTCCAAAATACATGTTAAAAGCGTTAGAGAGTGCGCGCACGGGGGACTTTTGTCGCCGTGACTGTTTCGTCGCTCTTATCAAGTCCATGGATATGTATGGAGGTGCGCGCACGTTACGAAGCGACAACTGGGTGACTTTTATGTACGCCGACCGGCGTCGGTGACAAAATTGTCACTCTCCGTTCACACTGACGAGCCAGATGGCGCAATGGTTAACATGCCAGATCGTCGTTCCAATGACGCTTTCATATCAAAAAAGTTTTGTCACTGTCGCCCTCGTGAGCGCACCCCAATTTAGAAACGCGACGCGACGAAGACAAAAACTTTTATGTCACGCAGACAAAAGTCCCCCGTGCGCGCACTCTCACTATATGTCAAAAACAAATGAAACCATGCGATGTCGTAAAGACACATTTCTGCTAGACTTAAAACCTAATTAATGAAATCATTTAATAAAATTACAGATACACAACTAAGTATTATTTACCGATCACAAAAATAAGGGTAATATCAGGAGTATAATTCCGAGCCCACAAGACGGATCCACATTATCTCGTCTCTACGTTCTTAGATAAAAACATTTTAAGCTCTGTTTATTACGGTCAATTTATTCAACAATCTTCACTAAAATTATTAAAAGCTTCGTATTCTAAACAATAATAGTTAAGTTGATGTTAAGTATAAAAAAAACAAGTACTTATGTAAAAAAAATCCAATCTCCCAGTTCTTTCTTATCATCGAAAAAAAATGTAATAGAAACGCGAATATAATTTCTCATCTACATTATAAGTACAAAAAAGGTTTTATGTACGAAAATCGAAAGTTATAATATACCAAAATTGTTAACCCTTCTTGGAAGGCTTCCGCCGGGTATAGAACTTCTGGCACTTGGCTTGACACCTTTACTCTCTCTCTTCACTCTCCAATCATATGTACTAAATCAGCCAGTTGGATTATATGCACTCCTGGTCAGCCATTGGAGCCTTGTCCTGCATTGGAATATAAATGGGTTGTAGTCAGTTTAACGACGCCAGCATGTATAGAATAGTGGAGTATGAAAGTATCATCAAAGTAATGATGTGTAAAAATATTTCTCGTGTCGCGTTATGTGCATCGTTTAATCAGGAGTTTTAATACCATTTTCATTTTTAAAAGCATCACCGTGTTTCTGTTTGGTCGTTACCACAGCGTCCATTAGGGTTTATTAAGAGTTTAGTCAATATTGATCAATGTTGGATGACCGGTCAGCGACATAACGACGCAATTAAATTTCGCCTCCCATGATGCCATTATTGATGTTTGATGTACTTCGCTTTATGAAAGTACTCGCTTTATCGATTTCTCGTGAAAATAATTAAGTTTAATTGTTTTAACATTCCATGTGAACTATTTATTTGCGAATGATGCATACATTTATTCGCTCGAATCTATATTCGGAAATGCTGCATATTGTTCGATATGAAAGAGAGTTTGATTGATTTGCGTGAAAGTTCCCAACCGTAACGAAAATTTTATTTCGTATTGAGCTTCTGTCCTAGTTACGGTGACTTATGTTCGGTTATAATTTATTGATACAATGTCGTTCCGTTTATAGAACACTATATTAAATTTGGACGCTCGCCCAGCTCAAGTAGATGCTATTTCCAACAAAGTCAGTCATAGTCCAATTTCGGTTTGAAACTAAGCAAAAAGTTAGACCCGAGGACAGGTACCGCAAATTTGCATTGTAATGGGTATCCGGCTTTCGTCCACAGCGCAGCTTGTTTATACGATCATCTTCACAACGTATGTACTAGAGTCTCATTTAAAGTCAACGTAAATTCGCGAGTCAACATGGCTAAATAATGTGGCTATTATTTTCACTGCGCTCTGCAGATTCATATTTTACTGGGAAGTAAAAACGCAAACAAACAGTATTATTATTCCCTTACATTTGTGGAAGGTTTAGTACATTCGAATTATGTCCGATGAATTGTGGTGATCGAATATTTTGTAACTTTAAATTTTTATATAGATTGCAGTGAATCAAGTCATATGTTATGTTGACTTATCAACAATTGCTGTCAACGAACAATGCAATACTGCATCGAGGTTGTATTATTGTGGGTGGCCTGCAGCCAAGCTTACAAGGCTTTTGTATACCTCGCAAAATAGATTCGTCACTATAGTAGAAACTCTGCGGGACATTGGATAGACGCACT
The DNA here is from genome assembly GCA_905404295.2 of Ochlodes sylvanus. NCBI lineage: Eukaryota > Metazoa > Arthropoda > Insecta > Lepidoptera > Hesperiidae > Ochlodes > Ochlodes sylvanus. The sequence goes on from FR990135.1 coordinate 8,431,624, forward strand.
GATTGCCGATCATAAAGTTGGAGCCAAATGTGCCAGTTCACATCTATTTTCTGACAATTGTTGCGTCGATGGTGATTCAGTTGAACTGTTTGAATGCGGAAACGGACAGATTGTTTAGCTAACACCGATGTTTATGAGTTTTGTTTCTGAGGATTTTTCCTGGTTTTATTCTTTATACAGAATCGTGATAAATTCTGGTTGTGTTTAATAATTTCGAAGGCAAAATTGGATGTACGAGTATGATGGGAAAAGAATTAACTGGTTTCAAACAATAAGCTTACTGTAGAGCATGCCTCACTTAGTAATTTTACTAAGGAAACCTACATACGTACTTACACTTCTTCGATACTTCCGAGCAAATTGGTGCAGTATTTAGTGAGCAATTAAACGAAGAAATTGTCGTATCCCTCAACGGTTTCAAACATGACTTCGAAGTGATTTCGAAACTTTTCGGAAATTGTGTCAAAGACAATCAACTAATTAGCGAATGAGCTCGCAGTTGTTCAACTCGGTTGGTCGTTTACAATTGTCACAAGCCGTCAGTCCCTGGAAGCTAGAACTAACATTATATTCATTTAAAGGCGGCTGTTTGCTATAACGAGGTAAGAAACATTGTCATGGATACGTTGTTAGCGGAAGAAATATTATAATTCTCGAACAATACAAGCCCGCGGCACGTCGAACCAAATTGAATATAGTTGTATCGTTTCGATTCTCAGCATAAAAACCCAACGTGCGGAGACCTACTGAGCTGTCCACAATCGCAATGAACCAAAGGAATCTCCCGTCGACCGCATTGTTCCTTTGTTACTCGCTCGTGGCCAGAACCTTTGTCCGAGAAATGTTTAATACATACTAGACTTCTACTCGCGACTTCTACTGCACTTATGATAAAATAACGATTGCTTCAGTTTACCTGATAATTTTTTCACTAGACTCCATTTCGGTAGGGTCTATTATTTATCTATATGAATTATCAAAAAAAAACTTCACTGTGTTGTTTCTATCTGATTAATTTAGTACTAACTTAGAGATAAAATTGAAATAGAGCGTTCACTTTATCTTTTTTTACTCCGTGAATGTCATAATTATGTCCTTAAAAATATTTCAATAGACCCATTAACGATGTTAAGTAGTTCGTAGCCCAGTTAATGTGCTATGATTCTCAGTGTTTGTCCAAATTCAGTCAATTAATTGTGTTCCAAAATAGACTACGTACTCACGATCTATTTATTTTATATATCGATATTTCCACTCAGTTGCATGGATAATGGTCACGGCTAAACGTAAGTCCATGATAAATTTGGTTTAAAATTATCAACCTACCCTAAACTAAGTAACTACGTTAAAGTTAAAATAATACTTATTATGGAAAGGACTGGGTAATTTAAAAAAACAAAGTAAATTCTCTAACCTACGCTGTAAAATAATGTGGATTCAATAATGATCTTTACTACAAAAGTATATTCAGCTTACTTAAAATCCTTTTACAGAATAAATAAACTTCGACGTACAGACACATATCAATTAAATTTTTCCGATGTGCTCAGAATACAGAATGTAAGTCACGAATATCATGTACTGTCTTACTGAATAAGGACGGAACTCTGTACCGTAAGCTTATTGGTGTACGCTTTCGGCTCTCACTTACATCTCTATCATGCGCATATCAATGGCTTGTTTTGCGAATGTGGAGAAAAGGTTGAAAAGATTTTACGGCAAATAGTACCTACTGCAGAGCAGAATCTTATGTTGATATAAAAATAGTAAAAACACAGGTTGCTTTACGTTTTGTAGATAGTAAGCAGCAAAATAATATTTAGAAGTTAACGAAAGAGGAAAAGAGTGCATCAAGATAATAATATGCTAGATGGAAAAAGTTGAAACTTGTAGGCTATGTTAATCATAAATGATCACAATAATTTTAAGCAAGCTATTCGGTCAGACTTACTTATTTAGAGGCGACCACCTTAGTCCTCAAGGGTAGGTACTAACTAGCAACACTTCTCAGACCGAATTTACAATGAGACTTACTAACAAATACAATAACCTGTATTTTAATGTACACAACTCAATCCAATACCTACACTACAAAACCTTTATTGTACCTATTTCTCTCATAGATTATATTGTTTTGTAAAATTTGTTTAAATATTTCAGGACTCTCTGTGTCTTTCAGTTGTCTCAGCGTCACATTGTGAACTTTGTCTTGTTGGACAAATCAAACACGAAAAGCAGCAAATTTTGTGCTCTTTTCTATTTAAATAAATGCCGCATCTATTTATTAAAGTTTCACACGGTCTACCCGAAACGTGAATTCGCCAAAAGGCAACATCTTCGGTAACGTCCATGATAAGTCGCATGATCGCTCGCGTGCCAAACTTGACCTCTACGCTATCGCAATCTGATGTTGAGATAACCGCCTACAACGGCCCAGCGGGATACGGACCTTTGGCCCATATTGCTCATACACTTCATCCTTACACCATCGCAATAAAGTTGACTTTAGGTTAAAAACTTACGGTGATCGTGGAATAGACTCGTCATAAAAGGCCACACGACTTTTGTAACACGTTGCGATCGTGATTCTCAGAGTACAATCATATGTTCGGATGGTTGTTACCTGGAGTTTTTGCAGATAAATACCAACTTTACTGGGATAAGTCATTAGAGGTTGGAATTAAGATCGACATCTACTTACCTACCATATACCTACTTCTTTAATTTTTTTACTTCTGTGATTAGTTTATCTAATTCTAATACTAGTATAAATAATATTATGAGACATTTATTTTATTGTAGTAATTTTATATGTGAGAGTGGCTGTTTTTATTGGAATTATCTAAAAACTAAAACGAAAAACCTGTCGAAAACCCGTATCTTCATACTATTGTGAATTAAACTTTGATTGCAGAAATGCACGTAAAGATTATTTTAGAAGTTAGCTTAGTAACTTCCGGATGCTGCACCGTTGATTAGAATGCCTTTGTTGGATCAAATCGAGTTGTGATTAATTTCAGCTGCGAATTTCAATTCTCAAATTTAAGTTTTAGCGTTCGACTGCTCTGAATCCAGTTACAATAGAATGTTTGTATAAAATATTACCACCATAATGCCAACTTTAGCTGCTTGTGATTTTGCCTACAGACGAGGCCTTTTGCATTAATTGCAATTCGCCTTGTCGGGATCAAACTATTCAGCAGCATTCTACCCGATTCTCCTGTAGAAGTTTAAAAAAAGGTTAGAGCTATACCTATTATTTACAAATACTAAGTATTTGTTGCATATCAAAAAACAAAAACAACATATTATAATATATCATAACATAATTTTATATCATCATAACATATTATTATTATATCATATAACATAATATAGCGCAAATCATGACATATTACATATATAACAAAGTCCCTTGCCGCGTCTCTCTGTAAATTAGGGTTCATCGCGAACAGCCAGACAGACAGACTAAAATATCCATGAAAATCCTCTCAGTAGGCTGAAGGGGTGGAATAGAGGAATACTCCACGAATCCGCACTGGAGCAGCGTGGTGGAGTATGCTCTAGGCCTCCTCAGGTAAAAGGTGAGGCTCGTGCTCAGTAGTGACCAATTATATTATTATCATTTGTTTGCACATAAACTGCACGTAATCAAAAGTACACACTACACCTTTAGCATAATGCACTTGACGCCGAAAGTAAAACGCCAGCAAATAAAACAAACACCCACACCTACTGCTGTTCAGAAGAAGCCGGACACAGCAATCAAAGTTGTTCGTAATTATATTGTCTTGCATCAGTAAAGCTGGCGGTTCGCGGCCGAGACCGAGACAAGCGACCGAGACAGGAGACCGCGACCGGCACTTGACCATAGGCAATGTATAGGCGACAACTCGCGACCGAGACCGAGACAGTCTGTCGCGCCTATACAACGTCACAGTCGCGGTCTCCTGTCTCGGTCTCGGCCGTGAACCGCCAGCTTTAGACACAGTATCTACGTGTGCAAACTGCTTAGAGACCTTTCAAACAACATCGGCGACTGTTTCGAGATAAATAGCAATCACCTTCTGACAAATTTTGTTAAAACATAGTATTTTCGAATAATAATCATTAAATATATTACCATGTAAACTTGTATTTTTGTTGTAGTTTTACGTACTTACAGTTTTTTATGCACATTATATTAATATATTTGTATCAAATATTTTAAAAATTTTGCTAAAAATGTAGGGAGGTTTTCTTAAAAGGCAATAATATTTTATACTCAATCGGCTAGATAGCCTACGAAAAGGTTTATTCGCCACCAAGATTCAGCTAGATAGGTATACTAAAATGTAAATAAAACTAGCAATGCTGAAATACACAACAACGTTACTAAAACGCAAATAATGGGCAGGCTTCCGACACTCTCAGCATTTACTTATAAAAGTTTTTAGCGCTAAATAAACGAGTTCTGTACACTTCAATTTTCCTAAGCATTGAAATGACAATTACGAACGGGGATGGTTCGGAAAAGACTGCATTTCTGTAAAATTGTGTCAAGTTTCACTTCGTTGTTGGGATTTTTCCGTACCGTTCTTACGTTTTATGACAACGAATGAATGATAATGAGACATCCACGGCATCCACTGCATCACAAATGGAAAAATAATATCCTGGAAAAATGATATGAAGTTACAGCATATTACTAGGAATAACTTTTTGTGGGAACTATCTACGGCTCCTTATGTTTTTGTTTTTAACCGACTTCAATGAAAGAGGACATTTTTGAATCAGTTGTATTCTTTTATGTTTATTACTTCAGCTTACCGTCATTTATTTAGCAGTGATAGCCGTGTGGTTGAACGTTGGACTGCCGAACCGGAGGGTCCGGGACCAAACCCCGCACGCACCACTAATTTTCAAAAATTATGTGCGTATTAATATTTAATTATCACTTGCTTCGGTGAAGGAAAACATCGTGAGGAAACCTGCACACCTGAGAGTTCTCCATAATGTTCTCAAAGGTGTGTGAAGTCCACCAATCCGCACTTGGCCAGCGTGGTGGACTATAGCCTATACCCCTCACCCTGTGAGAGGAGACCCGTGCCCAGCAGTGCGACAGTTATGGGTTGTGATGATGATGACCGTCATTTATTAACTGATTGAGAAATTTCTTTTTTCAGGTTTATAATAGTAAACAAAGCTGACTAATTAAAATAGCGCCAAAGTGAAGGAAGACTAGTCGACAAAATTATGTAATATTAGTTTCAATAAAGTGGAGAGTACTTATAATTAAAAGTCATCATATTCGATTCAAGGGAAATCCCATAACTAGTTTACTATGCGATTTTTAATTGCGATTAATAATTACATAATATCTAAGATACGCTTAAAATTAGTTTGTATACAAGTACATAAGAAACTAAAATATTAACTAAATCTAAATTTCAATAAAATGATTCGATTTCATTTTCGAATATAAAAATCAAATCGGTCTAAAAAGATATTATCCATATTCATGTTATTTATAAACTTTACAATTTTAGTTACAATGTAAAAACAGAAATAAAGAGAACATTACAGAGAACAGAAATTTAAACTCATCATTAAAATTTCGGCTACGCTGGGAATCGAACCCAGCACCATTCAAACGGCAATCCGGCATGTTAACCATTGCGCCATATGGGTCGGCATATGGGTGGTCGTGGGTGTTAGTAATAAGCCATTACTAACACCTACTTACGACCCAAGAATCACATAAATATCTGGCCTAGCCGGAAACCCCTCGCTTTCCTCGACTACGGATACGAAACCATCATAAGTACACTTGTATTTACCAATACCTACTGTTTCTTTCCCAGTTGCCGTTCTGACAGATTTTTCATGACAGGCGGCAACCGAGCAGACGAGCCACTTTATGGTACATAGTCACTGTCTGATAGGACTTAAGACCGCCTGGCCAGCTATCTCTCTCTGGCATGAGGCAGCCGCCAACAACTTTCGTGTTCTGGATAATCATTCTTTCCTCTTCCTTCTTTCTTGGCCGGCAACACATCGGAGATGCCTTTGTTGTTACTAATTTGCTGCTGCAATGCCTTTGGTTTTGGTCGGGTTGTTTTGGACTTGGTTGGTTTGGACTATTCAGGGCGACCCTGAAAATTAGCGGGTGTTTGCCACGGTATTTTGCTGTGGGCGTCCTATTTCAGCATTTTATTTTAATATTTTTTTTAATTTATAATCTTTTTCTCTTTCTGTATTACATAATTATAATATAATATGCTCGATGAAATAAATGTACTTTGTTTCTTTCTTTCTTTCTAATTCCATGGGAGACGATAACCACTTAATACTCGCTATTCGTCTCTCGGCAGCGGTGAGACAAATTCCCAAAATCAAATTATATTTCCGTGCCATTTTATCTACGAGTATGAGAGTGTAAGCATGCTCGTGTGAGCTTCCACAGAGCTATGCCTTTGAGCTTTGAACGAGTCACTTTGTAATTCTACATTTTATTACTACGAGCAATGTCTCCGTTACGTTATAGAATAGCATATAAATATCGGTTAACAAAGACTGGCAATAGGCAATATATTTTTGTTAAGTATTTTTTAAGTCAGCAATAAATACCTAGACGTGTTTTGTTTCGTGAGTGGTCTAGTAATTTCAAGGCATGTCTAATAGAAACTATTTTATTTAAATGAAATGAAAATTCTTATTAAACTCATATTTGATCAAATCAAAAACAGTGGATTACGCTTCATCAGGTCATCAATCAATCATCAAAGCTCGAAGCTTCATAGGAGTTTGATTTTTTTATACTTAATATAAGTTACCTCTTGACTATGTTTCCACCTGATGGTAAGTGGCGACGTAGCCTTTAGATGGTGGAGCGCGTTAACTTAGAAAAAACCTATTCACACTTGACTTAAAGGCACCCTTTAATCGGACGGGAACGCCGACGCAGGTAAGTTAATGAAGTTAATCAAGTTAATTTATTTTGTGTTCCTACCTGTATTGAGTACCTATGTATTTATTGCACACAAACATACACCTATATAATAACTTAAACACACCAAAAACATCCACAACTCTGGAATAAATATTTATTTGTCATATAATTTTCTGTCGTCGCTAGGAATCGATCCCGGGCCCCTGGCTTTTCAGGCAGTATTATTTTATGCAATAATACAAGTTACTTTATAATACACGTTGCTTGACAACTTTTGTGATACTTATCTTAATTAATTAATTAATTAAAACTTTATTAACAACAATATAAAATATTACGGCACAAAGGCGAGCTTAATTCGTTTAAAATCTGAATTGTTATTTAATGAGGACCACACATAAACAAATTAACGTTGTCAATGCATTGGAGTGACTCTTCAAACTGTTTAACTTCAGTTACTGAAATAGTTTTGGGAATATTTGTAGGGTTCACTCTACTACGATATAACGTACCGTAATTGTGGTAACCGCTAGTGATATTTGCTACATGTTTAACATAAATATTATGTAAGTTCCTTTATCATTACAACTACGAGTACTTTGACCACCTAGTGGATTGAAAATAATTTCAATTGCACGAGTTTATATAACCGATGGTTTTTTTGTTATGTAACCATTTTTATAATAATTTCAGATTGTTTTATTTAATTTAGACATCGTTTAAAAATACAATCTAAAAATATTTATATTTCCATCGTTTTTGCAGATAAATTAATTTCATAACATTTTTCATAATAAAAAAATCTAAAAAATTTACCTTTCCTTAGAGGTTGAATCTGGAAATGAAAATTCAAGCTGAAATTTGTAAAACGAATGTCCTATGAAACATAACAATATTTAGGATATTAATAAAAAATATTCTTCATTGAGATCAAAGCATTTAGGTATTCTAATTTGTATAAATCAGAAAAAATAATAATTATGCTTATCGTGTAGATTTATGCTTTAGAATTAGGCTATCGTCTACATGAGAGTTATGTTTTCGTGCAAATGAGTGAGTTAGTTTTAAGTAACTCATTTACACGAACGAGCTTAAATTCTTAGCATGAAGTCGTCTTGTACATACAAGTACAGTACAGTAGTAAAAGGAGGCAATTTTATGAGGTTTACGCAACACACAGACACAATGTTCTTCTTACACTGTGCTTTTAAGAAGAATGACTTTTGAGTTTACCTATAAATCATTTGCAATGAAAAACTTGTATCTCTTCATAAAAAAGGAAAAACATTAACAAAAAATAAGACTACCAAAAAAACCAAAAAAAAGATTAAACTATGTTTATTTCGCCTGTTCGCTGAAACTTACTTCGATGAAAATGATGTATAAATGTGTGGAGTTTATTTGCCGTTTCTTTTCCTCCATGATAAAACACATTCATGAAACTGGTAAAAGTAAAATATTATTAAATATCAATGTTATATGCTAATTCTAAAATAGTGTGAGAATTATACTGTTTAAATAAATAAATAGTTGTTATTTTTCAAATAAAAATATAATTTGAAGTATACGATACGTATAAATACAGAGGCTTATTTATTATTTTTTGTTCATTCGATAACTAAAAAATTTTTTTATAAATAACTTTAAATAATAAGTATTACGATGGTGATTGTTGTGTGTATCACTTGTCACATCGCCATTCCGGTGCCTAAATAAACAAACTAATAGAAGTATGAATATTTTCCACACATTAATATGCTAAGCACGTCACTTTGTCTCGCTGGTAGATGAGGGCAATTTTCTTAGCATAAAGTACGTTTTCTACTTGGTACGAAAAACGAGTAGCGTGATGAGAGACAATATGCTATTGAATGTTTAAATAAAGTAATGTCTCCTCAACATTCATCGAAGGTAGCATATGTTTTTAAGGTTAAAACAAAAAATAAATAAATATTAAATTATTTGTACATAGTTGTTGCTTATTAGGTCTTATAAAGCTCTAATATAAAACCTGTTTTTCATAATGAAAAAAATTACGTTTAACTAAAACACGATGACTTGTAAGTTGCGATAGATCCCTTAGTAACTACTCGTAATCTCACTAATTGAATAATTTGAAAAATCTGAATATTGTAGGAAAATTTTAGAAATTGGGATAAAGAAAAACGACACTTCTCGAAATGTGTAGAATCCGGCATGACACTCACAAAATTATTATTCATAAATAATTCATAAGAATAAGAAAACTAATCATTTCTCATGGACAAGTTTTATAACAAAATATATGGTTCAATTTGTGCATCGCATTTTTAAGGAGTTAATTTAATTTTCCAAAGCTGTTTACAGACAGAATTTTAACTTGGATAATAAATTCGCATACACTTTGAGATAAACAAATTTCTTCTCGCGTAGTTCGTTCGTTGTCTTGAAGACATTTGATGGATATAAAGATTTGAATGCAATGAAAAGACTACGCAAGTTTTTATTTTTATTGCCGTCTAGGCTGGCTTATAAAACACTAAAGTTTAAAATAGGAACTTTAAATAGTAGGGGCTTTGTCCGCCCTCGACATATTGGACCTTGACATAGCTTGGACTTATTTTATGACACTTTAGGTATATTAAAAATACTCATCCAAACTAATATTAGAGACTTTGTCTCTCTGTCTGCCTTTTCACACTTACTCTGCTGAACCGATTTTCAGGAAATTTGGTTGGTATTCAGGATTGAAACCCTGAAAAAGACATAGGATATACTTTTTTCGCGGTAGCACTTTCCATTGATAAATTCAACAGTATTTTGTCGTTTTCCAACTCCCATGAGGTTGAAGCAGCGGGAAATAACCACCTAATAATAAATGAAGAATTACACCATTGCAAGCTACTTGGTTTCACTGTCTTACGGGTAGCTCAGACATAATCAGTTCACGCAACATAAACCTTTACATACCTGAAACAAATAATTATAACTATGTAACTTAAATGTCTTAATTCAACTGTAACGGTAAAACTGTAACTAAAACTCTTTAAATTCGCTAAATGGTTATGAAACAATCTTGTACACTTTTTTCTACATTTATGGCAAACGTAATTTAACTTTACTGCCAACAGTGCACCAGAACATGGCATGCATGAGGTCCGTTGATCAAATATCTAGTCCAATATAAAATTTATTTTTACACAACACTAATGAAATTACCTGTGGGTCCTGCTGTTTCTCCGCGGTTATTTTGTTGATTGTTGTAGAAACATTCCTAGCGCCCGAATACTCCGGCAAGTTTTAACGGCAGAAAAAAGAGATTAAAATACTAATCCCAAAAATAATAATACACAAGGTAAAAATGGTTGGTAATGAATTTCATGACATAAATCCAACTCTTATCATACATAACCCATGACAAAGTTCTATCTTGCTCGCTGGAACAACAGAGCGATTTGTAAACATTTTCATATTTCACTAAACCGAGCTTGTGACCAGCTATAAAAGTATATTTTTCTACATCAAAATAAACGTTCGTGTACGTTAAGAATTCATGTGTTTTTGTTGTAAATACAGCTTAACGCTAAGATATTTTTATTAAATTCCAACTGAGGCCGTTTCAACGCGTCCACGTTACTTCCTATGCAAATGGGATGCACTCCCTGCATCCGACAGATATTGCAATACCAACTGTATTTTATTAGTGTAGTTGTCAACATCACTTTATTTTTATCTCTTAAAACAATGCGCACACAGTGCTGCATGGTTTTATAGTTCAGATTTTCGGCCACCGTCCTCCTTATTGAATTAATCGTAATATGTATAACAATAAAAGCTTTACATCTACATTTTCGAGAATAGGAGGCCGTCCAACAATACCGGACAATTTTTAACACTTACACTGTACGGGCTACAGCACGTACATTGTGCGATTTCAGCGTTTTACGCTAACTTAAGTAATTTAAACCAGTGCGCCCATCGAGCCTGGCGTAATCGGTCACGCGTATCAGCAATATCATCTATCATTAATTAAATTAGTCTTTCTATCAATAAACAATCTTGTAATGTAACGCGAACTGACTATCATTCCAACTATCAACAATCAAACCTATCATCAGCAACACCGTAGGGGTCCCGTAGCAACCCCTACATACACTTTTACTCAGTCACTACATTCTACTTATAAATATAAGTACTTATACCATTTATGCTTAGGAGGATTCAATTCCAAATCTGAAGACGGCACGTCAAAATACGCAATGTGCGCAAGCGGACCATAGCAAATACCATTATCATAACAAACCTATTACCACCTTTCTTATAAAAACACAAAGCTACTGATTTTCTGGATAGTTGAACAAATATCTATTTCAAGATGGTCAGACAAAAAAGAGCAGATGTTGACATTGGGACAAGAGCTTTAACAAATGATGTCGGCCCTCTATTGTTAAGTAAACTATCTATCTATTGAACATATTCCTCGAATTACAAAATGTTTAGCTATTTGTTAAAGTCCTATTAAGTTCTGTCACTTCAGTGTAGTGCTCGCAAATCTTATTCTATGTTTACTCATGGAAATTTTAACTTTATACCTCGGGTTAAAAGGATATTGAGGTTGCAAATTCATGTTGGCGTTTTGTAATTGTCATCCATAGCAATACAGTCGTCCACAGTTTGAATAAGTCGTCGATAAATTAAATTTGCTTCCGCCGTGCGATTTCTAAAGATATCTCAATTTGTTGTTTATTCTTTACTATGTGTCACTTCTTATTTAGATGTTTTATTTTTCGCGAAATAATCTAAGCAGAAATCTTAAGTTGATTAAAAGGAATTATTCAGTTGAGATTCGAAAATGCTCAGAATGTGTAAAAATTTATGAGCTATTATATCTCCATATATTACAAAAATTTCTTCAAATACTTACCGCATTTAGGCAGACAGTATTAGAAAAACTAACAAAATATCTCCCACATCACATTTAAGACAAAATATTTGTTTAAGATAAAACATATCACATAAGATAAAAAAACACTTAAACCATGTTCAGTAGATGGTAAATGAATACTGTGTCAATATCGATAAAAGTATTTATTCTGAGGAGGCTTACAAAGATAGAGTAAATATTTGGAAACGCCTACTAGATTGCTGTAAGATACATTCGATGTGTGGAGCTACACAATTAATGCGACCCAACTTGCTTGATAATTTTTGTGAATTTTATATACCAATACATTTCGAATCACTAAAGACTCAATACAAAACACAGAATGTTATAAGTTTTAGTTATTTTGATCGTAAGTCGATACGCAGAAGTACCCAGCCGTTCTTAAACTTAATTTTGTAGTAAATAAAACGTGTGGGGAGCGCTTAGGAGTCCTTTCGATAACAAAGAAAGTTGAAGTTGTTTGTGTACTATTGTAAAGGTAAGAGTGTTCCTCTTCTATTAATAGCTAGTTCTACCATAGACGAAATTAAGAAATAGATAAACTCTATTTGAGAACGCTTACAAGGAGTTATCTGTACGCTATTTTTATATTTTATTAGAAAAACTTATACATAGGGCCTTACTTATAATGATTACAATGGTTTAAATATGTAAGAAGGTGGGAAATTCCTAAATAATTTATTTTATTAGGTAGGTAAAAAGTTTGGGATATTTATGATGAGTTGATCTATTTTTTATTAAATCGCGTTTTAAGTAGAAGCATGGCAAAAAGTATGGCTGTTTCGTAAAACTATTGAGTGATGCATAAGACAATTTCTTATTATCTATATCATAACACATAGGAAATTAGGAACTTGGCTTTTCATGAGAATTGTTAACTTTTTAACACTGAAAGCAATAAGAGTTTGTAAGCCTTGACAACCAATTAAACATGAAACAAAAATGTTTTGGTCGTATAATACTTTTTCTCAGATATCTTTAATGTACAGACTGCGATAAGTTACAGTTTTTATAAATATATGTACAGATTAAAATGTTAGCTATGTATCTAATTAGCTATTAAAATATTTATTAAGTTTAGTGTATTTACTTCACTTAACACATCTGTGAGATCTTTTTAAAAGTCGTATATATATATAAAAGTCGTCTTATATGTACATTGTTCACATGTAATTATGTTGTTCTGCCAGCGCCTCTAGATGTTTCATCCTAGTGTCTCGCAATTACTCTAGCTAAACTACGCGCGAAATTATCTTGTTTCACACAAAAACACAAACAACAAATACATATACGAAACTGTGTGTGATGTTGTACTGCCTAGCCATTACATCTTAAGCAAGCTAAGCTAGCTTGCTGAAGATGTGACGGCTAGGCTAGGAATGTTGCTTTTTAATAATTTGTAACCCGTCCTTGCTGTGACTTATTTTTTATTTTTAATATAATTTTTAAGAGAGGAAATGCTGCCAGCATCTTGGGTACTGCACCGCAGGGGCCCAGCTTTATAAATTTATTTTAATTTTAATTTTATTTTAAATTTTAGTCTAATTTATATGTTAATTATAAGTATTTATTATATTATTAGTATTATTATTTTTATTATTATTTAAGTTTTCATCGTCATTCGAAAATAAATATAGAATCGTTGTTCATTTTTAAGACATATTTGTCGAAATCCACTTAAAAAGTGAGCCGATTGAGATAAAACAAACATTAAACGTTACTCCAAACTCAAACTAAAACATATATGTAAGTCAAAATAACAAAGAAATTGGTTAGGCTGTTTCTGAAATAAAAAAAAAAAATTGAAACAAATGTACAGAACAACGACAAACAGACAAAATGCTGAAATTCATATTTATGGGATCGAAGGTAATAAATACCCTCAATTTTTATTTATTTCAAAAACATTTTCCATGTACAGACATCGATCAGTTTCATTTATATTATTATACATAATCTAAATATAAAATCCATGCATGTAAGCCCAAAAATTATTCATAACAGCAACTCATAAGTTTCATACCATAATCCAGTTTTGAAAAATATTCACGACAAGCTAATCACATTTTAAACATAGCGAATAATCGCGCTATATGGTGCGCGGATTTTTGCGTCTCGGAAGCACTGACTGCCGAATTTCACGTGCAATTTGCGTTGAAAAGCCTTTGAACCATGGCTAATGTTTTCGCTAAGCGATTCATTCTACTAGCGAGACAGGGAAGCTGCTTGTTTTATTATAATGATTCTTGCTTCTAAGATAGTTAGCTAGCAGTATTTTGTTTCTCAGTTCTAAAAATAAATCTAGTACAGAATAAATAATCTTTCAAGTATTATTAACAGTAACTATTTTTAGGGTTATGTATTCAAGTCAGAACTCTCCGCCTATGCGTCTGTCGCGGTCTAACTCACACACACACACACACACCCCTTAGTACGAAAAGGCTATTTGGCAAGAGAATAGAAATTTATCAAACCGACAGTGGTAATATAAAACCATATTTTTTAAGTTTGTTTTTTAGTAGGTATAGTGTAAGTAACTTGAGAGTTTTGAAATCACGTTCATTTTTATTTAATTAATTTTTATTCATATTTATGTCTATCTATAGACCAACATAATTGTACAGATTCAATAAATTAACGTAATTGAACTAAAGAATTTATTATGTAATGCTTTAAGTTAAATAATCTATAATTTAAACACGTCTAGTCTACAAATCATGAGGTGATAAGACGGGACGTGCTGATTGGTTCTACTGGTTTTATCCCCGCTGTCTTTATTGAAAACTTGGTGGAAATAAATGATAGTTTCAACGCAATTTGACGGAGCCTTTAATCGCGTCCTGAAGCTACTTAATATTTTAAGTAGGTTAACAAATCATATTTAGAGTAATTGGCTACAACCCATTAATGGCCCACTACTGAGCACGGGTCTCTCCTCGTACCTGAGGAGGCCTAGAGCATACTCCACCACGCTGCTCCAGTGCGGATTGGTGGAGGGGTTAGTGGCCAACCCAAGTGTCGGAAATTTTAAGCCGCCCGAAGGTATCCGACATTGCTTAACGACTGCTACCAAATGATAACAACCGGGACCGACGGCTTTACGTGCCCTCCGAAGCACGGAAGCGCTCAAGAAATTTTTTGCCACTAGCGGTCACCCATCCAACTACCGACCGCGCCCGCTGTTGCTTAACTTTGTCGATCACTTGAGATCGACGCAAGCCGCCGGGCTATGAGCGCTTCAATTTAGAGTAATTAAATAGTTAAAAATCTCGAGGCTGAGGCTGATTGATCCGGTAACAATTTTAGATTTTAAAAAGTAGCTGGATAATTATGTCTTTTTCAACTAATTACAAATACATTCATTCGAAAAATCGTTTTTAAATACGCCAACAAAACAGATCTACCAAGTATATGTACCTCAAACAATAAGAGAGAGGGAAATAATATCCGATACAAGAATTTTCAGAGTTGGGGAACAACAGATTGTGAACCGGTGGTATTCACTTACGAGATATCGGAGAGCACACAGCGGATGGTATCAGTTACAAATTAACGGAGGGAAAATGTTTACAAGAAAACTATCACTTTCTTTGTGCCTCTCATATATTATTTTGACGGAATTGGTCATGTTTTTGTACAGGATATCGGATATTCGGAGCATTCTACGTTGTTTGTATCGAGTGTTTCTGTACTAATTGCAGACTTCTTTCCGTGGTATCTTGCAATAACATAAGAATATTTGTGATGATAATGACCTATTTAAAAACCGTAAGGGGTGTCACCCATCTTTAATGGTCAACCTCTTATGATCATGGTCCATCCTGTAGAACGGATGGGACTATAACGCCAGGTCCTTCCTTACTTTTGAAGATTACTGAGCTCTAAGTCGCCTCAATTTATTCCTGACAGTACTTTAGCAAGGTGTACTGGTGAGGTATTTTAGCCGCCTGATATGGTTATGTGTTGCGATGGCAATGTCGAATATAGTAGAAATGCCCCCCCCCCCCCCTTTCCTTTTTTTGGTTGGTAGGCATAGCATCGGTGAAGCTTTTGGTGTTGCTAACGTCCATGTGCGACGGTGACCACTTACCATCGGGTGGCTTGTCTGCTCGTTTGCCATTCAGTGCCATTAAAAATATATTAGATCGGTAGGTACTGTGTATGTATGTATGCATGTGTATTCTGGACTTAATATTACCCATTGCCATCGTATTGGCCATCGTATTGGCTTACAAAAAGTAAAAAAAAATTAACCCATAATTACCTGCTGGATACTGCTGTAAATCTAAAGTATAAAAATATATGAAGACGTCTAAAATTCTAAATGAGTAACATTGATACTTAAAAAAATGTTTCATGATATGAATAAGTACCTATCTTTTCACATTATTTATTCACCCTCGCAGTCGTTATTTCTACGTTAATACACTACACTCTTAGCCTTTTCGAAATGGAATTTGTATTTTAAGTAAAAAAATGTTTTCGCTGCATCAAAACATAAGGGGGAAGTACTTTATTAGTTCAATATACGTTAAAAATTCTAAGGGAGCCTCTACAGAGTTCAACTTTATGGAACGTTCTGGTATTGGACCCTCCTTGAAAGCGTTATAAATATTTTAAAAATGTTTATGTCAAGAGCGAGTCAGATTATACAATGCTGTTCCGTTTATTAAAAAATGTATATTTATAGCTATTTCATTTCTAGAGCTAGCTAAAATCCGGCGCGAAACGGATAATCATTATATTCATTAATATTTTAATGTTGTAAACGTCATACGTTATATCAATAATAGGGTGTAAGGGACTAATATATTTTTTTTTACTAAAGCAACTTAGAATTAATTGATAATAACTATAACAAACACAGTGAAACAGACAAAAAATCCTAAATTCATTGTTTTAGTTGCGTAAATAAATAGCAACAATAATATTTTTATAAATATCTTCAATGTACCTACTTCGATCAGCTACACAGTTTTATTATCAACATTATACACTTATAAAAAATACGTATATAAATAACACAGCGTTTACAAAATAACAGGATACGTAACGCAATATAAGTACATTAACAAATTCGTCGTAGAAAATATGACGTTTTTCGCAAACGCAAGAACCACAAGGAACCTTAAAACACAGCTTTCTTACGTACAGGAATACAATTTTTCGTCAGATTATCCTACTGCAGGAATCATAAGGGCGTCAAGCGACTGGTTTACGGCATCTCTTGCTGCGTACAGCTTACAGTTAACAATAAATCATACAGCTCGAACGGAATAAAGCCGCGATTCCACCGTCGCGCACGCTGTGCTGGGCGCGCGGCGTTTTAGCTGCGTGGGCGCGTTTGTTAGACAACGTCATTTCGTGCGTACCGTATTCGTGGGTTACAGTGGACGTTATCACATACATTCTCTTGCAAAGCGAAGCAAGACACACGGGTATACGGAGAGACGATGCGGTGGGTTCTTGCCTTTACGCACTGGTGGTGGTTCACTGAACACTACTAAGCGACTCTTTATAGCTTCAAAAGAAATTGATTTGAAGTTTACTGCATATTAAAATAACCTTTATATTTGATTGCCAGTTATTTATAGAGGAATGTCCAAAAGGTAGCGTACGAGAACGCGGTCGCTCCACAGACTCCCTACTGATTTTTGAGCATGAATCAAAGTAATATAAATTCAATTAATTGAAAAATTACACTAACCCAGTCGATGGTAAGAAATCGTTGACCACAAATTTATTTCTTATTCCCATTGCGACGCTGGGAATCGTAACAAATTATCATTTGGTGAAAAATAGCCGTATGCTATTAATTACAGAATTAACCGTACATGTTGTCAGAATATTATGCTGGATTAAATTATTTCTGTTGGTTGTTACTAAAGTGTTCAATAAATCTTGAACTTTATTTTTTATTTTAACATGACGATCGATTAGCTTGTTTATACATTACACGAAATCTCGGAGAGAATTTTAAATTCTAATTGCAGTATTAGTCCATTAGTATCTATTTGTTTAGTCATGGTAATAACCATTGACATATTACTGATAACAAATTATTTGGACATGGCTTATTATTGATGATTTATGAAAATTTAAGTTTAATCACCTTAATCATTTATAATATTGAAACGTTCGTAGCCCGCGGGCTGGTGATGATTCTAAGTGATCAAACGAGCTTAGCAACAGCGGGCGCGGGCGGCTGTTGTATGGATGGCCGTTAGTGGCCAAGAGCTAATTTAACGTAAACGGCAAAAAGGTAATTAAACGAGTTATCATCACAGTTGCATCTACATTACGTAGGTACAATAAGGATTACATTCAAGCATCATAAATTTTCAAATGCATACCCATAACAGATGTCGGAAGATATCTAATTAATTTGTGCGTCTAATAAGTGTCGACTCAGTGACCAGCCTTCAATCAAACCCGAAGGTGATTCGATTTAAGCTTATCAGATACCTACTGGTTGCTTCATTGTAAAGCTCGTTGTCAAGGACTAATGTTGTGTTATAAATTGCCTATAGTGCCTACTACATGGCCGACTCGTAGATGCCCGATACATTATAATGAAATTTGTTTTTTCAATTGTCTTTACTTGTGTTTATATATAGTGTAAATATAGAATGATTTCAAAATAAGATTTTCCCCAATTCCCCCAATTTCTTACCAGTAAAACAAACACACAAATATTCCAAAAAACATTGTTTTGGATCCATTGCATATACATTATGTTAATTATTAGTATATTTAATTACTGAAACTTTATTTACTAAAACTGTGATAAAAAAGGCGAACTAAACGTTTAAAGTTCTCTTCAACCTTTAATCTAGCAGATTTGAGCGATTGAATAAAATCTAGGTAATATATTTAATCTTTATTAATATCTGTATCGAGTCTACGATGTCTACTCTGTGGAAATGCCATTAGTTCTCTAAATACAGTCCATTAAAAGCAGCGATTGATTGGGCGGGTCGCAAGAACCTTTTTATCAAATATAAAATCTGACGTCCATAATATTATTGGAGCCTTGATGAGGATTGACGGTATAGCAAAAAGTGTTGGAAATAGAAACATATTTTACACTAGAGGTGTGTTTACAGTGAATTTTCGATTTATACAAGATTTATTTAAAAGAAAAGATACTTTTTATACAAAATTACGAACCCGTAGCACAGTTGGTAGTGACCCAGCCTGCGAATCGAAGGGTCCCGGGTTCGATTCCCGGCTGGGGCAGATATTTATGTGGCAGATAAATGTTTGCTCTGGGGTCATGGGTGTTTGTGATGTGATATTTGTGTTGTCCATGCCACCCGCGCGCGACACAGGGAATCCTAGTGCGGGGGTATGAATGTGTTAGAGTTTATTTAAATATTATTATAACTTGTCAGTAATATTGCTGATACTCCCATTTGCTAAAAAAATATTTGTTATTTAAACGCACAATATTGCAAATAGTTTCGTATTCCACCAAATATCAATTAATAATTATTACGACTATAATTTATATTATTGTATGTTTATTAAATGTATATTTATATAAAAGTACATATAAAAAATCAGTCTTACTTATAAGTGTCAAGTGTCTAATTCTTACAATGGTACAAAACAACATTCGAATTGTTTGTTGGGGATATCTAACTAGTCTAAATTTAAATTGATTCTAATTATGATTTAACTGCTAATAACGCAGATCAAAATGATTTGCACCTATTAAGCATCGTATAAACTTGTCAGAGTTCGTATACATTTTTTGTTTAAATAAATATTATTTTATACACCAATTAGATACTTGTTGTTTTGTACTTACATGGTCAGAAATATGAATCAATTCTACATATATTATTGGGAGTGTATTTAATGTATTTTTTAATTTCTGCTTGAATAACGTTACCCTATAGGATTTTGTTCTAGTCAACTTTATTTGTTATTTCGTTTATCAGTCTCATCTCAACCAGTAAATAATTAAGGAGAAGTAGCCATTTGAGCACATGATGTGTGTCCAAAAGATCTGCGTCCCCTTGTAAAGCACTTGATAGTGCGGCTACTTGATCCACTTCCATGAAGTGATATTGGTAAACTAATTTTATGTGGAAATGGTATTATTGGTACAATATATCCAATAACGTAGGAGGTCCCTTTATCGCGTTAGCCTTCGTGTAGATGTTCCCTGTTATCAAGTTTATTCTTAAAAGTGGAATCCGAATGCATACAGATCACTCTAACAAACTCCAGAATCGATAAAAATAAAAAAGGTAGAAAATGTAGATCTCTTATGAATATATTCACTTGTAACATTTAGAAGAATTAACATCGTTGTAGATAAATATTACGGCAATATTTCCAACATTTTGTTCTTAACTTACCTATTATAAAATGTTTTCGACCACTGTTTTATTCAGAGGATTCCTCTTGCATTGCGCAATTCATCAGGCGACAAATTATTTGCGATGTTGTCGACGTCGAGATATCACCCGGTTGATTTAGCACCGCTTTTATTAAAATTCATCTCTCATTTTCTCTCGAAGCAATTATTATTGATGGCGATTCTGTTTTGAAGATGGCTTTGATCTTAACGAATAAAAGTAAATATCTCAAGACACTAACAGTTATTATGTCAATCAAATAGGGCTGTCACAATTATGATTTGATAGCTACGAGTATAATAGGTATCTTTTGGAAGCTGGTAGGACCATTAATTTATTTGATAACATAAATAGATTGAAGTCTAGGGTAAATATCATGAATTGTGCAATATTTATGACCGTATGTGGTTAGTACCTTTTGAAGACTGCGCAATAATTGAACAAAAGGTTGAGTGAGCTGAATTTTTACTGTGCCATTTTTGTCAGTTGCACCGCGTAGGGTCAGTATTGTTATAAAGATCGTTTCCTTTAAGCCGGAACTATTCATACAGTAGTTGCAGCCAAATCTTGGAATATTTTTCACGGAAAGGTGTTGCTCACATAAAACAGTATTGGTAGTACAGTATGACCCGTCAATGACAATTCCTTAATAATAACTTACCATTAAGGAAGGTACAAGGGGTGATTGCGCAAAAAAATATGGCAAACTTATTGTATGTCGACGGCCCGCCTTACAAAGATAAAACTTTATCCACTACTCACTACGTTAAAATATAATAGTAAAATTCTTGATTGAATACCGCTACAAAAATAGCCCTGAAGGATTTAGGTCGAAAAATTGCACAGTTAGCGGGGTAGATGAAAAACGTTTTTCGTTTACAAGGGTTGTACACTTGATGGATTGCTAAAACGGTCGTTTTGACGTTAATAGATTTCTTGTATGGGGTGTGCATTGACGACGTTATTAAATACGTGAAATGCAGTTTTTCTGATCGTCTACCGTATCGCGGCGTTTGCAGGAGACCGAACAGTTCTAATGTTTGCAAAATGACTTGGATTTATTTTAAACGCTTTTGTGATGCCCCTCTTTGTAGACTCATTCGGAAAACAGGGACAACAGCATGACAGTCACTTATTTCATGAAATATCTCAGTATAATATTGGCAAAATACAGAATAAAAGCAGTGCTTTAAGAAGCTATAGGTACCTACCGAATGCGGGAAAATCCAGAAACAGAAACACAAAATTATACGAACCCTATTAATTTGGTGACTATGAGCAATACTGAGCAGGGGTCTCACCTCATACCTGAGGAGGCGTAGAACATACTTCTCCACGCTGCTCCATTGCGGATTGGTGGAGGGGTTAATGGCCAACGCAAGTGTCGGATTTATTTTAAGCCACCCGAAAGCATCCAACATGGCGTCACGACTGCTACCAGATGGTAACATCTGAGTCTGACGGCTTTACATGCCCTCTGAAGAACGAAAGTGCCAGAAAAATTTTGCAAGCACCCATCACTACCACCACTATCACTATCACCCATCCAACTACCGACCACGCCTACTGTTGTTTAACTTTGTCGATCAAGATCAGTTGTAAGTTGTAAGATCTACTATCTATTACCAATCCAGCTGTTAAAAATGTATCAAATGTTTCGATGTATAAAGAACAGATTATGATTTCAAGATAGTGACATAATTATTAATAAACAAAATATTTGCTTTATGAACATTTTATTAATTATTTGATCTTCTGATTGTATGCCTCGTAATTGACCGAACTGCGTAGCCAACAAGATGTATTGAAAATCAGCGGTTTAGTCGTACTTTCACAATTATGCTTTATAAATATTGTTACTATTCCTAATTGGTGTAAAATAAAGTGTTATTGTATTGTATGCTCTTTTTTCTTCTCTCGTACTTTCTTTTCTACAACATCAATCGATTTTTGTTTATTTATAAGCACTCTAAACCAAATATTATTAAAAATATTTTGTTTCTTAACCCCATTTTAAGAATACACATAGATTTATAACACTTTTGTGTAGAATTTAATCGGCCAGTCTATTTCGAGCTCTGTTACCTCATCACCCTTTTAACGGCCAATCATCTTTGAAAACAAAAAGCCCTGTCTTATTTGGCTAAGTGGCCCGGTACAACAAAAACTTAAACGGTACAACACCTTTACATTAAATTAATAATACACGTTTTTGAACTGTTAATCGTGATTCTATCAAACATTGGAAGAAGGAATAAAATATGATTATAACAAGATGGTTCTGAATTATGTGGTAAAGAGTTTGTCGTTTAGAATTTTATTAGTGGGTACCTTATTAATAATAAGAATAAAATCAATTCTTTTACAAATTATTCAGCTTCAATGATGTTAAAACTGCTTCAAATAACAATTAGTATTAGTTATTACTCGCATTTACGTACTTTGACAAATTTATTTGTCATTCTATTAAAATTTTCTTCTACTGCTTGTTGTTGTGCTTGCTTGTTGTTGCAACTGAAATGAGATAATGATGTACCTATATAAGTTATATTGATCGATTATTCTTAATATTCAGTGATAGCCAAAAAATTTGGACGTTGGAATCCCAAAAAAGAGAGCCTGGGTTCGAATTCGAATTTGCGAAAATCATGTGCTTATTAGAAATGAAGTATAGCTTGATTTGACTTAGAATGACGATGTGAAAAAACCTGTAAATCTGAGAATTCTCCCTAAAGTTTTCAAAGGTGTTGTGAAATCTGTCAATCCACTCCTGACCGGCGCCGGCGCGGTGTACTTTGGGTTGTACCTCTCACAATATGAATGGAGACCGAGCCACACAATCATTCACAGTAGCTCTGGTCCCCATTCAAATTTAAAGTCATACATACATTAGCAATAATTTTACCTGACAATCCAAATGATATTCTTCAACAAACGGTTACAATTATAATAAAGGAGTCATACCGCATTCTAGTTCGCGTTAGACCTCTTTTATCTCCGATCGCGCCGCCCACAGCTGTCAAACGTAGAAATAAATATGTTATTACGAATGCTCACACAGTCTTCAGATAACAACAAATCTACATTACAATTAAAAACCCGCTAAATCCTCTCGTGGCACACCGAGATTAGGGTTCCGTTCATAAAACTTTTAAGTGTGTCACATTGTGTATAAAGAGATACTGGTGTCAAAGTTTGGTGAACTCTTTTACACAAACGAATATATACGAATATTTTGGCATGCCAATAGATTTAAGATCAGTATTTTGGTCTATTGGTCGCTTTGTCGGTTTATATGTTTTATTGTTTGTGTGTGAGTGTGTTCCCACTATAAGTACTTATATAGTTCCCACTATATAAGTCAGAAGCAACTCAACCGATTGGGCTGTGGTTTTCGCGGTTGTTTTATATGTGATAAGATTGAGAACATGTCATGTGTGTTTTATTTCAATCTGTTCACAGATGCATAATTATAATAAGAAAACCTAAGTTACCTGTCTTATAAGTTAACGAAGCGAAGCAAAGGTAACATAGTAATGTAATAGATGAAAACGTTAACATTAAACGAGGATCGTCCCCATGATTAACGCAATAAACCGCAAATACTTTTATCATTAAGATAAACATAAAAAAAATTCTACTGGGTACATTCTCTGCTATTTATTGTTCGGTTTTCAACTTTTTATCGTGGAATCCTAAAACATTTTGGGCTCTACATGAATAGGGCGTGACATTCGATATTTGAGCTGCCTTCGATTTAAACAGGTAAGTATTATGAGTATAAGGACTACTTACCTAACTCTTTTATTCTCTCAGAATTTTGACATCATAATCGGAAAATTAATGACGAACAGATATTAGTATATAGCCAACTAAGACGACGACAACTCGTATGGCGTAATGGTCACCATGCCGAACTGTCGTTCAAAGGGTCATGGGTTTGATTCCCAGCGAGTCGGAAATTTTAATGAAGGGTTTCTTCTATCTTTGTTTTTGTGTGTTGTCCATGGAACCCACGACACTAGAGTAGGGCGGTGAATGTGTAATTTTATTTAAAAAATACTTTATGAAAGAGATTACAGTTATGCTCGCAAGATAAAAGTAGTCAGCATCACATGTGACAACACACATATTTATTGCTAAAACATAATTTAAAACAACCCAATCGGCTAACGGCAATATAATTAGGACATACCTAACTGTGACTAACATATTCAATTTCGCAAATTGCTAAGAAACACGAATTAAATATACGCATTTGACCACTTCGCACTACTTTTATTGTAATTTAAGAAACAGCTATGTCTACAGTCTTAGAATAGAGTAGCTTATGATGTAAGTATACACCTAACTCAAAGGGACGAAACATTGAAAAAGGGTCCATTTACACTGCCATCTCCTTTCATCATCAAACCCTAACTCAAGGTGACTCGACAAAACGCGAAATACACTCGTAATCGCACAATAAATAATAAATATTGTGAAAAAGATCTTGTGCCGCGGAGATATTGGGTTCCTATTATGCGGATGAGCGATCATAGTCTTTGCCAATATTATTTGCGCTCGTTGTCCGAAAACAATCCATTTATCATAATATTTGTCGTTTTATATTGATATGAAGAAGTTCGCGGTTTCATGCGGTGCAATATTTAAAGACATTAACGTGTAGGCACTTTAGGTAATACATATTTACAAGTAACCGCCTTACCTTATTCTATGTCTTATTACCCAATAACGCACACTCGTAAAAGTGTTTAGACGAGATTCTTGAAATTGATATATAACTATTTTGGTCTTTATCACATACGTTATTATCCGCTAATAGTTGTAAAACTGCAATATTTTACTGTGCAACAAAATAGCACATAGTATACATACACATACACACTCTTGAAACATTTTCGGTAACTCTTAGTTTCCAGGGTGTAAGGGACTAGTCCCAGCCATTTCACTCCAGTCAAACTTCTTTCTTTGCCTAGGCCCTCTTGTTGAATATCTTTGAGCTTAGTATCACGAAGTTCCCTTCCGGTTGTACTCATAATAGCTTTAAGGCTCTAAGGTCCTGTTTCTCTTTCTATGTCCAAAATATTTTCGCGTGTATATTCGTCACAATGTTTTCAAATTGTGCCAATCCATTTCACTTCACCGCTGCAGGTATATTCTGCTCTCTCAATATCTAAGAAAACTTCATAAAATATCAAGTCAGTGCAGTTGATAGCAATTTACCTAGTCTTCAATGTCACTTAAAAATAATCAATATGATAAATAAAATAATATAAAACCGTAAAACCCAGACGTCTATTATTTCCAGACACATTTTTGCTTAATGGGAAAGTGAAAGCACGCATTCAATTTTTATCCATTCCGAATAACGGAAAAGCATAGATGAACTGTATTATTCCTCTCGCTTCATAAACGAGACAATGAAACTGAAACGCACAATTACGAAGAAAATTTACATTCAACGCCAGCATTTTTCTACCATCTTCCGCCGGAGACGGCGAGGCAACTCGCTTCATTAAACGTCAAATTATCAACACGCTTCACCCACCAGATTCAAGCCAAAATAACCATTAACTTTTCAAAATGAAAACCTTTCAATACCCCATTCAAACATCGATATTATCCGAAAACCATAAGACTCAATTTTGCATACAAAACCTCCAATCTTTCCTCAAATATCATGATCATAATTCAAGTGAGTTGCAGCCGACCGATACTAACGTTAAGATATTTTGAACTTTATCACCTTGAATGTTAAGTTAGCTTTTATTAAAACGGTATAAGAATATTTAAATGCACACTCGAAAGTAAAAGTATTCACCCTCCGGTTGGCACCTAAACCCCATCCAGTGTGTTTAATTGTTTTGATTTTAAATTGCGAAAATGAGGTATGCAAAAGCGGGGTGCATATTGAAAAGGGAATTTTTACGTCGTTGATGAAAATTCATCAGAAATTTCGTTGGATTTTTCATCAGAACACGTTACAAACCTGCACCAATAAATATGCAGATGCTCGACCGACATATAGTGCGAACTAATTGCAACACCCGTAGCGTTGGTACGTCGAATTTATTGCGAAAGACTGTAAAGATTTATTTTTAATTCACCTGCACTGTATTTATTTGTATTACAATGGAACAATAAGAAATGAAAACATTTTAAAGTTTTCAAAAGGCTTTCAAATAACATTTTTCATAATACACATACCTCATTTATTTGTGTATCTCTATGAAGATTTCCTAAACTACTAATTATATTTAATGAGATATTAGGCGTTGAAGGGCCCAAAGCCCTCTCATGTGAGCGCCGAAGTTAGCAACAGCGGGCACAGTCGGTAGTTGGTTGGATGACCGCTAGTGGCAAAATTTCTTGGGCGCTTCGGTGCTACTGAGGGCACGTAAAGTCGTCGGTCCCGGTTGTTACCATTTTTTAGCAGTCATTAAGTTTAATGCCTTCGGGTGGCTTAAAAAATTACGACACTAAGGTTGGCCACTGACCCCTCCACTAATCCGCACTGGAGCAGCATAGTGGAGTAGTGCTCAGTAGTAGGCCATTAGGCGTTGTCTTTTGTTGATCGGAATCCGAATAAGTTCAGTAACTAAGGCTCGGTCAGTTGCGGGATGGGTGACCGCAAAATTTCTTGACCGTTTCCATACACCGGGGGTTAAGTCGTTATATTCGTTTGCTATAAAATCATAAAAACCGTTCCAAATGTGAACGTGATCATACACAAAATAAAACGTTTGAATCAACGATGTGAGGAAGCGTGAAAAGGGTATGATATTTTCCATGGGAAAACAAAACTAAGCTAGTATGTTTATCGCGTTAGTTCCGTGCGAACGAGCGGTTGGAAACAAAGAGCCTACGCTAGCATTGGAATTGGCTACAAATAAAATATTTGCTCATACCAACTGTCACGATTTGCATAATTATTAATTCTTGTGTATCCCATTAAAATATACTAGAGATTTTTATAATTAGCACTATTATTACTTAGTCTTATTAGGATTGTTGCACTGGCATCATAAATATTTATAATTTCAAACCAGATTTAAAGGGTGTACAACAATAATGGGCGTATTGAATATCGGTATGATTTTTGCGTTTTTTGTAGATTGAATAGAAGTAGTAATTTGGAAAGCAAATTTTAAAATGATTGGAATAAAAGGATAATGTAAATTGAATGTTATATTGTTAAACTTATTGCTTTTATGAATATTTCTAATGTGATTAGTACTGCATAGAACAGAATAGCTTTTAGTTTCGTCAATCGTGCGTTCAATACCGGTTTTGATGATATACCGAAACCTCTATAAATATGCGCTATGAATTTAAATAATAGGTGCGCAATACGCACTGGGGTATTGTGGTTGTGTCTTTGGCCATTGTTACACGCGCTTTTAATTTGTATAACTCGTTTTCACTATTTGAACAGCGTTCGTTAGTTCGCCTATTTGATTTATGGTTTATAAATGCGTAGGATGCGTTTCGAATCAATCGTGTGGGTGTACCTTGTTTAGGTGTTGTGATAATTCCGCAATACAATCTTAAAGTGCAGACATGCAATCCTCATGTACTTGGAAATTATGTAGGCATTTGATTATACCTAGCTAAGTTGGCGTTAGGATGTCGTAATTGAGTTCTGGCATGGTATTTCACATGAATACTGTTATTATTTTACGTTATAAGTTTACATTCCTCTCTTGTTCTCACGATGAGTCAGTCGTCTTTGAAATATTTTAATCGATTTTATATGAAATGGTGATAGTTATATTGTTCATTTAAGTAGCACAATTGTTTTAAAGAATATCAATTATGATTTGTCTGTAACTATTTACATTAAACGTTTTTCTTCAAAACTATTAATATAATTTATCTTGTTTTAAAATCCCGCAGTACCTATATCACACGTTCGTTTACCTAAGTCGTGCGCCATTTTGCGAAGAGCTCTTATCCATAACTTAAAGTTAATTGAAAACCGTTTGCACAAACATGCCATTCAATTTGCCCCATTTTGTTTGTATTTGACCGCCGTAAAATTTGTTAGCTCTGGCACAAAAATTACATACGCATAGCAAAACGCCAGATTAAAAACGGTACACTTCATAAACAGATTTAAAATATACTCGACGCACTCTGTGTCCTTTGCAAATTAAAAAGGGACGTTTTAACCGTATAAATCAGACGGCAAACGTTCTAATTACTCAAAAATCATATTTACAAACATGAAATGTGGACAGGTAACACTCATTAAGCCCACGTATAGGGGGCTCGCCACACATAAATTGTAAAGCCAACTCTGTGTAGTGTTGCCATGTTATGTTTTTTTGATAAGGATGTTGCATTTTAAGGCTTAAATTAATTGAATAATGTATGTATTTCTGTTCATACAAAACTCTACGTAGTAAAACAGGGAGATAATGCAAGAAGCATCCCATTTCATAATTATAATAATTACTTAACTAAGAAAAATCTATTTCTTATCTTTATGGAAAGCTGTTGAACGCCCACTAGTTAAATCAGTTTCCAATAAAATCAATTTTGTATTTGATGTAAGTACATATTATAAATATTTCGATATCCGTCCTTGTTAAGAAACGTGGTCGCCCTCATCATCACTGCTCATTTTAGCGTACGCATAAAATTTCACACGTGTAGGGAGAAATTATGGTTTTAATATGGTCAGCGTTAATTTCTGATGTACTGTAAATTTTTATGGAAATTATTTTTACTGTTTGAATTAATAGTTCACGTAATACGATAGTGGCCATCATCAACTTTGAATTATTCAGTATGAGTTTAGCAATTGAATTTTATAAATCAAGTCTATTAAAAAGCGAAGTACACAGAACCAAATCAATTATTCCACCTTAACTCATCAAGAAATTACATAGTATCGATAAACAGCCGACTCGAGTTCGAATGGTATGGTACCAATTTACAGGTCCTTTTTAAGGGATATTGAAGGATTTGTTTCATCAGATATAAGCTTATAGAGGACACTAAAGGACTTGATTTATTATTAATGACTCAATCTACGTGTTTACTGACGGCAGCAAGGCACTCTTGGATGCCGAAGAGTACATGACTCTATACATACAGATGAACATCCAGGATGTAATTGTCAACAAGATTGAGTTGCCGGATTACTGCACTGTTTGGTAAGCAGAACTGGCCTTAATGTAGATCATCAGCGCAACGTACACTTCCATTAATATACAAAATACAAAATTAGTTGTGAAAAAAATATAAAAACACATTCATTATTATTCAAATTCTTCAATTAGCCATTCATCTTGTTACGTCAAATCCAGCAACATTTTATTGCGTGTATCAAACACGAAAACGTCACAATCTGATTATGAGATACTTGGAGGCTACTTGGTAGAGTCATCAATAACGTTTTAATAAGCTCAGCGATGGTCTGTGTACACGCAACTTTATTGTTTACTACTTGTGACACTAATGTATGGAATTGAAAATAACGTTCGATGTTATTTAAAATTATTAATATGAGATCTGTCAATAAATACTATTTGTCATTCCAAGAAAATATGCTGAATTTTTGTGCACTACTACAAAAACTTTAATTAATTACAATTTTGCATAACACTTTACAATTAAAAAAAATAAAGCATATTAAATTTATTTGTAATATTATATTCGCAGTCATTTTCTTATTTACATACGTTTTTACAATTCCTTTTAAATCCTGTCAAGATGTATTGCTTAACAATACAACAATAGTTTTTACATTATAAAATTAAAAACGATTGTTGTTCAGATAATATCTGACATACCTAAAACATATTTATGAACAATATTAAACTATATTGTTCATAAATATGTTTTATAAAAGTGTGTATGTAAAAATAGATAGGTATTAGTATAACATAGATTTTATTGAAAACCTGTATATAAAATAAAGCTGTATATAAATTTTATAATAAAACCAAAGTGTGTACGTTCAAAACTTGTATTCATTTATTTAGTGACATGGGTTGTCCCTACAAGTACATTGATTATGCAAATCATTAACGACTAACAAAAACTTCTGGAAAATTCATAGCACTAACGGTTTTTATGAGCTGATTTCGTGACATATGACAATAAAACGGATCCGACGCTCGGAACAACGTGTTTATGGAATACAAAATTGCTATCAAAGGCCAATATTTTAACTGTCAAATACATATTTGGCCTGTGACGTCCTTCTATTTCACGGAAATTACTTTGTTTTGTTTTTGACGTGATATTTAATGGGCAGCGCGCACGAAAAAGTTTCCTGTTCTGCTGACATCAGAGCGTGACGTAAGAGCGTGACGTCAGAGCTAGCAGTTAGAATAGTCCTGCTACTGGAACCCCGCCACGCGAGCTTCTTCGAGAACTTTTACAATAACCCCTGCCCATCTCGACTCTCGTGAAAAACTCTTTTGTGCCAGACATTTTACGGTAAAGTTACTAAAATTAATGTCCATGATAATAATGTATGTATCCATTGTAAGTAGTCATTAATTTTCATTTATTTATTTATTGTTTTCGAGTATATTTCAAGGAGTTTATGGAACATGCAACTGATAAAAACCTCTTTAACAAAAACTGGTCCTAAAAATATTCAACTAAGTTTTTGTAACTGAGAGAACTATAATGCAACAATTTCTAAAACCATGTCTATAATTTATGAGGACTGGACAGGGACTGTTAGTGATAGTTAGTCCTGTTAGTTATTGTAACAGTCCAGTTAGTAACTGTTAGTAAGAGAATTATTCTAATTCTACCCTTGAGGACTGAGATGGTCGCCTCTAAAAAGTGTAACCGGGTCCACACCTTTCTAACCGGAACACAGTTGCTGTTAAAGCAATTATTACACGGTAGAAATGGTATAAAGTACCGCGGCGGGCGGTAGTTCTACCCGAACGAACTCTAGGCTCTACGATCTGATTACCTTACTGGTATTATGAAACTTAAACTTTGTGTCAAAGTGTACAACTTAGATTAGACTTGAACTGAAGTGGAACTATACTCGCCATAACATAATTCCACGGTCACATTATCAAAAGGCATCGAAGCCTCGGTTAAGCCTAGGCCAGCATACATCACGAGGAATGATTGAACGGTCGCGAGAGATGCTCCGAATACAGATTCATATCGCGACACACCCGGACTACACAAAGGGGCATTAGTATTAGTGGTAGATGGATCTCGGAATAACAAAGTGTGCTATCGAACTTCTTAGTGCTTTGATGTATCGCTCCTATTCACATATTGCGTATACCGCCTTTTGTGTGTGATACGCGGATAAAATCTTGTTTGTGCACGAGTATTCTTGGTCACCCGCATCATATTAAATGTCGTTTCATTTATATAGTGAACAAAATGCTCTGTCCTTAAATTAAAATGAATAACAATACAAAACAATGGTCAGTCTATGCTCATGAGCTTTTTATTTAATTTTATCACTTATTGTGTTTTACTAATATAACATTCGTCATTAAATGGGGAAGGTAACAACATTTTTTAGGTTATTTATGCAAAGAAAAACTAGGTTTATAAAAATGATCACTGTTTGTAAATGCCTACTGTTTGAATATTGTTAGATAAAGCTTTACAATAACCTCCCCTAGTAATAAGTGGCTATGTAGATTGATTGATTGGATATTTTATAGATTTTCTTCACGCAATAATATACGACGTCCAGTCCAGTCCTCGTGACTACAATATTTCCTTTTTTTAACTTTAAAAATATCGTTCCTTTTGCCCCAGTCTTATTTTAAAGGAATGACCTCACAATGAGGCACTTAATTCTCATAATACAATGTAGATACACGTTATCCCTTCGATAGACACTTCATCGATAAATTCAAAGTAAGAAGTGAGATAAGAGATGATATTCAAATTAAATACCTTTGACATTTCCAGATTACAAACATCATTGATAAGACGCTAAGTTGGACTCGAAGGACAAAATGAAAGGATAGTATTGATCGACATTTATTTTATAGTGGTAAATATTTTTGTTTTCGTAATCTTAGTATCTATATAAGATATAATTATATGTACCTATGTAAGATACTCTTAATCATTAAAAAAGTTTATAAATTAATAACTTAAACAAAGTATTTTTGTGAAAATTTTCGCGCACGGTACTCGCTTTTATAAGTATGTATATTCTTTTATTCTCTACCCAAAGGCTGCTTATAACAGATTTATACTTTACCGGTGCCTTGTCTTTATTTCAATGTAACATAACAAATTGTGATGAAGCAATTTAACTGGGAATTAAGAAAACCTACTTATACCTGTGCATTCATATCGTTAAAATACTTAATAACATACATAGTTGTATTAATAGTACCTCAGAAGTATTCATATTACGTAACGCACAAACAAGTCGTATTCCGGCTGGGATCTTCTTTCTTCTTTCTTGCCATCTCGTTGGTGAGTCTTTTGCGGTAGCTAATGTCCATTTACCATCAGATGGCCTGATTTCTCGTTTTTCGTTAGGAATATTTATTATCATTAAATATTATAATTTTAATCAACCAACAATATACAGTATTTTCCTTTAAGCCAGTATTCGGATGCTGGATTGCGGATGATTTGAAAGCCTTGATTTTACCGGTTCTCAAATAATTTCATAGATACTTAAAACTATAAACAATGAAATAGTGAACATCACATCACTATAAAACTTAAGCGTATCCATACATTTCTCGCGGACTCACACATGAATTATCACGGCAATGCACTTACGATCTCGCTGTCCCCGAGCCGTGCTATCTTTATCCAATTTGTTACCCTTATCAAGAATTAAATGCGTTTTAGGCCTTCACTCGCCAGTTTTTATTTTTTATTAATTACGAGCTACAGAACGCGCCGCCTATAAAGAAAGGAGACAGGTGATAGCTTTTTATGATAGGTACCCATTTATCGAATATCCATTTGTTACTCAATGAATATCCGACTACGGAGTTTGTGTAGATGTCTAGTAATGAATCAGCGAGATTTGATGAGCTCGCTTGTACACTTTAATTGATTTTTAGGATTCTTTACGTAATAGAAGAACGAGGATTATATAAGACCACTTTCGAGTTATAATTGTTAGCAGTTCGTTAAAATGAAAATAGATCTTCCATCATCATCTTTAAAATCATGAAAGGAATTAAAAAAATGTGTTCAGTCGTAGTTTACAAAATGGTCTACGGAACTCCACACAAGTCCTAATTTATACAAAACTGGTGATTTTGTAAAATGTATTGATAAAAAAAATATTCCTGTTAGATACACGTAAACAAGTATATTGACCTGTATACGTTAATCAAATATTTTTTCGACTCCATACAAGACAAACATCGTAAAATATTTTACGATGGCAAACGCTTGCAGGACGTTTCCCAGCATAAGAGTAGCGAAAGCGAAAGCGAATTATTCAGAAAATGTTATTTCTTCTATAAATATACATAAAAAAATATTTTTGCAAGTGAAAACGATTTACATCCCGTTGTAAGACGATGGTGTCTCTTATCAGGATCCCGAGTCTGCTAATTTCTAAACGATTCAATTTCGTAACAATTTGATAAAGTTTGAATAGTTTAACACAATTTTTTTTAAGACCGATTGTGTTCCATTGACACACAATCAAATTATAGCCAATCAATTGCCGTGCTAAAATTTGGTATTCTACTCATCCATTGTGTTAAAATTGTCTCTCTTTAATACACTAATTGGTAGTCTGCTAGTTATTTGACGTTTATGTCAATGGTATTTCAATGACATTCTAACAATTGAAGTGTTCTTGAATGAGAATACCTCGTATTGAATTTCATCTACAATTTTCATCATCTGCATAACAAAATTAAAATGAGACCAGCCGTACCCTACTAAGTTTACGATAGCATATTTTCGCATTAGCCAACACTAACCCTGTTTAAAAAATGCAAATAAACTATTTAGTTAACTATATTTTGTTACATAAAATGTGTAACTTATAAGTCTCACAACAGATTTCGCTAGTTCTATTGAAATACGCAATGAAAAATCACTTATTAAATAATTAATAAACTGATAACTGAAACCAGTTGAATAAAATATTTTTTCTAAAAATATTAGATATGAATTACATTACATCATTCGCTTGTAATGAGACAAGTCGTCAAAATAATTTTATTGACTTCAATATGAAATCAAGCACAGAAGTTTTATTTATTCCGAGTCAATTCACATGAAATTTTAAATGGAAACACTTTATAGATTTCCTGAAATAAACTGCGAAGTCGTTTAATTTCAGCGTTGAGTGTCAACACTACTGTCTCTCGCAAGTTATGTTCCAATTTACGAGTCCCCATTTCTTTGCAGATATTTGTTAGGTACCGTTTAAAAATGCGAACATTTTCAATATAAATATGATGAATAAACGGTTGTGGTTAATGGTAGTGTGGTATGGCTGTGGTTAATTAGTTACAAAGTTTTTAAGGTTCTTTTTTTGAGGTTTTCAAAACTGCTGTGGAAAAAAGTAATTGGTTACCGATGGTACTCATGGACATGTACAGCACCAGCGAAGTCACCAATTCTAAAGAATAATTCTTTTGAAGAACCATACGTCATCACGTTCCGGAAAATCTTGAAAAGGATGTTCATTTCACAGTTGACACGTACACGGCAAAAATATAATGATAATTGAGTTGTGAAGAATCGTCACGAATACTTATAGAATTTAAGTCTTTATCTCAGACAGTATCGATTGATGACGTGTTGACTGACTCTATTTAGTGAGCCTTGTTTATTATTGTGCTTTGCGAAATATGAACAGAAAGCAGTGAATTTCTGAAATAATTTTAAGAAATTATTAAGTGAGCTGAAACCGAAATTCGAATTGCTGACGACGACAATAAAATTTAAATTTAACTACTACCCCAGACGTTACAGACGTAGGTGTGCAAAAAAGGCACATTGTTCTAACCCTAACTTTATTTGCGATATTTGACCCTTACCAATAATGTTGTAAGTTCAAGAAACGCTAGAAATCCACCAGACTGCGACAAATATACTTGAAATAAAAAGTCAAAACAAAGAGAGGTACATTCGATTTGTCTAAAATGTTAAAAGTTTTCGTACAGGGAGCCAAGTGGTTCGGCGACATATTTACGCTACATTAAATGTCTTATGCATTTGCCGTATGTGCTATAAAAATAAACATATCGTAAGTTTTCTTACAATGTTGCCGTACAACCGATAATAAAAAAAACCATTCACCTAATTCATTAAAACAGTTTGATAAATAATTTAAATCACAGTTTACTATACACAAATGTCAAGATATAAATTAATACGATGATACATCTCGTTAACAAGTAATATTAAAACTTGTAAATGTAATATTCATAAAAAGTTACATAAAATTTTATAAACTTGTAAATGTCATAAGCTATTATAATTACACAATAGTGGAAAAATTATTCACCCTCTTTCGCGTCATAGGTACCATAAATTATCCACTAATTATTTCTATAGATACTTCATAAAATATTCATATCTACATAGGTGTGTCTAGTTATAATAAAATACTATGCAGTAACTGGCCTCGTGTCGCTTTGGGAAGCCTTAGTACTCAAACTCCAAGAAATTTTTAGATGGAATTCTTTACATTGATATATCTTTTTTCTTTGTGAACCGATTAAAATAAAACAATCCTTAAATATTATCCTTATTTATAGCTGTTACTGATATTAGCTGGAACAAACGCGGGCAAATTGTGGCAAATCAATGGGCAAACCTTTGTTATGGGGTTTAGTGTGGTAATAAAAACTTCCAATTAGTTTTTCTCAAATATCTTTTCATGTAAGCCAGCATCATTTAACTAACGACGAGTTCAAATTGGTGCGGTTTGGTATGTCTTGGTTACTTAGTAAATCAATCTTTATTATTTAGGTGCTAAGTAAGTTTCGGTGTTATAATCCAATTTCCGAAGCCTTGCGATAAACGCGTGGAAGATACTAAAAACTAATGACGTCATAAACGTCAGGAAGGTGGGCTACGTCACAACGAGTCACTTTACACCTTAATGGATTCCAATGTCTCAGCAAAGACAGTTTCCGCGTCACTTAACTTTACTTCCGGTGTAACCGATATTTTTTTCGCCTAAAAATCAAAAATGTCAACGCGGATAAGGAACATGTTTTATTGGAGAAGAGAAAGGTGAAGCGATTAGAACATCGCCTGTAGACAATAATGACAATTTGGATCTTACGAGGCTCAAGTCATCCTGCCGTGCAAACTAACTTCCCCTGCACGGAGTGCGCCCTGCTTGTAAAACAACAACACTAGGAGGTTATGACTTTGCCCCTACCACCCTTTTTAATCGACGGTACTTGCATGGTAATAGAGTATTTTAACCACTGTACCATCCAGTTCAATCCCGACAGTACTTGTTGGTAGTAGAGTATTTTACCCGCCTGGTAAGTTACCACTCCCCTTTTAAAAGAGACCCAGTAATAATGCGTTTTCCCGCTTCCTGTAGGAGCGGCAATGCGTTGGTGATGGTCTTGGCGTTACTAATACCCATAAGCGACTATAACCAATCACCGTCAGATTGCTCGCCTGCTAATTTCTCGACTATGTGCATAAAAAACGTTTTATGACAGTAGAGAAACACTTACCAGACTGAGGATTAAAATTTGAATTTATATTCGATGAAAACAGTGGAATTGAAATCTTTTACATTTTATTACAGTAATAAAGCATAGCATTTATTTTGCATTACGAGCATAAACGCCAATCGTTTACTCGGTTACGGTTGAACAGTTCACTATATTGTGAAGTGACACTCTATTTTGTGAAACCTTATGATATTGTACAGAATGAGTTTGACGTATTACGTTACGGATCTAGGCGTATATTTGGGCTCTGTGATGGATTTCCGTTTTGGTCTAATTTAATAAAACAATCAATTTCCCTGTCTGACGTATCAATGTCAAATGCGCAGAAATGACTACAGTAGATTGCAGCTTCACTAATAGTTAAGGTTCTTTTAGAATTCCATAGCTTTTTTATACATCAAGGAGACAAGTGGCCTCTTATGAATAGTGAATGTGAGTTCCGATAATATGAATCCAAACGACCTAACAAGATCCAAATATATTTAAGAGCTATTCTTACCTTTTCTATAGTTATCAATCTTCGTAATACAAAACTGAACGGACTACTCTCTCGAATGTAGATACAAGAAATGAATATAAACTGTGAGTCCAAAATAGCATTCATATTTAAACGACATGTTAAAACAGATAATGAATGGTCATTTTGAATGGAGGTCCCTTTATGAATACCTACTTACATGGGCGTATCCATTGAATCGTCTTATAGGGTGGGGCCACACAAACACACCTTTATTTATTCTAATACATAAATTATTCAAAACCGTAACGATATGCGA
This sequence comes from Ochlodes sylvanus, assembly GCA_905404295.2. Classification (NCBI taxonomy): domain Eukaryota; kingdom Metazoa; phylum Arthropoda; class Insecta; order Lepidoptera; family Hesperiidae; genus Ochlodes; species Ochlodes sylvanus. The sequence continues at coordinate 8,469,282 of FR990135.1, forward strand.
TGGGAAGTACGATAGTGACTAATTTAAATTTAATGTGACACGACCTGTTTGTCGACGGAAATATAAAAAGTTGCGTGAAAATGTAAATGTGGTATTACGATTGTATGTTTGTCTGTAACGTTCGAACATAGAACAGATGTTTCCTCGGCGCTTTGATTTAGTGATGACTATACGTGGAATAAAAGATTGATTTAAAATAGAATAAGTATTGTTCTGTTGTTCTGTGGTAATTTGTTATATTCATCGTACTATTATTATTATTTATTTCTTGATGAAAAAACGGAAAGGCTTTTACTTAGTATCTAAAATTTAATCGCTACATACCATCACATGACTTTGTTGCCAAACGTTAACTTTCAACGTTAGTAATATAATAAAGCAATATTTTATAGACAAAAAACATTTTAAAACATTTGTAGCGGAGAACCCTGTCATGCAGAAAAGCATCGATCGCATTCATTGGTACAATTCAGTCTACAGTAAATATTACAAGTATAACTATGCTTGTATGCTCATAGTTCTAATCAAAAAGATATACACACATACCTACATGTAACAAGTTTGTGATGTGCTGAATAAAATACATTTTCGGCGAGTCACAACATTAAGAATAATTATGTCAATTATATTTTCAAGTATGTAAATATCAAATTGGCGTAAAAATATTTAGTTATAAACTTAGAAATTGGTTCAACAATAGGATTTAGTATAATGCTATGGCATCAAGTTCACACTTTAATAAATCTTGCCGTTATAAAAGTCAGAAATTCCTTAAGAATAAGTAGTAGAATTAAACCAGCGGACAAAAAGACGTTTCTTTGTTTCCTGACTTTATCTGTATGATAACGATAATTAGAACATTAGCTTATGTTTAAAATGGTTTTAATAAAGTGCGTGCACTGAGTCAAGTGTTTTGGATGCTGGACTCCCAAATAGGGGAGCTTGGGACAATTGTAATAAAAAAAATGTGCCTATTAGAAACTAATTATCACTTGCTTCAGTTAATAAAAATTGTGCTCGAGTTCTTTATGTTATTCTCAAACTCTCAAAGGTTAAAGGTCCAGTACCAGACCAGTATACACTGTCAGAGGAGACTAGAGCCCACCAGTAGGACAATTACTGACGATACTTTACGATAGTTTACTGACGATAGTTGAACGTGACAACGTCTTAAGAAAATAATTTCCTTTGAATGAGTAGGCAAGCACAATAAAAGAACACTTTTTCAATACAAGTTAAGTCATTAAATGACTTTGAAAAAGTGTTCTTTTATTAAAAATGAATGCTAGATACTTATACATCCTACATCGTGATTCAGAATTATAGCGCCCCACTACTCAACGCCATCTAGTGTACTGCGAGTGAACTACCAGCTCAGCCAGCCTTCCTCCATCGATAAATGGACCCAATCGAACTTAATGAATAATTGTTCACTGCACAATACATAGATGGCGCTGGTATAATAATTCACCAACGGTAACGACGGTAACGCATGAGTCATGTTTTTTCATGCGTGCCACCGAATTATAAGACGTTGTCACGTCAAAAAACAAAAAAAGAACAAACAAACAAAGTGTGTAAACAAAAAAGAGTAGTAAACGTTAACTTCTGGATACTACTGGATACTACTGAGTTGAAATATTTATGTTTGTAAAGTTATAAAGCTTCGCTTTGCTTGTGCGAATTTCAAACCTTATTATTGTCTCTATAAGTGGATGTGGGATTCATTATCAAATAATAATGATACTATAAAAATACCATAACAATACGAAGCCATTCGGTCAAATTGTATGTCTCAGGCGTCTTGAATACGAAGTACAATGATTCCTTCTAATGCCATACTTATCTTAATTTTATCAATATTGTCTAATTATTTTGCGACCATTCCACAAATAGTAATTACCTCATTGTTAGTTTCTGTACGTTTTCATTACCCGAGGCCAGTTCATAGCATGAAAAGAAAGAACTTTGGGGCACGTTTCTGTAATTTCGCTAATTGGTCAAGTATTTATAATACAATTAGTGATGGACAAACCTTAGTCTTATTGCTTTTCTTTTGGCATTCGGGATAATAATATAATACAATCAGTAATCAAATAGTCAAAATAGTGTTAACAACTTATTTGAACTGTATTTTAATAGATACCTGGTATGCTTCAAGTATTTTTTTACTTTTGAAAAGGATATAACGCTATTGCTTATTCTTAATTTAGCTTTGTGCCCAAAATCTCAGACAAACTTGATCCTGTCGGTCACTGTAGAATTTTAATCAATTAATTTATTTTATATTAACCACTAGCAAAATCATGTATGTTCATAATTTATTTACATTCATAATATTTGTTCACTTACTTATTAAATTGATCAATAGGTACTAATAAATATATTCAATTTTAGAGTAGCAGAGTCAACAATAAGCGGAACCGTTCTCTTGCTTCTTCCATGGTCGTGAATGTCTTTGAGCGACTCCAGCAAGCTGGCCACATATTATCAGGTGACATGTCAGCTCACATAGCTCCTATTTACACAACAGGATCTATGTATAATTATTTTCCTCTATACTTATATGGAACATTTCGCTTCTGTGTGCCACTATTTAACAGTCAAACACAGAGGTACCCACATTAAACGAAACGGAAAATGATATTTTACGCCCATTTTCCTCTCACGTTTTGTAAAGGTGTCACGATAAACCACTTATCGGCTAAGCGGCTTACTGTATCCGATTACACAGAAGTCGATTACTCGGACACCGATTGACACGTAAATGGTATTATGACTTTATTACAAGATTTTTATTTATTGCTTTGCGCTCTAAGTAGTGAAGCCACGCGCAATGGTTTGTTTGTCCCGATGATATAATTAACGATTTCCTAATACTCGTAGGTACATCTTATTGTTTGTAAGTGTTAACAACAATTAAAAAAAAATACCGCACATAACGACACATTAATTTTAGTACAGGTATATTTATGCATAACTTAAATAAATAATTTTCACATTAATCCATTATTGATCTAATGCTCTTACGTTGAATTACCTATTTATTGATTCAGTCTACCTTTTGAAAATTCTGCCTTTAAATTCTGCCATTAAATTCGGCCTTAAAATTGCTTCGGCGAAGTCATAAAAATCTCTGTCAGATGTTTGTGTTTCCTGTAAACATTTTTTATGTATAAATATAAAATAAGTTGTCTTTTATTGTACATTTAGCCGTTATTTTATTGGAACATATAACTTGAACTGCTTAAAAGCAACTGTTATGAGAATACAATAAACGGAAGACCTTGAAAGAAATCTCAGTTTAGTAAGGAATATTATTTAAATTCTATTGCTTAGACAACTAGGTACTTACAAAAATCAAATTCTATTCGACATAGAAAAAAGTATTGGAAACCGAATGAGTCACCAGTGATTTTAAATGAAATAAGCTCCTACTTTAACAATTTTATACACTATACTCGTTATAAAACGGACTATCTTTTATTACTTAAAAGTTAGAGTTCAAATTTGAATGAGTCTTTTAAAGTAGCAGTAAAAGTAAAATAGGTGCTGTGCTGGGTCAGACGACCTTTTTTCTTAGCGATCGGTATCAAAGGCACTCGTCGATGACTCGCAACGACAATGCTATCGGGTCCACCACACATCGGTATGGTAATATATCGATGCATTCCTCGCCTTTGTGTAAACACATATTATGTTGATGAGGTGGGCGAAACCCTTATTGATATACATTCGAACTTATTGTCAATAATATTGGTGCGCCCGCATTTTAAAAGCCAATTTATTCCACCTCGATGGAGCATGCGATAATGTTAAGCCATGTCATGTTTCGTTTTTATTTAAGATCTATGCATGATGTTGCATTATTAATTGAATATGATGTAGATTCATCTACGAAATCTTCTGATAGTATAAAAACTATTTACGCTATACCGTGTAGGTACCATAAATAGCATATTACACAACACTTCATTAATTTTGATAAACAAGATGGTACCTCGTAAATATAATTTTGATTTAAGCGGTGAAAGCTGAATTTATAAAAGGGTATATCTTGACAAAAAAAATATTTTGTTCCAAACACATCCCACGCCACATCCAAGCGAAACCGATAAATTTTCATCAAAGGCTCATTCGAGATCGTTCTAGAACGTTCGTCTGACACCGACCTATTAAATTTCAAACCCTTTAGGCCCTTTACTCTATCTCGGCCACAACAACCAAGAGTGCTCATAAAATTGGTATTTACCCAAATTAAACGCCGGTCGTAATTGATATGAATGGTTGTTTCTAGTTAAGTGTAATTGGGGGAGAAAGGAAGCAAATGTATGGGACAAGTCGCCTTTGCTTCTACGTCAGAAGTGATTAAAGGTTTGATGTTTATTAATTACCTGAACCCGAACGTCTTGTTTACATCCATATCCTCACCATTATACAATGGTGATATGGTATAAATCTAAAATTTTAAACAGCCATATTTTCGTCATAAAACAAAATTGATATCCAATTTATGTGATTAAATATAATAGAGAAAACTTATTTGTTTTATAATCATTTATAAATATAGTTTTGAAGTTATTTATGTATTCCAAACACAAGAAGTAATCACCATAAAATACCTATGCCTATACCTATTGATAAATTCAACGTAATAATTTGGTTACAACTCAATTTAAATAACTCGAGTTTTATCTCTTTCACTGTTATAAAATGTGTTCTAATGACATCATCCAACGGCTCCCCATTGGTATTTTATTCCATTTATACCAAATTTTATTTTTCAGATATCCAATTTGAGCTACACGTCGGAGGTAATCAATGCGAAAACATACGAAACGACTATCATTTTCGTTTCTCGCTGTTTCATTACATTCCCCGGGTGTTTGTGATGTTCAATAAAAGTCATTTAAAATCTCATGGTTTTATACAGTTATCTACGCTTAGATGTCATTGTTTTGTTAAAAAATACAGCGTTCCAAATGGACTATTACGCGTTTCATCTTGTGATTGTGATCAACATATTGTCCTCTCTTATCCGTATATAAAAAGGTATTTGTTTTAAGAGTTGCTTAATATTGTTTTATAACGAATTGAAGTTGTCATATTAATACTGCATTACAGATACCAAATAAATTATTGCTTTATATTTAATTTAAATCACTTTCAACAATATAACTAATTCTCAAGCTAGATATAAGAGGTTTCAATTACAAGTATTATTGGCAATTTATGCATGATTTACATCATAACTATGTGTTACAAATGAATCTCTTGTAGTACCTTCCATTCGTTTTAAACAAGAATCAAATATTTATTCGTATAACTGTTTTATTTACAAATACAAGCAGTGCAGGTCGAGCCGCGGGGTTACACTAGTTTTGATTCTGATCATAAACTTGTATGTCTCCTGCTGTTTCTTTGAATACATTTAGGTCAACATAATCTATTACGCTGTAAGTTTTGTCACATTAAACAGCCATTGAATGGGTGAACCCTTAACGGTTCGTAGTAAAATCCGTCGTTTGTAATGTACATAAAAGCACACGACCGTGAGGTGGCCCATTTGATTCGAATACACAGGCTACAGAGCTATAAAGAGCTCCTTGAGGACTTACTATATTGGAGTTGCTGATCATAATAGATTAATAATCTTTAAGTATAAGCTTGTGCTATCTTGTCTTATAACTTTATGGACCACAAAATCTACTTTTTGGTGATAATTATGGCAATCATTCCAGTTTACCTTAATGATTTTTATACTGTATTGTAAACACTTACGAGTAAGTCTTGTAAGCCTTGTTATGATTTTGAATAGTTAGTTGTTGTTCGTAGAAGTTGATGTAAAAAAAAAAATTCATTTGTTTAATGTAGCTACTTTAGTTTTGAAGTCCACATTATAGATATTACACAGGTTTTCTGCAGCGAAATATTTTTTAATTAGCTATGGACAATTGGACATCGTCCGTGAATGTCCAGATTAATCGAGGCATCTTTGACAAATTACTTACTCGTCGTGATTGAAGGGATCAACCAAAACCGTATGCTTAAAGTGTCTATATGTAAACATAATTAAATTTATGGTTTGGTTATGGGACAGATTTTATAAGGTAACCTTCAGTGATAAAATTTTATGAGTACTCTGGTGCTCCTAAGTGGCAGTCAACCCCGGCTGTTATAGTTAGATTGTAGCCGTTAGCACACCTACCTATAAGATGTTTAAGTACTTACTGAATACATTGAGGTATCCAGTCAACTAAAATGGCTTATATGGGTTAAATAAAATTTTAAAAGCTAACCTAAGCTGTAATAAAGAATTGGTCTGAATAATCTTCAGACTTTCAGAGCTGTAAGGAAAGACATCGTATTTATATTTTACTAGCTTTCCTCCACGGCTTTCCTTCCTTGGTGCTGACTTGCGTCACTTGAGTAATCCATATAATTATACAAAGATTCAAGTGAATCCATTGAATAAATAAAAGTTTCAGTTTGTTCCCTTTTTATCCACTAAAGGAGGTTAATTTCCAAAAAGCCTCTCTCAGTGCTCCCCTACACTGCCCAAGGAACATACATTTTAATTTTATTTATTTATTTTTATTTTATTTTATTTTGGACACAAACAGTCCCATAAGATTTCAAATATTACAAAAATGTTTAGTTACAGACAGTGCCCAAAAAAAAGCTATGTTTAGTTACAGACATTGAGTGCCAACACTTAATTATATAATATTATGTTTTAATGTAATCTTGATACTATTAGACAAGACATTGTAGTACTTATAACAGCAGTTTTACTGATACATTTATGCATCTAATGTAGTTACATTTACAGTTACACGCCAAAGCTTCTTGCGTTTAGTCGTTTCAGCTGTGCTATATCTGTCAGTCACTCAGCATCGCTAGAGTTTTATTTATATTGATTTACATGAATTATACTAAAACCAATAAAATTCAAAATTTTAAAGTGTGACAGTTGGTGCTTTTATGTAGGTATAGATTGCGATAAGAAATATTGATGCCCAAAATAATGGACAATACCATTAATTATTGATATGCTTTTCATTATATCAGTTTAGGAAAATAATTTAGTTAAAGTTTATTTTGAGTATATTTTTCGTTAAAAGGTACCGAATCGTTAAAACAGTCGTTCATAATTCAGTAGCTTAAAACTAAAGATGTCAAAGCGAAGGGGATGTTACTTCTCAATCAATCATCACATCATGCTAAATACCTAAAATACTATTGCTACAAGTAAAATTTGGTTGTTGCTTTGCAGTCATGCTTCTGATTTACTGTCTGCCCGAAGCCAGTAACTTTCTCAATAAATAAACCGTATTACCGCCGATGTCTAACTCCATGCTTCGCAAGTATATCATTTGACGCGACGGTTGGTTTTTGTGTCCGAGGCACATAAATTTGTCCCTTTTCCCGCATACAACATATTCTGGGACCTTTATGAGTAGGGTCACGCGACTGTGGATGTTAAACTCCGCAATTTATATCTTTTAATTGTATCCTAATGAAGTTGTTTATTTAGAATGCAGGTTTTGTAGTCACAACTGGTATTACAAGGACGTGTCGTATTATTATTGCCAATAAAAATAATAAAACAGGATGCGAATCAGCGTATCAAATGTTGGCCAGTGTGCTTTTCTGCACATGCGAGCATTTACTGAAAATCACTTAACCTAAATCACAAGGTGATAATTCGTTCATTTACATTTAGAGATATCCATTTGTTCACATGAGATAAGGGTTAAAGGGCGAGTACCTAAATAATATTTTCGCAGCGTTTATCAATCACAAAAAATCGAGCAGAGAACAAAGAAGTTAATCAGTTTATCTATGTTATATATCTTTTAATTGTAATCATGTAAAAACCACAAAAATAAATATTTTCAACGGAAGGCAAAATATTTTACTGACCAATAAAATACGTACGTATAACAATATTTAACTCTTCGAATACTGTTTACGTAAAATTAATCGTTTTACAAGTTACTAAAAGCTCTCAAAACTATTTTCAAACGACTAAGTTCTGATCTTTGGAAAGTTGCGCTTTTATGGCAGTCAATAATTTTTAATCAAGAAAGTAAAATCTCAAAGATAAAATGTCATGAAAGTCATAAGTTTGTATCACGAGAAGTTTAGCTATACGCTCCAAAGTTGTGTCTCCACGGCAATACACAAGTTAGACTATAATTTGCTGACGAGGCACTCGGAAACTTCTGCGCCACATTTTGACGTAACTTGGCCTTTTTTGTCGCTGAAACACTTTCCAACGAATTCTTATTTGATTTTATTTTCTAGTTTGTCAACTCCGTGATGCGTGTGCCTAACTATATTTGCTACACTTTAAACTTCTTACGGAGGTCGAGTTAGATGTTGAAACTAACTTTATCAAGGAACCACGTCAACACATCTTTTAATGCCGTATTAAATTTTGTGACTTGAAAAATATAGGAAATACAACATTTTAAAGGATATGCGCAAAAACCATGAAATTATTTATGAATTCCAAAGCCAGAAAATACACAAAATAAGCATTAAGTATCATTTTATTATAATTATGTAAATACGCATAAAAAACGAACATATTAATGGAACATAATATGAACATAATACGCAGTCTAATTGGATATTTTGATGCAAGTAAACGGTGAATGAGCAAATATTCCACAAGATTAAAATATGATGTTGCCATTATAGAAGAATGTTTTAAATGCGTGTGTGGCTTTCCAACATTTAAACGTAACTTTTTAGGATTTGATTTTAGACAAATTAACCATTTTTACTGCGAGGATTGGTGGATGTAATTCTAAACAAAAGAAAAAAATAAATAAGAAAAACAATCAAAAGTAGGTAGGTACATTTCTGTTCAAATAACAGGCAGTGAATGTGAAAATTTTTGCTTGTTACATAATATAACAAACGGTATTTAATCCATTATTTTACTCGTATAATATATAAAGTAACGCGTAATCTCTACTCTGGTTTGAATTGCACGCTCTCAACTCAAACGATTGTTGGTGGAAGCACGATCCTCAAACAATAAAGTATTTTGAAAACCTATGTAGCGCACTCGGTATTTACAAAGCGCTTTTAGCTAAGTGTTTATCCTAGCATTTATAAAAAGGAAAATTAACTGTGACGTATAAATGAGTAAATACCTAAAAGAATTATAATATGAGTCTCGCGGGTTTACTGTAGGCTCTGCGCAGAATTTGACAGCAGTGATAGCCAAATAGTATGAACATTGAACATTTGGGGCCTAGATTCGAACTAACTCTCCTCCTAACTCTCTAACCTGAACCAACTCTCATTTTCAAAAATGATGTGCATATTAGAATGTAGTCATCACTTGCTTCGACAAACACATCGAGAGGATACCTTTGAGAGTTCTCCGTAACGTTCTCAAAAAGGTATGATGTCCGCCAGTTCACAATTTGCCACGTGGTGCATATAGTCTGGAGTTCTGGAGCTCTCACATTGTGAGAGGAGACCCGCGTCCAACAGTGGGATAGTTATGGGTTCCGATGGTGATTGGCACAAATTACACATTAGTGTTGTGTAGAGCATGAAACTAATTAATTATTTGCAGATTCAAAATTCTTTATCCATCTAGTTTCAGTGATGATGAGATCCACGGTCAAAGAGCGCCAGGGCGATAATTTTGGAAAGTTCCTTTTATTGTGTCCTGTACGTTGTAATTAAGAGAACATTTAGATATTATGTATATCCAATTATTTTGTTTTGAAGTTCAAAGTCTCTGAAAGTTTCTATTTAGGCCATCAAATTATTTCATTCCTCCATAAGAAACAAAAAGTATATCGTTATGTAACGTATTACGACAGATAAGAAAAACTAGCACAATTATACGGAGCAAATCGGAGAAAAGTTCCGTAACACAAATAATTGATTCGGTGCCCCGTCGTCAGGGAAGTCTCAGTTCTATTTAAGTTTCCTAAAAGGAAATGAAAGGAAATCAGAACCCGCGCCTTCGAAGCCTTTATCGAAACTTATCGGAATATTCCCTAGAAGAAAACGGTAGTGGAGCATTTTATTAAATCGACTTCAAGATAAAGTCAACATTTCTTTTGGCTTCTACTTTACTGAACGCCTTTCTTGACAGTGATCACTGGAAAGTATTGGAACCTTAACAACAATTAAAAAGTTTGTGAAGTTAAAATTATATTATTAAAAATTAACACATTTTCTTCGTCATTTATAAGGATTAATATATTTAAAAGGATTAAGGATAAGAGCACTGAACGATGCTCCGACTAACTTAATCTCGGCCTTACTAGTAAGCAGCACTGACTTTAGGTTAGAGGACCGGTCACTCTAGGAGCCACGTGGTAATAGGGTCCAAGGCGGTACTAGGTCGTGCCCGGACGGTGCGTCGAATTTGGCGATTTTGCTTTTTAAAGGGGGCACCCCTTTTGTGTTTTCCCGCACCGTAAAATCGAAGTGCAATTTACTTGAAGTGAAACCGTCGAACCAAGGGCGTTAAAACATAACCTCGCTCTACCCTGATCAAAGGGTGGGGCCGGCTCTGCACACAATTTCTTTTACTGCCTGGTTACATTTTTAGTAAAGACGGTGTCAATAAGTTACTTAAAAAAATTAACACACAATAAAAAAGAAACATCAAGAGTTACAAAATTATATCTTTTATACCACGGGAACTGTATCATTTACCGAGACAAAAAGTATCTTATGTATTAATTTTAGTTACAAACTATCTGTGTGAGAAATTTCAATTCAAACATCGAAATATCCAAACTTAAATTTATAATATTAATAAGAAGTAAGATGTTACGGATTTATTTTTATCCCTCTTGCTACTGTACTCGTATGAATATTTAATGTCGTAATACGACGTTTAGGTACTAAATTATAATTTAAATGTACCTAGAGAAAAATATAAAACCAACGAACAATTCCATTATAATAACGTAACCTATTTCCATTTGTGTTGCGTGGGTAGACTCACTCTAACACTCTTGTTTACAAATCCGAACAGGGAGCTATAATATCGTATTTCAGAAATATTACAGAAGAAAGAAATAACAGTGATAATTCCAATTTCAATAGGGTGTGAGCTTATTATACTGTCATGCACAGGGATATTGCAAAGGACATCGAGTGTGGGATGTATTAGTGTAACATGAGGGGAAAGGTGCAATTTTGTCACAATGCACTAATCACTCAGAAGGGCCCGTCATGTCTGTAGCAATGAGCCCAAATTGATCAATTTCGTGACGATTAGTATGTAATGGGTTCGTAAATGCTGTTTTCTTCTTGTGATTCTCGTCATATTCTGGACCAAAAACATCTCTTTTCTATCGTCGCTTTTTTATAAGATGAGAACTTCGGGGGATATCGGGGACATCTCTTAGAATAGCTTTGCCAACTTTCAAAACGACACGAATTATTTGGTCAGATCGATGAAATTAATGCAAATTTTCTTAGACTATAGGACGATTGCTAACTTTGTCTATCTCATACAACCGTCACAAGCCGTTGCGCTCCGTGACAAGTTTCTAGTTTCAAAATCAACAGTGATTTTGCAAAGCTGTGTTGGACGGATAACACATTCTTTTCTTAGACACTCCAAGTAAATCGGTTAAAGCCATATCCTTTAGGCGGGTAGTAAAAATAAACTTTGTTCGGGCTATGTAGTCGTCTCAGTGTATGTCTAAAACGTTGCAAATAACACCGTATATAAAGGTAAGTTACAAAAGTCTTACTCCATCTTTACATGCTGTGTTGTGGCTTTGAAACCTATTCTTTGCATGCAACGGGTTGCTATGAATTTAAGGTAGGTAAACAATATTTCAGACTGACAATTTACACCCAAAACACGCCCACATCACTGAATTCTGAATGAATTTTCTACTGAGTAGGTACACTATTTTAACGTAACTTTACATATTTTTATAGAAAAGTTTTTTTAATGCTAGTAGTAGCCACATGGAGAACATAAAAGAACTAAATGGGAAATTAAATAAATATTTTAATAAGATGGTAAGGTAGAGGAGGAGAGAGAATCGACCACAACATTCTGCCAAGAGTACACGACGAAGAAGAAGAATAATTTTGCATATTGTTGACATAAAATAAGCAAACGGTTTATGTTATATATTAAAACAATACCAAATGAAAATAACTTATAGGTATTTAACGAAAACGCCAAGCTTATATTTCAGACCAGATTATTATGTCTGTCTCGCTTATAGTCAATTCATCATATAGAAAATAAGGCGTCTGCAAAAAGTTTTCAATATTATATTGGATACGTTTGACTTTGAGCGGTTTCACTTGATATAGAAAAGCGTTAAAGGATTTCACTTTACGATTATTTCATTTCGTTGGAAGGATTTTCTTCGATCTGAATTGTTATTTGGACGGATGGCACGTGAGTTGGATTTCAAAATGAAATTGCCATTGGAAGTTTTATTAGAGGAACTATCTAGGTACACAGATATTTTTATTGAAGAAAATCATCCATTGACTTAAGTCTGCTAATTTAAAAATGCTTCAATTGCGAGGTGTCGGAGCAGTCTAACATGTTATTCACACATTTTGTATAATCTATAGTACCTATTCTATTCTGACCGAAGACATTGTTTAATAATAAAAATATTTCATTTTATTTATAAATAAACAAAGTATAAATACTATAATATTATAACTATTTTTTATATATTATACTTTTTGTGTATTCAGAACAGTGACCACTACGTACAAACATATAGTAGGAAGAGATAATTAACACTTCAATTCCCTGCAATATCAGCTGTCTACATCATATGTCATACATTTTGAAACGTAGCTATACATTTCTATATTAACAGGCCGCTAGTTGAAATTGTTTCCCCGGACGATGTCATGGACCGTCTCCAAAGAAGACATAATTGCAGTCAACCCCTAATTAATTAATCACAAGAAGACAAGGCCAGCGACGACATAATTGATATTTGAAAGGACCGCCTGGACCGACCCCAAGAGACGTTAATTTGAAGGATGGAACAGCCGCAAAAAACACGCGAAAATATTTTTATCATCCAGTCGTTTTGCTGGCAATATTGACTAACCGTTTCTTCTTGAAAATATTAATTATGGACCCACAGCAATGACATTGATATTGCAACGACGTGTGGAGCCGTTTTCACTTTTTAGAGGCGACCATCTCAGTCCTCAAGGGTAGCGACATATCTATTACCGAATAAGAACGAGACTTTTACTAACAATTACTAACTGGACTATTACTAACAACAACTACATAACAGGACTAACTGTCACTAACAGTCCCAGTCCTCATACTTACTAATAAACCAACCAACTGTTCAATAAATAAATAAAAAAAAATAAAAAAAACTCCGTCTCCTAACAGAACTAACCATCCTATTCCCCATTTGCGTCTTTTTATACGTCGATCACCGTTGTCACGGGCGGTAGCTGAATGTTGGTGCTGCATGCTCGTTTGCTTACTCAATACCATAAAAGAAGACGTAAAAAAGGAGATTTTATTTTGATGCGTTTTGTAATATTTGGGTATAAAGGATTTTAGTTATTCTTAACGCCATTCTGCTGAACAACTGACGATACTGGCAAACCTAGTCCATGGCCCCACCGTATTTATTATAATATTACTAAATTAATGTCAATTCTTCTATTATTTAATAGTTTGGTCCTAGGTACGCAGGTCAGGTTATCACAGTTAGAAAACAATTAAAATTGACCATATTGCATGGTCAATGCAACGTAGCCATGCATTCAACTAGTGCTAACGATGACGTCTCTTGGATATTAACTATAACTAATGCCCAAGAAGACAACAGTTTACTACAGTCCACAGTACAGTCAATTTAGGGCAAGATGAACTGCGTCATTTGTAACTGTTGCTGGCACTAAAGGATATCCCCATGGGTCGACTTACTCGAAAAATTGCTTCAGGGAAGAATTTGGAGGTATCAAGAGGCCTTACGTGAAGTGTACTTGGTACTAAAAGATTCACTTTTTAAAACTTATTACTATTACGAACCGTTACTTATTTATCATCATCGTAGCCCATTAGAGTCCCACTGCTGGGTACGGTTTCCTCTCACAATCTGAGGGGTACTAGCCTTAGTCCACCACGATGGCTAAGCGCGTAATGGCGGACTTCACACACCTTTGAGAACATTATGGAAAAATCTCAGGTTTCCTCACGATGTTTTCAAAATAGCTTTAAAAGATAAATAACCAAAAAGGATGTAAGTATGTCTTTCCTGGTATTACAGAAGAATTCTGAACAAGAAATAGAGAGATATTCGTTCAATAAAAGCTTCTAAAATCCTTAGTAGAGTCCTTAGTAGTCGTGTTTTTTCGTTCGTAAAATATTTTTCCAGGTTCTACTTACTAGGTTTATATTCAAAGTCTATAACTAAACATTTTGATCATACATAAAGCATAGTGTAGTACTGACATGAGGCGAAAAAATAATAACTTAGTTTCTCTAGGACTTTCATTGAATACCTTGTTAAAAAGTTTTCCTACAGTTACTATAAGACTCAATGAATTCATAACAGTTTATAACGATATTATTTTTAAAAATTCTAAAAATTGAATACTTAAAACTAAAGTGTCTGCAAAATCTTGAGCTAGGCCAAAAGTTTATTTAACGATTCTGAAAAAATTGAAGCTTTTAGTTGAGAAAATAAAATATAATTATATTATACCTATCGTTATAAATTTTACCAGTCTTGGAAACAAACTTAGAATTTATCTCAATTAAAATCAATAAACACATAAGGCGAATAAAAGCAACATAATCAACGAGAACCTAAGTAATTATATGAATGTAATAAATCAGGAACTCAAACAGTGAAATGGGTGAATTAAGCTGGCACAATGTGTTTGCTCAGACGAGTTCTGATTTATTAATTAGCGAGTCAAGCAATTTAATCCTTTGTCTGGACTGTTGACAGTAATTTTATCGATTTTAGTGCTCAGTATCGATATGCCTACTCTTTTAAAAAATTCTTCGAGGCTCCGTAGTAATTATACTAAAAATCTTCATAACGTGCACCTGAAAAATTAGGGAAACAAGACTAATATAGACATTCGTATAGACTAGAAACTAAACTAGACTAAAGACATTACATTATCGACGTTATCAAATGAACAACTGACCCTATTGAATCGTTTTAACATATAAAGACCTATGGTATTAAAATAAAAACAAGCAGCCAAATATAAATCTTGGAAAAATAATTGTAGTTACTAAGTGCTAACTTCGTTTACTTAATCAATTAACAGTTATACCAAAATAGTCAAAGCGTGCCAATTAATTCGGGAGAGAGCGATTTATGTGCAATTTGTTAGATAGCTGATAGTACGACACGATAACACTACTTCGATGTCCATTCGATTAGTCTGCTACGAATTTTTCTGGAAATTGAACACAAAACGAAAATTTGAACTTACATTTAAGAATCAACTGGAAGAACCGTTATATTATACTACAAAAGTAACAGATGAAGCTACTAAGTGATTATAATGCAATTGAAATTGCGAGTAAGTTTTCTTCAGTTTCCAAATCTGTTAGTTTTATAGTTTGAATAAAAATGGTGCTAGATTATTGTTAAACGTACAAACATTAAAGAAAGGAAATAAAAATTTTAATACTTTATTGGAATTAGGTCAGTATTTTATTTAGTCCAATTATCCACAATTCCACATACGATATTTTCATAATTTTTGGTAGTATTTTATGTTACTATCGAACAAACGAGGACGTGTGTATTTCACTATGTAAATAAATAGATAAATATAAATTCTTTATAGAGCAAGTTTTTATTTAATTTGTTACAAGTCATAATTCCAATGAATATTTACATAAATACACCACGAAAAGTTGCCTTCTTGTCATCAAAACAAATTTTAATAGGGTTCTATTACTTAACAATTTATTTCTAGTATATCATATCATATTGTTACTGATAGTCAAATTTTATTAAGCCCTGTAATGTAGATGTCACATTTAGCTACCTGCCACAATATTGGCGGCCACAGCGCTGGAAATGTCCCTTGACTGACACTTCCATTTAGATTCTATTTCCGCATAGTCATCACATTGTTTAGTGCCTGTGGACTGTGTACTTAATGGATTAGCCATTTGTCTGATTACCAACATCAATAAATAACGAACCGACGCATAGGGGTCAAAGCAAATCATTAAAATTTAGGGGCCAAATACTCATCCTCCTCGATGCAGCTTGAGTACACTAATTTACCTGAGCAAATATTTGCGAGCGTCCACTGTTACCGTATTACTCCCGTTTGGTAAAGTTCAGCATAAACGGTGGAAATACTGATGAATAACTAATATGACTGTGGTAAAATGGAATTCGTAAAAAATTGAAGTTTTTGTTGTATATTTTTAACCTTTGTTCCTACTATTTTTCCCATTTAAACAATGTTTTAACACGTTCGCTGCGGAGCACGAACATATACGTCGTGTTTTTTTCCATAGAAAGTTAAAATGATGATGATGAATTGAATTTATATTTTATTCAGGAACGATCATTATGAAAATGATAGTTTCGCACAAGCTAAACAGTAGAATAGTGTTCTTGCATTTGTATGAGGCAAAACTTTACCCGAAATTAGTTGGGAATGTTCATAATAAATCAGAATTCAGAAAGATGCATAGTCTAACTTCACATAGGCGTTTAATTATGGAAGCACAGAAATGCTTTCGAGAAACGGAACAAAGTTCACGGGAAGCATGCGTTCTTGAGCAACAAATACAAACTGACAAAATGTTAACTTGGCATGAATTATGAGCTACGCTCGGCGACTACCCCGGGGAAATTAAAGTGTCTTGTTGCAACTTTAAAAAGACGTTCAGGTATAGAAGAACCTACGCTGAATGCCCTAGATGGAAACTATGCTATAAATAATTCAATTTACATTTACAGAATTGGGATGCATTCTTCAATTGATTCCTATCTATCAATTGAATTTCAATTGTACGAGTATCTTTGGAAAATTGAGGAATACGATGTGGGAATTCAGAAACTATCTAGATTGCTGCAAAGGAGGAATTTTCTATATTTTAGATTCCAGGTTTAGGAATTTTGTTGTTAAGATTTTATTTTATTTTACGAAAAGATTTTGAAGAACGACAGGATCAGTACTATTTTAGATTACATTTTATTTTGTTTTATATTACACATTTTATTTTGGATTACTCATATTGTAATCTAAAATAAATACAAACGTTTTATCAAATTGGTAAAGACAAAATCAAAGTGCTAGAAATAGATCAATCTTTGTTGATGATGATTTTAACTGTGAATTCAGAAAATCGTATCAAGTTAAGCTGTCTTTGCAAAACGGGTAAGTGTAATACATCATTGTCGGACAGTTGGAGCCTGGAGGAACAATTTGTAACGTCAATTGCGGTTATTATCCAATCAATCAACGTTATACTGCGACTAGATTGAGAATCCTAGAAACTAGGGTATTGTCACATTCTAATATTTCAGTACTTATGTATACCTACATGCTCTCGAAAATCTGAATTGAACTACGCTTCTTTTCAGATAAAAAAGGAAGGTAATACAAAAAAGATTCAGGAATTCTTAGTTTGAATTTTTGCGATATAAAACATATCATTATTATTATCAAACATACTATCATATGAGGTCCACCGGAAGTACCATGTCGGGCCAACGTTCGAAGAGTCCTGGTTTCAATTCCTATTGAGGTGGAAATTTGAATAATGAGTTTTAATTTGTATTCTCGATCAGGGTGTGTGTGTTCTTGTCTTGTATGTTGTCCATGACAACCACTACATGACATACGATGTTCGGTTCTTCATGACCATTGATCACATACACGATACAAATTAATTGTTTGAATATTCTTGTTTCAATATTTATCTTAAAGTTATCTTACGAAAGCAATTCTACAGCAGCTAATATTGCTAAAGGTCCCCATGAAAGTTGTTTCTTTCATTTTGAAAATTTGTATAACACGAGTACATGTGAAAAATTTCATAAGGCGAGAGAAACCTGCAATCAGGCGCGAACAATTATTTCCCTGGAGTCTCGGTACATATACGCCGAGTCCGTTACTAGACGCGCGCTATTTGTCGACTTGATGAGCCTTACCATATGAAATTTCTACGCTCACTTTGTTAGTTCTTTTTGTGTACTACACTCATATTTTAAGTCTCAAAAGAAACAGATGCATAGACACAATTGTGATGGAATTAGTTTTGGTAATGTTCTGTATGTTTTCTTTAGCGTACATAAACGAACTATTAAGCTTGGCTTTAATCCCATTAATGGCCCACTACTGAACATGGGACTTTTATTATACCTGAGAAGGCCTGGAGCATCCACCACACTGCGCCAGAGCGGATTGGTGCAGAGGGTTTGGTGCCATCAGTTATGCAGCGTAATAAGGTTAATAACGAAAATATTTCGCATTGGACGCAAAAAGAATTTTGCTTGCCTGACTTTCTACCAACCCCTTTTGAAAATTTACTTTGCGTTTCTGTTTCTGTCCTTCATCCTTGAACCAGTGACAAGCCGGTATCCTGCTTCCTTCTTAGTCACCAATTTTTCTGGGATTCGGCTAAAGTTACTGCCAGCTGCTGAGTCTGCAAATTATATCATGTTTACATTAAAATCCCTTTATTATATCAACAGGACAAGATAGGATCAAAATAAAAGTGCCCTTCACCCAACTCAATGACTTTATGTACATTATTAAAGACGTTCTGTCTTTAATAAAGTACTATATTGCGTAAGAAATTTGCTTCTGATTATACGAAGTTTCTTTCTTACCACTTTTCCTTTTTTCCTTAAGCGAAGTTCATTAAATACTAATTTACGACCTTCCTCTTAACCAAAATCGACGCCACTTGGAGGCGATCCAAGTACGTTTTTAATGCTCTTTATTTCCTGCTCATTCATTTAAGTAAATTTAACTTGGCGGTGCAGTTGACCCGGTTTCTGAAAGTTTTTATCGTCACTGATTTCGACACGAGGCTATTTTCCAGAACAATGTTCCTTTTCCTTATAAAGCATTTCGTTTAATTTCACTTTTCTAGCGACGCAGTCTAGGGTTGCTATGTATTTTACTATAAAATTAAGTTATTACGAGGGCTTCGTAATATAGATCTTGAAATAATAAAGTAAAATATTCCGATGAAGTAAATTATTCGAATCAAATGTTATGTTACCTTGATAAATTATGAACTCTTTTAGCTTTTTGCTGTATTGTATCAAGATCAACATTTATACGCACTAGATTAAATTAAAACATTTAAATAATTTAATCTATTTTATATAGGGCTGCCAATATACTCGTATCTTACTACTAATTTTAAAAATCTAAGTAGGTATTAAATATAACAATTACATTACATTTCTTTACACATGTAATGAAGATTACAATGTCACGAACAGATTCTACGTACGTTATGCACGTCGATTTTCATTACTGACCGCTTTTGTTGGACTCCTGCGTTTGGTTGGTAACTCAATTTATATTTAAATTCCTCCCTGTTTCTGATTGGAAAAGTTCAGCCGGTGTGTTAGTGTGAAAAAGGGATTTTTTACAGATATACCTACTGATTTGCAATACATACGTACATCTACTATCAGTCAGTGACTGTAATTCAAATATTGAAAAAACTTGATTACTTACAGTCAGTTTTATTGGATCTGTACATTACTTACTTAACAAATAGGAATCACATAATTTCAGATATAAAACTACAGGTTAACAATGATGTCTGCTTCTCCATTACTTTGCCAGAAACACGTGAATAATGAAAGTTCCAGACAATGTACATACATGGCAGTCGTAGTGCACTATTTTACGAAAAGTTTGCGGCTGAAATAAAAAGTACACTTACAAAGTCGTATGTTGTTTTATGAACCTTATATTCTAATCCACACAACGTTGACAGCATACGACATTCAAAATTTAAATTCAGTATCACACGAGATGCTCACCATTAATGTGATTTTGTTTTATTCATTTTTATGATGTTATTTAATATATACTACACGTGTTTATAAAAGTCAACGGTTGGAGATTTTCAATTACAAACGAACAACCTTGCATGGTGGTAAGTGGTCACAACCGCCCATGCATACCTACCTAATATTTGCAATAAAGGATAATTTATAATTCACCGCAAATCAAACACTTGTCTTATTAATTTCAATTTACTTATATGGAAAAGTAAATGTTTAAAAAGTTACACATTCAAATTCTGTAAAACCAGGGAACGAGGTAGTAGCTGCTGCTGATAGACTCTAGAGGCATAATCGACATGCATTAGAAGCATGCACGCGAAGAACACGTCTGTTAACTGGCCCTCCATTACCTACTGCAATTACTACTGACTTCCACCCATTAAAGGCCCACTAGGTCACTTCTCATAAATGAGGAGGCCTAGAGCATACTCCACCACGCTGCGCGCTGCTCCAGTGCGGGTTGGAGCTTGTTGACTTAATCGATCATATTGATAGACACAGATGTTGGGCGATGCAGGACTATCTATGTAGCCAGATATACAAGATAATCAGTTTAAGGGCTCCTGTATTCTCGACTTCATATTCCATAGTAACAGAAACTCGTGGGAAACGTTAACGTGATTTCCTTTTACTCTTCCCGAATAGTTCCCGCAAAGTTCACAAAATACTCGTACGTAACCGTACCGCTGTATTTCTACTAGCAACGATGAAAGAGTAACGAGTATCACGCATTAAACGGTATAAAGTCACCGTCACCCACAGACATATCAAATTTTAATATCAAAGACGTCACCGATACGTTACTAGCCAAGAAAGAAGAGTGAAAAGAGCCTACTCAAATTCCGGCTGTATCAATGCAATAAGGCTTTTGGCAGTTGATTCAAGCAAGAGAATGATAGCTAGCCAGATTAAATTGATGGAGATTCACCCAAGTTACATTTTAATTATTTTATATTGACATTTTTTCAAGTAGAATTTTTATTTATTTGCGAGATAAATTAATGTGACGAATATAGTGTGATAATAATTTAGTAGCACTTTTATTCCCACCGATATGAGGGTATGCAAATTTAATTAACAAAAATCATTCATCACATATTATTAACTACGGATGTATTACACGGCGATTTCCCCAAGGAAATGAATAGTAAACAAACCCGAAACAATTCCTACTCATTAGCATCTTTTCTTATATGAGAAGTGAAACCATTTTTTATACAAATAGCCGACAACCGAGCTATAGAGCTGTTACTCGTTTGGCTACAACCCATTAATGGCCCACTACTGAGCACGGGTCTCTCCTCGTACCTGAGGAGGCCTAGAGCATACTCCACCACGCTGCTCAAGTGCGGATTGGTGGAGGGGTTAGTGGCCAACCCAAGTGTCGGAAATTTTAAGCCGCCCAAAGGTATCCGACATGGCTTAACGACTGCTACCAAATGATAACAACCGGGACCGACGGCTTTACGTGCCCTCCGAAGCACGGAAGCGCTCAAGAAATTTTTGCCACTAGCGGTCACCCATCCAACTACCGACCGCGCCCGCTGTTGCTTAACTTTGTCGATCACTTGAGATCGCCGCAAGCCGCCGGGCTATGAGCGCTTCACTCAGCTGTTACTCGCTAATCGTCAATTATGAGACGCCAACAAAAAGTTGTATGAAGTTATTACTCAGGTAAATACTGTTAGGAAATTGCGTACCGCGATTTGTTATTTCTTTTATATAACTTCACAAAACGGTCCGTTATCAATTTTCGTAATAAATGATATTTTTTCCTTTAGTTGGTCTTAGCTTTTGGATTGAGGATCAAATTATTTCACTCCGATAAAAGATTTGAAAGTCATCGTAACTATACTCACGTATCAAAAAGCAATCTATATTATTTATATACATTCATGTAGCCAACTACAAAAGAGCTAAGAACGTCGTTGGATACATTCCAACCGTGTAAATAAAAGAAAAAAATAATAGTTTTTTATCAATTGAATGACTATTGCTTGATAAAACTTGAATAAAATATACGCATTCCTAAAAATGGACTTGCAAAATCAATGGATAACCAAAGCTGGGTGCGTCAAGACAACCAACCGACAAACAGGCAAAATGTTAAAAATCATTATTGATACGTCCGTATTGCACTAATGAATATACCAGTATGACGCAATGGTCGCCATGAAAAATCGTCCTGTGTGTTGTTCATGGCACCCACGAAACAGGGAATTCTATGAGTGTAACGCTATTCAAAAAAAAATACCAATATCAATGTCCCACTACTGAGCACGGGTCTTTCCTCATATCAGAGGAGGCCAAGAGCATACTACACCACGCTGATCCAGTGCGAATTGGTGGAGGGACCCATTTATTTTTCTCTAATACCTGTAACCTGTAACGTACAGACAGCTCAATAACAGTTCTATTATTAGTTAGTATTAATTTGAATACTTACCGAAATTTATCACATGAGCGAATCAGTGATTTTATTTATCAAACAACGCCTAAGTGGTCACGTAAGGCTAATTCCATGTGACATTGCGTGACCTCTAAAATATCCGCCTGAAATTGTGTTAAAAGTCATGATAACATCATCACGCAATAACTTTCCAGGCTACTTGAGAAAATAATAATACTTAACATGAGGTGGGATTGTTGTCAAGGATTAACTTAGCACCGTATAAACATAAACAAAAATCCGCATTAGTAGGTTCAGTTATTATTAATATTATATTTATGTGACAGATAAGTATTTGTTCTCAGCTCATTGCTGTTTGTGATATTTATTAATAACTTATTTCTTTTTATACCTCTTCACGCTCCGATCACGAGAATTCGCCCAAAATTTTAACTTACGTTTTAATGGTATTTAGATCTCACTTGCAGTTTACCAAGTAAAAGTTTGAATAGAGATCTTTATCTTTACATAGTATAAAACAAAGTCGGTTTTCGTGCTTGTACGCTTAGATTTTTTAAACTAAGGCATCGTTTCCAGAAACCGAACAAGTATATATTATAAGCAGCAGTTTGAACCTGATGACTTCGACTAACTTTCCACTTGAGATTATCACCATGCAACCGAGCCAGACGGTGGCTTACCCTGAAATATTAGATTGGCTTCGAACCAAGCGGGCCTAACCGATGCTGAACCCGGTAATGGAGCTCTGAATGCAAAGTTTCAATCTTTTAAGAGCTGTATTCCTGGTATATTTCAGGGTTAAACCACCGCGCCTGATATGCTAATGCGCGTATTAATAAACGCAGAGTTCGTATCGGCTCTCCGAAGCTACGTTGTGTATTAATTTTGATACCCCGCATACGTAGAGTACTTATACAAAACGTAATTAGCAGTGTTGCCATAGCCACATTTTTTGAATACGTTGAAAATGTACAGTAAAGTCGCTGCTCAAAGGGAAGTAATTTCATAATAATTGTGTCTCCGAATGCGTTTTTGTTGCCATATCAGGGCTTATCACTTTTTATATCGATAATAATTTTGGTTTTAGCCCAAGACATATTAAAATTTCTAATTTTCATACTGTTGTCATCTTATTTTTTTAATAAAATAAAAAGTTAAACAAGATTTGGTTCCAACCGACACATGAACAATTTTATTACAAAATTAGTAATGTAATATGCAAAACATTACCTTATCAACGTTTTCATTGGCTGGGCTATAACGAGTTGTAAAGCAATTGTAAGCTACAAACGAGTATATTACCGAACTAGTAATATTTGAAAGAATTTACAACAGAAATTGTTTCCGTGAGAGAATGTTGAAACAGCTATAGCGTGCCCCGTGGAGTTGCGTGTGTCCTGGTTTAAAAATAATAATAATCTTTGATTGTTCAAAGTTGAGAATTTACGGAATTCTAAACCTTGATTTCAGCTTGTTAGGGTATATGATTTTGTTTTGTAATAGCAAAAATTAATTAACCCTCCGTGTTAGGGTTTAAGTTTAATATAACGCATCGAAATAAGGAGTCTTTGAGGCGTCGCGTCGAGTCAAATTTGGCAACAAATGTAACATACTCGTTTAATGTTCTAACGTGTTTGTTCGAAAAATATGAAGCTACAATTTTTTAATTCGAATCTTACATTCTTACCAACACCCTCTGTTAACTGGAATAACCAACCATGTCTCGATTTTAGTTTTGTTTTGGATCGGTAACAGTTGTCATGGTCGGCAGCGGAAAGGTGGCAGCGGAAAGCAAACGAGCATGCAGCAATGCTCGTTTAAAGAATCTAAAATATACATACGTTGTTTAGTTTTCAACACACTCCAAAGCAAAATATTCCCTTTATCGGTCACCCATCCATTTCACGACTGCACCAAATCTTTATATACTTAAGTAAAAAAAAAAATTTTAAGATGCATGCTACTTTTAAACCTAATTTTGATCCAGATCTCAATAAGAGGCACTTAGAAATCACATTCACAACAAGTGACTGAGCAGTACGTCGACTTAAGCGCTAAAACTACAAATTGCAAGCGCTTTCTAGTCTCAAATGTATACTCTATAAATTATTTCGTGAGTGTATAAAGATTCAATGCTATATACGGGGGTTGGTACTTCAATAATGCACAGCGCTTGTAAAACGTACAGCGGTGAGTGCGACTCGCTGCCGCTAAATGGCTTGGATTGAATTTAGCGTCAGAACGTGTTTTAATATGGAAACGATGTGATAAGTAATGTGTAGAAAGACGCATAAAATGATTGATGATGATTGCAACACATAACTGTCCCACTGCTGGACCTAAGTCTCCTCTCACTTTGTGAGGGGTACATCTACCACGCTGGCCAAGTGCGTATTGGCAGACTTCACATACCTTTGAAAACATAACGGAGCACTTTTAGGCTGAGATCTATAGACGATACTTAGCCTTAGCTCAGACTTTACTTACGAAAAACTTTGCAGGTGTATTGCATGTAATGAAACCAATATTGGTATTATGACATTAGCTGTCTTAGCTTATGCTGAGCACAATCTCAGGCTAAGTATTGTCTATAGATCTCAGCCTTAGGTTGTGCTGTTTTCCTCGCGATATTTTAATTCAACGCAACAAATGATAATTAATTTGTAAGATGCACATACATAACTATAATGTATTTTGATAATTAGAGATGCGTGCAGAATTCGAACCCAGGTCCTACTGTTTAGGAGACCAACATTCAAACCAGTACTATCATTGCTAACCACATGACTATCAGTCCTATTTTCTGTATATCCTAGTTTAATTTCTACGGCTCTCATCCATGAACTTAAAGTCAATTTACATTTATAAATAATAATATGTAACCGGTTTATGAAAGAAATAAAAATATTAAAAAGAAATACGAAAAAAACCCCAAAACATTTTGTAGATAAACGTAATATTTCTTCATCGCTCAACATTTTATTAAATTCTGCGCCATATATTATGTGTAACATGATATTGATAAAATAATATATTATGAAGACAGCTATTTAGTATGTTCGCATCTATTTCCATAATTTCCCATGAGATAGGTACAAGAATATAGAACGTGTATAACGTCTACAAATTGTTTTATCAACAATTGCTTTTGTTTTATTTTCGCCTCGAAAACAATAGGTATTGCTATTCCCTGACAGATGAATTCGATTCGACGTTCGTTTCTTTTGGTACATATGTAAGTATTACAATTATTAACATACAAGGTGATTTTGACGTGACAACGTCTTATAATTCGATAGAGCCGGTGGCACGCATGAAAAAACGTGACTCATGCGTCGTTACCGGCGTTACCGTAACGGCGGAGCACAATCGGCCTTTGCGTTCGGCAGCGTTCGACATCCGTCTCTCTCCTACTTGAGTGAGCCATGCGTCTGCGTGGACAGCTGCTATACTATAGTACATTTACAAAATCTATTAAACAAATGAAATTAAAATTTTCTTTTGAAAAATGCTACCATTCCATCAGTATTTTCTTAAGACGTTGTCACGTTCAACTATCGTCAGTAAACCGACTTTACAGACGACCAATTTTTTAATTCACAAGCTATTCACGAGGATATGAAAGAACAATGTTAAAGGTTATGATTAAAAATATAAAGTCAAAATTCTACACGATAATTATTATTTCAAAAGTGGCAATCAAGATTATCTAAAAATACGCGGAATGTATGGCAAACAGCTGCGTAGGTACTAAACCGGCCCGCCGGCGGCTCAGCGGCCGGGTTAATGACCTTGTTTATACCGCGCGGTCGAGTATGTCTACATTATCGGTTTGTAATGGATAATTACGTCAAAATTTAAGCAACCTTTTTTATAACATATTTGGAACGAGAATCGAATACTGAGTACCCCCTATTAATATTCTAACTGACTAAAAAATCACCTTGTATAATGCTGACCTATATGTGTGTGTGTGCCTTCATATACATAATTATGTATATTATATCGTCAATAATGCAATATGCACTTAAAGGAATTTCCGACAGTGAGAGAAAGTAATTAAATTTACGTGTAATAAATTAGAACATTCCCATTCTAATTCCATTCGATCCTTGCAAACAAAGTAACAAAACACTTGTCAACAACACAAAAAGTTGTCTAACAAATTCCGAAGAGATATCGCCGAATGATTACACAAAGGACAACTATAAGCCAAATTACAGATAACAAGAACTTCGGATACGTTTTATCTACCCCTCAATTTTCTCTTTGTATTTGTAAATTAGCGCTTATTGGTGACGACCGGATTCTTTGACAAAATTTATCTTCTGGACAGAATTTTCCTTCCTCTTCTATATCTTGCCTGCTCCAAATTAGTTTATAACTACTTGTTGTGTTGTTATATTATTTGCTGATCTAATTAAGATTTTGAGCCGAATTAATTCATGATCATAAATGTTGTCGTTGTCAGAATATTATTTCGTGATTTAAAATTAAAAAGGAATTGAAATTGAATTTGAAAAAAAATGTATGATGTGGAATCTTCAAGAGGAGTGAACAGGCTTTTATAAGTTAACTAGTGGTCCCAGCGTACTTCGTACCGCTTTATAATTAAAAAATGTTTTAGTGATATATCGACAGCAACGCCACCTACCGGGTCCAATTGTGAATCTAAACCATTCTCGGATCCACCTGAAGACACACAAAAAATTTCAACCAAATCGGTCAAGCCGTTTAGGAGGAGTTCAGTCACATACACACGAACACAAGAAATATATATATTAAGATGCGTTCAACATCTTGAAATTAAGTGATCGACAAAGTTAAGCAATAGCGGGCACGGTCAGTAGTTGAATGGGTGACCGCTAGTGGCAAAAATTTATTGGGCGTTTCCGTGCTTCGGGGGGCACGTAAAGCCGTCGGTCCCGGTTGTAATCAGTTGGTAGCAGTCGTTAAGCCATGTCAGAGGCCTTTGGGCGGCATAAAAACTTTCGACACTTGGGTTGGCCACTAACCCCTCTACCAATGCGCACTGGAGCAGAGTGGTGGAGTCTGCTCTAGGCCTCCTTAGGTATGAGGAGTGACCCGTGCTCAGTAGTGGGCAAATTAATGGGTTGAAGCCAAACAGATTTTACCTAGTTTATGTACGTAAAGTACTTTTTAATTTGCGATGTTTTTCAAAAAGTAATAGTTGTTTCCTTTTTTTTCTCTTTAGTATCGACAAATTTCCGAAATAATTTATAGAAATACGCAATAACACAAAAAGGCCAATCCATTAAACTTAATGTATGATATCAGAGCATTGCGATTCGTCAGTGATATTCAACTTATATTGTTTATAAATCCTTGCGTGCAATTAATTGTATCGATCTTTATAATATTATTTATTTTTATTGAATATTTTTAATAACACATAACCATGCCTAATAATTATGTGCCCGTAGCCTAGTTGGTAGTTGCCCTGCCCGCGAAGCAAGAAGTTCCGGGCTCAATTCCCGGCCGGGGCCTATGTACATATAATGTATATAAATATTTGTTTTCGGGTCATGGTTATTAGTGATGTCTTATTTGTGTTGTACGCCGCTACCGCGACACAGGAATTCCTAATGCGGGGATATTAATGTGTTAGCGTTTATTTAAAATTATTTTAATGAGAGAAAGATTTTAAATTTTTGAATAAATATTTATTTACTTATCTGAGTTATATTTTAAAATATTATTCCATTGATACGAAATCATATTTTGAATCATAAACGGAAATAAATTTAAAAAAATAAGACAATTTAGTCTCAATTTATTACACTAAGGGCCAGTTTCACCGGTTCCGGATAAAGTTCCGGATAGCCCTAGGAACTCAACTCCCAGATAAACTACAACTTTTGGCATCTCAGGTAATCTGATAGAAGTGACAGAGAAAAGTGTTGGTTAAGGTATCTGCCAGTTCAAGTGGCTGTTAGGCGTTATCTGACGGATAAAAAAATGTTTCAAGTGGCGTTTCTATAACACATTAGGAATTTGAACTGTAATAAATCATATTATTATGAATCGTACTATTTTCGTTCTATAATGATAAAATTATACTTGAAAATATTAAAAAAAGTCTAATTGGATTATTTTGAACAAAAAGTATTTTATTAATTAAGTTTTCAAAATAATTTTCAAATGACAATAATTTACGTAGTAGTAACGAAACGCAAAAAAGCGACGTTGCCGCTCCGTCAACTGTTAAGTCACTAAGTGGCAGATAAATTCCTAGGGCTATCCGGAACTTTATCCGTAACCGGTGAAACTGGCCCTAACACTTTACTGCACTAAATAGGTAGATACAATACATAATGTATTATGGCAATAATCTTATTTGAGGGACTTTATAAGAATATGGACCAATGTTATTCGGAATAAAAATTTACGCCAAAGTTGGGAACCGCTGTGAAGATGCATTACCAGCCGATAGTATTCAACGGCGCATGAAAAGTGTGATCTGGGCATTTGCTCTATTAGTTATGACGAGTATAACTTTTATGGATATGATTCAGTTCGAGTTGCATGATACTTTTATTCGGTTTTCTATTGGAGTGCTATTAAACATATTGGATATCCTTTGCTGGCAATGCAAATCGAAAAACTTCGTATTAATGGCGGAAAAACGATGCTCCGTGGTATATTTGCAAAATTTATTCACGTTTTTATAATTAATTAAATTGTTTTCTACTCAATCTACGTTTGTAGGTAAATATGTTTTGTAATCAAGTAAATACCCGGAAGGTTCTTTATTCAATTCTTTCAAACTACACGAGAATAAGGTGTCAGGTGTATAAAAGGCGATCTTATCTTCTGGACGACTTTTTAAAGAAACGACAAAGAAAAATAAAAGGAAACAGCATGTAGGATTGTTGATAGTACTTACAGTATAAGTACTGACTGACAGTGTGTCAGTCTTATCAGTCTGTTTATACCAGATTTCATACAATTTGGTGTTATATAATGAAGAACAATATCTTTAATTAATTCGTCTCTACTAGATTGATCTTAACAGTTTCTTCATATTTATGGTAAAATACGAAGAACCTGTTGTTCTTCATATTCATGAAAAAATATGAAGAAACTATTGTCATCATAAAATTGACATGTCGATCAGGTGTTTTGTGAACCTACCTATCGTAGTCGAACTACATACATGTGACTAATTAATCTAATTAATTAATTAAGATTAGCCACAGTAGTAAAAGATTAATTATTTTTCATCAAAATAAAAATAAATACATAAAATAAAACATTTTAGGCAGAATTTATGTAATGACAAAGAAAGCCCGAAAGCAAATGCGACAAATCTGTCACTGCGTCTGGTCAGAATCGAACCTGCAACACTTTGCTCTGCAAACAGGGTTACTACCAATTTGTAACTCCGTCGTCGTCTCATGCTCGATGACATCCACGCAATTGGAACTGAAAAGCTGGTCAATACTGATAACTATATTTTTATCGTTTTGAAATAACTGAAGTTAAAAGGATAATATTTAAATCGCAAATTAATAACTCAGTGCGCCATTCAATGATAACAGAACGTTTCTGTTACAGAAACGAATTTACCAGTTTCCATCGATTTAAATTCCATCATTGCTAGGAAAATATAATTGAACTTTGATACTTTGCACCGAAACTTAATTATTAATCCGCAACGAAACCGAATGTGAATAGGAAAATCTTATTTCACTGAAATACTTTAATTTAAAGTTTGTTGCCGCTATTCCTAGGCGGTATTCGTGCGAGCAAACTGCGCTTCCTTATAAGCTTATTTTCTTCAGGACTCGAAAATTTTCTTTAGATTAGTTTCTCTTGTTGAGGAAAATAGGAAGGAATAAGGAATAATAAGTTCGGTCGCCTTTTAAATTGGAACTCGCTTCTTTTACGCCAAGATTTTTACTGTCTCGCCAGCGTTGTGGAAACAGCATTGGTTTACTTATTAGCTGTTTATATTGTTAAAACTTTAATATTAAATCAAAAGAAAATTGCGAGTTTGCGTTCGCTCCCTTTTCTGCTGTAGCCAGGCAATACAAACTTTTATTATAATAATAAACTTATTTGTTTACTTTGTTTTCGTTTCTGAAATAGATTAATGATATTTGCAATTTAGTCTAAAAGTAGTTATCATGGATACAAATAATATCAGGATTTACGTGACATTCATTTCGTAAATAATCTAAAATTATAAACATAATATTTATAATAATAAAATCAACTTGGAACTGTTGAAAAGTGGTAGTGGTTGGTGGTGGTTGTAAGCTACCTAATACGGCCAATATTTGTCTTTTTAATATTTTTTTACCTACATGTACTTAAACAGATATTCGAATCCAGGATATAAGAATACAAAAATAAGACAATAATTAAAACATGAGTTTAAAATGTGCGATTAAGTTATAATTAATAAATATGTATAATGTTTTTTTTTGTTTTCCGCAATCTCAAATAAATTGTTGTCAATTAATCAATGAAAGCAGCAGCAGCTACTTAGTAGAAGTATATTTAGTAATTGGCTTTTATAAGTGTATTTGTTTTGTGATATTCTGTTATTTTTTTTTAAAGAACAGTTGTGTTGCTATCCCGAATAAAATAAATCAACAAAAATTATTTTAGCTACCAGAAGCTTTTTGTAGGGCATTATAATTAATAGTTTATTACCTCATAAAATATTTCTTTACTATACTTTCGCATTTTCAAATGCATGAAAGCAATCATGAGGGACCAATAAAATTAACTAGGTTATAGGTTAGATTAAGAAATTGGCTATCAAACTTGAATTGCCAGGAAACTGAAGAACTACTTACTAAGTATCATTTTATTACTGTATATCTACTCACGCACGGCCACTCACGCACATTTAGGTACACACATTAAAGGTACGAGTAGAAACATTTTATTTGACAGAATTTTAAATTATATTAATTGAATTATCTTCTAAAATAAAAAGTTAATAGTCAAGTTTCTAAGTCAGGTTGATTCTAGATTTTATTAACAACATGAATAACTTAAAAAATATGAAAAATAACAATTCCTTCCAATTATGTGTTGTGCATGGCATATACGTACGACACAGGGAATCTAGTATGGTTGAGTGTGTAGCGTCATTTATTTATTTACTTATTATTATTACTATTCATTATCTCGGACACTACATAGATGTAATTTATTGTATTGTAATTAAAACTACACAGATAGGTTTTCTGTTCGGAACTACCGATACATCTACAAGAGGCTAAATAGGGAATTTACTCAAACGTCGTGGGGACCTACTGGATTGTGAAGGTTAGATGCAAAAAATAAAAAAAGTTTGTGATGTAAACCTTTTATTATAGATCTACGAATTTACAAAAATAACTGTAACAGTCATTTAATTTTGATTGGTATGAACAAATCTACTGTAGCGTGATAAACTGGTACAAAGATATGCCTCACAATGAATTGAATTAAAATAACATTCCATTTTAGCTTTGTTTTTGTTCTTTATCGAAAATATTTCACAGTTTGCCTCCAATATGGCGCTAACTCAATCGGAGCCTATACTCGCCACATTTTCGCGGTTCATTGGATATAAAAAGAAAATAGCGCTTTAAAAGGGATCCAGGAGCCCTTTTAACGTTTTTGTCCAATTTCGAGACGATGTTAGTCCGTGCCGTAAGTTTGCACAAACAGGGGTCCAACGATTCGTAAAAAGGATTGAGTGATACAATTACCTGTACGCACAATTGGTATTATTCTTATTCTTATAAAATGCCTATAAAACAATAAATTTGTGTGCATGGGATTCTGAGATTCAGATTGTTGAGTCATGTGTAACTATAAATTTTATTTGTGTTTTATTCTTGCACGGTCATAGGATCAACTGCCCGACAAACACCATCCAAGAATCAATTATGAAAATTCTTTGCATTGACATAAAATAATAATATCAATATACATTCAAACATATTTATTCGAGTTCATATTTCATAATTATAATATGCGAAACCAATAAAACTTGGGTAGTATTTGAAATTTATTAAAATTCTGTAAAAAATGTATTTTCCTTTCTGTTCAAAATGAAAATTCCAAAAAAAATGAACTACTACCAAACTGCACAAAAAACGTTTCTATAAAACAAACATAGCATAACCATGCCGATTCGCATTTCGTTTGTCGGCTAAACTTAGATTTTAATTTTGACGCGAAACATGGGAGTCTATTTCCAGCTAAAAATCCAATATCGACTACGTTGGACACGACCAAACTTGGAACAATCGGTGAATGAAAACAGTAGACCGGCCGTCGAGCTTTTTTAACGTTTTAAATAAATAAATCTGTTTATTCCGCGAATGAAAAACGTTTAAGCCATAGCGAACAAGCAAACGAAATTTAATTTGGACAACATCGTTTTCATAGTCTGCACGCTCCGACAATTTGTGCTCTAATTTTCTATCCGGTTTGAACCGGAATTGATGACCGAATAAATCCAGATAAGAAGTTTGAAGTAAAGACTTTTCTTTCTCACCGTTCAGGTTCTAGAAGTTTCGAATAATATTTATGGGATCTTTTTTGGATACAATGTATGTTTTGTGAGGCCGTCGAGTCTTCACTCTTTATTCTACAGACGAATGTTATGGTTTTCATTTTATTATGATACGGGTACTCACGATATGTATTTTGAAACGCCGATATTTCGACCCAGTTGCATGGATCGTGGTCACGGCTGAACGAGTGTCACCTGTCAAAATATCACAATAAAATGAGTACAATCCGCCGATGAGTTAAGTTTAAAATCATATATTATGGTTTTGATCATTATATCTAAATCTAATCCAGTGACCACATGAGACCTGCATCTGCAACTTACATCTGAACGTAAAGAAAATTCAGGTTTATTATGTTTCTCAAATATGTTCATATTAAAAACCATGGTTTCATCACCATCTTAAGTAATACTCAAATTCTTGTCTACTGCTAGTTGGAAAAACCTTCAAGTCAAGAAAGACCTTCTCTCGTGATGAAACGACGTAGGAGAAGACTCAAATTCTTTAAGAAAGAAATCGGACAGTTTTAAATGTTTTTTTTAATTTTTAAATCATAATGTACAGTTCCATTTAACCATTCTTGCTTTATTTGACAAGACGACAACTACGTGAACACATTTAAAATTTCGTATAATTTAATTTGATCCGAAGTAACTTAGTGCGAATGAGAGTTCATGGGGGAAAAGTGTCACGTAGAGAATAGGTGCGATTTTCGCAAATGAGCTGATCAATATTCAAGAGGCAAACGTCTTACCGTAACAACAGAACAAATTCGAAAGACGAAGTATCGGCAGCGGCCAGCCCTTAATGCAATTATCATAATGGCGACCAATAAAAGAGAGGTTCTGAATTCCTGACACAGCTTTAAAAAGTACTATCAAAGGTGCCTAAGGCGGAAAACGTCGCATCTTATTTAGCACCCTCCCAGAAGAGGGTCCTATCGGGCCCTCACCTAATCACATTAAGTACAATGAAAAAGCTCAAGATAAAAAAGGACGAAACAGATTTGCATAAACCGTCAAAGTTGATTAAGTATACTTACTTGTAAATTTAAATATCATATAGATTTCAGAAAAATAATTATAGGGACTTCAGTTTCAACATTATAATTTTATAACATAGGGTTATCACGGAGATATACATACATATCAACATTCATGCTGATAACATAGAACTGTATCTGAGAAAATCTCTGTTTAATAGAGTCAGTCTCTCTTATCTATAATTCACCATGTAAGAAACCGCCCATCGTGATAATAACTATAATTTCTGATACCTAATAATAAAACCCAATTTAATAAAATTATATGTAAACCTGTTTTTGACAATGTACGCGTGACAAAATTTCAACACAGCTTATTATAGTGACAATCAATGTCCACATTCGTTCTTTCACTCGCTAAATGAGTGTGGCTCCCTAGTTTAATATTATACAATACGGGCAATTCTATTCACATCTCTGACAAGTCGATCAGGCGTGAACTCTTTTATATTTGGAGTCACGTGTCGACCGACGTCCAGGAAACCGACAGCGACGTACGAATTTGAGCGAATCTAATGCACTCAAAACCGTACGACATCGAAAGTTGGGGCGAATGGGGAACGAAACAATGAAATAGAATAAAACGAATTGGGAGACACTATATTATTTGCGGAAAAATCAATGGTGAAATGCTTCCGATACGAACATTGGAAGCGGCGACAGGAAGACGGATCATTATTATTACTGTCCACAGTATGAATAGGAGCGTGCCGACGCGCTTCCGTAGTACGCTTACTTTCGAAAGATGGCTTTATAAAAGCTGTTATTTAGCTGTCACACTGCGCCCTTGCATGTTATTCGGAGGTGTGTTTAGTCCAAATTAATGAAAATGACATAATAATGTTCTTTTCATGTCATGTCAAAGGACAGACGAACACGTTTACGTCACGTAATCACCTCCGCTCTAAGACATCATTCTGTCCCTCCAAAGCATCACCAAAGCGTTTCCTGACATGAAGAAAATGGGAAGTCCCGTCCGATCCCTTTCTTTCTTTTTTCTTCTTTCTTGACCGGCAACGCATCAGACGACGGTGACCATCTACCATGAGGTGGCTCGTTTGTCAGCTATTTAAATAAAAAAATGCCTCACATAGCATAATAACTTTAAAGAAAAGGGACTCATCAGTGAATAGAAGGTTAGCTTGGACTAAAGTGAGTTATTTTACATCTCCAAAACTTAAAAGAATTTGTAAAATTCAGTCATGCTAAAACGAAATAAATCGTCTGCATAAAAACAGAAATTCCAAATCTTCAAACGATGCAGTCAACTTTTCTTCACTCTATAACGAAATTCATGATCAAATAAAGTCTGACAAATTTAATCTTTAAAGGGAGACAAAGATCATGCGCCCTTCTTCGTTTTATTGAAGTATTTCAAACTAAATTGGAGCTGTTAAGGGTGAAATTCTGTTTTATTTTATAGTTCCATATTTTCCTCGATGTACAATTTGGTGAGACATTCATCAAAACGGTTATTAAGCTCTATCTTAGGGTTCCATGCATCCAAGAAGAACTCCTTTAATTGATAACTGGCGTGCTTGTCTACCATATCTTATAGTTTCCAAATACAAACATTTAATTAGATATTTTCACATGTACAAAATAATTGGTTGCCAAGATTACACTTTTTTATTTCAACAAACACTAAATTATATTTGAATGAAAAAGGCGACTCGTAAGTCTGGTGCAAGGTGCGACTGGTGCAAGGCTATGAGTCTTGGATTCGGCACCCATCGGGTACATGTTTGTGAGATAGATAAAATAAATTAATAAATACTCACATACTCTACCCCGCGTTAGGTTATAAGTGGCGTGGACACATCTAATAAAACGTAAAATGTTGTGTTTTACACCAACGCAACGACCCGAAAAGAAACTCATATGTGTCACATAAACGTCTACCCCGACCGGGAATCGTACCCGAAACACTGCAGGCAGAGTCTCTAACAACTGGATACACCAACACAGGGTAAGCACATAGCATAAGTATACTTATGATACATAGTATAAACGAAATTTTGTATTTATCGACACTATCAACGACGCAGTCCGATACAAACTTGACTATATTGTTCAAACACCAAAACCTGTATGATTACTACTCGTAAATGTCACAAAACACCAATGAAAAATTGCTTTATATCTTCTCTTCTCTTGGCCATGAACGCTATGTTTACGGGTGTCCATGGGCGACAATTTTTCGTAATGTATTTTATTTTATACTTAAGTACATGACAATTTCGTTCCCCCATCGATAATGACAGCAGATAACAGTCGAACTACGGGCCCGAACGCACCCGCATGCGTTGTGCATTGCCGACATGAATGAGATAGTTTTGATTGCATATCGAGATTGACTATCTTTAATAACCGGGTGTTGTGGTTAAAGTCTATCGAATTTTTCACATAATCAAATAAACAAACCCAACTTTAAGCTTTAATCTTCAAGAACATTATGGACAATTCTCAATTGTACAGGTTTTCTCAGTGGCATCGTTTTTGTAAATTAGATGTGTGCGTAGTTTTGGAACCTAGCTTCGAAACGTTAAACACCACCTGGTGTTCAACTATTTAACGTCTGTTTAACGTTCATACCTCTGGGCTATCACTGCTATCTACATTAAAAACTTACAATTTTACCAATTTCAAAAGGTCATGTAACAAATATGTCAGATACTTTAAAGTTTAACTTTGGCCCAGAAACATTGGTGACAGAATCTTAGTTCAAATTATGAAAGTAAATCCATGCACCCCACCAAAGGATCCACCCCACACTTTACAAGTCCATTAGCAGATAAATAGATGCAATTTATTACATTTACCAATTTACATACATTCTGTAAAGACACGGGGTATTTCTGGAGTTAAGGATCGGGGTGCTAAGGGGATCTGAGAGTCGTAGATGAAGTAATTTCAGAGGCGGCATAATATACTTCTCTGTTTATCCTGAGATATAAGTTAAATAATGACTTAGTTTAGGAGGTAGGAGGAGGGTGACCCCGGCTAAAAATTAGTAATAGCGTAATAGCTTCTAACCCTGCACCGTTTAGAATCCGTAGCACCGTAAAATCTAAATCGAATTAGAATTCGATTTAGAATTTACTGCAAACTGGTAAATTTTAGCGGGTTAACATAATTGCATACCTTAATTATTCAAAATCAGCAAAATTTATTTCTTTTTCATCTTTTTACCTTTTTTTTTACTTGTATTTTACTTAAATAGATAGAGTTTCGTTATTTAAATATAGCAGTTTCGTCACTGTTTTCATTCGGTAGGTACCTACAAGCAAATTAATACCAAAAAACTGAGTCTCGTCAATTAGAGGTATAAATTCCTAATGCCTTATCTATCTTATCTGCATATTAAGCTTCACGTAAGCTAATATTACATTTTTCTTGCTTTTAACGGTTCAAAAAGGGAAATTAAGAAGTGTATAACTGTTTTTAACAGGGAAAATAAGAAGTTAAAAAGTGCATGGGTGTTAGCTGTAGGTATGTATGACATTTTTACTAGGTACTAAATTAGTTACCTACAGTATTAAAAAGTGGCCAGAAGTCAGTATAGACTTAATTTGTCAAAGTTTTGTAAGTCAGACAAAATAAAGGTCAATATTCATATAAGTTAGTAGACAAGTAATGATATATCTAAATGATGGTCGCATAAAATCACACTCTCATTGGGATTGGGAATAACACAAATATTATTGAAAAACAGTTTTTAAATAAATAAAAGAATACAAAATATGTTCATAGTAAAACATAAAACAATATCAGTGCATTTACTAATCTTAACTTTTAAACTTACCAAACGTTATACTACATTTACCCTGAGCAAACAAAATTTAAGCAACATTAAAAAATAAGGCACGCCGAAGCAAGCTCGGGTAAGTTTAAATGGAATTTCTCTATTA
Organism: Ochlodes sylvanus; assembly: GCA_905404295.2. Taxonomy (NCBI): domain Eukaryota; kingdom Metazoa; phylum Arthropoda; class Insecta; order Lepidoptera; family Hesperiidae; genus Ochlodes; species Ochlodes sylvanus. Next base: position 8,507,243 of record FR990135.1, read on the forward strand.
GAGACATTCGACAAATTCGCAGACTGAGTTTTGCATTAGTGGACTGTCGCTAGCGTCCGAAGCGTGACGTGTGTGATGGTAACGGAACAAATGGAACGTGAGTGGAAAAAGGAGCTTAGAATAGGAAGCATGAATTAATAGGATTTTGGTGCTAATCTTATTGCAAAATATGTGGCTTCAACCCATCAATGGCCTACTATTGAGCACGGAGCTCAAACCAAGTATAAGGAATACTTGGTTTACCTTTATAACCTATGATTGGTTGAGGGGTTTGTGGCCAACCCAATAGTCAGAAATTTTTATGCCACCCGAAGGCATCCGACCTAGCTCAACGACTGCTACCAAACGGTTACAACCAGGACCGACGGCTTTACGTGCCCTCCGAAGCACGGAAGAAATTTTGCCACTAGTGGTCACCCATCCAACTACCGACAGCGCTCGCTGTTGCTTAACGTGATACAGGGTTAAGAGCGCTCCAAAACATCTACATAATATGTACGAGTAAGTAGTACCTACTAGTAAATTTTGTCATGCCTTGCTTGCATGCATAGAAGTGAAGCTAATATGCAGCGTGTAAGGATACATGTTACACGATTTTCTAAACAACATGTGGACTAAAATATCCCATGCCCCAGCAGTTACACAAGGCGGGGTCAGAGGAACCCGTAGCATCAGTCGTGCGATCTACTGATCTAGATGCTCTCAGATACACTCCCATTTTATTGGCTTTACATTTACATTGTTAATTGTAAATCTATGCCATAATATAGGTTAAGCATTTGAATGCATTTCTTGGCTTTTTGTTTAAAATACTGGCCGATCGAAGATTCGCTTTCGATTTTTCGGTCATGGTTTCGGTTTTGGACAAATATCAGCCGGAACCTTCAACCTCTGTAAATAGATTAACAGGGCTCACTGCAACTCTCTCTTCGTAATTGAGGAGCCCTAGGGCGTCATACCACGCAACTCGAAGCCCATACGAAGCGACAAAAAGTTTATATGCCTCCTGAAGAATGGCATAATTATTGATATCCAACGTGCCCACTGAAGCATGGAAGTGCTCAAGAAAATTTTCCACTAGCAGTCACAATCCCAAAACAAAATAAAACGGTATAATACCTCCGTTGTTTAATTTCAACAAGAAAGCAAATTAATCAATTTCACACGCCGCGCGCCGTATCTTACAAATATTTTATTGAGTTTCGCAATAAGTTATACAATAAACGAAATAATTCCAACAATCCTTCTTACACTGAATTTATTAGGGGTCGCTCTCACGCCCTACTGTAAGTAGCCTTTACGAAAACGGGCGTTTAAATTCCAAGAACAGAATTGTCTCCATATATCACTGGAACATAAATTCTGGGCCCTATAAAAAGTGAACTTCTCCCGTAACCCTCATTGCAACACCGTCCCGTCTGTTTCTTATTTCTTCGACGCGAACTAGAAATGGAACTGATTGTTTTTATAGCCACTGGATTTTGTGAGCCGGAGTCTTCAACTTCAAATCTATTTGAAACACGTGTACGAAATTTCATTGGTATATATTGGCGCAGCGAGGGAAAACTTGTGATGATATCAAAAATACGAAAAGTATAAAAGTATTTATTGCGTTGTTTATATTTAAACGGGATAAAAATCCGATCCAGTCTATAATCCTCGTTGAATAATTCGAAATCTCATAAATCGAATCGAATGTAATCCTATCACGTTATTGCTATACAATTTCGGGGGATCGAATAACAAACATGAGTCATTGCGCTCCCGATGTAATTTTCAAAATCCGAAAGTCTCTGATGCCCTAGCACGAATGCTCTCAGTGTTCCGTAGCCCTAGAACGACGCCCTACAAATATTGGCGAAACTTGAGGTCTCTCGGTTAACTGACAGCGGGTGATATATATCCCAATGTTATCTCAAATTATTTTGACCAAACTCCGTCGTTACCCCTACTATTGCTCCCTAAATCAAAGTGTTCGTCGCGTCACAGCTCAACAATAAAAAAGGGAATATTTATTCGTTATTTGTTGTCGGTTTTTATTAAAATAAAGGAACTATCTGCCTGCGCACCCTTCCTGGGTCTTTATCTAAGATCAGGATTGCATAAAATTCACATCCCTCTCTCGGTTTGTCAGAAGCGGATTGGGGCGCATAGAACTACGCATCTCATTTTCATGTCGATCGTTGCTTAAAATGCGTATTATCTTTTACATCTCTGCCTGGATGCATATAGGAGTACGATACTATAATGTCGTACTTCTGCTTGCTGAATCATAAGAATTTTAAATTGTAAAACTAGGGTAAGTGTCATTAGTCATTACGCACTGTCGACGAATAGCTGGCGACTCGGTCGATGGCGACTGTGACTTACTATAGTTTAAAATTTTAAATAGGTGTTTACGCACTTGCTCGTCGGTCGCCCGAGCGACTTTGCCTATGTCTTGGTTGCCGAGAGATTGAGTCGCCGGCGACTAGTCGACAGTGCGTAATAGCTCTTAATCAGTATTCCACAATATTTTATCTAATAACACAATTTAGTACAAGATGTAATTACGTAGGTTTTATCGTTCGATTGGGCGTAAGATAATAAGTACAATCGTAAAAAAGTACAATACAATATGTGTATGTGCACTTTAAACTTAATTTAAAGCCGAACAACATTTCCATAAGATCAAACTTCGAAAACGAAGCGGGGAAAGTAAAGGGTGGCACGAACGATGTCGCACTCAGCGACACGTGTTGTACGCCCGCGGCGGATTTGCGACAAAACCCTAATGCACTGAATTTGAATCATCAATTTAATTCCGGGGATTTTCGTTATGTTTATAGTACCTGGAGCTAGGGAACGTTTGGCACGAATCATGATTGTGAAACTTGGGTCTTGCAGAGAGCGTTACGAGTTTAGGTGCGGCGTGTGGATGTGCCAAGTTGTGGTTAGTGCAGTCGACGATCCTGTCGCTGCAGCCATATTACTTGCAATGTGGTTGGGATGTGAGATTATGTTTTGATTACTTTCCCGGCGAAAAGTAGCGTGGAATGATTCTGCTTCGGACATACGTAAACATTTGTGAACAAAATCCGTCAATTATATTTTATTTATATGACACCAAAGCTTATGCAATATTGTCACTAGTGGTCAAAAATCAGGAGATAAATGACTTTACAGCTCATTAGTTATTAAACCATCCTGCCGAACCAGTATTTGCTAAATACCCGATTTGTGGGTGACATTTGTGAATGAATATGCCACGGAATTACGCGTATTATTAGCGTTTGTTACATTTTCAATTTTAATCTTCCTTTAGTAATCATGGCCCTCTTTGTTTAATTTAGATCTATAGTTATAAGTAAAGGTACTAAATTAGTACCATTTTCCTGTATTATTCAGTACATTATGTCGTCATGCCTACGTTACCTTAACCACCGCCAGTTACAAAGTGGTACAATTACAAAATTATTGTCCTTAGTGCATTTAGGCCGCGTTATATAACCGTACCGTAATGGTTTCGGTGCAGCGGGCAATTATTTACAGGAATAGACCAATTAATAACGAAACCGTCCAGCCCTGTACGATTGTGATACCGCTAGATCAAGTTACTAAATTTGTAGAAATGGGCATCTATATACTCTTATCTTAATGGTTTGAGGGCTATTCCGTTTCGTTGTTTCATTAGTAACTTAGTAAGTTGTAGTTAACTCACCCAAAACATACATTTTATCAACTTTGTTCAGGATAGCCTACACTAAAAATACTTCACCACCCTGGCGTATTGTATTTGAAGAACTTTTGCGCATTCATAGCTTAACGCTATGGTAGTTTTCGTCTAATCTATCTCCTTACTAAAATTAACATGACTTATAAGTACCTAGATTATGCTAATTATAAAAAGTGTCATACTCGCTGGACTTTGATTTAGCGTTAAGAAAGCTCAGATCTCTGACAGGCCCGGGAGAAGGATTCGAATGACAGGTATTTTAGTTACTAAATAACACTACTTAAGCAATGTTTTTTATGTTAATATAACCGCAAACGATTACCTATTCGATGAACATTAACTTAATGATGACGAAATGTTAACGTACGTACGAACGGTACGAAAGTACATTATGAAATTAAACTCAGCAAAAATTGTTTGATGAATTTTTAACTTTATAACCTGTACTTATGATTGCATTTGGAAAATCCCTCAAGATTCTTCAAACTTACCTATACTATGTTATAACCTTGTACGAGCTTTGAACCCTTATCTTAATCTTAATTTGTGACATTGAAATGTTATATGGAACTTGAATTATTTTATAATATCTTTGAAGCGCCCAAAGCTTTGAACTGTGTGAATAAATATGATTAGAGTATTCAAACATGTTAAGAAACATCTGGGTCGCTGCTTTTAAGGGCACTTTGGAGCGATAGCCGGGATTTGATCAGAAGAACCCTTCGGGCGGCATTAAGATTAAAAGACTTTCAGATTGACCTTGTAACGAAAAAAATCCGCACTAATTGATTGACTTCAACCCTTTAATGGGTGGCAAAAAAAACATCCGACACATGGGTTGGCCACTAACCCCTCCACCAATCCGCACTGGAGCAGCGTGGTGGCTCTGCCATTGCTGCTCATGCTCAAGGCCTCCTCGGGTATGAGGAGAGACCCGTGCTCAGTAGTGGGCCATTAAATTGTCGTAGCCATTACTAGGAATGTAAGTTTCTTATCACGTGTAATGCATGCAATCAACTTGATTCATAATATTTCAGTAAGGACGAAATGTAAAACGTTTATTTTAAAATGTTTCGTAAGTGCATTCTACAAATGACATTTTTAATCAGAGGGAAGTTAGTGATGTGAATTGCGTACTAAGGGTGAGTTGCATTAACTTTTTCAATGATTACAAGCTGTTGGTTGCAGAATGCGACCTGTGTCGTAAACTTTTGGTAAACATTTTTTTTATGTATAATGTTCTTCATATTCTTCAGGTTACACTCAAAAGTTATAATTACTGAATTAAAAAAAAACCACAATGATCTCTTACCAAACATAAAGATCAGAGTTTAATGGTAAATATTTTATATTATCCAACAATAATTCATTATTGTCGAAAAGAAATACCTACTGATAATAAAACTGATGCTTCTAAAGATTGCCTAAAAGGAGTAAAGATTGGCCAAAAGGAGTACCAAAAATGTAATAATATCTATTATCCTTCAACCTCAAAGAGTTTTATTAAAAGCTAGAAAGGATTAGTTTACTCGACCGCAGAGAAAGGTCAAACCTCTCTTTTTATCTTTAAGCTTTAATACTTTGGAATACACCTTCAAATACTTCTGTAATTTCCTTTTGTTTTGGGATTTTTCCATCTGTATTACCGACGTTTTCGTAATTTAAAATTTAGTTCCCTTTACTTATTCAGTTAAGTGTCTGATTGTAGTAACAAGTAAGGTGATGATATTATTATTAATTTAAGCAAAAAATAAAATTCAAGTTTTCTGTTGTGTGTCAAAATGTTGCCAATCTCTGTCTGGCAGACAATTCCTTAATCGCAACAAGTCAGTACCGTTTATATTACGGCCTCATAATTACATAAGCACCGCGTCAATAACACTACGTTACAGCGGGTGTTCCTACTTGTTTATAATTACAACTTATCAATTAAAATATATTATGGCCATGTTTTAACGCACTAAATTAATTTCACGTAATATCCACTATTAATAATGAATAAACTACTATTATGTTACTAGCAAACTTGTTACGTAGATACAAAAAATTTACGTAACAAGTTATGTTACGTAAATTTGCGTTTCAATGAACTGATCGCCTTTAAAGCTTTTCAGTTATTTTTAACTTCTATAAAGTGATTTCCAATAGTATTTACAATTGATACAAAAACTAATTGCTATTACAAAGTAATGCTACTTTTGCCATAATACAAATTAATGATACATTAAATTTTGGAGCGGGTTGTATAGTAGCAGGACCCTACCGGTTTGGTCTAGACAAATTGTCGCACCCCACGTCCCTATTATTGCCGATATTTAATTGTTTGCGTAATTTATTTCCCGTGCAGGGCTGAATCGTGTTCGACGTTCATTGGCGGGCGAGACCAATCGAAACTTTTGGATGGAACGTAATAAAACGAATACGCGAGTGAGGTATGTTAGCTTTATTTGTAATGAGATTTTTCTTGCGCTGGTATTGCGGTATTTACAGCGTTTAATATCAAAGATGTGCCCTTAATTTATATGTAGTTATGTATTAATTTTGGCCACTAACCCATCCACCAATCCGCACTGGAGCATGGTGGATGTGGAGTATGCACTAGGCCTCCTCAGATATGAGGAGAGACCCGTGCTTAGTTGTGGGACATTCATGGGTTGAAGCCATGTATGACTTATAGTAAAAAATACTCGTAGCCAAGCGGTAACTTATATTCAGTAAAAAAAAAGACTCATCGCTCACCTCACCTCACCTCACTTGGCTTTGGCTATCTTATTGCTTACCTTGACAAACCACACCAGTATCCAAAACAATTCAACCACAGTTTAGACGACATTTTCTAAAGTTACATAATTATGTTTCTTTTTGCGAACCGATTGAAATAAAATTAAACTTACCCTAAGCTCACAACCACGACAATTCCAAAAATCATTGTAATGAGGTAGGTAGGAATATTGCTTTTGAAATACCTATAATAATATTTATTTTAGAAACACCTTGAATATACAGGCTTCGATCTATAATCTAGCCATCTAACGGTAAGCCAAGTGGTTCCTGTTCTCCGTGCACATCAGCAGCGCCAAAGGCATCAATACAATGATGCGATGCAGGCTAAGAGAAAAAATCTCTCTAACAATGGATGTTTCACAAGCACAATTAGTCAGTACGAAAAATTCTATATTTTCTTTGTATACCTCTATTTCCTTTGCACTGACTATATTAAACAAAGCAAAAAACACAATTATACAGTTAAAGCTTATAGGTACGCATAAACTTTACCATTACGTAAAGCAATATACAAGTAGAACTAGGGGCACCAGCCGTGACGCTCGTATATTTCAACTTTAGTCACGGATTTAACTGTAAACGGTTTTAATTGTGCAACCGAATGAATAATTGAGAGACGTTTGCGACGGTAAAATGCATTGTTTGACGAAAGCGTTCGTCGAGCGAAACGAATCCGTTCAGTTTGGTCACGTAATGGCCGCATCTTTGATTGTATACTTGTTTAATTAAAGACAGGTTCCAAAAACCTGTATTCTCTATTGAACTATTGGTAATCAGTAACTATATATCCAGGAAATACACCAACCTTAGAAGGTGAACTGCTAGAAGTTACCCTCTGTCTTTAATATTATTATAGCTATGTTTTATGGCCGAGCCCAACATCATAGGCGAGATCAAGGCACACCGCCTCCGCTGGCTTGGTCATATGGAGCGTATGGGAGAGGATCGTGGTGTGAAGAAAGCATATTTGGGACGACCGACTGGTAGGCGCCCTGTCGGTCGTCCCAACTATCGCTGGAAAGATAGAGTGGAAGCCGACCTGCGCGAGCTCCAAGCTAATAATTGGCAAGAAATCGCACAGGACCGAGTTAGGTGGAGAGCTCTCGTGTCGGAGGCCAAGACTCACTTTGGGTCGTTGCGCCAGAGGAGTAAGTAAGTTAGTAAGTATGTTTTCGTGAAGCATACAGTAGAGTATTGCTTGAGTCACACGCGAAACGACTCGTCGTGATCCGACTCGGCATAAGAGCTAGTTCTTTCTTTTTATCTTCTCTCTTCTTACAAAAACATTTGGTGTTACTGATGTCAAAGGGCCACTTAACATCTGGGCGACCACTTAGAATCAGGTGGTCTACTCTTTTTCCGGCTATTTACATAAAAAAAAACAGTGTTGGAAAAGGCTACTGGCAAAATATTAAAGTATATATATAATACGTTTTATCTAGTTGAGTTCAGTCATGTTGAAGTGTTTATCAACTTTGATAAAATGTAGGGTAATCACAGTAGCAAAATTGCTTCCTTGGTTCCGCTGATTCGATCGATTTCTTCATCAATCCACTCAGAGGCAATGAAGTGGAAAACGTTCCAGGCGCTATTAAGACCATATTTTGGAAAAAAAGGCATATGAGTAAAAGACATACCATAGTAACACACATACAAGGAGTGTACAACGTCAAAAGAGTTTCCAAAACAAACAAAAGAATTACAGTCAAAAGATAACCCATAATACCTAAGTTTAAAAACACCGATAACGTTGTAAGTAATCTCTATAAATAAAGAATAATCGATAAGTCTTTTAATAAAAGCGAAAGCGCCAGAGATAAAGATAAAGAGACAGTAAGAGTACACGTTAATTCATTTACACGATTAAGCGTAATCTAGGTATGTCCATCACTGTATCGATAATGGCCCAGTACCTAATTTATCCATTCCGACCAATAAGACCAACGGCCTTTATTCGTGAATGCTTATCTTAATAACTTCTCAGAGATAATACCCCAGTGATAGGTTAAGGATTCCCCATACGATAATAATACTAATATAAATAATCTTATCGAATCTATTACGCATAAAATGGAGTGCAGTTTGCGAAGAAACTTGCACCATTGTGTACTCGATTTGTTCGTTTGGTTTATCAAAATTTAAGGTATAAATTACATTGATTTGTAATTTAATTCAATTTGTTGAATATTTTTTATGCCACATGTAATTCGAGGGCCAAATAAAATATTATTTACATTGCAGTTACCGCAAATATCTACCACTTACGAGTACAGCATGTTGGAAAGCTCCTAGCGCATTTATGTATTCTAATGATATAATTATGTATCCCCATACCCTGATTTTTATTTAAGGAAATGAAAGCAAAATACAACGACATGTTGCCAGATCAGGGCTGCTCGCAGGATTAGCAAAGTGTTGTAGGTAAACATCAGAACCCCTCCTTGAAGCGATATTTGATGTTTAGCCAACAGTAGTCGTACCCAGAAAGTTTACCACGAAGGTTACTACATAGGTAACCTCTCAAAGTTAAGAATGGACCCAGTATCAATTTTGCTATGTTCTTAAGTACCTAAATTATAAATCTTCTTTCTACTCGTATATTGTTAGAATCACACCTATGAAAAAGTCATAAATCAGACGACTCGGATGTAAAACTGAGGAACATGATTATACGAATTTACGACCATCACAAAGGCTATCAGTTGGTATTAAGGAAAGCACAGATCAATTTCAACTTTCTTCGAAAAGTACTTAATGTAATACTTTATCGACTGAACTTACATTTCAGCGTCTAGACTTTTAATGTTCTCTTTAATATCGATAATAATGGGTATTCAGGAACTTTTGAATTTAGGAATCGTAAATGGGAATTTAAGGATTCTCAAATGCTATTTTCGAAAATGCATTTTCCTGGCCATTTGAAAGCAAGTTACGGTAAAGCAAAACTTCAGACACATTTTAAATGCGAATAAAAGATTATTTGTAAATATAATCACTATTTAGTGACCAATCAATTTCACAAATGGCAAGTTTGTATCCTTTAGTTCAAGCTAATCGAAACTGCTTATGGTGCACATTACCTACTCCAAAAAGGTCAAAAACCATCAATTGCGCTATATCCCTTTTTTGAAAATCCCTGCGTTTGAAAAATGTCCGTATATTTATTAAACTCAAACGGTTTAAATTTCAATATGATAGTATTTTAATGGCAACACACGACAAATGATAAATTTCATTCATTTTACATTCGACTGAAACAAATGCCCACTAGACTGTGCTGGTTTTCCGGCGAGGGACGCACCGGATTTTCCACAAAAGCTTTTCTATCATTCAAAACATGTGAAGCGGTAACAAATTTAAACCGTATAATTGAATTGTCGGCAATTAGTTTATTGTAGCCTCTACTACATTGTAATAAGATACGAGCCGATTGCACATTAATCTACGCCGGAATCGCAATACTGTGGGTTAGCGCCCTCCGGCAATTTTAATCCACGTCCACGCTTCACGCAAATTGTTCTTTCACGCAAAACGGAATGTTCCTGCCGACGTCACTGCGACAAAGGGATAACTGCAACGAACGTCGCGGTATAAAGCTGAAACCAACCGTGAAAGTAGACGTTTATTTAGTGCCTTATTTCTTTTTATGCGGACCTCGTAGAATGAGATGTTTTATGAAATTGTTTTTCCAGGACATTAGCCAGTCCTAATTATAGGCCCGCTTGAACTCCAGCCCAATTTTCCTGGACGTATTCAGGTTGACTATGACAAAGTGGGCACGGTTGGAGAGAAACAATTTCATGTAGGTGGGCTTATTAGTACTGAGTGTAATGCGAATTTTGCTCGTAACTCTGACAAATAGACTAGCTTCTTATATGCTCGCTGTGTCTTGTTTAATTTTCTGCTGTAGTTTCAGCGGGCAACTTTATGGGCACTGAATATAATAAACGGTGGTTCTTCATTGCTGCTCGCTGTGGTTGACTATTTGTCTTAATTATTGTTAAATATTTAACTTTTCTCCACTTTTGTTTACTCTCTTGTTTACTCAAGTTATGAAAATAATACGGTGCAGTAGTAGCCGAGTGGTTGTACGTGTGATGTGTGTGTGAAGTCCGCCAATCCGCACTTGGTCAGCATGGTAGATGACCTGTCTATCAATGCATGTCATATTGCCGATTTAGAACATTCCCAATGTTTCTTCTTAGAATAGAGTCAATAGAGAAAAAACAATATTGTCATACTACGGACAAAGGGTACATAAGGGCAACTTGTCAAGTGAGTGCAAGTGTTTTTACAATGTTTCAAACGATCCTTATAACTTTCAGTCGGTTTTTATAAGGTATCCGTGCCATACTGCTTTCCACTTATTTTCTCTTTGGTAAACCAGAGACTCTCTTAAGCAATAAATCAATTTCATGTGTATCTTGATTTTTTTAATGAAACTCAAAAATGCAACTACAGCTATAAACTACTAATAAAAAGGTACACTATTAGAGGATTTAAGATTCACATTTTTAATCCAGATTGACTATGACGCATGCAATAGATATCTAACATTCAGAGCATCTACATGTACCTACAATATTTCTTCATACAATCTCTAAGGTTGTCATGGAGTCTTCAATCTTATCAAGCACACTCAATTAGCTACAGAAGTTGGAGCAGCTTGGGAGTTAAACAACTTGTTATCATTACCGTCGTTACAATAAGTTATCGCATTACATCTCCGAGTTACACAATTGATGGTGGCTAGGAGTCACGTATGAAGTCCCTTTGGGCGGGGAAATGAAATAATTTGTCTTAGTGAGGGTGCATGTCATATTTATACGAGTTTGGGGGGAACGAACTTCATATTTGCTTTGCTCGTCTCCACATTTATACAATCTTTTAGATAAGAAGAAAGAAGGAAGTTACTTTGTAAAGAAACTAGAACTCTTTATCATTTGTGTTTACAAAGAAACATAAGAGAAAATACAATTGAGACAGTCAGATTTTAATAAATAAACGTTTTGTTTAATATAACTGTAATGTAGATTGGAACGTCTTTAATCTTGTTAGAATAATCCTTTTTAATAATTGTAGTAATAAGTTATTAACTGCGCATTAATCAGTGATTATGTTAATTAATTTACAGTTTAGTTCCGGTGCTATATTATTGCCTATAATCGGTAACAAAATATAATAATGTTTAACTCATCTATGCTATACTTCATTCCTTACTTACTTAGTTTGAGTAAAATCTGTAATGTTGTTATATAAAAACGAAATAATACTCACTGGACCTATGAAGATTAAATTTAGCAGAAAGGTAGTTTATGAGTAAAAAGCTCAGATAAGAATGGATTTTGTGATATTTCTCCACTTAAAGAATTGCGGTTAAATTTTCTTAGTATACCTAACTATATATCTGAGCTAGTCATAAATGATACTTATATATATTACTAACAGATTTCGGCATTATTCATCGTAGTCAAGATAGACGGAATGTAAACATAACCCTGACGCCCAACAATCATAGTTAGAAACCCTATAGTTGGGTTGATATTAGTCGTACGATTATAATTGTTGATATTAGCAGTACGATTATAATTTCGTAATATCTGGTAATTACTAGCGTAATGGTACAACCTAGCAATTTGTGGAAAGGCCTATCAATTACAACTATGGATAATTACGTGTCTTGGGGTTCAAGAGAAATGGAGAAGGTAAATTAGAAATAATTATGTAACAGAAACAACAGTGTAGACACTTCTAAGTTTACAAAATTGGTATTTTAATTGGTTCTTGTTATTAATGTTTGTTAACTCGCTGGTGACATAGCTAGGTACTAGTCGTAACCATAAAATAGATACCAGGACCACGATGCGGTTGAAACAATATATCCCGTTTTATCTTTTTCATCGTAAAGTTTTAGAAACTTTTATTTATTCCAATAGTTAATCAAAAGAGACGAAACACGAATTACATTTAACTAAACCCCCAAATGTTTTTTGTATTCCTTGTTTCCCGGAAACATCAAAATCTCGAGATGAAAATGTCGTGGATGTCTTTCATAATATTTAATATAAGCTACGAATTGCTAATAAATTATTTAATATCATCTAAAATCTATTTAGTACTTTCCGCGTGATACTCAAACAGACAGCCGAGCTAATATTTTCAAAAAAATTGAGATACATGATGTATATTGTGTACTAAAGTACTTAGTACTTTTCTGAAGACATCATTATTTTGCGACATCATAATTCTGCCTTACGATTCATCATTCTACATAAGGTAAAATTGCCTTAATTGAAACAAAACGTTTCAATTTTCGCAAAGAAGACATCTTCAAATGTAACTTGTAAGTAATGGACCAATCTAACTCAAATATGAAATGGGCATGCGTGAAAATTGCCAATTCTTCATAATAAAGTCGGCTATGAATGATGTCACATTTTTCTTCCCGAATCCTGTAGGGATTGCACGGTATACTATTTAGGAGCCTTTGACATCGTTTCAAATAACCTGTGATTTTAAAAATGGAACACTTTATCAACTGGAAATTCGGAATGTAACTTCAATTATGGCCTAGCCACTACCGGTCAACTATTAAGCACGGATTCCCCTCATACCTGAGGAAGCCTAGAGTATAGTCCACCAAGCTGCTCAAAGAGTCAACTCAACTCGGTCAATCGCTTAGGATCAAACTCTTCAACTTCAACCACTCTCAATATTCTATCTATTCATAATCCTCAAGTCAGTCGCCTACCAACTGTCAAAATGTTCAAACTGAGAAGAACTTTTTACCCTAACTACTAATATCCGACCGACCTGAAATTTTGCTTAGATACATGATATTGTCAAGAGCTCAGAGAAAGACATGCAGTAGTCTTTGCTACCGCAAGCCGAGCGAAGCTACGGCTAAAAGCTAACTTTAGTAACTATCATCTACTAGGAGCAGCCATAACTAAATATTCAAGTGCAGCTCCAGACAAAATTAGTGCTAAATTCAGCTTAATCCGAGACCATGTAGCATAGTTAATTCTACGAAGTAAATCCAACTGAATGTTAGACTATATAATTATACCAAGAGTGCACTGGAGTACACTTGCGCTGTGCTCTGCGAATGATTGTGTCACTTGCATGTATTTAGGGGGCTGTGCAGAGCTGTGCATGGCGACACAAACGCATTGCCACTTCAAGCGTTACTAATATGAGCCGAAGACACACAGCATGAGGGTAATAGGCGTAAATATAACACAGTGTCTACGAATTACTCTTTGTTATGCAAAGTTTGAATTGTACATTATATATTTACATACGCTACGACGTAAAGCCTAGTGTGGATTATAACCATGTTGGATATAAATTAAGCAACGTAATTACCTCTTGTTAACGTCAATATATACAAAGAAAGATTAGTTAGTTTATAAAGTACCTACAGCATAATTATAACTATGGATAAAAACAGTCTTAGCGAACTCAAATTTCACCTCAAAATTATCGGGCTCTTGCCCACAATTTCGCCCGCGTGGGCTTCGAAAATGACAAAGCCCGTCTCTCGGCATTTCTGATGATAAATGCAGAGAAGAACACGCATCATTTTATGAACATTGAAATATTAACGTGATACCCAATCCAATGAAATTTAGTGTTTCAATGAAATTTAGCATTTCCGATTCTGTTATGACTTCGAACGAATTTGAAACGCTGGTAATAAATCGTTATTTATCGTTCGTGCTGTCAGTATAGAGCAGCTAAGTGAATAATATAGTGCAGTGGCTTAATTTTATTTATTGTAGCGATGACTAGTCCACTGGAAATGGACCATGATACTGTGTTATTATATAACTTTAACTCATTTTATTTAGCACTGATAGTCGAGTACTCATCGTTAAAATTTGAACACACGAGCAGCTTCAATTGAAGTATTTTAAATAAGCAGACTTGCGCCCCTCGGGCCCTGCGTTTGAAACCACCTATAATTTTCAAAAATCATGTGCGTATTTGAATTTAATTATCACTTGCTTCGGTGAAGGAAACATTGTGAAACACGCACAGCTAAGAGTTATCCATAATGTTCTCTAAGGTGTATGTGAAATTCGCCAACCAGCACTTGGCAAGCGCGCTGGACAAGTGCCTGTAACTTGACATTGTGGGATTAACCCTTGCAGGATTCAGCAGCGGTGGGACAGTTATGGGTTTCAATAACAATAATGTTAATGAACTCATTTTATTTTTCATCAGGCCTGTTTTGGTGAAATAATGTTGATCATTTCTTTGAAACGGAGTATTTACGCTCGCAAAGCAGATGTAAACCAACCATGTGAAATTGAATTTTGTTAAAAAATTCAAATTCGGCGTACCAACTGTAACAGAAATAATTTTCTGGTGAAAGCCACTTAGGTACCTACTTAAGTTGCCAATTCGACTGTATTCTCTTTAACATTTAAATAACTTCGGTGTATTGATAATAATATCGTATATTACTTCAGCAATGCCCATACAAAAGTTGTTTAAGCGCCATTCGCTTACATAATGTAAGTAAACAAGAAAAAGCGTCTTTATTCAGCGTTCCCAACAAAGTTTGCTTGAAAACTATGAGTTGTTTTCAAATTTACCTTTTTTAGTTTGTGCAACAATAAAGTAGTGTAGGAGTCCGCGGAACCCTTACCCGTTCTCAGGAGGGACGGAATATAAAGCGATTGAAGCAAATCCCCGCAAGATTGAATCCGGAGGAAGTTTTCTACTACTGTGTCAAAAAACTTATAATTCCGCTTACAGCTGGGCTATTGAATTCTCTCGTTATTTATCGTTGGCGATAAAATAATATTAATCCCGTGGGGATTGCGCTTGGATTTTATTCTTCTACCCGCAACTCGGAACTTCGAAAATAACCCCAGATTATTGTCCGCGTTGAGTGTGCTACGGATATTCCTTTTCTATTTCTCTTGCCTCACGACTTGCATATCGACACTATAACGAAACCCGTAATGCGTTCCAGGACTTGATGCGGTTATCTTATTTAAAATGAAAGCAAATAAATGCACTTTTTTTAATGTTACTTCAGGCAATAGATGGTAAGGTAGAGGTTTTGTTGATTAATTAATTTAACTGCAACTGCAAATAAAATAATAATAATTATAATTAGACGTTTTAACAATAGGTACAAAAAAAATCGTATAAACTTAATGAAAAATCGGAATTAATCCAGAAATTATTACAATAGACATATAGACAATTTTCATTAAGACTTGATCTATTTAATTTTTTTTATATACCTAACGAGATTCAGTTCAGTTCAGATGAACAAGATCTGAATTCGACATCTCGGATAGATAACATCTGAATTGGACATCTCGTCGTTATAATATAAAAAGTCATATCCATGCAAGTCTTACAAAATCTTATCAGGTCCAAGTAGTAATCAGCTGTGGAAGTTTCTGTGGGTAGGAGGGATTATATTTTCGACAACTAAGTGGAGGGCAGTGAGCAATATATGAATAGTTAGGCGAAGGGAGAACCGCAACTATTCGTCTACAATCTGCCAATCTCGAAATTTGCTATGGTTTTACAAGATATGTACAATAAAAATTCCCATGGGATTATTTCCGCATTATTTAATTGAATGACATAATGCAGAAATGCGGTCAATCATGACCATTATAGATAGTTTTCAATTGTGACGTTTTTAAAACTTATAAAAGCGTATTAAAAAAGAACGCGCATTGTCTCACGAGGGTAAGGATATGGAAATAATGCTTGTTATGTTTATAATTCCATCCGTCCAAGTTTTGGTTACACAATTTAATTCAGGAAACGTTTAATTTCGGATCTGAACCACAAAGTTATGAATTGTAAACATACATAATTATATAACATTGTAACATTAAATGTCTTCAACCCATTATAAAAACCACTATAAAATAACTAGTGCCCTCCATCACAATGTTTTAGTATTTGTTTCGCTTCGAGAAACCTATGCCCTGTATTGGTACTAACCTACACTTGCGAGTTAGAAGTATTGAAACCACTTACCGACTATCAGGTGGCTCGTTTATTGGATAATTACATAAACAAAAAACATAATCAGCTACAAAAGTAGCCGAAAAATGATCGGCAACATTTTGTAGCGAATATTATTTCCGTGACTACATAAAACGCGTAGGAACGAGCCCCCGCTTGTGGTTTAGAAAAAAACGCAATATCGCATGAGTTTGAAGGGAGGTAAGTGTACCCTGTGGATTTACAGCATTAAATTGGTTCGGGCAGGGCTGTCAACTTCCTACTTCCAAGTTTTAAATACGCTCTCTCGGGTGAACGATGTATAACTTTGTGCTAAGTAACTTTTAACTTTGCGTTAGGTAATGTGTACATGGTAGCCGGAAGGTATCATAAATTGTTGAAATTGTGTAGTAAATTAGAATATTTTTAACTAACGTAAATAAACATATTTCTATGTAACTATGGTAGAGTAAAATCATCTCGATAATCACATCATCATGTCACTCGTGCGTGGCCCGAACGTTAGGTAAAGTCAGTCTGCTAATTTAGACATTTGTCTGCAACTAAAGTTGAAAATCAGTCAATGGCATAATTATGGAACCATGGCCATGGGCGACTGTGATGTCTGTCTTGTTACTTATTCATAAATTGTTTAATATAATAATCAATATAATAATATAATAAGAAGATAACATTAATTATTAGATATTATATTAAAACATATGAAGTCGATTATTACGAAGCAAACGTACAATTCATTGTCAACAAATGCTTAGGAGAATTTTGAATGACAAAGTTTCATTAGATACAAAATGAACAAAAAACAAAACAATTTGTTTCCCAACCCTGACAATGAACGTGTCTTCATTGGCCGCTCGAAATCCTTTGTCCTGCGATGCGGCCAAGTTTATAACCATTGTGACTCAGTATAGACAGCATACTTTTGTGTACTAGCGGACAGTCCCGGCACATCGATTTGAATTACTACTTCAGAATTACCTTTAATTTAAGTGGTTAAAGTTTATTTTTGCTAATTTAATCATATTATATAATATGTAACAAACAGATTATATAACATAGTAACATGTACAATAAAAGTAAATATATTTTATGTAATAACAATCACTTTGAGTAAAAATAGTAAACTGATAAGCTAAAATGTACCTTAAACCATGATGTGCATGTTTACAATGACGTACATACATACGAACATTTCAAATTTTACCACAACAAAAAAGTATAATCAGACTTACATCCTGGACAAAAGTAATTTAAATTTTACAAATTCTTAATTAACCAATCCAACGCATATTTCAAATTATTTGCAACATTAAACTTGTAATGCTTATCCTGTATTGTTGCGGGGCACTTTTGCAACCTACTCAGAGTAGTTATTGCATTCGGCTATTGCGCATGAAACGCTACGTAAAGTCACCCCCGGTGATACTAATAACCATTGGAGAAATTAAATGGCTGATACGTGAGCTGAGGAGACAAGTATCAGTTATCTTACCAGAATAATATCTCGTTCGCATTAACGTCCTCGACGAGATGAGATCTATATCCAACACTTTTTGTATTTTTCTCTCATTAAATATGAAATCTTGGAAATATTTTGTGATACGTTTTAATTAGCAATAACTTTTAAGGTACTCAAATTTCAATCAAATGTCAAAAAGTAAAGTGAAGTGTAATAGTGTAAAGTGCAAAAGTGTGTGTTCTGTAATATTTGGGGAATGTGGACTCCACGGGACAGCGAAATTTAATGCACCTAAAATAAACGGGACGTAGGTATACATACTGCATAATAATTGTAATTAGTATTTGTGTAACAAAACAAAACATTTTACAAAGGAACGAACATTTTAAATATTTTCTAAATATAATACAAAATTGTAGGAAGTCCTTGTTAATTTCTTAATTGATATCCATCGTAATACCATGGAAAATAGAAGTTCTCGCAAAATAAAAGAAGAAGAAATAAAACAAAATATTTTTTACTTATACAATAGAGTTTTGAATAATACGAAACAACAGATAAAATAACTATTACCTACTTAAAATAAAGACAACAATTCAAATTGAACAGTGACCTGTATGATATAAAAGTAATATCGTATTTCTACATAAGATGGAGAAAAATGTATAAGCACAAAGCAAAAAATGCTTTTTAATTCTATTGCTCTTCTAGGAATTAATTTCCTAATAGCTTTTACTATTCTGCACTTTAACTGTCAACTTTGCTAAGCTATCTCTTGGACATAAACATTTTATGACACTGATGCTGCAGAATTAAATCAAAGTTTCATTTAATAACTTGAAATGTTCTTAACAATGTACGTGTATTTCGTCACAGACTTTTTCCATGGGGATTTTAGTATGTTCACTATTTATCATGCGTTATTTCCAGTTTGTTTATAAACGGCATCAAACCTAGCGTGACCTTAATTCTGTATACATTCCGCTTTCATTAACTACACAACACTTGCGGAAAACACTATTGTAATAGTTACAAACCGCGGTCTAATTACACCAACATATTCAAACATTTACACTGCCATATGAAGCTCACACAACGATACCTAATTTGCCTTTCAAATACTTGCCAACATTCACTCAAGTTTGTAGAGAACGCTTTGACTGTGAAAATACGCAAAGAGGCTAGTGTTACGTGCAAACTATCTCGGCAAGAAGGCAACTTACAGTTGGGAAATTCCTTCCGCGTAATCGCCGAAACACACTCCCAAGAGACCCGACGGTATTACCCTCCCTCCCATCTCCGACATTCTTATAGTTTAATGTATGCAAACGCATTTTGTTTCAAAGCCTAGCTCCCTCAAGGATGGTGTTAGTTGAGAGCCCTCCGGCCACGTACACTTCGCGAGTCCCAAAGTTTTTCTTGCCTGTATGTCACAACATACTCTTTGATCTTCAAATGCGAATATAATACCGGAACCAGTTAAGAACATGTCTTTTTTCTTTATCTGAAAGTACATCTATACTCTTGTGTATAAGTTTTTTCTTACTCTATTTCTGAGCGCGAATGATATTTCCGCGAATTTCCTCGAGGGGATCTTGTAAAGAAACAAAATAACACTGTTTTGTCTTTCCTATTCCGTCTATTGAATACATTTGCCTGTGAAATGAAATACAGATTGAGGCGTTATATTTTCAAATTTGACTGTTCCCTTTGTGTTTTTATAACGATAACTTTGTTACGTGAGAAATGGAGGATTTTTATAAGGGATCGTGGGCAAACGGAATAATTCAAAAGCAATATTCATTTCAATGTGTCATCTTCGTAAGGACGGTTAATATATCATGAGGGTATTAAAGTCAAGTTAAGTATTCGGAGTTGGCGTCATCAATCCAGGAGGGCTAAAAATACACATCCCCAATGATGAGGGACATTCGACGACAAAATACGTATCACCGGAGCGCCATGTGGCGTCTTTTAAATAGAAATTGACGCCAACTCAACGTTGTCACACGTGGCAGCACCAAAAACAGATCGTTTCCTTTAAAAAAGTTAATTTGGCACTTTTTGTGATACAAAATGTGTTATTTTTTAGAAGCAGCATGCGCTCTAATGAAATGTAAGTGTGATACGCAAGAAATGTGACTCTTGTTTTCCGATACTAGGGTGTTTGAAACTATGAACGGATGTTAATTAAGTATTGGAGCACCTGCAAGTAATGATGTAGCAAAACTTCCGATAACTGCTTATTCGTAAACGAAATTCACTTATAACTTTTTTTGTTGCCGTATTATTTGCTGTCATGTCTACTACAATTGGCATAAGCGCTAAACTTGATTAAACTTTCGACTGAGCCGCGTTAAAACATTAACCATTGAAGAATCAAGTTGATTTAAAAAAAAATGGAAAGGTTTAGCCTAGCCAGAGAGACCGATACTAAACTCTCTATCACCGACTTATGAATGGAGAACCCTTTATTCAAACTGCCAAAAGATTTTAGAAGTGAAAACTTCTTTAGTATCGTTGTGATTTGGAAGTCGATGAAACGAAACGGAAACGAAAAAGAGTCAAAATGGCGGCTTACGTTAGCAAAGCAAAACATCAATATTTGGAATGACAATATTCGTTGTTTTTAAGCTTTCACTTCAAGCACGTGTGAATTGCACGCATTTTGATTATTTTATATAAATAATTTATAAATAAGTTCCTAAATATGCAATTATTTAATGAAAGGAATATCACTTTTGTTTATTTCATATCATTGTATCAACGTATCCAATTAGTAAAAATACAAACAACAATAAATTCAAATTAAACCCCATGTCGGTTATTTCCAACTCAAACAATTTTCCTTTCATGTCGGTAGGAAGGACAACACTTTTAAACACAAGTTTCAAAGTTATTTCAAAACAAACGACACATCACAAAGGGTTAATCTACATTTTTCCTTAGATTTATTGCGGCTATCGGTGAAATAAAGGTCATAATTAAAGCTAAGTTGCCATTCAACCGCAATAATCATTAATCTCGTCTCACAAAATCTGTTTTAGGAGCCGACTTTAGTAAGAATTTTTATTAATTGTCCTAAGTTCAAAAGATAATATCTATTTAGCATTCAGAAACATTTTTTGAATGTAATGATTAGGATTATTAAAAATAATAAGGCGCTCAAAATAAAACTTAACAAGACTAAAATTCTATTAGAAGTCGGTCATTTTGTAGTGTACCTACAAAATGATATATTTGAGTTATTTTTCACATAGCTAATTATGTGGATAGATCAAGGAATACAATTTCGTATAACATCAATAAAATCGAATATCATATTTAAATATGTATAATCATTTAATTAGACATGTACAATCATCATCCATGTTTAAGTAAAATTTGTTCAATTCATGACATGTAAAGTTAATACAGCAGTATATAAAGTGGAAAGTAAACAAGATATTAAAGAAAGATTATCAAGTATTGTAGGTACAGCCATAAAAACCAAAGTTAAAAAGACTACCAAAGAGTCAAAACCTAAAGCAGTTTGTCTTTTGTACTACCACAACGTAAAAACAGATGAATTGATTACGTAAAAAGCAGTAAATTATTAGGTTCTAATACACAAACGAATGACTTCGTGATCTTTCGCTGAACAAATGCCGTTAAACTAAAACAATGCCATCGGCGGCCTCTAGCTTTGTTCGCCCCCAATTCGTCTTCCAAGACTTGATGGATGAGCCTTCGCCACTTCACTAATAAATGTAAACAAAATATCCATTTTTTGCTTCCCAAAATGTTATTAATGAATGCTCTCGGTGATAAGTTTAATTGTTCTGGATGCCTCCACTTGTAAGCGTTGATCGTAACAAAGATAGTATTCTTGGAGTTCAGTTTTTTCCTGTGTGATGTCACTTTATAGACACAAAAAGCCCTCTGAGGTAAAATTATACCACTTAATGGATCCTTCAAGCTCTCTTTTACTTGAACCTTGTCGTTAGAGCCGTAAGATCCATTATGTCTTGCCGTATGAGTCATGCAATTAGTGTTGTCTGGTCTTGTTACTTTTTAGCCCACAAAACGCAGTCACCGTTAAAATAAAACGATCCCGGAATTCCTGGTAATAGACGAAATATTTTAATGAGAATTTTTCGAAATAAGTAATGTTAATGTGTGAATCGGTCGCGAGTTTTACCGCGTATTCATAAAATATGTATTGTTAAAATACCAACGCGAACTTGTGATGTTACGGACGAGATACTGGAAAGTCACTATCGAAATCTCGAAACAGGTACGAATATGGTGTGTTTTCTATATTTGAAATTAGTATTGACACTTGCGCCACGCTCGAAAAAGCAACTACGTAAACAGAGCGATATTAGGGTTATCAAAATTTTGGCACTGTCAAAATTACAAATCTTTGTGTTTTCAACTTAACTTCTACAAACACCATCATAATTGTGTAGTATCTTTTATACTTATTGTACAATACACTCAAATCACTTCCAAAACTGAAATATAATTGCGTTAAACTAAATATAAATAAAACATCCTTATAAGTCATTAATAGTCTCAATAAGTTCATAAATATGCAGACGAAAAAAAGGTTATTCGTATCTGCTTGTCATCGGTTGCTAGGCAACGACTGTTAGTAAGAAGAGTAAATTTTTAGTCAAGCTGCTATTAAAATAGCCATCCCTGTTATGCTGTGTATTTAAGCGAACATAGTCATAAATTAAATGTTCGATTTAGACTATATTTTATGACCTATTACTGCACTTTTAGTGTGCACTATTATTCATTAAGCCATCATCACTAACTATATCTTCTAACGAAAGGTCATTTGGATGTGATCGCCACATTAGCGAAAGCTCTCCTTTTGCCACCATTACATATAAGCAGTAAATTTCTGACTAATGACGATTTTGAAATGTTAGATACAGATTTAAAAAAATTAGTCCTTTGTTGTAAAGATCAGATTAAATTTGTTTTATTATTTATCTATTGTGTAGTTAACATTACTTTTTCATTCATTTTTTGGACGGAAATGACTTCTTGGGAATCTCAAAATGAGGATATGACTAACCAATACAACATGACTGTTTTATCGAATAAAAACAATAACGAAATAAACCATTCTTAATTGGACCAAATATCCTTAAATGGCTAATGAGACAGCATAACTTCGTAGTTCTTATTAGTTCTGAATATCAGTTGAGTCATTCTCGATGTATTCCAAGGTTTGAAAGTAAGTCAATACTTAGTAATACTTACGATGTGTCATGGAAATAGTATTAAAAGCAAACTTAAATCAACAAACTTATCAGGCTGTTTACGTATTTCATGTTCCCTATTTAGTGGATTTAGGAATAAATAATTCAAATAGATAATTATGTTTTGAATTCAACATTATCTTAAAGCCCGCCTACATTTCAAATTCCAAAACTAACAGACACCTTATAAAAATAAAAACAATACACAATGGTTCTATGTATATGAATTGGGATATCTATTCTCTCGTGTGCTAATAAAAGAGTGATAATATTGTTCGCTGGCGACATGACAACAATAGTTTCATGAAGAGAGTTCCCAAGGTATGAAAAATATTACTCGCAGTAGCCACTAGATTTAAAATGCGTGCTAATAAAAGCAGAAAGGTACTGGAGTAGATGGCCGTTTGTTATAAATAAATAATTTGTAAGCTTATTGCGGGATGCATTCAGAGAAGTTACGTTCAATCTTTATTTGTTGAGCAGTCCACAGAAGTATAACGTTTTAAAAGAAGGTTAGAAGCGAAAAGGTATTTCTTCTTTGTTGTATACGACATTAATTTTTAGAACAGTTTAACCTAGCCTCTTCTGCTCATGGTGACAGCTATGAAACGACGAACGAGGTTGTGAAGCCAAGTTTTTCGAAAGTCGCTGTGGTCTGTTACACCAAGTATTTTTATGTAAATAACCGACAAATAATAATAACCAGCGTCTAGAAAGACGCTTTGTACTTTGTTCAACTAAGCGAAAACCATCAGGAGTAAACCTCCGCTTAATAATTTGCATAAAAATTTAACGCTCTGAACTTCCGAAAGCATATAGGCTTCTGAAACTGTCAAAAAGGACCATAATAGCTAGAACTTCGCTTACATGGATAACTAATACAGAAGGGACCACTCTAACTTGAAAACCATAAAAAGTTTTAAAAATTCACCTTAATGGTAAAATGCTTTTAAACTTTCGGTCTAAGATCCAAAAGCCAAGTGCCCAAGTTGGATCGCTGTTGTTGCATAGAAGTCGGAACCTCTAGGGGTCGTTAATCGACGGTTTTATATGATGCGTCTGACAATAAACTTGAGGAAACTTTATCATCGCCTTAATGGAGACGTTAAAAACAAATTTTAAAGTAGTCAATTTTGAAACATTTGTATTATGGATTCTTAAAGTCAACATGACTGTTAAGTCTATTGCAATAGTTAAGTCTAAATCTCAAGTGCTATTAATAAAATTACAGATACGTATTTCACACAGATACGTCCAAAATTCGGTTTTCACGTCATTTTATCCGACGTGTGAACTGTGGAACGAACTTCTTATATCGGAGTTCCCACTTGCTTTCCTTGCCACTGCTTTTTCTTCTTTGCCGGCACCGCGTTGGTTACGCCTCTAGTCTTGGGTCCATGGGTGACGGTAATTACTACCATCAGATTTGATGAATCGTCTGCTCGTTTGCCTGCTTAGGCCATAAAAACAGGCCATAATTAAATAAAAATACATTTTGTAGTAAATAACTCCATTACATCCGTTTGATAATATATGTAGGTATAATATTAAATTCCGTTGGATCTATAGAAGCATCATTGTGGTGCATGCTCTAAGTCTCCTCAATTATGAGCAGAGACTCGTGCCCTGCTGCAAAACACTAATGGGCGAAGCCAGTAAGAATAATAAAACCCATTTTCATTTGTCTAAATGCTAACACACTAAAGTCAAAACAAGTGCCAAGAAAGTACATAACGCGTAGCTAATAAAATGAGTACCTACCTACTCCTTAAAAGGTTCCGTCTTACAAGGAAGGAGACTTAATATTTGTAGTCAGGCAACAAAATGTATACTCTAAATAATGTTACATAAAGTTCAGATTAACGCTACTGGTGCGCTCACTAAAATTTACATATCATAAATGTAATATTTAGCTCTCAACTTGCTAATTAGAAGCCGTCTTTCAGGACCGCCAGCAGAAAAGGAGGTATGAAAATAATGAACCTACTAAATATTTCTGCGCTACCAGCTCCCCTAGCTAACTACGAGATTTTTTAAATACATTTGTTAATGTGATTAACTCCGTAAAGCTGCTAACAAGATATCATAAAACTGTTAAACGTAGAGTAAAAATTTCAACGTTACCGTATTTTTGTTTAAGTCATTAGCTCATAAACCATTTCTCTGTAATTTTAGCTTCCGATATTTTAAGTTTCATGTATTTAATTTTTTTAGAAACAGACATTGCAATAAAATTGGAATTCTCGTTTTCTGATTTGAATGATACGACTTAGCAAAAATTTTTTTACTTACAGAAATGTATCGTTATAATTGTACTACTGTTTAGTTATAAAAAAATGGTTATCTGTAAAGTCAGTTTACGGACGATAATTTCACGTGATGACGTCAAAAGGGAATAGAAATAGATGAGTTGCAAGCCGAACGTTTGGGGCAATATCTCATTAGGATGCCATGGCAGCGACGCCGGCAGCGCCGCAAGTCAAAACGTGTAAAATTGTGTTCATCATCACAACCCATAACTGTCCCACTGCTGGGCACGGGTCTCCTCTCACAGTGTGAGGGGTATAGGCCATAGTCCACCACGCTGGCCAAGTGCGGATTGGTGGACTTCACACACCTTTGAGAACATTATGGAGAACTCTCAGGTGTGCAGGTTTCCTCACGATGTTTTCCTTCACCGAAGCAAGTGATAATTAAATTTTTAATACGCACATAATTTTTGAAAATTAGTGGTGCGTGCGGGGTTTGAACCCGGAACCTCCGGTTCGGCAATCCAACGTTCAACCACACCGCTATCACTGCAGTGTGTTTGATTCTCGTCTGTCGTCTGGCATCCGCTTTGGCGGCGAGGTTTGGCGTCTCACGGACGCCATCGGTAGCCACGGAAGCACTGCTGGTGTCGCTGCCATGTCATCCTAATGCGATTTTGCCCTTAGGCCGTTCGTGCTTCTCTATCGCTTGATCCGCGCTCGCGCTTGCACGCACAGGCTCAGGCGGAACGGGACACCTTTTCGTGCGGGCTGCTGGTGTTCATCATTTTATAAAACGTTATCACGTCAAAAAAAATATAAACCTAATAAATTATTTATAGGGAGAAATTAATAGGCTGCGAAAGAAGAAAACGCCAATATCGGCCGAATATTTTGTCGAATACGCGTATAATAGAGATACAAGTTTATGAAATTGAAAAACTTTTTTGCCAACTACACTCTATCAAGGTAAGGTAAGGAAGCTCCTTCCCCAGAGTCGTCGTCCCACTTTTAATTAGTTACGAGTTGTTATTATTGTTACGGCAAATTTGCCCATAAAAATTACTCAGCACCTTATCACTTTGTGTGAATTTTCGCCGTTTTATTCTCTTGAAAATGGAATGTGTCTTACCACGTGTGGGTTCATAGGCGATTGGGGATATAGAGGAAGTACCTTTGGATAACACTTAGTCATTCGTAATCAAACCAGTTATTGTAACTATCATTGACTGTAACAATGATTTTCGATGATGAATGATGAATATGATAGGGTCATATTGATTTATTATTAAACATAATTAAATAATACCTACCTACATTTTAGCTATTGCAACGAAGTAGGTATACAAAAATAAGGAAGAGCATATTTTATTGATACACTGGAATTTTAGAGTTGAACATGCAAATCAAAATAAAATTATAACATGAGATCGGTGCATATTGAAGTTTTTTAGTAGTTCCAAGAAACATTCCAAAATAGATTTAATAAGTAGATAAGTAAATGGGATAATTATGCCATTTATCTAAATATTGTAATGATGGTAGGTACTCCGGCTTCAGAATTTTGTTGTGTCTCCCGTTATATCAACCTACCTAATATCGTTTACATATGTATGTATATACGCGCTTTCGCGCACAGTTAAATTACTGCTATTTTTAGAAATTTTATCTCGTCAGTCATTGTCAGTGGAACCAGACCTTTATTCTGAAAATGGAGAAGAACAAAGGTAAATGAGGCGTCTCGAAGGAGAAAATGTAAGACCGCTCTCTCCTCGGAAAATGGAAACGGTATTTTATGCGCATCTGTCACTTGGACTTGCCCACTGAAATCATTTGAATACTGGTTTATCACTGCTTTGCAGAAAATGTTGGAAAATGTGGTAAAATTTATATTTCTAAAATTCCGCATGCACGCACCTGGTATTTTTCGAAGTTTGCTATTTAGTAGGTACAAATAATAACATCACTTTATATCGGTTAGGGAAAATGTCTTGAAGAATATACCTACATGAAAGTTCTCCAAGTTCTTGAGGTTTAAAACGAACTCAGGATACAGACAGTGTAATAAAAGACAATCCTGTAGTCTAGTCTGGCCAACGAAGTGTAGTCTGCCTTGGTATGTTGCGACTTTAATACATCAGTAAATAATCGATGTAAAAATCTCTGGTTGTTATACGAGTGGAACTTCTGACTCTGCGTGTTGCGATGAACAATGTATTAGATGCTGTAAATCTCCACAATCATGAGAACATACCCGTTCCGTGCATCGGGCTACTAATAAATCGAAGACTTACTTACTTTACTTACTTACTTACTACTTACTACTTACTTACTTTTACTTAATAACTATGATGTAGTTTGTAAATTTTATTTGATGTTCATTTTCTCGTAATGTCTATTGTATGATCATTCGATGCTTCGACATAATAATTATAACAAATACAACTCCTGTTTGTTTCAACCGACTGACGTAAAACTTGGCAGTATATAATTTTTAAAGTAAGAAACGATTCGGAATTGGTACCCTACCTATTAAATAACAGAAAAAAAATTGGATATTGTGTTATGCTTATATTGTTGACTGTTAATATAAATTATGAAATACTTGTATTAAAATACAGTGACTTTACAAAAATATGTGATAAATAGTGAATTATGTAATAAAAAATTGACATTAAATAAATACGTTTAACATGTACCTGTTGAATGAGGTCAAAAATACAGTAAATATGTAGTTATTAAAAAATATTGTTGAAATATTAGGGCACAAGGGAAATGACTTGAGTGAGATGCAACTTTAAGTAAGTAGCAACCCAAGAGCACTCAAGGCATCTTCAACTTAATTTTAAGCAGAAACTTAGTAATTTGCATCTACAAAGATATAATAAATTCTTGAAGGAGAGTCTGTCTGTAGATCGATCTACCTTCCCAACGGAATGCAAATTAGTCAAAATTTATTCCGTGCTGTTTCTTTGCTTTATAATAAACTAAGTTCATTTTCTCGTACCTACGTTGCTCTTGAGAAATGAGCCCTCAGCTTGTAAAGTTAATAATTATAAATATTAACTTTATAAGCAAATTATTAACTTTACAATCAAAGTTACTATTAAAATCAAAATCCTTACGAATAATTTTGAATTCTTCTTTTTTCGGACTCTACGTCTAAGGGTATACCTAAAGCGAAACAGATATTTCGTTCTGTTAAAACCTTTGAAGATTCAAGTCATTTGGCTAAGATGTACGAAGTAAATAAACTTAAGTAAAATAATCTTAAAAGTTTTTATAAAACTACTTGCAACACTAATAATGGGGGTGTTAATTATTGTGTTAATCATAGGCAAGCATATTGTTATCAAGTAAGCAAAGCACCTACCTTGTCCGTTACCTTTGACTAATATTACCTTCAAATTTAGGGTCATTACCTATTTAGTTACCTTGTTACTCACCTCAAATTTCCGTCAATAAGTTTTCAAGCGTGCCCGCAGATATTAGTTAGTTAATCTTAAACAAACGTCACGTACCCAAAGACGGGAGTTGGGCCTTTTGTGGTCGACCTTAATGTTGTTTACAATGTCGTTAATTAAATAGGGACTGAGGGTCTGGAGGAATGAACGTTGGTGTGCCACGTGAATGGTATTAGCTGGATTATGGGGGTTTTATGAATAGAGGCAATGTTGGTTTGCGAAGCTTTGGCAATAGGTGGTCAACTTTTATAGCGCGTGCATACAAACATTATTTTGCAAAATTGCTCACTGCGTAGGTTTTGCTCGGCTGCAGGCTAGATTTTTTGTGAACCCAGGTAAAAACGCTTACCTAACGCTAACGCTACACACTCATAGCCCCACACTAGGATTCCGTGTCGTGGGTGCCATGGACAACACACAGACAAGAACACACACACCCAGACCGAGAACGGAAATTTAAATTCATCATTCAAATTTCCGCCTCGCTGGGAATCGAACCCAGGACCCTCGGAACAGCGATCCGGTGTGTTAACCATTGCGCCATCCGGGTCGTCAATAGAGTTAAAAGATAAATAGTTATGATATTAATAAAATTCAAATTCAAAACCTAAGTAATTCATACTTGCGCATTTTCCGCTTAGAAAACCTCATGGCGCTATGGCGCCTCAATTCCAGGGCATCATACTCACCGTTAGTAAAAGTTTTGGGATTCTGGGTGTTGACATTTCGAGCGACGTGCAGTGTCGATGTCACTTGGAAGCTAAAACCAAGTCAGACCTCACATCGAGTTCGGTTCCCATCTCTGGGCAGGGCCGCTACAGTACCAGCTTTACCCATTTTACACCGCACAAAAGCGCGCAGTCCGAATCGTCAACAACCCACGAGTCACTCACAGGGTAGATGACCTGAGTCTTAGGAGAGCTATTGGTTCTCTCTGTAATACCTAATAAAAAGGCAGACAGTTATGTAGGCACCTACCTCCGTTTTTTATAACTTTCATTGTTATGAATGAAAAAATTTTGAAAATTGCGCAGAAAATTAGAAAATGTTTGAGAATACATACATAACCACCGTATTAAATTTTCTAATGATTTTCTAATGCTGCTTTTGACAATATAAACTTTTTTAATGTAACCTTACGGCGTCTGTTGGATCAGCTAGCCTAATAAATAAATTTCATTATAAACCAAATTAGTGATAGCGCCATCTCGTAATACTTATCAGTACTAACAGCTGAAGTAATACTGCATTTTTATGCTGCACTGCCATCTACTGACATTTATCAGAACTAATTCACCTACGACAGGTGTGGGATTCTAATAGTTTACAAATGTTTTAACAGATGGCGCTTATGAGGCAACTAATGTTCAAAGTTACTTTGTTCGTACAGATGGCACTGTTGCTAATCTAATGTAGGAGCGCTCGAGATAAAATTAATGTATAGTTTACGTTCAATAGAAGACGCTAGCAGTAGTCGATAAGTTCTAAAAGTTCGTTACTATTTGTATAGATGTCGTTTTACACAGTAGTATACTTATTTTTGATAGCAGGCATGTATGTAGGTAATTAAGTACTTACTTATATGAAATTTCGGATCTTGATACGGATACGGATATAGGAATAATACTAACCGGTTTCAGATACGGTTACGGATATATAATTATTTCGGAATATCCGTTAGTCCTGCACGCCCCTCTTATTTTCGATACTTGCATGCGTATTAGAATTTAATATTACCTACCTATTACCTACTTACTTCGATGAAAGAAAAAATTGTGAGGAGACCTGCACACCTGAAGACTACGTGGCCTGTAACCCTCACATTGTAAGAGAAGACCCATGCCCAAAAATGGGACAGTTCTGTTATGGGTTGCGATGATGATGATGCCCATTCCTTCCGTAGCATTCAGATTTCAGATTCTATACAGACCCTAAACAGTTCAAAATTTGTTTTCAAAAGCTACCTGACATATAATATGTCAGCCGTGCCTAAAACGCAGCAGGCGTCCATGACGCATCGCTTTATCCGGTCGAGTATTCGAACCTCTGTCGCTATATCGCTGTATATTTTGTTTGTCGACTAAACGATTGTCTATAATGGCTATAATATAGCGCCCCAACCCTTCTCGTTCGCAGTTAACGCTTGCGAAAACGTCAGTGTTGATTCGTTACGCGAATGCAGGGCCGGATTGGTTTTACTGAGAATTTTATGCAATTTAAAACATTAGATCATTACCAGGAAAACAGAATATATTTTGTAATATTTCAACTCACTAAAGTTTACATAAAATAAGTAGTCGTTGATGACGAATTCCATAATTATGATGGTAAATGGCGATGAAGCTGAAGGATTTATGAGCAACATAATAAAAGTTATTTACTATTTAATTAGATTGAACATTGATTGAAAAATAGAACAACTTCAACAGTACCTACTGTCAAGACTCTGTGAATGACTATAATCATATAACTATTATAAATACTCATAGGCTCGTAACCCACTTCGCTTCGGTAAACCTGTGGCTACAAACATTGCTATCCATTTGTTTCAGGCGCTTCATTTTATCAATGGGATAATTTTTGTTGATCCGAAAATTACGAAGTTACTAGTATTCATAATTGCACAAATGTCATTTGGTAGACCACGAATATTTGAAAATCATTGAAAATTCTTCCCCATTGGGCAAGAGTTTTTTGATTCCGTATCCAAAAGGTATCAAAACTAAAAAGGTCCGTTAATATTTCACAGGGCTGTATCGCCTGTATCTCTTAAATTGAATTAAAGTTTGTCACTTAAAATGGTAAGAAAATTAAAAAGTTACGTCAATTCAAAGCCTAGGTACTAAACATGAGAAAGCCCTAAAAAAATATCGGCAACTTTTTTCGGGAGCGTGTGGTACCTAGTAGGTACCTAATTATAATAATTTAAAATATTATTCTTGAGGCGAAGCGAGGTGTTTTAGTACGTGACCTAATAAATCAGTTAGTACTAGAATATTGCAACTTTTGGCATAACCAACAAAGATGCATTCACAAATTGAACCCGAGATTCTCAGCTGACAACTGTTTTTTCAAAATTATGCTGAAAATCAACTCTTCTGAAGGTTCACATTTTTAATATTATTACACCAACACCGTATCTAAGTCACATCTTAATTAATACACAGCTCCTTTGATCTCGATACGAAATCCCAAATGGTGAGTTTGATCCCAATCAAGTCCATCCCTGACGCGTCTGCAGCACCCCTTTGTAATCTTATTACATTAGTTAAAGGGTAAAAGGCGATGTGTAGGGCACATCAATATCCACCGGCATGCATTGTGGGGCCCTGTAATTCCCGTGCAACAGAGACGTCCGTATTAATGGCGTACGTAATGTTGACCGCAATCGTTTGTTACCTTTTCGTCTGAGTTATCTATTTGGAAGTGTAGACGGTGGGTACCTACTGCACTACAACCGTACCTACTTTGGAAGCTAGACGATAGTGGTACCTCACTACAATCGTACACCCTTGTTGTATGAAAACGTACCTAATTTACTACATTATTTTGTAAATTATAGACGGTTTAAATTGTTTTTTAAATTAAAATTGCCGACACACGAACAGACGAGCCATTTGATGGTAAAGGTCACCGTCGCCCGTGGACATTACTTACAACAAAGGCATCACCGACTCGTTGCCGGCATAAAAAAGGACAATAAAAAGAAGGAAAAGTTCAAAAATGTATTGTTGATCTCGTATGGAGCGTATTTACTATTAGAAAATATTTTAGAGTAGGTATACCTATATTTTAAAACACTATACAAGTTGGTGTAACGACGAGGACTAAGTACACTGTGGTATAACTTAGGTAGGTATAAATTCCGATAAAATTCGCACAAAAAATGCGTACAAAACTAAACCACAGTATGTCATGTAATACAATCTCTTATCTAGGACCAGCTAAGTCTCAATATACCAGTTGCTAACCAAATCAAAATATTATTACGTTTGACCTAAAAACAAACTGTATAAAAACCCTGATTCAGACTCGTCCCAATGTTTGTCATCAAACAATAACCTCTCATAACCTCCCTCTATTATTTACAATAGAAAAATAATCAAAGTGAAAGATTGTTTTCGGACGTCCGAATAGTTTTTGCAGGCGTGATTTTCCCGATAGATAACTCTAATATTTCAACATCGCGGCCAGTGCAAATGAGTGACTCGAACGATTGATGGGGTGTCTGTTATTTGAAAAAGCGGGACCCTATTTCTGCCGTTCCACCGGAGATATATATCATTGGAAACGTCAACAGAGTAGAAAATTAAAGTCAATACGAACCGGATGCCGTAATAAGTTCGACAGGTTATGGAAAACCTTTCTTCGCCGGGGAATAATTGGCTAATTTGTCAACAGCTAACGCGCTAACTGTCTTCTGATTGTTTCTCACATTTTCCGCCTTTTCTCTTTTAGCGTTTATTAAAATTCTTGATGGATGATGAATTGAATTGGTATTCATTTCTACACAAGGTACCTACTCGTATATCTTTAATCCCTGATAATGAATATGGGTTTTAACATACTTTGTGAATAATTTTTGGTACTTTACTGTAGTTGTAGACATCCTTCGATGAGAACAGTAGAGATTGCTCATAATTATATCTTCAACAACTAAAAAAGGGCAATCTTCAATAGACTTTCTTCAATGATATCTTAGTATATCTACTCTTGATCAACACAACCTTCTAACAAGAAAAGACTACATCAAAATTAATTCGTTCATTTCAGCTACGACGTCATAAATAAACACGAAAATATCCCTCTTTCTGTATTTGGATTAAAAAACTAATAATAAAATGTCAAAACATTTTTAAATACTTTATCTCAGGTAGATATTATGGTTATTATTAAACTTTATTCAAGAGGGAATTGCAACAGTAAATAAAAAACGCAGTGTGAAAGTTTGAGTAGCGCTGCCACAGTGCCTTGGTCACGTTTTGAATGAGCCTCCGGTGCCTCATTCTTGTTTTAAAACAGACAAGTCTGCGCAATAATTGTTTCTTTAAAATAATAACTTTGCTACATTAATAGTACACAAGGGCTACATGAGCTTCTAGAATAAAAGCATTCCAGTTCTAGAATAGTAGGTAATGGTATATGTAGTACTTTATACCTTTTTTGTTTTAATTTTAAGAACGTGATTATTTTTGTAGGACTGTTATAAGCTTTCGGATCCTAACAGTATCGTTTTATTATTCCTTTTAAACGTTCATGCTCTGCTTGGCACGCAGTCTTTTTTAGAGATATGAGGCATGTTTTATTTATGTTTCTGTCGTTTATTTATGTACAAACTTTCAATTTTATGATAACTTGTACACCGCTATTTAAACCCCCTTATGTACCTATTTTTAATTATTATCAAACATACAAAATTATAAGGTTTTTGTACTCCTCCTACATAAAAACTTTAATTGTGCCAAGTTGCGTACTCCTCCGTGCGCGTAATCGTGGTTAATAGGGGCAAAAACATTTTTTTCATGTATATTAATACCAATATAGATTCCTAAATACGTACGAGTAACAATCATCGACTACATTATATAAGTATACCAGACCACAAACATAGCAGAGGCCTTGTTCAAACAATAACAGCAACGTGTTGGTGCATAAAGTTGCTGCAATGTAATAATCCTATCAATACTGTGTGTACACGGCTGCGGCCGACATTCTACTGCTCGTTCTATCATAGAGTTTTCATCAGAGATTAGCAATTTTAGTATTTCTTACAAAATATGCATACAACAGTATCGCAGTATATTTATGAGAATGCATTCGTAATAGTGATAGTGGCGATTGTGTTCAATCAATATTATAATCAAGGTATATCAAACAATATATTTTTTACCACGGTGGATTATAGACACTATAGAGAGAAACATATTTAATAAATCATATTAATAACAACTTATTGTAATCAGTTGAACGAATACAATAGATACAGCCCGTGACAACTGCGACCGACCCAGAACAAGACCTGGGATGGTTAGTCCGGTTAGGAGACGGTGTTAGAACATTAGATTGTTAGTCACGTTAGTTATTGTTATTAATAGCTGGACTAATAGTAATTGTTAGTAAGAGTCTTGTTCTAATTCGGCCACAGGTGCGTTACTCTCGAGTACTGAGATGGTGGCCTCTAAAAAGTGTAGCTGGTTCCATAGTACAAATTTGTCTGAAATAGTACGATACAATGTACGATATATGTATAGATCGTTGTAGTCCGTTCCATCACAACCTCTAAAACCCCAACAAAACACGAGTAAGTATATTATTTATAGAGCTCAGATAGTAATATCTCGCGAAGTGCGATCGCAATAAAACGCTACGAGACATTTTATGTTACGATAGCCGTTTCCCCCGGCGTTGGCTGTGCGCCGTTCGTATTAATTTGTGGGAGATTCTCCATGACAAAGTGCGTCTGGATGGCTACGTCATTATTGTTGTGGTACCACCATTATGGCGCTTTATAGTCGGCGGCTATCGAATATCACCAAAAAACGTTAGAATGCTATGTTGAATATTATTTTGAAGATGTTCCAAAATTAACCTAAGGGTTTGTACTTTTAATCCTGTACTTTAATCAGTCTCTCTCAAAATTTTTCGGGATAAAACATTCAATCACTACAGACTAATATGACTAATACCCTGACCAATCTACATAATTAAAAAGTTTTCTTTCTACCCACACGTCAAAAGAAAACGTTTCATTGATTCAAAATGAAATCGACTCCGAAGCTTTTAATGTTTTTGTATAGGATTTATAGATAGAATGTTTTACCGAAATTAACCTTCGGGGATGAACCATTCAATAACGTTGACAGGGGCCTTTTGTTAGACTATAAATATATACAAATGGCCCTTGGTTTTTTAATAAGAGGGTAGCCGAATATTAGGTAATATGAGCGAGTGCAAACCAATGTTACCCTCATAGCGCGTGGGTAGTTTTTTATGTTTTGATATGTGGTTTTATGAAAAGAAATTGTAGATAGTCGAATTATTATGGAGTTAATATGGATGAGAAACAATATGAAACAATGCAAATAAATCTATCTATAATAACTAATCTAATTGAAGATGGAATTAATATTTTAAAGAAAAGGTAGTGTTAAAAAGCAAATTTTGAAATGACGTGTTAAAACCAATTGCAAAGGCTATCTTCCAGAAATTTATAAATAAACAATATATTAAGTGCTATAAGAATCTATCGATGCAAACACATGAGTTTTCTGGGTAGCAACGTGTCGGTGATGCCAAAAGTGTTAACGACGACCAGAAGCAATAAATATGTGATCAATTGACTCGTTTACCCGTTAGCCGGATATTTGTTTAAAAACGAATATTCATTACTCATACTAAAGCTTTTCGATTACATTTTCTCGCTCTACCTTTTCCTACTAAGCATAACAAATTCTTAAAGCCCCGAGATCATAAGCCATCTTATAAGCCAGCGGGCGCATCCATACTTATCCCAACATTCTTTATAATAATCTCCGGAATGCATCTCATGCACCCCATAATACAGTTAATATTAAAATATTGCATTGAGCCCATGCATTTTTTTTCGCCACTGAGCCAAAACATTGGCTTTTCCCTCACAAGGGTCACCCCCACAGAAATAATACAAGTATTTGTACTCACTTTTTTCTGAGGGTGAATGTTCATTTAAATATGCCGTAATAGTAATAAGCGAAACGGGTATTCGTTTAGGTTATAACCGTAGGTTATAATTCGTATAGGTATTAGGTTATAATTCGTATTAGATAATTATGTTATTATGATGCATTCTTCCGATGTACGTTATATTTGAATTTATATTTCAATGTGACTAACTAATACCATAAATGCGATTTGTTAGTTTGTTTGACGTCAAAACGGCCTTCTTTCTCGTCAAAACGGAACAACGGACTGACGCGATTTTTTGTATGGAGGTAGTTGAAGGTACGGAGAGTGATATAGGCATACATTTTCACGAAAACCCATCTGACTTCCACGGGAAAACACGTTTTAATCATAATTTTACATTCACTACATATATATAACGACGATAGAATATGACGAAAAACGAAGACCAATAATAACTTAGACCCTATACATACTAAGTTCGTATATTACATAACAATCAATTTCATCCTACAATTAAATTGGGCTAAATGAATTCCTTCATTGAAGTGTATCACAATTGCTTTTGAATTATTTTACGAACTTCGAATCATCGTTATCGGAATTGTATTACGTTTATATTGGACCCATAGGAGCAGTCTATTGATAGATGTGATGTTAGGGTATTTTTGATGTTATATTAAGAAATAATCATTTTTACGTAATAAAAAGCTTCAGTCATGAATATAGCCACTATAGAACATACTTTTACTTTATCACTTTAGTAGAGTAGTTAGTGGCCATTTCAAGTATCGGAAGTTTTATACCACCCGAAGGACTCCGACACGGCCTAACGACTGCTGTCCAAGTCCTAGTAAGTGCCTAATGGTATTTATCATAATAATATAAAATGGGCAGTGAAATTTACATAATTTGAAACTTCATCATAGGTCCGCACATTTTAATTATCGTCTTTATCACCTCTCCTGAAAATTAATGATCTCGATTGCCATAAATTAAATCGTAGGGAATCGCAATCGGCCAACAAATCTGGCCTTTTTAGTTTTTTTACTAACAGCATCCGTATTCTTAATATGATTTTCTAGTAAGTATACGAAGTTCTAATCAACGAAATAAAAATAGTTACAAAAATGTGTTTTTCGGTTAATAACAAGATACGAGTACGGTGAACCTATCTTGTTATTAATCGAATAAAATTAGAGCTCAGAGGTACGGAACCCTACCTATGCAAGTCGAGTCCAATTGACCGATTATTTTCATATCATCACAAACTGAACTAAGTAGGTACCGACAAACAATCGCTCATAAATATTTTACGAAGTATTTTTTTCTCACCGTTAAATTTCAAATATGAAACATCGAGAACAAACAATAATCCTAACTGTATTTTCCTTTGAATAACATTCGTTCAGACACCGGTCTAGAGTTGAATTTACATTAAGGATATATTTAAATCTATTGATATATGGTACAGCCTCCGTCAATTTGATTTATTGATATCGGCAAGCAAGATAACATAACACTATAGTTTGTTGCGACTTTCAAACTTCCTCCAACTCTGGTAAGCATGAGATCGAATGACACATTATTCATATCGAGGGGCGTCAGTAAAGATATTGTGGAAAGGGCATTTAGATTGCCGACTGCAATACATTTTACCCTCCTCTTGTTTTGACGCGATAGCAACGCTCTAGACTTCCATAAACCAACTTACAGATACAGCTCCTCAAAGCTGCGATTCAAAATTGTACTCTATGTCTTTGTTATTGAACTTTGAAATTAAAAATTATGTGCACAACGATATTTGCTTAGTACAGCCGTAATAAATGTTGCGTATCGATGCGTGTGAAGATAAGTAATGAAGAATGTAGGTATTGGTTGCGCCCGGAATGACAATGTATGGAGACAAATTCGGAAAATTTTGCGTGTATTTTCTCAGTGTAAAATTCAAGCCCAATTTATTTTATTGTGTTACACGGATTGGGTGTTCAAGATTCGATCTGTGTCTTGGAAGTTATGCGTATTTTTGTAAGATTTGATCGTAAATTGTATTACTATCTTTACATATAAAAAATATTAAAAAATACCTTATATGAGAGAAATGAAAAGCAAATATATTTATTTTAATTTCTGTGATATAATTTTAAAATATGTGCATTAATCCAAGTTTATTTACAGCCAAGTGATTAGTTATTAGTTAGTTACAGCCAATATATAATATACCTATGAGGTATATCATACCTAGTAACTTATATGTGAATAAATAAACAAATATTTTTCCTAAATAACTGTAAACATTCTGAGAACGTAGATATACGTTACCAATCGTCCCCCTCACATTTCATATCTACAAACCAAAAATATATGAAAATCTGATTTATTTCGCACAGACATTCACGCAATGCATCTTTACAAACCTCTTATTTTATGCAGAAGCTCTTAGGGAAGGCCCCCTAGTACTTATTATATTGTTTGTGTTTTTCTCTGCGGCCAGCGAAACATTTTCCACGGTGTTTTCATCCCATTACCTGTCTGACAGACGCCATAAATATATTAATGCGATAGTCGTATGTTATCTCTGTTTGCTTTTAATATAAAATAATGTACGATTCTTGTTTTACTTACGTTTTTCTCTCTTTATAAACTTGGGTTTCACGTTGTATTTCAATTTTTAATTTGACAAGTAGGCTGGATAATAGTTTCGATATAACAAAATCATAGGTATAAAAGCAATTAATTAGTAAGTTGTGGTGTGGTGCAGGTAGTAAGTAGTAATCAATCCTTCCTTGATTCCTAATTGACCTCCCATCCTAACCAAAAGTCAAGTCAGCCCACCATGTCTCGTTTTTCTCTGCTAACTGTCCCACTGCGGGGCTTGGGTCACCTTTAAAATCTGAGGGTACAGGCCATATACCACAACGCTGGCTAAGTGTCGATGACGATTTAAAGACTCCACACAACATTGAGAACATTGTGGAGAAATCCCACGATGTTTTTCTTCACTAAAGCAAGCTTGAAGCAAGTGATAATTGATTTTAAATACGTCCATAATTTTTGAATATTAAAGGTGATTGCGTGATTTGGTACAGGGAACCCTGTTAGAGATTTTGAAGGATTTGATTATACAAATTTATTTACAACTTATTTGCAACTTATTTTAAGGTGCTTTGATTTATTTTATGTAAGCCAATTAATAAATAATTCCGTCTTCAACGGCACATGTTAATGAGTCCAATGTTATTAAATACAATTTTCTGTTCACTGGCGTGTCACTTAATGATACAAAATTAAAAAAAAACTTATATTCAGACTTATAACAGAGTACGGTTGTGTCTGTAATTATATAATACTAAATAATTATATTATATTTAATTTCTCTCACTTAAAGTCACTATACTTAAAAACATAAATCTTTGCGGTACAAAAGACAGGTCGTCTTTAATCTAATATTAAATTGGACAAATTTAAAGACCGTAAATTAGTTTAAAATGTGGCCACTATCTTCCAAATCATTGTTCTTTGATTGGTGCAAGCGTATTGACTAAGGCGACAAATGTCGATAAAATGTATCGACAAATTTAAATAATGTCATTTTTACTTAATTTAAAGTGACAATATTTAAATTTCTATATAATCATAAAACAACATAATGTATTTATGTGAATAGTTTTAATCATCGTGTTTGAAAGCCCACAACCCTTCAACCTCATTATATCCTCATTATATCACCTTGCAAACTCATTATAATTATAATCATGTTCACTGCCAACTCTTTGCTGACCGTTGAAAAAGTTAAAGAAGATTTAAATAATTATTAAATATTAATTAGGTAAACGAACATTAAATACCCACCAGTAAGTAACATAAGAGAGTTAAGAGTATTTTTAAATCTCCTGTTATCGGAGAGACAACGAGGAATTTTATTCAGGGAGGTTTTCAAATAATTTTTACTTGTACCTTTAATTATTTTTTTATGTTCTTTTATCGACCATAATGATTATAAAACAATGTTAATGGAATAATGTTTAATTTCACAAAATTTTAGTAGAATTTGATCATATTATGTCACCTTGTCTTTAAATACATGTTCAAATTCGGAAACATTAATGATACCGATATTATTTAAATAAATATCTACTTTAAAACGTTATAAATTGTTTAAACAGTATAACAACGGACCTTTTTAATATCCGATTATTTGTTTCGACAGTATCGATAACAACAGCATGTGACAGCCCTATCCGTCGTGAAGCAACAGATTCGTGACAGTGTGACGAATTCGTTTGAGCTTGATTCTTTAACGGTGCGGGAGAGGCCAAGGGTTCAAATATAAACTTGATAGGTGACATGGATCGCTACTAATCTTGATTTATAATTTCTATTGCTTTTTATAATTTTGTGTTAAAAATTAAAGCAAACTTTTATTTTCTGTTAATTAAGTATATTCACGTCGCGTCATGGGACAAAATTACACATCATACTCACTTTATCTATAAAATAAACTTTTATTTCTACGAACTTTTACATACATACCTTTTATTTGCGGACCATTCCAAAGTAGATTGAAACGTAATAAATATAATTTTACAGTATTAAATAACAGACTAACGTAATATGTACCAGGCAACCAATAAGAATACCACGAACCCTAAAATAGATGACGTAAAGTACAGCCAACAAATTGTTTGAAAGCTTTTAGATACCTACGCGTACAATAATAAATAAGCAAGATTACTATAACCGTTATAGTATAAAAGAAATATAGAGAAGGAACCTGTGCAGACTTGATGCTTTTATATATATTATAAAAATAAATAAATAAATAACTATTTTTACAACACGTAAGAGTATGTGGGAGCTCTTTTTGTTTTTCATATCTTTTTTCATATCGTTTTTCATATTTTGTTTATCATATTTTCTACTTCATTTATTTTCTACCTTTATAGGTAATATCGATTATCGACTATTATTATCGATTTAATCGCAAAATCGTGCGTTTTAACATAAAAACACGATTGTTTACGCCGTAAACCGACACCGTTATTGGTACTCTGCCAAAGTACAGTTCCACACGAAACGGCTTAACTCGATAAACTGATTTATGTCCACGTTTTGATTCCATTGTGGTTTTGTCACTTTTATAAACGTTGACAATGAATGCTATGAAATCGCGTGTAGTCGGATTTGGTTGGAAATATAATTCCGTATACGGTTTTCTCTGGAAATATAACTTTATACCAACATAATCTTCGTTCCCGGTTGGATTGGAGGTGGATTATGCATAGTTGATATAAATAATGTTATATGTCGTAACAAATAAAGACTTAAAAAACACAGGCTATTTTTTTGAGGTTATTAATCTATTGAGGTGAATAATCTTATGAGGGCATGCTCATGTTTTTTTTTCATCATTTAGACAACAATTTGCGCAGCAGTTTACAATAGTTGTTTTTTTAATTAAAAAATATCACTTTTATTTACGTATACATACTTATCCAAAAGTTAAATAACATAAAACATTATCATGGCATAAAACGTTTCTGTGCAACAGTACCCATAATATATGAAACTAAAACGAAGGAGTGTCGTCGGCACTAAACTCAAATACCGCACTGAAGTATGACCGTGAAGTGAACGCATAATAAATCTCATTGTAAAACCGATACGCGACTGTATCTCGGGAATTAAATGAGTTTAATAGTCGTTTTAACATATCAGTGGTTAATAAACAACACATAAATTTGAATTAAGTTAAATACACAAATCTAGTGATATTCGATTATGAGGGTCTTTAACGGAATGGAAACGGACAAAGTTTGGTTTCAGTAGACACAACACTAATATTTCAGATAAAAAACCACTGGTGCGTGGAGACCCTACGCGCAGATGC
The DNA here is from genome assembly GCA_905404295.2 of Ochlodes sylvanus. Taxonomy (NCBI): domain Eukaryota; kingdom Metazoa; phylum Arthropoda; class Insecta; order Lepidoptera; family Hesperiidae; genus Ochlodes; species Ochlodes sylvanus. The sequence goes on from FR990135.1 coordinate 8,549,732, forward strand.
ATGGTGTACAACTACGCACTGAAATTCAAAAGTGGAGGTGTTTTTTTATTTCACAACAGTGGCGTTAAGTGTTTAACGCATCCGTCTTCGGCGTTCACTAAGATGTTTCACTTAAAAAGTCACTAACCTTAACTTTTTGGTGACTCAATACTAAGAGAGTGCGCGCACGGGGAACTTTAGACTTTTGACCGCGACCAAGACAGGAGACCGAGACCGGAGATCGGAACCGTCACTTGGCGATAGGCAATGTATAGGCGACAACTCGCGACCGAGACCCAGACGGTCTCGCGCGCCTATACAAAGTGACGGTCGCAGTCTCCGGTCTCGGTCTCCTGTCTCGGTCGCGGCCGCGCGCATCCTCTTTCTGTTTGGCTAGTAACGCGTCAGTAATGTTTTTGGTAATGACGCCCATTGGTATAAAAAAAAAATTGAAACCGATTTTTTATTGATATCAAAGTACATACTAACTTTATTCGTTGTAATGAAAATCACAGTCCTATTTGAACTGAGCCTTTAATACTCAATACTCTTGAGTTCTGAATTAGAATAGTAACCCAATTCTATTAACCCCATACAAATTTACAAGTAATTTGTATTCACGTTACACAAATTGCGTGAGTAACTTTTGGTTAATCAAGTTAGCATTTAGTCTTATTTATGTGACCTTACAACTCAGAACGTCTAGTAAAACAAGCAAACATCTGAAACCAGACATATAAATCAGACACGATTTCTGCTCGAAGAAAACTGATAATGTCATGTAAATACTACGTGATAAGGTTGAAAATAGATTGGTCTTCAAGTTAGTTTAAGATGAAACCGATTTGTAAAAAGTCTTTGATTTGCAGCTACGTGCAACAACACTGTATTTCGTGTGCAACAACACTAAAATAATTTTATATTTCGAAATTCGATGCAGAAGTTAAGATTTAGGTATCCATTATTTCGACAGTCGTATTGTGGACATGCATTAATGTAAAAATTGCATATAATGATTTTCGATGAGTAAAAAAATCTTATATACCTACTTATCAGAAAAATATAACATTAGTAAATAGTCAAAACTATACATCATTTAATACATTACTATACAAACCTTGTATCGCAAACTTTACATTGAATTGTTGGAAATTTAAAATAGGTTTTCCTTTATAGTGTAGCTGAGGTCTCATAATTATTATGTGTTTTGCTATCAATGTTGTTAAATTAAATTTGGAAAAAATCATGAATGGATTAAGTCTGGTTAGTTCGTAGTAGCTATGTGATCATTTTTATTAATTAAACAGAGGACCTGAACGTTGCATAATTACTTGAATTTTATGTAAATATACTTCTCTGAAAACTACTATTGTCAGGGTTGTTGGTTAGGAGGAAATGCTACGGGTCATTTTTCCATACAAACGTTCTCGACTAATCCCTCGCTGGTTTTTGACTCTAGATCAATAATTTTTTCACACAAGAATAATATCATCATTATCTATGTCGGTACGTTTTGATTTTTTTGATATTTTTGTTTTCAAAAGTTTTAGGCTACTTCAAACAGCGCTTAAAACGGCCAAATAAATATGCCGCAAACAAACGCCTAGTACACAAATTGTATAATAATTAGCACAAAAAGCTAAACGGTCCGACACAGAATATCTCCTTCCCCTTCAATTTCCAAAATTTCGTTAAGATTGCTTTAGTTTTGGCGGGGGGATTAGTCGAGAACGGAACCTCGATTTTGATGATTTTTGCCTCGGGTTTTTACACGGAGCTGCAGTTGTCCCTATCGCACTGACATACAAGCCGCTCGCAAGCGCGACAGAGATATTGAGTGAAAAAATCCCAAATTTGAAAAAGGGTTCGCGTGGTATTTCCTCTTAATTTGTTTTAGAAGTGAAGGCGTAGATCGCTATAGAAGATCGATTGGTAAAAATCGTTCGAATAAATTTCATTTTCATGTCATTGTATTGCATCGACTTGTTAATATTTTTAAAAGCTATTAAAATTTTTCAACCTCTATAGTCCCTTCATAACCGTATTGATAGTAATCGCATCGCATCTTCAACGGAATATTATCAAGAAATTCAAGAATATTGTCCACGAGCACTGCATAAGTACGATATTCTTAGATATTACACCAGATTTACGTACAGAATGCAATGCTCCGGGTCGGTTTGACGGACTGCCGATTCGCATTTTGAATTATTCATTTGTTACTCCCAAAACTTTGCCGTTCCCCGACCGCCCCTTCGAATATTGCTTTGTTTTATAGTTTATGAAATTTTACTTCCTCGACGTTTGAATAACTTCGTACAAATTTCGGTTTGCGTTGAGCTTTTGGCCTCGGGTTATTTAGTTTGGCTGACAGTGATTAGTTCAAAAATTGCTCAATGTTACTATTTAATGTTAGTTTAATATAACATAAATCTGTAGCTCCATTTGTTATTAAAAATTTTACAAGGTAGGGTTGCTCCTTCAAGTTAAATGAGTTTAAAATCGGAACATTGTCAACTTCACTTTTTTATCACTTTATTTATTATAACGTAGGTATTACCGACTTAAATCTTAAAATCCACAAAAGCTAATCGATTTCAATTCTCATTAATTTTTACTCTTTTAGAAAGGTTATTTTTGACTGGAATAGGTTTTGTAGTAGGACTAGCTGATTTTTAAGGTCAAAATTAGTTTAAATTTTTTAAAAAGAAACAAAAACGAAAAGTCAATCGTGTAACTCATACCTACTGTTTGTTACAATAAGTAATTTTTAAACTTCAGCTAGCAAAATGTTGAAAATAAAATTCAAGATTTGCCCCAGATACCATTGATGATTACTATCGGATAATTTAAGAAGTAAAAAAATAAAAAAATGGTATTATTGATTAAAACATGAGTATGCTCACTACTGTACTGGGTTGAGACCGCGTATTACTGGGCACCCTACTCATCCATCGAGGCAAATCATAATTATATTTTAATTAATAAAAAAAATAACACTGATTGTGTATGTGTGTGGGTGCGCGCGTGTGTGTGTGGGTCTGTGTGAAGTGTAAAGAAACTCTTAATATTGAAAACACGTTTGTTTTATAATATAACCATAAATTTATTTATGGTCGACTACTGAGCAGACTAGGCATTTGATCGTAAGTTTTTACATACATTAATTTATTTCTCCAAAATTATGCCGGCCAAGCCGCGAGAGACCGTCCTGGCCGTTACAATTCTTAGCTACGAAGTTTAAAACTGTTACTAAAAGGATCCTAACCTTCGTAAATTGTGCATTTAAATCATGTTCACATCAGGTAATCAATAAAACATTGGTATTCTATTGTACGTGTAAACCTGCGACATTGATTAATAGCATAATGCAATCAACTAATAGACCCAATGAGCTCTAACGAGTGAGTCTGCCAATAAGTCAGCTCAGACACGTGCCTCGCAACATCCGTTACCATTCGCCGACGCACAAATCGGTTCGTTTGCGAAGACAAATGGCTGCCGTCTGTTCGCCTGCATATACATTCCATTTTCAAAAATTATTCGAAAAAGAGTTCAGAATCCAATATCGACTGCAGGCACAAGTCGTTTACAAACACCGCCATGGTTTTTGCAAATCCCCTTTCGAATTATAATTTAAAAATAGTTTGTTTTGTATATTATGAAAACTAAAGCGTTATTCAGCATTGTTATCGAGCTCCAACCGTGTCGCCCTAAAACTTTGTATTTGCGTTTTTGTTAATGACAATAGAATATTTTGATGCGTGATATTCCATTGTTCGATTGCCACGATTCGCGTCTGTAAGGAATCTGGTTGGTGTTATTTAGCGCCGACAGTGGCAACACAAGGCGCTTCGTTAGAGCTTCTTAGAATCTAAATTGCGTATTTAACTCTGTAATTAAGATAAATATCATCGATAAGAGTTCCGAACTACGTGGTAGCTATGTCACCCTCGAGGTTGGCTAATGATCTAAAAAGCATCGCATTGTCTCTTTTAAGACAATCCGATAAACCGGTTATTTGGGTCTCTTTTTAAATCTCACTACTTGATAGTGTGACTTTGTTTGGGTATATTAAAATTTATAAAACTCATAACTCTAAAAGTATACTGAATGTTAATATCAGGCTTTTAAAATATCGGTTGTTGTTGCATTATAACTAAATATTCTTTGCTATTTATTTTCGTCAGTCCATCCGATCGACAGCATCCATTTATACGTACATCCATTTATCCGTAAGCCTAATTATTTCAATGAATTTTTAATCCATTTAATCCTATTGAACCTTAAGTAATTGAGTTAAGTTCTGTTATACAAACAAACATAAATACTTTTTACTTCTGTAGAACAACCTACTAATTAATATTAGTGTTATTAAGTGTCTTGTTTTTCGGTGGAAACATATTTCTCGTGCTCGTATTTAGAACTGACCCAACATAGGTATTTTGTATTAATTAGTTGGAGTTCCTTTTAAAACACTCATCAAATATTAAAGAGTAGTACTTTTTTGTGCCTGATGCATATCTGTCGATCCAGTTTTAATTATACATTGTAGTAAATAATAACTAATGCAGTATTTTATGCAGGAAGTATTTAGTGTCGAAGAATAATTTTGAATAAAAGTAATGAAGTATTAAAATTTTATTTCCGTCTGCTGAATATTTTCTCGAATAATGAGGAAATGCCAAGATTATGTAGGTACCTACATTATAAATGTATTATAAAGAGTTACTTAAAATTTTAGTAGATAGATAGAGTGACATTAAGGTAACCCAATTTTTATTGCATGAAAAAAATTGCAGAAAATATTTAAGTGCATCATAACAATTATTGTTAAGTGAATGAAAAACGGTAATTTATAGATTTTTCATTTGAAAATAGCAAATTTGCATAGTTCGGAAACCATAAAGAAAACTATAAGGAAATCAAACAGAAAACTTACTCGAATATCGAACATCGAACTCAAATCGAATATTGAACATCGAACTCAAATCGAATATCGAACTCAATCCTTTAAATAGAAAAGTTACACAATATTATAATCTAATGCCTTCTATAGTTTCACGGAGAGATTCTGTACGAAAGATTTTAAAAACTCCGCTCACAACTCCAGTTTTCCATAAAAATGCAGTAAAAGAACATTTCGTTACCCAACATCTCTCCTTTAATGAATAAGTAAACAAAATTAGTGGGGTCCAATATCGAAATAAGTGAAACGAGCAGACGGTCAAAGGTACGGGATTGGCATATAAATTATCCATTTACAGCAAATAATTTTAGCTTCCTTCTTGCTTTTTATCTCGATACGGAGGGGGTTTATTCGATGTGCGATTTTAAATCAGGTTACGTAGCCCCTTTTTTAAGTATTCTGTTTGGTTTTATGTCTTCTTCGAGTATATTCATTATGATATATTTAAATAATTTTGAATTTAAATTGCGTTCAATTATTATCTCTCAATTTCGTTGGTTTTAGTGATGTAGGGCTTGCAGAGTTAAGGATATTAGAAGCATGCCTTGTAGATTTGGGAGTTTGGCTCTTTATAAGATTTTAACTATTTAATTAGTTAACTATTTAATAGATATTTAACTTCAAAATCAGTTTCAAGATAGAACTCATATACTCCATATTTATATGAACTATACCCCATATTTTATATGTACGTAAACGTACGAATTTTTAACTCGACCTGAACAAAAGAAAATTATCATTGTTAATCCAACAAAAACTAAAAAAGAATGTCGTTGAATGTATGTCTCAGACTTTGCAGTAGCTAGGATTAGCTTATAATATGTGTTTACTATGAGTATTGCGAATAACACTGAAAGCACTAGGTTAGACTTAAAGCGGTTAAACACACTCGCTGTACGAATCGGAATCGTTTTAAACTGCTATTAAATAAAAATAATCCGGCATTTTAACTCTTACGCGCTACTCTTGAAAATATCTTGAGTGCATCGTTGAAAGTAAATGCGGATATAATTCCTGCTTCTACTGCGTTTGGATTGCATTTAGAAACGTTAGGGGATGAAACTGGATTGAGTTTATGTTAACAGTAAGCAATAAAAATAGCCTTTATGACGATACGTGAAATGGTTACGTTTGTGCCTCGCACTACAGACGCGATATGTGAATATCATTCGTTGGAAACAACGTTGAAACTTTTATGAGTGGATGTGAGTGTGGAGTGAAAGATTTTTTGTGAATAATGCAAAATAGTTCGAATGCCTGGCGGTGTTTTAAATTTCAATTAACATAAAATACTATGTAAACTATGTTTGAGGGATTAACCAGCTTATATGAGAAAGTATACTATACTACTCTTTTGGTAAAAATCTGGGGCATAATTCTAATATGAGATGCTAGAAAATCTTTATAAACGAACCGGGCATCCTCTGTACAATGGCAAATGAACTAATCCCTGTTGAACATCACATAGACTGAGGATAACCTACCCCGAGAAATTATCCGTGGGATGCTCCATAAACTATGTTCAATATCACAGCCTCAGGTTAATTAAACTGATACTGATTTTATATTAGGTATCCTCGACCAATCCACACTAGAGTACCGTGGTGGAGTATGCTGTAGGTCTACGCAGTTATGAGGAGAGACCCGTTCTTAGTAGTGGGCAATTGTGTGGAAACTGCTCAGCATATACCTACTTTACCCTCCTTTATTTCTTATTCCCCTTTGATATGATGCTGCAAAGAAACTGTTTTCAGAAGCAAAACAAAGTGACGAGTGTAAACAAATAAAAGAACAATTTATTATTTGTTTCACAAACAATATAAAAGATTAAACGCAAAAGACATAAAAGTTTCGCTATTCACGCCCTTCAGTGTGAAACGCCATCACAGCCAAAACGAAAACAAAAGGGTTATTGAAAACATTTAAATAACTGCAATTTTTCTCGACTATTCAACGTAGCTGTCGTGCTACTGCACTTAGCCACTTGTCGGATAGTTAAGTTTATAATAGAAAAGATGATCTAGAAAATATTTGTTTTATGTGTGCCATAGGCCTTATCCGATAGTAAAATTGACCTATCCTAATATTGACAACCATTTTATGAAATTTTAATTGTTGTATGTATAATACAAATTATTGTTGTTATCGAGGTGGGAAGCAATAAATTAATGTGATTAAATTCAGAAGTGTCCGTCGCGTTGATGTGAATAGCATAAACTTACTATTAAGTTTAGCTTCATTGGCTTGAATTTAGTCAAAAATTACATTTTCAGTTTCCTTTTGCAAAATTTAAAATTGCTTCTCAAGCAATTCGAACACATCAAGTCCTGTTTTTGTCGTAAATGATCTACCACAAGCACGGTTGATAGTTGGGTGAGCTTTAAAAATCGATACATCGTTCTCGCTTGCTATGAAACATTTGCCTTACCGACGCGTTGTAAGCCAATTAAATTGATTGATACAACCCAAGTGATGGTTGTTGATCAAAACATTAATTTCAGCCGCCCGCCGGTGGTGCAAAGTGCATCCGAATTCACCGATTAATTTATTTCGTTGAGGTGAACACAGTCATATAATACAATTAATTAAATATAATTTGCGTGTAGTAAATTGGACAAAGTTTCATAGCTCATTAATGAATGAATGATTGTTAAAACTAGAACGGTTTTAACAATGGTATTCATTAGGTTTATATTATCTATACGTATGACATCTAGTTTTATTAGTCATGTTACTTTAGACATTTGGTATTATTATTTATTTATACTCGTATAGTTTTTTTATTACTCATTAATTTTGCGGCGCAGTTATACCTACGTACCTATAGTAGTAGAGAATAGAGTATAGACGTTCGTCGTTTGTATCCGTGGGTGAAACGTGCTCTCATGGTTAAAGAACCGTCCATTTATGTATCCCTACTAATATTATAAATGCGAAAGTAACTCTGTCTGTCTGTCTGTCTGTCTGTCTGTCTGTCTGTCTGTGTCGCTTTCCCGCTTAAACCTCTCAACCGATTTTGATGAAATTTGACACAGACAATCTTTAGACCCTGAGAAAGGACATAGGCTACCTTTTATTGCGACAAAAAGGGATGAAGAGGTTGAAATAGAGGTTGAAAGTTTGTATGGGATTTCTTCGGGTTTTAAGCACAGCGCCATCTAGGGGTGAACCTTCCTAACTTAAAGAATAAGAACGCCTAGCGCCATCTCTTAAAGAACCATGAAACTTTATATTTAAGCACTTGATAATAAGTTTCCCGAAGCGAAGCGAGGGCGGGTCGCTAGTTATTAATAAGTGCTTGTTTTATTATCGATAGGTATGTACCTACATAGGTAGGTCCTTAAGTCAGTTACGTACGAAAAGTTAATAAATATAATAATATAATATTCTACTTTTTTATTTTTTTCTACATTTATTAAAAAAATGTAGGTACTTTTTTACTAGTTATTATTACTTAATTTAATTTAATAAAAATTAGTAGTTAGTATTAACCCTGTAGTGGTCGCGCATCTAAATGAGACAGCAGTGGTCGCGCGGACTACGTACGTAGTCCATTTTTGAATCGAAATAAATAAATATTTAAGTATAATATCTTTATTTTACTTATAAAAGTATAATTAGTACAGTTTTCTTAAAAAGATAAAATCAACAAAACGTAATCATAGCCTCTGTATAATAATTAAAAAAACAAAAATAAAAAACTTCTCTAATTTGGCACAAAAATCCCAGGTTACGCTCAAACCGAGATCGCAATAAATTTTTATACTAAAAATTAATCACTTATGATATTTTCTACGCAGGAAAGGCACATTATCTTTGAATGATCTCTACAAATGAACTTTTTACATGCTGTGTATGACTTTCTGGTATTTTTATTGCGCGCTCTTCCACCATCATGACAACGGCGCACCACATTACTCGACGTTGCCTCCGTGGATGGTAGCTGTCTTTCTGTGTCCATAATACTAAGAAAGTCTTTTATCTTTATTGTTAGGGACCTTGGCAACGATTTTTCATAAGTCTCTTCAGGGCCAATGGTTTCATCCATGCCAGAGACAAGTCGATCAAGAAGTCACGACGGCAAACCCTTCCATAGTTTTTGTTTTTTTGTTTGCTGTATAAATGCATAATGCATTGAGTGCACTCAAATTCAGCAAATCAAGAACACTGTTAGAGGCCATGCGACACATGCAGTGCTTGATCGGCTTACCTTCATTACTCCAGCCATTAGTAAAATACCAATGAAGCCCAAAATTTCAATTTCATTTGTGTTGTTAGCATCTCTTTGTCTTGCATATTTTTCCTTCATGTAATTTATTTTCATATTGGTGTATTTAGTTATCAGCTCGATTACCTGATCATCGAGAAAAAGTGACATGCAATCTTGAATTATATTTTTATCATCTGAGCTTGATTGTCTTCATTCTCGTCATCAACTTCATTCCACCACGCCTCAATCTGTGCAGCTTGTCGATCGTCGATTTTTATTGTAAAAATAAAAAGTAACATCAATTAAAAATAAAACAAAAAAGTAAAACAGAGTTAAAATTAGCTATTTATGCCAATTATATCATAAAATATAAGAAAATAAAGAAATATTTATATGAAAAATACTTACGTAGTTGGTCGCGCGGACTACGTATGTAGTCCAGGATCTTTGCGGAGCTACTGTATCACAAAAACACTGCACTGAGTGTGTTGCTTGATTGTTCATTTAAAAGTACCTAGCGACATACGAAACCAACGCTCATCGTTTCTGAGAAATTTTTGATTTTGTATTAGTGGACTACATATGTAGTCCACGCGACCACTGCAGGGTTAATGTTTGATTTAAGATACTCAGATTTATTTTAAATCAAAAACAAAAGTGTTTTAGAAGAGTAAACCTATAACAAGCAAAAGCTTACAATTTTGAAGTTTACTACTAGCAGATATTAAAGCCTCGGTCAGTGTATGCGCGCATTACGCTATGTTCAATTTGAGGGCGTAACGCCAGCGTGTCGCCGCGGTTAGTACTGCATTGAGTTTGACTAGAAGAGCCTTCTATAAAACGTTTTGTATCGACTTGACTGCGCTCATAGTAAAAGTGCTTGGGTCAATGTGTCCTACGCCTGACGTTTTCATTCAATCGTAAATAGTCGACAAGGAGCTTCTTTAAGGGCAGTACTTAGATAGATATTCACTAGACGCAATATTTCTTCAATTATTACACTTTTTCGTCAAAAATTACGGAAATGCTATATTGTAAACTATAGCTCATGCTTAAAACGATGGTTTATTACAAACTGGGTAATTTTAAAGACAAAACTACTTGAATATGGGTTTGATATTGAGTGTTACTATGTATAACTTTAGGTTGGAAAAAATATCCTTACGAGGTGATTTTGTATTGATAAAAAAAATGTCTTAATAGGTCATTTCTTGCAAATTTATATCGATGTGCTTACGAGGTGTTATATAATAATTTATGTGCGTGTGTGCGTGTTATGGTTAAACCGAGCAGCTGCGTTGCAATATTAAATCTAGACTGCCGTGATTGTATGGCATGGATGGTGTATGTGTTTGTTTTTAATTCGCACTCGTACACTGGCCGTATTATTAAAATTCCTAAATTTATGAGTTCAGGGAATTGGGTGACCTTACTGACCTTATTATGTTTTTGATCAGTTTTATTTTCCTTAAATTCCGTAGTTTCTGTGGTCAAAGTCAGAAGCATCGTAAAGTGATGGATCACTTTTTAAATGTGACTTCCGACGTGGTCCCACTGCCACCAAGTCAGGATCTGATGATGGAATCCCAGGGAAATCGAGGGAAACCCTCAATTTTTTTATTACTTGTCGATTTTGGAGCCGTTTTTTTGTTTTGAAGAAATTGTAAAGGTAAGTACATTTTTAGGTTAATTATAAAAACAAAATATTATCAAAATCTATTCTCCATTTTTGCGCTATGCACGCAAACAAACAAGAATGAAATAAATTATTTGCGTTATGAATATTGTATGCCAATTAAAATTATCTATTATTATACAGCTTCCACAACATTTATATTTCTTGAAGCACGTTACGGTCATGCAGTCGTTTTACAATTTAGTGGTCACTGCAGTCCATATAATCAAGCTAAAACGCGACTGCATTTCTATCAAAACCGCATAGACATTGTTATCGTAAGGACTGAGTCTAAGTAAATTCTAGGAAAGCACGTTCGGTAAACACGTTAGGGCTTTGGTCGACTGTTCGATTAGACAGAAGTCGTTAAGCCTTGGCAGAGACCTTTAGGTACGAGTATAAGTATGAGGAGCTTAAAAAGTTGTATATTTAAGTTATGATTATAAAAGAGGTAGCTCCGGTAGAGGTAGGATAAAGCTTACACAGAAAAGAACTTTAAACTGTGGGTTCTCAAGTAGGTACAATGAGGAATAGTAGTAGGTAGGTAATGTGGCAGAATCAGAAAGATAAGAAAAATTGTTTTGAAGAAGTTTTCTTGTTTTTGATTCTGTTTTTAAATACCTACGTACCTAATAATTTTTCAACTCATTTATTACTTATTAATTCAACTAACACTAGTGTGTGTAAATTACTGTATACGTAAGTATAAAAGTGATATTACTATGCATTCAGAGTTACTCGTAAGTCGTAGTGCATACTTTGATTTCATATTTTTGGCTAAAAAAATAATTGGTAATTAAAATATTATAGTTTTAAAAGCTTGTGGGATTATTATCATTATTATTATTTATTCTACTATTGGCTAAAATATATAAAGGATTTAGTAAGATATTGCTTCGACTGACATACCTAACAAGTCTCTCGATGAAAAGTCTTAGATGAGAGAAAATAATTATTACTTACCTATCTACTATATTATTATGTGGAGTTAAATGAGAATTAATACTAAATAAGTAAATGAACAGACGGAAGTTATCATAGGTTTTATTATAGGGCGAAGTGCAAAAGTAAATTAGATAATGTGATTTCAGCTGCCGGGGTAATGTGAATAGTAATTACGCTTTAAATTCAATTAAAGCCTCACAGTTACGATACAATGGCATCAAGAGGTTAATGCCGGTGTATAGTGTCTTCCGAATGACCACTGATATGTAATGAATGCTACTTTAATTATTCTCTTGTTATTTTCTTCAATTAACGGGTTATGGGGTAGAATAAAACCTAAATTAGTTACTGTGAAATAGAAAATTTAACGTGTTCTATAAACATTTGTATGTGAACTGAGTGATGAATATTATGGTTAAATTTCACCTTTTATGTTTAAACGTGGATGTACTCTCATGGTTTTTAAGGCTCCTATGCACTACATAATTGTGCATGTTTCAAAATGATAAGATGACATTTTTGTAGGTTAAAACCTTTTTTATTTGGATTTTTATGATTTTTTTGTAAATTATATTATTTTTTTGTGAAATTAGTGCTATACACACTTACTACTAAGTATCGTCTATACATCTCAGCCTTAATGTCGTAAGTACCAAGTAGCGTACAAGTAGCATTGACAACTGAGACATCACAATAACAAATAAAGTAAATTTATCTATCCAATTTCTGCTTTGCCTGGCAATTACTACCAAAAAGCCTTCAGCCATAAACTATACCAACCAACTATTTCATTCTCGGCAATAAGATATTAGTTTCACCAGTTCAAGCAAAAGTGTTTCCACAAAGTAATAAGATCCCTATTAAATTAAGACCGTTCAGACGTCGCCAAAAGATCTGAGCGGAAAATTCCGAAACGGACGCGTCCCACAGAAAATAACACGGCGTATAATTGTCACCGACAATATGAATATATGCATCTGGGACTATCTAGTGCTGCCAACTGTGGAACAAGAGAAAATGTATTTTTGTATTAGAGATTTTATTGTATTGTAGAATTCCACACCGACTAGCGACGCGTTCCTACTTTTCAACATCATCCTGTAACAGCCTTAGATTCCTTACATGTTTGTGGAGCTATATACCGCTTTAGACTGTACTATAGTCCTATATGTATATGTGTGTATAATCTACTTTAGTACAGTCTAAAACAAGGATAAAGTACGCATAAATTAATTAAAAAAATAGGAACTTACAATTATACGTCGCCTTTGATGTCAAATAAACACCGACACCGTCTAGACAGTGTGATATTTTAACAGGGTTATCACGCGATATGAAATAAATTAAAAAAATAACAATTGAAGTGCGTGAGGTGTGTATAATTTTAAATTTGAATGCAATCATTATTGCGGGTATTGGGCGCGTGTCAACGATAATTTCCGAGGTCCTTGAACATTTGGAAAAAGGGGTCTTCTTTCACACCTCACTCCTCACATGGTATGATTGGTTGATTGTATGAAAGAAGTCATCAGGCTGTCAGTAAAGTATATCCATACGTATAAACATTTCCTTGTATAAACATTTCCTTGTATAAACAATAGTAACTTATTATTTTAGGGAAATTATGATGAACGTTACGCAATTATCATAATAGATGACAATGATATTTGAATTGTGAGCGTAATTACTTTACAAAACATATTATTATAAGTAGTTAAGTGTTAAGTTATAATTACTTAACCCAATAATATACATTAATTTAAAGAATACTGCGTGTTTATATGTGTTTTTTATTTAACCAAAGTGTTCTTTACAAAAATATTTTTATCAAACTTCATAGGTACTTCGTAATAATGTTGGGAAGTTGTTAAAACTAAATTTAATTTCTCATTAAATCACTAGGTACTGTGCAATAATTCCGTTCTACATTAGGTATAAATTCATTAAAACGCACCTTGGTGCTAATAAACTTCTTAAACTAACATCGATTAAAGCAGAATTACCATATACATTTCGTCAGTGACGTGCCACTGCCCATTGGGCTATGGTTTGCTGGGCAAAACTAACAACCCATTTAAATATTCAAATTTACATATTAAAATAGTAGCATTCTCCACCTTCATTTGTTCGTATAATATACATTGGAACGAATTGTAATAAGGTTATTCGAAAATCAACACGAGCATGTGCAAGACACTTCTCAAATAATTATCTAAAACCGCTTGACGTATGTTTGGCAGGGAGATAGTTTATAGTTAGCAGACGTCCGCCAAGAATGATTTTGTAATTTTCCACCCCTAAGGGGGTAGGTAAACTCAGGGATGAACGTTTGTTTGAATATCAGTTAAAAGTTACCTTGTAAGCGTGTTTTTTGCTTCTTCCGCCGTTTTGAAAAGGTAGACCAAAAATCGAATCGAAATGATTATCAAGTCGTTCATTCAAACATTGAATATCCTACAAAAGCCGACATACAGCAGTCGAACAACCCTAGCCGGAAGATTCACATTTGCAGAACGCTTACAAAACGGGGCATCAGAGCGCATACGTGTTGAGGTTCAACTTGCATTTATTCAAACTTCCATCTCATCGAGCTTTACATTTTAATGTGCTCGTTACTCCATCTTATTTTGTGAACTGAGTGAGAATGACCAATGAGAATGTCTTGTTAGTAGACAATTATGTCATATAAGTGATTCTATATCTATACAAATACAGTAACTGATCGATATCTGTAGGAGGAATATACTTCAGGGTAATTATGAAGGCAATAGGTCCCATATAAGTGAGTGTTTTTAGAGCTTTTGTGTGTTTTACCTGTGTTAATTAATAATTTGTTCCCACTAATCTTAAAAATGGCTTGACTCATTTGCATGCTATATTCATTGATATATTATAAAAGGTAAGTTGGTACTTAACATTTTTAGTTTATTTTATGTCAGTCAATTAATAAAAACGAGAATTGATGTTAATTTAAAAACTGAGTTTAAACATTGTATCAAATTTGACATGTAGTCAAAAAAAGTTTCCTGAAGCGAAGCGACAAGAAGACGAAGTGACTAGTTATTCAAAAATATTCTAACAATTTTTAAAAGATAACTAGCCCTTTTAAACTTTTACTGACAACCCGTAGATTTTATATCTCGGATTCCGCTAGCACGGAACTGCAATTTGAAGCAACTATCTGAATCCTCTACACATTAATTGTCTTTGGGTCGGGTGACCCTATCTGGGCTAAAATTACACTAGACACAAAGAAAATTTAAGTGTATTTTGGTTCAATTAGTGGCCCTGCTAGGGGTGTGAAATTGCGCGAGGGGTGTAATTTATTTTAAGTGTGACAGTCGAACAGTTTAACTTGCAACGATTATACTGGGTCGGCTTTCGTCGGACAAGTTAACGGGTTTTTGTTTCAGCAGTCTGTTGACTGACGATCTTTTTATAGATGTTGGTAGACTTTTATGCGTAAGTTAATTTGATAACCGTTGGACGCCCGAATAGACTGAGAACCTATTTTTAGGGTCCTCTAATTTTGAAAAATTATGTGCGTATTATAAAGTACCTAATTGTCACTTGCTTCGGTTACGGAAAACATCGAACTTGAAGACTGGATGTATGGATTTAGTTAAGCCAAATCAAGTGTTTTATGTTCATTAACATACCATCCGGATATCTTGTAGTATAACTACTACCTACTGTGAGAACTAAAATAACCGGAATAAAATGTTTTCTTCCATATCTTCCATTTCTTGCATTAGTCCATGTAATCTGTCTGTCCATGATCTTTGGTTATGAAGATAGTTAAATTTCAATATTGTGTCCTTTAAACAGTTATTAAGCAATTGACTTGTGGATTATAGAACGAATATTGAGATCGGCCTTGTGGCCACTAATAGCAGTGACTGTCAGTGGCCACAAGGCGATTGGCAGTCAGGTAAGTGTACCTGACTGCCAATCGTTCCCGCGTTACTTCACTATACTGATCACATTCGATTTACAGTAACGATCTATGAGCCTTTGTAGGCAGACCTAATACGTCTAAATAATTGTGTCAAAGCTTACAAATATCAGAATGCAATTAAACCAGTATTTACTTCCAAAATACGGAAATGAATGGAAGCTTACTCTATCGGATCTAATAACAACCCTTCCAATCGGAACGCATAAACAAAATTATACTGGAGAAACAGTGTTGGAGAAGCGAACATAAATTTCGATCTTACACGGCTAATCAACATAGAAATTGTAATACGAATATCGGGCCCGCAATTACAATACATTTACATACAGATTTGGTTGGATTGAATTTCCACGGTTTGAGCCTGTTAATTTGCCTGAAAGGAAAGTAATTGGTTCGATCGATTTAGTTCGCAATTGCAACTTGAGTGTGTAAAGATGTGAGGGTAGGTAAGAAATAAGAAACCGGCATGAAATCACCCCTAATCAACTGGTACGCAGTAAGTACCATCACAAAATACAAAAAGATATCATGATTAGAACCTATTCGATTATAAAAATTAATAGATCATTGATAGCTAGCTATTTAGATGATTGATAGCTAGTGAAACTGTTACTGTGTATGTACTTATAACTCACTTACTATTAAATTGGTTTTTAATTTATGGTTTTCACAGTGTTAATAATAGTACAGTTATTATCTATCGATATTATCTATAGAAACTATATATGATATTTCGTAATCTCTGTCACTCGAGTTGCAACATTTTTTTGCTCCGATGACTTCCTAGCAGGCTAAAACGTGTGTATCATTTAATTAAACTTTATTGATCCTTTCATTTATTACACCTCGCTCCATCCATATTAACACAATGCTTACGAGGAACATTTATATGGACAAAAAAAATCTTATTATGAATCCTCATCTGGTTTAACCCAATAAATCTTAGGGATACTCGTAACTCTAATTGGTTTGACTAGTGAGCGTAATGGACAAATTGTCCTAAAAACTGTCATTATATCTTGGTACTAAAATAAAATAAATAATAATGTTGCAGTACCAATCCGTATAGTACCAATTTCTGAATTTTATTCCCGCTCTTCCCCAACTGACAGTTACAGAACGCAGACATTCAAAACGTAATAGTAACTGTCAATTGTCAATAGAAGTTACCGACCGTAGAATGGCTAATCGTTTTTGGCGCAATTGTGTTCAGTGAATAAATATTTCTTTATTTTTTTTTAACCTAGGGCCCTATAGCTTCCGCGGAATTGTAACATCTGACAATAGCGGCGCGTGGCGACTAGAGTGTTTTCGTTAACAACTACGAAATGATATTACGTATGCCGAAAAGAGAAATTGAAATTTAGAAATACCTAACAAAGATAATGCTCGAGTAGACAACATAATCAATGTAAAAAGTCTGTTCGATTGATAATAGTAACTACACCTAATTTATAATCGTGAATAGGCTGTTTTTAAGTTTGTGGGCTTTATCACCCAAGACTAGGTCGCCATTTACTATCACGAGGAATTTACTATCTTAATATTATAAAATAAATTATAAAATATATAGATCAGGCATTAAAAAAGTTATGACAAACGAAAACAGAAATAATAAGTACTAGCTAGGTACTGGACCTAAATTATGTAGTAAAGTATAATCTAATGGTGTCTGGATCTTATTATGTTAAAGCTATTCAAGTAGACAATGAAAGTGTATCCTATGAGGTGATGTAACTAGCTTCTATGGTTTAAGATCTGAATTGTTTCTCTTAAGAATCATACAATTCACTTCAAGAGAAACCTATCGTTAACGGTATTTGCTACACAATAGTATACTAATAAGTAATACTAACAAAGAAATATTTATTGTTTTCACTTTATATATCTATGAAGTGGCCTCAAATATACTATTTTCCTGCAACTAACTAACTCTTTGTTCAAGCCGACTTCATTGACCAATTTCTATACATTTTCCACGTCTATGAATTCAAGTAATAAAGACTGTAGTTGCAAAGCGCTGCACAATATCATATTTTTCTTCCCCTACACCGCAGAGCACAATGCACTCATAGGAAATTATTGTCTTTGCTACATTCGCCATGTGGCTCGTACTAGTGATGGGTAGAATGCGGTACAAAAACTCGATGTATCGATTTCACTGATTTGAATGTTGTAATTTAACTAAATTTGTTAGATAAAATCTAATTATTTATACTTGCTTACTAATTTTTATCAGAACCCAGCTTTGGGATTATTAAAACTGTATCGACTAATAAATTGCATAAACGAGTATAATTTTTTAACAAATAAAACATAAGGCCTAAAGGACTCTTTGGGTTCTTGTGATTCTACTCGTATATTTAGAATAGGTACTATTCGGATTGAATTAAGTGGAAAGCGTGTATCGAAAGCTAAACGAATACATTAATTGTATTTTAATAATTACTAGTAAGTTGTTACATCGCTAAGCCTAAAATCAATTTTCAAACCAAGTCAAGATGGTTATGTTATCAATAAACAAATTTTATAATATTTCCAGCGGAGACAAGCACATCACTACCTCATTTCCTTAATATATACTTTAACGCGACTTTATTTGCTTAAATTTGATGCAGTTTAAAGGGTGCATAACTTACTTTGCTGTAATTATTTTCGAATAGGGTTGCGCAGATGCTCATCCCTAAATTAGGTTTCGAAGAAAATTCCGAGGGACAAACTTTGTACCGAAATTTATAATTAAATTGTCGTGCCGTGTGAATAAAATATTGATGACGCTGTTTTCTTTGAAGTTAGGTGCAGAATTAATTAAGAGTTTATGAGCGGAAGGTAGTTGATAAGAAGTGAAAACGTCGTCGAATTATGTCAATAATATCGAGGTTTAAGGCAAAAAATATATTATGAGTCAATAGCAGCAACGACTTCACAGAAAAAGGATAGGAGGCGACGCGATCAAGTGGAATTAAGAAATCAGCGGATATCCACTGGATTCAAAAGGGTTGGGACTGACTAGACTAGACTGTTAAAAGCTGGAAGGTGGATGAGTGATATTTATTACTATCTGACAGTCCAGTCCAATAAAGTCCAGTTAGCAAAAAACGCTAAAACAAACTAGACGTAACGCAGATAGACTAATGCAAATAGTCATAATAATTGTATCAAATGTCACCTGTCAAAAGTTTCACCGCACCACCGCAGTTCAGCCGTGACCACGATCCATGCAACTGGGTCGAAATATCAGCGTACAAAAATACATATCGCGAGTACCCGTATCATAATAAAATGATTACGTCCTGTAGTACGAATATACGAGGCACTGATACATAGTATATTTTCGGTAGCCGCGCTCTGCGATCGATTAGAATAGTAATAAGACTGAGTGATTCCTGACAATTGTTTAATGAAATGGGTTGATACCAAAATTAAAGGGCAAACTCTGGTCAAAACGTCCTTCGCTGGGTTCTGAAATTTCCAATTTGGACGTGACCTTTTTCATTCGAATGTCACATGTTCAACAAACGAGGTGTCTTTGAAAACGTAATTAGAAAATTCCCAAACGACGTTACACTCCCGCTTCCCGGATTTCACGAGTCCCGGGATTCACAAATTAGTTTTGTTCTCGCTTGATCCATTCAAATTTAGAGTGCAACCTAATGTTAGAAGTCTGTGTAAACATTATTTTAATTAAATTCATTTAAATCTTTTTTTTATTGGAAGTATTTTTTACACACAGGTTTGTACATATTAATATCATGACCACCCATAACTGACATGACTGACTCTGCTGAGTGAGGAATACAGGCCATAGGCCACGATGCTATAGCCAAGTGCGGACTTTACACACCTGTGAGAACGTTATGGAGAACCCGCAGGAGTGCAGGTTTCCTCACGTTGTGTTTCTTCACCGAAGCAAGTGATAATTAAATTCAAATACGCATAATTTTTTTTGAAAATTAGAGGTGTGTGCGGGATTCGAACCCGGGCCTCCGGTTCGGTTCGGGACTCCAACGTTCAACCACTCGGCTATCACAGCTCTTGATATCTACTATCTACTAACTACTTGTATCAATTTTAGAGACACTAATGAATAAACATTGCCTTAACAATTATAACGATAGCAAACACCTCTCTCTTAAATTGAGTCAGAACAAGAGAAAAATAATTACTTAATTGTCCTCTATCAATTGAAGATAACAGAAACAAAGGCCACGTTGTATACAATTAAACTGTCTCCCTAGGGATGCCACTCTTTGAAACTACTTCGTTAATTTATCTAAAACAATTAGAGGAGTGCGCCACAATACCGCCAGGAAAAGGCAATTCTATTATTTTACGCTTAAGGGACTAACAATAACAAGCGACCGAAACGCGCGTGGCGTCGCGATCTTCAAAATGTATTAGTAAACGGGTTTAACACACTACGCCTTTTGTATTTTTATGACTCGTTCATCACACTTTATTTCATCGTTATTTCTGTTCCCAAGAACAGCAAAATGGATCCAAATCCACTATTCGTCAGCGCACTGTATTGAAGTGCACTTGAAAATTACTATGCGTAAAAGACGTAGGTGTTGAGTTTAATGACTAATAAATTAGCTTTATCGATTATAAAATTAGTTATAAAGCTGAAAAGTAGTGCAACAGTTGACATGATACATACATATACACGGGTTTTTTAAGATAATTTAATTAATGATATTTAGTGTTTTACATACAAATTATTAAATAAGCACTAGTCATTATTTTTGTAGACGCTTTATTCTCAAAGACTCTAGCTAAGTAATTTTGTACTAATATTAATCATTTATTTTGTTTGCAAATGTAGTCACAGAAAAACGAGCGTTACTAACGCTGATTTCATGAACACCCTAACTGATACATATCTTACGATTTTTTGAGATTTGTTATGAGAATAATAAATATTAATAAAAATATTTGTTGCAAGTATAGTAATTAGAAACTAATACTTATACTAATTGTAAAATAAAGACATAGATAAATTATAAAATATTTTAAGGATAGAAAGATTCAACGAAGACATAAATCGGTATGTACAATAAAATGATATTAAAGTTAAGTCTAGCTTTTGAAAAATAAAACGTATCTTAAAAGGAACGTGCCGATTAAATTATTTGGATTAATTACCTGAATTTCCAGACCTTTGATCTTAATATGAGAGGGTCGCTCTTATTGCTGGAGCGCGGCGATCCTTCAGTCTAGGGCCATATCTTTAGACTCTTGATGCGTCACAGGATAAACTTTATAAGGCATGCTTAAGGATCCCTAGCGGTTATTTATGGAATACGAAATTGTTTGTCTAGATTTTTTTAATAATTAAATGTTTTTTAAAATTCAGTACGTCTTTATTAGTAAAATACTCATCTCTGACGAGCAGGCAGGGTTTGTGAAAGTTTGAGGCACTGAGGTAAAAATGTGTGTGATGTGAATGTGTGACGTGATAACTAAATGCTGTTATTATATGGATAATGATGATGACCATGATTTGTTGAGATAGTTATATAATTGATGACGTGAAAAAAATTCAAGGAGTTCTTGATACACAATATTTCTTTTCTCGACACATTTGAAACAGAATTAATGATTTATTATACAATGTATTTAAGTTGTATCGATTAGAATTTACAGTCTCGGCATCAAAATATCATTGTTTCATCTTTGAAACGTTTTTGATGGATGAACATTTCTTCTTAATTCTTCTGTATGGAAATCTTCACCATTATTATATGGATTGTCCTCTCTTAATGAGATTCTATGAGTATTCTGTTTTACAATAGAACAGAAGAAAACAAAGTTTGAATACGATCTAACTTTAAAAAATACATTACAATATTTACTTGTAATCCAATAAGAAAATCTAAATACATGTTTGTAAATGAAAGCAAATTCAGAGAAAATCAATTCAAAAGCATTTCAACCGAGGCTCATGCCAGACTGCACACTGTAGATCTTTACATCAAAACCAAACGCCATGATATCGACAACCACAAAGATATGGGGTGGAGTGCAACTGCGCAAACCGACCGTGTGATAAGCCGTAGAAATCTACATAGACCAACAGAAACTGCCGCTGACAGAACGACAAAAACACCAATAACATAAACGCCCCATGGATGGCTATATCCATAAACGCTTCACAAATTAACCTAAAGATGGTTGGTGCCCTTTATGAATGTGTATTAGACTATCGCATAAAGTTATCCATCCATTCAGGGGAACGCCACCCTAAGTGTCTTGCTTCAGGCGATGTCACCCTTACTTTTTTTTATTCCTTTTGTCGCAAATTGCACATCCGCAGAAAGCTGTCATGAAAAGTGACGACTGATTATAGCCTATCTTGTGAAAGTATCCTTAGCAATATTATGCTACTGCGTATGTTTTATTTAGCCGAAATTTTAGTTTTTCACAATTAAATTATTAAATTAATAAGTTAGCTCTTTACTATGATAATAATATTATATATCCCATCTTGTGGTAAGTGGCAATGTTGTTAGATTATAAACCGCGCTACGTTAGAAAAGGCCTATTCGCTCATTTATTATGTTTTACTCCGATGTAAAGGGTTTCATATTTTCAGTTTAAATGCTTTTTATACCCACTTTTTAATCAAATAAAGTCATGTTGAATGAAACCCAAAATTTTCTGTTAAAATTAGCCTTTGAAACGACTTCGCTAAAAAGCACACGGGGACATAATTCGCATGAAAATTAAATAAACATCCAAATATTTTGAGTGCCAAATGACATGATTCATTTTTCTTTATTGAGTTTTGAAAAGTAATGCTAAGCTTAAAAACTGACAGAAAAACTAAAAAGAAAGAAAAGTTATGGTCACTTTGCTTTATTAAAATATGCAAATAGGTTATAGTTAAGTTTGTTAAAGACTAGGGGGCGAATGTTATGGATCCAAAGGAATGGGGGCTTCAGATGCATCATAAAAAAGAATACAAGTTGGGGATATAAAAACAGAATATTTTTAAAGGGAATTCGGTGCTTTTTACGTAGATTTTCCCGGCGGAAATGGTGTTGTTTTTCTCGTCACTCAAGCAGTCGCACAATGTCAATAAAATTTTACACTTAAAAGAACATGGTGAAGAGTAAACAGTAGTTATGATACTTTCAAAATGACTCGCGAATCATAAAATATATTTTAATTTGTTGTTGTAAGTCCTCTTGAAGAGCGCTGACTTTTAACAACATTTAATGGCTCAAAAACTTTTAGTTTTGCGCACTAAAATATAAAGTAGATAATGAATTCCGAAAATAAAAGTGTTAGAATTTTTTTCCATTAAGCTATTAACAAGTGGAATTGTTAGCAAATTAATGGATTTTATTGAGGTATTTTGGGTAGGTTTTATAATTAAAGTGGGGTTTATGATGAAAAATTATTCTAAACTGGATAACTATCCCTACGCTGTAACGAAAAGCGGTTCGAAAGCGTACATGTAATTGGAGTGAATATCCTCCATTAACGAGAGATTTGTTATGGACTTGATCCAGATAAAGCCTTTTGAACGATCTCCGCTGTTTACTACTCACTACCCATGGCCTAGTCAACTTACGGGTAAATGATTCTGAGTTTTGTATTACTTTTTTTATTTGCATAGAAAAGTGACACCAATACTTTCATATTTCCTCAAAAAAATGTCGTCAATTAAAATCTTCAACTTGAGACGTATTAAACTGATAATTTAATAGGTACGTATGTCAGCAACTTAGCAATGGAACTGCATTGATTGTTAAAATAAAAATAAAAAACTATTAGGTTTTTAAACCAATACAAGATGTTAATCAGTCAATTAGCAGTCAATCGGTTGATCAATTTCGGCTGATAGCATATTTAAAAATAAATTCAATAAACTGGAGCTAATGTGTATTTCTGATAAGTACCTATTAATATAAGTTATTTTTTAATTTGAATTGTACCATTTTAAATTTTTTGGACCTTATAGAATATAATTTATAACATAATTTTAAGAAGTAGTTAATAATCCATCAGGTAGAACAAAATATGGGTTTTAAGAGAAAAATAACAACCTAAAGTAGAATAATAAACTGTCATATTTTCAGTCTTTCAGATGTGACTTCAAGTGTACAACGGAGTATATGCTAAGACTCGTATTGAAGTACCCAAGGCTGGCCGAGCAGCCATTTGAGATCTACACTGACTTGAATTGTCATCTGCACAAGCCACCTGTCTGGACCGCAGAAGCCACGGCTGACTTGCTTCGCCCATAAAATATTTTCCAAGCGAAACGGTAAAGTGGTCCATTGATCGTTTCGATGAAACTTTAATATAAGTACCGTGGACTAATAGCCGGAACGTGACTCGAGTTAGAGGGCAATTTTGTAAGGTCCTTAGGAATATCATACACCAACAATGTGAATGGTTTTATGTAACAAGTTTTCAAGAATTGCGCCCACTTATTGGACGGATCGTAAAACTTAGAAAGAAAAGTGTGTTTTACCGCAGTGTACCTTATATGGCAACAAAGTTAGCTAAATTCAATGAAGTTTCAACCGTTATCATTTATTTCAAAGTTGAGTAAAAGCAAAAAGACAAGAAAAATAACACAAGATCAACATATTTCTAATAAGTCTCTTACAACGTATACACCCTATAGGTCTCTTAAAATTTATGATTTAAAACATAACGTTATTTATTTTTACTGATAGCATAACAATTATTAGTCGATTATATTTTTTGTTTAATTCAACGGAAATTTTATTCCTAGGAGAAAAATTTACATTATCAACATACCAATACAGAGCAACAGACTAAAATCACCGTTGCATAATCCAGGTCAATTTATTCTCCCCTTACAAAGGTCTTATCTTGAATGAGAGAAGCTTGTCTTAATGTCGTTAATTTAAGACTACGGCGTTGGTAACGATTTCATTGTGTTGCTGTGTTGTATAAAGTCATCTATTTATCTTGATTTGATTAAGTATTGACTACGAAAATTTTATATCGTTCAAGTCTTGACTCGTTTTTTTTTATCTTACATGCAGACGGGCAACTTGATAGTCAGTGTTCAATGCCAAGTGTGAGTACCCTTAAAAAGTTAATGGTACAATGGCTGGCTAAAAAAATGCATCAAAGTTGACTGTCAAGTACCTTTTTATCACAGCAGTTGAAACATCTAACTTTAAAATAATTAACAGCTTGTCTGGCTTTTTTTTCTGGCTCAAAGATCCTTTACATCATCATTTTAAGAATATGAATTGAGTTAGATATTACACCTATGGCAATACTACATTAGTAAGATAATATAAACTTCAGGTTTAGGTATGGTATACGAAAGTTCTACATTGTAATACTACTTTCAAATTTCATGATTATTGAGCAAATACATAATACTATGTAAATCGCACAAGATACGCATTCAGAACAAATTTTATTCTTTGTTTCTAGCATTAATGGTGATTTTTATAGACTTATATGACGTCAAAAACTTGGTGTCGTAACAGTAGAAAGCACTATGACAAAGTTTATTGCGTTAAATTAGATAACATTTAACATGCTGATTCAGCAAGATGTATAATTTTTTTTGTATGTTTTACAGAAAGATGAGCTTAAAAGGCAGACGTAGTTGATAAGAACCGAGGGATCCACACCTTTCTAACCAGAACGAAATTTCGAAAAACAATTATTACTTGTAGAAATGGTCCTTGTACCATGACGGGCCGTGGTGCTACGCCGGGCGAACTCTAGACTACCACCTATTTATCCGTATGACAAATAATAATTTAGTTTCCATTATAATCGAGTTAATGATACAACGCGATAAGCCATGTTGGGCAATTTGACATTATCGTTGGTTTGGGACTTTGGGGACAGTTTAAACTGTAACAATATAAAATGGTGTGGTTTAAAACTATTTAATATTTTGCTGTGTTTTAACAATATAATAACTTTAATATTGGCTTCTATCACATACTTTAATTACTTTTCTCTTCACTCCAGCTCCGAATTACAATATCACAACTTCATCGTACCCTTAGACCTGTGACGACCCCGTAGCCTCAGTACTACTCGTACCCTCGTCTGCGAAGCGAGGGGTTCCAGGTTCGACTCCCGGCTAAGGCAAACATTTACGTGCCAGATAAAATTTTATTCTCGGGTCGTGTTAGTGATAATTATGTAATTTATCACTGGGAATACTAGTGCGAGGGTGTGTCACATATGACTGTGTTTAAGCGTTTATTTACTTAATGTTCCTATGTAATAATATCAAATGATCTCACCACCAGAAAATCTCTGATTTATAGAGAACACTGAACTAATTCCTAGAAAAATATTTAGTTTAAAAGGGAACTAGTCGAATGATATACGATGTTTTTCAAAGATTATCATTAGCACATGACTAATAACCCAAGGATTCCGTTCATGTCGTCTCTACATTAATTTACCGGTCTCCCTATACCAATTTACACTATGTTTATTTAACTTGTGACAAAATATGTTGCTATTTTTATTGCGAGTGCTATGGAAAACTAAACCTTCTTCCACTGACTTAAGTTGTTTCTAACACACGATGAAGTCATGTGTTAAATTGTCGAAGGCTTGATCCTCACACGTTGCCTGTCATTTGTGACACACGATTTAATTTTTCATTTTGATGCGATGTGTTTGTTTCTTTGAAACGAAGTCACTGCTCTGTAACAAGCGTCTCAATGTAAGCGGAACACTTGCCTCGCACACTGTTACATATTCCCCATTGTTTTGTAAGGAGCAAAAGGGTGGATATTCTTTACCTCATTGACTCAATACAAGAAAGAAGAAGAAAAAAGGTAGGTTAAAGAGGTGTAGCTGTTCGACTGTAATTACTTCATTAAGGTAAGAGTGAATAGGCTGTCATCGTAACCTATGACTTTCCCACTGTTGGGCTCAAGATTCCTCTCACATTATGACGGGTACTGTCCATAGTCAATAGGCAGTGCGCTTTACGACCCTTTATTCATCATAAGCAAATGCATTGAAGTGAAGCATTAACTTATAAAAAAGCCCACAAAATACTCCTTGAAAAAACTCACAACTTAAAACATAGCTAACAGTATTAAAAACAGCGGCCAACCGAAGAACTTGAAGTGCTTATACCCGTTGAAATTAAGCTATCTACAATATTTTAATGTTTGATTTATTATGAAATAACCTGACGTGTGATTTGATGCAGTTTATCACCCGACGTGATGTATGGGTCAAGAGAGAAACACAAACACTAGAACACACACCCAGAATGAGAAAAGAAATTAAGACTCATGATCCAAATTTTCGCCTCGCTGGGAATCGAACCCGGAAACCTTTGAACTAGGCAGACCTTCGTAACCATTGCGCTTTTCGGTTCGTCAAACTATGAATGAGATACATTATGTCCAAGGTCCAAGCTGTCTTAATAAAAAAAATACCAATAAAATAGTTATAACAAATAAATAAATATAATAAAAATACCAATCGTCATCGGAATACAAGGATTAAATAATGTGATGATATTAAATAATGTAAATACTCCAGCTTTTTAAATTCTAATTGTTAATACCATAATGAAAATAATATTAATGATTTGTTTAAAAATCCGTTGTCATTTGAATTTTTTTACATATTTTTCTCTTTATTCATAACCATATCACATACAAAGTACCTATTATTTTAACCCGAAAAGTTGGAAAACATCTCTGAAGAAAGAAAATATTGTCTCCTTAACTTTGTCTCGAAAAACTCTGTCAAGTGCGAGTCGGAAATACGTAGAGTTCCGTACGACCAAGCGATATTAACTTTTATAATAAAATTTAGAATTTAGAAAACCGCCTTTATGATCCAAATTTAATTACTTTTTATTGTTTTTGTTACGAATTATTATTTTGCTGTATTAGTGGCCACAGTAACACGCAGTCTTTAAAAAGTTGAGGTGTCTACCTATTTCTGTTGAAGACATGAAATTAAGCCTTGCAGCAGACGACAGAAACCGGAGCCATATATTATCCACGGAACTCTAAAAAGATCTCATCTTTGTTCGTATAAACTTTCGTTGTATTTAAAAATGCATACTGTTCTGTAGGACCTTAAGTAGGGTAACAAGTAACGAGACGTGGCATCAAACTTTGGGCCCGTAATAACATACCAAAAAAATGTCAACACACGACAAGCAACTTCGCTTATAAACGCTGAATATTTCAAAAGTTTTAAATAAGAAATTAAACCTTTTTGCCTTGTTTCGGCGCTTCTTTAGTATTGTTTCATCAGAAATAATCATATACTATTGATGTTTATTACAATTGAGGTGTTCTGTTTACATATCCATGTCACTTCTTGTATAAATTATTCAGTAGAAACAATATATTTATTAAAGTGCGCAATTAATTAATTTAATTTACATTTTATTATAATATAAAATTCCGTTTCAGATAGCAATTATTAAATATTAGATTTATGTAATTGAATATTATTATGATATTAACTAGTGGATTAATACGAATAATCATTATATGTATATTTAAGCTTATCGTAAGAATAAAGTAGGTCGACAAGCTGAACGCTTATTTAATTCTTATTTATTAAAATACCTTATCTATTATAAGATATGCATTTCGTATACTTATCATAAGAGATTATTACAATAAATAATTAGTGACACTTGCTCTGCGATTGAATTTCGACCGTAATTCATCTTGTCAAAGGGTTTATTTAAATCGATGCTAATGATTGTTTTCTTTTCTTTAATAAATAATTTATGTTTTTGTAACAATTAAAAATATCTGATGTAAGACTTGACTGCCTAAAATATTTTCAGTGAAGTTTTATTAAAATAAATCAGAGCAAAAATCTCTGTGAAGCAAATATTTTCATTCAGTAGATAGGTACAACATGAATTTAGGTCCCTGGAGGTCTCCAAATCAGTGCGAGTACCTATTATTACTTTGCATATTTTACAGTTTTTTAAAAAGCAAATTAAACAATAAAAGCATGCTTTATCTAATTCGAAATATACGCAGAAGATCATTGACATATAAGAGTAAATAATTACGAACACAGAACATCAATCTTGATTTTTTTGATTTTTTGATATAGGAATGTTATTTTGAAACCATGTTTTTTACATGCCCTTCGACGTAACGCTCAAAAAAATATTTTGCTACTAGCGGTCACCTATAAAACGACTGACCGCGCCCACTGTTCCCCCCTGTCGATCACTGAGGTTCGCTGCAAAACTGTCTGATGTGATGTAATAAAATCGCATACGATATGACGTAGTGAAGGTTATCGTCACTGCCACTAGAGCTAAACGCCTAAAGTTCAGTCCATTGGGTGGTCCGAGTCAGTGTATTTCAACCACAAATTACCGTGTACTTGTTTGCCCATGCCCACATAGCTCAATTACATATGCCCGATTATTACGTAAAATCTCCCGGCAGTTTATGGTAAGGGTTGCCATAATATTTTTAATAGCAGGACAATATCTTTAAGATGATGACTCTGTAATAACTTTAATCAAGTCTGACTTTTATTTATTTACTTAGTTGCTGTAACGCCTATTTAGTAGGTAATCTAATAACTTTCAATGAGCAATTCTTGTATAATTATAATAATATACATAATTATTATAATCTGAATCTCGGAAACGGCTTTGTCAACGACATTCATGAAATGTTGTATACAGGGGGTGTAGGAGGCGATAAATTGGTCTAGCTAAATTACATTTATATAAAACATCGTTTTGAGGCAAACAGGAAATGAAAAACTGCTACAATAATTTCGCCACCATCTACAAGGTTATAATAGCTCAGGTGGGAAATCGGGCGTTCCCGAAACCAGAAGACCTAGGTTCGAGTCTGGACTCAAACCGACATCTTCTGGTTTTAGGATTGTATTTAAATTACATATCTGGATATAAAAAAATAAATACCGAGCAAAGCTCGGTCATCCAGGTACTGTTTCATTACTAGTTTTGTTTTTTTTCTAGAAAATGAGTTTAATAATATTATCTATTTATACAAGTTTTTAAAGCCAACTTGCCCACGTTTTGATTTTATCTGTTTGTATTTTTGTTTGTCCCGGCTAATCTTTGGAACGGCTTAACCAATTTTAATGGGACTTTCTCTGGAAGACAGAGAAGGTTATATAAGGCAATGCATACAAAAACAAAAAAATACTATTAAAATACCAGTATTTACAATAGGTATGAAATGTAAAGTTTTTTTTATAATACATTTAAGCTCTCTATTTTTGGTATATTAAATTTATACATACAAAAGTTGTTTAAATTTCACAGAAAGACTACGAAAAACATTACCTTTTGTTTTGTTTACCTATCATTTAAACTTAATTGAGATTATAAAGAATATCTTGTGGTTCACTAAGTACCTTTGTCGGCCTCTAAAAGTTCCGTGGGGCAACCACTTATTGTAATCTATTTATTGTAATCTCTACTATCTACCAACAGTAAAATAAAGTCGACTACCTGAATAGACTTTTAGATAGATAATTACTTACTAGTTACTACTCTCTACTTGTTATTAACACCGAACAAGTCAATTATTTAATGTTTGAATAATATAATAACAAATAATATTTGTAATGTTGTTACATATTATGTACTTTTATTAGGTAATGTGTATAAGGAATCCACTTATCAAATCCTTGCACTCTTTTTGTGTGGTAACCCTATTCACAGTCAGTTCAGGTATGCTCTTAATAATTACGTGTTAGCTTTGAATTACATTGTAGGCGAGTTTTTTACGACGTATTGAATTATTTATAGGTTGAAATGGTAGTGTTCGATGTTCATACCAGATCCGGTCCATAGAGTGCATGGATTTTTGTTACTTGTCGATAATCTTTATGAGATAGGTAATTATATGCCTCTTGTTTTCGGACTTCATACTTTAAGGTAGTAGATGAACAGTAATTCGTTTGCAGTATTGGAGGATTCATTTTTTTTTCATATAAAGTAATGCTTGATAATAATCCTACCTGGCAAGCTGGCTAATGGCAAGCGGCGATGAAGTCCAAGGTGAAGTCCATGAAGTCCAGGAGATTTCGTAGGTGAAACACCGATGTTGGCAAGCTATTTGCAAGCTATGCACGGCTCGTCTGCTTGTTTGTCGGTTCTTGGCGTGAACGAATTACACATAATATCTTCTTCATGAAATCCTTGTTGCCCTAAATTATTAGAGCAAATGCTTATATCTTAAACAAAGTTCCAAAGTGGCCATAGGTAGAGGTTTCTTTAAGCACCGACCCGCCGTAACATAAGTGAGTCGTTAACTTTAACACATGTGGTGCCACGGAAAACTATTTGCAAGGCTTTTATCTCATTTTTGCGAGAGTAAAAAGTTTCGCCAAGTTTTTCAACAACAGGTGCCCACGATATGACGATATTAGCCTCCTTTTTTCAGAACAAACATTATTACCGAAGCAAGGACGAAGTAATTCATGAGTAAAGTGATGTTACATTTTTAACGCAGTGTGTGGAATTGTTTTTATTTTTACGAGAAGCTAACGTGAGGATTATGTAGTAGTAAATATTGCAAGCAGTGATAGTTGAATGTTGGTCTCCAGAACAGGGGGCCCGAGATCAAATCCTGTACTGGCGTCTAATTTTCAAACATTATGTGCTAATTAGAATTTAATTAACTTCGGTGAAGAAAAACATCGTAAGGAAATCTGTACACCTGAGGGTTCTCCATAATATTCTCAAAGTGTGTGAATGCCGCCTATCCACACTTGGCCAACGTGATACTCGTAGACTATGGCCTGTAGAGTCTAGATCCGTGCCCAGCAGCGGGACTGCGGGACAGTTGTGGGTTGTGATGATGAAACAAAACATTTCTTAGGTATCCCAATTAATAAATGAGAATTAAATGAATTTATGAATTACGAAAGGTTTTATTATTACTGATTAGGGTGTATTTAGTGCCATATAACTTACCTACATGATTGTATGTAATATGGAAATATTAAACATGTGTGTCATGTAGGTCTAATTAATAAAGATACCGCTATAATACCAGTGCGCAAAGTTTGGTTCAATAGTCACAAAACAAAAAAGAAAATTCTAACTTCTCTCTCTAATTTCTCATTACAGTATTTTATCTTATTTGTTTGTAAGTAAAAAATAAATTATAATAGGTTACTCAAGTAAGTTATAAGTATGTACCGCACTTGTTTGAAAGTTTTCATACTATTGTAATAACAAAAACATTTATTCGCTGCGACTTTGTTTATAATGAACGTTCGATACAACCGCACGCAATAATTCAACGGCTTATGCACCCTTGATATACCTATGAGATGAAGTTTCTGTGGACGCCGGGCGGGTGGCGGCGGCGGGGCGTCGGCGTCGTAGGGCGGAGTTAGAGCGCTGTTCAGTCGGTGGGCACCCGCCGTACGAGCCTCACGCCCGCCACAAACGCGATTACCGCTAACATGCCACGCGACTCGCGATGTTATACTCACACCGTGAATATTTATGACGCGATCAACCATATCGCCTCATTATAAATGGCACTGCCGACCTCAATGCCTCACCGCAATTCGCATACAAACGTAAGATGCCAATAAAACAAACTGTCGTGAATGGACTCGCGCAAAAAATTTATTGCATTTTAGTGTACGTGTTATTCTACAGCTATGTCGCTGAAAGGAGCACCGCGGCGGAAATGCCGCACGAGTGCGCCTACCGCAGTTCTGAGACGGAAACGTCGGAGACCGCCGTACTATTCTGCAAGATCCGAACGATAAGCAGCTTAGACCACCTGTTACAGAACATCAGTCAAACACATTTCGACGATGTCATATCGCTGCATGTGCAATGCAGCGAAATACTCTTCTTCGAAAGCACGCTCGCCGCACAAACGGAGAAGACGTCGGGAAAACATGCAATCCTCGGTAAACTTCGAGATCTCATCATAGACAAGTGTAAGATACGTCAGATACCAGCGCGAGCGTTTGAAAACTTCAAAGATTTAAAACGTTTGCACGTCACTACACACAACAGCGAGTGGTCAGCGATGACTATGGAGCTACACGAACAAGCGTTTTTGGGGTTAAGTGAGTTAATTGAACTAGAACTTAGTGATAACAATATTTGGAGCACTAAAACGGACACATTTTGCTCCTTATACAGTTTAAAGACATTGAACCTTACGAGTAATCACTTGCAAAATATTAAGACTATCGGTTTCTCGGATTCGCTACGAGAACAAAATCTCAGTATTAAAAGTTGTAATTTAGTACTTGAAACGTTGGACGTGTCTTATAATGATTTGATTGTTATTGCTGATAACAGTTTATCAAAGTTACGTTCATTGACAAAGCTTTTATTACAAAATAATGCAATATCAAGTGTTGAAGACGGTGCCTTGGGAGGATTACTAAGTTTACAGGTTTTAAATTTATCAAGTAACTTTATGAACACTATTCCACCTGCAGTTTTTGCAGACACTAAATTATTAAAAGAAATAAACTTAAGTAACAACACGTTAAATGTTTTGCCACCTGGTCTCTTTGAGGGTTTGGAACAACTCCAAATGCTAGACCTTTCGCATAACGATCTTACTAGTCAGTGGGTAAATAAAGGCACTTTTGTTGGGTTATTGCGTATGGTAATTTTAAACCTTTCTTACAATAGGCTCAGTAAGGTAGATCGATACATATTTCAGGATTTGTATAGTTTACAAAAATTAAACTTAGAACACAATGAAATAACATCTATTGATGATCACGCTTTTGTGGAATTAAGGAATTTACATTCACTTACCTTATCAAATAATAAGCTTTTGCATATTCACACGCATTTATTTAATGACTTGCATGTTTTACACGAATTATTTATGGATAATAATAAAATTAAACACATTGACGAAACTGCTTTTGACAATATGACAACAATAGAAGACCTAAGTCTAAATGACAATTTTTTATCCTCAATTCCTGCCTCTATACGTAAACTTCGGTCTCTAAGGTCGTTGGATATAGGAAACAACAATATAACTCATCTGAATCGCGAAAACTTTCGCGGTCTAACTGAACTTTTTGGTTTACGTCTTGTAGATAACAAAGTTACTTATTTAAATGATGACACTTTCGAACATTTGCCCCAACTACAAGTACTCAATTTAGCGTCAAACAAAATAAAACATGTTGCAGTCGGTTGTTTTCGTAAAAATATTAATTTAAAACTATTACGCATGGATGGAAATGATATCACTAAGTTTGATGGTATATTTACAACACTAAATAGTTTAGTATGGCTAAATATGTCAGCCAATAAAATTGTTTCGTTTGATTTCAAAAGTTTTCCCGATAGTTTAGAATGGTTAGACTTACACATGAATCAAATAGAAACTTTTTTCAACGATGATTTGTACACGAAAGTGAATATAAAATTGCTAGACTTAAGTTACAATAATATAAGTCAGCTTACAGTTACGTCAATTCCCAAATCTGTAGAAAAATTGTACCTAAATAATAACCATATACATAACATTCAAGTTGGTACATTTTCTAAGTTACAAAGACTCACAACTGTTACCTTAAATAATAACAATTTAGTTCAACTTGACATGAACTCATTTAGACTAGATCAAATAGACGAAGACAGTGACTTACCCGAGTTCTTTATAAGCGGAAACCCATTTGTTTGTGATTGTTCAATGGAATGGATTCAACGTATCAATTATTTAAGTCACAGCCGACAATACCCACGAGTGTTAGATTTAGATAAAGCGTTTTGTTCGTTGGTTCATTCTCGTGCCAAAGAGAAAAAAATGATAATAGATATGTCACCTTCGGACTTTCTCTGTCCATATGAAAGTCATTGTTTCGCCCTATGTCACTGCTGTGACTTCGTAGCTTGTGATTGTGAAATGATTTGTCCTAACAATTGTCGATGTTATCATGACATCACTTGGAATGCGAACGTTGTAGATTGTTCCAATGCTGGCTACACAGAAGTACCCGATCGAATTCCCATGGATGCTACAGAAATTTATTTAGATGGTAATCATATTACTAACTTGGGTAACCATGTTTTTATTGGTAAAAAGAAACTTCAAGTATTGTACCTCAATAACACTAAACTCAAAGAGGTGAATAATCAAACATTCAAAGGGGTTGATTCATTACGAGTATTGCACTTGGAAAATAATAAGTTAGTTGAGTTGAAGGGGGACGAATTCGTGCACCTTAATAATTTGAACGAATTGTATTTAGATCATAATGCCATAGTACATGTAGCAAACAATACATTTTCTTCTTTAAAATCTCTTTCAGTTTTAAGAATTGATGATAATAAATTAGTGAACTTTTATCCATGGAAATTATTGGCATCTTCATCAAAAAGTTTAGCTCACGTTTCTATTGAGGGTAATAGATATTCTTGTGATTGTAAAAGTATAGCCGAATTAGATTCATGGCTTAGAAGAGATCCAGGGGATCCTGAAAAAATGCTTTGCACTGATTCCGAGGGAAATCCTACAAAGATAACAATTGCCTCTGTTTTAAGTCACTGTAAAGAATATATGGGTTCTAAAAATGACCCGACGGTCTTAAAGAATGAAATAGTCTCCAAATCTGTTTTCATGCCAGACAGCTATTTCGCTATTGCTTGCGGTATAATCATTATTTTGGTAGTCATTTGTCTTGTAGGTGCTATATTCTATGCTTTCAGATACGACGTCAGTGACTGGTTGTACACTAATTACGGTGTGCCTTTGTTCAAAGAACAATCATGTCCTAACGTTGATCACGTATTAGACGGTAACCCGAATCACATGTATGACTATTACGTGATATGTAATACCAAAGATACTAATTTTGTTTATCATAACATAATGTCGGAAATAGAGTTTAGAAAAATGTCCGCTAAAAAACCATCAATAAATGAGTCTCCCCTGAACATTTTGACTTTAGATAGTTTTTCAAAGTCTTCAAAATTGTCTAAACGACTTCTTATTGTGTTGACAACAAATTTTATTTGTAACGATCTGTGCGATATTCACTTTAAAAACATGTTTTATAGTTATTTAAAGACATTAAATCGTAGTGATTTAAATAAGGTGATATTCATTAAGATGGTAGATAACAACCAAATAAATGATGAACTCGGTTTTGTGCTAGATAAGTTTAAGAATATATCGTGGAACGACCCACGTTTTTGGGACCGTTTTATTTTATTGCTCAACTCTACCGACACTATTATCACAGTGAAAGGCTCTGAAAAGAGCGTATTCAAGAAGTCTTTACGACAGACCCCGACTTTGAGGTACACGACAATGCCGGTATCAAACGATAGTTGCTCAAAGCAGAATTTTACGAATTCACTTCAATATTGTAGGAGGAACGACGGCGAGTCGTCGCAGAATGAAAGCTCGCCGTCGTCTGATAACAACACGTATGGTGAGGGGAACAATTCGAACAATAGCTACATGTCGATTGACAACAGGACATGTCCTCGGTTTAATTATGACCTCAGGCGATCTCCTAGTAGTGGTCACGTTTACTCAAGGGTAGAGGATATTTCTCCAACTACACCACGTTCTTTAACAGGGCCTGGGTCGGCTAAGGGGCGCACTTACTTTGTGTAAAAATGCCTCATTATACCTACATTTCATTAATTTATATAGAATATTGCACCCTTCAACATGATTTTAATCGTAACTTTTGTAAATACAATCGACTTTAAGGTACAGTTTTGTCAATTTTCACATACTTCATACGGTCTTTGTATGAGTCGAGTATTAGCATGATGATATTTTATTGAAACAATATTTTGTACAAAGTTGGCATGAAAATGTTGAGTCTGATAACGTAAAATTCAGATATTAAATTAAACTATTTAATTGTATTTACATATAATACTTTATTAACGTGAAGATTCTTCACTTAACATTCACTGTAAACAACACCAAATAGCGTAAGTTGATAACTAATATTGTCTTATTCACAAAATTGTTTAAGTAGATAAGTTTAATATAATTTTTTGTAAAGCTTTATTTATTATTATTATGTACCGCTTAATTGCCTACTCATGTTTGTCTTTGTATAAAGTATGAGACAATATTTTACTAAAATATGTTATACAGTATAATTATAATCATCAAAATTATTATGAAATCTAATTATGTATGTATATGGAGTATTTTGTTTATGTTGTGTTATTCGATGATACATTTTGTGTTAAATTTAAATGATATTTTATGTAAAAGGAAGTGAGTAAATATGTGTATTAATGTGCTTTTGTCGTGATTGAAATGTGTATAAATTTGTGTATAATTTGTATGTTTGCAGTTATCGTTTTTGAGCATACATGTATCGCTTCAATAACTGTATTGTATTATTAAGCTAAATCGTGATATTAGATTTAATAATTATAAACTTGAAAATAAAATGTAATTTTTGGATTGTAATTATTAGTCTTAATGAAAATTATTGTTTTGTATAAAATGTACAAAGGATATCTTGAAACCGTAATAAAATTATACTGACGTTTTGATACTCAGTACGTTTTTCATTCAAATTACTTTGGTATCTGAGCGTAATTCTTGATTATTTAATTAGGAAAGTAATTTCGCAGAAAGATTAGAAATAACAAACCTAGAGTTGCTATTTGCCTAATTAATTACTTTTTAATTTTTCTCGGATGGTCTTTATAATTTTGTAACATTCATTAATTTGCACATAAAAATTAATTGAAAAAGTTTGATGATATTAATGATTACATTAAAAATTATCCTGTGAAGTGAAATATAAAAATGACATTTTTTTCTCAGATTAAAAATTAGACAATTTATACCGTGGTTTTTCCTGATAAGAAAATATCGACGATGTTGGAAATTAAGGTAAAGCTCTATGTATAACTTAAATGGATCTGTCTCTCAGCTAATTTTAATGTTTTTTTTTTGTAAAAGCAAAAACCAGTTTGTTTCCTTTGATAATAGTCTAACCGTACTAAGGTAAGGTACCAAGGGAAAAGTTCTATGTATAGTATTCACAAACGGACCAAAAAATGCCACTTACGAACTTATTTAATTTTTTTATGTACTTTGCAAGGACTAATAAACCTGTGTATTAATTTGACTCACTGTTTTTCAGTCCAATTAGAATATTTTCTTACCGTTACACGCAAGTATTTAGCTAGCTAACAATATAAAAGTTTAAAATCCTTATTTAAATTTAATTTCCAACCTAAACGTCAGACCAAACTAACGTATCTTGTGTTATAATAATTGCCGATACATTGTGGACGGTCTAATTGGCTGATTGTTATGTCAATAAGATAAAATCGATAGGCCGGCAATACTCACGAAAGGCAATTTATATTTCATCGAAGCTGTGACGCGATCTACGTAATTAAATAAAGTTCAATTCGAATGAATTAAAATAAAATGCTGATATTCGTAGATATATGTGGCGGAATCGACACTTTGGGAACTTTTGAGCTGCACTTTCAACAGTTTGTTAACAAAGGTTTTTTGTTCGCTAATAGCCGATAAACAACCGATGGTTACTCAATGGTAAATGGTCATCATGGTTTATGGACATCAAAGAGTTGGTAGGAAATAATAAATATTTGCGAGTATTGTTTTGCTTCTTTTACAAAAATATTCAACTAGTAAAGATATTTACTTGAAGTAATAGTTTGTAGATATTTACTTGAAGTAATAGTTTGTAGATATTTACTTGAAGTAATACTCTGTGAAATTTTAAAAAATATAATTAAAAAGTTAAAAAAAATATATTTATAAACACCATCCTCAAAAACGCCGTTCTAACAACACATACCATAATATTTTTCGCCTATATCGCTTCGCATCGGGTAACTTGGTTTATCTCTGAATCAATCGAAATAAAACAAACACTAAATCACAACAGTTTACTTAAATTCTCTCTTCTCTCTCTCTAAGTCTTTATCTCTAATCGACTCTCAGAGTCTCGCCATGACCATGATCCCATGCAATTGGGTCGAAATATCGGTGTAAATAATAAAATTAATGGTGAGTACCCGTTACACTTAAAATGTTTTGAGGTTAGTGGAAACAAACTCATAAGACAAACCTACCTACCTACCCCTACCTATTGACTGGCCAACAAATAATACTTAATTCTATTTTATATTATTCTTATGTAATCCTGTAACCCTGTTTATTTTAGCTGATTTCTGCGTGAATTTCTGCTTTTTAATCTTTAACTCTGTTGGTAGGTATGAATTATCAAGCCATGGAAAAATCATATTAATGATTTCTTGTATAGTCTCGTACCTACATGTAACTGGAACGTCTTGTTAGTAAATAAAAAGTTGCCGTCAATAAGATCTTATAAGGAAATAAAACTAAATTTAAATAGTCATGTTAGTCAATACCTGTTGTGTTTTTATTTCTACAAAAAAATACGAATAAGAAATGTTTACTTAAGTTTTTCTAAACACGTAGGTAATGGAGAAATCAATACGTAGGTATACAATATACATAAGTTGTACTTTGTCGTAATTTTGTCACAGTTTGTCGGCTTTTGAGTAGTAATTTCACTTTAATTATACGTGAGTATAGCTCCCTACTGCAAAAACAGTCAAATTAGAAAATAAAATAGGTAATCATATTGGATTTTTTACTACCGAACACGAGTCCTTTAAAGAAACTAAAAGTCATGTAGAAATTCCTACTTAAAAATATTATGAGATTTGAAATCTAATAGGAATATTTAAATAAGTAACATTTCAATATTTACGCAAACATCCGTAGGCAACGACTCTGCGGCATTTGCTCCCATATAAACAAACATTTAAATTATTATTCCAAATTTTGTAGAAAAAAATTATAATAAATAATTACCTTGGACGAATATCAACCTTAAATTACAACGATAGTAAGATTGAAAATCTAATAGGAATTGCAATTTTAATATAGCGACAAACAGCTCTAGCCCACATCTTTGTGTTCACATGATTGTGTGTGTTGGGCCGATTAATAAATGTAACATAACTATCTACTACTGGGCTTGGATCTCCTCTCACAATGTGAGGGGTACATAGTTCACCACGCTGGCCAAGTGCGGATAAGCATTTATTTCTGACACTTTTGAGAACTTTATGGAGAACTCTTAAGTGCAAGTTCCCTCACGATGTTTTCCTGAACCGAAACAAGTGATAAATAATTTCTAACTAGAAAATTTTTGGAAATGAAAAGTCCGTGCAGCATTCATCCCCAGGCATCCCTTGGGAGTCCAAACTTTAAACCAATTGCTATCACTGCTTACTACGATACAATACTAATAGAAGCTACGTGTATATTACTATTATATAATATGACTTTAAGGTAATATTCAATTAGTTATGTTACTACATACATTGACTACTGAACCAAAACGATAGTAAGTTTAATACTTATTTTTATAAAAACATAGTTCAACCCACTTTATGACTTATTCAGACTGCTAGAAAAGCATCACTCATACTGTTCCTTGTACTTAAACAAACAACTGTACGGTCTAGTAGACCAATTGAATAGCGGTGTTATGACTCCGTTACTACAACGTGGAAACTAAGAGTTAGTATCAAAGCATAATAGAACAAGAGTCAATATTTGCTTACGTTAATCATAACATTATCATGACAGCGAATCCCTATTGTATTTCCAATAATGAGTTTAATTTATCGGTCCTCTGTTGATGTTACTCGTAGTTACAATATAATATTCATAGGGTTATTCTGCTATTGGGCAATAACTTGTTTTCATTATTTGCAAAACTGAACCGTTTTGTTTGGATGTAAACTTGAAAGCTGTGGTTGGTAAAAAGCGTCAATAAAGTCCTCTCGTATGAGGTTACAGTTAATTCGCGAAATTAATGTTGTATACTTACAAATAGGTTTATGCAAGTGCATAGAATCGTCATATGACTTTTTTTAAACTAAAAGAATGTAATAACATTTACAGAATTACCCCATAATTTTACACATATATTTTACATTGCTAAATTTCTTAGTGTGATTTTCAACCACATCAAAAATATTACCCCGTAGCCTAGTTAGAGATAATATTTTTTCTCGTATCATGGGTGTCAGTGACGTTTTATTTGTGTTATCCATGCCCCAGTCCTCATACCTAATAATGAATTAATCGTAGTCCCGAGTTGAGTTTAATTCTGTGTCTTCACAGTTGTCATGGGCGGCAGCGGAAGCTGCATGCTCGTTTGCTATCTTATTTACATAAAGAACCCGCGACACAGGGAATCCCAGTACGGGGGTATGAGTGTGTTAGCGCTTATAATTATTGTTAACCTATTATTATTATTTTATTTTATATCGCCTATTATTTTTCCATTGCGAGCTAAACGATAATTATAATAAATAACAATACATACAAGCTTTCTATTTAAACAATGAATTATTCAAACCCACGCATCTAGCTTATACATACCAATTAGCATAGAAGTTCTAATTCGGTGCCTACAAGCCGGTGACTCAAGAAATTGTTTCACCAGTTCTTCATGAAGTATCGCTAACGAGGAAACTACGGCAAGCGAAAATCAATATGACATACATTTGATTAACAGAATTCAGTTATTGCAACACGCCTTCGTCAAATGTAAAGTTAGAAATGTCGGAGTTTGTGAAGAATTTGTTAATATTTGTATATGGGATGAACATAATTTATCTGTAACTGTCCCAGTCTGAATCCCAAAGAGGGAAGAGGTCATGCTAACACATTCTGGTTAGCAACTACCCTTATCCATTGAGTCAACCGCAAAATAGCCCATTTTAATCCCTTGATAGCCAGTAGGTTTCTTCTCCACCACCACTACGAACTGGAGCAGCGTGGTAGAGTATGTTCTAGGCCTCCTGAATGGGTTGAAGCCAAGGTTTCTACTCTTCTTTCTAGGCCAGCAAGCGATCGGTGATGCCTTTGACGTAGCATTTGATATTGCGACTCTTACCATCAGGAGGGTAGTCTGCTTGTTTGTCGGCTATATAAACAGTTTCAAATAAAAATCGTATAGAGAGTTTAATTTTTAATTCTATTACTTCATACATACCTGCTATTTATCTTCTTCTTTGTTTAAATTTCTTATTAATACACCCTGCCCCTAGATTGTATCCCATTATTTAAACTCCTTAGCCTAAGTTTACGTATCTACTTTGTGCCCTAAGGTTGTCTGGAAAAAATCGGTCTCTTTAGCGAAAATACCACCTATTGTGTCACATTCCATTCAAATGTCTTTTGTCATTTTGCTTTCTATGGTGTACAATAAAGAGTATTATTATTATTATTACACACAATTTTAACTTCACTCAGTTGTATTAGTATAAATATAAAACTAAACACTATCCTAAATCTACGTAAACTTTAATTGAAACTCGTTAACAGTATCCCTTTACTCGATGTTATCACATCATTCTATTTACCGGAGTTTGATACGGAGCATGTATCAACTCCATTCTTCAATATCACTCCCCGCCTGCCAATTTTAATCGGATGACGTTCGTTGCATTGAAACGCATAATTACCAGTGGATTGGGAATCTCTCACGGGACTGAGTCCGTATTAGTTTTGACAGAGGACTTGATCGATGCTCTACAATCTCTCGACGAATCATGAACCACCCGTATATGACTGTGTACAATTCAACGGGAATTCTAAAAGCTTGTATTATAAAGGCTTAAGGTTCAATTTTGTTTGGTTTGGGTTTTTTTCTGGTATCTATTGTGTAATACTTGTGGCCACGTGTTGCGTATTGTAAGCTGGTTTCATTTGTTCAAGGGTATTATATCAGAGTTAAATTTTGTCGTTTAAAATTGATTTTAATTTCAATTTTGTAAGGTGGTAAAATTTTACTATCGGTTACACATTTATTTGCGTCATATTATATATATAAAACATGTATATTCCATAGAAATTATTAATATAAATGAAAAAAAAAATGCTTTTGGTCACAATTATCACATCCATCATGATTACCGGTCTCAAATATAAATTTTCCAGTTAGTTACCTCTCATGACCTTTAAAATAGGATTGATTAATGTGTAGCGTTTAGAAAGCTGATTACAAATTAATTATTCTTTGATTTTATAAGTCAACATCGCATTATACGAATGAGAACGACTCATTTGTTGTTGAAAGCAAAAAATTGGTTTTGGTCTAAAAGTAATAGGAGACACTAATAGTGCCTAAAAGTAATAACTTTTAGATAAAAACCATTTTTTTAGTAACAGTATTATTGTATCTCTATTATTATTTGCGATTGAGCACATAATCCAGAGACAGCCAATTGGTTTGAACGATGGACTCCCGAATTGGGGGGTTTGGGTCCAAAGCCTATATCCATCTTTAAGTTTTAAAAATTATGTGCGTATCATCTTTAAGTTTTAAAAATTATGTAAGAATTTATTCATCACTTGCTTCGGTGCAGAAAAACATCGTGAGGAAACTTGCACACCTGAGAGCTCTCCATAATGTTTCCAAAGGTGTGTAAAGTCCGACAATCCGCACTTGGCCAGCGTGGTGGACATTGTGAGAGGAGACACAGCCAGCCCTGCAATGGGACAGTTATGGGTTGTGATGAACACAAAATTTAAAAAAAATACAGTTTGAAATTGGTACATATCTATAAGCTATAGCTATGTAAAGATAGAATATTTATCAAAAGCCTTTGCTTTGGGTTCGACACTCTTAAGCTAGCATTAGATTTAACTATACGCGCAAGGAAGTTTTACAAAGGAACAAAGAGTGATGCGAAGATAAAACGTGATATAATGTCAACTTCCGTTTTCTAACAATAAAGCTTGTGAGTTGTCACCGTGAATGACACACATTGTGCGATTCCGGTCAATGAACTTTACAAAGCTGGCTTAAAAAAAAAATTGTTACAGTGATGTTTGGTTTATTCTTGAGTCTTCAAAAATGCTT
The DNA here is from genome assembly GCA_905404295.2 of Ochlodes sylvanus. Lineage (NCBI taxonomy): Eukaryota > Metazoa > Arthropoda > Insecta > Lepidoptera > Hesperiidae > Ochlodes > Ochlodes sylvanus. The sequence goes on from FR990135.1 coordinate 8,593,386, forward strand.
TTAAAAGATTTACTTATTTATTGCAATGAGTTCTATAACTTGCAGGTCGCATTGCATTACATCAAAAGGCAACTAAAACTAACTTTATGAAACTCCTCATGCATATCTTACATTTCATTCCGAATACAGTCCTAGCGAGACCTATTGTTCAAGAAGGAAGAAAATTTAATTATTCGAATAAAGAATAATGAATAAGTTACAACCGCGTCAAGTCGGAATACGAGAAATACATAATTGAATGACCACTTCAGACCACGGCGGTTTTGCTTCGACGGTAAACTTTTCAACCAAGTTTCAGACTTTAGTTGAATAGGCTAATCATGAACTTTAAAATGAATCGACATAAGGGTTAGATTCGATTGGAGTCGAGTGTTGTGAAGTGGAAAATAGTGGCCATTGAGTGTGGTTTAACAATCGAATAATAAGTCACAATAACAGGGGAAGTTGAAGCGAGACTGTCATCGACATTTTGTTCAGTTACGAACTAATATCAATTGAAATAAATTACTTATGTTGTCAGAAACTTGTAATAACCAGGAATGAAAATTGTTCATATATACACCATTTAATTGAACATTAATAATATTATTAGCCTTAAATATTAAGAATATTCTCCGTTCGCTGCCTCCACTCGAAAACTCGTCTGCCCCACAGCTATCGGCAAAAATAAGTTGGCTTCAACCCATTAATGGCACACTACTGAGCGCGGGTCTCCTCATCATTGAATACTCCTAGAACATACTCCACCACGTTGCTTCAGAGCGGATTGGTGGAGGGGTTAGTGGCAAACCCAAGTATCGGAAGTTTTTATGCCACCCGGAGCATAATACGATAACAACTGGGACTACTGACCGCGCCCGCTGTTATAACTCGGTCGATGGATCGACTTAAGCCGCCCCGGGCTATGACGAACAAACCGTTTATGAGGAACGGTTACCCATACCTATGGGGTACCTATATAAAAATGTTAAGGTAAGTGTTACCTATTGTGTTAGTTACCTATTGTGTTAAGTCATAACCTATGTGCAGAGAATCCGTAGAAGAACAAAACGAACTGTTCAAAATAACCTGTGGCATAGTCAAATAAAATAAATGAATCGAACGATGTTTACCTTCTTACGGTAAGTAGAATAAACCATAATTCTCGTAATAACGAACATTTTAAGTACCTAATGAACCCTCGATAGTAACTTGATAGGTACGTTTTGAACAACGCGCGGGGTTACTACCCGTTTCACGTTACAGGAAACCCGCGGTTTAATTGTGTCATTCTCTAGTCGTATCCGTAACACACTGAGTATCAGCTTTAACACAACGAGAAATGGTTCATTATAATCTAGTCTAAGAAACTTTAAAGGCGGAAGAAAAAAATGTAACCACAAAACGATAGAAAATGATCGCAAGATACAAAAACTTAGATATTGTTACTGGATGTAAATGGCACAATAATTTTGCTCATTTCCGTTGGGTATTTTTAGGAGTATTATAAATGTGTTATTGTTAACAGGTTATTCGATCCCGGTGGAGGTTAAAATTAACAAAATTATTGTTAAATCAGGGATGCGAGTCCTCACAATGTCGATGTTTTCCTTCACCGAATGGAAGGGAAGAAAAAGCTTTCTAATAAAAGAAATGAAATTACAGTCGAATTGAGAACCTCCACCTTTTATGACGTCGGTTACAAAAATAAACATTTTTTTTTATAATTATAAATTAATAGTAATAAATTCATTCTATTTTATTACTTGGACTTTGTAACTACCTTCCTATGAGTTAAAATGTATCGAGCATTGACTTATTATTACTAAGTCAACGGTATCGAGTATAAGATTAAAAGGCTAAATAGCCTGAATAATAATTAATAAAATAAAATAATGTTATTAACGCAAACGCAAACTTTGCCTTGGAAAACTTTTGTTTTGTGATCATCCTGAGAAAAAAAGTTTTTTTATATATTATGTAACATAAAAAATAAAATACAAATAAATAATCATATCCGGTGCCAATCCGGTACAAATAAGTAATCATATAAAACCTTGGGTCATATTAAAAACATACCTAATCATAACACTGTTATCGCAGGAAATGAGCAATACGATTCCAGGAATAGAGCTACACTCCTATTTGTAAATTACCGTTATAATGGTCTGTAATCAGCGGTAATGGTGTACAAAAGTATAAAATAGTATACAAAAATATACAGCTGTGCACTACGATGAGATATTAGAATTTTAAGTTTATCTAATAAGTATGCATAATTTCTTATTGAAAACCTGGATGAATGTAATTTTAATTTCACAGGATTTAAAATATTACTTGAATATTTAACATTTGATAAAGAAATCCATAATAAATGTAATATTTTGTATCATGCTTAATAACTTTAATTATAAAGTTTTAATTTATCATCGATAATTAAAAAGCAATAAAAATTCCATAAAAACAAAAATAACTGCTTATAAAGTAAATCGTGAACGATATTTATAGGATAATACCGGAATTTTTGCAAAAACCATGAAACGGAACGCGACAGGGAGATAATATTACGTCATAACAAGTATTCGACGAACGTAATTTTCTTTCCCAACAAGTTAAGCTATTGTTTGTTCTTCTACCAAAGTCGCCGACGTGTCCAGAGCAAAGTCTAAATATACGGACGAGCCCAGCAATCATCCCATACTCAACGACCTTAATGATAGCCCTTCGAACGAGTAAATTATCAATTCCGCCCGGAGGGTTTCAACCATGTTTTTGGAGAGCTCTAACAAGGCGGTCATCTACTTGCCTTTGAGTTATTATCATTTGAAACGTTATTTTCATTCCAATGATCAAGATGGTTAGGATGAAAATCCCATGATTATGTTTTATAGGAAGAGTAGATAAAAATATTGATCGTCAACATTTTATGATGGGAATGTTTTGTGTTGTTACACTTTAGTAAGTTTTGATATAATTATGTACTTTGAATTGAATTAATACAAAATAAAATAAGCAGTGATAGCGGTGTGGTTGAACGTTGGACTGCCGAACCGGAGGTTCCGGGTTCAAACCCCGCACGCACCACTAATTTTCAAAAATTATGTGCGTATTAAAAAAAATTAATTATCACTTGCTTCGGTGAAGGAAAACATCGTGAGGTAACCTGCACACCTGAGAGTTCTCCATAATGTTCTCAAAGGTGTGTGAAGTCCACCAATCCGCACTTGGCCAGCGTGGTGACTATGGCCTATACCCCTCACACTGTGAGAGGAGACCCGTGCCCAGCAGTGGGACAGTTATGGGTTGTGATGATGATGATGATGATGATGAATACAAAATAATGCTAATCTAATTGAAATCTATTTCTTATTAAAGTCATACCCCTGTAATTTGCATGATGCAAATTACAATGCAAACATGTAGATGACAAAAACTACTGTTTTCATGGACTAGAGCTCTTATCCAAAGGTATGTTAATAATTTAATACTGTATTTAGACATCACAAAGAACAGTAAAGATTTATTATTATTTTATGATAATTTTGTAAACGTAATTGGCAACAGATAATATTAAATGACAAAATTAAATTAGTTTTAGTATTTAAATTAGTCTAAATATCTTCTGTATGCATTACTAAAACTATGCAGTATTTTTACTCGCGTGTCGGCAACTTGAAAACTGCAAGGGAAGTATGTTCGCGGAACTGCATTAACATTTCCATGGTGGAACTAACTTTCAGTCGTATCGCGTTTAAATTGGCCAAGTATTTTGCGACGAACCCGCTACCGCTTTGGAATTGAAATACATATTTTCAATTGGCAAATAGTTGATAATTATCTTTGATGCAGATCATACCATGCCATGACCAATGCCCTCACAGCTAGAGACAGAAATAATATTCTTTTGTTATCCTAGGCAATCCTGACAAAATATCTTTAATGTGTTTGTAATTGACAATAATTACAATACGCTCGTTAAAATTCTATGCTATTGGTAATATTTTATCAGAAGGACCGTTCTTCATTGTTTTGGTAGAGAGGAGACTATAGGCTATCTTAGAGGCCCTTAGGCGGCCTAAAAATTTCAAAAGGTTACTCGCTAATTCCTATTAAATCTATTGGTAAGTATTCACAATTTGGATTGCTTTTACGTCCTATATTTCTTTGAAGAGGTCTTGTAATAAATTTTACTACAGCGGTTAGTTGTGATCTATAAGTTAAATTGTAAGGATTATTGAATAACAACATAGTTTTATAGTTACTTTTGATAAATGAGAATACGGGTTACACGAGAGCAATTAGCCAATAACGCCCATGTACTTGTAACACGAGGAAAGCATTCAAATAATAGCTGCAAATAATAGCATAGCTGCAAGTAAACTCCAAACGATATCACCATGGTTTAGTTACGTGGGAATAAAAATAGTTGGTACAAAGTCCACAGATGTGTAAAAGGAGAGATCGTACCCCGTTATACGTTGAGTTTGATTCCCCATGAACAGAAAGTTGGCGCTGAAAGATGGGAGCCATTTATACCAAAAGGTTTGTCGATTATACTTTTTAGAGACGACCATCTTAGTCTTCAGGGGTAGCAACACATCTGTCACCGAATTTGAACGACTTACTAATAATTACTAATCAAACTATTACTAACAACAAATTACTATCACTAACACTCCCTGCCACAGTACTCATACGTACTAACGAACTGACTCTAACCTCTGCTAACTGGAATAAGGATCCTAGCCCAGGTTTGAGTCTTGTTCTTTGTCGGTGATAGTTGTCATGGGTGGAAGCCGAAGTGTGGTACCTACTGCCTGCTTATGTGCAGTTTTAAGTCCATAAAAAATTGGTTGGCACTGAAGGATGAGATCCAATTATATGTACCAAGATGACTCAAAACAAATTCTATAGCAACCTACACTTTTTCTAGCATATCATAAAGAAACAATTTACGGAAATCAAGGCAATTATTATCCAAAAACGTGCACTTAAACTATCTTCGTCCCATTTCTTAGTAACGACCTCTTCCGCATGTCGTTAATGTTCATATATTTATTTGAAGCGCAGTTCCACGAATAATAGACATAATTATAATACTAATGACGGACAAATTGGACATAGAATAGAAGAATTATTGAAAAATAAGTAATAAATTTCCTTTACATAAATTTATGAGCGAAATAGAAATAATAGAGTAGGTATATTATTATAGTATTTAAGCACTTAGCATTTGGATAACGTTTTAATTTAAATAAAAAAAGATACATAGAGCGTCTTTACAGAGACGTAAATTATTTAAAAAATGTCTAAAATTATCTAATACTCCTTTATAACATACAGCCAAAATATGAATGATAATTATAATAGGTACTAAAATATTTTATAAGTCATTCTCACTGATTGCAGCAACAATACGATATTTTTATAGATTTTTCTACAAGAATACAACACACCAAACAGATAGAATACTAGATTCACATTTTTTTTATCTAAGTAACTGTATTTATACGTTTTCTTTTAATTGCAGATAATAATAAACTTATCTTAATTTGTGTGTTATTATGTTCCTAGTTACAATTTTTCGTTATATACCTGCAAGGTAATACATAAAACAAATCATTGTTGTAATAAAATAGTCAATCAAATTTTATTGTTATATTTAAAGACTTAACTGATCGTCAATCATGAGTAACGATGAATTAAGCGACCGCGAGCACCAATCCGTATAGAGCAATTGAGTCACCACTCCCACCCGACGCCATCTTGCGGTATAATGCGCTCGCGCATGTTAATTGCCTTATTACGTTATGAAAACGTTCTTTTAATGGTTTTACTTTACAATGGGAATATATTATGATGTTGGTTCGCTATGTATTACAATAAAAAGTTATTAGTACAATAGTTTTACCTGAAGTACCTACTTGTAGTAATTACTTGTAATACCTACTTGTAATGTCAGTGTAATAGTGGTTTATATGTAGTTATAAAGTGATATCTTTGTCTAAGTTAGCATAAACTTTCTTTGTGAAACAGCACATAATTATGTTGGAACTTTTTGGACGTATAATCCATTGGGCGTAGGGTGAATAGGTAATCAATTTTTGTTAAGAAAAAAATTATTATAATAATAACAGATGATTTTTCCACATAAAAAATCATTAGCATTTAAACGGTATCAGAATCAATTGTATAATAGCAAAGCTAATAAAAATAAAATCAACCATCTTGTATAATAAAACGTTTTTCTACCAATTTGCCCTTTAACTTTACCATTCTGTCGGTTTTATCAAACGGTTTAAAGGGAAGGCATCGTTATTTTCGTTCATTTGTTGTTGTTATTTCAGTCAATCAACCAGATGACCCATTTGAAACGTTAACCTGTATTATATAAGCGTTATAACTTTATAACGCTTATAAAATACGTTACGTTAAATATTAGGAAACAGAACAAAATTGCATACTTACTTGTCATTAAAGCGCATAAAAGCAAAAATGTATCAGCATGTTACAGATATTCTATTAGGTATAAATATTAGGTACCTACCTAAATTTAGTAGTGAAAGTTTATATTTGTTAGCTTCAATTACATAAATACATGGGCTCGTTCCCACTAGTTAAACTGAGTAGTTCAACCTTTGTTTTAAAATTAAAAATCATGCCATTACCTTTGAATGCAAAAATAATTGGACAGTGCAAGCAAAAAAGGATTAAGGCGACACGAATAAAAAAACGTTTCAACGATTTAATAGTTCAAACAAATTGTTTGACATGTTTCTTGTCTTAATCCCAAGCTTTAAGTTTATCATGTTTGCTATTGGTCTGCATTTGTAAGATTTTTTTTAAGTAATCACTCAATTCTTTCTTACTTATCTCAGTCAAATTTACATGAATGTACTAACCACCTACCATGTGCCTGTAATAAAATAATACCAATACATGCAAATAAAACGCCAAAAAGACTTAACTATTACGATGATAAACAAGATGAATCCCAGTGTCCATTTATATCACAATATGGTAATCAGACAGTTTGTTGCGTGTACGTGTACGTATTTAAGTACGTTTGTTTGTCAGCTTAACATTGTCGACTCAGAAATAGTCCGTAAAAGTCGTGGCTAATTTAGAGCTCTAAGTTTGGTCCGTGTTCGGATATTACGACAGAGGTGGGCGTAACCATGTTGGTTCTAAAGATTTCACCTGTCTTCCGATCAGGTTGGTCGTATTCTGTGTGATTGGTTGTCGTTATGTAAAAATTTTAAAATTATGTTTTATAATAGTATGGTAATGAAATCGGATAATTTAATTTGCCCCTTATTTTCACGGTGTGTTAGAAATAAATGTGTATTATATACTTGTATAGACTGAAGGTATATTTCTTAATTGATTGCTACTAATAATTTTCACTGTTCCTTTATAGATTTTCAGACTAAACTATTTGCACCAGCAATTTTATTTCAGAACACCATGAAATAAAATTAAACGAGTATGGCAATGGAAACGCTTAAAGCTAATGTCGTCTTATGCTAACGACCGATGGAAAAAAAACAATCTTCATTCAATTGTTAAAAATTGCTATTTCAGTTACAGGATTCTTGGATTCAAATAGCCCACTTGCCATGCCTCCAGGGTGCATTGCTGAACAAATAGTGGTTTACATCGTTGAAAGAGTTGTTGAAGTTGAAAGACCTCTGGCATAGGTTCATGATTGTTATCTAACTATTAATAAATATTGGCTAAAGAAGCCATTCTTTCAAACCAGTATCTAACAACGTTAAATCATATCTTTGCTCGTTGTGTAGTCAAATTACGTACCATTTAGATAGTAGGTACAAAAGATGGCGCTCATGAAGATTTATCGATAAACGTGAAGTGGGTGACGGCACTAACAGCGCTATCTGGTGTCAACCTAATGAAACTATGCAAATAATCGAGTGACATCGCAAGACTCGCAAGGTTCAGTCAGTACGCGCCTTTAAAATGAACAGATACCAAATATTATTTTAGAAACTGATAAAGAGAGAGACTGATTAACTGAAAGTTTTTGACATTAAAACGATATGATAAATCTATTTCTTTGTCTAAAAAAACCGGACACGTGCAATTTTAATGAAACAATCACAATGATTTTTGGGGGACAAATTTTAAATAAGAATGCTCGTTTAACACTTTAAGAAAAAGATTTCAAAAATATTGTATTGTTGTCCAACTTAACAAGCTCTCTGTTATCCAGAATGAGTGTACGAGACGTATAACTCGGACACAATGCTAAGTAATCGCCGTTGTATCCCTTGTATGGCCTGTAAGCATTTTTGAATACATTCCACATCATTTGTAATCGGCATTTTCGCTATGAAACTACTAAACGGTAAACTGGAAGCATTGATCAGACTGAAAAAATAATATTTTATTTATTAATGTATTTTTCTATCTAGTCGTACATATGTGGTCGCAAAAAATCCTTTCTACTACCGCTGTGCCTTTTCTAAACAGAGATAAACTAAGTTCAACTGAATCAAACGCCGCACATACCGGTAGTGCCATACATACTTACCGGTGGTACCTAATACCGGTAGCAAACTGCAGATTTAAATTCGAACGCTACATGTCCAAATAAAGACTTGTACAGACATTATGTACATTTTATATTCCCTTATGAATGTTTCATGCCCAGCTACTGTTATTCAGATCGCTCCTACCATTATGAGTGTATTGCCATTTTAAAAGATTTCGTATGACATGAAACTGTCCAACTAATAACTTTGATATAACCAAATAATTTCAAGAAATATTTTTTGCTGCTCATTCGCAGGGCTTTTATCTGCGTTAAATGACGTCAAAACAAGATAAAAAAAAGTAATTTACTAAATTTACCCTTGCACAGGGATACCCTGATTGTTCCTGATTGTCCCATGATGTTACGCAATAGAGTCATATCCGTTTCATACATTTAGAATGTCTATGAGAATCGTGGAGTCAAGGTAAGGACAGTCCATTCGACTTTAGGTCTCTAATATACTACATATATCTCTTAGGTCACTTAGGTATGTATATACATTTTAAATTGATAGGTACCAATTCGTTTCTTAACGATAAGTACATGAAACTAAGTTTGATGTAAGCTGACCTTTACTCCTTCAATTTAAAGTTACATGAGCATTAAGGGGTTGTATCGAAAAACTTCGACAGTTAATAAATCATTATCGGTTGTATCCATTTGCTTATCACGACAATCGGTTACATCTTATCGGATTTTTTGTACGACTGGATTTAAAGCCATTTGAGCATAAAGATGGGATCTATTTTTATTGGCTGCCCTAATGGATTTCTGTAATGTGATCCTTAATTTTGTGTTGTTTTTTAACGCGCACATTGTGCTTTTAGAGTCTTGTAACGCATATCCAAGTTTAGAACTGAGATGAGATAAATCTAAGCAAGAACAAACAACACCTCTTTTTTAATCAACGTCAAATATAACTTGAATCTCAAGTCTATACGTCGAGTCAATGTGACATGATAAAAATCAATTATAATATATTTGCTATTGTATTAGGTCTATGTAGATACATAATTATTATTAACTTAACGTCATTTATAAAAGTATTCATAATATAAAAGCATTCGATCGATTCTTATCAAATTTAGGGTAATTAGTAAATAATAAATACTTAGTAAGTTAGAAAAATGAAATGCATACTTTAATATTCTAGCCAGTAGTTCATAAAATGCATTTTAAGATATTTTAAGTCAAGTTCCCTAGGTCGGTTCTGATTATTAAACTATTTATGGACTATCATCAAGCCTTTGAAGCCAATATGTATAATCTCGGTCTAAAACAATTGTCCAACAGTAGGTTGTAAGGTAATAGAGTATTGTCTCCGAAGACGTGGGTGCAGCAGGAATAATCAGACCACCTTCGATTCTATTTAAAGAACAGGGAAATAATGTAGAAATACTAGTGCGCTCATAGTTGTTAAGTACATAATTATTAATGAGAACAATATTTTAGGTAGGTGAACTAGCTAAGTATATATTATAAAATAATTTTTAACAAAAAATAAACCGACTTCAAACAGGAAACTAAAAGTAAAAAATGAATTTATTTTGCACAAAGTAATTCGTATTTTGATTAAGTTAATCAGAAATTATTAAAAAAGTATTCTATAATTTTGAAGTCGGTGCCACGTATACAGGGTGTTAGGGGCTCAACCAGAAACCTTGTAAATTTTTTTTTCCATGTAGTATTACTTAGAATCACGGTCCGAAAGCGTGGTTAAAAGGTTTCTGTTTGAGCCCCTAACACTCTGTATACAACAACAACCTTACTACAAACAAATAACTAATTGCACACAATATTATTAATTGACCTTCATTTATTAACAGACCTTCATTAAATAATAGTGCTTTAAAATACATGATGAAAAAATGAACAAACGCACTAGTCTCTACTACAATTTTCGAATGTTCCCCTCGATTTCCCTGGGATTCCATCATCAGATCCTGAGTTGTTGGATGTGGGAGCACCTCGGAAGTGCACTCTTTCGAATAAAAAAATAATTTTTAAAATCGGTTCCCAATTGACGGAGAAATTGGTGAACATACATAAAAAAACAGACGAACATAGACCCTCCTCCTTTTTTGAAGTCGGTTAAAAAGAGAAACTTCTTGCATCAAAATTCGGCAAAAAATACTTGCATACTGCTGCATATTACTTAATTTTATCTTTTCCGTAATACGAGTGGGTGTTACATACTATTTTTTTATACCTGTTCAACGAATCCAGGTTACAAGGTGCCATCAAATTTTAAATAAATCACTTCTATTGATTACGTATTCTTTGGACGTGTTATTTATGCTTGCTTGTATGCGCATTATTAATGGATTTGATGATAAGGCATACTATTAAGTCCTTCGTGCAAGTCTTGTTTTAACTTTTACTTAGTAAAGGAACGTCATCAACCTAATTGTCTTAGGTATAGTAAGAATTTATCACTATGATTATTATTTATGTTGCAAATTCAAAATAGGTAAGTGGGTACAGTTGGATGGTTTATATTTTGACGACATCTATTAGGTTTAAGGGGCGTCAGTAACAGTTTTACTAGGTCCGCTACTTATAGCGAAAGCATACCTGAATGACACTGTACTGATAATGCATGAAGTTAGAGATTACCTTTGTACACTGTATCAATCATCTGTTTTCCCACTAAATTCTTGTGTGTACATCAATGATAAGTACAATAATAATACAATTTGTCAGGAAGGTAGTGTTTATGTAGAAATCAACTAAGAATGGATTTTATTATTTTTCCACCCATGAGGGGGTTAAATAGTGGTTGCAAGTTTGTTTGGAAATTTTGTCAAAATCATGTCATGTCAAAGTAGCCTGGTAATTGGGGTTCTATTTAGAAACATTAAAACATCTGTTAACGTTTGTCAAAAATAAATCCCTTAATGGCGTAAAATAAGGGATGAAAGTTTGGTTGAAAATCAGTTAAAAGTTCATAATTATGAACCGCAAACTGAAGCTATTAGATAGTAATTTACCACAATAGTCTATTACAATCGGAAATAATACTCTCGCTGCAAATGTACATTTTGTGCAATTATTTCGGTCTAATCTGGTTTTCGTTAGCTTAATGTCCAACGGCATCTTAAGTCGACCCTTGACATAAATACGACTTCGGAATTCTTATTAACTTCTCTAAATAATGAGCTCTTAGCGTCTTAATGAAGGAAATCTCAAGAATAAATTCACAAAGACCTGCCAAAGTAAAAAAGGTAAAAATAATTTATTAATTATCTACCACAGCAGATTTTTTTGTTGCATAAATATAATTACATTATAATGTTTTTTTCAAAGTGACTGAGACTTATTACAAGTTTAACGAAAAGTCCTACGAAACGTAGTTTTTTTAATTACAATTAAAGTTCATATCGCGCTAAATAAATTTTCATTCCGAAGTAAGTTATACGACGTACCAACCACACCAAAGTGGGAACGTAAACTATGCCTTATTATCCACGCTCGAAAAAATGTACAGGTGTAGACAAGATTTTCTTAAATTGACTTATCCTTTTTATTTATGGACGAATTGAAATTAAACTATCACTTGTTAACTCAAGCTGAAACTCCTGAAAACTGCATTCAAATCGGGTAAGCCGTTTCTGAGATTAGTGAGAATAAACACAGACTAACAGAAAAAATAACAAATATACAAAAATTCTAAACACCACATCGTTATGTTATCTTATGTGTTAATAAATCCGCAATAAAAGTTTTTTAATAATATATTTTATATGTACAGACATAGTTCAGTTACAGTTTTATTTTATGTATAGAACAGACGCTGCATTTCATTTAGCTAAATAAGCCTTTGAATCAGTTCATCCATTAATTACCTACTACTATGATGCTTTAACACCTAAAATCCGGCATTACTCTCGCTAAAGCTCTCTCGTTGAGAAGGCTTAAAGCGTACTAACATAACCTTCAAATGCACAGTCCGGGCCCAACTTTACCCCACAATGCAATTTAACGTGATTGCGAATTATACATTTATTATTTACCCTTGCCATATCTCCTGCAAGATTAAACGGCGACTTGTGCGGAGATTAAATCCTGGATTTTATTCCCATATTACCGTACATTTCCACCCCACGTTTGAGGCAGAAAACTCGAGTATTCATTGCGGGTAGCCTCCAACGGTAAGGGATGGCGACTAGAAGTTTCCGACCGCAAATTTTTGTTTTCAAATAAGTTTCGAGCTAAAATTAAATTTGCTGCGCTATCGCGTAGTGTTCTTCCGTTTTAATTACGCTGAGTATTTATTTTTAAATCGAATCGAGAAATAGTATTAGACTGACTAAGAATGATGGGTACTACAATTTTACAATGTTAGCTGAATCTTAAAGTATTTTTATCTTTTAGTTTGGGATTTAGATAAGACATGGAGACTTCGCACCAGAGCGACAAGACCTTAAAGATTCTGGTGAAGTCAGCCCTAGCGGCTGCTAACCAAGATTTATGTGGAGGTTGTGGTTATTTATACGGACCAGCCTTATTTTTATTCCCTGTGTGATATTTTTAATGAGGTAACTGAATAACACTGCTGCACCTTTTATTCACTTTTGAAGCGTAGCGTACGTGAATTTTAAAACGGACCCGTATGATAGAAGGCCGTTTTTTTATTTCGACAATATGTTACAACTGAATAGTAAATATGGGTTAGGTTAGGTTCGGATATTGTATAACAATTGTATTTTAATCAGGATTATTTCATTAGTTCCGTTTCAACTACTTAGACAGTTTTTTTTCAGATTCACTTCATTGTGCTTTTTAGTTTTTAAGCGTACTTCATTTTCGATTAACAACACTATACATTTTCTGATTGGATACCAATTTGTAGTAATCGATTTGTCAAGCCTTACAGCTCGATACGAAATGGAGGTGGTCGTTAAAAGTTGGAGAGTTAGAAAATTGTATAAAATAACTTACACGAAATTTACGTTACCCAAAACAGGTTTAATGCGCCGGCGGCTAGATTGGCCGGGTCCTCTATTTGTTTTAAAACATAATTGAGGCCTTGATGAGACCGTAATTGGGCCTCACACGGATCACACTATGCAAATGTAGCAATTAGGATAATAAAGACCGCGATGACCCGCTCGGTTAACAACGGCTTAGCAAATTTGCCCGACGGTCCACTTTAACCTTTTAAGATTTCTATTTGAGGATCTGAGATTATGAAACTTGTTGGGTAGTCTGTCTGGTAATTGTGTTGACATTCTGCGGGATGGAAGCTTGTAATTGCCGCGTTTGTTAACTTAACTCACACATCGGACTAGTCTGTGTGTGTTATGTGTTCTGACTAAATCGATACCAATTATAGTTCTTCAAACTAAGGTTGTACAAATAAATAATATAAAAAATTTATTGTAATTTTACATTTTAATAAATATTACAATTTCAATCACGTAATTTAAAATAAAGGTCTTGGTTTATAGAAATAGAAATCAAATTGAGATAAAAAGGGTAATAAGTAAAAGGTTAATATAACCCAAGATGATAAATATTGTAAAATCATTAACTGTAAAAATTGCCTTTAATAACATTCACAAATGAAATATTGGTATTATATATTTAAAAGTTCAAAGCTTTAAATATTAAAACCAAATCATACACTAGTCTGTTTCATCACATTAAGTTTATTCGTGGCAAGTCGAGAATAAGTAAAGTACCACGTAGTGCGATCAAGTCATGTTTAAAAGTCAATGCAGCCTAGCGTCTACGTCTCACTCAAGTTTAAACGCCTTAAATATTTGATGAGACCAACAAGATCAAATGAAATAGCTATGGGATACATCAAGAGGGAGTCAGATATCTACTAAGTTTAACAAGGGCGCTTGTAACGGAATATATTATGAGTCGATCAATAGATAGGATTAGTTCTATCTATGTAGATAACATCAGCCGGAATCCAGATGTCTTGTTAACGGCATCAAAGTACTTTATGCGATGTGTTATTCGATAAAGTAAAAGTGGCGTAACTTCGTCATCGTGGGGTAAGAGCGTTACTGTTGTGGTTTTGGTTATTTGGTTTTGTTGAAAGTTCCTTTAAATAATATATAACTAATGATACGCAATATGTAGTAAATAATTACGTTTATTGAAAGCTTTGTAATACAAATATTATTGAATCAATAATACGTTGTCAAAATTAATACAATAAAAACAATACAATTATTGTCATTTGTTTGTCTAAGTACATCCATAATAATCTTTACCTACGTTTTTATATGCCATAATAACAGATATAATCGTAAAGTTACAACATATAAGTAAAGAATAACACAAAAGTTTATAACATAATTATGCATATTCACGGCGTCATAACTCATTAAACTTCTAAATAAGGTGGATATACTCGCTCCCTAAAAACCGGAAGCTTGTTTCAAAGAAACAGTGAAGAGGTCGAACCATCCAATATTAACATCGCTTTGTTTTAAAAAGTTGAAGCGGAAACCAACTACGTTATCAATATTCATAAGCGCAAGATGCTGTTTCTGAGGCGAAGCCGGGCAATAAACAAAGCTCGCTCGAGTGAAGTGGAGTGAAGTCGGTTATTCTCGAATAGCTCTTACTTACTGCAAGCTCATAAATTTCAGTTTGCAACTTGCACCAGTATAACATTCGATCAATAAGTGTTTTGTATGGGTTCTATATTTGCAAGCTAATACGCCACATCAAAACTTTCAAGCTTGCCTGCCAACCCAATATACTTACGTCACGAGTCATCGCATTACCCGAAACGGAGGGAAGTATGTTCATTAATTACAGGCTATTTGAAACTCTTGTAATTTCGCCTTAAGGATTAGTATTGCTTGAGTTACGATGTGAGTCTTATGTCGTTATAGCGGGTTGGTTGCATCCATGGTGGGATTGGAGTCACGTGTCTTAAGTTACATGGGGTAAATCAGATCGGAGCTTGGTGGATATCGCGGCTTATCGAACAAATTGTGTTTTTATAAACTTGTTAGGGATTCATGCAGGGAATATACTTAACATCAGTGTGTCAATTTCATTACCGATAAATCGAATAATGACGATTGATGTCATAAGTTGTTGATAGTTGCCACTGTAAAATAAAAGGTACATTAAAACGTTTGGTAAATAGATAGTGTGTGGGAAGTGGTAAGTAGTGGTACTGATACCACCAGTTAGTCTTTTCATAAATAAACCCTAACTAACCCTAAATTAACCCCTAAATTAAGCTATTGCGAAGCTCTGTTTTGCTAGCTCTGTTATATGCTGGTTAGGGGCCACAAAAAAAAGAATATAATCAACCAAGATCCCAAAATATTGGTCATATAAATATTTTCCTCGTACGGGTTTAAACCGTGAACCTTTGGGCGCGCTGTTTTTCTTCCTACAGATCCATAAAGTCGTGAGTTAGTGTTATTTCTTCCGTGTTATTAATAAATTACCTAAATTTTTGCTTCGGTGCTTTATGGTACTCCTAAAAACGTTTTAATTGAGAAACAAAACAGAACTATAAAGTTTAATGGGTAGTTTTTTGACAGTAAAGTCGTTACAATTTTAAGATTTGAGTGCTAGAGCGTGACTTGAGCAAATAAAGGAATATAACCTTTTATAAATCATAGAGTTAATCTGGCCGTCACAAAATTATATTTTCTTTCACCAGTTAATTCAATATAAACACGATCATAAGAGTGTAACAAAATGTAAAGGATTTTATTATTAATGAAAATAAAATCAACTTAGAAAGAGTTTGCGCTAAAAACCACCGCTTCATAAAGACCGCCGATTTCATAAAATTAAACAGAAATGCCCATTATTCGTCACGTAATAATTGAAAAGATTTATACTCTAATGTGCACATAATTAGGTGCGTAATCGGTAACCTCTTGATTTGTAGGCGAATTATATTATTAAGCTCAATCTTTCGACAGCCCACAAAGCATAGGTGATTCCTCAGGGGTGTTAGTCATTAAACATTCTTTTAAAAATACAGATCTCAAACATATAGGCAGATTGAAGAGAATAGATAATGAATAACTAAATTACTCCCATAACTTCTTATTTTTCTACGAATAATTATGCGTTTATTACCACCGTTGTGCGATGAGTTCTAACTACAATTTACAACAGAACAATTCGAAAGCGCGGGTGGCCGACAATTCCGTTCATCAAGTCCGTAGGTGGGCTTTTGAACTTTGAACAAAATGACCTCTAATTCCCTTGTTAAGGCTTCGGGGAGATAACTCGATGTAACGTATTAATCTAGAGTCATAAATATTATTCTAAAAAGCCTCTTACGGATAGATCAGACCGGTTGTAAGAAACCCATAAATCTTTTATCGAATTTATAATTATGTGGTAAGTTTTTATACCTTTTTCGTGATCGGTTTATTTGCGGAAGGAAAATTTCTGACTTTTTGTTTAGCTTTTAGGTATAATAGCTACCCAAAACTTTAACAGTGTTATTAATAAACGTAGAATGTATGAAATCAGTTATATTCTCTACCTTATAAATTTTAGGAAGGTTTATTATATACGCGTAAAACCTCACTAACTAGGTATGAGTATCATAAATGAAACTTAAATCTTTATTGTAAGCATTGACTTATAAGTAATAATTAAGTCAATGATTGTAAGCATAACTTATTTCTACAACATTTATTGTTTTCGCCGCTATTTAAAATGGATTAGATAATAAGCAAAGGCAACACAATGATGATATAGAAATTTTATTCAATTTCTTTGCATTGAAATATAATTATTTTTTTAGTAAAAACGAGTTGTGCCCGCGACTTCGTCCGCGTGGCATTTAACAAAAAAAATCTAAAATAAAAGTAGCCTAAGTTACTCCTTATGACATCAGCAATCTGTCAGTGAAAGTCCCATCAAAATCGCTCCAGCCGTTCCAGAGATTAGCTCAAACAAACAGACAGACAAAAATTGTAAAAAATGTTATTTTGGTATATGCACCGTGTACATACACCCATACGAATTTTGTAAAAAGAGGTTATTTTAATATTACAAACAGACACTCCAATTTTATTAATTTGTATAGATATTTTTGAACACTGATGTATAAAATATCATTATTGGCTTGTATTATGAAACAGCTTAATTAAAATTTATAGGGGATGATTCGTTCGGTATAATATAACAGCGTGGCTGTTACCAGTAATTCTAACTGGAGCGGTTATTAGATCCCTTTGTTTAGTGGCTGACCGGAAATTAGCTTCGAATAAGGAATCGATGTAACGGAAACATTTTAAGTTTGTGTTATTTTAAACGGAATTTTTGTGGTCATGTAAGGGTGAAATGATAATTTTAGGCGAAGTTGGTTCTTACAAACACTTCAAAAGTCAAACTACGCACTCGCTAAAACAAATTCCTACTGTGAGTGGTCCCGGCAAGCGGCAAAAATCTCCCACGGATTTTTTTCCTACTCACAGTTTCCTACTAGGTTCATACTAGTTAGGTACCTATTTATTCGTTATGGCTTCATATTAATAAACTCTTGTTGATAGAATCTTGTCTTTAAAACCAACTTGCGTACTATGTTTAAAGGAGATTGGTAAGTTACGAATAGGAGCCGAATTTAGTATCTAATGCTAATGGTTTTTAGTGTTACAAATTGAAGAAATGTGAAGAGAGATTTATGTGTTATTGCGAAACTTAAATAAATATTTTACCATATTATTTATGGTCATTTTTATTGCATCATGCATATATATACAGGCATATATATACAGGCGAGGATTATATATAAAGTGGTCAGAAACAAACAGCACTGAGATGGAAAAAGTTCATAATTAAGTAAGTATGCGACTATACATACACAATACAAAATTATAGTTATTTTACGAACAAGTAAACGTAGCCGTATGCGTAAACTACTTTTAGCATGGCCTTTCTTTTATGTCGTGTTATCCGCACGCGTATGGCAAGGGGTCTATTATTGTCAGAAGTATGCGTCTATACGCTTAAGGAATTACAAAGAAATACATGCTAATTGTACATGTCAGGATTGCCAGGCCACCGTGGGGGACGTCTTACTCGAATGAAAATAAATTAAACAGTGTAGAAGCGTTCAGTTAGTCAGTTTTGTAAAGATAACGCAGACAAATTAAAAATGCCTTTGTAGGTTAGTTCATAATAGGGAGATTTAAGAGCACTAAATTATGCAGTGTAGCATTTTTACGTAGCACAATTTGTGTCGTGTGTATATTGTTGTTTAGTTATTATTGTTATTAATATTACCAGGCATGCAGTAATAAAGTACTATTATCAACCACTACAAATTGATTGGTGACCAATTATGGAATAAACGGTACAATTTTACTATTAGTGTTGTGACTATCTGTTCAGTATGTAATGTAGTACCCCTTTTCAATGTAATGGGCGAGTTAATACGTTTTGAAATCGTTTAAATGTACAGTGTTTATTTTGAATATTATGACTTATCCCTTATAATTGCGTTAATTTTGATGCAATTCAAAGTACCTACATTAGGATTTGTTCTCAATTTGTATGTTTTTACAGTTGTATGTATAGTAGGTATAGTCGTATCTAATCGCATCGAATTGTTATTGGACTGTTGACAAAATAACGACCCAATACATTACAATAAACAATGTCTTAATCTAAACACGCGCATTTACACAACGAACTTATGTTATGAGTCACTTATTCGTCACCCGATAATTATGTTATCGTTCGTAGGGTTGTCAAAAGAAAATCAGTTTCTTGTTTCTTACGTTTTGAAGTTGGAAAACTTCTTGAAGCGTTCACTTTTATAACATACGTATAAGAAACGTAAATAGTTTTTGAAACGTATTTTTTGTGAACTATTTTTGGATATCTATTACAGTAATTTAAAAAAATCTTTTAACACGTATAATTGTTGCATTCATATCAATGCGATATAGTTCAATCATTGGACATAATTAAGCAAAATATGCACAATTAGATCGTTGAAAAACTACCAAAGACACGTCGTATCACAATAGTGTTGTTTTAAGTACTGAAAAATATAATATTTTCCGTATACTGAAATTGAAATCCATAATTATCTTTATGAATACTTCTTTGAAAATATTTAAAAAATTACAATGTTAAAATTTTAAATAATTTTATGAATGTTTATGCATTTAAATGCATATGATATGATGATGTTGAGATATTAAGTAAACAAGTAACAAGTTTTAAAAATAAATACTAATTCTATGAAACACTTTGGAAATTGGATAGATATTTATTAAGTACGCCAAAGGGACTTTTGATAACGTTAATTAATATCACAACTGAAGTAACTTTTAATCAACTGTCACCACGTTGCCGATTTTTTAAATTAATATTCACATATTTAAAGTTGTATAAAATTACTTAATATAAAAATTACTTTATACCTTCTTGTTTACAGGTAAAATAAAATAATACTGGGGGTTTACAGAATTAAATGAAATTATTTTATAATAAATATGTCGACAGCCCTAGCCAAATAGCCGCTAAGGAAGTCTTCCTTATCCAGGAATGAGAGTTTACCAGCACTTTAGGTAATGACCGATTTCATTAAGAGCCCCATAGAGTGCACTAAAATACTACCGCATGTGTCGATAACGGGGGTTCCTTTCAAAATTGTTAAGATAGGCTTGTTTTGAGATATACAGTAAGGAAAAATGTTAACTTCTATACGCTTCTACTTAGCTGCCGCAAATACCTTAGGCTAATTATTTCGGTTAAAACAGCATTTATTGTATAAAAAATAAGATACATAAATTTAATTTGTGATTAATTTCCATAAAAAACACACATCCTCGCAACTCAACATACTTAATCACATCATGACTATCATAGCCACACACATAAACCACAAATTATATATTATTATTGTTTATTCAGAACGCATACGAGCCTAATTAGCCTAATTTATTTAGAATTCAAAACTATATAGAGGTGCCGAAATCTCTTTCCCCGTCAAATGAAGAATTTGAAATGTCTCTGACAACTTCACGGCAACCGAATGTAAGGAAATTCCAAATTAGTAAAATGAAAAGCGAAGAGTACATGAATAAACAGCTCGTCATCTCGTTGACAAAATGCATACTGGCACAGTCTGATGGATTATGTGTGTTCAGGTTATTGGCCCGTCGTGTGTTGCGGAGGAGTCGTGTGAACATATTATTTTGTTTACAGATGTATTTATTAAAATCGAGCAACGGCGATAGTATAATTTAGAATCCTGTTTTGGGAAACTAAAGCTTGTTTTATTTATAGTTTCCGACTTGATTGTATGTAATTGAATACATCAGTTGGAGAAAAAATAAGAGAATATTTTTCTTGAAATTAGTTTATTAAAAAGAAACTTCATAAGTAATAGGTAACCTTCGTAACAGTCCTTAATAAAATGAATCGAAGAACAAGAAGAACAATAAGAAACGATACAAGTGGACGAGACGAATGTTATTTCATTGGGTCGGTCAATTTAAGTGGTGTTTGTCTTAGCTCACGTGTGAATCTTACGTTATGAGTATGAGACGTCCCTTCATTTTTCTTTGCTGAGAACAAAAATATTAGAAAATTGAACGAAAACTAAGTAAACAGAAGATGAATTAAGTGTCGATGTCAAGCTTTATAGTGAGATTTTTATTGTTTGAAGTAGGAATCTTACTCACGTATTTCTTACATTTTTATAAATATTTCCTTTCACTTCTCACTGTAGACCCACAGATGTTTTGTTCGTAATCCATTTGTATGTTCATTTTAAGATGACTTTTAAAGTAGAATTCAAATATAAACTCAATATAATTAAATATATTTCATGAAGCTGGGGAAAGGTTTTAAAGACCGCATTTGATGACAAATATTCATGAGCCTTTGACTGGTAAAATCATAGCATAATCTTATCACCCAATACTTTATAATTACTTCTGTATTAATAAAATTAATAAGTCTTTTTATCTTTCCCCTTCATTTCATTGTAAAAAAATATATATAATATCCAATATCCCTTAAATTAAAGTATGACACAAATAATATTACCATTTATTACTCACTTCCCGTCCGGTTGACGATAGTCAGATCGGACAGCTCAATGCTCTTGATATATCGACGAGATTATCCGCTACTGACTCTAATAAGGCTTTCTGTAACTTGAATATTTTGTAACAATCAAATCGATTATAAAAATATTTTGTCATTGTTCATTGCTCTAAAATCATTGGTCATATCAAGAGATAGTCCTGAATGTTTGGTAGGAACAAAAAAATGTTAGAAACCATGGCTTTGGCGATCTCTCCTAGTCTTTTAAGTCACAAAATCGCTCAAACACGCATAAGACAGAAATTTTGAATTCGAAGCCATTATGATTATTTGGTATTTCGTTTAACCAACTTCAAACGTTTAGTTGCAAGTTTGTAGATAGCCTTAATCAGATCAAGTCCAATGTTTATTCAGATGCAGGCCATCACCAAAGAGCACCTCGATTACTGGAAATTAAGAGGACGCCGTCATGCTTCGGGGATGCTACAATAACAATGAGCCGCCAAAAATATCCTCGACATAAGTGACACGAACGAAAATAATATTATTACGAACGCGATCGCGTGAGAGAAAGGTCGCTCCTGGTTTAAAATACGAAGAATATTTAACTTGTGTTTGTCCTTGATGAGTATTATCTCGGATTTTTAAAGCAAAAGTTCTGTTTTGAATTATACTCAGTATAGATATAAGAAAATAAATAGTAGTAACTACTATAATTAAAAGCCGTAGATTGGAAACGAAAAATATTGAATTCTTGCCAATTTATATTAGTTGGTGATTGACTTCCTTAAAAAAGCAATTGTTTTCTGTTTTGTCAGAGAGCCAGTAATCGTGAGGATCTCCTTTTTGTTTCTTGGCCAGCAATGTATTGGTTTTGTGTTCCCATTTCTCATCAGCTCATTTGTCCATTTACTTTAATGTTAATAAATTGGTGTTTAAAAATCACCATACTGTAACCAACTCCTCAAGTACTTACATTATTTTTAAATGTAAGTACTTGAGGAGTTGGTTACAGGTATTAGTAGGTATTTTATACTTCTACAAAATTTATATTCAAAGATATTTTTAATTATGCACAGACCGCTTTGCAGTTGAAGGTCTGTTTTATTACTAGAGAAAATAAATCCTTTAAAAATTGTTTCCTCCATAGAATTAATGAAATCTCTATGATAATATTTTGCTGACCAGGCCGTCCGCGAAGGACCGTTATTTGGTCCCGGGTGATTTCTCATTAAAGTAAAATTGCTAATGACTTTATCTCCATATTTTAGCATAAAATAGTCAGCGCTTTGTAGACTTTCTACAAAGAAAAATAAAGGGCTTAATAACAAGATACATCTGCATATCTTCTGACGCCTCCCTGCCATAAGTCGACACATGGATGGAGATGTTAAATCGTCTGTTTTAATGCTTTTTGTCTTTTTCGATCCAGATGGGTTTGTCGGATTATAAGACTGCTTAGTCGAGTAGGTGCTACAAATAACATTGTGTAACAAATTATGGTAACTTTTTGAATATTTAAGATTGAGGAACGCTTTGAAATTAAATTTTGAAGGACGAAATTTTAAACATTACAATATTATACAATGATTATTAAGTATTATGTGCTTATGTTGTAAGTGCTTATTGTAGATGTTTTCAACAGATCCAGTGTTAAATATGAGTAAATACAATTTGCAAACATTACCCTATCTAAATATATATCGTAAAATAACATATTTATTTGATGCAGGATTATCATAATTATATGTTCATCTATTTTCATTTTGTATCATTTAATATTCTCTCTGCTATCTGTTTGCTTGACCGGCTTCCTGCGGAACTTAGTTAAGTTTTCCAGTCTGTGATTATGATCCTTTGAAAATAAAGTGAAGACTCGGTTCACAATCTCGACCTTTATTTTTATTGTTTTCTATCTTGCCTGGGTTTGGTTGGATCGTTATTTCGCGGAACTTCTTTCTTTCCCATCATATTGAAAATAATATCTATGTTAGCTTCAGGATTCTTACTTTGTCGATTCTTTGTTTTTCTACATTGTTAGCGATCGTCAATTCCGATCTTCTTGAACAATGGAAGATTCGGTTAAAATATCTGTTATATGTATTTTGTAACAATTTGTACACACGTAAAATTTTCATTCAGATTCAGATTGTAATTCAACCCAACATAAAGATTAAAGCCATCCTAAGAAACGTGAAAAATTAAGACATCGGAATTAGATTTTCCGAAACCAAAAACGAATTTGTAATATGATAGAAAGTTACTTGTGGAAGTTTCGAAATTGGTCTCCGATAACAGATTGAACTTACAGTACAGAAATCTCGAACGTATTACGTTGGCATAGGATTGGGTATTAATGAACTTAAAGTTCTCGCTGGTCCATCCGGCCGGAAGATTACTCTTTCGATATGATTAAAAGGGTGAAGACTGTTTTATGTGACAATTAGGAAGTTTTGTTCCGTTGAAATGTTGTCTCTGTGAGAATGCAAATATCGGTCATTTTCGTAGGTATTTGTGAAGATTTGAGTGATTTAATGTAGCCTAAAATAGTTTTGTTTAGATAGATGGAGTTTTTTTACTTGGTTGGAAAACTATCGGTGATACCTTTAAATAGTTACTGTTTCGCATTAGCATCCATTTCTTAATTGTTTCTATTCGATATTTTTATAATTATCTAAATTTATTTTTTAAAGAGGCCTTTCCGTTTCTTGTAAATCCATTGTATATGAGTACAATTTGAAGTCAGTTGCAGATACAAACTCGTCTCAACATAAAGCGTCATAGTGACAAAGCAATAGCTAGAATGTATCTTTATGTTCAAAATACAAAAGCACACTATGTATTATGAAACTATGATAATATGACTGTGAAATTGTTTACTTCCCTCGTGATGATAATTAATAAGAACATAATTGACAGTAATTAAGTTATTATACTAGTAACCCAAATCTCGATAACTCTTCAGGATAAAATTGTAGGAATGGAAGAACGGAACGTAAGAAGCTAGTAAAAAAAGTATAATGGCGGTGAAGAAAAAAACGAGACGTAAGTGTGTGTAGTGTGCTAATAGAAAAATTGTGTATTTCAAGTAATAAAGCCGGAAAAGTAACGTGCAGTGTTTTCTTCTACCTTGAAATCAACCCATACTACATAATTATTTTATGTTATTTTACTTATTCCTTGAAATCACGAATTCGAGAACTTATTCTTTTTGACGTGTCAAGCGTATTATTATAGAACTTGAATAATAAAGGCGTTAAACTGTTTTCGTAATCGTAACTCCGATAACCTTTTTCTAATTAATTAGTGAGAAATTAATATATTCACAATTTCACATGATATATTCCGTGACAACTTTGGTGGCGTGATACAAAAAAGTTTCGCCCATAAATTCATGAGGCACATACATTATTAGGCTTTAAGTGATTTATGAGTACGCACCCTCATTTTTGCTACAAGCACCTCGATTTTATGGGTAAACAAAATAATTTATAATGTATCCATATGTCAATTGTGCGTATTAAAGACTAGTGAACCCGCCCTCGCTTCGCTTCGGAAAACTTATTCCTTCGGTTTGCAAAGATGTAGTTATATATTTTGGATAATTCACACTATATCTTTATTTATTTATTTATTTTTGCGTGAAAGAGTAACAAACATTCATACATCCATACAAACTTTCGCATTTATATTATTAATAGAATAGTAACTTATTATTCAGAGCGCTCTCTTTTCGTAATCTTCTAAAATGTAGACTTTAATAATATCGTGTGGTATTTGTCTAACTACCTATAAATATTTTAAACTGTAAAAGTGTTGAATGCCATAAAGGTAAAATAAATTATTATTATCCAATTAATTGCTTCACACATAAACACTTCTAACACATAGAATTACGATTTAAATCTGGTCGGGTGAAGTTGGCGGAATCCTTCAATTTTCAAAGGGAACTTTTCACTTACAGTTGGTTGTTTGTTGCCAACGACCAGGAGGAAGTGACTCAAAATTGAAAAATCGTGTTTGTCTCGATATTTTATAACATTGTTACAAAATGTAACAAACTCTCAAAAAGGGTTACAATCGAAGTTAATTTCGTTTATAATTAATATTTAAATCCTTTAATTTTGTAATCCCAAAACGTGAAAGCTGTAGATTAATGAAAAAAAAATTGTGTCGTGGGACACCAGGTAGGAACGAAGTTCCTTCGGCTAATGAAGGCAACGGCGAACGAAAAGAAAGAGGGAGAAAGAGAAAGGTATTATACACTACTCGCTTGTGTATGCGACTGTCGCGCCTGCGCACGCTTTTATTCCACGCACTTTTTTTTCCACGCTTACGGTTTTACTATCACATATTTTTCAGTTCGGTCGCGCAGCAAAATCCCTATCCCCTCCAAGCCTGCCGTAAGGAACTTCGTTCCAAAAACTTTTTTGAAAAAACAAAATTGCATGCATATAAAACATTTTCCTATTTGGGCTGTCGACTGCTGAAGAGATTTCTCGTAAGAAGCTAATGGAGTCACCCCTGAACCCGACAATCAGGTTATGATGTAATTTAGAATAGCCATCATAATTGAATGCGACTGCAACTTATCATGTCTGTGTTATTAACTGTAGAGACGTTACCTCGTCTAGAGCTAATACACTCTATAGATATCAGGTCATGTTTGTCATGAAACGTATTTTCAACTCCGTAGGATAAAATAATTATTCCAAATCATCTAGCAAGATTTGACCCAAACCAACCTACTAACTAACAAGGTCAGTTAAATATCAGCAATCAAAAATAATTATTATTATTTTAATAAAAGGATAAAACTTGGAATTAAAGGCTTCCCTTGCCGATAGACCTTGTAAACTATTTTTTTTATTCAGTGCTAAGAACATAAAATTAAATGGCTTACTATAATAAAATATCTCAAAAGCCACTTGTAAGCCCATGATCTGCTATTGTTAATCGAGTATCATTGTTTTTAATACCAGTCAGTACCCATTGCGGGTTTCTCGTTTTGTCTGCAGTATTTTGTTTTCGCGACAGCCGGAAGCGGATATAGAGGGAGACAGAATAATAGCCGTCGGAAATGGTCAGACATGGTGGATTCTTACTTTTTTCTCTCGTACGCTGGACATTGCTAACTCAATACCAACAAAGTTCCCTTTACGGAATACGATGTTTTATTGCTTTCTGCATAGGGGTTGTAATCGC
Organism: Ochlodes sylvanus; assembly: GCA_905404295.2. Taxonomy (NCBI): domain Eukaryota; kingdom Metazoa; phylum Arthropoda; class Insecta; order Lepidoptera; family Hesperiidae; genus Ochlodes; species Ochlodes sylvanus. The sequence continues at coordinate 8,620,147 of FR990135.1, forward strand.
GTAGTTTTTGGGTGCTGTTTTGGAATTCTACTTCATTCAGCAGAGCGTAAAGCAATGTATGCATGCCCTGTACCATGAGGTTGGTAGTTTCTGTAAAAAAATAAACATTTCGTACAGACGCTTTATTGGTAATGTATTATTATAAAAATAATGTACCTAGTATAATTAAAATAGGTGCTCAATATCGTCAAAGATATTTTAAAATAGATGGATAGAAACCGTAAGATAAAAACTGTTGAAAATCAAATGGAATTTGCCCGTTCCTGGTGAGGAACGTAAATAAAAGTGCTCTGAGCCAAACTTCGGCTAGTTGACAGCAGTGACGGTTCTATAGATACAATAATATTATTACTGGAACGGCAAGTGGAAAAGTCCATTTATATTATTAGAAAACTTAAATATTTTTAATAGCGCATCTGAGCCCGAATCCAGAAATGAATTCTTAAGGGGAAGAGCAGAAACAGTTTTTAAAAGTTCCTTTTTTCGACTTTGAATTGACTTATTAGCAATTTTTTGTTCAACAAAAACTTCTCCAAGGTCTCTGGTTTGTTTATTCATAATCCAACAGGGCTGTAGGGGTTTTACTTAATATTAAGGAAATTTTGGGAAAACTTTTGAAATGCGATGTGGCGCGTGGCGCCTAAAACACACTTTGTCATAAATATTCATTGGTATTGTGTAAGAAGTTGTTTTGAGAAATTCGTGTTGAGTTTATTTTTTATGAACTTATTAAAGCATAATTTCATAAGGGATGTAGATTGTAAGACTAATTATAAATTCTTTTGCTACATTTGAAATCTTTGTGAGATTTTAGGACACTCTGTTCATGTAAATTCTAAGTTATATTTTCCCTTGCATTCTGTAGTAGCTATTGTTTCCGTTACCTGTCATAGCTAAAATAATTCCGTCTAAAACTATTTCTAAATGATAAACTCCCGTATGAAGCGCTCATATCCCGGCGGGCAATAGTGGGCACGGTCGGTAGTTGGATGGGTGATCGCTGGTGGCAAAATTTCTTGGGACCTTCCGTGCTTTGGAGGAGACGTAAAGCCAGTCCCTGGTGCATGGTGGAGTATGCTCTAGGCCTCATCAGGTATGAGGAAAGACCCGTGTTCAGTAATGGGCCATTCAGGGATTGAAGCTAAACTCTCATATCTTTGATGAGGTATTTTCACGACTGTACATAATTATAATATGCTTACTTGCCTCAGGTTACAAACGAATATTAGCAGTTACGTAGTTGTGTAACAAATTAGGTATTAAATGTATTATAAACTAAGTTTGTGAATTCGTCAAGGACTTAAACCGCAGTCAAAACCCGAGGCCATACTTATGTACATATATACGCATGGGAAAATTGAATACCCTAAACATCGTCTTAATAATGATCCAAACCAAACAATTTACAAAGCCAATGCTCAAACAAACTTAATTAGTTTATCCTGGGAGGAACCAACGTGAAATATGTTCTGTAACTACGGGGAATGTATTGATTGGCCATTAAAATAATGGCTGCGAGTTTGAGCGATACGCTTCATCGTCTGAAGGGGTATTCTACAGTAAATAATGCATAACAACCAATTTAGTTGCGACTTCCTTGCTCCCCGTTTATTTTGCAATTACGAGAATTAAAAGGTAAAAATGACAATACAGGGGGTCTAGTTACAGTGGACACGTCACTATTTGTTTAAGATCGCCTCGCCAGTTCGTATCGAAAATAAAGTGAAAAACGATCAAAAAGCGAAAACGAGTAATTTCCTGCGCTGTATTGTTCTCGGCCCACGTCCGTCGGTAATCGAAATTAAGTGATCCATTACAAGATACTCGGCCCCGTTAACTTTTACAAACGACAGCATTATTTATGGAATCGATTTTTATGCGTCATTAAATAGTATCAATTTCGCGTCTTATTTATACAATATATCGTGTAGGTGCCTCACGTGAACACATTGTTGAGAACCATTAAAAGAAAAATAATTGAGACGCTTATGTATTTTCTTCTAGACAGATTGTGAAGAGAATATTGTATTCTTAATACATGTAGGTAGATATATATGTACCTTTATTCCTAATAATAAACGGACGGTGTCAAATCAGTTTAATTTGAATTCTTTAAATTTAGATGTAGGTAGATTACATTTTTATGTTGAATTATTATGTTGAATAAATAATTTAATTATAAGTAATATCCCGAGGCAATAGTGTTACAAATACAGCTAAAAAAAATGTTTAAAGCAAGTATTACGGGGACTACATCTACGGTACTGTGATTACGTGGAAATGTATCTCGTGGGGTAAAGGAAAAAATAGTGTAGATAAAAATGAGTATTATTTTCAAGCACACTGTTTACAAACGTTAGGAATACGATTTTTGAAGAAATAAAAGAAGAGGATTGTACCAGACATCAAATAAAAACACTTAACATTTGAAGTTAATCAAATTTAAGTTAGTCCTAACAGAAGGATTAATTATAATAACTCAGAAGTTAGTGAACGATGTAAAGAAATACTCAACTTCCCACTGATCGCCTCATCCATTTGGCTAGGAGTATGCTGGAATGCAGGCGACGCAGTACAGCACATCACAGTTCAGTACAGCTCAGGCAGTTGAGGCAGACATGTGCCCCCTCCGTATGCTGCGACGCAACTCATTCGCATCCTAGTAGACGTTTGACAATGAGTTCAGAGTCTGATTATAAAATTCACGATTTGTTGCTGCAAACAACGATTACTTACAGACTAATAATTATTTTGTAAATTAGTATTTACAAAATAATTATTATTTAACTTTAGGTTGGATACAAAACAGCAGTATAATAGGAACAACTCTCAATATTCTTAAAATTTGGTCATTATAGCAAATTGGTCGATATTTTACGCACCCTTGTAGTTTACATATGTATACATATCTTTGAAGTCACTTAGAATTAGTCGAAGCGAATTTCTTATTAACTCATTGATTTATTGTCGACAACTTTTGAGGTATAACCCGTATGGTCGCACTTAATCTTGATTTAAGAGACGTAAACGGCTTGTCGCTGCCCAGATACGGTTTTAAAATATTTACGATTTACATGTGAGGTCTATCGTTCTGGACTTAGTAAGTATTAAGCGTTACTTAAAATAGTTTCTCACTCCCCGGATGTAAATTTAAACGTAATTGATTTATAGGTGTTTTGAGATTTTACACGAAAATTGTCCTTAATTTCGGGATAGTTATTTTAAAATTAAATTATTGAACAACAAAAAAATTAAAAAAAAAGACTTCTGCTCCTGGTATTAAATGTTAAATGAATAAAAATGGATAGTCAAAACTCAATATCAAATTAGATATTAGATAGGATTAGAATAGAGACATTCGAAAGTAATAGAAACATACGAATCTAGTCATACCAATCCATAATATTATAAATGCGAAAGTTACTCGATCTGTCTGTCTGTATGTTTGTCTGTCTGATTGTTGCCTTTTCATGCTTAATCCGCTGAATCGATTTAGATCCGAGAAAGAACACAGGATAGTTTATATCACGGAAAACATCCGTGAAGGGGGTGAAAAGACGAGGGAAGGGGATATAATAGTAATCATAATAATTCTTATCAGATTACGTTAAAATTATCAGATGGGTAGACCATGACCTGCAATGGACTGAGGCTTGGGATATTTACTTTATTCCTGGTGTAATGTTCCGTTGGGATAATTTTAACAGAATTTTATTTTTATGTAAATATTGTATAAAATACAAGGCAAATTACTTACCGTTAAACTCATGCCAAATGTAAATGGAATCAATATTATGAACAGTTTAAATTAAATATGTAAATGAATTTACAGTACCTGGTTTTGTTGATCTATTAATAACAATTCAAATAATCTTACTGAAATTACTTAGTTTTAACTGATTCAAGTGTAAATAATAATGAGAATGCTAGACACACAATAATTTATTTAGAAACTTCTCATAACCTTTGATGCTTCTTAATTAATGAAGGTTACCTTTGTAAGAATGGGTGAAGATATTTTAATTAGGCTGAAAATACTTCAATAAAACCAAAGGCCGAGTAACTAAGGTAGTAAATTAAAGTTGGTTTGGGTTGATAACTATCTGTAGTTTTTCTAAGAATTTATAGTTTGACACGACCATGGAGTTGCTGCTACCGTTTTTACACATCCTCCAATAAAAGTGATTGACATTAATTTTGTTGACTCGGTGACAGCAAAGACGTAGAGTCGTGTTGTGTTAGGTTGGTGTACTTCATAAACTTGCGCGATTCCGTTTTAAGACTTGGGTTTCTTTCTTTATATTGTGATTTGTTATTTTATAATCACAATAAATATAAGTAAATAAATTATAATAAAAATTTTGCTGACAATATTTTAAAAACGTCTCAAATTTTCGGAAAATAGTAATTCAAACAATTAATCAAATTAACAATAGGATTAAGCCCATTAGTTAAAAAAAATACTGAATCCCTCTAAAATTCCTATAAGTACCTAACGTAAAAAGTTGGGTAATATTGCATTTAATTAAGTAACTATAATAAGTTTAATTTAACCGAACAACATTTAAAACTACAAAAACAATGTATTACAACGTGTTCATTGTGTATATTTTATAGTGCAGTATATCACTTATCACTTGGACCATTAAAAATCTCATCTGATCGGGCTAATGTGATTTCAACATTTGTCTTAAATTACACACGCCACATTCGTTCTGCCGTTAAAGGACTCTAGAATGAGATAGATAAAATAAGACTTTGAAATAGAAGAAGGGAAACTAAATCAAATTCTATTCTTAGTGCCTCACCCGTACATCTTGATCGTCATGCCTCAATTAAACCTAGGTTGCGCATAACACACAAACTTCTTTATAAGTTTTATTTTTAAGAATATTTTACAGATAAACTATTTTATTTAGCAACTAAATCAATTCGGTAAGTTTATCAAATACTACAAAAATCTAGAAGCGAACGATTTTTTTTTCTTCTAATTCATAATTTATATTGTATGAGACTTAGGCCTTACTACTTATTGTTACTTTTAATTGTCTATAATTTTGATCGTTAGAAACACAACAAGGAATTCGTAAGGTTAACACAAAGAGTCATAAAAACAGGGTACTTTGCAGGCACAATGCATTCAAAGTAAATATATTATGATGAAAGCAATCTTAAATAAGCAAACGCGTAATCCATATTAATATCCATGGCGCCGAGTATCTTTAGAGACTGGGACCGGAAACTTTGATCCGTACTATGAATCAAACGAAACATCAATGCGTTGAAATGCTTTTGATGGTCCTATTTGGTATGGCCATAAGAGTTATTGGATTCTTTGACTATAAAACAAAAGAATTCTTTGAAGATAGCCTTTTAATTACATTTTTGGGCGTTCAGAGCATCCCAATTTATAAATTAATTGTGATTTTACCTGCTATGGGAGCCGTTTTTTGTGTATAAAAGATTTATAACACTGATTAATACTCACTACTAAACAACTCAATACAAAGCATATAACAAAGAGTGTATAAACAATGCAATTACGGCCCAAATGGTGCGAATGAGGCACATTTGTTTTCACTTCATTAATAACGCCCGGTTTTTAATAAAAGAGTCGCTAATTTATAAATACTTAATATAAACAATGGCCGTAGATCACCGTAATTGGCTTAACGAGTGGGTAGGTACGTTTTATAGGTGAAATTGTACTGAGCATTATCACGCAACCTTTTCAGCGTTATAGTAACTGTTCCTCATAATAATTCGACACTTGATGTCGAAAATAATTGCGATATGTAAAATATATGTTACATTCTAATATATGTAATATGTTTAGTGTAAGTGTGCATAAGAAAACGATGGAAACTATTATTTTTGTTACATATTATTATCAATTTTAATTTGAATTGAAGTGAAAGCTTTAGTATCGTTGTGATTTGGAATATGATGAAACGGAAATGACGCGCAAATAAAATGCGCAAATGACATTATGTCATATCAATGTCAAGTCACAATGTCAATTCAAAGATATAAAGATACTACTACCATGAATGTTTCGTCATACGGTACCTATGCGGCGCTTAGTCTTTTTTTGAAGTTTCCCTTCTAGTATGTGTGAATTGCACACATTTTTTTAATGAAATGAGGAACTGACGCAAATAAATCATTATCATTTTAGAAAATAGTGGTTTTTGACATTAAAATGATTCAGATTAATGATTTTTGGATTTTTTTAATGGTGCATAGGCGTTTTAATGTGTTTCAAGGTACTCCTAGTAATTCCTTGCTATGCTAATTTTGCAGGAAAGTTGCTAGTTATGTTTAACACGGTGACGTTAATGTATGTGTGGGCGCATGTTCGCCCCCGCGAGTTTTTATGTCATAGGTGATGGTGCAATTACCATCACTTACCATTAGGTGGCACGTTTGCTCATTTATAGTGTATTTACATAAAAATCTTAATATACATATGTTTCTTGATAAGTTTCAATATTACACCCAATGATATTTTAGACTAAGATAATGTCAGCGCGCCGAAAAGTCACTCAAAAGTCTCCTAATTAATCTATTTTTTTATTAAGCTTTACCTACTTCCGCATCGATACTTACAGTTTCCTATTCAAGGATCAAAAAGAGAGACTCGCCTTGTATTAACGTAATGGATCTATGTATATTACTGTAATTGATAATTTCTTAAATAACTTTGAAAAATTGACTTATCAAAATATTCAACAAGTCTTTAATAAATAAATTGTAATTAAATCAAATATTAATATGACCAAAATAAATATCAAGTATGAAATTTTCAAAATATGGGTTACCTATGAATAAAATATTGAGGCTTCAACCGCTTAAGGAAATAAACACGGTGACATTTGGCTGTCGGCAGTCTATTAACGGCGGACGGGGGTTATGAATGGCCGGCTTGCATGCAACCGCCGTTGCCCCGGAAAAAATATATTCACTTTTCCAGGTTACTTTTGTACATTGCTGGCTTTATAAAGCTGAATAAATCTTGACTTGGCGGGGCGGTGGTTTTCACCAAAATATCACTTAAGGGTCATTCATTTGTTTTGAAGTGTTTGTGACAGCAAAAAATAAGGTGGTTAAGTGTTAAGGTAAGGGCTCCCGAACCGGGGGGCCCGGGTTCAAACCCCGCACGCACCTCTGATTTTCAAAAATTATGTGCGTATTAGAATTTGATTATCACTTGCTTCGGTGAAGGAAAACATCCTGAGGAAAACTGCACACCGGAGAGTTCTCCATAATGTTCTCAAAGGTGTGTGAAGTCCGTCAATCCGCACTTTGCCAGTGTGGTGGACTATGGGCTATACCCCTCACATTGTGAGAGGAGATTCGTGCCCAGCAGTGGGACAATTATGGATCGTGATGATGATGATGATGTGGACGTGAAGCAAAAACTTTGTACCCCTTTTTACGAAAATTGCGCGGACGGAGGAGTATGAAATTTAAATGCTAATTTTTCTTTAAATAATGCATAAAAATACATTAAATTAATAAATAAAACAATACACACACTAATATAAGTTACTCTATTCACACTGCCATAAGTTTGACACGACGTTTGAAATGTGTCAATGTCATCGTTCATAGAGTCAATGTTAAATAACCCTATAACAGAATAAATTACGATCGAATTTTGACCGCAGAGCGGGTAACTAGTATTGTTAAATTTATAACGAACGACATGTGCGTCATTTTACCTTTGTGTAATTTAACCTAAAAGTATATCCTTCGTTATTCTTTCGTTAGTTTTATTAGCAGACAAGCCACCTGATGGTAAGTGGACATAATAGATTTTACCAAAGTAAAGCTATTGTCGCGTATATTCATCATTCAGAGAATATTAGGTACCTAAGTAGATATTACCAAAATCTATCACCGATGCCTTGCCGGCAATGTTTGTTATTTATCAGCAGCAGTTAGTTTAATAGTCTTGCTTTATTCTTTATTGGGCGGCAACGCATCCCTTGTCGTTACTGACGTCCAATGCCGGGGCCACGTTGCTCATTCACCGCCAAGTAGCTCGTGTGCTCGTTTGTCGGCTATTAAGAAGAAAAAGAAGAAGAAGCAGAAGCTAAATATAAAAATATTATCGTATATTCATATGATAAGACATGTTTGAAATATTTTTTTTTCATGACGTTTGAAATGAAATTGTACACGCGTCAAATTAATTACGTCGTAAAGATATCCTCAGACTAGAATAAATAACGCTACACGCTCATAGCCCCACACTAGGATTCCCTGTGTCGTGGGTGCCATGGACAACACACAAGACAAGAACACACACACCCAGACCAAGAACGGAAATTTAAATTCATCATTCAAATTTCCGCCTCGCTGGGAATCGAACCCAGGACCCTTGGAACGGCGATCCGGCGTGTTAACCATTGCACCATCCGGGTCGTCAAATGAATGGTCAAATAGGGTAATAAACGCTTCCAAATTTGCCTGTCAACGGTCTATTAGGGGCGCTTGATTATTATAAATGGCTGACACACATGCAATCGTTGCGGTAAAACATCTGAATAAACAACTGAGCTAGATATGATTCTGAGATATTTGCATAAGGTCCTTGAAGGGTTCGGAAGGTGTTTTGTTCTTCAAAACATAATACACAGCTCTATGAAACTGGCGGTGGAAATCAGTGATCCTTGCAGTGCGTATTCGCGAAGCATCTTTATTCCTCGTGATACTCAGGGGCTAACCCTGAAATCTGTCTGATATTTGTATTCCACCTGAACGCCTGAAGGCCTCCGACATCGTTGAACGATTGCTACCTGATTTACTTGTCCTCCGAAGCACGGAAGCCTCAAGAAATGTTGTCACTAGCGGTCACCCATTTAGCTATCGAGTTTCTTAACTCATCATTTAGGATCGACGCGACCCGCCTGGCTATGAGTACGTCGTTATATTATTTAGTTTAACTGAACGTAATTTCAACCATTATTCTGAGACTTTTCAAGGTCAAAAGTGGCTTCACTTGTTTTTCATTACTTCAACTCATGCAATCGTGGCTGTAGATAAAGTCCGCTCCGGATAAGACATTCAATAAAGAATTTTATTTTTTCCCAGTTCAACCCTCTTGAACTAGTTTAGAGGTAAGGTTTTGTTTTAAATAAAATACGGTCTTCAGTGGAAGCAAAAAATTGTTGGGTCAGTGCGCTTAAGCTAGAAACGTGAAAATGGAGTTAGCGTTTAAATTTTGTTTGTGAAAAAAATAAAGGCATTTTGTAAAAACCATTTCATACTGGAAATCCTATTCATGGATTTCAATTTAATTTTAACATAAACCTACCTTTTAAAATGATTTCGTAATAAAAGGTTATATATTATATAAAATAGTATGAAACTTTTCATGTTTCTTATACATACATAGCGTAATATTCAAGAAACCTAAATTATAATGATATGTGTCTATATAAAAGTTCTATGCAACTAACAAATACCTATAGATACTTTTAAAGTGAATACAATATAGGCATATTATATACCAAATACAAACGGGTAGATGAGGTACTTACTTGATCATAAGTGGTCACCCTCGCTTGTGGACATCTACTGATGTTAATGTTACTACATTAAAGACATCTTCAAGGCATTGTCAGTAAAACCAGATTTTCCGTCGAGCGATCTCCAACCAGGGATCTGACGCTATAACCTCGTCCTTTGTTGAACAGAGGGCACAAGCTTAGGGAAGGTCGGTTTGGGCTCAAGATTGTTGAAGCCCTTACTTACTCATTAATTACTACTATACATACTTATTACTTATTGAAATAATAATTTTATTACAAAAATATTGCCTTAATAATTTTGGTATCGCAACATTTGTAGCATGTAGCATTGTAATAATCATTGTAATTGCTTCGGCTAGTACTGGTGTACAGCGATAGGTATTGTTGATTGATTGAATATTTTCATCTCAGTGACCGGTAATAAACGCAGGAGTCCAAATTCGAAATTCTCGCAACCATTTTCAGCATGAGAGGTTATTAAAATTCGCTTGTGATTCGAACAATGGAAATACCAATTAATTGCTCCGTTGTAAACAGATTGCTTAATTAAGGAAACGAAATGAATAAGGAACGTTTAGCGAGTAACATGAAGTTAAATTAATTTTAATGATAAACGATTTATAGGGAGCAGTCGGTGGAATGCAGCCATTTTAAGGTTACCGTTTATTATCTACTCTATAATTTTGATTTTCGTTCTTTTGTGCGTATAATTGGTAACAAGCGTAAAACCAGCCTACCTGTTAGAGTTGTTCGTACCTACTATATAAGGCGTTGCTGACAACTTGTTCTCCAAGAAGGGGAAGCCGATTTTTTAACAAACTCTAATACTACTAAAATACTCGAGAGTCACAGTTGATTCCAGTAGAAGAGTGAATACCGAATAGGAACACATCACCACGTATGTCTTGTTCTTCTTCTTAGTCGTTTCTACATTACTGGAGGTCATGCCTGCTCTGGAATCCCCTTATGCAGCTGTTACTTAGATGTCTGATAGGAGACCAATTTGGCGTGTTGGATACATTCACTTGCGAGTAACATCAGAATTAAAGTATACAGCGTAGGAAACTCCAACACAAGCGTCGGGCACTATTGCGTTGCTTGCATGCTTGGAGCAGGATTTATCACGAGCAGTCAGCGAAAAATAATACTAACTAACTTTGACTAAATGACAAATAATGCATAGTCTAAACCAGCGGAATTAGAAAAAAACAACTTTTTTATTAAGAAAATATTTTTCAAAATTTATCTACAAAATGGTTAGTTCTTTTATGAAGTTTCATATAAAGTATCATAACCATTGTAGCTAAGGCGATGCCGAACCTTTTCCGAATTGATTAGTGTACATTTAACTTTAAACTAATAGTTACATTATAGGGAGTAGATGATGTTTTATTAACATTGTAAACTAGGTACTTCGAAATAATTTTGAAATAAAAAAGATTTTTGTTGTCTATGTAGGTATGTATATTATTGCAAAAATTTGGGTTAATACTCGATATCAAAAGGGGTTAGTACTATATTTCGTTAATAATTACCTTTTGGACAATTTCCAAATGTATTTTTATAACCAACACATTCCAATATTCATTTTACTTTCTACACCAAACATATTTTCACCGAATTGCGGCAGGTACTCCATTTAAAGGGGTACACGTTATTTCGTTTAGCATGTTAAAAAGGGTTATTTTAAAATACGCAAAAAATCCAATGTAATGGTTTTTAGGTTAATTAGAATAAAAGCCGGGATACCTCTGGATTTCAAGGAGGATAAAAATGTTTTACAAATATTTTTTGTTGAAATTACATTTCGTCATAGAGAGGCGGAAAATGATTAAAAACGTCTAGTATGGTTAAGTGTTTCGTTTGCCGAATTATTTTTGTTTTGCAGACAAAAGATTGTCGAAAAACAATTGTGCATGATAAGTATGGCAATAATTAACTTGTAAGTAACCGTAGTCTCCTACTACTACTAACCTAGTTGTGCCTTGTCAAGAGGAATTGTATTTAGTAATAAGGTACACTTCTCCAGTACCTTATCATGGAGTCTTCTGCATTTTTCTGTTATGATAGACAAAATTAACCGTCGATTTCCCAGGAATTCCCTATAGAATGTCATTTGATTAATACTTTGAAAGATTTACAATAATTGTAAAATAATAATATCAACGTACATTTCATTACTAATGGAGATAATATTTAGTAATTAAAAATTGATATTATTTTAAAACGAAGGAAAAACAACGAGCAAACAAAAATTGAGAATAAATTAAACATTCTTTTGTAAACCAAAACAATTACAATTATTAATGTCTCGTATATAACGTGGACCCCGAATTTTGGGATCCCGCAAGCCCCTATTTACCACTGTATTAACAAACGGAGCACAAAAGGGCAATGCCCTGAAGCTAACAGGTGTGGGGCAGTTAATCTTATAAAGGAAGAAACCTTCAAAAATGTTCAAACAAAGTTAGTTTCGGATCGAAAAATAACGTTAGGCTGTTTTCTTTGATTCTATGAGCTTGGTTTAAAATATAGGCAAGAGCGGACGTAATTACGTTTATAAAGATGTAGAAATTATTATACTGTGAAAATATTTATTTGAAATACATATAATCGTTTGATCTTCATTTTATTAGGTACACTATTAACCTAATTTTACCGGATAAATCGAAATCCAAATATTTTTCATTGCTTATGTGAATGTACTTAAGTCTGTGAGTGCGTATGTTTTAGTCATACCAGATACGTAATTATGTATTCCTCTAAAAATGTTGTTATACTCCTACCTAGAAAAAATTAACTTGATCAGTTAACGAGAACGAGTGAAATTGATTTCATTAGTATATTAAGAATTTTTAAAATCAGCACAGTTCGATATTCAGTTTTTTTTTTTTTACACTACACACTCATAGCCCCGCACTGGGATTCCCTGTGTCGTACGTACCATGGACAACACACAAGACAAGTACACATACACCCAGACCAAGAACGGAAATTTAAACTCATCATTCAAATTTCCGCCTCGCTGGGAATCGAACCCAGGACTATCGGAACGGCGATCCGGCGTGTTAAGCATTGCGCCATCCAGGTCGTCAATTGAATCACAAACTATCCAAATTATGAGGCACGTAGGTTTTAAGATAGAATAAAACATCCAATAATAATCGGAAATCCTTCAGAGTTCACGTTAGTAGTAAAGCGAAGTTCTATAAGATATAAAAACGTTAAATTTTAAACAAAGATACATTTTGAGTACCGGTATCACAGAAAATTTTACAATCTATCACAAAGTTTAAAATAATTTCTATTAAAGAAAACTTAATTTATTACTTCTACTTCCTTTCGCTTTCGCTTGTAAATTGAACTAAACTCCAAATGCCAAATATAAGACAGTTATCTCAACGGCTGGAGTTGCCGCCTTCGGGTTATTGAAAATTAAAATGGCTTCCAGTTTTTTAGCCGCGAAAACCACTGCCGTGTACCGCGAATCTTGAAACATAATTTGGGGTTTTGTTGCCGTGGATACCGCTGTTTCATCTTATGCTCCTCTGCTTTTATATACATACTTTATTTTTACCGTTTGGAGACATGAAATACAAAACACGGTTTTTTCTTGTTACACATCGAAGCAAAAGGTTATTATTGCGTTGTGTTTTTAAAAATATTTTTCATCTATTGCTTTTTCCCACGACCGTTCCTAATCCTTACTAATAATAATATTATGGCGACTAATACTAATATTACGCAATGACTCGTAGCATAGTTGGTAGTGCTAGTGACTCTGCCTGCTAAGCAAGGGGTCCCGGGTTCGATTCCCGGCCGGGGCATAACTATGTTTAGATATTAGATATTATGTAATAGATAAATTTTTGTTCTCGGGTTATGGGTGTTAGTGATGTGTACCTATTATAATACAATATATATTATAATACATAGTCAACTTGCCACTAATATTAAGCCAATTATGTTAATATACAAACCTTTGTCAGGGTTCAATAGAATCGGTACAAAACAAAATTAAAGCGTACCCAAAACCAGTCAGTTTAATTAAACGCTATACTATGTCGTAATTGTGGATTAATTGCGCAACGGGTCCAAATTCGACAAATTTACATGACAATTTGCCGAAATTGTGTATCGACATCTGCAATGAGGTTCGGATGAGGTATGACAAACGGAATTATAAAACAACATACGCTTAATTTTTTATTAACAAATCATTATTCTGTGTCATTATTTTCATCGTTACGAGTATATTTATCGTAATAAAGTCATCCTTGTTTCGCTTTAGAAAACATGTTCCATGTGGCGTTTATTAAAAATCAGTTTGCATTGGTATAATCGATTTTATAGAATATACAAGTAGCTTCAAAACCTAATGCTCATTAGATTATTTATTATGTGCATTTGTTGATATTTTGTTCATAAAAATCATTAATATTTATTTTAAATTAGGCAATATATAAATAATATACTTAATAACTTACAATAAATATTATTGATTATAACCGTCACCTATTTATCTGTGCTTGATCCTTTATATCCAATACTAGATGATTAGTTAAGACGTTTACAAGTATAAGAGCAAATGAACATACATACTGATCAAATACACAACCTTCCGCCGTAGTGTAAATAACCCAAACTATAGGTAGGCAATGTAAGACGAGACCCGAGCCTAGAAGTAGAACAGTTATGGGTTACAATGATGATGAATGATAGCTATGGCTTAGGTATATTGAAAACCTGTATAAAAATTAAGCGCGCGGGCTTGTCCTACGCCTAAAATGTTGACAAAACGGTCAAATTTTACGCCCAACTTAAAGTTGATTTTCGCAATAATGTACTTTGATAACGCTTCGAGATCAAACGCACTCGTGTCTTGTTCACAAAAGATTCACCAAAGTAATGATTCGTTGAAATTCGAAGCGAAACAAATAAGGAAATAATAGGGTTGTAAATGGAGCTTTCATTTGGAAAATTTGCACGCTACCTACTAATTTATACATTCATAAGTACTTATAGGACCTTCCTATATAAGTTACCTTTCTTAATATTTGAGTAAGTATTTTCTTGCAAATTTTCAATACTTGCTTGATTTTTTTTCATAAGAAACTGCAAACAAAGATTTAAGTTTCGCAAGATAATATCTTCTATCTTAATTAAACTAACATCGAAAACTACTAGACATATAGAAAAAAAATATCAGTGAGGTTTATCACTAAAAGGCGTCTGCTAAGAACGAATTTCACGATTTTTCATCCCTAAGTGAATTAAATAGGGGCTAAAAAAGATTGTTTGAAATTCCGCCGATTTGTAGGGAAGGCACTATGGAAAGAAAAAATTAGGAATTCAGGTCAAAAATAATAATTAAACATCTGCTTCTTCTTTCTTTCTTTCTTTTCTATCTAGAAAATAAACTTACGGGTAGGTAAATTACGGGACGAATGTTTGCTTGATAATCAGTTAAAAATTAAATAAATAAAATAAACACGCCCATACCCCCACACTAGGATTCACCGTGTCGCGGGTGGCATGGACAACACTAATACCACATCACTAAAACCCATGACCCGAGAACAAACATTTTATCTGACACATAAATATCTACCCCGGCCGGGAATCGAACCCGAGACCCCTCGCTTTGAAGGCAGGGCCACTGGTAGGTTTCGACCCCGTAGCCTTTAGTTAGTCTAATTTAGGGTTGTTGCATCTTGAAGAACAATTAAAAGCTACACTTAGCTGATAAATAAGCAGAACATTACAGTCATTATAATGGCTAGTGCAATTGCAAATCAACAACAGTTTGAACAACAATATAGGCAATTGCGATTTTACATTGTTAATTTCCAAAGCAATATACGAAATTAAACCGCATGGACGTGTGGTAAATTATTTAATTCATAATTAGAAAATGAGATCGTTAATTGTAGCAAATAATTTGAACGTCGCTTAGTACAATAAGGATTGTCTGAGATTAAGTCTTGTTCACACTGTTAGTATTGAAGATATTTTTATTTAATCTACATCTTTTATAATAAACCTGGCACTTCACTTTGGAAAAACACTGACTAGGTTATTGCAGGTTATTTAGGTTAATGCAGCATAAAAGCGAAGCTGTTAGCATAGCATAGCATTGACACGCAGGACACTATGAGTTATTTTAAAATCCAGAACCCCATTCCTCTGGATTCATTTTGGACATTATTAATAGCTCCAAGACATTCTTATTTAAGATTATATGAAAAAATACATTAAAAAATGTACTTTTAGGTGTGATACAAGACTACAAGATGTGATAGAATTGTTTAAATTGACACATAGTTTTCATTACATAATTGATTGAATTATAAGAAACATTTATTTATCTCAAGCTTACCAGTGATCACTGCATTCAAATAGGTTTATCCGTTTTTTATATTAGCAGGAACAAAATGCAAGACATTTGTCTTATACAATGCGACAAAACATAAAAATGTTAAAAATCATTCTTGTGATATATTGCGAAAATAAATAACCCTAACAATAGTTTTTCACAAATAACTTCAATTTACATACATACATACATACATCGGTCAGTGGCAGATATGTTCTACTTTATAAAGCTTACTTGATTAATATTATTTTTAAATGAATGAATAATATCAAGAATCTTTTCATCACTTGAATTTAGAGTATCGTATACTTTAAGTGAGCCCTAAGCCTAATATCATCTTTTGTACTAACCACGTTGACGGCTGACTAATATCCCGCACGCACGTATCATACGGCAACACGTTAATCTAGGGAAGGTATGTCTCCCATTAATTTAGATGAGAATTCATTATGGTTACCAAGACATCATGAAACGATCACGTCTTACCGCCTGACGTGTTGCTCTGCCTGGTTTTGTACACAATATGCTTCTAATGTATATTACATTGTCTGTTATATCAGAAATTTAATTTCACACTCGCTTTGCTTGGTTCAGTTCTGTAATTCAGAATGTTTTAATGATTTTGAATATCGAAATCTTTCATTGTTATGTCAGGTATATTCTTAAACTCAAGGCGTGTGATAGCACTAGGGTTGTTTTTTAACATCTTCAGGGTTTCCACGGACAATATGGCAAGATTCGGATGAATAAAATCGTTTCGCCTCGGTACACTGAACCATGAACACTAAATTGTCTATTACTGATTTCTATAATTAATTTACGTGATTTCCTTATTTCTATTAACGTATCATTAATTATTATCTAACGGATATTGAAACCAGTGCAGTATCCATCATGAAATAATTTGAAAATAGAATTTATTATTAATGGTTAATTATCGGTTTATTTTCAGCGAATCATTGTACAAATTGATGAATTTCATAATTAAATGTTGAAGGGATGATCCCGCTAGTTCATTTGTTATATCGTTGACAAGTTAAATCGCTGGGGTGCGCATGTAGTCAGTATTCATAAGACACCTTCCTTACAGACGTTTCATTATAATCCTTTGCTACATACATAGGAAAGTGTAGAAGTGGCTTTTATCTTCATTATCATCATTATCGTATTCCGTAACTATTCCATTGCTGGGTTCGAGTCACCTTTCATAATGTGAGGCCATAGTCCTCCACGCGGACCAAGGGCGGCTTGGCCGACTCCACAGATCTTATAAAACATTAAGGAAAACTCTCAAGTGTGTATGTTTCCCCACAATGCTATTCATCACTGATGCAAGTGATTAATTAATTTCTAATTTTACTCACATTTTTCTATTAATTAAAGTTGCTTGCAGGATTTGAACCCGGGCCCCTATTCAATAGTAAAGTAAAATTGTAATGCTAATTTTAAAGTTATTTAAATTAGTTCTACAAAATCACGAATTAATACTGGCGTAATAAAGTCAGTATTTTTTATTTGCCACTTCTAACCATTCTCAATTCCTGATTCACCGCGAGACCTTCAAGTGCTGGGTCGCGGATCATACCACAAGGCAGTTATGATACAATTTTGATAACCTCTAACAACTTGCTACTAGTGACGTTGCATGTTTTTAGTTGACGGATAAATTATACACACACACACACACACATACACTCACACCAACACACAGTTAGATAGTCACTTAGTATGTATGGGTCAAATCTCGCAATTTGAATCAACACTACTGACTTGGTCTTATCCTTTAGGAGTTGGAAATTTTACATTATACTTATTTCTTAAGTATGTACTAACTACTAAGAGCAATGTATATATTTTAAGGATACGTATGACCTGATACTACGCTCAGGATTGACTCAAGACGAGATACTCCTCAACAGCTAACATCACACATGTGGCTGCAAAGTAGCAATTTGCTCAGTATTACCATGCTTATAAGCTCATAATGAGCATGTCTGTTTGTACCTTACAGTTCAATGAAAATAAAGTATGACTAGAGGAGTTTCCGCTCCCTTTGCCATCTTTCGCTTGGTAAGGTGAAGTGGCCTGGGACCGAACTGGGGAACGGTTTAGCTTCTATTGTCTTAAGTTCTGAGCGTGACTTAGCATAATGTACAAAGCAAGACATATTTCATGATTACGGATAGGCGTTATGTTATATTCAGCTTATAAAATACAAGTAGTGATAGGCTATTAGATTGGCTATTAGTTTGCCCCGGCCGAGAACCGAACCAAGGACCCCTCGCTTCGTAGGCAGGGTCGTCACTACGGGGTAATCAATAGTTGATTTGTTAAAAATCCTCCGTTTACAATCACAATATTAATCTAAACAAGTACCAAAATCAATCATTACTTTACATCATTATCATCACTTGAGCCAAGATTATTCTCGTTCACTAATTTGATATTCTCTTTATGGATGTCTCTTCACACAAGGCGTCCCAAGGTGATTATCACTGCGAGACGTAGCGTGTTACTTTCAAATCACGCGCCGGGGCGCCACTGTAATGAAACTATTAGGAGACTCACTTTGCACATTAATGTCGGTGCAAGACCCTCAGATCGGTTAATTAGACAATTTGTAAACACATGGAATACGCTTTGAAAACGATAGTTGCATTAAAGTGGCTATCCCTGTTTATTATTAAATTAATTGGTTTTGTTGATGGGTTTAATTTTATTAGGTATGTTATTACGTAAGTATACAGGTACCTACACTTTTAAAATAATTCACTTACGGATTAAGACCAAATCTTGTTACTTTATTACTTGTATGGATGACAGTATGTGTCTCCGCAATCCGCACTGGAGCAGTGTGGTGGAGTATAGTCAATGATGACGAGAGACCCATTAATGGGTTGCAGCCAAGGCTGCTTATGCTATAGCTGTTATTTGTTTCATATTATTTGTATAGCTTTACTTATATTTAATTTTATAATTCGGATGACTAATAGATTTTCTGGAATCCATAGGAACTTATCTAACTTGTAATACCAAATACGTCGATTAATTTCTGCCTTTGTCTTCATAGAACTAAATAAAAATAATTCAAAGAGATGTCTGACCTAACAAATAAATAGAAGAAGAACGAGAGGCAAAAATTATTTACCTATAACAATACTAAACAACTTTCTAAGTCAACTTTCAAAGTCTTTAAATAAAATACTTTAAAATAAATGTGACTTATCAAGTTATAGTCAGATCAATGCTTTTTAAAATGAAAGTAAACGAACAAAGGAATAAATACTCTTAATAAGCCCCCTCAATTAAAAGTCTAAAACTTTTAATCGCCTTTTTCATTCTGGTAACAAACCTGTAATCCTTGGCAGGACGCCGGTCCTTGTTCATAAAAAAATATGTAGAGATTGTTATCTGCATGGGTGAAAAAACCTTCAGTTTCCAATCAATCAGTCTATAAGATTATTATTAGAATTCAGTTATTAATACTTGAAGTTTTTAGAGACAATTCTTTAAGATACGCCTATATTTTATTCTGGAGTAAAAAGATTTTATTTATTTACTTTATAATTATCTTTCCTACATTTTCAGTTTCCTTTCGCCTTTATTTTACATCGGCCTGTTTAAGTCTTTATCTTATTAAAGTTCACCAATGCTGAGTGGTAAAGAGCACTTCAGCCGAATAATTCGTATTGCCATAGTGTTAAATGGAAGAGAATTAATCAACAGGGCGCGGTCTCCTTGCTTCGCCGGCGTCGGGTTACGCTGCCGCAGCGCCGTCTCACCTGCTTCGCGGTATCGCGGCGTGCTGCCGATGCGGTCGCAAGAAACATGAAACATTAAATTATGAAATTTTTGATACGGTAGTTTATTAATTAAACAAATTTATTTTCCCATTTTATACATTTTATATTAATTAACAAGATTAAGCTGTTATAAATATTTTTATGAATATCTACTCTGCATAACTATTTTTAAGCGTTCTTGTAGACATAGAAAATACAATTGTATAAAAGTGTATTCATAGAAAAGGAGTCATTCCGTTTCGTACTCTATTCACTATATGAGCCAGTAATTACTTAAAATACAACATATTTCACAGCACTTTGTTTAAATTCAGAACTGTATTTATTTTATCTTCAGAACTACACTGACCATTTGTTATGACTTTAGAATAATGACTTCACTCGTTTTCTAACGCTTCCTTAATGATCGCTTACTTGAGTTAAAATGAGCAAAACTATTTGCAGGCATAGATGAAGATTTAAAACACGAGCCATGATTGATTACAAGCGAGTTTTAATGGACTAAGTATATTAAAACTTAAGATTATTTTCAATATGTAGCTACTTTTCACCTGTTTTATAAAGTTCGTTTGCGACCATTCTCTCTGTATCAATTACGTAGGTTATCGCGATTAAAGTTTCAAACTTAAATCTTGTTTTACATTACAATAAATATTAACATGTATTACAATAGTTTGATAAATTATTTACATAGGCCCGCACTGTGGTTAGTACGAATCGCGCTGATTTAAACCTTACTCATTTTCATACGCTTGACCGACGACCAATCATCCATACAAAATGCAGGAGGTATTAAAATGTCAACTAGACATTTCAGAATTATTGTTTCACTTTGGTATTTGCAGGGTTCATTGGTTGAATAACCATTGCATGATGATTCATAATCATCATTCATCCAGAGGTTAACATCCACTAACAAATTGCATGCATATATTTAAAACCTTGAAATGTTCTATATGTTATCGGACAAACCCGATTTTAGGCCAAACTTGTTTAGCCTATTGGATAAACCGGTACAGATTAGGCCAAACTGATTCATCCTAAGGGCGATAGGAAAACTAGTTTAACCTAGGAGGAACTGGTTGAGCCTAATATGAACTAGTAGGCCAAACTACATAGTTTATTCTGAAGACTTAATCTAAAATAGAACGTCTTGGTGCACACTCCTTCGTACATCATTGTACTAACACCGCAGTTGAAGAATGTCAGCATTCAAGCAAGTTGGAGGCGAGTAATTAGTCTTGAAGATCTTAATTAGCACTAAGCACAGAATAATGAGTACTTTATGGAGATTCACTGAATTTATGATTTAGAATTGAATTTGCCAGAGATTTAATGGTATACAGGGTTTTAATTAACTGCAATTTCCAGCTAGAGTTTTGCAGCAGAACTGTTTTGTAAATCTCAATGGATCGTTTTGCAAGTTTAGATGAATTTATTGACGCACCATCAAAATATTTTAATAATGTCTGTTATTTTTATAATGTCTGTATTCTTGCGTGTGTTTGCATATTCGTCATTGTTCATTTGATTCGCTAACTTTGTTGCAAGTGGTCATTTATACAGCTGCAACTTTTTATAACAGTAAAATTATGATCGTGACAATTATGAACAATTTAAAAGAAATAAGATTTCACTATTTTGTGTGAATCTAAACAAATCAAATAGCAAAAATCCGTAGAAGCTAGTCGTAGGTCGACTACTCGTATGTTTGAAAGATCTTTGATCATTTTAAATAGATGAATAGACAAATTTGTGCGAGTGTGTGGTGCACGAGTCATCGGCGAGTTATTTGTCAAGTTCTAAACGAGATTCTAAACGAGGCGTTAGACTTAAACTACCGCGTTTGTACTTAATGTAAAATCTTTACTAAACATAACCCAGCTTATTACAAAACGCAACATCTCTAGACGCGCGTCGAGTCGACGTGTTCAAGGCGGTAAACTTAACTCCTCGTGTTACGTTCTGCGTTTATGAGCTTAATTAATTAATATTGTAACAACCCTTTTCGTGTGAACTAGGGGCTTGTGGCGGAATAATGTTATCAAATATTTAAAACGTACAATACAATATGTGAATAATTATCCAAGCAAAGCGTATCGGAATTATTAGTGACAGTTATTGGACTGGCGTTTCATAAAGGGTTCATTCAGTAAATTAATGTAATCATACTTAATATACAGAAGGTTGTTTTATAATTACGAAGCTATGCTCTATTAAAGCTCAACTATATTCTATCCGTAAAACGGTACCTAGTACATTTGCGAAATCACAGAAAGCTAATTTTACAACAGACAGCGGATATTCAGGTGGTAAATCAGTTGGCACGTGAGCTCTTTTCTCGGTTATTATTAGTTATTGACATAAAGATACTAATCCCTCAACTCGTTACACGTGTAAAATAAGTATAAATTAGTATTTAGGCAACAGTATAAAATGTTTTATATTAAAAATCTTATCACGTCCGCCAAAGGAAGGCAATCCCTTTGTTACTTCCTTTCATAATGTTATTTATGCTTTACTCTCTCTGCCGGTCACTCTGTGAATATTTATATCATTTTAATGCAATTGTAACCCCTAATAATAAGTTAACATCTAATTTTATTAAGTTATTATTTGGTCGTGTACATATCGATAACGATTTGTATGTCATTTTGTAAATCAACAATTATTTTGCGTTTGATTAACAAAAATAATTGTTGATTTACAAAATGTTACAACTATAAAGTTACATTTTTATTAAGTTTTATTTTCGTAATTTAAAATGGTTTCATTTATTTATTTATTTATTTATAGAATCGCCAACATTCTGTACACTAAAAAATCAAACTTAAAAATTAACATTCCAGGTTTTAATGTACATACTTATTTTAATTGTCGGAGAGCTAGTTTGGGTAAACTGCTTCTTTGCAACCTTTTAGCTGCCAACGCCTTGGTTTCATAAGCGTATCTATCACAGTATTATACCTATAAGGACCACGTAAAAAGGCAAAAGGAAAAGGCTTGTTTGTCGATTTAGTAACTTGTATCAAGATAATAACGAATTATGTTTTAAAAGCGTTTTTGAATTTTTTAAGAAAGGGAAAAAAAAGATTTTCTTAAAGGAGTCGAACATAATTATTACATGATGATAATAATAATTGTAATGAAGATTTTATCCGTTTTTGGGTTCGGCCGTGGATTGAAATATAAACACTATTATAAAGTAATAACTTTACTTGTAAAATAAATAAATGTCCAACGCACAAGAACAAGAGCTTTCCACTTCGACTGTCAGAGACCGTATGACAGAGAGCGTATGTCAGAGAGGCAGAGAAGGCGAAGCACAGAGTAATACCGTTACATACTCCCCCTCTAGCACGAAACAAGCGCCCCCGCATTTGTGCTAGCACCTACTTTCTTCGCGGCCTACCACGCCTACGTTTCTCTTGCACTGCCGGCTGGTCAACACCAACAAATGGGGTGAGTTGCGAAGAGTGATACTTCCCCAGGAGCACATTGTCACTAACACGCTCTAACAAATAAGTAACAGGACCGACAGCCTCGCGCACTCGATAGGGCCCATCCCTTCGAGGAATGAATTTGGCTGTCTGCCCTTTACCTGTGTCGTTGGGTCCTTGCGTCTTTAACAAGACGAGAGAACCGGGCTCGTAATTTGGCGCTGCTCGGCGACCTGCATCTGCGAACGCCTTCTGAGTAGACTGGGCACGTTCGTGCACGTCGCGCGCCTCGATCAACGCGGTGGCCAGCCGCCGCAGGAACGGGGTGACGCTCGCCACGAAGCTATCTCCTTCGACGATCGCGCGCATGTCTGACGCGGCATCCGCCGGTGCACGGAGCTCCCTGCCAAACGTTAAGAAAGCAGGAGAGTAGCCTGTACTTGACGTTACGGCCGAATTCATGGCGAATCGGACCGCCGGTAAAAACGTATCCCACGTAGAGTGATCCTTACCCACCAATATCGCCAATTGTGGTTTCAGATCGCGATTCTTCCTTTCAATTGGATTCGCTTCGGGGTGATAATATGAGGTCAATGATTGCTGGATACCCATAACATGACATACTTGTTGCATAACTTCGGAAACGAATTGGACTCCGTTATCGCTTATCATGCGACGGGCGACACCATATCGCAAGAAAACCTCTGCAATGAGTGTTTTTGCGCACTCTAGACTTGTGGCGTTCCTCAGTGGGAAAACTTCCACCCATCGTGTGCAGACGTCCTCAACGATAAGGATCCATTTATTGCCATATGCAGTCTCCGGTAGTGGTCCAAACAAATCAATTGATATTACCTCGAACCTCCGAGCTGTAGCGGGAGTCTGTACTAGACCCGCCGGTTTCTTAGTGTCCGCCTTGTAGCGCTGACACTCGACGCACTTCTTTACGTGGTCGGCGACGAAGCTGCGCATGCCGGGCCAATAGTAGCGCTTGCTTATACGCTGCAGGGTGCGTTCGACCCCGAAGTGACCGGCCGTAGGCGCGTCGTGATACTCCGCCAACACCTGAGCTCGCTCGTGCTCTGGGACAACCAAGCAGGCGTCCTCGTCGTCGGCTTCTGGTGCATAACGATACAAAACACCATCAGAAAGTATATAACCACAATCGGACCAGTGTCTCCCCCTAAATGGAGCGTCATCTGACTCTAGGTCCTCAATAATTTTGCGAACTTCTGAATCCTTTAATTGGTTCTCGCGAATGTTATTGGCATTACGCGATGGAAAATCTGTGACAGCTAAGCATACGTCACAACTAGCTTCTTCTTCCTGTGTGCAAGGTGGCCTGGAGAGCGTGTCTGCGATGACATTCGCTTTCCCAGGTGTATATTCGATTCGCAGATCGAACTCTTGCAAGGTTAACGCCCACCTAGCTAACCTCCCACTAGGTGATTTGGTACTCATCAACCAACGTAGGGGCTGATGGTCGGACTTAACAATTACTTGTGAGCCCTCTATGTACCCTCTAAACTTGTGCACAGCCCACACTACTGCCAAAGCCTCCCTTTCGGTAGTTGTATAATTTCTCTCAGCAGTGTTTAACATTCGGCTGGCGTATTCGACGGGCCGCTCGTCGGGCCCCTCCCCCTGCATTAATACAGCACCGAGACAATACCCGCTACTGTCCGTCCGTAGGACGAATGGCAAAGAGTCGTCGACCTGCCGCAGGATCGGCGCGGTCGACAGCAAGGCTTTGATGCGCTCGAAGGCCTGCTGCTGCTGCTCTCCCCAGTGCCAGGTGCTGTCTTTCTTCAACAGGTTGGTCAGAGGCCGGGCCACCTCTGCATAGCCAGCAATGAAGCGCCGGAACCAACTAGAAGTTTGAAGAAAGCACTTTAAATGTTTCAAATTACGTGGCGGGGTCATAGCAGTTATAGCGGCGGTTTTGTCAGGATCCATGTGGATACCCCCAGGTGTCAATATGTGTCCCAGGAACTTGACTGAGTCGCAAGCAAAGCAACTCTTTTTACGGTTAACTCTCAAGTTGAACAGTGCAAGCCTATCAAACACGGATTTTAAATCCATCATGTGATTTTTAAAGTTGCCAGGTGACAAGACAATGATATCATCCAAATAAGCAAGTACAGTGCCATTCAATGCAGTGAGGTTAGACTTAAATCTATCAATGAGCCTTTGAAAAGTTGCTCCGGAGTTGCGAAGACCCATAGGCATGCGAATAAATCGGTATGTACCAAAAGGTGTGACAAAACTGGTTTTGTCACGGTCATCCGCATGTACATTAACATGGAAATAGCCAGAGTGCAGGTCAAGCGTGGTCATATAGGTGCTGGTCTTTGCTGCATGCAAGATGTCATCTATCCTTGGCAATGGGTACCGGTCAGGCTCCGTTACCTCATTGAGTTTGCGATAGTCAATACAAAGACGCATACCTCCATCCTTCTTGGGAACCAATACTACATTGGCCGCCCATGGCGACTCACACTCTTCAATGACCCCTGCAGCCAGCAGCTTGTCCAGCTCCCCCTTCAGGGCCTCCTTCCGTCGCGGAGACATTCTGAAGGGCTGGCAGGCGATGGGCTGCTGATCCTTGCTGACTTTGATGCGGTGAGTAGCATAGTCGGTTGCTGGACCTTCCTTAGCAAACCGCCCTGCATTGTTACAAATAAATTCATTAAGAATTGTCCTCTCATCGACTAATAGGTTGCGACCCTCATCACTTCTTAACAATAGGCCATCATGTTGACCGCTTTGTATGGGTCCGCTCTGACCAGAATGTGTGAGGTCCATGGTATTAGTCTGCATCACCTCAATGGGTTGTGGTGAGAGATGGTAGGACTGCAAAAACTTAAACCTTTTGCTCGGGTTATGAACAAAGTGCCAAGTAGCATCTTGAATATTCATAACTATCCCTGCTTTTGAAATAAAATCTTTTCCCAATAATGTTCTACCGTTAGGATTACTAAAATACAGAAAATCTGTCTGAATTGTGTGACTTCCAATGGTGACTGGAACACTAGCAAATGAAGCGTCACATACCTGAGGCGATCCAATGGCTAATTGAACAGTACGCTGGGTGGGAGAGAACTGTACCCCTGTGTCTACTAACAGCTTGTACAGCATTGGGCTAGCAATGCTCTGTGTAGATCCCGTGTCCAGAATAGCTACACCGCTCCGTCCGGCAATGCATACCTGTACTATAGGTAAAATATCAGTACGCTGAAACAAATCAACAGAATTAAAATCAACTGTACCCGAACCATTGACAGACAATTTGCTCTTGCAAGTATCACACTTAGATTTTACAACCCCTGGTTGACCACATCCATAACAGCTAATAGGTGGTCTGGTTACCGAGTCATCTAATGAAGTAATCCTACGCTTATGATCTATTTTCTTACATTCTTGTATACTATGTCCAAATGATTTGCAATAACTGCAACGCATGCGAGGACGCTTCGTGTAGCTAGGTGTAGGGGACGAGCCACTGGTAGTGGTAATAGAAACGCGCGGTTTACCTTCGCTGACGTTTGAACACTGAGAACCCTTAGGAGTGTTTTCTATATTACCTACCTCGTTCATCGCTTCCTCTACCTCTCTCGCTCTCATTAATAACATATCTAGACTAGTGACACTATTTCTCGGAACATGTTTTCTTATTTTCCTATTAAGCAAACCATACACAATATCTAATTGTAGACGCACATCCAGTTCATAAGGAAACCGGGAAATGATAGCTCGCACTCGCGGTATAAATGCGTCAGAAGATTCACTAAGTTGTTCGTTCGCGAATATGTCACGGAGAAGCTTATATGCCGGGCGCGGCGCTCCAAACATAGCGCGCATGCGGTTCTTCGCTTCAGTCCATGTCGTAACATCTGCCTTGATGCCTCTCCACCAGGTCGCGGCGCTACCAGTCAATAACATGGCCAATCCCTTGAGAGCATGTTCTTCACATACGTTTGTGCACTCTATATATATCTCGACTGCGTCGATAAAGGATTCGACAGACCGATTGGGGCTCGGACTGTGCGGACGTACTTGTACGCTCCCGCAGCTCGGACCGCTCTTGGCCTATTCCGATTCAAGTGGTGCGTCAGCATAGCTTGTCCCGACTCGACCAGATTATTGTAAGTGCTTCTACTTGCATTTTCATTTCATTTTGTGTACTGTATTTATTATTGTACTTTCCATTTAGCTTTGGGTTGGTGGATACCTAACGGTGCCAACGAAACCAGCCAGCGTTGACCCGGTGCGCTTCCCCGACCTCTCGGTCTGGGAGAAACCGGCAGACCCGATCCCACTGCCCGCCCATGCCGACATCAAGTACCACACGCACTCCCTTGAGGAGGAGCGAAAGGTTAAAGCCGTCCTCCGCGGTGTCCCCTATGAACTGGCCAATGAGGCCATCCACGACGATCTTATAGCCCAAGGCCTCCCAGTCGAGGCGGTGCATAAGATGCACAGCCGCTCTGGCAAACAACACCCCTTAGCCCTGATCATTTTGACCAATGTCGAATCCGCTCAGGATATCTTCCGCGTCCAACGCACGGTATGCGGATTACACGGCATCACAGCCGAACCCCCAAATAAACGGGGATTCCCTGGGCAGTGCCATCGCTGCCAGCTATATGGCCATGCGGCCCGCAACTGCACAGCCTCTTACAGGTGTGTTAAATGCCTCCTTCCCCACAGCACCAAAGAGTGCACTCGCACTCGCGACGACCCAAATCCCCCGGCTTGCGTCCTTTGTGGCCAAACCGGTCACCCAGCCAATTACCGCGGCTGCCCCAAAGCCCCTCGTCCCAAGGCCCAGAAACCTTTCAAAAGGCAAACGACAGGCCCCAAGACGACCTCCAAGTCAAAGGCGGCTCCACCGCCAATGACTCCCCAGCCAAAGGCGACTCCACCGCCAAATACCTCTCAGTCAAAGGCGGCTCTACCGCCGATGACTTCCCAGTCAAAGGCGGCTCCACCGCCAATGACGAATGAAAACTTCCCACAACTAGGGACCTCCGATACTCGCCCAGAGCCTATCTCCAATCCATGGAAGCCCCAAACCGTGCCTCCCACAGCACCCGCTCCCCCTCATGATTCCGGCGCCCCACAGCCGGCCGCTCCCACCACCAGTTTCGCTGATGACGTCAGAACGATAATACCCATTGTAAGAGCCCTCAGAGGCCGGCTCCCCGAGGTGGCCTTACTGGCAGGGAAGCTTAAGAACGCCACTAATGGCTTTGAAAGATTGATGGCAATCAGTGGGCATCAGGAGCTCATTGAATTGTTACAATTTTAGTTACTATTAGTTATTGCAGTCACTCACTTCACTTGTGCTCATCCTAGTGGTGACACAAGTACCTTCCGATAAACAATAGTTTAAATCCAGCGGCTGCCCAAGGGCGCCGCTTGCGCCTCGTTTCTCCAAGCGAGGTCGCTTTCGATGAAGGCTTAGAGGCCCTAGGGCCAAAGCCATCTTCCAAGGCGGAGTTTAGTGGGTAGAAGTCCCACATAACCAACGCAGACTTTCTGCGTTGGTATGCAATGAGCATTCTCCGCCTCCCTCTCCTGAGGGTGTCTTTTTCTTGGACGAAAAAAAAAAAAAAAAAAAAAAAAAAAAAAAAAAAAAAAAAAAGATAAAGGATTCGATCGCGTCGGGATCACGCTCGCTTCCGTCGAATCGCGTCGTGCAGTTTGCTAAGTTTCCTTGGCCACTCGAGCTCGCCGTAGTCGTGGGACTCGCGTGTGTAGCCGTGGGGTGTGCACGTGACGTGGCATCGTCGCTGCCGGGTCGGCTGGCGTTCAGTAAAAGTGCATTACGCATGACGTTCGTCAGCAGTGTTGATAACTGATCTTCGGTGATCTGAATAGGTTCCCCGCTCGCCGTGGGTGCTTGGTGAAGTTGGTCTGGGCACGCCTCGCGTGCATCGGCATCTTGAGTAGGCCCCTCATGGGTTTCTTCAAATTCGGACTCATCATCAGCGATCTCATCGCGGCGTCGTCTGCCTCCTCGTGGCATTGCAATCGTGACAAGGAGTGTTAATAATACGACGAAGAAAAATTTGCGGTGAAAAAAGATCGGACGATCGAAAATGAAGTCGGTCGATCGGCACTTGTTTTTTCTTTTTGCGGCGTTGTAATCTCAATCCACGGGCCGCGAGTTGGGCGCCAATTGTAATGAAGATTTTATCCGTTTTTGGGTTCGGCCGTGGATTGAAATATAAACACTATTATAAAGTAATAACTTTACTTGTAAAATAAATAAATGTCCAACGCACAAGAACAAGAGCTTTCCACTTCGACTGTCAGAGACCGTATGACAGAGAGCGTATGTCAGAGAGGCAGAGAAGGCGAAGCACAGAGTAATACCGTTACATAATTATAAATAAGAAAACGACCTTGTAATTTATGCATTCTTTCCTTTATCATGTACATAATTATGTATACAAATCATTAGCAAGGATCATGTTCGCACGAGACACAATGTGAGGACACGAGTACTGAGAGTCGTGGGATTCATGCGGCAATCCCGCTAATTGCGTCCAAACTTTCGACGAGGGCTTTTTAATTAAAACTTGTTCAATATTATACAATTGGATCGGCGGCAGGTCACTCGGACTCCACTGGACTTTATCGTCAGCACAGTCGATTTTTACTAATTAGATTAGGAGTTTTTGAGTTAATTAAAAGTAACATTATTCGTGTAGTTGCGCGCATTGGTATTAGTTTTTTCGATTGGACTTTTTACTTTTAATACAGGGTTCGTGAATTCGATGATTTCGATTGAAAGCTTTAAAATTATTACCGTACAGTTTGGCTTTCGGTAGTTAGTTTCAAAACGTCCAGCATTCTGCTCCATACAGCATCGCCGGTCTCACTGCCATTTTGGTTGTTAATGTCTATTATTTAAATTATGCCTATTGTTAATTTATTATATTTTCAAATGTGTACTTACATAATTAGTATCGGATAACAAAAAGTCCAACTATTTCAGTTTATTTCCTACCTACGTCACTTAACTCTCAGATTGTACTTACATTTATTATACACTAGAGACGCAGTTTCACATAAAATCTCCGTTAAAACACTACGATTTTCGCCTTAGTGTTAATAAAGAGTGGCTCTTGTAGCCTGATGAACAGCGTTCTGCAACAGTACAAATAAAACAATATACTAATTGTTATTCCACTTTTCGTAGTTAATTCGTTCTAAAAGTTAAGCGAGAAATAAATATTAAGTAATATGAAACATACTAACATAAGCTATTTCATTTTAAAGATCTGTTGCATCGAAGTAATAAGAAATTAGTTAATCATAGTTCAGGGAATTTTTTAGAAATCCAGTTATGAATGTAGCATGTAAGTAATATAATTCATATTATAATGTAAATCACGGGAGCGCACGAGCGAGGCGTTTTGTTTCGTTCGTCTAATTCTGTGGTTTATTTGGCGTGTTTTTCTCGTTTTTTTTCGCGTCTTATTTTGTGGTGTACCTTCAAAAATTGTCGTTTTCCTAGATGTATCTTGGACTCAAAAAGTTTGCGGAACACTGCTCTAATAAACCTCAGCAACATAACGCTTTACGTCCATTTACGTTACTAACCAACTGTTCTTATTATACTGTAGGAGTGTTCTACGGCTCGCCCATTTATTCTGTGCAAACGGCAAACGACCAATAAGTCTTGCTTCCCGGGATATTAACACTATCATAGGTTATTCTCTAGTTTTATGAAGATACATTAGGCTCTGCGACATTTCCATATACGGGAGACGTATAGTTTGGGATTGTGGGTTAAATTTAATTTGTGTCAGAGTTGGATTCGTGTTTACATTGTTATCAGTTTTGCTAGTTTGTTGATTCATTGTACATACATTACCATAGGATATCCAACCATAGCTCAGAATAGGGACCGGCGAAAACTTTTAAGTGGATGACGTAAATTTGTTATTACACGTTGTTTTGATGTTGTTTGAAGTTAATGTCCACTTAGAAGGAATACATAGGTAATATGGAGACGAAATTTAATAAAAAAATATATGACAAAATCTTAGATATACTAGATAAATCATAGGTAGTATTGTAAAGTGTAACTACAATTTTCAATTTACCACTAGCAAACAACTATAAAATGTCGTAACGTTTCACTGTAGTCAAAGTTCGTGCTCGAACATAATTGGCTATTTGTGATTTTGACATCCACTACGAACTGCTAAAGTGATTTAAAAACAAAAAATGTTATTGGCCAAGTAATATGTCTGTTTCGTTGATGAAAAAAGTAAAGATCAACTCAAGTATCCAAACTTAACTCATGCGCACTGAATTAAAAGTACTGTTTACACAAATCTACGTCCTGTCGATATAAATCTTTGTACAGTTTGGATACTTCGAACTCTTAATTCAGTACACGCCTGTTATCTGCTGTAATTTATAGGTTAGAAAGGTTACATCGTTCTAGGCCTGAAGCGGATTTTGGCTGCAGTCCACTCGCGTTGCCAAGTTAATTTGGCTGTATTCACATTTTTCCTATGGTACACGCCATTTCCTCTTGTAATAGAAAGATACATTCTGTGGCGCGCCGAATATTCTGATACTTTTCATGACTTGGCTTTATTACATCTTATAAGGTCTTTAATAGTCTGGAAATAATTGATTACATAATACTATAGTAAGCGGTACAAATATATTTGACGTATAGTCATAGAAATATTTGTTTCCCATTGCCCACGTAACTTCTTGTAAGTTGACGCTTCATTGATAAAATATCCAATTGTTAAACGATAAAACGAAGAATCCCATCCCACACGAATCCGAAATTAACTTGGAAGTGAAATGAACAAGATGTGGGCGTAAAGCTAACACACATTTTCTATCAACCAACCATCGACAAGGCATACATTATGTATACTACGTATGATACATATACGAAAATGTTTTAGATAGATCATTTAATTGATCTTTTGGAACTTGGCTTGGCATGTGCTGGTGATTTTTAAAGAAATTTTAAGATTCTGATATGTTTTGTAAGGTACACAAAACATAATACCTGTTTGAGTTAAATTGATTTTTCGTACATTTTAAAAAAAGGGAAACTAATTCAGGTGCTACGAGTAAAATTTCTTAACCTAAAATTTCTTATGTGTAGGTACTGTATGTAACCCACTGAAAAGGTCATACCTACTTCAAGTTAGCAGCATCAGCAGTTACAGTTTAGCAATGTATTTAGGTAATAGAATTATTTTTTAGATTTTTTTATAAAACTGCGTAAACTAACGGATCTCATCTTACTTAGGACGTTATTGGCTTAACAAAACTGTCTGGAATTTCAGGAGAGATTTTAAGCGTCGAGTTCTCTAAAAATAAAGGAATCTTAATCATAGTTTCTATTTTAGGATAATAATAGGTAAGTACAGATGAGACAATGATACTAACCTTTTATAAAAGAAGTTAAGATTAATAAAACTAGCACTAATTCTTATTTATTCCTAAACAAAACTTGACAAACCATTTCAACAATTTAAGTCAAAGAGTAGGAATTATGTAAATATTTTATTTAATGTTTAAAGTTTAAGCTATCACACCCATTTTCATTAGAGATGTTTTAATGTAATAAATATTCATTCTCTGTGTGGAAGGCTGTATTTTATTAGATTATTTAGGAGTTTTTACTGCCTACTAATTCCCTACTAAATTAAATTGGAGACCGTTTAACGGCAATGCCCAGTATTATTTAGTGAGCGCCCAATAATAGCTTAAGGCTTTTGTACACAAAAAATTATAAATATAGGTACTGCGTTATTCAAGATACTAAAGTAATTCAAGTGCACATACCATAACTGAAGTATGTTAAATTGTAATTCCATTTCCTGTAAATATAACAAGACTTTAATTTACTCGAGTTTGACTTTATTTGTTAATATTAAAAGTAACTTAATTATTAACAAACAATCGTTAAAATTATTATGCAGTAATTATTTGCAAATAATAACATGTTTTTTGCCGTTTTATTACTTGCATTGTATTGCGTACTTTGTCATCATTGTAATACGACTGAATTAAATTTCTTTAGTAGAAGTATTAGGATGTAATATCCAGATATCGATCTAAGTTGCTTAACTTATTCATTGTATTCATTATAACCTAAGTTTTAGGTACTTTCCAAAACTGCAATATTATATTACTCTGCACACCGCGGCCTCAGCGCCATTGCATACATGTGTGCATAACTGCGTTATTTATTGATAGTTTAAGCATGGTTGTCGCTTGCGCGCTTTGTCCCATCTGTGTACGACCAGCCTAATGATCAATAAGTCGCACTTGATATCAACAGCGACATAGTTTACTGCTCACCGCCTGTTCATTATTACCACGTTCAGTTTCATGACTTTCAAATTACGGATTTATATAATTGACCAGTTAAATATCGGAACGGCCGTCCCATGTTTAATTATTGTAGCTTATCGAATTTATTGAAGCGTGAGTCCGCAAAGTAATGAAATTTTTAGGCCCATAAAAATTCACCTTTTAAAATAAGCTTTGTCATTTATCGGCGTTTATATTTATGAAATTTAAGCGTTACGAAAGTGTATACGATATTTTTAATTAATTCAACATGGCCGTATTCAGACCAGAAACGCATTTCATACCACAACACACACTGCAATAAAACCACGTGGGTGGTCGCAATTTAACAAAAGCGTAAGCTTTTATTTGTATAGACACATTGAGTAGTCCACTTCAATCAAAATTACATTGTCGACGATACCGGCAACATCATAACCACATAGCAACAACGCCGATGTCGACATTAGGTTAGATTTTGATGTAGACATAAATAACATTTATATCGCAGAAACCGGTCATACGCCACGCTAGTTCCAATGATCTATCCCTTATTGCTGGTTGAAAGATTATATTATTAAAGCTTTATTTTATTCATTTCAGAAAATAAAAATCAAATGTAATTGACCTATGACGTTGAGGTTCTATCACTTAGATTAGATAGGTAAAAAAGGAAGTTCATTAAAATATAATCCAACTGGTAACCAGCAGTAAAGGTTGGATTGAATTATAGGATACATAAGTTAATCTTTCAATGGTGGATACTATTTCAAAACGTCACTACTGGGCCAAATTTTTATGGGTCAGGTTGATACAAGAACAGAGTGAAATACATTGATGGAACACGTCTAAAAGACGGGTTCGAGTGAAAAAATATTGTATCTGCCTAAAGCTCTACAGGATAAAGCCGGATGGGTCGGAACGAAGGCTCACGGATCTTGAGCCTCGAGTCCTTTGATATGTTATTGAGTTCAATTTATGTTTTCATATCCAAAGGCTCGCTTCTAACGCCATTTTGTGACGTTCGTGAAATACATACGCAGTGGAATCCTCATGCTTTTGGAACAAAAATGGATTCAAAATTATAGCCTACTTTTTAGATGGTAAGAAACTCGTAGAAAGTTTTCGAAATATATGTACATTCGAAGGTTCCGCTCGAAAGTCGAGTGCTGGACTTAATAAATGTGACTTCAATAATATTACAATAACATGTGTGACCTGTGACCTGAAATCCTCACAATATTTAGCAGAGGTATCGTGTTTAATTAATAAAAAAGATTCAATCACTGATATGATCTCAATTACATATTAACTTTAGGACACATCACTATTCATGCTGCCTAATTATATGAGGCACTCTCAATTATAATATAAGTTGCGTTTTTGGACTTAAACCCCTTTTTACTAGAGGCAAAGATTTTACTCAAAGCACATTATAGATTTTTTAGATTTTTAAGACACACTTCAGATAATGAAGATGCAGATTTGAATTAATTTCTAAAAAATCAAGAAATAAAACGAATTTGCTAACAGAATACGCGTTTAAAAAGAAAGCTGTTTGTTGCGCGAAGCGTAAACTTTTCATGATTAAAAGCGAAAACTTCTCTTTAAAAGGCAAAAATAATTGGAGA
This sequence comes from Ochlodes sylvanus, assembly GCA_905404295.2. Taxonomy (NCBI): domain Eukaryota; kingdom Metazoa; phylum Arthropoda; class Insecta; order Lepidoptera; family Hesperiidae; genus Ochlodes; species Ochlodes sylvanus. The sequence goes on from FR990135.1 coordinate 8,655,286, forward strand.
TGACCAATATCTATACTACTAGAAATGGCATGTATATCTTTTGTTCGTTACGTAAAACAATAAGATACATTGGATACGTATCACAATAGATGTAAAAGATTTAGAACAAAGGTGTGAAGTGCTGCTGAAGGATTCTGTCAATGTTTATTGAAAAGTTCAACTAAACCTGATAACCCGGTTTGCACGAACAAAGAAGGTCTTGTCCGGCATTATTTTTGCTGATGGAAATTCGCGATTGGGATCAAAAATGAGAAATCCTCAAGGATTGCCTTTGTTTCTTCCTACGCACGTCCATATTGATTACTTTTACGTTAAAGATGAAATAGAGAAACGTAATATAACTAGGTTTATTTTATTTGTTCTATATTCCTACACATTCAAATGTGTAAGATAAAAATAGTAATTTAACGTTGGAGGAGAACTGAATTTAGTAATTCTAAGAAAACTCTTATAGTTTCAGATCTGTTACTCTTTATTTGCTAGATAGGTTAAATTTTGTATACACTTGTCACCCGGATAACATGAAGATTTTTTTAGGGAACCTCCTCCCCACGTAAACTTTCGATGATTTTTTGTTTCATCTATGACGTTTATCTCATGGTGTAAAATATTCGTAATAAAGGTCGTTAAAAATGCATCGATTTAGAGATCCGTTTCCAAAAGTTTAAAAAAGCAAAGTTATGTTAGATTGAAGTTTAATTGTACAACGAAAAGTATTTCCCCAAACTGAGGTTTTTCTTTCTCCGAACTCACACGCTAATCTGGATAAATCACAGGTAGCTCACAGTTCGTTCTGTGCAAGTACAGATTGCGTGCGCTTTGAATAATTCATCAAAGAAACGGCGCGGAGCTGACAAATGAAATCTAATGAATGCGATATGAGACGAGCGCGTTCAGATACGTCGTACGTACAGCGCGAATAGTTCTTGTTTATTGCTTATAACAACGAGGTATTTCCTGTTAGATGAGATTGTTTTGATACAAATACTGGTCTGGTTTCTCTGGAAGAATGGCTTCCTTATTTCATAAATGTTTTCTTAGCAGAGAAATTTCATATTCAGATTGATACAATAATAATGTGGTAAACGGTATACATTTGAACAGCAGAATAATCACATCAATCTCATTGCGATTACATTACAAATTGGTATCCGACTCTCTATTTAATTTTGTTAACATTAAATTATTCAATTAGATCTTCTGATGTCAATACAACGAGCTTTAAAGTAAGATTAATTTTAACAAAATATTATTAATAATATTAATACTAAATGTTATAATATACTTACAACTTTTGTATTTTGACATTTATTTTGTATGTAGACAGTCAGCCCCCAGCAGGATAGTAATTAATAGATGGTAGTGATGAAGAATCCGATAAAGTTTAATCAATAATTCCAAGTGTTCCATAAATTTCTACAATAATTTCTCTTAGTTACATGATAATTATACAAAAAGTTTAGAGTTTTAACCACTCATTATAATTATGATTGCGTCAACTTGACAATAAGTGTTAATAAACGATGATATGATGGTCATATTAAGATGTTATTGAGGTGATAATGATTATGGACTCTGATGGTTAGTTAGTTAGTTGAAATTATGGAATTCAAATATACGAGTAAGACTTCGTTAATAGTGGTATAGCGGAGCGAGACAGCGGATAGATCGATCAAAATAATAATCCAATAAACAAATCATCAAATATTTTTTCTTTAGTTTAAGTGGTTACTTACTTTAGTGGAAAAAAGACATGCGGATATCGTATAGTAGATAGACCTTATGAGATTTTTCATATCGAATGGATATTAACCTACATAAGTACCTACTAATACAATTTAAAATATGTAAAAATATAAATGATCGCTGCAAGTAAGCATTCAATATACAAGAAAACCTATTATTCGTGACCTTTAACACAATAAAATCCACGAAAATTTTTCTTAAAATGTTTACTGCTCGTTTGTCTGATTTAGGGCGTCTGCACTTGGTGCCTAATAAAAAGCACTTTTCGCTTATCACACAAAGTCAGCACTTTTCGGTTATCACGCCGAGTATGTCAAACATAAATATTTTATGCAATGTAAAATAAATGACTACCGCTTTAGTATAACCAGTGTTCACAGACTTAACGGCTAAGCTTCTATAAGTCTGCGGGCTATAGTGTAGCGGCCAGTAAATGTCATATCCTTATGAATAATTTGTATTATTCGTAATAAGCAATCTCAAATAAAAACAAGTAAACAGTTTCTGTTACAAAAAATATTTTTTTAATTAACGACATATTTTATCGGTTTGGTGAAATAATATATCGGAAGGAATTGAAATATAACTACCATTTATTACGTATTTACTATACTATTAAACCCCTACTCGTTTATCTTTGGAAACATAATGCCTAAGTAGCCACATTGGAATAAAAATTTCGAAAGGAATTCTTTAAATTGACATGGTTTGTGAGATTAAAAGGAACAACTGCACAAACAAACAAAAAATCTAAAAATCATTATTATAACCCATTGACGTTAATAAATACCCATCCTAATAGTTTCTCTCCAATATCTTCCATGTTCCGGCATCATTCCTAATTATTGATCGATCGATTTTATTGATTGATCGATATTAAATTTATAATATTGTATAATTTAGTTACGATGCAGTTTTACTATGGGTATTAATGTTCCCATGATTTTATAGTGTATCATCAATACGAGTATTCAATACCTTGTTATTATTAGCAGAATATGTAATAAATTTCCTCAGGATTCTTACGATATAAAAATAAGTATGTAGCCCGCCTCCATACTTTTCAAATCATATTAATATCGCGTCTATAATACATTTTATAACGATGTAATAATTATGTAGGTAACGTACGCAAAAGGAAATTGTATACAAATCTCAGTATTTCATAAAATTATTACGCACCTACAAAGTAATCGAAATCCTTTGATATTCGTATGAGTTTCTTCAAAACGTAATATGTGTAGGTACTAATATTACGAGTATGTAGGTATTCCTATTTGCAACAATAGCAATATTTGTCAGGATGTAATATGATTTTCATCCGTGCGGAATATTAAGTTTAATAAATGTACAGTATTTTTATAAAGAACAAGTCGGTACAATATATAAATAAAATACATAAAGAAAATTAAATATCGTTCGTAAGTACCTAAAACTCGTTATTATTACCAGTAAAACCCGGAAGATGTTTTCCTGCCAGTTTAAATTTAAGGTCTGTGTGTATTAAAGGGATAAAGCGATGTATGTAAGAGATAGTATTAAGGAGGATTTAATTATTTATTTATACTTTATTGAACCTCACATAAGTAATGGAACAAAAGGCGGACTTAAAGCTAAGAATATTCTTCATAGAGTATTCGTCAACCATAGGGTAGTGGGAGAACGAAGAAGGATAATAGAAAATAATAATCTATTCAGCTTGAACTGCTGAAGCCAACAATACTTTATTTTATTAAGCTTTTTTGTGACTACTGTTATACTTGTTTAATTAACAATAAGACAAAAAATAAATCAGTATCTTCAATTATACTCATATAACATAATGCACAAGCTCTTCAATATACCTACTCGTAAAGTAAAGCGTTCAACAAACCCCTTTCCCTCTTTGTTTTTCTCTTTCTCTCTCTGTCTATTGTTTAGAAAATTTCCAACTTCCTTATAAATTAGAGCCTTGGGTACAAACATATCCTTTGATGCTTAAAATGTATTCGACGCTAGAACAGTTTGCAGTAGAGAAAGCATAACAAAATTATGCACCGTTGTGTACTAACAAAGTCGGCCGGACCGTATGGGCGGGTACAAGGAACCTTTATAATTTAAGAGCCAGAGGCAATTCTGGCAGCTACTTGAACATGAGTTATTATGTTGTATACATAAACTTTGCATCATTATCAACCGGCGTAGAATGATTTTTGGTAACTAATTACCTTACACGGAACAAGATGTCTTAGAAGCTAATGATTATTATTATTTCCTTTCATTATACTGTAAGTATCCTTTGGCATCCGAATACGACGAAGCCAAAAAGAGGGTCACGAATCGCTGAATCGAATCGAAATTAGACCTTATGTATGGGTGTATGTTCATTTGCTTCCGCAGAACTTCCGAACTACGTCCTTATTGTAATTCCACAAATGAGGTACAGTTAAAAGGGTCTTGATCATCTCCTAGTAATTAGTTAAAGATACCGTTAAACATAGTGAATACGCATTGTACTCAAATGTTTGGTGTCCAAAATAATACAAGCTACAAATTCGATAGTTGGTGCTTTACTCAATGTGAGTGACATTTCATGAATCTATATTTTTTTATAAAAAACCGTCACTAAAATAAACGCCAGCTCTCATACTATAGCAGTTACAGTGTACAAGATAGTAATATTGTAACCTCGTATGTCCGATGTTAGGGTTGTCTATTATTCTGCCGGTGCTAGTTCAGTTTCATATATGAATACTTATTAGTAGCTGTCGTAATTTGTCCTTTGTGTGTTGCCTACTATGTTCCGGTACACTGCATGAATCGTGCTCGACAAGTCAAAGACCTAATTCTAACTATGTATGTAGGTAGTTGTCCATTTTGCTTAGTAAGCGCCATGGTACGGTAATAAAATTAGACAAGTTAAATGTTAATAAAATCATTACTAAATATTTTGAGTCCACAATTACCATAATTTATAGGCAACTAATAATGAATATAGAATTTAATCGTACGTCAACTAGCATACAAACCATATTTACAAATATACCTTATCTTAATAGTAGGTACAGTACATTCGTTTTAAACGTTTTTATTGAATAAGCCTAAACGCGCTTGTACCAGAAATAAACGTAATCTTTACAATTTTATTGAAAATTGTAAAAATCAACAATCCCTTTTTACGTGTACATTTTTTATTTTAATGTACACAACCAAGGGGTAAATTTGCAATGTACGCTTTGTACGCCACAGTGGCGAAAGGACCCCTTTTTAAACAATAACCGTATTGTGGAGCCCCGAATTTATTAAAAAACAAACGTAACACAAAGCACGACGAACTAAAGAAAGGGGGATGTGGAAACAACGTTGCTTTGCGTTAATCTCTTAGAATTGGCGACCTCTGTCGTGTCGACACGATTTAGGCGCATACCTCATGGTAATACGAGCCTCGGGCGAATCTGGTAAGTACCCATGTATCAGCAAATAACGTTGAAGTATTCCATTATATTGAATCCTTGCCTCCGGCGCGGGCGCGTCCGGTTTTAATAAACAAGACAATATACTAACGTCGTCGGCATAGACGAGTCCCGTGTTTGTTTAGTCAGCCTCAGTGAAATATGTATCGAGTGTATCTACTTATGCGTAAGCCTTTATGTTTTCGCAGTTTAATCAACGCACAATGATGATAAAAACATCTGTACTTTATTTTTTTAGAATATTGTAACCCGTCCGCGCTTCGTATCGGGAAGCTATTTTTATTTAACCCGAAGTATAATGTATCCTTGCAGAATCATAAGTTCAAATATCTGTAAACTTTAGTTAGGTAGTTTTAACTTAAGAAATCTAATTAATTTATATGTTTTTTGTCCTCTCACACCACTCAAGATGAGCACGTGTTTCTTTTTAATTCTAAGTTGAATAAAAAAAGGTAACGTAAGTGTTGAAGAAAAACATGTGCCAAATGTTCACAGTTTCGTCCACTTAAAAGTAACTTGGATGTATTTATGTGGCATGTGCCGATATCCGCACCTTCCGATTGGTGTTTCCGTTTTATCCCATGTGGTGGTGTGACTCTTATCGAATTACATACATAGGCACATGACGTAGTCGTACACATTTATTCACGATAACACTGTAACTCACCGATGTCTGTTAGTGGAAGCAATTTGGAAAAACTCTTTTTAGGCGTATTTATTGAACAAAACACAGAACAATGAGTTTTAGAAATTTATTGTGTTTCTATGAGCGTGTGTTATGTGCGTAATAGGCTCTAACATAAGATCGTGTTGTGTGCGTTATGTTAATCTCAAAAACGTGGTAAAATATCCTATTTGGATAAGATTTTTACTGATACTTTGGATCGGGATAATACATACCTAAAGCCTAAAGTCAGGTTGCACGGTCACCAATAAAATACTAACATCACTGAGCACACTCAGTGGTGTTAGTTAAAAGGAAATTTATAAATAGTTATTATATAATAAAATACTAACACCACAGAGTGTGCTCAGTGATGTTAGTATTTTATACATCAATGACTGGCACATAAAAAATCAAAATAACTATTTATAAAAATCCTTTTCCCGTTCAATAGATTGTTTAATTAAGCAACATAATTTAAGTATTTAATTCTATTAAGTAAATAGATAAAAATCGTGTTCAAAGAAATGTGTACTGAAGTTCCGTTTGCGGAATAAAGTTACCTACAAATAATCCTCTACCAACTTCCCATCTAATAAATATCTTGGCTCGCACGCTTCAAAGAGTCGCAGCCACTTGTAATAAACACATTGGAACACTGAGCGTCCCGAGAGGAACAGGAAGCGCTCGGAACGGATTCCGGGAACGTTATTGTGTAATAATTACTTATACCACACTCGGGCGTTTCGTTTCAGGGACGCATAGTGTGGAATAGACTTTTTAATTGCTTGTTTGTGGAGCAATCTATTTAACTATCAGTATTTATCTTATCAAATCTGTTTATTATGTTTATAGCCGGCAAAGGAGCAGACGAGCCATCTGATGGGAAGTGGTTACGGTCGCCCATGGACATCAGAAACAGGCATCACCAATGGCATCACCAATCAATTAAAGGCATCACCAATGCGTTGCCGGCCGAGAAAAAATGAAGAAGAGAGAAAGAAAAAGTGGTTTCGAAGCTCGCATGACAATTTGTTTGGCCGTTGACTAAAGCAAGAGGGTGGTTCTACCAGCGGAGTTCTTAACTCTATCATCAGCCTAAAATACCTTCGGGATTAAACTGGGTGGTAGGTAGGTACATATTCCAGCGACCTCTAAAAAGAGGGACCGGGCGCCGTCATCACGTCCATCTTTCAGCAAGGTACACCGCGTGCACCTTGGTTGCATGGTTTGGACTCAAAGATGTATGGTGCCCCTTACGCCTCATATTCCTGTCCATTTCCTGTGTTGCGAGTAGCATTGGCCACTAATAAATCATTACGAACACCAGTGACCCAAGAACAAACATTCATCTGTCACAAAAATGTCTACCGGGTCCGGAATTGAACCCGAGAACCCTCGCTTCGCAGGTAGTATCACAATCAACTAGGCAAAAAAGTCGTCATTATTAGTGATAAAAATCGGATAACATTTAGTTTATTTAAAAATGTTCTTTCAATATTTTACGAGCATTACTAAGTGCCGATAGATAGGGTGTGAGTATATCTCAAGCGTATCTGAGCCATTTCAAGACACTGTAATTCGTCGCGAGTGTTCAACGCAATAATCGGCTATGCGCTGCATAGCACTTTATGTTGCATTCACTCAGCGCTCTGATGTAAATGGGTTTTAGGGTAGTATTGTTCTGAATATTATAATATATGTAATACTGGTCCTTTAGCGATAGTCTGTCTAGAAGCGCTTTAAACGATTATTATTTTAGATAAAGCGATAGGTTTAACGTTGTACTGGATGGTCGGATCCTGCACGTATCTCAAATTTCCAGAAATTATTATTCAATCCATGAAAATTGCAAATCAAAGTAAAGTTCAATTTGATACACAAACATTGCTCACATGAACAAAAAGACCCTATTGAAATGAATACCGCAGAGAAAATGAATAATACTAATTTTAATTTAATTTAAAACAAAGTGATATTCAAAAGCATACAAAAGATTAGTCTTTTAAAGAATGTTTTCACGTACTACGCTTAACAAGTTCGGAACACAAAGAAAATACTAACAGCGTATGAATATTCTTCCAAACCACATTCATCTATTGAGATGCAACGAAAATTGGTGTTTACATACTTTAAAATCCCTCATAAATTGATGTTAAAGTATAGAGTTACGTGGTATAAGTGCTCATTATACAGAAAGTAACCACACTAAATAATACTTGTGCAGAGAACACATCTGAATAGGCGCCGCATAGAGGGGTGAGTTCCGAATCATAACACAAAAGAAAAATACGGTTATTTTACACCAGTGTGGTAGATTATATCTTTTATGTTCAAAATCAACAGGAAGCTTTCAAATGGGGCATGTAACCTACACTTATTATTGATGCTGCTGCGCAATGGTAGGAGGGTGCATAAATTTCATTGCGCAAACTTGGAAAGGGTTTGTTCAAACAATATGCAGTAGAACAGTGTGTACATCTTCCGTGTTGTCCATCATCTTGTAAACGTCGTAGACAAATCATATATATTGTGTCATAAACAAGCATCTAATCCTTAGTTAGAATCGGTTTAATACGAAAGGTTGAAGATATCAAATCAATCGGAGTCAGCCCAAAAGACTCGTCGTGATCCAGCTGAGGGCTGGAGAGCCAAAAAGTACTTTCTTTCTTTCTTCTTCATTTATTCTTGGTTGGAAACCCATAGGTGATGCCTTTGGTGATACTGATGTATATGGCCGACGGTGACCACTTGCCTTATGTGGCTTGTCACTTCCGGCTACATAAAAAATCAGAATCGGGGCCAGCAGACAACAAAACTAACAGCATCATGCGTAGTGCATAAATAGCTTTAGAGTAATTCGCTGTTTTTAGTAATTGTACAGCACTCGGCTAGGTTTTGTGAATTTCCAACGAAAAGACCCGTTTGGAAAAGTTTAACTTGATTTGGTGCGGAACACTCAGGCGTTTGGGGTTTGCACTAAGTTTAAAAGTAGATTAGTGAATTCGGCAAAATGCGATTTACTAGTTGCAAGATTGATCTACACTTTCCGCATAGTAATGCCTGTTTTTGGTGGCCACGAGTTTATCCAGACACTTTTATAGAATTACAAAAAGTAAATTAGGTAACGATAACAATGTTCCTCTATTTTGTGAATTGTGATTAATTGGTTAAAATATCGTATTTAATATTTGAAATAGGTAGGTAGGGTCTATTTGTTTTTTCTTATTTCATAAATGGCTTAACCAATTTGCATGCGGCTTTCACTAAATTATTGTAGGTTTGCTTGGAGTAACATGTAGTGTTTTGTTCTAATATGTTTACAAAAATAATAAAGATATGGCGATTGTAAGAATCGCTTCTAAATAGTTGTAAATTAAAAAAAAAACTTTCTCGAAACGAAGCGAGAGCTTTGCGACGTAAAACTGGTTTTTAACTTTGATAACTAGTAAATTGTTACAACATGCAGTTTTGGAACCATTAGAACAACTCACGAGTTTTGCCAGGTTTGGACCTCGAATTGTTCGCAATTAATGTTCAACAAAGTACTTTTAGCAACAATTATTAACGATATTTCTGTTTTGAAAGTTCAGTTGAAATTACTCACACGCTATATTTAAACGGGAACACGACATGTTCCCTCATTAGTGTTTTTTATCAAAACGTGAATGTTATTTGTGTAAACGTAGCTTTTTTATCATATTTTCATTTTTATACTCTATGCAATTACTACTACTATTTGCAATTTTTTATTAAGGAATAATAATAATACTTAATAGAACATAGATAATAGTATAACATGACGGTAAGTGCTCACTAAGGTGGTAAGATTCTTTTACATAAAATAAATGATACCGGTTTAAATTAAGCGACAAACTCGCGACAGGTTCTCTGACATTAGCCAAAACATGATTACCATAACATTATCAGCAATATCGATATTGTACATTAGAACGCTGTAATAAAGAACAAGGGCGAAATAGATGACAAAGTCTGAACTACTGATTGTTCGTTACTTATCTCTGTAACCCCATTCGAAGGCTAATTCCCTAAAATATACCCCACACAACAGAATCATCTATTAAACATGATGTCAGCGATGCCACATGTTCGGTATTAGTGTATCTGAAACTTAAGTCCGACAATCATAATACGCAAGGCTCGGATTAAGAGGGATTTCGCTGATTTACAAGTTCGGTTGGTGGTCCCTTTCGCGTTTTTTGCCATACGGTTGAGAGCTTCTAGAGTTTTCCAATACATCTGTCGTGGTTCACATTTGAATTTTTAAACAATTAGGACTATCATGTGAAAATTTGGAATTGTTTGGATATGTAAATTGGGTACATTTGGGATTGGGAGGTTGTACTCGGAGTAACTTCTTGATTTATAAACGGTATTTTTTATTAGGTAGCTGTGTATATGCGTAATATGACGTAACTAGTTAAGAGGGGGTATAAAGCAAAATTGGCAATCGTAGATTCAATTTTTACAGTAGTAGATCAAGTTTCTAGAACCTGAATAAGAACATAGTTATACTTCATTATATTATTGAGTGAATGTAAGAAGCAAAAACATAAAAAAATTAAATTTTCTCGATAGAAAAAAATCACAAAGTTAGGTCTAATTTTCAACCGAAATCAATTTATTTTCAATATGGTGCATATTTTTGAGTCAATATTTTAATATATTATGCTAATTAGTATCACGGAGGGATTTGTAGATCGATTTCTAAATCAAATCTATAATGTACGAATTATTTAAATAAAATACATTTGTAGGATTTTGACATGCTCTGCTTCATTAATCAGTCGCCATTGCTCCATTGAGACGCGAAGACTGTGTCAGTCTGCTCGACAAATGAAAATTATTTCGTGGTGTACATTTGTGACTGAGAGCGTAGTTTTTATTACAAAAACAATAATTGTGTGTGTGTGAACTAAAGTTAAAAGACACTAGATCCAACATGGGTAACAAACGGAATAAAATCAACATTAAAAAAGGGAACACAGAAAGCTGAAAATTCAAGTCATGGCTAGTTGTCAGAGGTAAGTTGACAAGTACACTATTTCATATTCAAAATTAGACCTTATTGTTTTAACTTTTGTGCTCACAATACAATGTTGATGTTGATGTTTGATCGCTGAAGCAGCATAGTATATGCGAAAAATTCAGATTGTATGTATCATTAATAGTTAGTATAGGTATGTACTTTCAAACAAAATTATTCATAAACATAATTATAAAAATAGAAATAGTGTTGAATGATCAATAAAGTAAGTAAATGTTTTATGGACATGAAGGAGTAGGCAGAGGTATGCAGTACGCCCACTCCTCACTAGTTATGTCTAGATTTCATGTAATACGTGTATTCAATGTTATGTGGGCTTAGTTAGAAAACTTTGTCACAAATTAAGGTTGAGGCCTAAAGTGGAAGAGAGAGGCATGAACCCGCCTATACAGCTTTATCCAAATGCAAATTTAATTTTGAGTTAATTATTTCCTCTTTGCCCCATAATTTTGTTTTTAAAGCAACACCTATATTTCTGGTAGTCAATTTTATCAATCCCTACAGTAGTTGTTACTTGTGTGTGTTTGAAACTATTATTGTATTTTCATTTCAGAAGAAGATTTAATCAAGAAAATATTCCAAAATCTATTGATGATGACGGGAACATTACACCAGAGAAGTGCGTATAAATTCATCTGTCTATGTATTGTTTCATTTATTATTTGCTTGTTGTTGCATTGTAACGAATCTACAAAATAACACATAAACTAAACTTTTTTTATACTATACTACATACATGCATAGTTAGGCAAAATTACTTTAACAAAAACATAAAATTTTGTATAAATGCATTTTTAAAGCGACTTTTTTATTTACTTCTTAATTGCTAATTGTGTTTTCTTAAAGAAAAAAAATATATTTTCAGGCTTACTAAGTATTACGCTTTTACAAAATGTAGAAATTTTAGAACATACAGATCCAAATGCAGACGAATTTAATGCACCGGAACGGTTGGCATTAAAATAAAGTATTTATGTAATTTAGTCCTATCAAAAACTTTCAACCGATTATAAATGGCGCAAAGTGATACCTGACATCATCAGTTTCAATGTTAGGAAGTATAATAGTGTTTGACTTTTTTTTTTAATTTCAGTAACATCAAGCCTCGTGTTTATGAACGGGTCAAGACAAATATCAAGACTAACGACGATACTAAATACACATGTGATACAAGTCAACGATTTATAATAGACAAGATATATTATTTGAACAATTAAAACTTCCATCCATGCATAATTTTGGCATTTTATTTTTTCTAGACGGATTTTGGAGTTAGTGAATTAAACTTGATTTCGAATAAATTCATTTCTTCAAAAAATTGTTTAGTTTGATGACTTATGTGTTCTTACCATAACTTAAATATTTTTACTACCCATTATACATTTTTCCTGTTCTCACGCATAATTATATCATCACGCATCATATTTCACACAGTGTTTTTTTCCTATATTTTTAAAGCTAACAATTGTCGCTCAAGAAGTTAGTGATTGTCATCTTTTTTATGATATTATTGTCATTTAATTAGTTTTCTTATAATAACGGCAGTGGCATTTGTAATTTTTCTGTTTTCTGGCGAAGGATTTCTTTCGATTTAAATAAATTTAAAGGATAACTTACTTTATCTTTTTGTAGCGAAAAAATGAAAACAATGTTATCTATAATAAATAAATATCTGAAAAACATTGTACGTGTTATTTATTTACATGTTATACGGCATACAGGTTTCATCACGTAAAAATAGAGCAGATATTCTGCTTTGCGAGAATTTAAATGATTTAATGGTCACACCAGTACGAACATTATACTGCCTTTCTTGTCATAAAAGTGATTCAATCGCTCCCTACACTAGGTTTCCAGCGCTATGGTTACATGATGCGACCGACACTACCTATAAATGTTATTAGTTTCAGAAATACAGATAGTTACAGCGAGAAGAATTGCTTTAGATTGATAGATACCTACATAATAATATATTCAAAATTATGAATGACACCTAATTATGTGTTATCTGCCATTCACTGGCTCTCTAGCTATTAATATTGTATAAAAATCTAACCCTATTATAGAAAAAACAGCTTGCCATTTTTGAGGTAGATGATTCTACATTTACTGAGCCGAAATTTGTCTTATTTTTACATTATACTGTGCCGTATTCTTGACTGATGACATGTTATATAATAGCGGCTGTACACTCTCATGCGAGAGTACTCGCCATGTCTCGTGACTCGTTAGAAGTCACTCGTTTAGAAGTCTCGCGAGAGTGTACAGCCGCTGATAAAGTCAGATGCAACCGGACGCGCAACTGCTGCGGCGCATCTATTTGACGGGCGGGGCGGGGCGCGCGGGTGAAATTTGATTTTTTCCTAGCTTTATACCCCCTCTTAAATAGGGCTTAAATATACTACAATAAAGTAGATTTATACAGCAATCCATGTATTGCGTGTTACTTACCTAGCCTAATCGCGTTTGACTTAATTCTGTAAAAAAGTCGCTACTCTCACATATCCTATCCTATATCCGATATTGTTCGATAGTACCGTGATGGCCATAATGACTACTTACCGTCACCGATGTGACTACCAAAACCGAAAGTATACAAAATGCTGAATTTAAACTATGTACCAATTACGCCCTAAGAGTACCAATGTGTCTTTAGCCAATTTCAATGAGCAGGTACTACAACTATGCGAGTTTATTTTGATTATTGCAGCGCTATTAAATAGGTATATGTAACATGTCTACCAAGTGTGGCATGTAAAGTTTGTTTGATTACAACATTTAATTTATTTAGCAACCAACAGCTTTAAAAGAAATATAAGATTTCAAAGTATTTACATATTCTGACTTCAATAAAACTCATGTTCATTCATTACTTGGGGTAGCATGTTGTGTTAACCCCAAAATTAGTACGAAAGGTGTGACATAAAATACTCGAGTCCTATTCGAGTGCACGAAAAAATAAACCGGTTCCGTCATTTAATTTCACAGGGGCTATGATCCTGTTAGAGTGGATCTGTGGCACGGGTTTATATTTTTATAATGTCATATTGTGTTATAATAATATAGTGACAAATTGTATTTTGCGGCAGATGGCTTGATGTTGAGCGAATCTATAAGCCACAGTGGGATATTTAGGTACTACGATTTTACACCTCTTATCTTTGCTAAGTTACACTTAGCTTAAATTTACTTTAGTTTTTTATGGAATTTATGATAATACTTTAAGGAATTAATAATAATGTTGCAAATAATCAAATCTAGTAGGTACCTACTGGTCCTGTCTGCGAAGGTTCTGCCTCTTTTCGGAGGCAGGACCAGTGCCGGAACCGGTACCTAACAATAATACCCACATTGTTTGTTTTATGTCAAACTGTTTCGAAAAAGAAACTTAATTTAATATGAAGATAAAAATGATGACTTTTCTTCCAACACGAAAGGCGATAAACCATCGTGGCATCGTTAAGCTAGACTTTGTAATAAAAACATCAACAAAACTTTGTTGTGAAGTTAAGCTTTCTAAGTCAAATGTTGTATGAACAATCTGCTTAATAGTAAGCGCAAATTAGAACTCAAACGTGTCGGTCAAGTACTCTCTTCGACCGCCGGCCGCCAAGCCGCATTTTGTTAATTAAAACCCAAAGTGTTTTAGCAGTAATACCAGATAGTATCAATTGTGCAACTTTAGACATATACCGTATTAAGTGTCGTTGGGGCCAGTTTTAATGGGTCGTTTTAATGGGTGCTGTTCAAAACTTCCTATCAAAAGATTGTTGCCAAGATTATCTAGGTCTTAAACTTAAAGACAAATCATTTTATTTTATACCTAAGAACAATAGGGGAGCAGAGAGAAGTGTAAAAGGTAATTGACATGAAAATATTTTTTATGTCAATAACCGACAAACAAACAGACGAAAGGTAGACACTTATGTGGTCATCATGGCCCATAAAAATTATTTATTTTTATATTAAACTTACGGCTAAACATACGAGTACATTAATCTAAACAAGTAGGTACCTACATGTAGGCCAAATAGTTAGGTATAATATTGTATGTAGGTACGTAATATAGGTACTAAGCCTAGCTAATTCTCTAGCTTCCAGACTGGTGTCTTATTTTTTTCATCTACCCCGAATGAACTGCGTTCGGTACTGGTTAAGTACACAAAAAGAATCTCTGAATGGAATATATCAATGCGACCAGTCATCCTTTGTCGTACGACGAACTCTAAGCAGCTAATGAAAATCGGCTTGGTCGCTTTTCGAATATAGAGGGGCAATTTGCTGAAACGGTCGCTCGCCTTCGAGCTAATACGAAATATTGCCTCAGGCATCTCTTGATACGCAAATCTAAGCTTTAAATTAATAGTGAAAGAGCGATTGTGGTGTGGATAGGTCTAGCGATCAGGCTGTTGCGTTCGATACTTAATGATTATGCAAATACGAAAGCCCTAGGAGTGTTTAGGTTCAATATCTTTCGAGTGATTAATTGATAACACAAACATGTTGGATTCCGTTTATCGGTTAAATTATTTACGACCGCATCTATCTGTAGACAAATTTATACAATCTGTTCAAAATTACGGAACTTAATTAATAAAATATCTTTACAACAAACATAACAGCTCCCTTTCCTACCTCCTTCCTTCCGCTATAACGTTATTATGGGTAAAGATTTTTTTGCTTTTTTACTTTACCTATACCTGTAAGAACTATAATTTACTGAAAACAAAAATTTAATTTTGTTAAATCTGCTTTTTACTGCGCTAATGTGTTTAGTTAAAATACCTTGGTTGATTCTGTGGATCGAGTTTAATAAGTTCTTATTGATTAAAATAAAACATAATAAGCCTACTATATTTGCAGAGAAAATATAGGTACTTATGTATTTTTAATTACGCTCAAAATTTGAAAGTTACGGCCTACGTACCTACGCTTTACGTCGCTACGAAATTTGGGTTGAATAACGAGCCTTTCAATTTTTACGAAAAACGAAAATTTCACGTAAAGCCTTTAAACCAGTTGAATGTTAGGGACCGCAGAATGATGCAATTATATCACAAAATTTAAAGAAAAATTTATGAACTATTTCACTTCAACTACACGTTCTGAATTCGAATTTTTGAGAAGAGCGAGCTGGCCATTCAGGTTACCTTAAAACGGGGTATGAGTCTATTGAGCTTTTATATTATTGTAAAAGAACATACAAGATGCATTCTTGTAATATTTGACCGAGATTTATTGACCTCATACTGAGTTTTGTTACCCATAGCAGTGAATTTTGGGAATAAAACCTACACATATTCAAACGGATTTTTGTCATTTACGCGTAAGAAATAACAATTTAATTTTATAACATAAAATTTATTATATTTCCCAATACTTACTCGTATCGTTCGATAGTTCGGTAGCCGAGTCATGCTGAGGCGGTAACAATAAACCACGAAATTGCTGCCACTTACATTGACAAAGAACCCTTTTATTTCACATTTCCCAGTTTTATTACACAACAGGTTGTAAATTAACTGCATTTAAAGATTCTTGATCAAAATTACGTTAGTGTATTCATGCATATTAACATTTTTATATCGCTTTTAATGCTTCGATAGGAATTTTGATTTTCTCACTGTCTTTATAAAACAATTTTATGAGAAACTTGACAATTATATAGGTGCATATACTGCCCACATTAATTTTGTTGTTTCGACGTATTTTAATTAATTCTTCGAGAAACATGATCCTTGCATGTATTATAAATATATGATGGATTCTTCCTCATTTTAAGTCCATTATTAACCAGTATTAGACAGGATTAATATACATTACTAGTAATTATAATTTTGAACCGTCACTTATTAACCTGTAGGATATTACATTTTCTTTCTAAAACAAAATTAACTACCTTTTACCAAAGATTGCCTACACATGACTATTTACAAAAATATAAATATAATTAAAAAAGCAATCACGTGTTCAAATGCAGCACACGTTCCAGAAACGAGATGGGCAATGCATTAGAAATCACACGTACCACTGACGGTTTTACGTAACATGACACCATCCGTCTACCGTCTTGAACAAACATGCCAACATATCCGAAATAACATTATAAATCATTCCGCTCCCAACACAGTTTTTTTGTTACAAAATTTGTTAGTTTCGTGACAATCTGTTCCGCTATTTGCTTAGTCTCCAAACAGATGGTAAAACCACATTTATCATATTCAAAATGTTTTAGTTTTTAAATGTAACGATGTCTATGACAAGGAACTAATAGTGTCATCTGTATCGCTTATAATTACGAGTATAAGTAACAAGTGTGACAAAGATACACCCACTTGATTCCGGGTCATTATAATAAAGATTTTTTTAGTATAACATATGTTTCACAATTTAACAACATATACACACTGACACAGTCTCTCTTTCAATGTTACATACGGTCATGTGACCTGTAAAAACAAAAAACGAGTTTTTATAAAAATTTACATAATTTTATTACCATTTGAAGAATAAAAGAATGACTTCATTGGGTAGTCATTTATAGGTTTTAAATAGGTATAACGTCATTTGTATATGTCCACGTCACTCACAGTAGGTACAGAGTATCTTTAAGAGTGAGGTATGAGTGTATGAGCATATAATTATTATATTTTAACGCGAAATTATTTTTCCAAATAACAATTATATTATTTGAACAATTGATAAAAACATAAATCTGCGTGTAAGAAATTTCACTTAAACTTGCATTTAATTACCACACAAACAATATATTTTAATAACCGTTGAATTTGTTAAAAAAACAAAAAAAAAATTAACATCTCATATTTAGGTTATTATTATACACATCACACCGGCTGAAATCAGCTATGACTCTAACATTTTTGCAACAGGAAGTAAGCTCGATTACACTTTTCGTCCCTATCATGTTCGAGGTGCTATTAGACGTTCACATTTGCTCTCGATGCATCCGGGGGAATCTTGGAATTACTAATTCAGAATTTCAGTCACGGCCCGCATTAGCGATCGAACAGTGATTTTTACTTCTTCCATTCCAATTGCACTATTTTGTCTAGCAATTTATCTTCATAATTCTACTAGATGAGATTGTGCTTTATACCAGTTATATTATTGAGTAATCCTGAGCTATGTTGGTATTTGCTTTAAAAACTTGTTAATTGGATTACATTGATGTATTTTCATGATTTTATAATGAAGAGCAGAATGATGAATTCCACAATTTCAATGTTTTTAATAACTTTATTTAATAATATATAACATAACATTTTCCAAGCAATATATTATTTTTCGCAGATTAGTCGTGCTATCCAGTACCTACCTATAAAGTATTAAGATCATTACCCTATCAAACTATGATTACAAAATAAATATTTAAATGATTTGCTTAAAACCAAGCTATGTATAAAAAACTGGTGTTTATCATCAATCAGAATCTTAATACTTAAAACTCCGGCGCAACTTATTTTAAAAATTTCACTTTTTACGACCTTAACTAACGTTAGTACCGGGTGTTTTTTCCGAAAACCTCTCAATCAAAATTAAATTAACTTAAACATACTTATTTTTAATTTTTTTCATACTGTTCATCAGTTTCGCTACATTCTTAATTTGTTCACGTAATGCGTGTTGAGTTGACACCTTCACGGGCATTAGCGATGACGACACCAAACGCACGTGGAGCGTTAAATTAGCGTACAAAATTACGAGAGTAAGCGTTTGAAGTTTCAGTTTACCTATGGTTAAGAATTATCAATATTTACTTCTGTATTGATCAAAATTGTAGGTACTTAGTATTAGGAAGGGATACTTACTGATATTTATTAAAGATGCTCTAACATTTTAGCGAACAAATAATGTATTTGATAAAAAGCTAACTGTTACTCAATAACAGACAATGCAGAGTCTATGTACAAAAACTTCTATTTGTATTTTCGTGGTCAGATTTCTGATTTTTGTGATTTGGCGAATAAAAAACGAAGCGATTTGTTGGCAAACTAGAGAGGAGTCTAAGAGCAAAAATATGTTGATTGAATAAAGAAAAACTATTAAAAGTTCTCTCCAGAGGGTGAGTCGATTGGGACAGAGAAACGTGTGTAATACGTAATGTCGGTTACTAACTTCTTTCTACTGAAATCACAATACATCTGATATGTGGTTTTTGGTTTCCTTTTAGGTAATTTCTTTTTTGTGTTAATCGCCGGCAAACGAGCAGATGAACACCTAATGCTAAGTTGTCACAGTCGCCCGTAAACATCAGTAATACCTAAGGCGTCACCGATGCGTTGTAGGCAAATAAAGGAGAAAGAAAGTACTGGTTAAGCTTCCAGCCAGAACATGACACATACCTTGGCAAGCAAGCCACGGAATCTTCGATAACAATCGATCGAACATAAAGATACATAAGGTTAGTAAGTACATAATTAGTAATAGGTATTGATAATATAGTCCTGACGCGAAGTATCAAGCAGAGGTCGGCTATTGCCGCCTATTATGATGATTAGGTACGGTCAGTATTCAAGGACCCCCAGATTCCTTAACGGTTGACTAACTAGAGTTAAAATCCTGTGCATCTCTAATATTTCAAATTATTCTTGTTATTTTCACTTTACCCGTGAATTGAATTGAAAGTTTTTATGTGGTAAATCGTCATTGTGAAAACTAGAAAGTTAAATTTTACTCATGATTCACGGACAAAGAACGTCCAATGTACGATACATTTTTACCTTACCTAAATTAATAAATTCCCTCAAATAAGATATACGAGTATGAGTACACGAAGAAATATATTGCCAAAGTGAACCGTAATCAAGATATAACAAAAACAAAGTAAGGCGATCCTCTCAAACAGTGGATGATGAAACACGCGAAACTTATCATTGCCCTTAAAGTTTTTGTGGAACTAATATCACGACGAAGTTAGTTTCCCCCGCGTTTAAGATTCGTATAACTTTCTTAATACCTCCACGAGATTACAGAGCCCGTATGTTTGACTGGTAGATACCCGAATAATAATAAAAACGACAATTTGCTTTTATATGTTGCTCCATAAACTTTCTGAAAATACTTTCGCTTATTAATTCTGCTCGATAAAGTCGAATAGGATTGGAACTATCGAAATATAATATCGTTCTGGGGTGGTCAAGTTTATTATTATTTTTCATAGTTTTGACAATTGTCATACTGTTTTCGATGGCTTTACAGAAAATATTTGCGCTTGTAGTAGGTATCTCTAAATAAATTAATAATAATATGTCTGTTTAAATTCGATCATCTCAAATCGGTATTTTGCATTTACATGCGGTTTTACCAGTCGAAAAAATGTTCAAAGTTCAATGTATAGGATAAAACAATCATATAAATAGGTAATAGAATAGTAATTTTACAGGCTCAAAAAGTTTGTTTTAAACAGTAGCCTGGAAGTGAAGCGAAGGAAACGCTAAAACTGACATTAGACTGACAGTGCATTTGCAACCTTACTTCGATTTTACTGTTTACAAAATATATTCGTTTCTACATATAACATCAACAGGGAATATATTTACGAGTAGGTACCAAGTTTTTTTTCTAAAGATTGTGTTTTTATTGTTAAATGTAGTATTTACTTTCGTTTACTGCTGTTCTTAAATATTTTGTGGAGTAGTATGAGTATCAGTTATTACTACTTAATTTGATGAAAACTGTATAATTTACCATTCATTCAATTCGTATGACGCCTGAGGTTTAATTTGTATCCAAAACATATTCGTTATAATTGAAGGTTTATATGGTTAAAAAAAATCCAGGAAAATATTATAAAAACGACAACCGGGTCGGCTAGTAAATAAAAAAGTAGAATTTATAAACCCTTAAGGTATAAATTCGAAGTCACACCGAATTATTTGCATACCTCTACATGGAGCATTCCAAGCGCCGTCATTCCGGTAGCAGCCTTCGAATAATTCATTCAGAAAAGGTTCTTTTAATGGGAGACCAACGTCAATTAAAATAGCGTCGCCTGATTTTTTTTCGGTTTCCGTAAGCGACAGACGGCATGAGCTTTTGAATCGTTCGGCGCGATATCACATTCTACAGGTGCAATGTTCACCGGTGGTCAAACACGTCAACATACTCGAAGACACTAAAATATGTTTACTATTCATGGGATTTTAAACCTTAAAACCTGTTCATTCCTTTGAATTAAAACAAAGGTGGAAATAAAACAATAGCTGACATAAAAAGTGTTAAGCATGACAACTGAAGATTTTTTTTTCGTTAGCTCATTTAAAAGTGGTTAAGATTTATCAATAAAGTGTGATAAATTCGTGAAATGAAAATGGAAATATGTTGGTAATGGAATATGTTATCAACTAATAAGTAGCCTTTCAGTTCTGGAATATTGAGGGTATCGGTCAAGAAACTCTGAACTTGTCGATATAAGTTGCTCGCAGTTTCAGACTGGGGATTAGTTTTGTTCAGTGATTCACCTCTGGTATATTGATGTTCCTTAATGGTGCTCTTAAGATTCGTGAATTGTTTATTCTCATTCCTGCTATATTTTGGATCTTAAGTGATATCGGAAAATGAAAATAAATAAATAAATAAACGCACCTACACTCCTGCTCAAGAATTTCCTGTCAGAGTGTACAGACATACAATGAGAAACGTAAGTAAGTCACAGATACCCATGACTCAAGAACAAATATTTATCTATCACTAAAATGCCTGTCCCGATCGGGAATTGAATCCGGGAGACCTCATTTACCAAGCAGGAACACAAACAAATTGGCTTGGAGCTCGTTATATCCTAACTTATAACGCGTTTAGTTTATCTTATTAAGACACTTTAGTATCTATGACATTTTGATGCATTTTTGTATGAACCAAATAGTAAAGTATTTTATCATGATTAAAGAATAATTTATTCATCATGGAAGCGTAAAGCAACCAAAATAAAAAGTAAAAATACTTCTGCCAGGAAACTTCACAATAATAACCCAACGCCGATGTCGTCCATAATTTAATTAGACCCAGCTGTATCAGATTTCATCGAGGGCTTAAATAAATTTGCATACGTGGAGCCCCGTGAACCTATATTTAGACAATATATTATTAATCTTTAATTTACTTTATTAGCGCTTGCTCCCCTATTCGTTGTGCGCGCCCTCCCCCTGGGGATTTGTACGAGCGAGCGAAAATTTAAATTTGAATGACCCCTATAATTACCTATACCTTTTACGACTTATAGATCCACTCGTACATACGCTTCTCATTAGTAGATTAATTAGCTCTATTGTTTTTGTAGTAAGGTTATTATGGGCGTTCATTTGTAGAAATCTGAAGCATAGATTGAGTGAGAAGGATAGCGATTTAATTTATTAACTCGGGATCCTTCGTCCGGGTTTAAATGTTTCAATCATAATTATTTTGGTTGAAAAACTAAATAGTGTCATGCCTTGACTCAGTAGTTACTGACCGTCACAATAGTTCTGACGTCATCTTATAATGCCTATGAATGCATAATCATGATGCCTATAAAGGCATAATGGTGCCTATAAATGCATATGATCCCTATATAAATGCATGTAATGCCTACAAAGAAAAAACGTGCAGACTTACTCGTAGAAGTTACATTTAATTTTAAGCATCCACTCTTCTTGCTCAATGTTCAGTTTTCCGAGAACTTAAACTGTTTATTATTTTCCTTTTAATACTCTTCTTATTAGGAAAGTTCAAACGCTTTACAAGAAACGCGGAACGGCAAGCAAAATAAATAAAATGTCTGTTGTTTTCGCATGCAAATATCCCGCGAGTAATGAGTAGAAACTGCATGCAATTTAAAAGAGACATTCCGTAGTAGATTAGGTGGCGGTGCCAAAAAGATAATGCGGAACGGAGATTAAGAATGAATAGTCAAACGAGTGCATTTGCAGTTGCGGTAAACAACGCTAACTACAAATGTAGATTGCCTGGTGGTGTGTTTAAAGCATGTTGAGAAAAACAAATACATAGTAAGAATAGACTTGTTTACAACTAAAGAGTATAAACATGGATTGCAGAAGTTAGATGCTCAGATTAGTGTTGGCATAAAGTTCATGTGTATTAAAGTTACACATAAAGAATTATATTGATTAATGATAATAAAAATTTGTTGATCACAATTAGCTATGCTTAGCAATAAATATGTTAATATTAATCGATAATCACGATTAATTTTAAAACTGTTGTTAGTATACCCTTTGTTCGAAAATAATTTAATGTATTAATTTTATATTTTTATCTGAATGTAATAATAAAAATTAAACATACCAAATATTTTCTCTTTTTCGGTTTATAATACTAACACAAAATTATAAAAAGAACAACGATAACCGATAAATTAATTTTATAAATCGCGATTCGGTTTATTACGATTATTAATTCAATTAAATACAAAAGAAATAGGTACGACATTAGAAATTTTTGTTTATATTTCCTTGTTAACAATAAGACTGACAATTTATGAGAAATATAAATCGGTCACATAATTAACTTACATAATTAAGGGTTTACTCCCAACGGCCACCACTAAAACATCCACCAGTGGTGGCCGTTAGATCAGTGCATAATTTTTTGGCCCAACGGCCATCACAGGCGGACATTGGGACATTAAAAATAATATTTATTTTCAATGTTTTGTCAATGTAATCTAACTATAGCAAATGTCATATATAATTAACTAACAGATTGCTTCTAGATAATGTTTAATTCAACAATTTGTGACTGGTCAGTTGATTCGGTTTACTACTTAATATTATTCCCTTAGAATAATGACATATAGAAACTAACATAACATATAGTAACTTCTCCCTTGACTTCCGTTACTTCTCCCCTGACTTCCTCCTTCACAACTTCTATCCTAGAGGCGTTGGCCCGGATCCCGGCCACCAGATCCTTGCTAAGGCCGTCCTGGAGCTCCTGTAAACGCTCTTCTTAGTGGCGTGCTTCTTCCTCCTGGCGGCGTGCTTCTTCCTCCCGGCGGCGTGCTTCCTCCTCCCG
The DNA here is from genome assembly GCA_905404295.2 of Ochlodes sylvanus. NCBI lineage: Eukaryota > Metazoa > Arthropoda > Insecta > Lepidoptera > Hesperiidae > Ochlodes > Ochlodes sylvanus. The sequence continues at coordinate 8,679,248 of FR990135.1, forward strand.
GTGGCGCGCTTGCTCCTCCTGCATTACACGCAGCTGCTCCTCCTGGCGGCGTGCTTCTTCCTCCCGGCGGCGTGCTTCTTCCTCCCGGTGGCGAGCTTGCTCCTCCTGCAGTGCACGCAGCTGCTCCTCCTGGCGACGAACTTGGTCCTCCTGGCGGCGAGCTTGCTCCTCCCGCAGTGCACGCAGCTGCTCCTCCTGGCGGCGGGCTTGGTCCTCCTGGCGGCGAGCTTGCTCCTCCTGCAGTGCACGCAGCTGCTCCTCCTGGCGGCGAGCTTGGTCCTCCTGGCGGCGAGCTTGGTCCTCCTGGCGGCGAGCTTGGTCCTCCTGGCGGCGAGCTTGCTCCTGCATCATGGCAGTCATCTGCTGCAGGAGCGCACCGGTGTCCATTGACGCAGGCGGTGAAACGGCCGGAGTCGCCATTGCGTCGTCTCCGGTGCTAGGTCCCTCTTGCGACTGCTCTTCTGCCGCTGCAGCTCCTGCTCTGTTGGTTACCTCTCTCTCTCGTTCCTTGGCACGATCGGCATCTTTCCCATCCCACTTCTGACACCAGTTGTTACAGCGTTGGGTAGGGGATGGGAAGAAATAAGGCCGGCTTCAATAGATTGTGTTTTATTTTCACTGTAAAAAGGTAACACACGCGACACGGTACTATACACTTTACTGTACACTTTACTTCCCTTCACACTTCACTTCACACTCGCGACACTGTACTGTGAAACGGCACTTCACTATTTCTATTTCTTCTTCCCACTGGCGCGCTTCCCGACTCGCTACCAACAATCGAATGACTCTGCCTTGGCCGGAATCGCCTCATATACCACCAATTTCAATCATTCCAAATTCAAAAGTAATTTTTTTAATTTATCATCGAAAACATTTTAGAAATTCTATTTTCAAATTATCTTTTTCTTTTATTTTATTTTATTTTTAATTTACGCGACAGTATATTTAATATTGGAACAAAACTTTTTTACTCAATGCTGTTATTAAAATATGCTAAGTTCCTGTGTTTATGCTGATGATCACGATGCTCAGATACGTAAAAGATATGTAAAAAAATAAATAGTAAAAAAAATGATGTTAATATTTTCTAAATGATTTGTAACACGGTCTACCTACATTCGAGCTCGATCGGTCTAACTGTAATTGCCACCTATGGCAGGGGCAGTTGACACAATAAATAATAATTATTAATCCTAACGACCCCCAGTGGTGGCAGTTTAGTGGTGGCCGTTGAGATTGAGACAAATATTATTTTTTAATGTCCCAATGTCCGCCTGTGATGGCCGTTGGGCCAAAAAATTGTGCACTGATCTAACGGCCACCACTGGTGGATGTTTTAGTGGTGGCCGTTGGGAGTAAACCTAATTAAGTATCGCAAACTTGGTTGCGCAAGTATGGACCTTTTTGACTGTAATCGTACAATATTCGCACGTTCTCACGACGAACAAGTCGAAAAGTTAACTAATTAAATGACGTCCAAAGAAATGTTCGGCTTGTAATCAGCTCGCTGTCGGCGATAAAGACTAACAAACTTGAGCCGGGCATCAGACAATGACCGTTACAGAACTAGGAAAAGAATGAGACCTAAGGCAGAGTGTATGCGCCCTGCAGATAAGATGGCACACAAACATTTCATCGGAGATCTGAAGACGCTATACTTCGTTTAAGTGCGTTCCAATCCCGTACAAAGTCTATTTTTTTTTGTAAGTCCTCTGGCTATTTGTTGTCTGGCAGTCAGTCACAGCTGTTAGCGTTTTAATATGTAGATACGAAGTTTTTTTCAATGTCTATAGGTATAAAATATTGATATTTTAAATAGGTAATAAAATAACAATAGATAAAGAACATAATACATAACATGTTATTGTCCAATTACATTATTTATTTTAACGAATTACAATTAAATTTGCAATTTATCTATACCTAAACTTATCACCTTACCTAAATTTATCTATAATTACACTTATAAGCGGAAAATAAATATTTCATCACTGTAAAATCGTCTATTATTTACCGAAAAGTTTTCCGTCGTACTTAATTTATTTTCCGTCTAAATCTTATAAGGTCTCGCGAGCCGTCCACACGCAATCTCCGTCAAACGTCAACTTCTTGATAACAGCATTATAACAAACGGTTAACGTATTTTATCCAACCTCTACTTTAGGTTTTATTACGATGCAAGATAGTTTTTACTTTACTTTTCCGTTAGAATTCGTTAAGCGCACGCTCGTTTAGAATTTCTTTCATTCCTAATCTAGAAATGGAAAAGTTGCGTTCGCGTTATCAAAATATAAGCCAGTTTTTGACAATATTGTAAATAAAAGGCGTTGGTAATGATCAAAGGAAACGAACACAGGCGCTTTGGCCTGCTAGTTGTTATTAAACGTTGGGAAAAGCCAATGCAAGGTATAAATTTTCATATAATGAACTTCATTAGCGTTCCTTTATTTTCTCTGCATTTGATTGTACTTTTATCACACGTATATTTTTATGTTAATTACCTGACTATGGCCGAGTATATACGATACATACTATGTTTATCTGTTCCCTCATATCTTCTAAAGTATTCATCATAACGACGTCCCCGGGGAATAAAATGGTTATGCGCTATTACCACTATTTTAATGTTTTTGCATTTTCGGCATCTATGGGTAGAAATACACCTACTGATTTTTTTTTAGATTTTTTGACAGAAAATTCATAAAGTAATAACAATTTTTATTTTTATTCTACGGAAATCATGTAACAAATTCTTCCCGTAAAAACATCGTAGTCGTTCATTATGGAACGAACGCATGTCGCGAGAAATCGGTAAGGCATTATACGATTTTATTCACATAAATAAATTGATAACTCTTTTCAATAACATGCTTTACCTGAATTAGTTTGGTAAATCTTGAACGGTAAACGTATATTACTGCTTTATTATTGACATGAAAATTGAAATTTTTATGAATTTGAAAACATGTAGTAATGTGATACTATTTCCAAAGTCGTTATATAGCTATACGAAAAAAGACACTGGTAGCTTTTACAAGAACAAAATCGTATTAGTTTATTACAATTACCATTCATTCATGAAAATACTGTAGAAAAACAACGTAATGTAGGGATATAGTTTTTATGATATTACAATTTCACGAGAATAAAATCGTTATGTGCCGTTACTTAGGATACACTTCAATATAAAATCAGTATTATACATCTTTCGTAATAACTTTAAAAGTATACATTATATTTTTTTTTATTATAGCTACTTATTAAGAAAAAAAAATACTGAAAAAAATGATGTATTGTGTGTTAATATAGGCCGGTTAGTTTATGAGCTAAAACAGAATAACAGTTTATTGCTCGTCCTGTAAAATTTACTTTTGTCTATTACGATTTTATTCCCCGGGGGCGTCTTAAGTATTTCATCATAATATGATGTGTGATCTTAAAATTTTATCATCGCACAGGTACTCACGATCTTTATTATTTATACCAATATTTCGACCCTATTGCATGGATCATGGTCACGGCAAGTAAGTAAGTATAATTATCTATCTACTATCTATCTATTTTAATTATACCTTTTTCTTTCATCTCACAGTGGTCTTTGACTCTGCTTAGAACTATTTAAGATAAAGACCCAGCCTCCATACAAAAAATGGACATCTCCTTTCTGATTACAATGCTTACAAGGGGACTACTAAATATTCTGCCAATATCCACCGTTTAATAGGTTTATCGAGATAAAAGAGAATGGAAATTTGATTATACCTCTAATACAAATGCAACCAGAATTTCCGAAGCAAACCATTCAATTAGGATCGATGAAATTGAGTTAAAAGGGGTTTACTGACGTGTTCGACCGCAAATCCTAAGATAGGCAATGATCTAACTGGGACGAATTAATACACACAAACGCATTTTCGCATACACCGCCTGGTTCGCTCCGGGAAACCTCAGCACCCACACATATTTTTTTAATTTATGAACTGATTATAATAACACAAATACTATGAACCTATTTTCATACAAGAATCCGAATAAATAGCTAATTTAAATCACTTTAAATAGCTAACTTTTTTACAATTTAGGTTCTCCCACCCCATGATATCTAAAAGTTTTTGATATATGAATAAATTCACGACAGTCCAACGTAGTATAGGTAAATAATGAAGTAAAAAGCTATAAGAGTTACGATTAAGGTAACTAAAGAACGGTACACTGCGAGTGACCCAACACTTATGTAGCCGGTTGTAATTTATACATCTCTCTATCAGAAATAAAGAGAAATTGTTAAATGCCGGTGATATTACAAGCTTCTTAAACAGGGGAGTTCCAATTAGTTTGCTGTTATTTTTTCATTTTGTTCAACGCCACGGAAATTGGGCCTTGGCAATCGAACACAATACAAATTTTGAAAGGATAGAAATATTGCACAGGTTCTGCTGTTCGAGTAAATTTTAAACGAGCTTCGCGCCTAACTTTCTTAGTTTGTAGAAATTTATTCGCGTTAAAACTCAACTGCTTACTCAATTAAACTTTTATAACGGTACCTACTTTTTGGAATCAGTACAGAAAATTGAACTTCAGCTCAATTAAAAATTCCCTAACAAATAGGATTTTTCGTTCGTAAATTCCATTTGTGACTTTCGAATAATATCTACTGAACGGATTTCTTAACATTTTTCACAAAATCGACTACCGTGGCAGATTGTTATTTATTTATTGAATTTAAAGTTTGTGATGCAATTGAATTAATTTGTTGATAAATTGTTGAATTAATTTGTTAAATTACCCACAGTATCTAAATACTTTAAACATTTTCATACTTTAGATTTATATAGATAAAAATAATACATAATTATTTATGTATCAATATTTATGTAATTGCTTTAGTCAAAACTGTTCTACATTTACGAGGCGTTGTAGGGATCTTCATTTTATATTCCATTAATAAAGGGTAAACATAAATGATTGATTACCTCAATGTTAATTGCCTAAACATTTGTTCGGTCATCATGTTCAAAGGCCGCAGTTTATTTTACTTCAGTTTATAAGCTGGAAATTGTAACGAAGCTACCGGCGAAAATTTAAGTGTTTTCCTTTAATTTACTTCATAAATGAGTTACAACAATTTTGCTCAAATGCTAGCTATGATCTCAATTTCTCATCTCTTTTAACAGTAAATTAAAAGTCTTGTAATTATTAAACGATACAAACGATTTGGAAATAAATAAAATGTTATTTTGTCTGTGTGCATGCGTACCTACTGTCAGCTATTGTGCGTGGTTTGTTTCGATTTAGATATTTATTATACCACCACACCCATCAAATTACGATGACTGTTAAATTATTAAAGGATTTCGTGAACGTGATTTTTGGAGTTTCAGTAGGTATCTATCAATACTATCGATGTAACGTGTTCGATGTCATGAACTTCGATGTAATGGAATTCGATGTGGCGTATGGAACCCTTAAACTTGATGATTCAAGTAGGTACAAATGCGTACGGGTACTAAGGCATAGGTGTACTGAAGCAAAGTGTAATAACCCGCCAACTACGAGTAGTAAGATAAGGCCGGAATAATATAATATTTTACGTAGAATAAACTGTTAATTGAAATAATACTCAACTGTATTTTATTTTAAACGGTATCCTTTTTATAAACAAAATTGTTATCGCAATCGCGAGCGTTAATATGTCACGCAATGATATTGGAGGGAGGTGATAATCTTGAGTAATTACAACAACATTTATGAATAATTCACACTTTCATTTTAGATGAAAGATACAAAGGACAAGCCTTGAGGGTTGTAATTAATGGAGTTTTAATAAGTGCCGTGAATAAATTTGACGTTTGATATCAAAAAGTAAGTTACAATTTTTCTAATGAGGAAGACGTTCCATGGTGTACATTCTTTATAATTTTCTGAGTTTGTGTTATGGCTAATTATAATTAAAAATTAGTAGGAGCAGAGAAATTTGGCTTTCGTTCTTTCAAAGACGTTTCAAGAAGTTCGATAGTAGAGCTACCACACCGAACAATACCTAAAAACAATATGTGGAGGTGGTCACTAACCCCTTTACTCGTGTGAGCGAAGTGTACTAGAATACCTTTACTGGAGTCTTATTGCCATGAAATGTTTTCAACATGTTTTAAAAGTATTACCGGAGTGTGCAGGTTTCCTCACGATGTTTGCCTTCTCCGAGCAAGTGATAATTAAATTGTAATATGCACATCATTTTTTAAAACAAGAGGTGCGTGCGAGGTTTGAACCCGGGCCCCCCGATTCAGGAGTCCAACGTTCAACCACACGGCTATCACTGCATTAAAAAAGTAATACACTATAAATATATTTCACAAATAGACCCAAAACGAAATACTCAGACATGTTTAACGAGGGCAATGTCCTTATTGGGGTGACCTAGAGTACTGATCCCAATTCCGTGCTGGCACTGGATGACGAAAGTGGGACAGTCACCCTCCTCCTGCTTCATTTCCAATATTATTATCTTCATGAATTTTATCTTTTCGTGAAGCCTTCCTGGCTAGTTACTTCTTGTGTCAGCTGCAATACGTCCGTCGTGTTCTGTCTGTAAGCTTCAGAGCCAGTACTTTCTTCTTTTCTGCTCTCTGTTTTCTTGGCCGGCAACGCATCGACTGCTGATATTCCTGGGAGAACATCAGATCTCTTCAACGTCACCTAATCGCAAAAAATGATATCGTAAAACAATATAAACGGACATAAAACTTCACCTATTTCGGAATCGTTTAAAAAAACAGGGATGGGAATTCCTTTAACTTTTTTATATCCAACGGTCGGGTGAACAATAAAGTAATGAGCGGGTTGACCGGGTGACGACAGTTCTTATGACACCCCTTATCTGCAGGCGCACGCTATGTGTGCTACAGTTGCTCCATGTGAACAGGTAAGCGATGAGCGAGGAGAAAAACATAAGTCAACTATGACTTCATCCCATTAATGGCTGCAGGGCATGTTTTCTCTCCTTAAGGGATATCTCTCCTTATAACTAAGGAGGCCTAGAGAAAGTACTTATTGGTGGATGACAACTATACAAACCAACTATAGTTTCCCGCAAATGATGAGATTTGGAACTTTGGATTAAGGTTAAGCCTAGACGGTAGTGTCTCTTACGTGGCCTTAGAATAGTTATACTTTAAAAATTAATTGTATATGATTGGTTTTAGAAGGCAAGTACCTAACCAGCCAAGCAAATCATTATCATTCATATTATATGTACATATATATAAATTATTAATCTGGGTATTACAATGCTCATTGCTTTGTGATCAATTGATTAACGTTCGCAAGCATTGTATGTTATTTTTTGGTTTTAGATTTGAATACCTATGTTGAACATAACTCTCGTATAGTGGTTTGACAAGTACCGTTTTCGGCCTTGTAGTATTTCCCGTATCTTGGTAATAATGTGAATTGTTTATGGGGTAAGCCACAACGCAATGCGTGAATTCATATCTATTGGGGCGTTTTAGCGAGACATTCGTTTCTTTATTGTAGTGTTAAATAAATAAATTGTGATAACAGTGTTTTATTCGCATATTTTGACTTATGAAGACAATAACCTGCCATATATTTATATAAAAATAAATATTAGTCTATAAAGCATGTTGTTATTGTCGAAAAAAATCGAGTTATATCGACTGATCTCAAAAATGTGTAAGTTCGACCTTAAAAATAATGATTGCTGAAAATTTCAATATGGTTGACACAACTGATACGAATATAATTATTTATAACATCTATTAAATAAAGATTACTAGTTTATACTAACTTAAAACTTTATAATAGTTATTGAATATAATACAATGAAATGTAGTGTGTTTTCAGTCGTCTCAATAGAGAGGGGAAGGGTGGAAATCATGTTCAAACGCAGGCAGAGATAAAGCTGGGGGTGACGTCATCAAATAAAAGTTCCCTATTAAGTCATAAAAAGTATACAGCCTGCATGGCAATGTAGCGACGAGCGAACTTTATAGACTCATACGAGTGCACTGACTTTATACACGATATATTACCGTATTGCAAATATACTTGTATTACACCTTTCTCTGATACAAAGAAAACAAACTTATATTACATTTCTGTTCTTGGTCTAGGTGTGTGTTCATATAATAAGGCATTAATACTCAAATTAATAATGATAAAATAAAACTTAAAATAGGACAAAAATAATAAATTAGCATTTAATAAATAAATTTGTTCTTTTGTAAATAATTTAATAGCATCCGAAAAAGGCTGTAATAAACCCAGAATAATCTTAATATATATATTTCTTGTGTGCGTGTGTATGTGACTGAACTCCTCCTAAACGGCTTGACCGATTTGGTTGAAATTTTTTGTGTGTCTTCAGGTGGATCCGAGAATGGTTTAGATTCACAATTGGACCCGGTAGGTGGCGTTGCTGTCGATATATCACTAAAACATTTTTTAATTATAAAGCGGTACGAAGTACGCTGGGACCACTAGTATTTATATATAACTTAAAATGACTTAATTTATTTAATAATTCTTATGAAATAAGTAAATTATTTAATTATTTTATTATTTTATGTCTTTGTGTGTTTTGTTGTATTTTGTATGACATCTACAATTTTGTACGACACAGGAAATCTTTGAGGGCGACTATGAGTGTGTAGTGTTATTTATTTAAAATAAATAAAATGTATAATGCACTACATAATTATGTATATCGCAGCCATAGAGTTTACGACTCTTTATTTATAACGATTTTGCTTCGCCGCCCTTGTTTCAGTCTGTATTTTTAAGCTTGAATCATTATAGCCCAGATATCAAATCGTGAACTGTAGAAATTCAAACCCATAATATTCCGATCAACGTAAAACGAAGGGCCATAATGACAAAATATTGCGATTCCTTATCAGGTTGATTTAAACTGCTTTTACCTCAAAAGCCATTAACTTCATGAAAGGAACTTTTGAAGGCGCATAACAGGTCTAGATTTTCACTGCGATACTAGCGCAGTTTGTAAGGGTTGAAATTTGAATTTTTATTTCGGTAAGAAAAAAAAAATAGTTTTTCTGTTATTCGTAGTTAAAGTAGTTTTTATTTATGTAATTCTACTAATGGATATAAGAACTTCAAGTGGATGTTAAAGCGACATTTTATTCAGTTAGTATCATTTTGAACGTAAAAATAAAAGTTTATAAAACTATGAGAGTATTGTTTTTATGTTTTAAAAAGCCGTCTATTTTTTAATTTTTAGTGTATCAACTGTACCTTATCTATTCTAATATTATAAAGCTGAAGAGTTTGTTTGTTTTGTTTCTTTGTTTGTTTGGTTCTAATCTCTAATCTCAGTCTAATCTGTCTAATCTCAGGAAGTTTTGGTTCGAATTGAAAATTTACCCTTTGGATACTTTTTTACTTTAGAGAAGTACATCTACTACATCTTATTATATTAAACGTCTAATGTGTACACACTACTACAAATCAGTCGCGTGAGATGACGTTTAATGGAATCCACTACCGTCTTCTCGTAAACCTCCGTCACTTGGAGCACGAAGAGCTATAAATTATTGGTTAGTACCTTCACAATAAAAACATAATCTTTTTTCATTCTATCAATTATATTTTTAACAGAAATAACAAATATTGCTATCACACAATCGTGGTGTTAGCGAAATAATAATAAATATTGACTCACCTAACGAGGCTCCAAAATTGGTTTGATCGTTAAAAATGAAAAAATAAAAACGTGCGGTATCAGTCGCCATCAGGCAGATACATGCGAAAAGAATTAAAAAACTGCAAACAATAAATAGACAAGTGGACGTGTGGAATACAAAATAAACGCTGACAGAGAAAACATTAAAGTGGATTTTTAATTAAATATAAAGTAAACAGACCGCCACCACGTAAATTATGACCGGAGGGCTGTATGTGAACGACAAACGACAAAATTCAACCTATAGGGAATGACTGAAAGGACAATGACGAAAAAGTATCTTTCTCTTTCCTTTAGAAAGTAAAAAGTTCATGCCTATGACAAAATAGGTAACAAGTTTCAGTTATCTATGCACCTATGACAAATATTACTTTGAGATTTAACACTACACAGCAGTAAATTTTGTGATTGCTGGGATCCACAAGTACTGAAGTGGAGTGGTGAACATAGTGAAACAGATTTCTCATAATTTACAGAAATTAGAAGTTAGAGGCCAATCAGAAGGTTAATAGAAAACGGATACCAATCGATGGAAAGAACGACGTAAGTTACGATTTGTATAGATTTTCAGAAAACTTAAAAGCTTTGAGAAGAGTGGTGGCATAAACTCTCAAAGGTGATCGTGGCCTTTTGTTGTAAGGAAGCGGCAAAAGAGAAGTTTCAGCAAATCGGTACAGTTTTAAAACTACTATCATGAAATCTCAGTTTAGATGGACAGTTCGCTTATTAGGAATAGGCATATGAATTGGCTTCTACCCATGAATTTGTTTTGGACAAAAAACACTTGCCACATAATTAAGGGTAACACCTGCGCATGTTAAAGTTTGTGAATTGATGTGGCCTTCGCATAGTTACATGCGTTTAATTTGGGTGAATGTAGGCAAATATTGACTGACTTTTTGGATTACTTTTTTAAATCCTACAGATACATTATGAATTTCATTGATTATAATCACGAAATTATTTGTGGAAATAACTTATATTTATTGAACCTGTAATGTTATGAACTGTGAGCAAATTTTTGTTTGTAAAGTTTTTAGTTTCACCTCATGCTATGAGTTTCTGAACGGGTGTTAAGCTTAATTAATTTAGTTATACGCTTTCTCGGAACTGTAAGCACCTACGAGTACATCCGTTAACCTACCGCTTCAGACCACTATCGGATATTTTATATGTTTCCAGAAATTGAAGGGGGGTTGCTGAGTAAATTAATTATATGACTTTTAAATGTGTATGCAATGAGATAAGACTTTATGATGCTGATGATTATTTGAGTTATTTCAAGGCGTTATTCATTAACTTAAGGCAAGGCACTAATAGGTAGGAAATAAAGATGTAACTCTTTTAAAACACCAATTTGTTGAGCTAAAAAGTATCAGAAATGTAACTTTTTGTCCATACTAAAGTTTAACCTCACTTTGTTAATAATACAATGAGGTTAATTCTGTTTCCTAATGAAGCAGAATTTCATAAGAAATTCCTTTCAGCAGTCTTAACAAAACATGCAACGAACTAAGTCCAAAACAAGTTCAAAGATATTTAAATAAGGCTCATTATTTTGTGGAAATCACGAAACCAAATAATTTTTGAATGTATTTATTTCTAATAATTATAGGCATTAGCCCACAGATGGTTAATCTGAGCACTAGCCAATTTATGCTTATTTCCCTTATAGCTTTAAGCGTCGATTTCTTGCATGGGTGATCCCAGTTTGAATCCTTTTCGCAACTATAGTATAAACCTGCATACCTAAATGATCTCCCTAATGATCTCAATGGTGGTTAGGCAGACTTTTATTCACCATGAAGCCGATTTCCAGATCGCAAGCGAGTCGTTCAGAAGTCGCACAAAATAATCGTACAACACACCCTTTTAGTATTTATCAATGTTCAAATAACCGAACACGTTTAGGTAGAGAAGTTTAGAAATAAAATGTGAACGGAGAATCTTAGGATGGTGACAACATTAGATCATGGTAAAGGAGGAGAACGTGAAATGAAATGTTTTTTTTGTCAAATTTGGTTTTAACAAACATTTTTCGAAAGTCAAACTACGCCACCGCATCGACAAATTCCATCTTTCTAGTCTCCTGTGTAGTGAGAGATTAATATATCGACTAAGGATAAATATAAGTATAGCATTTGTTGCCGAGTAATCTCTGTGGCGAGTTGTGGTTGCAATATAATATTTCCGCGGGGCAATTTGGCCGTATGGTAATTCGATTGCATCATTGGCAGCTTATTCATTACGGGACATAATAAAGTTCGTAGCAGATGTGCTTTCACGGACGAGTTCGCTTCAATTATTTGAGATAATCTTTTTAGTTAATTGAACAATGAAATACTATAGTGTAGACTAATTGAATTACAAATTAATAACAATTGAATTTTAATTTATATTTATATTACAACGTAAACTAAAACCTCTTTTATTATCTTTTTGCAAATGTAAGAGTGATGAATATTTTTCTCAATCTAATAATATTATATAATTATGCAAAATATCTATCGTAGATATCTGAACTATTAATACTAGGTTCAGTTTTTTATTCAATACCACGTTTGATGGTAGGTAAGTGCAAGTACGACAGGAACATCTTTAATAGCTTATTAATGAAGGAAACAATTCAAATACATAAATTTATTATAATATGTAAACATATACAGAAATTTACATAAACCATTGTTTATGTAAATTTCTGTCTGTTTAAAAATAATTTCGTGACAAATATAAAAATACGTAATGATTTCGTTATTGCCAATTAAAATTCTATTTCTTATGAAGTCTGCAATGTAGAATGCATTGAGTACTACTCTATAATCCATAAAGCTTTGTTTAAGCAAATTCAAGCACCAGTAAAGCTTTTAGCATATCTTTTGTTCCTCACGTAAATTTTAAGGGTAGTTTTAGAATAATAAACTTTAAAGCAGTAGGTTGATTTTTTGGCACGTCTCGCCGTGACGTGAGTACCCGCGAATGTCATCGCGGGTACTCACACTCGCAGTTTAAAATCATAAGTTCTAAAAAGTACTTCAATCGGCGGCTAGGTTTTTCTGAAATATTCAAAAAGTGAGAGCGGGTTACCTAATCTATACATACGAGTATAATAAATCTGTAACTGATGGCTGTCTGTACATGGAAAATATATAAGAAAAACTGTTACTGGAGTAATGTCAGTTTAAAGAATCACGTCTAACGATATCCGAATGTGTGTACCTATACTAAGGGACATGTTTCCAGTACCAAAGTGACGGCGGGTTTACTAGTCTCATATAAAATAGTCTACCTTGGTCAGGAATCTCTTACTTATCCAAACCCTGGTATTTACGTACACTTGACGAAACCTACGTGACGCATATCAACGCTCACTTAGCAAATCGCTGTCGTTTTTGTAGGCACACACACACACGTACACAAGACATGTGTGCGATGCCACTCACGAGCGATTGTACTAATATTTCCTTTAGATCTTATTTCCGATCTAAGTTTTTATTTTCACTTTTCCGTCGCGCATCCGCCGCGTGGCGCCCGCGCGGCGAATGCGTGGTGGACGAGCGGCCACTGCGCAGCTAGCTAGGTAACTGCTAAGAATTTGTACTTTGTAGACAAACAATAAAGTTAATTACAATAAATTTAACATGTTTAATTTAATAAAATTAAAATTTTTAATTTAATTTAACAATAAATTTAATTTGCTACGCACCAGGAGGGAAGCGCGCAGTCGCCGCGCGAAAGCTATCGCGTCGTCTAACTGGGGCCTAAATGCTTTTCCTAGAGATATACAAAACAGAATGACGGATCAAATTAAAAGACAACGCTGCGACATACAATAAAAGGCTAAACACGCCGCACGGTCGGCTGTCTGTGAAGAAGCCCTGAACTCGCATGTCATCTAGATCTCCAACGGCTACCAAAATACAAAAAAAAACCTTCTAGGTTGATATAAGAACGGTGATAAATAATGACATTAAAGAACCGTACCAACAAGTACAAGTAACGAGTTGATACCGTCTGTGAAAGAAGGATTATTGCACCACTATCTGTTGATAAGCTGGTTGTGTTGTTATTGAAGTTAAACTTCTATATTGACTATAATAGAAAGAAGAAGAAGAAAAGCAAACCAAAAGTCACTACAAACACTACAAACAGTTTCTACCATCACACTGAGCGCACGTCGTAATAATATGAAAATCCATCCAGTCTGGACCAACAAATGAGGACGCAAGAATGAATGAAGCTTCTAAGATTTCAATAATTACATTTAATGTAGTAACAGAACTTTACAAAAAGATAAATACATACACAATTATATTATTATATTATAATTGAGACCATTACTAATTACAAATAAATCAAACTAGTTATCTACTCAGTTTTATTGATTAAACAGAACGACTCTTTTGCGTTACAATTTAACGCCGAGGGCATTACCAGGGGTATGTATGGGTATGGTTCTGTACAATCGACGTAATGTATACGTGACTGCTATCAGCGGTCATTTAACATGTCGCTTTTTGCGACCCAGCCGTCCGCATGCACATATCGGGCTATTCACGGACGATTGGTTAATTAAAAAAGAAACTTTAAATTCGAATATAACCTCTTCCCTAATTTTATACTGGTAATATTAACAAAATTCGATGCACCCAGAACAAGATATGTGCAAGTGTTGATAAAAAAATCTATACATATAATTTTTGGAGGCTTTATGCGCGAAAACATTATTTCTATACTCTTACAAACTTTTATATTTTAAATGGGTTTTTTGTATTACTGTACGTTATATATAGCAAAATTCGCCCCAGGCCTATTTTTATTTGAGGCCTATACAGCTAAAAGAAAGAACCGTCCCCTAAGTTGGTTTTCAAAGCGAATTTAAACTGGTTACAATTATGATTTTAGTTTTAATATTCCTACTAAACGAGTAGAGTATGGGCATCAATTTACAGAAAATGTTTCTGATATTACAAGTATATTTTACATGTTATTCAACTACTTCAACTTTATATTTCATAGGATAACTTTTAAAGTCGTGTAGTTCACAGTCGGCCTTACTTCGCTTTCGTGACTTCTAGCTTTGCTTGTTACCCAGCAATGCTGCTTAAAATATTTTCGGTATTCTTGCGAAATATTATTTAATAGAATCTAGGAGTTCCTCGAACAACTCAAACGGTATCAGGAAATACTTCCCCGTTTCACATTCTGTGTCAGCGTAATGCAATAAAATATTTTTTAGCTTAGGAGTGTAGTCACATTTGTATTGAAAAGGAAGTTAATATTTATAGTACCACATCGAAAAATATAATTATGTGAGGTGAGCAAGCAGCTACTATTTATACAAAGGAATCAGTGCAATCTTCATTATTCATTGTAAGTTAATATAAAAATAGGTATGTAATTGTGACCTTTTTGTATTTTCTTTGTTTAAATTGACAAGTAAAATTTTAAATTAAATTTTATTTATTTTACATCACTTCTCCATTCCTAGGTCTGCTGAAAGGGATTTCTTTGAGAAATAAGCAGTAGGTACCTTTGTAAGTAGGTACATAATTACTTTTTCGGTTTTCGTGTATGTGTTTTATACCTATACATAATAAATAAATAAATAAATTGATTTGTAGTCCAGTGAATTTCATAGTAGCTATTAACTCACAAAAAGGTAACCAGGTAGGTACATTTTCTCTATGAAATAAGCGATAATTAAAACTCAATAGAAAACATAACAGTCCTCCCAAACTGGCCCTTAACCTGTATTATAATAACGTAAACAAATTAAGAGTGTATACGTTACACAGTAATGAAATAAAAACATTTGGGGCATTAACTAAACGATGTGTTTACGTATGGTATATTTGCTTATTTACGCTGAAGAGGAGTGTTATAGCTGAATTAAAAGAATTAGGTTAAAAAATCTATGAAGGTGAAGTTTGATTGGAGCCTGCTCAAATTAAGAGGCAGGAAGACGAAAGAAATGATGCACACGATGTCAAATTGGATGGCGGATTTCACACGTACTGAAAACCAGAAGTGAAAATCGTTATAGGTTCATTCTTATTTCTTTGAGTTGTGATGTGAAAGTCGATGAAACGGAAATGTTGCGAAAAAGCGACAGTAAAAAGAGACAGACACATTTCAACGTGGGAGAAAATGAGATAGGAAGCATTATCCGCTTGCGTGCTATAAGATCGGGGTCCTAGAACAATACCTTTTACGGCAATCAATCAATATTTGGCAAATCAATATTTGGATTTAAAAAATCAAAATATTGTTTTTTTTTATTTAAGAAAATCCAAATATTGTTTCACTTCTACCACGTGTGAATGGCACACATTATGTTTTTTTACCTAAAATATCACGTCTGATTGCCGCCATATTGAACTTTGATCAGTACCATGTCAAAGATATTACAGATTATGATCTAAAACATACAGAACCGTATCATTCGATTCAATTCTCTTTGTTTACAAGTAATGAGCACTTTAATTTGTATAAAACATGATCATATCTGCAAAGGAAATCAATATTATTATGTATTTCCTATCGTATTTTAATACTTTTTATTCGTTCAATTCATTCCTCTACTCACCTCTTTTGCTCGTTAGCGCATTTTAATCAATAAAAAGGTTTTCACAGTAGCACACACTTTAATCGTTTGAAAGCTTTTCTGAAATGGAATGTATAAAAATGTTTTAGTTAAAAGTTAAAAAGCTCTTTTATTACCACGATATGGATATTAAAAATGTTTGGTTTTAACAATTAACGTAGGTATCCGCAATTTAAATCTGTTTAGCAGTTGCATCACTTAGCTAGAGGTTAATTTAGACTTAATTGCAAGAGTTGAATCTTAGGCATTTTTATGTGTTTTATTCGGAATCATACAATCAAATATAAGTATACCTTAACATAATAATTATATTATGATCCGTTCGTGTTGAGCAGAAACACTTATTATTAAATTTGGTTTCTAGTAGGGGGTAGGTACAGAACTTGCTTTGATTTTGTTCATTGGCGACGTTTAGATACCATTTACCATCAAATAGCACGACTGTTCGTTTGTCGGCTATTTGCATAAAAATTGTCCATTTGATTGTAACCATTTTCTCACTAAGTTTACCCTAAATAAGTATTCCAATCACGAGTAGTTTTCATAGTATTTTTTGTGGTAATTATTCGATACACGCTAGCAAATATTTGGTTGGTGTATTTGTACAGTCATTAAAACAGTTATGCTTCACACAAACCCTGTTATCCTTGTACATTTCGAAAGCGTACTTGTATATAACTTACTTAATATGCTAAATAATGGGCAATATTGCTTAATGTTATTATTTTTTACCCGATAACCTTAAGATATTTGAAGTGCGTGCTATGTATTCGAACCTACGTCTCCGTTCTAGACATGAATTTCGATACTGGTATGTAACAGTCAAAATAATAAAACATTAATTCCTTCACACGCTTATGAGAGTTACTAAGTAACTTTGGGTACCACGTCTCGTGATCCGAGGCCGAACATTTATCCGAATGCATATATTAACGCCTACTAAATATACAATAAACGTCCAGTAACTCAAAAGCCCTCACAAATGATTAGTTTGGTCAATTAAAACGAATTAGGTTAATGTGTGGCTTTTGTACACAAAACTTTTCTTTCTTTTTCGTGCTGGCGCGGCTTTCTGCTTATCAGATGGCATTAATCACAATCCCCTCCCCCAATTAAAAGTGCTACAATCAACCGTTTGACTGTAAGGAACTACTTTATTACGTACTGCACTTTGCTTTGTTACCACGATGTTTGACAGCGGTTTTTACGGCGATTGTAAACTTGTTTTAGTGGTCGTGAAGCAACTTTGCGCGCAT
Organism: Ochlodes sylvanus; assembly: GCA_905404295.2. Classification (NCBI taxonomy): domain Eukaryota; kingdom Metazoa; phylum Arthropoda; class Insecta; order Lepidoptera; family Hesperiidae; genus Ochlodes; species Ochlodes sylvanus. Next base: position 8,696,832 of record FR990135.1, read on the forward strand.
TTTCTCTATACGCGAATTGTTTACTATGTGAGTCAGAAAATTTGTCTTATAAATACAAGGATTATGGTCTAGCAGCGGTGTAAACTTAAGCGAACTTTACAACGCCATTCTAGGTTCATGTAAGCCTGCTGATAATCCATACTAATATTATATGTAAATGTGAAAGTAACTATGCCTATCTGTTTGTCTGTCTGTGCTTAATGCGTTTAACCGATTTCGATGAAATTTGGTTCTGAGATAGCCTGGGACCCTGGAAAAGACCGGGTACTTTTTATCCCGATAATTTTGGATAATTTTAACGGTACGTTGTCGTTTTCACTACCACACGGGTGAAGCCGTGAGCAAAAAGTAGCGTAACAGGTTCATATTTAACTTTGAAACAACAATTAACAATAGTGTCCCGTATTCTGTAACCGGTATGATTAAATGTATCAGCATATTCAATAAACGCAATTAAATATTTGTTAGGGCGTATGTATACTTAGTCCCTCCAGTGGTTATTCTTCGTATCAATTACTTTACACCGGTTATCGAACTGTAGGTACATTTTGTTTTAAACAATAACATGGTAATAAAATAACTTTTGTGTGAAACTTACAAATGTTTTTTAATGTGCTCATGGTTTCAATGCTAAAATAAAAAATAAATACAGAGATATACTTAGTAAAGTTATCAATAAATGTTTTCAAGGTAGAAAAAATTACTAGATAAAACCCCTCTGGTAAAGTGCATAGTTGCTAATACATTGCGTATAGTAATTACCTACATAAGAATAATTATATTTAAACTTAAATACTTAATTAAATTTAATATCAATTACAAATAACTTTGTTTGTAGCAAACATTTAATACACAGTTTTGTGAACCTATAAGCTATTCATTATAATCTTCATAATATTTTCTGCAGGCGTAGGTGTAACAGATACTGCACGTAGGATTTCTCTAACCATTTTCAAACAACAAGTTTCCCATACGTTACTTTAACATGATACGTAGCTCGCAAAAGGTTACGTAAGTCAAGACACAAGATACGTTGTGTTAGGAGTTGCTTGAACAAGAAGATGATATAAAGGAGTTCGGAAATGTGAGGCTTCGTATAACATAGCGTTTGGAAGCTGGGGGCATGTTGTCTTGTCGTTTTGTTCCCATCTAAGGAACAAAGGATGTCAATGTGTTTGAACTTTTACTATTGTCAGAGACTGATACTATTGACTTTAAAATAACAGATTGGATTAGTTTATTTAGATGCAAGAGGATCCAATTTGAGATATCAGTCAGATGATTTTCATTGTGGAGGCGTTTTCGGGTTCACATGTCCTTATAACTATTTGATGAATAGTATGAATTGTAAGAAACAACTTTGTGAGTATTGACCAGTTGGTCAATATTCTACTCTTATTTTACTCGTAACTCACATTTGCATATTGTATGTCAGTAATGTTCTAACTCTTAATATAATTTAACTTCTAACAGTACGATTATAAAAGGTCATTCTTTGACATTTTTGTCTGTGTAAGGATTGTACCAGTGATTAAAATGATTACCATGATTATTATTGGAAATTTGAAAAAAACCTCATTATAAATTGATTGTTTTCTATTTTTAAACATTTGTAAGTGGCTTGATAACTGATCATGGCCTGTAGAAAGTTTTAAATACTTCTCTATTTCTTTTCTGTAGTAGGAGACCAACGTTGCCTTGGCAACCCAATGTTACTCATATTATCTGTAGGAAACTGGATTCAAATATCATCAAAGCAAACATCGATCTCATGCATAGGTACTATGTTGCAATCAATGTACAAAGTCACATTGTCAAACCTACAAAATTCTTTAAAGAGAAAAAATAGGAGGCGGTATAACAAATCATTCCAACACCTGACCGCAGTGTTATCGCCGCGTGACGTGAAAAATTACTGTTTCCCAAACGACAGTCACAGTTTTTCCACGCCAAACGCCAGGGGGCGTTGCCATTAAAATGAAATGTTGACGGCAACTGGCACGTTGGAGCGCCACCATCTATGTGATTCATATAATTGATTTAATTGGTTAATGGAATGTATAACAATTGATTAACATATTTGATTTTTTTCAATTCGTTATCTAAGCCAGGATGCAGTTGAGGGATGGGCTCAAGAATCAAGAATGCTGGGGTCATCTTAAACCCCAAATATTTCTAGAGATAACTAGTTCGAAAAAAATAAACATTTTTTCTGATTTTGTCCTTGGTATGAGAAGCATCAAAGAGACCTCACTGAAGTCTTCTTCTTAGTCGATGCGTTCTGGACAGAACGGTCGTGGTCATCAAAAAAAAACTCATCACTGCAGTCTACATCTTTGGATATCTCGTAGTTAGATTACAGTATTAGTAAGTAAGTATATTAAAACCGGGTGAACTGCAAGCCCATTGCTACTTCAATACCACACATAATAAAATTGAAATATCCAAATATCTTTACTTCCATATAGTTATTGCCTTTTATGCGCGTCAGTACTTACCAGCTACGTATCAAACAGGTGAAAATGAAATGCAATACAAGCGTAAATGAAGAGAATGTGTTTATATGAGGTGTTTAGTGCGTTTATTCCCCTGTTTGCGTTTCTAGATGAGCGTCAAACGTGCTGTTATTGCTGTGTTAACGTACAGAAGCGGTTTGATATGCAGATGTAGTATACTCGTAGAAGAAGGATACTAAATGTTCTATGAATGTTATTTCTATGTAGTCGGTATACAAACAGACTGATCTGACGGTATACTTAAAGTTAACGTAACCCATGGACGTCCATATCTTGTGGCTTGGACACAATGGAGTATATACGCTTTAGAACAGCAACTTAACCGTGTCTGATGATAATTGGATATGGCAATCTATTATATAATTAAAGTGTTCGTAATTAATTATATTACGCGTCCGCGCTTGGATACGAATTTTTAATATTTGTCACTTTGTTTTCTGTATCAGTGCGCAAACCTATGACATTCATAATTATGATGCTTGCCATATTTGAAACTTTTTGTTTTTTAAGGTTGAGGTTCAGTCAAAAGGTTAGTAATTAATGTTTTGGCATTTGTGTAACCATTGCAATTAATGAACCTAGCTAAATATTATCATGCAACAGATAAAATTGATATCTGAATACCTGAAATGTGTTAAATTCAACGGCTGATAGAAATAAGTACCAGTTATTTCGGAACGAAACGAGGACGGGCTACAAGTGAGACGTAAAACAGCGTGATAAAAATTGTGTGAATGACATAATTATATAACAAAAATAAACAGCCGATTTTAATTAAGATGACAGTGATATAAGATCTGATTGCGCGGTCGGCGGGCGGTTTTAATAGCCATCATATCTTCGGTCAGTGTGGGTACGGCTCTCATAAAAGTGTTATGAGTTTATTTCGAGACGGCGGCGGCGCCTCTGCTAACCCTTGCAATATTACTGCGCATTGCATTTTATTACTAACACTGTCGAACAATAGTAAAAATTAGTTTAGGCACTGCCTACACTGCTGTTCTTCGGGATGCATGGAAAATCAAATCTCTAGATTTTTTAACTCATCACCGCGGATATTAAACATTTTAAATATTCACGAGTGTCGCCGAAACCATGATTCATTCGACTGGGTCAAAATATCGGTATAACAATTCAAAATCATGAGTACCTCTTGTGTTTAAAATCTCTAGACTGTTATGAATAACTTACTTTCGGACATACGTCTTATATCCCAAACTATTTTAATTATAATATTTTTAGAACGATTGAGCAAATAAGACGAACAATACTGCGTAATTTATAATTAAAATACTTCAACATTTTAATAAGAAGAAAATAACTCCATTACGTTATTAACTACTTTTTACTTTGTAATAATGTTAGCAATAAAATTAACAATAAAAATAAAGAGCAAACGTGCAGTAAGGCCTTCGCAGAGCGACTGCTTCTGAGCAAGTCAGAGCAAGAGAGAATGCCAGAATGCAAAAGAGCTCCTCAACAGTCGTCAGGACGTCAGCCCTTTTTATTAAAGATCACCCCGGTAGGGGCACTGCTAACAATATAATACCAGTGGTTTTCACCCAAGAAATCCATCCCATCCATTAGACGTCTACAGTGTCTAAATGTCTACAAGGTGCCGTGCAAATGTATCTAATCGTACCTTTACTCCATGTACCCCATGAGCTTAACCTGATGGGATCATTTGATCCGATGGGCGTAAGAACTTTATCCCTAAGAGAAATGACCTGATCGTCACTTTATATCTCCAATTAACTAAGAACTAAACAAAAATGTTGTCAACATTGAAGAAAGTTGTGAAGCAATAATTAAATTTGATCCTTTATACGAACAATGACTGAGCTCAAATCCCTAATGTGACGAACTCCAGTCATTTGTTTATGTGTCGAGGGGCAGATAAATATATTATGTGTCCCTAAAAGCGTAAGAAATCCGTAGATTTGTAAAGTTTCCCCCTTTATGACGGGTAAAGCGCTTTGCCAATGTTTTCGTCTGAGCGATATGAAAAACTTTATTTGACACATTCTTTACAATTATCAATCTTATTTCGTTAGACATAAGATGAATTTTGTATCGATTTGTATGAAAAGTAAAATTCATTTATAATCTTTGTCAACAGGCCGTTTAACATAACTGAGTTTATGAATGTACGTCAGACTATAAAATATTTAGTTGCAATTTTATTATTTACTTCACTACATTTTTATATTTATAAAACGCGTTGTATCATACTTATATTTCCGATTATCACTTTTATTCTTAGCGTTTGAAGCAAATTCAACGGGCAAATTTTAACTGCTTCTTTGGTACAAAGAGGTTCCCAGATGAATTGTCCTACAGATTTACGATTCACAAAAGCTCAGGCACAGTTTACGCGCCTTTAGTTATAGGCCTTTGAGAGCAACATAAATTTTTAGACTTTTTGTTGAATGTTCCTTATTCACAGTATGTTGGATGCAGCGGACTGCATTGCGCCTTATACACTCGTATTTTTTAGACATAGCAACATTATCAGATATTGGATATAACACTACGCTACGCTGACCCAGCGCAGATTGGCATACATGGAGTGACTTTCCCATGGTGCGGCTGAAAGTTCAAATCACTATATATCACTTATATTTACATTACAAGTATATTAAGTAGAATAGCGATCCTCTTTGGAACCGATAAGGCAAACTGAAGGGTTAATATTTACTTATGTTTTAAATCTATCTGACTAATTATTATCAGTAAAATTACTGTAACATAGAAGAAAAACAAAGAACGTATTAAAAAATAAAATTAAGTAATAAGTATTTCATTAATTAAGTAAGTTGGCAATACGAAAAAATATCAGTCTCTTCAAGTCTCTTGCAAACGATTTCTTGTACATAGAAAAGATATAGGACACATTTCTTAAAATACATACTTATATTCATTAATATATAAAATACATTCATTTCAAATAAATGAATTTTGTAATAATTTACACGTAAGTTCAATGACTCATCAATATTTAGTACACAAAACAAAAACGCCCCAATTCCGCAGTAACGAGCCATATAACGTAAACGGTGCGTAAACGGCACCCGGATTAAACTGTGCTCCTCGTCCACACGGGATCTTTATGACCAATTCTATTGTTTTATATACAGAGTTGTCTATAAGTTTTTGTTGTTTGCAATAAATATACATTAAATGTTAGTGTAAAATATTGGAGAAACTCCCTATGCGTAAATGACAATGAACAGTACAGGGGTATAGTAGTGTGTAAGCGTTTATTTATAAAAATATAGGAAAAGTCCGACGCTGTTGTAACTGCCGACACTGTTATGAATAACTATGTTTTACTGTAATAATATTTATAGATAATTAAGAAATATAATTAGAAGATATTATTGGATCTCGCATTTATTCAAAAAACAATAATATTTTATATTATATTTTATATAAATGCGAAGATATCGTAGGTGCAATAATAACGCCATGTAATTGCTGATTAAAAACGAAGTGAATCGTACCATTGTTTTAATATCTTAATTTTATTATAATAGAAGCTTTAGCGGTAATGTCACATTTAGCCTCTTTGGGCCTTAACTTTTTACATAATAGGTATTATGCAGAACGAAGATAATACTACGAGTATTTCAAAGGAAAACCGGCAACTTACGACTTACAACGGCGCGATTATTTTGTTAAAAATTTGTTACCTTCTATCAAATTCACACAAAAGCGAACTCATGAAATGTTATTTCCCTACACAAATGACATTTCTAAAGTTACGTCAGCGTTTGTCAACATTTAAAACAACTTCGCAGCAACGGGACACCTGAAGAGTCGCTTAGTGTTTATCCTCCCCTCAAACGGTAGAACAAATTCAGGAGAGTTTTGTCAATCAGGGATTTATCTTACACTCGAGTTTAACAACCTTCTTATGTTACAATCTAGGGGGGCTCAGCAATTTGACGCGACAATAAGACTCGTTTAAAGATTTTTGAAGAATATTTTGACGATCATTTAAATCAGTTTACTTTGTCTGCACCTTTCTCTTTAAAAGACTTAGAGAAAAATATTATTGATTTTTCATTAGAAAAAATATACATCCGTTGAAAAAATCTAAAAACTGAGTAGTCCATTTGTTTTTCTGTCCATCAATTACGCCCTATTTTCTCTGAATCTACTAGACAGTAACATTTATCTCCACTTGTCACGGTTTAAAAAATAATAAACCTAATATAGAATAGTGTAATACCTGTGTGATTATAATTACTAATAGGAAATCCAGAAGTCAGGCTCTAGTTCATAAGGGAAAATAGTCTGGTTTTTATGAACCATACACCTCCCTAATCTGATATCTGACGGTCACCGACACATCGTCAGCCAAGCCAGCTTAAATGTAAAACCTCATTTAATATTTAGTCATTGTTATAATTAAAGTCCGCATAAAATTATAAGCTTTAGACATTACCACTAAATCACTCCTGCATTTGAATATATGACAATACCCTTCAAGTACCCTTTGTCCTCATCAGTACCCCTACCGTCGAAACATGGTAGCCGGTATTTTGTTGAGTTAATTTTATCCGGGCTGAACTGAATTAATCCGGAAAGTCACGTGATTGGCACGTGCCGTTCGGGACTTATTATTGAAGGACCACCACGTAATCTACGTATGGATTACGCGATTTGCAACGGCAATAAAATTGCAACTCATTTGTTTAGTAAAATAACACGAAAGCAATGATATAACTACAGATGAGTTAAGCTCATACAACGCAAATTGCGCTTTTGTACCTTGACCGATGACATAATTGTGACTGACAATGTAAAAGGAAATTACGGAACATAATATGAGACAGAAAGAGATGATGAGTGGAAACAAGGGTGCAGATGGTTTTTGTAGTTTATCTGGCAAACTATTGGCCTCACATAAAATTTTTAAGAACATTTTTCGTTGCAAATTAAATTCTCTACAACTTTGGTCTTGTAACTTTCAGTCGTAGAATCAAAAATAATAAAATTATAAATGAAAATCTGTGATACCAATGGAACAAATTTTCTTTGGTTGCGTTTTTTTTGAACATTTAACTTTACACTAACCTTCTAAAAAATAAAGTTGCATCCTCTGACAAACGCAACCCCAAATGTAACTTTTCAATGGACTAATGAGGTACTTTAGTAGGTTTGGTTGAATTATGAAGTGGATTAACCTATTTTTTCCTCAGGACAATGGTTCAAATTAAAAAAATTCAAATTATTAATTATTCATATAAACACTTCTGGACTTATTTTTTATTCCACCACCGTTTCATAAAGGTGCTTTAAAATGATTTATAATGAAAGAGACGAAACGGAGAAAGAAGCTACTCAGCACATCTTTTAAAACAAAAAATACAATATTAGGTATACCTGTATTTGGTTGAGATATACAACTTTCTACGCTACAGTAACTCTTGTACTACGAGATGGACCTTAGTTTACAAATAGAGTTTAATTTCATTACCATGATTAAATAAGTTGTTATTCAAAGAACAAATTTCTCTTAACATACCCTGTTTTGAATCAAGCCCTTGCAGGCATTTTAATGCAATTCGCCTCTCAACAAAGATTTGAATGCCCCTTAGAGCTCGGGTCAAAGATTGCTCAAGATTACCCTGCGGCGCTACTTTCATATCTCCCCAAAACCATGAAGGCATAATTTAAAATACAAACATATTAGTGAGGGGACAAAGCTTAGCTTCAGGCACTATAGGAACGATTATTAACTTAAAATTCCTGCACTTAGGAGAATAATTTTATTTTATTTCAGAAATATGCATAACGTTCATTTCAGGAGATTGTTCAAAGCTTTCAGAATATAAAAATAACTACAACGAACTACTGGCTACGCTTTGTATTTTATCATGCGTATAGCGAAAGACTGCAATAATTTGCCTGCGTCGGTGGTCCCGTTCCACTATAATGTAGGTAGGTCTTTAACTCAAGAGTGAATGGGGTTTGTCTACTTTACCTTCTAAGGGCTACGTTGTCACTTACCATCAGGTGGGTTCGTAGTAAAGCGCTCACTTATACAAAGAAAAAAAAACTACAACCAAATAATAAAAAAGCAAATTATATTTTTAATATATTTTTAAATCTTATCAAAGCAATCTCTCAACTAATAACACACTCCAGGGTTCGGTTCTGAATGCACAATGTGGGGAGCCAAGTGCTGAATACAACGCACCTTTCATTATTTATGAATGCTGTTATAACAATAAATAACCTACATAAAATATGAAAAATATTTTTAGTTCTGGGGTTAAAAAATTTCATACTTTTCAAATTGTTTTCCAATGTAAAATGAAGGAACTAATTATTTTCGCAAGAATTTCTAGTTTATGATTCTAACCTTGAAAAATAATCGCATGAATAGTTCGGTCTCAAAATGCTTTCTTGTGAATCCATGCAGCTGTGATATATCGTATTACTGAATTCGAACTTTGAAACCTGACTATTCCCTGTGAGATAATAAAAGTAGAGCAATGAGCAAACTAGTAATTGCATTACCCATAAATGAGGCTATTTGGAGAAGATTGGAAAATATGAAACCGTTGAAAGTTGTCAGAAGTCTTAATCGCTTGAATCCAACTTTGACTGGGCGAGCCATCTAGCGGTCGATTCCGGTATCCGGGTTTTAAGATATTATTTTAATGCGTACGGAAGAGAATTTCCACTGAAATGTTATGGTCTTAGTTATGGTTCAAGTTGCGGGCCAACTATTACTTCAATTGCAACTTCTGCCTTCTTAGTCCGGCTTGTTTTCCCGGTGAACTTCCTAGCAGAGTGCGGTCGCACAGTGCAATTGCTGGAGTGTTTTTATGATGATTAGATTCCTTCCTTATCATTAGGTAAAACAGTTGTGTAACAATAGTTTGTCTAATGTCGCGTACTTTTTAGCTTCTTAGTGCTATTCAACGTAATATTATTATAATTATCATATAAAGGTATTGTTATTTTAAATAAGTCAAAACTGTAAATGTATAGGTAATAATATGTAATGTCAGCTAGCATTGTTTAAAATAAATTGAAAATGAAGAAAATGTGAATTGGGCTTGTTTTCCAAATTATTTAATTTTTTCAAAGAATACGTCTTACATAATATACTTCATAGAAAAAAATCCTAAAAACATAGTTTGTTATTTTTTACAGGAAACCGTTTCCTAAAGAAAACGGTCCAAATATTAGGCCTTAAACTGCTGTAAGCAATATCGTTAACACATTCATCTATGAATAAACAACATTTATTAGAAATCTGAAATTAATTAAAACTAATAAAAGTTCTTAGATTTAATATTCACCTTCCAGTACTAGCATGTATGCAATCTCGAGAGGCAATTTCTACACACGGATCGTGCATTTAGAATTGCTATTTCGCAAGCTCATCTACGGGAGAGCTCTGTTGGTGATATTCTAAACTGCCCCGATAGAGTGGTCTGTGTCGTAACCGCATTTACTAGGACTACTTGGCGACTACTTTTTTATTCATGTGGAAATACCAAACGGGCAGTCACTTAGTTTAAAAAGACTATTCCAGTTATGAAGTTTAAATCCAACCTCATATTAGGAGTCTCATTGGACTGTGTGACAAAGACAATCGTTAGGTGACCCTTGTTCCCTTTCACTCGCACGTGAAATAAATTAAAAACTTAAAATCCAACTACGTAATTGAAATCGAAAAATAAAAATTAATTGTTTTTTTTATCTCAATAGGTCCTAAATGGTCATTTGAAATGAAAAATGATAAGATAAACCTAAAGATAGTTTTCCAATCCCTATTCAGTAAATAAATATGAAATTAGAATCAGAGATTGTCTTTCTTTACTGTATGTTACCCACGGAACAATACACTTTATGGATTTAACTATTCTATTGTACGATTAAGTCTTGATTCTGCTTAATAAATTAATAATAAAGCTAAAAACTGAAAACGGAAATTTGATTTAAGTTTATCTTTACGATCGTTGGATTATCCCTGTTATTCATTAGCTTTAAAATAACAATATCAGATGGAATAGACATAAAAGTTATAAAATTTACAGACCATTTTTAATAAATATTTTAATTAAGTATTCTTTTTTCATTTTAGAACAATAAAATTAGTCGTTATTATTTTCATAAATAAAGAAAATGAAAAATACGCCAGTGTAATAAAATTGAGGCCTCGATTTTTTTTTGTTATATTAAAAGTCTGGGTTTCAATTAATCTTAATGTTTAACCAAAACACTTTCTTAACCTTTCGTCAGTATGTCGAACCATACGAAATTAGTTGTATGTGAAAATGACACAATTAGGTAGTAGGTATAACAGAGATTTCTGAACTATTTATACAGTTAAGACTTGGTATACTCACAACCAATAATAAAACATTCATCCAAAACGTCATTGTAAACCACTGTATTACTTGTTACACAAATAGCAACTTACTACAATTGGCATTAGTTCCACTTGTTTAAACGCGTTGCAGTTTACTATAAAGCTCCTTAGTGGAAGGATTTGCGTGGGTGGCGCCTTTGTTAAGTTCCATTGAAAATTGTTACACACCTACGGGATTGTAACAATAAAATCTTCATCATACAGACTTGTATGAGAGCAACAAATTAGTCATTCCTCACTTTGCGAAACGCCTACCGCATGAAGGGATTTGTTCTACATCGACTAGATCAGCGAATATCGCTTACTAAACTTTATCGAGCGTATATTCATTAATGGTCGCTGTAAATAAATAATTAAAAATTATACTCTTTTATCTTTGACGTGACTATCACAACTTTTCGTCTTACTACCTACTTTACTTTTACAATATGGGTGTCTTCAAATCAAGAGTAAATTAGTGTTAGAGTTAGTGTACTTTTACATCCACATCTTCATCGCCACTTACCATCGACTGGAATTGTAGTCAAGCATTCACTTATAATTTATAAAAAATATAATGATCATAAAACAATTAAACAAATTAAAGGCCATCAATCGAAAAATGAATATTGAAAAACATAAAAAAGGATGCTCAATATTGCATTAAACTCCATTTAAAAATTGGAAAGTCATTTTAATACAAATATTATACAATTAAATAATTTTATTTATTTAATGAAATACAGCTTCATCGCCTCTCGTTTACCGTTGATGGTGGTACAACTCGGTTAATATGGTCGGGTATTTTAATGCCTTTTATAGTTCAGCTCTGTATAGAGGATTATGTTTCCAACCAGACATTTCTAGGCAAGATAAACAGTGGCACTGTTTGCTAAGATTAGTGCTAAGAGCGCAGGCTGTACGTCTTGAATAGTTGAGATTTCCATTCGTAAATATCCTAAATAGTTTGGCTAAGTTTGCGTTCCCCTTATAATGTAAAGCTTGAATAAATTGTGTTATGTTATTCCATCAAAAATATTTATGAACATAAATAACCTGAATTGATTATAGCATATATTTTTATTATTATTATGTAATTAACCGAGGAAACACAGTGTTATCTGACTATAAGAAACCACTGTAAAAGGTACCAATTCGCAGTTGCTTCTAGGATATTGGACCTACGCGGATTAAGATACGTACTCGTACAATAATAATAAATCGTTATTTTAATACTTAAAGCAAAAACTATGTACTTTTACAAAAATTACGCAGACGGACAGGTATGAAATTTGGCATACTTATAGTTTATTTAGAGAAGGAGTGCAGAATGCTAATCTTTTTAAAATTTTAAAATATATTTTTAAAATAATAAAAAATGCATTAAAAATGCATAAAATTAATAAATAAAACATTACACACACATGAACAAATAAAACATTAAAGCACGCAGATTCAAGTAACTTTGTACTTTCAAGTAACCTTCTCCTTGATAACAATATAAAAATCAACTTTTATTAAAAACTCTAATCTAAAAGTATAAACGCTAAACAAAACTTTACTTTTAATTCCATTAACTAGAAACAAAGCACTAATTTCCAGCAAACTACGCACAGCGGAGAAGGCTTTGTTACTGAACTAAGAGCTAAGAAACAGACCGTCTTAATCTGGCCCACGAGTTCGCTCCGACTGCCCTAATGATATCTCGAGACGCTTTTAAGAGGCCATACATAACACTCTATGAGACGTTTTTAAAATTTAAGCCAACGTTAATGCTTTCTACCCTGTTTACTGTAAATACTTATTCAAATTTGTTGCCCAGTCCACAATACAGTCTCATGCCTTTGTGATGCTCGAATATTAGCATAACACGAGGAGTATTTCAATGAACAAAGTAACCGGTATAAAATAAAATTTTACGGTTTAGCCTTATATTGAAAAAGGGAGATCGTGTTAGGGCATAATAAAATAGCTACGTGTTCTGCGGCCGGTATTATGGTAACAAAATATTTAAAGGTGACGAGATTCCTCGACCGGTTTTGCTTTTTATATTCCTATTTTAAATTCACTGATAAAGGGTTTTTGAGATGGTTACGTAAGTCAATTTGGCAAAAATAACAGTTTTATTCCACTTCGAGTTTGGATAAAACTTTCTTAAACGTAATGATAGTTCAGTTTCAATCGTCACTTTACTTATTGCCTTATTAACGTCCACTATATCAATAAAAATTGGTATATTCTTAATTACACGAGTAACCTAACCCAACTTTATTCTTTTTTACTCTTTATTATACTCAAAATTCTTACGAACGTTTTGTTGTGTTATTTATAATTATTATAAAACAGCTAATATAAACAGCAGCTTATTTTTATAAAACAGCTTATCTTTAGAACCGATCTATAACTTAAACTATTATAAAAACATCTGGATAATACTTTTGTTACGAATAAAAAACAATCGATCCTAAGAATCATGGCTTAACTACTATGTCATAGCAATATTAAGGCTAAGAAGTTATTACTACGAGATTAATGGTGCAATAACTGCTTAATAATTAAAATCAGCATAATTATCCTCATCTGTCACGGTTTAGGTAGGACATATATAATGCAATAGTAGCCCAGTTTAACAATTCATACCTCTGGGAAGTTTTAAGTAATTGATATGAAACATAATAATTAGTCATAGTACTCAAGCTTTAATTACTAATAAAGTTACAATTTATCAACGAAATTTATAAAATAATGTCAAAAATATAGACCTATAAAATAAGAACTTATGCCTTATTTATTAAATAAGTATCTTCAAAAATAGAATGAACCTACTGTTAAAGTTGCGATCATAATTGTGCTTCGATCTACTTTCAATACTTTATTTTGTTCTACGCTCGAGGGCGTTTTTGCTCCATTATTAAAACGAATTGTTTTCTCAAGTTTTATATTAACGGCCGTCGATGTTAGACTTCGCTCGAACTTATTTTTTTTCAGTGATTTCTTGCACTCTACGCTTTAAATATAAATTTGAATTTATTCCAATGTTCTGTTCTTCCAGAATTTTATGTATTAAATCTTAAACATTTTCGAAACCATAGTAGAAGCAAAAAAACAAAATGTCTACGATATGGTGATGACCCTGTAGGCTAGTTGGTAGAGAGTGCCTGGAAAGCGTGGGGTCCCGGGCTCGACTCCCGACTGGGGTAGATATTTTTGTGTCAAATAAATGTTTGTTCTCGGGTCGTGGGGGTTAGTGAGGTATTGGTGTTGTCTAAGCCACCCACACAGGGAATCATTTCTTTTGATATTTATTATATGATTCTGAATTTCAAACTTGCATAGTTTTTAATAATTTTAAAAACATGAAACACTATAATTGGATCCGAAGAATACTCTGCTGCTGCTCCAGTGCGGATTGGTAGTGGTGGCCAACCCAAATGTCGGAAATTTGCGTACCGCCATAAGGCCTCCGACATGTCACTTAATGATAACAACCAGGGTTGACAGCCTCATGTGCCCTCCAAAACAAGAAAGCGTTCAAGAAATTTTGCCTCTAGCGGTCACCTGTTAAGTCTACTCGTAGCTACGGGCATTATCATGGGCAGCAGTGACCACTTATTCATGTTGATATTTCATGTTGTATGTTAGATCAATTATTACTGTTATAGTGAGTTGAAAATAAATATGCACATCATTTGTTTTAAGAATTCAAGCTTAGGTCTTCTTTGCTGTATCTTTCAAACCAATAATGTGTCATATTTAATAGAGTGGCGGTAAAAACAAAATTTTTACCCATGAAGTATTTTTATCAACCTCCCGTAATTTTGCATTCAAATCAGCAGAGACCCAAAGTGCTCCGATTGGAAAAACATTTTCCAAGTCCTTTAAACTCTGTGCGCAGTTTTTAATTTTTTATATTGCATTTTAATTGAGAAATACTCGCAATAATTTCGTTCTTTTCATTAATGGGTGTCGTTTATCGGTCGTTGTGTATTTGTACAATATATCCGAACGACACCGATTGCTACCATTTACGTATAGTCCGATATCCTATATCTTTTACTGTGTCAAAAACTTTTCACCACATAACAGGCTGCTTGCCGAGTACTGGGTTTGTTAGACGATGACAAAGATTGCGGATGCTGCAATGCTGCAAGCTTGTTGAAGTGATAATCGCATGACTTGTGATATTTATTTGCGTGGCTGTTATGTTAGTTTTTTGAAGCCCTTTTGAATATGTACAGCGATGGCAAAAATATGGTGATCCTATTTCTGAAGATCTTGTTCGAAACCTTCAGAGAATCAGTGACATATTTAACATTAATGACATGTTAGTCATCAAGGTCACAGTCATCACAGTCTTAATCGTAGACCAAAAGCTATTTAGGTAATTGCTATTTTAATTGGAGGCAACGTTTAACACAGTACACAATACTAGCGAGTTTGTGACAGCGTTCGAGATGTGATAATTTCGGATAAAATTACTTTGATAGATGCCCTTGAGTAGCTAGATACCTTAATAAAAAGTCCCAATAACTTGTATCTCAAATATCTTTCACGTAAATATGTCGATCTGTTACAGCTTTATTAAGTATCTATCGATTACCGATCAACATTATTTCTTATTTATTAATTGAATTGCTCCAACTATGTAACTAAACCAAACACAATTGTTTCATTGTTTGTTTAAATGAGTGAGTTTGAGTTTTATACTCTATAAAATAAAGACCAAATGCAAGACGCTGTCAATAATTCTGCTGCACATGACATTTTTAAAGTGGGGCAACCTTCCATAAAAAGATTTCCCATCCCCTTTGTGGTTATTGCAATTATCGACACGTCCGTGGTGGAAATTTTCTAAAATAAATTCTTTTGAAGGAATTTTTAATTTCACCACCCGCTGTGCTTCGTAATACATGTTCTATTATGAGATCGCGAGAAAATTTGATGCTTATATTCAAATAATAGACACACATTTTACCATAGAGTTTCCATTGCTGCGTAAATTATAAATCATAAACTACTGGAAAGCCAATTTGTTTAGAAAGTTTAGTTGCAGTCCCAAAATACCGCTCAAATATTCATGAAGTATGAGAGTCATTAACATTATTCGTGTTTTTATCAACCGGAAAAAATTGGATGACAATATTCTCTTAAATGTCTATTAAAATATCGTACCATGACAGCATTGAAATTGTGAATGTATACTGACCATTCCAAACTAAAAGACTGATCGTTCAGTCACAAACGATTATTTGACTTTCAAAACTACTGACATTTGCAATCAACAGAAAGACTTTGATTTTCAAAACAGAATCGTCGCAGAGAATTCAAAGCCGCGCGTAAAATTACAAAGCATGCCGTACGATAGACTTGCGACAGAATTTTTCTGCGTGCCTTATATCGCAATTGGAATATGCAAAATGCAGGAATGGGGAAACTTTATTCCGTACTCAGCCACTGGCTAGTCCCATTCCGAAGGCCCGATACGGTTTGACAATGCACATGCAAATTATCCGACTGCAAAGAGCGTTTCTGAACGGAAAGTTTAATGGGATAGCGCTGGCTCAACTTCCGCGATCCTTGCAACAATTATTTCAGGACCAGTATACCTGTTTACCGATTTCCCTATTTTGACCAAGTCGACTCTTTCAATGAATATTTATGTTGAAATTGCAAGGAACCTTCTCTTTGTGTCGTTGCCTTTTATTTACAAACTTGCAAAGAAGAGGTAGCTCTATACGTATTAAGAGTGCAAAGTAATTTTCTCGTTTCCTTCCGTTCTGAATTCATTTGAACATTCTAAATTTTATGTCAAGTTTGCCTAATTAACTCGGCTCTTAACAGCGTATAAAATTTTGAGACTTGCTCTACATTGTAGGTTGTCTTTAATCCTCATAAATTTCAGGCTTAAATCAAACAATTTAGTTAACATTTTTTTTTTGTTTTTATATTGAAAGGACTTTTATTCCCATCAAATGAAGATAAACGTGGCTATAAAAAAATTACGGATGAAATTAGGGATTTTGTAAGTCAGGGTTTTCAAGTAAGCAAAAAATTAAAACACAAGTATTAATGAAATATTTCAGAAACAAGGTAATATCCTAAATCCAATATTGCGAAATTAAGTTTTTAATTAATTTTCTTTTGGAATTCACGGCAGTTGGTTTTCTTCCTTGCCCCGAGCTACTGTCCCGAACACAAAATTAAGTTCCTCAGGGATTTTATATTTGGAATATTGATATTGTATAGATTATATAAGGAGGATGCTATGATCTTATTCCAACGAAAAAATATTGTATCAAAACCGTGGAGGTTTATAACAAATATTTATTAAAGCAAATCAAATAATGACTTGTTTTAGAAGGGTTATCGAGATTAAATATATTTGAAAATAATCTTGTGTTGACATTTCTGGATTAAATATTTCGAAGGTCTTCTACTGAATATACATACGTATAAGTCAATATTGACAAAATAAAAGTTATCGTATAAAAAGTATCATCCTTTGTTTTTTTATCATTTTCAGTGATAGTTACGAAATGTTTAACATTTTGATCTACTCCAATATTCACTTGTATATTTTATTCACAGCTCCCCCTAGAGGAAGTGTGCTAAATTATAGGTATTGTTCTGATATATTATAATGAAACGTGGGTACGGTCTGGTTGTTTATCGAAGCGGTTAATTGCCGAAGCAGTCATCTGTGTAACATGCGTCGACGATTAGGCTGATATCAGCGTCAAATCGACGGGAAAATTTTTGTTCCATATGTAAAATAATAATATGGCCTGAACTTCCCCTACTAAGTGGAGAACCGAACCAGCAATTGCCTGTAATATTGATGCTACTTAAACCAAATTGGGTAAATTTACTGACGCAGACGTATGATAAACACTTAAATTCGTTATAAAACCTGCGTAGGTATAACAGGTACTTATTTATTTATAAATAAATAAATAGGTACCTGTTTTAGATTCGTAAAACATTTTTATTGTGATAGACTGGATTACAACAAAAAAACAAATATAAACTATGTATATGGAACTATGTATATGAAATCTAATATAAATTATGAACAAAAAAATTTTTATTATATCTGTAACTTGAAGAAATGGCCTATTAGTTCTACAAGTAACCCGCCTATATATAAACCTATGCCACCTTATTACTCTGACGATAAACTCACACCCAAACTATCGCAACCCTTCACACATGCGAGATTTATGAGGCGTGAACTACGCAATAAATGGCCCTTGACAGATTTTCGCGGACTCGGTGAAATAAAGAAAAACAGGACGTTGAGAACCGATGATCTCATACTTTATGTGTTTGGCTCACAGACCATTTATAAAAGTTTATGCATGTGCCGTAGTAAGGTTTAAAATTTTGTTAATTGCCAGCAAACTGAAAAATTAGCTGCATACTTTGCGATGAAAATAGATAATTCTATTATTTCTAGTACATAGTTATAAATAGATCTAATTCAGATCAGGGATGTGAATTTTAATCACATTTTTACAACGTAACTAAAACGTTGTATTAAATGAATATTTTCGTCCTTTATAATGTAAGTTTTATAATGTTATTTCCGAGGAATAGATATGTAGAAAATGATGATCATTAATTGTTTCATAAACGCTCTATGACTTTAATTTATTAATGTGATTATTAGGTTGAATGACTTTTCCATAACGAAGAAGTGGGTAAACCAATTCACACAATGCGCTTCCAATTCAGCCAGAGTTATACAACTTCGCTAGCAAATATTATTTTCCAATCAGACTCTAATTTGCATGGACAAGTGAGAAATGCAATGAAACTTTGTTACAAACTGGTTCGTATACGCTCATAGTTATGGACAAGTACTAAGCTCGTATACCTACCGATATACCTACATACTGGGTGAACTTTTAGTCACTTGATATACTCAAGGACATGAAAGTACATGGTCATATGTAATTTTTAAAAGTATAAAATCAAAATTCTGCACGAAAAATATTATATTTATGTGGGAATGGAAATAAACCACGTAAATATTTTAAAACTTTTATTTTCTCCTTTTAAAATCACAGACACCTTTAATCGACTTCACCTTCATTAGAACTCGCCATCTT
Organism: Ochlodes sylvanus; assembly: GCA_905404295.2. Lineage (NCBI taxonomy): Eukaryota > Metazoa > Arthropoda > Insecta > Lepidoptera > Hesperiidae > Ochlodes > Ochlodes sylvanus. The sequence continues at coordinate 8,715,836 of FR990135.1, forward strand.
ACATACCCCGCTCACTTCCCCCGCTTCCGGTCTTCCCTTTCCTTCATCCTATCGTACATCACTCTCACATTCCTTCGTTCGGAAACCTTATACACAACACACAGATTATCCTACATTGATATATTAATGTAACCATAATATTTATATTGTGTTAACAAAATCTACTATACAAGAATTATTTTATACGTAAAATTATGAAACAAATAGACACCCAAGTACTTGCAAACCAATCTTTACAGATGAGCCTGAGAAAGCCAGACTGAAAAACAAAATAAAAGCCTATTTCAGTGCAGCGCATGCTTTCAAACCACGTGTTCTGCTGGACTTTATTTAACAGGACTAAGACCATTCTGCACGGATGCAGCGGCTTTCAGGCCGATTGGTAACGGTGATGCTATTCATGGCCTTTGTAGCAACGTGAATGTACAAAAGCTAACTTGAAACTCCTGCTTTTTAAATCGCATAGAACACATTTGTATTCTAGTTAATTCGTTTCTAAGCAAGTACATGAAGGTACGACTGTATTTTTTATGCTACACTAGTATTTTTGAAGTGAATACTGCTTTAGTATCGTTGTGATTTGGAATTCGTTGAAACGGAAATGACGCGAATGAGGCATCGGCAAAATGACGGCTGACGTTAGCAAAGCAAAACATCAATATTTGGACTGACAGTATTCGTTATTATGAAGTTTCACTTCTAGCACGTGTGAATTGCACACATCTTGATTTTATTTAGTTCCCACTTCACTTACCTAGGTGAGGTACTGTCTAGTTAAATGACAAATAAATTAAGAGTAGTAATAGTATTTTGACACACGCCAAATTTCAAACAATGGATTTAACCATCTGTTCAAACGCTATTACATCCGACGTCATTGATATTTACACCATTTCCACTCGATAATTCCAATTACACCTAACGTAACAGCTCCTATTACCGCCAGTTTTAGCTGTCTTAGGATTCACTTTAAAAAAATAGATATAAGCTGTATTGCTAGGAAAGATGTTATAATTTATAATTAATCTCAACGAAGTATTCTTTACAATACAGTACTTACATTCAATATTTAATAGCACATTAGTTACTAAATAATTATTTAATCCAAAAGAGTAGTTAATTCTATTACCGACCCATACAATGCGGTAAATTCTATTAACGATTTTTCTACTTCTATTACCGACCGCTACGAAGTTGGCAAACCAAATAAACCTACTTACATTTATTATTTTATTTAGATAAAGATAACTTCAAGTGCTTGTGTAACGTTAATCGATTAGGTTACGTTTACGGTTCAGAAGTAGAAGAAGTATCTTTGTAAAATCGATTTATTCGATAAACTCGTGTGCTACAAAATAATAATAAATAAATGTATATTTATTATTAACATTATGTTTTATCTTTAAGTTATATTTGTATGCAAACTGCACACAAGTGACACAAGGCATATTATTTATTTATCTTTTTTACATTATCCTATTTCACAATTGAAATGTACGTTAAATTTTATTATTTAGAAATTAATGATATTATTTAAGACGAATTCTTCATTGAATAATCGACGAGTTTTTAATATTTTATTTCTAGATACAGTACGCGCTAAGTAGATAGGCGGAATCGTTTTTATTCTAATTTATTTATTTATTTATTTACTCATAATGCCGACCATTACAATTATTAATAATTATTAATAATTGTATAACAACAAAAAACAGTCAATTAATTATAATTAATTGACTGTTTAGCTATGTTGGATAATAAATACATACGTACTTTTCATGTTAACACACATCGATTAATTTACGATTAATCCATTGCATTCTCAACAGTGTAAATCAAATTATCAATAACAACAAATGCTCGAAAACTGGGAAGCGCCTGAATGGCAAGAGCGAACATGGCGGCCTCTTTTGATGCGCGGCGGCAAAGCTGATGCCTGATAGGTACCTATAACGTTGCAAACTATTAGTGTGCGTTTCTGCGTTGTGTCTGTGTGGGTTTATGACTTTGAAGATTTTATTTTTGAATTTATACCGCGACCAAACGATTTTAATATTGTAAGCAGTGTAAGATTACCTAGTTTGTATTTTCATGAGTACAGCTACGTAGGTGTTATTTTTAAAGTGAAACTTTTATTTATTTCTAATGCTTTAGATAAATATTGACAAATTCCTTATTAATGACGTTTTTTAATTATGTATTTTCTCTTTTCAATGTAGGTATGTTAACTTAGATAATTCGGTATTGGTAGGTAAATTATTCTTTAATAGTGTTGTTATTGCCAAGCCACATTCTGACAGTGTAGAATTCAGATTAATTTGTTGTCAGAGTACATTTGAGCTGGGCAGTGTGTTTCGTTAGGTATCAAATTCTACCATAACTTACGTCTAATCATTTTAAGGTTGTAGGTATAACATTAATCGTAATGTTTACTACGAAGATTAAGATTAAATAATTCTAACATTTTCATCGCAGAATAAGATTGATTTAAAATCAAGTACCAAGACAATTCGAACCGTGACAAATTAGAGCGCTACCTTGAGGTGTGCTTGAGGTCTACGTGTAGGACTGAATGGGAATAGTAATTTTCATTTGCTGTAGTTCGGATGGGCCGCAAGAATAGTGTCATATTTCGATATTTAAGAAAAAAAATTATTATGTATGTAATGTTACATTCTATTACATTATGTGGAGTATGGAATGTTACATTCCAAACTCTGTGGTGCCCGTTGGTGGGAAAACCCAAGCCTGGTTCGACAGAAACTGCTGTAAGGCTAGTAGCCTGAAGCAATCTGCTTATCAGGATTGGGTAAAGGCGCGCAAGCTCGGTTCTACAGACGCATCTCAGCTGAAGAAGAAATTCAATGCTGCCTCCTGGTCCTCAAAAAAGCAAATCACCAAGGCAAAGTTCAAGCACATTCACAGAACAGGCAAGAGACTTCTGGGCTATCCTTGTGGTAGTCGGGCCTTTTGGTCTCTAGCCAAAGCCATACAGGGCAATTTCTGTGAATCGTCCCTTCCACCGTTGCGCAGAGCAGACAATACCCTGGCCCATACCGCTAAAGAGAAAGCCGATATATTAGGCACACTCTTTGCGTCGAACTCGACTGTGGATGACGAGGGGAAGGCACCACCCACCATCTTGCGGTGTGACGAGCTGATGCCTGACGTGCGTTTTAACCAAACTGCTGTGCGTTAAGCTCTCTTCTCCCTCGACATCAACAAGTCGAGTGGGCCGGACGGTATACCTGCTGTTGTGCTAAAAACGTGCGCTCCGGAGTTGACCCCGGTTTTAACGCGCCTATTCCAACTCTCTTAATCTGCCGGCATCGTGCCGTCTTCCTGGAAGGTGGCTCTGGTCCACCCTATTGCCAAAAAAGGAGATAGGTCTAATCTATCCAACTACAGACCAATTGCTATAACCTCCCTGCTCTCCAAACTAATGGAGCGAATAATAAATACCCAACTGCTCCAGTATCTAGAAGATCGCCAGTTGATTAGTGACCGTCAATACGGTTTCCGCCACGGCAGATCGGTTGGCGATCTTTTAGTATACCTAACTCATTGCTGGGCAGAAGCAATTGAGAGCAAGGGAGAAGCATTGGCTGTAAGTTTGGATGTCGCGAAGGCCTTCGACAGGGTGTGGCACAAGGCTTTGCTGTCTAAGCTGCCTTCCTACGGAGTACCCGAGAAGTTGTGCAATTGGGTTGCCAGCTTTTTATCGGAGCGGAGCATCAGGGTCGTTGTCGACGGAACATGCTCGGACACTAAGCCCATAAATGCTGGCGTCCCACAAGGCTCTGTGCTGTCGCCCACACTGTTGATCATGCATATCAATGATATGCTTGATATCAAGAATATTCATTGCTATGCTGATGACAGTACGGGCGATGCCCAGTATACAGGCCATGCCAATATGTCCCGGATGCAGATTGAGGAGAGGAGGAAAAAACTTGTGTCTGAAAAAATCTGGTCTCAGAATGGGGCCGACTAAATTTAGTCCAATTCAACCCCGAGAAGACACAAGTTTGCGCGTTAACCGCTAAAAAAACCCCCTTTGTCATAGCACCACAGTTTCAGAACATTCCCCTTAACATCTCTAAGAGCATTGGGATCCTAGGTGTCGACATTTCGAATGAAGTTCAGTTTCGGGACCACTTGGTGGGTAAGGCTAAACTGGCTTCAAAGAAGTTGGGAGTGATCTACAGAGCTAAGCGGTACTTCATGCCTGAGCATAGGATGTTGCTTTATAAAGCACAAGTCCGACCTCACATGGAGTACTGCTCCCACCTTTGGGCCGGGGCCCCAGCTTGCCAAGTGGATCCTTTCAACCGAATCCAACGGCGAGCTATTCGTCTTGTCGACGATCCCATGCTCACAGACGGTTTAGAATCACTCGAGCTGCGGAGAGATGTGGGCTCTCTGTGTGTTTTCTACCGTCTGTATAATGGGGAATGTTCTGATGAACTGTTTAACCTAATACCTGCGGTTAACTTTCGTTACCGCACATCACGAAATAAAGTCAGGTTCCACCAACACCACCTGGATACCTGGCGTTCGTCCACAGTTCGGTTCACACGTCACTTCCTGCCACGTACGTGTAAACTGTGGAACGAACTTCCTACAACGGTGTTCCCACAGTGCTATGACATGGGGTCCTTCAAGAAGCGGGTCTTTCGCTTCCTTCGTGGCCGGCAACGCGATGGTGACGCCCCTGGTGTTGCCATTGTCCATGGGCGACGGTGATCACTTACCATCAGGTGACCCGTCTGCTCGCTTGCCTGCTTAGGCCATAAAAAAAATATGGAATAAAAAAGGGCACTGAATTTTTTTTTCTCGATGTAGTATTACTTAGAATCACGGTCCGAAAGCGTGGTTACGAGGTTTCTGGTAGAGCCCCTAATACCCTGTAGAATTTAATTCTTCCAAAGAAGCTTTAAAAAGTTACATTGGCCCCATTCCGTCCCGCCATTTTTATTTGAAAACATATGAAATATAGCCAATGCCATGAAGCCATGAAGCCATGAATGTAACTGGATAGCAAATATTATTTTACATTAATAATAATTATGGCCTGTGACAAAATCTATCAAAACGTCACGTATGCAAGAAATCAGCCAATTTGTTCAAAAATATACATTTTGTATTTGTGTACTGTAATATTACCAAAAAATAATATCGTTACAGCTGTGAGTCGGTAATAGAATCAAGTATGAAGGTTACAATATTCTATTAGCGACCAATAAAATTAATAATAAACAGATAAAATATCCACTTTATGGGATACTGTTAAATTCGATCTCATTGCTATATTATTTCTTTTAATGACAGTTAGTCTTTAATTCAGATAATAAAGGTTATTTACAGTATAATATCCTTATAATAATAGGGATATTGTCTAACGTTGAATCGAGTTTTACACAAAAACTTTAAGAAATAGCTTTGTCGTTAATAGATCTAACGTAGTAAAATAATTTTAAGAATTGAACAAGAAAAAAATTAAATCAAATGAGGTAGTATATAATAGATATTATTTTAATATACTAAATGTTCTCAAAATTTAAACAACGCCATGGGTCGTTATTAGAATCAAGTTTTGAAATATGGATTCTATTACCGCCTTAAATTAAAACATGATTTTATAACACAAAACCCAATAAAAAGTATTATATTAACAGTTATTTTAGAAAACTAATATATACGTTACATTTGTAATGTGATAGCAAGAAGACAAATCCATTTTTAGTGTGTTATTTTCCTTAAGTAATATTTAGGTCTACTTACGTGGCCGGAGTCGCAACACTATGAAACATGCGTCCGCTTCGGGCGCGTACCACTCACTTTCAAATTATTTCTTTCACTGGCTGTTTAAACACACAAACTTTACTCTATTTGTTGTCCAACAAAAATACGTAACTAATTTTTAAGGTATGACTTTTCTGGAACCCTATATTATGTCTAATATGAGTGATTTAAAAATTAGATCGGTAATAGAGTCACATTTTTGGGGGTCGTTAATAGGAGCTGTTACGTTATTAAAATCGTAGCCAATGAATCAAGGAAGAAATCAATCGAATAGAAACTCGAATAATTGATATAAACCACTCGTCGATTCATTTATCACGCCGACAAATCATCGATGTGTCCGAGTAGAATTCCTATTTTGACATTTAGTTCGCACAAAAGGGAAACTAGAACATTGTTTGTATCACCATGACGTGCATGTTTGGGAGCCGGGGTGGTAATATATCTTTCATCTAACATGGGGAATTTACCATGAATGCCACGACCCTACTAAAGGTTTATTGGAATTAGAATTTCGATGTCTATTATCCGTTGAAATCTCTTTTATCTACGATTTCAGCCCAATAGTTCTGTTTATTACTTGGCTATATTACAAATAGATCATAATTATTTACTTAATACAAAACCAAACTGACTCCATTGTTTGTTGTTTACGTAAGTACCTTAGATAATGGTTTATTAACTTTACTACTTAGGTAATGTGGTGGTGTGGTAATGAGGACTGGGACAGGGACTGTTAGTGAATGTTAGTCCTGTTAGTTATTGTTAGTAATAGTCCAGTTAGTAAATGTTAGTAAAAGTCTCGTTATAATTCGGTCACACATGTGTTGCTACCCTTGAGGACTGAGATGGTCGCCTCCAGAAAGTGTAGCCTCACCTTTCTATCCGGAACACAATTGCAATATGATATACTAAGTAGACGCAAAAGCAGCAGACAAAAAATGCAGCTACTTCATCAATTATATTGAAGTTTTATTTTTCTCTACCATCCGCTCAATTAAATATTAGACAGAGAGTCAAAATTAACATTTTGGTTGCTTGTACCTCACTACTGATATGTTACAAAAATATTACAAAAAACTGTCTTCAACAAAAGACAAGTTCATTCGTGACGAAAGAATAATTTCATTTAATGATTATCTCGTCAAAGGCGGTGATTCGTTTCATTCATTCAATAATTATAATTTGGTTACCTGTCAGCTGATTGATCGAATCTGGAAGAATTAATTATATTTATATTGACGGAGCGTATTTTTAGTTGCGATGGATCTTTTGTTTCAAGGTTATTGACAATTTTTTTTTTAAATTAATGACAGTAAGTTTTTATGACACACATAATACTAACATAGATACATAATGCAAAGATTCTTTGCTTTTTTGTCTGTTGATAGTCCTCAGGTCGACTAGAGGTCTGACATTCTCCGATAAAGAGATCCTAAAATGCCCTAACGTCTTATGCAGAAATGTACCTATTCTATAAAAATACTGCAGGTACATTATTGAAATATATGCACTGCTACTCAAGCCATTAAGGCGTTAACTTCTTAAAAATATAATTTACTTTGTTCATAATATTGTCACAAACCAAGCCAGTGTATGATATTTACAACGTAGATGCAGTCGTTGAAGAAAAAGATAGATTAGTATGGAACTCAACTTTTTTACACACATATCTATTGAATAGGTAGGATATATATAATGTATAAACTATAAGATTTTCCTCTAATCCGAAATACCTCTTTATTAAGGGAGTTCTAACATTATACAATACATTAAACTTTATTGTGCACACCAGATAAAACATAAAAATGTTCGTCATTATCATGTTTACCTCAATAAATTATATCGATTTATGGGTCAATGTACCTACTGAAAAAAGGAATCAATGCATTAATTTTTTTTACAGAATCTCAGCAGGAGAACAGATCTATTTCTGATTATGATGAATAAACGTACATATCTTAGGTCCTTGCCCGTACCCGTGATATTAGTTACAAATATGCCAAATATGATAATAATCAGCTGAATGGTTTTTGCGTAATACTCGAACAGAGATGCAGACAAAATTTTCAAACAAATATTTTTATCCCCCTATGTCCAGCTTTAACATTGCTCTGTGGCCCATTTTATGCAAAATGAGCGTTTGTGGTATAAAAAATACACAAAAAAAATATATATACACTCGTATTCGTCTTCAACGTCTATATCAAGCTCCACTTTAACAGCGGAGTTGAGTATGCATCCTGAGAAAACCTACACACCTGATTGTTCGCTCTATAATGTTCAAAAAAGTGTGTGAAGTCCGCCAATCCGCACCGCCACCGTGATGGACTATGAGCATTTACTACTCACATTTTGGGAGGAGACCTGTGCCCATCAGTGGGGCAATTATGGGTTGTGATGATTATAATAAAAAATATAGTTTATTATAATATGACTGTAATATTATTTAGCAAAGCCGTCTCCACTAAATTTAGCTCCAACCACTGGCGTAGACGGTAACACAGTGCCGTAGCTTCACATTACAGCTCCCAGCCCCGGCTGCATATAAATAACGAGGCTTTACTGATATCATACCCTTATTTATCATTTAATGAGTAAAACTGATACAATTAATATTTTTTTAATTTAAAATGTGAAAGGTTGCAGTTTTATGGTAAGTATATGCCTGAAGTGGCAGTAACCACTTAGTATAGTGCGGCCACTGACATATAAAATCCAATTGTATCATTATACTAAAAAATTTTTTTTAGGTACTTCTAATAAGGTAGTGCTTGAAAACAGTGCGGTTAGAATACTAACCTCAGTGCAATGCCGTAAGACCAGTTGTGAGTGTGAGTTGTGACCGTGTCGTTGGTGGCCCCTGCTTGGTGGTAGGGCAGCAGCCCGCCTAGCTACCATCCTCTTTTGTGGAGTCAGCCGCTCTTCGTGTTCCGACTGAGAGCTTGAATGCCAGTAATTTATTTCTTTCCTCTTTCTTTACGACGAAGTCCTTTGGATAGATGCAATTATACTGAACGACAATATGTACATTACTTAACAATATTTATAAAATGGTTTCATTTTCCATGGTTTTCATGGTTTCAATTTGTAACAGAGGATATACATACTTAGATACATAGATAGAGAGTATACATCTATTAAAAAGAAATTAACAGGAATATGCAGAAGGTAGTGTCTATTTTTTACATGAGGTAATTTAATGCTTGACAACAATACCTGATGGTAAGTGGCGATAAAGTCTAAGATATTGGACCCACCTTTCCTCGTGAAGACTCCCACATTACACGCTTTTTGGATCATGCGTCGAGATAAATTGTCGTCTAGTCGTTAGAAATGGAACTTAAAAAATAGTTAACGAAAAATTATCGAAGGAACCAAATAAGGGATTATGTTTATTTTTCTCAATTAATATTACTATCTATAAATATTATTTGTATTAACAGGGTTTTTATGATAAAAAAATTAATGTACATGCTCGTACATCTGATACTAGATTTTTCTAAAAGGTTTCAATAAGTTGAAGACTTAAATGCTTGAGGATATGACATTGAACATACATGCAGTTCGATGGATGCAGGTTCAATGTCCATTCGATCCACAGTTTTTGTACTGCGTAAACGTGTTTTAACACATAATATTACACTTGTAAAAGCCAGTTAAACCAGCGTGCAACACATGTTACGCATGTAGGAATCAATAACTAAAAACACGATGTGCACCTATACCATACAGTGGTTATTACAATGCCAACGAAGAATTTATATTTTAACTGCGTTTTCCTTGCATATAATGTTTTGTAAGTAGGTATTATAAAAAATGAATGTTTTATATTATTATAATTTTAAAAATAAACTCATTAATAAAAAAGTTGAAAAATAAGACGTCATTGTTTGTATAATCACGGTATAATTGTGAAACGAGACCAACAAAACAATTATAATAGAGAAAAAGATGTTAGAAGATTGATAAAGATGTTAGAAGATTGAGAAGATTGATTTAGAAGAATTGAAAGATTTAGAACGTTGAGAATGCCCTGTTATGATTTTATAAGAGTTGAAGAATCTTGCCAGATCTGACACATAATATCGCTAGCATCGCTCTTATAATCATTCAGAATAGGAAAACAATTTGAAGGAGTTAATGACTTTAGCAACACTGGATATTTTTATATCCGATTCACTACGCGTTTAGGAGATCCGAACCACGAACAAATTGTTCCATTTTTATCTACATTAAGACCAGACTACGGTTCATAATTGAATTATTTCTGTTCTAGTGGATGACAACGACAATCTTCTTACAATTAATTTTGAGCATTCGTTTACCGCAGACGACTGTAATCCGATTATTTTAACATTCAAAGTGCAAAACTGTTGTAAATGAATTAAATGCTTGTGGAGAGCTTGGTAATTATAGTGCCGTAAATATTGTCAATTATTTTTTCGTAACTGTAATTCAAACAAAATAATTAAGCTCATTATCGATATTTTTTTCTTCTTTGTGTTAAGTTTTGAATGAATTTTGTACATTTTTTGTCTTATATTTTTCACTTTATATAAATAAAATTATAAACAAAATAATTATATAATTAAACAATTTATAATTTATTAGATGAACCAACAACCTAAATTCACAAAAGAGAGACTGTTATAGTTTCCGGGAATCATCTTGTTAGTGATCAAAATGGCTGCGAACATCGTGTGGCACGCTAATATAAAATGTCTTTCTTCAAACTTTTCCTTTTCAACACATCAAAGTAGTTATATAACGAAATTGTCTTGATGAAATTCTTTCAAAGACTCGCACATAGAAAATTTATATCCGTTCGGGTAGCCAAATAAAAACACGGAAACACGGCAAAGATCAATAAATCTAGAAATACCCTTCTGAAACGCCCACCGCATTGATTTAGCTAACCCTACAAATTCTCCCTTTATGCACTTGCTCGAGAACAAACAAAATGACCCCAGCCTAAGCAAATAACGTGAAAGAGGAAGTCGAACTAATTCATTATCGTACGCGAGAAACAATAAAAGCAAAGACAAATGAGATTACAGACAAATCTAAAAGGGATTTTTCTTTTCGGCTTATCTACTTTACGTTTTGGGAATAACTACGGATTCCTGCAATGTGTACCGTGCTGAACTAAGTCGGCTATTGTCTGATGGATAAAAAAGGTACACAGTAGCGTAAGCCGCGGTCTCTCTCGTAATCTTTTTATTTACTGGCAGTTTTGTTACTGACCTAATAATTTTGCTACAAAGAAAACGTAAACTACCAAATTACACATAGTATTCGATTAGTGGTATAACTAATATTATATTAATATAATAAGGATGGTTATCCTGATGGACCTAATAGCTTAAATCCATTATCTGCAGATAATAGGTACTAAATTAAGATAAAGTAATTGCTATATCCCTATCTTATGATAAGAAACGAGAACGGGAAGCTAATTAAGGTAACGAAGAAAAAAATAGTGTTTACGAAGTCTGATAAACTATCTTAAAAGCCGTAGAAAATAACACTAGGGATACATTTACATACATTGAGATAACTCGAAATGCCATTATTACGAGTTAATTAGCTATTGAGACTAATTTGAATACGTAGATACGTACGCTAAATGAGCCAGCAAAAGAATTAAAATGTTAAAATTTAAAACAAAAGCTCTGATTTATTATCAAACAAACGAAAGGAGCCGCTCAGTGAACACTTTGTCATTATGACAGGTGGCGTTGATATCTACAAAACGATTTCAAAATGTGCCACCGCGGCGTTTAAGAATTAAGTTACAATCCCGTAAAGGAACAAATCGAATCGAGACTCGGAAATCTTGTTCGGAAAGCAAGAGATTATTTTATTCATCGACTTTACTGTTTTCAAACAACGTTATCGCGGATGACAAATTGTTTTATTATGCTACTTTGAATAATATATTTTAATATCATATTCCCTTTTATGGAATTCGTGGTTAATATTTTAGTTGAAATTTATTTTAAGACTTAGTATATTATAGAAAATAATACCTTTTTTGAATGAATATTTAAAATTAATAATACATATCAATAATATTTCACAAATAAAAAATAAAAAGTAGAATAATAATGAGCAACATCAGAACATCACTATATCGGTACATTAACCATTGTAATTATTTTATATATTTATATTGCCCAAAAAGCTGAACATTCAATAAAAGTTGGAAATAAAAAGATTAATATATTTTTCATTTAATCATGTATTGAAATATCAACAATAAATATTGTCTGCAGTGCGAGCACAGCTACTTGAAAGTATTATTTTTCAAAATAATCGTATCTTTGCTAAACTTTTTATTTAATACCTACTTAAACCTTATAGACGACATTACCATATAGTCAATGCCACATAACTTTCATTACAATATTTTATTATCAAATATTTATTTCAAATTTAAAGAGTAACAAAGACATTATAGAAAAAACCGTTTACAAAGTTGATGCACAATTGCACCATTACGGGTGTGATGGAAACCAGTTGTGCCCGCGTCGTGTGCTAAACTCACTCGAATATCGAATTTAATCGTCCAAAGCGCCAGTGCGAATAATGGCCACGACAAATTTTCCATTCCACCGAGCACTTTCCTCTGAATTCACCTACACAATCGATGCTATTGCCGACAAAATTGTCCGTTATTAAGTGACATTCTAAATATACGTATCCACAGAATGACGTCGAGATAGCCAGTTTAGTTCTACCCTTGTGCTCTCTATCTACTGTATCGGAAATTCCGCTACACAAAATTAAACCTTGTCTCCAATCATGAAGTTCGATTAAAAAACAAGGAGCTCAGTAAATTTGTGATGTTTCATTTCTGGATTGAAGGGTCAACTGATGAAGTGTAACAGTTACACATCTGCCTTTCGTCGATTGTCTCGTAATGATGATTGCTGCGTGCGGTTCGAAGACATGCCCGCGGAGTGGCGTGTTGTATCAGTGTTCTGACGTTAATAATACGGCAACCGTATCGAAGTAAGGATAACTTATTATTGACAGCATAATACTGGCTCTTGACGTATCGTCTGCAGCGAAAGTCCCATTTATAATAATTATTCAGTAAACAAGGATATTTAGGGTTACATTCCAGAATTTATGGTGCAACATTTACTTTTACCAAAAAAATGTAATAAAACATTTTTCGGTGTGTGTAAAACATTCCATAAACAATAATTGTTTGTTATATCTATAATATGTTAAACATTAGTAAAATTACGAAATTATTATTACGAAATGATTTAAATGTTGGTTAACTATAACATCGTGCATTATAATGAAAATATAACTCATTTAATTATGTCTATAGGGCACGTCAATATTTGTCTTGAGAAAAAAAATGGGATGGTATTCGTTACTTATTTTAGAAATGTTTGTTTCACGGCTTGTCCGCTTATCTGTTTGTTCTCGCTAATCTCAGAAACGGCTAACGTGACTTGGATACCGGTTTCACTAATTTATTTCATTAATAATAGCATTTAGTATCTTATTTAAATCCGTTGCCAATTGAATAAATATAATAAATTTAATCCCATCTACGCTAAACTTCAGCTAAATTGTTTTAATAGATATTGCTTTTTGTAAACGTAAGTAATAGAAGCGAATTAAACCCGCCTTGGGTTTAGTAGTTCAAAATACACTTTCTAAAACAATTTATCAGTTATAAGATTTTTTATATATTAAATAAGTTAATGCTTGACTACAATCCCACCTGATTTTAAACATGTACATAGAAATAAATTGAGTCAACATCAATTCTATTCGAATCAGTTGTTTGTCGGCCCAATGCATTCTATCCTTCGTACCTTTGCATTTCCTCTAATTAAAATCAAACTCATACGCATGGTTGGCTCACCAGTCCCCAACGTGGATTTAATCAGCCCCATCAATAGTTTTACGACTGTCTGCCTGTCATAAAGAGAACCAAAAACGCCGACGTTGCTTGTTTCAATTGATAACACGTGTATGCTCTGTCGTCAATGATTCCGTTAAATTTGTAGCATGCTTATGATTAGTGTTGTTGAAGACCTGTGTAAGTTAATACTTTCACTTGAAATATACGGTTACGAATAATGATGTAACAGACAAATTTTGTAGACAAATTTTGTAGATATTAATTTATTAAAAGACAATTATAATTTAGTGAAAAAATTGCTTGCATCCATGTACTATTGGCAAATGTAAGCGACAATATATAAATGATTTAAGACCATTTTGTAACCGCATTTTGGCAAATAAATTATCATTTATCATTTAAAAAAGGTGTACTTTTAATGCCATTGGTTAGGACAATTGGAAATTGGTATGCCAATACATTATACAATACACGATGTAGTAAAAAGATTTGATGATGACTTAAGGACGTCCTTCATAAATTGTATATTTGGTTACTAACGGTAGGTACAAGGGTCTAGAAATTACTACAAAATGATTAAAAACATAGTAACGGCTAAAGAACCGTAGTGCGCAATGGTTACCATGCCGGAGTAGCGTTCGAAGGGTTATGGGTTCGATTCCCAGCGAGGCGGAAATTGAATGAGGAGTTTAAATTTCTGTTTTTGATCTGGGTGGGTGTTTTGGTCTATGTGACTGGTGTGGTCCATAGGACCACGACACAGGGAATGCTGGAGTGAGGAGTGTTATTTATTTATCATTTAAAATGTGCGTAATTATTTAGTAAGTGGATTGCGGCCTGCGTCGTCCAATCTATAATTTAATTATCCGTTAATACAGATTAACTTGTACAACAGGCCATGTCGGTCCAATTCCATTTACACGAAGCGTTGGTTGAACCGATTGACCAATAAACCGAATATGCGCTGACGACATTAGAGTCCCAGCTGCGAACGCTCTCTCTGATTACAGGTGTTCGTGGACCGATACCGAATTGTATTCACGGGAAATGGTACATCGGTTCATTAGTATACATTGCAATTGTATTGTGCTAATTAATTATACAGAGAGCATTAACTATACAAAAAAAAACATAAAACATGCACGCTAACACTTTTAGTTGTATATTTATACATATATTGTAATACAACTTGTACAGTAGGTGCTTTCAGAATAATATATTTTGCGTAATAAGAGTGACAAGACAAGTTTTTTGTCCACAATGTATCAGTGATGCTTAATAATGAGTATGTTTAAGTTACGAACAAGTTGTAGTATCATCTCAATTCTGAAAGTTTACTCTTTGAGTCCTTACAAAGTCATTTTTATCTCTGTGCTGTATTACTACTTTTAAGTAATGCTTCATCTATCCTCAACCTAAACTCAATCTCCGCTACTCATAGAGCACCCTACCAAAGAACGGACAAGGGTACAGCAAACGTTCTACTTGAAAGCGCGTCCGCAGCTTTCTTCATAGCATGCATCGGTGGTGTCTTTTGATGTTGCTACCGATGACTACTTATTACCAGGTGGCTTGTCTGTTGTTTGTCGACTGTACACTTGTACACATAATACATAAATGTGTGATTTGTTCTCGAATCATTTATCTGTCATTTTTGTAGCTTTCGTAACTGTGTAACATCAGGAAAACAAACAACATTAACCCTTCCCGTACAGCAGACAGGTAAAACACAGTAGACATAGTAGAAAGGCTTACTAAATATTTACAAGTTCCTCAAGTGGCTTTAAACAAATTCTCCAATAATCTTGGCTCGACTTTATGCCTTTGTTTATGCATCCGTTTTATTTCAAGAGAGCAAGCGAATAAATATAGGTAATACATCCGGATACTTCGGAAAAAAAGATATTCACTTATTGTTCGCTGCGTGTAGGTAGATATTATTAAAACATAATAACAAATCAACGTGAGGTGTACTAAATTAACCTTCACATGATAACAGGAGAACATTTAATTCAGATCTTACTTTAGTCAGACTAACGACCCATGTGGCGCAATGGCTACCATGCCGATCTGTCGTTGAATTGGTTTCTATTGGTCTATTTTATTGGCGATAGTAGAACTATTACCTTATGCCAGAATTCCCCTACTACCCCAGCTCTTGTGTTTTGTGGAACGCCACTCAATTCGTGTTTGATTTCGCTAAACATAAAGCGTTGGCAAACAGTTAACTCTCGTATCGAGTTACGAGGTTTCTTTTGTTCGTGGCATTTCAGCAAAATGTTTTTCTCATATCCATAGTCCGATAAAATGTTTTGGTAGATGAGTGATTGTGTTACAAAATATGTGACATTTGTATTATATGTTGTTGTATTCATGTCTTTCTTTTTTGTTCCTAGCACACAGACCAGCAGCAGAGCCATCGCAAACGCAAACGGCATCACCGATGCGTTAACAGCCAGGAAAGAACGAAAAGGAGAAAATAAATATACAAGACGACGATAAACTTTATCAAACGGCAATTCATTTAAGAACCATTTAGGTAAGACCCCACCTACATATACAGACGCACGCATGGCGAGATGAATTAGTTTGCATAGGCAAAGATAACAGTATGCACTTTCCATTAGCAAATGTAAACAATATAAATAAGACATTTCGTCACCCTCCTCAAATGTAGTCGTCTTAACGAATTTTAATTCGAACTGAATCGCTACTTAACGCCAGGTGGATTTATCCCCTTTACTGTTGCCATTTTAATAAAAAAAACTGTTTAACGAACTGCGAAAGTTAACAAATTATCTGTTACTCTGCTTCGGGGAACCCTGGTAATCTTTTCGACTGTCTACCGCCGACTGTTTACATCGTCGCCTCACAGTCATTAGTCGTGAGTGTTGTTGCTTGTATCGCCACTTGTGTTACTCAGGACGTTCGGATTATTAATGAGCTACACGTGACTTAAGAATTCATATTATTACCTTTTATGCTCAGTCTCAGGTCTCAATCTCCTTGACAAAACGCCAACGGCGACTGACTCTCACACACAACCTGACCGAATGTTCTTAGATAAAAAAACCTTTATACAGGGGTTTCTTATATTACAAGAGAAGAAAACTTAGACCGGGTTTAAATTAATTATTTTGAGAATATAATACAAATTTCTCTTGATTTACTCGAAGCTTGGAATATACTCTTCTTAACTAAATAAATAAAAATTGTATTACGAGGAAGAATTGCATATCTATGTACATAATTATGCAATTCTTCCTCTACAATGACATGTGCAAAATAGGCGGCAAAACTTTGTATGAGTTTTATAGTGAAAACAAAATTGCAGGCAGTATCCGAATAAATATTTTAAGGAACTATCAAATAGATCGGACCTACCAACCTAATAACTGCGATTAACAAAAACCATTGCAAAAGAATTTTTAAATGTAAATACAAAAATTGTGTCAGTAGATACTCATTCCTTTAAAGAATTTTAAAGCTGAGCCACTTTGGTTACTACAAAGGATTGCGAAACAACCGGAGCACTCATTAATAAATCACAATTCCTCAGCGACAAATTAAGCCTTTTTCGGATTGGCAATAAAACAACGGATCCCCTTAAAAGAGACTTAGGAAGGCAATATTAAAATCACAAAAGACAAAGAGCGGACCGACGCGAAGTATCAAACGTAATAAATAATTCCAACGCCTCGACAAATGAGGTCATGTGTTTCTCCTTTACGTTTTTTCTTTGACTTCCCGCGGGATCATGTGTCTTCTATTTCCGTTTGAATGTATCGAGCGATTTGCTTCTTTAAATTTAGAACATGTTCGCTGTTTAGTATATTGCGCCTTTGGGGACCATTAAATTCGGGAGCGAAGGCAGATGTCAACTCGGCACATCTGGCAATTGATAAAAAGATAATTATTTCCTTGGATCAGCAAACATTCAAATTTTACGAAAATATTTCAGTCTCTCAATAAACAAATTTAATAATAAGTGATGACCCTGCAGTTCAGCTGGTAACCCTGACCACAGATCTAAATTTATTTGACAGGTAAATGTTTGTTCGTGGGTAGCGATTGTTTGAGATGTTTGTGTTTATGAATATTCATGCCGCCGCGCCGTCTGTGACACGATGAATCCAAAGGGGTGTGAGTGTGTGAATACATATTTATTTACTTAGTGAATGAGTAATTGTTATCTAATATAAAGATTCCTCATGTAGGTAATAAGTACTCGTAGTAGAGCCTAGAGTTCGCCCGGGGTACGTGTAGTACTCTCGCCCGCTATGGTACTTAGTATTATTTCTACCGTGTAGTGATTGTTTTAACAGCAATAATTGTGTTCCGATTAGAAAGGTGTGGAGCCGGTTACACTTTTTAGAGGCGACTATCTCAGTCCTCAAATGGTAGCAACGCATCTGTGGACTAATGTCCACGGGCAATGTTGACCATTTACCATCAAGTGGCTTGGCTGCTCATTAATTAATACTCGTAAAAACCTTTTTATTCTTGTTTAAAAAGTAGTTATTTTTTTCCATTCTGTTCTATAATTAATAAAACCGTAAAACGTATTTCTACTTCTGTCAGTATAATGGAAATATCCAAGGTTAATTATCCATTAACATCACAGGATTTTATGTTGCAAACACAAATTAAACAAGATAAAAGACCGCGTGACGCCGCTAACCACAAACTATTTGTTCAAACCTAAGTTCCTACGAGTATTATTTCTTTACGAGGTCGCTGTTCAAACGAAGTAGTAAATGATCCATTAACTTATCCTTTTGTACTCCGACCTATTTAAACCTGGTTAAAAGAAAACATGATCATGGTCTCGAAATCGCATTTGGAACAGTTCGAATAGGAACAATCTTCACCTTGGAAATACGATTGTGAGCTCGTAATGAAAATGAAATAAACACGTCGGCTACAAGTGTTGTCAGAATCTTAGGTGTGCATGTGGTAGAAAGTATACGTTCAGACGACGTATTTGATGTGCATTTTCAATTATGCTGATTTTGGGATGTGGAGGGCTCTACCTCCCTCTATCTCCCCTGCTCAGGTGCACATTTCTATCTGTTGTTCAACAGACGAGGCTGTTCTTCTATTAGCTTCAGATCCCTTCTGCTGGTTATCACTGGGCCCTTTCATCTCTAACATCAGTCGTGGACTCGTGCATCATTACTGAGGATCGCGACTTTTGGAGCTTCGGTTTCTTTGCCTATTGTCTTCAATTTTGCCTGTCACCGTGAATTTCGCCGTATTAATTGACTATCTACTTAATTTCAACTCGAGCATGGTTGTGTAGACTTTTATCCTATCAAAGCGGGCTGGCCAACTGATGATAATCGCTGCCTTTAACATTTACTAGCCGCGTAGATAGCTACGAAATCCTTATTACTGTTTCGTCGACTCTAAAACAGTAGCATGTTAAAAATGGTTCAAAGATGATTTCGAGACGAAAGTTTTTACCTGTAAAAATCCATAGCATTCTATAAAAGCAGAGTACACGCAGTTGTTTGTGAAAGATGCTCCAAATCTGAATATGCATACCGTAAATCTTACAACAGAATTATTTTACCAATGTGGCTCAATTTGACGTAGATGCTTTACTCAAGGTTTATGTATGGTCAAAATAATATAAAGATAATATGAATATTGAAAATTCTATGAAGGCCGCGACTGTGAAATGCAATAACTATGAAATGGAAGGTCGTAAAGAATCGCTTACACAAATACACATAGATGTATTGAACCAATAAATATAACTATATGTTCGAATGAGTCACTGTTGAGAAAAAATTTCCTTGACTACTTGTTAATAAGTAACGGTAAATCATAGGTACCTACTATACATTGAAATGTTCTACTTGAAATCTTTTAACAAGCGAACGAACGGTATCTAGCTGGAGTATGGACTACAAATAACTAATAGGACTAACTATCACTAACAGTGCCTGCCCCAGTCCTAATACATACTGACTAACAAACTAACTAACTAATGTTCTAACACCGTCTGCTAACCATCCTAACTGTAAAAGCCATCAGTTTTCATGAGCGGCAGCAGAAGGATGGTTCTGCATACTCGTTTGCGACATTATTTTATAAAAAAAAACGACGTCATTCACAAATATAAGATAAAAATACAATTATGACGATGCTGAGTATTGAGTAGTTATTAATCTTTAAGTAGAACTAGATAGAGAGATACTGCTATAATTATACTGAAATAAAATAAAAGTCAATTAAATCTACTAATAAGTTAACCTACTTAATTCTCTAAGGTTTTAGGTGGACTAAGTCTACGGCACTTTGGAACTATTTGTTGGAATTTTTGCCTGTCTATTTAAAGCACTGTCACCCTACAACGTAAAACAAATTTTTGATTGAACTTTGGGCTCTGGGGAGCGGAACCAGAGACCAGCAGCAGAGACCTGCATGTAATGGATTACAGTGATGACGCTTATCTAATCTAATACCTTTAAACGAGCAATTCTTGTATATAATTGGAATCTCGGAATCGGCTCCAACAATTTTCATGAAATTTAGTATATAGGGGGTTTTGGGGGCGATAAATCGATCTAGCTAGGAATCATTTTTAGAAAATGTCATTTTATTCGTGTTTTTGTAGTCCCAATTTAAACTGAAAAATATGACTCTTCCTGATATCTATTGGCGAATAATAATACTTTTTTGTGAGCAACTAATTGCTTTAACGACACAACAGTAGATGGCGTTGTTAAGTAACACGAAGTCAAAAAACACAATTTATGAAAAAAAACCGAGCAAAGCTCGGTCATTCAGATATTATCTATTATGGAAAACGTATCAATAAAAAATTTCTACTCAAAACAACTGTTTATTACAAATCAATCACAACCGCCTCCCATTATAAACTCTACTATCTGGGTCAGAAAGGTCATACATATAATAGAAGTTTGTTCAATGCAACATCTGTAATAACCTGAAGCTTGACAGAATTATGATCCCGGTTGAGTGATATGTTTATTTCAGTGTTCCTGTGGGTTCGATCTGTTTTGTTAACGATATATGGATGCTGTTATTGAAACAAATACGCGCGAAGTATGTTGCGTAAATATTTCAATGTTTGATTCCAATTTACACATCCGACTGTAACACTAGGGATAACGTATTGCACGGACATGTTATTTAGGTAGCTCACTGATTCGAAAGGAGACCGTCCATTTACGTCTTATTGTTGTGTATTCATATAAAATCAAACAACAGAGAAAATACAGAGATTTTCGTAAAAAAATAATCATAAACCAAGTCATTTGTTTTATGAAGCAAGAAGAATATAAAAATGATGCCTATTAATTCGTACGGTCACTGCCCGAATATTTATTTATCAATATGTATTTATTGAAATATGTGTTTTAAAATACATAGGAAAGCAAGACGCCATATTATAATTCACCGTCTCCATTGTTTCCATTTTCAATATTTATATTTATATTTATACCACCTAAAACAAAAATTAATTCAGCAGATTCAAATCAAAAGTTTCAGGTTAAAATCCACAGACTCCTCTTGAGTTTTGAAGTCTAATGTATTAGAAATATTACCATTTGATATGCACAATGCACAAAATTTTGATGAGACTTGGAAGCTTGAAAGCTCTTTGTAAGATTGGCTGCCCGTTGCCCATTCTGTGGAACAACGGACAAACCTTTGAGTCCCAGTTCCTCCTGTTGAAAGTCACTAGGCTTCGTACTATAATACAGTACAATTATTGTACTGTACTGTTATTAGCTATTCGTCGATATAGTGAAATGGTTTTATACCTAACATTTTTTAATCTTTTTACCATGATTAGGTATATCAAGAATTAATTTTTCTAAGAGCTTGGTTGATGGCTTGTCTGCTTCCTTGTCGACAAGATACATCAACAGAAGGTGTAACTTTTATCCAACTGATATGAAATGTATGACGTGAATCACCAATCTGTCTAATATAATTTTGGTTCGGATTCAACATGGCGTATCAAGATAACTTATTATCATTCTTGCGGATGATTTCCGCGTCGGTCGTAATTGGATTGACAGAATTTGGTCAGCTGAAACTAATACCATCGTAATATCGTAAAAGTAAATAATATTATAATCAACATCATCAATATACGAGTATTATATAAAACTCTTCTGTTTGAGTGAGTGACAGACAACGTACAGCCGAAACTACTGAATCCAAGAAGCTGAAATTTGGCATGTATGTTCCTCAGTTTATCCAAACTGAAACTTTTTATTTCTTCAATGAATTCATTTGAAACTTTGTACATACTCGTAATTATATAGGTTCCTCAAGTAACGCAAGTGAGAACTAAGAAAGGATTTTTGCAAATTGGCGTGCGAAGCTGCGTGGGAAAGCTAGTACTCAATCTCTCATTCATAACTTTAATATCTTTTGACATATTACCTAAACATTAACATTCAGCTTAAACGGTTTAAACTATAAGCGTTTACTTTGTACAGTATTTCTTTTAATAAATGATTTAAATAGAGGTATAAAGTAGAAAAAAGTTTGTAGGAAGATTTCCTATTAGTTTTTTTCAAATATTTAAATATTTTGCAGAATACCAAAAGTTGAGCCACTTGCTGTTATTATAACTTAATGCGGGTTCCTTTTTTGCTCGCAAAGCATCGGTGATGTACTTAGTGTTACTGAGGTGCATAGTCGCCAATGATCATTTTATTATAAGGTGGCTTATCAACTCTTTTGTCGACCATTTACGTAATAATTAAATTAAAAAAAAAACCGACAAAATAATGCAAACTCAAGTCTTATATGGTTTTGCCATAGATATTATTGTCAGAACTGGACCATATTTGAAATGGGATCACACGGGAAACATCAGTTTTCAAATAAAAAAAGATCATTAAAATCGGTTCATCCAGTCGAAAGTTCTGAAGTAACAAACATAAAAAAATAAAAATAAATACTGTAGAATTGAGAACCTCATTCTTCTTTGAAGTTAGTTAAAAAAGTACAATGGTTAGTAGTTATACCATCATTACATTGGTAAGTCGCATCATTTCGATCTTCAATATAAAACAGAACTACAATTTACGAAAAAATAAAAATAAAATAGTATTTCTTGTCAAAATCTGAGAAGCCATCATAAAGTCAACATGCAATTCTTAGAATGAAAGGATGATTTATCTTAAAACGTCAAGCAGTTTCGACTTTCAGCAGCTTATAGCGTCAGAAATATCAACACACAATAAAACCTTATTTCAGACGAGAAAATCTTTTCGTTATCTCCAGCATCTATTTCTCACTGTACTGAACCACTTGTCTACTTGTATGAGAACATTCACATACTTGATTTCGCTGGAACATCTTTATAGCCGTTTTATAGAGGAAGACTGAATATTACTTTAAGTGTTCTCGCTTCAAAATGTTTCATATACACTTGTTTATTGCAGTTACTTCTGAAGTGTAGTAACACAGGTTTCAGGTTTCCAGGTTTGAATTTCAGCATCGTCATCATTTGGTATCGGTTTGAGTTGTTAAAGTATCTAGAAATGTTTGAAATTAGAAGCATATTAGAAATTTTGCGTCACAAAGTTTTCGTCGGATCTGCTTAAAAATTACTGTTCGGCCTGTTAAAGATTTTTAAACGTAGGCCTCAAAACGCTAAATGTTTAATTTTATAACTTCTAAAATTAATTCAGTGAAAAGTATAAGTCTTTATTTTGTCACAAGGGAAGAGCATATTAAATAAGGGAACTTATTAGCCTCTCTGGGGAATGTTTCGAATTATGTTGATATTTTATAAGATATATCCGTGATCTAATGTGATCGACCCTAACATTTTTACTGTGGGTAACATTTTTACTGTGGGCTGATAAACAAGTAAAGGAACCACCTGATTGTAAGCGATCACAGTCACAAAAGACTTCAGTAACCCAAAGACATCACCGATGCCTTGTCGGCAACAAAGAAACAGCTCGGAAATTATTTTACCCGATATTATAACAGTTATTGATAACCACGTTATTAACACTAAAAATAGCATTTCATAAAATTCTCATCCACTATAGCGATTTCACAAAAAACGGTTATTAAAAATTCTATTAACTTTAAAACGTAATAAAAATATAGCGTTATAAAATTCCCAAAGCTCGGGGACAGTTGCAGACTCCTCTCTTTTCTCTCGGAAATAGACGTTGAAATATAAAAGAATGTGTAAAACAAGACTCTCTATAGTTTTATGAGCGCTCTCTGGCAACAATCGAGGCGAGAATAAATAAAGGGAAAAATAAAAACAGAGTATATGTACCATTTAAAGTCGCTCAAGCCAAACGAATAATGAATATTACAACTGGCGTGGCGCAAACGCCAAATTGCTGACTTGTACAATTTGAGATGAGTTGTAAATAGTTAAATTTATTGTAGGAAGGTTTTAAAATGGTTAAAAATGTTATAGCTTTATGATTATGTATTTTTGTGAAATTAACCTTGCCTTTGAAATTTTTTTTATTTCAGATTATGATCAGATTAATACGAATGAACCACTAAATGCATTTATTGATTGAAATTTTATTATCAATTAACAATTATCTTGAAAAAATCGTGAAGTATTACTTACGTGAACTTATTATCGTAAAATAAATCTTTATGCTGAATATAATAACTTAGGTTCATAGTACCCGGCAATTTTTGTGTTTCAAAATAGCCAACGCAAGCTAAGCAAGTAAACTATTTTGTGTTTCAAAATAGCCAACGAACTGCTAGCTTTGTCTACCCTAACATTGTTTATACTTCGTAATATCGGAAAAAAGCGATACACCCGTTTAAAACTATGTAGATGGTTGTAAAAAGTTAATAAAAACTGCAGTTATTCCGCTTGTTACTCGCAGCGTTTAAACACGATAAAGGTGATACCACATTGTTGTGCAGAGAGTGATCCTGATACTTCTGTGTTGAAAATTTACACGGTTTTTAATTGTTACGGGCACGTACATTGTTTGTACTTTATACTGATATTTCAACACAATTACATTGGATATTCAAGGAGTGCGTACAGTTGCGAGGAGAAAATAAAAGCGTGTAAACATAAATAATTTATTTATGATAGATAATAATTATGTGGTCCAGTTATATGTATAGGAGTACTTAATAACACAATGATAATACACGTATTATAATATATTTATAATAACGTGAATGAGTTTACATTTACAAGTTAATTCTTATTAAGAATTAACTCGCAAATGTACACTAAAGTATTGTTTCTGAAAATAGTATTTTATTCACCCGCCCCACGCCGCGCCGCGCCGCTCACCACCTCATTGCGGTCTTAGTTTTTCTTTATTTCTAAAACAGTAGCGACAGTTTCTTGTGAACCAACTGACGGACGATCTTGTTTACAAACCATTTCGTAAAAACTAATGGCTCATTTTGTCACATACCTAACTCTGTAACTTGTTATAAATCCTTGTGAAGGATGAATCATTATAATGAATCAACGTATCCGAGATTAAGTGATAAATCGACTAGCTGTTATATTAATATTTCACTTTCGCAGATTAACTGTAGAACATAAATAACATGTTATATATGTTGTGTTATTTCAACGAATTTTAATGCCGTCGTTAAAATGTTAGTCGTCGCAAAGATAAATTTGAATAATAATTAAAGCAATGTGATGTGAGCACATCTTTATCTTAAGTTAAATCTCTATAAATTCTGTTATCTGGAAGTTATAAAAGTATAGTACCAATATATTTTTTTAAGAAGAAGATTAGTAATGGAGTAAGTAGAAGAATTGCTTATTGATGAAGTTATTGAAATCACAACATTTGAATTAGCCTAAATCGGTATCGAAGATTAATGTAATATCTTCCTACACCAATTTTAAGCAATGTAAATTCTACGTTCTTGTCTATAGTTATTTTGGAAACAAGCAATATGTTGTATTTATATTAGGTATTTAGTACTACATAATATTTATGTTTCTTTTATGTCTGTTTTTGTAAGAAAACCTGCATGTCTTATACAATAATATTAGTAGGTACGATAATTGCACAACAATATAAGTACAATAATATTAGTAATGATGTTAAATCTCGACAAAGATTTGGTATAAAAATGTGATTATCATAATACCTGCAATAACTATTAGAGATAATCACCAAAATTTAAAAACCTTTATTTAGAACAGATAAAGGCAGTAAAAAATATTTTTGAGCTGAACCATAAATATCCAAGATACTTATACGAGCTTAGATAAACCAAAACAGTGGCCACGGTAACAAGCTACTGCGATTCCAGACATATCCCGACACCCGGTATCCAACCGAAACAGCCATAAACGCGACAAATTTGTACGCGAGAACCTATAAATTATTGTTCATTAAAACTTAGTGAGAACCAAATTTGAGTTTTGTTTACTTAAAAGTGGACTCTAAGCCTAACGGCGAACGACGGAAGAAGGTAAATCCCACCTAAAAATATTTTCCACGTGAATTCTGCTAGAGTGGATTTCTTTAATACTGATTCCACTTATTTTTAACATCGGAGACGTATTACTAAACGAATTGCGAAAACTATGGAGGTACATAACATTATGTGTTACCAAATATTACCAGCGTTCCATTTACTTCACACATATTTATTATTGGTATAAAACAAATTTTAAATAAAAATATAAACTCCGGTCCTACCTGTGAAAACTTTCACGAATTTAGTATCACTTGATAGTTGTGATCATTTATGTATTTAAGATCTATTGGTTGAACAACCAGAAGTGTTTAGTTGTAGTTCTATTATGGATCTTCGATTATGGGTTCGGTTCTTCAAATTAAGGTCTGTTCGCGTTATCCCCTAAGGTTATGGGTAGCAAAAAATATCTCTCTATGTAACGGCCCAGATACCGCGGCTATAGCGAAAGATCTGACTGTCTAAGTAGGCGATATTGTTTCACCTTATATTTTCACGGAATAAAGTACGCGTTCGCGTTTCGCTAGCCATAGCGTTGGCGATATTCGCTAAGGCCTGCACACAATAAATAAGCATTACCTACTCGGAAAGTGCTTTCTACCCACATCGACAGCGCCTACCGCGTATATATCTGGATAGATCTCTAGCTGCATTACAACAAAACTTAAACATAATAACTTCAGGAACAATTCTACGCTCCATAGTTTTATTGTTCTCGTGCCGCTAGTAACTAATTTAATGAACCTGGATTCGTTAGATTTATACTTGTGAGAGCAAAACAAGCAAATTCATGTTAAGATTTTGTCGTTACGAGTATATAATATAAAGCTTTTGTGAACACATTTGCATGATGGTTTCATTTGGTGAGATCCTGTATGTAACATGTTTATGTAACCATGTATAATACCTACTACAAAAGTATGAAAGTAGACAGTATGTTCGGTAAGAAGTCCTTCCGTCATTTACAAATACTTACCTTCAGGATTAGTAGCCATCTATAATTGCCATAACCTCGTCTGGTGTTTCTGTTGTTATCTGGTGTCTGTTGTTTCGCATGAATGAAGCTCCCTATCGAATATTAATTTAGTTATATTATCAAGAATATTTCACGTCCAGTGTTCAGATCTCTGTTTTTATTCAGCGTGTGTTTTCTACTTATTAGTATTACCTTCTGCTCGAGCGAATCTTTGCGGGAACTTTTATTTTGTTCTGAGAACTTTGGGCTGTGTGCTCGTGACACATGTTTTTCCGTTTTTTGCATAGAAAAAAAAATTAGAGGCGGCCATCACTACGTAATTGAAGTGTCAAAAGTTATCTGATTTTACTTGCAAAACTCGCGGAGATATGAAATTTTTCGCGCGAGCGAGATCGTTTGGCGGAAAAAAAGAGAATTCGATATGAGCCGAGTGTCTGTGCAATCAGCATTCGGCCTACATTCCATTTGGTAATACATGGATATGTACACATACGTCGAGGGACTTGATAAACTGTTTTTTTAACGAATAGGCAAATGTTATCAGGTATCTCGATTAACTAGAGGCAATAAATATTGCGTTATGCGATCATGTGTCATGGGCTGTTAGGTTATCTATCTATTCTCGTGTACTGGTCGTAGCGAGTCCTGCTGAATAATGAAGCTCCAGGCCCCTGTTGTTGAAGGTTTCTAAAATTTGTACCGCCCAGCTTTACAAAAAAGTTATTTTATCTGCCTGAACCGCTAATCTCCTACAACTAATATCAACGACAAAACGATTTTCAATTGGAGTTTTGCACAACGAGTTAAAAGCACACTTGTCTTGATTCTTGACCAAGTCAGTGGGAGTGTTCAATATATTGTATTTAGCACCGAAATTACCGAGGTATTGTCATTGGAGGACTTTTATGCCCCATCAGTTGTCGGTTGTTTGTCTTTCTAACGAGACCTATGTCGGTTACTTTCGGTCGTCTAAGAACTCCATCATTAGGAATCTAAGAAAGGCCCATCTGAGGTCGAGAATCCAATGTAAGCCATAACTAAAATATGGTGACGATGAACCGAAAACAAAAATAAAATCTTGTTTGAGTTTGATTTAATATAATGGGCGTATTTTTACTTCTGACAACTATGATGGAACACCTACATAGATTATAGCCTATTGCAATAAACAGTAGATATAAATTTAGTTGAAGAGTTGCTGAAAAACTTTTATTTTATATACAGCGAAACGGGATATAAATCACTAACACTACATTTGTTTTACGACGCATACAAATATATTGCAACGGTTATACGGAGTAGAAAATATAATAGGTTTCTACATTTCTAGGAAAACTTTGAGACGACGTCGAACAATGTTTTAATACGAGAAGCTATAATATCTATTTAAAAATATATTGATTAAAGTAACAGGGTTTTTTAAGTAGAATAAAATATTCCTTATTTAGGCAACCCTGCAACTTCATCTAAGTCGCGACGTTGAGTATGCAATAAATCTAAAATTGATTCCCAATTGAAATTAACGTCCTTCCACATGATATGGAATATGATTTTAGGTTTAAAACATAATATATGTATTTTTTCATGTAGTCTACTCATGAAGGTGAGTGTTAGCTGCCCGGGTGGATAGCTAAGTCTCTAGCCCTACCTCCGAGCAGGCGCCGCCTCTTATATCTCCGTGGTCTGCGGAAGTGGAATTGTGATTAGTATTCTAGGCCGCCCCACTACGGCCAATTATATTGTAAGTAAAAATTTGAACAATTAACGTTTTACACTTCATCCAAAATGTGCGCAGTTGAGGTACTTTTCCGAAGGGCGTTCGCACTAACACCTAATTAAAAACAAAAAGCATAAAAACCGGCTGCTAAATGGTCAAACCGTTGTAACGACGTCATTATCAATGCCCTAATGAGCATTGTGGGATGCAACATGCTTCGGTTAATTGTAGATCAAACATCACAATGGAAACGAGGCCTCATTGCCGTGTGAACATTGTTTGTACATAATGTCTAATTTTGCAATTTGTTGGCCAGTGGCTCGAGCCTTTGAACTTGCAGTGTTTGTTTGTTTGAATCATAAATTTATTATTTTATTGATGTATGTACCGATTTACTGCTAATACTTTCAACCTTACAAGCAAAATAATATCCAGTACCTATTGAGCTTTTACAGAAAATTTCTGCGTCAAAGAGAAAAGGTAATAGTGCATTGATAGTGGTTTAATATAATTATTTTATTTCATTTTTCCAATTATTTTTATGGTTAATATTTTAGCTCCTACATACTCGTATATCAGCGTGCTCTTGATATAATCACAGTGTAAGCCTTGGTAGTATTATTTTGTGTTATTGAATATATATTATGTACAATCGTATTTTACTGGAGTAAACTCAATATTATCTTAGCTCTTTAGGTATTTATTATCAAGGCTCTAAGCTCAGGTAGTCTTTATTACAATTTTATCTTAGAGTCGAGAGGAAAATTTGCTGATAAGTCCACGGAAAATTCCTTGATTGAATTTGAATCTACAGTTTAAAAAAAGTTTTGTATGCATGTAAATAAAATTCTCGGATTCTAATATCAACCCGTTCATCCTTCTCATTAAAACAATAATGTCAGATAATCCCTATTTCATTGCGGGCGAGTAAAGAAAAAATACACAGAATGATGTATAAACGAAGAATAAAAGTAAAATGGTTATGAATAACAAAGATAAGGGGGTAATGTTTACCATTGTTACGAAGTTCTATAGACGTAGCGTCATTAATATTAGATCCTTATTTCTGACAGCGAGCATATTTGAAGGTAGTATTGTTTTCGGAAGTTGATGTTTTTTCCTTAGCTACGAGTATGTGTATAAACAGGACTTAGAAAATCGGAGTCAATATCTATTTTATTCTTCTTATTTTACTTGTAAAGTGTTAAAATTTTGTTTGTAGGTATAAACATTTTTTGTAGGTATTTATTAATCATAATCATAATTTACTTTAAATCATAAATACAAATAACACTTCTTCAATTTTTAAATGTTTTATTTTATTTATATATGTACTTACTTAAATTTTAAATCATATTTTCTGATGTTGAATTCCAAAGCCTAGAATAGACGTATTTGCCTTCAATTTCAAGTATTAAATAATTAAATCTTTTAGATATCTTAAAGTAGTAAAATCGAGTAGCAAACTCGTTAACAAACCCGGTTGCCCTCTACTCACAAAATCAGATGAATCCTGTTCGTTTTCGTAGAAAAGTAGAAGTAGCTGTATTAAATTTCAGTACAAGTAACTAACCACTGGTGGCCAGCAGCTAGCGCCATTACTATCCCCAACTAAAGCCACAACAGGTAACTCCCGCTTTGCAAGGGCTGTGCAGTAATAATGCGCGGCGGTAAATATTAGCGCAGCCCTAGACTGCCTCATTGACGCAATGACTGAGGTCTGACTTTTTATAAGCCCCGTCGGTTAATAAGCGTTTTCAATGCAACGAACAAGGTACGGTTAAATAAATACGCGCTTACACAACGACACATCTATACTTAAAATAAAACTATAACGGAGTAAAATATGTACGTACCTGTACATTTCATATTGTTGAGATATTTAAGCATAAGCAGTGATAACCTAGTGGTTTAAACGTTGAACTGCCGAACAGGAGTTCAAATGGGTTCGAATCGTAGGATTCGAACCCATTATTTCTCAAAAATTACAGGTGCATGTAGATGCACCTGTAATTTTTGAGAAATAATTATGTTCGTAATAATTATTGTTCTCAAAGGTGTGTGAAGTCCGCCAATCCGCACTTGGCCAGCGTGGTGGACTATGGCCTATACCCCTCTCATTGTGAGAGGAGACCCGTGCCCAGCAGTGGGACAGTTATGGGTTATGATGATGATGATGAATTATGTGCGTATTAGAAATTAATTATTACTTGTTCCGGTAAATAAAAAGACGGTGAGAAAATCTGCACATCTGCGAATAGTCCAGAACATAGTTCTGTTCTTTTTCTTTGTTTGAACTTTGAATCTTCAATACAATCTGATTGTCTAGCTTATAAACCATATATTTTTATTTAACAGAGAAACAAACAAGCAAAAATAAAACATTTGATTGGATTGGATTGCTTTAGGGGTTCACAAACGAATTTTTGTTGATATTTGTGCATCTTCTCCAAATTGACAACCTGTTGTTTTAATTTCCGGTACCCATCTAGGGTTCCGTAGATTTCATACCACATAAAACAACCAGGGTTGACTGATAAAGAATGCCATTGGGCATTAAGTCCGCCCATTGTAATTCCGAGCATTAGGTTTTTGAATAAAGAGTGAAATAATAAACCAGTTCGTTTCGTCAAACAATACTTAATAGTAAACTATTTTATTTTTATCTGTAAATATATGGCTCTGGGTAGATAGATAAAAATAACGAAAAAAAAATAATCATGTAATCGAAGAATAGTAGTAGGTAAGAATAGTAGTGGGTAGTAAGGGTATTAGATGTTATTTTTTTTTTTTTGAAGTATTCTCAGCTTTTGATCGTCACGTTCACCACTCGGACAGGTTCTAAAGCGTTCTGAATTAAGTGGAAGCCCGTTGTCTTCTTCAGGTCCTCAGTCCACCTGGTTGGGGGGTGTCCTATGCTCCTTTTCCAAGATGGGGCCTGCATTCGAGGATAAATTCCTTAAGATTTTCTTAAACATACTGACAAAGTAACAAGGCTTGTACGGAACTTTATTACTAAAATGCAGCTCACTGCTATTTTTTAATTTAGTGATTTTGAATTTCATAGTACGTAGCTCTGTTTTATTAACTGACAGTTCATACGACAAACTTTGTTCCGCGTTGTCTTTTTAGCTTTACTGTCGTTTTAAACGCGCTTATGAACTAAAAATCGCGTTTCATTTTTACAAAATTTTAAATATGGCTTTTAAGCTTAAAACGTATCAACTTCTTGTCTGGATATAAGGTTAAATATCCTAGTAACGTTGGACTCGGGAACAGAAGGCCCTGGGTTTAAATCCTGCACGCACTTCTCATTTCTTTGGTAAAACATCGTGAGAAGGTGAAAACGATCAGACAAGCTATCTGAGTTTAAGTGGTCACCGACACCTATGGACATCAGTATCACCAAAACCTTCACGGATAGGTACGTTGCATGGTAACCATTGTGCCATAAGGTCGTCGTAACTTAACGTAAACCATGTGACCGTTTTAACTTATCGTTATCTTAGAAGAATGAACCCATAAATTTTAGTACATTACGCGTACTCACGACATGCTGGTATAATATTTAAGTATGATGATATTTCAACTCAGTATTATGGATTATAGTCACGGTTTAACTATAGAAGTAAAAACCTTTAGAATATTAAGTAAAAACTGAAATATTCTAGCGACATCTGTGATGTAACGGGTGAACTAATGCTGGTAGTGTACGTAGTACATTCAATCAATGATGTTACTTATGTAGTAAAAAAGTGCGTACAGTAGTATAATGACGCTGACAATTATTTTTGGGTGGTTAGGGGACTAATTAAAAACCCTCTCGGCCTCCTCAATCACGAGAGCCTTGCCAACAATAACCCGCGAATGAACTTAAGTTGTAATCATTAAAAAACATTTCTACTTTTCCGACAATGTTTTCTCGAGTATATAGGTTAGTATGTGTTGAAACGCGATTCAGTTCCAACTTTATAAAGACAAGAAAGTGCAGTCTCGTATCGGAACACATTTTTACCTTCTAAGGAGGCACGATAACATGAGGCAAGGGATTTTATGCTCGAAGTTTCAGGTTCGTTTGACAGTCTTACAAACTTTATTAAGGCACCTTAATTAGATACGGCTTGCGGAAACCTGATCATAGGGTTGTTTACCGACGTTTTGAATACGAGATTAGATAGGATATTGATGGCGACTATAAACATAGAAATGAGATAGACTGGGTTATGGCTTTGTTTTGCTCGTTTATCGATTCGTCATTTAGTATGAGATGTATAACGCCAAGAGCTATAGATAGATGTTTTATTAGACTGCAGAATTAACTGGTAATGAAAATTTATTAGTAACAATAATTACATTTGTGAGATTGCATTTACTAGTTAACAGCTTTCGCTTTGCTTCGAGAAACCTATTAGGAATAGGTTTGTCAAATGTTTAGACGGGATTCTTTTAATAATATGATGTTTTTTTATGAAATTTGTAAACTGATAGAATAAAAAACAAACAGGAAAATTCAAAAAAATCTGAAATTTTAAAAATCATAGTAATATGATTTATTGTGTTATTAGACATCAAGTGGGTTAGGTACTAGAGGAGACCCGCTCTGCGCTCGAAATTCGACCGTAATTCTACTGTCACATTGTAAAGGGTTACTTCACATTGACACTATGAACGTACAGATTTCAAACATCACGTCGTGTCAAGCGCCTTGTTGTATGCATTGATTAACTTAGGTATATACCTCTTTTTACTTATAATGTCATTGGGTATATAGATGTGTTTAATGTTTAATCTTTTTATTTTTATTTATTTTATTTATTTTTATTTAAATTTTCATGTACACCTTAAACTATAAAGGAAACAATATAGATTTATTTAATGTAATTCTTCAATTACGCAATTCAAACATTATTACATAAAAATATTTGCTTTGTACACTCCTTCATAATTATAATATTATTATAAACTTTAACTGTGCTAAATTTCAATCTCCTTTGTCCGCGTATTTTTTGTAAAAATGGTTACAAAGTTTTTATTTCACGTATTCATATACATAAATAGATTCTTCTTGCTTGCTTATACCTGTAACATTATGAAATGTGTAATATCCACGTCAGCATATAAATCATATTTAAATCGTCAAAATCAAATTCTTTGTTGTGTTTCCTCTTAAAACGAATTCGTTGTAGAGGAAGTGAGAAATATTTTTTGAGTTCTGAAATAACAGAAATGATTCGAACATTATTTTTAAATTTATTAGGAGTGAACATCTTAATAGAAGCAGGCCCATCAAAGACTTAACGAGAAAGTCTTTATTACAATTTTGGCTCTATTCCAGCTAGTGGATAACGAACCGCGTCCCTTACCGATGCAGTGATACTCAAAGTTAGCGTATGTTAACGTATAATTTAACAAAACAAAAATCGACTTCAAAATCCACGTAAAAAAATTGAGGATTACCCTCGATTTCCCTGGGATTCCATCATGAGCTCGTGACATGATGGCAGTGGGACCATCTCGGAAGTACGTTCTTTCATATAAAGATAAAATAATAAAAATCGGTACACAAACGACGGAGAAATCGCTGGACATACATAAAAAATATAATTGTCAAACGCATCATTTATTGAAGTCGGTTGATAAAAGTAACAAAAACATATTCTCATTCATTCAAAACTATTATATTACATACCTACGAGTATCTAATAAAAAAAAGTATGTTGTAACCACATTACTTCCAGTAAAGCTGTAAGTAGTAGATCTTTGAGAACATCTCTCACAGATGATTGATGGCATCGTCTTAGCACCTCGGTAGATTCGTCATGATTGAGTGTGGGCTTTTTGTTATATTTGATCAGCTAACCGATGGCCTGCTTGATTGGCCGCCTTCAAAGTTAATTCTTAAACAAGACTCCATTGTGTTCCTTTCTTGTCTATGGATGGTGGCATACGGTCAGCACGTTTATTAAGCCGTGTATGTAGCAATTTGTAGGACTAAGAGATTAACGTTCCTTAGTGGTAACAGTTTGTAAGAAATAGAACAGTTCTTAAAGTACTTTAAAACTATGGCTCTTGTTGTAATTATGTTAATAACCATAAGATAGTATAACTATTAATATTTATTATAAATAGAAAATATTACCTGTGGTTATATTTTTGTGTAAGTAAATAATTTAAGTATTCTTTATTTATTTGCTTCGTGTTCTTGTTAGCTATGAGTAATCAAATAGTAAGTGGAACTATTATACATGAAAATCAATAAATCATTCTTATTACACTGACACATTCAATATGCAGTAAATGTCTTCAGTTGCAAATTGTTTATGTCGAATGCTCTTGAGAAGGAAAGCTGTATAGTCAATAGATTTTTTGTTAATAAATATTTCAGTGAGCTATGATAATCTGCTTGTTACCGACAACATATTGCCAATACATCTTCCGTTGACTGATTCTAATCAATCCAAGCTGATTTAAACCATGATAAATTATGTGGCTTGACCTTTTATTTTGTACCTTCTTTAAAATAATTTTAAAAGTTCAAAACAACTTATCCAATTTGCTATCCATCATTATTTGATCTTCTTTAATGTATTCCTGCTGATTCTACTTCGATAAATGAGTTGTCTCTCTTCCTGTTCAATGACCTTTTCTATTTTATATCTTCTTCAAAACTTGTTTTTAGTTCATGATTAGTTGTACAATTGAGTTGTCATGAATAAACCATTAATTACTACTCTTGTCTGCCCCGTCTCTCTTGAGGCGTAAATTAGTACGTACATTGTTTTGTATTGAAACACCTAATAACACCTTGCTTTAGAAGATGGAATGTAGTTTTTATTTAATCTTATTTTATCAGCTATGATAAACATGATAATGAAAGCCCTTTAATTTCGTACAGATTGCGATTTAAAAACAAGATAATAATTCATAGTAGGCACTGTTTTTACCCATGAAAACAGAAGAATTTTAAGAATTTGAAATAATTTTAAGTACTTTAATTAACAAAATATGAAATCAAGACATTTTCTCTTTAACATTTATATCTATTACCCAAATATACTATAATTGTAACCAACTCACTTAATGTCGAATCGTTCAAAAACACAAACATCTCAGTGAGAAAGCTAAAAGCTATCCATTAAATAAATATAAACCCCCAATCCAATCAACGCGAATCAGTGCCTAAGAGCCGTCGCAAATCTCTGTTAACGTTGAAACGCTCGGAAAACCAATAAAAATAGTCAGAAATCAATACTAAATAATAGCAGGCCATTCGGAAAGTTAGCTTTGGAGCTGGGAGCTTGCTGGCTTTGTTTGATTGATTGCAACACAAACAGATTTTTTATTCCATCACAGTTGTTTGCGTATCCGACGTGCCCCAAGCCCCTTTTGTTACCTACCCTTACGGCATTAGTGTACCTTGGGTTCTTTCATATTTTGTGAAAGTATACAGTTGGTGTATTTTGTGTATTTGAAGATGAAATAATGTGAACAGACAAACCTATACGATTATTTAATTTTATTTATGGTAATAGGCACCTACCTACATATAAGAAAGGCGTAAGATACTGTTAATTTATCAAGGATTTTTTGTTGATTTTTAACGACACAGTAAAAAAAACATGAAAAATATTTTTTACGAACGAAAACGATGAAATGAAATGAAAAACGATTTAATTTTTATTTCATAATGTTGAATTTCGAAGAAGTATTCAACATATTATCCTTCCCTCATTGGGTACAACTTCAAGCTCTTCCCATCCAGTGTATAAGAACAGTTGAGACAAACAAGTACACAGGTAATTGATTCCATAAATGTTTCATGTTTAATGTACCGAACCCTAAAATCAATGTAAAAACAGACAAGCGACATAGAAACCGTCCAGTAGATTAGAGAAGTGGAATAAACACGCTGTTCTTAGACTAGATTTTATACAAAAAACTCATTATCTCGTCATTTGATAAATTATGTAAACAAAATGAGATCACATTTGCATCACCGTCTAAGAATCTCCGCTATCCGTCGACGAAGGGGCAATTAAGAAATTTATTGTAACAGCTATCTAGGGCGGTCGTTACACTAACGACAGTTAATTCAGCATGTTCAACGAAACCGAATTAGGTTAACCTGGCTGTTTCACTAGTTTAATGAAGCTGGGAAAATAACATAATAAATAACAAATATTGAAGGTTTAGTTAAAACTGGTAACCCGATTCGCTTCGGGAAACGTGATCATGTTAACAAATTGAAACTTTAAAATACTTGGTATTTTACGTGTTTCACAGCTTTTTCATGTTTATACTATTTTCCCCTTAGATTTATTGATCTATGTGTTGGTAAAACAGCAATAAAATTTATGCACTTGGTTTTTAAATTATTTCATTCAAGCAAACAGACAGAAAAGCTATTGCTATGTAAGTAATGTTTATTTATTTAATGTTTATTGTAAACCTTAAAAATAAGGGTGTACAATGGGCAGACTTAATGCCTAATGGCATTCTCTACTAGTCAACCCAGGTTGTTAGGGAGATGTTTAGCAGTTTAAATAACAAGAAGTTTGCCAATTTGGTTATTTATAAATTGGTCTTGCAGTGCAGTGCAGGTAACTGTACAGTATATTAAACAAATACTAAAATTGAATAGCGTATCGCGTGCATCACAACACTCGAAATATTTTTCCCCTACGCCCTAATATAAGTAAAAACCAGCATACTTGTAGTTGTTTATGCGTTATTAAATGAATGCAAAGTACCACATCCTGGAGCATAAAAACAAGCTGTGCCAATTGTTTAATATGCCAAACTTAATCAATAACTACTTAGGGCAACGCATTGTATTGTCTTACAGTTGGTCATTGGCCAAGAATTCTGCATAACAAGGTCTTAACACAAGTAGCCCATTATAATAACAATGATAGCCCGATTTACAATTGAACTGCTTCAATGCACAATTCACGACTGCCGCAATAACATGCCATAAATGCCTTATGTACGCTAAAATATACGAACATAATGTATAAAAAATAATAATAAAACGTAAAAACTGAGAAACGGACATTATTAAAATCGATCCGCAAGTCGCGACGAGCGCTCACATCGAGAAGGGCTACGTATAAAGATGATTTGTTTAAAATGCTGCAACCACAGGCCGTGTGATGAATATCGCGGCCGTATATTGAAATAATGATCCCGCCTTGCACTGCATTCAATGGCATTTTGCATACAATATGGTAGATGGATTTATATTAAAATATGGCAAACGTCAGTGCCGGTTGCTCACGATAAATTATTCATTGCACACAGTCAATTTTCGTTCAAGATAAACAGAAGTACGGGTATATCAAATCCACGGACGATGTAAGGTACACGTTCATAAATATTCAGATTACATATTGTTGTTCCCGGTTTGTCGGTAATTAGATCGCCCACGAAAGGAAGCTCTTTAATCAGTTAGTAGCGACAAAGTTTGTAATAAATTACCTATACAGCGATACTACAAGCTCCCATTCTGTTTCATATGTAGGCTCATTAGAGTTGTCGTGTATTAACGTGATTTTTATTTGTGAAGTTCATTATTGTGTTACCTGACTAACAGTACGTATAGGAACACGCATGAATTATTTAGACGCATTACTTAAAGTTTAGTACCCAACTAATTTTAATAATTCGAGATTCAATTGTTATTAGTAATTTTTATACCATTTTTTTTACCAATTAGATCAATAAACACATACACACAGTTTTAAAAAAGCTGCCAAGTTAAATGAACTAAAGTACCTATGTGTTGTTTGTATACAAATTAACTAACTGAGTGATGATTTAACGAGAATTTCATACATTACTATTTATATTATTGTCATGGGTTCGTGACATGGGTACAAACTATGTAACAATTTGTACGTCTGAATTTCACAACAGTCGTACGTAAATACTTACCACGAAGTAATATGAACAGTCGAACAATGACAAGGGAACATATTATAATCACTGTGGCTAACATACATATTTAATAATAATAATAAATAAACGCGAACAGACGCATACTCCACTAGGATTCTTTGTGTCGCGGATGGCATGGACAACACAAATCACAAGCACCCATGACATGAGAACAATCATTTATCTATCCCATAAATATCTGCCCCGGTCGGGAATCGAATCCGAGACCCTTCGTTTCGCAAGCAGAGCCATCCAACTAGGCTACAGGTAACTAATTTACAATGTCAATCATTTCTGTACTCCTCACCTTCGACTTGAAAGAGCACATCTATTAAAAAATAAGAACTGATGGCAGAATGTTGCTCTCGCCTCTGATTAAAATTGTTGATCGTTACACGGTAAGAACAACTTACGGCAAGTTTTACTAGTTGCATGACGGATGTCGTACATGAACTTAGTACTCATACAATTCATATCCCTAACTCATAAATCAAGCCAGTGCCCGATCAAAGCTGACAAGATCCCGCGCGTATGACCACTCCTCTAAGGCACTTGCTCCACCACTTGATGACAACCACGGAATACAGAGAGAAGAAAAGAAAGAAAGAAAAGAAGAACTTCTCTCTGTATTCCGTGATGACAACGTACATAGCCACGTACTTTATTTACCAGTGTCTGTGTGCATGTGTTGTTCTTATTAAATTAACGTATTCTATATATTAATTTATATATTGGATATGACGCATCAAGAATATCAAGATGGAATATTGGGATGGATGGAATATTTTTTAAACGTTTATATACTTTGTGGTACAGTGTTCTGCATAATACACAGAAAGGAGTAAAGCAAGGTGCCAGTATCTGGCGGAGAATCATTCTTTCTTTTTTCTTTTAAATCTAGCTTTTAATTTAGAATATGTTTGCAACATGCACTGTAGACTTGCAAACTCTTTTTAATGTACAGTAACTCCATCGGTGTGATTAAATTAAGGTAGATTCTATTCTGCTTCCAGTCTTCTTTATTGGCCAACAGTGATTCAGTGATGCCTTTAGTTGTTCTGGATATTTATGGGCTACGTAGACCTATTACCATCAAGTGGCTCTTCTGATTTGGTAGCTGTTTACATAAAAAAGTCTTTTTTGGCTTCGAAATTGTAAATGTACGAAATAGCATAACGACTATGAACATATATGTATAGCTAATTATTCCGAAGATTCCTTTACGCCTCATATCACAAGATTGTAGCTTATCGCTTGTAGTTTATAAAGTTGTGGTAAAACACGTCGTTAACTAACTTCTCCCGAACTATAAGTGTTTGCTGGATGAATAGCAATAAAAACTTTATTACTTACTAAAGCTTTCACGTAAATAAAATCGAGCTATCTGTGGCACGAATTTATGAACTTTCCTGAAAGGATCACGAATATGTAACGATTGCAAATAAAGCAATGAAGTAAATCATATCATCATACATAGTTACTGTTATGACGACCAATCAGTACCTGGCCAGCGTGGTAGATAATGGCTTGTAGCCGCACATTGTGAGTGGAGTCTTAGCCCAGTAATGGGACATTTATGGGTTGCGATGATGGTGATGAATTATGTCCACGCTTCCCTTTTCACTGGAAACCGATCGCTGACGCCTATGGTGTTATTGACCTCAGAGGGCGCTGTCAAGTAGATCATCTGTCGTTTGCCTGCTATTTATGAATAGACAGCTCAGCAGTTTTCTGCAATTTTTCAGCAATTTTTCTGCCCAATAATAGTTTTCTTAGATAGATTACGATTAGTGATGATTTACATTTTTGTTATTCCGATAAATAGCTTACTAAAATTCTTCTACTTTTAACCCACTTCAAAAAAGTCTCCGTCATTTGTGAACCGATTTAGATATATATTTTTATTTGAAAGAACGTAATTCCGATGTGGACCCATGTCACCAAGTCAGGATCTGATGATGGAATCCCAGGGTAATCGAGGGAAACCCTCAATTTTTTCATTACTTGTCGATTTTGAAGTCGGTTTTTTGTTTTTTATAAAATCCTATCTCAGGTTAGTACCTACACTAAAAACTAAAAAGCGGTCTAATAAAATACACTGAATGATTCGAATAGCGAAGATCTGTCTCATGGCCGTGAAATCTTTTTGCTAGCATTCCGAGCCGACACGGGGTGTACGGGAATAAATTGTAGAGTAACAAATTGGCGTACGCTAAACATTGATAGATGGGCCCGCGACGCGTGTGAAACAAAGAGCAAAGTGCCTGCAATCATGCTGCCTATTGAGCTAACGCTGTGGGTAGGACGTGAATAAATTATGATATTATCGTTAACTTACTTAAAGATACACCTTAAAATGAAGTGTTTTATGTTTTTATTCCAAATTATAATACAAAATTATGTTTATGACATAAAAATATAAATGTAATTTAATACAGACAATAATACAAAATACTAATGTCTTAATCATCAGATGCCAATAAGTCACTTTTGGTAGGATTAATTTC
This sequence comes from Ochlodes sylvanus, assembly GCA_905404295.2. Taxonomy (NCBI): domain Eukaryota; kingdom Metazoa; phylum Arthropoda; class Insecta; order Lepidoptera; family Hesperiidae; genus Ochlodes; species Ochlodes sylvanus. The sequence continues at coordinate 8,757,130 of FR990135.1, forward strand.
GTACAATTTTTTTTTTATTTATAAAATTACATCCGGTATTTTATGAAGAAACAACAAAACGTTAGATACTATTCTTGCTCTAGTATAAATTGTTTAATATTTTTGTAAAGTATGTCAGTAGACGTGTCGAAAAGCGAGTATTTTGTGGGTACCCGCTATCTTCGTCAACAACACTTTAGTCACTCCTTGAAACACTTACTTTCAGTTTGTGTTTGATCAGTTTTCAGCTATTAAGAAAATTCACATAGTTCAATAACTCAGGGTAATTTAAATATAAGGGATATGTAGTTGTGAATAATTTCCATGTGACATATTATTTGTCACAATAATAATTAAGAATTTCATGGAAAATTCAAAATGACGCTAACCACATTGATACGTGACGGAGCTTCATTCGGCCAATGCGTTTGATACCAGGGAACTCAGGCCCAAGTCTGCTAATTTATAAATGGTTCAATTGCATTGTGTTGAAATAGTTAAGACATGTTTTTGACACATTGTGAATACGAAATGTGTCAGACTATTCAAACACTTATTTAATAAAAAAAAATATAATGAAGCACGCACACACACGCAGGTTTACCCATAATTTATTCTAACGCCTCAGTAATACATATTTATTTTTAAATAAACACATTACGTTGAAAACTTAGGGCTGCGTGTATAAATGTATATAAATAACTCATTTTTAACCACCTGGCCATTGTTCTATGATAAGATTTAATTATTCTACAATATAATAATATTAAAGTGTGATAATGAATCACAGAATCAAAAAGAATCGCTGTTTATTTGATTTAATCAAATCACTTATAATGAAATTTAAAATATTTGCCCAAACTGCGAGATCTAATCATGGTTAGCAGTGATTCAACCAATCATCGTTTGACACAAGTCCAATCTTGGTCGCAGTTGTTCAATCTGATAGGAATTAATCGAGGCCAATGACTGATTTATTAGTCTCAGATACACTCGGAGATCGTGTAGACTAGTCATGGTCGCAGGTTCTCTGGTGAATAGCATAATATTAAGTACTTTAACATTATAATATATGTATTACGCAATGTGATTTGCTAGAATTACGCAGACTTAAGAAGAAAAAGAAGGTTGGTATATAGGTGTTTGTTAGAATCGCACGGGTGGTCTTGGTTCGTATTCATCACTTGCTTTAGTGAGGGAAACATCACAAGAAAAATCGGCCACTTAAACATTTTCTACAATTCTTAAAGGAGTATGAAGTCAATCTGCTCTGGTGTGAAGGTCTAAGACCTGTACCCACATCTTGCTGTACCTACATCGTAATGAGAGGACATGCAAGCTCAGAGTTTGGGTAGGCAAGAGGCAGTTATGGGATATAACAGGGATGGGATAGTTATGGGATGCTACGATGACGTGATAGCTATTATTATTCATTAACAAATGACGTGGTAGCTGTATTGACGTTAATGAATCGTTATAACTTTTGAACCATGCGATCTAACTGAAAACGTTAAAATATAACCAGAAGTCATTTTCACTAACTGGCTATTATTACTTCATTAAAAATTAATGAAAAGGAATATTCATAGAGAAAAATATTTTTATCAAAATGACATTAAATTGAATAAGGAAATATTAAATATGGAAAGTCGTACAGTATTTTTGGGGATAACTTTAGACTGTAAGCTCCAGTGGGGGACCCATATAGCGACACTTGCGGGTAAACTTAGTAAGGCTGTTTATGCTATAAGAAAAATAAGACAGTTTACTGACGTTGAAACAGCAAGGCTTGTCTATTTTGCCTACTTTCATAGTATTATGTCATATGGTATTTTACTTTGGGGTAAATCAGCGGATATTGATACAATCTTTGTCTTACAGAAAAGAGCTATTAGGGCAATTTATAAATTAAAATCACGCGAATCATTGCGTGACAAATTCAAAGAAATAGGTGTACTAACTGTAGCTTCTCAATATGTTTATAGCAATTTAATATTTATTTAAGAAAAATTTGAGTTGTTATAAACAAAAATCATATATTACTAATCGGCAAACTAGAAATATGCACCATTTAGTGACTTCCTCGTACCGCCTTCGTAGGGTCCAGCGGTCATTTGTGGGGCTCGGGGTACGCTTGTTTAATAAAGTACCGAAGTCTATTATTGATTTGCCCATGCAAATATTTAAGAAACATGTTAAAACACGACTCATAGAGAAAGGGTATGGTAGGGTCAGTCGATGAATATATTAATGACAAAGATGCTTGGCAATAGACATCCGCGACCGGTTCTGCTCATGTTAGTATGTATGAATGTATTTGTATGTAGGTATAAAATCAGTTAAGTAATTGTAAGCATTTCTTTTTTTTTCAAAAGATGTGCCGAGGAGTTTCTTTCGCCGTTTCTTTTCCTTAAAGATTTAAAATTTAAAGGCGTCTGCTGTTTAAATGGTTTGATTCCCAGGCGGAAATAATAATGACTTTAAATTTCTATTCTCGGTCTGTGTTTTTTCTCCACGGCATCGGCACCACGATTTGGAAATCCTAGTGTGGGGCTATGAGTTTGTAGCGTTATTTACCTATTTATTATTATTATTATACGATTTGGAAATCCTAGTGTGGGGCTATGAGTTTGTAGCGTTATTTACCTATTTATTATTATTATTGTTTTATTCTTACTGTATCGACTGTGTTAGAAACTACCATAATCGTGTAAAATTTTAATAGTACTTTCTCGTGTCATTGTTTTAACATTCGTTTCTAATACGAATATAACATTTTATTCGAATTCATATTGTTACCGCATTTCTATTCCGCGTATAAATATATATTGATCATCGTTTTTTATGGAGAAAGTTAAAGCATTTATGACCAATGAGGTTTTCACTTTATTCTCCTCACTTTCGTTCATTAAATAATAGGCAGTTTGGAACCCGATCAATCGATAGAATTCTAGGCCTTTGCTTGCCTTGCTGGCCGTAAGTCACAACTTTTGCTTTTATTTAGTTACTTTGAATAGTCCGTCTGTGCAGGTACAAAGTTTTAAAATTGTTGCTATTGTTACAATTAAATATGCTTTATTAGGTAATAAGTTTTTGAATACAAATTATGGTAGATATTAGGCTTTGATCATTACATTAGGTGTATTTATTTGGGTGTGAAGAAGGGCTGTTAATCCATTCTCAAGCCCTTATCTCCCAAGTTCATTGTACACCCTCCAAGCCAAGGTTTGTTTTTAGAGGTCACTAGAGTGTGGACTCTGAGATATATTGTAAAGTTAATGTTTTCAATTTGTTTTGGAGCCTTTTAATAAATAAGCTTATTTCTTGGGGAACAACGCATCTGTGATGCCTTTCGTGGTACATATATAAATGGGGTTAGTAAATATTTATCATGACATGTAATAAAACATAAAAAATGTGCTTCATTTACACCGAGGTACACAGTAGATATTATTCTTTGTAATAACTTTTTACCACTTTGACTATTTTCTACTAAGCACATTTTACGAACTATGATATCAGTAACCGTAGCAAGCTTTCTTAGAAAATCGGGCATAGTTTGAAATCTGAGCTCTGTGAGCCCAACTTTGTATTCTCACACCGTAGCTTTACAGACACGTGTGTTTTCAATAACGCTTATATTCCCACACTTACATTTTATTAGTAATAATATAACCCATAAGTATATGTAAATACTGTTTTAGTTTTGTTAATATTTAAAAACCACATATTAACTTACTAAATTGCAACTTTTTTATTAATTATAAGTTAATGCTTGACCACAATCCCACCTTATGGTAAGTGGTATTGGGTGGTAGAGCACACTAACTTAATAGCAGCCTATCCACTCTTGATTAGAGGACACCTTTACATTATAATCGCAAGTATACTAAGTATCATGAACTACCTATTTAAAATCCATTGATAGACTATCTGACACTCAAGTGTTTTTTTATATTAAATAGAGCCTACAAACAAGTAGACGAGCCATTCAGTGGTGTTCATAGTCACCCATGGACATCTGTAACACCATGCATTACTAGCCAAAAAAGAAAGGAAGTATTCTCAAAATACAGTATTCTCAGTATTCTCTCAAGCCCTCTGCCGGAACATGACAAGTCGTTTGGCGACTGACTCAAGCAATAGGACGGTAGCTAAGCAGACGAAGTTCATGTTTCTATAATAACATTAGTGATTATATTATGGAGGGCTGGCCACTAACAACACCCTGGTTTGGCGGCATGATATCTGGGTCAGAATTTTAGGCCGTCACATTAGTTCCAAAAGGAAACAAGTCTATGGATATGGAAAACACATCACTTTCTCCGTAAATACATTGAACGAAGGATTTTTATGTAATTGCCCAAAATTATGTTCTCTCTTTCTTGACCTATCAAACCAAAGCTGGCATTAAAAAATACCGAAATATGTATAAACCCAAATAAAAACCCAGTTGTAAGTTGTAACTGAATAGAAGCAAACTTTGAAGTTTAAAACTTACCACAAGCGTTACACTAACCTAATCAACTGGTTCCCACATAACTGTATTACATCTCATAAATCATACCAAAACGTTTAAGATTAACAAACCCGTGATCCCTATCATTACATGTAATGAACGTAATAGATAAGATATTTGCGTCGAAGCATATTAATGTGTGTCGCGACGAGTTGTAATCAATTTATATCAATATCGCCAATAGCCCGCTCTGTTCTTGTTAGCGAGCATTAATATGAATTTTAACGGTAGGGCTGGCACAACAACATGAACACGGTTTAATGAAATTAATATTATGTTCCTTCTAACTTCCTGCGCTTTACCATCCAGGTTATACATTTATATTGACTTACCATCGTGTGGGATGTGGGGCTATAGTAGCATTGACTATTAATAAATAAATAAAGTTGGATTTACAAAAAAATTAACACGCCCAAACCAAGCTCAAACCGTTTTTTAAACTGTATGTATGTAGTAACTAATAAAGTTTGTAGAATTCACGTGTATACTTCACTATATTAATATAATCTCAGATACTTATTTATTGCACTCTTTGACTAAGCTTTTATGTACTGTATAGATTATAATAATAGATTTCTCGGAACAAAATAGCAAATTATTTTTATTATTAGTCCGTTAAGCTGTTTATGCGTAGTGTAGTAACAACCTTAGAATAGTTACAATTATTGTGAGGTAACAACTAAAACTGTTGTTACTAACAGTGACGAACAAAGAAAATAATATGCCTTAAAATATCTTCCAAAAATATACTCGTACTTGACTTGGTTAATATTTCTCAGTTGTCAAACATAAAAGTTACTTGAATGTCAACATCAATAAAGTAAATCATATCTTTACGTAAACAATGTCCACAGCATAATTGTATCGGATGTCGGATGTGAATAAATTATCCAGTACAACATCACATTGTCAGTAATCTCTCGCCTACATTATACGCATGGTCTGTAAGCTTTTTACTCCGCCCGATATTACTATCTACTTCGATCGATGACAAAATTCGAAAGTCAATGCCGGTGGCTGTCATGATTCCATGTCTCGATTACATTATAACATCTGATAAGGTAATAGTCACCTTGATGTACTTAGTTATATTTATGTATTGGTGAAGTAATTTGTATGCCTGTTTAATTGGGTGGAGGTCAAAACGGCATTATTCTGTGTCGCGTTCTTTTTTCGCTCTCAGTCCTAATTTAATAATCAAAATACCAATTCTAATGCTAATTCATCTGTCACCAAAAGAATCGTTGTAACTAACTGTTATAAGACATCACTACGTACCAAAGAGTTGTATACACACAAGTGTTTAGCTATTTGTAACCAAATCTTGAGAATCGAGTAGGTTTATTTATTCGGTGTAATAATCAGTAATTTAATCATATTTGCACAAAATAATATAATCACCAAACATACAAACTGTACATGTAAATTTTAGTAAACCTATTTACTTTTCTTTTATATCATAAGCAGGAAAACGAGAGGACGGGTCATCTTATGGTTAGTGATCACCGTCGCCCATGGACATTTAAGTACATCACAAACGCGTTGCCGGCTAAGAGGGAAGCGATTGACCCGCTTCTTGAAGGACTTACAAAGACTTCTTCATATTGGGGGTATTTTCGTCGGTTTGTCTGTTTGGCTATACGTTGGTTACTGCTAATCTCAAGAGACAACTTAATAGATTCAGTGTAAAATCGATCTAACAGTTGAAAAGCATAAAACAAAATGATTTTTAATCAAGATCATTGTTCCAAACAGTTTCAACCCTATAGCCCATCTATTCGAATGAAGGCAGAGCATGTGTGGCATCTGCCTATATGCAGCGCGCCGTAAATACTCGTATATGCTAACAGGGACATGCGACTACGTAGCGGGGCGGTGGACATCCTTATGTGACTGAGCCTTTATTAAAATAATCATTAGTGTTTGTACGAGGATTGTCTGGGAATGTTAGGGAGTTAAGGATTGCAACGCTTCAGAAGGAAATTAAGTTTTTAATATGGTGCAAGTTTTATTATTTTTCTCTCATGATGTCACTGCTTTATATGCACTGCAGTACAATGTTACATTATTCAGTTAGTTCTCTGCTTGCTTACAAGGTTCTTGTTAATATTTTTCTTTTAGAAGTATAGCAACCCGTACTAGAGCAACGCGGCGGAGTATTCTATAGGCCTTCTCTGTTATAAATTGGTTGAAGCCAAATACAACCTTACATAGGATTAATTAAGTATATATTTGATTATACAATTATTGAAGTAATTATGCTTCTTTCTTTCTTCCCTCTTCTTTTTTAATCAACACATCGTTGATGCTTTTATTACTAGGTATGCATGTATGTCCATGTTCTAGGTACTGTGGCTATTTACTTTTGTTGGCTGTTCACATAAAATATTCATTTAATAACGTAATGTATGTTTTCACTAATAACCAATCTTATTTTAGTTCAGTTGCCTCGTGTATCAATAAGCAAGATTGCATGTTGCAACACAACACGTAACTCACAAACTGATGAACAGAAAATTCTAATACGAATTAAGTATGTATGAATTATTTATCAAAGCGTAAAATCAAAGATATTATCTCACTTATTTCCAATGTCATTATTAATAATACCACACTAACGGTTATATATAAAATTGAAACAAAGTAATACATGTCATGTATTTATTGACCTACAAACTAAATAGGCAGCGAATAATTCGCCGGTCAGTCCATTGGAAGCAATCACAAAGTCAACTAACATCAATTAATTGCAATTTAAATCACAAGCGCCTTAATATGAAGCAATGGATGATGTTAATGGAGATTGAAATACGACAATTAGCGACCAATTTCGAGCGTTTCGGGCTTGTTGTATTGAAACGAATAAGCGATATTTGGTAATTTATTATAAATTAATTGATAGTTAGTAGGAAGAGTTTTTTTTATTATGTAACGCACAGAGGGGAATCATAACATCAATATTTTTACTGTAACGGGTACTCACGATTGTTTGTATTTTATATTGGGATATTAAGACCGAATTAATTGGGTCAATGCCACGGCGACAGCTCACGATCAATCAGTGTTTACGTGTGTTGTGTTGCATTCAGTGTGTGTTGTGTGTTATGTTAGTGTTTACAATGGCGAAAGTTTAACATCATATATTTAAAATCATATATATTAAAATCATAACGTTTTCTAGGTTTACGATATAGTAAAACACGAAAATCAACAAAGGGGCCCAGCGGAAGATCAGCGCTAGCTGCTCTTAGACAGTATAATGCTGAGCTGGGGCCTTTTCTTGATAATTGCTGCCTACCATTATTACCTAGTATTAAGTGTATTTTAGGTTTTATAGGGGTTAATTATCATGAATAAACCCTTTTTTATTTCATTTCATTTTGATTTCAAAATATTTCTACTCGTTTGCGTCGTATGACTTGTAACTAACAAGGTATTTTATTTATACAATAACAAAAGGACAACTGTACGAGAACACGACCGTTACAACATGTACCGGCATTTTAAGCTGGCGGTTCGCGTCCGAGACCGAGACAGGAGACCGCGACCGTCACTTTGTATAGGCGCAACAGACTGTCTCGGTCTCGGTCGCGAGTTGTCGCCTATACATTGCCTATGGTCAAGTGCCGGTAGCGGTCTCCTGTCTCGGTCGCTTGTCTCGGTCTCGGCCGCGAACCGCCACCTTCACAGTGTATTTTTACACATGGATAACCTATTTATCTTACCTAACGAAAAATCTGTATTCGTCTTAACAGGATCCATGTAAGTAAAATAGGTTGCCAAGAATTATTCCTTTCACTGTTAAAAAGTTATCTGATATCAAGAACAGCTACGCAGTTAACTCTGCAAGATATAATTCTAATACCTTACATCTTGGGCAAAAAGTAAGGCTTGGCCATTTCGCGGTCGTCGCAAAGACATTCCTATGTAATTAGCTTATGACAAGAAATTGTCCCACATGTCATACAATAGTTCTACGAAATTCCAACAATCGTTCTTATTATTCGTTTACAGTTTATTGGCCGTGATAAAACAAGACCTTTGTAGTATATTTATGAACCTATATGCCATAACATAAATGGACGCAACTGAGTTTCACCGATCAATAGGGCCTTAATTATTTCAGACTTTATCGGGTTAACGAAGGTTTACGTAAACCGATAGACTATAGATAACCGATAGATATTAGGGTTGTCACGGTTTGCTAAGAATAGATATGAGATAGACAATTATTATGATTAATAGTAACTTAGATAATTATGATTAGTTACATAATTATCTATTATTATATTGTTATCATACCTATAGGTGATATGTACAGGTTGTACAGTGAGTCTATTTTACTATAGTACATAGGTATATATCGGCAATTTCAGTATGCTTTACTCATGATGACCACATACCTACCATCTGGTGGAATTGTATACAAGCAGTAATTAGTTAATTAATGAATTAATTAACGTTTTAGTTTTAGTGTTTTAGCTATATAATATACTAAAAATCTTTAACAAAAATTATGTTATAAATAAAATAAAAACCCTTTTTTATACAAATTGATAGTGTGTGATCACTAACGATTTTCGTCTGTAATACCGATAACAGCATTGATTTCGCAAGAAAAACGCTTGTCTTGACTTCGACACAGGATCCGAAATGTAAATAAAATTGTGCTTTAACCTAGAAGGAGCGTGTTAGTGTTTTGGGTGGTAATGATCAAACTCAAACTATTTTATTTCATGTAGATATTTTTAAACATACTTATGAACGTCATTTTTGCATATACCGCCTTTCGTTAAGGTACCTTTACATATTGAATTTTATAATGTTCGGATATTATAATTATGAGGAGGTAACTAACTGGAGCATATTTCTAGTTTGCCGATTGATAACATTCGTAATTTTTTTTTCTTATAAACTTAATTGTTTCCGAATACACATCAAATTGCTATAGGTATATTGTATCTTATACATTGTGAAGCTGCTGCTAGTACATCTACTTGTATAAATTTGTCTCGTGACAAATTAGGCAAGTAGGAAAAATAAACAAGCCTTGCTGTTTCAACTTTCAACATCAGCAAATTGTCTTATTTTCCTTACATCATAAACAGCCTTCGCAAGCGTCGCTATATGGGTTCCCCTCTGGAGCTTAAAGTCCAAAGTTATTCCTAAAATTACTGTAACTGTACTTTCCATATTTAATTTTTCGTTATTCAATTTAATAGCCTTATTGCCACTTATAGCGTTTGGCAGAACAAATTCTACACATGTCATTTAGTTTTATTTGTATTTAGAACAAAATTATTAATGGAATACCATATTTGAAACAATTTTGAAATCCCTCCCTGCGACCTTCATAAGAAGATAAAAGTTATTGAGACACAGAAAATTGTTTCAATCATGCATACATATAGGTAAATGTAAAATATAAATGCCGTTATACTCAAGAGGAGTTCCTATCAATCTGAAAATATCACCCAGCTCTTTTGTGAAATAATGACGATATCCATGATTTAAAACGACGCGCACGGTATAAATTCTTTTTCATTTATAAAATTTTATAATGCGTATCAATAGTTATAGTAACCCTTGTAGTTGATCGAGTTAAGTAACCACACAGGATTGATGGTACGATGATCAGATATATTATCTACACCGCCGACCTGACCATCCAACGGTCATTAATCTGTTGCTTGCGTTTGAATTGGACGAACGATCAATTACAACGGGACAACGGTTGTACACCTTCTGTTACTAATCTTCATTAGTGAATATAACACATTATTAAGATATATGATCGACTCTGCTTTAGATAATTTTCATTTGTTCGTTAATGGTCCAGATTGGCTGTGTTGAAGCGAATCTTGTGTATCTGAAATGGGTTCTTGTTATCTTCTAAAGAATAATTTGTTGAGGACGAAGAGAGATTTCTAAATAGGGCTATGTGCTTTTATTTGACTTACATTGCTAGTATATGTTGGTCTAATCTTACAAGTTGAATAAGATCTACTTTCCTGTTATCCTGCGCAGATGAAACTTTACACAGTCATTACTTCAGTTGTGATAATATTGCATTTTTGCGATAAGCATGATTTGATACAATGGTCAGAATTCAGGTTGGCTAATATCACACACGTGAGATTTAAATGCGTATTCAATAACGATAACTCCAATATAACAACCAACAGCCGACCGGCAGCGTAGGGATGCATTTCAGAATTATAAAATAAAGCATAATAAGTAATTCTTTTCTCATCTCTTTGTACTTTTTATTAAAGTTACATAAAAATGTTGTTATTTATTTCCTGGTTTACCCTCCAGATAAACGAACAGAAATGATGCCACTAAGAGCAAATTAATTAAAATACTTTTAATTGTGTATTTTTTGCAACAACCTAACTAGATTTTTCATTAGCTTTTCTGATAAGTATGCCCTCTAAACTTATAGCTTGTGGCAACGTAAAAATATTATTATCAATTTACATTATAAAATTGTAATTAATATAGACCGACAGAGCATATAAATTATTTCTTTTCTAATAAAATATTGTTATAACAATAAATATTTTATCCCCGTTTCATCATTTCGTTTTAAACAATTTGTTCAGAGACAAAATGTTATTGTAGATCTATCCTTTCAATTAATCACTCAGCGATAGGACATCCTTCTCAACTCAATATCTCTCAGAGATAAATGACCACTAACAACAGAGGTACTAGCCAGTCACGAGATGGCCTAGATTTCTGAAGTAATTTGATTTCAGTCTACCAACGTACCTACCTATACCTCGCTTATAAAGTTTAACTTATGCAATATAGACAAAACAGAAATTGTTATGATATTTCAACCGAATACATCATCTGTTCGAAGCCATATCTACAACTATCCCACTGATGCGCTTGGGGCTTATCTCACAAGAGTTTTAAGTTCACTGACCTTGGGTGATTCTGAGGAGTATTTTGTACCCAGTCTAACCCCTCCATCAATCAGTACTGGAGCAACATGGTAGCAAACCCTCGAAGCCTCCTTTTTTAAGAGGAGAAACCAATAAAAAATATCACAAATGCGTGCAGGCTTCGAACTGGAGTCAACATACTTTTAAAATCAAAACTACGAGCTATCCGATTTCCCACCCAATATTAACTACTTCAATAATATTATATAGTTTGGAATTATAAATTAATTATATTTGTAAATAATAGATGAACAATATTAAATCAAAACAATGAACAATATAATCATCAAACAAGAACCATCGCCGCGAGCATGATACGAGGTTATAATATTTGATATGTGAATAAACTGTGTGTATGTGTAAACGACTGTGTAATAAACGAATATCGTACACATTGATTTATGCAATAAATTGAATTCAATTGACGCATTCATAAGTAAATACTCGTATCGCTATAAGTAGATAAGTACCTTAGTGATTCACCCTCGATTCGGTGCGGGAAACCCATGCCTTAGTTACTAAGTACATACCTACTATTAGTAAATTGTAAATTATTAAATTACACTAATAGTAATTTCGTATTTCCGCCAATCCGCACGACGTGTTCAAGGTACATCTAGGAAAACTCAAAATTTTTTGAGGTAGGTAGGTACACCAAAAATTAAAAAGCGAAAAAATAACCCCGAGAAACGCGTCAAACGAAACCACAGAATTAGATGAACGAAACAAATTCCATGCTCCTCTCATGATTTACATACACATAGGTAAGTATGTGTAAGTATTTTTGTTACCCTTATTTACTTATTAAAAGTGAGTTTATATGATAACCTTATTTTACCAAGGCACATCAACTAATGGCGACGGTACACCAGTGTGCCGCGGCACACCCTTTGCGGAACACTGCCTTACATTGTGATAGGAGACCCGTGCCCAGTGGGTCAGTTATGAGTTGCGATGATGATGAAATTAGTACCGACTACAAGTAAATTGTCAGGTAAATGTTTGATCTTAGATATTTAATTGCTGGCAAACGAGCAGTTGAGATATCTGATGGTAAGTGGTCACCATCACCCATGGATTCAGTAACACCAAAGGCACCAACAACGCTGGCTCTCAAGCCTCCGCCCTGACAGCGTCGTGAGGTGGCTGACTCTAAAAAGAGGCAGTCGTAGCTAGCCAGCCGGGCTTCAGTCCTACCACCAAACCTGGTGTTTTCGAGATTAAACTGGTTGGTAGAGTTCAGCGACCTCTGGAAATTAGGATCGGGCACCATAATCTGGTCCGTTGTTAAGCAGGGTGTACCACGAGCAGGGTAGGTCGGTTTGGATTCAAAGATGAATGGAACCCCTTAAGCCACAACATTTTGCGTTGCTTCTATATGGGTTACTGTGGTTTTAATAACCAATAGAAGTCATTATCGGGTAAATTACAAAATAAATGGGTACCCTCTATTGTCTTGATCGACTATCTAACTCTTGGTTTTGGTGGTGCCTTTGGTGCTATGGACATCCATTTGCAGTAACCATAGGTGCCCGACTGCTCCGTTATTGAGCGTTCTTTTTAAAAATACACTATTAAATAAATAGATATTAATTAATACTTTATTGGCAATAAAAAGATGTTTTATCAATAATGTATTTAATTTATTAAACATACTCTCAAACGAAAATCTTTACCCTCAGATCAGTTTACCAAGCTTATTATAATGTACAATATGATATATTTGCTTTTTATGCTCGAAGATGTTTCCTTAAACAAACCACCTCTTTCGTTTTTTCCCGGTCACTACATGATCAATGTTGAACCTTGAAACAGAACGTTTTAAGATGTACATTTGATTGAACTCAATACTGTATTTTTTGATTGATCGCAGACGGTATCTCTTTAAGGTATGTTGAATATTAAACGGCGATGACTAAGCGCAAACAAATGAGTACAAAAAGGTCTAAAGGTGTGTACACACAGAACTTGAACTTTGAAGTGCATTTTCACACATTCCAGTGAGTAGGCCTTATGTGGCATCTGGCACTGGTAATCGTGACATGCAAAACTACCACATCGAACGTATTTATTTTTTACTTTTAAAAAAGATAATATTAAGTAAATGTTCTTTACATAACATCGTATGCTTTTAACATTCTTGCTGAAATAACATTTGTTGATGTTCATTGTACAATACTTGATGATTAAACGAACTTACCTGTAAGTGAAGTTTTATCATAATTATGTGAGGTGTTCCGTTCGAAGAGATGAGATATACACATGTACTAGGGATTATATACCAATAACAGTTACCATGCTACTAAATGGAACATAAAAATTGTTGTGTTGGTAGAATTTTCATATTCTTTTACTACAAAACGTTTTTCTTCAGTGAGGAATATAAAAATATTTTGTAGCAATTCGCTTATGGAATGTAATTGAAACTCTTCTTTGTTTCAAGTTACATTACAGATGTCAGAAGTTCCATCCATCATTGAGTCCTAGCCAATCCCCCGTGCTCGTGCTCGACCACACACGTTAGGTCTCTCTTCTAAATCCCCACGGTACTCTTGATCGTCATATTCATCTTCATATTGATCTTTATATTCATCCAAATTATTTAGAGTTGAGTTTGAGTTTATCACTCGACATTAACGACTCACATCAGAGCACTGGATTTCGCGACTCAGGTCTACATAAGCTTTAGTATCAATATTAGTCTTGAATTAATATTGCTTTACCAATATTCTTTAGCACTCTATCGCGTGCTTTTAATTTATGTCTGTATTTCTTGTCAACATTCCACGCCGCGTGTTCATGTAATTTTAGGAACGCCCCTTCATACGAGGTGTCGAATGTTCGTCTTTGTGTTGGTCAAACGTTCGTCTTGATTGGCATTGTTTGATCGGAATTTATTGATAATGACTGGATGTTAAATAACACTAATGGATTTTAGAGGGTTTTTACGTGTGCGTCGTACCAATAGTTTGTATACTACTACTAATGGTCGATTGTATAGTAGGAAATGGTATAAAAGTATGTACACTTTTAAGAAACAATCTGGAAAGAATATTTTTTTTACATAATATAATTATGTATACACGACACGACGTTTGAAATGTGTCATAGGGTCATCGTTCATAGAATCAATGTTAAGTCATTTTTTGACAGAATGAATTATAAACATCCATTCCAAGTCAACAAATTAACAATAATATAACAAACAGTATAAGTGCATAATTATAAGTATAACAAACTAAGATTTTTGTAAAAAGAAATCCCTTTTTGCGAAAAATTGTGATAATCATTTTAACCACAATCTACTTCAAAAAATCTTGTATTCAGGGTAAATAAAACACAATTCTTGAACTCATTTCGAATTATCGATTTTTTTTTCCAAAAATAATTTTCTTTCCAAAATACAAAATATCCCGATCATTCTAAATCCAAGATTGGATTAGAAACATTAGCTTTACTTTATAAGGGTCAGAAGTTCCTTAACAACGTTACGTAGAAACTGAGGTGCAGGAATGAGTTTCCCAAATCCACTCGATACCTTCTTAACCAAATTTGCTGTTCCATTTAGTTAGAGGTACTTACATTTTCTCATTGGTCCCAATAGGATGTAATTCAAAGATCCTGGGAGTACGTAGTTGTCGGTAAAGTATATTAGATACTTCCGTTGTTGTTAGCGAGTAGGGATTAATTGATTTTAGGACTATATCTTCAATACTATTGGTTCTCTTTCCAGGAAAATACACGATGACTGCCGGGGTTAATTGATACAAGGACTGCTTAGAATAATGACACTAGTGTAATTATTCTGAGAAGGACTGCCTATTACTATACGATAAGGTTCATTGCTTTGTGTATCTTTCAAGATGAATAATAGCAAAGTGAATGCCGTTCGTATTAAATGTTGTCCGTGGTTTTAAAGATGGCAACAGTAAATTATGAAATGGATCGAAATATTTACAAGTAGTAGAATGGAGAATGTAATATGGTAAATTCAAATTAATATAGACGTTAATTTTTAACGATATTTTTATAACTTATATAACGTACATCGTTAGTAAAATGTACCTATTGCATTTAATAAACTAAACTCAATGAAATTTTTTTTATTAAATATACGCTTACTTCTTCACCATACACCGTAAAATACTAGTTTACATCATAAAAATAAGTTTTCTTATTGACAACATTGGCAACATCAGAGCTCACTTCCATTATTTTTATTTATCACAAATTCTCTAAGTTGTCCTGCGCGCCAGCCAATAACATTTTGTTGGTGACTGGTAAGTAACCTTTGAAAGACTCCCTCTTCATGCATCTCGTCTCTCGTCGCCTCGCCACACTTCACCTCATCTCAACACTCCCTGCTCCTATGTTGTTTTCCGTTTTGGTATATTTTTTACATAATAATGTTATTGTTATCACATCAGATTTCTTTCTGCCTACATGTCTTTCTTGTTTAATCATACGTCCTTTTTCTGGTTAATTCAGTGACAGTATACAAAAGATATGTCGAAACAATTATTATGAAAACAACCATGTATTACTGTCATGACACTCATAAAGAGAACAATGCAATGAGTAAACTCATACTTCGCGATGTATCTGACAATGGACTTGAGGAGCTGGCTGGCCCGGTTCGGTTAAATCTGCGTGTTCATCTAATCTATAATTTGTCTTTGTAAATTCATGAATGGTTAGTAAACAGCTGCAGCTTGCTTTTAATTTTAATATTACCTTACGAACATTTTATGGACTGAGATCAGTGTCTTGTTATGGATTATGGATGTCTGATATTTTCTTAATTTGTTTATGGCGATAGTGGACAAATTAGCGAAACGATATCGTTAAAATCTGATATATCATCAACGCGCTGGCGGTTAAATGTAGATAGGCAACCGCACTACGGAAATCGCTCTACGTCACTGCCACTGCAACTAAAACATATCTACTAGAAATTTTTCGTGGTTTTTATTGACAGCTTTAACGATTGCTATACAAACGTATAGTCAAAATTAATCTAGGTGGTCCAAAGTCTAGCGATAATTAAATTCAATAGCAGGACCTGGTAATATCCTTTGGCTGTGAAGCAGATACACAATGAGCAAGATAGATTTTGAGTCATGGATCGGGATGAATGAAGCCTTTATTTTATGTTACGTTATTATCTAGTTTTTTTACTACTTTCTCAAGGCCACCCAGAGAATCCGTAGACAAAGATACTCTTGCGAAAATCACAATTTTTGAACACCATAATGTCTTCATTTATGACTGAGCCGAATCATCCTTACGTAAAGAACAGTCCCTTGACTAATCAGGAGCTTAGAAATACCACATTTTGACAATGGCTACAGGACTCGCCTTGTTAGTTCAAATCTGCGGTCTCATCTGATCACTAATTTGTCTCCCAAGCTGTATGGGGTAGCATTAGTCATGGCTTTAGGGTGAGCATTTGTTCCTTACGACCGCGACTGGCGATCACGACCGACAACTATTTTGTTTATACATCACTATTATAATACCGCCTACTTCACTTTCCCACTCCCTAAGGTTGACTGGCAGAGAATGCTTTTAGCATTAAGTCCGCCTTTTGTATCCTATACATTTGTAAGGTGCAATAAAGTTTAAATAAATAAATAAATAATACATAAATTACGACAAAACTCATTCGAAGTATGAATTTATAATCATGCTAACAAAACGACGGATGTGCATTTTTATTTTACTTCTAGAAGTTCTAGATTAGCTATTAACCATTCTGGGTCAGCGCTGACACATGAAGTAGAAATAAAGATAAGACAACTTTATAGGTTTCGTATTTTGTTTGAAATTAATAAAGTACCACCTAAGTAGGTACTTAAAATAATTAGCCTTGATGCGTCTCCTTATTGTTATATAATACAGTCATAGTTATGTTACATCAAGCATTACACGTTGTTAAAAAATAATAAGTAGTTCAAAAAACTGTAAATACAATTTTATCAATAACAGTGAAAAGGCGTGGAATGAGTGAGTTTATTTGTTAATCAGTACATATAATTGTGTAATTTACAATTAACATTTCTTTTAAAATGTAAGAAAAAATAAAATTTTATGGGTCTTTACATGGAAATCTATGTACAACACAATACAATACAGTCATGTTAATTATACAAGAAGTAGAAGTTAGTAAAATTATATTTGAGGTAAATAGATGTAATATAAGCATAATAATATCTCTAAAAATGTACATCCCTGCACGTAGCAATACAATCACATAAGAGCCATGGCCTTCAAACAGTCTTCCCCAGCTGAACTTGAGATTTATAAGTTTTTTCGAGTGCAGTCGCACCCACCCGTTCTGAGATATCGGCGGGATCTCACCGTGTTTGTCTAACAAGCGACGTGTCCGAATATAATGTACTGTTTTATCCGTAACGTGTTTTACGTTGATGTCGTATGGATACGCTCTATATTGTCGGTCGTCTATTTTTATTGTTACTTTTTACTGACAACTACAACTAAAACTACTTTTTCATTGCTAGGCTCAAGATTTCTCTCATAACACGGTAGATTACTCCACCACGATGGTCAAGTTGGTTAAACAATAAGACATTCAGGTTTCGTCACGATATTACCTGCTACCAAAACAAGAGATGAATTCATATTTAATTTCTAAACTTTTAATTTTTTTTTTTTTAATTTTATATTTCGATTTCATAAAGGAAAATAACTCAAAATTGTGACCAAACCAATAGTTATAGCCCCTATGTAGACCAACCTGTAGCTCAGTTGCTAATTATCGTGAACACCAAACGTTAGCTCCCGGGTTGGATTACCGGACAAATCAAAATATTAACATAGAGTAATAAATGGTTTAAGGATCCTTGATATGTATGATGTGATGTTTCATCACTTGGTATTCAAGCAAATTACAATGCGTAATGAGTAATAGATAATGACGAATAATTAAACATACCTAATTATTTCATTTGGTTAATTATCTAATTTATTAATTTATATCTATTGTGTTTTTATTCAGAAAGTCATTATATTAATAATGAGGTTTTAATTACGCTAAGTATATGCAATTCATGCAATAAGTATAAACCTCAAGGATTTAGTAAATAAATAAAATAATATATTCGTCTTAATCATTAAGACAGGTCTGTTATAAATTTTACAATTATATTTTTTATAAAATGTAGGTGTATCTATAGAATGATAACTACAATGGCAACGTGATTTTAATAAGATTAAAATAATTGTACGCGTCCCGAGAGATTGACTAGGCTTGGTCAGGTTCCGGGAACAATAACTATTAGCTCCTTGGCATCCTGCTCACTATCTGTAGCAGGAACGATACAAATGACCCTTTTCTATATACGTTTAGGTGTATATCAATGTCCCTAAGGAGTCCTCAGGTATGAAGAGAGACCTGTGCTATTTAGTGGGTCGAAACCAGTATATCAGTGTAATTTGTGCGGTGATAGCCGAGTAGGTTGAATATTAGACTCCCGAACCATAGAGCCTGGGCTTGAACCCTACCACCGCTACTTTTTCAAAAATTGTTTGCGGATTTTGAATTTAGAACTTGTTTCAGTTAAGGATAACATCGTGAGGAAACCTACACCTGAGAGTTCTTCATAATGTTCTCTCAATGGAGTGTGAAGTCCGCCAATCAGCAAACTTGGTGTATTAAGCAAATAAATGATTATGATTATGGCCTGCACTCACTGATGTACCTATATCCTGCACCCCTTACATTGTGATAAGAGACTCTCAGCAGTAGGATTATGGGTTGCGATTATTATGATGATAATGATGATGGTCAGTCTAATATTTATTTCAAATCTCTTTTAATTTTAAAGATTTAAACTAAATAACAGCAACAATACCTACAGGTTAACGTCATTTATGTGACTTTCGTTTCATCTACATACAATTAAGTAGAGTAAATAATGTAGAGCAGACGTCACATACAAAGATACTTATTACGCGGGTCCTTTACTTCCTTTTTGGTTGGTAATACGTGGGTGATTCCTTTGGTGTTATCGATACCTGTGGGTGACACTGACCACTTACAACCAGATGGTTGGTCTGCTCGTTTGTCGACAACTTAAATAAAAACACAAAACCAAATACTAATAGTTCATATTTCAAACGTGATTTATAAACTCGAATATTTTACATGCCAAGAAACCTGTGTAGGATTATTGATTTGACCATGTCTACGTCAATCATATTGTACAGTGATAAAATCGCTTTGAACTTGTTTGTTCAGGATAATAATGATGACTTTTCAATACTAACTATTTTGTACTCTCATGATGTACGGTTGGTTTTATATTAATTTAATTTGTTTCCTTGGCAAATAATGATCAGTCACTGCCGAATAAGTAATTTGTATTAATAAAAATAAATTTTCAGTTCTTTGAAATGAGTATCTTGATGAAGTGAATTGTCTTTAAGTTTTATGTCACAATTATATATCATTAAAAAATTTATTACTAAATATAAAAAAAAAATGTCGAATGAAATCTGAGGAGTCGATTTTCTTAAAAACGTTGAAACAGATATTAATTATTAATTAATTATTACTAAGCAGAATCCCAAATACCAGTTTACATAGCGCCTAATATAAAATCGGTGGAATTTCAAACGAACTTTCAACCTCTATTTGATCCTCTTAGAGGTGAAAAAGCACAAAGTGGCATCCAAGCTGAGGTCTCTTACTCATAAACTACCTCCCTTGAAATTTCATCTTCATAGGCCAAATAATTTTGGAAATTTCGTGTTTATTCAGTAAGTGAGTCCTCGATTCAGTCCTACCTTTCGCTTTTATTATAATTATAACATAGAGACACGCCTTACGTCGTGAACTGTACAGCATTACGGATCGAATAGCATACATAATGCAGTTTACTAATGCACCTGTTAATTACGTGTGCTTAGGGCTGTGCTTAGGGCGCTCATTGATTGACAATTTGTGTCGCCGTCGCTCTTACATTATAAATGAATCACTTTATCGACTACAAACTACATTTACATAGGTACGTTATTAAGTTCCAGTACAGTACAAGGGTTTAGGTACTTCATATATCTCGTTTTAAAAATTGGTAACAGACTATTGTAATACAATATGAAAACTTTAAAATATAAATGTAGGTAATACATAATCAGTAAAATAAATTAAATAAGAATAAATATGTAATCATATAAACTAATTAACTAAGTAAACGTGCAAAACAATTTCGCCCCAGGCATCAAAATATTCATAGTACTTAATTATAGCTATCGGCGACCTTGAAGAGCACATAAAATAAACGACACTATTGTTATAAAGTTGAAATAAGTAATTTCGTTACCATTTTATGAAAACAATTATGTAAATAACATTATTATTACTGAAGCACAAACTAAAGGATGAAGAGCATAGGCATTTTAATCTACTCAAGGACTAACGCAAAACGACTAAAATAAAGACGGTGGAGGTTGGACATTTCCCGAGATACATTTTGTGTAAGGAGCGGATAACGTTTTTATTGTTAACAAGGCGAGCCGTGGCCACGGAGAGAGACGATGATATCTCCTCGTATGAATGATGACTTCGTGCGAAGCCTCAGAAGCGGGATCCAACGATAGACATGAAGACGAGAGACACGGCACGAATATGGAAATACCTATGATAGATATTCTATTTGGAGAAATGCTTGAAAGTGAGAAATAACGCGCGCCTTGTTTATTACCAACAATAAAACTGATGCATAATTTTGATTGCACGACGCAAAATTTTGAGCTGAGCGAGAATATGAACGTGAGCTCGTGTCGACACTTATATTTTATTTCTATTGTTTTCGAGATTCCCCTGCCGTAAAATCGAGCATTTATTCCTTGCTTTTCCTTGCTTAACATAATTTTTCTTTTGTATAATTTGTACTATTATTAAGGGAACAACGGAGGTTTCATTATTTAATGTACCTGATTGACTAATAGTATGTCTACTAATGTATCTACATAATTATAATATTTACTAACGAGATCCATATTATGATTATTTAAATGACCGACAAACTAACAGTCCAGCTACCTGATGGTAAGTGATTACCGTCGGCAATGGACATCAGAAATACTAAAGGCGTAATAAAAGTAATTGATCAACGTTTGCGCATTCTGTATAAAAGAGAACTATAAAATTACCTCAGAAAAATTAGAAAAAAATATATAATTTAGGTGTGAAATACTAAAGGCAGCTATTTTAAAAAATATTTTTAATCATAAAGCCAAAAATCATTAAAATTACATTAATAAGTTCGATTTTCAAGTAGTCGATAAACAATTAAGGTAAAGGTCTCTAATATACTCAAGTCTATGGTAACGGCCCATCTAAGGAAGATAAGGGGTCGACGTTTTTAGCACAAAGCGTTTTCTGTTTCGGGCCCTTTCTTGCAGGCTATTTGACTCGAAAGTTTCCAGTCGAAACGTGCCTTGGGAGTACCTGTTCACGACTACTAAGCCAGCGAAAAATAAAACGGTATTCTTGCAAAGTTTGATATTGTTATCTTAAAATAAGTTCATTGTAAAAATTACAACTACAATATTTCTACTACTGACGAGTTCTTGTTAGTTCAATAAATTGTTCAATTTAAAATAGACGACACATCAATGAGTAACGAAAATAATTTTCCTAACTTTTTTTTGTTTTTTAATGACATAGAGTTATAAAGAATTTACTTATTCAATTCTCTTAATTTATATTTACCTGCCACAACCCTAAGAAATTAATGTGATGTTTTGTTTTAGAAATAAAATCGCGCTTTTAAGATTTTAAATTTATCCGTCGAGATAACAACCTGAGAAAAGCTGAAGACGTAATACATTAGGAGTAATAAATAAGACAATCGATTAGTAAAGTCGTTTCCGAATCGTGTAACTTTTAATGAGGTGTGTTGTAACAATAAAGTATTCGACACAAACAACTTTTTACCATTTCGGTTGATGTGTTTATTTGTTTACAGTGTGTACCGTGCCTATATAAGCTAAGACTGCACACAAAAATGTTGGTTGTCTTACAACATCTTCAATACACTACCCAAGATTTACGACGAGAACAAGAGCATTAGTTTGGAATAAAACAATTATTTCTGGTGTCGACAGCCATAAACTAACCAAAATGTGTAGCCTAAAATCACTTGTTTCTTACAATTTATGGCTGCAATAAAGTAATTGCGGTAGGATTCTTTTGTTACAGTGGTGACGGTTTTTTGTTGCTTCCCATTTCGTAAAGACTGTTGCTGATTCGGAAAACTGAATTCGGAATTCTCTTTACTGGCAATCCTTAAGTTCTACTGGTTTCTTTAGAATAGTTACAAAAATCTTTTGAATCCAATTTTGAGTGAAGCCAAAAGGTTTCCTCGTACAATTGTTCCAAATATTGTTTGGTTTCAATTTGGCTGCAGTTCTCCTGCTTTGTCTAAGTTTCACGTCGAGCTGTTTCAATTACGAAGCTTCCGGACACTCCGATTCGACTCGCTTCGTCGGCCACTGAAATGGTCGAAATTTGGAAGCGATAAATTAACCAGTTGAATTAAAAGGCCGTGAAAATTCTTTCGTCTTCTTCAAACAAATTTCTTCGTATTGCCATTTGGTAGTACCTGCTACCAGCTCCAATACTATTCGTTCAAAATAAATTATAAACCGGGTCCTGATTATTTTTATACGACAGCATTTTAATATCTTTTAACACTTAATTTAATGGGGCATTAAATTCCACGCGTCCCTATCCAAAGAGAGAATCGTGCCCTATAGCGGCCTGCTAATAGGTTACAGCATCCCGATAAAAAGAAATGTAAAGAGAAACAAAAGCCCATTGTAATGAACCCTGTTGAAGTCGGCCGACCGATATCTGACAGAACAAATATCACTAGTCAATACCTAAACATATAACATTTCTTAGGGAAGATAGCTAAGATGTTTTCGAAGGCAGTTGTTACAGATAAGTGGTAATATTGTGTTTGTAGTGTGTTCGTAAATATTAGGTCGTCACATAGCCACGTAAGATATTGACTCTCGGTATTGACTGAGAATATTAATGGACCAGAATGTAAGTCGATAGATCTCTTTCTTAGAAATAAGGCTGGTTGTTTGGTCTATGATGTATTTATGAGATTCGACAACTTCGTTAAAATGTACAGTTTGTAGATTTCGTTTATTGTAAAACGATCGTACCTGTTTGATCAATTTTATTATAATACCTATGGCTTTTGATTCGGAAATAGCTTTTGAGAATGCTTTCTATCTGATATTCATGTAGAACCAGACGGAATTACAGTAAGTCTTCCTATTAATATTCATTTATCTACTCTTGGGGACTGAAATAGAATGATGGCAGGTAAGAATCAGCTCAGCGACACCCTTGACCCGAACCGCTTTGAAACCGAAACACAAATTACTTAACTATAAGAAGACTTTGTGATACATCCTCAGTTAAATCAGTAGATGGTCCAAACTGAACACAACTGATTTATTATTATAGTTAAGATACTGAACGGAATAGTAGTAATTGCGTTGAATGGCGTAGTAGTGTCATAATTATTACAATAGAAAGTAAAAATTTCAAAGCAGCTCATACATATTGTGTACAAACTTGTAATATTTTTTTCTTAATAATAAAATCAATGTAGGTATGTATTATGAATCCTCATATCAATTGTAATCATGAACAGAACTGTTATCATGAAGAATCTAAAAAGGAAGTGCACAGTTAGCAATAATACGAACACGATAAATTTTGACGGGAGGGCGGATGCAGCGCTCAATACATCATGATTGACACTTTAGAATAAGAATGCCACAAAACGAACGGTGTTAAGTTTTTGAATAGCATGTGATGTGACACCAATGTGACACTATAAAATTAACTTGAAACTGAGTGCATGAAGGTCAAATAAATACTAAATTTAGAATAAGAATACAGATTTTATGTGTCATTTTTAATACTAGTAGAACAAAATTGACGCTTTTTAAACTCCAAATCATTATTCAACTAACTCCATATATTTTCTCCTCCCTATGTTCATATTAAAGCAAGTACATAGTAATATGTAGACTAATACCAAAACATCAGTGATATGTGAAGTAATGATATTTTTAAATACCAAACTCAATTTGACGTACATTGAATGACACAGATAAATAAAAGTAAAAATAGAAGGGAAGAAACAGTAAAGGAATATTAAAATATCAAAAAATTTGGTTGTTATTTGATTAAATCATACCTACAGTGTCACATACAAACTTATGTTTCCAGCCGTTTTTTAATAATTAAAAGCAATTCTAATCACTTGGTTAATGAAGTATAAAAGGTGAAATCTGGCGTAAAAAGTCCGGCTAAACCCACGACGCTAGTTACCCGAAAAAACACGTCTTTCTAAGTCACCGCGGCTAATCAGGGGCCATCGGATGCCACAACACGCGCGACGAATTGCTTCTACCGTGGGAGATGCTGGTTTTGAAGTTGAATCAGGCTATGAAGAAGCCAGAGGAGCTTAAGCCGGATGAATACTGTATAAATATGATATTATTACTAAAATATCATACATCTGAAAAAAACAAACTACCCTGTGTTCATATTCTCAAAACGTTGAAGATAATCGAGCGTAAACAACTTTGAATATTCAGAATTTCAGTGAAAATGCTATTGGTTTTATCGAATGTGACGAATGTGTTCTTATTGCACTTATCAATTTTAATTGCTTAAAACATAATTATACTTGTTAAGAAACTGGTTGGTATACAACGATAATAATTTAGAACCTTTTTTAAACCATACCATTTTACCATAGATGTTCAATAAACGTGATTATGTCATTAATCCTTTGGTTCGATTTAGGATTAGAATCCCGTCGTTTATCGATTTAAGAATTGTTTGATCAAATACATTTTTTTGTAATTTTTTGGCTATATTGTAGACTGACACACAAACACAGCGCAGGGTTATAATTTAAATGTAGTTTGACGCAGGAGTTTACAATTCAACATCTTCAATTCAAATGCAATCATTCTAAAGAATTAAACAGCAAAGTATGCATTGCCCTCTCTTGAATCCGTCTCGAATCCCGACGTATACAATATTTTACACCACTGAAATCATTCATATGTGAGTAGGCAGCCATTTGAATCGTGCAATGTCGTGCTCGTGCGATGCGAATGTCCACAGCCCACTACGTATGTTAAAATCGTGATGAATGGCAAATTATTTATCCTGTATACTTACTCAACCCACACTTTTATCTTGATAAACATGCTATCAAAAATCTTCTTGCAAGTTCCATATTATGATATAATATAAATCTTAATAAAATAACTGCGAGGTGCAGGATCAGCAGGAAATGGTGATATGAGGTGTGGTGCAGAGAGGTGGGGTGTGGACAGACAGACTAAAATTGTAGAAAATGTTATTTTGGTAGTGAATACATCCGTATACATTCAGTGAAAAGCGGTTATTTCAATATTACAAACAGATACTCCAAATTTATTTATTTGTATAGATGAAAGTAAAGTAAGTTGTCTTCAAAGATACCCACGAGGTTTGTTGGTGTGCGAGCTGCTGCGCCGCCATAATCGTGCTAATGCACCGAAGAACGCTCACAACTGAATCTACCATCCTATGAAAGCTGGCTCAACTCAAATCTGTGCAATAAGTTTATGGAACTTAAATGGAAGGTTGGCTCGGTGTATTTTTTTGTCTGAATATCAGTTAGTCAATACAATAAATGTATGTGACTTAAATATACTATACTATACATGACCAATCTTGTGATAACAAAAGCAACAATATAAACATGTGGTTCTCTTTGGTATCTTTCTTTCCTTTCCGTCTTTCTTGGCCGACCACGCTTCGGTGATAGCTTCGATGTTACAGATGTCTATGGACGCATAAACACTTACCATAAGATGGCTCGTTGATAGTTTGCCAGTTATTAAAATTTAAATGATAGTTTTTATTTGTTTACTTACTTTCTCCCTTTCTTTTCTCTTCTTTCTTAGCTGGTAATACGTTAGTGATACCTTTAGCATAACTGCAATCCGAGGGTGACCGCTCGGCTGTACTATTTGTCGACTATTTACGTGAAAAAAGTAGTTTTAATATAATTATGAATATAAGATGAACAAAGCAAATAGAACTAAATTTAATACCAATACAACACAGCGCAATAAACTAATCAACACGGTCATATCC
This sequence comes from Ochlodes sylvanus, assembly GCA_905404295.2. Lineage (NCBI taxonomy): Eukaryota > Metazoa > Arthropoda > Insecta > Lepidoptera > Hesperiidae > Ochlodes > Ochlodes sylvanus. The sequence goes on from FR990135.1 coordinate 8,783,798, forward strand.
CAAAGTATTGGATCGATAAAGTTGAGCAATATGCAATGTGATCGGAAGTTAGTTGGGTGATGTGATAGAACAGGTAGTTTCAGAATTACTTATCTCTTCCACTTACCTTCTTACGTTCTTAGCATGGAAACATATCTATGTTTCCTTCTTCTTAGCGTGGAAACATATCTATGTATTTTATATGTATTTATCAATCTGGCTATCGTAACAACATAATAAATAAATATTTTAAATAAAGTAAGTAATAACAACAATTAAATTGCATGCACACGGACTGTTGCAAATTGGACTACGTACTACTAATTATTTAAAAAACCAATAAGATATATGAATAACTATCTATTTGAATAACAAACGACAAACTTCTCCTTACACTTCTCTATTTTAAGCGCTATTGGAAATTAAAAAGTTAATATATTATGTATATTAAGGTGATATATAAATATTAATGTACTTATTGTTTATTTTCGTACCCACCTTGAAGTAAACATACTTGAATATGAAAATACTTAAATAAATGAAACGTGATAACAACAAGTATTGAATGACCGACTACATTGGTTTAAAACAGTGCTACTGTGCGCTTTGTCACAGCGACCTCCTTTGAGATGAAACTTGAGGAGGTGCAGCCAACGAATCACGCAGGTCTAAGTCTTCAACGCTGCATAACCAATATTTTTCAAGTGTTTAAAACACGCGTGCCATCTGTTGTAAAGCGATGCAGTGCGGGTCCCACTCGTCGACTTCGAGACCCTCCACGCCCCGCGCGCCCTTTTCGCCTGACACCCATGCGGCTTTCGTTCGTTCAAACTTACGTAGGTCAGTTACCGCCCGACCGCAGGGGAGCATGGCTGCGTCAAAACTTTTACCGCGTTCTCGCAATCTCTGTTTACATACGCTATAATACGAACTGTGTTCATCGGTACAAACTTTGTTATATCGACTAGAAGTAACCCAAAAGTTTTGAACTATACTTCAGTGATACATTAGTGACAAATGAACTGTGTTATTGTGAAATTATGACCAAAAACTTATACGAAATGATTTCGTTAAAAGTTTGGATGTGTTTGGTTGTAGTGGCCGGTGCGCGCGCACGTTCCGCGCCGCCCGCCCCCGCCGACTGTCAGTGGGACTATTCGGACGCAAAGTTGAGTGAATCAAACTTTCTCACGTGTAACATCAAAACCATTGGCTCCGCAGACTTCTTGTTTAAAAATGTTACCACCGCGCAGGCGTACAACATCAACAAGTTAAAGCTCACATGTACGGATCTGCTTTTCTTCGAAAGTTCTCTGCACATGAATACTGGCAGCTTTTTGGGACAGTTGCGTAAACTTGAAGACCTGCGCATTGAATACTGTAAAATACGTTACGTGCCTGCGACTGTACTGTCTCCTTTGCGGGACTTAACTAGCTTAACGTTACGCTCTTACAACACGGACTGGCCAGCGATGACAATGGAGTTCCATGCTGAGAGTTTTCGAGGTTTGATGGAGCTACGGTCACTTGACATCGGAGACAACAATATTTACATGCTGCCGTCTGAAGTTTTTTGTCCGCTTTTTAGTTTGGAATCACTGAACCTGACCAATAACAGAATACAAGACATTTCGGATATAGGGTTTTCCGACTGGGGAAAGGGACCAATTGCTCCAGGTAAATCATGTAACACTGGATTAAAAATGCTTGATTTATCCCACAACAACATTTTGCGGCTGCCTGACAATGGATTATCTAGTCTTAGGTCATTAGAAGTTTTGAATATTCATAATAATTTAATTAATGAAATTGGCGACAGAGCTTTTGTAGGATTAAATTCGTTAAAAATTCTGAACTTGTCAGGAAATAAATTAGTGGCAGTCCCACCCGAACTGTTTCAATCCTCACGTGTTATCAAAGAAATCTCATTAAAGAATAATTCACTTTCTGTACTAGCGCCTGGGTTACTAGAAGGACTTGATCAACTTGAAAAATTGGACATCTCGAGGAATCGATTAACAAATGATTGGGTTAATAGAGACACATTTGCGGGTTTAATTAGGCTTATCATTTTGAATTTGTCACACAATGCATTAGCTCGTTTAGATCCGAAATCTTTTCAAGATTTAAATAATTTACAAGTTTTGAACTTGGATAATAATGCAATTGAGGTAATTAGTAATGGGGCATTTGCGGAACTGAAGAATTTACACCAACTTTCGATATCAGATAACAAAATAAAATCATTAAATGAGCATGTATTTTCCAATTTGTTTGTTCTTAGCCAGCTCTACCTGGACAACAATAAAATTTCTAGTATACATGACAGGTGTTTTGAAAATATTACATATTTACAGGATTTGGGTCTGAATGGCAACAATTTAAATGCAATTCCTGATGGCATAAGAAAGTTAAGGTTTTTAAAATCACTCGATATTGGTAAAAATAACATATCTAAAGTTATAAATACATCATTTGAAGGTTTAGAAGAGCTTTACGGTTTACGCCTTGTTGATAATCATATTGTTAACATACCTAAGGACACGTTTAGCACATTACCTTCTTTGCAAGTATTAAACCTAGCTTGTAATAAAATTGAGAACATTGCACAGGACGCGTTTTTATCAAATCCGACTTTAAAAGCGATACGGTTAGATGGAAACAGATTGAGTGACATTCGAGGTGTATTCAATAAGTTGAGCACTTTAGGTTGGCTAAACATATCAGATAACAATATTATTTATTTTGATTATAGTTATATGCCAGAAGGCTTGGAATGGTTAGATATTCATAGAAATAATATCACAAAACTAGAAAACGAACATAATTCCCAACAAAATATTCGAACACTTGACGTTAGTTTTAACGCTTTAGAAAATATTGACGAAAAGTCCATACCCGACTCAATAGAGGACCTTTTCTTGAATAATAATAAAATTCAGACTATTCATCCAGGTACATTCATTCAAAAAAGAAACTTACAAAAAGTTGTCGTCACTGACAATAAATTGAGAACCATAGAGCTATCGGCTTTTACTTTACCCCATATATCAAAGCACAGATTATTGCCAAAATTCTTTATAGGAAACAATCCATTTGTATGCAACTGTCATATGATTTGGTTACAAAAAATTAATCTGTGGAATCACATGAGACAATACCCGAGGTTTGTGGATATAGATTCCGTAACATGTGAGGTTGTCAATAATAAATATGGCGGGAAAGCAAATTTGATGGACGTTCCTGAAACGCAATTCCTTTGTTCCTATGAAACTCATTGTTCTTCTAGTTGTTTTTGTTGCGAGTTTGAAGCTTGCGATTGCAAAATGACTTGTCCTGAGGGTTGCTCTTGTTTTCATGATAGTAACTGGAATTCTAACGTTATTGATTGCTCTAATGTCGGATATACTGATATTCCTGAGAAAATACCTATGGATGCTACCGAATTGTATTTAGATGGCAATGATTTCGTTTCTCTTAATAGTCACTTATTTATCGGGAAAAAGAAGTTACATAAACTTTATCTGAATAACAGTAATATTGCTTCGATAGACAATGACACTTTTAATGGACTACATTCGTTAAACGTTCTCCATCTTGAAAATAATCATATAGTAGAACTGTCGGGAGGGGAGTTCTCTCAAACAAAGCACTTAAGAGAGCTCTACTTAAACGACAATCTCATGACTACTGTAGCAAATAAAACTTTTGAAAATTTGTCATCTTTGAGAGTTATACATCTTCAAGGCAATAAGATTCTTAACCTAGATAAAAAGTTAGCGCACATTGCTCATTTAGAAAGCGTTAATGTGCGAGGAAATATTTTCACATGTACTTGTGATAACATTTTACCATTGCAAAACTGGTTCAAGAAGAATTACGAAGATCCTCTTGAAGTGTTTTGTTCAGACGAAACTGGGCTTGGTACTAATTTAACTGTATTTGATGTACTAGATAGGTGCCGTGACTCAAGCGTTACATATAATACTATTCCAACTGAAAATCAACCATATCAATACGACGAAGTTAGCACTATTAAGCTAAATTTTGTGCCACTATTAGCTGTAGTTTTAATTAGTGTAATTTTGATTTTATTATTCGGTGCCTTAGCTTTCTCATTCAGACAAAACGTAAGATTATGGGCACATTCAAAATACGGAGTAAGACTATTTAAAAGTGCTTCAATTCAAGAAAGCGAGCTTGATAGAGATAGGTTATATGATGGCTATGCTGTTTATAGTTTATTAGATGATGACTTTGTATCCAAAGTTGTAGCACCAGAAATGGAACACTCTGGGTATACAATGTGTTTCCATTATAGAGACTTGCAACATGCACCCGATAATTACTTAGCAGAGCAAATAACTAATGCCGCTGAATCGTCCAAAAGGTTATTGATATTTGTTTCATTTAATTTCTTACAAAATGAATGGTCCAAAGCTTCATTTAAAGCGGCAATAAAAAGTGTCATCACTTCTATTCACCCTTCCATTAGGCGCCATAGAATAGTATTCATTCTAACTACAGATGTAAGTGCACTAAATTTAGATTTAGATTTCCAAAGCTACTTGAAAACTTGTAATGTTCTTTTGTGGGGTGAAAAGAAGTTTTGGGAGAAAATTAGGTTTGTTATGCCTGATATATCTAATTTACAATGGAATAAAGACACAATCAATTATAATCATGGCGTTTGTCCGAATGGTAGGCGACATCCTTCTAGGTATACTGCATCGCCTACTGCGCCTGAGCACTGGTACAAATATGATGCTATTCCTCCCCAAACGCCAACGACTGCCAATGTTGGTATAACTATCGAAGACGACACGTCCATGTTAACCAACACGACATTGACGAGTCAAATTCAGGAGGTCGATAACCCACATCACAGTTACATTTCTATTGATACCCAAAACTATGAACAGCCATATGGTGGTCGACCCAGACCTCCTAACACGATGCGTAAACATCCCGGGCACCACTCCCCTTCAATGCTGGACGAGCAAGGTTACTTACAACCTCGTTCCTCCGTACACGAGTGCTTACCTCAAACCCATTCGGCCGCACATAGATAACATGTTTCAAAACTCGTTATCTCTGATAGATATTTCTTAATGGATCGCTACATTCCAAGCACATGTGTAGACGAGGTAGTACTTTGAGTTGGCCATGCCTTATAAAGTCGTGATAATAGACTGTTCGTTTGAATCCCTGCGGCCAAATATTGACTAATTCGTTCCTTAAAGTAGAGAAGCCTAATAATAATGTTATGTTATTAAGAGACTGTATTATTACAAAATTGTATCCCATACGTATCGTTGTAAAATAAAGCCTTATAACTTTGATTATGTACCTATTAAAAAGTTGATCATTAAAATATGTCTTCTTATAATGTAAATCAATGAATTGACTAAGGATACTTTTGTCCACTAAGACTGATAAATGCATAGTGTTTAGATTTACGATTATTGCCAGTATAGGGATTGAATAAACTTGTAATAAGTATTTTGGTATAGTATATTATATTATCTCATTGTTACCAAATATATTGTACATAGGTGTAATTACGTATTGTATAAGAGTTATTGATGTCTGTTTAGTTTTACTAGTCATTAGTTAAGATGTGAATAATGTTGACAATGTAAATATATGGTGTAATTATTTAAAACATCCTTTCTTTTGTTAATTCAAATATTGTACGCCTACGTTATTTTGTAACATCTGATTGTACGATAATTAGAAATATGTTTTACATGATTTGTTCTTTGTAACTATTCCAGTAATAGTAATTGATTGAATTTAATTTTGTCAACCATTATTTTACATGCTACTAACTTAAAAATAAATAATTTATGAAGATTATGCACTGTTTTTGTTCATACCACTGAGTAAACCCTAAAATTTACCTATTTACAAATATAATATACACAAATATATACAGGTCCATTAAAAATTTAACTTAACTAATAAATTCACTTGCTACACAAAAGATTGAGAAATTACACACAGTCTAATGACAATTAAACCTTTTTTTTACACGTTAACTATATAAGACGATTTAAAGTCAGACTGTCATGATCACAAATAGTTTATTGATAAAAATGTTTAAACTGTACTCTCACAAACATTTGAGACATTTTTATTATGGATACATGCCAGAAAAATTAAAGCACATAAATTAAAATACCTACTTAACTATTCACTTTCACATAATATTCACAATATACTCGTAATTAATATGAGGAGCATATCAAATACTGAATTATAAAAACTATTACTATTTGTTACCATAATAAATTACAAAAATTTCAAACACACCACAAAGCAGTTATAATGACATTTAAATAAATACATACAATGAATTAAATGCATAAAATAGTGGTCTAAAGATTAAAGTAGTGAAATTACATTTACAACACAACTTGCACTAACTTACGCAACTTAATTCTCATTAAAATCTAAACTGATTGATGAATATTTCAATCGACCTAACACTTACTTAAATTTATCACATTTCATCTACTACTCTATCTGCACTAGTGTGAAAAGAATTTGTTGTACATGGTTGCCTTTAGAACTCATCCCGCCGACTACAATGCAAAAACTATAGTCCTTTGTAATGTAAACTTTCGTTGTTTCTCTTCTCTATAATGTTGAGAATATCCCGCACAAAAAGCTCCGAAATGACTTCGAGTCGCCGACAATGATTGCAGACCATAATGATGGTCTCAGTTCAGGTAGAAAACGCTCCCAAGTAATATTTCAAACGTCACGGATACGCCATGGTAGCTATAAAAGAGATTTACAATGTATTCTATGGAATATTCGAAACTAGTTATGGTTTTGTTTGACCTTCTGTCAGCCATGGTCCGAGGAGTCGTTATTGATTTTTTTGTTAGTCTCCTAAGTGTCGTCGTGCGACATATGGTGTGACATACTTTGAATGACCGCCGGTCGGCTGTTTTTAATTTTTTCATAGCCATACACATCACAGGCTACAGTTGACGCAACTGTCTGTGTTTGCTTTTAATTAAATCCAGAATTTAAAATCGTTTTTGAAAGAGAAAGTCGATGCAACTTTATGGAAAAATGCTTAAATAAGATCTTCATTTCATGGCATAAAAGGATATTCTCGTAGAATTCTGGGCCCCGGATCTTTTCTCATTATAATTATAGGGACTAACAACATGCAAAAAACAAACAAAATGGTAAACCAAAAAATGTCAAGGAAAATTACTCGTAGTTTCAAAGTAAGTATTTAAATAATTTATTATTCAATATCATTAATTCTAACAACAAAAATTTTATTCACGAATCATATAATTGGACCTCCTGGTAAAGTCTAAACTTTATCTCCACTCGCACAAGATGAAACCAGTTATCGGTCCAGATCAACCTGCGCGGGTCTACCCATAACGCATTTTATCTGTAATGCGTTACCAAAACTATTTCTAGTGGAGATACCTGCTATCAATATCCGGGGACGTCAAATCTGTTTAGGGTTGCCACCTGAAATAAATCATTTCTTATTACAATATTAAATACCTATTGTGTATAAACTAAATAGAGACAATCCAATTTTAATTGTGAGTTAAAATGAAAAGTTGGTAAATAATGCAATGAATGGTCGGTTTATTCAAAAAATAAAAAGTCTTAATTAACATTTTTCGTTTTATGAAATAACTTTTTTATCACTATTATTATTCAGTAGTTGTCTCGTATTAACAGCAAGGTATTTGAAAAAAAAATATTATTAAGTAGTTAGAGAGAGATATTGCTTTTTTTATTGTAAGTCGCCGTAAAATGATGTTATAAACTGTCACATTAAGTTAACAATACCTTATTAGCTTATAAGGTACCTCTCACTGACAGCCCAGATAGAGTGAAACTGTGGAATACTGCTGGCTGAAAATATTACAATATACAGAGTATTATTTATTTTGTTTCTTTTTTATCTGAAATAGACGATCCCAGTTGATGGAAAATTGTTTGCAGCCCTATACTTATCTCTGTATTTCACGGTTAAACGCACCATTGGCTCCCTCGATCATCTTCATGTCCCCACGAAAAGATAAGAAATTGACCGCGGATATCAAACGGAAACCTTTCTGTATTACCTTTGTTGCCTAATAGCTTGTTACTTTATCTATCTGTTGATAAACTTCGAGATAGGTATATCTATTGAAAGCTTCATACGCGTCACAATGCGTCATAAATGCAATAACTTTGATATCTTTGTTATGTAATTGAATGCTTATAGCCAAAGAATATAAAAAATCGTTAAAATAAATAACAATGCTTATGGCCATTCCACGTCAATGTCGTCATAAGATTTTTACTTTATTACCAGTATTGAAATTTTATATTTATTTAATCATTATTGTAACAACCTAAAGCTAGGTTTACAACGGGCAGACTTTATTTGAGAACATGTTGGAGAGCTCTCAGGTGTGCAAGTTTCTCCACGACGATTTCCTTCACCGAAGTAAGTGATAATTAAATTCTAATAGTTACGCACATAAGTTTTGAAAATTAGAGGTCCTTAAGGGGGTTTGTAGCAGGACCCCCGGTTCGGAAGTCCAATATTCAACCACACGGCTATCATTGCTTATGCATGCATAATGCAAATTAATGATGATAGGTAAATATTGAATAAAGAATAGTAAGTATTTGTAATACACATAAATACTATCTCATATCTTCCTTAGATATGAGATTAAACTAATATAATTTACAGATTATATTATAGAAATAAGCAAAATATAGCTTTGTTGGTATTTAATATCCGAGTTAGTCACGAGTCAATTCAATCAATCTATCCCAATACATCAAACACATCAAAAGAAACACTTAGGTCATACATTCAATTTGTTTAAGAAATCTTTATAATTTTATTTTTTGTTTACTCAGACATCATGCGCAACAAAGGAATGACTGATCGCAGTCCAGCCTCGAATCAAATCAGATAGCATTTCTGTGTGACGTTTGATCGACGTCTTATATCCCAGGTCGGATAACATTTTTCTGATTTCAACAATAGCTAGGATTTGAGAGTCACCTCACTTACCGACTTGCGGTCGTTCCTAATATCAATCAAATATTTTTACAAGCTTTTATTTGATTTACAATGTTTATAAGGATGTACGGGTCAAGTCTTTCAAGCTGAATAAGAACTACTTCCCCTTACACTACGGATCTGAAATTTTGCATATTGTTTTAGTTTCTATGACAATTCAGTTTTATAAGAATCATGACTGGATACTTCGCTCATGATTGACTTCAGACAAAAGAACTCTTCAACGGTCTGAGCACAGTGACTAAATTTATTATTGTGCATTTATATTTCACATAGCATTATAAAAACTTGATTTTAGTGATTTATTCTGTTATTTCACTATTCATAACCTCTGGAGAAATTAATAGGTACGGAGATGATAACTAACTAATCTCTTAATTAATCTCTTTAATGTAGCTACTACACTATTAACTACTACACTAATAATATACTATAATGACTTTTGGACAATTACTACGAATTACAACTTACTAAGAATTACGTATAGATAGAATATTGACAACGGACGTTCAACGATTGTACGTACTAGATCGATCATAATCTACAATAACTAAAATATAGCTTTAACCTGATTAAACTTTATCGAGAGCGTTAGAAATAAAAATATTGTCATGTGTTTCAGATTAGCTTCAGGAAAAGCAAGAACAAATCTTTATTGCCTACTATTCTATATTACATTGTTAATTACGGAAGTCAGTTTATGTGACTATTATGTAAGTATATGTAATGTAAGTTATAAGTGTCTAACGAAAGTTAACATCCTTTTAAATCGACTTTCTCTTGGGGTCTCTTCCTAACAGACGAGACGATGGAAAATTTGTTACATTCAACATAAAACGAGGTGAGACCCATATTCGGCGCTCGGTCAATCCATACCACCCGCTGGCCAGACTTGATGTTTCACACTTCAAGTCGTTGGAGCCCGCTCAAAGGTCATGTCCTCTCACTCAAACCCGACCAGGAGCTTTCGGAATTGCGTCGTGACAACGGAGATATACTTATCTTGATTTTCTGGGCAATTCCGATACATCGCTCCGTTGTTAGGAATTGTAATGGGACCATGAGAACACAGGCGAAATTGGAACGAACAAACTGTGGCGAAGTCAAATATGGAGTGTTTGTGGAACAATTATGGTACGGTCCGACTGTTCGATTGTGTTGTAATATTTGTATCGATCTGTTCCTATTGGTGCATTCCTTTCCTCATGGTTTCATTTAAAACTTTTATCGTTTGCGGACACTAAATTAACTGTAATTATTAAGATAAACCCTTGATGGTATTTTGAGTTACGTTTGTAGTTTTTTCGCGCCTCTCTCTACGTGACTTCTAGGTACCTATTACTAAACTTTAGCGTAATTACAATAGCTTTTAATGGTACCTACTTTAAATCATTTATGCAAATAATTATAAAATTATTAATTTGTTACATTGTTTTAAAATCATGCAATTACCATCAAAATTTTAATTATCTAATTACGTACTTAAATAGTTGAAGTTAATTGCGAGTACATATATATCTTAATATATATAAATCTCCTGTCACGATGTTTGGCCGCGATGGATTCCTAAACTACTTAACCGATTTTAAATTAAATTGGCACACCGTGAGCAGTATGGTCCAACTTGAGAGATAGGATAGCTTAGATCTTTAATTATAGTCGCAATTTTATTTTATTGCAAATTATTTGTCTGTTAATTACAGAGCGGTACGAAGTTCGCTGGGACAGCTAGTATTATGTATATTCGAATGTAGATTGCATATGGTAATGACGTATCTAATCTCCTTTCTCATTGCCGTTTGTGACTTCTCAACGTTATAAGCATAAGAAGTAAATTACTCATGAGCAATATCAGTTCAAACGACATCGTTACAATACAACGACTCGTTTTTACGCTATCTTGTTGACTCACAAAGAATGCCTGTTTAATTATAATGAGTTACACAGACACTCATTTTTTAATATTTACTCATTTAGTCGCTTATGGATATGTTATTGAATTAAAAGATAGACAACAGTAATGTCATTATATTATTTAGTATTACATATTATACGAGTACTTCATTTTTTGTTAAATGGATCTCGCTATAAGCAGAAACGTTTATATTTTAATAGCATAACATTTGCATTCATATTTTATTGCTTTAAAGCAATTAAAGAAACATATAAAAGCAAACTATACATATTAATTATAAATACTTAGGTATATATTATCCTTGCGACAAGCGTACAAAGTAATATTATTTGGAGATAATAGGAAATGTACGAGTATGTGTGTGATTGTATAGCCGTTCATTAAAAAAAAGTTTACAGTATATACAGCATATCTTGTTTGATATTGTACTATAATAGTACCTAATTATAATAAATATCCTACTCACAATCGATTAACTTTATTGTTATCCACGAAAAAATTCGAAACTTTGACAATTAGTAGAATAATGTCATTGGTTTATGGGAATCTAAAAGCAGATAAATCACATGGAAAACAGTCACGACGCTACAAAAAAGTAGCTGAGAAACTACGAAACGATTTCATTATCGAAATGTCCCAGCAAGTGAGCATGACTGACTTTTATACTCTGTGAATGAAAGTTCTTTGACAGGAAAATAAAACTATTTGTGCATTCAGCCGATGATAGACGATCGCTTGGGTCAATATCGGTATCCACTGAATTGGCTACCAAAGATAATTTTAAGGTTTTTATTGGTATGGCTTTAAACATGCATATCTACCTGTATGCATTTAAGTATTATAATATAAATATGTGCTTCTGCTGCCCCTAGATGTCTGAAGCTTACTCCGAGGTTCATTGGTGAAGAGGCCCATTGGAAGAAGTAATGTCACCTTTCATCACGTTTCAATCACTGGTATGATGAGGATCTATGATCACCGATATCGTTATGCTCTTTAAGGCACGGAAGTAAAATAGTACATTACGATACGTGTGCGTAAAGTAGCTTATTATTGCACGGTGTGAAGTTAGCGCACGAGCGGAGCGAGTGCGCTAAACACTGTACAAATAATATAGCTACTTAACGCACGAGTGTCGTATACTATTTTATAGCACGAGTGACATAAACCCGCCTATACTCAAGCATATAATTATTTACAGGGAATTAAAAGAAAGGAAATGTTTACGAAGCTGCTGCCTGCCTGCTTTACCGACATGTCAAACGTCATTCAAAAGTATTATTAGTTTGTCTGCTTTACCGACATGTCAAACGTCATTCAAAAGTATTTTAATTTGTCTGCTTTACCGACATGTGAAACGTCATTCAAAAGTATTTATTGTATGTAAATTGTTTAAAGTACCTATTTATTATTATAGGAATCCTATCCTCTTATCTAATACCTTTAAACGAGCAATTCTTGTATATATATATATAATTGGAATCTCGGAATCGGCTCCAACGATTTTCAAATTAAATCGATCTAGCTAGGAATCATTTTTAGAAAATGTCATTTTATTCGTGTTTTTGTAGTCCCAATTTAAACTGAAAAATATGACTCTTCCTGACATCTATTGGCGAATAATAATACTACTATACTAATACTAATTGCTTTAACGACACAACAGCAGAATAGATGGCGTTGTTAAATGAAAATCAATTGTTTATTTATATTATTTGTGTCTTCTTAATATTATTATTCGTACTTAAATATAATTTCCAAAAAACACAATTTATAAAAAAAAAATACCGAGCAAAGCTCGTCGATCTAGCTAGGAATCATTTATATAAAATGTCATTTTATTCGTGTTTTTGTAGTCCCAATTTAAACTGAAAAATATGACTCTTCCTGACATCTATTGGCGAATAATAATACTACTATACTAATACTAATTGCTTTAACGACACAACAGCAGAATAGATGGCGTTGTTAAATGAAAATCAATTGTTTATTTATATTATTTGTGTCTTCTTAATATTATTATTCGTACTTAAATATAATTTCCAAAAAACACAATTTATAAAAAAAAAAAAAACGAGCAAAGCTCGTCGATCTAGCTAGGAATCATTTATATAAAATGTCATTTTATTCGTGTTTTTGTAGTCCCAATTTAAACTGAAAAATATGACTCTTCCTGACATCTATTGGCGAATAGTATTACTACTACACTAATACTATTTGCTTTAACGACACAACAGCAGAATAGATGGCGTTGTTAAATGAAAATCAATTGTTTATTTATATTATTTGTGTCTTCTTAATATTATTATTCGTACTTAAATATAATTTCCAAAAAACACAATTTATATAAAAAAAAATCGAAATCGAAAATGTTGCCCATAAACTTGGTGGGGCGTACTTTTGTGACAAATGCGCAAAGTATGCCAATAGGACATCTTCACAAAAAGAATTTGATTTGTTTCCTCTGCGCCATTTCTTAAATGCATTGTACGCTGCTGTATATAGCCTTTTTGATTTACTGGGCAACAAATTTAGGGTCACCGATTTTGCTATTTCTTTTATAGCGTCTGGAACAATTTCATCAATGCCATCTTCACTAAACTCACTATCCGAACTATGAGTATTCATTTTAGCGAAAGTTATAATAAATGTACAACTATGACTTTGATAATAATTATTAATACCGTTTCGTTTTGACTTACTTAGTATTTCTACCTACCCACTTCTCTTTTGATATTTTTCCCCTACCAATTTGTAATTGTCAACAGTGTAAGTGTCAATTTGTGCACGGTATGAAGTTAGCATCATAACCCGTGCTATAATCGACTACTTTACGCACGGAAAACCGTGGCATAAATGCGGGTTTAGGTCACAGTGTGCTATAAAAAAACTTTTGTACCTATCTGTCACCTCAATCGGAATATTATAAATGTTTATTTTGTTATTAACCTGGTTGTAAGTATATAACTCTAAAGCTAAACAAACCTTGCTTTAGTAGCATAAACAATAACACTGTTATGGGAAACAGTTGGATTGAAAACAATAATTTACATCTCAATAAGTCTCGTAGTACTTCGTATCTATATTTGCATCTTTGAATATTGAGGTTTATGTGAATCTAAGATCTTCGCGCTTTCATTATATCCGCGCAAGCTATTGAGCTATTTAAATTTAGTACCTGCCAAATCGCGTTCTTAAGTTTTATTTAGGTAGCGGAAACATCGCAGCGGAATGATTTCGCGATGTTTTTCTAGTGTTATTTGCAGGCATATCAAACATAGCAGTGTTGTTCAACTTTTCAACAAACCTTTTCAATACCTTTGGTATACTACTGTTAAAAAGTGTTAAATAACAAAAGAAAACTCGTTTAAAAGTGATAAAAATAATACTCATCGATTACCTACATTTAATACAAATAATTTAGTCATTCTATTGCGTAAGCGCATAGTATGCGTTTGCTAAATCTATTTGTGGCGAGTTCAACTCTGTATTGTTGCATTGTAGGATACATACATATATGTAAGTATAACTATACGTGTCTAGTGGTGTGCTCCACTTTGACTTTATCGATGGCTATTTATCTTCTTTCTTGGTATGTCTTGAGGCAATACCACCTGTTTTGTTGTGTACTAAATCAAAATTTAGTCGATAACTACTTTCTCTTTGTCTGTCTAAATCTTATGTTATTGTAATTTGAGGAACTGGGTTAGAAACTTAGGTTCAATTCCTTAAAAACACACTTTATTAAAATTGGCGTTTTCATAAGCGCATAAAAGTATTGTAATATATTTTTTAAAAGAAGATAAAAAAGGCTTGTACCAAAAAATAAACGATGTTTACAATATATTGAGAAATAACTTTCTAAAACCTACTTCAGGTCCACGTTATATGACAGTTAAATTAAACTGAACATACAAATAATAGTATGTAGTATATCTAATAGTACGAAAGCCAAATGACAACATTATTGGTCATTTGATGATTCCAGATTTCCCAGAACTGACAATTTTTCCGAATTATTGACTGAAAGTTTTCCTCGAAATTCAAAATACGACCGCTTTATGAGTACACCTCCTTAAATTTTAAGCATTCGTCATTATGACGAACAGAAAGACGTACCATTACTGGTTTTCGATGAAACGACGGCACTCAAACAGCAATACTATAATTTTGCTGAGTCACATCTACCCCTGAGTGTTGACTACCAACTTTGATTGTTCTTTTGGACCAGACTCCGCAATTTGAAAAAATGTTTTGTATTAAATTCTTTTGTACGGTTATTTCTTTTGAGGAAACGATAAAAATATATCATTTATAAAACGTCATCTTACATTTAAAAGTTATAGTTATTAAATGTTAGTCCCTAGTACGAGTATAAACACATTCATATTGCTATTAACTGTCAGTCCCAGGCAGTAGAGCCTAGAATTCGCCCGGGGTAGTACGAGTACTACCGCCCGCCACGGTACTTAGTACCATTTCTACCGTGTAATGTACTTAGTACCATTTCTACCGTATAATTGTTTTAACAACAACTGTGTTCCGGTTAGAAATGTGTGGAGCCAGCTACACTTTTTAAGAGGCGACAATCTCAGTCCTTAAGGGTTGCGACACATCTGTGACCGAATTAGAACGAGACTCATACTAACAATTACTAACTGGACTATTACTAACAACAACTAACAGGACTAACTATCACTAACAGTCCCTGTACCTGTCCTCATCCAACTAACGTTCTAACACCGTCACATAACCGGACTCACGATCCTAGTCCCCATTTGAGTCTTGTTCTAGGTCGGTCATGGTCGGTGGTGCTGCATGCTTGTATGCTACCATAATCCAATTAAAAAAATGTTTAGTTGCAATATAATATGAACAGATTTCCAAAAACAACAAATAAAAGCCATTATTGTTTTATTTTCTGATATTTATGCCTGAGCTCCAGGTGCATAGATACTGCGATAGAGTAAAATTTTTCCAATTTGGCGTAAAAATAATTCACAAATCGGGTAAATTATGCTTTATTATATCAATCGTATAATTATATTTCAATCAAGAAATATGTTGAATCAACAATATCACTCCTCACATAATACAATAAATCATTTTCATTTTATCATCATCATAAACCATTCCGTGGGTTCTATCAAAGTAATTGGTTATCTGTATGACGATGAATTGTATGTTTAGGTTGTCGATAATAACCGGTTATTCACAGAAGCAGTAAAAAAGGACGTCGGATGTAAATTGTAGATACATTGTGCGATCCATTTACAGCAATTTACGAGAGCGATTAGCAAGATGAATGAATTGGTATTAAAAAGCTCAAATATCTTTAGGCTTATGTCGAACCTAAATGAATGACCGAGTTACCTTTTCATTGTCTTTTTTTATGGAAAATCCATATAAAAAGCTAGCTGATAGACCCAGAACATGACTCACATCGCGACTAGGATCGTTAGTCCAGCTAGCAGAGAGTGATTCGTCAGTTCGTTAGTAGGTCTAACAGCTGGGTTGGTCGATATTTGGATAGGTGAATGTTGGTACAAATTTCTAGAGCACTTCCGTGCTTCGGAGTCGGTTGTCATTGTTAGATGGCAGTCATGAAGCCAAGTGAAAACGCCAAGCTAAGGAAAACTTAGCCTTCGGCATAACGAAATACCTAACAGCGTAAAATTTTCTGAAAGCAGATGTCCACTTTTTGTATGTAGGCTGGATCTTTATCTCAAATTTAATAGTTCTATCTAACCAAAGTCAACCTCTGTGAGATGAAAGCCAAAAAATAATTAGGTTAATTTTAGCACCTGTACTCGTCAATATTGAAATTACCTTAGAATTTCTCGGGTTAAAATCCCACTTTTGGACATCGCCTTTGGATATCGCCTCCACGAACCCCGCCACCTATTCGCACTGAGCGTGTTTTGGTATGTTCTACAATCCAACCTAATGGTAAATAACCATAATAATCTTAGTTGTTATAGCGCTCTACTAAGTAAAAGCCTATTCAATTTTAAGTTAAGGAATTACAAAATAACACACGGAAAACTGTTTAAATGTAGATATTATAAAAAATAAAAATTACAGTCATCGATAAACATTCATTTAGAGACGATATCAGACAGTTCAAATCATTTTAATGCCGAAACAATTTCGCTTGGCCGAAATGTTTCATGAATAAAGCTAAGGAGTTGTTTAATAACGCCATCTTCCTGGAAGTAATGGAACTATTAATGAAGGAAGTTCCTTAGGGCTCGCTAGACTTGAGACAACATTTGAAACTTAATTATAATACATTGTACTCGTAAATATTTTTTACATATTGGTATTAGGTAGGTGTAAATTCGTACGTTTGATATCTATGTATGTACCTACCATTTTTGCCACCTGCAACAAATTTTCTGCTACACTACGAGGTGTCTGGTAGAGAATGTCATCATAAAGTTCGCTTTTTGTGTCTATTTATGTATCTTCATTTATGGTTTTTAAAATTAAATGAATAGAAATATAAAATACCCATAAAATTTTATAATTACTTTTATTCATGCTATCGACATAAAATATAAATAGTAGGTAAGTAGGTAATATTTTATAGTAGTACCTATTTTTGATCGCCATTGTTAAAAATTTAAACCACCAGAAGGTGGCAAAAAACAACATAACATTTAAAATGCGACGTAGATATATTCAAATCGTTAAAACATTCGAAACAGAACAAAAATAGTAATTATAAGTTACGATAAGGAAAACGTTCATTTAGGTATTTCGCCTCCGGCTGAATGCATTTCGAGCACAGATCCCGTAAGTGCATCTGATACAAACGGTTCCCAGGGAGATTTCTGCACCATTAGTCAGCAAAGAGTATGCTTGTATGAGAGACGTATGGTATTTAATTTTTTTTGTAGAGAAGTAGCGAACATAGCAATGCGTAACCGCTGCCTTTTTGGCCGGCAAGCGGTTACGCCTTTGATGTTACTGATGTCCATGGGGGATAGTGACCTCTTACCATCAGATGGTATGTCTCCCCCTTTCTCAGCTTTATGCATTAAAGAAAATAATAGAGGCAGTAGTCATCATTATAATCTCGACCCATAACTGTCCCACTGCTGGGCACGGGTCTCCTCTCACAACGTGAGGGGGCAGGCTATAGTAGACCACGCTGGCCGAGTACGGATTGGCGGAATTCATACATTTTTGAGAACACTTTGGAAACTCTCAGATGTGCAGGTTTTCGTGCAATGTTTACTTCACAGAAGCAAGTGATAATTAAATGCTAATACTGCTGGGGTAATAGTAACAACGCTTATTTATAATTATACTTATGTATATAAAAATGAATCCCTATTTTCCTTGGTCACTGCATCACGCGTGAACGGCTGGACTGATTATTTTTCGCGAATTCTTTTTTTGTTGTGTTTGTCACTGCCAGGAGAAGAATCTTAACCACCATATTAAATTTTCTAATGGTCTTCTAATGTAACTTTATGGCGTTTGACATAACATTGACAGAACACGTGCTGCAAATATTCGAATTCAATATACATAGTTATGACAGGACCACGTCTGTCGGGTCAGCTAGTTGTATAATAACAATCTGGTACTAGTTATTACAAAGCAATATCACTATCTAATAGCATAATCAAAACTGATATTATGTATTATTTTTCTTTTTTAAACAAATGAACGGACGTTTATCTATACAAAATGGTAAAACTTTCAGCTTATTTACAATAGTTCGTAATAAATTTAAAACCTATCACATTCAATAAAAATTTGTTCGAATTGAAAATAGATTTAAACAGTCATAAAAGCAGGCGGGAGTCATAAACGCGGGTATTAAGTTCTTTGTTAAATTTAATTATAACTGGTAATGTGAGGTGCTAGAAGGAACCGCCGAAGTTTACGACGCATTGCCAATTTGGAATGCATTGAATACTTTATGCACAATGTTCAGTGAGAGTAGTAATGTTATTTTGTATTGAAACAGCAATGAAATGCGTGGCTGATTTATTACATAGGTATATTAATTAACTCGTAAAATAATAGAAATAAAGATACATTAGAAGATAATTAACTTCAATCGTAATTTCAGATAATTGATATTAGTATCATTAAATTTCACATAAAATTGTTAAGTGTCTATTTTCATACAAAAGCTATACATATTATGTGTAAGTGTAAGCAATATTTATGTTACCTTAAACGTTAAGAAAGGATATAGTGAACAACTTTTGACAATGGAATACTTTATAACGTCATCATTTATTTTTCTAATATATTCGTCCGCGGTCCTTATTACACTATAAATCGGCTTAACCGACTGCTACAAAACCCACAATATAAAATATCCTTTTAATGGACATCCAGCGATAAATTGTACTAATAACAGAAATATTCTGTTGCCCGGGATAGTTCCGACAAAAAAGCGTTCGCTTTTCAATTTTTACGACATAAGTATTTCGTCCTAAAAAAGTGCTGCCCTTTGGGGGCAGAGATCCGATCAAAAGTTTGTGTCAGAAAAAGGATAAACTTGCTATCGACCTAGCGGGTGCTCATATTTTTTCTTTGTTGTGGACGCCATGTAATTCGTTTTTTTCTCTTTAATAATTCCGAATGACAGATGAAGATGGTTGAACAGTCGGAGGTGCGTCATAGTGTCTAACTTGAAGTTGATCTACAAAAAAACTGTAGCTGAGGTGGAATTATATGTAGTTTATTACGTCAGTTAGGGTTCCGCGCCCAAAGGGTGCCATTGGCTATAACTAATTCTCCGCTGACCGTTTGTCCTTCCGTCTATCGGGATCCGTCTATCATAGAAAGATAGGTACTTATAATTTGAATGTATAAAAGGAAGAAACTTTACATTTTTACAGAACGTGTGTTATGATAGCTGCTATACATCCATACATCCATCCATCATCCTTTGTGCGTCCACTGATTGAGATAGGCCTCCCCTAACTTTCACCACTCTGACCTGTCCTGAGCCTTCTGAATCCAGCGGTTGCCCGCTATCTTCTTCAGGTCGTCAGTCCACCTGGTCGGGGGGCGTCCTAATATGCTCCTTTTCTGCTATACCAACAAATATACTAATTAAAATTTAAAATTAAAGAAAGTTTTCATACAACGGTTTGTGTTGGCATTTTTCGGCTTATCTACTTATAACAAAAATAAAGCTAAAAGTTAAGGTTGCCATTTAAAAAATATGTTATTTTTGGCGTTAATATTAGACGGAGGTACGGAGCCCTTCGTAACGGAGTCCAAGTCGCACTTGGCCAGTGTTATTAATTCTTTGCATCCTTGTCTTATAATTGATTGTAATACCATCCAAAATCAGCGTTAAAATGTCGTCTTTACGGAATTTAGATTCGAGCATGATACGATCTGATGTTAGACAAGATGAATTTGGTCATTAAGCTTTTTATTATATCGTTTGATATTAATAGTTGAGAAAATCAAATAGTCCTTTGTACCCGGTACTCGTACAGTTTCCATATATCTACGTTCGTCGGAAACAAGATTTGGTCTTGTGCATTGCCGCATTGAGATAACATAAACGAAGTCTTTGTAGAGGGAGTACGATAGCCGCGTTTAGCAGAGTAGATATTTGAAATATTTGTAGTTCAATTAGTGAGAGGGTATTGACGGCGTAGTTGTTACTGACTTGTGTATACAAGTTTTGTTTAGAAGATATTTCTGAATGTTTGGTTAGTAGATTCGTATTTTCTACTTTAAATTAATGTAACATTCTTAATGTAATGAAAAATGATGAAATGAAAAATCAGTTCAAAGTTTAGTTCAAAATTATATTTAGGTTAATAATAATGATTGCTATTATTGTAACTACGTTACCTATTCTTGCTGATTTTATGTTGCCTGTTGCTGCTATCGTAATTTTTTCACGAGCATTCATTATTGACAAGTAGGCATTTATTTTACCTATGTAGGCATGTTGTATCTAAAACATAAGATAACAAAACCGTGAGAAAACCAGAAAGAAAGTAACAACAATACCAGATAAATTGAGTAAATTAGTTCAATATAGTTTTTAAAATAATTTTTCAAGTTAATAAAAAATATACCGATAGTTTAATACCGTTTCGCAAGACTTTCACGAGCACCTCATTGTTAGAAAGAATTCACTTATTTCTTATTTCACGATTCATCTGACCCCTTGTTTGTAGAGAGGTCGACGCGTGCTATCTGATCGAAGCTCGATCAATTCGATCGATGCCGTGAATAAACAGACGGAAATCGGAATGTCTATTACATGATCTATGTTTATTACATCGGTAAACTAATCATTGCTACAACATAATTATGATTAAAAACTTGCCGTAAAACAATACATAATTATTTTCTTAAAGAGTTCAATAAAAATTCTTTGTTCCAGGTTACATTAATAAGTACATAAGGAAAATAGTTGTAGCTATGAATTCGTCGCATTGTCATGTAATATATTTTTGTATAAAATATTAAATGATTTGGTTAATTTTAATCTGTTACAAATGGGTTAATTTTAATTTGTTACAAATGGGTTGAATATTTATTTATAGAACGGAAGTGGAACGTCTCGTTCGTTAAACTGACAATGGTAGGGGAGCCCAAGAGGGGATTTCTGGATTTACTGAAGCGCGGCAGATTAATATACAGGGGGATACCTTGTACCCGGTTAAGTACCACCACCAAATATGAGCCCCATATATATGGCCGCCCGTGAAGGATACAGGATCAGATTAGTAAAAAAAAATTGATCATCAGACATTCTCGAGCGCGTCAGATTAAGGTAGGGTGAGTTAATTACCTCCTAAAAAGTGTATATTCCACTAATCTGACAATTTGAGAGTGACGTTAAGAAAGGGGAGGGCAGCAAAGTTGTAAAAAAAAAACGTCATCTTGACATTCTCGAGCGTAGTTAATTTTTTTTTTATTTTGAAGGAAATAATTCAAGAATAACGAAAAATATATAATCTGACGATTTCCGCAAGCCGAAACAACAAAAAAATCGTCGATAAAGTTAAATGCGTGCAGCTGCGTGATGCCTATATTTCCTTCTCCGCGTTTCTATTCCTCTCTCACTCTTTCTCTATCTATTACTCTCTCACTCCGTCCCCACTCTAGTTTCTGCTGTCATGACGCCATCACCATATTCCAGCAAAAAATTTTTTGAAAGTGGTTTTTTTGGAATAACTTTTAAACGGCTTTATCGATCAACTTCAAAAACTAATCCGCCCTTGAGCTTGAAAAACCACGTCGATCGCCACCAAGTTGGTCAAAATCGGTTGATTCGTTCGAGAGATATCGTGAACGAAAGAAACCCGAAAAAGTATTTTTTCGGGATTACTCCGAAATTTTTGGTTCGATCAATTAAAACTTTTAAATTACTTATGAGGATGATAAAACTGCGTCGAATGCCGCCAACCGCGTGAAAATTGGTTGATCCATTCAAAAGTTATTGCGGTTTGAAAATTCCAAAAATAGTGTTCTATGAAACTTCTATCAGACTTTTGAGCTGGGAGAGCTCAAATGCATAGAAATATTATTTCTTTGAACTCCGCGAGCTCAAAATAAATGTCATAAGTACAATTTTAAGCGCCCAGGAATGGAATTAGCAGGAAATTGCAGGGATGGCCTTTAGGGTGAACCGTTTTTTTGTCAGATTAGGCGAATCCCTCTAGATAATCGTCAGATTATGAGACAGTACGTTTAGAACATAAAGATGAACCATATATATCTTAATCTGACGCGCTCGAGTATGTCAAAATGGCGAATTTTTTTTGCATATTATGAGAATGGCCACGAGTTTGCGTCCCATCGAAATCGTCAGATTAGTGAATGAGAGCTTATTTTTGGTGCACTTAACACTCCCTTAGAAAATCTGACGCGCTCGATTAAATTTTTTTTTTTTTCATTTTCAACCCTTACATACAACCACCCCCACCATGCAAACGGTCAGATTAACATACGTACATTATTAAAAATACGTAGGGCATTGATGCTATCAATATCTGACGCGCTCGAGGATGTCCATGCATCAGTTTTTTTTTACATATTTAAAAATCTATAGCCGCTTCCCCCACCGATGAAAAGGTATATATCATATAACATTTTTTTCTTCTTATCATCTAAGCTTTGCAACCCAATAGGTCTCTGTGACGCTCGAGTAAATCCCCATTTAGCACCACGGGCTCCCCTACCACAATGACAAATTTTGCTTTTTGTTGAAAATGTACTTTTAGTGGCAAAAAGGTGAATTTAAAATCAATTAATAGGAAGCAACAGTTTTTAATTTTTATTATTATTTTTGTTAAGATAAAATTCTAGAAGCTTATTATTGCAGGATATTATTAATTACATTTACTTTTATGTTTGCTAGCGAAGTTCATTAATAATATAAATTGTAAACATTTAAGTTTAAAAATATTCATCAATCATTACCCTAACAATTGGTTCGGGTAGAAGAGCAGATGCTGGGAAGATCAAAAGGTTTTTGTTGGTAAAAAATCTCTTGGAAGTTATAATAAACAAACAAGGTGTTAGTACAAACGATAAGGATCGAGAATAACTCGCCCCCTTATAAAATATTGATATTTAATAGTCACATCACAGCCTGTGTAATGCAGGCAGCTCCACTGGCATAGCTTTGGCATACCAGATTACCACATCAAGTATTCCCTTTGGGGTGAACGTTCAGTGGAAATAAATCCTTAACCTCATAACATCTAAGCACAAATCGGCGTGTGAGGTTTTTTTTTGTGAACCGAGTGCAGGTGGCGTCGGATCACATCGCACGCTTATCTTTACTATCACATCTTCAAATATTAAACTTTTACTTTTATAGCACATTAAAATGCAAGTTGGGTAAGTAACGGACACCCAATAAAATTCCCGAAAGGGTTTTTTGGCACTCAATTTGAGAATTTTCGACGAACAGGTTGCTCGCATACATTGTTAATTTAATGTCCATTTCATTTTCGCGTGTGTAATTTTGTGCTGTTCTGTATTGATTACAGGCAATTTTAAAATTAAGTAATTAACGAATATTTTCTCCAAGATTATTAGGTATGTATTGGACAGTAAGCTCAAAAGGTAATTAAAATGGGATTTAACAAAATGAGGATTTGATAACATTCTTTAAACTGTGATGTGTATGGCGTCTTTGATGTCACATATAACTAACTATGGAAATTAGTATCTTCAAA
Organism: Ochlodes sylvanus; assembly: GCA_905404295.2. NCBI lineage: Eukaryota > Metazoa > Arthropoda > Insecta > Lepidoptera > Hesperiidae > Ochlodes > Ochlodes sylvanus. The sequence goes on from FR990135.1 coordinate 8,807,961, forward strand.
AACATCTCTGGACATTGTCTGCTAAGGAGAACTAGCATCGTATACGTACCTACCCATGGTTCGGAGAGAAAGGGACCTTACAACTCTCACTAGGTCTCAGCAAATATCCTCTGCGCGTGGTTTACCTTGAAGAACAGACAAAGTAGTAATAGACGCTCCAGATCCTTTTGCTTGCCGCTGATCTCTGTAGTGGTTTCAACCCATTAACAGCTCATTAATGAGCACAGGATAGAACTGGGGAGGCCTAAAGCACTGTGACTACCCCGTAGACTAGTTAGTAATGACCCTGCCTACGAAGTGAGGGGTTCCGGGTTCGGGATCGATAAATGTTTTGTTCTCGGGTCTTGGGTGTTCGTGATGTGTTATTCGTGTTGTCGATGTCATCCGCGACACTGGGTATCCTAGTGGAGGGGGTATGAGTGTGTTAGCGTTTAATCTCTGTAGTACACCGCTCAATCTGACAGTACTTGTGTTTATAAACGGTGAGACCGATTTATTTCTATGTTGGCCAACTATACGTGCTATACCGCTTAGTCCGGTTACCATCACCACCAGGAAGCCTTTTATTTTATATATCTGTAGTCACTTCTCTAAAGACATTTCATGTTTTTTTTTGTCGTACTTACAAAGTGATATTCACCTTACTCCTCAAAAGTAAAATAATAAAAATGTTAGCATTTTATAAGACCCGTAGTAGGTACTATTTCAAGCTACTTACTATTTCAACCGTCATCAGGATGACTGCGGCTTTTCATTCATATCAGAGACAAAAGATACACAAATGGCTCTAACATATTGGATGTAAACATTACTGAACAATAGTCGTCGTTTACATTTAAATTATTGGAAGAATAAAATACAATGGTGTTTATTTTTTAATTATTAAACAAAGTCTAGCATTTATTATCAAACAAAGTCTAGCAAGCATTGTTATAACGAATTATAAGTCTAGCATTATTGTTTAGCGATGATTACAAAAAAAAGACAAATAGGTATTTAATTAACCATCAATTCATGAATACAAACGTATTTCTGTTACTTAACATTATCTCGAAATATATTAAGTCAGGGAACTATTTGCTTAGTTCACACGGCATCACATCACATCATAAAAAGTTTAAACACCTATTTCCTTGTATTTATTAAAATGACATTAATAAAATAAAATAAGTTAAGCATAGCCTAGCATCTGAGATTTAAATAAGACAATGTTATATTTTAAGTCCATGTTTTATTAATGCGGTTTAATTTAAACCTACCTTTCCGTTTTTAAAGCATAAAAAATACATTGTAGCCTACATTTCTGCGTAAGTCATTATTTATACAAGGATGGTATTTAAAAAAACATTAACTGCTGGGTATAAAGTAATTAGTGAGGTCTATACGTTCGGCAAATGAAGGGTTGTAAAAGCTTCGAGCAAAAAGGTAAAAAATCACGTTTCGTCCGAGCGCCCACCAACACTGTGGGTGGACTTCACGTGTCAATCATCGGGGCGTTTACCGTGTATTGCAATCTATGTAACTATATTACATCTCATGATATGCAAACCAATTACAACCTTAAAACCAGTTACTTAAAGCTTATGTGAGCTGTATCTGTAAAGCGGATCATTCATAGAATGCGCTATTTACTTAAGTATCTACTGTTGATATTTAAATTAAACAGTTTTTATAAGTAGGTACTTCAATTAAATAACGTCTGTAGCTTTAAGGTTAAAATGTAATGATGTTTGTTCTTTAAAACATCAGTATTAATATTCTTCTTGAAGTTATCATTTTTCGTTTGAGAAAAAACTGTCATGACTTTATTTTTATTGACATTATTTTCTAACTCTCGTAATTCAATTAGATCTATGCGTTGAGGATATTAGAAGCAGTGATAGCCGTGTGGTTGAACGTTGGACTGCCGAACCGGAGATTCCGGGTTCAAACCCCGCACGCACTACTAATTTTCAAAAATTATGTGCGTATTAATATTTAATTGTCACTTGCTTCGGTGAAGGAAAACATCGTGAGGAAACCTGCACATCTGAGAGTTCTCCTTAATGTTCTCAAAGGTGTGTGAACTCCACCAATCCGCACTTGGCCAGCGCGGTGGACTATGGCCTATACCCCTCACACTGTGAGAGGAGACCCGTGCCCAGCAGTGGGACAGTTATGGGTTGTGATGATGTTGAGGATTATTCCAGAAACATTTGAATCCTTGCTCGCCGAATTCAGTTCCAGAAACATAATTTATGATCTGTCATCATCATCTATCAATCTTTAAATCAGTTATAGTTATCGCGGCACGCATAAACACGTTTATTTGGGTCCAGAGAATCAAATTAAACCGACAACAACTCGTGACGAGTCGGTAGGTACTTTCTTCTCTTACTATTTGTTTAAGACGGAGTTAGGTGCATTAACTTGAAGTGGCCGAGTGTTCTCACGAGCACTCGATTGTTCCACAACCTTTTAACTATCTCAGTATCGGGTCCCGACCCTGTTTATACCATAAAATCGGTCTGAGGGTTAAGATTTGTGTCCATTGACAGATATCTTACTGGTATGATTTAAAATATAATATCGATTTTATTTAACTAATACCTATTGCGATATTATGAATGTGTCCTTTAAACATGACAGCTCAGTCACACTCATTACTTTAATTCTATTAGTATTCACAACGTTTAAGAGATGTCGATATTTACATTTTATTAACACGTTTTGTTATTTTGATTTTTGTTTTGTATGTAATTTTGTGAAAATTTTCTTTAAAATAGGTAATTTTTGTGCAGTGAGAAATAATAGCTTTATTATAGCAATATTTTGAACAATAACAGTAGAGTATAAAAATAATAAGCAAAGTAGGTTTTTTAAATAAAATGACCATAAAATTTTAGCATACGCTGAACAAAAGATCAGCTGAGAACCTTGTCCATGGAGACAGATCTATAAAGTTACCTTCTTGACGTGGACGAGCCATCAAAGTTTATTATGTTCAGGGATCGAAATGTTCAAATGGATTTCTAATCGATTTGCCTAGAGTTAGTAATCTCTTGATAGAATATACCTACATGTACTTCTAAATTAATGTTGCTTTTGGAATTCTGTTATTATAGAAAAACTTTCAACCTAAAATTTTCATTGAAAGCAACTTGTCTGAAATTCATCTTATTATTTTAGGAATAATTCAAAGATTGAGACCTAAAGTTTATTTGTAGTTTTATGAAGTCAAGTGGTTTAGAACAGCGTATTCTGGAAAATGTTTAAATAAGTTACAGTTATTTTCTTATAAAATGGCAGAGGTTGTTCCATTTATAATTAGCATCGTAACTGAAAATAAACACACAAATGAGTAATTTTAAGTAGTGGAGCCTAGAGTTCGCAGAGCTTAGTACTTAGTACTAGCGCCCGCCACAGTACTTAGTACCATTTCTACCGTGTAGTTATTGTTTTAACAGCAATTTTATTTTGTTCCGGTTAAAAAGGTGTGGAGCCGGTTACACTTTTTACAGGTGACCATCTCAGTCCTCAAGAGTAGCAACGCATCAGTGACCGAATTAGAACAAGAATCTTACTAATAATTATTAACTGGACTATTACTAACATCAACTTACAGGACTAACTATCACTAACAGTCCCTGTCCCAATCCTCATACTTACTAACAAACTAACCAACTAATTGTTCTAACACCGTCTCCTAACCGGACTGACTACTCTAGTCCCCATTCGAGTCTTGCTCTAGATCGGTCACAGTTGTCATTGGTGGCAGCGGACGAGTGCTGCTGCTGCATGCTCGCTTGCTACTCCTTAATACCATAAAAAAAAGTATTATTTGAATAAATGAATAATACCTACTTCTAAAGACTCATACACTATTTAAGTAAAAATATCCTACTCAGTTACTTAGGTACCTACTATTTTAATAGAATGTATGATTCGTTTCGCCTTCACTCCAGCGAAAGTTCAGCTTTGAGACTCCGGCGAGGTCGTGCGGTGATATCGGTTGAACTTGAATGTCAAATCAATTTGATACGTTATTCCCTTATGTAACAAAAGTATCACATGAGTTCCGTCAATACTATTATCTGTAATACACATTTCGTAGTTTTAACTTCACTTTGGTTCGTGTTTATTAGAGTAGATATTGGTTAACATAATTATTATCTCAATGAACTGTCTCTACAATTTTTTATTGAAATTATCCATAAAATGTCTCGGTTTCATAATTGTTAATTAGCGATAAGCAAAGCATCCATGATTGGGTCTGTTATCAGGTAGCATATTCCTGAGGTTACGTTTAATGATAATTATAACTATTAGGTACATCTTATTCATCACCTTTTATAATATAATTGAGGTATACACGTCCATTTATGTTACTTACTTACTAAATTCGACTAGATATTATCAATATTTACTGAACATACCTAGTTATGATATTAATCTTATATCATCGCGGATACTAAACATTTGAAATGCAAACGGGTACTCGCGATTTTAAATTATTATAAGTACCTACGGATATTTCGACCCAGTTGTATGGATCATGGTCAGGGCAAAAGTATGACACAATTTAAAATCGTGAGTACCTTTTCGTTTGCGTTTGAAATGAGTTTCTACTATTTCAGTAGAAATAAATGTAAGATTATTTTATATTTTTTTCTATATCTTTAAAATCGCTTCACAACAAGCTAGAAAAAATATACAGAACCTGTTTTGCCTTAGCCTATTTATATTCAGATAATAAATTAGAAGTAAATATAACACAAAATATACATTGTATTACCTACCTCGGATTCTAGGCCTCAGAGGTCGTCATACGATATCGTCTGAACTTGAGTGTCAGCGCGATTTGATACGTCGACGTCTCGCACGACACACCATTTCCTTTGTAAACTATTATTCATATCACATATCACTTCTTCTAATGTAATTAAATCTGACTTGTAACTTAACTTTAAAAATATAAGCGATTTAAGTCCACCTGGCCTTCGGCCAACATAAAACCTGCCGGCACTTTCTTTGGTCAGTTCCCTCTACCAATCCGCACTGGGGAAGCGTGGTGGAGTCTAGGAGAGACCCGGACCCTCCAGTGGGATATTAATGGGATGAATGTATAGCCATCCCATTTTCAATAAAAAACCTAATCACAATCTCGCATAACTTTGCGTTGTTGATGGTGATAAGAAAGTATAATGGACTGAAAACCATTTGTTGGATGGGAAAACCCGAGATTTCACACAAAAAAATTTGGTGAAGCGTTGGGAAACGAACCCAGAACCTTTCTGACAGGCTTCACTGACTTTATCTTAACACTAGCTGTGCCCGCGACTTCGTCCGCGTGAAATTTTAATTGTTACGGGGAAATTTCTAAAATAAAAGTAGCTTAAGTTACTCCTTATTACAGTGAAAGACTCGTCAAAATCGGTCCAGCCGTTCCAGAGATTAGCCAAAACAAACAGACAGACGGACAGACAGACAAAAATTGTAAAAAATGTTACTTTAGTATATACAGTACCGTGTACACATCCATTATGCATTTAGGAAAAAGCGATTAATTTAATATTAAAAACAGACACTCCATTTGATAGTAAGTATCCATTTGATAGTCAAGTCGAGTCAGCCAGGCTTTGGTCCTACCACCAAGCGGGGGCCGGTAATCATTATAACAACAATTTACAACTATTCCATAGTCGACAGGTATTCTTTGAGAATGAGGCCAATGTATGTCCGACAACTATCGAAGGTCTCCGACTATGACTGCCGTCTAACGACAAACACCACAAGGATCGACGGCTCAACGTGCCCTCCAAAGCAAGGAAGCGCTCTGGAAATATTTGCCACTAGGTAGCGTCATCCATCTAACTATCGACCGTCTTTGATGTTTAATTGGTCGATCACTTAGTATCAGCACAAATGGGCTATGAGCGCTTCAGTCGAAGTCTAGTATCAGTATAATTATAAAAGAATAGTTTAATAATATATGTGTATACATACATATATCGTATGCATGAATGTCTTGTTTTTATATGGCTTTTGGTTTTAAAGTTATTTTACTATGTTTTTGACGCATGAATGACACGTGACTGTTCAACCTTATAAAACCTAACTGCTACTCAGTTTTTTCATTACCAATACTTTATGCATTGTAGCTAATTAGTCACAAAGCATTTTAATATCCCGATTCGATTAAGATAATTTCGTGGGCCGATCCATGCAGCTTTAAACACAGGCCGACATTCAAATGTCTGAAAATTATTGATGGACGTCGCGAAAAAAGAGCTAAGAAATCCATCGCTAAGGCTGCAATGAACCTGCAATAAAAATTATTAATACCCATTCAAACGAAATATCCAAAGCCGCTACGCTTTACCCGGCGTTCGATAAATGAAAAGCCGAATTCGGCTTAAACTCCACGGTAATAAAATCCAAAATTGTTCATCACTTTTAAAATAAAGAGTTCGAATGAGTGGAATTTAATATTCGTATTTGAGCCGAGTCCGCGATCCAAGTGGGAGTGGTTCAGTTGTTCGTGCCTCACCGGAAAGATTTATATTACATGCAGTTTCGTATACCAGTGATCTGAAATTGTCGAGGTCTCAAGACCATCGCCGCGACCATTGTGGCGCACGCCCATTGCGCTTAAACGACTATTCAATACTCTTGAATGAACGATTGCTTTTTGATATTATAATTCGGGCGGACAACGATCCTCGCAGTCTTGGTAACGTTCAGAAAAAGTTGTAAAGCGATACGACCCGGTGTTTAAGAACGTTTTGCAAGGCAGGGATAATACGAGACGTATTACCTTCGTTCGTGAGAATACCTGTTAATTACAGAACGAAATTGAAAGACGATAATAGTACTACTTACCTGTAGTGGACTATAAGGATTTGTATATTAAACCAGGTTATATCATGGGCCCTACTACGGGTTTCATAAGCAATTATTTATTCAAATACTATTGTGCATATTGTTTACATACATTTCAGATTCTCAATCAATCAATGCTTTGTATATGATGATACGTTTACAGGTTTTATATTGCCTTGATATGTTTGCATGTACCTACATATTTGTATTATACCATATGACACTGAATGAAATACTTTCAATAATTTTGTATTAGGTTTAGAGCAGGTCAAATTTATATTCGTATTAATATGATTAGAGTACATATTGTCACAAGAATATTCAGAAAATGTTTACTACAAGATAAAATTCTTACATTTAAATATCGCCCTATCATAGATGTACCTGCGTTCCTTTTAAAATGAAGATTAAAAAAAATATTTGTTTAGCCATAAGTTTTTCTAAACAAATACAGATTCGAATAGTAAAATTGATGAAACGATAGCTTTCACATGCTGAGACCAAAAAACGGAGCCAACCCTTTCCATGTCCGACGTTCTAATCTTCATACACTTGGTGGCGACAAAAAAAGACATGTGGATCGTTCCATTGTAAAGAGAGCCAAGTTCTGGCAAGTTTCGGGTTGAACAATAATGCATTTTAATAAATTTCATTAAGATTGACGTCACTGATTAGCCTTCACTCAAACCCTTCCTCTTTCTTCAACTGTCAAAGATAAACATGTGATTTCAAAAATAGGACAATCCGAACCCTCTACAAACTAAGCATCGAATGAGTAGGAAGTTATTAGTAGGTAACCAAGAAGAATTATAATGAACAAAGCGAATGTGTATTACAAAAAACATTCGTTTAGCGAATAAGATAACAAAGGTTTAAATAACGAATAGAAAATTTCTTTTATGTCCAGTAAATTTTATTTAGAATAAAACTCGTATATCGAAACAAATTTCTTTACAGTGATTGTTTATAAAACTCCGCTAGAAGATTACTTCAAGCTGGGTGAGTAACAAAGACTGTTGCGGTGTTTTAAAAGCGGATTAAACAAGGAGGTAGCCGTATCATCTACTCTAAGAGCTTACTTAAGTTTATGGAAAGTGTGTCGGCTTTAAGACCATGACTTCCTTTAAAAGGGTTGCGCTTTTTGTTAAATCACGTTTAAAACGCCTTACGAGTCGATCACACGCTGCTGCGATATTACGTGGGTATAGTTTTTTTACGCTCTATTTGAAGCTCGGACTTCGCATCGTGGGGGTTCTGAAGGGTATTTTATAGAGGTCGTTTTGTTTCATTGTTCTACACTTTAATTAGTGGCTTTCTGCCATATTTGTTAGTGTTCTACGCGCAGGGCTTACAAACGTTTGCTGGGTATAGCTACAAAAAAGGAGAAACGAGGACGATGCGCTTATAACGTACGATTTAGGAGTTGTAAAAAATTGGAAATGTTAGAGTTTGAATTGACTATGGAATACTCCCCAGCGGGGCATTTATCATTTTTGCTATTAGATCGTTCAACAATACGTGGAACCTCAAAGGAGTCAGCGCGTCTCTGACAATAGCAAACGATATTATGGAGTCCGAACTGAATATACCCATTTAATTGACTGTTACTTATGTTCCATTATCAACATAATATTCTTAAAAGTATTTAGATATTTTTGAGTAAATGACATACAAATTTATATTTTAACTCACTTAGATATTGATATGTGAAGTAAATTAACTATGTTTACTTACTCGATTCCTTGCGTGACAGTCAGTCCGTCGGTATAAGACATCAGATTTTGTTGATTATATTAGATCGAAAGTAGCGTGGATCGTGATTCAACTGGTTGTTACAGAGGCCAGCGTCTTCCAAAACGAGGAACCGGGCGCCATAGCCTCGTCCTTTGTTTCGGAGAATGGTCCACTACCAGAAGAGGTTCGGTTGGGATTAAAGATGGATGAAGCACCAAGCCCATCAATATAAATCTTCATCCTAAAAATCCTACTCCTAGCTTAGATAATGCACGGATTCCTTTCTAACACAATTCCGAATCGGGTTTGCCGTTTGACAGATTTGTTTTTAAATACGACTCTTATTAAGAACGTAATTAAAGGAAACTAATCGCTCTTTGTGGTTTGACTAACAATATACCTACTTATTTAAATAAAGTATAGTCTGAGCCACCGCCTGTTTACAAACCACAAGCAGGTACCAACCACTGTAATTATAAGGATATCTGTTTACCTGCAGCTAAACTAAATGAGGTACTTATTTATGCATTGAAAAAGATGAAAAGATGTCCTATTGTTAACGGAGTTATGTATGGACGAGTTTCTTAACGTTATGGCCGGTCAACGAGGCAGGTGTAGGTAACAGGTGCAAGGGCCAAAGGGCATTTTTAATAATAACCCTCATATGAAATAGCCATACTCATCATTAGTTTATTTTTGTTCGCATTTCGTGTTTGTTCAAGCCATTTAAAGTCGGTCACGCCGCCATTTTCAAAAACAAACCACTCCGACACAATTTGGCTGACGTCATTAAATTGTCCGATTTTAGATTAGTTTTTTTGCTTCCAAGGGATGAGGTCGGTTCTTGTAAAATTCTTCTTTAATATTATGTTTGCCTTAGGGACTCGAAAATGGATGCTCACAAAGGTTCGGCGGAGATAAAAGCGATAATTATTTTATCGTGGGGAGTTCCTTGTTTGTTTCTCTAATAGCTACTTTAATGGAAGTCTGAGAGGTCTTGTCGGAATAACAATGCGGGTAAAATGCATAAATTAAACACAGGTTATCAGACCGATCAGTTCCTTACATCGCTTTCTTTGAACCGCTTAATTTATCCATGAACTTAAAGACTATTTCCACACTTATTGTTTAATTGTGTACACTTTATGTGATTCACACGGCCTTAAATGATAAAAATGATTATGTCTGTATTACTTGATTATAATGATATTATCATAATATCAAATCGGGAAGATGTCGGATGTTGTTGGTTAACAGGATTCCGTTTTCGACTGGCAACGAATCCTGTACCTGATTTTAAATATTCATGACTTACGAACGTACTTGTACATGGGTGACAATTGTGTCAAACAAATCAGGGGCCCAATTGCGTCATGTCGGAATAGATCGACACATTTCGTATACCAAATATGTCTATTTATTCCAACAAGATGCAATTGAAGCTTAGGGTTTTCCATTAAGGGCGGGTCGATTTTAAAATTGAATAAAACAAGTTATATATGAGATATCAATAAGGTTTTATCTTTATTTGAGAGCCCTATCAATGACATTTTGGGTGAATATAACATCGTTCAAATAGCCGCCGCGGCTTCGCTGGGTGGGGTGCATTCGAAAAGTCCAGTTTTCGATGACTTTGGCGTATAATTCAGGCCGAATTTGACCGATGGCATCGATTATGTTGTCTTTGAGGGCCGCGGTGGTTTGCGCGTAACGATCACAAACTTCTTGTGGCCTGAATTGGATGATTATGCACACCGAAGACATATGGTTTCAACAGGATGGCGCTACGTGCCACACAGCTCGCACAATCGATACTCTGCACAGCGGTTTCATGGCATGGTTATCTCGCGCCGAGGCGACGTGAATTGGCCACCAAGATCGTGCGATTTGACCCCTTAAACCCCTTTAGACTTTTCTTGTGGGGCTTTCTTAAGTCGCTGGTCTATGGGAATAAGCCGCAAACCACCGCGGCCCTCAAAGACAACATAATCGATGCCATCGGTCAAATTCGGCCTGAATTATACGCCAAAGTCATCGAAAACTGGACTTTTCGAATGCACGCCACCCAGCGAAGCCGCGGCGGCTATTTGAACGATGTTATATTCACCCAAAATGTCATTAATAGGGCTCTCAAATTAAGATAAAACCTTATTGATATCTCACATACAACTTGTTTTATTCAATTTTAAAATCGACCCGTCCCTATTGGAAAACCCTATATAATTTAGCAGACTTGGGGACCAGGTGTCTCAACTTTTCAGCTATTGAAATTAAGTACCTACATACTTATCAGCTATTGAAATTTAAATAAATAAATGCTTGAATCATGCTTCCTATTGAAATTAAATATAGATTACAATTATAGAAGCAAAGTACCTGCAAGTACCTATTACTTACTGAGCTGAGCATTATCTTTGAGTAATATTATATTACTTTTATAAACTAAGGCGGAATACTGCAAACTTGGTCCAACTGCAACCTATACACCGCTAGTTGAGATGAAGCAGCATATTAACTTAGATCAGAACTATTATATAACACAGGGTTTATTGTTCGTAGCGCACTCTTTCTTTTGATGGTTGGGACTATGGTGAACGGGCCCTGCTATTTAGAGAGATAGATAATCCTGACAAATAGATATTTGACCGATATACAGATGGTGGTAGAGCTTATTATTGGTGCCTCGCTAGCTGCGTATCTTAATACATAATTATATGTATGTATGTATATATTTCATCCGTGCGTGTGTATGTCACTGAACTCCTAAACGGCTGGACCGATTTGGTTGATATTTTTTGTGTCTTCAGATGGATCCGAGACTGGTTTATCACATGTCACAAAAACATTTATTAATTTTAAAGCGGTACGAAGTTCGCTGTTATAGATATAAGGATGAATAATACATTGCACCATTTTTTTTATAAAAATTTTAATACATCTGACGAAACATAAGAGTATTTGTAACAAATATTGAAGTGCCTTCACAGTGTCAGTGTTTTGTGCAAATTGCAGCTTTAACCATACTAATCATCAGTTCGCGAAATCGTTTACGATTGCGTGTCAAGGGCCTACAAACACTATTACCATGTTAATTGTTACAACGTACATACATAATGTATGTTAGCCTCATATGAGTGTAATGTACTGAAGATAAAACATCATTTGCATGCGGCACTTCCTATAAAGTTTCCATGTTTAAACGCCATGACATGTAAGCTGTTTTGCATTCAAATACATGTCACTGTTATTGTCCAGCATTGTACACAATGACAAAGACTTTGTAATTGAGGAATAGAAAATAATACCATATGAATGCGTATTGCTTAAGACATAAGGTACAATTTGCTTTGGAATTTGAAGTTCCTGACCGCAGAATTAACTGGTTTTGAAGGCAGTATTCGTATTCGATATTTTGTATGCACATTTAAATGCGGTCATCTACAAGTATGTTTGCTGACCGTATGGCTAGCTGAAATCTTGCGAATCAGCAGATTCAAATCGTATTCCATATCTAAAAAATCGAATGCCCAACGTGAAAATTGTCGAAACGTTACAAGGAATAATTTAAAAAAAGATCCGGTTGCATGATATTTCTTGTTGAAAAGGCATAACTAACATTTTTTTATAAAAATAGCCGACAAATCGTAAGTGGACACCGCCACTCGTAGTACACGTTAACTAAATTAAAAGTGTGAAACGCATTGCCAACCCAGCAAGTCGGTAGGTACTCAGAAAATGAAATATGTTATAACTATATTTTCAGTTTGGAGGTAGATGTTTTATGGTAGTCATTTATGGTCACTGCAAGCGTCGTGTCAAAGGCAGGTTAGTGTGCATAGAGTGACACATTAGTATGTGTAAGTTTCATTTATTTGTATTTTAATGCATTTTTTTTAAATATTAGCGTTCTGCACACCCTCTCTACTCACACTATATAAACTATAAGTGTGCCAAGTTTCATACTCCTTCGTCCGCGCAATTTTCGTAAAAACGGGTGCAAAGGTTTTGCTTCACGTAGATACATAAATACAGATGATTCTGTAAAAAAATGGAACACAGTTAAACAAGAAAAATACTAGAATATACAACTTGAACATAGTTATCAATTTCCATACCACCTAGAACTAACTTCATGCTGTTTAATTTAGGTGTCGCAGCCAACTTCACATATTAAAATTTCACTCTCATCATTTTTTCATAACGCGCCTAAAGAAGTATAACTTCAATGACATTTACGAAAAATGTTTGAAATGTCTATTTAGAAAACAACGCACAATACACTGTTTCATACACAGAACTCGTCTCTCTCTTCCATGGTTTCATATGTGGAACAGATGTCTTATTCATACTGTTACCTATTCGTTAAATATCGGTACGGTCACGCATTGCCAGTGGGCGTATTTCTTCAAGTTACAAGTAGCTCCGTAATTATGTAGTTATCGTATTACATTTTGCAATATGGTTAAGGTCCTATGGTCCAATGAATTGTGGGAGTTTCTGTAGCCACATGCCGGATCCAGAAAAAACCTTAAGAATGTATCCTACAACGTTTATTAGCTCAGAAAATAAACTTCAATATTAATTATGTGCAGACTTGAAAATGTATACTTAGGAGTTACGTTATATACGACAGCAGTGATAGAGAAGTGCTTTGAACGCTAAACAGGGAGTACAAATGCTGCACACATCACTAATTTCCAAAAATTTTGTGCGCACTAGAATTTAATTATCACTTGCTTTGGTGAAGGAAAACATCGTGAGGAAACCTGCACACCGAAAAAATCTCTATAATGTTTTCAAAGGCTTTTGAAGTTCACCAATCCGCATTTGGCCAGCGTGGTAGACTATGGCGTGTGTGAGGATTAGACCAATGTGCGTGGAAACCCGTGCCCAGCAGTGGAACAGTTATGGGTAGCGATGACTATAAGTATGAAGTTGTTCCATTTATTTATTTCTGTTGAATTTCTTGCTGTCCACAGTCTAATATAATCAGTAGGTCCCTTTATAACGCGCATGTCGTTTTGGGATCGATGAACGCGAAACGCATCGAATTTGTTTTTATGGCCTACGCAAAAACAAAGTTGATTGACCGATGTCTCCGTTCTTGTCGAATTGCGTGTAATGTTGCCGTGTAAGAGCGCTTTATTTGGATAAGCGTAGCGGGAAGCTTAAAAGTCGTTTTCTGTACGTTATACAAGGTTTTACTGCCTTTACAACATGAAACAAACGAATAGAACCTACCTACCTAATTAGTAAAAACAAATGCAACTTCAAAAAATTAACTCACTACTGTTAATAAAAGGACACATAAGGGTTGCGATGATAATTAAATTAATAATAATTAAAGTCACTTAATTCGGTGCAATCAAATCCCTAAAATATAAAGATCGTACCGACTTATAACTAATAAGCTTTAAAACATCAAAATGTTAAGAGAAACTATCAAGTCTAGATGGCTTATAGAGGATTTATCATAAAATTATACTTTGCTTTAAATCCAATAAGGCAATTTTTGAACAACTAATAGATAATTTATAATATTATTCCGTAGAATGTAATATAAGTTTATTTATTTACTAATCAACATGTTGGGTGAATTTAACCCAATTTCTAAACTATCACTTGTGTGTTCGTATTCCAAGTAAATACGCCTTACTCATAATTATCTCAGCAAGTGTTTAGAAAATTATTCACGCTTAATGTTTACTGCGCTTATCGTGGCCTCATTATTTTAAATTAAACAGAATAGGACTTGTTTGATCTACCGCGGAGTAATGATTAGGGACTTTAGCGTGTCAGGATCATGACATCATTTTATGATAACAATTGCTAACTATTTCATATTTTTCATTATTTTATTAACCAATTTTAAAAAAGGTGAAGTTTCTCAATTCAACTGTTTTTATGTGTTTACTGGGTTTACCGATTTTGATGGTTTGATGATTCTTTTTATATTCGAACGCTGGTGCTTGTCCTGTAAGATTTAAATTTGAGCGAGATCAGAAGAGTAGTTGACTTCTACTACGTTAGTGATGTTCTCATTTTGTGACTTGTCAATGTAAAATGAACAATTTTTAAAGGTTTTTATTTTGTTGAATGTATTCTATACCCTATTACTCTGTATCCAGTAACTTTCCTCAATAAAGATTTGTTTAATTAACAGCTTGCTTACGACTGTCAAGGGAGGGTTTTAGTAAATTAAAATCCCACGAACCACGAATTGTTTCAAAGGTACCAGGTATCTTAATTACAGATTGCTTGAGTCACTACAAAGACGGAGCTCATGTAAAACAAAATAAAAACTGCACCTTCAAGTATAGAAGCATAGCTTTTAATAGATATAGTCTGTATCTGTGTGATATTTTTGAACTTACTACTTATGTAGTAACGATAATATTGTGTACAATAGGTTTATAAAAACAAATAAAAACGAATAATTAAAGTTTATTCAGTAACCGGTTGATTACTAATAAGTAATTACTGTCAATGTTATCTCTGCAGTTTATTTCTCTTAAATAAAATGACTAGTTTTCCACATTAAAATATCTTAAACAAATTAGTTACACACAATAAACTTTCCATTTAAATCTATGCATTAAATTATAATCAACGCCCTGCAACGTGTCGACTGATTTACATAATCATTTCAAGTAAATTATTCGTTCATTATCTTTATTTCTTATTTGAATTGTTGCTTTGTTTCACAAACATACTTGTACTAGCGACACGCCCTCGATTTGCTTCGGGGAATAATATAATCATTACGTTTGCAAATAGTAAACACTCGCATCCGAAATAATTATAAACGCTCAATTACAGCAGGTGATTTGTAAAATACATGTTTATTTCATTCGACGATCTCGTAACCTAGTCGGTAGTGCCATAGATCATACACTTCTATGACTATGTGAAGTAGTGCTAGTCAGTACTTCAGTAGTGAGTTAGTGACGCTACCTTCAGAGCGAGGCGCATCGTTTTTTGATTCCCAGATGGGACAGACGTTTATGTAACCGACAAGTTATCAAGATAATATCTAAACAATATATTTAGCAATAACGCTACACATATGTACATAAGTTATATTTAATAAAGTTATAACGGTTTAATTCTTTTCCAACGGTACAAACGTTTGGACGTTATTCACAGTACATCAAAATGTATCTATGTTTCGAGAATACACATACGTGACAAGTCATTTTAAAAGCAAATTTAGTTGTGAAGGCGCAAAATACGTAAATTTTGTGAACGGAATATAAATACGAGTAGCATGATACCATGTTTCGTCGTAAGGTTCATATTACACTAGCGTATGGCGTTTACAAAGTTGATAACTTACTCTGTCTGAACAAACATTTTGCTTTTTAAATTAAAAGTTTTGTTACGAAGTTAATCCTCAAAAATAAGCAAATAAAACTAGCCAAGCAAGAGACGAAATAAATTGTACTAAAACGCAAAAAACCTGTATAAAACAATTTGGAATATAGATATATTTTAAAATATTAAACATGATTTGCGTACAACTTAGTCAAATGTTAATAACTCCTTTCTTTACACTTATTGCGCTACTCATCTATAAAAGCCGTTTTCAATAGGTATTATCTATGTATTTCTGATGTGATAAACCTTATTTTAATATATGTAATTATATTGTACTTGGGAGCGGTGATAATATTTTTAACTTGAATACAAATTATAAAATAGAGAAACTGTTTGATAAATGCTTACTACCAACGCTTACTAAATGCACTATTTTGTGTAAGCTGTGTATTTTTAAAGCATGCCTTATCTGTTTTCATTGAGCTTTTTTAGGTCAGAAGTATACCTAAAAACTATTTCACAAAATTATGGCTTATAAAAGAAATCGAGAAACTGACACAACGATCTCTTTGATCACAATGGCGGCAAATTTGTAAATCCGCAACTGAAAACAACCATCACTTAAAATTTAGTAAATATAGCAAATAATAATCTTACGGTCAATTGTCCTAGGGGATTAGTGCAGTAACTCAATGGACTTAAATTAAATTATTATTTATTTTTTATTATTCTGAATTAAATTCGCCTTAACTTCCAGGTATTTCAATCAAAATATCAATAAAATCATCTTTTAAAGTTTAGTAACTATCACAAATCATAATGTTACGGTCAATAGTCCCCTTAAGTTTCTTGCCTCAAAGATCAAACACTCCACCCCTGAGTCGTGATGTCGCCGCAACGGAGCGTAATGCAACCTTACTGTCAGCTAACACGCCCACTAATATTCAAAGTTTCAATGGTTTAATATAGAGGTAGTTACAGAATCATTGCTACTTCTAAGACTTATAGTTTAGAACTTGGGAAAATAATTCTCCAACCAAATTCTATGTACAATATTGAAACCCTCCGCTGTCCCAACACTTGAGGTATGCTACCTTCATTCCAGAAAGAATTTTATACTACGAAGCTAATCAATTGAACTTGTCAATAACCAAATATGACTGATATGATAATGTAATTAAATTATGATGTTTTGATACATAAATGTATTAAAATCAAATTTGAGATATAATAAAAATAAACTAAATGATAAGCACACGCAATAATTATAATATTTGCAAACTCGATAAAATATTCATAAAAGGCAATTAATTATGAAATAGAACGAATAAACAATATTAAATACCTAATTGAGTAGCTTAAACAAACAATTATAGAAAAACAATACTTAGCACTGCAATAACCGAATATAACATAAAGGTGCATATTTTATTTATAAGTAAAAATGCTTATAACATTCAAACCGCAAGTCCGACATAAGCCTTATCCAAGCCTGTGTAGGTAAACCAATTAGTTGTCACTGGAATGCTGAGGACGAGATCCTTTGATCGTTTAAAATCAAAGCGTCTACTAACAAGGACTATGACAGATTTATAACGCATAACAAAGGGTTTCACGGCCCTTGAACAGTTTTAGGAGACTGTAACGTTTATATTACAGCTTATATTTGGTACACTTCTCACAACTTCATTTAATAATAGAATGGACTCTTGCTTGGACTTCCTTCGCGTTTATTAAGTCTTAATTTAGAAATTAGAACTGAATACATTGATTAACCTAACCTAACTCATTCGCAGCGGGCATTTCCTTTTTATTGTAGAGTCTGGGAGTATAATCTGCCACTCTGTTCTAGTGCGGATGATTGAAGTACTTAGTAACCAACCCGTCTGTCGAAAAGTCTTGTGGCTCCCTAAGGGCTCAAGTATTATTTAACAATGCCTCCGAAGCTCGCATTAAAGCTTGAAGTATTGCCACCAACAGTCCATCTAATGTACTCTTGAAAATGCTCACGTTGCTTAACTCAGTATAAAGGTTACAATTGACGCCAAGCCATCTGTTTTCTCATGTAAAGAAGTATGAGTTTTTAGCATGACTTCTACAAAAGATAAAGAAATACAGAACATAAAAAGAGTAGTCTCAAGGTAAAATTTTAAGATTCATAATCATACTTTCAAAGATTGTAAACATAATCTTAATTATAACTGAAGTAATATTTTAAAAGTATGTGCTTATTTTTAAACAAAAGTATGACAAGTAATTACGCTCAAATTTATTTCTCGTATTGTACATTATCACGATCATCAGTCAGTTCCCCATCATTTAGCACGTACGGTCATCGTACCCAATGCTCGTTGCCGTTTGATTGAGACAATGCAATAGGCCGTTACGGGTATTCTAGCGTCCATTTCCTCGGCCATCAACCAGAACTTCAATAGCCTTTACCGATACCAACAATGACAACCCACAGTTGATTACTCGTAGTTCATGACCGCTATTGCAATTGTTTTTACGCCCTTTTAATTGTGACTAATACTTTAAATACTTCGATTTTGTTTTCTTCCAATTCTACAAAAGCATGAAACTAAGCGATGATGCCATGAAAGAACAATAGATTATCAAAGCAAAATAAATACGATAAGATCGGAGTGTGAAAATATCTTGCAAGGTATTTAATAATAAGAATGGACCCAACAAAGATACCACATGAATACTTTTTAATGCGCCAACGATACGACCAACATTTTATTGTGTAGAACGTTCACAATAGGCGAATATTTTTTTCGTGAGACTTAATTTCTTGAGAGCTCATTCTATTTGAAGAATTCACGTAAACTGCATTTATATGAAGTCGTATCTGCGGGGACAAAGGCGAGCTGTCGCGGTCCGAGATATGATGACAGCTGCAGTTTCCGAGCCAGCGCCCCGAATCTACCGTGAAACTTGCACGCGACGGACAATGCCCGTTAGATGCCCAACTATAGTTTCATTTAAATCGTGAGTTTTTGACATTTAACGTCCATAACCACGAAGAAGCCACACCTACCGTTAAAAATTACTATTGAATTCGCATATTCGTTTCTGATGTCATTCAACAGATTATGGAGTCAGTCTCAAGGGTTTCTAATAGTCTTCACCAATTTACACGGTTACGGTACATTAATCACACCCACGGAGGTCGTAATTATCGCCGGTGCCGTATCATTTGAAATTATGCGAAATATTGTACACACATACCTAGGTATGTAGATACAATCCTGTGTTAAGATTTGTTCTTTAAAGATTTTGAAATAATGTTTTCTTAGGATCAGAAGCATTTTAATGATTTTATTCGAGTCCTATTGTGCTACCATCTGCGCTCTATCAATCAATGTCGTAAGTTACAGTATAAAGTCGAGTGTGGAATTCGATCGATATATTTTTGGGATATATTTTGTGTGACTGCTTAATATCTTTTATTAAATTTTTTAGGAGTTTGACGTGGTTAACGCATGTTTGTATCAAAATTTGTGAGTCATGAATCGTGAATGTATGTTTCAAAAAAACTAGAACGTTAGAAAGTGATTTTGGTCTAGGTAAATAGAAGAAAAAATAACTTAATGTTATGGTCTAACTAAGAGCGACGTTAAAACTTAACGTATAAGAAACTAATATTTTTAATATGAAGTGGAACATTACAACATTTTATTAATATGAATCAAATTAGAAATTTGATCATTCGCTTAAAATTTTAATAAACTTATGTTAATAACATTTCCAGTTACTTGTAAGTATGTACTGTAGTTGTATCATGGATAACTCTATAGCAATTAATTAATAATGAACTCATTAACTTTTATTTATTTACTTTTGATAAATCTTAAATTGAATTCTTTATAACTCAGTGTAACCAACTGAGATTTATTATTCTATGCCTCAGTTTTATTTTGTTTGCTTAAAATAGCTGAACAAAATGGTGTTTATTCAGCCAATTTGCGTTACATGTAATTGGGAGGATGCATGAACAGTTGAACACAGGCTACCGGAGATCGGTGCCTCAATGACATAGATAAGCCTATTCGAATCTCCGATAATCATCAGTATTCAAGTTACAGGGGCAATTGTGCGGAATTTTTTGTCCAACATATTCAATAGAACGAAAATATTCGATTGCGTTTTAGTTGCAATATTCTACTATTTTTACTGTCACAGTAACAGATTCTAAGTCGCGGTGTCCACAAAAGATAAATTGCGTATTGATATTCGATATACCTACCTGATGTTTTTCTTCGATATTCTTTGTGTTTCCGTGACACAAAAGTTTTGTCTCTTATCATAGAATGGTATTGAGAATACTTTTGATGGTAATAATTTCACCAAAATAACGTCAGATAAATAGAGTGGAAGAATAGACTTAATCACAAGGGCGTACGTCATCCTTGACAATTTGGAGATGATTTTTTGTGTTAGTAATGGTTAGTACAATATATTCTTAAGTGTTTCTTGTATTCTTTTCTTCCATTAGGTAAATGCAACAAGAAGTTTATGGAATAAACTATGGTTTTAACTTTTAAATCAAGTAATAATGAATAGGAATAATGTGAATTAAAGTCGCAGCGAGACTAATCGAACCACTATGGTTCGTTCGATGTGCTTGAACTGGGTCTATTTATTGGTACAAAGCACAGAAAGAACTTTTAAGCATTTTAAATGAAGTAAATTTCGTACAATGTCCGCGAAGATATTACGTACTTTAAAATTATAATATCTAGTTTTTCTCGCGGCTTCACCCGCGTGGGAATCAAAAACGACAGAATACCGTTGAAATGATCCCAAGGGAACGTATTATCGGAATAAAAGCTTTCCCTGGTCTCTCTAACTATCTCCATACATAATTTCATCTCATTTGCTGAAGGTAACAGACTGACAGACAGACAGACTGAGTTACTTTCGCATTTATAATATTAATAAGGATTTGCTGACGTTATGTAAAGTGATTCAAGTATTAAATTGTTCAGTTCAGAACGAAAATTTGGTACGAGAAGTTGTAATAACGTAAATTATAGCATATTTTGTATCAAAAACAATCAATAGATTTTTATTTACGACACGTATGGCTATTTTTACATTTTATATAGTATAAATAACACTAAAATTTCATTAAAGCTAATTGTTCTTTTCTTTTGTTTAGGCCATAATACGATGTTTGGCTGTGTCAAGAAATAAAAAGAAAACATGAAAAACAAATTGTTCAAACTTATACATTGTTCTAAGAATTGAAAGCCTCAGTGGGTAATCGATTTTAGTAAAGCCAAGGGGCTCCAAATATAACAATGCTCTTCAGTAGTCTCTGTCATTATTAAATTCAACGGAAGCCGGACAAGAACCAAGAATTCATTGTTAAACCACGTTTTATTGTACATTTGTTATCTTTAGAGCAAACATAATAGGGTTAGGCCCAAGTACTATTGTTCCCATCTGTTGGTTACCTTCAATTATCTTGGAACGGTAGCAAAATATTGTTTGTTTTATTCTTCAAAGAACATTTAAGAGGTGACATATGGACTATTTCTGTTTGAGTGCCTTTAGATTTATAGCTCTCTGACCACCAACGGAATTAGGTTATTGTTTAAAATTAGAAAGTTGGTTCTTGTTAAGTGGAGATTCAGCTACACGTCCACGGCCACATACCGTCGCTAATTTGTTTACGACCAGAATTAAAATAAACTCACACTTTGAGATAAATTGCTTCTTTAGTTCTTTTTATTAGTAGAATCACAATTAAAATATCTAGCGCCGTCTGATCCATTCTCATTAGGAGGGTTCGTTTAGAATTTTATTGATGTTAAATTGTAGGTTATTGGTGAACTTTTAGATTTAATATGTGAACAGACAAAGGATCAAGGAGCATCACGGCCAATGTAGCTGCAATATTATATACTTTTATTTATAGGGTTATTGTAAATGAATAAAGTAAGCCATCCATCCATCCATCCATCAGCCTTTAAGTAAGCAGTTTAAATAAAATGGTCGTACTGCAAATCTGAGAAGTTTAATTTCGTATTTAACTGAGTAACGAACTAAGTACCTAAGAAACTGAGAAAGTAATATTAAAATACATATTACTTAGTCAGTTGTTTGGTTTCTTAGGTACTTATTTGGGAATTAGTTCATCTTAGTTCATAATTTACTTAAAATTTAAACTAAAACATTTTTACGTTTAAAATTCTAAGTAAATTATGACTCATAAACATACTATTTTCTATTTTCCTGCTACTTACCTATGTGAGTATATTTTTGTTAATAGAGTAATGCAAAATTATTACATACATGCCCTGTTTTTGGTTGCAGCTAGCTTTGAATTCCCATACAACAATCTTCAGTGCGCTTTGGAATCGACAGGCATTTATATAGAAAGTGGGCTCCCAAAGCAATTACATGAATGACAGTAATTAAAATCAACAGCGAGCCGCGTGAAATGTGAACGAGCACATAGCTTTATAGCTGTGAGAAACAATAAAATTGGTGATTATAACCTTTCGATTAATGAAACGATTGATAAAATAGACCACTTGAGTGACCGTAAGCAAATGTTGGGTTAAGTACTACCTACTCGGGATTCGGCGGATATCAAACAGATGTTAACTGTCCGTTTTATTTGTATTGCTTTTTAATGTATTGACCCAGTCTGCTCTCGAAATTCGACCGTCATTATTTCTGTCAAAGAGTTATTTCACAATGACACTATCTCATGTCATATCGTGTCAAACGCATGGTGTTGTGCATAGAGTAAGTTATATTAGTGTGTGTAATATTTTGGTATTTATTTATATCATGTATACAATTATGTATTTCTAATTCATTATTAAATAAAAATATTACTTTCAATCCTTCTCTATATTAACTTTAACTGTGTTAAATAATTGAATTAAAAAATCTTATAATTTTTGTGAAAATCCTGTCAAGATTTTTGCTTCACGTACCTATTAACATAAGTTGAATTGGAGTTGAATCAAAGTTGAGTTGATGTTATGTGCGCAGACCTTTATAGTGCATTACATATTCTTACACTGTTCTAAAAATCGACCTATATCATCTTGAACGCACTTCAATTCTAATATTGAGTATTAAAATTTGTTTCATTTGCACAGAACTGCAGCAAATTTATTTGCGACGGTGAATTCCTATTAATTTTATCCATTCAAATCCAGTATTCAAGGAAACACCAAGTATACGATCAAAGTACCTGAGGATACAGATGCACCTG
The DNA here is from genome assembly GCA_905404295.2 of Ochlodes sylvanus. Taxonomy (NCBI): domain Eukaryota; kingdom Metazoa; phylum Arthropoda; class Insecta; order Lepidoptera; family Hesperiidae; genus Ochlodes; species Ochlodes sylvanus. The sequence continues at coordinate 8,831,116 of FR990135.1, forward strand.
ACTTGTAGAAGACGTCTTCATTTGAAGTTAAGCTGCCGGATCCTTTGCAGAGAGCTTAAAACGTCCTCGCAATAGACCTTTCTATAATTACCTACTCGTAGTAACTTCTTAGAAATATAAACTTAAGACAAACAGAACGCGTAATGATCTAATATAAACTCCTCTAGGTATTTAACGTGACAGAAGTTCGATAAAGCTTGAAGATATCTAACGATCATCATTCATATAGACTGACTAGATTCATGAAGATACACTGTTTAGTCCCCGAAAAAAAATGGTCTTAACAATCATTCGGTAATTTTGGATCCGCTATAAATACTGTCCTTAATTTGATCGATTATTTTAACCTTTTCTTCAAAACAAATCACAATCCTACCCCGTCACAGCAAGTGGGTATATTCACGGTCGATTTATAATGGATTATAAATAACTGGAACATTGATTTCTCAAGCCCCACTACATAGTTGGGGTGGCGGGGAAATCCCATAATGTATGCCGTTAGCCCCAAATTCCGACAATTCGAATTTCAATTAGGATGCGATGGAGGAGGCGTCCTCTGTATGACATAAATGGTCTTGACTAAGCGTTTTGTAATTACGGAAGTAGTATCAAGTAAATATGTACGTGTATTAGTTAGTTTAAGGTAAATAACATTAGAGAATACGAAAATTTGTACATACTTTTTTGTACATACATTTGTGCATACATTTGTAAGGATCAACAACTCGTTTGTCGAAGACATAAACAAAGATTATCAATCAAACAAATCCCTCCCACTTGGTGAAGCACCAGCTTGGTGCCTTGTTGGCATTTGTCATCAAGCTGAAAGGTTTATATTGCTATTCTGTATATCTATCAACTATTTTGAAATCCACTGCTGTTGTCTGTTTTTTTTTCGATTATTTAATCCATTTGGTTGGGAACAACTTGTCCACCATTTACTCAGACATACACTTAAAAGATTTAAGTTTCTTACTAAGTAATATAACGTGGATGGGTTACATACAAGAATTATTCGAAAGCTCATAACGATCAAATCCAACGACGTTCAAACTAATTGCTGCTGTGTAAAAACCTTGGAACTGTATAGCAGCGCTAATTAGAAAGCAATCACCTGTATATGGAACCGGATGCACCGCTGCATCAATGATTTGTGTGTGGTCGTATACTTTGTTAGCATCATTATACTTGCATCGTGAACTGAAGATACATTATTATCTCCTTAGTTTTGCGTGATTATATATTATTGAAGAAATGAGAAATGAAAAGATAAAATACTTTATAACGTACGGATATGACAACTATAACAAAAAAGTGGTAGAAACAGTGCGTTGAAACTTTTAGGCTTAATCGCTTCATAAATTGTGCATCACTTTAGTGCATTTGAGAATTTAGAGAAACGCACCTCTAACTGGTTTGGGGCAGTTAATTGGTCATAAGTTAAATAATGGCATATATCAATAACGTCACAAGGAATTTGTGATTTTTAATATTGGATTTATTGATGATCATTGCTTGGATTTGTTGTCGGTGTCTAAAACAACTCATTGAAAATAATTATGACACGAGAGTTCCTGCAGATAAAGCGATGAAGCCAATGACTTAAATGTTCAAAAGTTGCCTTAAAATTCTGCTAAACTTACAAGCCTTATATTGTTGCTCTTTTTGGCTTTGCTTTAATCGGGTAAAAAGCCGCCAGGTTCCTTTATAAGTCCCTAATGTCTCTATAAATGTTTATCTGAGTACGCTGCATGTTGATCTACGTTGTGGGAGTTTTAATTAAGTAAATTGCTTTATCTCAGAGACAATGGGGCAATGATGAGGGGGAGTTTTATTAACACGTACTGATAGGTATCATTGGCCACATACGGGTGGCCGCTCATTTACTTAACAAATAGAATTGATTTGTTTGATTTAATCTGCACTGCTCTATTTGAGACCGACGGCGTTAGATTGGCAGGGATAGAAACGTCCGTTTTAATTTCCTTATTGTGAGAATGAAAATTACCAGCACGGTTTTAAAAGCAAATAAAAATAATGAAGTTATTAGTCTATCTAGTCTGGTAAGACCATGTTAAGTGTCGAGCCATACAGGTAGAGCACTTAAATAAGTCAGAAAAAATCAATCGACTCTATTTGGTATAAAAATGTAACAGGATGTAATTCTTACACCAGTCAAGACTGAAAGATACTGACTTCGTGTTGATTCTCTGTCACTGTTTAAACTCTTGGACTTCGTGCTGATGCCTCTCGCATCGCAACCCATAAGTAACTCACTTCTGGGCTTGTGTATCTCTTGGCCATATGTTTATTGATTGGTCGATGTCATACACCTTAGAGAACATTATATAGAGAACTCAGGTGTGACGGTTTCCTCATCATATTTTCCTTCACCTTACTTGTAGGCGAATGACGATAATAGTCTTTATATGCCTACCTACTGTAGTTCCTTTTTAAATAACATTTTTTTAAAACAGCTCGTTTCGGTAACAGCAACATAGCTTTCCTGTTACCGTTATTCACTTAAAATTTTCTGCCCCGTCTATTCCTTTGCCGGCTGTTGCTAAAAACGTTAAAGTTGATACAACTATATTTTCCAATGAATCAGCTCTATGTTATCAATGCCAATGAATTGTAAGAAATACACGTGCTTGATTAACATTGTCAGCAAAACATTACCAATGACAAAGCATGTCATTGGTATGAACTCCTTACTTGTATGTCTATACAAGTAAGGAGTCATATGAAGGCAATCGTAACCTTAGGTATAGAAGGCTGATCATAATTATGTAGCATAATATTATTAAAACAACACTGTATTTGATCGATGTCTGTATAATTATGCATATGGAAGGTACCTAAGTATTTAAGCTCAATCGTTTGAAGATATCTGCTTCAAAATTGAGTTGCAAGATTCCACCCCAACAAACATAGCTACATACATACATAATACATACAATGGTGCAAGTTAAACAAAAGCTTATAAAAACTGTTGGTTTTTATCGAAATTCTATTCCATAACAATGACAACTAAGTTGTTGGGGGTTCTATTGCGTTAAAATAGGCCACTAATAAAAGATTTTCTCATATATCGTTCATGTACAGACAACAATCAGTTACATTTGTATTATAATTATGTATAGTTATCCGAAGATACGGGGCGAAAATTACTTTATTCCTAGTTTACTTAACATTTTCAAAGTACCTATCTATGTGCATACATATATGTGAAACATTCTTAATTAGCCCAGTAAGATGTAAATCACTTATACTTATATGCATTTACATTCTAATTACTTCAAGTACAAGTACATATGTATACATTATCTACCAATATTGTTCTTACACTTGTGTACTCTCGCTAATCAATGTTCATGTTATTGTTAGCGTCGTTACAAGTTTATTTACGGTTTCGTGGAAGTCGGGGTTATTTGAATAACTTATAATAACTAAATGTTGGTGATAATGAATACTTATCCTTTTGAATGTATGTCACACGTATATTTTTTCGTCCTTCTTTCCTGGCCGGCATAGCATCGGCATTAGTATTACTAATTCCATGGGTGATGGTGACCACATACCTACCGTCAGATAGCTCGTCTGCTCGTTTATCGCCTTAAATATATTATTACATATATTTTATGATAGTTAGCGGCAGACTATGTATTACGTACAGCTCAAAACTTTGAATAATTACATTATAGAAAAACAGTCTTCATACAAGCGCTCTGTCTAAAGTGAAGCACTAAACCGAAACTTTCCCGAACTTCGGCTGCGAATAATCATAATTATGTTTTTAGCAATAATGCATAAATAGCTTTTCAGATATTTTGTGACACAATTTAACTGCACAAATCGTCATAATTCTTTTTTTTCGCGAGACACGTTTGGCGTTCATTGACATTGAACACTACGGAGCTGCCCAGTATTCTGACTCCAATTAAGGTGCTTCAAAATGGCTTCTATAGTAATTATTCTAAGGCTCAAAATTCAATCCTGGCAGATCATTTTAAGCACCTAGAAACCCTTTTAAATTTGACCGTAATAAAACTAGCTCATTCGACATTTGACATTGTAATATATCCGTGTAAACTATTTATATAGGTCACCAAACAATGGTTACAAAAAACAAATGAAAATCGAAAAATAATATGTGAATACACGTTCATTTGTAGCCATATCAACTAACAATGAACTTGTTCCCACAAATCAGGGTCACGGCGACCGAGGTGAAGTAACCTACCGATTAATAAAATTAATATCACACACGACTGAAATATTGTGACAAATAGCTGATTCAAGGTTCAAACGGTATAATATACACCCATTAATTGCAGTGGCTATACAACTTTCTATAATTTTACAATGCAGCAAAAGGGCCCCATTCATTCGTATTAAATACGTAAACACCAGTCCGTATGTAGCGTTCATATTTATGTAGCAGTAAATTGCTATCGGGCGTAATGTAATAAAGTTAATTTACATAAATTTTCTATAACATTTACATTAGGAATAAATGAATTGCGGCTCAATGGAGACTCTACGGCGGAGGCTGTTTGGAACAGTTCATTTGACACCGGTGCAGCCGTGTCTACGAGATCTTGGGTTAGAATAATTTTACACCCTCTGGACATAGGTAGAGAAAGAGCTGAAGTAATATAATATTTGAAATGGCAATATTGCATAAATAAGAAGGAACCTTTTATTTCACTTAAACACTAAAACTAAAAACACTAAAAGTAATTAATTAGTATGGGTAATCTAGACATTGTGTTCGAAAATTTACTATTGCAATAAGTCTTTAAGTCTTAATATCTAATAATATTAAATCCCAGTATAGTATTACTTCTTCCCTGTTACTGCCATATTTAAGTTAACCGATAAATGAGTAAAAAATACACAAATTGATCGTTTATATTTCAATGGATTAGTCTTTATTATCAAGTCATTTTATCTATAACTGGTAAAATGTTACATCTTAAGTAAAGAAAATGAGCAATCAACTCACGAACTGAAGGAAAATAACGTTTTCATGAATTTTTAATAAAGACAAAGATATTACAATAACAAACAAATAGTTTGTAAAATTGGTTACAATTAATATGGGTATGCTACGGATTCGATATGATTTACAGGTATATAAGAGCAATATCCCATTATTATAACATGTATTTGAAAACTTTTTTCCTGGGCTCTGTTATAACTGTTATAAAATACGCAATCTAAGTATAACTATAAAAGTAAAAATGAGATTATACCAATAAAGATTTTTACTTTTAAAAGTCTTTATACACCAAATACAAAGTACTAGTAGATTTACAGGTAAACGCTAAACAAGCTTATTCCCTTAATCATTTCATTTTGTGCCATAAAAATGGCAAACAATAAGACATTACAACTTTAAGATCGTCTCATACATGCAGTTCGTACATACATACTTTACTAAGCTCTGTACAGATTGTAATTACAATGGTCACGGTTGTATGCATTTTAATTAATCGCTAAATTACACGGTCGCTGTTTAATGCACTATCGGAGTCTTGTCGCTGCCTGCCGAGCACTGGTTTAATGCGCGTTTCCATTGACACTTAAATCTGGAAAGATAAATGTTAGTTTATACAACGAAAATAAAGTCGATGGCAACGACCACACAGCCCACGATAATTTGACATTTATTTCGTAACTATAACCCAGATGTGTTGCACAGGAACCTTCGCCTGTTAATAGCCACCATAAATTAAAACAATGCTTTCATAAAATTATGCCAATCGGTAATAAAAGAAAATTTGCCACCTTTTTGGGCACACATCGGTGACGAATTTTGTCGGCACTTTACAAAAAAACTGATACTATAGTCTCAGGGCAGTAGATTATTTTTTTTTTTGAAATATTTAACTAAAAATTTCTTTATTCGAAGTCATTTAGAATCAGGCCATGGGTACGAGTAATTATATTATTAACCGCCGTAGTTTCACTTAAATTTCACGACTTACACGAGTTCACAAAAAATAACAACAATCGTAAATATGATTCGCTTTTTAGGCAACTTATTTGCTTTAATATATAAATTAAAGGACAATGGAAACAGACACTCGAGTCTACTGAGTTTACCAATGTGTCGAAGATAGTCAGATAAGTGTTAGTGACAGTTGCAGCAGTCTCTCGACAAGAATCTTATTTCGGGTTGATTAACAACATCAAGTGCATTAACGATTACGAATCGATTTGAATTATGCAACCGATCATTGACTGGAGATAAAATCGAATGACTTTACATTTCCTCGTTATTTTGCAATAAAATATGATTAGCGTAAGTGGTTAGATATATATTAGTGTTTTAGTGATTAGTTTTACTAATAAAGATTTTATGAATTGATCACGAATTATTATTATTGGATGAGAAACGTCGAACATATTACATAATTATGTGCCTAGAAAAATGATCAACATACACTTTACAAGTTTTAATTTAAATTCAAACTAGTAGTTCTATTGTGGTTGGGACATTTTAGTGATACATTTTTTGTCAGGTAACATTGTCATGAAACAGAATTAAGTGATATTGTGTTCGTGATCATAATGTTATTAACACCTCAATATACTCGTATTATTTAAACCAAATTAGACAGGAATTAATGATCACTGACAAAGTAAATATTATTATTTTGTTTTGTAGAGTAGGTACTAACTAAAGTACTAGTAGTTTCCTTCAGTATTAAATGAAACCTTGCTAACACTTTTTGTTCTTTGTTTGCCTGTGTCTTTTACTTCTTCACTTTTACCACGGTATTAGTAATACAGTATTCCATCTTCATACAAACGATCGGAACGTGAATCATACCTACGCGCCTCGGAGTACAACAGCCACAGAAGCGCCATAGGGACGATCGAACGTGTGGGTTTGTAATCAGGAAGCGTGCGCATAACCTACTCACTTACATTCACTACAACTAGAAAGAGGCGGCCCTAGCGCGCGGGGCATTTATTTCAAGGATAGAGCCGAGACACACTACTGTATGATACTATTACCGTGCTTTTACTAACACTTTTTTAAAAATCAAACTAGATCAGCAACTGTCATATAAAGTAGTACTTCTTAGTAAAATTATAAATACAATATGGACTAAAAATTAATGAACTGCTTAGTAGAATTAGTTTATTCATTTTACGTTCTCATATCTTATCATCTCGTACCTAACCTGTATATCGTAACCAAAGATAACATCCGGATGCTTGTCTCAACTCAATCTTTAATTAAGATATGCTAAAATAATTAACTTACTAATAACATTCACAGTTTATGACGATTGGCAATGCGTTTCAAATAGAGGATAATTGTTGGATTTAGATCTAGGTTTAATAAACTTATTTATTATTTCTTTATCTACATCACTCTCTTTTTCTAATTCATCTATTACTATAAGTAATAGTAGTATTAGTATAAGTAGTATGTAAGTATATAATAGAAAATATGTAGTAGGAGGATTAGAAAAAGAGACCAAATATATTCGGACTTTTGACATGGGTAAGGTAGGGTCGGATATCTAAATTGGTTGTGCATAAAATTCCTAGAACTATTGCTTGCCCAATTAGTCACGCTACCGATAATATATAACTTAGTGATGTACGAATTATCAGAGGTTCCAAATTACGTCAGTGTTTGAAATTAATTTACCAGTAATATTTTCCGTAGCACAATTCTGTAAGCTATTTTCTACTTATTTCTGGTAAATGACCAGACCTAAAAATAAATGGTACAGTAGAACCTTGATAACTTAAAGACCAAGGGAAACGTTTAATAATTTGAGTTATTGAGGTTTTTTTTAATAAGGGTTTAAGATAATGAGTTTTAATTTTTATTTTACTCACAGAGGTGCGTTTATGAGCTTTGTTTAGGAATTATAGAGAAAGACGAGCTAGGTTAAATGCAAATGAAACTATAAATATGGTACTATAAATTAAGTAAATACAATTCCATGAACAAGCATATAAAGGGGATAGATATAACGGAAACACTACGGACCTTTATTAGACTACCTATGCAACTAGAGATGGGATAATTCTCGGACTCAATTTAGCTATAAAAATAACACTTTAGGTCCATAAATTAATAAAGATTGTCACAATAATGTACTTCTTTTAGATCTCTGACAAGTAATAGGGTTTTTACCTTACGTGCGTATAATACTATAAATAACAAAAATGGCGGCGGTCTTTACCAGCGAGTTAACACCCTGGTAAGAGGTAACTCGACCTGATAAATGTTTTTATTGCCACCGCAACTGTTGGTAGAATGACCAGAGAAAATTTCTTATGCATAACGAACCAACTAACAATGGCAGTCAGCAACACTGTGACCAATCGAGCGGTAGGCTGGTAGATTTTGCCTTAAACACGGCACAGAAAAAGAATGCCCTTACAATGAGCAAGCCTCGTGAAGCCGTCGGCGCAAATATGTCCACCATTTGCGACGCTACCCCATAAATTAAAGAGATAAATGGTGCCCTAACAATGGTAAAATAAACCAGCGTTTCTTATGACGAACGAAAATAAGCTTTGTTCGGTGTTTAGTAAAAAGTTGAAATATCCATTCGTGTGTTTGATACAATGGATCTGAATATTAAGGGGAGTTTAATGCACGCGTTGGTATCAATTTTTGCAAAAAATCTGGAGTGCCTTATTATTGTACGATTTTATTGTCATAAGGACATGGTCAACTTATTCAAAATAAAACGAATCTATCAACTTTTTTATTTCCCGTGATATTTTAGAATCATTACTTTGACAAAACGAAATATTTGTTTGCCTTAAAAGAACTACGTGGTATAATGTTTCACGTGGCATTGATCTGTAATTTAAAGGACCCTGTTTTTAGTTTAATGATAAAACAGTTTATATAAAGCAAACAGGCACAAGCCTTTGTTTTACTTCATTATGAGTAACGGCTAATGGGAACTGCTCAATATTATCAATATCATGTACTATGGTTTGTTCATAAAGTACAGAGCATAATATTACTGAAACTGTTCAAACATTATAATGGTCGTTGTTCCCATAATGGACGAGCTGAGTCCAAATTGTTTAAACTGAGCACAAGCACCGAATCGCCTGTCAATCAATATGGACATGCATTCCAAACAAATGTTCGTGCAAGAATTGAATCATGTAGGTACTTGTCAATCATCTAAAAGTTATACCAAGAAGTTTCAATAGGTATAAAATATTAATATTATTGGTAAGATTCATGCATAATCAGCTTCTTGGTTATTTAAGTGCGTTCAACATCTCCGTAGTGTTTTTGTTTTTAATTGTACTTACCTATTATTTTATTTTTGCAGTAAATTACAACTGTCAATTAAATTGGTGAACATTTATTTTTTCACTTACTCATACTCTTGTATTGTATTTGGGAATGCACTTTGAAAAATTATTTCCTAACATTCCTTCACACTATAAAACCTTTGTACACAGTTTCATGGTCCTCTTAATAAGGCTGGGCTCATCTCTCGATCAGCTGTTATAGCGTTTTATTAAGTACATTCTATAGAGCACATAGATTATTAAATCGAATGAATAGTTGTAAGAGGGGTAATTTAATGTGATATATTGCATGTAGAAATAACCGTCAATTTTCAACATGTTACGAAGGTACTTTACTAACAGTAAAAAGGTACCTACTACAACCTACTTAATATAACACATGTACCAATTGCATAATCCTTAATTGTTTAGGATTAGACGCTTTTTACAAAATGTTTTATGGTTAGTGTTTCTTTACTTGCAGAAAACAATGCCAGATTATGTGTAAAATTTAAACTTCAATAAGTAATAAACGTAGGTGTTTTTATTATACGTTTCTGATGATAACCACAACATCCTTTCCGGAACATATTATTATGAGCAATATTAAGTCTACTGCACAGAGTTCCCATAAAAGCGATGCGTAAATAAGATTGTTCTTTGTCGAATGCCGCACCGCTTTGAAGTGGTTCATACTCGTATTTGTTCGTTATTACTTTAACATGTGTGTAACCCTTCTGGTATTATCTGTGAATGTATAGCGTACGAGTACATCTACAATTTGGGCATTAATTAATGATTATTATTTTTTGTTATTGTTTCTCTTAGTGATGCATTTGTTTTTATGATGTAACAATCAATTAATTGTAAAGGTTAAAAAGAATAAACTGTGTTAGTAGGTATAATTATGAAAGTATGCAATATTTTGATGTTGTCCTTTCCGTAACGAGTCTGTCAGTGGTATTATGTGACTTACCTGTGAGTAAAAGTAAATTCAAGCAGAATACAACCATTATTGAGTAAATGACATAGCAAATAGTACCTATACATAGGTGTATTTTAATTTGTATTACACTTACTCTTCTTATTGGATTTTAAGTTTAAAATTAATCTTATTATTATTAATGATTATTAATGAGACACAAGTGACGCGTAGGTACCACACAAAGCTTTTTATTGTGTAGGTTCAGGAAAAATAAAAATAATCTTTGAGACATTTTCAAGAAACTCTTTTGTGTGGTTCTTTGACATCACTAGATATTTTTACAAAACAGAGAATTCACAACAATGTCAGTCTTCTTCGCATATTAATTCTTACACATACGGGTACATTTAATCTTTTATAACGCATTCACCCGCAACCTAGGGCTAAACAATTCGTAATTTTAGAACATAGTCTCTTTACAATAACTGATCTATAGTGTTCAGCACAAATAAAAGTCTTTCAAGAAGGGTTAAGTTAAGATGACACTTAACTTTTTGCTGATGACATGGTGGTAAGTTGAAAGGCATTTTTATTTAGGTTTGAAGAGGATAAAAAATTTCAAAAGCTCTTATGAATTAATGTTGTTTATTCAAAATCATTCACAGTAACTCCTGTTATAAAATTTTATTGCTTTGATATATAAAATAAAATTGTAAAAGTAGTCAAAATTAAATGATTATTTAGTATTTATGGTCGTACTTTAGGTTTCGTCCATCTGCTGTAAATAGCTGAAATATGCCTTTTTGAAAACTGAAAAAGTTACATTTTCTTCATGAGTTTTTGAGCAAGGAGACTTAAAATATGATCAATCAAAGCAAGTAACATTTAAAGTTTACCAAACAACATTAAAACTTTATAACAAATTCTACTCATAATAAACTTTTTATCGATTTGTAAGAGGTATTTTAAGAGAATAAAATTGTAACTTTATCAACTTACTTTTACAAATATATCTGAAAGACGAATGTGTGAGCCCCACAACAATTACATAAAGCAATTCTGGGTGCAATCTTAGCAATGACATTACTGCAACGGAATCTCGCCACGTCCCGCGATTCCACTCTGAACTATGACTTCTGTTAGAGTTACAAATGAATAGAGTCGAAATTGTCAAATTGCTGTGTGGATTATATAAATTATTATCAAGACGATAAACATTATGACGCTAAATAGTTAACTTCATTGTTTAATGAAGTACACAAAGACCTTCAACTTTTACTTAGTTTCTAAGTAGAATCGTTGTTACTTTGATCTGCAGGAATCGGGATAATTATTCAAAAGATTTGAGATTAAAAGATTAGTAATTAGCACAAACGCCACGTATGACATAATAACAAAAACAAAATAACACTGCCTTTTTAATATGTTGCCCCAAATAAAAAAAAATTGACTGCAAAATACCTACAAAGCTAAAGAAAAAAATAATTATAAAGAAATAACAAAATATACGAGACATGGTTCCTTCTATAAGTTTTCGCTCGATTGTTACTCCCCAAAAGATTTAGCCCACGCATCGCATCCCACCCTATCCTCTGTCCCCATGAATTTAGGGGAATGCAATCATTCCCTTTGATTCCTCTTCCGTCCTGTTCAATTAGAGGCATCTCTTGCACTGCTTGTGCCATCAGAATGGCTTGCAACGCTTTTGCACTAATTACATTACTTCTATCTACCTTTTTAAGTTTCAAGCATTTTACAATTATCATAGTATACGAGTATACATTCTGGCCTTAAGATTTTTAAACTTGATATCGTTTGAGATACGATTTGCGTACCACTTTGAGACTTTTACAATTAACAGGCTGGTTTTCTCGCAACTTGAACTTTAAAGACTCTTAAAACTAATTCTTGCTTTAGAACAAGCTTTGATGTTAGCAAAGAAAGGGTATCTAAACTGTAACAAATAAATTTTACTGTATTTCATAAATCACCTTTTAGATTTTCTTTGAGCATATTTAAATTTTGTATCCTTTGATCATTTTGTACTTTATGATTTGTTGCGTTAATAATTGATGATTCTGTATGACGAAGCAATATTGCCTTCTAAAAAGCAGATATTAGTTTGCACGAGTTCCTTCCTTCCACGCAATTGTTGCCCCATTATCGTGAGTCAATAAATCTTATAAAGGAACATCAAATGATATTTATTTGTCATGATATAAGAGTGAAATTTCTGCGTTAGACGTGGCTGCTTTTGGATGATTTGTATAATAGTCCTATGCCCTTTACAAATTTTCATACTAGCACATTCACTTCCTGATATCTGTGAGCCGTATTTTATCTCGCGAGTGTGGCAAATTGGGTCAGTACAATATGAGAATTGCGACAACGAAAGCTACAAACCTCCATATGGCGCAGTCCATTGTTATGAATGTCCGCGCAGAATTGAAATAAAAATATTAGGCATTTTTGCGGTTTAATAATAATAGTGCATTGTTCTCCGACAAAAAATGTTTATTCATCAAAAAAATCAAGTGCTTTAAAAAACAAAATTGTTATATCAGTATGATTTGTTTTGAATAAAAATCTACCGAGTAATGATTTGTGTGGATCCAGTTACAACGTTAAAGAGGCGACTATCTTAGTCCTGAAGGATAGCAACACTTCTGTGACCGAATTAGAATAAGATTCTTACTAACACTTACTAACGTGACTATTACAAACAAAAAGTAAAAGTACATACTAACTATCACCAACAGTCCCTGAGTCAGTCTTCATATCGACTAATAAACTAACCACTAACTCTATATAAACCTACCAAACCAAACCAAACTATACCAAATCTTATACTAGGAGTGTAAGATTGTTAAAAAGGATTACAAAGTTTTCTCTTTACGGAGATCAATTTGCAAATATTTTCAATTTATATAAGATCATTAAATTATCTGATTTAAACGTGGCATATAATTATGTAATATAATGAGGATCTTTATGTTACATATTCATCTGCAGGCATTGTTGTTACTACTAGATGACGTCATCATTAATAGATTCTGTTAATACTTAGCAACTGACTAGGCGACGGGTCTCCCTTTACGATTGAGCTGCCCTAAACCATACTACAGCATGCCCTTTTACTGCTTTTGGTATTGACGATAATCAGAACTTATTTCTAATGCATACTAACAACCTACTACACTATTCAAATACATATTCCCCGTAATGAAAGTCATTCAATAGTGAAAGGGCAACATCTCCTTGCCATAATTGCAGCTAGTGCGTTGCTTCCTGCGCTTCCTTAGCTATTCCGTTACAAATATTGTGTACCTATTCAATAAATGTATTGAGAATGATATTTATTTATTTCTCTAATTTTACACGGAAAAGAACACAAGAACGAAATATTGAGGAAGAAAGAAATCAAGTAGGTACTGGCATCGAGCTTCCAGCTTGAACACTGCACATCGTTTGGCGCCAGACTAAAGCAATTCTCTCAACTTCTCTCCGCTGATACTTTTTATACTAGTTTAGATTTTCTGATTTGGTAAGCAGTAATAATTATGTACAAGTTCTCCATTCTGGACAGTTCTCCATAATGCTCTCAAAGGTTTGTGGAATCCGCCAATCCGCACTTGACCAGCGTGGTGGACTATGGCCTGTACCCCTCACATTGTGAGAGGAGACCCGTGCCCACTAGTGGGACAGTTATGGGTTGCGTTGAGAATTACATAATATGTACAAGTGCTCCAAATCCGGCAATCGACGGCGATAAGAAACAGCGGGTGCGGTCGGTTGCTGAAAATTTCTTTAGCGCTTCCGTGCTTCGGAGGGCACATTAAGCCGTCGGTCCCAGTTGTTATCATTACGTAGCAGTCGTTAAGCCATGTCGGAGGCTTTCGGGTGGCCTAAAATTTTCCGACACTTGGGTCGGCCGCTAGCTTCTCCACCAATCGACACTGGAGCAGTATGGTGGAATATGCTCTAAGCCTCCTCAGGTATGAGGAAAGACCCGTGCTCAGTATTGGGCCGTTAATGGGTTGAAGCCAATACACAAGCACAATGCCGATGAGATGGACTTCAATTCCACCTTTTCCTTAGAAGGTTATTACATCACGTAATATATGACATAAACAAATATGGGTATACGTATTATTTTCATAAAAAGCCGAAGTTCATATTATAAGCACAACGTATCCGAGCCATACACAACTTTGTTCCGGCTTAATGAGCCGGCGTCATTCATTGCGCAAACGCTGCTCGCAAGTCGCGACGACACCGAGCGCTGGCGCATTCGCCACGCCCCCGGAACGAATCACAACCGAATACGTGCTTACGCATGATATTTTTTTTATAATTAAAATGAACTCACAACATCATGCAATGTTATGACTGGATTATAATATTAACTCGGGTACTTCAGATAAGTTCACTTAAATCAAAGCATGTTTCCATTTCATTTTGAATTTAATAACATTGTAACCCTAAAGTCTGTTGCAAAATGCAATTTTAGTATTTTATAGACTGTAACAAACCTAACAAATAATCTTTTAACAATAGCCAGATCTACAAACAATAAACAAAGGCTTGAAACGGCAGCTGAATATCAGTTTAAAATGCAAATGAAAACAGCTGTTTATCACAATCCCGATTGAATTAAGTCAGGTCGCTGCAAGCTTAATTACAGCATTGAGTGGGCGAATCGAGATGTTCCGACGTACGCCAATCTTACGCCAGATGACAGAATTACGGCTTGTTCGAACAAAAACCGGTATTAATTAATTAGATGGTCCGATAAGGAGAAAAAAGGAATAGTTTCTGTCTAATGGCTGCCAGTTCCTAGGTCTCTCGTTAGGGCTTAATTGTATTGAGTTTTGACATGATTCGTATAATGTAACACGCGATGATATTTATGCCGTTTTGATAGTTCTGAAAAGCAGTTTAAATTAAACTTGTGCTAAGGCCTGCTAACATGTCATGAGTTTGAATAAGGAGGCTTACAGAGGAAATGGAATATACGTCTGGACTAAAAGTTTAGATTTCTGTTTAAGGAATGTACTCGATATATTATTCCAAAAGCTGTCCAACAAACAGTTCTTCTTATGATTAGGACATCGCCACCTATGAATATCAATAAACAAATGTCCAGCGTTGACGGGTCGTCGTGTCAGCAAAGAAGACGTCCAAAACACGTTTAAGGCTGGCTCTTGTACACTGCAAACGCAACGTGCTAAAACTTTGTTTATAGGTTCCTCAAGTGACGCAAGTGAGCAATAAGAAAGGATTATTGGCAATTGGCCGGCGAAGCCGCGGGGAAAAAACTAGTACATACTTTAATATGATATATTTATATGACAAAACTGAAATGATATCTCCTCTCAAATAAGCGACATTATCAATATGTATTGCGTATAATGTGGGAGCTTTCAAGAGGAGAGTGAATAGGCTTTTAATAAGTTAGTGCGTCCAACATCCTGGACTGCTTCGCCACTTACCATCAGTTGGGATTGTTGTCAAGCATTACATTATCTTGTGTAAAAAATGTATCTAAATTACACCCTAAAATATTTTTGCTGAAATTATGTACCTGATAAAATCACCGTATTCCAATTATTGTAGTCTCGTAACGACGGCAAGTCTACTGATCAATGGAACCTACATACATTTTAAAGGTCACGATTACACAATGATGATAGGTATAGATCATTAAAGCATTCAAGTAGTCATTAATTCCGATTGAATGCTTTTAGATGTCAACAAACTTCTAACAAATGGCCATGAACTCAATGTCGAAATATTGCGTACAAATGCTAGAAAATTTTATTCCAATTGTGAGCATCCTTAAGCGTCCCATTCGTTTTGGATTTAAATAGTTTGCGCTTCTACTACGCTTCCTGAATTTTTAACAGTTTTAAATCTGCTGGCTTTACTTGTTTTTTGAACTTTATCTGCATTTTGCAGTGCGCAACAATGGGAGAGTATTGAGAATTTTTCTGAACTTTTAAAATAATTGTTACAAATTGTTTGTTGTTTAGTTCAAAGAAAATGTTTCTACTAGAAGTGGAAAGGAAGGAAGTTCAACATGAATTTTATATTTCTTTAAATATCGAGATGCAACATTATGATATCGATATCTACATCAGTAATATAATAGTGTCAAATTTAAAAATATAATATATTACAAATTAAACCGCATTCTTGGTGACATCGTAGCGATAAATGCAGCAATTAAAATATACGAAATGTTCACCATGTACAGAACTCTAAATCCTATCTCTAGGTGATTAAGCCTACATTCCCACGACAATTATCAAATTAGTTTTTAAAAAGCGCCACCTCCACATAATTTCTGATACTTCATCTGTGTAATGGTACATGATAATGTTTATCGGTACGGCTCTTTAACATAAAGTAATTTTAAAGTATGGGGGTACTTCATTTTAATAAACGTCATTTGATAATATGCATTTATGGGCTGAATATTTTTTATCAATAAGCCACTATGTTATTTCAAGGGGCCATATTTTTGTAACCGATGACTCTCACGCCGATTCGTCATACTTTTTACTTGGACTTCTGTCAATGGCATCGTGTAGGGAGTGAACCGATTTTTAAACTGAATAACAAAAGGATTCTAGGCGTGACTGCCTCTTGTTATTAATGTTTTATACATACTCGTATATTGTAACTGTAACTGATCGATATCTATACATGGATGATATTTGGAAAGATTAATTATTGGGGAGCACTTAGATATTAATGTTATAGATCCCGTAATATTTATATGTATTACCAATTTGCGTCTATTGTCTACCTATGTGCCTTTGTTTTCACCAATGTCAGGAATTGCTAAACCGATTTTAGTGCAAATTTCACTGAAATATTTAAATAAGATAACATCTAATTTTTTCTTGTATTTCAATAGGTTCATAAATAAAAAAATATATGTCAGTTTATAAATTCTTTATTTTTCTATGTAAGTATTCACGTTTTAATACACCTTACCAAAAAAGCCGTGGCTTGTATATTTATTTAATGATTTTGTTATTTTCACTAATCATTTTGTAATTAAAACCTATCAGGCTGTTAATCTACTGTATTTATTTCGTCCACGCCCACACAAACACGCCCACGTCATCAAAGTAAATTAGTAATTTTACAAGTTGTTTACGCGGTGACCTGCGGTTTTGGTGCCGGTAATGAGTTTATTTCCCTATAATATTGTTCTGAGGTGATAATTATGAAGTTGACAAATATTTAATTTTGTTCACTAAAAGGACCGATACTTATACATATAATAATAAATTAAAAGTAAAAAACTTTTGTAAAAACAAGCTTTATTTAAATACGCTAATAAAATAATTAAATAAAAAAGAAAAGAAACTTTTATGTGACATAAAAGCTTGTTGCGAGATTTTAGTAAGTATTTGTATTCTGATCAACCGAGGATACAATTAAAATATAATTAGCATTGACCGTACTGTTCAAACCAAGAGATATTTATATCCATGCTAAGATTTCAAAAATAAAGAAAGAAGTGAAGAGCTTAGTTGGTTTGATACTCTGAGGATTTTATTCTAGCACACAATATAATTTTTATATTGTCTATATTTTTTACCTTTGTTTTATTTGTTAAAACAAACGTTTTAAAGGTAGGACGCATTGAAAACAACGTATATAGGCTCAGCAATCAGGTTCCTTTCTGTACATAACCCAAAAATAATACTTAGGGCCAGTTTCACCGGTTCCGGATAAAGTTCCGGATAGCCCTAGGAACTCAACTCCCAGATAAACTACAACTTTTGGCATCTCAGGTAATCTGATAGAAGTGACAGAGAAAAGTGTTGGTTAAGGTATCTGCCAGTTCAAGTGGCTGTTAGGCGTTATTTGACGGATAAAAAAATGTTTCAAGTGGCGTTTCTATAACACATTAGGAATTTGAACTGTAATAAATCATATTATTATGAATCCTACTATTTTCGTTCTATAATGATAAAATAATACTTGAAAATATTAAAAAAAGTCTAATTGGATTATTTTGAACAAAAAGTATTTTATTAATTAAGTTTTCAAAATAATTTTCAAATGACAATAATTTACGTAGTAGTAACGAAACGCAAAAAAGCGACGTTGCCGCTCCGTCAACTGTTAAGTCACTAAGTGGCAGATAAATTCCTAGGGCTATCCGGAACTTTATCCGTAACCGGTGAAACTGGCCCTTAGTCTTCGGTCCTTTTATTCTTTCAAATAAATAAAGCTGTTAAGTTTACCAGCCCATACCTACTTATACTAAGAGTGTTTACATCTTAATACCGAGGGGCATAATTTTTTTTTTGAGTCCCCTTTTGTTCTGCAAGCCCTCTTTAATCAATACGCGTCAAGCCAGCTAAAACATACGTAGTTAGGATACCTAACAATCACCGACCCTTCGTACATGGACCCCCTAGAAACTAGTCGTTTTGTAAAGCCGATCTTACACCAGCTTACTACATTAATACACTATATATTCTACGTTTTTACAACTGTACATATATTGTAATGTAGAAAAATGTAGATAAAAAAATCACTTACAAAAATTAACTACCCATTGATCATAAACTTCCATGCTTGAAGCTAATTCTGCAAATGTGTGTGCACCTTTCCAATCAATAAAAAACAGTAAAGTAATTCATATTAATTGTAATTCAGTTTTCTGACATTACAACCACATTAAATCATGAGTGTTGATTGGTTTTCTTATTATATTGATAATAGTGATTAATCCGCACCTTTCCAATTGTAATCATTTTTATGACATCCATACTTCGCTTAAACATATATATTATGTAATATAAATATAAAAAATTCAAACGTTTTGAAGTTAAAACTTCTTTAGCATCGTTGCGATTTGAAAGTCGATGAAACGGAAAT
This sequence comes from Ochlodes sylvanus, assembly GCA_905404295.2. Lineage (NCBI taxonomy): Eukaryota > Metazoa > Arthropoda > Insecta > Lepidoptera > Hesperiidae > Ochlodes > Ochlodes sylvanus. Next base: position 8,850,248 of record FR990135.1, read on the forward strand.
GATGTGAAAAAACAGTCACATTTTAACGTGGGACAAATGAGATAGGAAGCATTATCCGCTTGCGTGCTCCTAGGTCGGGGTCTTAAGAGCAATACCTTTTACGGAAAAATGGCGGGTTACGTAAGCAAAGCAAAACATCAGTATTTGGACTGACAGTATTCGTTTTTCTGAAGTTTTCACTTCTACCACGTGTGAATTGCACACATTTTGTTTTTTAACATTATTTCCTTAATAAAACGCGTACTATTGGACCTAAAAACATAAAACTTAGTACAGAGGTACCTACCTCAGAAGTGGGGGAGCTCTAAGAAAGGTGTTTTAAAAATTCATTACGTGAAGGGTAAAATGAAGGGTCAAACTTTGTACGAATATAAAAATTTTTTTCGTTTGATTTTTGACAGAATTTTAAAAATTAATTCCGTAAAGATATCAGGGGTGGACTTATACGAGTATGGCGTCAAAAAATTGTGAAAATAAAGGTTGTTTACGTTCATCTCTGTGTCATCCAGTCGAAATAAAAAATCTTGTAGGTATTCCGTTTATGTAGTTCCAAATCAAACGTATGTAATGTGTTGTGGACTTACGGACTTATGATGAAAGTTATTGCAGGTAGGTATACCTTAAAACCTGAAGGCAGTAGATTTTTCATTTATTGTCTGGAGGGTTGACGAAAAATCAGATGAGCCTCCTAATGGTAAATGCTCACTGTCACCTATAGATATATGCAAAACGATGTGGAGGAGGATGAAATGTCGAGCACAAATCTCTATATTAATATTTATATTCCTGAGCGGTTAAAATATATTGAAGAAGTTTGGAGCAAGATTACCAGTAATGAATAAGTTTGGAATTACATTTTACGGAATGTGTGTAAGAGACTACAGAAACGACTGCACCGATTTTAGCGAGGTTCGAGCCAAGTCACTACTAATTTGTGGATAGTGTAATGGCGGTGTGAGGCCTAGCAAAATATTGGTAACTCAAACGCACTCGGGGCCTGGGGTCGCTAAAAGCTTAGTAAATACAACGGTTAGTTGTAAGCAACGCGTCAAGCGAACAAAGAAGTCTGTTTTCTTTGATACACGCCAATGTATATAGATGAAATAATGCTAGAGAAGTAATAGATATACATAAATATATTGAAATTGAGTGTACATAGTATAATTTTATAACAGTATTCATAGGTCATTTCGCCTAATTGTCTATGTAATCGACCTAGCCCAATAAAATTAATTGAGATTATATTTTCAATCCCTTGGAAGCGCATCGCTATAAAATAACTTTTTTACTTGTAAAGTAAAAGAAAAAGGTATTAGAATGACAAGAAAAATTACATTTAAATAGTAGGTACAAATATTTTGCTTCTGACAGAATTATCTTCAGGATTTTGAAAAGATAAGATTTAAATTGCGTTATATGCAAATGCGTGTTGTTCATGTGAGCATCAAAATCACAGTAGATAACCAATGATGAAGGATCAATAGCCCCTTACACCCTAACATTGGCTTAACGTAGGTTAGGAATTGATATTTCTCCCTTGTTAGTCACAGTATATTTGTAGAAATATCCATTAAGTCATTTACAGACAATTGAATGTCCCTTCTCACTATTGACAAAGCGTAGAAGGATTACGTTCGAAAGTAACGCGTGGAATTTTAACGAATTGAATGAACGTCATTTCCCGACATAACCGTCGTTGAAATTCTATTCTGTTGCACAAATTGCCATTCTCGAAGCATATTTTGATGCGGCTAGTGAAAACCCCGGAAACAGTAGTGTATAAGGAATATATGTTTAGGAAAATAGGTGTAGCAGTATAAGCATTATAAGTTTTGCTTTTAATTTACTAAAACTAGCTACATAACCAGCTACATAATATTTACAAAAATAAATATTGCCCTTCTATAACTTTAGTAAAAACTGCATCTAAAGCGGTTAAATGTTTCTAATATTTCTAGAAATAAGCGCACTGACAAATAGACAAATATGTTTGTAATTTAAAAATTATTCGAATCTATTGCTTTAATAAGTAACTCAAGAACAAATTTTCTATTTAAATTTCAAATATCTTTCATGTTTATATTACATGAAGTCGTTTAAATATGTTCGAAATTTATGAAGTAATATGCTGTCTACTGGAATTTAGATCGTAATTAGCATAATAATATCAGTTCTTCACACTTTCAAATGCTTAAATAATTGTATTCAAACATACATACATACATTTTTCGTAACTATCCCACTTACACGTGTTTTAAAACGGAACTTAAAACAAACAAAGTACTTAAGTAAAAACTATTCTTTATCCGCCACGCTCTAATAGGTGCGTCTAATTAATCAGAACTCAAACAAGGAAATGCCTTAAAACTAATTCAATATATCTGTAAGCAAACAGTTTATTTGGTTTGTCGTGACGCCGGCGACTCGGGCGCCAGCTGTACGGAGGGTGGATCGGTCGGCGAGCCGCGGCGTACAGTAAACAATACAGATGCATTATTATTACTTTTGACGTTTACTTTCATACTTTATTTGCCTATTTAATTGACATACCAGTATCTGACCCGTTTGATTCTCTTAGGGGCGTTCCACTAAGTGATCAAAACGTTCAAAAAATCCTTTTTGTTATGGAAAAAGAGTCGTTTTAAGTCATCGGGTTATATCAATTAGGTCATAGGTTAAAGGCTGTATACTCGTACTCTTGATCGAATACAGATCTACTACTCTTGAGATCTATAGAGCTTTTGTTTTGAGGAATCAGACGCCGCTTAATGACTGCTATCTAACAATGATAGGGACCGTGATCTCCGAAGCACAAAAACAAGCAAGAAGTTTTTGCCACTAGCGGTCACCCATCCACCTACCGACCGCGCCTGCAATTACTTAATTCGGTCGGTCACATACATCGAGATATAAGTAGTACGTTAGTACTTATATCTCGATGGTCACATACGACCGATGCCACCCGACTTAGAGCGCTTCAAAGTTCACTTATGCAACGTTTTAATGTTTGTATACAAGGTATTTAAATACATATAGCAACAAATACAATCGTTCGGCAGTTCAAAGCGATCGCCGACAAGATTCGGCTCGATGTCTCTGATCGTATATTGTCACTAGAGATCACTACGATACGGTATAAGGTATTAGGCATATCGATTGCATACATAGTGATAAGAGACGCGAGAGCGGTAAAACTTTGGAATAAGAATTGCTAGAAATATTGCTGGGGGCTTCTGGGCTAGGGGAAATAATTGTAACAAGTTCTATAAATTACGAGTATGAAAATACTTTAAGGTTATTTTATATTAGGGTGTGTTTGTTGGGTCGTTTCTTTATTCTTATAACCTTAAAGTTGCATATTGTTAATCATTTTTATGGTATAATAGAATGTTTAAATTACCTATTTTATAATTATTATTACTAGCTGTAACTTGCGACATTTCTAGAGCACATAAATTTTTATTACCGTTTTCATCCATACAAGGGATACTTTTTCAATAATAATAAATTAATTCGTATTTAAGTAATTTGATTAAGAAGAAAAAAAATTCAAGTTTTAAGCAAATCGGTTGAAATTATTTTATTATCTATTCATACAAGCTTCTGTCATTCATAGCGTAAAATAAGAATGGATGTAGGGATGGGAAGAAATAAGGCCGGCTTCAATAGATGATGTTTTATTTCACTGGAAAGGGTAACACACGCGACAGGGTACTGTACACTTTACTTCACTTCACACTTCACTTCACACTCGCGACACTGTACTGTGAAACGACACTTCACTGAGCTTCTCTATTTCTTCTTCTCTCCCCGCTGGCTATCTAGAATAAATTTTCATTGAAAACAAGCCGTACCGTCAGTATAAACTATACCATTAGCGTTTTATTATTAAGAATAATATCTAGAAACTTAATTACAAATAAATATTATGGTTTTAATTTGGAGATTTCTAATGTCAACATTAGGCTCATAGCCCTAGCAAGTGCATGAAAAACAATTGACGAGTTTAGTCGACACCGTACATGTATCCTCTATCTTATCTGATGTCATTTATAGGATTACCAATAGATGAGACAGATATAATCTTATATGGTCGGGTCACGTCGGGTACCAAGGAATGTTTGGGAGAAATCGTTCAATGATTTTCTCGCTTTGTTTTTATGGTAATGAAAAAACCTGTCGGATGGGTAGTGCTCAAACTTCCGTTGCTAGTGTTTGAACTTCACGGGCTGTGTATACGTAGATAATCAACGTGTCTGGACGTGTATACGCGATGGACGATAAGATATATTAATAGCATGATAGAAAAAATATTTTACGTTCACTATTAGAATAGAATATTTAGCTGTAAATCGTTTGATGTTAAAATTACGAGTATGTTGTATGCCATTTAATGATCGCCTGTTTTGCCGTCAAAATATTTACAGGTCAATTTTTGGCTATGGTTGTTCATAATGTCGGTACGGCTTGTTTTCGATAAAAATGTTTCTAGATAACATATGTGTGGATGAAATTAATATGTAAGGAGCATTACAGATTTTTATTAACATTATTACTAAGAGTACCTATTGCGACAGTATCGCTCCGCTTTCTCGGTCGCAGTTGCCTTAGGCAGCATTGTAAAGTAATGTTTTTTCAAACAATCGCTACTTAATAGAAATATCATCAACACTTTACCTATTACCATTCTGGGTGAGCTGATTAAGACCATAAATTGGTGTTAATGAACAAACTACCGATATAACAGAACATTTGGAATAAAGAGATGTTTGTTAGAGTTCGGGATCTGTTAATTATCAACTTTAAGTGAAGCATTGGGAGGCTTAGCTTAATTTTAGACTTAATTTACGTCTGTACTTCCAGTTTACAATGTTCAACCCATTAGCAATCTACAATAGGATATATACTTGGATATGACAAACTAGAGTAATAGAGGTTCTCATGCTAAAAAATTACAAACTATACTATTTGACAGCGATATAGCCTTTTGAAGCACAGAAACGCTCATAAAATTAAAGTAATTTTTTATCTAGATAGCCGAAAACTAGGCAGACAGATACGTTACCGGACGTAAGAGAAGCGAAAGACTCGCTATACCACCGAATCGTGTAAAAAATATTCCCATTAGATGGATAAAAAACAATAAATTTATGGAAAAATAACTTAAAACATTCTATAAAACGTATTGTTTTATAGAATGTTTTAAGTTATTTTTATCCAGTAGGTAGATTACTAAGTAACAAAAAGACCCGTCCCATCGCCAAAAAACTTTGCCTTTAAATTTCAGACTCTTGCGTGACACAAAACCAAGGCGTGTCAAAACATTTCGCATGATTTTGCAGTACCAAGAAACTTAATCCTTTAACAAAATATTTTGACGAAATGCCTTCCACAGCGATTACAAATTAATTTCACGTTATTTCACTGGTGATGGAAGCTGACATTCGAATAAAAATAGCGCGAACAACGCAGGTGGCAACGATTAGCGAAGCAGAAACACGTACAAGACAGGCGACACGTTCGTGATCAATATCGTTTCCATCACGTTATTCGAACAGTTTCGTGCGCGACCCGTCGATATTCGACACTTCAAAACATTCATACCTATTGATAAACTAAAAAACCCGAGGAATCCGTCCGATCAGACACACTCAGTTTAATTTTATTTTCTGCTTAGCTGACCGATGACCCTACACCGTAAGTTATGGCTAAATTTGATTGAATTAGTTTTGGGCGATCTAAAGAGACTTTCCAAATAAACCGTGCTACGTCTATCTAATCAAAGGCCTCGTTATTAGTTAGAAAATTAAGGCCATCCTTGCGTTGTGCCAGTTTTTCCAGCTCGTATGTCCTGCTGAGTATGAATGGATTATGACGACTGTTTTATCCTGAAGAAATTACTCAATTCTGTTCCAATTTTGACCTAGTTGGCTAACTTCCATCTAAATATAATATGTATTAAAATCAAACGAAAATGAAGCTCGTGTTTCATCAAGGTGCTTCAGTAGGTACGGTAAAAAGACATTAATTTGAGATACGGGACATGAAATATCCCGTTAGTTTGCCGTCTTGTGAGTAAAAGTTAGGATAAATGAGAACCTAATAAATTAGCAGACAGTTATTAGGTTCTTATTGCCACGTTATTCCCCGATAAAGACGAAGATAGAGACAAAAACATAGCAATGAAAACCCAACGTTAGAACATAGACGAAGACAGCGACACACGTACACACCAGCCGACGGATTCGTGACCGAAATCAGTTGGGACGCGGCGGTCGCAAACAGTTCGCCGCAACCGCAAGTCCCATCGCCAACGACGCTCCGGACGTGATTGTGACGAGATGTGGTCTGATCAGTTAGGTTGTTTTGTTGGTTTTGTAAATCAGTGAATAGGGATGTACTTACTACTTGCTCTATAGTAGATGATTGGGATTTAAGCGTCACTGCCGTCGATTTACTAACTGTTGGCTGGGGTTTGGCCCTTAGGGGCGGAATATGACAAAATTCGTTCTTAGCTGACGTCTTCTACTCATATACTTACTACCACCCTTCCTATTTCATTTTCACAGGTGAATAGTCATTTCATATCATCGAGATATATCTCGATGTTATATATACATAAATATATAGTCGCTTTATCATCCATAGATATAATTTGTGTATCGGCGCACATACAGTAACGCGAAGTTTATTTAATATATTAAATTTATATTAATTAAAATTATATTTCACTTGTTCAAAAGAATGAAGTTTCTCAGGTTCATAAATGTTTTGATGTTGACAAATTACAAAATACGATGACGACATACATTATTAAAATGTCATTTTATATCTTAGCAACTTCATTATGTAATAATCTTTATAAAGGTTTATATTCCACCAGTATGTTTAGTATGGCCTTTGTGGTTGTTTCAGATTTCACTTTTCCCTTGACACTGTCTTGATGCATTTGATATCTTGCTGGTTATGACTCAATTATTACACAAACATAGTACTACACTAGGCTTACCTGTGTCGAGGGTGCCATGACAAACACACAAGACAAGAAATTGATTAAAAAGTTAAAATTAACTCCATATTATTATGATCAATTATAACTTTTTACATGAACCAACTTCTGTTTAAATTATCAAAGTTTGTGCCATCTTTAGAAAGCGATAATATGGATGAGTTATCCTATCTGTCTATGCACGTATGTAAATAAAACCAACGACCTAGTATTTGATATCAAAATATACCAGGTCATATAACAGGTATAAATAACGATATCCTGAACCTATTAAAGCAACAAAGATGCTTCCTGCTTCATTGGTTTAATAAATATCCGGTGGAGGCGCGTGCCCTGTACTGCGGTTTGAATTCTTTTTTTAAATGGTCTTTGTTGCGCGGTCGGATATCGAGACCAACCGCATTGGAAAGCTTTAAAAAAAGCAAGGAAAGATTTAGTTCACTGGTTCCAGAGTTCTTTATAAGAATAGGAACTTGTACATTTGAATTGTACAGGTGCTACTGTTTTAGAATTTTTTGCTTATATCTATGTGGTCATTCAAACAGGATTTTCTTGATTGTTACGTTTCTGATCTCTTCAAACAAGTATGTCGGAAAACCTCTTATACATTGCTGCCAACATACAGTAGGTACTACTAATTAATAATAAATGCTTAAACACAGAAATCATATGCACGCACTAAGATAGGCCACGAACTATCAAGTGGGATTGTTGTCAAGCACTAACTTATAAACCTAAAGTAAAAAAAGGATTCTCTGTGTCACAGGTGGCATGGACAACACAAATTAATATATCTCTAACCTGACATGACTCGAGAGCAAACTGGTATCCTACTATTATTATAAATGCGAGTTTGTGAGGATGTATATATGTATGGATGTGTGGATATCTTGTTGTTACTCTTTCACGCATAAACTACTGAATGGATTTTACAATAATATAGCTTACACATCAGAATAACACATAGGCTATCTTAATATATATAATTCGAGTGTGAGTGTGTATGTCACTGAACTCCTCCTAAACGGCTTGACCGATTTGGTTGAAATTTTTTGTGTGTCTTCAGGTGGATCCGAGAATGGTTTAGATTCACAATTGGACCCGGTAGGTGGCGTTGCTGTCGATATATCACTAAAACATTTTTTAATTATAAAGCGGTACGAAGTACGCCGGGACAACTAGTAATTTATAAAGATATACATAGTGTGAATTATTCAAATTACATATGTATAACTAAATCTTCCCATAAGTTTCCATAGTCTGCCACTAGTCTGCCATATAAATATCTGCCCCAGCCGGGAATTGAACCCGGAACCCCTTCGCAGGTAGAGTCACCGCCAACAAACCAAGGGGTCGTCAAACATTGTATTGGTTATGCTTGGCATCCCTTCTCAGGTCCAGGTAACAACGTCACAATCGTTGAAGCAGAAATGATGGCTAACAGACTATTATTAGGCATGTTTTATTTTTAATTAGTATGATTTGATATTTCCGCCCCCGAACAAGCCAGTGTCATTGAGGAAATTATCGTCATTAGAAGTTTTTGTTCGGGTCCCGGAGAATACATTTCATTAATTGTGTTCCGATAAAATACTTAATTTTCCTTTTAATGAGGGCCTGCTTTGAGTACATAAATACTTGTCAATGGCGCAAAAGGTAGTTTGTATGACGTGCTAATGACTTGATGTTTGGTTTCTAGTAATTTTATATCATGATTATAGCTTAAGAACATATTCCATGAACCAAATATTTTAGTTTTGTTAATAACAGTACATATTTTGGGTATGAGAGGCTCAAAGATGAATCTTTTTTGATTCCAAACCTACCTCAACCGCTCGTGGTGCATCCTGCTGAACGGCGAACGAGGCTATGGTGCCCGTTCCCTCTCTTCATAGGAGGCATATTTAATCCCGAAATTACTCAAGGCTTGGTGGTACGGCTGAAGCACGACATGCTATAGGGCACCCTATTGCTTGAGTAATTAAGCCTATTGAGTATTGAGTGAGGCTTCCGGCTGAGGGCTTAAGAGCCAATATTTTCTTTCCTTCCTCTTCCTTCATTCTTGGCCAGTAGCGCATCGCTGATGTCTTTGTTGTTGCTAATTTCAATGGGCGATGATGAGCTCTTCCATTAATATCTCTTTTTGCGTTTGTCTTCGATTTACTTAAAAAAGCTTTTTACTCCTCTAAAACTCCCGAAAGTACATATTCCTTGAAAGTAATCCGCACGTTACAGTACGATAGAAACTCGAGTGATGCGTGATCGTACCTATAATGGCCCTAAAACGGTAATAATGACACACAATCACATTGTGACAGTGTGCAGTGACATCATTCTCCTCATACGCATGAATGGTGCGAAAGTTGGGCGCGTCGATCACGATCCACATACGTTATTGCCATCGTAACATGCACAGAATATTATTACATATATCTAACATAAAGGTGTTAAATATTGGTATGATAACCACGGTTATGCAATTCGCCAAGTCAGAAATCGTTGATGTGAGTGTAGTTTATGGAACATTTGAACTGTCGAACGAGAATTCCCGATTTTATTCGCTATAGAGCCATAATAAAATATAAAGATAGTATAATTATAATTATGTATATGTCTACCTAAGATAAATATTCGTTCTTGGATGTTATCTGTTCGAAATGTTTTATGTGTCTGTGAACGCCAAACCTACACAGATACAACAACACAACACAATCACAAAGGGTAGTTGCGCCAGGACTGCAAATCTATTGCTGCTAATCCTCCATGCTACTTTCAGGCATTAAAACTTTACTAAACTAACAGGAGATAAAAACTAGGCTTTGCTGATTCATAATAAGGTGATGCTACTTTCCATGCCAAAAGTAGTGTCAAGGTAAGTATTATTCGGGTACCGTCCCCTTGCGGTTAGATTACGAATTTATTGCTCCCATCTAGACAACATAAGACATGCTGATGTTAAGTGAATCATTATAATGTATGCCTGCCGTTACGATACGTCCTTAGGCGGAGTACATTCATCAGGAATTTCCGTTTTCTTGAAACCCTATTCGTCATACTCATGCGTTTGATGGTGATATCTACGGCTTCAATTGCTGATTTTTTAATAAATAAAATATCGATACCATATGTGTATATACATTTCATAGTAAGCGATTCAATACAAATATTTCGGACACGAAGTTGTTGTACAAAATAACATTAGGTAAATATTTCAATGTAAATGTGCAACTCTTACTAAGCTAAGAGTTGTTTCAAGCCAGAAAAGATGTTTCTTGTAATTAACTAGATCTAGAGCCGTCTCCAGTATGCTTCTCCATAAAAAAAATAAAGGAAAACATTTATTGCAATTAGAAGGCAACTTTATAAAATAAAATTACCAAAATGAAATAATTACCTATAATTAAATTAATTTAACAAATTAATTTGCAGTAAATAAATAATAGATTAAATTAAATCAAGTATATAAAAAATAATTCAAGTAGGCATCATCCTCTTTATAACTCGGTTTCAAGACAGTTTTATTAGCTGAATTAATCAGCGTTTTCGTACTCAATGACAGTCCAGATAACATCTTAAAAGGCACGGCGGTAATCCTTTCGTCAAACACGCGACTCACGAAGCAAAGACGCAGGTGAATCACAACAGGTGATTTGCAAAACTGCATAAGTAGGTACTGCATACAAAGTAGGAACTTGAAGTCGATTCATGAGAGCGGACAGGTTGTGTTAAGGCAGACTTTGAGGCGCTTGGCAATTCCGGGCAATACATTCCACACGCGGTAAGTGCGACACATTTAATCCCCGGATCCTATGTTCTAAAAAGATATATTTTGCTTACGAATAGTGGAACTATCTACGAGGCGTAACTAAAAAATATTCTTTTCTGAAAATATTACAAGGAACGACGCAACGACTCGTTACTGGTAACTCGGAAACGATCGGTTTGACGATTGCTTAAATATAAGTACCTAATAATGGAACAGGCCATAAGTAATTTCTCAATGGGTTTCTTTATTTTCTACTTTGATACACTCTTGACAGAGTGGTCGTGGTCCTATGAGGAAGATAGTGCTAACTCAAACTCAAACTCGTACTCGTACGTAGGTAATCTATCACTTGCTCATTTACCGCCTACTTGAGCCTGGACTACAAGACGCACCACTGTGGGTTATTTTTCAAAAAAAAAATCCATTTAATTTTTCCGAAGATGCCCTTTGTCAGAACCACGTAGGCTCTAAACTAACTAAACCTATATTACGAGAATAAGTACCGGAACCTCTGAAAGGGTGCGGACAAGAGTCAATATTTGCAAACATAAGACGTTATTTAGATGCAAGACACGATCTTTTGCCCTCAAGTCGGCCGTTTCGCCGTCTTATGCAAATCTAGTCATATCGCCGACTATTCGCTAAGAGGTTTATTTGACAAGATCCTTTGAAGCTCCTCAAAGTGGGTGTATTAAATTTTTCATAACTGTCCTCTTCACATAAAGCGCATCTATCGTCCTGCTAGGATTATCCGACAACGGTAATTTTTGAAACGTATACTCACTATAGTTGCTTGCAAAGTATGATGACCCACCGGATAAAATGTGAGATTTGCGTGTCTTTGTGTAGGCGTGAGCACGATGAGAACGAAACAAAAATATGGCTGTGTAATTTTATGTAACAGAGAAATGTTGGATAGATTTAGATTTTCACTTATCTTAATTTGCCTTCAATCCTATAGAACGAAAAAACAAAATTATATCGATTTTGAATTCAAAATATGTTGAACATCTTAATAAACAATTTAAAGGAGTCCACCTACAAGTGTACTAAATAATGTTATCTTTATTTACCCTTGTAGCTGCAGATGCTTTCAATTCAAAGACTTTACACGACAATACCGGTTCTAGATTAGTATTTGCGGAGTCTTTTGTGCCGCAAACCGATCCGACCAGCAATGCCCCAGTTCCGAGCCTTGTTTCTTTTCACAAACATAGAACAATTAAAATTGTTGCCCCGACAGTATGAAGAGCAAAACGTTTTCTGAAAATTTCTACAATTATTCTAGAGAACGTAACCTACTTATGCAACTGTTCTGCGATTTGTGTTAAAATTACATAAACATTTATGCAATTTTGTTTAGTGTCCAAACGGTCATTAAATTTATGAATTTATTATTTTAACTTTATCTTGAATTTATCTTAAATTTAAATAAACAGTGTACACGTAAAATTGTCCTTGTAAGTAGTACGTAATATTGCTCTAGTTCTAAAAGAAAAAGTAAAGAAAGGGTATATTTCCTTGCCAAATATAGCCAAGAGACCTTTGTTTGTTAAACATAAACTGATAAGTTCTTATTATTATCCATTTAACAACATTAAACGTTATGGTACAACGCTTTTTTACAAATGTTATGATTACATTGTTTTAAAAGACAGCTGTTTACTACCGTCATAACGTAAGTTATCACAATAAGAACCGTTATTAATTAGGTACTAAACCTACACCCATGCCATTAGACATTCTCTCATAAAACCTCCGTAACGGATCTACGAAAAATTGCTATCCGAAATCTCAGCGGGCCATAAAGATAAAATCCCAGTCACGCTTTTACGAAACAAACGGCGCTGTATCACATGATTTCCTTTTTAAAATGCTAACCTACCACCCCACCTGTTGTACCGATGAATTGAATTAAAGCATTGCATGACAAAGCACAGTAAAACTTTGAAGGGCAGCGATGTTCAAATGTTTTAGCATGAACACGTCTGGTAACTTTTTGCCGTTAACGTCAATGTTAGGGGTTTTCTTTTTATATTAAGAAGGCAAATAAATGTATATGAGTTATCTTATATTAAGTGATCACTATCTAGAAAATGCTTCAAATTGAAAAAAGACAACGACAAAAAGGCTCCCTGAACCACTCCTTGTTGATGTCCAAAAAATATATCGGTACAAAATTGGATACAATACAACACAAAAAATTGTAAAGTTTTTCGGAAAATGTTGAGTAGATTATAGCGCTATTTTAACATTATACATAACCTTCCTATAAACAAGAATTTGAATACCAGTGCCTTAGAGGCTTTCATCCACGGATAATGATATCAAATATATCAACAGCCATTGTTGTTGTCAAGGGTGAGAAGATAAGTTAATAATGTAATGATGTATTATTGCCCCCACGATAGGCAGTCTAATATTACCCAAAACTTGGCTATTACACTCCGTGCGCCCTAGTGTATTCTATCACAATAGAATGAGGTTTATTATTGGTTATTCAACACCCAAGTTTCAGATAAACAATTGCGTTATTACCTTTGAGTTATAATGTCGAAATTAAATGTTTTTTTCTCGTGAACATTTTATAAATTGGCTCTGTCGGTATTTCATATTCATGAGTATCATGCTACGATATTATTACATTTATTGGTTGTATTAAATTATGTCTTACGCTGCGATGAAAGGTACATGTTATTTTTGTCAAAAGAGCTAATTAATTAACTACAATTCAACTTTTATTGCCCGGTTACAGTTTCATTAAATTATAAATTAATTTCTTTGTCTTCGTTGTTTTCGAGGGCTTTGTTAGTTTCCATGTTTAGCCTGAAGCCGTCCATGTTATTAAAAAAGTAAAATTACTTTTATTCTATTTAGGTACTACTTGTTCACGTTGCTAATATTTTCTTTGTTCTTCCTCAATTACTTGTTCTTTTGTATGGACATCAGTCACACAGGCATTATTAATGTAGAGCTGGTTTCATCCTATTAATGGGCCACTGTAGGCCACGGGTCTCTTCTCATAACTGAGGAGGCTTAGGCATACTCCACCACGATGCTCCAGTGTGCGACTGCGGCAGCTGTTGCTTAATTCAGTCGATCACTTATAATCGATGCAAGTCGGTTGTTTAAGAGCGTTTCATGCATATACTTGTGTAATATACTCTCATATAGATGATGTACGGATAACCAATCTCCGCCATGACTAAAATCCCAAGTCACAAGACAGTTTTCAACTTTTATTCACGTCACAAAGTTGGTGTCAGCCGACAGCAAGGGGTCACATCGTCGAAGAGTTAACACAAACCCAAAGTTTAACACATCGAGTTCGTAAGCCGAGTTTCAATCAATCAGGGTTCGGTGATCCATTTTTCAGCGTTATCTTTAACCACAGTAATGTATGCGACCCTCCCTTCCGTCAACATTTCCGATGACGGGAACCGGTTGGATCTATCGTCGTATTTTGAAAAGCCAGTGGGCATATAAAGCTTGTGAGTGTTATTTTCAAATAAAGCAGTAAATTAACAAATATAGCGTAATACTGGGTTTTATTTTCTACCGCTTACAGACTTACAGAGTGACATATACTCCTACTAGCGATTGATGTCTTAGCGAGGAGATGTCTTAAGTTTTGACTTCAAATGTAGAAAATAACTAAATGTATCGAATATAAATGTAATGAATTGTTAAATAATAGGTATATCGTAAGATTTAATACCATAAGAAGACAAACGCCCCGATGAGCCGTTTGTTAAAAAAAGTAAAAAAGTGGTCACTGTCGTCGATGCATTGCTGACTAAAAAAAAGTGGGAAATCACACTGATACTGTGTGTGTTACGTACACACACACACACACAAACTACAAAAAACACACAGCGCAAAAAACGATATTTGTATACAGACCAAAAGGTTTTTGCAAAGGAAATTTTGCTTATAATTACAAGATAGGAAAATAAATCAATCCGACATAAGTTCGACTTATTTTGTATGAAGTTGGTTATTAGACCAATATTAAAAAAAGAGAAAATGTTAGAAAAATCTCCTGATATTATTTTGCCCAAACCAATATTAAAACAGAAAGTTTTGTTAGGTACTTTTAAAGCAACGGCGCTCTTGTTTATACTAACTCTTTTAATTTACTGTAAGAAATCTATCCTGTGGGGGCGGTCAAGTAACGAAAAGTTTTAAATATATTTATTTAAGCAACGTTGGAGTTATTTAAACTTTGTATTTTGCAAATAAGACGCTGGCTTTCGAATCAAACTTCGCTTAAAATTCGTTTACATCAAGAGGTTAAAGTTTTAATAACACGATATCGAGTAATACTGATGTTCATTAGTATGATATTGCAGCAGTTTTAATGGGAATTGGTGTCTATTTGCGTCTTTAAACGCTATGTAAGCCGTATAAACGGACAAACATCCGGGTGTTAAATAGCTACAACAATCTTATAACCATCCCCAATACCTATTCCATTCCATGATCTTTGGTTAAGTTTGTAGGTAAAGTAATAACATGTTAATGTATATGACTTTTTGACAGTTGTTAGGTAAATTATTAAGAAGTACGGTAAGATATTAATCTCCAAGTACCTACTCTGATTACCTTAAACTTAAACTATGGTAAACGTTACATTAAATATGAAACAAAATTAAACATAAAATGACATTAAAGCAAAGCTAATCAAATCGTGCTTGTTCCAAATACCTTACTCGGTTCGACTTTCGCAACACAACGAGATCAAGTGCTTCCAAATATTTAAAAGTTAGTTCCACTGTAACGGGAACATTCGGAGCACTTTGGAAACTCAAACAGTATTTGTATAGCGAAACTCGAGTCCCGATGCATTTGCGAGTCTCCATAAGTGCTACAACAAATAGCATTCATACATTCTATCTACTGCTTTCTGTGTTCTTAATAAATTCAGTTTATTAAACCAATGCTTAAACGTTAATTATCAATACTGACAAATCTGATGGTTCGTTTGCTGGTCTAGGTAATTTACATGAAAAAGAAGTGCTTCTTTTAAAACAACAAATCGACGATTCTCTAAGTTGAAAAGTTCCAGCATGCTAACTTAAATTTGAGTTTACGTGAAACCGTTGAGAGAATACCTACAATTCGATTCAATTCCTAAATACACGGGCTCCCACTTTATGCACATTACTAGTCTAGTTGATAAATTTATTCCTTGGTCTAGTCTTTATAAGATTGAAATAGTTATGTGCAACATCGTATTTTAGTTACAAGATACTATTAAACAAATTCATACTTATCATCATCATCACAACCCATGACTGTCCCACTGTTGGGATCGGGTCAGCTCCCAAAATTCCATCACGCTGGACGCAGATTGACGGACTTCACACTATTAAAATGTATGTAGGTATAATTATTTACCTACCTAATGGAATTGTGGTAATTATACGTAAAGATATTATTACTGTTTTATCTAACATTCTAACCATTTAATAGTAGTAGAATTGTGGACACGTGTGTCTGAAACAGGAAGTAGGTCAAGAACCCTTTGTCTAATCCATACAAGCACCTTTTATTTTGCTAGCACACTCTTTAAGTATTTTTCCATATCAAGAAACCTCGGCAAATCCAGTTTAAGCTTCAAGTTATAGAGCGAAAATGTTTCGAGAAGTCGAAAGCTATTTGCAGCAATCGACCCCATTTCCTTTACAAATGTATTGATACGTTCAGCAAAATCATGTTTGGTTTACTGCGTTAGGGATATTCAACAGTATAGGATATTCGAGAATGAAATTGATTTTTATGCCTCAGAACTGTCTAACTTCTATCGAATGAGTAACGTTTTATGCATATTCGTAAAACTACTTCAATATTATATCGAAAAATCACTATCGTAGTAACGTGGACATAATAATTATTATTATAATAATAACGCTACACTCATCTCATCAAATCGAAATCTAAATTAATTTTTTAAATATCCGCTTCGGTGAAAATCGAACCTTGGACTCTTTGAACGGCAGCCAAGCATGGTGGCCACTGCGTCATACAGGGTGTACTTACTAGCTACAAAAGAAGTGGTTTGGTCGTAGTGGCCTTTGGGAACACAATTCTTGCTCAATATATCCTTTACTTTCAACCTACACGAGAGCTCAATTGTATTTGAATGAAGTACCTACTCGTAATAGCGGATAATTTGAAAGAAATCGAAATGATCAAGATGTCACGTCGCTTTCTCAACGTGGTGCAATCACCATTGTCTTTGGGTTCTAAGAATGTGTCACAATAATTGCGGGTTTGCGTTGTATGATTATGTTAGGCTATGGTCATGTTGGTGTGTTGACTTGTATCTAATATACTTTCTTATTGTTTTTTGTCATTTTGTATTTATTTATACATGTATATTTATTTTATGTTTATATCGTCATGTTTTACGAACACTAATTCAGTTCCTATACCTATTTTTGTCTGACTAGATACTTAAAATAAAACTATAACTGATCGATATCCGTACATCTCGGATTTTTTTACTGTTTGTCTGTGTGATTTTTAGTTATGTTACATAAATATTATATATCATTAAGCGTGGGTTAATAGCTAAGAAACACTCAGATGTTTCTTTTATTTCAGTCGGTTCACAAACAAATTAGATATAAAAAATAAAAAAATCCGTAAAAATATCAAAGATTATGTACTCACGATACAGTTAGAATGAGTACCCGTTACAGTTAAAATGTTTAGTATCCACAATTATAAAACTTTAAAATAATATCAATGATATTGAATATACCTCAAAAAAAGTTATACCATAATCTTAACTAACCGGAACTTAAGTTTCATCCAATCAGATTAACAAAAATCAAAATACATATCAATGATAGAGCTGACATAGCTATAAAGCCAGCAAGTATACATATACATATCCTTAAATACTTTCTATAGCATATCATTATCATAATGATGATATATGATATTCACAGGATATTAATATTAAAATCCAGTGTTCTTGTCATCATCCTGTCATTTTGTTGACGTGGCTCAACTTTTTGAATCATGCTTAAAATATATTAATACACTCAGTTCCCAAGTCACAATACTCTCGTCATAGTACAATATTACAGGCCACGCGCCGCCAAGAATTCTCTTTACATACAAATGAAGTCCGCATACCAACGTCGTGTGAGCACTTTATTCTTAAGATTAAGTCAACTGCAGAATTTTAAATAAAGAAGATTTTTCAATAAGTAGAACTTGTATATTGCGAGTTCTATGTTAAAGAAAATTTATAGCGATTAATAATAAAATTATCTTCAGTGGCAGTTCTTATGTCAATGCTAGAGATGGGTATCACATCGTTTTTGAAGATTTTAAACGCAAGGTTCTTCTCTATGGATCGCCGGAGACGATCGAGAGGAAACGATAGAGAGGAGAGTTTAAAGGGAACGGATATTTGAAGGTTAAAGAAAGTCCTAAACTTAAAATCTAGCCGAGTCTTTTGACTTGAAAATGACCGCGTGAAAATAGTTTCAAGTTTAATAAGCAATTAACCCATGGCAGCGAACACTTAATTAAACCAAATTATGATGCACAAAGTCAATGGAAAAGTTTAAAAGCAAATAATAAACCTGTCAGTACCATCCAGTCTGTCAACACCCATGATGGATGTATGATTGTTTAAAGCATTTCATGTAATTACTTACAATTTCTACGTTAGCAGTATAATTAACTTACACGCACAACATAATAATTGGTATCGTGTATATTATTGATGGATGACAGTATGGAAAAGAATTATCGACACTAGAATGTAGTGTCTAGACTACGTCCGACGTCTAGATCTACACGGAAGATGTACGTAAGTCGCACATTGTAAGGGGGCATGAAAATATTATTTTTGATTCGGGGAGGCTCGGCGAAATAAACAAAAACCTGCACTAGATGGTGTGGTCACCGTCACCCAGTAGTACCAATCACATCAATAATACCAAAGTCATCACCAAAGTGGTACCAACCAAGAAACAAGGATGAGTGGAGAAAAAAAAAACTGCCTCTCTATCCTCTATCCGTATTTTTGGAAAATAAGTATAGTTTTTGATTAATTGCATTGCTAATAACAATATTTGTTTTGTCGTATTCAATATTTGCATTGTTGCTGTTGTCCTAAGAACGTATGAATGGCAATAAAACTTAAAAAAATGTTGACGCATTGACATAGTGGATATGTTAACACATTCGCTGCAGCGATCGTAATTTTGTATGGCAAAAACACGACGTATAGATACGTGCGGCGCAGCGAACGTGTTAACAGAAGTGTGTTTTTTTTCATTCCAAAGTTCCCACCGAAATGAGACAGTTTAAGCGTTTTGAATTGATTTATAATTAGTTGGTACTTTCGTAGCTATGGTAACCGTTGCTGCTGTAAAAATAAATATGATATTGAGCCACAGCGAAGCGTAGCTCTGTTTAGCTAGTCAAATTATGTCATGTTTTCAATGCCACATTGCACACATGCAGTGTGCAAAAATACTCTCACCACAATATATTCCCAGGCCAGATGATACACACAAAAAACAGAGACACCTGCTTACAAAATGTAACTCCGATTAGACGCCACGATTATCACACAGGTTAATTTTGATCTGAAACCCTAAAGTTTGTTTTGAACAGATGTTTTAGATGTGTGACACCTTCTTTTTTACTAGATAATATCATTGAGTGTGTGTTAAATCCATTAATTCTGACTCTGTTTGACTACAATCCGTGAATGTTTACAGCGAACCAATAGTAGAACGACTATCTACAAAAATTTGCCACTGTTATACGATCTTGGGGTCGGCATTAAATTCTGGGTCAAGGTATGGTATGGGTATGCCCATAAGTTTCGATCTAATGTGTTTGTCCATAGCATCCCAGATACTGTGTATTATTTCGCAACACCGGGGTTGTGTGTCTACGGCTATTTATTTATTTATTTAATCATTCCAAATTCTGATTACGAACTATCTAAATAGTTTGCCATTTATAGCCACCAAGTTTGAAGATATAAGTAGAACTCGGTCATTTACCTTCCAATTCCAGTTGTTAAGCACTTTACGTACTGAGTAATCCAGAGGGTATGGATTACGGCAAGCCGGTATATTGGAAACGATAAGACCTCTTATGGACAGGATGTTACAAGAATCTACCCCTATTATTCTGCTCCCATCCGATTTGATTCTAATTAGACCATATCTATCAAACCAAAAAAAATGTTGGTTTAGGACAGGTGCATGCTGATCAAGTTATTTGTTAGTTATATTTTTTACAAACGACCGTAAAATAGATGCGGTTGGTCATTAATTATTACACGGCAGCAGTTTGTTTTGGCTCGGTCACGGCCCACGAAATTTATGTATGAACGGAACCATTAAGGGATTGTCGCTGGGGGTCATTCTATCTGTAACACGTTAAAAATATCCTTTTCACATGAATTGATGATTCTGAATTGATGTGGACAGCTCTCTTTAAGAGTAGTAATAGTAGAATGTGGAACCTTACTATTACAACTTCTCTGAAGCCTCATAATTTTTTTGTCTATTGGAGGAAATATTCAAAAACTATAGGAATCTAATAAAACACTAACAACGCCTAAATCATAATTTTCAGAATCAAACATTGTAACTCAATTAATTATGAGTCATAAGAAATTATATGAATGTGGTTACTGTGAAACATTTGAAATAAGTACAGCAACATTAATTAAAAATATAATTATAAAGCAATCCGATCTTACAAAACAAATCTTTACGAATTAACCTCTGAAAAGCCGTAAATAAGACGGTGATCCTGTTTCATCTTCATTATAAAATCCATGGACTGCAAATTACTCAACCCCAGGTGAATTCCGTCATTTATTCGATACTTCCTTAAAAATTAACATCTAAAAGCAAAGATTAATTGTCATACAAGAAATGTCTTTTCCACATTCGCTTAAGTTGTAGCTAACAAATCAGATGCGTCTTAACACACCTGCTTTAACTTGTTTTGTTTGTTTTATAAATACACCCGTATCCCAATTCGAAATATAACATTAATATTGCATCAACAAACTGGATACAATTAATTTATGGCCTACTTTATAAAGATTGTTACAAATAATTAATTAAAGATGTTACAATATTTTTAACATGAAAACAAAGCATACCTTTCGTCTATTTCGACACGAAAATAGTGTATCTACTCTATATTTTTATTCTTTATAAAAAGACGATTTCTTCTTCAAGTTACTTCCGATAAAACTTTAATTAATAGTGTAACAAAAAATTGAAGGATGTTTACAGTGGTATGTATATACAAAAGATATTTGTATGTGTATACAAAAGATATTTTACAGTGGTATGTAAAAACGAAAACATCCAAGTAAATCATGAAATGACAAGCGTTATAATATAATGTTTTGTTCCAATTGCTAATAAACTCCTGTTACGTTTTACTTAATATAAGAAAAATAACAAAGATAAAATAACTTCAATGTCTCTAAAAATAAACCAATTAAGTACAACGACAAAGAGAAAACAAGATAGGGCATGTCTGTGTTAGGCATTCTTGAAATTATTTCTATAATGGTTCCTACCATCGTACCAAACAGCAAATAAAAATATATTTTAGCAATTTATTTCCTAAGTGAAAACATTTACCCAATTAAAATTCCTATAATAGTTACACGGCAGACATCACTTATTTCAAATTGTTTGAGATTGTTCGGATAATCTCATTTGTTGCCTACGACAACGGTGCTATCACGACAATAAAGCATTCATTTTGAACGTGACTACAGTACATAGGTGTAGGATATTTAGGATATTGCTTTATCTTTTAATTATCATTAAAACCTTGACAAATTGTCATTGACTTAATTCTTCACTTCATTATAGATATATCTACTATATTATATTATTATACTAGGTTTGCATGAACTTATTACAGTTTTTTTTAATTACTGATGTACGTGATGTAAGCTTAATTCGTGCTCTGTTTGTGGGCTTGAGAGCTTGTACTTTCTCCTTTTCTTTGTTCTTTCTTGATCGGCAACGCATCGCTGATGCCTTTGGCCTTTAACGCCACTAATTTCCATGATTAACGATGCCCAATTACTATTAGGGGGCTTATCTGCTAGTTAGTCGGCTATTTAAATTACATACATACAATTTAAATTACATTCCTTAAACATGAAAGAACAGAAACGTTCACGGTTGAAACAATATGAACAATTAATATATTGTCAAAAAATAACATCAACGATTTATCGTAGGCCTTACAGTCGTCTGTTAAAGATGTTTCATAGAAGGCAGATCGTTCAACTCAAGCGGAACCCTTTCTATAAAGTCATCGAAGTGGGCGTGACGCGACCAATGATTTAAACAAAGCTTTTAGTTGCGATGACATGGCGTTCCCGTAATCGATTCACCAGTCTCCAATAATAAAATAATTTGGAAGAGCTGTGTACACAGTATGCAGTCATAATTATTAAATAATAAGTACATCATACAGTATTGATTGTAACAACAATAATTTTTTATCATGCAAATCTTAGTAGAATGAGAGAAAAAGTTGAGTGAGTTTAGTAATCGTGGTAAGTACAAGATAATATTTTTTTCTCTTACATTGTTCTTACTCTTTGTTCTTACTCTTTGATGGGATTCCACAGTGGTGTCAAACAAGCCACAGACAAAATTGGTACCTTAATCATACGAATAATTATTCAAAACTACGTCTTTGATGTCAATCACCAGCATAACAAACTATCTTAGGTTAAGTTGACACAGTCGCCCATGGATTTCGGTAACACCAAAAGCATCACTTATTTTTTCTTAAATGGCCAAGAAATAGAGAGAAGTGGTAGGAAAATTACAGTGAACTGAAAACCATCATACTAATGCACGATGATAATTAATTTTCATGAGCATGAGAACATTTTATAAGCGTTATTCTATCACTGAATCCAAGTCAACCCTCCCCCTTCACGACGCACTATGCTGAACTACAGATGAAGCTATGAATAGAGATAGATCTTGGCCCTCCTGGTCCCTCCTGCCAGAATCAACTGTTAGTATCAGCCCATAAAAATGATTAAAATAACCCCATCTAACACAGGGTTTCAGAAGAATATGGTGCGTTTTACGAATGACAATGTAGTTATTAATTACCATCAATAGTAATAAAAAATAATGTAATTATGTGAACGCTTCCTTACGACAATAAACACAGACAAAGTCGCGACCACAGGCTAATGCCTAATGAAAAACTTGATGGTTTTACGGAATGCCTAATTTAAAATTACTCTACTGACGTCTTAATCACGAGGTGCGGAGGACAAGCGTTTAGTTTTTCTCTTCGTCAAAGGTCTTTAACTTTTGTTTAGCAAAGTTGATTCTATGATTAATTCGATTTGAGTATTCCTTTCAAATATTGCTATACCTAGTAAGTAATAATAATATTATTTTATACATAATATTAAATAACATTTGTGTCGTATTAATGTATGTACCCATGACATAAAAAATTGTGTTGGGTCAATTTATTTTAAGTCGATGGTTTACGATTTGACATTTAGTCGTATTAAGGTATTTTTGGATATACATAGTTTAAAATTATCTTACTGATATAAAATAAATAATAAATAAGTTATAACTCAAAACTAAAGAAATAGAGAACGCGGCACCCATAAATTAATGTTACTTGTTTCTTACCACATAAAACATTACATATAATTCGCTCAGCTATATCCCAGTTGCTTAAGTTGATTATTAACTATAAAATATTTCTAAACTAGGGAAACAGTAATGGCCCTAACAATTCTACAAGGGGAGAGCTTCGCGGTTGTCGGCGATACACTATTAATGCCAAAACAGAACCAATGGATCCCTAGAGGTATCCCTGACTCCTGTATTATGACACTGTAATATGTATGAGGGTCACTTTATTACTGACCTCTCTTGAACGATGGGATGTTTCGACGTGTACTGGAATATTTATAGTATTTAATATTCACTATTATTATTTATTATTTAGGCCTCTTTTCTATTAATGTTTTATCAACATAGCATTACAAGAGAGACAACGACTTATCCATAAGCTTAAGTCACAGACTTAGCAACTACGTTTTTCTACTGAAATAAAAACTGCATAACGATAAAGATGCATAATTATAAAAAAACGCTATACAAAGTGTACACTCAAACATAATATTCCCAAAAATTATGCCTGGCGACACACAAAATTACCCATGCAAAAACGTACGAGAACTATCAGATTTAGTCTCCAGATGGCACATTTTCTTGTCACCTATCTCCATGTGGTTAATGAAGGAGCAGAAGCATTCGCCTGTACTCGCATATTGCGTGCAAGCCGACACCTGAGAGAGTTCATCCATTTAGTTAATTATAGGTACCGAAATTTTTATTCACCTTGTTATGAAGCAATTTTACTGACAATCCATAATTATACTTGTATTCATTAGTTGTGAAATAGGTACCTACTACTTAAAGTTTGTTGAACTCAATGATGGTTTAACCTTAATGAGATTTTTTGTGAATAAATTATAAAAAGGATACAAAAAACTTTTTCAGTTTCTATATTTAAATGTTGTTCTTTTGTTTCTTAAATCATATTGATATAAATAATAACTACTTTAGTCTTCTCAATGAATACCTTTCGTGTAACGTAAGGCATCTTATGTCATACCTACGTATATTAACATCTTCTAATTTTAAAATTCCCCACACAGTACAGCCGGGAAAGCCCGCTTATTTCCAAAGGTCGCGAATACCTTAAAAGTAAAACTTTTAAATGAAGCCCGCTGTTGGAAGACATCAGATAAATCTGTAATATTTTCTCACGGATATAACGAGCGTGCGAATATATCAGAATCCTTTTGTGACATAATCATGCAATATTGTGCAAGTTACAAATTCGCAATGAGTGATAGAAATTATATCGAGTCTGTCAATACTTTAAGATAAATAACCGAAACTTTCACTTCTTATTTCTTTAGGGTACCAGAAAGGAATCGTTATATCCGTTGGCTTTATACCTGATGGATCCATAGAGATATTGTACAACGTTGATGCTCTTTTGACACATTTTGCGGTCTTATTCCCACACCCACACGTGTTGAAGATTATCAGAAGCGGCAAAAAAATATTATACAAATCGCGAAATAAAGAAATGAGCCATTGACTGCGTACATTTATGGTGGCCACATTTTGACATTATTTTGTTATTTTATCATTAAATTTTAGTGGGATAATTTTGTTACCAATTTTAGGGGATAAAAAGCTAATTCTTTTTATATTTTCTAAGAATAATCATTATCAAATAAAAAAAACAAGCAGACAATTTAATATTGTTATAAGCTTGTTGGCAGTTAAAATTAATAAACCCTCACATACTCACATACATAAGCAAAATCGTAAGATCCCATGTGTTGTTGGACGACAACGAGTTAGTTGTGAGGTTGTGACATACCTACACAATGGCACCTATTGCGGTGCTATAAAGAGCGAACATACTTATTTCAACAATGTGATTTTACCCTGTGGAAAAGCCAAGCATTTACGGCAGGTAATAACCGAAAATAGTTGCACCAAAGCCACGCCAAGGGGAGCGCTAAAACGCAAACTAAGCTGTGCTCAGAGACCTGAGACTGAGCCAAACGTCACTTCGTCACACTTTCTACTATAACATCGCTGAGGTGCACTTAACTTGTCATTCGTGGGAAACTAAATTTATCTGACTACTCGTATGTCGTGTCAGCATAATGAATGAGGATTTGTAATCATGCAGTTCTGTTTATGTATGTTATAACATATTTAACTAACTAACGTTCTAACACCGTTTGCTAACTGACTAACAATCTTAGTCCCGATTTGAGTCTTGTTCTATATCGGTTTACTTATCAACTTTGTGATATCAGTCACAGTTGTCATGGGCGGCAGCGGAATGGTAGTGCTGCATGCTCGTTTACAATCTTAATTTCATAATATAGATATACCTAGTATTTTACATACTTTAAACGTTTTAATTGTATTTTATACGACATCTAAAACCAAGAAAATGAAATAGAAATCCAAACATAAATAAATCTAAGCCACTAGTTTTGCGAATGAAATATCGTTCTACTTTTACACCATTATAATTGGTCGACATCGGAGCGTGCGTAGTCGAGAGGTGATTAGCAAACACTCAAACCATCCTCAACACCTAGACTGGTCGGTTCCCTATTAATTCTCAAATTGTACGTGAACTGGACAATTGAAACAGTAATGGACGAAGTTCGGTTAAACACGTTTTGCGGGTAATTATAGTCATCCAGCTGCAAAGACACGGGTTTACATTATTTACTTCAGAGGGCATAGATAAACGATTCATTCTGATCGATTGTTACTTGTGTTATTATTTTATTATATATAAAGTTTATATACATATACCTATTATCAGTAACAGTAAGGGGCTATAAGCAACAGTTTAAAAGCTGGGTAAATCTGTGATTTATATAAAACTACCTGACCCGGCAAATTTCGTACCGCCTCAGAATGAATAAATAAAAAAAAGCTGAATTTTCATATTTACTCACCTTTTAAACCTTCCTTGAACTTCTACAAATAATTCAAAACCAAAATTAGCCAAATCAGTCCAGCTGCTCTCGAGTTTTAGCGAGACTAACGAACATCAATTGATTTTATGTATAAGATATGAAGGAGTAAAAACTCCACCTCAAATAAATGAATGAAAATGGTCTATTCAAGTTTGTAATTATTATATTTTACATAAAAGTTATATTTTTTATTTAATTTTAGTGTCTGATAACTATTTATATAATTATTGTACGAGTAATTAATAGGTACTAAAATTATTATAAATATAAATTAAACAAAAAATATTTTTCTTTACTTTGGTTTTTAAACAATGCGATTGAGAGAGATTATTCCCTTCACTCGCTTCTTTTCAATCGTCAGAGATGTAACAACGCCCTAAAAATACAATTCAAATTGTAACCAAATGTGGAAATTCTAATTTGGTTCGTGAATTTAAAATGCGCTATTCAATATCCATGAGCTTGTATGCAATTATTGTCTCCATTGAGCTGAAACCAAACATTAAAAACTCGTTTGTTTATTGACTCGTTATTTATTTTATAGCACACTGTGACCTAAACCCGCATTTATGCCACGGTTTTCCGTGCGTAAAGTAGTCGATTATAGCACGGGTTATGATGCTAACTTCATACCGTGCACAAATTGACACTTACACTGTTGACAATTACAAATTGGTAGGGGAAAAATATCAAAAGAGAAGTGGGTAGGTAGAAATACTAAGTAAGTCAAAACGAAACGGTATTAATAATTATTATCAAAGTCATAGTTGTACATTTATTATAACTTTCGCTAAAATGAATACTCGTAGTTCGGACAGTGAGTTTAGTGAAGATGGCATTGATGAAATTGTTCCAGACGCTATAAAAGAAATAGCAAAATCGGTGACCCTAAATTTGTTGCCCAGTAAATCAAAAAGGCTATATAAAGCAGCGTACAATGCATTTAAGAAATGGCGCAGAGGAAACAAATCAAATTCTTTTTGTGAAGATGTCCCTTGGCATACTTTGCGCATTTGTCACAAAAGTACGCCCCACCAAGTTTATGGGCAACATACGATAACGTCGCACGTACGATAACATCGACATTGGTCGCTACGATAAATTGATAGCGTAAATGATTCCTAGCTAGATCGACGAGCTTTGCTCGGTATTTTTTTTTATAAATTGTGTTTTTTGGAAATTATATTTAAGTACGAATAATAATATTAAGAAGACACAAATAATATAAATAAACAATTGATTTTCATTTAACAACGCCATCTATTCTGCTGTTGTGTCGTTAAAGCAATTAGTATTAGTATAGTAGTATTATTATTCGCCAATAGATGTCAGGAAGAGTCATATTTTTCAGTTTAAATTGGGACTACAAAAACACGAATAAAATGACATTTTCTAAAAATGATTCCTAGCTAGATCGATTTAATTTGAAAATCGTTGGAGCCGATTCCGAGATTCCAATTGCTCGTTTTGATACAAGAATTGCTCGTTTAAAGGTATTAGATTAGATAAGAGGATAGGATTCCTATAATAATAAATAGGTACTTTAAACAATTTACATTTATTTTATACAATAAATACTTTTGAATGACGTTTGACATGTCGGTAAAGCAGACAAATTAAAATACTTTTGAATGAGGTTTGACATGTCGGTAAAGCAGACAAACTAATAATACTTTTGAATGAAGTTTGACATGTCGGTAAAGCAGACAAACTAATAATACTTTTGAATGACGTTTGACATGTCGGTAAAGCAGGCAGGCAGCAGCTTCGTAAACATTTCCTTTCTTTTATTTCCCTGTAAATAATTATATGTTTGAGTATAGGCGGGTTTATGTCACTCGTGCTATAAAATAGTATACGACACTCGTGCGTTAAGTAGCTATATTATTTGTACAGTGTTTAGCGCACTCGCTCCGCTCGTGCGCTAACTTCACACCGTGCAATGATAAGCTACTTTACGCACACGTATCGTAATGTACTATATTTATGCTTGCCAATAATGAATAGGCTAGTTGACAGTAAGAAAATATTTTGAAGATTTCTATTTTTTATGGTAGCTTAATATTTACAAATGCGAAAATCGATCTCATTGATTAAATAAATCATGATTATTTAATATTTTGGAGAAATAAAATTCCGAAATTACAGTCACTATAATAGTCACGTGACAGCGAACGCCAATACGACGCGTGACGTCACATGTTGCAAAACTAAACAAACTTGTCATGACATTTTGGTCTTTCCGCTCAACCAAACAGCTCTTCGTTTTGCAACATATGACGTCACTCGAGTCGCCATGATAGTTTGACGCGTTTTTTGACGGAAACGTCAAATAGTTCATAAAATATAAAATAAAATATGTTACAGTTTGTATTTTACTGAAATATTAATATTTCAGTTAAATTAGACCGTTTGGTAAACTATTATTTAGTTTTTCAAAATTAGTCAACTAGCCTATTACCGAGATATTATGTATGTATGTACAATAGATATATATGAGTTCAGATATTAAAAGTAGAAAAGCATGTTTTAATCGAGTTGTAAAAGGGTATAAGCACCTCTAAGGAATTAATAATCACTTGCTTCAATGAAGGAAAACACTCCATAATGCTTTCAAACGCATACGTATGAAGTCTGCCAATCCGCAATTGGCTATGATGGCGGACTATGTCTTATACCTCACATTGTGAGAGGAGACCCGATCAGTTATTATTAAAGTTATACATGTGCTAACATCAGAAATAATACATAACCTACTTATATTTTATATAACAATCAGAAGTCGAATGTATTCAAACATAAAATTATTATTCCAACGTTAAGTTCCCTCGTTAATAATAACAATGGGGCACTTTTCTATTCTGTTCATTCTTATCAGTTAAAAATCAATAGGGCTTGCTCGATTTAAATGAACAAATTTAACTTCAATTATATTGAAGTGAGCCGGGTCGAACCGTATCCTTTTCACGTTACCCTTCCCCTCATTACAATCCACAACTCTCCGTTCCTACATCTAGATAAGAACCACCCATCTTTATTTTTCTGCCACACTCCCTTCTTCTTTTTGCTTTTTAGGGGCGCGTTCATTTCATTCCAATTCAATTCGTAGCAAACGAATTCAGTTTTCGTAGTAATTCATCAGTAGTTTCCTGCAGCGCAGGAAACTACTGATGAATTTAGCTGATAAATCTACCGTCTATTATTGTGACTATGGGATTCGCTCGTATAATTTGCTGTTGGGAATTCAATTTCTATGTATAGATCGTTATTTATATTTAGATTTAAGTGGATTAGATTTTTTTTATAGAACCATGTAGGAATAATTCTTTTTGTTATATTTTTCATTACTTTGCGATTTTTGCACTCATAAAGTATCAAATATCATTTTAATTATAAATGTCCAACGAAAGGATTTATAGTACTTAAAAGTATGACACTTTTTGACGAGTAAATTATACGACAGAACTCCACTCAATCGTGAGACTGCGCCGCAATCCCTAGCGCCATCTCACGACTGTCGACGTCAAAACCGAGAGAAGTGAATGCATGTAGCGCTAATAGCCTGTAGACATCACAAATTGGCACCATTAGCCTCTTTTCGCGGCAAATCTCTAAAATTATCGACGTCCAATTAGACTATTTTGTTACTTTCCGTCGTCGTGTTCGGTTAGCGCTGTCATGACCATTGTTTGCTCAGTCAGACCACACGCTTCCGCTTTTAGGACAATAGTGTTTCTCACGACACGAATTGTATCACTTTCGAATGAAACACGCTGTTGTGGAGGAGCTGGTTAACGAATCTTTAAGGACTACACTACAGCCTGATTGGAGAATATGTAAACAAGATATAAAATAATGCAATAAATAATCAAATAATATCTATCTCAAACCAATCAATTAGTATAATATGGAAAAATATGGATCATTGCTTGTCCACAGATTTTATTCTACAAAATAATAGATATAAGTAAAGTTTTGATTTGTAAACATTTGGCTGGTACATTTTTAATTATTAAATCACGAGAGAATTATAACATCATGAGGCATACATACATACATCTGTGAGAGGTACGCAATTTTATTTGAAATCATAA
Source organism: Ochlodes sylvanus (assembly GCA_905404295.2). Lineage (NCBI taxonomy): Eukaryota > Metazoa > Arthropoda > Insecta > Lepidoptera > Hesperiidae > Ochlodes > Ochlodes sylvanus. The sequence goes on from FR990135.1 coordinate 8,880,730, forward strand.
TGACGATAAAAGATAAAAAACTATACCTACGCGTTTGATACTTCTGTATCGATAAAAACCATTACAAAAATACTATATGTGTCGTTATCAAGTATTTGGTAGTATATATCTGCTAATTTGGCGCTCATTTGTCACAAACCAACCGCACCTACACACGCATTCAACATAATAATGGGCCCGTCAAAAAATCTCATAAAGCAAAAAGCCGTGCCACCCTAATATATAGCAATTTCATATTTGTGAAATGGCACACGCACCCGCGCTCCGCGACACTCGTCACCGATCTATTTTGCGAGTGTTGTGTATGAAATGGAATGACACACTGCCTGAACTTTGGAGAGTATTCCGAAAAAATGATGAATGCATTTTGAGCCTTATTACTTTAGGGTATCGATCAAAGTTGTGTATTGTTAGCTCCAATTTATTTTGGTCTAGTGAGCGTAGTTGCAGCGTCAGCTCCCTTGGATTGCGCCCTAATCGAATCGCTCTACGGTTGGTCTCTCCCGTCTTGTGGGGCCGACCCCTGTTCCGGACATCAGAGGTCGCATTTCTGAAAATAAATACGTCCAAATCAAACGGGGATTTAATTGGTCCCTTTTTCGTACATTTTTGTGGATTACTTAATTTGGTATTGTTATGGTATTCAGTTTATTCTATTGATAGTAATAAAACGTTCATAATAATATGTTACTGTAGTCCCTTACAGCTAAGATACTTTTATTGCAGAAAAGCGAATGTTACTTCGTAGGCAAATATGCCATAAAATATTTAGCTGTATATAAAATGAGAACGCGAAGGTACTAACTGACATTCAGTGGTTATTTATTGAGGATTCTTTCGTATTCTAATCAGGCTAATGGAAAAACAACATACCTGAACATTACCAATAAAGAGATACCTACTAAACACGATAATAAGTACCAATAAGTAGGTCTATTAAAAGTCAATCTGGCATTAGAATAATGATTAAATTGTTTTCATTTAAGATCAATATTATAGCAGGTATTCATATGGGACTCTCAAAATGAAAATATTTTTATTTGAAAAAATTGAAGTTTTATAAAGTTCGTTGACTAGTGTCTAGTGAAGCAAGAGAATGTAATTAAAAAAGTTTCCATGTTGATTTCGTTGGCGCTAACAAATTTGATGTTCCTTGGGCCTCTAATAGGAATTTCTAATAGGAATGTGATTCTATTTGAGTGTCTCATGTATGGGTATAGTAACTAATATACAACTATACTATATACATTATAATCTAAGTTAAATCTACTATATACATTGTAATCTAAGTTACTACTTAGGAATACAATTAGACGGTAGAGCCTATAGAGTTAGAGTGTATTAATTAATTTGTATGAAATAATTAAAATAATAATTGTTTTAACAGCAGTTTTGTTCCGGTTAGATAACATTCTTAATAACACAGTTTGCTAAGGAGACTAGTTATACTAGTCCAGATTTGAGTCTTGTTCTGTGTAGCAGTTGTCATGGGATGCATCGGAACGTGGTGCTGCATGTTCGTTGCTATCTTAAGCCCATTATAAAGTACCGTTTATGTATATTTGATATGTGGTAATAAATAGAATAAAAAGGTGTACCTATATTAAGTTTATTTTATTTAACTAACCAACTAACTAAGCTAACCGATTAACCGACTTAGTCTCTATTAGAGTCTTATTCTGTGTCGGGCACAGATGTCATGGGCGGAAGAGGAAGAGTGGGGCTACATGCTCGTTTGCTATCTTAATTCTATAAAAGAAAACAGAATTAGCTACTTTATATTTCAGATTGTTTCGACACTCCATGATGGATGTAGGAAGAAATATAATTATCTTTACTATTGTACACTGTAATCCTTAGTGATAAGATATTTAATAGAATATCACTGCATCGATATGCCTGTAGAAATCAAATGCTAAGCTAAGGACGCGTGGCACTGACTTGCCGTTGAGCATTCTTTCGTCATGCTTGGCTGGAACAAATTGTCTATATAGGGGAGTTTGTATGAGCGTTACACTTGCAACATTCACAACATCCATAGATTCTATAGACATAAACCTTGAGACTCTGGATTTAATATCAGCGACTCCTTTTGATTTTACGATAGAAACATAAAATGTTATTTATTTTCTGACATATTTAGATAATTATTCCTACTTCAAATATTAAAATTTTTAATAGGAAATTAATAAATTATAAAATACTCGTTCATATAAACCATTAATTTCATTTCATCATAAAATATGGATCATCATAATTATGGATTTCGTATTTTTATAGCTCGTCTCATTGTCTAAAATGCAATAAATTTTATTACATAATTTTAATAATCAAATGCGATACAATAAAAATAATTTTGCATACCTTAGTAACACTTGATCAACAAATACGAATAATATTTCTAATTTCTATATTTCGTATGTTTCTGATCCTGCACAGTTAACGAACATGTGCTTCAAAATTATGACAAATGAAACATCCGGAATGGAATATCCAAGACCCCTTTATTCTGGCACAAATATCACTTGTTTTGTATTAGAAGAGTTTGTTAGATGACGAATAAAGCAAAATTTTTTGTTATGTCAACTTTGTATCTATATTTCACGGTCCTGGAATCTTGGGTATTAGCATATGGTTTAGAAGTAATTCGATTAGGCTGATAAGAGTATTGTGTACTATCTTAGCTTCGGGAAACTATGAATTAGTTAGTACCTAACTCAGATACACTAAATGTTTAGATGGGATTCTTCAAATAAACATTATTCTGATCAGAATCTGAATTAAATAAATGAACATTGATTGTCATCCCAATCTAATTACAATACATCAGTAAAAATCGCAACCAAATACCTTTAATAAACTAATGCATAAACCGTGAACTAGACAGAGACCCACAATCAGAGAAAAATTGTAATAAAACCCCTCTAAGTGCATGTCGGCGCACGCGCAACTTATGGTTCTGTTAATGTACATTTAGTAAGGTTGAAAGTCGTGGTTATACCTAATACTCGTACTCTAAGTAACTAAGTAATACTCTCACAGTTTAAAGTGAATCATGCACATTAAAGGAATTTCAATTTAATTGCATGGACGAAAAATTACTACAAATAACGGAACTGATTTGGAAAAAACAATTTCTCCAACTTAAATATCTACGTAGCACTAATACTGTAAAGTACCTAATAATTATTAAAATTAATTTCCATTTTACTCGCATAAACTTCTAATAACTAAGCATTATAACTTATTGGCTTGTATGAAGTTTGCATTATTCAAAGATTTCATTGAAACTTAATTTGTACGAAGAATTTCAATAATGGAAAATATAAATTTAAAATTTTGATTTTGTAGCCAGTTCTTATAGGTCCACGTTCTATACGACAACAAACGCTTATAAGAATTTTAGAATGAAAGTGCACATAAAAATCATCTTATCCGTTGTAATTTTAATATATTAAGGTATTATTTCACTTAGTTATGAAATCAGATTCTTATTTTTTCATATTCTATTCGACGCACCATAAATATTGATCACTGTCAAGGTGGAAAGCGACCAAACGCCCGTGCTTTTAAATTTTCACGCTTGAATTCGGAATATATGGCCCGCATTAAATATTTCTAAAAAGTAAGAGTTTACCTACTACTGCGTTCTTCTATAAACACTCTGATTTCATCAAAACAAGCAATAAAAATGCTGCTAGTAAGAATACTTTATTGACACAATTTTATTAGTTTAGTAAAAAGTGTAATTTTCAAGTTTCAAGTTAATCACACGAAATTATTTTTTCTGCTGAAACAAACTTATAACCCCCCCCCCCCCCTTTTATTCCTTTAAGTTAAGGGGTGAATTTCCAAAAATATTTTTTAGGAACAGCCACAGTCATATAAATAACTCCTGTTTAAGTTTAACGCTTTTAGGTCGAATGGTTTAGGCTGTGCGTTGTCAATCAGATATTGTTAGCGTTGCACTAAATCGATATAAAAATTATTATTTAATAATTATTATACTCGTATTATTATTTATTAATAAATATTATACCTATAGTGAACCTATAGTGAAATTACTAGATATAACTCGCTAAAATTGAGGTCTACAACACCTATCTTAAAAACAATCTTTAGTTTGCCGTTAAAATAAAAATGGCGTATAACAGGAAAGTTAAAGGGGTCCAGTTTCCTGTTACTTATGATAACGTGCAACAATTTTGTAGCGGGAAGCCTTTTTGTGAAATGAGGAGACAATTGTAATTTTCCACGTCACTGCTCGCCGCGAGGAGAAAAATGTTCAGATTTTCCGTCTGAGAGGGATCTAAGCAATGGTTTTTATTTTTTATGACGTCATTAACTCGAGGAAGCTGGTGCAAATAGAGCCTGCGGTTGCGGGCTGTTTTCTTACACAATTTCAAACGACGGGTGTTAATCAATTTTGGAATAAGAATAAAAATCTATTACATTAAAACATAAGTTGTACTGATAATGACATTGTAACTTTTATTCAATATTATTATGATAAAATTTTGTGACTTTTTAATTTTTATCACGATTTTATTAACATAAAATAGCCGCAAATACCAATTTATTTTGAGTTACCGTCCGTCACTGTGTTACAATATCACGCAATATCAAGATTTAATATTCTTATTAGAATTAAAGCATCTCAACATTCAAGTAAGATTTTACAATAGACTTGAATTAAGGTTGAATTACTACCTCCTTTGATTTATACTCATGTTGCTTCCTTATCTTATTTCTAACTATTTTTTACTTAAAACATTAGAGATTCACATAATAGTCATGTCGGTCGGGCTATTACGACAACACGCGTCACATTATTTCCGTAGTGTACCTAATTGGATTTATTTTCAATTAAATAAAATTCAAATAAGAATTCATTGCCCTTTACAGTTCACAAAGTTGCTATCTCTCTCCAACTACACAAAAATGTCGCGTCTTTTTTTTATGCTTCCATATATCCTGAATGAGGTATACCTATTAAGCGTGTTGGCACGTTGATAGGTGTTAAAGACCACCGCGATGTTTTTTCTCGCTCTCCGTAAAGCGACAATGTCCTGGTCTCCAGAGATTTACTTTACGTGCGGCGATAAACAGGGCAGTATTTAACACCCACTCTCAGGCCGATACTCGTACCGTAAAGTGAGCTAAGAGTCACCCGACCAACTTATTGGCTTGTAAAGTAGTGAGGCGAAACATTTAAAGGGTATTTTGATACAGTCGGTATCAAAAAACTAATCACGAAAGGGTATGGTAGAGTACGGATGCTTGAATATCTATATATATATATATATCGTTTTTGATTTTACCTTAGTCTATATTTTATTTTTGAGATCCGTTTCGAAAAAGTATCTGATTTTTTTAGTGAGCTATAGGTAGATACTACGAAAATTAGATATTATGTTTTACATAAACAAAATCGGTAACACATCGGTAACATGACTGTATGTATATTCAAGGATTGTTGGCACCTCAAAAAAAAGTAAGCCCCTTCATTAGTGATAAGTTCAATAAGTTCATTAAGTTTGTTTTTTTTATATAATTTTTTTAATCGGTTAAAAATCTAAAAATGATAATTTTAAGCATGTACGTACCTAGTTATATGTAGTAATATTTTTATAAAAATAAGAAAAACTATAATATAATCCAACGTATTTTGTTTACTACTTTCGACTTCGCTAGAAAAATGGACTTTAAATAAATGCTGAATTAAAATAGTCGTTATAAAACGGTTTCCGATAAAAATATTTGATGAGAAACAATTCATACGGAACTCGTTCTGCAAAATAAACTTACTCGACCATATGATACCCTAAGCACGAGGCGAAAATGTTCACACTTCGTTTCTTTATTTGTGGTTTCCCCGAAAACGTTTAATAAACTTTGAATCTCAGCGCAACGGGGGGCGCCGGCGTCACCTGATCTTCAATTGCTACTGTTTACGCTGTCGTATCCCATAAGCCTGATCTGCGCCAGCCATGTGAGTAAACTATCAAGTTTCATGCCCAATAGATTGAACATGACTTGGATTAAATGACAAAACGACTATCTAACCTAATTGGATATTATTACAAACATTTGTTACTTGGTGTCCTGACTACGGGTATTGAATTCGTAAAGAATAAACATATCGGGAAGCAGAGATAAAAGAAGTCGATCTGTTTGAGCCTTTTATAAGAATTTGTCTGCCCGATGAATCATCGATTCTGTGGATACAGGGCCTTCCAATCCGCGACTTAAGGGAATCACGGGAATAATATTTTTTATAAATAAATAAATAAATAACGCTACACACTCATAGCCCCCACACTAGGATTCCCCTGTGTCGTGGGTGCCATGGACAACACACAAGACAAGAACACACACACCCAGACCAAGAACGGAAATTTAAATTCATCATTCAAATTTCCGCCTCGCTGGGAATCGAACCCAGGACTCTCGGAACGGCGATCCGGCGTGTTAACCATTGCGCCATCCGGGTCGTGGTGCTTATTATGCTTATTACAATCGCACTTGATGGTAAGCGTAGCGGTAGTTTTGGGTAAAACGCCCTATTCACATATCCTTGACTTGAAGGCATTGATTGTATCATCTCATTATTTACATCTACAACTGTATGAGTAAGGAATAAAAGATTTTTTCATAATTACAGTCCTTGATCTAAGAAGTAATAAAATTTTGATAAAATTATTTATCTATTCAATTGAGTTCTCATCATATTATTATCATTTAGCTTTTAATGTCATAATTATATTTCCAGTGCTACACTTTCCAGTGCTATCTCCAAAAAATGTGTTATTACAATACCTTAACTAAACTTAAGACGGAACATTTTGTATATAATTATTTGCCTCATTCGTTACAATATTGTACAGCCTCATTCTTTGTTCAGCCCCGAAGTTCAAGTGTGCTGCGAGTAGCCGAAACGTGCTAAACCTCAAAGAAAACAGGTGATCCGCGCCATATATGGAAAAGTAAGAGAATCTCGGATTAAAATTGCACCCTAGTCAGTTTACCAGCGTTCATTTACCACTTGAAAATAACGTTAACGGGTATCGCAATTTTAATGGTAAACGGTTTGGTTAACCTTCGAAGCATCCGTTACGTGCAATTTGCCGTAATCATTCGTAAAGAAAGCTTACCTTTTTGAATGTGAATCTCATTTGCGGTCTACTTTTGATCTTGAATATTTTCCTACCTCTATTGGTTGACGAAACCACAAAGTGGTGATAGCGTTAAACTATTAAAAACTTTTGAACATAATGACAAGTTTGTATTTTACAACAAGAATAAAAATAATTTAGAGTAATAACTTTATTAATCAAATGACTGCAACTTCAATTTAAACTTGTTACCCGACTAAAATAAATTCTTCTTTTAAGATCTTGATCAGAGCCATAATAATGTTAGTTTATTATTATGTATTCTAATCCAAAGTCCTATCATATCCAAAGTTTTTTCAAAGGAGCATCATGCCTTTCCGAAGAATTCCGAATACTATTATTGAATACAATTTAAAACATCATGGAATCTTTTTTATAAAAAGAACACTGAATAATTAAATTTGAGTAGGTATACAAGACAAAACAAAGTCGGTTTCATTCTATTACAACTTGCGAGCTCGCCCGAGCGCGTAATTCTGCGGTTACGAGCCAGGGTCTCTGCACGCGCCGCGGTTTTGTCACTTGAAACAAGTTCAGTTGAACAAAAAACTATAAAGAACTACAATTGACAACTAAACTAGCTAAACAATGAGTCAGTTAACAGTAGTCTAAAAGGCGTGAATAAAGATTTAACACGAGACGAGCAAGAAATCTTTAAAAGTAATCTTATGGTGTGAGGCAAAGATTGGAATGTAGAAGTCTTCATAAATTCTTGAGTTCAAACAAACTTGCGCTGCTTATGATATTCTTTGCTTACCAGTAGATGATATACTTGCCGATGTCTGTTGCATTGTTTTTTTAGTGAAAAATTAATCATTTCATGATTATTTTTTGGATATCAGCCAAATCCTGCACATCTTATCCTCCAAAGTTGTGCATTTATACAATGACATTTTATAAGTTAACATTTATATTATTATATTAGGTGAACTATTACGAACACACCTGTGCATTTGGTTGTGAAATCGAATATATGAGTAAATTTTGAAAGAACTTTAAGTAATACATGAAATTGATTCAAATTCGATCGATGATAAGAACTACTATGACTACAAGGTTTTGTACTCGATGCTAACAATTCCGATTCCATAAATAGGAGAAAGTACTTGTTTAAGATATTCTTCAGAACCCACAAAATAAATGTTAGCCAATCATATTAATAATGTGTCGGAAAAGAATTACTATTGCAAGTAACATCTGAGAATTCAGGATATTAAAAAGACGGTTATGGTAGGGAATATCAAAATCGAAACGATACTATAATTGTTATCCAGTCGTATTTCTTAATTGAACACGAGATCAATGTCTAATGATCTCATTACAAGTCGCTCGAGCGAGTGACTTTGCGGTTTGATGGAAGATGGCGCCACGCGCCTTTAATTATTAAAACGACCTCCGAACAAAGTCTTGCAAAATTGATCAGATGTTTACGGGCTTCCCCTTCGTAATCATTGGTTAATATATTTTATTGTTTAGAACGCCGTCGAAGTCAACAAAGTTTCTACTATCGACCTAATTAAATTCTATCACAAACGTACAAATATGCTAATTATAAGTACCCCACACCAGTACTTCTAAAAGCGTGGATCTTTTACGTACTAACGTAACGTAGTTTTCAATATACGACAAGTAAGACAATTTGGATGAAAAAAACAAAGTGGAAAAAACGGAACACTGAAAAATCTCCCAGCCTTAACAAGCAAGAAGGTGGTAGCCCTCCAGCCCGGTTCGAAAACCTATCACCAGCTTAAAGTACCTTCGAGAAGATACAGACCCAGCGACCTCTGAAAAGAGGAACCGGGCGCCGTAACCTCGACCATCGTTCAGTAGGATGCAGCACCAGCAGGATGGTCAGCTTGGACTCAAATATGGATGGAGCTCCTTACTCCCCAAATCAGCACATCTTCACGTAAATCTTTGACATACTTAAACAGATACATACACGTTTAACACAATTTTCGTGGAAGCTGTTCCTATTAAAAATATTGTTTGAAGTGGGTATCAATTGGTCGGATTTTTCAAGGTCCAATCAGTATCATCAAGTCAAATTGCGACCGATTTGGGCCCCATTGAATATATGCGTGAGATACCGCATGAAGGCTTTATGGTTGGTTTTACTACTTCTAAATGAGACCATTACGTTTATAGTTCGTGTGATTAACTTTACGTTCACTGGTTCTATGAAATGGTGAACAACTTCACAGATTCACTCCATCTTCCCGATTTCTAATGAATTAATAATAGATTTTTAGTAGTTAAGCGTTAAACATTATGCGTGCTATCGTTACAAAATTGTTTTATATTCCCATATATTTTTTTAATGATATACCACGAAGTAAGAACCGGTGTTGCAGTCCATCTGGAGTTCTTGATTAAGATACTACGGAAAGCTACAAAATAATTATTAATGCTGCACAATTGTATGCGTATTAGAAACAGAAAATGATAATCAATTCAAGCCATCAAAGGAAAACATTGTGAGGAAAATTGCACACCTGATATTTTTTACAACTTCACAAAGGTAGTCAGTCCTCCGATCCGCACTTGGCCAGCGAGCGTGGTGGAATATGGAATGTTTTCACATTGTGAGAGAAGACCCGAGCCCAGGAGTCCGAAAGTAATCGGTTGCGATGACTATCAATAAAATCAACATCTAATAGTGTTTCATCAAATAGTGTTTTTGACGACCTGGATTGTGAAATGGGCCCTGGGTTCGATTCCCAGCGAGGCGGAAATTTGAGTGATGAGTTTAAATTTCCGTTCTTGGTCTGGGTGTGTGTGTTCTTGTCTTGTGTGTTGTCCATGGCACCCACGACACAGGGAATCCTAGTGTGGGGCTATGAGTGTGTAGGGTTATTTAGTTATTTATTTCACTTTTACTAAAGTTCGATAAATGTGTTCTTTGATAGAAAAGAAAACAGTACACTATAAAATAAACCAAATTATACTAGTAACCTAATTTAATTAAAATAAACATTTAAATGTTTTACAACAAAATTATGCAGAAGCTTAAAATATAGCAGCTGGCAATTTTGTTAAATATTCGATGTAGGTTTTGTTTGCACAAAAACAGGCATTAAATATATTCACACCATTGTTTGTGCGATAATGTGATACATAATTAATTAGGGTGGTGTTTGAAATAGCACCTGTCTGTGTATCACTCTGTCAATGAACCATAAATATTTAACGGGTATATGGTTAAATAGTGAATGGGGAAACTATGATAAATATTATCTTTGTAAACAAATTCACTGATATTTTATCATAACCACCAAACACGACGGAACATTAGTAAAATTATTTTTAATACTCAGTGTATTTTTGAGTAGTAATAGTTAATTGGTTTGAACGTCCGAATAGGGAAGGAAAAGCTGGTGAGTAATCCTGCATAGCTGAGAGATGTCCATTATATTTTCAAAGGTGTGTGAATTCTACCAATCCACCGTTGGCCACCATGATGACATGGATATGACATTCACTATTTTCAGAACTACAAAAAAATTAAAACGTACCTATTCTAAATTAGAGAATACCACTAGGCATCGAGTCTGTTTGTATAATGTCGCAATGATTAGTAAATAAATATAAACAAGTATCTTTTTTCACAATGAGTAAGAATTAGCAAGCTTCACTTTCCTTTGCGAATAATCTTCAGGGATGCATATTTTATTTAGATTGTTATTATCGAAGCAAGTGTTAAATAGATTGCAAATCTCATTTAAACGACTTAAGTCGATTAAATAATAAATTCTGAGCGTAAAACAATTATGTTACAGCTTTACTCGGATATTTATGTTACAAGATACCTAAGTACATCTTACATCACTACATGCATTCGTTAATCCTGGTTACAATAATTATTACCAGTACACACATAAGTGATTCTAATGATGCTATTGTAGAGTTTACGAAACCATGTTGTTCATTTTAGAATATTTCCGAATTTCATGCCAAGGCCGAATAAGCCATGATTTTATTTCGGTAGTCAAAACATACGTATTTCAACTACTTACGTTATGCAATATGATGAGCCATCAAAGCGAAATCGTGACACCCAGTAAGCTTTTATAACGAACATGATTGAAACTGTACTAAACGTCGTGTATGGAGTAATAAGGTAAGCACGAGCTCACATCCATTCGTTTATCGTAATCGTGCAAAATGATCGTCCGCACATCTCTATTTTCATCGTTTAAGGTTGCAATTCATTTCATAAGTGTGTAAAAGTTACGTATGATTTTACATAGCTAAATATTTTAAGAGTTATTTAAACAGGGCTACTTTTGAAAGTCATTTAGTGTTTTTAATTAGGTACTTAACCTGTTCTTGGCTTACGAAATAGTTTGTAAAAGGAAGTGAGGTGCAAAAATATCAATTCATCTAAGCAAAAAAAAAACATATTTTTTAATTATCCAATAGCGATCGAAATATTCATGCTTAACCTCTTGTACATACAACATCATCGCCTAATTCCAATGTAAATAAATAAATTTGAGAAAATCCAAGCAATGTGTTACATGTGATTCCAATTGGGGCCAAGGCGTGCCAACAATAGGAATTGTTATGACAACACTTGAGAATATGAAAAGTGAGTATTAAATATAGCATTAACATTTTACTTACTCATATTTCAAAATAAATTCTCGTCTATTGGTCTAGAGGACTAGATTTGAAAAAAATAGTCTGACTGTAATGGATCAGTCTCAGATTCCCACTTAATAAATAATAAATATATTATTCTCATTGAAGGTTACTAGAATTATTTTCCCAATAAAAACCGACGGTAAAGCTACTTTTCAGTTAATAATTTGGTGTGTTTCGAATGTAACAATCGTCACGTAACGTAATTTAAACATAGCCTTTGTCAATGACACAACTTGCAATACATATATAGAATGGTTTACTTTCATTCCATTCATCAACAGTAATACTTATTTAGGTGTTGATTAGAGCAACCCAATGAAAAATGGTAGCGCTACACATGTCCATAAAGTGGGTCAACTTTTGTTAGTCGTGATTGAAATAATTACTATTGATATAGCAAGTTACCATCTATTAAGAACAGCGTTTGGAACGGTCACAAATGATCTTACTGCATGTCTATGAATAAACGTTGCATAAGCGCTCAATCCGCAGTTTCACAATTGTTAGGTCTCATTCAGACTTGCAGTTTATGCTACGGTTATTTAGTTATCGTGTTAATAAGGTTCCCTTTCCCTGCTGACCCTGTCAATAACTTGTTAGTAAACCGGTTTCAGGAGGAGTTCTGGATGCGACTCCCGACTGGAGCAGACATCTATTTTTATATTTGATGAGGGCTTCTTCAAGAACAGAGTAAACAGGCTTTTACCGAGTAACTGCGCTCAACCTGAAAGTTTTCATAACTACATACCATCAGATGTGATTACTGTCAAACATTAATTTATGACGAGTCTGGTGATGCCCGGAAGCGTTTATTATAATGAGTCAAACCTTCATAAATTTACTAATTCTCGCAATACATGGTAAAAATATTCGAGGAAGTATAAGCACATAATAGCACTTGTTTACAACATAACCAACCGGCAAGTAATATACTTTTTTAACACGCTTTTATTTGCTTCATATTTACACGTATACTCGTATTGAATTAAATGTTCACATCTGCCTAACAGCGTTGTTACTTGCCACAACCACATTACTGATTGACATCAGATATTGAGCCCCATTTGGAGTTAATGATCCATGTCTATGAACTGTACTGACCATAACGTCCTGTCGATTGCTTGTGGTTTGCATTCTATTAGTGTATTGTACCATGTCGGAATTAACTTATTTTCATGATAATTATGGAGTAGGTACTAGTAGTTTTACCCTATAAGTATATAAGTTATTGTTAATGTTATGTTCTGATTGATTTTATCAGAATCTGGATATTTTTTATTGCGATTGTTTTTGATTACAATTTCGTTGCTGGTAGCAGTTTAATAAGGTAATGATTATTGACCAGGCCTAAAATAATATTTAATGTAAAGCTTAAATTAACGTAAGTAAACTTTACAGAAAGTAACAATTTATATTACTAGGACCTATTAGTATTTCGTCAAACTTGCCTGGCTAGCTGTCAAAAGACTCGTCGTGTTCCAGCTATGGGCTTGATTCTCTCATTTATTTCTATCTTATCTTTTCTACTTAGCCGATAACGCGTTGGTGATGCCTTACTTGTGGTGGTGGGTGACGGTTGCTTACCATCAGGTGGCTTGTCTACTTGTGCGTCGCGTATTTGCATAAATAAGATGTTTTTTTTGTATCTTTGAAGGTCACTTTTATATTTGTTACCAACATGCTAGAGACCTAAGATCATTGGAATGAAATAAAAGATTGGATGTAACAGTGAAGAACGAGAGAGAAATGGGAGTCAAATGATTTGACCCGAGGATTCTTGGTCACAATCAGCGTGCGAAGTTTTATTGGTCCCCTTAATAATGAAATACAAGCCGTGCTCGATTGAATGCATACATCACCGCTTTGAATAACACGTTATGACGAACATCTACTTGCGAATTATTCTCATGTTGGTTTACTTTACACTGACTTAAGTTATGGAAATTTAACATGATAATGCATCAATTTACGTTATTTTATGTACGATATAAAATTGTTTACGCTGTTAAAATTTTCTGAGCAAAGTCGCTATTAATTATATTATATAACAACAAACAAATTAGAAAAAAGTAATTTGCAGGAATTATTATTTTGTTTTCAATTTTAGTTAAGGATATAAGACAGTAAACGTAGGTACAGTTAATTAAAGAATTATTAATGGGGAAATAATTAAGTGAGTAAACTATAGTTTGACACACTACTACACACAACAATTGTGAAGCTGCGGATTGACATTACCACAAAAGGTTAACACTAACAACTAACTTAAAGCCATTCATGTTACTAAAAATGTATCTTTTACGAGGTAACTTACACACAAAAAAAGTTGTAATAAAATATGTTAACTTTATGCGTAGCGATATGAGTGTAACATAAAACTTTCGTCAGCATCTAATCAGCTTTTTCTCAAAATATTTAATTAAAGTCATGTAAAAATATCTTCCCCTTCTCATAACTTGTTTTACTACTAGCGATAACTGAGTAGCGATACTAGTAAGTTTGATTGATGTGGAAGTCATGTATTAACAGGAAAATAAGGACATTTTGTGAAATGATACATAATTCAACCAAATTAAAATTAAATTAAAAAGTAAATTACCAAATATATAACTCAAATACATTGTCATTTATTCAATTTTTTAGGATTTCAATAAATATAAGTTACCTACATCAAAAATATTTTTTAATTCCAAAATATAGGTTATATAAAAAAATAAAGATTTAAATTGTATTCTCCTAAAGGTTTACTTTCCAAATAATCAAAAAGTTTTTGGGGAAATAACACTTAAACTTTATTTAAAAAATATATCTCTATGTAAATACAAACGATAAGTATAGTTTATCGCCTATCGCTTTTCTTGTCAAAGTCACTGGAACAAAAAGTAAAAGTGTCATTAATAAACATGACAAGTAACATTAATGATTCTGGCACTCAAACAAATGCCTTTCATTAAGCGTATGTATTCCTAGAGTTTTAAAGTGTTACGTGACATGACCTTCCTCGTCAAAAGAAAACGTAACAAAAAGAGCCATCTGGTCTTCCTATCATAGTAAAATATCGACGTGGAACTATGTTACACATTTGAAAAGTGTTATGTAGCCAAAATAGAATTATTGTTTATAGCTTATTTGAAATTAATTAATCTAATTTATCGTTTTTGAAACTCTCAACGATATTATTTTATGTTACGAATGTTAGAATTTATAACATACATTTTTACAGTAAACAAGAAAGACTTATACTCGTATATCCCTAACGATTCCCATTCGGCCAATCAACAAACATAAATTCATGAAAGAAAAGAAACATGACTGACTAAAATAGCCATCCTATCAGATCGTATGCGTAAACCGTTCATCATATTTTATTTCAGTTTAGAATTGCGTGTTTCTGAATATTTTAAAAGTTGGCGATCGTTAAAACTCCTATGACATAGAAAGAAAGCATGAGCAGTTTATAGTTACTGTTATCAAATATAAAGTCCATTTTCCCCTACGCATATTTTTATTATGCATATTGCTGGATGAGGACTGAGGAGTGAGGAAATGTAAAAAAGAACATAATTTCCTCCTTTACGACTAAATTTACTAGGTCGCAAACTGACTGGATTTTGGACGCGTTTTAGGGGATACAGACCAAATACATTCGTTGACAGATCCCTACGATCCTGGTTTCCTTTTTCGTTTCAAACACGGGCCACTTTGTGGTAATTGGATATCCCTAACATTAACTCAATCAACTTATTGGTACTGGATAAGAAGGTGCAAGTGTGGGTCCCTGGGCCGCATTAATGGCTCCCACACACTACAACTGGCTCATGCAACATTTCTCTGAGGTTTCTTGGAAGTGGCATAGGCAGTAGCCATATTGGCGTAGCCCAGCAGGACGAATTGGGACTGAGAGAAATTGTCCAATTCGTTGTTTAGTGGAGTTTACGATGAACAGATGTGTGGCTTAGATTTAAGGATAGCAATCCAAAATGCTTTCATATTTTGGAGTAATAATTATGTCATTCAACTGGGCGTATAGTCATCACGCAAGGAAAAGCTCTAAAACTCACTTTCATAAAACTTCACTACACAATATTCGAATAACGAATCCGCTAGGCAGAGCAACAGCGACTAAAAATAAACATTGTCGCATCGAACACATTTTTAGCCTCTCGGTCAGATATGATTTAATGGTGCGACGAGTGCTTCGTTAACATTAATAAATTCATAACCCCTACTATAGAAACTTCATAAATAGTTGTTTTAAATTTTGCTTTACTTGCGCAATCATGATTATAAAATACACAATAACACACAAATAAGATCAATACACGATAATATAATGAGGTGATCCTTTAATCGTTAGCTGACAAATCCACTTTATCGCAGCAAGTAAGTAATTCATAAATGTATAACAATTATAAAATAGTATTATAAAAATGTGCAAGAATTATGTTAGTAATTATCCATAATTATTGATTAGTGCTAACATACCTTGGAATTCACTGTATTTACAATGTAAAACCTTTATTATCTGGATATTTTACTACAAAAATATAATCAAATATTATGAACCACAATATTATTTTTGATGACAGATAAAACTATGATGACAGAGAATACCTTACCTGCTTAATTTTTTTTAAATGACTTAACCCACGAGATTCTCGATCAACTGTCGAAAGAGCCACATAACTCACTCTCAGCTGACATATGGCAATAGTAAGAACAAAACTCCTTTTCTACAGTCGCTTTTAACTTTCCTTCGGCACTTCGTTAGCTGTGTTTGTGTTTATTTAGAACGTGATAAGTTAGCCCGGTGACTGAGCGGGAAGCAGGACGTATGTCGGCTCTGGATCTCACTCGCTTTCACACTCGATTGGATTCCTCATTTTATTACATGACGACGAACTATTAAATATCCGGATGTTAATTCATACCATAACACTCCTTTATGTCTAATGAAAGATAGTTTGAAAATATCAATAAATGTTTCTTCTATTTAAAAGACAAAGATACAATACAGTTATATATTATCTATATGTATATACTTAGTTTAAACATAAATGCAAATTGCATAAATAAAATTTTAAAGATTTACACTGGTTTTGTTACACTCGCTAGCTGAAAAGCGAGGAAAAAAGAGTCATAACTTTTTAAGATAAAAATAATATTTATTTAATCTTACTCGTAACTTCGAAAATTTTTACTTTATTACTTTCGTTACAAACATTCTCATAAATCCTCCTGAACTTTATATCATTCGTCCTCACTGGTTATGACGTGAGTGTAGACTGCGATACAAAATTAAATCCGCAACTTGAGACATCGTAAATACCTCATAAACATGTTTCCTTTGTTCCATATGTTCCAAATTGACATCGAAAACGTGTTACAATAAATGTGGCTGTTGTTCAGATTTTATTATATTAAAAATATTTAGCTTTTGAAAATAAACGCGAGTAGCAAAAGTATTAAAAGTATTTCCAAAGGAATTATATTACCAAGGTATTGAAACCAGTTTATGATTGGATATTGTATTGTTTGGTAATGTTTAATATATTGTTTATTCTGTATAGAGTCCGTCAATATTCAGTCAATTCAGGTCAGGGCTTTTTTAGTAAGTAAATAAAGGATTTGATGATCAAAGCAGATTACTTATTATTAGTCCTTATTAGTTTTCGATTATGGTACAGCATTGCATCCAGCAAAGAAATATTTATCATGACGATGATGATGTTTCAAAAAGTATTACTTTACTTCGGTATAAATAAGAGGTCGGCCAGTCTCAGGTCAGCCAGCCAGAGCCATCTGATTAATGCCTGTTTTAATCCAAAATCTAAATAGTTTTTAAAATAAGATGAAAACACCACATTTGCCGGCAAAGGTTATCGAATTTTGTAATACTCCTCATTAAAATCCTTATGTACATCCTTGAGGCTAAGTCAATCCCTCTTACCCGTGTTAATCAGTAGGGTTGCCAGTTAATCCCAACCAATAGACTTCAGCCGAGATAAGATGAAAATTTAATTCAACGTTAAACTACTGGCGTTAATTTACCCGATTAACCTATCTACCTATCTACGACTGGACCAAGCCAGTTTGTATTGTCGTTTTCCGCACAACTTTTCTAATTGCTTTTTAATTAACTTGCAGAAGTGAACACTTTTTTTTCAAGTAAAAACGCGCTCAATGCAGGCGGTCGACCAACCCGTATTATTGATGAACGGTTCTTATTATTCTGGAGACCTGAATATACTCCATCCACCAGGATTATCTAGCATGAACTTATCGAAAGTATGGCTACAACCCATTAATGGCCCACTACTGAGCACGGTTCTCTCCTCGTACCTGAGGAGGCCTAGAGCATACTCCACCACGCTGCTCCAGTGCGGATTCGTGGAGGGGTTAGTGGCCAACCCAAGTGTCGGAAATTTTAAGCCGCCCGAAGGTATCCGACATGGCTTAACGACTGCTACCAAATGATAACAACCGGGACCGACGGCTTTACGTGCCCTACGAAGCACCGAAGCGCTCAAGATATTTAGCCGCTAGCGGTCACCCATCCAACTACCGACCGCGCCCGCTGTGATTAACTTTGTCGATCACTTGAGATCGACGCAAGCCGCCGGGCTATGAGCGCTTCGAAAGTATGGCTCAACCTAAGTGTCTGAAGTTTTTCTGCCGCTAAAGACGTCCGACGTAGCCTTACACACTCATAGCGCGCACTAGGATTCCCTGTGGGCACCGGTGTGTTCATACGAGATCCCGGGGCCTCCCCACATGCGTTGGATGACTGCCGAGGGGGTTTTAGTGGGTACGAATCCCACATAACTCTAGGGTATCTTTTGAAGATTTCCCCCTCGAAAAAAAGGATCCCCTGTTACGACACAAGGGATCCTTTTTTTCGACAACATGGCATGGACAACAAAAATAACTCGTCACTAACACCCATGACCCGAGAACAAACGTGTATCTGTCACATAAATATCTGCCCCGGCTGACTAAAAATTAAGGTTATGGCGTTAGGTCCTACGTGTAGGAGGTCGCTGGTCGTCTGTACCATACCATTTAATCCAGATGGTACTGCTTCATGACTAAGTACCACCTTTCTTCTAAAATGGACCAAGAAATGTGTTTGACCCGTCTCAGCTGCACTGTCGGACACCCAGATTACGGAACCTCCACTTCCTTTTTCGTCGGCAATGCAACGGTGATGATTTTGGTGATACTGAATAATAATATGTAGGTAGGTATGTATATGCGATGCTGAGCACTTACATCAGGTAGCTAGTCTGCTCGTTTGTTAGCTATTTACATTGAAGTCACTAGATTGTCACTATTAGATTACCGTACTCGTGGACCAATCAATGCGTTGCATATTTCGCTAGTCCCTTAAAAAGCTTTCGCCAAATCGTGGGCAGTAGCCGCGGCATTCATTAACGCGATTACTCTGGCCGTGATTGGGGTTAAATGGAGTAGTTTGCGCGTCCTATTTGCCACTGTCCGATTTTGTAATCAGAAACACATTTGCATCCATAATCGCTGTATAATTAACTATGAGTAAAATACGTTTCTATTAATGTAAAAAAACGATTTTGGTTTGCTGTATTATTTATTTATTCCTTGGTCGTCTGTTTTTTCTCTTTGCTGCTTATTTTTATTTAAAAATATTTTTTATAAAGAGGTATATAAAATATTGTTTCATTGGTGGCATTTATTTTATTTTACCAAAAGTGGAAAAACAATAGTTTTCAAGATATAGCTACAAATGAGAGTTGATAGCGTGGAATATAAAAATGGGTTAAATTTTATCGACATATACCTACACACTAATTTAGAAAAGTTTACCATACAAAATAAAAAGTTGAAAATAATTGCGTAGATAGTAATTAATTCAGCTCCAAACATTTTATACTCATATCATACTCATTTAATTAAAGGTTTACAACGAAGGTTAAAGCAAATAAAATTGGCTTAAATAATAAGTCGGTTAAATTAAATTAATAATGAGAATTAACTTGATTGCACTCAATATGCCCCATTTCCATTTCGATAGCTACAATTTACTGCCTGTTTGAAGAGCTTTCAACGATTGTGATGGATTTTAAATCGAAATAAACATAAAGTCAATGTAGGTATATTTTTCTTTAATATTTCTTGATGTAGCCGCGGTCATCCAAACGCAATTTAGAAATAATGTTCTATACTAATATATTATATACTTAATTTCGGGCAATTTTAAAACTGCACCGAAAATATTTAAGGAACATTTTAATAATTGGTTTATGATCACAACGGTGGACGGGTAGGTACCTTTAAAATATAACAACAATCCAACCGATTTAAAGAACAATTTACATTTAACACGTGTTTTTTGTCTTTAGATTTTTAGAGATTTTAACATTTAGTGTTTTACCCGTGCTTGTCGTGAAAACATCTTAGTTTATCTACAACTGAGTGCCTAACATTTTAGCAAAGGCAATATTCAAAGTTATACACATAATATTATGTGACAAAAAGTAGGTAAAACTCGACTTCTAAGAAGCTCGAGATTTGCAGTATAGTAATATAAAACCATAACAACTAAACATCTCATAAAACCTTATAACGCACGAAACATCGTTACGGGCGCTAATTTCACGGGTCTCAGAATATCGAATGACTATTCCAAGAGGTCTCGCCTTTGAAACGGGAGCTTCGCGAACTCGAGGATGATCGAGTGGACACTGGGGAACAAGTGGACTAGTGTGGACTAAATTAGGGATTAAGAGGGCTTTGGTCTTTCGTAGAATGGCAATACTGACGTCATATTTCATCAGTTTAAAGTGAATGAGGGAGTCGTTATACATTGTATTATTACACAACATTCAATATGTATATTGAATTGCATTGAGTACCTTATCTTATGATTGGTTTGACACCATTATTTCTTTAGTAAAATACACATTTGTTTGTGTAGTAACTAAATTCTTAATATTATTGAAACATCTCCGCTACTCTTACTATGAAAATGAATCTTATTTACTTATAATATCATACTATTTCTTACTTTATTTGTTTCTTTGATTCATTATTTAATTCTTATCGTATTGAGTACTCAAAATTGAAATTCAAAGATTTCAATTTTGTGTACTCAATACCCAAGTTTTGAACGTAAACTTGTACTGATTTTATTTGATTCAAAACTTTTAATTTATAAGATAATGTTATTATTACAGTAATAAAATAAGTATTAACTAATTTAATAATCAAGTTATTACTAAAACTAATAGGTAATTATATCGATTCACACGATTCGGATCGTTTTGAACTCAGTTTATCTTCTCTTTAATCGTAATAGTGTTCTGTAATAGCCCAGAATAATTAAACAAACTTCTAATTATTTTATATCTGGGCTGATAACATTGATTTATTAGTAGCGGCGTCGTATCCAAAAAACAAAGATAGTACACGATTTACGATGTTTGTTATGATAACTGTTTTAAATTGTTCGCTTCGACGTTTTAATCGGACACGAAATATACAGATATTGGAAGTGAAATACAGCCGCTAAAAACTATTAGTGATTTATTTTCGAATTTCTGGCACACGACTAATTGGTTTTGTGACTAAACCGTTCATCTGTATCTCTAGGTACGTAAATATTAATATTTTACGTCTATATTTTTTAAATTTCATAAGATTTAGGTATCTAAACACTTTTTCTTTCAGATTTTGATATTTTAAAACTAAGAAGTAGTAAGTTTTTATGAATTTAAGGTAGCAAACGAGCATAAAGCACCTTCCGTTGCTGGTAATGACAACTGTGACCGACACAGAACGAGACTCAAAGTACCAGGATGACATAACCAGGATGGTTAGTCCAATTGGCAGAGGCCCCCCGGTTCGAGAATCCAACGTTTAATCCGCTCGGCTAGCACTGCCTACACTATGATACTTAGGTATCTAGGAATTTCTTATAGCAATAGGTAGAATAGAAGATAGTACAATAACTTATCCAGCTATAGAACCCGTGCATCAACTTTTACAAACCGTCTATATCCTCTTGAGTAGGATCACTCACGGGAACTGATGTAAGTGGGACAGAAGAGGGATAACTCCCGGTTCCTTTTGTACTAGTACATATATCCAGATACTTATAAGATCACAATGTACATGCTATAAAGAAGTCTAGGTCCAAGAGGGATAGATATAGGCTGATAGGATGATGAGTCATATCTACATAACTTGACACGTTCCCTTATAATATTAAGTAAATTAAACATTCTTCTAGGGAGATAATATTACTCGAAGAACTAACTCGTAAGAGCATAATATTGTAGGTCATTGACAGTCAATGGTGTAGGTACTAACAATTTATACGCATTGTAGGGGTATTTAGAGTAGAGACCTACGACTGGCACTTTTTACCATGTGATTGGCTTTGCATCATATCATAGTCAAATCATAATAATTTATTTATTGTACTTAGTTCTGAACTGCAATCATCATCACAATATAAACTCTTGACTTTTTAGTTGTTATGAATACGTAATAATCATATATTGTGATAGTAATATTAAGTAAATGTATAGAGCTAGAGTAAGCCAATGTTCCAGCTCTCAGAAGTCATCCACGGGACGCTTGGAGATGAGCACAAACAAGTCAAGTTTGTAATATCTTAATGGAGCAAGTTTTGTGCAAACAGTTCCAGAGCTAGTCGTAATTATTTATCTTTTAAGCGATATACAAATAAAATTTTCGCAGAGCTGTTGCACGCGGTTTACTCGTGATTTTAATTAATCGCTTGATGAGCAAAATTTTTTAAAAGCGTCAAATAATAGCTATTTATTATTACGTCCTTAAATATTGTTAAGTCATAACTTTATCAATAACTAAATAAAGGACGGATGAGTAAAGAAGATGTTTTAGAGACTTCTAACATGCTTTATTATAATTATGTTTACCCGTAAGTACATATTGTGTATAATCACTTTCACGTACCTACTGCATGTCATTCAAATTATCTGTAATTTTGTAAACGCATTAAGAACCGACAACAATGCTATAGTTTAATAACGAAAGGGTAAATAAAATCATTAAAATAAAATAATCAATGCCGCCAGTTACGGTACCTATGTAAGGTTTCTGAAGAAGGAATGGATGTTGTTTATTTTTCAATTTCAAATGTTATTTTTCCCTTCCTTTCGATTTTGCCCATCTTTTTACCTCTGAATTTCGCTGATTCTTTGTAAAAACTACCTTTTCATATTCATAATCCTATTAAATAATAATTCAAGAACAGCAAGATGGACATTGGTTTTATTGCAAGAAAAACAACAGCACCATAGAAGAAATACTCGTAAATCGTATCCAAAGTGTAAAGAACATACATAGGCATACGCCGCAAATCTGAATCGCAAGCCGCACTGCTCAGTAGCCGCAATAAGTCACTAATGCGCCGCTTGGAGCTCAAAACAAACAAACTCAAGGTTGTAATATCTTAATGGGCCAAGTTTATAGCAAACAGCTATCCAGAGAGCACTATTCTTCATTACCGACTGAAAGCCTCCGCTAAATTATTCTTGGGGTCACTTCGGTGCTATTTAAGCTAATTTAATCCCAACTTCGCTTACTTCTCACGTACTTGTATTGTCCTTGTTGATTATGGAACTGAAGTTACAGTAACTTTGAGTCGTGTCTTCAAATGTAAATGTAATGTTGGTCTCTCCGGAGGATTTGGAGGTCATAGATGTGTGTTGATGGTGGATTTTGCGTGAAAATTTTCTTAAAATAAGATCGCTCCAGAATAACAGTTTAGTATAATCTTGGAACGGTATGCCTGGATTACAATCTTCATACTTAGGTATACTTATTTTCCTATGAAAACAGAAAGATTTATTTTGGTGTACCTACCTACACCATTTTTGGGTAGCCCCAATTGTCAAAATTTCTTATCGCTAAAAACGAGTTAGTCATCAATACGCTTTTTTAAATGTATAAATCTTAAGTAATGTAGTTGTTATAATATATTTCAAAACTCTTTTCTCAAAAAAATAGGTATTGAGACCATAATTATTTCCCCACATTACTAAATAAAGCTTCGCATTTATGGAGTAAACATAAATCACGAAGTTGTCGTTCTACAAACTTTAAATTTGAGAATATTTTTCAATTACGCACATTTCGATGAATTATAATGTGCGTGCAAGATTCGAAGGAGCAGATAATTGATGTTCAAAACTTAAATGCAACTAGTTAAATACTTTAGATAAAAGAAATGGTTTGAGGTAAAGAAATAAAAAAAATGTTTATTTCAAATTATTATTACAGCAACTCAATGCTCAACTTAGTACCTACTTTTATAATATTTGAGTCTCTGCTATAGGCTATTGGTAGGTATAAGAATATGTTATCATTTATGCAAGTCAATGAAAGTCGGTATACGTAAGCTATATTATTTACTACCGAAGTTACTAAATTAACAAGTTAGAACCCACGGGTGGTCTCGGCGGGCGCAAATTTTTGTTCAGTGTAATTATTTTTATAGTTCCCTCGATAACCCGTCAGGCTAACAAGCCCTGATATATTTTATTATGAAACAAACACGATAAATTTGGCACGCAACATTTATTATATGCATCCCATAATTCTGTTCAAAGGTTTGTTTTATTCGAAAGATGTATGACTAAATTTGAATATTTCAGATGCGTTTAAAGATGTGACGTAAGGTGGGTGACCCAAATAAAGACTATGTCCTAATAAAGCCTATATTTCAAATTACCCGCTTCACGTTATAAAATGGCCGCCAATGTTTGTGGAAGTGTGCGTGTACATTAACTAACGCCCACAAGCACAGCAAGTGTCCCGTTCCACGAGCGTATGGGAATCTGCAGTCAAAAACAGTCGCCATGCGGAGCGAACGCTTGTTTTTATAAAATTCGTGCCGAGAAAACAGTAGGTATATTCATTTTTATTTGTACATGGTTTGCTATATTTTGTTTATAGGACAGTTATACGTTTCGCCATCTCCTCACATATGTCAAAAAGCTATGTTTTCGGTATATTCCATGTAATTGTTGATTTGTTTACTCATGTACTATGCCCTAATAAAGCCTACGAGAAAAATGTTTAGGCTTTATTACGGCACAGGTGGTACTGAGAATTTACCACCGTCTTTGCTCACAAAAAACAACGCGAGTACCGAAACTCCATTTAAGAGAGACAATCAAATGAAAACCACGTGTGAGATTCATAATTGTTTACCAGCACCTAAGTTTAAAGTTAACAAGACTGCTCCAGTTTAGTGAATTGTCACCACGCTACAAGTTCCACGTCATACCGAAAACGAACCTCAGTAAAAGTTTAATGAGGCAATCGTTACTGAGTAATGATTTACTTACGGAAACCTACGGTAACTTACGGCACCTAAACCAATCTTTATTATTATTATTATTATATAAACAGCAAAACATTGTGGCACAAAGCGTCATGATAATAAACCTTCCTGGTACTGTCCAGCTCAATATTATCTATGTTACAGCTTGTAAAGAATACCGAGTAGGTGATATGCGACAATTTCTTACTTGTCGTGTTTGGTATCAAGAGATATTATGTGTTGGACTCACACATCATGTTGATTAAAAATTTTACTTTTCAGGAGATTGTATGAAAAAAAGATTGCTATAGGTAATAAATAACATGATGAAAAACTCTAAATCTGGTCTAAAAAGACCAAAAAATTTATAAGATCTCATTAAATTTAATGTACTTAAGTATGAATACATTATGTATTAATTAATAATTTGATTAGTTACTTGTTTTTATTAAGGCTTTATTAAGACACAGGGTTCCCAATAAGGCCAAAATGCCATTTTAGTTAATTGTCTTCACAAAAGTGTGATTTTTATTTCAAAAGCAATTTTGTTTCATTTATTACAAAGTTTAATAAATAAATATAAGTATCTCAAATAATCAGTGCATTTTTCGCATAAACCTGCTAGTTAGGTAATGATAAAATTAAGGTAGGCCTTATTTGGGTCACTTACCTTAGATATTTTATGTGCATTATTATAATAAGTACCCAATTAATAATATAATAAAATACCCAATGTATTACCCAACGTATAATAGATATTGATTAGGTACTAAATATTTTATATTAATAATATTTGGTCTACTTTGTCTTTTTTAATATATAATTATTTTATGAGTTGATGCCATATTTAAAGATTTTTCAATAATCTTTAAAGTAAACAGAAGCAGTTTGATAATACGTAGATAGTATACACTAGATCTATCTCAATCCTTACTCATAGCTTTCATCTGGAATAGAATGCGATTTGTAAAATAGATGACCATAGCCCGAGGACTTAAGTCGTTCATAAATAACCGACCAAGTTACTCGTAAAGTACTTCGTGCGCGATCAGTAGTTTGAGGGGTGACCGCTAATGGCAAAATTTCTTGAGCGCTTCCGTGCTTTGATGGGTAGTAGCCGTTCTGTTAGTTATTGGAAACGAAATAAAAAACGTTCAGTTACTTCAGCCTATTGGACAGAATACAATCTGCTGATAAATCGGCCACCAATCCTTCCATGATTCCACAGTAAACCTGGGTAATGCAGTACGCTGTATCTATCAGTCTTTCGACGTCTGACGACGTCCAGCAGGACATGGGCCCAGCAGTGGACGTCAAAAGTCTGTTCTGGTCTATACCAGGTGGTATGGGAGATCTATCCTTATATGTATGTCCTCCGAATGATGCGGTCTTCTCATTCTCACGTCAGCCGGCCAAATTTGCGAGCTGTAACATTCGTTCGTCTACAAGTTCGTCTACAAGTTCGTCTACAAGTTCGTCTACATGGTCATGAATGTGACTTCGTAGCGAAATATGCATAGGCCTACTTAATTATGTTTTATGCCATTTAACACCAACATCCTCTATACACAGATTTCAGGTCAATAAATTATATCCAAAAAGATAAATGTGTTACCGGTTCGGTCCTGTCGTTTCCTTTTTAATATTTCGCTTTAATAACAACCTCGACACAACTAAACAACTAAACAGTCATATTAAATTCCACCTAACACAACACACATTTTTCTTCGAGTCCTTATTCTTCGGTGTATGAGAAATTAAATGCAAAGCATTGTAAGTAATTGGTTAAATTGCAAACAAGTATATTTCCATGTCATGTTGTTCCGCCATATATGTAGATACAAAAAGGGCGATTTAAATTTGTAGGTAGGGAAGTGAAAATTTGGGATTAGGTATGTGTATTTTTTAAAAAATATCCTTAAAGAAATTAGACCAAAAAATGAAAAAAAACCTAGGTTGGACAACCCTTAACATTTAATGGTATGAAAAATAGATGTTGGCCGATTCTCAGACTTACTCGATATGCACACAAAATTGCATGAGAATCGGTCGAGCCGTTTCGGAGGAGTATGGTAACCAACATTGTGACACGAGAATTTAATATAAGATTAAAATCGACCATGTTTTATTATGTTTTCAATTATTCATGGCTCTAGAATAGAATTATTAACTAGAATTGTCTGTGTAGATAGTGATATATTATAGACACACCGTGTGGCAAAGACATCGAGTACGACCAAGGCACACACGATGTACACACAAATAGAAGACAATTTGGTGTCATTTATATGTTTAACATTTGCTGTAACCAGTTATTCAATACTACAATCCACAGGCAGGATAAAAATATGTGAAGTAAAAAAAAGAAGAAAACAAAATTGGGCTGACGAATATTATGACATTGAACTTAATTTATATTTATAAATTAGCTCCATGATATCACAAAAAATGTACCTAAATAAGACCACCGGCGCTGTTTGAACCCTGCCGATCATTCCAACACCAAATATTGATTATCCATTTAGGACTGCTCTGTAAAACCTTCTGTATTAAAGTATGTATTTATAAAATAAAACACAATATCTACGAATGTCTATGTACTTAATAACTATGAAAATTCTACATAGTGGTATTAATATGAACGCTCATAACAAGACACTCTAGAGAAATACTTCGTAATGGTAATAGTTCGATTCCATCATACAATGCAGGCCGAGCAACAGGTTCCGCGCTTAGATTCCGTGTTCGATTCCCGAGGGAAACGAGTATTTGTGTAGCCATCAGATAAATGTTATTACCTGTTATAGTCTACATTTGTTATCGTATGTTCTAAGTAGCATAATGTAAGTTCTTGTTCAGGGTTCCTTCGTTGTAATAAGATATGAGTAATGAATTATTCGTTAAATCTTTTTGGCGATAAAATGTTATAAGTGCGAGTATTAGGCTTTGTCCAATTTGTTGAAATTATTTCTGATTGTGAATATTGTAAGCAGTGATAGCCGTGTGGTTGAACGTTGGACTGCCGAACCGGAGGTTCCGGGTTCAAACCCCGCACGCACCACTAATTTTCAAAAATTATGTGCGTATTAAAATTTAATTATCACTTGCTTCGGTGAAGGAAAACATCGTGAGGAAACCTGCACACCTGAGAGTTCTCCATAATGTTCTCAAAGGTGTGTGAAGTCCGCCAATCCGCACTTGGCCAGCGTGGTGGACTATGGTCTATACCCCTCTCATTGTGAGAGGAGACCCGTGCCCAGCAGTGGGACAGTTATGGGTTGTGATGATGATGATGATGATGATTTCTGAAATTATACTTATGACACTATTCCCATTGTTATATACTTGTTAGTCCCTAAGTTATGGGAAAGTAGAATCAATAATATCAAAAAACTAATATTAAATAATTATAATGAGCTTCAATTACTTTCAATTTAATGTTTTTAATTGGACTAGAACATAAAAATTATTCTCAAAACAACATTTATTTTATCTATTGTATAACTAAAGATTAAGTAGGCATTGGTCAGTAAATCAACCACTTAAATACCTACCTCCTCATCAAAAAACCACTTAAATACCTACCTCCTTCAAAGGAAGTTATATTAAATTAGTAATTAGACGTGTGACTAATCGACCACAGTGAACACATTGTTGCGGTCTCTCTATCAGTAGATCTTTATAACACCATTTGGGTTGTTCACGATTTCATTCTTTCCTTTTTTGGTTACTGTCTACCAAGCAATTTGTTGCAAATTACAATAATAATAAAAAACTCCATTATAATAGTATGTAGCTCGTAAGTTCTCCGAGACAAACGCATTGAACAGCATGAAACACCGCGAAAAGAAAGAAAGAGAAAGAAGGAATATCGAATATCGGGTTCAAAAGCAACAATATTTGCCTAAGACGATCTCGGACTTCAGGAGTTTCTATAATACGCCTGGTGGCTAACTTTATTAACAAACTAAGCAAAGAAGTTCAGTCAATTAAATATTAATATTACAGAGCAGACGCTCTGGCAGTCGCGCAGAGCAGATGCTTAATGTTCATTCCAATATTTTAATACCCCTACAATCATCAATCGATCTACCTTCAAACTAAGTAAATATAAATTATTTCATTCTGGCCCAACTGAACCCAGGACCTCCTGTTTGGGGGATCCAACTTTCAAACCACTTGGCTATCACTGATTGGTAATAATATTAATGGGACTTAAATATGCTCATAAAAATATCAGAATTATAGTTTCGCCAAATCACATTCAAATTATTATTTGGCAATGTCCCTCGTTTCAAAGCGTGGTTGATGACTAAGTGAGAAAAATATCACTTCACCTTCCACATAAAAACGTCAAGTTAAAACCATTTGCGGTCGCATTATTATCGCGTTGTGTGTTTTATTTCACAGATCAGAACACTGATAGATTAAAAAGTCACGTATTCTATTAAAGGATCGCAATAAACTTCAACGTGAGCCTTACAAAAACATTATTCATTGGCCGCTTCCGAGACCAACATTCCTGTATCAGTATCATTTTAATGACTCACATTATTCGTAGGAATATGAATACAAAGGTCATCCGACTTTTTGATAACTGGTTTTAATATTTCTGAATGGGTTTAAAACCTGGGGTGGAACCTTAGTACTAAATACACCTTAATAACTTAATAACTATATAAAATATGCAAAGAATAACAAGAAGAAACACGAATGAAAAACGAAACACTAAATGTTTTCAAATTATACATTTTCCTTCATTCTATTGAACTAAGACAGTAAAAATTCGTCAATTTGTTGCATTAAAATGTGTAATACATTCTAAAAGTAACAAACCAACCTGGCCTTAAAATCCAAAGAAATGTAAAAGCAGCAAGACAAATATGGTTGTAATAAAGACATTATACAGCCCTATCTTACCTAATAGACCATACAAATTTGCTACGGACAAGCAACATTCAATTATCTTAACTAACTACCTTTGATCTCCTGATCCACTGATTAAATGGGTCCCTACAAAATGAAACCATAAAACAGTAAGTTACCATAAAAGTAGTGTTTTGTTGATGATAATGATATTATAAAATCTCCAACCACCATTATAATGCCGCGTCATTAAGATAGTGCTTATCACAATAGCGCTTGCTTAGACGAGAATTTATCTATGTTAAGATATACAAGAAATATGTCGTTTATAAAATTAAAGTTTGTCTTCAATATTTAAATTCAAAGCGCTTCGCTATCCCTACTTATATTGGACACGTATAAAAACACTTTCTTTTGAAATGGATGGATTCTATTAAGGATGAATATTGATCACCAAAATTCAATATTGTAAGTGAAAAAATTATTTTAATGATTTTTGTTAATCCTTTGTTCCATCGTATATCTATAAAATTGAATGGATTATGAGCAAGTACAATTTATAACTACAAATATAAATAAAATTACTGCTCAAGGTACAATTGTAGCGAAATGTGTTTATAATACTTACAAATTGTATTTCTTATCCATGCGTCAAAGAACACTTATAATAATGAAATCAATTTCATATTTTGTTACAGGTTTCAATACTACTAGAAAAATAAACGACTCAATACTAAAGCAAAACCTAAACAGAGCTTCCTCTTAATAACGACGACATACATCATACGCTAGACTGGATTCTCGCAGTTAAGTTTTTATTCTTGCCAGTGTTTATTCTTGATGAACAGCTAATATGAAATTACATTATTTTGTAATAAGACACGAGACAAGGTGCTTATGAAATATTTTTATTATGTAACTTCTCGACTTTAACAATATGTAATGACAGAATTACACCCGTTCTTAAGAATATATTCACGGGTATAAATATTTTAATGTAGCATAGGTATAAAAAATGCTCAATCTGCTGGAGAAATAGCATTGAGAGTCAGTCCAAATTTACTAACAGTTTGTTTTAAAACAAAGGATACTTATATATTTTGTTTAAAATTATTTTATAATCAAAGTTATTTTAATAATTTCGATATACATTTTCAATGTAATTGTACTTAAACTCGGTAACTAGTGCTGTCAGAAAAGCTGCAGCGTAACGAATAGTAGAGCAAAGATTTAAAGTGGGCGTCTCAATATTCGCAAGTGTTGACGTTGCGTGGGCAGACACTTAGCGGAGCTATCTATCATCGTAGACAGGTTTCCAGAGTCGCCTCAATTGCTATTCGATAGCACTTCGCTCGAGTATTGACTTCCAGTTAACAAACTGTGAAAATCGATAAAATTAAGCTTACTTTAAAAGATGTTCCAAAAAATTTCAAATAATTTTTATTCTGCTTATACTAAAACTCTGAAAATGTAGTCCTTTTAAAAATTAAGTTTGCTCTTATCATCAAATTAAGAATAAAGCGACATGTTTTTACCTATGGATATCAGCAACCAACAAAAACGAATCAACTCAGTACGCGTTGCTGGCCAAGAAAGATAACAAAGTACTGGCTCTCAGGCTCTTAAGCATCCAACAGGAACCCATGCGTAAACAGTGGCAGCCAATTGGTTCAAATGCTGGATTCCCCAATAGGAAAGCCTGGGTTCGAATCCTCAAATCTACCTTTCACCACA
Organism: Ochlodes sylvanus; assembly: GCA_905404295.2. Classification (NCBI taxonomy): domain Eukaryota; kingdom Metazoa; phylum Arthropoda; class Insecta; order Lepidoptera; family Hesperiidae; genus Ochlodes; species Ochlodes sylvanus. Next base: position 8,912,503 of record FR990135.1, read on the forward strand.
TCTCATTTTCTAAAATGGTGTGCGTATCAGAAATGAAATGTTACTTATTTTGGTAAAAAAAATCATCACGGGGAAACCTGACCATCAGAGAGTTCTCAATAATATACTCAAAGTGTCGTGACGTCAACCAATCCGCAATTGACCATTATGGTAGATTGCCTGCCGCCCTCAAATTATGAAAGGAAAACCCGAGCCCAGAAGTGTGACAATCTTGGGTTGAAAAATATTAAAAAATATTGCGACTTTAGAAAGCATTCTATTGGTTTGTTAATTCAATAAAATTTATCCAACTTTAAAATAAAACATTTTCATGACTGCGGTGCGAAAGTGAATTCAGTAAATTCTAAAAGTGGTATTTGCTGAATGGCCGCGCTTAGAGTAGCATCAGTACAAACGGGATTCTAGTGCCGCCTCAACTATCGATAGCACTTCTCTCGAGTATTGACAACATTGCGGTTGTAAAACTGTTATTCTTGAGTGGAAGTAATGTTAAATTTAAATTGACATATGATTTTATACATGTGCGTGGTATTTATAAAATAAATGTAAATCATTCTTGGACTATTCATAAGAGTATCAGATTGAATTTGAACCTACAAAATACAGTATGTTTCGCGATTAGAACTCTTTTATATTCGTATTTATTTTGAGAACAGAAGAATAATTACACATGGGTAAATTGAGTAGTAATGAAAAGATAACCGATCGATGTTTGTACATTGAAAATATTTGGAAAAACTGTAATATATCTATCTATCTATCCATAGACTTGTTACTTTGTAAGCAAGACATCCCAGAAATTATTTTTAGAATTATTGTCTGTTTCTTAGTGGTACTATGCATTTGATACCTTAATCTGAGAACCGCCTTAACCGATTTGGATGCGGTTTTCACTGATGTAAGCATAGCGTTGGTAACATTTATTTTGGTTAATTTCAATCGTTTCACAAGTTAAAAATATAATTTCTGTCAATTTAAAGATTTCCATCTATTAGAGGGAACCGAAGCTACAGCTTCATCTCTGTATCTAAATATCGAACTGTTATCCTTAACAATGCTTGTATTATGTAAATTTAACACGGTAGGTGTTAACGCGACTCACTGTAACAAAATCAGATCTTATCGTCCTTCCTCTGAAGGATTGAATCTCATTTGGGAGCAAATTGCCCGTCTCAGTATTCATAAACTCCGGCATTGGTTTGATATAATCTCAAGTTATTGGAAGTCAAATAAGCTCCGCACGTGACCAGCACTATAGTGTTACTGTCAACAGTGCTAACAGCTTTACCAATATTGACTCCGTATTTGAATTGAACAACTTGTAACACGCGTAGAAATGAATAAGTTTGAGAAATACTGTGAAAGTACCGTTAGGTCTAGTTTACTTGTCATAACATAATGTACGGTTATGAATGTGTAAGCATTTAGGAATGCCTTTTGGAATTCTTCTGTTAAATTGTCTTCAAATATTTGTTTAAACTATCACAAAATTTAGATACGTCTATAAACTACATAGATTCATCTAAATTCATTTAAATAATATCTACTTTATAAACGCTAACGGTTTCATGAACCTAATCCAGTAGGCCTAGAAGTATGAAACTACATATGGGGGTATACAGGGGTTCCTTTATAGTGTGAGGACGCAATAAAAAGTTTTTTATTGTAAATAAGTTTATAAGTATATGATATAAGTACTTATAATTATGAATAAAAAAAAAGTAATAAGATAAAACTGATTAAAATATACATGTTATAAGATAAACCGATTCATGTCTGTATAAGGCAGATACTTGGGAAAACTAGAAGTAGCAGTAGAAGTAAGGGTATTTAAAAACGCAATATATCCCATAACAATGATTTTTCTATTTTTTGTCTGTTGGTCTATTAGTCTTTGCGTTTGTTTTCGGTAATCTCAGTACTAAGCTTGTGATGACATTTAGTTTTTCGGTTAATAAATTATAAAGAAGTGTTAGCTTGATGAATTCCATCTGATGGAATAAATTCTCCGAAGCGGAGCAAGGCCGTATTAACAGTCAAATCATAAGATTATAATATACAGACAGCACCCTGGTTTTGTGTATTTTCATAATTCATATTCATCTTAGAGACGTTTGTGAGTTAAAAAAAATATAACTATTTTATACGTCGTACACTATCCTGTTATTTGTATAAAAGAATATCAGAGGAAAAAGGAATTTGCACAATATCGTTGAACCCGTGTGATTGGCGTGCCACTCTTAACGGCGCCACTTACAAAGGCGCGTGAGAGAGCAAGTTTGGTATATTGATGGCCCTCACCGAACCATGATTGATAGTAGATTTGAATAGAGCCTTCCCGGTACAAACCGTTATCCGTGTAGGCACTGTGGCGTCACATTTTATTTTTATTCCGTCCCCCGCTCCCCAGGGGAATGTCGGACGTTTTGACACTACATAAATAACAGAATTAAAAATATGTGTATGGTGTGTATAGCTAGATATTTATAAAGCTAATATATTTAGGATATAATATCTAGATACCTACATAACTAATTAAAAAGGATATTAAATAGCGACACAATTTTAATAAAAAATAAAAGTAAATTAATAAAACTATTTTGTCAATTATTTGGTGTGATTATAAAGTGCAAGGTTCTTATTGTCCTTTGTCTGCTATCAATATAATGTTACTAACCGGAAAAACCTCTTATAAATTTCATAGATGAACCTTTTTAAATAAATATATATATATATATATAGACACCGGTTTCCTGCAAATCTTTTACAATCACAGTACAATCCTATTTTTGCCCTTATCAGTATCTTTGGATCTTAGAATTTAGATTTTTCCTAATTTATTGACAGCTCTTAAGCAAAGCCTCGATTTTCGAAAATTGGACTAACAGCATTGCATTGCAGTCAACGCAATTGGGTACAAATATATGTACATAGTGTGAATACTTATGCCATAACCAAAACTGTTTATTCAAAGGTGGTTTAAGTTTTGAATGTATACGAAATTAATCACTTTCAGATATGTGATTTAAATCTTTAACTGTCAATAAAGAACATCACAAAGTTATATGCCTCACTTACAGAAATGAGCAAAATTCTGAAAAGACAATACAAAAGCAATAGCAGCAGACAAATGAGAACAGATTTCAAAGCAACAGTAAACCCACTCTTGGTTCTTTTACAGAGCAAGCGTTATCCTTAAAATACTATTAAAAGTTGTAATTACTTGAATGTTCGCATTTGCGCTTCCCCAGAGGGCAACCGAGTTAAAACACAATGCATTTTAATTTCAACATTTTGTGTACAAATACATATACGACTCCAACGCGTCCAAATTCGCGAGCAAAAACTAGTCTTAAATATAAATCAAAACAAAAACTAAATAATCTTTACATCTTATCTTATTATCTTACATCTTATCTTTACTTACATCTGATTTCACTCGGAATTTAAATGTCCCTTGAAGCAAATTTAAAACTAATTATACCTACCGTTATAACTACAGGCAATTCTCTAAAAATTCAGAGCACTTGCGATGCAGAAATACGATTTTAATACATGAACAGATTGCTGCAGACGGCTGGATTCAGTATAATGCTGTTTAATTAAGCCGCACAATCAGCAAGCGTTTCCAAAGGAACACCCCAAACGTGGAATAAATTCTTAAGGGGCTGGTCTCTCGTATTGTCTGCGGTGATACCCTGCAAAATTCACATTTTTAATAATCGAAGCAAATCAGCCCTTAATGCTATTTATATAAGAATTCCCGAAGCTGCACGACAATCTTTGCGTGGGTTATATTTCGTGGGGTTGACATGAGTCGCGAATGTTTAATTTTCTTTTAATCCCAAACGCCTCAGACTAATCATTAGAGGGGCTGCAGTGAAACGAATTAAACGGATTGCATTGGAGTCGCAAATGAGTCTATTTTATTTCTCCAGAGATGTCTCACTGGCGGAAATCGAGGGGTGATCCAATGAAATTTGATTGTTTGTGTTCATGCTTAACTGGATCATTGGCTTTTGAAATTGCTGCGCCGAAATCTAATGCTCATTGAATTTCCCTTCATTACTTATGAGTACCACGTTAATAGGATATTATGTGAAGGTAGGGCTTAAGGCTTCAAAATTTTATTGGCAATCATTTTTGAAGGAAACATACTTGAGAATTATAGAAAAGCTTATTTGTAACCGTCAATTCCGCCAAGAAAACTTTGAACCTAATAAAAGCTTTGTTATGCGAGATCTGTCGAAAACGATGCAATATTTCAATAAACATTATCTACAATCTGTTAGCAGGTCAATCTCTCTGCGTAATTGAGACAGCTTGGAACGTTCACTACAAGAGACAGTGGCTAACCCCTGTGTCAGTACCCTCGGTGTAGCTAATAACAGAAATAACAAACAAGTTTTGTAATAACGATAATTACCGTAATAGGTTGCTTATTATCGTTTGAAGCAAACAATAGCTCGTAAGATTTTGGCCTTACATGTCTGTAACATAATTTCTGACTACATCCAACATTGCCAATAACATTATGATTAATACAAATAATTGAACTAATAATAAATAATTTAAGCTGTCTGCCTTTCTATGTGTACGAGAAGACACGTCACACGAACACTGAACCGGCCTATAGTTATATGGTTATGGGTCATTATCTGGGATACTTTTTATTTTACTCCAGGAAATTGTTATATTCCCGCGAGACTACAGATACAGTTTGGTTTCGAGGTCAAACTAAGTAATAAACTTTTGTGTACTTAACTATAGAAGTAAATAAAAATAAAATTTCTAATGTATTATATTATGTATATTGTAGTTTAATAATCGTGTTACGCCTGATAATAATTATTATTTGAGGAACAATAAAATTGTCGTGCATACAGGTACTTATACATAGGTTTTCCAAAAAGTAGCGAAGGTCAAAAGCGTTATAATATTTCTTTTTTATGTTAACACCGTAACGCAAAAAGCATGACTGATGCGTTGTCTTCTAAGAAAGAACAAGCAAAAAGAGGGAAAGAAAGAAATACACTTCGGACAAGTCGTTTGGCGTCTGACTCAAGCAACAGGGTGATAGCTAGCCAGCCAGGCCTTAGCCCTACCCAAGGACCAGCCGGCTTATGTCTCCTCTAAAAATAACTAAAGTAGTTTTGAACCAACAAATACACTGTAATGAAATCGTGATTATATTGAGCATAAAAGAAAACAGAATACCCTTACAAGAAACAAATCAGTGCTATGACGACCTTAGTACTTACGGAGTCCGCGGACAACTGCAATGCATTTCAGCGAGTAATAGACATCAAAGAACTTCTAGATACTTCTAAAAGCGCTTTACGTTATGCGAACAAAAGCCAAACAGTCCATTGTCTATCGATTGTAGCCCGGAGTGCATTTTGTCGTCAAAGGCCTCAAGTCTTGTTTTCAGATACACCGTGTTTTCTTCTTTTGTCCATTAACTGTAAAAGCTCTCTGGGAATAAGGTTTCCGAGCAAGTTCTCATTCATTTTGCTGTATGAAAATTTGAACAATTTGAATTTTTGTTCTGGCGCATTCTGTAGCGTTTTGACCTAAAGACCTAGTGAGGCGATTGTAGTGGCATTGACACTTGTTAAGCCTGTGCTTTGAATGGTTCGGATTCATTGTACAGTAAAAATACGTTTTGCATGTTACTATATTTTTTCGCTTTTCAATTAAGTATTATATATTAAAAACCGACTTATTGTTAGGTTAAATATGAATTTGATTAATTTCACAAACTAGAACGTTAAAAATATATAATACGTAGGTACTTATAATTAAAATTGCCTAATAGTGCTTGAACCTAGAAATTATTCTGTGAACCGCAATGTTTTTATAAAATAAGTTAGATGTTTTACAACGCTACTCTGTGTTCTTTGTTGCTGAGGTTCGCTCCTATGGAATACATAATTTAAAATAAACAGAACTTCGCTTCCACGGTCTGAAAAACTGCGGAATAACATTCATTTGACGGTTATATAAACGAAGAAAGACTTCCTTATGAATGTGTAATGTTACTGCGAAATAACTTTCTGTTACTCATTTTTAGAGCAATGAGATACCAAATGCATTATCGGAGTGTCAGAACTACATTTCAAACTTTAATTTAAAGTAAGCCACGAATACTTGTAATAATAATGTAGGTCGCATGAGTAAGTACTTAATATTTGACTCTCTTAGTTATTTTCAAAATAAATGTTGTTTTTATAGTCGTCATTACCTGCTAGAAGATACGGATAGTATGTATTTTATAACAAAACACTCTAATGCTATGTGTGTTCAGTTAGGCAAATGCCTTTGATGTTTGATAAATCTATCTATTAATGAATATTTATAAAATAGTACATGTACGTATTCTATGCATAATAAAACTGTATCTAACTGATCGATGTTTATACATGAAATATAAAAAAAAAACCTTTGAGTGTCACTAGGGCATACGTTCCCCTTTTTTTTCAAAGACAACATTAGAGAAGAGAAGCAACAAGAGAGAAAGAACAAGAATCCCATATTTTTATTGACACAAGTCGAAGAACAATCAGCTGAACCATGCAATGCTAAGTGGTCACCCTCGAACATGGACATACATAATTATATACATAGACAGATAACATGAGCATACATACATACACGTTTATACAAACAATACATTTTATGTAACCGACTACAAACTAACGTTCCTATTTAAAGATCAAGGGTTGTTCCCGCTTTTGTAATATTCAGAGAATCTTATACAAGATATACAAAAAGCTTTTCTATCTGTATAAAAGAGCATTCGTAATATTATTATGTCTATCCTTTTATTACTTATTCCGGTAAAGTATATATACTCAGAGAGGGTTCTTTCATAACATCATAAAAGTCCCAATTTAACAGACAAGATAATATGCAGTGCGTGTTTTATCCCTAATACGACCATTTTGCAAACGAATTTGCGTGTATCAGGATCCATCCCAATTATTATTCCAGCCGACCGTAGACAGGACCTTTTTGAAGGTACGTTAACATTTTTTCACTCCCAAAGCTTTATCTTTCGGACATAACTGTTTGCAGAGTATACAGGTGTTTGGTTGGATATAATATTTGCGCTTCGTTAAAACTCTCTAGGGCAAGACTTCCTAACCGGTGGGGCAAGCCCCCCCAGGGGGGCGAAGAGAAATTTCAGGGGGGGGCATACTAGGTACGTTACCTTTTCCGAAAAATAATGCACATGTCCGCATGTAAATTAACAAGTCACAACACAACCCCGAAGCTTGTATGTACATTGTAAGGGGGCCTGGAAATATTATTATTGGTTCGGGGGGGCGCGGCGAAATAAAGGTTGGGAAACCTGGCTCTAGGGTTTTAAAATTTAATGATATTTTAATGTTCAACGCGGTGCTACCTTTCCTCTTGTTTAGTTGATTGGCTTGCAAAACAGTTTATGTAAGTGTGTGTAACAATGGGGAAGATAGAAGAAGCAGCTTAGATGAATTCTTTATTCAATATAGCAAAAGACTTTTCACCGTCTTCATGTTGAATTTTTTTTTTTATATCTACTAATCTAATCTTTTATTGATCCTAGAGTAAAATCATAACATAACATAATCATTAATTAATTAATCATTAATGTTGAATTCATTCACAGTTACAATGTTTGTCCATTTTTCACAGCATAATTATGTTTTCTGAGTGTATGATATTTAATACATTTTTTGTAACTCTAGCTACACTGATCTGATTTTATGGGTTAATTTTTTAGAAAATGAGAAAAGTTTTTAAGACAACTATGTGACATATTAAAAAAAGAACACACACAAGCACACACACCCAACACGATCGTATTTAAATAAAAAATCATGATATTAATAATATCAAACAATTCTTTGACTTTATTTACTTCGGCACAACTCGAGTCAGTAGCTAAAAAAGGCATTTAATTTTACACAGGCACTGAAAAGGAAGTGTCTGCTATGTGGAGTGCTTACGATATTGTCTATCATGAAATTTTACGACGCTGTTAACCCCGCGATGATGTAACTAACATTTTGAAATCTGATCGACAGTATGATCGTGATATTTGAACGTTATCACTATAGGTACCTACTTGTTTCTTATTTTCAAGCTTCGTCGAAAAATCTAGACATCGCAAAAGGTGTAAATTGATCCTATGGAAATGATTTATAAAATGTATATCTCTTTGCCATTTGTGTTCATGCGTTTGTTTCCGCGCTCATCTCAGCTTAATCGATTTGAATGAGGAATATACACGAGGATGTATTGCAGTAAACTTGGAGTAACATTGAGTGTCTTTGATTATATTTAAATTGGTTCACATATAAAAAGTAAATCAATACAGAATCTCGTTCAAAAGTTTTTCAAGTGACTGTGCTAAAGAATTCCCCGAAGCGAACCGCGGATATTTACTAGTCGTACTCCCTTTGATTTAGTTTCTAAGCGCTGCTTATTACAAATAAGTTGACATCAAACAGGTTAAGATCAATAACTTGCTATTACCCAAGTAATATCTAGCTCTATCTAACGGGATGATTTCTACATTACTTGTGAACGTGACTCATTCACTAACGCGTCTGTTTGACTCTGTATAGAGAATGAATTGTGATATTACTGTGGAGAAGTTATTAAAGTTTTGCTATAAATATGAAATAATTTTAAATTTAAAAAAAAAGCAGATTACACGAAATAAATAAACAAATAAACCATAGATTACGTATGCATAGGAAGGAAATTTTAAGATACACGGATAAAATATAAGACGGAGTGTTTTGGTTCAACTACGAGTAAGTCAATAAGAGGGTTATGATTAGCCCATAATATGTAGTACATAATAATATTATTACGTAGCTATGTTCATCTGTTAACGAAGAACTTCTGAACTCCTCATCAAAATCCGACAAATTAGATAAAGTTGGAAGCGTCTTGATCGTCTTCTAGTTACATGTCACAAAACATTCAATTTAGGGCTCTATAGTAATTTTTAATCTTTGACTTTACATCTATCTAAGATATTATAAGGTCAAAGATTAAAATTACTTACTCCATAGATTAACTGTAAACCCTACACAGTTAATAAGCCGTCTTACAATAGTGGAGCTCAGCCAAAGGTCTAAGCGTTCTAAGCTGTCAAAACGTGTGGTACAGGCATGGTCGCGCATGCCAATTAAGCTTCAGCTCTATCGACCACACAGCAGTACGACAAACAAAAGGGATTTGTCTATAAATTACTGAACTCACATCATTGTGATTGACGCAGGGCTCTGCCTATGGGTGTTGGATATAAATTGAATAAATACCGCTCTAAGTTGAGATCAAACGAAACCATTATTGCTGTGAACATCTTGATTGTGAAATTATCTTCCATCAAAGATTATTACTGCTAAGCAAAAGGTTAGAATAATGCTTCCAATATGATACGTAGTCATACAATTGTATTATTAATACGATAATAGTATTTAGTGTCTAGTCAAGCGGATTTAAATTGACGACCCTGTAGCCTAGTTCGATTCTGGGTTCGATTTCCGGCCGGGGCAAATATTTATGTGATGGATAAAATATTTGTTCTCGGATCATGAGTGTTAGTGATTTGTGTCGTACCTGATCAGTGGGAAGCAACTGAATTTTGTGGTCTTCGTGGAGTTCTCACCTGCGTCATTTGAGGAACCTAATATATAGTTTCCAGTTAACCATTAAAGAAATAAAAAGTTTCAGTTTTTATCGTCTTATTAAGGTTCCAAAAATCCTGTCTAGTGCTCCCCTACACTCCCCAAGGAACATACATGCCAAATTGGCATGTGACATACTCTCGACACAAAGTTTAGACAACAACAACGGCATTATTCAAAACTGACATATTATTATCTTTCCCATTTATGAACCGATTGAAATAAAACAAACACTCACTTTTATCCCAGTCTAATGTCGCATCCAAATTAGTTAAACGTCGAATAACGTAACTAACTAAACTAACGTAAACGTAACGTAACTAACTAACGTAAATATTAGCTGCAACAAACGCAAAACTGACAAAAATTCTAAAAAATCATTGTCCTAACGATAAGCTATAATTGGCAAGTAATCATAGCAAATTCGACTGGAGTTAATTAGTTAGCGCTAATGAAAAATCAACTCGATAATCTTTAATGAAGTTTACTTCGAAATCCACAAGTCTTTGAAAAGTTTACACATTGGAATTTTGATTGCGATTCCGTTGACACGGTCCGCTTGACGCATGCGTTTTGCTTTGAATTATATTGGAAGAAGCTTGGGAAATTGAGCCTTATATCCTCCTCATAAATGTGTTGAAGTTGACGTTAATTAAACGATATATCACTTGCGCCTGGCGCCGTCTACTAAACAGCTTGACGAAATATTAGTTTGAAAGAGGTGATTCCCGGAATATTATTTCCAGGACTTTAAAAACCAACCGCAGGAGTCAATTACACCGTAAAATTCTTTTACTAACTGCAAAATTGTATAATTTTTTTCCTTTTTAATACACCTTTACCGTTGTCCAGCAATGTAGGTATAATTTAAGTATTGACTGTCTTTATCGCTGTCGAATTTAATCGTTAGATATGTAATAAAAAGGTACAAAGATTACCTCAGACACTTATAAAACTTTATTAGAAGTGTTTGACTCGCAAGCTAGTTAAAAAAGGTAATAAAAAGAGCTATTATTTACCCATTTTGTGGTTATTTTCTTGTTTATTTGATTAAAAGTCTAGTACTACCGGTTATTGAAGAATTGGATATAGAGTTAACATTTACATATTATAATAATATTAAAACAGATGTTGGTTCTATATTAATAGATTTCAATACAGGTTGTCCCCCACAACTGGGCTCAGATCTCTGCCAATGAAAAGGCTACAGTAGACCCTGCTGATTTATTGCTTATTGTTTCAATTAACACATCTTGGAAGATGTTACGAATAATTCTCAGATACATTTTTCGTTGAAGTTCAAGCAAGTCATCATTAATGTTTGACACTGTCAGTCCAAATATTGATGTTTTGCTTTGCTTACGTAAGCTGCGTAAGTAAAATGTGTGTGACGTATTGGATGGCCCTCAATCAAAAACTGAAAGATCACTCATACATAAATGTCACAATGAATATTCTCATCTATAATTTCTAATTTTTCCACATTTTGGGACAATTTATATTGTTTTGCTTGTAAACCAGCTCACACATCCAAAGCTTTCTAAAAAACAACAGTGAAAATAACGTTCAAATCGGTTAAGCCGCAAATGAAATTAGTAGGAACAGACACAGACAAACTAACAAACACAAAAATCTAATAATATTTTAGCTTTTCTCGAATATACGATTTACAAACATGGATCACTTACAATTTTAATACACAAGTATAGATTTTTAATATTAGTTAGGTAGGTAGGCAAAAATATACGAACGATCATTACATATTTTATGATTCTGTCACTTATAATTCCGATTCTCCCGAAATAGTAACGAAAAATTCCCTGCATCGTCCATTAGCAGATCGGGAACTGTCAACGCGTAGGCGCGAACACCCCGCGTCAATCTCTGGCGAATACGCTTCATATATCATGATTCATGCGTAAGACGCAATCGGATTTGGCTTTCAAAATAATACGTGTCGAATGCTATAGAATAAACCCCCGTCGTTGACTCTCAAGTCTCAACGCAAAACTCAGCGAAAATGGATTCAGTCGTTCACATGTAAATGCGCTCTTACTTAGGTATAACATTTATCGTGTTAAGTATGAGCAATTTCGCTCGGAATTATTATGTGTTAAATTGACTGTGTCTATGTACGTTCTATGTCTACTTAAGCCGTAATAGCTTAGCGGATAAGCAATAAAGCCTTAATGCTCGTTGATCTTCCATTTAGTGAATTTGTAATAATGTAATTACATCTAATGGATAATTTTTGAAGTTATTTGCGCATTTGATGGATATTGCACGGCATTTCAAATAACAGTAGATATTATTTGTTTAATTCGAAAATATGAGCACACAATATAAAGAGCCCAATTTCATATCGCAACTGAAAACTTCTGTAACTTGTTTTAAACTAAAGGTTAACGACCAAACAATCAATTCGATCTACATTAAAAAATGCAGTGTAAAGCAACTTTTATAGCAAATACAATACAGTACAAAATCAGTTTATTTACTCTCCTTGTACCTGTTAATAGACGAAAAACGAGCGGGCGAGCCTGATGGTAGGTGGTCACCGTCGCCCATGGACATCAGTGTCACCAAAGGCATCACCGATGCATTTCCAGTCAAGAAAGAAAGAGAGAGAAGAGACGAAAGAAAGAAAATTGACCCTCAAGTCCTGGGCTAGAACACAACAAATCGTTTGGCTGCAGACTCAAGTAAGCCGGTGATCGCTAGATAGCTGCCTTCAACACTACGACACCTTGTCTGCGGTAAGAAATTGAGGTCAATATCCTTAGTATACAAACATATTCTGAAGTTTTTATCGACTAATAATATTCAAACAATCACTGTTGAAAATACTTGGACATGTATTGTATTGTAATGAATATTATTCAAATTAAATACCAATCGAACTCAACCAAAACAGCTGTAGTAGTTTTATCAACTCCACACAAAATACAACAGGAGACAATACATTTACCACTTAACCGTGTCCTACTACAACAGGCCCGATCTATCTGCTTAGTAACTCTGCGAAACAGCCATTCAACCGTGACGAACATTGTTTACAACAATCTATATTCGACTCTGTCGCTTACTAAAACAAAGGGAATCACGCCAGTTTGTCCGTTCATCGGCTATCGGACGCGATAGCGCGCGACGACGTCCACGGCGCGTGCGAGATCGATTTACAGCAGCAATTAGTTATGTGCCTGCCGTACGACAAACGATCTCCACTGACAAATGGTGCCGACTGTGGCCGCCTCGACAGCCCGTATGCCGCAGACAATGAACGGCAAATGCCTACACCGTTCAATCACTCGTTCCCGAATTAGGGTTCGGGATGGAACTGGACGATTCTTGCGGCGGAATGGATGTAAAAATAGTTACGATTTATGCTAATATTTGAAACGTTTCATGGATCACGGTCACGGATGGTTCGCCATAAGTGTTCTTCACATGGCAATTAATTAATCTAATAAAGTAGTCTTTTGCGCAATGTTAATAATCTTGTTCGAATACTTTGCAGAGAATAAGGGGCAACGTTATAGGTAACATACTGCTCTTAATATTGTTTGTAATAGGAATAGGGACTAAGGTTTTTTCTAGTAAACACAAAAAATAAACTTCTTAAAGCCAAATTTCTAAAAAATCGTCACAAAATATTTTAACTTAAAATTGTTTATTAGTAGGTATAAATGACAAATGACCAATCAACATAATGCAGCGTATTTAGAACTGAATACAATAATGTAATCCGTATAACATTAGTTTCATATATGCAACATTGGACATCAATTGGACAAGTCCAATTAGCGTCTGAACATAGTGGAGGTCACACAACACGTCGAGCTAATCCGGGATTACACGGCGACTGCGCTAAACAGCCTCGCAATCCTCTAGCGCACTGAATTCGTGCCTTTGTAGCCTATGACAGGATCAAAAGGCTTTGCAATGTCCGGATTACGGCATAAGTGCGGAATAGTGAAGCAAAATTACCTAACGCTTAATCCCCGGGGAGAGACATCGGGAGTGTAATTGTGGAAGCTAAGCTATTTTTCATAAATGAATTTTCATGGCCAATGAAAATGATAACAGTATCATCATCACAACCCATAATTGTCCCACTGGGCACGGGTCTCCTCTGACAATGTGAGGGATACAGGCCATAGTCCACCAAGCTGGCCAAGTGCAGATTGGCGGACTTCACACACCTTTGAGAACATTATGGAGAACTCTCAGGCGTGCAAATTTCCTCACGACGTTTATCTTTACCGAAGTAAGTGATCATTAAATTCTAATACGCACATAATTTTTGAAAATTAATTAATTGATTGATTAATTGAAAATAAATTATAAATAGTTACCGACGTTGCAATATTTCTTTAAACAAAAAAAAAACAAGAATGTAACCACAATCTATCGATGAATAAGGCATTATAAATTATACACACTTTGACGACAGTTAATAAAGACAGTTAGTTTTGCAGGAATCTGCAATGCTTTTATAAATGCAGTAGGTAAGAGTACCTCGTCATCGTGAACAAAACCTGCCCACCGACTATCGTCATCACGAAGCCCCTCGGGCAAACTATATCTCGACCGTAGGAGACTCGAGTGTAGTTTCCCGAACTACACTTACCGACGAGCAAATAACGTAGGTGAAAGATCAAACTTCGTTTACTTTGACTAACATTAACGTTGTACAATAATGTGAAACAACAAGCACTTTGGAATTAGTATAACAACTAAAGTTTTAATCCTGTTTAGTTTTATTTTTGTTATCAATATTTTAACAATATTGTGGAACAGTAAATATACTGTATTTAAACGCGTCAGGAATCAATCATTTAAAAAACTTTGACAGAACTTAACTTAGAGTATTATAATGGTCATTATTATATCAACCTCACTGATGGGCTCGGGTCACCTTTCAAAATTTGAGGAGTGCAGTTCATAGTCCAACACACCTTTGAGTAAGTTAGGAAGAACTCGCCAGTGTGTAGGTTACCTCACGATGTTTTTCTTGAGCGGGGCAAGCGATAATTTATTTAATAATCTAATACGCTTATAACTTTGAAAATAAAAGGCGATTACAACCTTCGAAAGGCATTCAACGCTCTGAAACTACAAAGCGATTAATATTGAGTTTGCTTATACCAACACAACTGAAATGCTTACAATTATTATACATTTAAGCAATTGTAATAATGCTCGAAGGACCAACTATTTTAATTCATAAAACGTTCAAAGAGCAATAAAGTAATCAAGTATCAAACGTTGACATCTCGAATGATATACAGTGGACTAACTGGCATACAATTCATGTTAGTCGCTTTTTAAGTAGTCATTATATGCAAATTGTGGAATCGTGATGATGTCTGTCCAGATAGATAAAACGTGTTTCACTGCATCGAAATGACATACGGACACCACCTTCCGTTGACTCTAGATAAGTTATGTTGATCTGTTTCTTCTACATTATGTATAGTGGTCTTTGTTGCTTGTCAAGTGCGAATAGATACTGAAACAATGTTAACTTTAAAGTTATATCGCTGACTATCAGTTAACAATAATTTATCAAATTTAATATAGGCGATAAACCCATTGGGCATTAATGTGTAAGGAAGACTATTTTTTATACTTATTATTCGACGCAAACTTGCATCTGGTGTACGTATCTAAAAAGGGTTACCTAAATAATAAATATAATTCATAAACAGTGCCTCCAACGTCTAACTTCTTAGGGCAGTCACGGAATCAGATGTTCTATGTGATGTGAGGATAGAGATAATTTTTTTATCAAATTTTTGTCGTTTAACATCTATGTATGTTACAAAAAAAAATTTCTTTCCCACTTCCGAAAATATTTCGTTTGTTGCTCTTCGAAACGCTGAACTGTATGTATCCAAGAACTGGAAGCGCTATGGAGAGTAATTGTTTTGAAAGTAACTGTCAGTTACGCGTGGGAGTCTATGGCTTAGCCAACTTGCACAATTCAGCAAACATTTGCACAAAACTACGGACATACAGGATCTTATAGAACACTTTGCTTAAGTTAGAAGACTGATTTCGTACACTAAATGAAGCTTTTTTACACTTAGAATTGTCACTTAGAAAACACTTTTGAAGATTGTTAAAAGTTTGTTTATTTTAAAGTTTAGAAGTTGTTTAGATTCGACTTGGAGGTGCACGTACGAATAACTAAATCCTATTTTCTTAGCAATATAATTTTCCTATGCTTTCAGCAGTGCTTAATTCAAGTTATTGGCTAAAAGTACCTTAATATAGAGGTAATACTTACTTAGAAAGTACACCTACACCAAACGTGGCGTGCTAAGTAGCATTGACTCAAAACAAGGTTAGGTAAATCTTGAACCTGTCAAAGTGTGTATTTCCTATTGGAGCAATAAGTAGATTGTAATTGAACTGTACAGACAGCGACCAGGTATAGATTTATTATTACCTACTAATACCTATATATTATTATTTTGACTCAAAAATTCGACTTCATTGCTTGGATCATGATACCGGCAATACTCATGTTCGCCGAAATTAATTATAATAATATAAAATACTATGTTATATAGCAGGTTATAATGTAGACAGTTGCTTGTATTATTAGAAAGTTGCAAACATAGGCGTCGTCCTAATTGGCAGCGATCGTACGATGGCGCGATGCGTTTTCGTCATGCGATGGGTTCAAACATACAGATCGCTGCCAATTAGGACGACGCCGAAGACTTTGAAATTAATAAGACATCCATCTAAATAATTTCGGACAAAACGTTTGTTTTGACAAACACTTATCAGATCAATGAATGTGCGGGTAGCGATTAAGATCAGCTTTGCAATCGAATTCTCTTTGAGGGCGAACTTATTTTAAAACCGAAATGGAATGGGGGATTGTCCGGAAATATAAATTGAATTCTTATCTTGATTCTGATTGGAGTAATCCGAAATTCCCACTCAAATGATCCCCTGCGAATATTTTGTCGCGCGATTTTCTTCTGAATATAATAACCTGATACGAAAGTTCTGGCCTCTGTTTTTGTCAGCGTATAATTAGATTTACACCCAATAGAAATATGATTTTATCAGTAACTTGACAATTTAATATAAATGATTGTATTCGTGGAAGAAACCAATACGCTCACACTCAGGGGAATTCCTGAATTTCTAGGATGGTCTGCGGTATAAAACTAAAATAATTTATTTCATACTTAAAAAGCAATTCGTGGATCGAGAATAAAGATGGCAATATACATATCGGTAGCTGCAATACGTGTTTTTATATTTCATACGAGATATAATAATATTATATACATTTTTAAAAATAAAGAAGATATTATCTTCTTTAGCTTTGTTCTTCACTTCTCATAAAAAAACAATACTGATGTAATTTAAATTTAACGAAAATGAAAACAATTTGGTGTCCCTCCCTATACATTTATCTCGGGATACAATTAATATGATATTAGTAATATACGAGAAAACATTAATAAATTAAGATCCATTCCTCATACATTGAAAGAATGTGCAATCCGGGCTACTGAATATTTTGTAAGACCAATCCTTTGTCCTTTGATGTAGAAGTGGCGGTAGTTCAGTCATACGATGAGTCATGTTATAATGGTCTGTAGATCTTTGCTTGATTCTGATTATTTCACACAAAGATTCGATCCTGGATTCAATAATATGGCCGATGCCGATATTCGCAACATAGTGTCGTAAGCGTAGTACGACCTAGCGAGTGAGTGAAAGAGTCAATATTAGCGCACATAAAAAGCAATTTACATGCCACGCGCGGCACGAGGCTTTCATCCTTGCCATTCAAACTTTTTATGCAGATTACGTAATGTTCTTTATGACATAAGATGGCGAACTTCACTTAGGAGTAAATATTTATGTGCCCGGCCATATTTGTAAGGATATTTTATTTTCGGTAAGGAAAAATTAATCCGAATCTGCATCACAAAGAAAAATAAGATAAATATTGTTTTTTTTATTCTAAACTCTTCCCCTGTTGTGTGGATGGTTAGGTGTTACGAAAAGTACTAGGTGCTATAGAATTTCAGACAATTTGTTCAGTTTTCTTTTCTCTACCTTCTTTCTTGGCCGATACGACATTAGTGATGCCTTTCGTGTTAGTGACGTCCATGGGCAACGGTGACGGTTACGGGTAGCTCGACGGCTCGTGTGTCAGAAATTAAAAAAGATAGAATCCGAAGCCGAATCTATGTTATAATCAATAAATAAAACTCTTCCGTTACCGAGTGACTGAAGCTAAAATTTCGCGTGTATGTTCCTTGGGGAGTGTAGGGGAGCACGAAGAGAGGATTTTTGGAAATCCCCCCCTAAGGTATACAGGGGATAAACTGAAAATTTCTTCGATGGATTCGCTTGAAACTTTGTATTTAGTTTCTTCAAGTGACGCAAGTGAAAACGAAGAAAGGATTTTTAGAAATTAAGAATATCACGCGGGCGAAGCCGCGAGCGGAAAACTAGTCTATGATATAGGTAACTGCAGCCTGGAATCAATGGAAGAAATGTGTTTACGTTCATACTTTACATGGCTACAGTCATAATATTTAAATTGACCTCGAATAAAATTTACGACTTATAAGCCTAATTGGAAACACTATTCTCGTCTAAACAAAAGTTGTGCAAAGCAACTGGTTTCATTACTGTAGCAGTACAATAGCCTAGGGCAGACTAGACGGTAGGTACCTACTACTAAGTTTTTACAACCTCTTAGTAAGAAGGTATTTCATATCAAATAAATACTAACGATATGTGTTGCAAAACCCATTCATGTTTTTTTTATTTATTTCGCTTATTCTTAAACTTTGTAAACCTCTAGACTAAATGTCTAGAGGTTTACAAACTTTATGTCATTGCCAATGAAGAAATCCTCCTTGAAATGTTTAAACTTAGTTAACTTAGGACACTTTTACATTAAGTCACTTTTGTAAATATGTAAGAACCACTTGGAGGACGCCCAACTTTGCTTGTTATAAGATTTAAAGTAAAGACAATAAATACTCAATTATGGAACGAGCATTAATTTGGCTTTAATATTTGCATTCCAGACAAGAAATCGTAAGTCATCATAACCGAATTAAGCACTTATAGACATGGTTGTTGTTGGATGGGTAACTGATAACGGCAAAAGTTTCTGAGACGCTTCTGTGCATAGCGTAAGTTAAGACCTTGGTCTAGATAGTTATCGTTAGATAGCATTCGGTAAACACTCCAATCCGACAATGCCCATACATAATTAGACCCTCCACTAACATGCATTGAAATATTATTTACCAATGTGCTCCTGACCGGAATTATAAAAAAGAAAATGACTAAAGGAATTCAAATTTTAAAAGCGACATACGATGAGAGTCGCTCTTTTCGACATACATAATCCTCTTCAAAACTCGTCATTTGGCAAATATCTGTTATTGGAGGTCGTCCAACTTGGCTAGTAGTATGACCCGTATTAAATGACTACGGAATTACCTACGTCTAACCTATTTCAAGTATCGAAATAGCCTGAAAGTTTTAATAACTATTAATAAACAAAACAGTTTAATACTATTAATATATTATTAACCTATAAACCATTTAAAAATACATAAATTAAATTACTTTTATCTTGAAAGGGAAAAACCACTTGAACTGAATGTAAAATGTACGTAATTCGAAAAAAAGTGTATTTATTTAATCACATATAGGTAATAGAATAGTTTATCAGTTCAAAATAACAGTGGTTGGAAGAAAGTACAAAAAATATACACTACAAAAATTTCTTAACCAAAACAATACTATACTATGGAATCGTTATTGAAAAATTATTAATTTTTAAAATTGTACAATTGTTACAATT
The DNA here is from genome assembly GCA_905404295.2 of Ochlodes sylvanus. Taxonomy (NCBI): domain Eukaryota; kingdom Metazoa; phylum Arthropoda; class Insecta; order Lepidoptera; family Hesperiidae; genus Ochlodes; species Ochlodes sylvanus. The sequence goes on from FR990135.1 coordinate 8,932,057, forward strand.
TTTATACAGAGAAAATTATAGCTGTACCTAGCTCTTATAATAATAATATAAATATTGTGTCGATGTGACGTGATGTATCAAGTTCAAACTTATCGGATTTGATTTCAAGCAAGACTACATTTCAAGAATTTGGAGTGCCAGTGTTCGATCATTGACACAGAGCTCTTCTAGTGATTTTATCATAATCAATTATCATTTTTATTGTTATATCTAGATTTTTTAATGTAGTCATTTCAGAAAAAAAGTCTTTGGATCTAATTGATATCACTAAAACTATATACTTATATATAAGTTCATATTGATATGTGCGACATCTGCTGCTTCTAGAATCTTGCCAAATGCAACGGAGGCCTCACTTGGACATCGCCCAACTGGCTTGTTACATGCCTCGTACTAATATATTATTAACCAAATGCAAGAGTTACTTATGCGAAGTGAAGGCATATGCCAATATTGCTTAATGTATTATTATAAGAACTTGTTATATACTTCAATTCTATGAACCAGACTACAAATGTTGTACCCATTCAATCCAAAATTATGGAATTATGGAATTAAGGTACTCGTAGCAAACGAGCATGTGGCACCGCCCTTCCGCTGCCACCCATGACAACTGTGGCCTACCTAGAACAAAACTCAAATGGGGACTAGGATAGTTAGTCCGCTTAGGAGACGGTGTTAGAACATTAGCTGGTTAGTTTGTTAGTAAGTACGAGGACTAGAATAGGAAGTGTAAGTAATAGTCCAGTTAGTAATTGTTAGTAAGAGTCTCGTGCTAGTTCGATCACAGATGCGTTGTTACCCTTGAGGACTGAGATGGCCAACTACGGGTCACAAAGAATAGTTATGAGTACCATTCCTTGTGACTTTGCCGTAGTTGGCTAACGAGCTGCACTTTATGATTTTAATTCGAATGTGATTCCCAAAAAAACTAAGATGAAATATCGAATAGATAGCACTAACAACTCGTTGAAGTCCACTGCAGTCACCAGGTAGGTATAGCGTGTAACATCTGCTACCAAAATCCTACCAAATGGACTTCTAACTTGGAAACCTCCCAACTTCGGTTGTCGCATGACTGTTATAATAAACAGCTATAGGATTTCGGTGTAAGCAACCTATTTGGGATATCGGGTTTTCAATCACAAATATGAAATAGTATTTCTTATTATACGGAAAAGAAAATTGAATTGTCTTTTAGAGTCAGACTTTTGGGAAAACACGAAAAGCCTTATTTCTGAGGGAGCATAGAAATGTACAAATGTAATTTTAAAAAGAATATAAAGAAAAAGAAATAGAATCTAAAAGTCTTCATTGAAAGACTTTCATCAAGTATGAGCTGGTCACATAGTTCGAAGTACCGTAACCGTTGGGTAAGGAAGCACATGACACGCCCCAAGACAAGTACAGGACACCATAACGAATTCGATTGATGACCCTGTATTTGACAGCGTACACCCAACTGAATCTAGACAGCTTAGCGAAGGATAAACGCACTAGGACGGCTTATGTTCCACAGTGACTCAGACGGTTAAAACCATGCAATATTATGCAGATGGAATATAAAGCAAACTAAATAAATTTAGCAAATTGTGCCCATCGAGTTTTATGGCACATAATAAACTCAATAATGTAACAGAATCTTGACCATGAGATAAAAAGAGAAAAGTTTGACGACTTATACTTAATAAACTTTTTTCTATTTTCGGAATTAATCTAGATCCTGTACGTCCAACAGAAACTCAGTCACATTATCCAACAGTCTCCCAATAGTAATGTCAGCGCAGCCGTAAAGTTTACGACACAAGCGGCGTGGGACGTTCGGCTAGGTTCTCCATTATCTCGGAAAATTGTTTCAAATTGTGTTCGAAGAGTCGATAAACGTTTATGTGACATCACTATTCCCAGAGAACGTTCTTATTTTAGGTAGATTGTCGGTGCGAGTAATTTTGAAATCTTATTCTTGGTAATAAATAGTTTATCTCCTGTTCTGATAGAGCTAAGTGGCTTTCACACGCTGTTCAGCTCACTTTTGTTCAGTTTTCTACAACATGAGTACGTTCGTACATTTATTTATGTTGACAACCCCATAGTAGTTGTTGACCACATTGTAGTTGCCTTGCCTGTGAAGCGAGGGGTATTGGATTCTATTCCCGGCAGAGGGGCAGATATTATTATTTACGAGACAACAGATTATTTTTTCTCGGATCATGGATGTTATTGGTGTTGTTGTTGTTGTGTTGTCTGTGCCACACGCGACACAGGGAATAGTAATGCGGGTATAATCACTTTAACCCATGACTAAGTAACTGCTGAGTTCATCGTCGATATTTTCTCACCGTAAAAAGGGTCTCACCATGTTTGGTGAGTGCTTTATAGAGTTTATATACGAGGACTATAAAGCTTACTTATAATTAATACGTGTATATGATAATTTGAGAAAATTAATAGCACATGCTATTAAGCAAGTTAACAACAGATTAAAATTTTTTAAAGTAATCTGTGATGGTAATTAAACAATGATGTGTGTAAGTCTTGGCCATATTAGGCACATAATAATATAGGCGCATTAAATTGTGGCGTCCCATCTGGGTTACCTCTATAAAAGACCTAGTCAATAACGTTTGACTTAATCCAACGCTCTCCGAGCGTAGGTGTCTCTTATAGGGACAGATTGACTATAAACTGCCCCAATAAACTCAGTTTGAAATACGGCAAATTACCGCACTTTATAGGGTGGCTAATAGTGTTTCTACTTTGTTAGTCATTTTATGAATTTAGGTGTTGTACCGCTGTCGTTGGTTATCTGACTTATATTGTTAGGTTCATCTTTGTTTGTTTACTTTGTATATCGCGTATGCAGAAGTAGTAGTGTACCTACCTATATTAAAACGGTAACAAATTGATGAAAGATATTTGTTAAGCAATATTATTAATGGAATCATTTCTAATATTAATAACAGAGATGTTCAGTTTTTTGCGTTTGTTAACTACAAGCAAGTATTGTAATAATATATTTTATTAGTAGTCATTCATTCATACGAAGTACTACTGTTAACAGTACAAAGTAGTACTAAGTAGTACAAAGATGGGCGAAATTTCTTATTCCTTATAGCTGGCATAATAGTCCATTGACAAAAAAAGGGATATTAATATTTGTCGACAAGTAACACGTTATAGAACTACGTAGAAAATTCAAGAGATGCGTGTCCTATACACGCGACTACACAATAGGCCATTCTCTATTCTACGGTGGACAATTGACATATTGTAATCTCTGACCCGCGACTGTATAAGTATGTAGGACAATACAGTAAATCGAGTTATACTGTTCTGAGAGGAAGTGTTCACTTGCTGGATTCTATATGATTATACCTACACTTCATCTTTCTGATTTAACCATGGCCGTTACGTCTAAATAAACTCATAGAGTGAACACTTAGACTAAAAAGAATCATAATGCTGTTAGCCAATTTAAAAGGTAAAAAGCCTTGAAGCCTTGATTCCACCGCGAGCGCATTGAATTCCATACGAATTTCGTATGACTCGCAGAAGAAACTGCATACTAGCACTTCCGCCAATTAATAGCTAGTCTAGCAGAAAGATCTGTGTGTACAAAAGAGTCAAAATATTTATTTTCTGGCAATTGTTCCTCTCGACTACATCCCGCTCATTAGGTTGGTACCCTTTTGACATGGGAGTCCAGTTTGAGTCTAAGCTAACGGGCATTTTGCCTTCCAACCAAATTAACAACCGTAGATAGAATTACGTGTCTGCTTTTGATTTATTCTCCGTCTATTTTAATCTACAGCAGCTTTTCTTACACAAATTAATGAACAGCCCCGAATCTATTCCCAGCCGTAACAAAAAATCTATGACTGACTATTGTGAGACAGATTACATTATTGTTACATTACATCAGTTTGTCTTTTGTTTTGTTAATAGCAAACTATTGGCCAGATGGTGACTAGTGAATCCCCGCTGCCAATACACATTCAAGACTGTTTCCAACCTGTTCTCGGACGTAATAGGACATAGTGAACCCACCTTTTAAAAAGCTTCGCAACCAAAACACTAACTAAACTTATGTATTTAATACTTCCCGAATTTATTACACTGACTCCTGACATGAGAGCCTATGATGTTTATTGCAAAGCACTGACATAGAATAATGCCCGCGTGTAAAATTGCTTGTCATTTCATTATTCCATTAAATAATGAAGCCAATGCGTTGTTCTCACTCATGTGACCTAATTAGGAACGATTAGTTACACGCTGCGCTTTTAATGGAATGGAATGGAATTATGTAATTTACTACGGAAAGGATAACAATGTTGGATGATACGTTAAGTGATAGTAATTATGGAATTCGCTAATGATATTAATTTATTATGGAACGTTTTCATGTCGTATTTATATTGTACCGAGTGAAAATACCGTTTGTTAAAAAATGGGGCATAAGTTCCACCTCTGTGACGAACACACAAGATATTATAGTCTTCTTACACATCCAAACTACACAAAAACACAACAATTGACTAGACTAGGTGATGGCTTGGCTCCTCTCGCATTGTGAGGAGTACAGGTCATAGTCCAGTACGCTGGTCAAGTGCAGATTGGCGGACTTCACACACCTTTACCTAAGATCATTATGGAGAACTCTCAGGTGTGCGGGTTTCCTCAACAACCTCATAAACTGTTGGCCGATAGTTTAATTAGAATCGGCACACGAAAGATATCAAATTGCTGGCCAACTAACGTCTCTAGTGAGCGTTCGCACATAAAACCCGAGAACTGCTTCGCAAGTAGGGTCATCGAGTAAGCTACAGAGTCGTTATACTTAAATACCTTCATGTAAAATAAAGATTTTTTTCTAGTAAAATATTATAAAATACCTGGGCGAACTGCGTTGACTGCTTTCGATAGTCGTATACCACAGAGCAATGAACTACACACTAAAAAGAAAAAGGCAATAAATAAAAAAAGTAAAAGCAATTAATCCAAAGGACCCAACGTCGAATATATAAATGCTTTTTCAGTTTCAAACTTAGAAGCATCTAATTTAAAAAACGGAAACGGAACATAAGTCCACGTTGCTCTTTAGAAAGGCTTAATTACTCGATTTGTAACGTGTCTCCAGTTAAAACAGTTTTTAAAACGTTTTAAAAGAAAAAAATTAGCTGTCAGGATTTTTAGAAAAAGTCGACTTTTATTTTTAAAACCTTTTAATCTATTTATTATAAGTAGAGTATAATATTTTGTAACGTGTGTTTATGAAGTTTGTTTCTGATGTTGATGTATATTTGAAACCTGATTTATTTTATTTGTCCATTGGAAAACAGCGCAAATAATATAGGTACTTACCCAAAAATCTTACTTAAGGAACAATGTGAAAAAATACTTTTATTATCTAGTAAACCTCGAAAAAATATTTACACGGGATTCTTAACAAAATTAACTGTAATTTTAGATCTGTAATATCTTTTAAAATTTTAACGATAAAATATGTGTCTATTTTAAGTTACCTATACCTACTCTAGCAATTTAATTAAATCCTTAAAAGTTACGTCAAACTAAAAGTTTTCATTAATAGTGAATATCATTAATATCAGTAATAGTAATAGTAATTGTTTTAATATAAGTAACTTATTTTAATATAAAGCAACCTTCATTAAATTAAAGTTGTATTATATTGCAATTTAAAACTGCGAAATTTTATTCATGCCAAATCTTGACTAACACGTGACCTAAGAGACATCTGTGGGAAACTGATGGAAGTATTTTAGTACTACAACTTCTACGGAGATGGCGTTAGTAGCGCGCTTATTGATAAAAGTTAAGCTTATAAACTTCAGCACCGCTGAAAGAACAAATTTTTTATGTTCGTAAATAAGATATGTGTGAAATTTTGTAAAAGTTTTATTATATTTGGAGTTATATCTACATAAGCGCATTCTACATAATAATTTTCTTCATCAATTTGGATAAAACTGCATGATTTTTTATTTTACCTTCCTTTGATATTTACTTTCGTGTTCATAAAATAAAATATTCGTATGGTAAAAAGAGTTGAACTTTTCATAATAACATAAAATTTTGACTTATCGTAAAATCTTATTAAGTTTTACGAAATTAAAATTGTCATAAAATTATGTAGCTATAATGGAATAAGGTAAATTCCATACCATACTTACCTACATAACTATTTGCTTACAAAACTGAGGATTGTTTGTTAAAGTAATAAGTAAACGTTTACCTTGGATTGTTACTTTGCAACCTGTTGATTAAAAACAACTCTTTTACTAATGATGTTATGCTTCAAATTCAATCATGCATCACATCTGCCATAGTAGCCCGGAATCTCGATTAACCACACGTAGCATCTCTTTTTCCCGTCGGACCTCGGGAAAAATAAAAAGTGGCCCCGTCATCTGTCTCGTATAAATATTTATCAATACAATCACATTAGCAACAGCAGTGTTTTGCTGGAATCGAATCCAACGACTACAACACCAAAGAATGCAATGCGACAACTATAAATGAAACCCTTAAAAACTGAGCCGCGAATGACTCCATCATGTTGACATTTTCATTCGAAGGGTTATCGGAGCCGGATTCGAAATGAGTTTTAAATAACAAATTTTAATGTAATGCTGAATGTAAAAGCGTCAAATATTACTAAACATTTATGTGGGAAAATAAAAGTGAAAAGGTAAAGTTCACTGCATCGTGTTAAAAGTCGAACTAGGTATTTCTAGGAATTTCGCGTAATCTCTTGATTTCCACATTTTCCTGCGATATAATTATGTATACACGAACAGCGACGCGATACTGAGTGGTACTGAACTCAGCGACCTCCTACAGGACAGTACGCACGAGCAGATAGAGAACAGAACAGAATAACGGGAGATGAACAGCAGAACGGATTGGACCCATTCAATCGCCGTCATTTTGGTCGTAATTATAGTAAGTTTGGATAGGTAACTTCCACAGAAATAAATAACATTTATTACTACAGATTGTATTTATTGTAGAGGTTATGTACCCAAATTAATATTTATTTCTGACGTCATGCCTAACATCGTTCTCAGATTAAAATAACACCTCACCAATAACTTAGCATTAATCTGCAACATTGACATTAGCGTCATGATGTTTTTTGTTATGTTGTCATAGGTATAAATTCTTGTTTGGTTATACACATCCATTTTCATTATGTTCTTTGTGTTTGCCTATTTTTGAGCAGTAGGTAGGTATTTATAGTGATTATTGATCTTCTGGCCACGGGATATTATACTTACTCCTTTGGCGCAGCGACCCGAAGAGAGTCTTGGTCTCCGAAACAAGAGAATGCCATCTTCGCCGGTCTTGAGCCACCTCTTGCTAGTCTACAACTCGCAGCTCTCGCAAGTCTGATTCCACCGCGTCCTTCCAGCGATATCTGGGCCGGCCGACAGCGGCGGCCAGTTGGGATTCCAAGATACGCTTTCTTGGCATGACGATCGCGTACATCCTTTCTAAATGGACCATCCGGTGAAGTCTCTGGGCTTTAGATTCTCGGACGCATCGGTGATGCCATTCATGTCGCTGATTGGCATCAGTTACTTACGATTAGTTTTGGGTGAGTCACCGTTGTCATAGGTGGTAGCGGAAGAATGTGCGGCATGCTCGTTTGTTATCTTAAATCCACAAAAAAAATATTGAGTTCAATTTTATTCATAATCTACATAGTATATTTTTTAAAGAGGCGTATATTCTACAGAAATCTTCAATAACTGCACTAGATCTCAGTTCAATACATCAGACATTGTGAGCTAAACAAAAGATAAGCGAATAATACGAAATAACGATAACAAAAAATCTCGAATAAGCAATTTGACTCGCAAAGAGCCCAAAGCATCTACTATAAAATCGTAAAATGGTTGCTTGTTGGTCTTTACGCGATTCCACGCAGTAAAATTATGTGTAATTTACTTGAATGGGAGCGTAAAAAATAAATACTTACGTCATAATCCGCGCAATGGCTGACGATTATTAGGGACAAGCTCGCTTCTTCATGGACTATAAGATGCGTATCTGAAATTGAAGGTAGAGACCAGATGTACCTATTGAACATTTACGAACATTTTTATACTCATATAATGTTTCTTTGTAGTGTAATCTACATAAAGCGCAAATAATAAAATGAGGGACAACTAAAAAACTACACTGATTTTTATCGATGAAAATACAAAAAAATGGTTGCAGTTCTTTGTTGATTCCTGTTATTAGTTAATTATGTTTTTTGTTTCTTTATAAGCTATGTCGATAAAAATCAGTCTAGTTGCCTTCATTTCTGTAGAAATAGGTGGCACCTTGTCATGCAGTTAACGTTAAGGAAATAATCGTGATGACACAAATTTTATGAAAATTAATGACCTCTCTATGCCATTATTGTCCTAATTATACGGACAATGAAAATATACGCTGGGAAAGAGAAACTCGCAAGTCGAATATGGTCTGCCTGTAGGGACACCATGGTTGTTACTTGTATAAGGATATATACATAATATTTATTTATTGTATAAAATTAGCAGAATTTGTGTGTATCTTCATAATTTACAATAAATCATTCAACTTATCGTTTCCTTACGCGTAATATATATTAATAACAAGTCTTGTTGGTAATTTCCCCAAAAACAATTACCTATTGAATGAAACTGTTATTGATTTATGTCTGTACAGGAAATATGAAAACTTTACTAATGAAAACTAAAAGGTATTTATTCACGCACTAGGTCACATAATAATGAGTTTTACAATGATTATCTACTAGTCGGTTTGTCCGTTTATCTGTGCGTTTGTTTTTGCTTAATGCTTAATGATGCGGTTTACATAAAATATTTCAGTTTACAGAATCCCGTCTAAACATTTTTCAAGTGCTACCCACACACTAAGGTAAAGATTCCCCAAAGCGAAGCGAGGGCGGTTCTAAATGTCAAATATAATTAATTCTTAGTAAGAGTAAAATCATTTTAGTCTTACTAAGAATTTCCCCGATTAAATATTTGATAAAATTAAATATTATAACTACTTGTATTTAAGTAGATTTCCCATTAACCACCACAAAGCCCTGTGTCGTGAGTGACATTGAAATACACATTGGAATATAACAAAAATTAATGTCACAGTCTCGTATAATAAATGATTGTATATTATTATTTTAAGAAATAAATATCTAAAAATAATAATTATTAATATCATTTAGAATAATCTAGATAATATAACGTCTTGCAACACGCAGTTGTATTGGTAACCCTGTGAAAATCTATGGAAGTTATTGACATAGACTTGTTCGTCCTAGAAAGAAGACCTCTCTGTCGACCTAAGACGGAGGCCGACTTTCTAGCTCATCGTGCAATTTGCGGGCTAAATCGGTTGCATCTTCAAATTGATACGGAATATTTGTTTAGCCGATCGTGACTGAAGGTACAATGTTGAGGAATGCAAATACGCGATATTGTGTTCTATGATGTTGCGTGTGAACATTTTAGAGTTACAATCTTACACATTTATATCAAACTGGTGGTTTCCCGCGGTTTGTCCCACGCGGATACACCTTTAATTGAATTTCAAACAAACTATGTACATAATTATACGTACATAGGTACATGTAAGAGAAGGTTCTGGAAGAGGTACTGATATAATATAAAATAGTGGACAGAAACTTCAAAAGACAAAAATAATTGTGGTAGACAAACTATAATTATGTTAAAATAGTACACACACCCTCGCTTCGCTAACCTCACTCCAAAATTGTTAAATGTGACCTGCGCTCAAATTTATTTAAACGCGCGTTAGTTTTCATTTTGCGGTAACTCCTAAGATATTCATTTAAATTATAATTATGATGTAAATGCTTAACTTAACGTGCCCGAAATGCTTAAGGTGACTAACATATTTAAGTGAATAAGGATTAATACTGTATCCCTCTGAATAGCTTTCTAATTACCGCATTGTACTTGACCATTTTTTTGCTTATAATGGGTATCGTAAGCTATCCTTAAAGATAGACATATGCCATGGGGGTTTATGGTAGATCTATAAAAGAGGAATTATTCTACACATTCATTGTTTTGTTATACATAATTATCTCAGAGGGATTAGGCAGGGTTTTATTTAGGGCAGGGATATATTCCGACTTTCTTAACATTTATCGTCATATTTCAACCATTAATTTACACAAATCTTTAATATTTTATACTTTGGTGAAAACCGCATGAAAATAAGTTCAACAGTTTTTGAGTTTATCGCGAACAGACAGACAGGCGGAAAGATGCGGCGGGGGACTTTGTTTTATAATATGTTAAGATATATCAAGAAAATACCAAATGATTTCAGCTTTCTTAGACACGAGGTCGTCCTGGCCTTATTTATGCTTTTGGATTAGATCAGAATGTCTCATTTATGTAGACTACGCCCCAAATATCTTGCATGCAGTCCCAAATACCATATTAAGCCGAGCTGTATATCTTCGCCAAGCAAACGTCACATCAATATCAATTAAACAAGACGAACTGCTTTGACTCACTTACACCTATTTACATTTGATTGCTGATTAATGGCACGTGGACCGGCTACACTTACAAATGAGATGTTCTATGTCAGTCTTTCGGAATACCATAAATTTGGGACTGACCTTAATTTTGAAGCTGCAGTTACTTTGAGGTTGGTGTAATGACTTTTTTTACCACAAACGTTTGGTTAAGTTTGTGATAGGCTTGATCGATACATCCTTGAGATGAAGGTCTAATTTTTTAGCAAGCTCGTCTCAGCGTTTACCAATTATTAACATAAAAAAGACTGGCTAGAAATAAAGGTCACAATTTTCGTAAATGTAAAATAATACGTAACCCCAACAAGCATTATAAATGAGGACAAAACATTATATGATGCCAAACAATTACGTATTATCAACAAACTACGTAAATGTACTGGGCGGGATATATTCCGACGGGTTGATTGACCTGTCATTCTGGACATGACATTATAATCAGGTAGGGAAAACCTACCGTTGAAAAGTGAAGTTCACAATGGACTAGCTAGATGAATAAATTAAATGCTCGTTAAAATATTAAAACCATTGTCGCTTCGCTTCAGGATATAATTACATAATTATATGCCGTAGTATGTACCCACACTAAAAAATGTTTAGACTGAATCCTTTAGATTGACTTAGGTAATCTTTTTCATTTACCAAATTACATAAAACAATTGACGTTTACCCCAAGTTTACTACAATAAATTAGCGAAACCCGCTTTCAAATTGGTTAAGACATTTCTGAGATTATTTAGAACAAACGCAATATAAATAACCGAAACAAATAATTGTAATGGTGGGACTTACATTACGCCACCTTACGGTTTTTCCCATACCTATACATACCTACTAGATACTAGATATCCGTATATTATGATGATGTTTGCGATGAGTGGTTAGAACTTTAACATAATTATTTGGGGTTAAATAAATTAAAAGAAAATACAAAAGATAAATGAACAAAAGTAAAGTAAAAACTATAAAGATATAGAATTTTAATTCTACTTCGGTGAAAATTAGAATTAAAAATAAGCTACAAAACTGTCAATTACAAATAAATCAATACATTGGTTGGTAATTAAGAAATAACGTTACATCGCATCAATTTCCGTTACGCAAACGAAACAGATATTATCTATATTTTAATAATAATCTCCAAGTCAGACCCTTGTCTTAATCAAATATTTTAATTTAATCCTTTTTCTTTACACATACTGAACGGGTGTAAGCTCGTTGAATACGCAAACGTAGGTAATTACGAGATCTAAGATAAGCCTGATTGACAATTAATTCCTTATCTCGCTCGTCTACACATAGACTGACGGGGAAACAAAGCGTTTTTATATTAGAAACTCGCTTGACAGTACCGGTCATTTGCATATGAACTACCTTTGTTTTAAAGAACCTCACATACGAAAGACAATCAGTGTCCATCTTTTTTAGGGTTCCGTACCTAAAGAGTGACAAACAAAACCCTATTAACATGCCTTCACTGTCTGACTGTCTGTCTGTCACAAGAAATCTCTTGAACCGAAATATGTAGACACCTAACATTTTCACAGAATGCGTTATTGTGGCCGCTATCATAAGACGTCAAAAAAATTGATTGACAAATTAGACATAAGGGGTCCCCAAGTAAGCATCAAAATGAGCTTTTTTACATTCTATCCTAGGCTTAATATTGCTTGGTGTTGCTGAAACTTACATGTAAATACTCGTACTTACATGTAAATACTCGTAGAAGCGCGCAAAGCCCGGCGGCTTGCGTCGATCTTAAGTGATTGACAAGTTAAGCAACAGCGGGCGCGGTCGGCAGTTGGATGGGTAACCGCTAGTGGCAAAATTTCTTGAGCGCTTCCGTGCTTCGGAGGGCACGTAAAGCCGTCGCTCCCGGTTGTTATCATTTGCTAGCAGTCGTTAAGCCATGTCGGAGGCCTTCGGACGGCATAAAATACTTCCGACACATGGGTTGGCCAATAACCCTTCCACCAACCAATACGCACTGGAGCAGCGTGGTGGTGTATGTTCTAGGCCTCCTCAGGTATGAGGAGACACCAGTACCATGCGAAAGCCTACCACAGAGTCTGTAGCCTTACGGCACTGTCTGGTGTCATGAAATTGGGAATCAATATTCTATCCCGCCCCAATATGACCAAAAATTATACAATATAAAATACAATACAAATACCACATTAAAAAACATTCCGTTTCAAGACACGAGCATTAATCGCTATTCGATGCGCCCGTTCTGATCGCTCGAGAACTGAACAAGACGTGTTCTGTAAACGATCGTGTTGCGATCATAACACGAGGACACAGTGTATCACACCGACCTGTTCGCGTCATTTGTACCAGATGAAATGTAAATGTGCATTCGTTATGCCGTTCGCCCGCTTCGTATTCATGAGCAATGGATTCAAGGATTCAAGACGTGAGTGATTCGCGGCGAGGATTTTCACGTAACCGCCCTGTAAATCGGTTTCTGTAATAATCTTGTAGAATCCTTGCGTGGATGCTTTCTGTTTTTAAAGTAAGATAAAAGTTGTCCATACTTATATTTAAAATTATACGAGTATTCCAAATAATAGTCTTTCTCAAATATCTAATTCCATATATCTCATCCAGTTTTGAATTAAAAGGCTTAACATCGCCAATGAAACTAATCGAGACCGACTTAGTTTAACTACTTATATTTAACAAGGATGTTCGATATTATCTTAGTTACCGTTCAATCTGGGGCCTAAGTCTGACACATTTCGTGAATAAAATGTGTCAATCTATTCAAACACGACGCAATTGAAGCATTTAAGAATTAGCAGACTATGGAATAAGATATAGGAGACCAGGGGCCCAAAGTCTTCTATATCTTATTCCATTCCAAGTTGTTTCTGATATCTTAGACCAATCGCATCAGAGCAAGCGCACATTATCGTCAAATGTGTCAACATGTTCGATCCGCGCTGCTACTGTCCTGTTTGTTGTTTATTTTATTTTATTCAATTGTCACTCGGGGAATCTTTATTGAATAGTTCATTTCGTTTGAATACTTCTTTATTGAATAGTTCATTTACTAGTAAGAAGTATGTTGGAGTTAATTCATTACATATTTTACGTTACATAGAAGTAACGTCTAGCATTGTTAAATTAATAACAATCATAAATTAATAATTTGAAAAAATTACACCACGCTTTTATAAGGCTAGATGAATTATAAATGCAAAGCAATAAATTATTCAATATGCTGTTAATCGTTTAGGATTTCCCTAGTCTGGAGATAATCCTGAGCATCATATAGATAGGGTCATGCCAATCGGTCAAGCCAATGCAATCGGGGACTGAAAAGTGGGTCAAATTTAGTTTACAAGATTTGACCCACACTAACTTACACGGCAAGTTAAGAAGTTAAAAGTTTTCTTTTATAATGCACATTGAACATTAGGTAATCAATAAATTTAAAGACCTTAAAATAAAAGGATACTTTTCTTGACTTTAATTTAGATTTAATTGGTTTTTAATAGCAAACTAGTATCTAAAATGTAATTATCCATAGCAGGGTAGACTTTGTAATTCTAGAGTGCTTAGGGATATTATATAAAGTTACCTAAATTTTAATCGTAATAACTATATTGATCCCAGTAACCAAAAAGATAATAATGATGAAAACCTCAAATTTTAAAACAAAAAATATTAACAACAAAAAAATAATCTTTTCTTCTTTAACCTTAAAAAAAATGTTAAAATGCACGCGGTACAAGAATTTTGTACAAAATTTTTGCACCGAAGACAGGCTATGAAATCAAGATAACAAATTTAAATGGATTTAGATATTTTTAAAACTAAAGTTAATTTGTTTAAAGCATAAAAATAGGAAACAACAGTTAATAATTCAACAATAAGCAGTACAACAGCGACAACGGCATAACCGGGCCAGCGGTACAAAAACTGCCACAATCAATTCCGGGCCAAAATTTATGCGTTCCATACTGCGGTGATGCATCTCCTTCCCGCGCCGCCAGCCCCGGGCCAATTAAGTTCTACTCACGACCTCCATGCCCGGCCACTAAACTAGCGGCAATAACGGGCGGTTTCTGTAAGCTCAACGATTCATTCCTTGATAAAATTAATTTGCTATCGACAATTTGTATTGTATTTATTTGTGTCTTTTAACCGCTAAACGATTTAATATCTGCATCATTCAAACAGATTCATTACAAAAGATCTTTTTACATAGTACATTACACTTAGTTATCTATTTCTTATTTTCGTCGTCTCTCCATTGCTCCATTCCATATTATGTCATTCCGTGTTTTATAGTGACTCTAGCGTTTTAGGCAAAAAAGCATTTATATTATGAGGACTAAGACAAATTTACTATTTCTCTGTTACCCAGGAAACTCTTTAAATCGAAATAAAGTTACTCAACACATTTTTCTACTGATCAGAATTATGAACACTGATATTTTTTTTACCTCTGATACAATTTTTATTTAAATTAAGCAAGTTTAATGGCCTAGGTCAATCGGGGAAAGGACGTCGTGCGACAGAAAGCGGAAAGCGGGTCGCGACCGTATTTGCGCTATGAAATTGCCATGAACATTATTTTAAACACTACCATAAAACTAATTGAATTATTAAACGAAACAATGGCGTTCTGATCACCTTTTCAATTGTACGAGTATCAGCAGCTGCTATCCTATTGAGCATCAGTTACGAAGTCTAGAAATTCAGTTACGAAGTCTAGAATTGAGTCGAAGACATTAACAGAAAACTTTTTTCTGAAAAAGGCTTTTGAGACTTAGTATTACCGAGGCGAGACATTTGTATATTCCAATTAAATATCGCCCGGTTTATATAACCTATTTTTCCCTTGCCGATACGAGATCATTATCATAGATAGAACATCATAGAACTGATAATATATTTTTGCGTTATAATAAACAAAATCACTACACATTTCAACATATGAAATTAATCTGTGTACTTCCGGTCGTTTCTTCTATCTACCCCTTATCAAAGATAATTAATTAGGGATCGATAAGGTGATACAAAACAGAACCCGCTGATTAAATGGGATAAGGAATATAGACTTTAGAAACCGGTTGTGAGAGCGACTTGCTCCATGAGACTTCACGAACCAAAATACTGGTGTCACCTGTCCCATGGGACTATTGAGACAAAATAGTTTCAGTTGTCCCATGTCCCACATAATGAAACAAGACATTTTCCATAAAACTCCATGTATGACGTCATTGACATCAACCTCACACAATGAAAAGTCACGCAAGAAGTAAGTACCCATAAGTGTTAAATCGTAAAAGTAATATAACTTCATACCTCGATGCAATGTTTACCTCTACAATAACCAAACATAATTCCATACATTTTTGATACAAGCTCGGAACGTAATCAACGGTACGTATTAAAGTGTGCTGACAGGTCTACTATTAAACCACTTACCTAATTGCAGCTTTCGTAATATGACTGATATGCAACAAGAGCGGGGCAGGAATGCAAATTCAAATGAGGTGAGCCAGCAAGACGCATTTCGACTATTGTGTATAATTGGATACATTTTACAATGATTGTGTAGGTATTTTAATTATAATGATAAGTTTCCTTTTTTATATAAACTGATGACCTCGTAGTCTAGTTGGTATTGAGGTGGTAGTGTTCTGTCTGCAAAGCGAGGGGTCCCGGGTTAGATTCCCGGCCGGGGCAGTTATTTATGTCACTGTATGAAAATATTTGATTCTCAGGTCAGTAATGTGTTACTAGTGCGAGGTTATGAGCGGGTTTGCGTTTATTTACGCTGACAAACGACCGTATGTAGCCACTGTCGCGTCGTTCACAGACATTAGTAACAACACAGGCTGTGATGAGAGTCAGGTTTTAAGGTTATAATCTTGCTCTTAGAATATTTCAATTTAAGTAAACTGTTATTTCTATAAAATGTATACTCTCTAAAAACTGCCAAAATCACACAGTTTGGGTCAGTATTGACTGCTATCTCACATCAAAGTAGATTAACCACTTGTAAGTTGTTCATTACGAAAATGATATGACGCATAAATATGCAATAGTATTTACTAAAAGCATAACAAATTCAATAATTATTTATTATTCTAATAACCTTTTTCTGCTCGACTCTGAGATGCTTCGCAAACGGATGCATACAAAAAGAGTAAAATGTGAATAAGGTGAACAGTTCAATAGCTTTTGTTAAAGACAGGGAGCATTGTAGCGAATCCTTTGTGAATCAAACAATACGTATAACAATGCTGCCTTCCCGATTGATTGATTAATTAACTTAATTTCTATTGGTTCTATGGCAAGAAGTTTAGCTGGTTGAAGTATGATTGAGTAATACTTAATAATAGGTATGACTATGACGACTATGACTTCTTCGTTTATAACAATTAGATTTCGATGTAACGTATAAAAAATCTTGAAAAAGGATTGCCATCTTAAAAGAAGCTCAGGTCAGAATAGGTTATTTGATGATATAAAAGTTTAGATGATCCCATTTAACTAAACTCTGACCAATGAGCTTTATTATTATTTAATTTGAACGGTGTTTTATTCAACCACCAAATATATTTGTAAACACCAACCGCATTACACACATTTCTTGACATAAGTTTTGTACTATAAAGACATAGAAACAAATTCCTACTTTCATCATCATCATCGCAAGCCATAACCGTCTCACTGCTGGGCTAGGATCGGGCTGGCCAAGTGCGGATTGGCAGATTCCTAAAAACTCAAAGAAAATGTGCAGGTATCCTAACGATGTTTTCTTTCACCGATAAAAGGGATTATAGTTAAGATCCATTTTATAAAATACTTTTTGACAATAAGAGATGCGTACAGGATTCAAATCTAAACTTGCTTGTTGCAAATTCCAACATTCAATCCTTGGCTATCACTGGTTATATCCCTATTGTCTATAATCTCTATTTCAGATAGTTTAAATTACCAGTTAAGCTGTTATATAACGTGTAAATCCTCTGAAATTCACAATATCTTCCATGAAACCCGGTTGGCCCGTCACTGACCTGGATATCCTGTTGTAATTTATAACTGCATTTAGGCTGTAGTGGGCACAATCGCCTGCTCGTCAGTTTAGCTGATACTTTTAAGTCTTAGGTTTTAGCTGATTTTAGGTGAAAACCAACTGACTTTACCCACATTATTTTGACCATTTCAAAAAATATTATATATTGTACAATAAAGAGTATTGTATTGTATTGTACGAGTATATTGTACAATAAAGAGTATTGTATTGTATTGTATATTGTACAATAATGAGTATTACTGTCTAGATCTAGAACAAGAAGTATCTTGACAATTGTTTTTAAAATTGAGTTGTTTGAATTCCAAGTTACCTGCAGTAAAGTATTGCATTGTACTGAAATATCATTCCGAGCTCAAGCTCGTATGACGTGGAAATTTTGCCGTGGCATATTTTAGAAACACGCTCCCGTGGCGTATAGTATTCGTTCACATCCTAGCTGTCAGGCTTGTGAGATCGCGATATTCATAAGCACGATCATCAAAGGCATTCGTTGGTTGACTCTGAAATATTGCGGGCGGAATCGTCGCGACAGTTCGCCGCTTATTTATAACGTGCGAGGGATTCGTTTGATACAACAAATTAAAATAGAGGGTGTATCGTTATATCGATGATGACGAGGGATTCGGTTCTGGTGTAGGTGCGGTCTTAGTTCTATCAGTAGTCTTAATTGAATTGAATTGCAATCTTCATTTGTAGTAAAATGTTGCCTTTTTCTATGTTACTTGCATGGTTATGTTCACTTGGTGCGGTTTCATTTGTATCTACACTAAACACTAAGATGTTTTCAATTTTCGCAAAATATGTATGTATGTACTTGTAATTTAATTGTATTCACACGGAAAGGTGGTTTTAAATCTTAGTTAATCTTTACAAATTACATAGGTAGTTATACCTATTAAAACCGTAACTGATAGATTTCAAAGATATTTAAGAAAAATATCAGTGAGGGCATCATTAACGCGATAGATCTCATTACAACTAATTTTAGCAAACCAAATCTTCGAAATAGCTTATCGGATTCGGATGCAGTTAACTGACGTAGTGTGCACCTTGGGACACCAGTTAGTGTTTGTATTATTTTATTTATTTTCATTCGTTTATTCAAATTACGAAATGTAGATTTAAAGAATCCTTAGTGGTAATATTTTTTTGGGTTCATAATTATAGTTTTCCCGAAGTGAAACTGCTTAGTACTAAATTACTAGCCAACCCTAAAATTCAATGCGTCTCATATCCGGAACCACATTAACCTTACTTAAGGTAAATAAACTGGTTTTCTATCTCAACATCTGCCTCGCTGCGACAATAATGTACTACAGTTTCTCATTATAATGAGAATAGTTACATTCTACGAAATAAATGTCCACATTTAATCAACTACACCAAGACACTTATACAAGGCGACACCGAGAACGATAGTGATTAACATTCTTCATGCCATTGTATTCGTTATAACGATGTAATAAACACGATAATGCCGTGCTATTTTGTCCTATAAATGATTTCGACTTCCTACCTCATACTTCATAGAAAACTGGTTCCGCTACCCGCCTCATGTTGCCGAATTAATAACTAGCAAAGCAGCTTATTGGACTTACTACAAATCAAGATCAAGCCTATAGACACAATATCGTGTTATAATATTGTCTCGCTTTCTCCTGTTGATTCTGAGTAAGACAAATAGAGACTTATCATGCCAATTACTAAATTAAATGGCGCTAATTAAAACGAAAATTACCTTCATCATTCTTGTCATTTTTATTTTCTTGGTTGACACGCTCATATTTATAGTTTTATAAATATAAAAAGTGCATACAAACGCAAGGTATGAATTTATGAAATGAATGGAATGTAAGTAAATTTAATTTCTTGTGTCGTTTAGCCTTCACGTAATAACAGTAGCGTAATGCAGCCGACATAAAAAATAAATAGCGTGGCAAGGAGAAAAAAAGAGAATAAATCTCTCCAGTAAATTGTCTCCGCTAACAAGACGTTAGAGCGGTTATGTGGTGAGCAGAGATAATGTTCGGTGACCGCAAGATGTTAGTTCCACACCCACTAAACAAGCTACACCGCACTCGAACCGAACTCCAACGAATTATTCTATCTGTCATAACCGTTTACGGTATTATGCTCTGAATTACAATGGCATAAGAATTTTTATCGTATACACATTGCCAGCTAAACTCATACATTTGTTGCGTTCTCCGTAAGATTAATAAGGGATGCAGGTAATTTACTGGTAATTGCTAGTGTGAAACCTTTGGTAATTTCTATAAATGTGATTCTGTATTTCTGTGTTGTGGATGCAAGTCCCTATATTTTAGTTAGGGCTGCCTCTAATGTGATTTGTGCAATGTTCATTAATAAAGAATTGCATTACGCCCCCAAGCACGGTTTACTGTTATTCGTTTATCCGTACATGACAGTATGGGGAAGGAGCGTAATCAAAATTTAAGTGTTATGGTCGAAGGTATAGGTACTGTAAAAGACTACTCACTGTTAGCAAAAGTACGTACTGAAATACTTAAAGCACTTTACAAAACTGTTAACCACCTTGTACCAAAAGCAAAACAGTGGCCTAATATTTGAAACACCAGTAAAACACGGTCAACACCACAGGCCTAACATCAGTTATCTATAATTACAGGAGGGATGATGTTATTGAAACATTGCTGTGTGTCCATTTTATTAATGTACATAACGGTCGTCTCCTCAATTAATTGAATAATTGGATTAAACTTATTTAAGACAACACATGACACTGCAATTTTTGCCATTAAAGATTCGTGTTCTTGCAGTTACTATACTAAAATTTTATGGTTGATATCATCAACAATCATACTCTAATAAATTGTTTTTTCTTTGTTTACTCTGTAAATACTCGCAGTGAACATGTGCAGGTCGACACAATTTGCGTCAGGCAAGCCGACTGACTCGCAATTACAGCATCTCCGTCCAATAAAAATCAATTTTAGATGTCGCTTTGCTCGTATGTATAAAAAAGTATATGGTTTTTCATCGTTAAAAGTTTGTTTTGTTCTATACCAATAGCACCGACCACACAGCCACTAGACTCCTAATGTTTGATTTTCCGTATGGAGAACATTCAGACCACTAGCTGAGGTAAGACGAGCGGGGGGATTGGTTAATTCAACGCTGTGATTGGGTAATTCAAGGCCACACGAAACGTTGGAAAGAAATAGATTAATTTAAGCAACGGGAAAGAATGAGACGGCACAAATTTATATCGGTACCATAATACTGATGTGTTTGAAACCATTCGCCTGTTATTAGGAGTCTAGTGGCTGTGTGGTTGGTGACCAATAGTGACAAGAGTACAGAATTATTTAAATAACGTTTACATTCACGGAGCCTGAAACTTAAAATAAACGTGACAGTAACAGAAATAATGTCATACGAAGGTGTCATACGAACGATGGATACGAGCAGCCATCCGTTTAGGTAAATATCCTAAATATTAGTTCTAAAACATACCTTTAACCGCCAATGATTTGATTTTTATACTTTATCGCCAATAAAAACTTGGAGATTTATATTACAAAACGTTTATTTTACTATATCTTCAAAACGGGCCGATTTCATCCAAAAAATCACCCCCTATAATAAACCACAAAACCAAATACAATACCTTAAATTCAAATACAGTATAATTTTTTCGTATAAGTATTTTGTCAATACACTTACATTTTCTGAGCCTATCATTGTTTTGCTAAGATGCTTTATATATGTATGTATATTCTCCTTCCCCTCTCCTGATCCTCACTTCTTGCTTTTTGGGTCATAGCAGGAACTTCCTGTCTTCAATTTGTAACTCTAGCATCGGTAGTTTCAGGCCTTTCTCTCTTCTCCCTTCTCCCTTCCTTCACACAAAAAGGCCTACCTCTTTGTAATACTTAAGTAAACGTACGTAGATAGTTTTTTTGTATGTGTGTAAATGTATGTACATAGTGTAAACATTTGCGTCGGACAGGTGCAGTCCGACTTAATTTTGCGTCAGTGTGAGCGACTGCACCGCAATTACTACGTCTCCACTCAGAAAAATTCAATTTCCAATGTTGGTTTTAAGCCCTATAATTATCGATAGGTTGGCCTTACTCGTAATGTTAGCGTGTACTCGAAATTAAACATGTAAATTTCGACTCCAAACTTATTGTTTTTACTCTCTTATTGATTAAAGTCGGTACGCTAACATGCGTAATTATAGCGTACTGTGATTATACGGATGAAGTAAATGGAAGCAAAAAGTGCTTTTTCAATTTCAATCAAGCAAGTAATGTAAAATGTAAAAAAGGATCGTGGATAAGGATCAGTCATCAGATAAATTAAATAAGATCTCAAGATAGTCACGTGAATCTCAGTATTACACTCATGGATTATTATTAAAAAGGTTATTCGTAGCTGTTTTCATTGCAATTTTCGATTTCGCAATGACTAGACTTTTAAAATTGTTTTAATGAAATAAACTGGGGTTAGTAACTTATATTGTGTTGTATGTATTATACGCAAACTGAAAATATGTGATTACCGTTTGTTAAGGTTATCGATGATTATTTAGATACTATATTTGTGTTAATAATAATGTGGCTAAAACATAATTTGAAATAATAATATAATTATAACTTTAACATGCCTTTTTTCTATGGACAATAATTGCATTTCAAATATAAACACAAAATAATATAAAAAAAACCTCTTACGTATCTCTTTGCACGCAATTATCTAAAAACCTATTTCACAGATTTTCATGTGATTTTAGGATTACCTAAAATCAGAGTACAGAGTGACTCACAAATCAGTTTTAGACATATCGAGTAGTAGAAACATAAAAAATATATAAAATGCCTAAATAAAGGTATTTATGTTATGGTACCCAGTTTCAGATAATCTAAGAGACATTATTGGATTAGAGACACTATCCTAACATTATTGGGTCACCTAGTTTTAAATATCCACTTTTGACGTAAAACGAACCTCTCTCTCTATCTCTGTCTCTAAGACCTCTCTCTGTAAGAGTTCCTAATACACGATTCTAAGTCGGTGATGTTTATTAGACACAGTTGGATAGACAGATGGCGTGTTTAAATTAAATGAACAAGGGAATGCCTAGTGTCTGCACCCAAATCACTGCTGACTTGAACCATCGGATTCAGCAATGAGCGGGGCAGTAGGTAATTTTCGAAACGGTTCTAGCTTCAAAGTGAATCTGTAAAGCGTCTTCAGTTGAACGTCGGTATGTGCTCTTGAGATTCGGGCATGAGATGAGTTTGGATCCCCGTACAAAGGGAATATTGTTTGCTAGATTAGAAAGGCATATGCAATACCGGTACAGTCTAACGATGGTCTTTGTTCTGTTATCATGTATGCAAAATGTTAATGCGGCAAAGGTATTGAGGAATTTTAATTATTTTTAGTGACTAACAATAGATAAATATGCGCCTCTAACTTGATAACTAGTAACCAACCCGTTACGCTTCGGGAAAACAATGTCTTAAATACCTACTATCGAAAAAATATTTATACGGGAGTCATATATTTTTTTATGAACCGATTGACATAAAACAAAAAGATGAAGATGAAAAACCTTAGTTCCTCTGATTGTGGGGAAGACTCTTGCCCAATTAGTAATAAGTAATGTTGCACCTAACTCTAGAGGAGGCCTTTGCGGAAACGCAAAACTATCGCCGTACCAGTGTCAAATAATAATTTATGAACGAGCACAACGACTAGGTATTTTTATTTGGTAAAAAAGAATTAATTGTGTTAATTTTATTGTTTAAATAGTTATGGACAGCGAAAGTGTCAAATCGAGATTTATTAAATTAGTATTGCGTGTGAACGTGCAATATATTAACTCAACGATGCATAAAATTTTAAATGCAATCAATCGAGCAGCTGACGTGTATTATTTATTCATTATTCGATTAAATATCGAACGGAAAACAAAAACAATTTACGAGGGTTGGTCAATTGATTCGATTATGCATAAAATAAGGTAAAGTATTGGTTAGGTCATTGTTATTTGTTGAGTGTACAGTGAGTGTTATTTGTTATGTTAAGGGGGTTTGGATCACTCATAAAGAGACCTTTTTCGCACAAATTGTCGATCAATGTTTAGAAACTATGCTTCAAAGTTTTAATACCAAAAAAGTACTGCGTTAATCAAAAACACGATTAGTGGAACAATTCTAAATTTAATATTCAAGAAATATAAAGAGAACAGAATTCATGTAGGTGTAAAATTGACAAGTCACAAAACTCTGTGAGGCGCAGTTAGGAATGTTGGGATCATCATACCGGTGCTATCATAAAAGTGTCAAAGTCGTCGCAAACGAGAATTTACGACCAAATCGTGCAAATGAGCGCCCGATACCTTAAATCCTTGCAGTCCCCATGGTTGACAAGATTTTTGGTGATTCATTATCGCTTGGTCACTGCTTTTACTATTCAGGATTTGCAGCACACAACCCCTTTCTTGCTGGAGGAAGAATATACTTTTTATCAAAGCCAAAAACCGGCAGACGGTCTATATAATGGTAAAGTAAGTAAGGTAAGGTACGAGAAAGTGAGTAAGTAAGGTAACTTCAGCCTATTGGTGACACTGACAGTATCTGTTAAAATCCTCTTAGCATCCAATTAGGGAGATGAATTATGGAGTGCGTTTTGTGGGTGTTACCCAAAAATTATTATTATCTGGTTTATGAGCTTATTGCAATGTTAAACTACCGTCTTATAACACTAGATACCGTCCATTAACCCTCTCTTAAATGGTACGCAATACTCAGGTCGTTAAAAAGTAAATACGAGACGATTTATCAGCCTCTCTTCACATAATCCGTCAATTATTTTCTGTCACATAGTTATTATTAATTAGGATTAAAATTGATAAGTAACTAGATATTTTTTCTATCTTTTGTCGCATTTACACCAGTCATCGATACCAACAATCTTGACACATCATCAAAGGCTTTACCCAGTGTAGATCAATACATAAGCGTAATTGGCTTAAGCTGCAATTTTACGAATAGATAGACGAATAGATAGATACCGACGAATCATATTTTTTTCAAGGATTATCACACCAAATGCCAATTAAGTAAGCAGCTCTTTAACGAGTTTCGCTAGTTTTTGTTATAAAATATGCCTTGTTAAAATTTGGCATTGACAATTTTACGTTTTAATTCTGATAATAATTCAATAACACAAACACATATTTTTGAGCATTTTACTCCGTTGTTTAGATTTAGTCTAAAAAAATTGTAATAAAATTGTCAATATGTAATTGTGATATAAAATTTACGAGAAATGTGAAAGAAAAAACACATCCTACCTACTAAATTTAATTGCTTATGGTACGAATACTAACTAATATAGAATTAATAAGATTTGAAAGACAGACGATATTATCAGTTCTTATTTGAAACAAGTACCTACTGTGTTTTTTTATGTACGAATGTAGAAGATATGGCGACACGAAATTAAGCTGCGGGTGTACCACAATATCCTCTTAAGACCCTTTTATAACTCTCTCTCCTAAATTACTACCGAAACATATTTTTTTCCACTGTTAAAATACGGATGTTAGGTTCTCTTTGGATGTTCTCATTCCTTGAACTTTGATCACCTTTTACACTTTGACTACCTTTAACAGTTTTATAAGACCAGATTGAAGTCTTAAAGATAGTATATACAGATAAACGATTACCTTATCCGAAATTGGTATAAATTGTATGCAATTGGCTCACAGTCAACATGTGTAATCTTAATTTTTTTTACCATCACGTATTGAAATACTGGCGCAAAACAAACACGTGAACTGTAATATGTTCCCAGTCACTTATTATCGAATGATTGCGTCTTATTCTAAACTGATTGACGATAAACGATAAATAAAATTGAAAATTTCTAATTGAGCAAAGGTAATAAATGATATTTTGGTTTGTGAAGAGATGTTTAATTCTACGAGGAAATATAATAATTATCAGATCATACACGTAATGGTATTAGAGACAGTCTGTCTTTGGTTCCAAGTTTATTTTCTCATGAGGCACAAGAGTAATAAAAGTAGTCACTCTTTTGTGATCTCTGTAAGGTTTTCGATAACCAGCCTGAACCTGGTCTATGAAAAAATCTATATAATTATGAAAATTCTTAACAATTACATTCTTGTTAGTTATAAAAACTGTTTGACAACCCGTCTTTTGGAATTGTTTCTGGACTGAAAGTTCTTTTGATCCAAATTAACAGTTCAAATATTTTGGTATACGGCAGAATTTACACGTTTAAATTGCTACCTCTTATCAGTTTGATGACGTTGATTTTATTTATGGATCATAATGACCGTCGAAACATTGGACTTTGCTTTTTCCTCTCAATTTAATACAATAAAAGTACACATTTGAATATTTTTTCAATCTAACTTTCTCGCTTGACATGTTTTATGAATCACGAACACCGCTGTTATAACAAGTCACTTAAACAACGAGTTAACTGCCCAGAAGGCGCGGCTTTTTTCTATATTAATTTTTGATACAAGCCCAAATTTTTGTCCTAAAATTGAGTTGTTGAAAGGAAATTTACATTCCATTGTATTACCACATGTACATTTATTAGTATTAATTCTAGTTATACGAGTAATACTCGTGTAGATTAGTTTTACAACCATTGGGGATCAGGGTAGTCGACATAGCAAAACACACAACTTAGAAAATTTTAGATGTTGCCAATAGTACCTATATATTAGTTACTAGCACAGTTACTAATTTCAAATGAATTATGAAAAGCTCGTCTAACAACCTCATGTATTCACTGTTTAATACATTCAACAGATGTCTCAACACCCAGTAGCTTACAACGTTGTGCCTTTCTATCCGTCTTCGGTTACAAATTTACTCCGTGAAATATTGCTAGTTACGCGAGTTCCTTTTACCTAATGAATGTCTGCAACCGTCTCAATAACTCATCCATTTATCACTTGTGTGTACAACACCGGAGATATCGGGAAAGAAGCATCTTAATAATACCAGGATAGATCTTATCCCATAGAATTATCACATAAATCAACCGAGTCAATGATTAATACTGGTCGAGAGATGGGATAGCGTTGTCGTTATAACGGTTGAGTATAATTAAATCGAGCTTCCGTATACTGAGTCTGTGACCGGTCTAGTAATAGAGGACGCAACACACGACTCAGAAAATTAAGACCTTGGATCCAACGTAGCAATCTTGGGAACTTACGAATAGATTTGTGTAATTACTGCTATTTCATTTGCCTACGTAACTCATGTGCTAGCATGACGTGTTGCACCGAAAGGAATTTTGAATTGAGATAATACTGTATTCGAAACGAACAAATCAATACTTAACGCTAACTTTTTGAGGGTTTTTGATAAATATCCTTGTTGTTTTTTACAATAACTGTGAGTGTAAAACTTTTGTTAACATTGGGTACTTGTCTCGATAATTCCTCCTATAATTTGAATTCATTAAAACGGTTAGCAAACTGTTATACTATCAACTTAAAATTGGCCTTATGTTACATAAGTAACAAACTCTGAAATAATTTTATGTAATGTTACCATAAAATGTTTATTGAATGACATTTGCAACTCCACCGAGTTTATAAAACCAGCCTGAACTTCTTTACTCCAGCCAAACCTTAACAAAGGCGTATAAAAAATCACCCTCTCCAACCAGCCAGCTTTACGTCTATTTGGAGTATAATCTCAAATAATAAATAACCTTTGCGAATAAATACATGCACTCTCGCTAAGCGCGCTAGCACGGTGGTCCAGGACTGAGCAGTGAGCACGTTTGTTATATTCACGACGTTAATTTTAAAATTAGCATCTGTAAACAAATTGCTTTATCGCTCTCCCTACAAAAGATGTGTTAGGCAATGAAACAGTACAAATACGTGGTAATGAAACGTATACAAGATCAGTTTTTACTGCAATCAATAACTCACGATGCCTTGGCTTATGAGTTTAGATTGAATAATTAACAAATTAATTCATTTGTTATTCATTGAAATTGAAATAGGGGGTATAATCTTTTCAAGAGGTCAGACAAGTTTCTAAATTGGAAGCTAAAACTAAGATTTTCACCCATCTATCATTATTTGCTTATCTGAACGGCTATTATATCAAACATGTCATCAGTAAAATTGGTATCCTGTACATCTTTGTGCATAACGTCACAGCCTGATGACTTATAAACCCATCACTTTTAATTCATTGACATGGTGCCTTCTAGTTAAGCTATAACTTAGGTACATAGTTCATAAGTGATTATAGAAAGTATCATGAATTATTATTTTGTATTAATCAAGCATTTTCTATTTAAATTGTTATCGCGTCATTGTAATCAAAGTGTTAGTTCCATAAGACCACACAGGAATTAAATTGCATCTTATTTTGCATATTTTCTGCATAACTGACCAAGTCTTTTGTCAATATTGTCTTCTCCATCATTGAACAAATGACTACTGGCGACCGTATGTTGAAGTAGGTGTCTAGTGTTATTCTGTTTCACGAAGGCTTCTTATGAATACTTTATGTTAACCAGTGTAAGGTTCAATTTTGATTTAACAAAGCGCTATTGTAAAATGAAATAAGTATACGAAATGTAAATTAGTTCTGGCGTGCGCCGTCTTGTCGTGTTTTAATGTTCGCGCAAATTTCAATATCCTTATAAATGAAATGTCAGTCTAAAGCTAAAGGTTTATTGCGCGTCCCTTCAAAGGTCTTAATAAACGTCAAAATAAACAAAGCAATGGCGCAAAGAAAATGCATCTGTTGGCTACTCATGATGTCACAGGATTTAACTTTATTTTTAAATACAGGGCCATTTTAATAAGCTATTGATATTTTTATGTTGTTGAAGAAAATCTTACGAGTTAAATTTCATAATATTAGATCATTAAGATATACAAAGCATTTCCTGTATACATTAAATATAGGTACGAGTTATAAAACATCGGAATCAACACAGACCAATATGTATTTGTTGAATAAATGTCAGGTCTGTTTGAACTCGAATACCATCATTCAGTTGGCCATCTAAAACTCGAAGCACATTGAAACCAATAGTTAAGTGTTCTTTCCTAATTCACTGCAACATACGGTTAAGCCTGCTCCCGAAACACGGGTAAGCTTTTCGAAAATAGGTGAGCTAAAAACGAAACATGCCGAGTCTAATAACCCACGACACTGTTACCCATTTACATGAGATTCAGGTCCGTTGTCACAAGACGAGATTGCCTCGCCTCAACAAAGGTTTTTAATATCTGCACACACCCTGCGGCAGGAAAGGGCTATTTACATAAAAGCCACGTAGTTGTTTAAGAACAATCCGGTGTACATATTCGTGTGCCAACAACACGACCGGTACACGAATATTGTTATGCTAACTGGCTTCGTTAGTTTGTTCCTGGGAATTGTTTCGAGGGAAAAGAGTATGTACGTGCGCTCGGATTTATCCTGTGATCTTCCAACGCGAGTAATTTAGGCAAATTTTACGAATTCTTTCATTTTTTGATATTGGAAGTTTGTTGAAATGTAGTATTAGGGTTTTATTTTGGTTTTAATGATTTATCGCTAGCGTGATGTTGCGAGTCGTTATGTCCGAAAGGACTTAAATGGTCCTGATATCTAAACCACCTTAGTACAAGTCCGCTCTAACACAAATGAGTGGAAGAATTAGTAGCCGACAAATGAAAATGACCAAGGCCTAAGACAGTCAGATTGCATATCTCTATCTAAGTTGATGTCTAATGGAATAGGAAATGACTTGCTTGTGTGACTTTCGCCACCGTCAACTATATCCTCCTATTTGTGAATTATGTAGGATTGTTGTGTTTCAAATTTAAACTTATTCGATTGAATTACCTATGAATGAACATTTTAACACAAGAACACGAATAGGTATTATGAGTTTATACCTGATTGGCACTATCTGTTAATATTCTTAAATTCAGTTTATAATAAAGAAGTACATATTTTTATTTTTTATTTATTCTTTATAGAACCTTATAGTAGCATAAGCAATGGAACAAACGGATTAATCTAAGAGCTTTCACTGCCAGACAACCTTAAATTATTATTTTCAAAAGCGTCAAAATTTTGAAATCATTATTTTTAATCACCATAAACATGCACCTGACGATTTCCAACTCAATTCCCGCAAATGTGACAGTTCTGTTGACCCCTTCTGATTAGAAGCTTCGTGAGACGTCCGTAAATTGCTTCCGGGTGCATTGTGAGATATATAACAGCATGTGAATGTAGCCATACCTATGCAATATTATATATTAAATTCGCTTCGCTTCTCCTCTCTTTCGCTCATTAGGGATTTTGATATTTAACATTAACATAAAAATTGGAATATTTTTCATTGTCGCTCCTAATTCTCTAGTCTTATTATCTCATGGTTACCCATTTGGAAATACGCTCTTTCTTAATCCTGCAAGTGACGTCCTTAAACACGTAAAATATGAAAAACGGTTCATTCTTAAATAGGTTATGTGTGAATTAATAGAAATATGTGTGAATTAATAGAAATATGTGAGCTACTAATTTTCATAATAATAGATTCCGGACAATTCCCTCCAGTTTAAAAAATAAGTCATTCTGGTAATTGCAATGCATGAATCGATAAAATTACCAACAGTCGATGACATTTACGCCATGAAATCTAAAGACTTCGTTTATGAAGAATCTGACATTTAGAATAGGTTATTTAGACTGAAAGATATTAAAGTTCAGTAAGGTGACTCATTTAGCATATCGAGATGAGGTACAACGTACAACTTAATTAAGCCGTACTGTATCATAAATGCTAGAAAATGAACGTTAGTTTGCATTTAATTACGAAATGATAGTTAACGAGTGTATACTATGTATATATATTTAAACACGTAGTCTAATAGTTCAATTAAATTAGTTGCTCGAAATTAAAGAAAAAAGTTATAGTTAATGTTAATAGAATGGGAAAGATATACATTTTAGTATGTTTTCTTTTTCTTATTGAATTGTGGAATTGAACGACGAATAACTCGAAGGCGTGATTTTGACGTTTGATGGGCGAATCGTCCTTAAGCAAGATTGAAGACAGATACAATTCTATTAAACACCATTAATTGAAGACGATTTCTATCCAAGATTTAATGGGTGTGATCTCACCAATTTTTATAATATTAAGTAAGATTCTCCGTCAGTAAAATGTATACTTTAATAACAATATTTGAATTGAAATACTTTCCTGGTCTAAGTTGGCGTTAATAACTACGTTTAAACAAGATAGAAAGAAGAAGATGATGAAATGACGAAAACTATCTTTTAATGAACCCTCGACTACAATTTATTTATTACGAGAAGCCAGTATTAACCATAACCATTCATATTAATTAATGCGATAAATTAACATCAACAAGCACAGTTAACACTTCTAAGTCACTCACTTCAAGTTTCTGTTTTAATCAGGCTTAATGTAGTGCCAGTTAAT
This sequence comes from Ochlodes sylvanus, assembly GCA_905404295.2. Lineage (NCBI taxonomy): Eukaryota > Metazoa > Arthropoda > Insecta > Lepidoptera > Hesperiidae > Ochlodes > Ochlodes sylvanus. The sequence continues at coordinate 8,963,238 of FR990135.1, forward strand.
TAGACTTAATCTCCCTTTATCTCGATAAATGCCTCTACCAAGGTGCTCGTACTTTTCTGTTTAGTAAATATGTTTGTAGATGAGAGGTTCAACAAAGATAAGACTACTTAAGTACATTGTAGTTTATATAGTGTCGGTAAATATAGTTATTTAATTATGTTATTATTATGATATTGTTGTTGTGTTATACATTGTTATAGGAGTAGTGTATTTCTGCTTGGAAAAATTACTTTTATGATAAAATAATAGTTATTAATAGCAGGCATCCTGTATAAATAATAATAAATAAATAAAACTACACACTCATAGCCCCACACTAGGATTCCCTGTGTCGTGGGTGCCATGGACAACACACAAGACAAATTTCCGACTGGCCAGGAATCGAACCCTTGGAAAGGCGATCCGGCATGTTAACCATTGCGCCATACGCCATGTATCTTGTATACAAGATACATACATTATTATATAGAAGGATATAGATAATATCCTTCTATTCAGACATAAACGAATATCGTTATCAGTATGCTGTCGTTTGGAAATACTCGTGGTACCCGGGCTGGTTATCGCACGATATTTTTCGCCACCCGCACCGATACTACCGCGTTTATCCGAACAGACCTTAAAGCGATCTTGACCGAACCCAGGTTTGATTCCTGGATGGGGCAGACAATGATGTGACAGATACATTTTTGTGAAGATCAACTAGGTATGTTAAAGCAACTCGCAACACAGTATCCTATCCAGAGTGTGTAAGCGATTATCTTATTTTATAGGCTTATGCAATCTACCAACAAAGTACCAACGTATAGGTTTGAAACTATAATTTAAATAACTCCTACATCGTTGTTACTGTATGCATAATTTTATTAAAAGAACATCTCGTTCTTTTAATAAAATTTTATTATTTCTATTCTATTCCTTTCGCATTACATATTGAAAAGCAAACAAATACCTGTAAAATGTACACATAAACTTAAGAAGGAAGTTGATTTAACTAAACGAAACGTTCACGCGTCGTTCAAATTGTTTTTTAAATTTGAATTACAATTTTTAATTGTGTAAAGGAATGAAATCGCACGCAGCTTACCCGACAGCGGTTAAATAAATTTGAATAATGCAGCACGTACTGCCTTATTGCTTATCTTCAGAATTTGATTGTTCTACTTAAACTACTTAAGTTTGTAAGATTTTATCAAAAATATATTTAAATAGATTTATCTTATTTACGTGGTATAAGATTTGGATTTGCTTATTTCTTCTAAGTCGATGTTTTTTGGTTTATAGTAACTAAAATGGCTGTTAAATTATCTTTCATTGTAAAAATATCTTTATTCTTTAAGTTGTGTATGTAGATATATGTATGTATGAGATCGCTCACCACAATTACTCACTAAAATTTTGCTGTCTTTTGGGTAGAATTAATAATTAATAATTAATTTATAATTGTATAGTATGGGCGACTGTTATTGATTCTAATTTAATTAGCATATTATCCGTTTTCCGTAATAAGCCCGTAAAGCCATTCATAACAGTTGTGATTATTTTTAGTTGGTTATACTTAAGTACTTGTCAGAGGATTTTTTAGTCAAATAAAGATATCCAACACTTGGGTTTATGACATTTGAGCAGGCGGACCAGACAATGTCTACCAAGGAAATCAGTAGGTACCAATAAAGACATTACCGATATTATTCGATATAGTATCGAAACCAAAGCACATAAAAATATTTTACAGATAAAATCTTGTGACTTCAGGAAGGTATGATCGGACGACATAATCGTGTTCGTTATTGAGCATGGTCCACAAAGAGGAGAAGAGATGTCCTTCGATGAGTCGAACACTTATCCTAGATCGTATGCACATAATAATGCTTATAGTTACTAAAAAGGGAAGACTCGTAAGTTGATTTTTACGCCGATATAAAAGTTGCATAAATCACGAGACCAGCAAAGTAACTTTGCATGTTTTCAGCACGTGACTATTTTTTGGGGAGTGCGATATTGAAGTGTACGTAGTGGATATTTTTGTATTTTTCAATATTCATTAATACATACTTATATAAATTATGATTTCAAAAGCAGAATTTAAGAAGTAGAAGAACCTGAGTTAGAAACAAAAATAAGAAACTGACAAAAATTACTGAGAGATAGGTGATGCATCTTCAAAATTTTTGTAGAAGTTAAATATTTTGTACAGAAGTTCTTACAGTTACAAGGTTAGTCTTTACAGTTACAAGGGCAAAAGGGCAGAATCTACTACGATCTAGCATCTACCAACACCTACTTAGAGGGTTTCTAATACAAGTATAATATTAGCAGGAAGCTTGTACATTTATCTACTAATAGGAGATTATTTAAGTTGTCAATTTGTTATAATTTACAACTAAAATATGGTGCTATAAAAATGATTTATACCAAGTTTTTCATTGTGAAATTAGTGTATGTCTTCAACTATGTTTTAGCTTCAATGTGTGTAAGTAATAGTTACAATTGACAATTCATACTAAAAGCAAAAAGATAATTTTCCTTTTTAAACAGAAACAGAACTTACAGTGCAAATTTTTAAAAGAGAGATACATGAAGCTGTTACTTAATGGCTATTTTAAAATTGATTTAACACTCATTCCAAGAACTATTAATGTTGAATTAACCTGATTCCCCAGGAATCCTTTATACTATTTTTGCTAATTGCACGTGTGGTTATTTATTTGAATGATGGATTCACTATTATAAAACCACTTCTGACTAATAAGGTCTATCTGCCTGATTACTTTTTAATTCCTCGTATTAGGTGCGTGATAATGTTCGAGTGGATATATTTAGATTATATTTGCACAAAGCAAAGGTACAAAGAATGCCTTAAATTGAATAGGAGCTTCTTTCAACCGTGACACAATATCATTATGAGCCTTTCTTCCTTATGATTAACTTCTTTTACTGAGTGCCTTGCCCTTGCACACAAAAGGTGTTTTGAAACGCACGCCTTGAAACGTGCGCTTTAAAAAGCGCACTTTGATAACGCGCACTTCACTAAGTAAGAATTCCTAATTACCCGTACAGATGATAAAATAAGGTTGCATCTGTACGTGAACCCACGACATGAACTTAGTTCATAAAATACGCGTTAGCAAAGCGCGCGTTTGAAAGTGTGTGTAAGGCACATCGAATCATTCGCATCTGTTAGCAAGGAGTGACAATCTATGCATTGGGGACGAAGTAAACGAAGCCTTTGTCTAGCGTTGAACTGACAATTATAACGACGATGATAATATCTTCTTGTACGTTTTAGCAATTACAGTTTGAACTAAATTTGTTATTACAGTCCTTTAATGCAACGAGCTTTAATCAATCGGCAACTATGCTCTCCTTCTCAGAGGTCTAATAATATAGTCTAAAGAAAGCGTTATTGATATAAGGATTTTTAGATACAATAGTGCTGTGCTGATTGATTACGATTTGCGACGATTACTAATTGATTGCGGAGAAACAATTGCAATTCAAAAATAACTGTCAAAACGTGCGATTGAGAGATATTAAATTAAGAGATATTTCCACAACAACGTAAAATCACACGTTTGTCTTGAGCATTACAGGAATTTTTAAAGTAGGTACCAAGACTATGCAATTTGAATGCTCTTAAAGGCAAAATCTTCCCTGTATAATCTCATCAGTTCGAAATTAACCCTTCAGAATCGCTCAACAAAATTATCGTGACTCTTTCATCACAGCATCGAACTGTTCATTACATTTGGCGCGTGTGCCGATTTATAACCTCAATTAGTCAGTGACGCGTGCTTACTCCGACGACAACTGACAAATCGACAAAACTGGCAACCGTTGCACGTGGGTGGTGGCACTACAATACCACAATAAGACTAAACATCTCCTCTCCGACCAACCTAACCCTTATTCCAAGTCCAAAGAGTTGATCAACTCCACTTGAAATCGTTTTGCTGTTGTACCATAATATAGCTGTCACGATGAGCGATTTGTACAACGTCTTGTAGCTGGAAGCGCTAACCAGTGCTAAGCGAACATGAAGTGATGCGTCAGGCAAATTAATTGCAAGGTAACAAATCTAGAAATACATGTATCTCATTATAATAGCTGATGACCAACCAATTTCACATTATCATGGTTTGTAGATATTTGCCACGAATTCACGTAAAAATATCCTAATTTTCTATACTTAGGTAATTACTATATTTATAATCTTAAGAGTATAGGTAGTCCTAATTAAGATAGACTTCCGTCTCAAATTAAACTCAACAATAAAATTTAACAAATAGTTACTTATGATAAATGATGAAGCAAAATTATAACTGAATGAATACGACTTTAACATTATTTGGTTCACAAAATTGGTTTTGCATGCAATCAAACGACTAATTTACATAATTACCGACTATAACCACAGTGTAATTGGTTTTCTATTGGTGTCGATTTGTTAGTACTATTTAATGATTACGCTACTGCCCATAATGTAAAAGGTAAGTTTAATCTAAGGCACGTTCGTGATTTATATCTTACGTTAAAGAACTATTAGTAAGATCCGAGCGGCCGATATGTTTGTGTTACTCTTTGTCGGTTTTATACAAATGCGCAGAAACTACTCATTCTGCGCCCTGCTATTAAATAGATGTGAGTGCACAGATAGAAATGTTATCATGGTACTAATATAATTACATGTAATTGTATTTAACTACCTATCAACGTCAGAATTAATCAGCGATATTTTTTATTGCAAACGTGTATGATATTCCCATTAGTTTTTAGAATTTCCTGTTTTGTGTAGGGTAAAAATGTTTGGAGAGCAGTATTTTTGCAGCCAAAAAGTGCATAGGCTTAACGGCTTCCGCGGAAAGGCAACAAAGGCCGATTTTAAATCCAGTACGCGGATTATCAAAAGCTTAAGTCAAAGGCTAAGTGATAAACGGTAACTATAAAATAGGTAGTTATTAAAAATTTGGTGGTTGCTTTTTCTAACACGTAGATACTGATACTTGTAGTTTGTATTATAATTTTCCATTTTCTTTCATTATTTACATAAGTATTAAAACTAAGCTCAAAGATTATAATTTTCCACCATAATTTTCATTGAATTTCAATGAAGAATTCCACTTCATTTACATAGAAATATTATATTATTTCGTTTAGTTAATTATGTAGGAATTACAATTAAAGCACTTTTATATTATATTTTGTAGTATGTTTTATATTTTGTAGTACCCATGTACATTTATATTACGCACTTTCATGCTAATAGGTACTAAAGAATCACGCTGAACCGATTAAAATTTTTGGTTCAGTTGGTTTGGTTTGGAGATAGTTTGAGACACTAGAAAGGACATTATATACCTATACAGAAATGTTATATCATCATGACAAATTTCATAGTATTTTGCCGTTTGACGACTTCCACGTGGACGAAGCCGCGGGAATAATATAATGACTGCGAAGTTTTAGCTTTCAGCATCAAGTTGACCTTTGAGTCTATTCAACAAATTGAAGGTAGAGCAAGTAAGTAAGCAGTAAAGTGCACTTATCTCAAAAACAAGAGTGACACAACTGATGCGGCCGTTTGAGATCCAAGTCAATGGTGGATTATTTAAGAGCCAGCCTGCAGCGCGTCACGAAACGATAGATGACCGAGCCTGTGTGGGCCAGCAATTTAAAATTTAATCACACGCTGCGTAGGGCTAGCACCGCGGATGCTAGTGTTTTTGCACACGCTCTGATTAAAAGCATGGAATCAAAGTATCCGGTAGATAAGTTACATAATACATAGTCTGTTTAATCCAGGTTGTTTTTAACTTAAATGAGAGAAGAAATGGTAATGTACTAACGTCTTAAGTTTGTTTACACATTATAAATTATATTATTATTGTTACAAAATTGAAAGTGTGATTTATCGTTAGGTTAATTTTAGTAATGATAAGAATGGTTAGACAGATTGCAATGTAAGTTTACAGATAAGTCGGCTATGTTACCGGATGGAACCAAAAAAAGTTTATCAAATATAATATCAAATTCACAACTTTCTTTAAAGGGGAATTGTAGGTGTGTGTATTTTAATAGGTGTGTGATCTGAGAAAGGTTATTTTCTAGAGGAAAGGTAGATACATACATTCGGTTTGCGAATACTTTGTGGATGAACGTAGATTAAAAATACTTGGATGCAAAGGCTTCCGCAAAAAGCCAACAGAATTTTCCAAAACCTCCGATATGCAGCGCTACTCTTTGTTATGAAATAATAACCACAAAATTCAGTTAGAACTTGTTTGAAAAATGCAGTTTTTGAACGTGAAAAATATTAAGAATAACACGAAAAAAAATTGCCTTTCTTTTAAAGGAAGCAAGAAGATAAAATGCACGTTGAGTAGGTACCCACATATAGTCATGTACAGATTGTGATGGTCTAATGATTCAACGTTGATCAACCACGCGCAATTCTTAGGTACAAATCCTGCACGCACCTTTAATTTCCAAAATAATGTGCGTAAGTATTAGAAAGTAATAAATTATGTACTCACTCCCAACATTCTACATAACATTCTACATAATTCCTCTATTCTATTTTATTATTTTTCGTGCCTACTAATACATTTATTAGTAGGCCGAAAAATAATAAAATAGAATAGAGAATACTTACTGAATAGTGCAATGATGATGTTAAATCGAACACGTGGAAAGTATATTTTACTGAAAAAGGTAACTCATGCATGCATTCATATGAATTTTAATTAATAAGTCGTGCTCCAGTGCATAATGTCGAAGCTCAATAATTTTATCTTGCAAATTTTATTAAACATTGTTGTTAAAGGGCATTGAAATTAACGAACAAAATATTACATCGGGTAACGGGTAGCGTCAGCGAACGATTGTGCTTTTAAAATGAAATACATAATTATATTAAATACATATTTTTCGTAATGCTTAGTTATTATTTATTAAACTTTAGATTTTAAATATTACATCCAGGGATAATAAACGGTGCAATTAAGTATTTACTTGATTTTGTTACCTTGTTTTTGTTGTTGTTTTAGCTTAATTAAGTTTAGGTAGGTACATAATTAAAATTTAACTATTAGAATAAATTGTTTTAAGGCATTGTTATTATTTAATATTTTAAGTTAGGTACTGACCTTGTGCACATGATCTGTACCCATTAATTAATTATTATCCGTGCTTCAACCATTCGCCCAACTCTCTATATTTTGTGGCATCTCTACTTAAAAAGAATAACTATTACTAATATATATAATTATATAATTATTACGAACAACTATTAAAAATATCCAATAGCTATAGCTTTGAGCAATGCATATCAAATATTTTACAGTTGTCACGTTTAAACATTAATTTTGTATCTAATTAAGCTGGAATATCAAGGAAGCACAGAATAGTAAATGGAATTAAATACGCCGCGGCACTTAAGGCTTATTTATATGCCAACCATACAGGCACGTTTTCCACTAGTTAGTTATTACGTCTCATTATCCTCAAATAAACCGAAAGGAGCGAACATAAGTTAATTTGATCGGAGTAGAGATTACGTCGGCTTGCCAACGCCACTTAAAAACTGATTCGTTGAATTACTTATTTACTTAACGATTATACTCGAACAATTTTCTAGATCGCCCGTAAACGGACACTCGATAATCGTTAGGCAACTTCCATTTTGTATTCAAGGGATGCCAGCCCAATGATGTACTTACCCACTATTTAGATAGAGGGTTTTAATTAAAACACGGGTAATGAAATTGCTTTGAAATTGCACAGAAAGCACTTATCTACTCGTATCAGGGAAACATGAAAAACAAGTTGGACTACGCTGTAATCCCATATCAGGGACGTATTAATTTGACCTTAAGCGAGTTATTATTTGACGGATGAGAGATTACATTCACATAAAGTTTTAACTGCTCACGTTATACTCGTACTATTATTATGAGAAAATAACGTTCCATAGAGTCACTACCTCACACTCAGCAGAACCAACAAATGAAATACACTTTTTCTTAGATTTAAAAGACGACAAACGAGCAGACAACTTGATGGTAAGTGGTCAACATCGCCCATTACTATCACCAAAGGCACCACCGATGCGTTGCTAGCCAAGAGAAAGAAGAGAAATGAAAGAAAAAACTGGTTCTCTAGCCCACAGCTGGATCACGGAAAATCATTTGGCAGCTGACTCAATCAAGATAGTGGTAGCTAACCAGGCTACAACCTTACTACCCACAGGCTCGGTTCTATTACATGTAGCGCCCGGGTGCGATCAATGCCTTGGTGCCCTTTTGTATCAAAATACGCGGTCGAAATGGAATACGTACCTACTTACCAGACGCGTTCGGCGCCCCCTAACAACCACAACCATGCGCTTAAAAATAACGTTCCCATACAAAACGGCTGGATTCTATTGAATAATTGCAAATTACTCACCTTCATGTTTCGGTACTGAAGCTCCTTTGCTTTCATACCATAATTATTAAAACAGATAAACGAATGAGATACGTCATAGTCATTTCTCTTACCGTAACTATTACGATATAATTATATTAAGATCGCATAATATACAATTACTACATATTTATAGTGCTAGTAGATGACGGTTATCCAGTTAAGTTAGTAGCAAATGTGGAAGTATCCTTACTTTATGTCTCTCTCCATAATTATAATCTCTGGTAGTGAAGCAAGTCGTTGAAAGGTTTGTTTAAATTAGATTACTAATCTCGTTAGAAGAACAATATTTACATTTTTATCTCATATCGTTAAAAGAATTATCTTAATTAAGTGGTTTAATATGCGACAGATTATATCTCCTTTGATCTTTTATGGAAGCTTTGTAAAATAAATGTTGTCATAGAATACAGAATTTGGAGACTCAAAACATGTGAAAGTTCACAAACAGTTTATTTTGTGTAAAAGTGCTAGCAGCGCATGAACTGATCGGTGGATGATCTAATTCAAATATCGGTATTTGTAAATCATTAACTGTGCTTAATGGAAATTAATATACTTATTTCAAGCAGTTTTCAGGATGATGGTTACTTAAGAAACTGACAAGTATTAGCTCGGGGCCCCACAAATTCATAATCCAACCCTGTACGCAATAGACGCATTGGATGCCTTCTATTGTCTATAGTGGTCATCAACAATCGCCAAGCTTGCGGTACCCTAGCGGTGTGTGAAAAAATAATTTCAAGAACTGCCTGGTGTCCTTATAATGATTTTATACATTGGAGAAAGTCATTATAATTTTTATTACTCACATAACTAAAAACTAATTAAGATACGTGCAGGATTCGGCTGACACTGCTGCTATTAGAATATCGTGCTCAGTTTTCACAATTCCAAAATTGTGAGATTTATGAGTGATTCCACGAAACGACACCTTTGAAAGGTCCCGCACAAATGTTGAGATAAACATTAAACTGATTCTAAGTAGCTTAAGTTCAGTTACTTAACGACTAGTTAGATGCTTATCCAGTACCCAATTAATGAGGTTACCTAGGTTAGCCCTGACATTGTGATAAATTGATTTCATTGCTCGAGTGCCCCATAGATAAACGACGCATGAGAGTCATTTATTTAAGTAGTGCCTTTAAAGCATACGTAGATAAATATTTTAATCTTAACTGCTATTACATAAAGCTGGATTCAATTTCATGCTTAAATATGGTAATCAATAAATAATTTATAATCTAAAAACAAAATAAAAATTATCGCTGTATTTAAAGAATCTACGTGTACTACCGATACGTAACAAAGAAACGGATCTTTACTCAAATAACTATTTAAATATATAAATTTTAATGCTGATTATTTAAAAGTCATAAAAGTTAAATGTAAAAAAGTTGCTTAAGATATTCGTGGTTAGGTACATTTACCACTTGCGAATAAACGATTCAGAAGCTGATATGCTGCTGCGGTAAGTGTGACAAATTATAAAAAGTTAATACAATATTTGTGGTATAAAAACCTTATGATTCAATCAATATGTGCCGACTCCCATGGTGGTTAAACGTTATTGAAGTTTATTTATCTGAAATACTTACTATAATCCATATTAATCATTTTAAAATATAATAAATCTTTATGACCATAATAATATGACAAAAAACGTTTAATACTCAATTAATATGGATTGAGTATGTAACCATGCCTTAGTACATAATATTAAATTTATTTAGAGTACTTAATATCAGTATGATGAAGGAATTTACTTTTTATTTAAATTCATTTTAAGATCAATATAATTGCAATTAATGCAAAATAAAAACTAATTAATCTATCTCTGATTTATGGTACAGCTATATAATTAATAAGGTTATAATAAATAATTTATCGAAATCGCAACCAGATCTACTAGAAGCGGCGCGCGGGTGCAGTTCGCTTATCTTTATAAAATTTATGTTCATTGTCATAGATTAGAAAGAGAACAGAAGATCTAAATCTTTAGATGGACGCTAGGTGCCTATTCGCGAACTCTGTTCCAATTCTTGCCAGAAAAATTAAGTCACGTTTATTACAACTACGCCCTTTTTACAACCAAGGGGGTCAATTATTATATTCTATAAATTTACACGTTTATGGTCATGATAACGAGCAAAAGCATGGTTTTTTTTCTGTAGACCCCACTAACAGAAGAGTCATCTCTTGGGAATCTACATAATAACCGTAACACTTGCTTTTAGCAACCATGGACACATTTCCGGCAAATAAAGAATCAGGGCCTCTACTTTTTACAAAAAACATTAATTTAGTAATAAAAGTCTTAGCCAAATGTTATAATAGAGTTAAGGCTATACAATATCTTGGTGGCGTATAGTATGGCGCGCACCTTCTGTTGATGTTAACTTATCAATACAAAATTTATGTCCGATGCTGTCCAGTGCGACTTTTATTTTATGGCTTTGCTAATTAGTCTAGATAAGGTTTCACAGAAATAGTTCGAATTTAAATGGTTATTTGATACCAAACATCGAACACAAATAGAAGGTCGTAAATAAAATTGCTATAAATTTTTAATAGTGTTTTATATCAAATTTTTATAGTTTTATTGTTGTGTTATTCAATCTTATCAATCTTTAGAATAACAAAACAGAGATGAATAATTGTCTAAAAATTTGAATGGATGATGTTTTTTATTTATTTCAAAGAATTAACCTGAAATATTAGTAATATCAATAAGAAAAACGGCGACTACTCGTATTAGCATTGGCTGATTAGTTTTATTTATTTATTTATTTAATCCTATAGAAAACCCCTTGATATAATTTTTCAAAGGCCGTGTATATCCATAATTAATTGTTAGCTGATTAGTTAACCGCTGCTGAATCTGTTCTTTCTCTTCACTCAGAAAGGAAATTATTTACCACCAAGCGGATTCAGTGTGACATGAACTAATTAATGGTCAACCTAAGTGAGGAAGTTTTTATGCCGCCGGGAGACTTTTGCCGTGGTTTAAGGCTCTCAAATAATGTATCAAATGATAATAATCAAAGCCAATAAAAATTCGAACAAGGTGAAGATAATTTTCATCGATCAACTCATAGTTTTATTTCCTATCGATTCGATTTCAATCCAAAACCAAAACACAAACCATTCAATAAAAAAATTTAGTACCTAATTAAATTATTGTGACATAAATTCACCCAAGTAACCTTTTCTAGGTCTATTGGATCTTTTGTCTCAATATTTATTTGTTGTGAGAATGATAAAGACAGATGTCACTGGGCCATTACGGGTCGATGGACGTAACAAAGATTGATGATGCGCTCTCGATTTATTTCAATTCGTCGAAAACGCGTCGACCTTATCCCACCGAGCATCTGAAACCCTGTTGACACAATTCTGTGGCATGAGATCATTTGTTTTTTAAATTGCGGCATAGATCGACTTGAAAGTACTATTTGGATACCCGATTATCAGCAATCTCCTATATAAAATGAGGATATAATAGTATACTTACTCGCGGCTACAGAATCAAGCGAAGAGGCATTTTGTATGCTTAGCTTAATAAATTTTAATAGAAATCTTGTCCAAGAATATTTCAAATCTTGACCAATTGATGGCAATAGTAAATGTTATCCTAATTATATACATATTTAGATTCTGCAGGCAATAGAAATATAAATTAGAACAAAAAATATTAACTAAATCTACATTTCACGTTCGTGAAACGGAGGGTAACTAGTGTCAAATAAAACAGCCAAGTCCATTAGTCACTCTGGTGTGACCACGTATCATCCACGGTCCTATAGCTATAGGGAGGAGAGCTTCAGCGCCCACTACTGTGCACGGGTCTCTCTCTCGTGCCTGAACAGGCCTAGAGCATACTCCACCGCGGAACTCCGGTGCAGATTTAGTACGGGTTAGTGGTTGTCCACTAATCTGTACTAAATTTTCCGACACTTAAGTTGTCCCAAATGTCGGAAAATGTTACGCCGCTCGATATAACAAATGATTGCTACCTAACAATTACGACTAAGACCAACGGCTTTACGTACCTACCTTCTGAAGCTTGGAAGCTTTCAAGAAATTTTGCCACTAGCGGTCACCCAAACCAATAAGTTGTAAACAAGTTAAATAGCGTTTTTAGCGATACAAATTTAAAGGTAGGTTCCAGCAAGTGACACTCATTAGGCATTTCATTACAGTCGTTAGGGGAATGCACCTATGATCGACTATAATGATTGAATATAAATGCTTTCAAAACAGAATTGTTCAGTTAAAAACGAATTTTATAGAAACATTATACTTGACTTTGGTTTGTACAATTGCGATTTTTTTGTTTGTTTGAAGTCTTAAGTACCCACTTAAGTTCTTACTTTCAAAGTAGGTATACCTTAAGATTAAAATAGATTTTTCATCCTTTTTACGTCATCAGCCATTGAAAAGTCGGATATTGGAGTGCAGAACGGTGTTTAGAGTAGGACAAAATGCCAAATGCTACTCCGAGCCGGATTTGTTCGTTGTCCGGATAAAGGAAGCTGCCTTTTACACCGTCTTGTAACACAGTTCAAATTCACATCCACAAAACTTCTATATTTTTATGTACCAATATCTGAAGCACTTATCAACGTACCAAGTAGTAACTATCTATCAACGTTTTAAAATATAAGAGACACAATACATTTGGAAAGAAAATGCTTATAGGTTTTATGACCTTTCATTGAAAATTAACACATAGGGAAAGAAACATCAAGTTCATTGTGACACTCGTTAAATAACATTGTTCAGACAACACAAAAACGTCATGAACCTTCAGCAACTAATAGCTCCATACAATCATTAATAGTACTATTTTAAATACGCACTTTCTTATAAAAATTAACTTAACAATACTTTCCATGATATTGTAAATTGGCTTCTTTCTTCGTGAATTGTTTATTAGTATATTCACCTCCTTGTAGGGAGTAAGCACGATAATAATATGTAATCGATGCCAAAATTTTAATTACTGAAGTAGAGGAAAGACTTTTGACTGCTCCTGCTATAAAAAATTTTAGTTTGCCTTGTCCAACAAACCCAAAAAAAACCTATTTTTATTTTGTACTAACCTTCGCTTCGCTTCGGGAAACATGTCCCTTAATAAGCACATTCGAAAATTCTTAATTAATTATGGTAATAATTGGTAACTTTACAATTAAGTTAAATGCAATTTCACTCAATCTTAAGTTAATTAAAATATTTAATCATATCTAATTAATTTCAACAGTTTCAGAAGAAATAATCATATAAGTAAGTTCATTTTTGTTGCAGTGTTCTAAATGATTTATGAAATATTAAACTTGGTAATTAAATTACGCTTACACGTCAGTGTGATGAGGACGTTACTAAATCTTAAAGGATTTGGGAAGTTCCACCGTGAAGACTACTGCATAATAGTATGTCGGTATACTGCGACATCGAAATACTCTTACTTAGGTACTAATTGCTAGGGTGAATTTTTCTGTATAAACCTGATAATTTTCATGACTGTGAAGAGTAATTAAAACGCGAGTATTCTTTGAGTTCAGAGTTTTATTTAATGAAGCTACATATATAGATACTATGGCTTCAACCCATTGATGGCCCACTACTGAGCACGAGTCTCTCCTCATACCTGAGGAGGCCTAGAGCATACTCCACCACGCTGCTCCAGTGCGGATTGGTGGAGGAGTGCGGATTGGTGGAGGTCTAGATATAGATATAGATACTACACTGTTGCTTAAATTTTTCGATCACTTGAAAATCGACGCAAGCACCGGGCTATGAGCGCTTCAATGTTATACATAATTATTATTACACGCAGAGAAAACTTTGTAGTTACTCACGCGCCTAGGACTGTAAGATTCACCAAAGTTGAAGTTTACATAGAAAATAAATAATTGAAGAAAGATGAATTTTATATGTAGGTAATAATAATAATATGTATTTTTTACAACTACATTTTCAAATTAATTTAATTCAAAGCAACCCTTCGACTAATGAATGACAGTCGAATATCGACCGCAAATCGGGTATCGCTAGATTCCCTAAATTGAAGTATTTATTACTTATTGTCAATTACTACATAATGTACGTGTATAAAGTGTACCTACATAATATCAGTAGTGTTTTCCACAAGATACATAAAAAAGACAAAATTTGCTGTGCAATAATTTATAGCAGTTTAATGTTGTTTTTTAAAGGAATTTATAATCTTATAAATACTCATAAAATTAATACAAGACAAGTCGAAGCAATCGACGCTATCACGAAATTATGGGACCATTCAAACTCAACTGAGCAAATCCCCGGGCGGGTATGAGCTCATAAATTAGTGATTCTACAGCTGATTTATTCGCATCCCAAAAATTCTGGGAAGTTACTCAAAGGGCAATAAATATCAAGTAGAATATTCGACTGAAATACCAAGGGTGTCTGCTACATCGGCTGGTCAACACAACACGACACTCCCGCGCAGGTAAGTGAAGTTACGTGTTGCCGTCAAATACCTAGACCTATTTTATTGCGCTTTTTGTACGAACAAGAATGTAAATGGTAAAGTCCAAGCTTTCGCATCACTAGCTCGATTTAAAAGTGTTGTAGCGTTTAGCTTTTCAGCTCAACTACAAATCCACTTTGGTATTCGATTTCGTTGCGCTTAGAGAATTGTAGATACATTGCAGTATTTGCAGTGTACAATGGTTGCTACGTTTTTACAATCCTTTGCTAGTACGACAAGTTATTGTAAGCATTCAATCGATTTAGTTACCTCCTTAGTTAATATTATTAATATAGACTAAGTATTAGTAATCAAGACAGAGAAAGATAAAGGAATGAAATATTATTATGTAGCGTAGAACTTGTCAAGAGCCGTAATCACGGATCATTCATGAAGTAAGTTCCTTCAAGAAGTTTCAAGTTACGATATGACGATATGTCTGTGAGTGACCTCAAGTAAGTATGTTCCTAACTTCATTTAGGGTTGGTTTCGGATACCTATTGGAGTAACCATTCAACACCAGCTTGTCTGCATACCTCAATTTCAATAAAATGTCATCAAGTTATGTATTTACTTCCGAAGAGTATTAACATACCAAGCTGAATAGCACATTCCGCTCCTAACCTGTTACTGTCTAGTAACAGTTAATGTTCTTTGCTATTACTATGGAATGTCATGGGCTTGAATGGGCCTTTCTTCAATAGTGATCAGCCCGTAAGCCTTATGAACTGTTATGTGTAAATATTGATGGCTTAACTCAAGCCTGATGGCATGTGTTAATCATAAGTGATTGACCGTTATTAGCCAATTTGGACGGTCAGTTTGATGAATGACCAACATTGGAATGGGATCTATCATGCGTCCAAGCAATGGTTACGACTAACCCATAGAAGGCTCGTCTCTCGTTTGTCGCCTTGCCCTGTTTGTTTTTGATTTGAGAAAGTGAATTGAAATTTATTTATGCCCTTGTACTACATAAATATACCTTGTAATAAGCCACAGTTCTCTATTACATTTTCTTATTATTCGATCGCATCCGCAACCTAAAAATATGCGACACGATTTGGTTCCTAATCATCAATCTGTACTGGAGCAACATAGTGGAGTGTGCTTCAACGCTCCTCAATTACAGAAAGACCCGTGCAATTAATTGAGCCGCTAAGGAGATATTTTACCTAGAAAGAAAATTAATAATTATTTCCATAAACAAAACGTAAAGACGAGGTGTTTAATACATAAAAACTCTACGTTAAGAGAAAAATATTTGTCAACGAATATTTTAGAACTCCCCCAAATCGTTCTATTCTAAAACACGCAATACTCAAAAAAGGTATTGTTTTACACCAGTCACGTACACCCAAAACTGACGTCGGTAACATTTGTCAGTGAAAGCCGTTTTAAATGTGATATGTAGCTGAAACGAACGGTTGCGTTATCCTAAACCCTCGTAATAATAGTCACTGCAGCGCTTTTATCTGATCTCTACACGCTATTATCACCCTTATTATTGTCTTAGATACAAACTAAAAAAGCTTAAATATATTGGAGATCTAAAGACTAGTTCAGATGTTTCACACGTTTGTTCTGAATTACAATGATAAGTTTATTTTAAATTGTCAGTCATTGTGTTGACAAGTATTTTGTTTGTTTTTATCGTAGACAGAAAAGGGATGGACCTATGGATGCCATCTATCGTACTCACACAAGAAAAGGAACAAACTTACGCCAATGAGACGAAAAAACACGAGACAGAATGATACGATTTTTTGTCTCACTTTGCGTGCCGGGTTTTTACAAGGAAAGCTCGAGTTATCATGTTTGCCACGCTCACCAGATGTCTATATCCTTCTCCGTCTACGGTTTATAATTTATGCATCTGTTTTATATCTTCTGGACTGCTAAATAACCAAAAAATAACATTCACTGCAGTATTCCATCTAACTTGACTCATACAAAAATAACTTTCTGTTGAGTGTCAATTTCATGACGAAAAAGTGTGCTGTGGTGAAAACATCAGCTGTCAACTACTCTAAATCATTGCGATCAGGAAGTCAGAGAGCCCCCTTCACCATACAAGAGCAATTAGAACCTAACAAAAAGCTAATACTTATCAAACTGGGCCACCCAAGTAGATGAAATTTTGGAACGTGAGTTTGATGTAACACGTCGTAAATTGGTATAGTTTCCTTCGCGTGCCCTACTCAGAGCTAAACTTTTCCGAGAATATTCCATCGCATGCCGTTCAAAGACATTTTTTGCAAAACGAAACGTAGAAAGTATTGCAACGAGAACGACATGAATTTTTTCCTCGAAAAGACGGAATTTAAATTCTTTCCCTCCTTGCACAATCGCGTGTGGTCTAATTATGAATACAGCACAATACTTGCGAGTTTCTTTTTGAAGAAAAAACTTCAGCCGACTTCCTGTGGAAATGTAATAAAATTGTAACGGATAAGGAAAACTACTGGAGCTGTTAAGAAGGCATATCCTAACGCCATAGCGCTTTACGTTCTACATTGCTGCAAGAAACTATTTACTTTGAACTTTCATAAAGCCTTTAGATAAAAACGGTGAAATTTTATTGCAAAAGTATGGTGTTTGTAGTTCGCGAGAAAAGCTGGCTATCTTGTGTTTACTTTGTTCTTTTTTAAAACTTTTATCCGGCGATTTAAATTCATAAAATGTTATGGAAAAGATGCCTCTGCAGAAATTACTTTACTTAATTCATTCACGCTAAATTAAGTTTTACTTTTTGTGAGAGAATCTTTTAAACGTTCTCTCTTTGTACCGGTAGAATGTACTTTCCTTCGTCGGTGCAACTTTTTATTTCATTATGATAAAGCCCGTTTGCTAGTAGGCGGAATTATTTCGCTATAGATACCTAGAAGCGAAACTGATTCAAATTTAATTCTATATAGCTTTTATATGAAATGAGAATATTTATGCCCAATTAGTATTTGAGCTAATAAAATGAAGGACTTTATAATTATTATTGACCAAGTAATTAAAATGGACTTAAGGTACAGTAATATTACAATAAAACGGGATTTCGTGGATGCTTATATTGCAAATTAGTCCATCTTTAGCGTTAGCGATACATGAACAATGTCCTAAGTAATACATATATCAAATCAAATCAAAATTGATTTGTTTGTATAAAATGTAGATTAAAATCAAACTTCAATACCGCAAGATTGATTTGCGTATCAAACAAAAGATCAAGTGACCCATATTAAAATAATCTTAATGGCGCGACAAACACAATTTGCAACAGAAAACGTTTAAGCTGAAACATAAAGATAAGAAACCTAAGATAGATTGGTATTGACTTTCTGACCAACACCCAATTAGCGGCAAATTTGTTATTCAAATTCCATTACGCGAACGGTTTGATAGTGTTAGTAAATTATAGAATTTTTATGGGTTTAAGATAGTAAATGAACATAGGTACATTACCATAATGCTCCTGCTACCCATGCCAACTTTTGTTAGTCGTAGACCAATAATTAGGAACTGTAAGTAAGAGTCTCGTTCTAATTCGGTCACAAATGTTACTACCCTTGAGGACTAAGATGCTCGCCTCTAAAACTGTAATCGGATCGTAAGCTTTAAGTCTTTTTATAAAAATAAACTGTCCAAGTGACCTGAAGGGTTCCGTAAATACTAATAATATGTGTATGATATACATAAACGTTATACATACATTCTGTACGTTTCAGTTTATTAGCAAAAAAGTATAATTATGACATATAGAAGTTTCACTGCGAACGTGTGTATACGCACATAATACGCACACATTTTTTTTATATTCACGAACGTATATGAAAGCAATAAACTTGGCATAACATTAAGATAAGAGGCGCTTACTATAACGCCATTTTGTGATATGAAAGTGGAACCATAATTTAAAGATTAAAAACGTTAAAGTACACGATATGTCTGTTTTGTTTTTGTCTTTTGTAAAATACTTTTAATCTGGTCCTTGATGGTAACTGGTCATCACTGCCCATGGACATAAATGGACTTTAGTTGACTTTTTTATGGAATTAAGTTAGCAAACGGGCATACAGCACCACCCTTCCGCTGCCGCCCATGACAACTGTGACCTTCCTAGAACAAGACTCAAATGGGGACTAGGATAGTTAGTCCGGTTAGGTGACAGTGAGTGTTAGAACATTAGTTGGTTAGTTTGTTAGTAAGTATGAGGACTGGAACAGGGACTGTTAGTCCTGTTAGCTATTGTTAGTAAGAGCCTTGTTCTAATTCGAGCTAGCGAATACAGTACATAGATCTAGAATAGCCACCATGAATTATTTAAAAGGTGTATAAAATCCAGATATGAGAAAAAACCATACAAGGATGTATAATTTAGACAGGCAATAAATCAAATTGATAATCTATAATCCGAACTTAAGCTTATACAAAAGAAGACATTGAACACAGTCATGATAATATATTGCATTGCAAGACTGACAGCAAAAACAAAAGTCGCTATTAAGACGTTGTGTAAACGCACCTTAAAATTGAAATAGTCTATCGGATTTCACCCTTTATTATTTATGAGCTCGATATAAATGCGATTATAAATTTACTCTCGCGGTTTATGCTTTTTAATATTTATTCTATAATATATACACGCTTGACCTTTTGTCTTGAATATTTTGAAAGGGACTCAATGAAATGTTTTAAGTCGGCGTTAAGTACAATATCGAAGAGAACAATGAGCTATAAACATGAAGTCATATCAACGCATAATGCAATTGGTATAGCGACGAAATGTGCCCTTTTATGCTATCTATATTATATAAATAGTATTGAGTTGCATTTTTATGTTTTAAATAACAATAACATGATATAAGTTTATAACTTAATACCCGAATAGGTGTAATCGCATTCTGAAACGTAAGGAATATATTATTTATTTGTAACAAGTGACTGCCCGTGATTTGCAAGGGAAATCCTATGCTTTATTCATTATGGTTTAGTTATTCATGCTCGAAAAACTTCTATACGAGTTACTTTAAACCAGAGATGGGCAATATATAATTATGTTTGCAGATTACTTTATCATACGGATATACCCCCGCCGAGGACGTTTATCCAAAGACGCTCGCGGGGGTATTTCCGGGCAGTAATTTTAATCTGTAATCGTGATTACTGTCTATGAGATAGTACTTCTCAATGTTTCTTGGAAAATCTGTTATTTGCTAAGTTATGTGTGATTTATATTTGCAATTAATTTTCGCCTCTGATTTATTATTATTTAATATTAAGTTATGATAGCCAAGTGATGTAAACAAGTTTACATTTACTGAAATTAAAATGCCAAACGAGCATCCAGAACCAACCTTCCGCTGCCAACATCACCGACCCAGAAAAACACTGAAATTGGGGCTAGAAGGGTTAGTCCAGTAAGCAGTGTTATTAAGAACTAGTAGGTTAGTTCGTTAATATAATTATAATATATTATTGACATGCATCGATGAAGAAAAATATTATAGGGAAGGAAATATGCTAATTTAGATATTTAATGTTTTTAAAGAAAATCAATCGATACGTATTTGGTCGTTAGGAACCTCAAATCTTCTCAATAGGAGTAGAGAACAAAGTCTAACTAAAAGTACCGATAAATTTACCGATAAAAGTACCGATGAATTTGATTTTGATTTGATAAATTAATTGAATAATATGCGATGTGAGGAGTGTACTCATCATGTATAGATTAAAATATTCTAAAATTCCATGCACCTGACATAACATTTGAGAACGGCTGCGAAACGTATTCTAAAACAGTCTGTAGAATCCATAAAAATGTCAGTAAAATATATATTATTTCGCGTTTCTCCCTCCGTACCTTGTCACGGAAGTCTTCAATTATTAACATTACTGAAGGTGCGCATAAGGCTGTTGTTACATGAATAATAAAATACCGGGATACGCCGTGAAAACAGCAAAGAAGCAGCGAAGGGCGCAACACAATAGTGTTATAAAAGCAACACTGTATCTTTATATGCGGTGACAATGTGCATTGTACCTTACAGCGCGCGGGAACCATTTTATCCTCACAGTCTTCAAAGTTACTAAGCTACATTTACCGAGCTAGTTTGCGCTTCATGTGACTTTTTAAATTTTTTACCGCCTGTCAACGCTTGGGTTTTAAAGGGACGAGTTGCGAAATCAGCAGAAGCAATTTGTAAATCAAATTTTAAGTGTTATGTTTCATTACTTGAAAACTGGTTTATGTGACTGAACCTCAGAGTTAATATTTTCTTTCTTCTTGCGATGTTTTTGGTTTTGCTGGTGTCCATCGGCAACGGTGATAACTTACCATCAGATGACTCATCTCCTCATTTAAATGCAGTTGTCCCTTAAAAAACTATTTGACAAAACATTTTTGACAAAAAATACTTTTCGCTTTTTATTAAAATGGATTAAATTAAAAGCGATCCATTTTGGTACGTTCCTATTTATTTTAAGATCGATCAAAAGCGCTTACAACAGAAATTTATTTACACATATCCATCATCTTAAACTGATATGAATTTACAAATATCCAATTATAGTATAAGATGACTCTTGTTCGGTTAACTGTAAGGTCTATCATATTAGGACGCAAGCATGCTTTCACGGGCATGTACTAGTATTTTATCCGATCTACGGCGCTTTACAAACGAAGACACTTTGTTGCCGGCAACTCACAGCAGTACGACTAGGCAACTAGTGGGAGGTATTGCGATAACTACTGATACTGATACTGGCAACAGAAACCTGTCTGTATGAGATATAAGGTATTACATAATTTAGAAATATATATTTAACATACCTAATCAACAATTATTTCTAAGCAAATGGTACCTAATTAAAACTGTTTTTTTAATTTTTTTTATCAAATATCATATTCATTTAAATAAATAATTGTTCTCACAAAATCTATTATTGTGTGTAAGTACTTGGATCGGTAAGAAACGCACATTGCGTTTTTGGTTCCAAAAGTTCCATTAAATTATGAAAACTTTGAATGACAAAGCGAACCAAAATGTTTGTTTTTTGTCAAAGATGTAGTAAAATTTAACGTCCATGAAATAAATATATTCCCACAAAAATTCAAGTAGATAACAACGTAGATATCTATGACCAAAAAGTAATTGTGTTATTATCGACTTAAAAAAATTTGATGAAGAAATGTCTTTAGTTATCGCTGAACTCACTCGACACTTCTTTGTGGAGTGCCTAAAATGATTCAGCAAGTTTTAGGCAGTCGAAAATAAACAAAAGCACATTGTGTATGCTTAGCTGATCTATGACTGGTTTGTTTATATTGAATAACAAATAAGAGTAATGTTTTAATAATTGTTATTAATACAATAAACGAACGTGTTGATAAAGAAAAAAGAAAGTTAACAATGGAAGGGAAAGTTGAAGATGGTTAGAAACAAATAGCAGTCATTATTAGGTATTCGAAATAACTTTTATGCATAACTTACACATTACAAGAGATAACCTACAGAATGACGAGAATTCTTAAAATCATTGTTTATGCGTTCTAGGGACCTATTGTGTTAATAAATTGGTAGGTATCCAAGTTATAGCTTTTCTAAAATATATATTCTATATACATATGTATAGACGTCAGCCTTTATCTATTCATCTGTTAAAAAACGCTAACACACTCATACCCTGCACTCATAGGATTCCCTGTGTCGCGGATGATATGGACAACACAAATAACACAACACTAACATGATGATAGGTGATTTCATACAACCCCTATAATTCTGCTTAGAAAGCAATATTATTATGCGATATCCAAACTAAGAGAAAGATACGAGTACCACATCCTACAACAACCAATAAAATGTTAAACTTATCGCATAACGATACATATAATGGTACACAAAAACTTTATTAAATTTAGATGCTTGTCCTGTTTTCATTTACACACACCCCCAATTTCACTGGAACATAACGTGAATGGAGACGACTACACAACACCATAATTTGATTGTCTCTTTAGAAAATTAAAGTAATAATATTTTTATTTATTTTAAGCTATAAAGAGCTTTGATGAGTTAACAAAAATGCCAAATTGTAAATTCGAAACTAATTTTAAAGGAATTCTTATAATAAGGTTATTACAAACTTTATGAACTGTGAGAAGGGAAAATATCTCAACTTTTTACCGCTTCTTGTTCAGCGGTCAATCACACTAGAGAATTTTGAAGCAATGGCGTGGTTTGGTGTTGTTAATAGCAACTTCGAATAAAAAAATTATGTAATTTCAACTGCAACTTCAATTGCACAATATGAATTAATATCGAAAGTTTTTTTTTAAATCATATCAACAGTAAGACTAACTACAATTAAGGTTTAATAAGTACATACAGGTGCAGTGCTAGTGACTTTTAATCTTGTTGTTAAATCTATAAGACTTTATTAAAACATCCTCACAATTTCCAATGAGCAGTCTCCATAGTTTTCCAATCAAATATTTACCATGGGACTTTAATAAAAGGGCGTGAGCCCGTATGCCGATAGACAGACCGCAGATAAGATCATAGACGTAAACACGAATAAACCCTTATCCGAACCAATTGCTATACCCTTTCACACAATAGCTACGAGCATGAGACCCTTAATTGAATGAAATTGTCTATAGTCAAAGTGCCCTGAATTGGAATGAATTGCAATGACTGGTAATGTAATTGACGTAAGTCAAATGATTATTGACAAAATTGGGTCTCGTATTATTGCGCGTAGGACACGGTTATGAGTGTTTCAGTGACAACGCGTGATGAATAAAATATTTGTCGATCATAATTTATGTAGTTTTTCTTTTATTCGGTATTCGTCAAGTTCTAGTTAAGGATATGATATTTACTGAATAAATTCCTCAATTCATCATATTAAGTCCAGTCCAATGATCACACCACATTGCATCCAATTCGTCTAAGTCCACTCACAATACGTCGTCAAATAATTCAATACGGACAGTACAAGCTCATTACACCAATATCTATGAGAGTCTAATAAAGATATGGCAATCTATTACTTGTGGTGCAGTGACAAACATGGAGATATACGCAATTTGTCTCCTCTGGCGCAATAAATTGATTGTAAGCTCAGCAGGGCGCCGCAGCTTCTAACCGAGTTCATATTAATGCGGTTACCCTACACGACATTATAGGCTTAAGGTACGTTTATAGCATTAGGCAAAGTGGCTTTAGGTTTACCGTACACTGAACTGGGATACTTGGGAGTTGGAGTTTAAAGTCAAAGTGTTTATTATTTCGTCCATGAAATAAGCTAATTATGTGTAAGTTGTAGAAATAGAATCAGTTCGACATGTTACCAAATTAAAGGATTCTTGTGAAGATTATGAGTAAAATAATATTTAACAAGTCTTTTAGCTAGTAATGAGGTTGGTTTGGTTTCTTGTATGGATGGAAGCCCTTGCATATCGGATATTCCACCGTAATCCATCCCATTCGTGTCTATCATTGTTTATCTCGACTCAACTCGCACATAAGTGTATACACGACTTTAATGTCCTCGTACAATGTAATAAACGTCTAAAATTCCTAAATTCACAAACATGTTGTGAAACAGTACAATAATGTATATTATAATAATGACAAACAACCGTTGCACTTTGACGCAACTTCTGTCCATTTCGATTGTTGGGACTGTCACACTATATTCGCGCGGCATGACGTGACTCCCGCCACTTGTGTGACAATGACGGACGAGCGATGATTTTGTAGATGTAAAGCGCGATCAGGACAATAAAATGTTTTGTAAATTCACAAAACTTTATTTTACTGAAATAATTTGCGTCATTTTATGTCGTTAGCACTCATCTATTAAAAATTTGTTTCATTTTTATTCAAACACTATACTTCGAAATGGCATAGGTATACTTATTAAATATACAGTATGTTGAATGTAGTATTCAGAAGTAATTAAGTATGCCGATTATGAAAATTTCTTAATCGGTCTACTAAAATACAGCTAAGATCACTTAGACCCCGCAGTCATTGAGTAGGTACTTAATACCAAGTATTTCTATGATATTTTAGAAGATCATTTCAGTTAAGCCATAAAACATTTTCTCACCTTTCTCATTATGTTATAATGTCACACGGCTCAACAAACCACTTTCACAAAGAATCACACAAATGATTCTCAGATTCAAACGAAATTCGATTCCTCGCAATTTAAAACTATTCCGTGTGACATAAAAAAGCGCGGGACATCTAAAGCCAGCATCTGAATAGCCACAACAGCGTGACCATTGTCCGGTTTGTGCGTTGAACCATAACATGTGATTCGCACGACGTGACTGAATGACACCGAATGTATGACAGTGACAGACTGTGACACGAGCGTTCACAACGATGCATAAACTCTGCTGAATAGAATTCCTAACGTATGTTGTCTAAACTTTATTTGGGTCTCAGGAGGCAGAACTTTTGTTATCTATCCGAATAAGGTTAGTTACAAATATCCAAGCATTGTACTGAATAACAATACAACTTAACTTAAAGGTGGTAATCACAGACGTATATACAATTTAACTTACCTATGCATATTATGAATAAGTAATGTAACGTAGTTAAGGCGAAGCGCTCATAGACCACACCGTTAAGCAAGTTTGAGTGCAGTGGGTATGAAGATGGGTAAACGCTAATATGAAATGAAAATTCTCAAGCACTTCCGTGCTTCAAAGGGCGTGTTAAGCGGTTCAGTCGGTTAATCGGTCAAGCTCTAAAATCATACCTGCGCACTTGAGGTTCTCCAGAATGTTCAACAAAGGTACATCAAGTCTGCCAGTCTGCACTTGGCCAGCGTGATGGGTTATTTCCACGTCACAAAATGAAAAAATACACAAAAAGGCACATTGTAAAAGGAGACCTGATCTAAGCAGTGGAACAGTTATGAATTATGTTGACGATGATCATTTAAAAACCAATTGACCAATCTACAGGTATAGCTTACTCATTATTGTCGAAACAGGAAGTTAACCCGTCTCGATAGTATCATCACACCTTATTTTGAAGGGTTATTATGAGGCATTCAATCTTTTACCATAGATAAGGCACCGCGGTCAATCTTGATTAATTATTTATTAAAAGTGGCACAACCATTATGTTTATAGTAACTGACAGCCTCTTGCTACCTTTTTAATTTAATTGATAATTATTTTTTATTGATATGGTCAATAGTAACCTGTGACGCAATCAAGCTGTTAAGTGGACACTACAGCCAATGACTTATTATTACTAAAGTCAATGATTACAGCCCACAGAATATAATATGTTTAATTAATTGGATACATTAATTCTGTACGTTTGTTCCCGCTAACCTCAGAAACAACTCAACCAATTTGGATGCGAATTTCTTTTATGTGGCTTCGAAATTAGTCTAATTTTTTTAATCGATTTATTTGTGATAGATAGATTATTGTGTTAGATAAGCCAATTGAAAGAATTCCGTCTAAACATATTTTCGAGTATACATAGGCTTCCCGAAGCAAGCAAGGGCGGTTTCTTGTCTAAGATTTTAAAATACTTAGCTACTTTTCGACATTTACAAATGAATGTTCCGATTGCTTCGACTAGGGGAGGAGAGTTCTAGAACTGAAATGAAACGCTCTACTTGTCACTACAATTCCATTCAGTCTGAAGTACCTACGTAAGCTTAAAAAGCAATTTGCTACGTGACAGAACTCATACATTCATTCACTCATTTTCTGAGTCGTAACATCTTTAAAAATTTTATCTATCTTTTCTATTTTTATTTTATTACACTGCTTCGCTCCATGTTATACTGAATTACTATACATATTGTACATTTAAACTGAAATTTCCTCAACTATTGTAAAACAGTAGGTATAAACACTTACTCAGTCATACACCCGCACGTGTCCTGTGTCACGGATGGACAAACAAAAAATCCAACACTAACACCCACGAACCGATAAAAAACATTTATCTGCCACATAAATATCACTGGTCACTGGTGTCACATTAACTAGGCCACAGGGTCGTCAAAGAATCATTACCAAAATTGACTACATAAAATAAAATAAATATACCAAAATAGCCACCTTGTTTCATAGTATTAATGCTAGATTGACTTTTCACACACGCTACCTGCTTCAATAAGAAATTGATATTTCCTTAACTAGTTTCCTTACATTGGCAATGCAGCAGTTAATCATAAACACTAAGTTTCATGTCGAAACATAACAGTAAGTTTAGAACAAAGGGCATAAATTACTTCCACAAGTCAATGTCGTACACCAGTCAGAATTAGTTCCGCGGTGGAAGTTAAACACAGGGGCGCTTTTCCATTTTCCGTGACATTGGTGGTAAGTTACCGAATAATGTTAGATTTCCCAGGAGATTGAGGCGGATTCATTGTGCGGTGTGAATGTCCCGTAACTAGTAGTGATTTGTTTGCACGAGGTTTGTGTCAACCTTGTCGTGGGTTTGGTGGTGGTCGGCTTCTGGAATGGATTCTGGTAGATATTTGTAAGTGTAGTGAAATATCTTTGAATCATTTTTAAATCGAATTCGAATTTATTTGGGCCGTTGTTTAGAGATAGAGATATAGATCTGAAACAAGAGTCATTGTGTTATCCGTAATATTAATACAGTATAAATATAAAAGTAAAAAACACCGCTTTAATAAAAAAAAATTCGCTCCAATGTAATTTTGTTTTCTCAATCAATTAATGTAAGTAATGCTGATATTTTATTGGAAAATAAAAAGCATTTTGCTTACATATTATTGATAGCTGCATTCACCATAAAGCAGTAGAAACCAATAATTTCTAATCCACGCATGACACGAAAAGTTAGATGCGTGCTGAGTTCGAACTCATATCCTCTGGCAGACCAATTTACTTGAAACATTCAGCAGTAATAAAGTGCCTACTATTTACAATTTACAAATAAACTTCAACCGGTGGGCAAATAACTGCCATCGCCCATGCAAATCGCAATCACAAACCGGCACAATATATCAGTTGCCATTAAATCATAAATATTTCACAGATTATGCACGAGGCGATCTCATCACTCACGCACTGTCACCCGAAGCTGAACACGCCTAACCACTCCCGGGAGATATCATCTTCGGAGATACTCGTATCCGAACCGACCGTCCTTATGACTGGATGTCCTTTGGTTATAAATGATCGGGAATTTCTGATGGGAATTTTAAATTTGCAAATTCGATAACGGGTTTTTCACGGCTGTTTTATTATACATTGTCTGAGATTTGTTTCATTTTGTTGTTCAAGTTAAAAGATACAATATAAATTTTAAATACCTCTTTACCATGTTTTTAACAATTTAAAGAAGTCGTTTATCCTCTTTAAAATTATGTACTCGTATGTTGTACTATAATTAAAAAAATATTTTATGAAAAGAGCTCACCTTTTGAACACGTTACCAACACACATAAATTCAAATCATTAAATAGCATACACTTAAACTACCTGTTAACTTATTTTTATTATAGGTACACATTTGTGATAAAGCATAAATAAATAAATCGTTGTTTCCTTGGGAGTTTTTTCCGAGGAAGTTTTTTCTTTGCTAGTAACTAGTCACTACAGTCCCAGTCCGCATACCTACTAACGTTATAATAACACCTAACTTAACTAACCGTCCCAATCTAGATTTGAGACTTGATCTAGGTTAGTCACAGCTGTGGTCACAGTTGTCATGGGCAGCGAAGGGGTGGTGCTGGATACTCTTTTACTTTCTTAAATCAATAAAAATTAAACAATCTCGCGTCAACATAAAGTAATTAAAATTGGTTTCGCATATTCACTGTTCGGGAGCCTAAAGTTCAGACCACTTGGCTATCACTATGCCAAGATACACACGTTCATTTTAAGTATATTTAGCTACCGAATGATAATAATTTATTCGTTATGTATCACTTGTCAAGAAAGCCCTTATAAAGACGGTTCCCGACTAACAGCTGTTGTCCGAATAAGGAAACGATTCTTTATTTGCTCAAGGCGGATTGATGTTGCATTCGTATGCAAAACAATCTCAACAGTTAACGAGATTCACGGAGTTTTGACGGGTTTATTAAATTGTATCACACATCCAAATGGAACTTGACAGCGGGTGTTACTGCTGCAACTCGGGACGGTCAATTGTTAGACAAATTTGAACCCTGACGCTGTGGAAACAAGAATTATACAAAAGCAGTTGTGAATAATAACGGTTTTAAAACTGCTCAGTGCTCATTGTGTAATTCTTAACTTATTTTTTTGGAAATTTAAAGACACCTTCACTTAATCCGATATAAGAAATATGACTTTTACCAAATTGTTAAATTAAAGCCGTAACACAATATTTTATAACTACATTTCCTTAAATGTCCACGTTGGCCTTATATTTAAAATATTGGGACATCAATAAAAATTTAGACAAATTAAATATCTACCTATGATGTCATAGATTTGTCACCTAATTTCTAAAGGTTCCCTCCAAAAAATAAATTTTTAGTCGACCGATGTTTCGCATGTCAAAACTAGAAAACATGATATTAGAAACATAAATATAATGATAAATTTATTCTCGCCATAACAAAAGTTACTTTCAAAAGTCTGTATAAATAATCATTATAATGTGCCTCCCCTCGACAATATACAACATTCCCATCTCCGTCCATTACAGCAAATTATCGAAAGGAATAAGGTAAAAATGTAAATGGTTAAAGAAACGTTCCGCCTTATAAACTGCGGGGAAGATACGGCTCGATTTGAAATATCCACAAGCCGTCCATTGCGTCCGAAATTAAACGAGTAATTACAGTGCTTATCCAATTTGGCAAGGCAGAAAAACGCGACCCCCCGTTGTACCTACAGGAAATTTGTTTTAAATTTCGACAACAATGGGGAGATTGCGAACTGGATAATTGCGTACGGGAACCGTCCGTGACGTTGGCTGTAAATCCGCCGCGGTTAATGATAGCTTTCGGTGAAGGCGATGCAGTGCACCATGTGAATGTGGGGACCAGTCTTGATCTTGCCCACAGGTATGAATCTGATTGCAGGTGTGGCCTAGGATGCCGTAGGCGCGCACACTACTGGAGTTCTACTGAGCTATTATTGCATTAGATTTGATTAGGGACATAATTATAATAAATATCTAGGTACCATAAAATTATACTTCTACGTATGTACTCAAACAAATACAAAATATAGAGTGAAGCATCTCCACCAATGTGGAGTACGCTCTAGGCCTCCTCACTTGTAAGGAGAGATCCTTGGCACGTAGTAGGCTATTATTGGGTTGAGGTCATAGTGAAGCACCTAAACACGAAAGAAATATATCTTTTTTTAAAGAACCCACGAGGGCTGAAAAATTTTTAATCGAAAAAGAATAATATAAAATTTGACACACCTCCGACTAAGGGAAAATTATAATACAAACCGAAAATATCCGCGAGCAGCTATAATGGCTGGGCCAGGGCTGTAACCATATTTTATATTATTGATAATTTAAATAATAATATTTACAGTATGTATAAGTGCATCAATCTTCTACCTTTCCATTGAAATTCAAATATAACCTGTTCACTGCCCCAACAAGTGTATCGATAAACTTAACTCACCACTTGGTACATTATCATATAAATCGACCGTTTATATTTTAAACGTAAACAATGAAAGTGCCACAGTTGAATTCATCCACCTAAGAACTAGTTACAAATCGACCGCAAACTACTAGCTTACAATACTGTGTCCGAGTAAATTACAACTTAATTCAGTTAAGCGTCTTTTAATACCGATCTGGCAGCTGATCTGAAAAAGTGGCCTTTACAACATTACACACGTTTAAGGAGTGCGCACATTACACCAACTCGACGTCAACTCCACTCCGACTCCACTCCGTTTCAACTCCGACGTTCCGTTCCGCGATCAACGCTTCATCGACGTCAACTCGACTCCGTCTCCACTCCGTTTCAACTCCGACGTTCCGTTCTAGGTACATTACGTCATTGTGTCGGTCGACGCGTGGACTACTCGTCTACGGTGAGTCGTCAACGCAACGTCGACGCGTTGGTCTCGAAACGGAACGGCTATGGGTGTAGGGCGAGCCGTACAGGGCTTTTAAGTATAAGTTCGAAATTCAACCTTACCTTCAAAGATATAAGGCTCATAATTGAATGTTAGCTTTGTCAAGGTTTTAGTCGCGTTGGCGTCTGTCGGTCGTGGAGTCGTTGTAATGTGCGCACTCCTTTACTAGCATCATTGTGAAAGGAGATCCGTGCCCAGCAGTGGGACAGTTACATATTATGTGTTGTGATGACACATTCACATAAACTCATCCACACAGATTTAGTTTTAGTTTAAGATTACATTATACTTACTTTAATTTTATATAATTAGGTACTTACTTAAAATAATTAACTAACGAGTGAATTTTGATCATAATTTCAAGCGACACAGCGAATCCTAGCGTCCGCGTCGGAGCTGCTATGCTATGATTAATTTATACTCGTAATTGAAAGCTTGTGAATAAATGATTTTCAAAACCTTTCAAGATGGGCTGCCCACAATGCCCGGTCATATTTGAGTTTAAGTCCTCTAATTTATGATTTTAATCTTAAAACATCGCGGATTGTTCACGTGTACACAGTTTAGTCGTGACCACGATAGATGCAACTGGGTCGAACTATTGGCGTATAAAATACATATCGTGTGAACCCGTATCGTAATAAAATGTGCAAGTATAGGAAAACTGTGACAGCTTTTCATTTAGAAGTAATTTTAAAAATCCCTTAAAACGCATTATCAGCGCTTTATTCTACACTTGCGTGTCTGGCTTCAGTTGGTTGCACCGAGTGAGTGCGAATGAAGATATTTATTCAGATTGTGGCCGACGAAATCACCTTATTTGTACCGCCGACACTTGATTAAGGTATTTGAAACTGAAGAGGGTCGAATGGCTGCCATTGTACGGAAATTAGCCTTTTCTCGGTTAGTAGTTATTACAGAAACATGTAATTTTTTAATTTAAGTTCATTTACTACATTTTTATTATGCTTGGTATGTAGATATCTTTTAAAAAATCTATTTACTACAAGCATTGACTTTTTATTTTTCTATTTTATTTATTTATTTATTTTATAATTTATGTACCTACATGTAACGTACATATATTGTACTTTTTTCGGTTTTCATCTATAAAACACATACAAGAAAACCGAAAAAAGTAATTATGTACAAAGGTAAATAGGTAAATTTTTATGTTAATAGCTGACAAACGAGCAGACAAGCCACTTTAAATTTAAATATACATTTACAATTTTAATTCTATAACAGCTCCTATAAATTTAATGTTATTCAATATAATTCAATATCATTTAACTAAGCATCCCATAATGTATCATTCGTAATTCATAAATCATGTCAATAAATTATGAATCTCAATCTACAAGGACATCGTATTACAAAATGCGAACAAGAAACTCATCAGGCTCTACATTCAAGGCGCGCTTAACACAATGGCCAGGGTACAGACACCTAAAGCTGTTCCTCACGATCACAATGTCAAGTCGTATAATAAAACTTAGGCTAGAGTAAAGTAAAGAGAATACCTACTTGCTTATGTTACTCTAGTACACCCACAATGTTAAATCTTTGTACATAACGACTCGTTTTTAACCACAGACCCGCTCTGCGCCCCAAATTTGATCTTAATTCATTATGTCAAAGGGTTACTTTAGATTAACACTGTGAACGTAAACATTTTTCTCAAATTATTTAAGATATGAAATCTGCATTTTTATATTATAGGTATTAAATAATATATAGTAAATAATTATTTTAATATAAACATAATTATATTAAAACTGAAACCGATCGCTGTCAAGGAAGATATTTCATGCGTTTGTTTCCTCTAACTGTGACTTAAAAGTTAACGTTTTGTAAAATGTAACTATATGTGTAACTATTTTTAAATGCTTATAAGGATACTTTAACGACAATCTACGAACTTCAAAATTTACGCGAACAACCCCCATTCCGATCATGATTTACGATGGTTTCTGAGATAAGCTGAAGGTTGTAAACCGATTTATAATGTTTTTGATTTATTATAACGATAAAACTTTTTACATCTCTCCTCTGTTACGTATAGTATTCCGTTTACGACATTTTTCACTTGTTCGTTTTATCATCGTTCGTCGTTGTAATTAAATTAACATGGAGAAAATCATTCAAATATTTTATAGCTCTTAGTACGGCCAGATTAGTGCGTGCATGATTCGATTCCAAGGCCCTCTGTTCGCGAGCCCAAAGTTTAAACCACTTGGCTTTGGCTATTACGGAGCTATATCAGATATTACATTAATTACTACCAAGTGATAGTCCTGGTCTAATGACACGCGTCTAGACGACGACGTCTTAATTCCCACATAAAGTGATGGACCACTGTAAACTTCTTTGCCAGTTTGTGCGAGTTTAGAAACTTGAACAAGCATAAGTATGGACCCACCTCACCGCGCTTAGTGGTCACGTAACACGGAACATGCATGTTCACTTTCAGCACAGTAAGTGAAGCTTAGGCAACCTTCCCTTGAGAATCATAAACCTTAAAGTTCTGTTCTCAAGGTAAGATGACACGACTTAAGACCTTAAGAAACTTTAAGAATTATAAACTTCAAGAACTAAAAACGCTTCACATACTTTCATGTAATAGAAATGTAATTGATCGATGATATTTGAGATAAACAATCATTGTATGTATTTATATAATAGAACCCTTAAAAATAGCCTTTGGTGTTACCCATGTCCGAAGGCGATTATTTATTATCATTGGCGTCTCCTCTTTTGACGGCTATTTACATGAAAACCAAGCTCCATCTATCCATAAATCAGTCTGTATAAGTTCACTCCTGGACATAATCCTAACTTGAGCCACTCTCACCGGTTCTGAGGCTTCTGAATCCAGCGGATGCCCTTTCTTAGTCAGATCAGTCCATCAGGTCGGGGGTGGCTTTTGCTTCTTATTCAAAGACGGCCTCCATTTGTAGACCTTTATTAATAAACGGTCATCGGTCTTTCGAACTATGTGACCAGTCTATTGCGACTTCAACTACAAACAGCAAACAAACTACGAAACTTTTAATTTAAATTATCAATTGCGTCCCGACAATGAGATTAGCTTCATACTACTAAATAAAGTTACATGTCGCTCGTCCGTTACACTGTCACAGACATTAATAACCGGTAGTACTGAATTAAAATAACAATCGACATGAAGGCGTAAACCGATTACGTTGATGTTTGTCACTCACTCAGCTGAACACAATCGGTCCGAGGATTTACTTAGAGATTTGCGAGGCTATCAAGTTATACCAATTTACAACACAACATACGTACAACCAATGATACTTTATGTAAAAAAGAAGTAGATATGTCTTGATATGTTTAGTAAGTAGATAGATATGTCTAGTAAGTAGATATATATGGTATATAAAAAGAACTATATTAGCGTATACGTAGCCATTTTCCATAGCCGCCAACTTTTTTATATAAATACTTATGCCCGTTTCTGTATTCGACAAACGATTCGTTTTGCTTACGGATAGTAGATCTACGGGGCGTAACTAAAATGTAAAAGTCGGATGAAAGGATTAATTGTGAAAGGGTAGCAGACAGACACAGTGTTACTTCATAATATTAGTATTACGTAATTATTAGTAGGGATACCGTTGATTGTTTTATTTCATTTTCCGTGTAATAAACATAATTTGTATTTTATTATCATTATTATTAGCTCAGTGATAAAATACGGGTATTACAGTTTACGCGATTGCCGGTCGTTTTGAACTAACTCGAGCGAAAAACTGCTATCACAATTGCCCATGATTACAATATGGCCGCAATCTGAGACAATTTTCGACAGTAAAATAAGAACACGGAGCGAAGGGCGAAGTAAATAGTGGGTAGTGGTCGGTGCGATCGGCCGGTAGATACGACGAACAATAACCGATGCACTTCCTTTGACAATAGTATGCCGTGGAGCTAGATCTTAATTTATGAGATCACAACGATACCATTAGCGAATCGATCAAATTCTAAAAATTGATAAGATATTCACTGGTCAAATGAAAATGTCACGAGTTTGATAACCTTTTGTGAATACAATCAGATTATGTTTGTGACTATGCTTCATTAAAACATTAGAATTATTATAAAAAAAAAAACTCATTCATTCGCACGCTCAGTAGGATTGCGGGAATCTTTAGGTACTGCAGAGCATCCCACAACTCATTAATTCTTTCTTAATTTATCAGATGACAAAGATACCATTAGCAGATCAATAAAATTCTAAAAATAGATAAGACATTTTACTGGTCCAATGAAAATGTCACTACTTTGACAACCAGATATTTGCGGTTATGCTTAAAATGCTCATTCATTTGCACGCCTGCAATGGAATTGCGGGCATCGGTATTTCAGATGATCAATTTCTGCCTTCGTGCAATTCGTGCAGATCG
Source organism: Ochlodes sylvanus (assembly GCA_905404295.2). Classification (NCBI taxonomy): domain Eukaryota; kingdom Metazoa; phylum Arthropoda; class Insecta; order Lepidoptera; family Hesperiidae; genus Ochlodes; species Ochlodes sylvanus. The sequence continues at coordinate 8,998,753 of FR990135.1, forward strand.
AACCCGGGACTTCTTTGCTCAATAGGGTGTTACCAACCTACAAAGCCGTCCTTGTCGTATTATATTCCTTGAGGAATTGAGGAAACGGCCCTATTAGGGTGGTGTAAATTGGCGATCCCAACTCCATGCAAGCAGAACAGTTATTAAAAGAGACTATAATCAGACATCGGTAATGCCTTTGGTATTATTAAAATCTATAAGCGACGGTGACCACCTACCATCATATGACGTGTCTGCTAGTTTAAAATAACGGTCTGTTATTAATGTATTTTGCAAGACGTAAAAAAAGGGTAAAGACTTAATGCCTAATTGCATTCTCCACCACAGCCTTGGATAAATGAGGAAAAGTCTTCCTTTTCTTAGGTAGGTGTTGAATACAAAAAAATCAAAATGGTACTTTTTCGATGCTTCATTTTCATATTAATTTTGGTTCGTACTGTGTGGTCCGGTCACTCCATATTCCTCTCTAGTTTGTACTTTGAATATAAGACACACCGCACTTTGAATATGAGACGCACCCGATAGTATTATTTGAAAGTATTCTCTACAAAACATGTATTATGGAAATGTTTGAGCGGACGTAAAATCGAATAGAATTTAAAATCTATTACAATCAGTTTCATCTACGATATCATTCTAGAGATAACATTATCATAACTCCGGCCTGCGAGGGAATTTGGTTTTGTGATGTTATTTATCATAAATGTTATGCAGATACTTTGAGTACTATACTGGTATGCAGATCATGGGAAAATACTTCAGCGGGATGTGCGGAAGATAAAAAAATATGATAATAGACTCTGTACTACCGGCAAAGGAAGATAACAGAGATAAAAAGCAGCCTATAAAAATAACAGTTGAGTAATTCTTACAAGATACGGTAAAATTAAGTTCAGTCTACATGAACGGGTGTATCAAACTGAACTATTGTTATCATTTATAAAAATCTTCATTTCGAATGCGGAAATACGATCCCCACTTTTGTAAATTTCACCCAAAAAAACCCAAACCACGCATGTAAAATTTACTTATAATCATTCAAAACAGTATAAATATCTAATCTTATATCGCATTCAGGGTTTTTTATTTAAAAATATTAATATGTATGTATGTACTACAAAAATAATAAAATAACACAAAATGTCAATTTGCTTGGGTTAAGCTCCTGACTTAAAGTTAGAACACATACGAGCATTTGCAACACAAGTTCCGCATACTTAAATCTACTGGAAAATAATTCAGTCGCAGACATGTCATTCATGTGTCCGTTGAACTCGTTCAAATGTACCGGATGTATTAGTCAAGTAATAACTATTAATTTTATCAAATCAGTCAACTATTTTAAAAGTATTAGAGATTAAAAAATATTTTACAAACCATCATCAACATAATTCCGGCTTACTCCATTTGGCTCTAAGCGAGGCCGCGCATTCGGATTAAAAACAACAACGGCTTACTAAGACACATTTGTAAACACCTGTAACTACTTTGGTATATTTTCTGTTACTATTAATAAGAATGTTATGGTAAGGGAAGTAGGCAGGTATTGTCAATAAGACTGGGAACGAAGAAGACGCTACGCCCAATCGCCACTTCTGTTCCTGCTTTTAGGGTCAAATTGGTTATTTGGAATTTGACGACCCTTTTGCCTAGTTAGTAGTGACCCTGCCTGCGAAGCGAGAGGTTCCAGTTTCGTTTCCCGGCCGGGGCAGGTATTTTTGTGGCAGATAAATGTTTGTTCTCGGATCGTGGGTATTAGTGATGTGTTATTTGTGTTGTCCATGCCGCCCGCGACACAAGGAATCCTAGAGCGGGGGTGTGAGTGTGTTAGCGTTTATTATTATTAATAATAATTCCAATTTCCAACCAGTGACATGGATAATTAGAATATCGGCCCTATATTATATGTATATATGTATATTCTAAAAAGCAGTGATAGCGGTGTGGTTGAACGTTGGACTGCCGAACCAGAGGTTCCGGGTTCAAACCCCGCACGCACCACTAATATTCAAAAATTATGTGCGTATTAAAATTTAATTATCACTTGCTTCGGTGAAGGAAAACATCGTGAGGAAACCTGCACACCCGAGAGTTCTCCATAATGTTCTCAAAGGTGTGTGAAGTCCACCTATCCGCACTTGGCCAGCGTGGTGGACTATGGCCTATACCCCTCACACTGTGAGAGGAGACCCGTGCCCAGCAGTGGGACAGTTATGGGTTGTGATGATGATGATGATGTATATTCTATACGCAACCCTATTTGTACTTTCTACAGATGTCTCTCATGCTTATTAAATAACCTTGTCCAAGAGTCACATGAATCCATTTAATGGAATGGAAAACGTAAGGAGTTTCCATAAAGTTTTCGTCGGTAGTTTGTCGTATATTTTTAAAACAACGTTGAAATTTACGTCGATATTTTACGATGTTTTACTTGACTTGTTTGCCTTCTTCGAACCGAAGACAATATCGGTGCAAAAAAGCGGAAACGTTGCAACCCACACCTATGACCAGTTTTTATTGTAGATTCGGAATCAGAAAAAAGTGTCGTGGATCTACAACAATTTTCTATTCTGTGGGTTACACCATTTCCGCCTTTATGCGTCGATATGCAAATTTATCCGATCCCTAATACCTATCAGGAACGTAGGTATTAAAAGTAATATGAATGTATAATGGAACTCCCAAGTCGGCCAATTGTCGGCAATAAGCTATCTCATCACACAACGTGGTCTACCACCTGTCAAATGAACGTGTAAGTAAACATTAAGTCTTATGACTGTCATAATGGCACGGATAGGGGAACCCGAAGAAACGGGGCACGACGTTCGGTTTGTCTTGGGCGACAAACACAAATATTAGGCATGAACAAACCAACGGAATAGCAAATCGCTCCTATTTGTTTTAGAGACGTACTTTGAAGCAGGTTTGTATTTGTAAACAGAGCATTGAAATGCTCAGTACAGTTAGCTATGAGTGACATAGGAATTCCGATAACGAAATCAAGTGTGTTTACCCATTTACAACTGCTTTTAGTAGCCCGTCATAAATGGAGACGAACGGTTTTTATCTGTCGCACGTTTGAAACAAATCATTTGATGCAGCCGACATTTCTTATTTTCGTGATTTTAAAGAGGAGAAGTCGTGTTCCTGTTTTATAACGCATTGCGTAACATGAAATTCCCATCGGTTAACTGTAAAATTCCTGTTGAAACTATAAAATTCCCTTAAAATCGAATATATGGAACCGGTTAACTATAACAGTAGAAGCATGTCTCTCATTATTGTATTTATCACAACATAATAAAATGTCAGATTATTACATGCTTCTCTTCTTGGGTCTCCTTCTATACGAAAAGGGATATTGGTAGTAACCTATGCATAATTATAGTGTAGTTCGGATATGCAGATATCGTAGATGAAAGGAAAAATTAATATCATGATACATGTTACGCGTATTAACGACTTAAAATTCACACCGCTTTACAACGCTCAACACAGGTATCTGTCAACAATGTTGATTCTTTTTGATCCAGAAATAGGGAGTCAGCGACATACAAACCCGACGTTTACTTTTTGCATCTTCGTTTCTATGTTCTAGATATAGATCAATCGTCTGTCTACTAAATTTCCTCTAGCTGGAACAAAAATAACATCGTTATGATCATTCTCGTGCTGTATAACATCGCGACAAGTGCACACTAAAAGCGGTCCCATATCTACTCGTTGGGAGTTCAATATGCGACGGGTGGAACTAAAAAATTGTATTTTATTCATGGGCTAACGTTAACATCGGTTTTATGTTAAAATTCGTAGTGTAATGGAAACAATACATAATGCATCGGGCGGGCCCGACACAATATCACATCGCGTTCGTTCGTTTGACGTTAGGGACAAACTTTGTATAGAAATATCAAATGAACCATCGGTTTTGGGCAAGTTTTTCGCTGGTTTTCTTATAAGATTCACTTCTTTAGGTCAGCTCCTTCTTAGCTCTTTGTTCGCGTTCTTGCAAACCAAAGTCAATGTTCGAATTTAAGTGAACGTTGGCTTTACGCATAATTGGAAGTCCTTTTTGTGCAAGAGTCGAATACCAAATAAGTCCGATTATAATTCGAAGTTTTTTTAATGCGTCACTGTTTTTTCTTAGGGCCTTGAGAGGCAACGTCTCGTCAAAGTTTGAAGACTGGTATTTTATGTAAAAAATACCGCTTAAACCTTATTACAAGAAGCGGCAAGACATGTAACAAAATTAAAATGCCATTAATTTACAATGAGAATACCACAAAACACGAAAATGTTAAGGCAAAAGGCATTTAATTGCCGGAGATTTTTTGTAATTATTATTCGTAGCGGACAGTAGCAATTGAATACGTATTCTTATTTGATTAATTCTGCCTAAATACTAACTTGATAAATTCCGAAAAAACCTGTTTTGATACTTAATTCTAATTAGAAACACGTAAAGTTCCCAATATGTATTGTGTATACAATAGATATGATGATACGATAGATATATATACAATACATAAATACCCACAACATGTTTAAATTTAATATACGTACAGTGTCTATAAATTTAATTCCAGTGGCTTCATGGATGTGTTTAAAACATGAATATTGAACTCTAGAGTACAACAAATACTCTGGAACGGTAACCACTAACCGTTTTGTCGGCGACCGCCTTCCTCGCGGTCGACCAAAGTATTCACGGTGCATAAATTTTTACTGTTTTAAAAATACATAAATAAACTCAGCCGTATTTTAAACTTGTTTTTTGGTAATGAATGGTACATTTAGACTAATCTATAATAAATTTTATATAATCTAGCGTGTTTGGACATTCTTCACATTGTGGATTTAAAATAATCGGCTCAGTATTTAAGGAACATAAAACTCAGCCGGAATAGTCTTTACGTCACGATTGGGATCTACTTAAGAATTCTCCGAGCCATCGATGATCAGATAGGCCGATACACGAAAGCATCTATGAACACAATGTATTGGGAAAAGGCGTGCACACGCGTGGGCTATACATCGGTGGACATTGTTTAACATGCCGATAGACGAGGCCAAATATTGAGAGCGAGATGTTATCACAGATTATAATGTTCGTTTATTAGTATTTACTCAAGTATAGCTATTTGTGATATCTCTGACGTTTGATCTCCAAACGACTTTTCTGATGGAAAGGTGTGCCTCGCATAATGGCGCATTAGAAGTCAGCTTTATGGACTATCGATCCAATTATTAAAGGTTTAATACGTTGTCTAAACATTACAGTAAATAAAAACAGTCAAAAATGCAGATGAGGTCGCATCGTTTTCATGGAGTGGCCTAATGGAAGTTTAAAGCATCATTTTAATAAGATGCCAGATAGCTTTTAAAATATTATGCGACCAAGGAAGCACTAGTAATTTAGGGTCTTCCGAATAATAACCATTTATACGGCCTAATTAAGAGTTATAAAAATACCGACACACGAGTTTATGTTTTATTTATTGCTAACGACTCGTCCTCGCTTCGCTCTACGTGTTGATGCCGGCAACCAAAGCAATTGCTACTGATATTTACTAGGCAAGTATTATTTTAATTAAGTATTTACTTCAGCATTTATTTTATCTTTTTGAGGGTAAGTTTGCAATGTTTTATTTTGTACATGTATATTAAATTTATTGCATATAAGGATATATTATGTATATGTACTACTAACTCCCAGATAAGCGTGAGCTGTGGCCTGGGAGGTATTTCCTTCCCATTTCGCGTAGAATAATTAGATTAAGGATCAAAACCTGCAGTCACTAATCGTTATCTAAACCCTATAATCTCTATAATTTCTATAAACTATGCCTTAGGTACTGCCGATAAGACAACAAAGTAAAGTAGCTGTAATGATATTTGCTTGCTTGCTTGTAATGCTATTTCTCCCTATGCAATCAAAAAATGATGCCAGGGTCAATTATTTAACACAAATAAATAAGCCAATATAAAAACTGATATGTAACTGCAGTTAAATTATACTTATGAGAACAGACCCTTACATAATGTATATCCTGTTTAAGGTTATGTCATATTCGCATATAAAGACAATATAAAATACAATCTAGGACACTCACATACTACCCGAACATCAAACAGCAAATGGAGACCTCAAACGTCTTTTTATTCAAATCCGCACACGTGAGCTAGTATCGCGATGCGAGTCTGCAGCTAATGAAGGGAGCACGACGGGGTCACCGCGTGTCATGAGGAGCGAATGAGGGCTATTAGTACTTGCCACTAGGGGTCTGCGGAACTGAGTAGCTTGGGTAATGTACACCTACATTACCTTGTGTGGCTAGCCTAGGTAAGTTTACTAAGGTAACCATTATGTTACTTCATTTTTTTTATTACAAGGTAATGCTTAACCACAATACCACCTGATGGTAAGCGGAAATATAATGGTCTTGGGTAGTAGAAATTATAATTATTCTTTATTATGTTTAATAGTTTTCATTTTTCATTTTGTTCATGAAAGATAGCAAGGGACATTAGAAATTCATATTTATTTTCTAAAACAACTTGAAAAATTATCAACAATGTCACAAATTACGTAACAAATTATTTGTAAATTAAAATAAATTGTATAATTACTTTTTATTATTTACTGAATCAACAGGAAAAAATGTAACGTGATTTCATTGCAATATAAAAAGCAAGGTAGGAAACCCTTTCTTAATTGTTGACTAAGCTTTTGTGATACCTACCCCAATGATGTTATATGTAATTTATAGCGTATTTATAGCTCATTGCCTACCCCTGATGCTATAACATCCATTGTAAGGAAACCTACGTTACTAAAAGTTCTTAATAATGTTGTGAAAGTTCTGTGTAGCCCACCAATTTACACTTAGCCATCTGGCGACGTAGAGTAAGGACATTATAATCGAATTTTAAGGAAAGACGCGAGTTATAATTATAATTAGCTATTGGTACGAAATTAAAATTGATATAGACAGCTATGTAAAAAAATAATCGCCTAGCAGGATCTTTTAATCAACCGACAGAATAAAAAATACTGTTGACTTTGTAACTACCGTAAAATTCCAATAGATATTAAATGGCTCCTCATAACGGATTCAGTAATTCGCCCATACGTCTCGCTATGGTCGTTTCGTAAGATTAAAACCTTTGCCACCCTTCATAAATCGACCCCGAGCATACCTTACTCAATATATAATTCAGGCACTTGAAATACGAAAAAACGAATCCAAGTAGCCAAACTGTCAATGCACGGAGAGGTCCAGTCTCAAACGCTGACACGTTTTACTGCATTTTTCAGCGAAACCTCAAATAAAACGAATTCTATGCATATTATAGTATCATGATATCGACGAAACGGTAGTTTATACGTCGCAAGGGTCTCGTTTATGGCGACGCTTTTATTGGCAAAGAGTCAATGGCAAACTGTCGATGGGTCATTTATGTTTGTAGCAGCGAATTCAGCGTGACTGCGTGAGCCAAGCACCTACATAAAACGGTGGACGCGTGTCCATATGAATAAGGTTTTTATAGACCCCACTTATATTTGTAACAGACTACTAAAATAAGATCGAAAATAGAAGTTAAGGTTATGTTTATTATTAAGACCACTTTAGTATCCATCAATGTAATGGCCCGTTTACAGCCAAAACCGTTTGTTTGTAAAAAAATTGAACTTCTGGGCGCTCGTAATACTTTCGCTGTTTAAAGTGGTCGGTATTTCGTTTGGTTTTTTCACGGACTATTATAACAATGCAACGATTATGTTTGTACAGTTTGCTTTCAGTATTTATAATATTGTTATGTTCAAGATGAATGAAGAATTATACCACAAATTATTTGCCAATAACCAATATTTCTGTGAAGCTTGGCTGGCTAGCTCTCACCTTCTAGAGTCAGAACCAAATAGACACCCTTTTTCCTTGTTTGTTGGCGTGATACCTTTGGTGTTACGAACGTCCATTAACCGTTAGGCTTGTCTGCTCGTTTTTCGGATATTTACATAAAACTATCAGTTTTGGAACTTTTCAGAAAACCTTGGACAATATATTTATATCAAGAAGATATTTGCACTTCGTAAGAGATTACGAAGAAACTGAGAACGCCAGCCCGTTCACAACGTCCCAATTTAGTCTTTAAGTGGCGAACTGAATCTGTGCCTGATTTTAAACTAGGTCGGGGTCCTTGTTGAAAACCTCCACAGGTGTCTATGCATAATGACCACTTCGCTTCAAGTGAACGTCATATTCCGTTGTATGTACCTATCGTCATATAAATTCATAGTCAAAGTGCGCAGTAAAATTCAATCAGTACGGTGGCGAACTCGGAATAGTGTTTTATGGTGACGTTGCTCCCACGCCACTACGAATCAACGGCTATAGATTCAACTCAGTCAGATCCAAGAGTTAAAATTATATCAGATGGTTAGAACACTGTTCATGTTACCAACAATAAAGAATTGTACAAACTGTTACAAATATTTTTTTTTCTCAATAAAATCTCTCAATAAAACCTCACAGCTGATTTTTGGATAGGTAAGTATATTAATATTTCTTTTATAAATGTAGCAAACAAAATTCATTTAACCACGTTCTTACGCACCGTAGAATACACAGCAAAATTTGAGTCCGCGTCCGTCAAGATTTGTTTTTTTGGGGCGACGCGCACACAAACTAACCTCGTAGGTATCTTTGTTTTAAGATAACCCATTGTGCTTTACGTACGTACTACCTCTAAACACAAAGAAATCCTGCGAAAAATCACAGAAACGGCAACTAGGTAGCAATAACAATTAGCTGGCAACCAGCTTGCAACTAGCTAGCAACTTCGGTCTCACGCAGCGAGTGTTTATCGCCGCGAGCGCCGCTTTATGCGACATTTTACTATTTGAATGTCAATTTCATTCGCCGGGAGTACAAATAGCTAACATGAACTGATTTATTGACTGAGAACTAACTTATTTAATGTAAATTTTACAAGATGAAGCTTTGGATTTTAATTTTAATTTGATTGATTTTATTGGTTGCAATGATAAGATGATGATGATGTTTCAGGTATCAAATATGTATGTATAAGAATGTATATTAAACTCGCCATTTCAAACAACTCAGAAATTAGTCTCATAATAAGCAAGTCGAGGCGACGTGCCTTTTTAAATAATGAAATCAACAACGAGGATGAGAGATCTCTACCTATTTCCGTTCAAAAACTTGCTTTCGATAAAAAATGTCGGGCAGCCACCCATTGTGTAACTCTATCGCGCGTGAGATTGTGAATACCTTTACTATCCGACGATTCATTAGGGCGCTTTGATTGATGCGCCGATTAAAGTTTTAAGTGTCAAACACACAAGTTTGTGTAAAGATTGAATTTCAAATTTCGAAACTATGACGTAAAAAAGAAGTCGTAATATTTTTTGTATTGTGTAATCTTGTTGTTATTATTTCATAATTAATGAATTGCAAACGTTTAAATATCACTTGTAACGTTTAAAACTTCATAATACCGTTCCTGTTGCAATAATCTCCACTTACCATCAGGTGGGACTGTGGTCAAGAATTAACTTATAATTAATATAAAAAATGGACTAACAAGTTGCAATAATAACTGGGTTCGATACTTGACGGGGGAGGAATACCTACTTCTATGTGGCATATATGGTTCTTACATTTCAAGTCTTTGTACCAACCATTTTACTAAGTCTCGCACTTGAGTTATCACGTAACATTGCTTCGTCGAAGAATTTAACGTAAACGTAAATAAGAATACAGAAAAATCCTGCAAGATCCTTTACAAATGCCCCTTCCGAAGGGTTGATAGCGCGTGAATTAATAATAAATTCAAAAGATATTGAGTCATCAAACAACGACAATGGGATAAAATGGAGATCACTTTGATTTGTGCAGGTGAAATAACGCTTATATTTTTAACTCTTTATCTCAAGAGTTAAATAAAGATCTCGACTCACCTTGAAATTTATTGGAAAATATTGATGGGATAACATAAATAACACTGAATAATAATATTTAATCGGACAATATTTAATCGGACTTGTTATAAAGGAACTGAGCTGAAACACAGCAAACCTCATATTAGTTTAAGGTTTAAAATGCAGAAGTAAAAATATTTTCATGTACATTTTTGAGAAGTCGATCGTATTTCATAGTTGATGAAAAACCCATATCAACATTATTTCAACAACAGGGATGTCAAACTTTTGAAACTTAGCTATTATTTTTGTAATCATTATAATTATATTTTTTATTATATATTTACTTTGTATTATAATTATATTTACTTTATTTAATATTTCAATTTTTATATTTTTTTTACCTGTAAGACCTGTGGTTAACCTGTTAAAAACTATACGATGAGCTGTCATATTATTATAAGTGTGTATACAATGAAATATCTTTACAAACACAACTTAAACAGCCGATCCCTAAACGGTTATCATTCGCTACTTAAACATAATGATGAATGAACAAAACCGATTCTTATCAAAGTCCGTTACCGCCTCGACCAACTCTGCGTTAATACACCATTGTCATATTATATTTATAATAGATCCATATCGTATGAAAGATGCTTCAAACATTTCATAATAAACTGGGCCATCTCGTATTAAAAGCATAATCAACTTTCTAATAACATCACCATGTTATAATATCAATTTGTTCGACGCGATGAGTAATTACAACGAATCATTGCTCTTGACAAATGCGTTTTGAAGTAACTATGTATGAACTAAGCTGATGAGTGAAGAAGTTAAAGGAGTGGCCGAATTTTTACTAAGATTTTCGAATTTGAATTTGAAAGCATTATTTTGTTTCTCACTGTTTTGTATGATATAAAACCTGCCGGTTATAAAAAAATACTACATAATATTATTATTTAAAATATCGCATATATATAAGTAGATTCGTAGATTTTGCTGCTAATGCCAGTACAATAATAAAGCCCTATCCTAAGTTTGCTCAATAATAGAAGCATTGAAAATTAATTACTATAAAAAAGCTTTAGGATTGTTGTTATTCAATCTTTTATTATAGTATTTAATTTCGTCTATTAGTCGTTTGATTATTAATGTTTATTATTATTTATGTTTATTAATGTTTGTTTGAAAGCAAAACATATTTTTTCTTATTTACTCAAACTCTTACTACCTACTAGTACATTATGGACATAAATGCATACCTACACGATTTTGTTTATGTTGCCAGAGAGAATTCAGGTTTTGACCATTCCACATTTCTTCATACCTGATGATAAAACACGCTATTCTGAAGTTGATTCTATATTAACTTAGTCAGTACCGTACAAATTTGATTGGACTCGGTGTACGGTCTTACGGCATTCCTTCGTATGTGGGGCGTCCAAATCTCGGATCACGATGTGGTACAATGTGCTTACAAATAGTAGTTGTGGCTCGGCATAGCATATGCCAAATGAATTGATTGCACTGTATGGGCTCTTATGACCTGCTTATGCCGCTGTGGTATTTCTATTGTTTCTATCAATGCTGCTGTTGTACGTGTCTGTATTTTTGTTCTTTAGTGAGTTTTAATTCGCACAAATAGTTCAGTCCACAGCTGGGTTCACGCACTAATGATGGCATGGGCTAAACGCACGAAAAAGTATGACGTCATTGTCACGTTCCGCCGGGCCGAGCGTGCACGTGAAAGCGTGGAAAGTGATTGAGAGGCACGATCGGCCTAAACGTTCGGTTTTCTTCAATATTTTGTTATGACGTTAAAGTTTATAGCCGTTAAACGAATACAAAGTCGCCTTTTATACTACGAGTACTTATTTAAAGGGTTATTAAAGCATAATATAACTTAATAAAACAGCAGACGAACCACCCAACGGTAAATGGTTACCGTGGCCCATGGAAGTCAGCAACACCAAAGACGTCCACGATGCTTTAGGTACCACTCGAGAAAGATAGAAGATAAAAAAAGAAATTACTGGCCCTCAATGATATTATATACAATAATATTGTATTTGTTATTGTAATATTGTATCTGTTATTGATATTGTATAAGAAAGAAGTAGATATGTATATCCATGGCGCGCGAAAAGCGGTACAGTCAAATTTGGCCAATTGGCTTACTTTTCATGTACCTAGCTATCTCTTTCTATTTCATACATTTCGCAATTATCTTTCTCATCCATAGTGACATAAAAATGTCATCGGAGTGGATCCAAAAGTACAACTCGCGTTGTAAGAACGTAACGCATCTATTGTTTTATCATTTTTGCTGGCCATCAAGTTCCCAAACGAAATACGACTCAAGCATAAGGGCGGTAGCCAGTCAGTTGGGATTGAAGCCATGCCCAAGCCAAGCCCACCACTGGGCTTCATGGCTTCACGGTAAAGCCGAGCTGTGAAGCCTTCACCCCACCTAGCAGGGACCGGCTTTGGTCGCCTCTTCCGACAACGGTAACGGTGCGGACGGTCGCTATTCCAGTACGATTTGGTAGGCTTAACACACATTTAAAAACTTTATTTTAGACTCTCGGTCATGCACGATTACTCATTTTGCCTAATTTCTGGAAAGTAAAACTTATTTAAAATATGCACATTAAAGCTACGAAAATGATTTCGAATAATTTTTGTAGCTTTAAGCAGGTTTAATACGCATGATTCCAAACACCAGACTAATATCCGAATGGAATAGTTTTGATTGTCAGCTGGAAATACATTCTGAATTCACCAACGCCCAAATGAACTGCTATTGGTAAATGCAATTTTCAAAATAATTGAAGCAGTTTTGTTAATCGTCGCGCATCTATTTTCAATTATTTGAAATTGCCTCTACTCGTAATCGCATTTCACTAATGACATTTAAATGCCGAAATGATATGGTGTTTTTTTATACTTCAGTTTGTTAATAAAAAATAAAGTTATTTCTAGGTCTTTCCACTGCGGGCATTAACAATATATTGCGGGTCCAAAATTAATTGGGTTTAATCTGCTTTTAGAAGAACCATATTTTATCTAAATATTATATGAGAACATCAGTCGCATTCTTCAGAGTTTATATTTATGTATGTACGTGAATGGCAAGAAGTGACATAATCTTGAGTGAACCGCCAAATGGCTCATCGTGTTTCAGCTTGTTGAGAGTTATTTGCCTTATTTCTCTCTTCTTTTTAAGCCGGCACCTCATTGATGATGTCCCTAATGTAGTTAACTGATGTCTTCTTAACAGAAACAGCGTAGACGATTACGTTCAAGGTATCTTTAGGAGGAGAAACTCGAGCCCTGGCCTTACTAACCACTAATGAGTTCAAGCCCATGCCTAGTATTTTTATATGAAAGGTCATCATAAATATTGAACAGCATTAATGAAAGTCAAATGATAAATTACCCCACCTACATTTTTGGGACGGCCACCGTGGGTATTTTGGGTTCCGGACAATATCAATTTATTGCGACGTGGTATTTACGAGTTATCGTGAACACAATCATAAGAGCCCGTCAAATGTCATTATCATTAAATGATGGATGGCTAATTCTTAAACTATATCTGATAGAAACCCGTATAAAGATGCGTGGGACACAACGCACAATGCATCATTTGAAGCCAAGTAGCGTATCACGATATCAACCTGAAAGAGCCTTAACCCCTAAAGGGGTCTTCGAAATAAATTTACAGACCTACTTATTATAACGGTTCGATCTCGTAATTAGGTACCTACATAAATAAAACCCATGTTCTTTTACTTTATTTAACTATTCAGAAACTTTATTGCTCCTAAATATCTCATTTGTTACTATTTATACATTATAATTCAATTTAGTTTTATAATTATACTACTTTATAAAATTATCATAATATCAAACATTTTATTTTAATGACAATAAAACTAGTTTGACATTTAAAAATAAACGAATAATTATATTATCAACGGCAAGTGATTTGCAAAACGTAAAAATATAAGTTTTGTTAAAAATATCAATTTCGTAAATACAATATCTATGGATTTAAATTATTAACTATCAAAATACCCTGGTTATGCCACAAGCTTTCTTTCAAAATTGGTGGAATTAAAGCTACAAACTAACACGCTGGCCGTAGTTAACCAGACATACACACATGACATCAAACACAAAACATCATGAAAAATTTCAGGTATGCATTTGCATACCTGAAATTACCTCTGACGACAAATACCATGTAAGATTGCAATCCGGGCACCGTGGGGAGATTGGAGTTCAAACTATTGCTATCGATGTCCATATAGGTTGTGCTTAGGAAATTTTGTGTGGGCAGTTTCTCGTACTTAAATCTTTCACTAACTTTAACTTGGAATTTACCTCTGAATTTTAAACATTTTGAGCATTCTTATACGTTTCTGTGTGGGCTTACCATAGAGAAGGATAATACTAGAAGTGTTTTAAGTAGTTTTGTTTTGACACTTTATTAATTAATTAATAACAATAATAATAAGTAAATGGGTACGGAGGGTCTTCGACATTCGTACCAAAAACATATCACCGATGCATTGCTGCTGACCACAATTCTACCCGATACTAGGTGGAAAAAATTACCAACACATTATGTAAATAAATAAATACTTAATTAAATAAATAAATGCATTATGATGTTTAGGTATATGTGTATTATCTGTGTATTCGAGGTATTTATATTATTTGGTTAAGTTAAATTTTTATAGTTTGGTAAGGCAAATTTTTCTTTTCGCTAATCAGCTGTGGAGAAACTAATACAAAAAAATCACCGCACGGCACTTCCCCTTATCGTTATATTCTAGATTTACAAATTCCACGAGCACCGCGTCACTCAATGCAGCGATTACGATCGTGGCCTCGACTCCGCAAAATAATTGCGCTTTACGTTAATTCGACATTTTTGCAAAATGCCAATTAACTGAAAATTTCGGTTTCCGTCTGTCAACGACGATGCCGGCGACTGGGTTTAAATGTTTCGTAATTCGGATAACTCCTCTTTCCGACTTCTCGTTTCTCGTCTCTTCGTTTCTGACTTATCGTACTTACAAACGAATTCATCGCAAATACAAACGAACGTGCAGGGGTTTACTTCATACTCATTAGGACGACAAGTGTGTAGTTATACGGAACAAATTGCGCATCCGAATGACGAGTAATTCATCCCGAAGGGCAAATTGCTGCGCACGCGCGTTTGCTGTCTTAAGATTTTTTAATGTCGCATTCCTAACCCTATAGTTCTCTGGTGCTTACGTATACAGAAATCGGAGCGGATGTAAAGCGTAAGTACGTGTATCAAAATTCTATTGACTCATCCAGTTGTTAGTGACACTGTTTATAAAAGTGTAGAAACGCCACTTTTATAAATTCTTCTTTTAAAAATGTTATATTATTTAGTATTTATTTTCTGATGATCTGTTGGCAGTATAAATAAATAAATAAACGCCCGCACTAGAATTCCCAGTATCGCGGGCGGCATGGACAACACAAATTACACAACATTAACAACTACAAGTATGACCCGAGAAAAAACATTTATCTGTCACATAAATATCTGCCACGGCCGGGAATCAAACCCGGAACCCGTCGCTTCGCTGGCAAAATAACCAACTAAGCTACGAGTTCGTCGATTTTAATTTTTGTTATTTTCTTAATCATGTGCCAGTTCATACTGTTAAACTTTATTTTACATCTTTAGAGATTGAATTTTCCAAAATTATATTTTATTGCTTGTCTAGCTTTAAAAAAATGATTTCAAATTTTGTAGTTGTAGCATATATGTATGTATAAATGTAATTTCGGCTCTGCAGTATTGAATCGTGTAAAAAAAAAGTTCTTCTCTTTGAAATATTACGAATAATAAAGATAAAATACAGTCAATATTGTAGATGAATTTTTAAACTGATAAATTTTGAAAAGCCGATCCAGAGTTCTGTGTTGTGACAATATTTATTTACAGTGTAGGTAATGCTATCCTGCTTAACTTTATTTATTTTTAATGATCTTCATGCACGATGAGATAATGGTAATATTGTGTGAATCGATCGGCATTAAAGTGGAATTCAACAAGGGATTGTGGCAAGCGACCCGGCATGCGTTATCGGCCTATCATCAGTCGCGCTACGTTCTTTAGGCTTAAATGATTTCCATACAGTAGAACAATACCTATGCATGAAACACTTTCTGCCGTTGAGTTAAAAAGTAACAAGGCACGCTCGCTCTCACAGACTTTATTTGTACCTATATCTTGTATACCAATGAATAGACCAATGTATTCGCTAAAATTTGCTAACATCGCTTTTTGTGTAACGTTTGTAGATAAACGAGAAGATGAGCCACCTGATGGTCATGGTTGCCCATGGACAAACACCAAAAGTATCGTTGAAGTGTTGTCGACAAGACAGTGGCTAGCCAGGCGGGTACAACTCTACCTTCCGAACACTGTCGGTACACCGCCGATTGACCTTACAGGAGGAATCTGTCGCTTTAGCATCGTCCGGTGTTCAGAAGTGCACCTCGAACAGGGAGATTAGCTTGCTCAGAGTTGGATCTCCTTACACCCCTAAACCCTTATTCTTATGATGTATTCAAAATCAAATACAAAAATTTTAATTCAATTTTATTGACCTATATTTCTTTATTAACCTTTTCAGTCAGTTCTAAAAGTAACGTTAAGATAGCAACAAATGACTGCACAGCGTCAATTTTGTATTCTTTATCCATTACTATCCCTGTTATTGTCCTTTCGCACAATAGAAAGTACAGTAGCCGTAAGCTACATCGTACCCGCACCTTGTCCTCAATCGACACCTCGTCTAAATACGGCCTCGTATATCCAGAGTCTTGCATATGCGACACCAAGTACACGTCTGTCTCCTGATATTTATGTCCTCATAAAAACCAAACACGCTTGCCCTCACAAAACGGACAACCGGCCGTTTCTGTCCTTCGATCAAAAGCTATTGAATAATAAAATGTGACGTTCCCGCTTGGAGCAAGGGAATGAATCACCAAATCGGAAACCAATGTTCAAGTTTTACTACAACTTTTATGTGTTTGTTGACGCCTCTAATCCGTAAATACCACAAATCATTACCTTTATTGCGATCTAATGGCTCTCTTAAAACTTAACGTGGACAAGGAATTTTTTAATTTGTCCCGCGTTTGTTAACAAAAAGTACAAAACTGAACAGCTACAAGGTATGTACCTAACAGAACCGAAATCCAATTAGAAGTTGGTTGAAGACGTACCTAAAGAAATGCCGATGTTCAACTGCTAAGTTACTTCAGCTAGTCTATGCCATCGACATTTGTCCGTCTAAACTGCTGCAACAAAGCAAAAATAAGTGTAATACTCGTAGATGTTTTATATAACCAGAGTTTGTCGACATATTTCAACTAAAATCTTTAACGCTTTAAATCATTTCTGTTTCAAAAAGCAATTCTTATTCGATTCTGACTTATGCCATCTATGTATTCTTTTTTAATACGCTTTTATTAGCTACATATGGATGTACGTATGTATGATACGTATGTATGTATGTTAGTATGTAAGCATTGACTTATAAGAAGTCAATGTATGTAACGGCAACTTTGAACATGATTTGAAACGTCACTAATTAGCTCGAAATTTGGACAATCAAGGACCCATGGCAAATTAATAATTAGAAAGAAAAAAAGGAAGAAATAACTGACTTATTTGAACTCGATTTTGACTCAATCGCAGCAATCAGATTTCGTTCAAACTTTGTGGACTTATCAAGGACCGATGGCAAAAAAGGTTTTTTTTATTAGCAGTCTAAAAAAGAAATAATTACATACATTATAGTAAAAAACTAAGAAACACGCTTTTATTAAGAATATTTTTTTAGTTTTTATTTCGATTTATTATAAAAGAGTGTTTTAGTTTGTTTTACTACAAAATTTTAATTATGTCAATAATAAAGTATCAACACCTGTTACCAGACATAATTATATATCTACCTATTATTATTGTGAAAAAACAAGTAACGATACAAGATTTTATCATTGTTATCCATACTAATATCTATTATAAAGCTGAAGAGTTTATTTGATTGTTTGTTTAAACGAGCAAATCTCATGAACTACTGGTTCCAATTGAAATATTGACAACAAATTACAATAGCAATCGAAACAGAATGAGGGAAAAAATCAGAAACTTACGAAACTACAGAAAAATATCAGAATTTTTTTGTTTGTAAACGTCAAAAAAAATTATAGCACCAATTAAATATTCAAAACAGAAGAAAATTATTACTATGATGTGGAAGCTAGGGAGATAAAGTTAATGAGCAAATTAATGTTCGGGTGCCAGAGACATGGTCAATTATTTTTTTTCCACACAAAATAGTTAATTGAAACCCGCGTCGCACAAAGTGGGCGAGCAGCGTGCTTGTATCGATGGAGCGCTATAAAAATTAATTCACGGCAATAATTTATAGACGATGATGGCAAAATGCTCTTTCATTAATAATAAACTTGTACTGCTTTTTAAATAAATGCTAGTTTACTTTTTACAATAAAACGTAAACCTTTTCGCATGTTTTATTCATGCAAAAGTGTGACGTTTGTTCATCAAAGTGCCTTGTAATAAATATGCATGAGATTTTAACTAATTAAACTTCCTTAAGAAACCTAGCAATAATTTATAGTATATAATTAAAAATATTACTGTACATTTACGATTCCAGGAAATCTGCAACGAAAGACATAAAATCCGAGATTGTACTACATCATAAAGTAGTTATACCTATTTATGTAGTGATATATCTCTACCAACCCGCAATGAAGCGCCCTGTTGGACTATGTTCAAGGCCTCCTCAGGTATGAGGGGAGACCCGTGCTCAGTAGTGGTTCATTAATGGGTTGAAGGCTTAAAAAAATATCGTAAAGATAATAATATTTTCAATGTACTACCTAGATTTCCTTGCAAAAACAGCCATATTTTATCTTACGAATACACTATCGGTCAGAGATGTCCAATCAATTTACTATATTACCAAAGTTTATTCGTCGTTTGACAACTTAATGGTATTTCCAATGTCCATAGATAAGTTATTTGCCTCAACGACGGCTGGTAACGAATAGATACCAAAAGCTTAAACACAAAATTAAAAATGAGGCGTTTTTTGTGATTAAAGGATAAACTGAAAATAAATTATCGCCATCGGTCATGGGAGTCACATATGACTGCAATACCCCCTGGTATTCAGTATCAGAAATATACGAGTAACTATCCCTGTACCTACTCGTATATATTTGATGCGACAAAGGATGCAATGAAGCCAATTCCAAATATTGAACTAAGTTATTAAAATAATGTAAACATTACAATTCACTGGCATTTGTAACCAAAGTCACGTACAACAATAATATTGATGAAAGCGATGCATCCGTCGCAAGATCATCATCTTATATACCCACCCATTTCTGTCCTTAAAACATTATTCTTACTGAAACGACTTGATTTCCAACTTACCATATAACAGGTGTATTGATGCTCTAGGCTAACCGTACAAAGGTTGTACCACCCATCGCACCTAACTTACCATCAGACTGACATGTAACTTTCCATTACCTTTTTGCTTGTGACACTAAAATGTTGCTTACTTTATCGCCCGCGGTGTGACAACTCGGTTAATTAGATAGCGCTATAGCCTGGAGCTGGGCAAATATTTTAATTTTAATGCCTGATACGCGCCACCCACGATATACGAGCACGTAGTTCAGACCATAGATCTCTTTATGTAACCTATTATTAACTTTTATCTGTTACTTCGTTTTTGTTATTTGTACGAAAGAAGTTCGGCGTTGTATGCGCAATGTATACGAGAACTCGTTTTATATAACGGAATCAAGAAATATAACTGCACCTGATGCCAGCCACTGGAATTCAAAGATATTTTTTGATAAATAAAATGAATGAATGTAAATCAAGTGAATTTAATGCTGGAGTTTAGGTCGTTTGCTGTTTTTATGTTAACATTTTGCGTACCATCTGATATGGTATTTGTTCGTCGTTTCATCCTATTCAACGGCTTTGTATCAGCCCAGAGAAATATCTATCAAGGCAAATCTCCCGTGCAGTGGCCAATATCGCCACTCGTCAACTCGTAAAGCAGGTCTGCCACTTCCATTGTGTAGGATGGACCGTTGAGGGCCAAGGCGCGTGAACCTCAAATTGTAAACTAAGATGGATAGAAACAATGGCTGGCGGCTAATGACTCAGATTCATAAGTTTTTAAGCAATTTGAAGGCAAAGAACAATAAAAGCAAAAAACAATGAAGGTAAAGAATCTATTAAATAATTGCTGCTGCTTTTAATAATTAAGAAGCTTTGCTTGAAGCTTATCGTTTATCCATGTTGAAACTTCTGTTTTTTTTACAACTGTCAATATTATGTTGTAACTAAAAGTGATTTTTTTCTCTCTTCTGTTCTTGTCTGACAACGCTTCTGGTCTGACAACGCGCTTACGCGCCTTTGGTGTTACTGTTTACCACTAAAGTGACCACTTACCATTCGCACGCATGTCTGCTCGCTTGCCGGCTACATAAAAATCTAACATGTCGTTTAATATTAGAAAATGTCAAGAAAACAAGAAGTGATGACTTAAGAATTATATAAATTCGAATTGCTATTGCCAACACTGATATATGCGAAGATAAACACTTCATCCGGTGGTTGGAACTGTCCGGTGCATTCACACGTTTGACAAATCATGGAACGAGTACTTAAACACGAATTGCACGACGTGAACAAGCTTCTTGAATTGAACGCTTTTGCTTCTAGGTGACTGTTTCATACGCGTGTTCTTCAAGTTGGTGAATAAGGCAAGTTAATACGGACATATTCAACCCGTGACCTGCGCATTATTATAATAAACTACTAATACTTCTTAAATGTTAAATATTTCTATTAATTACTCTTTTGTCGATTTAGGTTTATGTTGTGGTACATACGACATAATTATTGCAGTCGCCAGCTATTACTGTTAGATTCAGCTTTGACAAACTGTTTCCTCTAAATAGCAAAGTCGGCCCGTGCATGGGCGGCATTAACGGTGCATTTGCGGGCAAAAACAAAACGATTGACCAGTATTTTTACGAAAAATATCTTTTATTCTAGTTCATATTATTTACTCGTTTTGCGTTCGCTTTTTAGTTAATAACTTTTAAGAACAACGTATCGACCATGTGACAAAATGTTCGAGAGCCGGCGACAGCTACCGACACACGTCAGGCGGAGTAAAATAAAATGCGGTGGACAGATTATCCGTCGCCGCTACCGATGTCGCCGCGATATTGTCACGCCCGAGTGACGGGTTAATTCAATAGACATGCTCACGGATGCAGTACCGATGTAGTCGCTTTGCTAGTACTACTGACATTGAACTTGGTTTTTGCTCGTTACTTCCATTTTTATTGTGGCGTTAGTATCGATTCTTATGGATGAAATGTTGGACACTTACAAGTAGGATGAATACCGCGTTTTTGAGTTTTGGAAACCACTGACAAGAATTACCGCACAACACTCATGTTTTTAGTCAGGTATAAAAATAAAACACTGGGATCCATGTCAATATGTATGTCGTTTTAAACCTTAAAGATGATGTACAATGGCATTATCTGCTACTTAGATTAGAGAACACAGTGTGAAAGCTAGAATTAGTAGTACTTACGACAATAACGGCTGGCGACTGTACTATGTTGTACTTATTCACTAGTTATCGACAAATTACTCTGTTTATTAATAGATTTATTACATTTCATCCTTTAGGTAATAAGTAATTATTTTTAATTTCTTGTTATTTTTGACATGATTGGACTGAATTTCACATGAGTCGTTTATTGAAAAAAATATGTTACCTTGTAATTGAACATAAAAATGATATAAATTTAGTTTTCCCTAAAGTGTACATAGTGTTTACTGACCCAAATTCTTATTAGAAACACATTCGCTCAATGAATAATGTTAAGGATTTATAATCATAAATGTTGTACTGCTTTACATGTCCCATACTGACCGCACCCGATCCACTAACAGATTGTTAAAACAAAATGTAAAATTATAAAATAGGCCTTTAACTCGCGGGAGATTGCATGCGAAGCCTTTTATAGGATCATTATTGAGGGCAAGGGCTAAAGGAACGGTCATTATATCCTTTTAAAATAATCTTGTTGATTTTTATTCGCCAGGGATCTGGATAGATAATTACTTTCCCTTTCATGTGTATTTTTGGTATCAAAAACACATTTCTTACATGTATCTATGTCTATACGTATAATAAAACTGTATATAAAACTTTTAAGATACGTCAAGAACTTCTTAAATGCAAGAGATCGCAATTATTTTACATTTTTTGTCTGTTTGCTGGTTTTTCTGTGCGTTTGTTCCGGCTTACCTCAGAAACGGTTTAACCGATTTGGATGCGGTTTTCATTGATGTGCATATCTACTGAAAGGAACTTTTAACGTTTGGTTTTTGTACAAATATTTACCAGTAGGTATAAGTCAACGAAACTAAGTAATTTAAGTATATTTGTTTTTGATAAAAAATCGGTGAAAATAAAGATATGAAAACTCCAAGAACATCCTAAATTCTTACAAGACTTACAATCTTTCTTGTAGGTATACAACCTGATAATAAATTTGATGAATCTCGTTAACAATATAAATAGACATATAAAAAGTCCGTTTAAAATTCCATTACTGGTACCTACCATCAACAATAATTCACGACCGTTATTCGCTAACCACTATCTATGACCGCTTGGGAATCGCGCTTGATTATGATTAATACCAGTATTTGGTTAACGGTGCTTCGGATACCGATATTAAACATTGAATTGTGAATATGGGCTTTCTAAAATACAGTTTTTAATATTTTACGACCCGTATGGCGCAATGGTTAATATGCCGAACGTTCCAAGGGTTCGATTCCCAGCGAGGCGGAAATTTGAACGATGAGTTTAAATTTCTATTATAAGCACCATGTGGTCCATCTGCTCGCTTGTCGATTGGTATATTTAAAAAAACACTTTTACTTAAAGGTAGTTAATTTGTACAAAACTAGTTACCACCCCCGGTTTGCTTGGGAGAACCTATGTATTAATAGTCACTTGAAGAAATGGTAACGACAGAATTCTTTAATATCTTTTTATTTATTAAAATGGTACGTCTAACCATCTTAATAAATTCTATTTACGTAATATTATTTTAAAAGTTTTGTATATTTTTGTGTTCAGTTGAATTTAATTTTAAATCCATAATCATTTGTTGCAATCGACTTTGTTACTTGCAAACGTAATTATCAGAAATACAACAATAGTGAAACTGTGACACGAAAAAGTGACAAAAATCTATTTAAACTGACGCACAAAAACGGGCGCACCCATCCGAAATGACCTTAAACGTGATTGAGATAATAATATTATTGAGTACAAGAATACCTAATTAAAGGCATTGTAAAGAGGAAATGCTTATAATAACATGGAATCCTGAAGCGAATGCTTTTCAACTTCACATTATTTATGAAAATAACATGACCGGAATAATTGGTGGGAACTCGCTTTAAAATTTAACTGGACTTAATTTACTGGACTGGATTTTCGTGCGAGAGACTTATAAAGCAAAAATAAGGACAGTTTTCTTATTGTCTACACTTTCCACCTGATGAGGTGGATTTGTTGTCAAGCATTAACTTACTTATAAATTGTTAGTAATTGTTAGTAACAGTCTTTTCTAATTCGGTCACAGATGCGTTGAGGACTGAGATGCCTCTTAAAAGTGTGACCAGCTAACTATAATAAGTATTACTGAGTACCATGGGCCATAATTATTTTATTAACTCAAATAGGAATCGCTACGAAACCTCCAATAATCTAAAGTGTAAAAAAATTATGCTGATAAATTTGTTCCATCTGTAAACCGTGAATTTGACCTACGTTTCATGATAAAATTACAACTCTAAATTAGCACCCGTGCGAAACCGAAGCAGATCGGCAAGTCAGAAAAAGTTAGGCACATTAAGTTTTTTTTACTCAAAATGTTTTCTAAGAATATCATAGACTTAAATAACTGTTTGGATCCATAAATAAAATAACTTTCTATGTTTTGTAATTGTTTTATTTTGTTAATTGAAACTTTGTACAATATTATTATGTTACATAGAAATCGTAAAGCCATTTTGGAGGTTTTCGGGCGGCATAAAAATTTTCGTCGCTTTGGTTGACCACTAACCCCTTCACCAATCTAAATTGGAACAACGTGGTGGAATACGCTTTAAGCCTCCTCGCTCGATTATGTGGAGAAACCTATATCCTCTAACTAGTGGGGCATCAAAGGGTTTAAATCAATACCTAAGTGCCTAAACTATTTATCATTAAGGTCTTGTCATACACATCACAAAGAAAATGTAACATTGTCTCGAGGCTCTAATTAAATGTTGAAGTCTATCGCATAACGGATATTGCGTTGTGCCCCATCAAAGGTAAGTGTAAGCGTACATTAGTTATAAGTAGTTAGTCAATAAGCAATGATTAATTCATAAGCAATAAAATAAGCATTCAACCATTCCCATAACAGGGTTCTCAAGTATAAAATGGCCATGGACATACTTGTAATTACACGTAATGATTATGAAGTTATTCCGTTTTATGCGGACGGTTTTACAACAATAATACTTACTTCTGACGGGAAGCAAAAGTGTATGCATTATGGTATTAACGATCGTAAAAGTTATATCACATTTTGTATTGTGTTTATTATTTACCCATAATTATTCCTGTGGTGTGGCTGGGTTTTCGCTTTTTCCTCCTCTAACAATGTAAAGTGTAGGAAAATGTTAGGAAAGTATTGCCTTGGATGCACTTCATGGATTATGAATGTCTATCACACTAGCCGTACGGTTCACAGAAAGATAGTTGAAGAACCCTTCACATTTCACGTTTATCTTAAATCAAAATTATCAAGTTAAGACAATTACTAAAATAGAAATAACAATAATGTTAAGTAACATTATGTATGTGTTTTATTTAAATCCATTAATAAAAGATTTGTCAATTTAAATAATCCTGTCTAAACATTTTTCTATTGTGGATAATAAATACTTACATAATTGATACATACTCGTATTCCGAAGCGCAGCGAAAGCCATCACCAGTAAGATAATAATAGTGAAGATTAAATATCCTTGCTATCCACATCCCAGCATCCCACTAAGCTTCTTGTCTTATAACCAAGTCCTGAGGTGAACGATGCCTGTAAGCCGAGGTGACAACAACCGTACAACTAATTACTCTACCGTTATTACCACACACGCTACACTGAGCTTCTGTGAAGGTTGTATCACACGGTGCCGTGGACACAGGAAATTGAATTCTAGGCGGCATTCCTTCAGATTGATTGTAACACCAGAATGAATATGAGATATACTGTGAAACAATACCAATTTAAAACTAGATTGTGTCTGTGAACTGTGTAGATAAAGAATTAATAGAATGAACATTGTCATAATACTACTTTATTTATTTCATTCTTCCCGCTTTTGGCTGGCAACGAGTCAGTAATGCCTTCTTGCTTAAATATTACAGTAGTATAATTATATACTCTAAGCTTTGATGTTGATGATGTCCATGCGTGATGGTGACCATTTACCATTAGGAGCTCCTACGTCAACTTTTTACATCAAAAATAGAGTACAAAGACTCATTATAATTATACTGTGTGGTGTCAAAACCAACGTTTGTGCTATATGTCCAACGCCCTTGTAATTGAGAAGAGCAAGACTGCTTTCGAAGCTCGGTAACGCTCAAGTTTAGTTAATTTGCGGGTACCTATTTACCCTAAAACCAATCGCGCCATAATCAGGTAATCTCCGTCGCTCACTCGGGCAGCTTATATATATTGATTGATGATATATTCCGAATATAGTATATATTGTACGTATGTTTCGGAAGGGCAGACGAAAAAATAAACAGCCCACCTGGTGGTAAGAGTCGCCGTTGTTTATAGACCCCAACAACACTAGAAGAGTCACCAATGTGGGTACTAAGGGTAATGTTTCCCGATGCGAACCGTGGGCGGGTTTACTAGTTAATAATATATTCTTACTTTAAGTAATTCTTCGCTTTTTTGTATTATACAAAGAAGCGTAACTCCGTGCTTACTTACGCGTTATTTTTTACTTGCTTTCAGCGGGATTTCATGCCGTATTGCTTGACTGCGCTTACGTTTTAATTGATCTCAATGCTCGTGACGAATCGCCACTACGGAAATTATTTTTAGAAGCTGACTCACGTAGCGTCGAATTCGCCATTCATTTCGCCATCGCCCAGTGTGTTAATCCCTACTAATATTATAAATGCGAAAGTAACTCTGTGTGTCTGTCTGTCTGTCTGTCTGTCTGTCTGTCTGTCTGTGTCGCTTTCCCGCTTAAACCTCTCAACCGATTTTGATGAAATTTGACACAGACAATCTTTAGACCCTGAGAAAGGACATAGGCTACCTTTTATTGCGACAAAAAGGGATGAAGAGGTTGAAATAGAGGTTGAAAGTTTGTATGGGATTTCTTCGGGTTTTAAGCACAGCGCCATCTAGGGGTGAACCTTCCTAACTTAAAGAATAAGAACGCCTAGCGCCATCTCTTAAAGAACCATGAAACTTTATATTTAAGCACTTGATAATAAGTTTCCCGAAGCGAAGCGAGGGCGGGTCGCTAGTGGTAAATATGGTAATGCTATTAGAACTGATACAAAAAGGAGAGAACTTGTTTATTACCAAAGTACATAAATTATTGTTTATTTAAATTTTAATATTAGCTTGAACCTATAAATACTATTATTCCCACTTAAGTCCATTAATCATAACAGAAGAGGCCTAGAACATAGTCCACCACGCTGCTCGCGTCAAAATATCAGAGGTTTTTATATCATCTAAAAGCCTTCATTGTGTTTTAGCGATGATAGCGACCGGGACCAATGGCTTTACGTGCCCTCCAAAGCACAGACGCACTCAAGAATTTTTGCCACTAGTGAAAATGTTATAAAGTATATGTTAGTAAATATATATGTAAATAATGAGAAATTTGATTTTACAATCAAAAACCTATGTATGGAAAATAACCATAAAAATAAATAACGCTGGGGTACTTTACTTGAAGTCTTAGAAGATAAATTATTTTAAGTAATCGAAACAAGGGAAGTAAATCCTGTTAGATATTTTAAAGATAAGAATCCTATGACTGGCAATTATATCGACACGACCAAGGAGTTTATACTAGAACGGCCCACTAATGAAACAGCTTTAAGTGCAAGGCAATGAAATAAGCCATAAAGAGTTTGGGACAATAACTTTAACACCTTCCTGTACTTAGATCTAATACCGTTAGAAACTCTTAATACGGACGCGACGCTGGCAAGAAATGCTAAAGACGACAGTTGCGTGTATCGAGCAATAAACATCGCTGCGGAGCCGTTTAAGGCTATGGCAAAAATGCTCGTAACTTCAACTACTTCACGAACAAATAGTTGAGATCAGCATCCGAGCGGCAACACTTGGGCTTAAACATCAATCAAATCAAACTTAGCATACGTAAATATCATCCTTATTACAACAGAGTAGCAGTTGAATTTGGCGTAGTTGGTTTTGACACTTGGCGTGCGTACCGCACCACTTTATTGGAGCGTGTCACGATAAATTGGCAACAAGGCCGTAACTTGCGTACGCAGTACGGGTGCGAGGGATTCATCGAATAATTGTACTGCCAATAGCTTAAAGCGGTGCTTTTATTTTTACCAAAGCGATGCGAGGTAGCCGATGGCATTTTAATGTGACGGTTGAACACATAACCGCACTTAATTTTCTCCTAATGCGCACAGCCGAACCGAAGAATCTTGGGCTTTAGTTTGCTCCGTTTTTCTCCCAAGAATATCTGTGAACAGAATCGCCGATGAGCCAGATAAGGCGAGTATTTCTTTAAATATGCAAAGTGCAAACTTTGTGCCTCTTCCGACAGGATGCTGAATAATTTTACACGCTCTTAATGCTTGCGTGTCCTTTTAATTCAAGCGCTTTGCATTGACTCAGTAACAGGGAATGTTAATTATTTAAAGACTGAAGGGTGTAATTACGAGTACATTCGATATATTAGCTGTTAAAGTAACTGTCGACATCACGGAATACAGAGAGAAGGTCGACATATTAAACTTTTTTTGTATTTGCTTAAAATCATGTTTTACTGGGATACTCAATTATATTAATTGTTTAAAACTAAGTTAACAAAGCGATCAGTGACTGAGCATTTAATGATTAAATCTAAGAAGGACATAAAAAGTTACCCAAAAAAGTTGGCATAACAAATCATCATTACTAAGAAGCAGTGGCAAATGTACTTAGTTTATTTTTATTGCAATATATATATTAATTTTCCTGATCCTTATAATCAAGTCCGACAATCTCCTAACGCTTTGGTCATTCATTGTCTGGACAGATAGCAATAAAATCTATGGAATCACTAGATAATGAACAAGGATATACGAGCTGCGACGAGCGAACATCTTGCCGTAGGGCGCGGATATAGAGAGATCGTTTACCACGACGAAGGTGTTAATGTTTAAAAGTTCTTTGAGGTTCCTAGGTACTGTTTGCAGAAGTTATCAAATCAAGAACCAAACGAAAGTTATACAAAAATCATCCAGAATATTATAAACAAAAACAATGGTAGAATAAAACAAGAACCAAATCGTCATTCTGTAGGTATATTTTTATATTATGTACTATACTAGTTATACCTAAATACAGCCAATGGATACTGCAAAAAAATATCGTTATTAGGACGATATTTTTTTGCAGGTGGGATAGTAGTCACTGTAGTGAAATGTCATCTTAAAATCTTCTGCCTCTTAAATAATTATGATTAAATTTAATGTGAGTATTTAGTAAATAATAATTAAAAGCGCATAATAATTCGAATACCATTAAAACATCCTTGTTCTCCAAAATTACCGATAGCATGCAACCGGCAAAACGTATCTCCAAGCTCACACCCCAGCCGGGTCGGTGTTGCCAACGTCACGTAATTTAGCACCAGCGCGGATGACCAAGGCATTTTTCTAAAGACAATACAAGCCCTCAGCCAATGGAATATTCAGAGTGCCTCAAGAATTCTCATTCTCGCACCCACTAATGAATAGCTATTCTTTGAGCATTTTAACTATGGCCCAAGGAATGGCATTCGAGTGTACAGGTTTCTTAAAAGGTCCTCGATATGCGTTGAACCCTTTCCGCTTCGTCTAATTTATTTATGGATACGCTTAGCTTCCTTTTTATTCTGTTTACATTAATTATTGACCACATTAAAATTTTGCTCGTCGACTGTTAAATTTTACTCAATCCGATTCGTTAAGTGCCGTCGACGGTGCTTTAAAATAATTTAATTGCTGTGAGGAATTTGAGATGATTAATTATATTCATAGTCCCTTCAAAGCCCTGATGAAGTGTGATGAAACTGATTTAAAAGTAGTTTAATAATGTCGTGATAATGAAATCAATAACATGTATCGTACCTACAGTGTAGACCACAACGTTAATAAAATATTTAACAAACATTCCTAACTCGTAAACTATACATAGGCATAATATATGCACCGAAAACAAACTTTTATCTGACTGAAATGTCTGTTCCGGAAATCGAACCCCCTCACGCGGCGGGCGAACTCATCACCAACAGGCCCACAGAATCGTTTACTACACGGAGGAAAATTTTCCTCGATATTATTATTTACTTAAAAAGCATTTCCTAAACCTTAATACCAACAGGCCTGTAACTCATATTAGAAAACAAATCCCTACAATTAAGACGAAAATTTTGAAATCGGTTCAATACCTCAAAAACCTATAAATCTACGTCAAATCCTGTATAACATTAGTTAAGCGTCTCCTCAAAATTTAATTTACTGATCCATAATAGAAAACAATTGTAATACGGCAATTTTCTATATTAGATACGGTTGTCCGTTCAGCTTCATTATAATAATATGTCGATGTATACAAATTCCACTTTTTAGTTCCAATGTTTTACATTCAAGATGTTATTATATCGCCCGCTGTTGGGTATTTCAATCCTTCTTTTTGTTTTTAAAATTCCCAAACCGTAGAGTCGGTGACACCGTGTTGGGAATAAATTAAGGGAGTGTAGTATTCAGGAGTGTCGAAGGTTTCTTAAGGTAAGCCCTTGTGGAAGGAATATTCTTTGACAGCCACTTTACCCATGAGAAACGCCGCTTGTCAGCCGTTCATACTACGGAAGTAGCGAACGGGCAGAGAATTTATTCAATGCATTAGGCAGAATTTATTTCACGCACATTTACGCTCAGATCGTAATAGGCACATGGTTGTACGTATGTTGTGGATTGTCGATGTGAAGTAAGTGGGGAATCCCATTATACAACACAACAAACAACAACACGACAAACAACAACAAAATACAACAATCCAACATGTCAGTGTTAGTCAGTGGAAGCTTAAGATCGTTGATTTCAGAAGGAAGGTGGTAGCTAGCCAGCGGGAAAAATACTCTACCACAATGGCAGTGTCGTTGGGATAACACAGGATTATACAGACCAGAGGTCAGCAACCTCCAAGAGGAACGATGTTTCGGCGTAGTAAGAACTGAACCACGGACTGCTTGCGAAGTGCGGGGTTTCGAGTTCGACTCCCGGCCGGGGCAGATAAATGTTTTTTCTGGGGTTGGGTGTTATTTGTGTTGTCTTTCGAAACCCTAAGGCGGGGTATGAGTATGTTAGCATTCATTTGACTTCAATTATTGCGGTGTTGTTTTTTTACTTCTGACGTAAAGAAATGTTTCCATACAAATAGGTCGCGATATGTGTCAATAGAAAGACATAAATATTAAGTTATTGTAATAAATGTTAAGTTCGATTGTTTAACGTAAATCTATCAAATTGGATGCAAATGCGTCGATTAGAATGCCCCACACACGCCATAATGGCTCCCGTTAAAATGCAACGAGGATTGAATGGAAATATTATGGTGCATAAATATTTTAGTATGACATAAGCAAAGGTGCATTCCTCGTAGACCGAGGCCGACGTAGCAATTTTACAAGACATTGTTGATTCTCTATGCCTATATGGTCATACAAGTACGTCACTCCTACCGAACGATTTAGCATTTACTACTGTTTTCTGTTGTAAGATGAGAGTGAACTTACTCGTTTCAGATAGTGAACAGTGGAGATTGTTAGATTTCATTAGTGCTTTCGTTTTATCGGTATTTCTTATGTACTAGTGAACCCGTCCTCCTAAACTACTTATTTCTTATGGTTGCAAAGATTATTCCTATAGCACTATTCGGAATCACATGTCACACAGTTATTTATTGCACCTACAACGCCAATAGCGCTTATTTGCTTAAAACGTATTTTCCCGTGGAAATTACATATTTTTTCTTGAAAAAAGTAGCATCTAGCTCTTGAATATAAATAAAATTAAATCATCAAAATAATATGAATAATCACCATCATTGTAACCCATAACTGTCCAAATATCGGTCGAAGGTGGATTACAGATTTCACGCACGTGTGAAACAATTATATATGTCAGTATGAGGAATTGTTAGACCGTAGGTTTTTTCGCTTTTTTGGTTCACTGAAGCTAATAAAAATTTTGTTAAAAATTAGTAGTGCGAAACCAGGATTTTGGATCCAAACCCCATGTACAAGAGATCAAATGTTGCACGATACGATAACACATTATTATTATTAAATACATTATGTAGTACCGAACCGATTAGTAAAGATTCTTACAGCAAATATCTCCCCGAAACTCTTGTTACACTAAAATAACAATCACGTACACATTCATTCATAACCTCCAATAATAGCCCTAAACTTCACACTTATCGCTTTATTAGTCGAAGAACGTACACATTTAGAGACATTGACCAAATTTTATCATATAAATTATAAACAAAAATCCATTTAAGCTTATAAATATCCAAGATGTGTACTTTATATGCGCCAAACACCTCATTAAATGTCCTACATATTTCCTATCTGCGTTTATACTTGTACAATGGGTAAAAAATAAATAAAGAGTGAGGTTTGAATACGACGGGGCATAACCGAGTGAGTTATTCAAATGAAGTTTTATAGGCCTTTCGTACTAGCGACTTTTGATTGCTGTGCACTGTACTTAGTGTGTATAAAAATTTAATATCGAAAAATTACGTGAAGAACAAAAAATATTATTTGCCTTATTAGTTGTTTAAGTACTTTAATTACCTTCATTTCAATGAGCCGATAAAGATTGTCAATAATATTTGGTATATATTTGAGTTTTGTCAATTTTAAGCACTTATTTCATTTATAATTTTGGCCATAGAAAAACTGTGTGTTTCAGCATAATTAAACTCTAATATAAATACTATATTTGGAGACATTGCGTGTGAGCTCTCTAAAGAAATGAAAGGATTTTTCAAAATGCTTACCAATTCACTTTTTCAAATCAAAAAATCTCTTTATTTTTCTTGCAAAATATCCAAAACAGACTGCGACAAATACATATCAATATACTAAGACGTATTACACTGTGAGAGGAGACCCGTGCCCAGCAGTGGGACAGTTATGGGTTGTGATGATGATACTAAGACGTCTAAAACGTTTTTTATTGCCTAGGTTATAATCGCTAGTATGAAACAACTATTTTATACACATAGCTGAGACCGTCCGCTGACATATTCGATAATTTATACGAGTAATGGTCTAGGACGATACTATTCTGTCGGTTACAGGTCCAACTCTCTATTAAAGGAGCTGACTTTATCGTACAAACAGTTTGGCGTCGGCGTTTGAAATCGCGAGGTTTCAGCCTTTTTGTCAACGCTTTGATACATTATGATGTTAGTCTCGGGGAACTTAGATTCTAGCATTTCTATTTAATTTTATCTTGAATTCGTATTGAATTTGAAACTTACAAGTAAATATAAATCGAGCAATGAATTTGTAAATGGCGTTCTTGATATATTAGGGATCAGTTCACTGCTACGCCTCAAATTTATTACTGCCACTTCCAAATGTTTTGATTGTGGACTAGAATCCGATACGTATATCAATCAAACGGAAGTTGCTTAATTTTACGCAAAATATTCTGATTTGCTGTATGCTTCTCATCCGTCACATTGCTCGTCAGAAGTTCACAAAGGCCCCCATCATCTGGCGCCACATTTACTGATGCCATGTAAATCCAACGACTTTGAGCTTTTTTTCACAATTTCAGTCCGCCGTCCCCGTCGTGACGTATGGGAAAATGGTTAATATGTCGCCGTTCCAAGGGTCCTGGGTTCGATTCCTTATAAACATGGTGGTGTTATAAACATTTAAGCCTAAAATTAAAACTGTTGCTAAACACTTTAAAAAAATCACTTCTTCATTTAATTTTACTACAAAAATTTGATTATTATTGTAATTTCCCTTGTTTTACGTCTACAGTAGGTACCTACCTGTTGATAGAATCAGTTCTATTCGCTACTCAGGTAGCAAAAAGAGCGTTCTATTTGTTCCGGTCCTCAATATATTGGATTAACCAAAAGTTTTACACATACGTCACATACATACGTAACAGCCCAGTTCATTACATTACTTTCGTGATATATTTAACTCGGTCCAACTAAAAACTATTCGTCCACCGAACTAAATTCCGGGAATAATCCACTAGTATGCATCGGCAACAAATCGTCAGGTTACGATAGGGACGGACAGTTATTATAGACCATATAGTTTTATGCATATCCGATTCACGTGTGTTCATTACGGGGACTGGAAAGTAGTAAAAATTTAAACCAATAAACGTTTCTAATACAACATAGAATCTAGAAGTTTTTCGAAACCTGGAGTAATATACAAAAACGCTACTCCACCACAATGACAACTTAGCACGTTATCATTTCTATTATGCATTTTTTAAATGGATGTAAGGTATGAACTTCTCTTTCGCTCGATTCTCTTCTTGAAATTTTGTAATAGTTAATAATTTCGTACAAAATTGTAACGCGAAACCCCGTGGACGATCGAATTTCAACTTTTTATATGTAGTAACTATCTACAGGTTTTTTTATGATTATTTGTTATTTGTCTGTCTGTACGTCTGTACGTGTGACCGACCTACCACCTACATCCATCGGTTTTTACCGAAATGAAACGAGGGCAGGTTTCTTATTGCTAATTGATATATAGTTTTTATTTTAATATGACTAAGGAACACCTTAGGATTCCAATTGGACCTATATCCTGCAAGATAGTATCTTCTTATCCTACTCCTGCTCTCCTTATAAAATAGTAGATCCTTATACTAGAAGGAACTGGTAGCGGCAACTACGGCACAATTCTGTACGGAAATATGGAAATTAAAAGCAAAAATATTGAACCTCCTTAATGTATCTACGACTATATCGTACCTCGTGAAAATTGTCAAAAAACGGAAACAGATATTAATAGTGTATATATATATTCATAGTTATAGTTTATTAGTAGTATTATAAATTATACCCAAAGAAATTAAAAAAAAAAGAAAATAGTGTCGTGTCGGTTTTTAGTTTCGACCTACTCGTACTTATAGAAACAAGTCTCTATTTGCTATGAACATAAGACAAATTTAAAATCACAATTTTAGTAATTACTGACTAATTTTGTCATTTTGTCTTACGTCAAGACTTTTCTTTACACATATACTAGGTACAGATATATTATAGTTTAGGTTATCATGTACCTAAAACATGAGAAGTCAAGGGACCCGACGAAGATGCATTACGAGAGCTGCAATCTTCAGGGCGGATAAAGATGACCCACCACCGCCATGGTCATCATAGGACCTCGGCCACTCTGTCAAAAGTGTACGACTGAGGAGGAGAATATTTAAAGTTAAATCAGTTTCTAATAAGATGAACCCAGTAATTAACTAGGCTGCTGTAAGCAAAACTGAAATTTACTAATAAGAACAGATATTATATTGGGTACAAACTGTGTCGAGTATCATAAAACAAATAGGAAATTAGTTCAATCTAATCGGAAAATGTGTTTGTGAATTTCATTTCGCATTTTGTGACGCATTCGCACGATAATTTATGTATTAAAATTTATGATATTCATAGAAACGACGGACAGATATGACAATAGCATTAACAAAAGGAGAAATTAACAGTTGGTAAAGATTAAAATAATTCAATACTGAAGAATAAGGATTATCTTGATGGTGATGATTAGTGATAGCCGAGTGGTTTGTACGTTGTCTCGCCAACAATGGGCCTAGGTTCAAATCACTTATTTAAAATTGTGAGTATTAGAATTTAAATCACTTGCTTTGGTGAAGGAAAACATCGAGAGGAAATCTGCACACCTGAGAACTGAGAACATTATGGAGAACTCTCCTCCATAATGTTCTCAAAGATGTGTGAAGGCACTTGGCCAGCCTGTACCCCTCACATTGTGAGAGGAGGCCCGTGCCAAGTTTAAAACAGTTATGGGTTATGACGACGAGTTAAAAATATACAAACTCGATAATAACACTTAAACTTGTAAACACAGTAGTTAACTCAAACCTTTTTTCAAAAGATTATCTTAAAAAATATCTCTTACACAATACGATCACGTAAACTCTACGATATAAAGTATAAATTAAAGCAAATTAGCTATCACGGTTAATTGATCTGTCGTTAGGAAATATTAAAAGAATTATACACGTTAATAATAAAATGATACACGTTCATTTTATTCACATGTAAAACGGTTGCTAAACATAAATTATAATGAGTCTAACTGTACTCCTTTCTAACGAAGATAACATTTATAAAATGTATAAGAGTTTGTACACATGCCTATCTAAATAAGCTGTTTATGAATTTGGAATTGGCGATTATGGAATTATTATTAATAGAGGTTGTCTTGTTATCTGACGGCTGTCGTATATATATTTTTGTGGTAAAACCTGGCTAATGGGTAGTCTAGTCATCTTATAGTATGCGGTTACAATTAATAATATAATTCTGCACCTATCACATAGGTAACCGAGGCATCGAGATCTTTTAGAGATCAATTTAAACTTAAACTAGCCATGCAGACGCAGGCGGTGATGACTTACCTACCATCAGGTGGCCAATAGCCGTCACAGATGCTCCTGTGACGGCTATTAACATAGAAACAGGGATTAAGCTCTTAGTGTTATGGTATATACTTTGCTGTCGCAAAATGTTTAATCTGTGGGAGAGACGTATTTCGCATGTAGGTAAGTATCTAGCTTTAGACCATTGAATTGACCAGAGAATTGCTTGAAAGTAGACAACGGTCAGCACAAATTAAAAGATCATTATGATTTCAGGGTGAACTGCTTTAATTTATAAACTGATACAAAGATAATTATATTAACCGCGTGGCCGTCGGAGAACTACATCTCTATATTTTGTGGAACTACTGTCTCGTGTTGCCAAGTGACGCTCATTTGCTGACTTAGCTACATAATAAAGACAATGTACGGGGGTGTTTCGTACACTAAAACACTGAACTTCATAACTGTGGATCATATCAAGTCAGACCAGAAAGAAATGTTACCACCATGCAAGTGCGCTGGTTCGCCATTAAAGTTTGACATTGACTACATTAGAGCGATACCACAAAAACGTGCAGCTATCTGCGTCGGCGGGCGTTGTTGCTCTAATCGGCTAATTGGCCGCCGGAGATAGATCGCCCGATCGCTTCCTCGTTCGCGATAATCGCCGCTCTGTCGCCCCCGTCAAACGTCGATCGTTATCGCTGCGCCCATTGAAATGCGTTTCTGAGTGTAGGACTATTGTTGTTATGTTACACTAGAATGACTTGTACATTGGCACGTGTTGGATCGTATCTCTTTGGGATTCACATTATGCAAACATATGCTAGATCTTCTGTTGATGCGGTCGTCTTCTTAGTCCAGTTGCTCCTGGTAACTTGGTGAAATCGATTGCCGGTTATGTCATAATTATTATAATAATATGTTATTATTGTTACATGTTATGTATCAGTGATGCACTTGGTATTACTGATGTCCATGGGCGACGATGACCACTTACCATCAGGTAGCTGGTTTGCTCGTTTGACGGCTATTAGCATAATAATATTAGCATAATATTAGGATTAGACTATTAGGATAATTTAGCATAATATTAGGATTCCTCGGAGTCAAAACCAGGACGACTGGTTTAGCTGCAGGGTCGTTACCAACTATGCTAAAGGGCCGTCGAAGATCACACGCTTTCTTAGTTAATATTTTCCCAAAAAGTTATCTCCTATTCAATTAAATAACATACTGATAACAGTTAGTAACATATACACACATATTATTACTTTATCGAAAATCGTGCTCACGCCCTGACGATCGCTATCAATAGTCCATTGAAGCACTCACTGAATGTACGCTTGTTATTGTTGTTGGAACGCCTTGAAATTGCTGTACTTGAATTAATGTTTTGCGTGTCCTCGTTAGGCCTCCACAATTGTTATGGACAAGCCGTAGACACGCTATCAAAGGCCTCAGTGATTACTTCCAAGGAATCTCTATCTCGCAATCTAGGGCCTCCTACATGTGGGTTTATTTCAACTAAGAACTTACCTTATTGGAATCCTGACCGTTTAGTTTTTGTATATATGTGGTTATATTAATGGGATAACGTAATGAAAACTTTTATCAAACAAAATTACACAACATTGAATTGCAAAGAATCAAGAAAGTTTGATGACAAACGCAAAATTTCGGAAAGGAAATAGAGTCAAAAACCTTAGTTCAAAATAAAATTTCATACTTTTTCTTTCAAACGTACCATTTCTATCTCCATAGAGACAAAATTTTCGAAATCACAATTTTTGAACTTTATTAAATGTAAAAATGAAACACTGTAAAATTTGAAATTTTACCATATCCCTCAATACAGTTAAAAATAAAACATACCTATGGGTTTCTTATAACGATCAGTTGCAAACGTGAATGTCAAGTTTGGTTACAATTTAACACAATACAATCACTAAATCAATGATAGAAACCTCGAGGGAGCCCATTCGTTTCTTTATTCTCACAGAATTCCTCAACAGATCTTGTGACTCGTACGGAACCGCCCGTGCATACATTTTTAAAGCGACGTACATGAAAGGGAATACGGAAAGCTTCCAAAAGTGCGGATCCACGTCTCATATATCACGCTGAATAGAAAAATAAAGAAATAAAAACGCTACTGTTCGGGTAAAGCTAATGTTTGTGTAAAACTATGACTGTTACAAAATTTTTATTCACAGAAGTTTAATGCTCAGTAGAATTCATGTTTAGAATTACAGCACAGCTTTTAGTTATTGATTCTGTCATTAGTAACTTATTCTGAAATAGGTTTACAACTATTTATTTTAAACAGTTATTTCATTTCTCGTTTCTAAAAAGGTATTTTCCGTTCTGCTTAAGCTTCGAGCGATTGTAGTTGTATTTCTGTCGTGTCGTTCAAATTGTTAGAGACAGCTCGCTCGGGCGTGCTCTTTGAGACACCAAGTTGCTTTGAATAAATACGTTAGATATGCCCATGTGAACGGGCCCTTCATTACGACTCACTATTAACAAAAGCGTTTTCTCTTTCGTATTTCAAATACCTATTGAATAGTAGATACTTGATTTTATTAAAGGAAAAATATCCGAAATAAGTTTAATCATTTTTGTTTTTTTTTCTACCTATGCTGAATGCGAAGTTTATAAGGAAATTCATTATCTGTCGCACAAGTCGGGAATGGAACCCGAAACCCCTCGTTTCACAGGTAGGGCCACTAGTAACTAGGCTACAAGGTAATTTTTCATGTACGGACATTGTTTCAGAGATTAATGCGTACAAAACCACAGACAAATACAAAAACATATAAAAAATTAAATTGTTTTATGTTCTATTGCGTTAATATAGACCCACAGTTACTCCTGTATCTTCCATGTACAAACAGCGATTAGTTACAGATTTATTAATTATGAAGAGATTTAAAAAAAAATGACATTCAAGTAAATGATGGTCTATAGACTCTATGGGAAATTTGTTCATCTAACTCCACGAGACACTCGCCTCAGTCGTGAGGTTTTAATTCCAGTTTGCGGGCTGATGACTGATGCCCTTTGTTCTAGACTAATAGGTGTCCTTTCACCAATTAATGCTGAGGTTTAGTTTATCTTTATGTCTGTCAATGCCTCTATGAGAGGTAATTGATTTAGAGAAACGTTTGCAGTTTATTTTAATGATATACCGTAATATTGAAGCGATATAAATGGGAAAGTCTTCCATGATATAGTATAGCAGAGAGTAAAAGTATATCATTATTATAATAAAATTCTAATGGGTATTTTTAATTGTTGGTAATTGAGAAAAACTACTACTTAATT
The DNA here is from genome assembly GCA_905404295.2 of Ochlodes sylvanus. Classification (NCBI taxonomy): domain Eukaryota; kingdom Metazoa; phylum Arthropoda; class Insecta; order Lepidoptera; family Hesperiidae; genus Ochlodes; species Ochlodes sylvanus. The sequence continues at coordinate 9,038,209 of FR990135.1, forward strand.
TTCTAAGGTTTTCTAAGGCAAAGCTCTTCAAAGTTCAAAGGCACTTACTACTTAGTTTTTAAGTTGTTTGAGCGGACAGACCACCTCGTGGTAAGTAGGTAGTCCGTCACCGTGCCCCATGGACTTTTTATTATGATTACTTACTACGCAACGCAACTGCTTATAGTATTCTGAAAACGGGACCGTATAATTCCAAATTTAAAATTCAAATACATCGAAAAATTAGATGTGCATACGGAGACCCGAACCTCCATTTCCGGCGTCAAATTTCAACCTCAAACTCCTGTTTCATCACTGTATGCAATGCAGATACATTAGTCAGTTAAACATTTTATATTATTGTTCGGTAGTTGTAACTAAGCGGTGTAGTTTATGGGCTGCGACGTCCCACGTGAAATGTTATAGAACACGCTAGGGTGACGGTTGGGTGTATCCGCTTCCTCGCCGGGCGACCGCAGAGTTCCGTTTAATACGTGACGTCATCGCGTTTTGCATTTCTGTTAGAATTCAAAATGGTCTGCATCGGTTACGTCGTTCTGCGTGCTTATATGCACAAGAAGTACCTTTAGAGCTGGTGGTTTAAAAACAAAATGTATGTAGGTAGAGAACGTAGATGGAGTCCCTTGTGTCGTCTTGGCCTTTATTAATTATTTTTAATGGAAATAGCAGTTAAAAGAAATATGACCAGTGAATATACGACTACGTTTTTCTTCTAAGTACTTTTCATTTGTACGGAGCGTACGTACATGGCACGCACACAATCAAGTTTCGATAAAGTGTGTAGATTACTGTTCTGTATGTACATTGACCTAGCCCAACAGTAGGACGTTACAGATCGTGATGCCGATATAAATTGTGGAAACTTTATATAAAACATTGCGCATTGAAAGAATAATAAGTCATGTCAAAACTCCAATTAGAACGCACTACAACTAAAAACTCACCAACAATCTGCGAATTTCATATGTGCACGTAAATTACTACAGCCCTGCATTGCTTCGCGAACGATTTGTTTTATGTCAATGCAAAATGGCGCCAATTAAACGACGATTAATAATGCAATGTGCTGACTTCAGTAAGGCTCTTCTTTTGACCAAAATAGCGAACGTATGTATGTATGTAGGTAGCGTGATTTTCGTACTACTTATATCGTTAAAAATATATTGCTGGTGATACCTCGACGGTAACATGTATCAAAATTAAATGTGGCACTCGGAGACTGCCGCGGTAAAGCTATTGCATAGCATTTTTTATCAACTTATGCAATTATAATTATTAGAAGTTATATAGTTATATCAGAACAGCGCCATCTAGTTTGTAGAAAACATACGTACCATACGTTAGTATTAAGGTACTAGATGGCGCTGATTGGGGGTGTTAGGTTTTTTTCGTTACGGAATTTCTGGATTAGGTCCCCACGCTCAAGGCCCGCGATAAAAGCTATGCAATAGCTTAAAAGATAGTTTAGAATAGTTTAGATCGTTTTTCTATATATGTATATATTGTTCATTGAAATACAACTCCCGTTTAGATCGTTAATAATTTTGAAAAAAGTTTTTTCATTTTTTATAATTTTCTAAAAAGAAAGTAAAAGTTTACTTACCTAATTTTACCTCCACCATTTTTCAACTGCATTAGGAAAAGTTCTTTATTTGAAAGAGATATACTTCAATTAGTTCCATTTTTATCAAATCCCATTCTGTAGACGAAACATACAAATTTTACTGATGCTACTCGTAAACTCTGGACATATTTTGTTGTTAGTGTTATGTGAATGCAATGATATGTATGGCTTTTATCAAATTTATGGCGGTCTCGCTTTAACATAGAGCAACATCTCGCCTAGCACGACACAGGAACAATTTCTCTGCTTTACATTCCACCAAACACAGCCTTCAACACATTCCGTGACACATGAACAGACATCATTTCAAAATTGTTACATTTTGCTCTTTTGTCCAGGAAAATTTCGTGTACATTCACATCCAAAAGCTGGCAGTCAGCGCACGGAATTCGCTATTAAAATGGTGGATCGGTATTTTCTTACAGAATTTTAATGAACGCTTTTGTATCGAAGTAACACTAGCGTGATGAAAAAATATAACGTAATTCCAGTTACGTTAGTTACGAATGTTATAATGAGCAACTTTTATTAGTATATACCAACGAAAAATAATACCAGCTCGTTGGTATATACTTTCACGCAAACCGTATGTACTAAAATGAAAGAAATGAAATCGATAGGGCTTATTTTTTTAATATTATTAAACAATTTTCACAACATTACTGACTATTAAAGTACCTACCACTTACCTAATAAGTAATAATTATTTCTCTAAACGCCATAAAATCGATTACCTACCCAAGTGTTTCCATACCACTACTAAAACGGTATGTTTCAGAAAGTGCATAGTGCACCCGACTTCAAGTTCGCACGAGTTTGATGATGACGACTCGAATTTTTTTAGGGCCAACAATACATTCGCATATACGTGTTAAGTGAATAAGAAATTTACACGCCCTATAAAAATGCATGAGCACCTTTTAAAAGGTTTTTATATAAAAATAATGGTACGCCCACAACCGCTAAAACATCAAAGACAATTTGAACCGCATATTTATTATTTTATATTAGCGAAGTGCTGTAAAATATATATACTTACCTTTATCTAGCTTAATCTCTAGACATTATAATTACAAAGATGACGATCTATCGTAACTTTATGATTCATGCGTGAATAGAAATTTTCTACTTGGAAAGCAATGGTTAGATGTAAAAAACAATTCATAGTCATGTTTAAAGTATTTTGGTTGAAACGCTGCAGAGCCAGTTAAAAACCTGGTGCATAAAATTTGCTGCTATTTTTCCTTGGTGCCTTTGTGGCGGCAAGCTTCACGGAAACACACTTAGCTTACCACCCTATACTAGATTTAACACACATATTACAGAGTTAATAATACTCGTCCAGTTTTAATCATACTCAAATTTATATTCCGTATTCATGTATCATTGCCTTTTACTGTTATTAAGGTAGTGATTTATCTGACGGGCGCGGCTTGTCGAACAGGGCAAATGCATCGATTTCTTTCGGACCCTTGTTTTAAAAGGCATAAAATAAACATCAAGTATACACATACAGGAACCTGCGTCTTGGAATTGTCACACGTTTTTTATTTCCCCCGGCCACGAACGACCATAACTTTTTATCGGATATAAAGTACATTGAAATGATGGCGTATTATACTACTCATCGGTTACTTTGCGGTAAGGTTAACAAAAGAACTAATTATTTTAATGCTTTAGTGCTCTTTCAAATGGGTGGCGGTTTTTTATTGCCAATTGAAATCAGACATCGACTTTCATACAATGTAGGTATTGCAGAAATTTTATAAATAAAAGTATTAAAACAGCAATATATTTGAATTTAATTGCCAACTCATTTCTTGTAAAATTTTACATTCGCTTCAAAATTAAGACGAAAATTAAATTTCTGAATATAAATGCGAATGTTACTGCATAAATATACATTATTACGTATATTAACGAAATGATAATATCTAATGATTAATGATAATTCGTTCTGTAAGTAATAAAATTTAAATAATTAAATTATTTTATATATTTAACATAAAATACTAAAAATCGGAAAACTACAATTGTATTTATAGTTCACTATTTTGGATATAGTGGCTTACACTTAAAAGGTACAAAGGTAAAGAAGTATTACTGTACATAAGTGTCAGATGTAAGTAGATGTAATTACATTAAAACTTTTGAAGCTCAAGTAATGCAAGCGCATGGAAGCGATTGATGTTAATTAATGATTATTTTGAATTATAATACAAAAATCATTGAATTAATAAAATGGTACTTATTCTAAATTACTTAAAAACATATTTATACCTTGGATTTCTGAATAAAATTCCATTCTGCAATGGTATATTAGGCACAACAAAATAATATAACATGTTCACTCTAACGCCTATTATAAGTAGTCTGGACGTATTATTAACAAGTAATAGCAATTAGAACAGAATAAAGGGGATTAACTTTTGGAGTAAATTTAACAAAAGTATTAAATGATAAACTTCACGTCACTCCTTAGAAATATTGTCATTCAAACCGTAACGAGGTTACCTGCAAAAATGCAAAATTAATCTATATAATAATGGAACGCAACAACGGACACCTTTTTGCAAAAAAAGATCAAATCAACGCCTGCAGAGAATACAAAATAAATCTTTTGTGACCAGCAAATCGCACTTAAAATTAACTTTCTTCTCATAACCCCAGCCAACGGAAACAACACCTTACTAACACATAAAAGAGTTCAATTTTAAATAGCTAATGATATTTCAAAGTAAACGCGACATATTTATTTTACGAAATCCAATTTTCTACCGACATCTCATCTGTCGACTTTACGCACTCGTCCTATAATACTGTCACATCGCTTTAACGCCTTTCATGCATGATCCTTAGATCTTAAGGTACTAAGTTAAATTTGAATATCTCGAGAACATTCTTCAATGAAATGGCCGTTACGGAATTGTGGGAATCGAACACATAAAGATTCTGTTCTAGGATATTCGATTTCATGTTCACATTGTTGAGGACATCCTATCAGTGACAAAACAGCGTTAAATTGCACTGTTTATGTACTCACACGAGTACATGTTCAAATTCAAAACAACAGACTATTTTTATACCTATTATCTTATATATAAAATTCTCGTGTCACGATGTTAGTTACCTACCACACTCCCCCGAAACGGCTCGACCGATTCTCATGAAATTTTGTGTGCATATCGAGTAGGCCTCAGAATCGGCCAACATCTATTTTTCATACCCCTTAGTGTTAAGGGTGGCTCGCCCTAAATTTTTTTTTTTCATTTTTTGTACAAATGTTTTATTGGTTATTTATTTATGGTGTGGCATGAAAAATACACATAATTCCAAATTTTCAATTCCCTGTTCACTACCCCCGTCCCTCAAATTTAAATCGTTCACTACAAGTAATCTACATAATATATGGCGGAACAACGTTCGCTGGCTCAGCTACTTTTATTATAAAAAACTGCACACATATAAACATGTACCATAGCCGCGTAAACTGACAGAAGAGAAGTATGAAGGAACAAAACATACACCATTTATTAATTAAACTAAATGCCAACATAATGAACACTACTACATTGTTATAAACGATCACTTAATAGGTATGTCACTCAATAGACGGATAAGATGAATGTATGAAACAGTAGTCCCCTACAAAGAATAAAGTAAGAATTTAATTTCATTAAAATATAACGCTTTCCTATCGTAGACGTATTCCATATTAATATTGCTGCTAAAAGTTTGACACTAATGATCCCACATAAAATTGATAAGCCTTAATGAAAAGCCTAGTGCTTAATCACACACATACAATCGCGGCAACGCAATATATGGGCAATTTGTACGCGGCATTATTATGACGGGGAAAAGATGCCATGGCTGATTCAGCAAATTCATTTTAGTTAGTTATGACCGATGACGTATATAAAACATATTACTATAGGTGTCGCACGCAACTTTATTTATTGCTCGGGTAACTATACTTTAGGGATAATGCAGGATATTTTAGAGGATATTTTTCTTTTGACGGACCGTGTGGCGCAGTGGTTAACGAACTGCCGTTCGTAGGATCCGGGATTCGATTCCCAGCCACGCGGAAATTGGAATGATGAGTATAAGTATCTTTTCTGTCCATGACACCCATAACATAGGGAATCCTAGAGTCGGGCTATGAGCGTGGCATTATATTGTTTTATTACTTAGGCTGTGGAAACGTATTATGCCGTAAAATGGATTTATCAAAATAAAATGTCATGCCAAAAACTACAAGAAATATCAATAAATTACACAACTAAGATTTTTTTATTTATTTTTTATGATTTACAAATAAAATGATAATTGACTCAAAGTACCTACCTATTGCTTGATTGCAAATTACCAGCTCACCCACAGTTAGTTGTTTACTGGTTTATGAAATTAGGATAAAAAATTATTAACAATTTCGTATACAATATTTGAAGTTAAAAGTAACATTTAATGGAGAACGAGAGACAATTATTGCATTCATAACTTCTTGTTAAATAATGTAGATTGAAATGACGATGGTTAGCCTTTCATCGATTAGTTTGCGGTGAAGTTATTAAAAGAACAAATTATTTTAATACTTTAGTACTCGTGCATAATAATTTGAATGGAACTGGTCCAATAAAAAACGTCCGCTCAAATTACTACTGCAGAAAGTATGAATACTGCAATATTTTTAATGGAAGATATCAAATTTTGTTTTTTACATACCTAATAAGTTCATATGGGATTAGGGATGGAATTCTTCCGAATTATAAAAAAATCGAATGTTTAAATGCTATAATTATGCAAAGTGAATTTAAAAAAACATGTAATAGTCGACAGCATTGACAAGTAATAAATATTGTAGGAAAACTAAACAACGTCGCTAAAGGAAAATAATATAATAGACCCAACATTCAGCAAACTATTTTTCCAATCTTAACCGACTCGTAGAATATTTTCACATACAACAGTGGACGGATGGACACTGCATTTATTGCGCCATAACTCACATAAAAGTAAGCTCCCGCACGACGATAGCATCGGGAATTCCTTGCCGGGCCTTAGAACTATGGACACAATTTTAGGAATGCGTCAATCTTTGGCTTGGTTATTAAAGTGCTACTACTGAACGAAATATGGATATTTAATATTATCTCTTTCTCATATTTGGCTTTAACTTTGCTGTGCCATCCTTCTCTCCTATTTCTTCACTAGATGAGTGAAGTTGACAAGTTCGCAAACTTTAAGGCAAAAATAAATTTGTTTGCAGATTCAATAACTTTTAAATGATCCTGAGGTTGAGAAATGACTGACTCCATAATTATATGTTGAATACGCAGCAGAAAATATTTAGTGTTTAATATTTATCTATCTATCTATCTATCTATAAATATTAAGCCATCTTCGTGCTCCCGCTCCTTATTAAGTTTGAGAACTTTATTTTGAAGTGTATAATGTAACAATAATTTACCAGCTGACTTTATTACCCTAAACTATAAATTTTACAAGCATTCACATTTATTAATTACACTGCTCAACAAAGTCTAGGGAACAGGAGGTTTTTAGGGAATATTTTTATTTTTATATATTTTTGTTTTAAAGTTTATATACCAATCGATGCGCAATTTAATGCTTAATTAGTTGCGTATATAAATAAAGGATTCAGTTTTTGAATTACGAGGTAATTTTAATGAAAAACAAAGAAAGTGTATTACAGAACTAAACAAAGAAATTTAATTTAATAAAATTTCTTAAAAATTAAAACATTACAGTTAAGAACAAATATGCGGGGACTTTTTTAATAATTAGTTGGACCCCCTAAGGCATTAACAACAGCTTGACATCGTCGTGGCATACTGATTATGAGACTATCGATTGTCTCTTGTGGAAGAAGACTCCATTCTCTGGAGAGATGTGAAAAAAGTTCATCTGCTGTGTTCAAATTTTGAGGGAGATTTCTAAAAGCCCTTCTCTTTAGTAAATCCCACGCGTGTTCAATGGGATTGAGGTCCGCGGACTGAGCAGGCCACTCCAGCACTTCGATGTTGTACTCGCGGAACACATCCATCACCTGACTCGCAGTATGTGGTCGTGCATTATCTTGCATAAAAATAAAATCTGCGCCCAGATTTTGTCGGTGCGGGATAACCACGGATTGGACTACCTGTTCGCAGTATCGCTCTGCATTTAAATTTCCCCTGATCAAAACGAGATCCGTCCGTCCACCCAGGCGGATTCCAGCCCACACCATGATTGTACCACCTTGGTAGGGATGCACCTCCTGTGGGTTTTGAAGCCGACTCTGCCGACCAGGAATCCGCCAAACACGCACTCTTCTTGAATCTGGATGAAATCCGAAGCGAGATTCATCGGAGAACAGTACATGTGCCCACTGATCTACGGTCCACTGCAAATGTTCACGTGCCCACAATAATCGACGTCCTCGATTTCCATGACGCAGCGCGGGCACTCTTAGTGGTCTGCGAGCACGAAGATTAGCTTCATGGAGTCTCCTCCGAGCAGTCTGGTCACTGATAGCAACCTGGTGCTGCGACTGGAGGTCTTCTACCAACTGACGAGCCGTAATGGTGGGTTGCCTCCTTGCGACATTTTGCAAAAAACGGTCTTGCCTTTCCGTAGTAACCCTATACCTGCCTCTGTGCCTTTCGGCTACATCGCCAGTAAGTCTGTAACGTACCCACAGTCTGCAGATAACGCGGTGAGAATTCAGAGCAGCTGCAACTTCGCGTTGGGGTAGCCCAGCTTCCAACATTCCTACAGCTCGAATCATTTCTTCCCGCGTTAAATGACGTCGTGACATAATGGCCGTAGTCGCAAAAGTTACGAATAACAACAGTTAATTTTGTTTTTCAATAAAATCATAAAACAATAAAACAAATTTTTATCTTTAAAATTCTCATACAGTATCACTACACAGCAATCAAAGTGAAAGATTCCCGCCTTTTACGAAAATTCTTTTGTTTCTAATTTTTTTTTTTTAAATTCGAACAACGTTTGATAAACATTCAGCCTACCTGTTTACCTCAAAGAGATCAATACTTTTTTAAAGAAGATTTTACAAATAAAGTCATATAGTTGGCTTGTTCCCTAGACTTTGTTGAGCAGTGTATATACCTTCAATGATCAAGGAAAAAAATTGAATAATTCCATAACTAACTCTAAAATGGAACATCAAAAATTCCAATCCCATTCCAATTTCAATTCGAAAGTCCCATTAAGATCCAGCCAAAAAATAAATAACATACAGCAACGACCGTAAACATTCGACATTCTCCGGTATCTTTTAGGTCATCTGGACCGTCACATAGTTATTCAAACTAATGTGCTAATTCCGCCTAAAATATGGGGAACAATGCACGTTATGCAGAGTATTTTATGGATCTCGATAGAAACATTTCAGTGTACGTTAGTCAATTGCTTGAATATCGGCTATGAGCGATAAATTAACGAGCTTATTACTTGAGATCAAGTTCTTGCTAGTACATACTTGTTCTCTCGACCATCTCCAATTTTCGTCGTGTATTTTATGCTTCGGCTTAAGTCTTGTAGAAAATTTTCGCCTTATACACCATAAGGCGAAAATCTACAAATATTGATAAATAAGAGGTTTATTGTTTTTACGAAACCACTTTTGTAATATTAAGTACTTAAAATGGAGAATTATACTTAATTACGATACTCATATCCTAATAGCTAGCTTGGTTCGGATAGCACGCTACGCGTTGTTATTATTTGATAGAATAGCAGTTGCCAAATCATGTCGAAGGCTTTCGGGCGGCATAACTTCTTCCAAGCCTTTCGATTAGCGGTTATTTTCACCAATCCACGCCGATTCAACTTGAAATAGTACTTTTCCAGACAGACTGCTTAATAACAAGGACTATAAAGCGTCCTATAATTAACCGTTAAAAATTTCAAGCTATTTGTCGATGTTCTCTTTTTAAAAAAGCAGACGTTATGTCAAAGACACAATAGTGTAAAAACAGTTGATATCGTTTAGGTGCCTAGCTGAAAAGACTATTTACTATATTTAGTGATGAGAAAATTAAAAATAAATCCAATTAACAGGGATTTACCGCTTACTATGAAATCGTTATTCTCTTATAACTAGTATGGCCTGTAGGTAAGGTTGCAAGGAACCCGTTAACCGAAGTTTGAGTATTTCCTCTGCAGTACAAAACTGATTTACTACTATATTCAAAAACTTAAATGAAAACCTAATTTCTGTATATAGTTTTTTACTTTACCTAATAATTAACTTTGAAACTATTACCTGCATAAAGAAGTACAAATAGTTATAAAAGGATGTTATAAACTATTTAACGTGGTGTATACTGTCCTAGATGTTACTTTATCGTGGCTGCATGGGCACACACAAATTCCCACAACACACTCACCACACACACAAACATTCAAAACCTGAGAACAAAAATTTATCTGACGTATAAATGTTAGTCCCAATCGGAGCCTAGGACAGCGGTCAGCTGGCAGGTTAAAAACGCTGGTCTAGGCTACAGGATCATTGTTTGTGGATAATTATGTCATGTAAGTTTCCAACTTATTTTTTAACTTATTTTGCTACGTCGGATACTGGAGGATGTGATATTTTTTATGACCTCAAATGCTGACTGGAAAGCAGACGAATCACCTGTATGGTCATCTTGGCTTGCCTGTGGACGCGGGTAACACCAGGGGAATCGCCAAAGCAATGTCGGCCCTGGAGAACTCTTTATACACCTTTTTTGAAGAACTCAGGCTCCGCGAATATCTCAGAAGGAAGTTCATTCCACATCTTGCACCTTAATTATATAAATTGTCTTATTATATCTGAAAACACGTGTAGCATTAATTGAAACTATCAATCACAAGATTAAATTTGGGAACCGCTATATGAAGTCAAGATGATTTCCTTAACACCTGTGAGTACCTTTCTAATTCTAATTATATTTTCTTGTGACAATCATAACTTTTCTATGTATTTCCTAGCCGTCAATCTCCAAATGCTTACAAGCGATTAGTGGTGATTAGTAACTGAAATGATAATGAAATAAACGCCTCCATGCCCCCGGAATACAACCAGCCCGTAACGAATGGAATAGGTCCGTGTCAATCATATCATACCACTAGTTTTTACGTCGGATTTGCTCAAATTCCTATGTTATAAATAAAAATTATAAAGTACAAGATACTACTTTCCGATATTTTTGGTGGTATACTAAAGTGTTTTGAATGTACTATTTAATGACCAAACTGAAAATTAATGGATTTCATATTCATAACAATACCCCTTAATTTAATAATAATAAAATAATATCTCTACTATAACTTAACTATGAAGAATGATAGAACATTAATGCTGTTCTTAATGCTAGAAGCTCTGAATGATCTTGATATTATGCTAACTGTGTTATGAAAATTTTATGAAGTATTAAAGACTTTTAGACACAAAACGCAGGTGTCTTACGCATTACCACGTAATAACTTCAGCTTATTTATTTTCATGGCCAGACCCTAGTGTAATACACTAAAAGTTTACAAATATTGTTAACAGCAGTAAAAGATTAGACGTTTTTATCTTAAAACTTTCCTTACGTTTACTTCTTTCCTTTACATCTTCACATCACAGACAGACAGTCATACCAACATTGAAGTAATCAAATTGTGAGTTGTCCATCGGAACGTCGGCACACATCGTCGCCTAATCCCTCGACCGGTCCCTTTGACGTTCAATTACAATCTCCTTATTACTGCCGCGTACCGGATTAGGGTAAAGGCCGTTATATAGACACCGTGTCTCACCGATTGAAGAAACCGTCCTTATGGTATGGACAAATTATTCATTATAGATTAGTTTCATGTTGAGACGAACTTCGAAATGTTTAATTAAACTTTCAATTAGGGATTTTTTGTAATCTGTGAATGTTGTTAAGACAACAGGAATTTTGGAACGCTTACCTATGAATACAATTTACTAATATTTTTAAGAGCACATTAAGATTAACTACACCTTGTCTACACATAGGTATACTAATCGGTCTGTTTGCTACCTTATCACTAAACCGATTTAGATTAAATTTAATATGGACATAGTCTGAAACCCGCTAACATAGAATAGTTACCGCAATTATACGTTCCTTTGTGATAATTTTTAATGGTATTTTGTTGTCTTCCAACTCCGAAGCGGGCGATACCGCGAGCAGAGACTAATACTATATGTACATTATGTATATAAAACAGTGACTGATCGATTTCTGTACAAGAATGCGGTTTTTATGAACAAAATAGGATATAACAACCGTCTTCAACCTCGTTCGCGAAAGCATAATACATAAACACCTTCCTTTCATTTAGGCTTGGCTTCCGTTGTTACATAAAAGGGGGAAAGGAGCAGATAAGACCAGCAAAGTATTCAATTTCCGTTTAATCAGATCCCAGATTAAAAAAAGTTGTAACCCTTCTACTAACACCGTTTTAACAGGTATAAGAAAATATTAGTTTAGTTACATTAACTTTTTTCATTAAAATTTATGAGGAAATATATTTTATTTATGTACATTATATCCTCATAGTCAATACCGGACATAAATATTCAGCCTTACAAAGGCTTGAGTCACAATAGCAAAACATCACCTCCAGTTGTACAATATGTATTGAATTTATTGTACGACAATCACTCAACAGAGATTATAATATTACTATATTGTATTTCGAATAATTTCAGTTTTTTTAATTTCGTATGTTCATCGATTAACTAAATTGTTTATTGTAAAATGTCATGTCAAATATAAAAAGTGTTCTTTTAAAAAAGCTATAAGTATCAGATTTTTGATGGCGGACGTTTATACATTTTGATTGCTATCCTATATTGTCCCAAGACGTGAATCTTCCCTCATAATACGACTAATTGATTTCATAAAGTAAAACAAACCTCATTCCGCACCAGTTAATCCGCCAATGATAATGAAACAAAATGCTACATTCGATTTCATGCCTACAATAACAAGAGAACTGCCTGGTACATATCTAGTTTAATCGAAATCAAGTTCTCAAATAGCTAAAGACAAATTGATGTTCAAACCTGTAGCCGTGTAACGACAATGCTAAAAGGGTCCACTGCTGCTTTTAATCAGATCGATTCTTTTTCTTTTTTAAGTGCTAAATGGGGTTTTAGCACGCGATTCGCATGCACTGGACTATACGTCCGATTGTACATTAGCCGCTGTACACCAAGCAAAATAGTATTCAAAGTACAGTACAGTTACCATTATACGTTACTAAGTCTTAATGTTCATGTCAATGTGTTCTAGTTATATTTTATAGCATTATAGCCAAGCTTATAAGTTTTCACATGATCAACAGCTAACTTTCAGTGAGCCAGTAAAAACACAATGTTGTATTTGGTTTCAGCAGACATGCATCACAATCAGCCCTCTTCAGGACACGCGTAGAAATCCAAACACGAAAACGTTACTAAAATAAAGAAGTTTCGTTTTTTTTCTCGAATAAATTGAAACAAAGATGGGATCCTAACGACATCGATACTCCCCCACCAGTATTTTAAAAACTTCCGACGTGCCAGCAGATGCGACGCGCACCCAATCCGCATACAAATATAACGCAATAACGCATCGGATGCGTGGTTAACTGTGAGATATAGGATTCTAGCTCCATGAATATCAGAATATATGTACAAACGAAAAAAATGCCATGCTAGGCATTCGCTTAAAAATCGGCTGTTACCGATATTAAATGCCTTACTACTTTTTACTGTACTGAGATGAATTATTAATTAATTTAATAGTGATAACTGCGGTTTCGTTAATGTTTTTTAATATTGGTAGGTAAGTACCTACATATTTTATTGATAACTTTATGTATAGTAGGTATTTAGCATTTTTATTACCAATCTCTTGGGTTACCATTTCCAGCATGTATCCATATGTAACGAATTACAATTTGATGCTGTTGATTACTCTAGGTAAAAGTTAATAAACGGCTGTTGTTAATTTATCCTAAAGTCCCTATTATAATAAAGAATCTTTGGCAAAGTCGCGCTCATATATATATTTCTGGTGTTATGACCAAAAATTGTCATAGACTGAGGTAATGGTAGCTTCGAGTACACCGCAACAGAACGTGACCAGAATGATGAATACCGACGCAGCGGTCGACAGAGAGACGGAGACATGCAGGAGATTTGTTACGCTTCGGAAAACTAACTCGAAAAGAATTTTTAAGAATGATGTCAGGTTCAACCGATGTATCCCATGAGTCTTTTTAGGGTACGCTATCACAAAAATAGAAATCCCACGTAAACCTTTAACTTCCCCAGAACTTCGCGGTCTTGTAGAATTCGGGAACAAATCATAAAAGTCTAATGAGCACAAAAACAGCAATCTTCAGCGCCTATGTACAATAGTTACAAGAACCAATTAGATGCGCGCGAGATCACACTAAGTATGTAATAAATCACATTAAAACAATTATTGCTACCCATTAACAAACTATAATATATCGCTTAGCTAGCCGGTGGAGTGTAATCAATAAGACCACATACTCGTGCGTCGGCCGAGGCATAATTACGCGGATAATACAAATGAAAAGTGCAACCGAGACCACGTACCGACCGTGTCTTCCCGCATTATTTATTGCCATTTTATCTTACAGCAACCGTTGCGATAAAAGAAAAGAAATGTCAGAGACCCGTGATCGCGATTATCGGGATGCAATCATTGAAGCCTCATTGCTAACCACTGAAAATCCCCTGCTACAGCTTTTTTACAAAACACGTTAACCATTACCTCTTTTCAATCACAGGTTTAGAATGAATAAAAAGATAACTTGCAATGAATATCGAAGTAGACAAAAATGTTGTATTTGTAACAAAAGAGTGAGGTATGTAATGAAACAAATACACATTGAAAAGTTGAGCCTACCTTTAGAATACGGTATTGGTAGTCAGTCAGGGATTGGAAAGAAAGGCTCGTATGCTGTGCTCCGTGTTCCATCGGGGGACAGCCGCGATCATTGTGTAAAGGATTGTCCGTTTAATTAGCACATGTAGAGCAAGATTATCAACGGACACTGTCAACTGCTTTAGACAACTGAATAATGACACTGAATACGCACTACCTAATTACAATTACAGAGACGGGAGTATCTCGGGGTAATCAACTGAAGAAGTGAACGGAAGTTGTCACTTAATCAAGATCATTAATTATGTACGCGGGCTTAATAGGGCTCACAAAAGTGATGATAATGTATTTCACTTGTAGCTGGAGGATTTAATGATTCCTTTTTAATGATATTTATTTTTTATATTCTACAATGACATCCAGTATTGGACAAGGCGTAAGAATTTTTATGTTTCAAGCACAATGTTTAAACTTGGAACTCATATTACGTCACTATCTCGTGGTATCTAATGAATTATGTTTGAACGAAATATTTGAATAAAAAGATTTAACTTTATTTCCACAAAAGTTATTTGTTAATCAATAACCTTAGGTACCTGCTAATTAGGAGCGGCTCTAGCACATGTAGCGCCCGGGTGCAATCAATGTCCTGGCGCCCTTTTGTATCAAAATGCGCGGTCGAAAAGGATTAGGTCTAGGTGTCGCGAGCGGCTCTCGGGGCTTCCTGACACCAGGCGCCCGGGTGAACCGCCCCCACCCCCTGCACTAAGGTAAGGCCGCCCCTGCTACTATTTTTATGCTTACAATTATCATCCATGCTTGGACATCGATTACCTACTAACGGTTTTATTAAAATGCTAGTGGGGTTTTGAACTCGGCTGGGTAGTTACTCTCTCTCTCTCTCTTGGCTCTCTTGCTTGAGTCAGGCAAACGTCTTGTCGTGCTCTGGCTAGGGGCTTGAAATCCATGTTTTCTTTTTTATTTTCTGTCCTCTTCTTCCTTGGCAAGCAACGCATTGGTGATGCCTTTACTGTTGCTTACTTAGAGGTGACGATGACTTACCATGAGGTGACTCGTTTAATCGTTTATCGGCTATTAACACAAAAAATACATTTAGAGATAGGTACACTATAGTGGAACACGAAATGTAAAAGCAATATGGGTGAATAACAGCAGCCAAATAGCTTGTCGACGAGAGAGCCAAATATGCCACCTGTGTCAGAACTAACAACTAACAACCACTAGCCAAATTGAAGGGAAACTAGGACGACTACATCAAATAGAGCCAAGTTTTTAACGAAATGTCAAAGGTTCTAAAAATAAGAAAATGGTTTGGTGATTGCAATCACCAAACCATTTTCTTCATCAACCTAAACAAACAACTAAAAAAATTAAAATTAAAATGGACCTGTTTTTGTAACTTGAACATATCAGATATAGTATCTAGTGTGTACAACAGCTGTTCTAATTTAAACTCTCTCCCGACAATACTTGTATATACTTGCCTTACTAAATTAATACCCTCCATTCAAAATTATTTTTCAATTATTTTTTTAAATGTTTCGATAACAACGTTTTTGTTTGAAATTCTTTTAACTTATTTCGTTAACAAAAGCTCAATCAAATCAATCGCTCAATAACTTTAGTTGCGATCTAATCGTTTGAGCTGAATTTCTTGCGATCTTGGACTATCTTAGTTTAATATGAGAGTAATTTTGGGTCATCTGTCGATTTTACCCCAATTAAAGTTTAAGTGATGCTTTGTTGTTTTGTAATTAAGTTTTCCATCTTGTGAGTTCATTAAAAACATACTAAGTAATTCCAGAAACGAAATGTAGGTAACTCTAGATTAAAACAGTTTGTACGCCTCCAATAAACCCACTTAGTAAATTATTCCTAAGCGTAGCTCAGTTTCGCCAGTAGCTATTGTTGCGAATTCTGAATAATAGGATAGAGATCAAACCGCCTACAAACTCAATCTACGTACGCCTACACTTCATTTCATCGCCAGTTACCTGAGCCTATGAACTTGAGGCAAGTATTGTGATTCAGTGCTCAATTTATAATGAGTTGGCCTTATTTATATTACCTTATTGTACCTTATCGTGGAATACGCTTAGCGACTCACTGGAGTTGAATTGTATAATTAATTGTAGAATCAATCATAGAATCTCAATTATTATAATAGTGTTGAACTGAGGGTAACATTATAATTTTGAGTTTGTTTTATTTCAATCGACCCCTATAGGTGAAAGATTTTTTCAAATGTTATGATCTTATACAGCATCGATTTGTTAGAGTATTATTATATCTATGTATGGATTGTTAACAAACTTTCCACGGAATTGGTATAATGGAGGAAGGAGGATGGAGTCGAGGCAAGGCGAGCACGTTATTCTCATATCAAAATGTGACACTAATTTTGACATCAATTCCTTGTCATGAGTTGCGTTCAACTTATGACGGTCAACATTTTTAATAATATTATGAAAATTATATTTTTTTTTGTTTATTCAAAAACCCTAGTACGTGTTATGTGAAAATGGCACTGCACTGAAAATAATATTACATTAGCAAGTAATTACAATATTTAAGACTATGCTTATCTTCCTTTGGTTGTAGCCTTAATAGTAGGTACCTATTTATTGTAGCTTTTTAGAAACGAAACAACGCAATTAATAGAGCTGTTGACAATTTTATTTACATACTTTAGACCCGTAAAACGTTCCGTGTCACAGATATAAAAACTAACAAAGCGTGCATTTAAAAGATCACGTTTATGAAATATTAAATCTGTGGTGTTATCGTTCGTATCTCGTCTATTACGGAGAAACACGAACAGGTGCCTCCCGGGCGTAGACCGTGAAGAGTATAGACTAATGCATGCCATCAATCGCACTCACACAAGAAAAGGAACAACTTACACCAATGACACGAAACAAAACGAGACAGAATGATACTATGTTTGTTTCTGCGTTAGGGTTTTTTCAAGGAAAGCACAGTTGCTTACAAGCAAATTTGACAGCTGATCGTTGAATTTTTCTTGTGCCACAATACATTGTACAAGTACAATTGTACTTTCTCGTGCTATCTCATGTTGGCCACGCGCATCAGATGTCTATATCTTTCTCTGTATACGCTCCCGGGCGCCCACACGTTCACCGCTGGGCCCTGGAATTATCATTCCACTAGATCGTTCACGTGACATCGTTCTGAATTAGTTGGGAACTATTTTAATCTTAAGCCTATAATAAAACTAACGGATCAATCGGAACGAAACGGGTATTAATTAACGCATTAGGAGATATTGTAATTAACGCATTAGGAGATATTGTTTTGTGTGTTTGTCGATTTGTCTGTGAATTTGTGAACGCTAACCTTAGAAACGGCTTAGGTAGGTGATTTGGAATAAGCTTGGGACAACATTTTGTTCTATTTAATCTGCTCACAAATAAAAAACATTTTTATGTAAATAATAATAATTAAACTACGTCAGAAGCTTATGGGTTAAAACCAAATCCAAAAAAGCAATTATATTTGAAAATAAAAATGATTTGCAAGCCGTCCGGTGCTTTCTAAGATACATCGCTACACACAACCCAACATTCCCTATAATATTAGTGTACACGTAGATAGTGAGATGCTTGCGAAACATGCCATGTCACTATCTGTGCACCCATCATCACGACTCCACGATTTACATATAATGAGTTTTTAACAATATACTACGAATATGCGCCTGTGTCTACTTATCGTAATTTCGTTTTACTTTTTTAACCATTCTAAGAAGAAGTAATTTATCATTTGGAAGCAGGTAACTAAAGTTTAAGTTTATATCATAACGAACGAATAATAATATAATTATAATTACATGTGTATTTACTTAACTGTTTTTTGTTTATGTTTACGCCCAGCGCAAGAATACCTGTAGGCATTAAGTCCGCCTATTGCAAAAATTTTCAATTTACAAGTAAAATTAGCAATAATTTGATATTTTTCATTATTTTAAAAAATGTTATAGGTATTTTTTCTCATAATCTTTTATTTCCCATAACAATAAGTCTTATAAATTTGGTTTCTTCGTTTGTGCATTTGTCTCTGTTAATCTTAGCAACGGCCAAACTAACCGATATAAACATTGACATATTACGCAGATTTAACTGAAGTATTGTAGTAAATTTGCGGTAACATTTAGTGTTTGTTGTATTTCAATCAGTTCAGAAATATAAAATAATTGACAATTAAAAAAATCCTGTTTATATACTTTTTCCAATGCGCATTTTTTCCCCTAAGCAAAACGAGAGAGGATTTAATTAAGAACTGATGTTCTTAATAATGAAACCTCGCTTAGGCTCTTCAGTACGACAGAAAAACATATGCCTACACAATATCACGTTTTTAATTCATAAAATTTCCTTTTAAAATAAAATCTTTTCTGAACGAAAGAAACAACCATGCGTGAAATAAGTTGCATTTATTTAAAGAAGCTACGGCATAAATTTCGAAACACTCGCAAAGGCGCGACGTTTAATTATTCTGAGCATTTTAAACTTAACAAACACAAAGAATTCGTCATGTACCATCGCAGCGTGTGGTCTACTTAAATCTTAAAAGGTGACACTTTAGTTAACTAACAGCCGAACCAAGATAAGTTTGATGTTTTACGCGAACATTCGTCTTCGTTTTTTAAACGTCACTTCGAAGGCAACTGTAGGAATTTTTCGAAAAAAAGTTTCAATTTTTCTACTTCTCAACTATTTTCGCCGTAAACATTTTTAGACACAAACATATTTGACAAGAAAATAACATAATAAATAAATAATGTCACGGCTTAAGTAACGCTTTATAAGAACATAGTTAACATTTTCCTAGACAGCCTTATTTTTTACTATAAAAGATTTTGAAAAATCTTACTTCGTGATCTGAAACATAAAAATTAATTTGGTATTTTCGTTAAAATTCGCAGGAATAATGCTAAACAATCATTACATAAACCTGCTTGATTTACTAAATAAAAAAGTTTTTAATACTTACATTAAAAATATTGTTTATCTAGCCGACGTAATAATTTAATACTCTACAAACAAGCCGCCGCGCCGTCACCTAAAGCATAGATATTAATAAAACTAAAGAACCTATCGATACATGGTTGACTAAGAAAAGGAGAGAAAGAAAGAAAATAAATAGTCTTACTATTATTGGAAAGTTTTAGTCACCTAACTTCATCTTTTGCAATTGCAGTATGGCCTATTACAAGTAGTGCACGTGATTACGAGATAAGATCAAACTTGATTACTTTGTATCATTTTATTAAAGTTCTTTGTTAGTAGCTTAATTACGGTATCGCGCTCATTAATATCTAAACGAGTTAATATCTATATCGAAATTCTTTTGAAATCATAATTATTACAGGTTTCTCGGGTATTGATACAATCGAATATTTTATTGCAAAAAAACGAACATGATGACAAATTAAAATGTCATAAATGAACAACAAAATTAGTTCTTCCTTGTAAGATTAATCATTTATTAAATATTATTGATAAATTAAATTGACGATGCCATTTTATCAATATAATTGATTTATGTGTTGGTACTAAACTAACAAAAAGTTGGTAGGTAGGTACTTTCATTTTCGTAGTTTTTTCGTAGATTAGTAAAAAATAATTATTTAAAGTGAGTGACATCACACACTTATATCTAATTTAGTATGTATATCACATAACCTTTACCCAGCGGGCGATCAACACGATTCTATCGATAATCTTTCGGTCGAATTGTGACTGATAACTTCGGAATTCTGAGGGAACAGATGAACATACAAAGGTACCTGCATACGGCTCTAAAATCATAATCCCCCCTTTGATTTCACCGTAATAGCAATAAATATCAATAAGCTAACATAGCTTTAAAACATATGCATATGACCTACAGTGGCCCTTTAATATAAGATTAAATTCGTCGCCATCGGCTACCATAACAATATAAAAACACATCTAGAAACATGTGATCGCTTACCAACAGTAGCTTATGGCAATAAAAATCGTATCCACAGACTGCATATTATATAACAAAACTATTTCTTTATGGGTGAAACGGTAAAAATCTACAAATATTTCTAAGTTTACCCACTCTACAAAAACCAATTCGCTTCACTATTATGTTTAAGGCCATTTCTATTCACAATCGTTTCGTCTCCTATAGTCGAAGTGCGTCGAGGGTAATAATCTCGATATGAGGTAGTAGGTAACGAGCTATAAAATACATATCTGTTTGAATATAAATTAAATATGAACAAACATAACGCTTCTATAGGCCTTAAAATTCTTTACAGTGTCGCCGAACATCAAACTTTTCAATTTAAACCCCCATAACTGGTTGTAGTTAGAAAAATAAAAATAAAACATGTTGTTTATTGATGATTAACGAATTATTGTCTAAAATGTCAATTGTACAAAATTCTATTTTACTAAATCTTTGTTAAGCCATGTTTGTAACTATAATGAAAATTTGGAACGAGTTTTATAGGTAGAGATTTTATAAGGGTTACAAATTGTTTATAATTATTATTTGTTCAATATCAATTTTTATAAATTTTTATTATTAAGTTAACTACCCTGCTGGACAGAATACCAATGAATCCTGATAACGAATATTTTTAAGTAGAGATGCCACGAATATTCGGCAACTATTCGGTCGAATGTCGCAATTTATTCGAGTTCTTTTTTCATGATTTGGTATTCGGCCAAATAGATTTCAATCACAAAGATGTTTATTTAACCAACAAATTACGAATGAAAACAATTCAGCCTTTGTCGATATCGAAAATTGTTATTTTTAGCGCATATAAATAAAAGCTTGTTTTTTAAAAAAAGCTTTTTTACCTTTTTACAATAGAGACGAGTATTATCATTTCCTTTAATGGCAAGCTTATTTTGAGGCCTAATTTATAACCTTGTTATAATATATTTTATGTGAAAAAACGGTTACTGGTTAACAACGGGATCGAAAAAATGCCTTAAACATACACTATCGTCATAACTTGATATAAATTGCGTCAAATCATGTGGATGGTATTTTTTATGAGGAATAAGCAACATGTCGTAAATTGGAGTCCCTATCATCAGGTATAAAACAAACAACTCAACGACGCCACACACCGTTGATTTAACAAAAAAATTTGATAACCCCTGGACTAGTGTCTCGCTCCACAAATGCTCAAAAAACTCATTTAATTTATTTTGTATCGTTCTTTTTCTAATTTTTTTTTAGTTTTTAACAACATTATCGTTTTTACCACATAGCGCTTATCTCTGCCAATCTAATACTGTACACTTAGAATGTGGAGCTTATTCTTTATTGAATATTATGAACGTTAGGTACATACATGACAATTGTTCATGAAGTTGCAAAGATGACAACGTGATCGAGAATGTGATGGTTAATGGCGACGTTGTATTTTGTCCATCCATCAAAACTAACTTAGTGCAAGCCTCACTCTTGAAGACACCCAAATTGCATTCGGACAAGAACACCAATGCGCGTTGATGGGATGGTATGTCCGCATCCAAAAAACTATAATTTTGTAAATATTTCTTTAACTGTACTTACTAGCTAGATTAGATAATACTCTAGATAAATATCGGAGCATTGACATTTTTAACTTAAACTTAGGTAGGTACTAATTAAAAAAAACATTAAAGTATGTCTAAGTATCTATTAGGTACTATACTAATGAAAACCCTGTCTTCAGAAAGTATAAGTTACATTTATTTTATATCTACTTTTAATTTATTATTATCTATGAAGCACCTTTAGCCTTTACCATATTCTTCTATTACGGCAAGGTATTTGTTAGTTTTTCAATGCAGTATTACGCCTACTACCAGCTTACATCATCTTTTATTTATTTATTGCAACGGACATTTTATATTACATTTTATTGTTGCAATATCATCAAAAACCAATTGAGTTGAATATTCATTCCAATAAACGAGCACTGTCTCTTTCAGCCTTGATATGTGAAAATGGGATAGTATAATGGATCAAATAATTTATCGAATGGACTTATACACGACTCATTCGATTTCCTATAAAGGGCTCCGAACCGGTTTAGTGGGAAATGAATGTAATCATGTCTGAGTCAAGATTTACTTAATTATTTTGGGAAATAAGTATCGTATCAAACTCCATTTTAAGAACTACTTTTTAATAATAATAATAATAATAATATATCTTTATTTCCTCTCACAACATTAAAAAAAGGGTACAATTTTTCGAAGCAAAATTAGCTTATTTCAGTCCTTACGTTGTGAGAGCCTGGTGCCTGATATGGGCTAAAATGAAACCTGTGTTACAGGTCACCAGGGCCCTCCCGCGGAAAGACGTAGAATTTTTTAGTTTTACATTTGTGCGTTTAAGGAATTTTGAGAATAGTAAAGAACTTATGTATGTACTTGCTTATAGCTAATTTACAGGAACTTAAGCTAATTCAAATTGCACCGGAACAGAATGCGGAAATTTGTTTTTGTTAGGATGCGTGAATGAGTTTGAAAGGGTGTGTATGTGTGTGTATGTGTGTGTGTGTGTGTGTGTGTGTGTGTGTGTGTGTGTAAGTAAATTAAGATTTTTTATTGATTTATTGGGGCAAAGGCTAGATTGGTGAGACAAGGATGGGTTATTATGGAATGGTTATTTCGGAGCATGCAGGAGATTTTCCGTTTCTAGGTAATTAAGGGTTTGTAAATGGTTGGTAACAGCTGTTTTACATTTGCGTGTTTGAAGGGGATGGATGTTTAATTTAGCGTTTAATTTGTTATAAAGAAATGGCCCCAGATGATTAAAGAAGTGGCGCGAGTGAGACGTGTGGAATAGTTGAGAGGGCAGAACGTTTCCTTTCCTACGTTTATTTTTTGTTAATTGCGGGTCGTATGTTAGCATTGAGTGTTGCCTGAGTATTGTGTGCAGGATAAAGGTTTGCCGGACTGTTAGTAGCTCCCAGTGCTTGTACAGGTCAGTGGTGGGGTAGCGGAAGGGTAGCCCTGCTCCGACTTTAAGAATGGCACGTTGCGCCCTCTCAACTTCAATAAGATGGGATTTAGCTGCGCCGCCCCACGAGGTGATACAGTAATCTATTAACGATTGACCTAGCGCAAAGTAAACCATCTTTACTATGTGACGGTCCGCCACATGGCGCAAGCTTCTAAATATATGGATGAGCTTCCGTAGCCTTGAGACCAGTACTTGTATGTGTGGCTTGAAATTGAGGGCTTTGTCAATAATGACTCCTAAGTATTTAATGTTGTCTACTTGCTGGATGGTGGGACAAGTGCAAGCTAAGGTTGCTGAATCACACATATGGGACGTAAGGGTCAATGTAGTAGGGGGGAGAAGGTTAACCCTGGTTGCAAAAGCTATAAACTTAGTTTTTTCTGTGTTGAGCGATAGAAGGTTGTGTTGCAACCATTGGTTAACTGTGTTGAAACCCAACTGGGCTGTGTTCAACACTTCTTCCCAAGTTTTACCGCGAAAGAGGAGAGCTGTGTCGTCAGCAAAGGTAAGTATTTTAGCACCACGGAGTTGCAGTTGACACAAGTCGTTGATATAGATCAAAAATAGGATTGGTCCGACTATACTACCTTGAGGTATACCATACTCTGTGGTTAGCTCGTCACTAAGGAGATTTTCAATTTTCACACGCTGTTTCCTTTGTGTCAAATAATCCTCGAAAAGTCTTTGGGGCACTCCTCTCACTCCAACTGCTTCCATCTTCTTCATAAGTAATGGGATAGATACTGTGTCAAAAGCTTTTTTAATGTCAAGAAAAATAGAAAGGCATTTACTCCTTTCATCCAGGCTATCAATCACATAACTCACTAGATGATGTACAGCATCACTTGCGGATTTACCTTGGCGAAAACCGTGTTGTGCTGGAGAGAGGAGTTTATTTGTCTCTAGGTAGTTTACTAGGCGATGATTCATTATACGCTCTAAAATCTTGGACAGAGTTGGCAATATAGATATAGGTCTATAATTATTGACACAGTCTGTCACTCCGCCCTTATGAACCGGTTTTATAATCGCTGATTTAAAATGCGTGGGAAAAACCCCTGTAGACAGTGCTAAGTTACAAATATGAGTAATCGGTTGTACCAAAAAGTTCTCATATCTCTTTATTATTTTAGCAGAGATCTGGTCAACACCTACAGCACAGTTCTCTCTCAAATTTTTAATAATCGAATGAACTTCGTTTTCATCCGTCGGTAATAAAACTAATGAATTGACACACTTAGACGGTGTTTGATTAGGAGGGTTTTTATGCATTGAGGATTGGACGTGAATTCCCTCAGCAAGGTTTTTCCCAACATCCACAAAGAATTTATTTATATTATTTAAACTTTGCTGTTTATCTAATGAAAGTAGGAACGATGATTTATCAGTTTCCTTATTTGTACCATTTATCTTTTTGATAACTTCCCATAATTTTTTCTTATTCTTTTTTGCATTTTCTATTTGTTGTCTATCATAATTTCTCTTTGCCTTTTTTAGCAATGCGGTGCAAAAGTTACGATACCTTTTATAACTTAATTTTACCTCTTCGTTCCCTGGGTCCCTTTTCAGTTTTTTATATAATCTATCACGATGTCTCATACAACGCAACAATCCTACTGTGATCCATGGCTTTGTTACACGTTTCCTATTGGGTGTCTTAATTGCTTTTGTGCTCCGTTTAATGGCTGATAGTAATGAACACACTAACATCTCAGTGGCAGTGTTAGCATCCTGACAGTCAAGAATATCATTAAATTTTATATTTTCGACGACTATATCTAGATGTTTAAAATCGATACGATACCTTGCATTCAATGATGAGTCTACGTTAGGCGTCAGGTGTATGCTAACAGCTGTACATTCATGATCTGTAACTGTTGATTCAAATACAAAGCATGTGACATTTAATTTTGTTTTTAACATAATATGATCTAGGCATGATCGCCCATGGGTGGGCATTGAGTGACCTGGAAGGATGGAATGACTTGCTAAGGCATTCAGATATTCATGTGAACGCTTATCAGTTGAGTTATCAACTATATTTATGTTAATGTCACCACAGATTATAATATTTTTGTAGCTATTTAATTTTGAAAGAAGGATGTCTAATGAATTAACAAAACTGTGTATATTCGTTTGACTGGGTGGTCGGTATATTCCAATGATGCAAGTTTCCTTATTTATCTTAATCAGTAGACAGTTTGCATCACTAATAGGTGGTTCTTCGTATGTGATGGATAAGCTATTTTTGTAATATATTACTACTCCTTCGTTTTGCGTTTTATGATTTGTGGTAGTAACGTAGTTGTAACTTTCTAGTTGTGGTATAAACTTAGATGTAGTAAGCCAACATTCCGACAAAACAAGTATGTCCCATGAAATTTGAGATCTATGTAGAAGTGTGATAATGTTATTTATGTTGCAATTGAGACTGCGAATGTTTTGTGAGACGACGTTGAGCAGATTATTACAGGCTATATATTTATTTACTTCGTCAATGTCACACTTAACATGTTTAGCAATTTGCAATGAGTCCAGATCCACACTGAATTCTTCAATATCCTGCATATGTAATATAATTTAAATGTATTGGGATAGTCACGGATATCACGTGACGTATCAAAATATGTAAAGAGGTAATTAAAAATTGATCTGGACCATTAGCAGCTATTATAATGCTTTTGTGACTTATAAAATTGGGAGAGAACGTAGGTTGAGGCTTGGGGAAATTGTAACACGGATAGAATTCACCTAAATATTTGTATCGCATTGCTGTTAGTTTTACTTGTGTTTTATGTAGTGGGTGTGTGTATGTATTGAAAATTATGTGTTCTGTGTATTGTGTGTGTGGTTTCTGTTCCAATTCGCGTTGTAGGGTGCCTTGACAGATTGTATCTATTAATATTACATGCTTAAAAGTAAATGGATTAGAACTATAATTACGTGTACAAATGTTATCTTTGTGCTCTGATCGTTGACAATTTATTTGGTTTTGTTGACAATGAGCACATAACAGATACATACAAAAAGGGTTACTTAAAATAATTACGGAATTTTCCATGCATACAAGTAAAAATAATAGTAAGAATTTAGTTAGTCATAAAAGAAGTTTCTGCAGATCTGATTCTTCTTCGATAGGAATAGGTGCTGTATCTTCTGTTTTTTTTATGTAGACCTTGCCGTAAGAAGTCCAAGCCGCCACAATTACTTTCTTTTTTACATTCTCACGCGCAAGGTAGTACAAGTTGCTAGCTTTGTTAGTTAAATGTTCTGAAATATATATGGAGGTCGGTGGGCCGGCTAGGTTGATGTGCTCAGAATTGAGCTGGAGCTCCTTTTTCCCACGTTTGTCTTTATTAAAATATTTATATTGTGATATAATGGTTTCCTTACGAGTTTTTGAAGTGAAGTCGACCACAACTGTCCCGCTGTGTTTTACACGATAAATATCGCTTATCTCCGTTTCAAGAATAGGTGATTCAGGTGTCAGTACCATTCCAATGTTTTTTACAATGCTTATTAGTCCTTTTTTGTTCAAATTTTCAGTCTTAGGTAAGTTACGAACTTCGATAGTAGAGCTGCAGGATTTTTTTTCCATAGCATCCAGCTTCTTCTCTAGAGAGCTTATGCGTAACTTGTAATCGCTAGTTTGTTGTTTAAGCTCTTTAATTTCTAGTTGTAAATCTTCATTTTGTCTAGATAACGTTGTAATTGATTTGTGAATATCCTGGTTTTGTGTTACTATTGTCGTCAGTGCATTATTTAGAAGGGAGAATCTTTCGTCTTGTTGGGCTTTGATTTCTAAGAACATTGACTTAATATCCGTTAGACATGATGATGGTTGGTGATCCAGTTCTTCAAACGTGCGTTTTTGTCGTTTAGTAACATTAAAGTAATTTTCATCTGTATCATAAGAATTAATAGCTGAGTCCGAATTATAGTGAGTTGTAGGATTTGGCGGATTCAATTGCCTTTGAGCAGACTTTGGTGGAGATCTTTGCACAGACATTGTTAAAGATTAGTAAACCTCTTTATCACACCGACGAATGAACTCTGGTATGGTAGACAAGGTAGGGTTATAAGGTGAGCAGATACGGGGCAACAGATGGAAAGCGGTTTTCAATGGGTACTAATTAGTGGGTTTGCATAAATCTTTGAATATTGAAAAACTTCTTGAATAAGTTAAATAACAATATGAGATGGAAATATTCATAACAAATTTAAAGTAGAAAAAAATACATATTGACAAATATATACATATATTTATATTATAGTATTAAATCTAATGAAAGTACTGTTTTATACACTACAGAAAAATATTTCAAAAAAAAAAAAAGAAATATATCGACGGTTAAAAGGCGAATTGATTCAAGCGCCATCCTGGGCGATATTGAGTTATATACATCATTGGAATCGGCGAATTTTTCCGCTTCGATTGAGCCAGGTTTGAGGTTAATCTGAGCACTTTTTTGGCGCTTGGCTCCATGACCAATTTGGGTATCATTTTTGCTTACGTGGTATCAAGTGTAGCGAATTTGGTTGTTTTTTTCAAAGCATGTATATAGACCCACGAAAAAAAAGGGTTTTTCTTCCTATTTGTAATTTAAGCCATTTATCCTCGGATGGAATGAAATGGTATCGGCATTTGAATTATTTTTACTTGATCTTAAATAATTAAACAAAGGATGTTAATTCCTTTTTGCTTGAACCATATTTATTAAGGTATGTAACTTAAATCATTTTGCCTTGAACATTCAAACATTATCTCTGTCGCTTGAATCAATCTTACCTGAACTAGTATGTTGAAGAATATGACTTGTGCTAATTTTCCTAGACCAGTTTTAAGTCATATCAATTAGAATTACAGGTAGTGCCAATATTCGAAGGCTGATTATTACAAATATTACCAACGTTTAAATATACTTAAATTTAAGTAAATGAATAATTAAAACAAAAGTTGATTCATGAAAAGAATTGTTTTATTTTAATTCTTTCGTTGTATAAAATCTTGCGATTAAAACAATTTTTTTAAAATCTTATTACATCACTGTGTAATTTGAGTCATTACCCCTTGAACAGTTTACAACTAGGTGAGCGGTTTAAATCATTTATCCATGAACAATTTACAACTAGGCGAGTGATTTAAATCATTTATCCATGAACAGTTTACAACTAGTTGAGTGATTTAAATCATTTATCCATGATCTGTTAAAGAAGTCATTGTACACTTGAATTATTTTGCTTTGAACAGATAAATAGTAATCGTGTACTAAGATTCCTTTTGCCCTGATCAGAGAATTGTGCAAAAAGGCTCAAGTTACATCTAACTCCGTTAAAAAACACCTTTTATTTGTTATATATATACAAAAAATTAGCACAAAATATGCCGCTTTATGATTGGGGAGACTCGTCAATTTTTATTGTATACTTTAAGAATAGTGATTTTTTTTCTCAAAAAATAAACTTTAAAACGCTCTCCTTTAAAGTTCTCAAAATGGCGCTTGAATCAAGTCGCCTTTTAACCGTCGATATAATATATAATCACAAAAATATAATTATATTTATGACTATAAAAACGCAATGCAAGAAGAAAAAAATAGAAAAAATAAACAAATACAAAAAAGAAAAAGGATGATGATAACTTGAGACAGTTCAGGGAATCGATCTTGGTTCTACCCGTCGTATACTAGTGCATGACCATTCGTCTTATTCACAACCATCGAATATTTCTGTGAATATTTCTAACTATTGCTCAAGGCAGAGCCGATTGGAGACGGCAGGCTCCGATGACTCAATATTGATTGTACACGCACACTGATTGTTTTTAAGTCACCGTCACTTGCCACTTTTAGGTTTATTTATCAGCGTAATTAAGTCGATACAATTAACACTTTTTGAACAGTTATAATTATCACAAACTCAGGAATGGCACATTCTCTATTGGAATTTGCATTATTTTAGCACTGTGGAGAAGTTTAAACCACTTAATTGATTTTTATTTTACGGAGACACAGAACACACGTCTAGTCAGTTGTACGGCGCGCGCGGGGGGGATACTTGCATTGAAGGGTTAAAATTATCACGATTTTATTATTTTGGTGTAAGTAAGCACTCTTTTTATTTTAATCTCAAATCTATGAGGTGACAGCTCGCTTGTATAAAAAATGTCCTGAATAAATGTAATTAACTTGATTTTCCTTTCTTACATAATTATTATGTTGGTTAATGTAGAAATAACCCAAAAATAATAGCTGAGTACTTTACAAAACCAAAACCATGAAGTTAAAAAATTGTTAGTTAATAACCTATTTGCAAGTTCAATTGAAATTGAGCTTACTTACGAGTATAACTACTTGACTACGTGCGTTAAAAGCGCTGCGTTAAAAGGAAAGTTTTAATTGAGCTTTGGGTTAATTCTTTAGCAACGTAAACATTAACCGTAGTGAAATAAATACATACTATATAACTATTGAACAACTTGTAGGAATATGATGTAAGTACCACCCATTAATTACCCGTAACTGGCCTAACATGTATGTATGCAAAAAGCAGCGTTACAATTTAACAATGATAACTTATGATCCATTATATTGCTACTACAGAACAATAACGCCTACGTGAGCCGTAGTTCTCAAAATGTCTAACAGTCAAACCTAACACCACCGTCTATTATGAATGACTAATTAGAGGCATAATATCTTGAGTCAGTCTTACATGACAGGATAAATTGCTGCCGGGTTTAATCATTGTATGTAGTCGACAAGTCGAGTTATGAGTGAAATTGATGCCTCGTGCCGATATAGTAAGGCTGAAAGTAGAACAAACTCGTGGCAAAGACTCTGAACATGTTGTATGATGTAAATTACCGCGCTAGCAATAATTTGGTGCTAAGCGGTAATGCTACTTCGAATACACTCGGTTCTTAGACGGATGACCGTTAGTAGGAAATATAATGTATGTATATTGATGTTTACGTGCTTAGAAAGTTAGCGTTTAAAGGATAGGTTATAATTATAGATATGTACATAGGTCATAGTAGGTAGGTATGTACATAGTTCCAACATAAGTTTGACAAGATAACCAGTTACTAAGGTATTTAGACAAAGTGATACCAGCCAACATTTCCAATGTAACCTGAACTAATGTACCAACCAAAGTTACAACAGTAGGTGTAGGTACGAGCAAATACGAGTTACAAAACAACACAGCGTCCCATACTAATAATTCCATTTGCTATCATCCAAAAACAGTCGCTAACTTGGTCGCAGGACTTAGAAGAGCTTAAAAACTTCCAATAATCAAGGTGAAACTCCTGCCTCTAACCCTTGCTTACGCCAATCTATACTAACAAAGTTTCTATAGAACTGACTTTCAGACTGTAACAAGGGGACCGAACCCAAAACTCGTCATACGTATCAAATTATTGATATATGTACTAGATTTCCCACGCGGCTTCGCCTGCCAATTTCTAAAAATCCTTTCTTAGTGCTCACTTGCGTCACTTGAGGTAACTATAATATGCTTATTGTAGCAGTTATAACATTAGGCTGACGAATTAAGTCCAAGATTAGGTACAGTCTAGAAGCGGGATGCATCAATTGGAAATTTAGTTATTTTTTATGAATACTAAGCATTTCAAACAATGACACAGGTACTTTAAATATCATCAAAAATACAAATACCCAAAAATATACTCTTAAATCTATAAGTAATACAAGCACATAAATTGCAATTAACCCTTTGATAGCCCCAATCAGGGATGATCATTACAAGTGCGTGATTCTGTTTTTAACACGATTTTTCACGAAGGAGCGGCAATCAGCGAATCTGCAGCCAATTAATAACCGAAACAGAAGTTCGAACTTCAATCGTGATCGAACATGACAGAGAAGGTCAGTTCACAGCCTTCGAGTATGTTTGGCTTTTCGCTTTGCACTTGCACCACGTTGGGGCGAGTCACGATATTGCGACCAGACTGTTATCACTTTGACTCGCCATGAGGCTGGGACCTGCTATGGGCGCGGGTCTTGCGTCATATATTGTATGCAATACTCATAAGTCATAACTAACTCATAAGTAATCTTTAGGTGTGGAGCAGCAAATATTTTTGAGATACGCGGCCTGAGGAAAGAGTTGTTGATATCACAGTTTTATCCACGACATTGTCTACGTCAATCATTTGTTTTGCAAACATGCTAAGGATATCAACACTTGGAATTTAAAAATCTTTAATTCGCTCATAGCCCAGCGGCTTGCGTCCATCTTATGTGATCAACGAAGCTAAGCAACATTGGGTGTGGTCGGTAGTTGGATGGGTGACAGCTAGTGACAAAATTTCTTGGCCGTATCCATGCTTCGGAGGGCACGTAAAGCCTTCGGTCCCCCCGTTGTTAATATTTGGTAGCAGTCGTTAAGCCACGTCGGATGCCTTCAGATATTTTCCTAAAAACTAAGTAAAAGTTTTATCATAATATTCCAACGTAATACGAGTATAGTTTTCTTATGTTTTTTTAAGTATATTTTGACTTTGAAAGTAGCATGCATTTAGAATTATTATCATACTGTATTATTATAATATTATCTACTATTTCACTGTTTTTTAATGTTTAATACCGTACAGAAGTCGGCTTTCATTGCTTCTTGTCGATTATTTCTACACTGTCTGTAACGTAATTCTTGGTTAATTTGAACAATTACTTTGATTTATTTGGATCAACGACATCGGCACTACTTAAAGTCGTCACAATGGAAGAGGTCATTTTTTAACCCTACTTTGGAAAACGTGTCGAATTGATTAGATTGATTTGATGATCAGCTAAGCATGAGGTCTTTGGGTTTAATTATATTTTAGTGAAATTATTTTGTTGAAAATTTTGCGTGTTATTTAAGTTCTTGTTTTTAAGACTTAGGTACTTACCTAATGTTTTGGTTTTTAAACGTCCCAATTACAATGAGAAATCCGTGTCCTGCAATGGACAGTTTATAGATTAAAACAATTATTTTTATTTTATATCAATACAATAACCCTGTGAAAGAAAACTTAGCAATCAATCTTTAAATAAAACGATTTAAAAGTTATGAGCAGCAGATATAACGACTGCTTTAAAAAAATAATGGTCCCAAATCACTTTGCACTTAATCAATTTTAGAGTAATAAGGGCTAACACGATAACCATATAATAATTGAGCACTCTTGTCAACATTATTGTGGTGCATAATGGAACAAAAAAGCTCCGCCGAACTAGATTTCAAACAAAATTACTGACAACAAACCAACAACGTCAATCACTTTGGCTAATGGCGCACAAAGCGATCTTATCGGGGGAACCATAAGCGCAGTTGTCAGCGGGACTGTGGTACAAGAGCTCATTGAAAAATTATGAATACCAACAAGTACCGGTAGCGGGGACGCCGGCCCAACGCAAGCGACCGGTCGGCAAACAAACGACGCGTTCAGAGATAGCAACGGACATCCGCGCCCGACAGCGAATACACCGCATCGTTACGACTGTTGCCAGTCGTGCGCCTAATCTACCCACAAACCGTTAACTGGCCAGATATTAATCATAATTTCCACTGACGCGATCCGCTCAAGTGTTTTAGACGAGCACCATTATCTAAAATACTCGAGCGAGTAACGTAAGATTGACGATTCGACCCGCACTGGAAATTGCCGGCAAATTGGCGATATGTTTGCAGTACCTAAAACGGCTTGTATCGTCGTTCTTGGCAAGATTGTGAGGCCACACGCATAACTATGCGATGACGAAAATTGGATAATTGGCGGGGCACATTTCTCACACAATGCTCGGATGGTTAGCGCCCATTCAATTTCAATCAAAGGTATTATTAATCAAATATGCGTGGCATACTTACATGTAAAAACATGGCTTGATTGCAAGGTTTAAAGGTTAGGTATACATTTTACACTTTGCAATGATGTAAAATAGATGGTATCTTAAGCTCCCGCAATAAATGTACGTGACCAGCCTCGCTGATTTGACTCACTTTCCTTTTCAAAACAATCATAAATTATTCATTTAAAGTCTCTAGTGGAACCGAGAAAATTATTACTTACGGAAATAACTGAAAGTTATTTAGATTTGTAATTTTTTGTTCTACATTGATGTTTTGCGTTTAGTTTTTATAAAATATGTACGCTGTAGATTTTAATACTCTGCTTCCATCGTCAAAAATATTCCAGGAAAAATTATACAGGTAATAAATGTATGTATTAGTATTATATTGAAATTATTATAATTACTTATTATAAGAAAAATCACCGTCTTACATCCAGCGAAGAGGCCGCGCGTTAACGAGAATTACTTATATTGAATATTAACCTAACGTTACTGCTTTTTGTTAACATGTGGTTTTTTTTTTCAATTTAAGTGCTCAAGGCATACTAGTAAAGTTTCCAGTTGATTCAGTGATATACCTTTCCTCTAAAGATAGCCCCTAATATACTTAGGTGTGACATGATGACAGCACTAAATTTATGGTTACATAATTCATACAACGACGACGTAAAATATAATAATCGGTTAAAATTAATATGTTTTCTTGTGCATCAATTTTATTAAATTTATTTTGTTAATAAATCGTTCTCTAGGGTATTCTTAGGTAACCTTTGATATCCAACAGATCTTTACAAAAACCAACTTTGAAGCAGAAGTTATTGTATAAAAACTGGAGTTTGCCGCAAAAAACCATTCGTTTCTATTGAAGAGCGGTGATTGACAGTTGGATCGGGGCCAATCATCCCAATTTGTACCCATATTTCGAGTCATAAGCACTCTTGAACTTACCAACCTACATGCTGCACAAACATTTTACAAATGTCGCTTTACCGTTGTAACTGCAAATCCGAACCTTGTTTGTATATAAGAGAAAATTGAATTTTGTATAATATAAGTCTTAAAGCAACAGACGGTAAAGCTTGACTGGTCTTTTGAAACAGAAAATCGTTCGTTTCTGTGGTTTTTAAAATGCGCTAATGTGAAAAGCCACGAAGAATTGGGTATATGTGGTTCAAGTTACAATGTGACCAATTATGCACCACGTAGGTAACCATTTTTTTAATACGGTAAATTATATCATAACTTACGAAGCATTTGGAAAACTTAAAAAAATACAGTAGGTACTTAGTTTTAATTTATTTGATGCTCATATAATAAGTAGGTACCTAGTTGACATGTTGACAATTTTTTCTATGTTCTGATTTTTATTCCATAGTAAACATTTTCATGTTTCTGAATTTAGTGATACTCTCATTAAAATTATCGATAACAGCCCAAAATTATTTTTTATCTTTATTTTTGACATACAGAGGCATTTTTCAAGTTAAAACACAGTATAACAGGACATTTTCAAAAGTTGTGTTTATGCTACAATTTTTTTTCTATTATTAGTATGCCTAACCGCAAGTTCTTGTTATGTGGTTAAAAACTTGTTTTTGGCACATTGTTTATCGTAATAATCACAATAGATTTGGGAGAGAGAAATATGGCATAAAATCCTATTAAGTTACTAATCGTAAAAGATATGACACTCCTAAAAAATTTTTAAAAACCAATAAAAAATAAATAAATTTACGTTAATGACACTAAACACAGACAAAAAGTAACACATTAGTGACATAGTAAACCATGAATCGATTTCAATAGTACCAATAAATACACAATTTAGCCATAAAATTAGTTACACTCAATACAAGGCTTATCAACCTTATCATTCAGTGATTCACTGAAGTCGTGGAGCGCCGTAGAGCTAACGACTCATAGAGGAAGCGATAACGACGTACGAACCCAAAAAAGCTATTGTCTCATTAGGGACGGTATCTTATCAAGCACGCATGAATGGTAGCCGAGTGTCGGTATCGATACATTCATTGTTAGTGCGTGTTAAGTGAGCTAAGAGCTTTGGAATGCGCCGGCGTTCGTATGAAGTTAGACTGCTGTCCCAAGAGGAGGGAACGGCGATGTATCGATGGTATTGCAAGAATGCGATTTGCCAATACATATTTAAAATTATATAGGTACACGCTGAATAAACGTTTTACTCCTTCCAGTAGTATGCATTAACATTCAATTTTATTGTTTCTATTTTACTTATGTCGCATTGTAACTCCAATGTCAATCAAGAATTTACTAGTACATCTATAGCAGTACTTGAAAGGTATTACAATGATATTATTACTTATAATGTCATTGAGGTATTATAGGTGTTATAATCAGCTCTTTCCACATCTTCCAGATTTAATTAGTGGATAAATTATTATACAATTTTATTGTCCAAAGGATAACGAGAACGACGGTCCGCTATTGGTCATATCCCATTTGACAGACTTTACGCAATATCAATAACTTTTGATAAATTTCAAATTAATATCTGAACCTGACTTTCTTTGCCATTTAAGTTATAATTGACTGCATAATTATGCTCTAAATTTAGAAAATTATATTAGGAATCGCAATCAGGTTGGTTGTGATAACATCTATCACTAAGTAATCGCTCACACTGCAGCAGTGAATTTTTCGAACCCCGAAATAAAGTCAAGAATCGCTACAGGGCTTATTGACACGAATCCTGCCGAGGAACGCGAGTGTACGAGTAGGGAGCACTAAAACCTTTCAAGGACCTAGAACAAAAGTGCACAATCTTGCCATACCTTCAGAAGGACTAAGCGGTGGTTTTCTGAAGGCGCTTCTAAACTGTATCGCGTCACATAAAGCAGCCTGCATGAGCGTTGGTTCATATTTAATGACGTCATTAACTGGGAGGCACAAGAGTCGCATGCGTTGCCCCGGGTTCTCGACAACCGCTTTGTCAGTAAGACAGGATGTTAGATGTGGAGATGAATGATGCGATAAAGGAGTCGAGAGATGGTGACTTCTGCGGTTTCGTATGACGACTAATAGTACATTACGATACGTGTGCGTAAAGTAGCTTATTATTGTACGGTGTGAAGTTAGCGCACGAGCGGAGCGAGTGCGCTAAACACTGTACAAATAATATAGCTACTTAACGCACGAGTATCGTATACTATTTTATAGCACGAGTGACATAAACCCGCCTATACTCAAACATATATAATTATTTACATGGAAATAAAAGAAAGGAAAATATGTTTACGAACTTAATTGATCACTGTCTGCTTTACCGACATGTCAAACGTCATTCAAAAGTATTATTAATTTGTCTGCTTTACCGACATGTCAAAGGTCATTCAAAAGTATTTATTGTTTAAAATGTATTAAAAGAATATATTATAAAACTATATATCTCAAAACATTTTTGCATTGATTCCAGAGCATCAATAATTAAATTATAGGCATACATTTACTGAGATCATAATAAGAAACATTTGTAATTAATGATGACTAAAATGCGGGTTTAGGTTACCTAGCAACCTAAAGGGTGTGTTCCGATATATGTACACTAAATTACACTGCGAGTCCACTGTCCACTTGTCCAGTGCTCTTTGGTGAGAAATTCGTTCCGTTATGGATTTACAGTATACTGACGCAGTATCCTTGATAAATATTATGACGTCATAAACGTTGTCATTATTGTACTCGTAAGCACTGGTGTTTTCGAGGTAAGATGCTCTCAGTGCTTTGATCACATGATTAAAAGCGTCCAGAAATTTAAAAAAATGCTATTGATTATTATTATTGAATTATTGAATATTGTTTTACAAAGTGGCCGTTTTATTATGCGATTAATTCAATTGCCAAATTATTTTTCTTCTTAAACAGATCACTTGCATATTTAGGTATTACATAAATTGATGACAGTATACTTTACTGCGTGCCGTTTTACAAAATAACCAGTATAGTTAATTATAAAGAACGGCTTAGTAATATACTAAATTGACGTCACACCTTACAGTGCTCGCAGTGTATATCGGAACACAATTTAGGAGGTAGTTACGAATATTAAAGGATATTCGTAACTACCTCCTAAATTTTGTTATAAATTTGTCTGCTGCCAGATTCTAAGGGCCAGTTTCACCGGTTCCGGATAAAGTTCCGGATAGCCCTAGGAACTCAACTCCCAGATAAACTACAACTTTTGGCATCTCAGGTAATCTGATAGAAGTGACAGAGAAAAGTGTTGTTTATGGTATCTGCCAGTTCAAGTGGCTGTTAGGCGTTATTTGACGGATAAAAAAATGTTTCAAGTGGCGTTTCTATAACACATTAGGAATTTGAACTGTAATAAATCATATTATTATGAATCCTACTATTTTCGTTCTATAATGATAAAATTATACTTGAAAATATTAAAAAAAGTCTAATTGGATTATTTTGAACAAAAATTATTTTATTAATTAAGTTTTCAAAATAATTTTCAAATGACAATAATTTACGTAGTAGTAACGAAACGCAAAAAAGCGACGTTGCCGCTCCGTCAACTGTTAAGTCACTAAGTGGCAGATAAATTCCTAGGGCTATCCGGAACTTTATCCGTAACCGGTGAAACTGGCCCTAAGTGTCAATAGTGTAAGTGTGAACTTGTGCACGGTGTGAAGTTAGCATCATAACCCGTGCTATAATCGACTACTTTACGCACGGAAAAGCGTGGCATAAATGCGGGTTTAGGTCACAGTGTGCTATAAAATAATATTCGATATAAATATTGTCTTCTACACAAACAGGCTTTGAAATCGTGAGCTGACAAGAATTTGACGACCCATATGGCGCAATGGTTACACATTCCGGACTGCCGTTCGAAGGGTCCTGGGTTCGATTCCCAGCGAGGCGAAGTTTTTAATGAAGCGTTTAAATTTCTGATCCCGGCCTTGATGGGTGTGTTCTTGTCTTTTTGTGTTGTCCATGGCACCCACGACACAGGGAATCCTACTGTGGGGCTATAAGTGTGTAGCGTTATTTATTTATGTTTCTCAAGATAGTTGACGGTTTTGAGTGTTTTATCATTTTTTTCGTGGTACTTATCTACTGTTGTCTTGAATAAAAATGGTTTTAAAAGAAGAAGTCGATGCCTATAACGCATTTCGTTTGATAGTGGTGTTTATGATTTTATGTGTCAAAGTTCGAGTTATTTTTCACTTATATAAGTGGTCACTGGCGCCTAGGATTTTAAGATATCAGTATCAAAGGAAGAAGAAAGTTCTGGTAAGAATGAAGTAAAAAAACACAAGTAACCCAATCTGCCGCATTACATGATCAAAATTATTCACGTCATTATTTGAATCTGTCGCTGTT
This sequence comes from Ochlodes sylvanus, assembly GCA_905404295.2. Classification (NCBI taxonomy): domain Eukaryota; kingdom Metazoa; phylum Arthropoda; class Insecta; order Lepidoptera; family Hesperiidae; genus Ochlodes; species Ochlodes sylvanus. The sequence continues at coordinate 9,077,052 of FR990135.1, forward strand.
TCGGTACTTAAGCATAAAGGAAAAAAAACGGCCCTAAAACCCTTCAGCACCTTCAGCACACAAACGTCATAATCCAAAAAAATAGTGGTCTTAAATTATCCTCAGATAATTACCTGGTTTACCAATGAACAGTAAATATCTGACTTGCCACTTGCTTCAACGAAACACCTCTTCAAACATCGACTACTTGGAAGCCAGACCAGCTTTAATTAACAACCATCCTACTCACTAAGGTACGCAGACTCGCGTATTACATTAACCTTTTTCCCGCGTCGTTGTCGGTAATTTTATTAATGCTGAACTACATCATTATTTTCCTTTAGTAACATGTAAACATCCATAACTTTTATGCGGTCGTCAATCGGTACGGTATTTATACACGTCACATCCCTAATGTAAAATCCGTAAAGAATTTCGTTCAATAGTCAATTCATTATGCGAAAATAATTAGTCCATCTTTGCGAATTACTTAAAGAATTGGTCATAACATCATATACTCGTAAGTACATATTTATTACAATTACAAAAAGAGCAGAAAAAGAAAATAATTATACTTAAGTTTCGTTTACACCCAAACGACTAGTCACTTATTTATCTAACACTAGCTGCCCCAGCGAACTTCGTACCGCTCTATAATTAATAAACAAATATGGTGGCATATCGACAGCAGCGCCACCTACCGGGTCCAATTGTAAATCTAAACCATTCTCGGATCCACCTGAAGACACACAAAAAATTTCAACCGAATTGGTCCAGCCGTTCTCGAGTTTTAGCGTCACTAACGAACAGCAATTCATTTTTATACATAAGACTAGTTGTCCCAGCGTACTTCGTACCGCTTTATAATTAAAAAATGTTTTGGTGATATATCGACAGCAACGCCACCTATCGGGTCCAATTGTCAATCTAAACCATTCCCAGATCCCCTTGAACACACAAAAAATTTCATCCAAATCGGTCCAGTCGTTTGAGAGGAGTTCAGTGACATACACACTCACAGAAGAATTATATATATAAAGATTAGTACAAACGCACATCACTTACGATAGTATAATATTAGAGGAGATATTGTTTTAAATAAAATTGATAGTTGGCGTAGGTGGTCGCGACACGACGTGGGCCAGACAAAGTTCTCTAAACGAACAATGAAACTTGCTATCAATAAGGTTCTTTTCATTGATGTCAATTAAAACGCAAATGTTGTAACTGGGATCTAACAACATTTAAATTATCGTAATAATTGAATGCTTATAAATTACATTGCATCAGGTTTCAAAATAAGAATGGCATTATGATCCTTAGGTATTGCTTTTAATGACTACTTTGGATTGTAAGGGTTGTATCCATCCTTGAATTAAAGCCAACCTCTCCTTACCGTGCAACCAGCTGAAAAACGAACGAAGCTGTGGCGCATGATCTCCCCAGATGAAGGTCTTGGTATTTGTAACCCTGAGTTTAATCCCGACGGAACTCATGGTGGAACTCAACTCATAATGAAAGCATTACTGACCTGTTAAATACGACCCTCCTAATTGGAGATTTCTAAATTTAAAATGTATGTCTACTTCTTAATTTCTATTATCCGTCCTGCATGAAACCATTTCTGGAATAACAACATGAGACAACAAATAGCAACTATTATATCCTCATTAGGAACCTACTCTGATCGTTCGTAACCTCGACACCATCCGGACATGAGTTTGATGAGATTGATCTGCGTTACTCAATCATCAACGTACACAACCAAACATGTAAAGTGCATTCCGTGGTTATCGATGCTTTTGTATTCAATTAGCCTTGCATTTAGATAACTGATGCCTTTCACGATGACAGTGGTAACGAGCGTGGTCAGCTGTCAAAATGTCCAAACAATCAGCCATACGGCCCAGTACCGAAATATTCAATGACAAGTCGGGCAACATGAAAATATAACTCTTTTTATTGCATTGCTGGTTCGTCGTTAACTATTCTATTACACCTACTACTATAGTAGCAGTGGATGCATTACAAAGATTTCGTTGCATTGGATATGTAAGGTGAATATTTATAGGTGTCAGTCAGGTCACATTGTTCGATCTATTAAACTCTTTCATATTCGATTTTGGGGAACGCGTGATAGGATTATGCAATATTAAGTTAAGTACATCCAACAGTTGTGGATTGCATACGTATTGTGTGAAGTGAATGCGTGATAACAAGAACATATAAAGGTCATGTACACAATAGATTTTGAGTGTGGACAGAGTTGGTCTCTAATGATTTGTCTGAAATGTGTCTCATTATGTTTCTTTGATCATTGTTATAAGGTACTTAGGTCGAATATGGCCAGCCGAAAAATATGGCCACATACCTACTATTATACCCAAAACGAAAATTTATAATAATCTGAACGCGACTATAAATTATCGCCAGTGTCGCAAGTATTCGAACGGCGTACCTGTCACCCCTCCCGAGGTTTCACTAGCTGCCTAGCGTCGATTAGAGTGAAATAAGTCGTTGAGGTTACTAAAACATTAAGTAAGTATAGTCCTGTATTTTGTTATTTTTCAAATAAGAATCTTCGCTATTCATATTACGATGTTGTGTGACGATTCCAATTTGAAATTTCTTTGTTTATTTATCAAAGTAACAGTGTGTTATTCATTTGTACATTAAATGCTGGTGGTTTTCTTATTAATATACGTCATACGAACATCCAAATAAAATGGATGGTAATTGGCCAGCTCTCTCTAGAGAGAGCTGGCCAATTCTAGTCTAGACTAGACACTCGTAATACTAAGGACGATATGAAGCTGTTGGCAACTACAAGAAAAAGGCGGTAACTTTATTAGTTTAGTACCAGTTTAGTACATTAATAAGCTCTACCTCTTAGCGCTTCTTTTTTCGTAAGAAATGTATAGTTCCATTTTTAAATTAATTAAAGGTAATAATTGTAAAGAAAACAAAAGTCAAGGAGTGATGTGCAATTCCTTTGGTGTTGAGTCGTGCTCGGTGCTGTTCATGTGCATATAGCCAATATTCTCGATAAAAAATTAAAGAAGCTTTCTTCATTTTAATATTATTAGGATTTCTTCATATTTAAATTTAAATTTTTAGTTATTTGGTACAATATTTTGTAAATTGTCCGCCTACGTGCAGTGGTGATCTCATTCAAAAACATCTTTGTTCAACATCCGTATCTTGTTTTATTGTTTTACAGCACGCACAGCCTTTATTAGTCAAATATGTGTAGAAGTTGTTCAAACGACTGTACTCACAAAGATCAATTACACTGAGATAACATCTTTCTTGTTGGACGACAGTGAATGGACATTTCTGCTCTGAGGTTGACCGGAAGAAAATACTCATGTATTGGAGTCCATCTTTTATGAGCTTTTTTCAAGAAAGAAAAGATATGAATCTCAAAAATATATTCTGTACATTTAACTGACGGTACCTACTGGCGGATTTTTGTTCTCTGATTCAAACAGTTCCGGACCTATTCGAAGTTGAATGACCAAAAGCCGAGAGCGAAAAGGACATTGGATAAGCCCGAGTTTAGTCACAATGCCCCAAATAACTAGTACCTAACTAGATTCTTTCGTTAGTTGTAGTAGAAGTTTTATCCAGTATAATGTCCAAGCCAACCTTCTCTGCTCGTAGTACAAGGTCCACTATGCTTGCAAGGTAATATCCTGCCCGGACGCTAACATAACGCATAACGTAACAGTCACTAATACAGAGTATACTTCTGTGCACCGGACGTCCAAGGTTTATAAGCTGCTTCTTCACCAATTTCTAAACTGCACTAGAATTGTGTTATGGTATGAGCAGCCTGTTAACTACCAGATTCATCTCTTCTTCTTTCTAGACAAGAATGCATCGGTGACGTCACCTAATATAAATGGCACGATGTTACTATTACCACTTACTATTAGCTGCCCTTCTGCTCATTTAATAGGAATCATAAAAGTGATTGTATTCATGCTTGAGAACTAACGAATCGTTCAGTCATAAAATATTCTTTGCGTGTACACTCTTCTTCGCAGAAAAATGTTCGGCTATTAAGTTGAATCGTACTGCAAAACGTAGTTATGAGAATCTATAGGCCATACTGCAGAACATCGGCTCCAGCACTTTACAGACAAGTTATATCAATTGCTCAACATGAATACGTAATGCATTACACACGAATGATCGGCTGATTCGACATCAACAAAGATAGGTATCGGACATTACCTCGGTCCGAAACACGGTTTGCGGCATCCGAGAACCGAGTGCTTATATGAGTTCGATTGAATCGAGTAATCAAAGCACCATGTCTGTATCGATTCAACAACATGCTGCAGCTATCTCCTCGACGATCGATATTTGTTACGTTTCTCTCGACAAATCCGTTTTGCGTCTTCGAAATTCGATTTCCTTACAGCATCCTTCAATATTCAACCCTACCGAATGAAAAATAAGGTACATGAGAAGTATTATGGATTTTAACGAGTAATCGGCCCGTCTATCACCTGGTGCCTTTCAAATTGATTCACTGTCAAAATCGACACAGTCGATCCAATGTCAAAGCGTTTGCGATCATATACGGATCTTTTATTACAATCGTCTTTTTATCGGATATATTGAATTCCTGTAAGGAGATGTCAGGATTAATTGAATTCGGATGTTTCCGTTCCCAAAGACGTTATGGGGCGTTGTACTTGATACAGAGATACGAGAATAAAGGCGATCAAATCACCGCCGTATTTGGTGCAGACAATTTTCTAATAACGTAAGCTTTTTATCGTAAAGTGTGATTGATTTTTTTCAATAACAGATAAACGGACAGACGCGTCTTATAGTCCATATTCATCCGTAATATCAAATGTATGATTCATACAATTCATCAATTTCTGCCTAGCTAGGCATCGAACCTAGGACCTCGAATGGCGGTCCGACATGGTAGCCATTACGCCATACAGGTCGACTAATTACAAAACGTTCCCCAAAGAAAACTGACATTGTCCCCTAAACAAATATACAGCAATGTCAGTTCAGCAGTCAGTTTTTGTTTACAAAGAGCGGTGTTTGCACGCCGGCGACGCCGTCTCTGGTTTATCGCTACCATTCCTATGCAAAGACAGATTAGTGACTACTTAATGCCAGGTTACGTTGGATATTGTCTCCCTAGGACAGGTCAAGATTACGTTTTAAAAGCTCCTTTTCTTAAAAATATACTTATCCTTAGGTACACGTAAAGATTACTTTTGTAATAGAAATGTTTGCTAGATGACTCATCAGAGCAGATAATAATAGGGATTCATGTCTGTACATCCAAGAAATTAAACTTATACATGTAACGTTCAATAATAATAATAATGGATAAGGATGATGTAAGTATAGTTTTTCATTTAAACTATGTTTCGGAGAAAGAGGGATTTGTTGATTTTCGTACATTTTCTTTGAATGTTGTTGCATTTTAAAGTTTTAGTCAAATCAATTTCAAAAAAATAAATGTTTTTGAAAACTTGATTGAATTTGAAACGTGCGTGCGGTTTGAACCAGGGCCCCCGTTTCGGGAACCCAATGTTCAACCACACGACTAAGGTGTCTGCCTAAGACTGGAAGAATGACGTGACTCCTTGTAATTCTTCCAGATCTAGTCTAGTGAGGATTTGACGTGTTAAACATACATTAATACCTTGCAAGAACCTGTATTGTACATACCATAAAATAAAATTAGAAATGCTTCGAAATTTCGTAGTAACTTAGTTTAACATGAACGGAGCGTGGTAATCTTATAACAATTAGCGCGTTTTACACAACACTAATATTTTATGTTACGACCCTAAGCGCTTGCAACTAAAATGTACGCACACGTCAGAAACGTTAGTTATGCTTTTAAAATTTTGTTATGGCACTATAACTATAAAATGTATAATTATTGTACTTTTATTGTGTAACGCTCACTATACACGAGTCATCAGGAGCTTAATATTTTTTACCAAGTTTTCGTTGGCATTTTAACTGTGTTTTTTGCTTATTTTAAGTTAACATGACATGATAGTAATCATAATTTTACTTATAATTTTTTACCGTTTCTTCTCCAAGGCATACATCGTTTTAATAAATATTCAATGATAAAATCAAACATAATATTATTGTATCCTTGATTAAATATGTTGAATAACAAGAAAAAATTATTTGCGTTTGAATCACACATGTACACCGGTTCAACTTCCCCCGCTCAAGACAAAATAAAAATATATTTTATTGATTGTTCCAATTTGAAAATAAATATTTGCACACACAGATAAATTACCTTAGCAAACGCTACAATCTTACATCTACACGAGAAAGTAATAAAAATCAATCATTCGTGATAAATAGAGTTTAATCTGTTTTACATTGAGTCAATTAAATTATCTTATCAAGTCCGACTGAGCGCTTTCAATCGATCCCGTCGTACGCTAGGCTTATCATTTACTGTATCTTATCCAAGGAAATGGAAATCTCGCAGAATAGACTAGTGCCGTATTAAAATAGCCAATTGAAAGAAATAATAGATTGGCGACTAGATACTAAATAACTTGAATGACGGGTATTAAAGACGGAAATAATTAAATTCGATAAGCAGATATTTAAACCAAAATTTGCCTTGAAATCTCCACCGTAACTGCTAATTGTGCCATGAACAAACCTTTTATCAAATTTTCATATCAACTATAAGGGCCAGAGTCTATATTTTTAAACATTAGGTACTTCTCATTTACAGCAACAACTTTAAAACTTTTTTGTCTTGAAACAAACTTTCAGCAATGCAAACTTCAAGAGTGGTCACAGGCTGCAGAGATAGTCCTCTGGAATAGCAATTATGACTCTATTTCACATCGGTTATTTTATCGGTTACTTTTAAGCTCGACTGCGTGTCTGTACTTCCAATTCAGTAAAAATAACCAAGTCAAATAACACTCCTGCAGTGGTACGAATAAATGCAAAAAAATGACGTTCATAAGTGTATTTAAGAATGCCAACATGAAATAAATGATTTGAATTTGAGTTTGACCAGAGTTGACGAAAAATGATGACGGACGTAGTACATAGTAGGGCAAACAAAACATGAATAGAAAAAGCACAGCAAACAGCTGAACATATTAAATAAAGTTAATGTGCTACACCAAAGCATGAAAAACTAAATACTAAATTCAATGTCAACCACATACGAACGTAGATTATAAACATGTAAAATAAGTAAGTACCATATTTATCCTATCAAATCCATTTACTTCGTTTCAATGCCAAAAGCTAACAGAAAAATAATTGGAGGAGTTTCAACAATTGTCTTTTTATCTCCAGCACATTTCGTGCGGTGTACATTTCTCGAGCACGGTAGCTAAGCCTCATCCCAAGGCAATCTGAGAGCGAAGTAAAATTCGAAATAAGGTCACGTGCTCGGAACATGTAAATCTACTTACGCTCGTGATCCGACTACCGACTATATTTACTAAAAGTTACACCACACTATCGTTAACGTCGTCTACTTAGCGCAAGTGTGCGAAAATTATCCTTTCTTAACTTTTTGAGGCAAACGTCTACTGCTGCAGAAAAACGGGTAAAGTTCTAGAAGTATACGAAATTTTAATCGTCACACATTGTATGGTTGACGATATTAGAGTTCCAAATTAGTTCAAAGTTCAATGGGTTTAATTCAAGAACATGTCGTTGTAAATTCTACTTCAAAGAAATAAGTAACTTAGTACATACGATGTACATACATCTTCGGCAGTACGTGCGGTCAGAATCATATCTAAAAAGATCTTTGAAAATACTAGCATTCTTCTCATTATTATTCCCAACTTCTAGCTATATGCTAGTCTTATTAAAAACTGTTCAAAGCTCTTAGCAGTTTATTTCTTTATTCATCAGACAATCTCTTTAAACGCCGTCCGGACTGCAACCATTAATACAGAAGTTTGCTCCACTATCATCTTAATGAATTTACTTAGCAGACTTTTTATGAGTATCAAGCTCTTCTATACTTTGTTACTAGATGTTCGGAGGACTCAAGTTTTCATTTTTAATACAAAATGGAAGTAAAATTAAATCTTGACCGGTAAATGATTAATATGATTAAGAGATATCTTGTATCTTTATTCAATGTTCAGTTCTTATGTTTGGTGTTAACATAATATGATGTCCATGGGCACCGACCACACAGCCAATAGATACCTAATGTTTGATTTTCCGTATTGAATGCATTCTGGCAACTAGCTGAGGTAAGACGAAACGGGGTGACTGGCTAATTCAACGCTGTGATTGGCTAATTCAAGGCCACATGAAACGTTGGAAAGAAATAAATTAATTTAAGCAACGGGAAAGAATGAGACGGCACGAATTCATACCGGTACTATAAGCCAGATGTGTTGACAGAAGCCATTTGCCTGTTATTAGGAGTCTATTGGCTGTGTGGTCGGTGTCCATGGGCGATGGTGACTGATTACCATCAGGTGGCTCGTCTACTCTTAGTAAATAATAATAACGTCTCAATAAATAATCGATGATATAAGAATATTGGGATTAAATACTAAATGAGTAAAATAAATACGGATAAACTTTAAGTATCTACCCTCGAATTATTTTAAAAATCTCAATAATACAACATTTCTTTGAAATTTGGAAAGTACCTATTTACATGAGCGACAAAAACACCAAAACGACGACCACGTGGGCGGTCGCAAATTTGTATGAAAATGTGCTATATTCACACGTACCACTATTTGCGGTGCAAATCAGTTTCGACGATACAACCAACACTGCAGCGACGTCGCAGCCACAACCTAACAACTAGCGACCCTCGATCAACAACACTAGCTAGCGGCAGACGCCATCTCTAGGTACTTTAAGGAACTATAGCAAAGACAATTATAGTAGTGGTTGCAACAGTAGGTAACCACGGCTACCCTACATTTTTTCGTTGCCATGATGTGTCATTGTCGCTCTTGTTAATAGGTGTCAAAAGATACTTGTTATCAGTGGTGTATCTTGGTAAGCAGTTATTTGAATAGATGTGCAAAACCTCTCTATATCGTTTTGTAGCGACAGCATCTGTCGCAAAACGTTACATTGTGGCGTCTACGTCGCCATATCGTCATATCGCCATCTCGTTGATACTATTGATTTGGACAGCAATATGCGGTCCATGTAAATTAAGCTGTACATGTTCATACAAACATGCGCCTGCCCACACAGTTATCACGGTGTCGTGTTTGTGTCGTTCGTGGTGTCGTTATCGCAAATGTGAAGAGACCCTTATTCTTCTAAAGAGTATTTTCGGCAATGAATAATACAATTTGGACACGGAAATACGTGTTTATTTTTTCTCACAAGATAAGTTACTCGGCAACAAATCAAACAATTAATCATGCGGGACTGTTTCGGTTCGAATCGAATCCATTCTCTTAATCATCTATACACAAATAACAAAGTTTATTTGTGTTGTATTGCGACATAAAACAAGACATTTACTAGATATTATTTATGAGGTAAAAATGTTTAGTTGAGTCAACTTTTGCCTCGGGCTTATCGAAATTAATTAATATCAGGTTATTGATATTTGGATGCCTGTTGTTGTTAAATAATGGTACCGTTAATACGATACTACATACATATTTTGAAAGGAAAATTTGTTGTAATTTTACATAACCAAATGTTTCCCAGAACTTTTAGTAACATTTCATCTGTAAATCGTATTATTACGCATTATCAAAATTTTAACGACCAAATAACTTAATACTTGTAATATTGCTTAATAACTAATGACTTTTAAAGAGGAATGCATGAAGATATTTCACAGGTTAATAGGGTCGCAGGCTTACTTGTAACGAATGAAGTTGTCACTTGAACATATTAATGTAGATATACCATTATTAAGAATATTTTAAATAAAGATTATAAAAACCGGCTAAGCGTATGTTGGACCTCGCAAGGAGTTGAATTTTGTAAAACATTAATCTTGGCCCTGACAATGTTTTTAATCTTTGTCTTAAGACAGTGGTGGGAGGTTTAATGCAAATATCTGTAGATCAACCCGATTATTAGAAGTTATTAGGATGCCCACACCGCGAAATTTAGCGCACATTACTTTATTTGACACGTTAAACAATACCAATAGTAATCTTTCAGATTTTAATACTAAAATTAAGATAGCAATAAAAAAACAATTTATTTATTATTTCAACATATTTCGATTTTATTTTAATAAAAAGCTTGAACACACATTCACTGTATGTATTTATCTAAGCGTGTTATTTAATATGAGAACACACTTGATGTTCATACATAGTATAAAAGAGAGAGGTACATATTTGACTTACAAAAATAACTTGTCGAGCATCACAGCTACGAACGCTAAGCAGACTGATATACAGTACGTTCGGGTATTATTAATATTCATAGCAAGCCATTTGTTAATACACACATGGATGACAGGTCAATTTCACTCTCGCAATATAATATTGTAGTCCATGAACTAGCACATTATTGTATTGTGTGAGTATTATCACTGTTAATATACTGTTAATAGCGCAAATGTTAAGTTATATACCATTTGAAGAATTTTGTTAGTGCATTGGAATTTTTCTCATAATCCTGTCGAAGTTCGGTGGGTATTACACCAACTAGTAAGCTTAATACAAACGATTGTAGTGCATGATTTTTTATCTGCTTAATGTCGCAAACTAAGTTTCTTAATTTTCCAATAACGTACCAGATTTACGGGTACAAGCAATTTCGGAGAAATAAATGAATCTAAACAATGAAGCAAAATTGTTAATCTGACTCCTTCGTTACTTGAAGAAAAATAATTGTTTATATTAGGTATATCTATTATTTTAAAACACAAAAACAAATTAATCAAATTAACACAAAAATCGTACACAGCATTTCACTAGATATTTTTCTTTACGATAGTAACTTTGAATTCCTCGAAACTTAAGAAGTTATGTGGGACTAAAATTCGGATGAGTGGAGGTGCTAAAGAGGAGATTTAAATTTATTTTATTATACTATTATTATGATATATATTTCAGTATAATCTATGTAAATCAAAATTTGGGAAAAGTTACCATCTCCTAGTCTATATGGTGCTCACAAATTTCCAAAGGGCCGATCTCATTCAATTCGAACAGTATTCATGCAATAAGCAAGAGAACATTATTACTGGAAATTCTTGTCAGTAGTTAATATTAATGAAATCTATGAGATATTTAATATAATATTATTACCCTCAAACTTAACTGTCAAAATACTAAGCTTGTGAGGGTTACATTATGTGAATTTAGCTTGCAGAATGTATTACGCCTTGACCTTAAACTTCTTTGAAAACATTATGGTGAAGTCTCAGATATTCACATTGCCTTATAATGTTTCCTTTTCCGCTTGCTTGATTAAACTCGCACATATCTGTTTCTCCATTGTCAATACAAAATATTACCAACGAAGAAACCACGTCAAGAACACGCGGCATCTTACGAATCACTGTCAATTAAGACGTTACAAAGGGAATCTCATCAAAAGCGGAATTATCGGAAAGCTTCCCTCCGTTTTGTAGCGTGGCGGTCACGTGGTGCTTTTTTAATTGCTTTTTCGGACGCAACAATCGCCGAAACTCGCGCGGACAGCGGGTGGCCGCCGGCTCCTTTAGAACCTCTTATAATTATAATTATTCCATTAACTTCTACCTACCACTGCAATTATTCGTAAAATATTTTCTCATTCTCAGCCTCCCGGCAATTTCATTCGTTATTTTCATGCCTCCGTTAAATGATGTTTATAGTAATATCCCTACATTTTCTTTCGAGTATTGCTAATAAAGTATTGTGATTGTGAAATGTTAAAGTTGCACAAGGGTTCAAATTGGCTATAAATTTAATATTAATGTTAGTCATGATACAAGGAATTTATCTACTGATAATAAAATCTCTACGGGTATCTGTTAATGTTGCTTGAGCTGGCAGACATTCGCGGAATCATATTTTAATCAAGTGGGCCTATTACATCCGATTAGACCATCACGAAGTCTGATTCAATATTCAGAGTAATAACCTCATAACTTACTAAACATAGTGAATGGTTTATTAGCAGTCGACGATTAGGTTTGTAATTAATGATTAATTATGTGAATTTTTTGATATGTGTGACATTTTATGACTTACTTATTTAGGTGGGATTATAGTCAAGCGTTAACTTACAATAAGTAACACCGTTCGACTTTTTAGAGGCGACTCTACCTTAGTCATAGATGTGTTGCTACACTTTAGGACTCAAGAGTTACCGAATTACATCGATGCTATTACTAACAACAAGTAACTAATACTAACCTTCCTATTCCTAACCTTTCCTACCTACTAACTGACCAAATAATGCTCGCTAACTGGACTAATCCTCGTCCCGATTTGAGTCTAATTCGGCCACAGTTGTCATAGACAGCAGCGGAAAGAAGAAAGCGCTCATGCTCGTTTGCTATCTTAAATCTATAAAAAGAGTACTATAGATATATTCACTGCACAATTTTAAGTTCCAGCAACTACTCGTATTTATAACTAGGTACGTCATGTTGCGACGCAGTCTACAGACAAAACCATAAAGAATTGTGGATAAAATAGCAAAGGATAGCTGGTGACAAATGAAAACTGCACAGGGCAGGAACCACAAAGAATACTCATTGCAGAATTTGAAGACTAGCATGTAAGCTATGAAAATGTAAAAGCCGCTACTGCTGCCACTCTTTGAAGTACTCTTTACAAATTTTGCGACTGCAAATTGTCCTGCCGCGAACTGGTCAACGGAGAGTAATTTTTCGCTAAAAATATAGCATAAGACCTACTTGTTTTACTACTAACCTCTCTCTTTGCTACAGAAACTTATGGCTTATTATCCCACATATGAAAAAATGTTTCATCGTTAATTTTTTAATTGGCATATTTAATTATTTGTGAACTGATTGAAATAAATCAAATACCAAATGCGACCCCAAGCTTGTCACAATATATTTGTGAAAACCATGTCCAAATCCGTAGGGGCGTAAAAAAATCTAAAAAAAAAGTTAATGTTAAGTTAAGTTTGTAGGCACCAAAAAAAATTAAAAAAAATTATAAAACAATACAAAAAATATTAAGAAAATGAAACAGTAATTGTCACTCACAGTATATCACAATTATATTCTTCAAATAAAATTTCAATAAATTGATTTCAATAAATTAGTGGCAAAATTAAATAAAAAAAAAACAGAAATATACACATTTATAAACATAACATAACTCATTATAAAGTATTACAACAATTTTTAATATTCGACGTTAATACGTGTTATAATACCCATCCATTAGCCCGAGTATTATTAAGGATATTAATCAATAATTGCTATACAAGTAACTAACAGACAATTTATTGGCATATTAGTAACCCTGCGGTGAGTACACGATCTTTAGATCGCTATCTTCGATCATTAACTAAAAACACATCGAGTTGGTAAAAAACAAATGATGCAAAACCAACTTAATTTTTCAACGATTCAAAGAACAAAGAGAAATTCGTAACGATCGCCATATGACGTCTGTTCTCCCTTGCCCGCCCTTAACAAGATTTATGTTGGCCGCTTCTCTACCATGTGGTATACATTGCTCTATTAATTTGGCAAATCTTTACGATTCGGATATATAGTGAACGAAACCAGTAATGGAAAGCTCTTGCGAAGATATGGCATTGTTAGTATGCACATTACAGCGAGGATGTGCAACATTAAATATTTTATTATTTTTGTGGAACCCCGCCGCGAGCACCCAGAAGATGATAACATTTTATTTTATAATTTTACTGTGTTACTAAAGCAATATATTATGTAATTCTAGGTTAATTATAATTATGTTTGTTCAACTGATATGTATACATAGTAGTTTTAAATTAAAACCACTGAGATACATTTTATAGTATGAACTTTGCTTACATTAACGGAATTCTACAACTGTAAAATATAAGATATTAGAACTAAAAAACATTCAATTGAGTATACTGAAATAGTTATATTGTGATATAATTATGTTTTCTCAAAATATATACTTTGATAAGGAAAAGTCAATGCTATAAAATATATGTATAGAGTGTGAGCATGGCAAAAATAAATTTCGGGAACGGTCGGTAGGTATCTTGTTACGTTATTAAATAAATCTTAAAAACAAAACTTTTTGGTGGCATTAAAACTTTTGACACGGACTATTGATTACTAACCTATCCACCAATGCTCACTAGAACAGTCTGTTGAAATACATTTAAAATCTCCTCGCTTTCCACTAACCCATCCCAGATCCCATCCAGAAACCCATGCACTGTTATCAAAGTCATTAAGTAATAAACCGTTACTTACATCAGTATTTTCAAATCCTGAAAAAAACACGCACGGAACATGTTGCGTACCCCTGACCAATAATAATCCCAAAACCTTAAACTTGTAACCGCACAAAAACAATGTTTGCGGCGAGTATAATTTTTTTCCAAAACCCAAAATACCGAAAATCCACACTCGAGACCAGGTAGCTATCGAAATATAAATTTATTTGTATTTCCGAAAAAACATCCCACACAATAGAGAATGCGTACCTGACGCCGATTATAATGAGATACAAGAAATATGAGGACATTCATTTGATGTTGTGTTTTTTATTAAAATAAAACTACCGATCTGAAAAGGAATGTTCGAATCAAGGATTCCGTACACTATTAATTTTATAATATCAATTAAATATTACCAGAGTCATCAGTCACTGCTGAGCTTGAGTATCAACTCATAAGTGTGAAGGATACAAGTCCATGGTCCACCACGTGGCCAAGTAGGGATTGCCAGACTATATACACCTTTAAAACATTATGGAGATTTTTATGTAAAAGTAATGCGAAATAAGTAAACAGGCATGCAGTTGACAATGTATTAGACACTTCATTATTTCCCCAAACAAATAATAAACAATGAAATAAAAAAACAACCTCGTAGACAACTACAATCCTTGATAAAGCTCATCACACAATATTGCTCAGCCTAAGAACTTAGATGGAACACTAGCTTCTATCATTGGACAATTCTATCAATTCTACCAATACCAAAACAATGAGGTCCGTCTTCATGATGATGTCCAAATCATGATGCTGTTGACGACGAAATTTGTATTTCAGATTTTATTAAAATAAATTATTATTTTTTTATAATGTTTTTTTCAGTATTTTTTTTTTATTTAGCAGTTAGGCTCTGCATTACATTTGTTTACGTGAAAGAATTACGTAAAAATTTAGTTATCAGTTTTCAGATACCGGTGATAATGGGATTAGCTTGGAATGCAGAAAATAATAGGTACCTATTTAATCAACGAAAATTAAATAGGTAATGCCTTGGGACTTACTAAAAATTCACTCATCGTATAATATATACACAGTTAATACACACATATTATTATCGTATGTATACACTAAATACTAAATAACGATACTGTTTGTTTACAATAAGAGTTAGTTTTACAGAACCCTAAATCCTTAATCTTTGTAGAACCATTGTTTGGTAGCGAATTACGCTGTAAGTAGCTTTGTATACGACTACAATTAGATGGATGTGGTATTTTTTTGTAAATTACCGATGCATAAAAGAGTTTCTGCGTCGGCAAACTTCTTGAATCGGATTTGGCACAATTAGTCGCTTCGAATCGGTTTGCGTCGGAAGCAATGAACTGAAAGATGGGGCCGGTTTTTATATCCCTATTATTATCAAAACTGGTTTATGAACTTCCTGTAGACTAAAAACTTGAAATAACGATTATGTATTCGTATGAGTGGGACCTTAAAATTAATTAGGTAAATAAATATTTATATAACTTGAAATAAAAGACTTTGCTATGGCCTATATGCATGATCCACTTCAAATAAATTTAAAGGACTCCTGAATAAGACTATTCTATTTTCGCCATCGTCTATTTATTAATTTTGGGTCCTTCTTTATTACAATTCATATTGAGTCTTGCACGTTCTGTAAAACAGTCGATCTACCTGGATTGTAGTGTCAACCATTTCTGTATTATTTATTGTTCCTTTTTACTTACATATTTAAACCTTTCACTTTAAGATTAACCTAATTCAGAAAATATAAAACATCTTCTAACTGTCGATTCTACATGAAAAGTATCGATTCGGATAGCAACAACTTAACAATATTGTTTAATCGTGTCAAATCGTGATGGTAAATGGCCACCATTTGGTTCTGAATTTAGTTCAAATTTTACTGATCTTGCGGTGTCTGAATTTTACTATTACATCTTACAAAAATACTGTTACAAAAATTCGAAAATAAGATATTATTGAAAACAAAAAAAACAACCACATCATCCGCCATGGGTTTTAACAGTATAAAGGCACCCGTCAAAAGTTGCATTGCATTAAGAAATCAAAAGCGGTCCAAACGAAGCTGCATTCAAGAGGGATTACGTTCCGGTCAGAAGTTAATAAAATCTGTCTTGATCGAGAATTTTGACAGCCAGCTCGCACGCTAACTGCTGGGTTTTGGTAATTGTCTTCGGTCTTATAGGTTGGTGGTAGTGATGAGCGGAAAGCGGAAGACTTATAGCGGTTTTAGTTTAATCTTACCAAAAAAGTCACCATTTCCTTTTTGGTCGAAAACACTTACGTTTTCCATGATTTTGTTTTCAATTTTTACATCACCTCTTACCGTCACACATACATTCCACAACCATGCCACAACGACATCATACTACAACCACACTTTTTCAAAGTTTATAATTTTGTGAAACCATTTCATAAACGTAAGATTAAACAACAGCACAATAGGAAGATACTTATATCTATAATTATTAGGCATTTTATTCAGTTGAACTTTCTAGTTAGAAAGTCGAGAACTCACAATACAACACAAACAACTCGCAATTGTCATTGCTTGCCCGCTTCGCCCTTCACCTTGAAACAACCATTAACCCTTGCCGCTTTTTCAGATAATCAAATCTGATTCGCGGACATTAATCACATCAACACATTCGCACAGCCGCGATGCCCGCGATTACTCACGATTAATAAACGAATTGCGACTCGATTGATTAATTGTTCAGCGATCATAATATTAACTAAGGCGAGCTGCATTCCTTCATTGTGTGGGTCACGGGCGGCGGCGGCGGTCCGACCGACGGTTTACAATTTGTTATTATATTCTTTGTTACTTTTTGTACGGACTTTTACTTCAGTATGGTTTTAATAACTGAATTGAAGTCAATCAAAAAATCTTTTGATCTTGAAGGGTCAAAATAAATGGTAGCTTTTGATCCCCGTTTCTCTTCATACGGCAACACCGTAGCTAATTCTGACATGAAACAAGTAGCTTCAAATTGAAACTCGTACCTTGTTTTTGAGTTGAAAGTGTAGATGTAAACAGTATAATGTAGGTACAAGGTCGTGGGACGATTATAGCCTACATTTATAGATGTTAGGCTCAATCACACACAAATAAAGAAAACGCTATCCGCGATGTTAAAGTGCAGTGAACGTCGACAAATATGTTTTGTCGGCCCAGATGAGTGTAACATAGTAAAATAAGTATCCGATAATTTCTTTGAATTTAAAGGCTGCATTCTACGCGCTATTCCCGTAGAATACCTAAATAATCACAGGATAAATCAAAACGTAAAAAGGTAAAATTGTTCTAAAGCCATAATTGATTGCGCTTCCGCGCCAGTAATTTTTGAGCTTAATACTTTCACTTGTAAAGATTAACGAATCCATACAGATTATCTCATAACCATATCAATACTTCATAGTCCACAATAATGCGAGAATAAGAAAGGTTACTTTGATTCGTTTGCGCAATGTCCAAATCAGCTTTCTCGTGCCACTCAAATCGAGGCGTGAGTTTTGAGTATTGTTGTACAATACGAACGAAAATGATGGACTAGATAACATAACCAATAGGCCACAAAGAAACGAGAAGAAACGAGTCACTTGTTCGCTAAAGAAATCACAAACAAAAGATCAGTAGTAGAGATTACTCTACAAAAAGGCCAAAGTTCCAAAAATAAAATAAACAAGTACATTTATTTATTCAATACGACGAATAGCTTGACTTCTGTTAAAAGATTTCTTTGTCAAGCGAGCGGACTTGTTGTTGTGTATAAAAATTTTGTGGTCACTGAGTTTTAGTTGGAGAAACAAATGAAAGATATTGAACGTGTTATACCTGTTGGGTTATGATTGAATTTAGTACATTACTAATATAATTCCAAGTTTTACTTTTATTGGTAGTGGAAGTGTTCATAACCTGACAAGGCTTGTGTCAATCATGAGTTATTGGCTAATTTAAGCAACTTTAGGCACGATCAGTTTTTAGACGGAGGACCGTCAATGTACTCGTATATTACATCGACGGTTAAAAGGCGAATTGATTCAAGCGCCATCCTGGGCGATATTGAGTTATATACATCGTTGGAATCGGCGAATTTTTCCGCTTCGATTGAGCCAGGTTTGAGGTTAATCTGAGCACTTTTTTGGCGCTTGGCTCCATGACCAATTTGGGTATCATTTTTGCTTACGTGGTATCAAGTGTAGCGAATTTGGTTGTTTTTTTCAAAGCATGTATATAGACCCACGAAAAAAAAGGGTTTTTCTTCCTATTTGTAATTTAAGCCATTTATCCTCGGATGGAATGAAATGGTATCGGCATTTGAATTATTTTTACTTGATCTTAAATAATTAAACAAAGGATGTTAATTCCTTTTTGCTTGAACCATATTTATTAGTGTATGTAACTTAAATCATTTTGCCTTGAACATTCAAACATTATCTCTGTCGCTTGAATCAATCTTACCTGAACTAGTATGTTGAAGAATATGACTTGTGCTAATTTTCCTTGACCAGTTTTAAGTCATATCAATTAGAATTACAGGTAGTGCCAATATTCTAAGGCTGATTATTACAAATATTACCAACGTTTAAATATACTTAAATTTAAGTAAATGAATAATTAAAACAAAAGTTGATTCATGAAAAGAATTGTTTTATTTTAATTCTTTCGTTGTATAAAATCTTGCGATTAAAACAATTTTTTTAAAATCTTATTACATCACTGTGTAATTTGAGTCATTACCCCTTGAACAGTTTACAACTAGGTGAGCGGTTTAAATCATTTATCCATGAACAATTTACAACTAGGCGAGTGATTTAAATCATTTATCCATGAACAGTTTACAACTAGTTGAGTGATTTAAATCATTTATCCATGATCTGTTAAAGAAGTCATTGTACACTTGAATTATTTTGCTTTGAACAGATAAATAGTAATCGTGTACTAAGATTCCTTTTGCCCTGATCAGAGAATTGTGCAAAAAGGCTCAAGTTACATCTAACTCCGTTAAAAAACACCTTTTATTTGTTATATATATACAAAAAATTAGCACAAAATATGCCGCTTTATGATTGGGGAGACTCGTCAATTTTTATTGTATACTTTAAGAACAGTGATTTTTTTTCTCAAAAAATAAACTTTAAAACGCTCTCCTTTAAAGTTCTCAAAATGGCGCTTGAATCAAGTCGCCTTTTAACCGTCGACATAATTTAAGCGCTTCCGTTCTTCGAAGGGTTTGTATAGCTGTTGGACCCATTGGACGGCTTATGGAGTTAGTTTTGCCACCTATTAACCTAAAATGTAAATAAGCTTAGTATTAAATTAAATTCAATGAAATATTATGACCAGATACTCGCAAAACTAAAAAAAATCCGTAAGTAAATAAATTAACCATAGAACATATAAAAAGATGGTCTGTGGCATGGACAAAACAAATACCACACCACTGTCACACACACCCATGACCCGAGAACAGACATTTATCTGTTACTTAAATATCTAGCCCGGTCGGGAATCGAAACCGGAACCGCTCGCTTCGCAGGCAAGGCCACTACCAACTAGGCTACGTAGGTATTGTATAGCTACGTCAAGTAAGTTTCATAACACGTAGTTAAAATTTAATTAGCACAAAATCTTTCCTGTAATTAAACTGTTATTAGACAATGTAACTATAGTGTTCGCTAAGTTCTACAGGTACCGCATTGCATAATCGTGATTTTTAATTGATCCTAAGATTAAAATAATATGTTTCTAACATTCACTACGCAATACGTCTGAAAGCATATCATGCTATTTGAGCAGCTACTATTATAACATTCTACTTGTTTCTTAATCACTCAAGCGTAATTTTTATAATGTTACTGTCTGTTAATAAAGTATTGCGAACTTTGCACTGAACCCTACAATGGAATAATATAGCATTTGCACTTTAATTTGCACCTAAATTATATCCTCTAAAAGTTGATATTGCAACGATAGATTATGATCATGTACAGTGGTCGATAAAAAACTATATCTATGAACTTTGCAATATGCGTTACATAAGCGTGCTACACCTCACATCGAGTGTTGTATGCAGTGTAATTCTTTGATTGTTGTTTGTATGTGTACACAGCTTATCGCATTATCTCCTAATAGCTTCAAAAGTCAGTTGTCGGTGTATCATTGATTCCGCGATGGCTCGGTAATTTCGTATCGCTGTATTACGAAACATAATACGAACCTTGATGTTCGGACAGGATTGCGAATGTACTAAAGTTATCGCCTTGAAATTCGAAACGCACTAAGACTATAAGTTAAGAATGACGTAATAGGGACCTTCTCATTTGAAGTCCATCACTAAAATCACTAATTAAATATAACAGATTAATTATTCTATTCTGTTATCTATAAATCTTTGTACTTTGCGCATCGATATACTATATGTACATATATGTACTTACAACCTCATCTGATATGGTAATAAAATTATTTAGGATTCTCTACCTACGAGTACGTAAGCAGATAAAAGGAGCTATTTATTACGTACAGGAACACCGTATTATTGCGTTCTACGGACCACCCAGCTTACTAGGGCTTCTCGGACATGGTTTTGGGACTATTACCAGCTCCTTGCGGATACCTGGCTACCTACCACCACTATTTTGTACTTGTTGTACTATTTGTTTGTACTTGTTGATTTTCTTAAAAGATGTTTATCATTTTACTCAGCACGCTCATTTATTTTCTACTCACGTTTCGTGATACATTTTATGAAGTCCATTAATGACAATTACGTTTGACACTAGAATGTACACCAGCAGAGTGTAGTACACCCAAAGAAGTCCGTCGCTGCACAGAGATAACAGCGGAGCCAATACTGTACTTATTTGGCTTGGCCCACTACTGAGCACAGGCCTCTCCTCGTACCTAAAGAGGCTTAGAGCATACTCCACCACGCAGCTCCAGTGTGGATTGGCGGAGGGGAAACCAAAAGTATCGGAAATTCTTATGCCGACCAAAAGGCTCCGAAATGGCTTAAGCGGTCACCCATCCAACTACCGACCGCGCCCGCTGTTGCTCAACTCTGTCGATCGCTTAGGACCAACGCAAACCTGTGGCTATAAACGCTTATTTACGATGCATGAATAACTTGATGTTGCACATAAACTATGACTTAAACCGAAGATGACGTCGTGCAAAATGACTTCACCGAAGCCTTTGTGGCACGATCTGCTGATTGATGGTCATGAGAAGAACGTTGCGTACAATTGATACCAATTGACCTAGATTGCAGATGCTTAATAACATATTGATTGAGTTAAGTTGTAATCCTAACTACAATACAAGCATGACTCAGAGTTGAGACAAATGCTGTATAGAGGTGAGTTGATCGTTGTAGAATTCCTGAATTGTTAGTCGTAAATCGGGTGAGTAGTATTAGCCTTGTTTTTATAGAACGTAGATGCAGCCATGTATTATGAATGAATAAAACTTTGAACTTTTCATAGTTATGTAAGAAATCCGTTAAGTATGCTTACTTGCTGGTTGAAGAAAAACTTTGTGAGGAAACGCGCATGCGCAGTGTGTGAGAACTTAACTGATACTGGATTGGGAAGTGCCTCGTAGTCAAAGCCATGGAAGGAATATTTTCGTCAAATTTATCAAGTAGAGATGACCTCTAAATTGCTTAAAAGTCCTCTTAATTGTGTTTTGTTTGTTGGTTGCTTCTTCAACCACAGATAAAACGATTTTATATTTTTACAGATTGTTAGATTCTCGAAAAGCGCATAAAACTTCAAATGCATTAAAAATTTTAAATAATTTCTAATGCAAATAGTTTAATAAATACAATAGTCATGATTCATGCAGGAAACGGAACCCACATCGGCTTGACTATCATGCATAAATAAGTGATCCGACTATCTGTTATATATTTCGACTTACGAGTTATTGATATTTATCTCATGCTTTTGTCTTTTGTATTCTATTTGTAGAAGTTATTTATAAAACAAACAAACAACGATTATATTTTTATTTCCGGTCTCTTTCTCGGATGACCTGAAATTGAATGTTGGATGCGTTATTTATTTTAGGAAATTATGCGATACAATGAGCTTTTGTAATATAAAAAATATCGTTTGAAGTAAAATTTGATGCCGCAAGACTTTTGTATGCCCTTGTCTTTTTTATTAGACAATGTCGAACTGTCGCTTTTTTGCACACAATTTCATGAACTAACGAAGTATTAAGTCGAAAAAATTAATTAACATATTTCTCACAAAAGATGAAGTATCATATTCACATTCCATTAAAAAATTTGAATATAGCCATTTAGATAATTAATTTATTAGTCATTTTTAGGTAATTAATATATAACTTAGCATTCTCGCATAGAAATCTGGACATAACTTACATTTTGATACTTTCTTGTCAAAAAGGCGAAACTTTATATTTTAAGATAACGAGGACGAGTTCCCGGTTTTCAAGGTCACATTAGACTAACTCTACTTCAATTCCACTCCGACCCAACTGATAAGAAAGCATTAAAATATTTATTTTATAGCGTTTTAATTGCAGGTGAATTTTCATTACTTAAGTATTCTAAAGAAATGGACAACGCGCTATGAGTTGAGTTGAATTGTAGTTAATGTCGAATGATGTGCGCAGACCCTTATCGTGTTAACTTCGATTAGTTAGGACCGAATTAATAATATTGGTGTTTTATAAGGATTGGAGGAGGATATGTGTATTACTAGGAATTGTTTTCATATTACGCTGACATACAAATGCGTTTACTAAGATAAGAAAAGTCCGGGAATCTGTGATCTAGAATAAGCCTAGAAATCTTTTCTCAGCTGGTAAAGTAATAGAAAATCGCCGTCATGTGATAATATTAATACGCGATTATTTAATTTTGCAATCAATTGATATTACTAACTACCTACATCAATAAAGATACATGACTAATCGAAGTAATAAAAGTATACATGGATTCTTTTAATATCAATGTTACCCAACAGCCCAACAACTACCACTAAATTATTATACTGTCATATTTTTATGTGATTATTCAATAACGTCACATTTTAAAATGTGTTGTATTAATTAACGTTAATATTTTATGTAAACTTGTTAAAAACAAGAATAACATTGAGGTATAAATTCGACAAAAAAAATCATAGCACATTGGCTTTATACAAATAGAGATTCACCACGATTTTGTAATATTTTTTAAAACTTTGACTAATGCTCTACTGCGTGGGCGAAGCTTAACGAGGATGGATGCGTCCACTACGCTCATGTCTATAATATAAAAACGCTGGATATGCTATTATGATTACAGACAATCAGTATATTATTAATGTATCTCGGCAATTTTCTTGGTTTGATTGTCGTCGTAATTCTATGACGCATGACGAAGACTAGATATCACATAAGTTTATTGACCATTGTGATTAACACAGTTTAAGATTCAAATCAGGATTAGGATTATAAGTCTAGTTAACAGAGGGTATTATAAGTTGGTCAGTTCATTAGTTAGTTCATTACGAGGACTGAGGTAGGGACTGTCAGTGATCATCAGTCCTGTTAGCGGTTGTTAGTAATTGTTGGTAACAATCTCGTTAGATGGTCGCCAAATGGTCGCCTCCAGAAGAGTGTAATTGGATGCCTCCAAAAAAGGGCACTGACCTTTATAACCGAAACACAATTGCGGTAAAAATAATTATTACACGGTAGAAATGGTATTAGGTACCGTGGCGGGCGGTGGTACTACCGAGCAAACTCTATAGGCTCTACCATCTAATAAAACAACAACTGTTACAATTTTTTCTTTTTATGTTGTTTTTTATTGTAGTTTACTTTCCGTAATTCTCACTTTACCTTTTTTATGTTGTCACTCGAAATACAAAAATGCCGCAAGACATAGTAACAGAAACGGACTATATAATATTTCTGTGTCTATCTAATTCATGGCAATTTGTCTAATGATATAGTTATGGAGTAGCGCGACGAATTTACAATTACTCTGCAATTGACACAGTGACAAACAAAACAACATTTTGATTTGTTATACACACAATAATTTTGTTTTTCCAATTTTTTTAACACTACACATTAAGATTTCCTATGTCGTAGGTACCATAGACTTCACACAAAAATAGAACACAAAAAGAACAGAAAAAACTCATCATTCAAATTTCTGCCTCACTGGGAATGGAACCCAGGACGCTTCGAACAGCGTCATCGAATATACAAAGTAACTAACAATTGGTTGAAACATTACAGCCTATCCAGTCTGTTAATACTCTACAGATCATTGGCCGACTAGGATTAAGATGGAGTGTGACCACAGATGACAAAACAGCTTACTTATCGTTGCATTAAAGTCGTAAATTATACATTTTTTATACTATAAAGCCGCGTAAACCAGTGGAACGTTAGGCTAAATTAGCGGATACAAACAGCCGATATTTTATATAGTGACACGTGCAGAGATTTTGTTAGTTTTCGTAGTGTTTCTTGATTATAAGACTCCGTATTTGATCGTTTTTATGGCGCCTGTATGATGCCTTTTTTGTAATAATATAAATGACCATCTTGTTGTGTGGTGTAAAAAAATTATATTATGTAATAATATATTTATCACATAATACATAATTTTTTACACATTTATTTTTGAATAAACTGTCGTGAAGAAAATTCCTGTTCGCCGCGGTCGGTGTCGCGATTCTATAACTAACTTATAACATCCCATAATCTAATGGATGATGGCAACATCCTACAAAATGAAATGCAAAGTGGATAATAAACAATAAAAAAAGGCTTAGTCTACTGTCATATTTAGCGAGCGAACCCGCGAGAGCACGTTCAGCTGGTTCCAGTGATCCTACAGACCCAACCCGACTGGAGCAGCATGGAGAAAGAGAAAGAGCTCTACACACCTATCTACATCTTCTTCGAGTGTATACTGTACTATACTGTACTGTATGTATACTCTCAGAAAGCATGCCTTGCATTGGACTGCTATGATAGTAATATGATGAGATTACGTCTCATCTAATGAAATAATATCCGCAAAAATATTAAAATGCATGGCAATAACTCATTTATGTTTTTCTAATCTCATTCGTTAACCGTTATTAAAATAGAAAAATAAATCGACCCAAATGTTTCGTTCTGGCCACCGTCGCGTCGTTGAAAAACAATAATTAATAAATAAATAAAAAAGCTCCGGCCAGTGTTTCAATTCATTCTAGGGGCGGAGTCGTTTTACATTCAAGGGGAGGATATCTTTCGAAATCATTAGTCGAGGAATGCCTTCGGAAAGCTCGATAATTTCGGTGCCCTTCGTCTGTCCGTGGGCGGATGTAGCCTTTGTCTTTAGTTATAAATAAAAAAAACAAATGTCAGTTTAAAATATTTATTTGCGCCGGCCGATACAACCACATGTAATTCTGACCGCATTGTCCACCGGCCGTGTTTTTGTCCGCCAGTGATGTATTAACGACAACCGTTTCATTATTCAAAATTATTTTTCATGCTCGATTGTAGGCCGATAATAACGAATCGACCGGACCAAATGACGATTGTGGGACGATGTAATGGTTGGATGTGTGTTGAAGGATTGTAATGATACGGCGGGATGCCAAAACAGTTACTTATTACGGTTTTATACTCTTTGTTCTCATACATTCGATTCACAGGATTCTAAGAATAATGTTTAAAATCCATTTTAGATGTTTGCAAATTAGATACTAAAATTGATAACCACTGTCTATAAAGGCGAGTGCTCCTTATAGGTTGTTAATCGGAATCCCGCAAATTATGTCTTACAACCCTATTACCGTTCTCCATGACTGCAATTTTAAAAATATTTCACCGTTGACTTTAAAAGGAAGTCGCCAATCAGACAACATTTGTTACAATAATGCAACTTCCTTACCCTTACTGCTCAATGGTTACGATACCGGACTATAATTCAAAGGGTCCTGGGTTCGATTCCCAGCGAGGCGTAAATTTGATGATGAATTTAAATTTCTAGTCTCGGACTGGGTGTGTGTTGTTATCTTAGTGTCCATGGCACCCAGGACACGTGAATTTCTAAAGTGAGGACGTGAGTGTGTATTACTTGTTAATAAAAGTCACTTACATTACATAACTTCCCCAACTGTCTTTTGGACACGTCCTTCGAACCTCTGACCCGGCTCGCTGTGGGTCGATCACCATTAACACAGGTCACCGAGCCGTGAGCGCTTAAACCTCATAATACAATACCTAAAAGTTTCATTAACCCACCGCTCATTACACAACGGGGCCATCATTAACAAATCCTAATTAAAAACCTCACATTCCCCAAACAAAACCGACACCAGGGAGTCAACAATATTTAATTTCAACGCTTAATTATTTTATGAAACCGCTCATTACATGACCTCAACTTGCCTTCTGTTCATAGACAACCGAATCCCTTGTTTGTATAGAACCATTATAATAATAAAAATCATTACCTACTGCTTTTATGGCAGCTATGTTAATAAACTTATGCGTAAGGGACTTAAAGTCCATTCTAATGTATGTAAGTCTTGTTTAAGATAAGATAAACAGAAAGTTAACACTCGAATCTTTATTTTTAAGGCTTTCTCTTTAATTGCCTGTATGTGCTTTACAGTATTTAAGTCGCGAACGGTGGTGTCGTTAAGCTATCGTAAATGGGCTATAATGTTAACAGGGATAAGAGCCACAAAACGTACACTCAGGCAATGTATTCAGATTTTAGTCATCGTAAATTTAAGTGAAGACTTAAGTGCATTAAGTAAAGGACGAACAAAAAGCAACAACAGTAATGTCGTATCGTAGCACAAAGCAGAACTTTTTTCATCGAAATGCTCGGATAGTGACCGATATTTGCAATTTTTATGTTCTGCATTAATATTTTTATCGCACATGCCATTATCCCTGTAATGCTATACCTGTGGTAAAATGCTTAACCTATTAAATATTATCATCACCCTTTGTCTAAAATAATCCGTGAGGTTTTAACAGGTTTCGCCGCTTCATTTCAACCGTTTGTCGACTTAGTTATGTGAATATTCGACAATTTAAATGTCAAAAGCTCTTTGTCCGTTAATTCAACGATTTCACTTTTTACATTGAAAGGAGTCAACGCCATAGCAAAAAAAACACTATCAAATATTACTAACTGTGTATATTGGTTATAATATGTGATAGAATTCTTATTTTATAGATGTATACAATAAATCTATTAACAAAAATAACTAAGATGATAAATTCAACAGAAACGCTTCAATTCACTGACACAATGTATTTTTATAGACTGCGCACAAGGCACGTCGCATAAATTACTCGACACTATAGTTATGATGAACTAGTTGACTACCGCGTTTCTTAGTAACTCACTAGCTCACTACATATTTTGTCAACGACTTCGTCCGCAATTTTCATCTCTCATCTCTGTGATATGTACCCCAAGTTTTATTTTTTAATGAAATCATCATTCAAGATCTTGCATCGGAGATACATGTATATAATAATAAAATACGTAATGGAGAAAATTATTTGAATTAGATATTACAAATAGACCATTATTCATAATCGAATGACGAATACTTATTAGTAGCAACTAATAGGGTTTCGATTATGTTGTACACTGTCATTTTAAAATGAATTATGAATGAATTGTCGTGGACTCGTGGTAAATCAGAATACAATTTACTCTGTAAAGTCCACTCAAAGACAATAATCAACAACGGAAACAAAGTTACTTACTAATGACGTAAATCATTCTAATAACATTTTGAATGGTTATTATGTCGTATACTATACAATCAATTCATTTAATTACTAATAAGATTGTTGAAATTGGACCGTAACGTAATCTATGAATAGAAGACGTCAGCCAAGGACGGATTTTGTGATATTTCAATTCTATGGGGTTAAATAGAGGTCCAAAGTTTGTTTAAAATTATGCCCATTTTAAAGGAGGCACTATAAAGATGGTATGGTATTGGCGACTTTGGTTAGAAATAATAAACAAATGATAATGATAATAATAAACGGTAACACACTCATACCTCCGCACTAGGATTCCCTGTGTCGCGGGCGGCATGAACAACACAAATAAGTAACACATCACGAACACCCATGACCCGAGAAGAAACATTTATCTGTCATAAATATCTTCCCCGGTCGGGAATCGAACCCGAGATCCCTCGCTTCGCAGGCAGGGTCACTACCAAATAGGCTACGTGGTCGTTTCTTTGCAAATCGAGTCTTATATCAATAAATAAGTAAAGTTAGCTTAATACTACAGACACCAAGACCAGCATGCATATGAATAGCATGTGAATAGCGCATTCGTCTGAAGAGCTTGTTACATCGTACAACACCACACAAATCATATCCACGGTATATTTGCCATCCGTTTCCGAGTAGTTCCGAGAGTTAAAATGAGCAACATTAACGTCACTAACGTCATCGTGAACCAGCACTTACAAGTTGGGTATACTCCAACACTGTAAAGAAATAAGTTGATAATAACCACTGTTTAAATTACTCGTATAACGTATTATTCAGGTACTAAAAATATAATTTATTGCGTTATAAATCAAACAATTGGGTCAACCAATGCACATAAAATTTACTTTTCTTTTTCGTTATCGAAAAAGAAAAGAAAGAAAAAATAATAAGTGGTACCCGGTGACGTCGGACGTATGTAGCTCCCATTCTTTTGAGATTATACGGACTAATCATCCACATAACTTTAAAAAGGCAGTAAAAAGGCATTCCTTGCGCAAAATGTTCTACCATATTGGTGCATAGTGCTATTCCAGGAATTGTGAATAACTTCCGAAGCCTGTGGAAAGAATATTATTCTAGCAATTCATAAACACTATCACCAGTCACAATACCAAGAATTCTTTACGTTATATTCCAAATAGGAGCCAAGTGAAATATAATACTAATTATATTGAGAAAACCGCACATACATAGGTAGTTACTTCTAACTGCATTCTGTCTCTGTCTTTAACGTAGTAATTTATCTGAGACCGGTTTTTATACGTTTGTTTTCTAACCCTATATCCCATCTGATACTTCCATGCCATACAAGTAAATCAAATGCGTGTATGTTATCGGACACCACTTTCAACACTATTCTTTACAGCACGACTAATACCTACTTGTATTTTGACGAAGCACCTCTACGCTTCTCAAATATTCACCTTAAATAGAATCAGGTAGCTAATGAATTTAATTTACATGAATACACTATTAAGTTATGAGCGATGGTCGTCTTTATTCTACCGTCTTTTTAGCGTAAAAGTAAGTTATATTCACGGTTAATAGGCTATGAACACACTGGAACATTTTGATGTTACTAATATTTACGTACGTAAAAAGGTCTATTGTGTAGCAGAATACAGATATAAAATGGGTCTAAAATGTTCACTATCATTGATAAATATGTACTTAATATGTTTCTGCATGGAAGATTAGTAATTTTATTATTAAAAGTTTATAAGAGATGACGCTAACGAAGGATCTAATAACTATAAAAGAAGCATTTCATCCAGCTCTCAAAGAAAGCGTCTAGTGCCACTCAAAATTGAACACTTGAAATAAGACGAGAAATTAACGCTTATAATTATGATAATAATATCCTACAATAAACTCCTACTATCTGGACAAAAGCATTCTACATAGTGTAACAGGATCCACACCTTTCCAACCGGAACACTTTACTTTATTAAGTATTCATTAAAAAGACGTAAAAATAAAACAGTTTGGAGACAGTTTGAATTGCTCTTCCAACGCAGGAACCACACTGCTCTAAGATTTCAAGTTCAGTGTAGAGGCGCCTAATTTTTATATTATTTATCGGCTATAACAACATAAACCGGCTTGTCGTGTTTGACATTCAGCCCACGCTATGGACATTTTAATAAATTTATAGGGCTGGGAGCCGAAGATGTTTTTTAATGTAATTTTAGCGGGCCGTAATGGGCTTATCATCTGTGGTAGGTAATTGTGATCTCTTGCTACCATCCCGCCACCGAGACGCGGCCGTCTTTATAGGGACATGGAGATATAAATTGAAATCTGATCATTAATAAGAATGTTTCTGTACTTCAGTAATTAAGTCGGGAAACCAATCTCATTAACTTGCTTAATGAACAAGTTTTGGAATGGAACTCCCAAAAACCGTTCCGAGTGAAACAAATAATACCTATATAGAAATGATAAGGACGTAAAGGAATTTTAATTAAATAATTTGATTGCTTTAATTATATTTATCGTGATAAATTATATTTACTAAATTAATGACACCACCTGCTGTAGGTACGAGTTACCATGATCAAGAGGTCAATGTATGAGTGGACAGTGTGACACGAGGCCTAAATGATTTTAAAAACATTAACGTGCGAATAAAACTATGTGTTTTCTTACAAAAAATCCCCCATCCACATCGGTATCGTTATCGTGCCATGAAACGTTCGAAGGACAGACTACCGATTGAATTAGAAAAGTCCTCGAATGGTTACCACGCCTCGATAAAAGGAGCACAGGTCGACCCCCGACTAACTGGACTAGTGACTAGAAAAGACAGCGGGAAGCCGCTGTATTCAGAGGGCTCAGGAGCGGTAGGGGAGGCCTTTGTCCAGCTGTGGACTTTGAAAGGCTTATAGATCTCTACAAATCCAACGTGACTAAGTTATCTAAAACTCATACATAACTCTGTTATAACGCAGCAGATCCGTGTACAGTATCCCACTCAGTCCACGTAACGCAGTAATTCCCACTTTACTTGTCCTTGCTTACCGGCAATCATTCTTGATGAACTATGAGCTAACACAATAATAAATACACCTACACGCGACTAAAACAAGAGTCAATTTTCACCTACATTTCAAATCGGGACAAAATCCTTTGTGTATAATTCATGCGCGTTATTCGGGTGAGATCTAATGTTTTATTCCCGTTATTAGAACGTATGGGAATTTAAATAAATTAGTTTAGAGATATTAATGTTTTCCTAACGTTTTTCATTTATACTTAATATCTTTGGTCTACTTTATCATCATATTTATGGCATAACTATATGATAAAAAGCATCTATTCAACGTTATTTCGGTGAATACAAAATAAAGAAAATTTTTATAAACACATAAAAATTTAAATACATACAAAACTTATTAAGTTACAAACAAACATAAATATCTTAGACTTAAGACAGTGACAAAGAGTTAAAACAAATCCCAACAAACAAAATACTTTACAAAAAACAAACGAACATGCCGATCATAACTCCAGTGCGAGACCAACCGCGATGTCCGCGTGGCGAAGGTGGGAGAGTCATCGACTGAAACTAATTACAAGCCATTAACGTTTTTTAACCCCCAGCGCAAAAAGGAGTGTTATGTTTATAGCCTTTGTATAGACAATGTTACATAGTTTTTTTCGACAAAGCCACTTAGCGTCAATGAATGTTCCAGGTGGTGAAGATACTGGCTATCCGTTTTACTTTTTAAGTCTGTTTAGTCTACCCAATAATAATTTAAGAGCGTTCTTTAACCCATGGAGGTAATAAGTACTTGGTAACACCAAAGCCAACAACGATGCGTTGTGGGTAAAGAGATCAAGAAAGAAGAGTAAAGAAAGTACTGACTCTAAAACTCCCCGCGCGAAACGACAAGTCGTTTAAAGTAAAACATGATCCCAGAGATTATGTTTTACTTTATTAAAAGCTCATCCCATCGCAGCTTTGCGGTTTTTTTGTTATTTCTTAGCCTCATATTTTTTTTAAGAAATATATGAGCATTGTAAAAGAGAATAAATAGCTCATATGTTAGAGCAAGATAGATAGATGACACTACTCACATCGCAACAATGTGCTGTAACGGGCCGGTGCCGATGCTGGCGCCAGTAATTACAACGGATTCCGTATATATTTGCAATATCCTTGTGTTTGTTTGGATAAGTATTTATTCACCATGTTCACATGTTTACTACGTGAAATTAAGTCGCATAAGTAAGATAATTTTCTGAAAAGTATAACATACATAATGTTATCTATATGATATTATTGTAAATTGTTCATACATCGCTTATTACATATTTCTAAAAAATGAAAGTAATACACAATTTGGTCTGATATTAATTTATGCTGTAGGTGCGTATAAAATAAGATTATTAGAGAATCAGCGTCCTACTTCACAGGACTACTTTACGGGAACCTATTTATCAATACAATACATCTACATCAATAACTAACACCCATATCAGTACATACTTAGCAATGGCAACCACAAATAAGTACTTACATTAAAGCATCACACACTTAAAATTTTTATTCTGTTACATTTCTTGTAGTTCTATATTGCTAAACCGAATCGACAACATAAAAAAATCTATGAAAGCAGCGGAGTACAAATCGTTGTCAAAAGACTGCTCCATTATAGGTCGTGTGTATTGTAGGGAGAGTATTTTCGCACGCTCGGCGAGGACAAGACACGACAGTTCGTCCAGTACTTTATGTGCACATAAAACGTACAGCCGGATCACGCGGACACAATCCGTGTTTAACGCTGTTAAGATGGACACTCCTTGGTCAACTTTGAAGACTTTGTTTGCTGTTGCACAGAAATAAGGTGGATTTTAGTTAAACAAGGCGTGAATTTTATTTTAACAAGTAATAATTAGGGATAAAATGGTTATGCTGAATAATTAATTCCTATTTGAAAATAAATGCGTATGTGTGAACGTGTGTGTCAAATAAAAATTTGTGCTTAAACAAACCACGATTCCATGGTGTAAGTAAAATGGAAAATACAACAAAGATATTATGAACACCCGAATGCAAATGTTTTTGTCATATGAATATTTACCACAGCCTGGAATCAAACCTGGAACCAGTCACGTAGTTGACTATGTATCTACTACACTGGAAGGCAAAATCGCCAAAGACGTGACATACAACCGTGATGTAACCATTTAACGATATAATTAGGGTACGTACCCATACTGCGTCATGCGTCCAGGAGTGAGGGGTTTACAGGAAAAATGCGTGAGCTCACGCACACAAGCTTGATGGCGACTTTGTCTTGGCTAAGTCTGGTCTTACGCTCGCGGTACGTACGTGTTAGAGGCTAACAGTTATTTATTCACACGCTTGTTTTTAGTAACTTTCTTTCTAAACAGTATACCTATGTATAATGAAAACCATGAGTATTCATATGCGGCATTTAATACGAATCCGCAGCAATTACTTTCTTTATAAGAATTGAATTTAAAACACAGTGTTAATGGCTACAACCCATTAATGGCCCACTACTGAGCACGGGTCTCTCCTCGTACCTGAGGAGGCCTAGAGCATACTCCACCACGCTGCTCCAGTGCGGATTGGTGGAGGGGTTAGTGGCCAACCCAAGTGTCGGAAATTTTAAGCCGCCCGAAGGTATCCGACATGGCTTAACGACTGCTACCAAATGATAACAACCGGGACCGACGGCTTTACGTGCCCTCCGAAGCACGGAAACGCTCAAGAAATTTTTGCCACTAGCGGTCACCCATCCAACTACCGACCGCGCCCGCTGTTGCTTAACTTTGTCGATCACTTGAGATCGACGCAAGCCGCCGGGCTATGAGCGCTTGTTAATGTTAATACTCATACCCAATAAATCTGAAACATTGCCATCATATATTCTAGAAGCGCATACTCCCGAAATACTTGGAAGCAAATATTAATAACATTCTGAACGTTTTATAGCTCATATGTTTACAGCAGCCGTAAATATTATGGCGGCGAACAAAATTAACAAATGAATGACTGTTCATTGAATGCAGCTTACAATTTTAGCGGCGGCGGCTGAAAATCCGAGACACAGATCATTTTGGACACTCATAAATCAAATTTTAAACATTTTTAATGATCCCTCGTAAAACGTGTTCGAGTATATTGAAGCTATTCGAAATGGGGATTATGAAAATGTTCGTTCCTGACGCATTGTGTTTCATTTTCAAACGCTTAGCTTATGTTTGCTTGAACCACAGTATAGGAATTTACAGTTGTCTAATATCTTCACTCTTTTTACTCAATTTATCGTTATCACGGGGTTACCATATACATAATACAAATAAAATACTATTTTATCGATGTATAGATGTAGATATAAGATAACATGCCATAACAATTCGGTATTTTTAGAGTTTTTGTTTGTTTGTGAAGCTAGGGCAATAACACGTACCAAATATTATTTATAACATATTGATTGCAACATTTCTACAAATAGTCATAAAGAAAGCGGAAATATCACATTATATTCTCTGATACCTCCGTACCAACTATAGTCCTATTTTACATTGCGCTATCTCTGAACGTTTATCCCCAAACGTTGTTTGCAGTTCGGGAGCGCGTTTCACGCAACACCCAGTCACCTGTCTTAAAATCTCCGTTAACCAACAAGAGTGTTCATTAGACTTCACTTATCCACTTAAACATTTCGTCCTATTTAATTTTGTGGATTGGAAATATGAACGCAAATAATTGTAGATCTTAAATAAAATAGACTAAGATTGAAATTCAATTGCAATATGTAGTGCAACGCTTGATGAATTATGATTTTAATTTAAAGCTACACATTGCATTGTAGAAACCATGGTACGATGGTGCGCTCCATACAAGTGTAAATGTTATAAGATAAACAACGAGAACACAAGCAGCAGGGGGTCTCGCGTTAGGTTGTTTGTCTGTTGAGGACGTACGAGTATGTAGAAAGAAAATTAAATTATCATACCTACAGTTATAATAATGTTTTTGCATATTTATACTTGTATCTATAGATTGTATGTACTTCTGACAGTAAAAAAAATAAGGCAATTTTTTTATTTTTGTTTTTTTTTTCATTATCTTTAACATAACTATGAGCTTCAGATTTTTTAATAGCCATTATTTTTATAACACATTTGGACTAGGTAGTCCAAATGTAGTCCAAATTTGTAATCCTAGTCCAAATGTTTTATTAAAATACTACTATAAATAAAACTGAAGCTCATAGTTATGTTATGCATAATGAAAAAAATGAAAAAATTGCAAATATTTATTTATTAAAATACCGTTGCCCATGGACATCAGCCACGCCAAAGGGATCACCGATACGTTGCCGACTAAGAACGAAAGAAGAAAAAAGAAATAAACAAAAACGTTCAGATTATACAGGCGTATTATAACCGATGACTGCAATACTAACATCATAACAATAAATGGCGATTATTAAAGGATTATATTTTATTAGGACCATAAATTTATGTTTATTCAAACCAAAGCCGAGTCGTTTAACTGCTTTATTTTGTCGATTTTAATATTAGTAATAATTTATTACATTTATATTAAAAGTAGAGACGAATAAAGAAGTCATTAGATGCCATTCGTAAGAAAGGCTTACATTTGGTTAATATTTACCTACTATAGCTAAAATCATACTGGGCGTTTCAGTTACGTCATATTATAACATATTTAGCTTAATCCCAACTAACTGCCAGCCGTGGGTGGGCAATCTCACCGCATTCTTGGATAAATTATTATATTACTTAATAATCAAATCCGCATTAGACGCCTATTTTGTTTTTTATGTAAACAACCGATATACGAACAGACCAGCCACATATTGGTATGTGGTCTGCATTGGCTATGAACGCTCCCATGCCATCCCGGCTAAGAAGATAAGAGAAGGAAAGAGAAAGAGAGAGACTTCTCTCTCTTTCTTTCACGGAACAAAGAGAGTCGTTTAGTGGTTGACCTAAGCAAGGGGGTGGTAGTCTGGTATCTAGCCAGCTGAGCTGTATGGAAAGATAATAATAACCTAACTTATTAGCTTATGGACAGGTGGGTATTATGGAAAGTTAATACCATTAATAATAATAATGATTATCGCGAGATTAATGTTATTTGAAATTATAGTATCCTATTTATTGATTATAACAAATTATTGTTATTTTTTAGAAGTGAATACTTCTTTAGTATCGTTGTGATTTGGAATTCGATGAAACGGAAATGACGCATGAGTATAGTTTACTCGCGACCAAAACGGTATAAGAGCCATAAATTTCGGAGCGCTTACGCGTACAATTTTACATAGACCATAAAAGCCGAATTATCATGAAATATTTTTTTGAGGGATTCACTTCTAGCACGTGTGCACAAATTTTGATTTTTCTTTTAATACGAGTAAAGCAACCCTTCGGTGATACCCTGGTGTTGCCAATGTCCCATGGTGACGGTGGTCATTTACCATCAGATGACCGATCTGCTCGTTTGCCTGATTAGGTTTAATGCGGTTTATAGCGGCATGCGGCAACGATGTGAATATCTCCTGAAATAAACTGTTTTTAGGTACATTGATACTTACCAGGTTTTTAGTATATTCAAAAACCTTTATAGTTTACCGCTTATTCACTTAATTAGCCAACAAGTAGCAAAGTCCGCATCGAATTTAATAAATTACTAAATTCAAGTATTCCGCCGAATTTAAATTTCCTTAAAAGCAGTCATTAGCGTACTGTATTGAATTGAAATTAACTGCAAATAACTTTTTATAAGCACTTACTTTAAAATAAACCCGGTGCACATTTATGGAAATGCAGCTTAATAAAACTGTTGGAGTATTAGCCTCTGATCGTAAATCGGTACAAAAGCTCAGGCCTTTAGTATCGGAATATCAAGTCGAATAAGTTTATTAACAGCACTGATAGCCAAGTGGTTCGAACGTTGGGTTCCTGAACCGGGGGGCCCGGGTTCAAACCCCTGCACGCCTCATTTTCAAAAAATATGTGCGTTTTAGAATTTATTTATCACTTGTTTCGAAGGAAAACATCGTAAATAAACCAGCACACCTGAGACTTCTCCATAATGTTCTCAAATGTATCTATATGAAATCCGCCAATCCGCGGTTGACCATTGTGGTGGAATATGGCCTACCACTCACGTTGTGAAAAGGGACCCGTGCACAGCAGTGGGACAGTTACGTTTTGCGATGATAAAGCTAATTGGCACCGTGTTTCGGAAACAAAAGTTTATCGCAAAGAAACTTTAAACTGAGAATGAAAAAAGATTGCAAATATCATATAGCCCAGTTGGTAATGAGGGCTTGGGAAACGACGCTCCTGGATTCGATTCCCGGCACGGGCAGACATTTATGCGAATGATAAAATTTACTGTTTGTTCTCGTTTCATACCATATGTGTGCAAGCGTCTTAAATGTAAAGTTTCCCATTGCAACGGGTCGCCCTCAAAATCAACGGTTGTTAATTAGCAAAGAATCATACACACTATTAAGATTAGTTGTACCTAACCTTTAGCAATGAGGGTTTGGCGTCACTACTTTGTTCGTTATTGAGCATTGGGCATAACAAGCAGGGAAGGTTGACTTGAACTCAATGGAGAAGAAGAAGAAATCCCTTACTTCCAAATGGGCAACAAAAGACCCTTCATGTATTAACCAAATCAAGATTTGAGCGTCGAAAATGTAAAACACGTATTTAACAAGAATAATTTTAAGACCCGTAACGGAAATTCATCAATAATTCTATTGTTGGAACGGATTGTTTTTATCTGTCGCATCTCACGGGCATTTGCGAAAATTCCTAAACGTGGCGGTCTTTCTACGAAGTTTTTATCGGTACAAACGTGACGAGACTTCGACGCCGATCTCCAAACTTTTAATAATATCGTTTCAATTCAAACAAGATTATCATTTGGTGAGATCACTATCAGTTATTAGCATATTACTGAATCTGTTGTTAGTTTAACTTTTTATACAATAAATCATTTATGTAGAATAGTACAAACTAACACTATAAACATATATTATACATAATGTACTCATATGTCCTAATGTTAGTTACACGTCATCTCAGTTACAACATATTAATGTTAGTTTTCAATATAAAGTACCTAGGTAAAATACGAGCACACATTATGTATATGAATAGACATATTCTAAACATAATTCACGTTTAAACAAAGATGTTTAAATAATGGCCTCATATAAGTATTCAAGTAACCTGATACCCATTCAAGACATATAGCGGTGGTTAGCGGGCAGATGAGACCATTTATATCGTCGTAGACGCGACGCGATGTGTCGAATGCTCTATAATATTATATTATACTAATAAAACCGTACTGAGTATGTCTGTTCGTTCAATTACGTTATTATTTTAGAGTAAAAATTGACTATCGACTTAAAAATTCTTATGGGTATATGGTTCCTAATAAAATCTTCCGGGACCTAAGGCTCTACGTATATATCTCTTTCTGCATATACATATTTCCAACTCTATAAGTTATTTCAAATAGCTATATACATTATGTAATTGAGGCGTCGATATTTTTAACACGCATATTTAATTATGAAGACTGAATCAAATTAATTTCTTCTTACATTTGGATTTTAAATAAAGTAAATAAGCGCGTACAACATTAGGATTCCTGGCGGAAGTAACTTTTTTTACTATTAATTTAAAGCTGTTTTTTTTAACTTTTACTCCATTTCTAAGTCGACTCGAACCTCAACAAACGTTCCGTAGGTTCCCTATTCTACAGTAGTTACTTACGGTGGTAAATTCTTCAGCTGCGACGGTTTAAAAAAAGAAAACATAATTTTCTGTTTAACAAAACGTATGACGCAATTTCCGTTTCAAAATAAGAGTGACGCATATATTTTTTTATTTTACCCCCTACAAAATTTCTTGCGAGTACACAGATCACTTTCTCGCGATTATAGATAATATTATAGATATTTAACATCGATAATAAAGTACAAATTATTTATCTTTTTTCACTCTTTTATCTTTATTCACTATTTTATCTTTCCGAAACAAAAACGCGGGCAATGTACTAGTACCGCGCAAGTACCCTATACGTTACACGTTTAGCGTTCCCGACCATGATTATATTACAGTTTTGTCAAGGCGTGCGAAATTGTATTTGCTTGTAAGTTTTGTTAAGCTGCAGCAATATCAAACACATTTCACTCTCGTACTTTATACGTGTGATATTACGAAATGTAATATCGTGTTTCTTTACAAGACACGCTGAGAAATGGGTACATTTATTAGATATTTGAAACGTCAGTTCCTAAAGTTAGATTCTGATGACTTTTAATTTTTAAAAGCAAAACTTTTAGTCAAAGAAATTGGGATGAGAGTTTTGTGTGAATAGTTGGCAGAAAAAACAGTGATAGTCAAAGATAATCATATTTATTGTGGACTTAAGGTAGGTAGGTACAGACAGATAACAATTATTTTTTTAAATAACTGATGGTGTAAGACAAAAGCACGAATAACACCGCTCATAATTAGAAAACCACCTCATCTATGAGTCACCAAGTAAGACGGAACAAGGAATGGTAGTTAAGTAACTCTCCAATACTGTAATTAAAGCACGTAAAGTATTTCAAAGTATACATATATTGCAAATTAAATAAAAGCTTTTAATATCACACTGTGGAATACAATAGTATTTTGATTTACGAGGTTACCATAATCTACTGATCCTATCAACTTGTCTCTTTAGATTGTAAACATTAGATTTCATT
The DNA here is from genome assembly GCA_905404295.2 of Ochlodes sylvanus. Lineage (NCBI taxonomy): Eukaryota > Metazoa > Arthropoda > Insecta > Lepidoptera > Hesperiidae > Ochlodes > Ochlodes sylvanus. Next base: position 9,117,045 of record FR990135.1, read on the forward strand.
AATGATCTACTGAACCTCGATGAAAATTGAGACTTCAGCGTTAAAAATATAAAATGTCATTTAGAGCTAACTAAGCAATTTATTTCAAAAAGCAACAGCGAAGGGACACTTACTTGCACTTTTAATTATTTCCCGAATAACTCCGCGGAGTAGCGTCTGCAAAACAGCAATATAAAGGGAACTTTTCTGCTGACGGTCCGTGTAATAAACGCGCCGTGGCCTGTAAAAAACGATTAGCTTGTCGGTTCCAACCGAGAATTAATATTTGTATAGAGAAGCGGCCGACGTGTTATGATCTACGGGTATGTTCACAAGGAAGCATTGCGCTTCTTGTAGTATTATGAAAAAATACACGGCGATTTGAATAATAAGATGCCCTTTTAAGTGGATGCATTTGACGATACAAATTGAAAATATTATTGTAAAATTTATTTTCAGTTTTTATATTTAATTTCCTACATACATATAATAATAGTTATGTACCTACTAATAAAATCTTCCTACATACGCCTTTAAAATTCTTAAACCTCTAATAAGTGTTCAAAATATTTTTTATGTGCATCAAATTTATTTCCGTTTTAAACAGTTATTTCAGCTTGTTTAAATAATATAATTATCCAATTGTTTTACGAAGTTAAAGTATTTTTAAAACAGTTTTTAAATTTCCCCACAAAATAAGACACAGCAATAACATGCACACGGCATGAACACGCCCTATCGCACAAAAACTGTCAATTTTTTCCCCCGCACAAAGAGATGCACAATAAAAATGCCACAGTGTTCTTACAAACGAGAATTTATTTCCGCCGTATGCAAATGAGTGAGCCTCGCACACAACGCATTTCGCCGTAACAAGGACCCGTGTACCATGGGCACAACAGCCGGTAACATGTTACGCAGTCAAAAGTTCAATGGTATTTAAACAAACGATACACATAATAATAGGCGCAGATACAGGGACTAAGAGCAGTATTATATTCAACAAAGTAGGTTTTAGATTTTAATTTGTCAACCTGACTAATAATAGTAATACTTACCTACTTAAAATGCTAAGTTAAAAAAACGTAAACTATTTGACCCAAATGGTCAAATAATAAATTGAAAGAATTAATTTTGAATTTATTAGGCAGTTACATAAATCCAGAATAAGTTAATCAATATTTTTTAATAATAAAATAATATTTATGTACCTTACTCAGAAATGTACTACCAAATGCACCAATCTGATGAGGAAAGAACCGTATTGAATAGTGGGTGTTTGAAGCCACGAAACTCACCTAAGATAAATTTATTTATTTATTTAAACTTTATTGACCACAATAAAAATATTACGGTACAAATGGCGAGCATTGTGCATTAACAATGCATTCTCTACCAGCTTACCATTAGGACAAACAGAAATAAATGAAGGGCGGTTTTATGCTTATGTTTATGTTATACATAAGCAGAATTAAATTAAAGCTATATGTTACAGATTCTAGACGTATAAAAAATACCTACCTGATTAATAAATAGATATTGAATCATAAATCTCATAATATATTAAAACAATAAATTATATAAGTCATATCTAAGTGCTAAGGTAAATAAGTAGTAGGTATTAAAGTAAAGTGTAGCTTCGGCTTACGGATACAATTAAGTTATAAAGTGAAGATAAATGATGGATTCACACGCTCAGTCAGTAATTACTCGACTAACTACTCAATCAACCAGTCTACTGCGAGAATGTTATGAGAACCATTTGATTCGACTGAAGTCTCTACCGGAAGATTTATTTACTTTTTGAACGCGCTATTTGAAAAAAGTATGAAAATGTATAAATTGAAATGTAAAATAGTTCACTTTTCAAAACAAAATTTATTGAGACATTAGATAGGATTTAAAATGTAAACATCATATAATTGCATGACCTTATATAATTTTATGAGTCAACGCGATAAGGAATGCTATCATGAATATGATGTTTCTGAGAACAATGTCGGTTTTTTAAAGAACTGCTTGACATTGGCGACAAGAATTACCTAGTTTTATGCTATTTAGTATTTGTTGCCGCTTATAGATGATTCATAAGAGTTTTTCTCCCAACAGATTATAAGTTATAAAGCAATGCAGTAGTCTTTTTTCTCGTTTAAAGAACGAAGCCAAATCCAAACAAAACATTCTGGAGCAAATGCCAACAGTTACATTAAATCGATATCTAACTCACTCAAATAGATGTTTTTGCTGTAGCCAAAAATCCTAGACATGTTTTTACAACTTGGTCTTAAAAACTGCAAATCCAAACAAAAACTATAAATTAAAATGATATTTAAGCTAACTGTATAGCGTTTTAATTTTTTTATTGATATAGGATGACATTTACTTCATTTTTATGGTCGCTACGTCACATGGATTATATCACTCAAATTAAATTCAATATCTTAGGTCTTGTAACGACGATCAGGAATCTAAATATATGTGAATGTCATTCAGGAAACGCGAAAACATAATATAAAATTAATATTTGCTCGTATATTATTAAGCTAAATGGCACAAGATCTACGAAAGAAATTACTAATTTATTACTTGAGTTTTCTGTTAAGTTTAAGGATTTATGTTAGTGACGTTATTTTATAACCTACTAATGTCGTCACAATTTACTGCAAGTGATCAGAAATGTGGCGATAAAAGTATCGGTGTCGCTTGTTATTCATTTGTTAATGGTCGTATAAAAGTTTGGTTCTAATGGAAGACTTTGAATGGGCCTTTTGATACCGTAAATAACAACGTCACATATAACTATCTTCAGGAGTTCCAGGAAGTGCATTATCGTGTACGAGTATGTGCGTAGACTTGATCTAAATGTACGTATACATATAATAAATATGGAACTGTACATGGGAGATACATATGTATATGAGAAAAACTTTTTGTCTGTTAATGTGCGTTTGTGCGTGCTACTCTCAGAAACAGTTTAACAGTTTTAGATTTAGTTTGCACTCATATTGTTGTAAGCTTCACTAAAAAATTTGTGTTTGTTTCATTTCAATCATTTCCGAAATAAAAAAGAATTGCGTTTAATATTTATTGAGTGTGGGTCGTACTAATCCTTAGCTTCGCTCAAGCTTCGCGCAGATAATTATGTTCAATACCATAATTATAAGAGTAATAGACTAGACGACCACACAATATTTCTAAAAGAAAAAATAATTTTAATTATAAAAGTTTGAGTACATCTTTCAAAGCCACTCAAAACTAAGTGAACATTAAGTACTTTTCAAAATTTATGTTTTTAAAGTTGTATCATCGCAAACACTAAACATTTTAACTGTAACGGATACCCACGATTTTTATTATTTATATCGATATATCGACACATTGCATAATAATTGTGAGTACCGTTACGGTATAAATGTTTTCTAAATTTTTATCATAATTGAGGTATAAAAGTATCCAATGTATTATAGTCTCTGCTAAAGGTTACAGGCAGTCAAGACTTTTTGCCAAGGTTACTAATTGTTTCCCACACATACCATTGGCATACATAAATAACACTTAATCAACGCCTGAATAGATTAAAAGCTTCGCTGTGTTGTTTGTTTTTCTATTGAAGACTTGGAACAAGTGCAGGACTTAAAAATTTCATTTTGACACAACTTCACACAGCTGCTATCCTGGTAATTATAAAAAATCTGATCGTTGTTTTCGGGCTTATTTGTGGCCAAATGAAAAAAAAATCAGAAAAATTAAGTTAAATCCTAAAATTAGTTATGTTATAATTAGGTAACATTTTATTTTTATGGGTTTAAGGTAGCAAACTGGCATGTACCACCAAACTTCAGCTGCTGCGCATGACAACTGTGTTAGACCGAAAGAGAACAAGACTCAAAACGGAACTAAGACTTTAATTTCATTTGTACACAACTTTGCACAGCTGCTATCCTGGTAAAAAAAAATCGCAAACATCTATTTCTAAACTTATTTGTTGCCCAATGATGCAAATTTAATTATTAAAATTAAATAACAACCTAAGAATTATTGTTAACAATGTCATATTATTTTCAATAACATATAAAAACAAATCGACAATGTTAATTAAATTATTGAACTGTCAAGAATGTAACTTGCATGTCACAGATGAAGATATCTCGGGCTTATTTTATGGCTATAAAGACCAACGCAGCAGTTGTCACTAACCTGCAACAGAGCCTTTTGACCTTCAATCGCTAGCTAATGGGAATTTAAAGGTTAGATGGAAATCTGAAGGCAGCTAGACTTGTGCTATAATTGAAGGTGATACTAGATTTGGGCTGCTGATGAAGAGGACATCGCGGAGACATTGAATACATTTTAGAACGGTCTTAAGGCGACATTGACAATTATAAAGTGATTTAAGTTAATAAGGTGTAAGTCTAATCAATAATTTGGATTCCCTGTGTCGCGGCTGGCATGGACAACACGCAAAGACAAGAATACACACTTACATCCACGGCCCAAGAACATTGATTTGACACATAAATCTGCCCCGGCCGGGAATCGAATCCGAGACTTCGTAGACAAAGGCTACTACTAGTAGACCTACTAGGCTAATGGATTATCTTGTGTGACCTATATACAAATCTTTCTTATTTCGTTAATATTAAATATTGTGCATCTACATACATAGATTTCTTATTCTGTTTCTTCAATTACTAAATCCTCAATTATTAAAATATTGATATTTATTGTTAGAAGTACTACTTCACCAAATACCTATTAACATTTTAAATTAAAAATGTCACAATTACTTTGACGGTAACTCTGAGTACCATATCACCTAACAACGGATACTTACCGTTTATTCCACAGTCAGTACCAGTGTAATAAAATCTTGTTTCATCTAAAACATATCCATTCCGACTAAAAAGAAAACATAATAAAAATCCTTCACATTCGTAAGGCATGTAATCTTGTGCTTGCAAATTGACTGAATGCAATTCAAAAATGCATTCTAGGCATAGCCGTGTCGTTTTACTTGTTGTTCAATCACTGAAAGAAGCTTGTTTAATGGATTTCCACCATTACTGAGCAAATAATCGCGCTGGACTTATAAGGTTGCGGACATGTTTAAAAGCGATCGATATAAAATTACTTAATCCAAAAGCCTTTTCTAATCATCTTCCCTTATTTGAACTTAACTTTAACTTTAACCTTGAAAGTCATTCGACGCAGATAAAAAGGCTTGATTAATAACTGACACGCTAGTCCAAAGGAAGATTTGTAAATTACCATTTACCATTCATCCATCATTCTACCATCTACTATTCACATAGTGCGGCGGCTAAATATGACAAACTACTAATGAGATTTTTTTTTGATAAATAGCAGAAAGTTAGGTTAGGTTAGGTTAGGTTAGGTTAGAGTTATCCCGGAAATCTCCCAGGGTGAGTTTGGCGCTGCTGTGGAAAGGTTGCGCGCCAAAACTACTGCCCCGGGTCCCGATGGTGTTCCGAGTCGAGCCCTGGTCTCCGCCCTGGACGCCGCAGAGGTCCTGGAGGGGCGATTAAAAGGGCTCTTGAACGCCTGTCTCGAGCAGGGAAAGTTCCCTAAGGCGTGGAAAACAGGACGCTTAGTCCTGCTAAGGAAGGAGGGTCGTCCGGCGGATTCCCCGTCGGGCTTTCGTCCAATCGTTGTGCTCGATGAGGCTGGCAAATTGCTGGAAAGAGTCATCTCTGACCGCCTTGTCGAGCACCTAGAACGAGTCGGACCTAATCTCGCGGATGGCCAGTACGGGTTCCGCCGGCGAAGGTCAACAATCCACGCCATCCTGAGAGTGAGGTCCCTGGCGCAGGATGCGGTCTCCCAGGGTGAGGTGACCGTGGCGGTGTCTCTTGACATCGCCAACGCTTTTAACTCCTTACCCTGGCCTTGCATTATGGAGGCGCTTCATTACCACGGGGTGCCATCCTACCTGCGCCGGCTTATCCGGGACTACCTCTCAGACAGGAGGATAATTTTCCCTGCTCGAGATGGATGGAAGGAGTGTGCAATGGCGCGCGGTGTTCCACAGGGTTCTGTCTTAGGACCGCTCCTGTGGAACATCGGTTATGATTGGGTGCTGCGGGCGGCTAGTATTCCGGGTGTAGTCGTCGTTTGTTACGCTGATGACACACTCGTGACCGCCCGCGGCGCCACATACCGCGAAGCCTCTTTGCTCGCGACCGCGGGGGTAGCGCAAGTGGTGCGCCGAATCCGCCGGCTGGGTCTGGAGGTGGCCCTCGAAAAGTCTGAGGCGCTGTGTTTCCATGGCCCTCGGCGGGGGCCTCCCCCAGACTGGAGCCTAACGATTGGTGGTGTTCGGGTTGCCATCAAGCCGACGATGCGCTATTTAGGCATCGTCCTTGATGGCAGATGGAACTTTGGCGCCCACTTTGCGGCGCTAGTGCCGCGTTTGATGGCGGCGGCTGGTGCGTTGACGCGGCTCCTACCGAATCTGGGAGGGCCGGAGGTGTCCTGCAGGCGATTGTACCTGGGGGTCGTGCGATCCATGGCCCTTTATGGTGCCCCTGTTTGGGCTGAGGCCCTGAGCAACCAAAATATCGCACTCTTGCGACGCCCGCAGAGGGTGATGGCTATCAGGGCCGCCCGGGGATATCGCACGATCTCCACTGAGGCAGCGTGCGTGCTGGCTGGTAGTATACCCTGGGACCTGGAAGCCGGGATCCTCGCGTCCTTATTTACTTGGCGCGAGGAGGCACTGGCCCGGGGTGACCAACCAGCACCGAAGGAGATCGCAGGACGCCGCAATGAGCTGCGTCAACGCGCCATCCTGGAGTGGAGCCAGAGGCTGGAGCAGCCCACTGCTGGGCGTAGGACCGTCGAAGCGGTCCGTCCAGTGTTAGGCCAATGGTTGGCGAGGCGGCACGGCTCCCTGACGTTCCGTTTGGTGCAGATACTTTCCGGGCATGGTTGCTTCGGGGGGTGTCTGTGCCGGATCGTGGGTCGGGAGCCGTCGGCCGTTTGCCACCACTGCGACGGATGCCAGGACGAGGACGCCCAGCACACCTTGGAGGTCTGCCCAGCCTGGGCGGAAGATCGCGCGCAGCTGCGTGCGGTTGTGGGGGACGACCTCTCGCTGCCGACTGTGGTCAAATGCATGGTCGACAGCGGGACGTCGTGGACAGCGGTGCAGGCCTTTGCGGAGTGCGTCATGCTCCGCAAAGAGGCGGCGGAGAGAGAGCGCGAGGAGTCCACAGACCTCGCCATCCGCCGCCGGCGCACAGGGCGCAGAAGGCGGGCTTACGGCCTGCACCTCCTGCCCCCATAACAACAGCCGGTCGGACGACGGATACGGGAGTTCGTCGTTCGGCGTAACGGCTCGGGTTGAAAGGCGCGCCGGTGTCGAGCGCGCCTTTACCCTAGCGGGATTAGAAGGCAGACGGGCCACCCCGCTGGCCGCTCCAACCCTCTCTCCAAGGAGAGGGGCTTGGGAGCGTGCCGTGAAGAGGCCGCCGTGGTAGCGGCCGCCGCGCCGGGGCCGTGGAGCGAGAATAGCACACAGTCCCGGCATCAATGCGGTAGGCGACGACACCGCTGGGTTTTAGCCGGTAAGAGTCCGGCATAACCCGACAGCGCCCTCCCGTGCCTGTCGGGTATCCATGAGGATTTCCCAGCGTAAAAAAAAAAAAAAAAAAAGGTTAGGTTAGAGTTAGGTAAATACCTGATATCAAGTGGCCAATGTTGCCCAAAAGTAACCGCTGTTTGTCGACGCTGGAAAAGAAAGCCGCATTATTACTAACTCGTCGACACGGCGAACTATGGCGAACAATCTCTCCTTTTGAAGGTCGTTGCTGGTTCTTTACCACCCTTTATAATCATGACGATACTCATGGATGGTGATATTCTCCCACCTGCTCTCCTAGAATCACATATTTTTACGTGTTTCGGTTACAGTGCCAAAGAGTTCCTTAATTTTCCTGGAACCCGTCTATGATTGCTTTGGTGACTCGTGTGATAGGAGGCGAAAAAACTTATCATTAGATGGTTCGCGAATTTTGTAGGTTCTTTAAATAAGGTATTAAGGTATTAAACTCGTTTGTTGGCTTTAAAACAAAGTGTTTGTCTCCAGGATGAGTCCTGTCCGCTCAGCTCCACACTGCGCTCGCAGTCCGCCGCTGCCCGCGGCGCGGCGCGCAGTCACGACGTGCCTGAGTCGCTGCGCCGCCAATTTGTGCCCGCCCCGTGTTGGTTTTGTTGAAGCCAGCGTCTTCATACCTCAACCACGCTTTTTGCGCTATTTGTGACGTTCGTATCTCGTGTGTTTGTAAAAAAGCCGTGATGTCATTTTGTTAACCCTGTTAATGAGAATGGAGTTATAGTCTTGTATGTTATTGACAAAGAAAGTATAGTTTAATCTTTTTACAATATAACTATGTAATCATAACAATCGCGTAGATTAAGAAATTCATGATACTGATTTAGAATGTCCAATGTAATATATGTTTTTATAAGTCGTTAGTAACTAATTCTCTGTGCTTCAAATATGTGTAGCTGGCTATAAAACAAATTTATACTATAAATAAACCTTACATTTAATTTTCAACTTCCAAATAGTTTCATAGCATTAGTTCCTAGTTAGACAAACATAACAAAGCCAAGATAATTATTTCAAAGGAACATGTCTAGAGCAATGTCCGTCTACGGTTGTGCAATTTGCACTGATATTCTGTTTCTTGCTACAATCATTATGTTTACCGACATTGCTTTGTGTCCCGAGTCAACATGAGGTCCAAGAATTTCACTTAGTACCTTATTCTCAACTAAATGCAGTAAATTCAAACTCAAAATCTTTTATATCATGTAGGTATTTACACACTTAACGTCAAATATTTGCTTCTACCACTGTTTTGGAACTAAAACAGGGAAAACAAAAGGTGAACGACTCTCCTCACAATTTTCCCAAAAAACTATTTTTTTGTATTATGTCGTTATATTACTAAGGGTGCGATATGGTAGATAAATACGTAGAAGAAAAGAAAATACGTTTATAAGTGAACGTATTTTTTTAGCATACATGAAATAAATTATATGAGTTTGAGTTTCGAGTATTTCTCATTTTTTACTGTACTTGTTTATGAAAACTTACAATTTTACTTTAACTTTTAAGATTACCAAAAAGCAAAAAATTATAATAATAAAAAGCACGAATGAATAATTAGATTATAAATATTTAGGGCATACCACGTCAACTTCCAAATTTCTTAAACACACAAATTCACCAGCTTAATCTGACCTTCGATGGATCTCCAAGAATGTAAAAGAACTGCTCGGCATGTCTACAAATGAGTCTAAATTGAGGAGATTAGCCTTTTTCCACCGACATTGTTTAAAGCCCTTAGGGCTATGTTTTGCTGTCTATCGACATGAGGTCTCTTTATATTCATTAACAACAAACATCACATTAACGACGTCTTAGTCTCAGACCGGTCTGTTCGATTTTGTCCAATTTCTTTGGATCTCCCAATAGTTTTAAATAGTAGGGGAAAGTGGTTACCCTTCGTACACTTTTTAGAATTTATTTTTTTACTTTATGATTAATTGTCAAATTTATCTAGTTTATGTACCTGAGTGTAACAAATATATTGCAGTTTGTTTCAAAAAAGTCCGAAACTATTATGTCAGAAGGTTAAAGGGTTACAGCTATTTTTCTACGATAAGATATTTGTACGAACGTACCCCACGCATGGGGTACGTTCGTTACACATTTTTTAGTGCGCTATCATTAGCGCACTGTAAATTATTAATTATTAAATTTAATTAAAGTTAAATTATTTTTTGTGTCTTACTAAACGCATAATTATGATTTTAAGATTTTTTATTTCTTATAATACATGACTAGACTACCATTTTAACAGCGTAAGCTATGTTGTTATATACCTTTTATATACTTTTATATACCTAACTGTTTTTTTCTTACAATTTAATGTCCTGTATTAAAATCACATTTTTATGACAAACACATACACACACAAACAAATAAATCAATAAATAAATAATCGTTTTAAACGTTTCTATGACACAAACACACAATGTCACTATAAAATTACAATCAGAATTCCTGGATGCATTGGTACGGGTAAAGAGCTGGTTTTAACCGCCGAGGGGTCAGATCTCGCTGGGCGCTCTGGTAATGACGGCCGTCAGTCCGGCCGTCACTCACCGACTCCGAAGAATGAGTTCATTTCCTTCGAACACGCGAGATACGATTTTTAATTAAGTTTTTGTTAAAAATTCATTAAACCGCGGCGACGGGCCCGGGTGGCTGGGGCAGACTCTACATGCATAAATGACTATGTAATTAATGAGCGTAGAACGTAGGTGCTTACCTCGTAATAATGTCGAATTTTTTAATGATTACGCAACAATTTTTAGACGTCAACTTTTAAATTAAAATTCCTCGTTAGGGTTAGATAGTTAATTAATTAAGCTTTGTCTATTTGTAACAAAAGTTAATTTTGTCAACGTCTGATTTCAGATCAGACGTGGTCAGTTGGTAAAATGCCAAAATATTGACTTTAAAACTACATTGTAATGTTTTTATATTGAGTAGGTACTAAATAATTTAATTATAGCTCATTTACAATAGAAAATTCAATCACAATAAAATAAAAAATCAAATACAACTTTGACATAAATATATGTACATGACTATATTATCTAAATTTATCAGCTGTTTGTTCCTATTAGATGTATGACATATTTTCATGCATGTACTTACTAATCATTATTTCTTAATTTTTAAACGTCAATAACTTTAAATAAAATAAAATTAGGTTATTCAAAATTAGTTAATAAACATTCACATTTTTAAGATTTATTCCAATAGATAAATCGTTGAAAAACCAGTGTTACATATACATACACATGAACAATTTGAAATTAGTAGACTGTACAAAAATAAAATAAAACTTATGACGTGGGTAGCGACGACACATTTTTAAATTCCTGCTCATTATCCTCCCGCTTCTGAATGTCATCTCACCAGTCACCGTCACCCCGCATTTTATTCATGAGAAATGGTCTAATGTGTCAGCAACTTAAATTACGGTACTCGCGTTACGGTACGCGCAGTTAATACATTATTTAAAGTGTACAGTAACTGTCACAATGAATATCACCCTTTACCAATCTTTTTTTGTAACTAAAATTATATTTACATGTATTTTTGATTTACTTTTGTTTGTCACTTATTTGACTGTCACGTTATATAATGAAATGAAATGAATGAAAACGTTCGTTATATAATACAAAATTATCAAATGACAAAGTAACACCGTAAACTAAGTATATATATTTTAACAATAAATCGAATTTTATAAGAACGAATAAATAATTGTGTATATAACTAGTCGTTTATCCCACGCCGCAACGCAACTTTTACTGATTTAACAACAATTCGAACAAATAAGTATTTTAGTAGAACCTATTTTAAAATTGATGCAGGAACAAACAAACTACTAACCCCTATTTAACCCCCTTTGAGATGAAAACTCGTTCTTAGCTGACGTCTTCTACTCAAAACTACATACATTACCTACATACAAAACTACATAACTACATTACCTCCCTGCCAAAGTTCATCTTCATAGGTCAAGTAGTTTTCGTGATTAGTCCATGAATGAGTGAGGCTTTCACTTTTGTAGTTATAGATAGATATGATCACAAACAAATGTACAAAAACATTTAATTCATAGATTTTTTAAAGATATAAATCCTTTAATCTACCTATTATTACACTTCCTATTATTTAATACTGTATGTTTAAGTAAGTTTTGTAAACTATTCGTCTACTTACAATGTTTCTCTTCAAAGGTGTATAATACAAAGTCATTACCGAGAGTCGGAAACCTCCGCATTATCATCTCATTTAAAGTTAATTGGTACTCACTATTCAGTGAGCCATTCCTTAAAGATGAACTGATGCCAATCTAACTTTGATATTTTAGATAATTTTACAATAGACTTGGGTAACGTTTAACAAGACTCAAATCTGTACGTTATTATTGTCTTACTTATTCCAAAACCATTTTATAGTGATTAGTATTCTTATTCTAATCGTACGTTATACCTTTTCTGTATAAAATAATTTATTTTATTGGGTCTTATCTGTATAAAATAATCTATCTTTTTATATTTTACTAGTACCTAAACCCGCACTCGCTTTGCTTTTGGAAAGCAACCCTTATTATCCAACACAATTGTTAAACTATCACAATTGTTAAACTTAATTCTTTTATGTATAATGTATGTGCCAACAGTGAGAGTTAGTACCGCGCTCGAATTTATTTTCAGGAGCGTTGGTGTCATTTTGCGATAACTCCCTTAGGTGTTTAAACCAATATCTATTTAATTTAAACGAATATCTTAATATTTGTTTAAATTAAATAAAAATAAAACCGTATGAAAATCCGTTCAGCCTTTATTGAGTTTATCGCAAACAGAAAGACAGACAAACAGATGCGGTGGAGGACTTTGTTTTATAATAATATTTGTTTTATAATATTATATTATGAAGATCGGCATTTCCTATATTTTTTGATAAATCCATTTTCGGGATAAAAAATATCGTAGACCCGGATATAAAATATTAATATACCAAGTATCATCTAAAATTGTTCAGTGGTCTCCACCAATGCTTAAACAGACAGAAAGGCCCACAGATAGACAATATAAAAAATGTATTGCTCTTTATATCAATAACAAAGCCTACTAACACTAAAACTTCAAAAAAAAATACAATATAGTTACATTGTAGATTTGAAACCGTTATAGTTTAGTTTAGTATAGATACGAATCGTGTATAAGATGAAGTTGTACCAATATTTAATGTAGATTATTCAAATGTAGCATAATATCGGTCCATTAGTTCGCCGTTAAATAACGTCTTAAGTCGAGAATAAGCCATTGCAGCAATAGCGGACTAATGTCGGTGAGCACGTAAGAACAGAATATTCCGCTAGAGTATTTCGAAACGATTGTCCGACATAATAATATATATTTAGCAGCTAACGACCAAACTACAGCTGCGACAATGCGTCTGCGCTGAACACGAGCGCTGTCGTCGATCGGCGCCGAAACCATTTGTATATATTTATCTTCAAAGTGAACCACAGCTAACACATCGCACTTTAAATCGAATCGGACGTCGCAGATTCGTCTATTTGTGACCAAATAGAATAAGACAGTTTTTAAATGGCTGTTTAGCGCTCGACTCGAAATATATTTCATTGTACTATGTCAACATATTTATTTCCTCTGACAACCGCAGCTGACTGTTAATAGCCATATATTATGCATGCTAGCCGTCAACGAAATCGTGCTTTAATTTTATTTCTGACACTTCCCACACTCGAATGTAAAGTGCTAATGAGGTATACTGCATTCCAATTTTTAAAAATACTCCGCTTTGCAAAATGTTATATTTCTAACAAAAACTTGTGAACTCGGTCGCTCAAAGAAAAGACTTCAACGTTACGCCGAGCGCTACTTTTGTACACGTCAAGAAAAGTATAAACGTTGGCAAATTATGACACGGTAATTTAGCGTTTATTCCCACGAAATAGAGTCTATTTTGGCGCATATATTTCAATCTTGTAAATTTACATTTGAAAACGACACTTTGCAAGTTTGAGCAGATTAGGAAAGAAAATTATATTGCTCGGGTTTTTGATCTCAAGAATGGAGTAGTTTGGGAGAATATCTTTCAAACCGCTACGTTAGCGTACGCTACGTACGCTCATTTAATTTATACCAAACTAGTCGCTTACCACGACTTCGCCTGGATTGAACAATCCAAACTTGAAACAAAAAAAACAAACAAACAAACATTCAATTCAATTCAATTGTTTGATTAGAATAGTGTAAGAGATTTTTCATCAAATCCTTTTTTTACAGACAAACGCTGTCGTGGACTTACTTTTAAAAAAAATCACGAAGAACGATTCAGCCACATATTATTTTCGGGTAACTTAAAAACAATAAAAGAAACGGCCGCCCGCTATTCCGTCGCTCTCTTACAGCCTTTATCGCACATAACTAATGAAAATTAAAAAGTCTACAATCAACTACAAAAGTTACAACGTATTGTAAATTACAAATGTTCAGAGAAGTTAATTTAACCGACAGCTGACGGACTCGATAAACTTGAATTGGAGTTTTATTTAATTAAGATCAAGCATCGTAAATAAGATTTTTATTAGTTGTTTTAACATTAAATTAAAAGGTAGAAATTGATTTGAGTAAGCTTCTTTTACTAATAGAAAAACAATGAAGATATCTGCGCAAAATTAAAATACTGGATCGTTTATATTATCCATCTGGCAGTTATTGTATAATTATTTTTTGCTGTACAAATGTTAATGAACTTGCGTTAAAGCCGGGCAGCTGGTCTTTATAAGCTGCACCCATACTGACTTCAGACGGCAATCTACAACCCTTTCTAGGCATCCTCAACGAAAGTTTTTTTGTTTCGCTCTGAGCATGTGAGCTTTGCGATATTTTAGAGATCTACCTCGACCTAGTCTCTCCACCAATACCTAGTTTTTTGTTTATATGTAAAAAATACCTACTTAAGAACCTGTATGGTCTCATTCTCTCGATTCGTTGTGGTCAAGCAAATTGTACTCTGAACTTCCTCATGAGGTATTCCCGGAGCGCGACGGCGTATTCTTCAAATAAACCTGTAAAAAGAATTCTCCTTTAGGGTTGGCATAGCATTGGTGACACTCCTGGTGCCCGTGTCCATAAAGATGAGTAAGAAAGATGCAAAGTTCATGAAGATGAGGCGAAGATGAGAAGTTACAATCAGGTGGTCCATCTCTTTTTTGGTAAAACCTATGACTATAAAAACCAACAAGCATAAGTATCACCAAAATTAAATAGGTAGATACAAGGGACAACCATCTCGAACAAAAGTAATCATGCGTTCGTTTGCCCATCGCGGTACTTATTGTAGTAACAGTGATACTCCGAAGGAAACTGGTATATTTATGATCTCATGCCGATGCGCCATGAATTCTTGACGTCACCATCTAACTTTGCCAATCATTAGTTTAGCATCTTAAATACCAGTAATTCTAAATATTTTAAATGCCAACCTTAATTAAGTACCTATTTCTATTCAACGTTACTATTTCACTGATGTAACATGATACGGCATAGAGTCTCTAGAGTTACGGATACGGTCCTTCTCTGGCGTTTATTGTCGGTAGAAAAATTTATTGTTTTAATGACATACATAAATTTATTTAATAAACACAAATTTACACACACGCGAATATTTTCCACAAAAATGAAGATAAATTTTTAGACCGGAACGTTTTACATAAATTATAAAATCATTTTATTTACAATATTTAAGACAAATATTTTAATTAATTCAATTTGTACTACGCTGTTACAGTGCGACTTGGTGAAGATATTTAGACCCCAAGTCGGAATATCTTAATGTCTCCACTTTGAATATTTATTATTATAGTAGGTATGTGTATGTATTGTTATCATTATAATAAACTTAATAGACTTTAAGTTACATGCCCTCCGAAGTAACACTCATACTGTCTACTACAACTACAGAACATACCGTCTTTTACCCATTGAGTTAAGCGATCAGTGTACAAGAGTTTCATATGCATAATAATAAAACGAATATATTCTACGCTATCAAATATATAATCGAATGATACGACAAAACATTTCCAGAGAAATCAAATAATAATGCAACAATAGCAGGTGTTAGGCTTTCTAAAGACCGTTGGGGAATCTCATAAAAGAGGAAATAAACATACATTTAGGACAGCGTATATTTCAGTAGCAAATGGGTGTCTCCGGCCTCAATAAGTATTGGTGGAAGAGGATAAATATTTTAGGAGGGCGGTGTGAATGGATGTCTGGTCGTTTTATTTTCCCCGGAGGTTGACCAATTTTATTACCGCGATATTGCATCCGGATCCCTTTGGTTCATCCTTTTTCTACGCTCGCCACACAATCAACCAACTCGGACTGTCACGTGGGTGTCACTAAACAGTTATTTTGTTATGGCCAAGTCCCTTTTCAAAGAATACATCGTCATTTTCGAGTGGAATTACATTTTCATGGATGATATATACGGATAAAATATTTAGTCATATTGAATCGTAGATTTTTTGATAAGAAAGTAATATATTTCACAAATGGGAGGAACACAGACGTTTCAACTGGAGCAGCTGTAGCACAACGAGCCGTGAAGAAGTGAAGCAAGTCGCTTCAATCTACTCATTGACTAGTGGATCATAATATAGGCGTACACATCGATATCTACTGTATATACACGTCTGTATAATATCTACAATACTCGTAGGTACCTATACGCAACTGTAGGTAACAAGGATTAGATCTGTGCGAAAAACGCACCATCAATGACACAGGCGTAAAGTATTTTACCAATCAAGTGTATATTTGTATACCTGAATACATAATTATTATACCCTAATGAATGGTCATTTGTGTCAACTTACGTTACACCGTAATATAAAGTTGATTTGTTTGAAAATATGGTAGACGAGTCCCAAGCCACAGTTTTCATGGTGATCCTAGGAGGGCATAATTCAGCCATTTAGCACGTTTATGCAAGACGCACCCAGTTCAAAAAACCGACGTGCACGTTATACATATACATATTCTGATATAATACTCATACCTATCGTAAGATATGTATAGATAAGACAAAAAATATATTGAGAGCGATACCATTAAAAAAAGATTAGAAGATGATTACTATAGGTACCTGTCATTTTTCTTATTTTATCGACTTCATTCAAAATATGCACATATGTAGGTACTTATTAGAATTCTTCAACTTGGTTTTTATTTTAATTTCTAAGTGTCTTTTAATTATTATTAATGATTGTACAGGCTTGACGCCATTAGTTTTATATATAATAGAGATGTATCGATTTACAAATTAGATACATTAAACAATTATTACTATGTAAAATATAATAATGAAAATAGTCATGATATGATAGAGAACTAATTAGTAATTTACCGATTGCAACCTTCCGTGTTAGCAATGAGTGTCTAATAAGTCAGACGCGATCTTCGCTCCACTTGTGACTACCGTTCTAAACAAACAAAGCCCAGGTTTATTGCCTCGAAAATTAATACACGATCAATTTTCTATCGAAAGGGAGGCCGACGTCGGCACCTCAGAACACGAACCGACTTAACAACTCTTATAATAGAAGACCAGCGGCCACCATTGAACTCAACCCATGCTTTAATTTCAATAACGAAAAATGTACACATTGCTGTGTTTCTAAAACGCATATTTCACCGAACTAAAGGCCTTATATTTGCTCTATCCATGAGCAGCACAAAGCCTTATGTTTGCCTCGGCGTTGCACTTCAGATCCTGTGTAAACTCGTCCTAACAAATTGAATGTAGTCCCAAATAAAACGACAAAACAAATCCAATCTTATCTCGACTCAACTAAAGCTTGAATTGGCCTGCCGAGATTTGCAAGTAGTAAAGTTACAAAAAGCATTATATTTTATGTCCGTAGTAGCGTTTAGCAGCCTAGAGCGGTTCTGCGGTAACTCTATAAAGGCTTTAAGAAAAGACAATATCGCCTCCAGGTTGCGGGATGAGTTATGCCAAAACATCAACACCTATAATTACATTGATTTAAGTAAGACCTAACAAGTGACGTTTTTATGGAACATTAATATTACGAGTTACTCTGAGAAAACTATTTAAATCAATTTTAATATCGTAACATCGAAACATGTTTAAAGCGTATCAAGAGTAAAGTATATTTTTATGTAACTAGTCGACAAACTCGTGAAGGGGGTGATAGCCAAGCGGTAAGGAGGTTGGACTTCCGATAAACTTCGTTGGCCTGGGTTCGAATCCTGCAAGCACCTAAAATTTACAAAATTTAGTAGGCACCTATTAAATATTAGGATATTAGGTAAGAATAAACAAAAAATATTAATACAATTTAATAAAAGAAAACAGTGTGGGAAAACCTGCTTACCTGACAGTTCTCCATAATAGTGTGTGAAGTTCATAAAATCGAGTAAAGCATTTATATATTTTACCTTCATTTAATTTGACAGATTGAATCCTGAACCACCTGTGTGAGGTGTGAGAATCCTAACTTTAAATGTCAAGTTATTATTTTATGTCATTCCCAAATCATACGCGCCTTCATAAAAAGAACATACATAACAGGCATATTCCATCAAAATAAGTAATGCAAAAATGCGCCAACGTAACTGTATCATTTATTTTTACGACTTTTAATATACACACAGTAAATATATAGAGAGTAAACTCAATAATTTACTTGAAATAAAATATACGATATAGGATCCTCTTTTGAGAACTGAGATACTCTCTTGACGCTGTATTGTTCATACAATATTTTTCGGAATAAGATTTGTTGTTTTTTAAAGTGTCAATATAATAAAAGGGCTAATTTGCTTAAGCACGAAAAAAACAACTCTTACGAATAACAATTAAAATTCTCCGACGTAAATCGTTGCGCAAATAACATAAAGACATTATTTTTACTGCTCTACAACCGGCAATGCAGTGATAACAACGTAACAACCTAATATATACTTTTTTAATGGCAAAACTTTCGCATTTACGAACAATATACGTTATAAAATGTATTTTTTATAACTAAAAATCCTTGTATATCTAAGATATTGTTGTAAAAACGAAGTTACATATATTGTGACCTGTTGTTAAATTTGTTAATTACGTTACTTAACAATATAATTAATAAAATTTTACTAATTTGAAACGAAAATCGAACGTTATAAAAATGTAATGTAAATTAAAAAAAAACTGCTTTCCCTTACCAAACTATTAAGTCTAGAGTAAAATTAAAATACACTGGTAAATAAAATGGCAACGGCATAAAACGAAAATTAGGTATTATTATAATCATAATAAATACGAGTACATACGAGACAAGTAGTTCTTTTTTTGCAAAAGCAAACCGAAGTTACAAAGGCAACCCAACCTTATTGGCAACAAAGGGGGCCCTTGCATCAAAACAAAGGGTAGGTACGTAAACAATAACGAGTTCGCAAATAGCGGTAGATCTTTAACAAATACTTGAGCACTACGTCTTTGTTAGGAACCCGTTCGCTTTCGCAATGAAGGATGACTCAGTGACCCATTGGGAAAACGCTGTGGTTCTCAGTCGTCACATCTAATTATATTATTTATTGTGTATATATTTTTATACTAAATTTATATAACACTTTCTAAAGATATACGAGTATCAGATCCTCAATATTACTGGCTTTTTCTTATATTTTAGAATTACTGTACCTTCCTCTCTTTGACATTTGATACAACAGTGACCATTTACCAATAAGTGACCCGTCTGCTCGTTTTTCGGCTATAAACATAAAAAGCTATAACATAAAAAGCTATAAACATTTATTTTATAAATCTTCATTATTTCATTCAAAATAATTCTACCAACCGCTCCAAAAATAGCTGAACGTTGCCGTATACATAAATATTCTAACGGAGAACTCACAATAATTACATTAATCGTGAGCTAAACTAATGCTTAGCCAAGATAATTTTGGTTTAGTTCAAGATTAACACTAATGGAAAGTCTCTTAATGGTACAATGGTAATGGGTTGCAATATTTTCAGTTTGTTTTTTCATAAGCTTTAGTTATCCTCTTTAATCTCGATGGATCCATCTTATTTGCATGTAGACAAAAAATATTAGTGGACAAACCATTTAATCACCGATAATTATCAAATCCTTTCGTATTTCTTCAACTACGAATCGATTTTGAATAAAAAGGTTGAGAACCACTAGGGAAGCCTATTAGAATCGCGACTGTGATGTTGCTACTGCACTTCAATATAAATGTAGTAATGTTTTGTATAGTTAGGTATGTTAATTATGTTAGCATACTCTTCGCTATTAGTAATGTATTTTAATAAAATTATGTTATGACATAGCACGTCTAAAAGTGTGAAATATGATAAATTTCTTATTTTTAATTATATTACTGTCCTTTGAAAGGAGCAAATCATTTTGTCAATTTTAACTCAGGATTTTATTGTGATTATTTTTTCAGGAATAAACAAAGATTAATTTGTATTAAACTAGAAACACACAATATTAAATAAAGTTCCTATTTTCATACTAAATCCCAAGAATCCCTTAAACCCCAAATTGCGAACAAACGATACAATCTCGTGTAGCCACGCTCCAATTTACGAGCGAGCCTTTCAAAGCATTCTTAGTTCACGGGAACGAGTGGTATTACCACATCTGTTTAGAAAATATAGACAAAATGAGAATTGAAAGCGTCTAAGTATATTTTCGGTCTCGCTACATAATACTTCTATAATACACCTTCTACAGTAATCAGTATGTAGTAATGATGCTTCATTGACAATAATGGATAAATTATACTCGTTAAAATAGAAAAATTATTGTAAACTGAAGATATACTAGCAAATGCCGCCAAACATCTTGCCTATTAAAAAAATTGGGATGGGACAGTTACATTCAATTTTCATCAGGTGGCTGAAAGTTGTCGCGCACTGGTTGATTTTCAAGTTTTTGAGTGGCTTTCTAAAGTACCTACTAAATAATTTTTGGCAGATCGACTTATAGCATCAACATAATTATGTTGTTTTTGTCATGTATTGAATTTTGGTATGCAATAGAGTATTTTGTATTGTATTGTAAACTAAAGAAGAATGGTCAAATACGTACATATAGTGGCGACTAACGAATAGATAATATATATGTACGTTCTCATGTGTGTAAGTCGTCGAAATAAGAAAACAGTCTCCAGAAACACAATTCTCTTGGTAACCCTAGTAACGTGTGGCATTTTTGTCTAGCACAATAATCTTACAAGTTTCTAAACATGATCATTCCTTTTAAATCCGTCCGGATTAACGATATTATATTATAGAATCTTATTTAACACAAGTACAACCAGATCAATTTTGACCACTTTGAGTAATAATACCGTTAGAGTTCCTTATACCCTTACCCCTCCTTCCTCAGGTTAGACAAACAGTGTCTGCATCACTAATTTAAAAATTAAAAAATAAAATATCTTCTTCGAAGGATGAAACCTTGTCTCGGCGAAAGATGATTTTAAGCAGTAAACAAAATGGATACACAGAACATGCAACGTTTATAAAAATTCCAACGTTCGCTTAACGAAGTGTACACTTGTACTGTACACTTAGAATTCAAAAGACACCGCCGGTAAACGTATTAGGCGGATCGGATCATACCCTTCAGGGGACACAATACTGCCCATCGCCCAAATCCCCTTATCGAGAGCCTTATAAAATCTTCTGTCACAAGTTGTAAGCGTAAAATGTATAAGCCCCTATCATGCCATTTGATATTCAGAATTAAATGATTAGCAAGATCGTAATCGCTACTTAAAACTCTAAATGACACTTTAAATATGTAAGTCAAAAGGATGAATAACTACTATGATACAAATAGAATAGTAAACTACTACATTCGAAGCACTTTTATAATCAACTTTTTTGAACAAACATATAGTTCTTAGTGAAATAGGATCTAGACGATTTTGGTTCAGTGATAATTGATTGATGTCTGTACATGAAAGTTATGTAAAAAGAACTATTATTGGGGTTATTTACTACCGCAACCGATCGTATAAACCATTGTTTTTAGTATCTGTTTCTCACTACTCTACTATTTTTCTGTTTCTCGATCAATTTATTCAACGGTCATTATTATAATAGCCATTTAGACTATAAAATGCTTCAACACATAATAACCAATTTAGAAAGTAAACACGGTCTCTAGGCAAGTGTTAGCGAGTTAGTTCCAAGTTACGCACACATGATCGAAACATCGACATATGGCAGACACGGTAGCAGCGCAGACCGTTGAGCGTAAAAAAACAAGTGGCGAAAACTGATCAATAACGAAGATAACACCGCAAAAACTGCATATTGTAACCATGGATATGTACTAGTATATATATTCCATAAATAAAATTATATGGCCATATGTGTAGAAGAGGTCCTGAGTAGTTTTGTTGATTGAAACAGCTGTTTCAGTTCCATGTATCGACTAAATTTACATCGGTTGGCAACATGCTCCATCCAAGTCGTGCGTCATGTCATTATTTTGACAACCCCGTAGCCCAATGACCGTGCGAACTTGCGATGCGAGAGGTCCCGGGTTCGATTGCCGGATAACAATTAGCTCATTATAATCCCCTAGTGTACGCCCGTTCAAACTCAAAAAACAGTACATATTAACAATTATGCAAAGCTTCAAATAATACAAGTTATAAGTATTACGACAAACTTATCAATATTTGTAACAAAACGTTTTTACGTTACACTCGAAACATATCGTATACCCGTTAGAAATTGGTTCTAAGTAAATTAATAAATCTCTATCACGGAAAACTACGTCGACAGAAATTAGATACCCGATTTATTTAATGTTTGCTTTAACACAAATATACGGTGGGCATGCGACATTTGGTTTTGTTTCATTTCATAATTCAATCGTGGGCCGTTTAAATAACATTATCTAAAGGTCGTAAATATCGGCCATTATCGAGGGCCCTTCAAAATTCCACGCGGCGTTTTTGAACGACGTAAGAGAATGACGCCTCGGCTCTATCCACGAAGAAAAATATTGAGACAACAGGCCCGTAGAGAGCCCTCTACGGCGACATAATGGCCTTTCATTGAATTCCTCTTGGTTTCTTTTGTTTATATCCCATAATGTTTCGATTGGAGCATGATGGAGGGCAGCCGTGATTACTTTAATAACAATGACGACGAGCACAAAGGACGAACACTAAAATTATGTGCGGGGTCGCCCTGGTGTACTATGGTTCTCATGCCCCTCACGTACCATACATACAGCGACTCGGCTACCTGTGACATTTGTTAAAACTTTCAACCCATTCTCCACCATGACGCTATAGATATAGGAGAGATTATCGCCCGCACGATTTCGTCCCGTGCATGATATGTGTCACGGACATCAAAACGCTGAGGCATGCCCAACCTACGTTTACCCGCTAAATGAGACTGTTAAATATTATCAAAATTTGAAGTAATGAGCCTTTCATAGAAATTCTTTTACGAGCTGATCTAACTTAGATAGAAGATTTTACTGTGCCCCGGATAATCGTTAGTGGGTTTCCTGATTACGGATAGATTGCGCGGATGTAATTGGAAGCTATTCATAAATTCTTGAGTAAATAAATCAAATTAGTCCAAGCCAACATACCCTGCTGTATAACTACCTAAATGTATAGGCATAAAATTTTGACATTTGGGTTTTCTACTACTAACCCCTCCATCAATCCGCACTAGCGCAACCTAGTGGAGTATGCTCTAGGCCTCTTATGATTGATGATGGTTTGAAGCCAAGCCATTCTAAAAAACAATAATTTAAAAGCATCAGGTGTTAATATTTTAAAATATACCAGCTAGCAATAAATTAGTGTTGGTATTAAAGCCAAGCAATGTTTGAATAACAAGATTCTAGAAGCAGATAAGTAATCATGCCATAAATGACCTACTGTGCATACAATTGCATAACGTAAGCCAGACCTCGATTATTGCCTTTTGTGATACATCGATCATTGCTGACGTGCGATCATTAATATCAATGAGGTGCGAACAAATAAATACCAAGATCCACCGGATAAATAACCAATATATCCAGGCACAATAAAAATAAGAGCTTCTCACACTGAGTATTTCCCTGCATATTGATCAGACCTGAAGATATCGTAGTGCTGATGACCAAGATTTCCACGATTATAGTCCTTGAAAGAACTATTTTTAAAGATCGTATCGCCAACTTTATTTATTGACACAGCTATTAAAGCGGCAAAGTAACAAGACTCCAACCAAGGAGGGAGAATATTCTAGATGAATAATTAAGCACACATATATTAATTCTCGTCTCTCTCGTTCATTCTTAGTGTTAATTCTGACGGTGATGTACAAAACTTTCCGTACAAAACTTTTGTTTTCGTGTATATTCCGTTGGTAAGAAACAACGAATTAAGAACTTCGCATAATAAGACGTGAACGTGAACATGGATAATACGACGTGCCACGTGTTTTGTAAAACCCGAATATAGAATTACTAATTTCTATGACATCATACGTAAGAGGTCGATAATCGCGTGTTTAGTTTTGCGCAGATTCGAGTAAAAGTAAACCAGAATTTAATTCCACCTCCATGTTTTAAGCACAGCATAAATGTTACAGTATAAGAATACTGCCTCAACGTATCCAAAACATACGAGACAACATAGGGCCCTGCGAGCGCGTCAGGTATTCAAGAGCCGTGTGGCATTAGGCATGGAAGGCGCGTCGCGTAGGAAACAAAACGCATTTCTTCACTTATAATACACAATAAAGGCGTC
Source organism: Ochlodes sylvanus (assembly GCA_905404295.2). Lineage (NCBI taxonomy): Eukaryota > Metazoa > Arthropoda > Insecta > Lepidoptera > Hesperiidae > Ochlodes > Ochlodes sylvanus. The sequence continues at coordinate 9,141,501 of FR990135.1, forward strand.
TGCGTTAGCCGGCTTTGGAGTTCGGACGCGATATGTATGCAACGCGGTAAAGGGACACGCTGTTTGATATGGTTATTACGTCCTTTGTGGAAAGGATAAAGAAGCCGAGAGAACTAGGACCGCTGTGCCGTTGTGAGATTTGTCTTCGTGATACGCTGAAATTTACAAAGATCTCTCTTGAGGTATGAATGGGTTCCGCTATACAAATGGTAATGACTCCTCCAGACCTGTTTGCCGCTTCACAAAAATTAATTTGCTGTGACTTCGGGACGTGGGACGAGATTCTTGTAAAGTAGCGAGGTGTCGTAATAATTCTTAGGTGTTGTATGAATTTCTTTTTTATTTGAAAAATATATTTAAATCCCTGGCATAACTTTTTGTTGGTTTTACTATTGGCTATGGAAATGAAGATCCTTGGTTTCAATAGGCACTGCACCATAGACATCTGAATAGATCTCTACCATTATAAGTTACGAGTATGTTAATGTCAGTCCAAATAGAAGTATTTATACCTAGGCTACTATTTCACGAAACAATATGCTCAATCGGCGTTAAAGAGCTTGTAATAAATTGTTTTATTTTTATTAACATTTTTTTTTATGGCACCAGGTACCTTAAACACTGCAAAATAATCTTTTTATAGAACGTCTTCAGAACAGAAGTTCATGGTTTTATGTCCATAACATTTAACATTTCTATACTATTTTCGCGAGCGATGATATCTAAGGCATTAGCAACGCGTTGCAAATTAACAACTGCAACCGAAATACGTTAAGAATATTATTTTACAGTTAATTCTAAAAACAGTGTCGTACTTAGCCAGGCAAATAAACTTGTAGATACCCGAGATAAGTCGAGTAACAACACTTACCTAGAACAGCCATCGTTGATGTAATGAGAGTTGCAGAATGCATACACAATCACCCCAATGCACCATAGCGGTGTGATTCCGCTCCACTCGCCTCACACGACGACATAATGACATCACAAGGCTTCTACCATTATCTCCTCGTCTATTAGACCACAATCATCATGTTCGAAACAAACATCGAACTATCATTATCACAATCAACAAACTATGATAAAAGATCCATGTGTCATGGTTTTTGGCTTCATTAATGACCCACTACTGAGCACAATTCTCTCGTCAATCCTGAGGAGGCCTTGAGCATACTCCACCTCGCTGCTCCAGTTCGAATTGGTAGAGACTCTGTTTTGAAGTGAAAACTGCTTTAGTATCGTTGTGATTTGGAAGTCGATGAAACGGAAATTACGCACAAATGAAACGAAACGGAAACTTAAAAGACAGACATATTTCACAACTACAGTGCTTAGATACCAGAACACGAAAATTTAAGAGCATTCTATCCGAACGCGCATTAGCTAGTGCGTTGTACCCATATAGAGGCACTATTAGGTGTTCAAGTATGAGTCTGATCATAAAAAGCGGCAAGCATTGAAAGCATAGTTGGATTCCAAAAGTAAGTATGCAAACGCAAAGCAATATAATGAATTTGAAAAGTATACAGCGAAACACTATCCCGCAATCAGGGATTCCGACGTGATAATCGCGGAAAGGGGAAGTCTCGACGTTCTTTTTTCTCGATCCCGTGGGCAGTAAATACACAGACGTCACAGTAGCCGCTGTCTCTGTTTGCGTAATTGTAGCTGCTGGCTCGTTAATTACTTATTAGTTGCCAACTTAAAGTTACATGCGAAACATTATCACTTTGTTATGAGAACGAAGAATGATACCACTTTAAATTAATGAAATTATCAATCACCTAATATCTTAAAAAAGGCTAATTTCATATCTCGTACATGTTACGGTGTGATACGAATACCTTCTTATATTTATTAAGAAGGAAGCTTTTTATTTTGTAATTTATATAATAAAGTTACTACATAGTTATTCTTAGTCAATGAATCAATGATGTACCGTTGATGATGTACATGTGTCACTGACTTCCATCACCTCTTAATACCTACTTCTTTTTTACCTTTGAGTATTGTCTCTTACTATCCTAATGACGGATGGACTCTGCTCCTTCTTAAATAGAAAAACATCTGGAAGAAATGGGCCTCTACTTATTTCAATTTTCCAAGCCAACTTAAGTTCCAATGAACTACTTTTTAACCGACTTCAAAAAATGAGATTTTTACTTGAAAATTTTTACTTGTAAGATAACTGTAGTTTTGATACACTAACATGACAGATGGCGTAACAATTCAAGAGCAAAAGAAAACGTCAAATACGCTTATAATCTCAACAAAGAGTAGCTAATATTGAATACTAGCTGACCCGGCGAACTTCGTACCGCCTAACAGTTGATTCTATAATATTTTTTTTAATACTTATTCTGATATTTGGGATACCGGGTTAGCTAGTAAGATAAAAAAAAGTTGATAAGTCAACAATATAAGAAAGTTGATATGTCAAAAAATAAACATAAAACACTTAAATTTCTTTTAATAGTCACTGAAAAATCACAATGAAAATAACAATTTCTGATTTTTTATTATGATACCTACTTATTATATTTCATTAATTTTATTAACCTACCAAATTGACCGCTAGTGGCAAAAATTTCTTGAGCGCTTCCGTGCTTCGGAGGGCACGTAAAGCCGTCGGTCCCGGTTGTTACCATATGGTAGCAGTCGTTAAGCCATGTCGGATACCTTCGGGCGGCTTAAAAATATCCGACACTTGGGTTGGCCACTAACCCCTCCACCAATCCGCACTGGAGCAGCGTGGTGGAGTATGCTCTAGGCCTCCTCAGGTATGAGGAGAGACCCGTGCTCAGTAGTGGGCCATCAATGGGTTGAAGCCATTATCCTACCAAATTAACCTAACATTAACCTGCACACCTGAGAGTTCTCCACAATGTTCTCAAAGATGTGTGAAGTCCGCAAATCCGCACTTGGCCAACGTGACTATGGTCTATACCCCTCACATTGTGAGAGGAGACCCATGCCCAGCTGTGGGACAGTTATGGGTTGTGATGATGGTAAAATGTAAATTGTCTGAGGTAATTCTTTTAATAGTCACTAAAAAGCTTGCACCATTATTAGTCGAATGTTGCACTTCACGGGTCTGTCTTAACCGAAATCTTTCATGTTCATTGCGATCGTCACGTTCCTCGGCAGTACGATTAGATTGATAATTAATTTGACTCGTTGCGTTGACCACCCGGATGGCGCAATGGTTAACACGCCGGATCGCCTTTCCGAGAGTCCTGGGTTCGATTCCCAGCGAGGCGGAAATTTGAATGATGAATTTAAATTTCCGTTCTTGGTCTGGGTGTGTGTGTTCTTGTCTTGTGTGTTGTCCATGGCACCCACGACACAGGGAAACCTAGTGTGGGGCTATGAGTGTGTAGCGTTAGTGCGGGTTCTTCTGCCTAAATTTGTCCGCCGCCTTATAGGAAGCATATTTAGTAAGTCACAAACACAACAATTTTTAATTTTATAGGAATTGTAATATTAAAGATGCACAGCAAAGAGACGTTTACGTTTCAAGTGACATTTTACCACAGACAATTTACATTTTACCATCATTACAACCCATAACTGTTCCAAAGCTGGGCACGGGTCTCCACTCACAATGTGAGGGGTATAGGCCATAGTCTACCACGTTGGCCAAGTGCGGATTTGCGGACTTCACACACCTTTGAGAACATTATGGATAACTCTCAGGTGTGCAGGTTTCCTCACGATGTTTTCCTTCACCGAAGCAAGTCATAATTAAATTGTAATACGAACACAATTTTTGAAAATTAAGACGTCCGTGCGGCGTTTGAACCCGGCCCCCCCCGGTTCGGGAGTACAACGATTAACCACACGGCTATCTTGAAATTAATAATTTTTACGATACTAACGTCACTCGATTCTTTTGCCTTCCTGGAACTCCTCCACTAATACTGAAACTTGATGTTATGGTATTAAAGTTCTAATTGACTTTTAAGTATTATTACGAATCATTCGTATGGGAATATAGAAAAGTGTTGTTTTTAGACTTTTTCAGGCAATTTTTTAAAATGTTCTCTCCGTAACAACCATCTTCGTACTTTCAGGAATATCATAAAAAAAGAATTAACGGAATCGGTTCAGTTGTTCTCGAGATAGCTGTCCCGGCGAACTTCTTACCACCTAACAGTCGATTCTTTATTTTTTTTAAATACCTACTTATTCTGCTATTCGGGACACCGGGTCAGCTACAGTAGCGGCACGAAATGCCCCCTTTGACACATTATTTTAATGTGTTCTTGTCTATTTGTCTATTTGTTATTGTCTATTTTAGTGTCGTGATATAATTATGTTAATTTAGTATCGAAAAATATGTTCAAGTGCGAGTTGATCCATCGATAAATTTTTGGAGTAGTAAGTAGTAACTACCTAATTAAATCTTCATTATAAGAATATATAAATGTATAGTTAATGTATTACAATGGTTAGATATATTTAAGGTCTCCTCGGCTTTGAGGGGAGACCCATGCTCAGTAGTGACCCTTTTTGGGTTGATGATTTATTTTATAGGTTATTTAATTTATGTAATTGACTTACTTACTTTATTTAAGATGGCACTGTATTTTATTCATTGACACATTACTATGGACGTAGGGTCCACGCTAAAAAATATCCGAGCCAACTCAGCAACAAAACGCAAAAAGAACAACAATGCCGCGTTAGTCACTTTTTGACCGTGCTGACAACTACACATCAACGATGCCGTATTGTGTTTTGAAATCGTGCAAAGACTACGCCAGTAAAGTGAATAAAGACGACGGTATTTAATGAATTTAGTGTTTAAATTACCTTGCTAACATTCCCATTCTTTCTTGTAATGTCAAACTGGGACATTATTTTCGCGATTTTAGTAGGAGACCCTATGTCTATAGTATTTATGTCAATGATTTTATTAGTAAAAACGTGACAGTTCTAATTTATATAGTTGTAGTGTTGTGAAATAAGTACCTAATGATATCGATCGCATATATTTATTATATTAAATTCATCAGATTTTGATTAAAATAAATGAATAAAGATTATCTGTCATTATCATTATTTCGTTTCATTGTCGAGTGCCTACCTATACCTACTTATTTTACAACAGCTTCGAAAATTTTAAAGAATTTAGCATTATCAATCAAGAATAAATACTACAACACATCTTGTAATGAAATATAATATAATATTAGTTAATACATTTGTACAAAAGTTTCCGGCAGTAGTTTAGTTTCTTACATTTTGTAAAAAAACGGGTCTATTATCGTGTTACGTTTATCGATATAGCTCCATCCCTATCAGTTTCTCCGAATCTGATATAACCTTGTACGTGTGTAAACGTCATATTTTTATCAAATAATGCATACATAATGTAAAAAAGACGCTCGTTCAAGTTTTCACAGGAGCTGTCATCGAGAAAATAAAGAAATGGAAATATTATAATGGTCTAAGAGCTAGCAACGTTTTCGAGAGACCATTTCAGGTAAGCTAGTTTTGAGATATGGTATCTCTCTCACTCTCCCGGACATCATACGGGAGGTCTGGCTGTCTAATTGTACAAAATAAATTATCATTTTGATACCATATTAATCCACAAAATAATTCAATGGTTTTTAGTAATTTCTCTGACATTTATTTGATAACTATTTCTAGACCAAGCAAAATGATACCACAACATTTTTCACTTTTGGATCGGTCTGGCTGAAGTTTAACAATTGATTTATTGTCTGGCAAATAAATTTTGGGGTTTCAGATAATTAAATAACAACATAGTATAATTTGAAAAAAATATTTTATGGCAATAATAGATTAATGTTGCAAAAAGTTCAATTAAAAAAAAGATAAGAAACCTTCTTAAAATGATTTGAAAATTGATATTTTACTTGTACAGATACGATGCGCACTGATGAACGCAACGTCTACCACCAGCCAGACCGTCCGTATGACGTCCAGGAGAGTGAGAGAGATAACATAATATCTAAAAACTGGCCTACCTCAAATTCTTGTTTTTCCAACGTTAGCTCTCGTACCATTCGTGTCTCGTGTATCGTGTCAGTCAATTGTTTTGCCTTCATGAAATCCCTTCACTGACAATTAAACTTTATGCTATGGTATTAAAGTTCAAATTGACTTTTAAGTATTATTACGAATCTTTTGTATGGGAATATAGAAAAGTGTTGTTTTTTTACTTTTTTAGGCATTTTTTTAAATTTTTCTCTCCGTAATAACCATCTTCGTACTTTAAGGAATATCATAAAAAAAGAATTAGCGAAATCGGTTCAGCCGTTCTGGAGATCTGGTCTTAGCAACAAAATCAGCGATTCATTTTTATATATAAGATTAAACAGCTTGTCATCTATAAATCAATAAGTTCGCCTCAAACAACAAATGTTAGCTGACGGGGAACTCGTCATCATACGCAAACAAACCTTTGGTATAAACGTAATGAAGCGTCCAGAACCAACAAGGTTGACGCTTCGTACGTCAAAAACCTCTTAGTACTTTCCTGTGCCGTACTTCCTAACAACCATGATATTTATACACAACTAAAAAGCATAGGGGAATAAACAAAGGGCCATAGAAATATTGTAGTAGGAACAACAAAACGTGTAGGATCAAAGGCATTGTGACATAGGGCTCTATCACCTTAAACCCGTTCCAAAACGAGCGATATCGAATGTGATCTAATCTTCACATCTGAGCTTGTTCTATAGATATCGGTGTATTTACGAAGAAAGGCAGTGTATCGGGCACCTTGCGCTTTCTGGTCAATTCGCAATGAATCTTTTCAGCCGCGTGAGGCCATCGCTCCTTATCAGATAGATCTAAAGGCGCATTCTTGATCGCAGAAGACACAGCAGTCGGGCCTTAAGATTAAAATAGTACGGCGCGATACGACAGCGAAATCTATTGTTTCGCTATTTAATTCTAAAACAGCGAGGATTTAGTGTGAATAGTTTTGACTTCAATGGGGCGTTGAGAAATACTCAATATACCGCATAGTACAGTATACTAAATACACATATATATTTTTAGTAGGTATACCATACGTATCATAAAACTTTTAATGCGTATTTTTACAATTTATGCCCAATTTGTTGTAACAAGTAAAACAGGTAATAAATAAAAATCTTATGTTGAATCATATTTGCAAACGACTAAACACATTTATAGTGCCATAAATATTTCGAATAATTTATTTATCTCTTGGAAAATTTCCAAACTTATATTGAAAATTTCTAACGTCAAAAACTGCAAATTGTTGCCAATAAAATTAACGGCATACTGTCGACCGTTATGTGCCATAAATATTAGAACGGAGTTCGTAAAAGAGTTGCAGAATGCAAAGAAAACAATGGTTCAGGTATAAAAGGGTGAGGCGGTTCGAATCTGTGCAAATACAACATTACATCGAACAGGGACAGCATTAGCGGTTCCTAAAAGCGATGGGTCTGTTTATTGCACTAAACAAACTCTTTTCGAAGAAAAGAAAGCATTTGCCAATTAAACAACAAAATTGCGATAACGGTACGTATTACCCATCAAAACAATGGCCAACTTTGCTTTGACGTAAACAAAACGCGGAACGTTAAAGAGTTATAAACAGTTATTTATCGACAACAACAAAAAATTTACACAGAAGCGTAGCGAATTCGCAAGACAATAATTGCCGCTCGCAGTACTTTGTCAAATGAAACGTGGCAAAACGTCGCATCGCAATTCCCAAATGTTCATTAATCACGCCGAAGCTGCTTTTTGATGGTCAGTGGCAAAAACACGGCGTACATTTGAACTTCATAATTAATTTGCTTCGTAATGACCTACGCTTCAATTGGTGCCGTTTATTTGATAATTGCCATCGGAGCAAACGCCGAGGCGGCTCTATAATCACGCACCTGAGTCCACAGTCCACACCGACTTTTACGACAAGTTTTATTGCTGGCGTCGTTTGGCCGAACTGAACACGGCACAGCCAACTCAGTTTCTAAAGACAAACGGTTTTGATTATTAATTTGCTAAGTTTTATAACGTTTGAATAGTACAATTTAACAAAATAAAACCTTTTTTCGGCATTCTTAGTTATGGTTTTATAATCACAGAGCAGATCTTATCAGCTTAATGTTATGTATCCATCAATTATATTGGTTTATGAGCTAACGTCTAGACGTTGCTTTATAATATCCTCTATTTAATTGTAAATACTCGTATATAAATAATTGTGACTTTCTTTAAATGATTATTTATGTCTCTACTCTGAATAAAGATGAACAAATAAGATTAAGTAACAACAAAACCACAAAATCGATGACGAAATGTTACAAACATTCAAACAAATGAGCACCTATTAAAGCTTACAGTTAATTGTTCCATTAAAAGCCGAGCAGATTTCAACAACAATGAAGAGTGTTCCATATAAACACGAAGTTTTATGCATGACAACGAAATTTACTGTTCAAAGATCGCTAAAGCCTCACAAAGAGGTACAATGTCGTGCCTTTACGCACACGTTTCGAGCTGTTTGAGTGACAGGCAAATAAAAGTATACAAGAGGATGGACGCCGACGGTATTGGAAATACTCCGCGGATAATTCTCACACTTTCCCTAATCAAACCGAGACAAGACAAAGCGGCGGCCCTCGTCTCCGTAACAGACTAGCCGAGATAGCAGCAATATTTCTTTATAATCGACAATGCTCAGATCAGGAAATATGGTAAATATTAAATTACATAATTATATATTTAGATAGGAAATTTATTTCGGAATAAATCATTTCTTAGTTCTATTTTACTTATAAAACTAAAAAAACAAATGTAGAGCAATCAACATGCTAAATAATAATTTAATATTTGTGACAAATAAACCATATTTTTAAGCCTAACCAACATTTTTTTATTTTATAGATTTTCATTACTACCAATAAAAATAAAATACTCAAGTTTGTATAAAAGTTACCGAATACAACGCCATCGATCTTTATAATCCGCGTATCAAAACAAATATCAATCGCAACATCACGTCATAATGCGAGAGGTATACCCGTGCAAGTGATTTGCTCGCATTGCGTTCGATTTCAAAACAATCCCTTGTCCGGCTTGAGTTCCCAGGTGTAGCTTTGAGCTTTTCTATAGCGGATGGCGGGGAGGGGACGGACCACCGGCGCTGTACCCGCGACGCTCGCCCGCCACATAATTACTGTGCACACACACACACACACACACACACCCATCGATAAAACATTAAATTAAACTTTATCTACCTTGTAAATTTCGTGGACATTGATTGAGTTTTCGACGTATGTACTCAAGCATCGTTGTTTAGATGTGCACCGGTAGCGATAGTCTAATCGGACGCGGTCGTATAGCCAATGATCTATTGCGTTATTATCAAGCAATTTTAAAAACATTTTTTTACTTTGAGAAATATAAACTATTTCTGTGTCCATTTTGAGTAATTAGTTATATTCCCTTATGCCCGAAAAGGCAAAAAACTGTTCACATTCATTCAAAAAACAAATACCTGTTCAAAATATGCAGTAAGAGTACTGCGTTCGTGTACCTTAAATTCTTGTCGTTCCAAACAAAAATGGCTTCTACATTTGCTCAATGAAATATCAGATTGTCGTGAGAACGTCAGAGGGGCGTATGATGCGCGGGCGCATCGTGTACGACCGGTCACGCAAGCGCCGCTACACTTGTACTAGTGTAGCTTTAGAGTATACGTTTTGCCAAGAATTTAGCCTCAAGATATTGTTCTTGGCTGTTTTTTGCCAGGCTACGGCTATTTGGATAACCTTTTTCACATAAATTGAATTAAAATGTTTCTTTGAACTATGCTTAAGACTTGACTATTATGTAATCAACTCCAAGCTTGGCTAGTTGATTTTACTGTACGTATCAAGGTAATAAAATGTATTCAACTAAAGAAATATAAAATACCGACAAAGGAAACACGCGGTAGTGCTACTGTTCTTTATTAAGGAGGAACTCGTTATTATTTCTATAAACAAACAAATCGCATATCATTGTGTATCTGAATACGGTAAAACCGTGCGTATATTCCATTGTCTAGTTACATTTTCAAATAAGTACTGATCAAAAGCATCACTAAGTCCGTCCTTACCTTATCTGGTAAACGCGATTTCTTACCCTAGATCGAAACAAAATTAGTGAAATACAAAGCAACTGAACTAAGAACAAAATGTGAAACTATTGTCCCGAATAATCGAACTCATAAGCTCACGAGCTAAGCTAACTACAGTAGCGAAGTCGTCATTGTTTCAGAGACCAACTATACCAACTCTTATTACAACAAAGTTTTGCTGATACGCTGTAATATTTACGACGACATTCGGATAAGAGACCGACAAACAAAGCTTCGAGTAGGCAATAATTACAGTTGAATTGATAGACACGATAGTAATCAGTGAGTCATAATAGAGATTTCAATTCAAAATCAATAGATGAATTATGAAACATGATCTCATAATTGCCGTCAAACTAACGGGCGGTATAAAACCAACAAAGCAATGGGAAGACGGAAGATTGTAATTCAACGACCCATCTGCGGAGGGACGAAGCAATTGCCCGTCTAAATCATTGGACGTAATCGCAACAGTGATTTTAAGCAGAGGTCACGAAGCAGTCCCATTGGCAAATATTTATGGAGGCAAAAAGCTCGGTCCGCCCGAATGGCATTTATTAAGCGGCGCACTAAATTTTTTGTGGATTATATTGTCACGTCACAACAATTTTAGTGATCATTTTCTTTGATTGTTTTTGTATAGCGATATCGAGACCGACATTATTATATCATTGATGTCACAATCCGACTTCGTGACAAAAAATTGCAGTGACTTTCAAAAACAACGGGCTCCTATCTAACCAACGTGTCCCTTAGCACTTTTAAAAGATAATACTGACGATGTTTCCATATAAATTGTGTCGCTCAACGGCCTGGATCACGTCGCTACTACAAATGACTGCGTATCCTTATCAGGTAGCGGCGATGCCTGCGGTGAAATATTTTTATGGCGTTTAGAGACGGCTTCCGTGTCTTTCATGGTGTCCCGACGGATCCAGTTACATTTTCCTATAACGAGACATCTATAACGCATCTTAAGAAAGCATTACGTCAACGGGTAGGTATCTTGATGTACGTTCCATAAATACGGTAATGTTTACACATGTCTGATCCATAAATATTTATTCTAAGTATGAAATATAAGCGTACGTTAGGATAAACTTTCCAATCATAAATTCTGCTACGGTATTTTTTTTAATTGAACCTTACTATTAATAAGCCGTGCACTGGCGCATGCATACACGGCCGCGTTTCTTGTTTCGTTAGTCGATTGTAATCGCTTTCATATATTTTGTCTATAAAGTCAGTTTTTGAGCGAACATACCGAGCCGTAATAAATCGACGTTCATTACGAAAATCGCCGTAAAATACCTGAGCGATTCGACATCGATGTGCGCGCGACGGACGAACGAGTGCCGGCCGCTCTCGCGGCGCGCCGGGATGTGTGCGTGTGGACGCGCTAGGCTCGCTGCCGTGAACAGGTAGTGTTGTGTATAAACAAATAACAAAATCGACTTGTCTTACGGAGCGCCTCAAGGTCGGCTGTAGTCCGCCGAACCGCCTCCGCCGGCCCGCGCCCGTCTGTCCAGAGCCCGACTCTCTTATACTTTTTTCAAAAGCCCTTATTTAATGTGATGGCCGAGTATTTGGGCGCACAGTTTGTATAAGCAATCAATTTTATTCATTTAGACGGAACGAGTTCCCTTGTACAAATAAATGAGTAAATGTAAAATATTGTATGGGACGGGAGAGCCTCTTCAGTAAGAGCGTTGTTATGGTTTGTGATGTTTTGCTTTTCTATCAGCGAAATAATACGTCAAGGCAGATATTTCATGAACCGTGTTCTTTTGATAGTAACGATTTATATTCCAATCAAAATAAATGTATGAAAAAAGTAATTTTATACAGTACTAGCTGACGCAGCAGACGTTGTCCTGCAACATATATTATTTATATCTTAGGTTCTAAGCGGCATAATGAGATGAAGGATACACCAATTTTTAAGAAAGACTTCCAGCAATACAACTGTGAAAACCGCATAAAATTTAATTTACTAGATTTAGCATGATGCACGGGCAAATATGCATACAGATAGACAGACAAAAATTTTTAAAATAATGTTTTTGGTGTCTATCGGCACTGTCAGACAGATAGATACATTTTTATTTCAAATATCTCATATTATTATGTAATGACATAAACCAGTTACATTTTTATTAACATTATGTATAGATCATGTCTGTAACGGTTACTAAACTTGTAATATGAAGTGAAACGACGGCGATAACGCCATTGCGCCAGCTGTTTATTCAAGTTCGGCCAAGATATTTACCCTGGCATAAAGAAACATAAGGAATGTCCACGCCTTCCGATGGAGTCATCATCACAACCCATAACTGTCCCACTGCTGGGCACGGGTCTCCTCTCACAGTGTGAGGGGTATAGGCCAAAGTCCACCACGCTGGCCAAGTGCGGATTGGTGGACTTCACACACCTTTGAGAACATTATGGAGAACTCTCGGGTGTGCAGGTTTCCTCACGATGTTTTCCTTCACCGAAGCAAGTGATAATTAAATTTTAATACGCACATAATTTTTGAAAATTAGTGGTGCGTGCGGGGTTTGAACCCGGAACCTCCGGTTCGGCAGTCCAACGTTCAACCACACCGCTATCACTGCTTGCACTGCCGATGGAGTACAATGCAACAATTATAAAAAGTGCGTGTAATCGATAGGGCAAGCATTCGATCGAACCGTGATGAATGGGGGCGGAAGTACCGATGTTCCCGCGCCACCAGCCCGTAAACCACGACAAGTCTGTGACAAATCGAACCTAGCGATGTCACTGCGCTTCCACACTAATCTCTCTCGGTCAATTAATACAGAAGAATCTCTTAAAACTGTCAATTTTAAATAGATTATTCCTTTTTAATTATATATGTTCGATTGTTATTTCTCTTTAATTTTAAACTGATATTATCGCGGACACCAAACATTATATTGTATACGGGTACTCACGATTTCCAGATTTTACGAAGACCCAGTTGCCGTGACCATGATCCATGCAACTGGGTCGAAATATCGGTAAAATAATTCGAAATCGTGAGTACCCGTATACAATATAATGTTCTTTCTCTTGTTCGTAGATAAATTAGGTAATTAAATTTAACAGTAGTTAATTAAATGTCCACAAACTACTAAAATCGTTGGGAGTCTTTTTACTGCTTTTCAAAATGGATTCCTCGTAGTTGTCAAGTAATATCATATCGACCCATATAGTAGTACTCGTATCTTTTTTTTATTAATTATAAGTTAGTTAAGGTTCTGTGAAGGAACGTAGGTTCTTTATTTGGTATAAATTCTTTAAAGATTGGTAGGTATGCCTAAATATAAACGACTAGATGTCCACACGCGGCTTCGCCCGCGTGAAATTCTTAATTTCCAAAAATCCTTTCTTAGTTCTCACTTGTGTCACTTGACGAACCTATACACAAAGTCTCAAGTGAATCCATTGAAGAAATAAAAAGTTTCAGTTATATCCCCTTTTTATCGCCGTAGGGGGGGAATTTCCAAAAATCCTCTCTTAGTGCTTTCCTTTCACCTTCTTACGTTCAGCAGTTTTGGCTGTGCGTTAGTCACTCAGTAACGGGAGAGTTTTATATATTAAGAAAGATAAAGATAATATACTAAAGCATATTATAAGAACTAACTACTTAAAATATTTAACATTCAGGAGTATGCTCGTTAGGTACAAAAACAAACTGTCTCAGTTGAACAAAGTAAGTCCGCGAGCTGTCTGAAAGCGATATCTATGCCTTTTCTTGTATAAAACTGCACTTAGTTTTACATACAAACAGATATAGAGATCTCTTAAAGTATCTATGACTTCATACAGACGGCGGAACACATTGACGCAAATCTAAACTGCTGCGAACACAATAGAAGCTGCACTTGACGAGAGCATCCTGTGTAACCTTTGTGAACATGGAGATAAGGCTTAAAATAGACTGTTTTCGGTGTCCTTCTGAGATGCAATAAGTACAGTAATGGGCGACAAAGAGATAGTGTTACATGAACACTGCAGTTCCCTACTGATAAAACGAGCGCCTTCTCCCATACGTTATGTGATGTAATAAAATTTTCTAGGAAGCGCTTTGAGTATCTGTGAACATACGTTGCTTATCTTAGTGCGTGTTATGGATAAAGAACATGGAATAACAGAAGATTAAAAAGGCCATTCCTTGATTATGTTATTAATGTTGAAACTAATGGAACTTCATAGTTTATGATCAACGTATTCAATAAAACAACAAATTTTATTGAATACAGACCAGAAAGCTTCGACGTCGTTTCCTGGCGTCAATTGAATGTAACTAACAATTCCCTGAATCTGGGGATAGATACAAAATTGAAAAAAACCGCAGTCTGCTTTATATTTCTCCGCAAAAACATACATAATTATTTCATTCTTAACTAACCAATATTATTCCAGAAACTCAACATTAAAATTTTATATGTAGATCTCATTGTTATCTACTTGTATGTGAGCACTATAATTCAGTCAGTTATCAATGATTCGTGTATTTGGATCGGAATACCGGCAAAAACACAAATGTTTCATGTGGATATTATTTTTAAAAATCTCTCGTTTATATGCTTTCCTCGCCAATCGTAACAATGCTATTGATCATTCAAGCTTCGAACATGTGGATAGTAAAATGAGGAATCAGGAATTCTCTTACAAGTCAAAAGTTTAATGGAGGTAAACCCACAACCTAAGGGTCTTTACATTTTACGATCAATTCGGCAAGTTAGCCCCGACAACAAGCCTTATGCTTAATCCGTAAGGGCATAAACAAGGCAGAACCATTTTATTACCTTTTTTACTATTTTTTGGATGCTTCATCCAATTTATGAGAAGAAGGAAGAGCTATGGTTAATTTAATTACATGAAAATTGTGTATAATAGAATTAGACAGATGGTCGAGGCAACGCAAAATAAAGTGCATATTTGAAAAACACAAATTTTCACTTTTCATTTTTTATTTCGAAAAATACCTATTTGCCAAACAGTTTCTTTGTACGTGTGAGTCTGGATAATCATTTTATATCAATTGTAATGTTAGTAGGGAGTAGTGAATAATTTTTACAATCAATTACAGCTTATCATTTTTCGAATGTATCCGCAAATTATCCATTGTTACTATAATAACACAATAATAGAAATATAACAAGTCCATGTTTTCCTCAAACACAATTAGTATCAGATTGACGGAAACCAAATACAAATAACACAGTCACAGCGTGTTATTACATCTCGTTAAGAAATTACTTAGCCCCAAGAATTCTTGATCACGAGCCCATCCTGCCATTATACAAAAAATCTTGTTACAAACAACAAGACGGTAGCAACCTAGCAACGTATTAGAACATGTCAGTATACGTAAATCGATCCTTGGCACGCAACATGCGTTTTGTACCACACGAGACTTCCGAGAAAGAGGAAGTTGTTAAACATTAGAATCTTGAAAAGAATGGGATATGATATAGCTTAATTGATCCCATAAATTTTAGAAATGTCGGTTTATCTGTTTATTTTTTTTGTCAGTTTGCCTGTGCGTGTGTTACCGCTAAATTCAAAAACGGTCTTTCCGACTTAGTTGTTTAAATGATGTATTGTAGTAAGCTTAATTTTATTTTGTTTGTAGGTTACAAAAAGCACTAGGATTTCCTGTGTCGCGGTCGGCTTAACAACATGAAGAACGTATCACTAACACTAATGAGCCGAGAACAATTATTTATTGGTCACATAATACATATCTGCCCTGGTCGGGAATCGGACCCGGGACCCCTTCACTACTACTACTAACCTTCACTACTACTACTACTACTGTTAGTAGTAGTAGTGAAGGGGTAGATTACTATTACTATCCGGTCACTACCAACTAGTCTATGTGGTCGTCGCCTCTCCATAGCCTCGTGAATATGACTTAAAAAAATAGTTGAACAGAACAAAAAGAAGAATCCACAATAAGTATTTGCCTTTCACCAGAATTAGGTATCACTCATAATTCGTGAGAATAACCTCCTTTCGTAAAGCACGAATCGTGCTGCAGCTCAAAAGTAAACGCAATCAAATCTTGAATAGAGTTAAGTAATAGTGATCATCAATCTAAATTCTGACATCGCTATTAATATCAAGTTTGCTTTATTGTAATCATGTTCTTCAAGTACATGACGAAATTATAATTTTACTAGGAATGCCTACTGGGCACCTAGTACGTCTACCTAATTAAATATTACATTCGTCCTATAGGTCCTAATAAAATAAATTAAAGCGTTATTTTATTTTTGTCGTTATTTATTACATTATTAAAAACGAAAATCAATTTAATTAGCTAAACCTGAACCTAATATCCTTTTAAACTGGTTTTTATTATAAACTTTGCATGCGTTCTCGATACTTCAAAACAAAACTATATGTAGCAAAGGACTTAAACAAATCGCTAATAAATACCACATACTTATCACACAAAATGACCAAAATGACGCGTTGACACAAAAAATAGAAGCTTCAAATCATTACGAAAAAAAAACTATACCGTTGGGAGGTCCGAAATAAATAAGAACCGCGACATGAGAGGAAACAGACGTGGGAAGACAAAGTAACCGCTCAGAACGTATGACACTCATCAGAGCATCAATGAAATCGATACACCCGTACTATTGACACATAAATCTCGCGCGAGAAAAAGTTCTCGGCAAAAAGCGAACGTCAATTACAGCGCGGGTCGGGTATCGCTGACTCAATCGCTATCGAACAACGGACATGGTAAGCTTATGAGAACACAATTACAATCCATTATATTCCCCGAGACCTTTTACGGGGTTGTGCTAACAAACTAACCGAGGTACGGGACAGAAACGCCGCAGACGAAGGAGTGTGTCGTTGAGCAGTATTACGTCCGCAATACCTTATTGTTTGTCACTCACGAGGGCTTCACAGCGACAAATGGCCTATACTATCCCGGGGCAGAACGTAACACAATGACGGGAATGAAATTAAAATTGTTCGAGACCATTTTAGTTATTATGTAACAAGCTCGTATCTCTTGCTTCTGTTTTATGAGCCACTGTGGCGTGCCATCCCATAGAATTCCTTTTCAATAGTCGGTACTTATTTGTATGAACCTGCGGGTCGTCCGCGGATTGTTCGGTAAACGCAATCAATTGAGCCGGTGCAATAAATTATTCCTTATTTAACAGGTCTGTGTACTTGGTATTCTAGAAACGGTTATCAATAACACTTTCCTATTTCTGTAGAACTTACATTGTAAATGTAATACTGTATGGATGACATGGATGGTCTTATTACTTAACGCTAACCTAATTGTAACAAAATTTCATTAGATACAATGTAAAGACAAAGTATTAAGATGTACCTACTTTGAGTTAGAGAGATACTTTGAGTTATTTGCTTTTATCCTCTTCCTTATTGCTTGGCGGACAACACATCGGTGATTCCTTTGATGTTAATAATGTCCATGGGCCACGGTGACCACTCACCATAATTTGGCTTGTTTGTTCGTTTGTCGTCTATTAACATAAAATAACTAGGCTTTATACGGCTTTCATTGAAACAGCTCCAGTTTAAATTTGGAGATGCTCTAATTAATTTAATTATATTTTATTTCGACGAGTTACCAGTTGATAGTTTGTGAAACCTCCGGCGCAATCAACAATCGTGTTGTTAATTTATGCGCAATAAACGCAGTAGGCAGCTAACACATTCTGGTGTGAAAAAATCTTAATTAATAAACATCATATTTTTGATAAATTAATAAGACAAATTAGTTGAAACTAATAATTAAATAAACATTCGGTTTCAAGTGTCAAAGCCCATTAGCGGCTCAAACTAAATTCATATGTTAATAAGCTGCCCAAGCTCTACCAAACTTAATTTATCGCTATCTAGCTCAAAATATATACGATTGAGTGAAGCAGATATGTAAATAAGAAGAATATTTGTTATGTTCAGAGCACAATGTATTCTTATCTAATAAATTAATGGTCTGAATAGAAGGCTATGTTGATTACAATTTACTTACATCCTAAGAGCTTGAAACTTATGCTAAAATGCACTCATATTTTACGTTTTAAGTTAAATACTAGCAACTGGAGTATACGTGTTAAAATAGAAGCATAAAAATATCCCTAAATTCATGATAGCGAACAAAACCTTTTCGTTAAATTAATCAAAAAAATTTTTTTAATTAAAGTATAGAAAAGCTTCTAATAGACTTACGCTGTGTTGTGCGTCACAAACGCAATTTCATCGATAACAATTTTGGAACACATTCTACTACACTCTTTGTACTCACAAAAACTAGTGAGTCTAGTGAACCGTGAATGTAAAAGTGTATCGAATTCCAGAACAACATCGACAGCTAAATAACAACTGCGGGTTCGCCCACGTTCGCTTCATAGTTTTTCTGTATACCGGCGTCTTTGCACTTTAAAAAGACGAAAAATTTTCGAACGTAGGTATATTTTCTGTAAAGGTTAGGTGTTGCTACACTTAAAAAAGGCGCCAAATTTCGAACGTAGATTTTATGTGTAGGTACCAGTGTTTTTACAGTTAAAAAAAGACACGAAATATTCAAACATATGTCAAAGAATTTATATTCACATTAAAAAAATACCATATGAGTGCCAGAACGTTAATAAATCATTTTCATTTTTCATCATTATCTACATCCATAAAATTATTCTTTTATCAAGTTGAAGATGGCTAAAGAGGATGAAGGTTATAGGGAAAATTCATAATACCTACTGGCGTGCAAACCTATACATTAAAAGCGAAACCCGACTTCTACATACAATATTTCTAGAGTTAAACTTTAACTTTTTTGTAAAACTTAAATATTTTCACAAGATACTAAAACAGAAAATGTACATTATACCTACGAAGAGAAATAATATAGCAAAATTAACAAAGACTTACCGCTGTGAGGTGTTTTGTTTCATGTAATTATTTGTTTTATTGCGGCAAGCATTTCCCGGACGGACAGCTACATTTGATGTAAAGGCAGATTTGTAAACAACACGAGTAATACAATCTGACAAACACTGATATCCGTTATGTTACGAATATGATTAACAATAAAACAAAATACTTGAGGAAGTAATGTTAAGAGTATGATTACGATATAATTATGTAAAACTATTCTCGATTTAGTTATGTCGATGTAATTTTCTCTGTTAGGCGTTATAAAAAGTGGTTTTAGGCTTTATAAAGTCGAACATAGACCTTTTTGTATCTATTTCGTGGAAATAGATATACCTACCTATCGTTATTGTTCATTTGCTAGAATAGGAAATGATCCTTCTAGGATCACTTGGGTATCTGTCTGTTCGTGTGTTACACCTTTTGTTTCGACTATAGTAGACTTAAATAATCGAAAGGTACACTCAAGTGACGTTATAGTCATAAATGTCAAAATGAGATCATAGGCAGACTAAATACTTAAGTAAATTACATTACAGGAAATCACAATGTACCATTGTAGTTACGTAACTGGCGCGAGTCCAATCCAGACTGAATTGTTTTTTTAAATATTAGATTTTCAAACGCTTAAAAATATAAATAGATACATAAAAATAATTGTTCCATCACAAATACACAAAAGTTAACATGGTGACCTTATGTTTATACAACTACAGTATTAGTAACACATTAAATGCTGCGTTAAAAATCGGAAAATACAAATTGATCAGTCGAAATGCCACTCAGGGTAGCCCTCGCCCGTCGCCCATTACGCAATAAAATTTGCAGGCACCACGGTAAATGAGTGCGTACGAAATTGCGTCCAATTTTCCTCACACAATCACGGGATTAGGTAAAATTTATATGTCTGGCTTTTCAAATTAGACTCCTTTGCGGACTACCGTGCAGTACTTTTGTCGTACGACGAGCTTTTACAGATCATTTGTTCTTTTATAAATTAGTAACTATATGATTAGTAACGCCTTTAAAAATTCTTCGACCATTTTGTCTAAGTAAGTCAGTTGGAAAATGAGGCACTTACAAAATATTATGTTTGTTAAATTTTACTTACGATATCTATTCAATTTGCAAAAAAAAATCAATATGCAATCTACTCTTATTAAAGCTCAACTTACACAGTTAATTGCAAAAAGGTAACGAGTAAAAATATAATAAACTAAATCACACAAAGCACAAACTTCCTATGCCTATTCCGAAGCAGGAGAGTTCATATTACTTTTAGAACCCACTTGACTTCTAGAATCCATCAAATTCCACTCTCATGCCGAAGACACTTAATCATCACAATCATGTTGGTGTTCATTTGTAACATTAATATGTATTTTCGTCCCCATGTGAGTACTTAATTATCTTAATATTGTAGGTTAAAGGATCATAAAGCGATCTTTACTCGTATCTCGTCTGATGTGATACACATCCCTGATAAATTCCATCTGGGACTTAGCAAACTTTCTATTTGTCGCCTAACCCGAGTCAGGCCAACAATAGGACTTAAACCTTCTCGAGCCCGTCGTTAACGTCGGAAAGTTTTATTATACGAAATTATTACGATTTGGAATAAAAGTAACGTTATGTTTAACTTAAGCTGATATATAATCTCTGAGAAGCCGCGAGAACGCCCATGTTCTGTTTTTATTGTCGCTGTAAAATTATATCTTGTAGTTATAAAAACAAAGCGAATTATCTTTCAAATGAAATGTAGCTGATCCAATTCCTTGTCGGTTTGGATTGTTCGTAAACTATTTCCGCTACTTAAAAATATTTTCTTATTGGCCAGATTTTACGTCTCATCTATTCTTTAGTTTTAGGCACTACTAATGTTAGTAAATGCAAGTAATTTAGATACGTGATCTACGTAGATCACGTATCTCTTGCACAATATAGATTAAATCATAGTATTATGATTAAATTATAGTATTACTAGTAAACCCGAAACTTGTCCCTTAGTACCCTACTCCAAAATTGTTAGACGTAATCCGCGCAAAAAATTATTTCACATGCGTTAGTTTTCATTTCGCGATAACTCCTAAGATATTCATTGAAATAATACAGTGTACAGGCTTATCGTAATGTGTCTGAAATACTTAAGGTACCAACATATTTAATTGTATAAGGATTAGTATCTGGTATCACTGGACTAGCTTCACGTTTGTGATACCTTTGATTTTATAGACCCACCCGTGACATCAGCAAATAATTTAAGTAATAAGACATAATCTTAAAAATATAACGCATTAAAAACGTTTGACTTAATAAGAGTGCTTAAAAGTTCTTGGGCTATCACGAACAAGCAAAATGTTTACATGTTTATAATTATTTATATCGAATAACAAAATAACGTTGATCTCGACTAGATACCTACAGATATACCATAATATATATTAAAAGGCTGATAACCTCTCTCTGAGCCGTGTAATTATTGGACAGTATTTGCTAAGACGATAGATATGTACCGCTAAAAGATACAGAAAATAGTACTTTATATACAGGTATTAGAGTTGATAAACAAAGTGTAGTTGTAATACATCACGTCCACTATTCTGACATGAAACTCTCGACGCCACTATGAGTAGGTCTATAATTAAGAAATAAGTTAAGATAGGATTTTTTAGCCGACTTTTTACAGACGCATGCGGCTCAGCGCAATTAGCCCGCCTTGTAAATTGAATGTTTGCTTTATAGTAATTAGCAATTAAGCTGAGTTTTTATAGTAACCTGCACGACGCTATTATTCATGCTATTGGTTGTGAGGTAAATCATAATCTCTTGGTAAAACTCAATGGTAAATTAAAATTTCATCGCCTTATGAGCTGCCTTCTCGGATGAGTTCCTTCTGATTTATTATTTTAACTTACGATGTTTATTAGCGCTTAGTTACGTAGTATATAGTTATCATGTATTTATGGAAGATATGGTAATAAAAACTATGATAACAAATTTACTGTCAAAAATTCCTTTTGCTGCCCTTGGCTTCCAAGTTCCAACATAGCTTAACGACTCCTTCTTGGAGATTACAGAATATTATGATAAATAAAATTGTCACGCAGTTTGTTTTGTAATTTTTACATTGTTTTAGAACTTAAATAAATCTGGCGCTGAACATTTGATATCAACAATAAAAATACTTTGTTTATCAATCATGGATTGGCAATTTACCGATAACACATGACAAGGATTAGTTTTATCATAATATTTTAAATTGAATGATATTTATGATAAATCTATATTTGTAATAGATAAGATAGATTAAGATGAATTATGTTCGACATATTATTGGAAAGATATACTATTTTAAACTTAATGGTTGAAGATTGTTATGCGTATTATATGTTGATATTCTGGCCCAAGAGCATGGGCTAATCTTTAAGCTGGAAACACGATTGCTACATGTATGTATAATCCATGCAAGTAAGTTATAAAAGAAGTGATATGAAAATTTATAATTGCTTTCCAATTACCGCATTGTACATGACCATTTTTTTTAAACTTAGAATGGGTATGGTAAGCTATCCTTAAAAGATAGACATATGCCATCGCAGACTTTATTGTAGAACTATTTATATATTGCAGCGTTTTCGCTGAAATCTGAAAATTTATAATATAGTACATATCCCTAATTTATTAATCTTTGCTATTTGTAATTCAATACGAAAAAAGTAAAAATGGTTTCTTATACTAAAAATATTTTAAACTATTAGTACGTCGCATTTCAACCTGGATCACTGACATGGAAGGATAAGTTAAAACAAATCTACTACGTATTATGTTAGTCTGAGGCTGCCGTGTTATCATTGATAACCACACATATTGTCCCACATATGGCCTGGAGCCTTACATCAATTAGTAACTTCACAAGGCGGTTGCAGTCTCGCATACATTAAATGATTACAAACGAGCCCGACGTTACGGAATAATGAATAAGCATTCGATAATTTAAGAATTGGTTTCCTTTTAGCAAGATTAGCTGGCAAATACGCAGACGGATTGCGTGCTGCTAAATGGTCATCGCTACCCAATCACATCTATAACATAAGGGCTATTAGCTTTGCCTAGCAAAAAGAAAGCATAGTATTTGTTAACTAAGTATTGCAATTTTATAGCACTATAAATAAGGTTTTGGGTTGATTAATGAGTTATTTAGGCTAAAGTTACTAACTAGGCTAAGGGCCAGTTTCACCGGTTACGGATAAAGTCCCGGATAGCCCTAGGAATTTATCTGCCACTTAACAGTTGACGGAGCGGCAACGTCGCTTTTTGCGTTTCGTTACTACTACGTAAATTATTGTCATTTGAAAATTATTTTGAAAACTTAATTAATAAAATACTTTTTGTTCAAAATAATCCAATTAGACTTTTTTTAATATTTTCAAGTATAATTTTATCATTATAGAACGAAAATAGTAGGATTCATAATAATATGATTTATTACAGTTCAAATTCCTAATGTGTTATAGAAACGCCACTTGAAACATTTTTGTATCCGTCAGATAACGCCTAACAGCCACTTGAACTGGCAGATACCTTAACCAACACTTTTCTCTGTCACTTCTATCAGATTACCTGAGATGCCAAAAGTTGTAGTTTATCTGGGAGTTGAGTTCCTAGGGCTATCCGGAACTTTATCCGGAACCGGTGAAACTGGCCCTAAAGTAAGTAACTAAACTAATGTTTTAATTTAGAACAAATCTAGGTGATACAAGGCAAGGAAATGGAAAAAGAAACAAAAGACGCCAAAGGAAACGTTGGGAAGATGATCTTAAAAAAATGGCGGGTCCTGAATGGATCAGAACAGCGAGAGACAGATCGAAATGGAAGATTTTAGAGGAGGCCTTTGTCGAAGGACAAGCTGTGGATACAAGGCACAGTGATCACCAAAAGCAGGCCTCTGGCGTCATTTGGTCGGTCGTTTCCCATCACTGCGACCACAGATGACTTAGATTGTAGGTTAAAATTAATGATGATTGGATAGTTATCCAATATAACTTTAAACACAAAATCATTTGTATTTGTAGACTACATGACAAATTAGCAAGTACCTACATACGTGTATCCTAGAAAACGAAGAAAATATCGCAATGTCATTGCCTCAATAAACATCGGTAATGCAGTCTAACTATCAATTAAGAATAATCAATTTCGCAAGCTGATAGTAGTCTTAATTCAATTATAGCTTAGAGCGACTCGCAACGGTAGGCCATTGTCCAGACATAACATTATGATGTAATTGATTGATTTTCAAATGACGCAGCGACTTTTTCTTTAGCTTATTTGTAATTTTAATTGAAAGCTTATGGTCTGTTACTGCTGATTAAATGCGCTTATCAATTGATTCAGTTCAATCATATGGTATCGAAGACGATACCATATGCGTTTTATAACATCGTAGTTAGGTACTAGATTTAGAACATTACACGTCATAACAACTTTGCTTCTGGTTTATTAACCAGGCTTTATTTTATTTATGAAGTCTTTATTTGATAATAGATCACAACTGTAATACTACAGAATAGACATAAAGGTTTATTTAACTGTAGAAGTATAATAGGTAAAAAAGAAATATGTATTAACTTAAGAAACACCTCCAAGAATGACCTTTATCAAGACTTCAACTTCAACCACCCTAATAAACCATTGAACATAATGGTTTTAATATAATTTACCTAACGTGCCTACTCAATTTGCATACGGACAGTTCCATCCTTCATTCATTAAAGGTTAATCAGACAGATATGCTAACAATTTGCCCTAACAATTAACGTCAATTACACACGACTCGGAAATAGACATGGTGTTAAATTGAAACAGTTAGGTATGTAGCGGGATAGGGAGGAAGCAATAATTAATCATTTGCTTTGGGGTTTTGTAGCAGCCATGTCGAAAATTACGTACGTTTGTTTCAAACTTATATGCTGTTATATAGAGAAGGTATGTAGGAGTGTTGTCGTTCTAAGAGGAATGATGACGAAAGAGTGCAGGGTTCTGGATTTTATCCTTGACAGTATTAACATTATAATATTAAAGTTTATTAGAATGTTCAGATTCGGCATACGGCTAATAATGGCACTGATTTAAACTTTACGCAAAAAACAAGATAAGACTTTCAAAATAATAACTAGCTAAACTTCTAGAACACGATCAAAACAATCTCTCTCTCTCTCTGGTCGGTCCTTCATGTCATGGCTGAAGATCGTGGCTATGGTGGGAAACGAGCTTTGAGTGAACTAATTGTCTCTATCGGCTCCGATCTGTGGTAATACTGGCGACTGTATAGAATGTCCATAACTTACCCAAAATTAAATTAGTAGATATCCTATTAAAATGTAAAGGTTATTAGTAAACGTGATTCTCCTAAAATAATTAGAGGTATGCTCCAAATAATGTCCGACAAAACCAAAGGTTCTGTACTGATGCTAACCAGTGAAATTGAATCTAATGAATATCGTAATAGCTAGCGTGTGTCCCAAGTAAAACTTCACCCATAACCTTTGATGACAATGACGCTAATTCATACAATTGTAGCCCCAAAAAATGTGTCCACGAATCGTAAATTGACCAGTTTAAGCTGACGCACTGAGAAGCAGGAAGCGATTATTCCATAGTTTTCTGTTCCAAGTACATACTTTGAAATCCATTAAGGCGTAGTGTCACACAGCAATTTTCCAGTAGCTGACTTCGCCCACACACAGGTACGTTTCAAGCTAAACAGCTAATAACTATTATCTAAAATACTTGAGCGCAGTGCGTCAGTGAAAATTATGATTAATATCTGTTTAGGTAACGGTACAGTGCGAGCGAGCAACGTTTTGGTGATGTGAATGGCGCTTTCGCGAAGGGCCCGCACGCTTGTTCTTTCAGCCTCGTCAAACGGTCAGTTTCGATTGGGATTTAAACTCACTGAATGGTTCATATTAAAATTGATCGTGTGGCGTAGAGTGTAACGACCACAAAATATTTACAATCACAATTATTCCGTTCTTCCAGATAACTTAAGTTTCAGATAAATAGAAAAGACGATGTTAAGAATACAATTTATATTGGCTGTTACTTACTTCAGGAAGGCACCTTAATTTTTTCTATGTTTCTTTATTCTGGTTCTCTTCCATTTTCAAACAAACAAAAGTACCTAAAAATGGATAGTATATAAATAATAATTGTTCACAAACTCAAAAACCCAGAACACACTGAAAAAATTGTACTGAAAGGTACATTGAAATTACATATTGACAAGTGAAGATTTTTTAGATACTGAACTTGTACAAGGGGCCTAAATAGTACAAGACGGCAATGGTCTCGCACGCTCTTTCATTGTAGCACTTACCCATTGAAATGGTAAAGGAGTTACAATTAGCAGATCAGTATCTCACTTGACGCTGTGATGGGTAATCGCTATGGACAACCTCCTACTTTCCTACTTTCACGAATCCTTTGTATTACTGAGAATTGATTTTGCGTCATAATAAAGTGTAGAATCTATTGTCAAAAAGATTCAAAGTTACGGAATACGAAAATTCTATTTGCGAACCCTAACAGAAGGGATTAAAAAATATTAGGTAGATTAAAAAGTAAAGATTATTTTTGTCATTAGTTTTGGCCCTCGGGATTACGTTCCACCCGCAATTCATGGATTTAATTAAATAACCTTAAAGATTAATAAGCCACACGGCTTTTTAATTAAGTTGCAAAAACATCAACAAAAACACTATATTTTTTAACATCTTCAAAAATTATTTCTAATATATTTTTTCTCTTATATACATCAGATGTTTTGTAAAAAATGGTGTGAAAATAGCGATAAGCATTTAACCTGGTATATTGATTTCCGATACGATAACATTGATGGATTACAGATAAACTGTATGAAGATTATTTTAATCTAATATGCCTTGTACTTAAGATAATACGATAGGCAAATTTTGTTTACCTGTACGGTTGAAAAGTAATTGCATCGGTTCGAACCCTTGTTAAATTTTTGGCGTCTTGAATCATTGGAAGTGTAATTTAGTAAGAAAGTAATTAAAATTCATATCATCCACGTTATAATTGGTACCTTCTACTACATATATTTACTATTTTTATGAGGCAATTGTCAACCCTCGTATATAGGTCGTATACGAAAATAATTACATGTAATTATGTTTAAGCAATAACCAAGTGGGTTAAACGTTGGACTCTCGAACAGGTAGGCCTGGGATTGAATCTGGAATCACCTCTAATTTTCAAAAATGATATCCGTATTAGAAATTAATTATATGATGGAAATCATCGTGAGAAAACCTGCACCTAATGAAAACAACCAGGACCGACAGCTTTACTACTTACTACTACTTAGGAGCTTACTACTTAGCGATCAAATTTTCTTTTAAAATCAGTAAAAATTTCCACCGCACGGACCAAACGACGGCTAATAATTGCTAGCGTATAACAACACGTATATGAGTATATGAGTAACGTAAATGAGAATGTAACTTCAAGCTATTACACCAACTAAAGTTTTACTTATCACTAAAAACTGTTATTCGTCTCGCGCACCTCTGGGAACACGATCGCGGCCCGGAGCTGCCGTCAGTCCCGCATTTAATAACAGTTGCGGGAAGATTATCTGCAGCGGCTAGCAACGCGTCCGCCTAGAGCGACCGTCCCAGTGCTCGGCCACAGATCTCTACTACACTAGCTGTATTAAATGCCTACGTATAGTTTGCCACAACCCAACAGGAGCACTTCATTATTTCATTTCACTTCGTTATTTAGCAGGTAAACGAGAACAAGAGTATAAAATAAAACGAGATAGTATTCAGCGCCTATTGGCCAACACTTTTATTTCACGTGGATTGTATTTCGGTTTTGTGTGCGAGAGCTCAAAAATCTTTCGAAAAAACTCGCTTAAATCTATGCACCATCTTTAGTTGCGCCACTGGTGACGCTCCTAGGCACTTGGAGCCTAAAGTGACCGCTCCTCCCGCTATACTCTAAGGCCGACCCTGCTTGATAAGTCTACGTGACTAAAGGACATCATTGGTACCAGTGATGTCACCAGCATATTGTTAGTAGATTTGCCTGTGGACTGAAAAGCATTGCAGTTGCATACTAAAATTCTAAAAGGACAGTGGTAACCAACCAAACAGATAAAGAATAAATACTGGATTAAAGCAGGTAATACGAGTATAAATAGATAGAGCATTCATAAGAAGGGACTTGCGACACTACTTTGTTCCTCAGATAAAGAAGTGATAGCTTACCCCTCTGTTGAAGGTTAAAGAGACATAATTTGAGATTTAAATATGTCTTCAACCATACTTAAATCTGGTATTAGTTAATAAACAACTTAATTAGGATTCGACGCTGAAAGTAGTCGGTTAAAAGTTAAATAGGTTGCTGTGTCCAAACGTGGATCGTGTGGATGGTGTTGGTTGAATTTGAGCAAACAAAAGTATAAAATATTTATGGGACTGTAAACTTTGAAGATATATTTATAATTCAAATAGTGATTACTTAAAGTAGTAGGAAGTAATTACAAAAGAAAATATCGAAAATCAAATACCGGATAAAGGAAAATACCGGTTTGTGTTGGTACGATATATCGTACCAACACAAACCGGTATTTTCCTTTATTTTCTGTTTAGAGCGTTAATCTATAATACAAGTTGTAGGTAGCTAGTTCTCTGCGCAGATACCTAGTCGTGTAGTAGCGCTGTCCGCCGTCATTATGCAATTGAAACTTAGTGAATTATTACGCACGATAATAATCTCCATAAATAAATAAATGGAGCTCGCGCACTGGGCGGTGAAATCGCTTGCTCCCTAAGCCTCTTCTTTCGAGTGGACTATCACGGTACTTTATTGACGTTTTCTTTCAATACGACAGTATTTCAAGCTTGTATAAGTACGGTGGAAATTTAACGTTTTTAGATACGAGCATAAGTGTTACGATGGTTGCACACATGCGCACACATGTAAACACACATGCAGATACAGACGCACTATGTTTGTTGGTACTGACGTGCTCCGTGCGGAAGAGAGCAAACCCGAGAACAAACATTTATCTTCCTCATAAAAGCCAGCTCCTGACGCGAATAGACAGATCTACACACTGCAGGTTTATAAGA
Organism: Ochlodes sylvanus; assembly: GCA_905404295.2. NCBI lineage: Eukaryota > Metazoa > Arthropoda > Insecta > Lepidoptera > Hesperiidae > Ochlodes > Ochlodes sylvanus. The sequence goes on from FR990135.1 coordinate 9,170,757, forward strand.
AAACGTACCTATTCAAAAATACGTTTCTGATAAGTTTTGGTTTTTCAAAGCAAATAACAATAAATCTACAGCTAAGCAAGATGCTAAACGTTCCTAAAATCAATTAGATTTATAAGTGTGTCTGTCCCACTATTGGTTCCACTTTACAAAGATTCACAGAGATCAATCAACAAACGACAGACGTTGTCATCAGACGTCGCAACATCGGGCCATCCATAGACATACGAGTATAAAGAGATGAAGAGTAGAAAATGATAGTTAAGATAAATATTTGTCTCATGTTCGCACAATCAATAATTGCAATAAAAAAGAGCTATAAATTATGGAACAGAATTGTTTTATCTGTTATATTAGATAGTTTCCTATGCAATAATTGGGACTCAATTATGATTGTAGTCTATATAAGTTCAGAAGTTAAAAAGTGAACATCTTATTTACGTATTACAGGTTATTTCCTGAGTACAATCCCGTCTGATATCGACATAATATGTTTAGATAAATTATCTCGTGAATAAATTCCGAACGCGATTTACTTTTATTTATAAATTGCCTTTCTTACGACAATTTTATTATCTCTGAGAAAATGAGACAAATATTTCGCCTATTCCTCTATTCTACATCTCTTTACACTCATACATCTATGGAGCCACCATTTGGTTTAATTCATACAATCACTGGCTTCAGTCAATTTCATCGTAAGTAGATCAATCTTATTAATCAGATCATTGAAAGTTCAACTCCGATGGAATCGGTCGTGGTTCATTGGTTTATATAAGTAGGTAAATCAATCATAAGTGCAGCCCTTACTAAACACTCCATATTATTGCTCATAGTAGCTTGGAATCTACTTAAATAAATCTACTTCTTATTCTTCGCAACCCATAAGTATTCTCAGATGGACTCGGATCTCCTTACAATGTGAGGGGAACTGACCATAGCCCACCACGCTGGCCAAGTACGAATGGTAGATTTCAGACGTTGAGCATATTATGGTAAATTTTCAGGTGCACTAATTTCCACATGGTGATTTACTTCACCGAAGATATCAATTTCTTTTACATAAATATGTTCTAAATTCTTATTTTTCTTTCGTGACGGTTTTCACATTACACTTTCTTCTAGCCATCATACGTCATCGCTTTCGATAAGGAACTATGTTACAGGGATATTCTCAGAATAGATAGAAAATATTACACAGCAGGAATGTTATGAATTATAACAGGTAATAAAACAATAATAATGTGCTTTTATTGCACGAAATAAATAAAATAGTTTTAAGGGCAAGTAACATAATATTCAGAAATAAAATTGACGTCATGCATATTTCAGTCTACATATTAATGAGTGCTTTCGATGAGAATTTGCACTCCGCATTAATACACGTAATATATATTACCTTGTGTTCCAGTTTCGAGCCGTACAAGACGGTTTTGTCGCGTCTTCCACGAACGTACAATGATCAAAGACATTCCTCGTTTAAGCGTCAATTAGGTATTCACTCACCGAAGAATATTTCACTATAAATAATTATCAAGCCAACTAAATTTATACACAAGTTAATACATGTTTACCTTAAAAATATACTTTTGTTTTAGAACAAAGAAAAGCATAATATTTTGTTATGATATGGGTACTCACGATATGTATTTTGTACGCCGATTTTGCAGTTCAGCCGTGCAACTGGGTCAAAATATCAGCTTACAAAATACATATCGTGAGTACCCGAGTTAAATGTGTACAATCCGCGATCAGTTAAGTTTCAAATCATACAAAGAAAATCGGTTTTTTCAGCGACATACCAATTCAAACTCTGTTTCTAAAATCAAACATTTCACGTCAACGGAACAACATAATTTGCTGCGAGAATTCTTGTTGTTAGCTTTTTAATTTCCCCGAGGCACTAATGGTCTACCTACGTACACGACGGTTGCTAGAGCTGCTTAGGCCGGTAATTGCTTGTATTTCAATCTGGTCATTGCATCCGTTTTAAACAAATACATTTCCCGATCACACATCACATGTTACTTGATACTTGCAATAACAATAAATGGTTATCATGTTACTTGTTCTTTAAACGCCTTTATTGACGCATAAATACTGGAGATATACGTAAGAATTAAAACGTCAGCGTACAATTTGATCGGTATTGTCTACCTACATAAAAAAGAACTTTGCTTCCAACACATATCCGGCAAATCGTTACGTTCGAGCTCGAACACAGACGATAAAAACATTACAGGACGCTCTCAATAAATACACATTAATGTCTTGGAGCATTCTGGTTTACATTCCGTGCGGTTTCCAACGAGTTTTATAAAAGCTGCGTTCGGCCGCACACGCAATTACAAGCGCCTCCTTGTGGTACAATCAATATTTACGATACAAATACACGGCAGACTACTACATTACTGCGTCGATTCCTCTCCTCGAGAGTAACTCGTTGCTGGAGCCAGCGATCAATGCACAATTTCAATTTTTTACACGATACAAGTGTAACAATTTAAAATAAAGTTAAGCGCACACGGTCCGGCCCGCAATGTTCGTGTTGGGACATAAATAACCCACCATGCACACCATGCAATCTTGCAAGTTAATGATATTGCGATGCATTATCATTTCAGTCATTTGAAATCATTCGGTTCGTTATTCAAAGCAATTATAAAATGAACATATCGCTTGAGTGCCTTTTTGCAAGATACGTTTTCCTGACTTGTTGCTTTATACTTTAAAATAAATTATGAGAACAAACCCTTTGGAATTTAAAAACCTTTAAGTGACACACAATAACTTGATGATAAGTTAAAGATTGACGCAGAATGGTACCTATAAAGAGATTGCAGGTAACATAAAATAAGTGGGCAAATTTTATGGTTCGGAAAACAACGCGCGATCGAAACAATCGAATAGCAATTCAATGCGATGTTAGAGTGAAAGCACATGACTGAAACAAGAAAAAGCTTGCGAGCCAACCAGTTATTACACTAATCGCTGCGATATAATTCCCGAGTCAACTTAAACACAGGTTCCTTGCGGATCGAAATGCAAACATGGCGGCCGCTTTGAGATCGCAGGGTTGCCAGATGTTAAAATCCTTCTGGTTGTTCTGCACTTTGATTTGTTCATTGTGATTTAGAAGCATACGTTTTTTTTTTAATTTATTGAATTAACTGTTTATTTATTTATTTATTTGCAATTTAGTAATCATTTTACAATTATAACTCTATTGGTGATACAAAAAATATAATTTAAATATTTTTTGCAATAAATAACAATCAAAATAATGTAAATAAATATTGAAGATTCAAAATTAATTACATTTAATAAAACAATATAAATAACATTGTTTTATTAAATAGCCCTGGCAACCCAACCCAAAAGCGCGGGAACAGTCGCGTGCGGCCTCTCTAAGACGAATTTGCAAATTGCTCTTTAACGAGCCTATTGTTTATATGATATACGAGACAACCAGAAAGTCAATGGTTAGATTATTATCTTTTTAGACTATTTAAATGGCTGAAAGCCGCATGTATTGAGGAGAATGGAAACAAAATGTATTGCTTATTCTGCTCACTTGAAATGCATAACTAGCCTGTGTAATGTTATAACAAGAATAATGTGTTTACAAGTTATTCTGATAAGTACAATACAGTTCGTAAAGCTTATTCGCTTTCACAGTTGTATTACTAGTATCACAAAAATCAAAAGCTATTAGCCTTAACAAAGAATACCTTAATCATATCTTCATTTCAAAATTAGGTGTAGGTATATTGTGTATGCAAAGTATTGTCTTCAACCCATTAATACTACACTACTGAGCACGAGTCTTTCCTCATACCATTAGTGGCCAACCCAAGTATTGGAATTTTATATGCCGCCCGACGGCATCCGACATTGCTTAACGACTGCTACCAAATAGTATTAACCGGGACCGAGACGGCTTTACGTACCCTCCGAAGCACGGAAGCGCCCAAGATTTTTTTGCCACTACCGGTCACCCATCCAATTACCGACCGCGCCCGCTGCTGCTTAAGTTTGTCGGTCGCCGCAAGCCGCCGGGCTATTAGCGCTTTAGCACGATATAATCGACGTGAAAGGTATACTGTGAAAAATCTAATCTATTTCATTTTACACTGGTACTCACAATATGCATATTGTATGCACGCAGATAAATTACGACCCAGTTGCATGAATCATTTATCAAGGCTAAAACTATTGTCGTAAAATAGGTACATGCATATATTAAGTATCTACTCGTATCGTAATAAAATGAGCACAGTCCACTTCAAACATAACGTTAAATTTATAAACTTATCGATCAATCTATCAGATCTGTTATTTTGTTTGTTGTACGAAAACATGTAAACTTCACTGTGAACTGTGCAAGTGTTAAAATAAAAAGTATTTTTAGTACAAGCTCACTGTTGACTTACTTATATCTTTCAGTGCGCAGGCGCAACGGCTCCGATACAAAACGATCAACAACGTTTTATGAGGACATAAACGTTTCATATGTTATTTATCACGATATTTGCGATCTTAGTGGGTGACCCGTTTGGTTTATCACCAAGTTGAAGAACCCTTCATGACTATGATCTAAATAATAATATGAATGTTTCTCTACCTGCACCTACTTCGCAATGTATCAGAGATAGAAGATACATAAAAGTATTCTCATAAGTTATTTGCTATTGTTTATTTACTAATACTTATTCTTAACGAGCCCCTACAAGTTCGCTTTGCGAGAATTAAATTGCGGTTTCTAAAGATACTTTATTTTAGTATACCTAACTGATATTATGAATTTTGTGAAAATTCTAGGTAAATAAAATAATATCTCTTCCAAAGGGATTTCAATAAAAACCACACAAAAATACACCAGGGAGATTACCAATGTGTACCGACCCCAAAAAAAATAAAGAAAAATATACATTATTTACACAATATATTTGACTAAATCAACACAATTGAATGCTAAAAAAACTCTTGAACGAAACATAAATTCCAAAGTACTAATATAATATGGATAATGCTCATAATAATTTTATTAATGAAAATCCGAATATGAATATAAGCTGTTGAATAAATATTTGATAAATATATATATTATGATTGATTTATTAGTTATGGGGTTTTAAGATTAAGTAGGTAGCAAAGTAATGACAAATTTATAATCAGTATTTGGTGGTAGGTAGCTAGTATCATGCGGTTTTTAATTTAATAAGCGTGTGAGGCTACACCGATTCATCGGGATTTCTATTTACGACCGAGAACCGAATTTCGACCCAGAAGTCTTAACGATAAATGTTCCTCGTAGCTAGTAAAGATGACTTTTATAGACGGTTTGATAACCAAATATTTATTGGCTTAAACCAATTTACAATATAAATTTAAATACATTATGGACTTAAGCGAAGTTTATACCGACATTTAAACTCCAAATCCTGTTTAATGAACTGCTTATATTGTTCGAGCTCAACGCGCAGCATCTAGTAGTGTTTAATTTTCACTTTGTTAAATCGTATAATTTGATTTAAATGTTATCCAAATAGTCTATTATAATATTTAAACAAATATCAAATATCTGTTTTGTTATTCTAACGTTCCAGTTCTCACATGGACATATATTTATTATATTTCAATATTTGCTCGTTACATGACTATTTATTATAATCCCAGTCCGGTCGGTACCAAGTCTTTTGTACCCATCCAACAGCCGGTGACTTCTTTAAATTCATACTAACCACCAACAAAACAAAATCTCTTTCATTAGCCAATTATAAATAGCCAATTTAAGCCAATTAGAATTCCAATTTTATTAATTCGCCAATCGACTGCGGTCTGATAAAGATAAACGAACCAATTTATCAAGCATCGTCGTGCGGACCTCCTAGCGTTAAGATGGTCAAGATTAGGTAATTAAAGTTAGGTTCTTTTAAGGGAGCTATTAAATTCTTATATATGGCTCGGAAAGCATGGCGAACAATTATTCTAAACCCCCCACAAGGCACGCCTAGCGCTCGCGCACTATATTTTATTTATCACCTGGATATTAAATGTCATCCCACATATAAATTACTATCTACAATAAGTCAGGGGATTGGCACGATCACTGAGTTGCGAAGCTTTTGTTCGTGTTCCTAATTGAAATTATCAATTTGCAATTACCATCTTCGGAGCCGCCGACGGCTGCGATGTATTGTATTTATTACAATAGCTTAAGCGTGACTCACATTTACCCGGCTACGTACTGAAGGTGTAAATGTAAATCCAAAGGAGATGAGGTTGTAATTTGTTCGGATCTGCTAATCTGTTTCGCGTTAATATAATACTCAAGTGCGCCATGCAGGGTCATAAAATTGATTGCAATTCCTAAAAGTCATAACAAAAATAGACCTTAATTCAGTTTGAATAGTCATTAACTTGCTTTTATATATCAATTTCAATTCAATTCGTTTATTATTATTGTTAATCGTTAGTGGTTCAACGGAGGTCTATGTTTGTTATTAAAAACGTTTAAGTTAAAACTATGTACATACGTTAGTAGTACATCTTAGCGAAGGTTAACTTTTTTAGGTAATGTTCGACATCAAGGTACAAGCAGATGAACCACCTGCTGGTACTTACCTTCATGACTTTGACGTCGTCATGGCCCAAAGGCGTCACCGATGCCTTGCCATCTTTAAAAAGAAGAAAATAACTCGCATTATTTCTGGCTTTCCGACACTACACTGTAAACACGTACGTCTCCACGATCTATCAAAGAATTATCACTAAAACTGTACGTATAAATGGTTTTATCTTGATGATTTATTTTTGTAGTCCTCCTAGCCCTTGCCCTAGGATTCCTAGGAGATTATCAGTGAACTACATGAGAAAGTAGGAAGTCGTCCGACCTTATCAGCGGAGTCATCGCTCTTCCCTTTCATTTCAACATGAGGGTCGGTAGCTCCGCACGATGGCAGGATAGATAGTTCCAGTGCGGAACTGATACTGCATTTTATATTTACTAAATAAACAATGCAAGGGTTTTTAAATGATACTTACTTCAACTAATAATCATTGTAAAAATGTTTCTATACAAAAGTATAATAGGAATAATGTTTCCACGAGTAAATGCTCTACAATAATAAGATCTTCTTTATACTGCGAATTTTTGAGTACCTACCTTCGATTAATTATTTGATCCTTAGATACTAAAGTCTTCATTATTATAATCATTACAATCCATAACTGTCCCACTGCTTAGCTATGATCTCCTCTCACAGTGTCACACTCCTTTACGGAAGCAAGTGATAACTTAATCGCAATTAATGGCAACGCACATAATTCTTGAAAATTAGAGGTGCGTGCAGTATTCGAACCTAGACCCCTCTGATCGGGAGTCTAACATACAAACCACTTGGCTGCTTATTTTTTTATAGATATATTTCTAAACATAAATTATATTTTTAGTATTAGAGTTACACATAATTATTATTCATAAATTTAGAAAAACTCAAAAATATACTTAACATTCTTTACGACTAAATTATTATTTAATACCCTTTTATGTTTTACGAAAATCAGTAAATATTTTACCACCACTAAATTGATTACAACACCTAAAAATATCTTTAGGTTATAACCTATTTGTTAAAGAGAAACGAAAAAAAAAACACGAAAAAACAATTAACACATTTCATACAAATTCATAACTATCAAGTTATTAAAAGAGCAAAAAAACTCTCACCAAGCACAGCGCCCTCTCGTGTCAAGTTGCGATACAATGACGTCAGCTGAAAGCTGAAACTGAAGGGTTCTACGCGTCGTTCGTTGCCGGAGCCACTTGTATTTCAACAAACTGTAACATTGTTCATGACACGTGTCAAAGCGTCGAATAGAATAGAATATTTAGTTCGGAAATTGAATTTAAATTTGATTGTTGTACCGTCTACATTATGTGAATAAAGCTTTATATTTGCGTGCCATTCTACGTAAGTTGAAGTTCAATAATATTTCTATGCTCTATTTCCGTTTGTGGGAATACGAACTCTTAGCTCAGTTCTTGGGAACTTATTTGTGAAACGAAGGGTTTCGTGTTCGATTACTGGCCAACATAAATATTTATGAAATATGTTCTTACTTTATTTGTGTATAGTTAAGTTCAAAGATCTCGCTTGTGACCTGTACAATTGTAATACTTAAATGTGCAGGAAATACTATATGTTGATGCAGCTAGCGTAAAAGTGAGAGCACAGTGAAATTGCAAGTAACCCGAGTATGATATTCAATACGGACTTGGGTTGTAAAACTGGGAAAGTTTAGAACCAGTAGTATGCAATACGCAAGGTGTAGTAAAACTTATTTTAAATTTAACTTAAATCATTTATTTCAATTTATCAATACACTTAGGAACGTCGGACATACGATAAAAAAGAGTATTGAAAAGAAACTCCTTCGAAATCTTTTAAAAATGTAAACCATATTTTGTTTATATACGATTCTTTTGAATCGGGACTCTTCAGCTTCAGTAGGTAAAGTGGCATTTGACATACATACTTACAGAATACCGAACGTTCACTTGGCCAGTGGACATTCGGTATACGGTATAGACGGGGATCAATCTTCAGATAAATAAATAAAAAAAAACGATCACACACACCACTTACCCTACACATAAACCTTTATTCCGATCATATTATTATGTATGTATAAACAGGTTGTTAGTAATAAAAATTAAAAATGCTGTTCGTAAGTAAAACGTCGTGCTGGTCTCAGATAACCATAAAACTTAATGTCTTTAAATGGCCGAATTGATGTTTTGTATCCGTTACGATATGCCGATATATTATGCAAATTCTCATGGAGCGTAAAGCGAGAGCGTACCGACCGTAGACGAAAAAGATTATAGACCTATGGATGCCATGCATTTTGTATGGTTTAGTTTAATTTAATTGTATTTTATTTTATATTATTTTACGAGTATTGTACGCCGTTACACGGCAGGACGTTAGCGATCTGATAAAATAATTGTCACCTTTCCGTATCTTATGTCCACAATCAATATCTTTGACTTTGACATCTATTGCACTCACACAAGAAAAGGAACAACGCCAATGATACGAGAAAAAACGAGGCAGAATTTTTTGTCTCTGCGTGGTGGTTTTTTCAAGGAAAGTACAGTTGATTACATACAAATTTGAAAGCGAATGTCAAACTTTTCTTATGGCACATACAATTGTACTTTGTCATGCGATCTCATGTCACGCTCACCAAATGTCTATATCCTTCTCTGTCTACGGTAGCGAGACTACCGAGTACATACGGTAGATTTGTTTAGGCCCCGTACAGGTGGGTATCACAAGATATCGCGTTACTTCATTGTGATGCGATCAAACTTTTCCGGTCGGAACTCGGTAGCACGCCCATCTATAGCCTTTATGCAATCCATTAATTGGCCTTTCCATAGAATATGGACTGGCGAAAAAAACTAAAAAACTGGTCAAGTACAAGTCGAACTCGCACACGTAAGGTTCCGTATCATCGAACAATATGAACTCATATGAGCATATATAATAATAATATGAGCAATATGAATATTCATTGGCCAACAAAAAAATAGGTTGTGAAAATGCCCCATTTTTTAAGGTTACTTGTCAAAATATACGAGTACAACTCTTCTTTGGGATCTAATTCTTTTTTGATTTGTGATGCAAATTTTAGGTGTAGGTAGGTACACCTATTTCCGTTCAAGAGATAGAGCCCTGTGACAGACAAACAGACAGCAGAGGCCGTAGGGCTCCAATTGTTCCTTTGGGTACGGAACCCTGAATATTGTATCCCAGTAGTACATCCATACATCCGTTTGTACGCATTGTACGGGCTGTGTACAAACCGTAATACGATATTTTTGTACGATTTGTAAGTAAACAGATGGGCGGGACAGGAAACTTAACTTGTTGCTTCTGCCTGATCATTTGGCGAACTCACGTGTGCTCTGCGAGTATCGTATGTCTACAGTTCTACGTATCTATTTGTTTGTAATATCGCAGGTGCAACTCACTCAGTCGTTTGCAGCCGGAGAGCTATTCTGGAAGTGCTCGCTGGAGATGATCTTCAATTTTGAGAAATAATTACGAGGTTTTCATCATTTTTTAACAACTTCCATGAAGGCGAGAAATGTCTGCAAGTCGTATAATATGTGACAGTTAAAAAAATCTGGTCACTATGTATTAATTTGTCTACATTTATTTTACCTACACAGTATTTACGTTTTTCCTTGGCAAAAAATGTTATCGTCATAATAATCTATCTTCCGTCTGTTAAAAATTGGAGTCGCCTGACTCCAATGTAGAAGAAGAAGAAGAAGAAGAAGAAACGTTTATTCCGTCAAGATTGTCCGTTGTGGACAATCTTGACTTAAAAAGCTATACCTGTAATCTAATACGCGTTCGATGTTGCAGTTGCGAAGGTATGTAATAGCTGAAGCTACGTTTGCATTCTGATAATAATGCATGTTTATAATTATAATTATGCATCATACGTTTGTAAGTGTACCTACGTATATTGTAGGTATATTTTTTATGCCATTGTAATGGTGTCAATATAAAGGAAATAAAGAATCACTGAAAATTGAAAATACATTCTAATACCACAACTCGGCGTTACAGAACCATTACGATCGAACGTGAAACAAGAAAGCAACAACAAAATTAGTCTAACACCCCTCAGTATTTTATGTCAACTCAAAAAACAATTTGTAAGTCAGTAAACGGGAGTGAAGTATTGCCTATTTATTTAACGGAACAAATCCCTACTGTCTTGAACACGAAGCTCAGGTAAGAAATATTTTGGGAAGCAACACGATCGTGACGGAAGGACGCAGTCAGGGATTATTATTTCTGTAACATCTGCGAGTGTAACTCTAACTAGATACTAACAGATAACCGCGTGTTTTTTATGCGATTGTGTTTTTTAATCTATTGTTCGGAGGCCAAATGCGCTTTTTATTTATAGGGGTCTGATGAAAGGAAAGCGGGGAACAGCACACACGGCATAATAACATATGAATGATCACTCGCACTTGTGACCACTTGTTATTAATTGATTTTTTTATTACTGCGACAAGTGTAACAGTTTGTATCAAAACACTTCATCTTGTTAATTAAAATACCCAAACATGTTTTAACAATGAAAACCGTAGATTACAGAACAATATCCATAAGACGACCTGAAATTAAAAGAGTAATTCAAATAATTTATAAATGATTCTCATGAGTCTATAAAACCGAATGACCCATTTACGATACGAAATGCGGATATGGAAAAGTAACTCCACTCGGTTAAAAAGTACTTTGTCATTCAGAACAACACTTAATCAGATTTGAAAGCAATAGTACGCCCCCGAACTCCCAATAAGTTACCGCTAATTACGTAATTCAAGGGCCGTGACCGAAATAAAAAATCTAGAATAACTCGCAGGAGCATTGTGGCGGCGAAACGTAAAGGGAATGAGTCCGCAAGGGAGAGAGCTGTCGGACTACGGACTTACAAAGCTGTAGAGTCGTTGTTAAGTACCGAAAATTATACTTTAATAAACTTTATGTCTCTCTTCAAAAAGGTAAATAAAAAATAGGAAGTTTTTTTACTATTGAAATCATTATTAAGGCGACAAATAAATATGACATGGGCTGTTACAATTAAATAGCTATTGGCATTTCGTATGTCGTTGTACCACAGAAATCTTATCTCTACTCAGAAATACCTAAATCATTTGTAAAACCCAATTCCCAGTGATTTAAAATAACGTTTTGGTTTTCAGACTTACGAGCTCTCCGAAATAATCTAGTACGTGATCAGAGCAGAGAACAACTGAAACCCATTTTATGAAAATACCTTTCAGTACTATAATAGAAGGCCTCAACTAAATATTGGAACAATATTTAGGTTTGTATTATTCATTACTTCGTTTAGTATAGTAACAATAAAACAAAACTGTTATTCATGATTAATAATTATAAAAAAATATGTGTCATGGACAACACAAAATACTAGAAAATATTGTGATTAATCTCAAAATCGTTTAAAATTTAAAAACATTAAAAAATAATTAAACAATTCTTCTCAAAATGTTTAAAAATTGCTGCCAAAATAAAAGTCAAATAGACCGTAAAATATTTGTCAACTCCACGCCACTTCTGTGATTTCTCTCCGGGGCCAATTTTAACGAACTAGGCATTGTGTGCGAGTGCACTGCTCCCGGGACCCGCTCCTCGCTCTAATCACCATATTCAATTCTATCTACTTAATATTTTTTCTGACAACCACAACCCTGTGCCCATATGTGAAATTTTTGGCTAAACTTTATCATGTTTCATAAATTAGGTCAACCCTTTTTATAATATATTGAATAATTCAATCAGACATTTGTTAAAACTGCTATACTATTTCCATTTCTTTATTTTCTCGATGACAGCTCCTGTGAAAACTTGAACGAGCGTCTTTTTTACATTATGTATGCATTATTTTATAAAAATATGACGTTTACATACGTACAAGGTTATACCTGATTCGGAGAAACTGATAGGGATGGGCTATATCGATAAACGTAACACGATAACAGACCTGATATTTTTTACAAAATTTAAGAAACTAAACATGCCGGATACTTTTGTACAAATTTACTAACTAATATTTTATTTCATTACAAGATGTTACACGTAGGTATTTATTCTTGATTGATAATGCCACCTACGTTGAAATTTTCGAAGATGTTGTAAAATAAGTAGGTATAGGTAGGTACTCGACAATGAAACGAAATAATTATAACGACAGGTAATCTTTGTTTACATAATTTAATCAAAATCTGATGAATTTAATATAATAAATATATGCGATCGATATCATTTACTTATTTGGTCACAACACTACTACAGAACTGTCATCGAGAAAATAAAGAAATGGAAATAGTATAAATTCTGTACAGGTATTAGGTGTGTTTGGATTATGTAAATAAAAGTCCTTAATAGATTTTTTTTTACCCCAATTGTTAAAAAGCATCGGTGTTTGAACACAGACTACACTACAGATTTACCACATTATATTACGAATATGTCTTCACCAAAATTTAACAGATATCAAAGAGCCTGATTGGCTCGCATTCACGTCAATAGCCTACAGACGAGGAGACGGGTTATCGAATGGCAACGTAGTTATTATCACCATGACATGCCATGCTGCCATACCGTTGACCACAGTAACACCAAATGGCGTCACCAACCCGTTGCCGGTCAAATAGAAAGCTGGAGACCTGCTCACAACAGGCTTTCGTTTCTCGCCGACCGTTTGATGCCTTTGGTGTTATGCAGCCGGTAAACGTCAAATAATTTGACAAATTATTTGTCAAACTACGTGTCTGGCGAAATATTTGACAGTCTGCGGTCATGTTTGACGTGTTTGTCAAGCAAACTACGTGTTCGGCGGAATGTTTGAAATATTTGATTGACAGCGTGTTTCTCAACATGTTTGAAGGTGTACAGTCGTGTTTGTCAAACAAACTGTCAAACTTTTCAAGAAATGCTTTAGAAATGCATATGTCACGGTCAGTGGTCATCGTCGTCCATGGACATTAGAGCTCGCTTGTCATTTACGTAAAAAAGTAAATTATCTATAATTTTATATGCCAGCAAAGCAGCTGTCATTTTAATAATTTAATACCGCCACGTTTCCTTTTCCCATCAACTATGTCATTTAATTATAACGAAAACGTATAGTTACAATTATGTAGGTATAATAGCTGAACTGAAGGTATTTTAGCCTAATTGAAAAATACGATTGTAAACCCAATCATATTTCTACTGATGAGTTTAATGTTTATTATACATTTTATTTAAAATAGGGTTAAATTATTTCAGATTAATTTCACATTCTTGAAAATGTAGACGGATACGCAGTCATAGAGACTTGGTGCCAAAATCAGAACTCATCTATATATGTATTTATTATAGAATCGTGAACACGTGACATAATTCATTCGTCTTTTTAATTTCAACTTGTTATTACAATTAAACTATCACTTGCTTTTCAGGGAAGGAAAACATCGTAAGGAAACCTGCACACCGAAGAGTTCCCAATTTCGCCAATCGTCACTTGGCCAGCGCGGTGGACTATAGCCTGTACCCCCAAATTGTGATAGGAGACCCGTGCCCACCAGTGGGACAGTTACGGGTTGAGATGATGATAATGATGATAGGTACCTACCTCAATTTGTAAATGCGAAGAAATAAAAGTAAGGCAGAAAAATAGACTGGCAAAAATCATTTAAGCTTTTTTATGTTAGATACACGGAACACAGAAACGAAAGAGTCTAAGATCACAGTTCACTGCAAAGTTTTTGTTCATTATACCCGCACCACACGTTGCGTAGATGGGCAGATTGTATTCAAGCATGAAGTACAACTGGCGAGCATGTCCCGCTCGACCTCAATTAGCTGCAATATGAACATCATGCTGTAGGTACTTGTTTGTACCAGGCGTACACCTAATCCGACATCGTTCATGTCCGGTACGCGTATTCATAGGGATTTAGCGGATTGAATTAGATATAATTAACGCGCGAAGATAACAAGACTATGAATAATGATGGTGCAATTTTTCTATTTGGATCTTAAGAACGACTAGGTCGTATTGCAGTATCATACAAGAATAGCCTAAATATGCGGCACTGAATTCCTACTGTAAACAAGAGACCGTATAGAGACCATGAGAGCAAGCGACGACAGATGCTTACTGCAATATCTTGATCTGCTTATAATTCGAAAAGCATCCATGTTTAAAGCTGTTGCAGTGATCTTTAAATGTAATAATTTCAATTTATTACTATTTATTAGAACGGTGTACACGTGCACTGATTATACTAATTAAGCATTAGTCGATTACAATTTTGCAAAATCTACCAATCTGTAGAAATATTGTACCTAACCGTCCTAAAGAGCTTCTACACGCAACTTAATGCAATTAACATTCCTATAATTGAATATTTTCCATCATTATTTTTTTATCTTTTAATCACATAAATTGCAGCAATGTTCAGTCCAGTCCATGTATGTGTTCCGTATTGTTCCAAAATCGTCCAACAGCTCGGCGAGTGTACACACTCCGTAACGACCCCGTGGCCATCACGTTTTCTATCCGTACCGTCTAATTGCAATACCGTGAGTGATGTGTAAGGAATTTTTGTGACAGTCAAACATGATGAAAAGCTTTGTTGGACTAGACAGATAAATCATAAGATAAATACGAAAATAAATGTAATGTTAGTTTAGAACTCAGGTAAGTTCATCAACTGAGGTGACCGTTACTGTTCTATGAAAAGTTAATGTTATAAAACTACTAGATGTGCGCGCGACTTCTATTGCGTGGGAGTTTTTCCGTATAAATCTTGATCCCGTGAGATTTCCGGGATACAAAGTAGCCATAACCTCGTTTATCTTCCAGTGAAAGAACAAAACATTAAAATCGGTTTAGCCGTTCTAGCGATTAGCACGGACAAACAAAAAGTTAGACACACAAAAATTTTAAAAAAGTTTGTTTAAGTTGTATTACTTTAAGCAATTAAGAAAATATAGATGTTTTCAAATCAGACAACCACTTCAATTTTATTTATATACTCGTATTGTATAGATTAGTTTCGTTACTGACCGTATGGAAGTTCTCATAGACAAAAATTGGCCTGAAGCAGACTTCACCGAAAAGCCCCAATGCTGGTGGAATTACTTTCCAACAAAGGTCTCCTTTCCAATGCTTCAAAAGTCAATCTTCGGCCACCCATAGCGAAGAGCTAGCCAGCCAAGCCATAGCCATAACAACCGGAACTAACTCCATAAGATGCCCTTTATGTACGGAAACGTTCATGAAATTTCTGCTACTATAGCGACTAGCGATTACTTCCCGCGCCTTTATTGCTTCTCGCTGGATCGGATTAATAAGCCGTGCTGACCGTAGTAATATGACTTCAAATTATTTTAATCAAGGATTATTTTTTAAAATGTATCTCTTAATTGTTTGTGTATAAGTTATGTCATTTTGAGTAAAATTATTTAAAAACCTATAATAGATTATAGGTGCAGTATTTACGACATCTGTAATCTATACAATATGAATAATATTTTTACAATAATATTCATTTTGGAATAACAAGAAAAGTATCAGAAAAAACTATTTAATGTGTTGCCAACAATGACAAATGTATAAAACATCAACATTGAAATTTTATTAAAATTAGAACATTTTAAAAATATACAAACCATGAATGACACTATTTCTTGACTCATCTCCACTCATAACTGTTTTAGCACGTTTTAAGTATTATCAGCGAGAGTCCCCATAAACTCGTTTATCCTGCTTGCAATCGCATTCCTCTTAGTGCCTCTAAAAGCAAGATAAAAACCGAAAGCGAGGATTTGTATGAGTAATGGCCCGCAGATGTTCGGATGTTTCGAACGTAAAATCAAAAATAGAATTAGGGGTTAGATGCGCGCCCTTAAAGATGATAATTAAAATGTACCTTATCGATCGATCGCACCACCCAGGTACGAACGGGCGGTAGTTCAACCGAAGCTATTAAATTCCGGTTTCAATGCATTAAAACGTTTCAAATTGTTTTTTTGTAATTATAATCAACTAATATATATTTCATTAACAGCTCCATTTTATACAATTTGATCGTAAGTTAATTCAAACACAGAAATATATTATTATTTTATGTGTATTAAAATATTATCATTGTCATCGCAACCCATAACTCGGATCTCCTCTAACAATGTGGGGAGTATATACCATAGTCTACCACGTTCGCCAAATGCGGATTAGCGGAATACACACACGGATTACGGATTAGCGGAAAACACTACGGAGAACACTCAGGTGTATTAAAAGCCTTTCTCACAACATTTTGTTTTACCGTAGCAACTGATTTTTTAATTAGAGGTCGTCAGGTTTCGAACCTAGGTCCCCCTGTTAGGGAATGTTACATTAAAGTCACTACATAAATTCAATTCAATTTTTGTAATTCTAAACGGATTTCTATGAAGGCGTTTTATCAGTAAATACATACCTTCTTACATGTTCTGCATGTCATATTTTACTCTGTAAACTTTTCGAAAATAGATTGTCAATAAAATTACCAAAGTAATGTTTATTGAGCAATTATAAACAGAAATAACATTATTAAATTTATGTTTTAGCGGATTTCCTTATTTCTTAGACGAATTCATGTTAAAGGAAAACCACAATACCAAAATATTATATTACGATACTTAGCTAGTTGATGTTTACTCAAATAACAACGGAAAGGCTTAAATGTTATCCAAATAATCGAATGATTTAATTGAATGTGGAAATAGGATTGACATGGCGTAGTAGCGAATGTTGGAACTTTTTGCATGTGTTTAAATAGTTAAGGTTAAACTATTATCTTTTCTTCTTCTTAAAACAAAGGCCTTAACTTTGGTTAACCTTATGCGGTCTTCTGGTTTGTTTGTTTGCTTACTCATAGTTGTGGTGTCCATAGCTCACCATTGGTAGGTATTCAATACACAGAAGGTATAAAATTATGTCGTAGTGTAAACGGTCGCTATTTGGGTACCTAAAATAACTTCATTTTGATTTTTAAGATAGACCATGTCATGATTGACCTGTCAAATGTAACTTGTCTTTGTAACACAATAAACATTAAACATTAAACATTAAACATTTTGGTCACTTTAATTTCATCATGCTAAATTGATACACATACGGCAGCTAATGACATTGAAAACTTATAAAATTATGTCTGTAACCTAATAAAGTAAAATTAATTGCTAGGTTTAAACATATTAAAAACCGTCAATTTTGAAAAGTTTCAAACTACTTCACTGCTACTAAACCATCAAATTAGTATCAAATATTATCTACTCTTTAACAAGTTATTAACATTTTTACAAAAATGCTACCAGTTCTCAGGAAATGTAAAAAATGCTTCATTACGAGAAACATATGCGTTACATTCTTCGTTTCGCCGTTAGCGCTATTCCCTGGCGAATTTAAATTTGTAATTCTTATTTCTTCCTCCTACCAATAAATGTAGTGGTTTTATAAAAATACCGGCTCCACCCATCGACGGAAACAGCTGCAGACGTAATAATTACTCGCATTGGGCCTCCACACGTGGCTCGCAATAGTACCTGGCCGAGGTAAATAAGTAATACTAAAGGTTACCAAGTCGCTATTATTTTTTAATTAGTTTGATTACGCCTCCACTGAATGCCCCCATTCATTGGTTACCCATCCAAATAAAACGATTACACAGTTAAAGTGCACACATTATTATATACTATTTCACAATAATGTAGTGCAAAATATCTGGGGCCAAAGGCTGCTAATTTATAAATGGATCAATTGCAACGTTTGAATATTTTGACACAGTTTGTAAACCGGTAGTTATGTTGAAAACCAATTTACAAAACTAATTCTTAATTACAATTTAATAACAATGCTGGTACTGTTAACAGAAGCGAAGAGATAACAAGGGGTAAATAACTTCAATTACTTAATTATTGCCTGTAATATTTCTTCTAAGAATTATAGTATGAACATAATTAGGTTTTTTAAGTAAACAAACTATGTTTTTATTGTAATGAGTAAGTGATCAATTAAACAAATTATTTTCTCAATTTACTTTTGTTTTGGGTCGAGTACAATTATTATGAGCGGCAGCGGAAGGGTAGTGCTGCGTGCTCGCTTGCTATCTTAATTCCACACAAAAGGTAAACTATCAATTACACACCGATAACTTTTCCATATCTATCACAAAACACATATGTATTAATCTTATTGCAAATGTTAAACGTTATGTTTTTATGAATCTAAATTTAAGTATCAGTTTAGATAAATCTTTAATATTATAAGTCAATCTTCATAATGTGGTTGAGAAACTCCTTTTTGAAGTAGGTTTAAAATTTAGGTCATCTACAAACGTTGTCATCTTAAATTTAACTACGTTCATATTTCTTAAATGTGAACAGTTATGACAAGAGTTAATGAATATATTATTTGTTTATAAAGCTGTTCCGGAAGGTTTTATTATGCTCCTACGCACAACTGAATATAGCGGCAGAAAATATACGAAAAGCGATTAGACACCCATGTTCGCAGGAAGTATCTTTAATAACTTCAGCAGTCTGTTACTAAGCAATGATGTAGTATTTATTGCATGGTTTCGAATTTCGATTATACCTATCTAGACTATGGTATTAAATTTTAACTGATTTATGTTTGTACAAAGAATTTATTTGAGAGAACCTTTAACAAAACAAAAAATTCCCACTAGTCTAGTAATTAATGAAATCTTAGAATAAATATTAGTGTAATCATTCTAAGAATGAAAAATTATTAACACGCTTATATTTTTATAAATTATTGCTTTTGTTTACACTAAACTTATCATACTATACAGGAGGCGAAAAATGTAACCTCGTAATACAAAGTTCAGTATTTCAATAAATTTGTGCGATAAACTGATGATCTTGTCGTATTTTAATATTTTCTATCTTACCTCGCTATTCGATGTCGGTAAAACAAGTGTCTAGTTCTCGAAAAACCTCTATTATAAAATTACTTGCGTCGACTCCCATAGAAATATTTACGGTTTTGATAGCTCTGGGCACTCGTGGTTACGACTTTTAATAATTTAAGGAATGAGAAACTATACCGCTGTCGTAATCAACAGATTTATTCTATTTTAATTAGCTAGTTTATTTGTTTTATGTTGTTAAGAGTATAAACCAATCTCTTTGGATGACCCAAATAAACTGTTCATTGGATTTAAATGTTGAACATCTCCAAAATAAAACATAGTCTCGGACACTTGTCTCTTTACATTTTAGATTTGTTAATAGGCTTCATCTGATTGATAATAATATAAAGTTCCGTGTTGTCATATGGTAATGTTATAGTACCTTCTATAAAAGAGAGGAATAAGAATTAAACTCAATGAGATTTACGGCTAAAACATGACGATTATTCCGATAATAAACTTGCTTATGTAAAACGAGTAATAGTTACCAAGGCAATAAAATGTAGTAAATAGAAGTTAGACCATTGGTTAGTTGTCTGTGATGAACAAGTAAAATATGCAAAAAGCCAGTAAAATTTTATTATGCCATTTTCATAAGAGCTGCCATCAACACTTTCGTAATAAACCTGTCCCTAACCCGATAACATCACAATCTTGACTTTAACCAAAAGCTAAAAGGCCGTTTATAGGGACATAAACGTTTATGGAATCATAAAGCAGAACCAATCTATTGTTTCGAAGCAGCCTACGCTTCGCGACGACATAACTAATCGAGCTATTCCGCTTTTTGTCTCCACCGGACACATAATCAATTGTCACCTCGGCTTCGAATATTTTCCACCGAAGCCCTCGATGTCTCACATTCATTTAGAACAGGTTTGGGATGGTGTGTCGTCTATAAACGATCGGGTATCGTGTTGCACTGGAAAAAAGGTGATGAGTGGATGGTAGGAAAAGTCTTGGTGCGAGGATGGACTTGCGCTACATGACTCTACCATAGACACGATCGAGAATCGGGAAAGCTAATAGCTACATTACTACATTAGCCTTTTGTCTGGCTCGTAACAATATTTAAACAATACTTTTCAGTCTACAATACGTAAATAATTCTACATGTGCATTAATAATCAACAAACATAATATTTAATTTCATTCACAGATCACTAACCATCAAAGTCAGACTGAGTGCCTAATCATGTTAAAGGTTGTGCAAGAATAACGGATCATGTGTGAACAGTGACACATTGATCATTCAAGTATTGATTTGCTTCAATAGATGCAATCGATTCAATCCACTTGATGTATTGCCTTGATTTCTTCGCACCGCTATTGATTAGTACAAACCGGTTGTTCTTATGCACATTATTTTAACAATAATTTCACAACCTGCAAATATTAACAATAGTATCTGTCAGTGTACAACCAGATGATAAAAGCGTTACTGTGATGTTGTCAGCATCTTCCAAATACCGCAAGTGTGTCAGGCTCCAATCAAGAGCTCAATGAATTCACTCTTGTCATAAGGTTGAGACGTACCGACTATGATACATTGTTCTGTATAACGGCAAAATCAATTGGTGGTTGGGTCTATCACCTCTCAAATACGATGAGACAGTGTAGTGCAATCAAAAGTCAATTAAAGCGGTGTTTATTCATCCTCGCGCGGTCAGACGATGATTTATAGTTTCGCAGCGGGCACCAGCGCGCGCGCACTGTCGCGGTTGCTTTTTAAAATTAAAACCTTTCGGCCACGGCGTGATCTTATCCCGCTCGATCAATTTAGATAAAATAAATATTTATACATTCGAATGTGGATGGGTGAATAAAGCGATTCAGTAAATTGATTATGTCTAAAGATTTCTTTTCACTCTCACCGTCGCGTCGCGTCGAACCGTGATTATTCGATACCCGTTGCAATAAAATCTCTATACCGCGATAAGATTAATCTGAAAATGCTCGCTCAATTCTTACTGATTAAATTAAAATGCTGCGAAGTTTCCTTTTTAAGTGTAAAATGTATTGTGTAAGTAGTTATTTAAAGCAAAGTGAATGAGAAATTTTTTGGCGTTTGTTTCTGAACTCTGATAAATAATGAATAATACAAAGTAGATACCTACTCGATGTGTAAGGACAGCATAATAAAAATCAGTTTAGTAGACAAAAATATTAATTTATTCATACTCTGCAATTGGAAGCGTAATAAATACGTTTTTGTGTTCTAGCTAAAAATTACATCACAAATTATGTACTTACTTATACTTAGAAATATCTATTTACAATTGACTAGGGTACAATTCAGTTCTTCGACAGATTTATCTTAATTAATTTATATACATTAATACTTAGATACAATTATTTTATATTATACATCTCACTTCATATCGTAATAAATGTAAGTACCTAACATTATCACAAATTAGTCATTTCTCCTGACACCACAGGAGTTATTTTAATGAGGAACCCTATTATACCAGTTTTATTCTACAAACGTGAATAAAGAAGGAATGTATGGTTAAGTAACAGCTATGTATATGAATTCTGTATTTTAATTTTATAGACCACATGCATTTATTGGCATATTTTAAAAATTATATAACATTAAAAGAACAACTTGCACATATAAAATGTAAATTATACTGAATTAAATAAAAGTTTTATGGTACATGTGGTCTGGTCACATTATAAACAATATGGTGCAGCTTAATTTAAAACAGGTACCTTTAAATGCAATTGAGAAGGTTACATGCAAATATTATTACTACATGGTCGTAACTGTAATAAGGTACTTAGAGTACTAGTATTTTTAACATTTACAAGTCTTTAATACTATAATCATTTGTGTTTACGTTATTCAGCACCAAATTAAACCGAAATTTCTTTTAACAATCCGACATGGTATAACTTTCTATAGCATGCGTTAGTTGCACAATCCATTTCAATCTAATATTATAATTATTTACATATACGAATTTTTTACTTCGATGATTGGTTGATTAATTATTATTTTACATTTAAACAAAGTAAGTCTTTCTTACATTTGTGGGCCTTGTATTAGACATTGGAATTTGTTGAGCTGGTCTTAAGGGCCGCTCCTCACATTGGTGGTTATCTATTGACACATAACTGTGGTGATGAGGCAGCCGGTCGTCAGGTCGACCCTCACTGCTCGCAACCGAGCACGTCTCATCCTCAGTACTCCGCGCAGACACCTCGGCACTTGCACTCGTCGAATGCATAGGACTGGACATCATCAGAATAGGAGGCGCCATACCGTACTTATACCACGGGTCGTGTGACGTAGGAGGCGCCGTGTACCGCAAGTTACCGTGCCTTCCGAAACCCTCCCTATTACCAGATTTTAAGTTATTCGCATTATGAAGCGTCCGATTCGGCAACGTCACGTCCACATCGGGTAACCGAAAATTTAGCTTTTCCCAACAGTTTCGCTCGCCCCACACTATTACTGTACACGTTTTGAGTAATACTTTTAAATCCGGATCAATGTTTATGGCACTCAAGTCTGTCGTCACTAAGAATATAATTTTTTGACGTCTATGCCTAACGTTCACTGAATTTATAGCACTTTGAACAGCCGCCTTCGTTTCGGGCGAATACCACTCTTGTTGTAAAAAGTTTATTGATAACACTATCACGAGTCTTTTAGAACTTTCAGATGCACTAACTAAACTGTCACCGGACCGTCGTTCAATCAACTGTAAATCTCGATGTTGTAAGCACAATGAGTGTCCTGTGTTTTCAAGTTCGGAACTCACCGCGCGTGTCACGAAATCTTCATCTCGTGGGTTGTACACAAAGAAAGCGTCGAAGCGTTTATTTTTATTGTCATTCATGTCTTTCGGAGTAGAACTGAACACTCTAATGCCGTATTTTGAATGCATCCACAATTTAAAATCTTCTCTGAACACTAAGAGCAAAGCACACGTCAGTAAAAGTATGATTACTATTATCACGACTACCGCGATATATGGAATATAATTTTCGACACCGTCATTCGTTTCGATGAATAACCGCTTCAGAGTCTCGGTGCCGGTTTCCTCTGTAGTGGTCTCTGTTTTACATTCCTTAGCCACGGTTGCGATGGTTTTATTCATTGGTTGGCCGTGAGCAAAGTAGCACATCATATTCTCGGTGTCTTTAGATTTTTTTATTAGCCATTGATTCAACTGAGATACGTCTTTACAATCGCATATCCAGTTGTTTCCATCTACAGAGACACGCGTGCGAGGATTGTTGTCGGTAATGACTCTCCATGGCATGTAGTCCACGTAACCGTTGTTGTCAAGGTCTAAGAACTCCAACGAAGACAGGTAATTAAACGTATCGTTCTCTATTACCTTAATTTTATTGTCTTGTAAGTACAGCTCATTGAGATTCTGAAGCCTCGTGAATTGTGTGTTTCTTAATACCTCCAAGTTGTTATTTTCTAAGTGGAGTACTCTCAGTGACTCGATGCCGTTAAATGTTCTATTTTGTATTATATTGATGTTACTATTGTTTAGGTACAAAACTTGAAGCCGTTTTTTACCAATAAATACATGATTTCCTAATTCTTTAAGATCGTTTCCATCTAAGTAAATTTCGGTCGCGTCCATTGGTATTTGTTCGGGCACGTGATCGTAGCCAGCGCTCGAACAATCAACGACGTTGGAGTTCCAGGTTAGATCATGATAACACGAGCATTTATCTGGACAAGTCATCTTGCAGTCACAGGCGTCAAAATCACAACAATGACATAAGTTGAAACAGTGTGAATCGTACTCGCACAAAAATTCTGAAGACTTTACTTCAAGTAAGAGCATATCCAATTTAGTTCGTGAATGGGTTAAAGAGCACCTTACACTTTCTAAATCCATTACTCTCGGGCGCTGTCTGAGGTCACTTAATTGGTTAATTCTCTGCAGCCAGTCCATTGTGCAGTCACACTCAAATGGATTTTCACTTATATAGAACTCTGGTAAATCTTTATCTTCGGTTACAGATGATATCGCAAAAGCTCCAACGTCAAGTGTTTTAATTTTATTTGAATAGAGCATAACTTTATTAAGGTTATACTTTTGTAAGAAGGTACCGGGATTAATTTTTTCAATGTGATTATTATTTAGCACTATGTTTTCGATACTACTTGGAAATGAAAATTCATCAATACTTCTTAGCTTGTTATTGCTAACATCTAACATTTTAACATTACAGGATTCTTTAACGCCATATGTATCTTCCAGTTTTTCTATTTTATTTTCATGCATGTCTAACCACGCAAGATTTGTTGGTATATGACTATAATCGAACCAAAGTAACTCATTATTAGAAACATTTAACCAAACAAGAGGTTGAGTATTTGTAAATATGCCCTTCATGTCTACCAATTTATTCCCGTCTAATCCAATAGCCTTTAATTGTAGGTTAGAGGCAAAAGCACCATCATCTATTTGATCGATATTATTTGAAGCTAAATTTAGTATCTGAAGAGATGGGAGAGCAGTAAAGGTATCTTTAGATATTTTTTCTATTTTATTTCCCACAAGTCTTAAGCCAATTAAGTCATCCAAACCCTCAAATTGTGAAGTTGTAATTTTTGTGATTCTATTCATGCCTAAGTCTAAAGATGTCAAAAACCTAAGCGTCTTAATGGCTTCCGGTACTTCTGATAACTGGTTTCCACTAAGTCCTAAATCGTGGAGCTTAGTTATGTTCTCAAAAGAACGCAAATCCACCTTCGTAATTCTATTTCCATCCAAAAATAATTGGTTTAGAACATACAAATTAGAGAAATGATTACTGTCCACTTCAATAATATTATTGTGAGCCAATGATAGTGAATGAAGGTTTTTCAAATTAGAAAATGCGCCGTCAGCTATGCGCGCAACGTTGTTAAATTCTAAACTCAGAAATTGAAGATTATTCAAATCTTGAAACAGTAATGCGTCAATTTTGCTTATTCTGTTGTTAGATAAATTTAAGACGATAAGACGGACCAAGCCCGAAAACGTGTCTCTGTTAACCCATTCACTAGTTAATTCGTTAACAGATAGATCCAATATTTGCAATTGATCTAATCCTTCCAACAGTCCTGGTGCGAGTACACTCAGAGAATTGTTATTCAAATATATTTGCTTTATGTCACGAGATGATTGAAACATTTCAGGCGGCAAAGCAGTTAAAGCATTCGTGGATAAGTTAAGTATCTGTAAATCACTTAATCCGACAAAAGCTCGATCGGCGACGTTTGATATCCTATTGTTTTGCAAGAACAACTTCTGTAATGCGCGTAAACTCGACAAACCGTTATCAGGCAGTGTACTTATTTCATTGTATGACATATCTAACGTTTCCAATACAGTATTACAAGACTTGCCCGGTGCCGTTGGTCCGTTTCCCCAATCAGAAAAACCCAAGTTCGATATATCTTGTAATCTATTTTGTGTCACATTCAATTCCTTCAAGTTATATAAAGGACAAAATATCTCAGAGGGCAAAATCCATATGTTGTTGTCACCTAAATCCAAGTTCCTTAAGTCTGTAAGTCCTCGGAATGTATCCCTATGGAACTCCATTGACATGGCAGACCAATCCGTGTTATGAGTTCGAATACTAAGGCTTCGTAATCCACTAAGAGGTGAGAGAACAGCTGATGGCACATATCGTATTTTGCACGACTCTATTCTCAGCTCCTTCAAGTTGTGAAACCGAGATAAAAGTTCCGTTCCTTCTTCTTTTCTTCTGCCGACGTCGAGAGAGCTCTCGAAGAAAAGTACATCAGTACAATGTAAGTCTAGGCTAGTAATACGTTGAGCCTGGGAAGCACTAAGGCCAGCTAGCAGGTCGGTGGCGCCAGCAGCGGTCCGCAGTGAGCAGGCTAGCTGGACCCGCGTGGGCTCGCCAGCCGCTCCCGACACGCGCTGCCACTCGCACTCCTGAGGGGCCTCCGCCACTCGGCTCGTGAGCGACGCTCCTCGCGCTCCCATGCACATCCAGCACACCGCATACCACAACGATAATAATCCCATCGTAAACATTTTAATAACGCACTCCAGAACGGTCACTTAATTTAAACCATCACCACTTGTTTCGTTTTATACGCGCACATCGCTACGATAGTCCGGATGTGTTCGGAAAACTTTACGAATTTCCCGTCAAACTTGTTCCGAAGTACGACACATAACGGCTCGCGGACTTATCCTGAGCGCGACAGCACCGCTCCCAGCGGTTTCAGGGAAGCGACTGACTGACGGCGTGCGTGAGTCGAGTTGAGCGACCGGCCGGCGGCGCTCTCCCCGCGCGGACGCTCCTCCCCTGACAGAGCGCTCCGATATTTCTCTCTCCTTCCCTCCCTCAAATGTTCACAACGGCAACAAGTTGCCCACCGCAAGATTGGCATGAACAGGAGCGCGCTTCGCGAGCTTTTATAAACATTGCGGTGTTTACTTTGTTTGTTTTGCCTTAATCGTAAAATTTCAATAGGTTCTCTAGTGAAAAGCGTGCCCGTGTGTATTCCCGGCGGGAAAGCGAATAAAGAAACTTAGGCTATTTCCGCTTGAATTCTTTTATGCCTGAATTGAAACACGGCTCTAAAGCTCTCCTGTTTGCTTTCCGGCAGGTAGAGTTTTTAATTAATACTTTTATTCGGTACAAAATGAAATTCAACGTATAAAAAGTTTCTTTTCAACTTTCCACATGAACAATAAAAATATTAAGTAAAATGTAGGTGTGCCATTAACATAATTATAGCAACATATTAGACACAAGTTATGCAAAACATGGGCCACAATAATGTTTAATAAAATGTTAAATATTTTCGTTTTCATGAAATTTAATATTCTGCAGTAAATCAATATTTGTCTTTTTTTTTCAAATTGAATTTATGTGGAAATGACACCAACAGACTCTTGGTCAAAGAAATCTATAGGCATGGCAAAAACTTATGTTTTTTATTTTTTTGTGTTTTACATATTATTTATGCTCCTTTAAGTAGTTAAACAGTGATTTTTGCATCAAGTTCTGGTAATACCTATGAATATAAAATGAAAGGTAAGTTAAGAAACCAAACTTTAACTTGCTCTACATCACATTGTTTATTTCCGTATAATGTATATTATTGCTTGTTCCGTACGCGCCATCCTATCGTTCTTCGTGTAGCATCGACCTTGGTCAGCATTGACCAACAATATGTACGTAGTGTCTTTGATGTTACGCATGAGGGCGGTGGACACCGTACACCGTCTGGTGGCGCATTGTTCGCCTGCTTGGCCCAAGGCTCCACATGGCTAGTGTTCCGGGTTCGATGCTATCCTTCAACCATTTCCCACAAGAACCTTATCCCAGCAAATTGGATAACATAGAACTTTGCGTGTTAGAAGAATTTTTACGTCATTATTTATCTATTAATAAGTGTGTACATCCGCATCCGGTCTTCTAAGGATATTCGCTATTCGTTTTGCGTGTGACGATTTCCCTTTGTTCTCTAATTCTGGAAACTACCTGTGACCGTGACGCATTTCACTGATAAGCCAGGCTTATCTGACCGACTTGTCAAATTAGTCACTTACTGACATCACTGGGTATACTGGGTAGCATTTAACCAAGATAAAAGTAGCGTGTAGTCTAAGTATTTTTAACTTCATACGATACGATTGTTTTAAAATGAAAATTAAGAATTGAAAATCTTTTATTACAAGATAACAGCGAATAAACCATGATTTAGTTGAACTAGTAATGATCAGGTGTGATCGTAGTGAAACAAACAATCAAATCTACGAGTATTTATAATTTATGAACTACTAGCGACCCGCCCTCGCTTCGCTTCGGGAAACTTATTATCAAGTGCTTTAATATAAAGTTTCATGGTTCTTTAAGAGATGGCGCTAGGCCGATGGCGTTCTTATTCTTTAAGTTAGGAAGGTTCACCCCTAGATGGCGCTGTGCTTAAAACCCGAAGAAATCCCATACAAACTTTCAACCTCTATTTCAACCTCTTCATCCCTTTTTGTCGCAATAAAAGGTAGCCTATGTCCTTTCTCAGGGTCTAAAGATTGTCTGTGTCAAATTTCATCAAAATCGGTTGAGAGGTTTAAGCGGGAAAGCGACACAGACAGACAGACAGACAGACAGACAGACAGACAGACAGACAGAGTTACTTTCGCATTTATAATATTAGTAGGGATGGTGTTGTTTGAAGTGGTTTGTAAATATTTTACTTTGAAGTTAATGTACCGCTAAAAGATGATGTAATTATTTGGTCCACTAAGTTTAAGTTTGAAATGAGTGCGGTAGGTATACCTATTATTAAAACAGTTCAGAATTGAAACTAAAATAAAAAGTATGTAGATATAATGCTCTGTATGTAAAAACAAAACAGTTGTTTTAACTAGCTAGCTGATCGGATTTATTTTTTAATTTTAATAAAATGTATAAATAATAATAAAATATACTTGAACTTTTAAACATAAATGTTGTTTTTTAAAAAGTAATCACAACTATTGAATCCTAGCGTACCTAACTATGAATCGACTAATCACAATAATTTGATGTACTGCGGAAATGTACAAAGAATCTCTATTAGAATAATATAAAAATAATAATTTAACCTGGTAGAGTTCGTCTAGCTGAACTCAGATGAATATCGTATAATACGGCAGAATACTAGTGGCGACATCTCTTATCGTACACTCTAAGTTATTAGCACCACGAGTTTTGCAGTTCTTCTCAACATTATGCCTGTACTAAAATCTAACTCATTATACAATCTGTTATTGACATGAGATTTTTTCTCATGCAATTTTGCATGCATATGTATTGCAATTTGAAAAAAAAAACCAAAATAAATAGAAAGCCTTTAAAGAAAGGGTGCTTAAACTACACTTCGATCGCAGGAAGTTTTATTGGAATTCTTCATACATTATTTTCGAGCAATCAGTACGAGCTACTTGCAGTACTTGAACAGCTCTCGTCGGCGAATGAGTCGGGACATGAAAGCCCTTTATTGGCGCACTTGTCGGTGCAGAGTTGTCCCGCAAAGAGTTAACTGATCTGAACGAGGGTTCTGGCATCCGGCGAGCGGTGCCAAAGTGGCATGCTCCTTTATTTTTAATATAACAAATGATTGTATACCCACGCATGTACCATTCGGCAGAGAAAGCCCGATCGTCAGTTAGAAATCATTTACTTGATTGAGGAAGTACTAAGCGCAATTATTAAGCTTTTAATATGTTATTGCACATTGTTAATTGGCTCAATAATCATAAAAGCTCATAAGGTGAGATTATAATCAAGCATTCATATCTGCCAAAAAGGTTTCGCTATACCTTAATGAATCTAAGATCAATATCAAATAGGACTACAATACTTTCGAAACATGGCCTATTTATTTATTTTCAAAATCGGTTAAGTCGTTTCTGAGTGTAGTGGAAACAAATGCTTAAACCAACAGACACAAAAATTCTAAATCTCATTGCAATCTATTCTGTTAATAAATTCTCGCAATAATAGGCATTATCTCTCAAACATTTTCGATATACCTACAGACATCTATCAGTAACAGTTTATTATAATATGTATACAGTATAGTTATTGTAATCCGATGTGGCGGAGCAGACCCGTTAAAAAAGAAAACAAAAATCAGTTGTGTCCGTGCTCGTAATTTCAATGTGGTCTATTAGAAGTCCTTACACGGTGTCAGTGTGCGAAGCGAGAACAGCCCTGTTATAAAATACCATCCTTATAACTTACAAGAACTTACAAAAGCTATATCCACCCATAGTATTAGATTTTACTTAGGTAATTTGAACCGTCGCGCGTCGTACAATTATTGTTACAAGCCAACCGGGATTCGCGTATAGAAAATAATAACAGTAATAGTACTAATCGCTTAATAATAATACTGATAATACAATCCATCCGTGAAACCCGACTACCAAGCAGGGGCCAGGACTCTGGGGAATTCTGTCGCATCTTACGACACCCTGATCCCCAATGCAAGCTATAAAGAAAATAAACTAAAAAATACTAAGTATTCAAATAGAACTTTTATCAAACATTGTTCTCAATGTAATCTCATCAGGTGCTCAACCGCCCTCGCGCTTAGGAAGTTGTAAATCTTTCACATCTACTGGTCGTCAGTCAATTCTTATGACTCTACCACCCGTAGTTGGCCTTCCCTTCCCCCTGCGTCATCACTCAATGAGAAACATTGCACGGATCTCAGTTCAGAAGTAAAGATCTCGTGAAACTGGTCGGTGCTTAGACGAACCACTGAAAATGTTTAATCTACTTTTTATTGCACATGCATCCTGTTACTCTGTTGGGATAGGAGAGGATAAAATAAGTTTTTCCGGATCTATCGTCGCCCGCAGCGTTTGATGTCGTCACTGAAATTCAATGAATCAAGCCGACAATCAGGCGCTTGTTAATGATCATTCGTAGACATTAATCACAGCAACACATGGCTTAAAGTGTCACAGATAATAAAATGTTATGGATAACTCGGTAATTTAAATACAACCATAAGGCACGAATGAAGTATCAGGAAATGTCTTGTTAAAAATGTGAGAATTAGTAGACTTCAGCGTTTGTATTATTTTCAGTTATGTTGGTTTGTCTCCCATGTCTTGTTTTTTATTAGTGCTGAATACAATTTTGTCCTCATTATATTCATATTTCCCTCAATTTATTATTATAGTATTAAATATTGTGAGACAAATAAGGAGATCTGTCTTACAATTGATTTTACAAATTCGTGCATCTTACTAGGTTAAAGAATTCGCTGAAAAATCTGAATCTGAAAGAAGTCGCTGTTCAGCGATTAGATAACTATTTGTCTTAAATAAAGATATTGTGACGTTCTAACTGTGCCCTAATTTTTAAATAAGTACTCATACAGTACAGAATCAATCAAAATTCCTTCTAAAGACAAAATTCAACGTTGTGCTTCATAACCTCGCCGTGATTACGTAATATTGGCACTTGGCACTTGACACTTCAAAGCGACGTTTACCAAGCTTTTGATGCTATTTTCCGTTGCTGAATACCTAAATGTTATGGAGGAACGTCGTGTTTCGCCTATAATTAGTTCCACTTCACGCCAGTCTGCTCCAGCAGCGGTATAGTTTATATCTAATAATTCATCGCTACGTCCACCTCGGGAGCGAGCCTGTTCTCACAGAGAAGCACGGCTGTTCTCTTTTAACTAATAGCCCCTAAATTCACCAGGAAAACGTTTGGCAAGAGAGCTAGGAGACTGCGACAGTCAAATGTGAACTTAGGCTTCTCTTATCTCATCTTATAACGAGACAATCATTTGTTGTACACCCAAATTAACGAGAATTATCACGTGTATAATAATATGTTCGAAGCAACCTTTCTCCAGTTTAAAAGGCAATAAATGACGCATCATCAAAAGCTCAGGACGAAAACAACATGTGATTTTGATCACCATATCTAACCACATTACAATCCGACGTGATTCCCGCCAACTGTTCCCGTGCCTTCCAACGCCATTATCTATCGATAAATAGGGGCTATTGTATTTTTGCAAAAAACGCATAAATCGAATCGATCTTCCTAGCTGCCATTCACTTCGCCACACTATCTGGTCATAATGGTCGGGAATCGGAATCCCCAAAGACCCATACGTATTGTGTGGTAGTAAACGTCAAAATATTTTGTATCAGTTGTGCTAATGGCGACAGTTTGTAAAGTCAGCATTAAGGTCATATTGTTGTGTTATCCGGGAATATTGTTGTGGCCAAATGTTCGTCGTTTTGCGGTAGGTAACGGTACGAGAAATTTTTAAATGATAGTTTTCCTGATAAATGTTTGCACTGTGATAGTATAGCCTTTAGTTTGTTTGATTGTAAAACATACTTTATCTTTACAGTAAATACACAAACAAAATGTACGATACTTTTGAAAACATAAACAACCAAAACAATTTTACAATAATTTTTCTGTTTGTAAAAAGCAATTTATAACACGACGGATCGGGTGAACTAGGTCTCTTCTGTTAACATTTACCTCGGAATGCAAACTTCAAACATACTTACACATATAACATAACTTCATCAAAATATAAATCTAGAACTTATACAATAAAGATCATGGAATTATAACATTAACAGATCATAAAAAAGCAATCAGTTACATAATTTAACTCTTTCAAATATATTTTTCATTTCATAAATTACAAGTCACAATTGGCTGTGATTAGATCCGCGTGTTCGTATAAGAAAGTCTTTGGGCCCGCAAAAAACGATGAGATCCAGGCCCGATCCCGAGGATACTTGACGAAATTCGAATGAATGTAATGCCATTATGATTAGCATTATTTGGTTCGCAGGGGCCGCCGATTCCGGTTTTCGAGATAAAGCGAATTTAGCCAATACAAAAACCGTTTTTTCGTAGACTCGTTTTCAAATTCACCTCAAACATCTGTGCTGGCTGCTCGGAGCGACCTTAATCGCATTTGTTACGCCACACGTTATTAATAGTTGAATGGTTTGTTTAAATATTTTGGTGACAGTAGAAAACGCAGCGTAACTATGAGGATTAAAGTGTTTTTCGGTTCTGTATAACACATATTACACAAAGTTATAACTTAAAAATTCTGGATCATTTTGTTGCCTTTTAAAATGTTAGAAGCACTCTTCCAACATTTATATTATATAATCAGCGTTAGACTACATTAAGTTAAAACTATTTGCGGATTCAATGTAAATATTTATCTGCCACATTATTTTCTCCGATACCCCTTTCGTAATTGCTACAAGAAATAATAACAACATTTCTGTACTTAATTAGCATACATAAAGAAATAAAATACATAGTACCGTATAGGTACCGTATCTAATAAATATTTCATAAAATTATTAGAACACTTAAACCCACATGTCACATCTAAAACAATCAACGATCAACCCACAGATCACCAATCGAACAGATGGCTCGCTCTCCTCTTAACGGGACCCTAAACGTGCCGTACGTAGCCACATGAATTTTAATTTATGTGGGGATTTTAATAAATAATTAGGTATGGAAGCGATGTGTAAACAGTAAGCAGAAAGTTTTTATTTCTACGGCATTTCATAGATCTGGTTAATCCGGTCGGTTTTGTCACGGTGTTTAGGAGCAGTGACTGCACTAAATATGAATCTTTATGCTTCAACGTTGACATTAATCACAAAAGACCACGTGATTTATACAACAACATGTCGCGGTTGGTTCGGCTTTGAGTTTAGTCTACTAGGTGGCATAGGGGTACCATAAAAGTTTGTTAGCGAGGACGAATAAACTTTCAACAACGGGGACAGACACATGGAAGTTGCGCAGGAACACTTAACTACTTACTCATAAGTATAAAACAAATAAAATATAATAAAATAGCCTAAATTATACCTGCTGCTTTCTAAATAAATTTAAATGATACAATTTTATTTCTCGCTATAGAAATTAGTTTCACAATTTTACATTAAGAATAAATAAATAAATTGATTACGTAAAAAACTTAAGAATTAGATGTTTGTTACAAAATCTGTTCCCTGTGTAGCACCCTGCTGACAAACGCACGTGGCAACGGTGTCCGGTCGCGTTTCTGTTCGCTGAATTCTATATTTAATCCCAACGTGTTTGAGCATGGCGATAATTAATAGCCCTTTATCTATTCTGGCTGACTAAGTGACTACTCTTAAAATCAACAATGCCAGAAAGTCAAGGGAGTAACAAATATAAACCTAATAACAAGTAAGTAATCTACATAAGGTTAATCACTTCAAACTTAAATATCAACACATCGCTGATACGTTCTGGTGTAAAGATCATTAATCTTAATGAAATGCAACGTCGTGCCCTATTATATTTTTAATAATTAAACAAAACTTAACGACAAAATAAAAAACTATAATCGCTCTTTTAACAAAGAATTATTCGTTTATACAATAATGAGACCAACAAAAAGGAAGACGGAAAATATTTTTCTTCATTCACAAATCAGACAACACGCGCTCTTTAAATTCTAAGTAAATTTTCTTGTTCCAACAAAAATGTGTATTCTTTTATTGTAATACATTAAAAACAATGTCAAGAGACACTGTTCCGAATATATAAATGGGTCATGTCCTCGTGTACGGGTGCGTGTGGCAGCCCTACGACAAGAACGTGCTTAAAATTCAAGAATACAAGAGATGCATTATATTCGTTTTATAACTTTTCGAGTGACCGCAACACGTGTCGAAACTTCACCTAAATTTCATGAAACAAAGAACCCTTTAGGTGAAATTTAGTTCGGGCCTTTACTTAGTATTGTCGTCTAGCCGAATTTAAAATTACAATACTCTCTCATAAGTGTCACTTTGAGCATTGTTTGTTTCAGTCACACGCTCAGTGTTCGTGTCGCTATCTCTCTCTAAAGTACTGTACCTGCGCACAATATCCGAATCCGAAAGCCTAACTTCAGACCGGCCTAGAACCGTCGGCCGTACTATACGCTATTGAAGTTTCCTAAGTTACTTGCATAACGACGACTTGCATGACGACCCCTATGGAGCAGTAGTCACCATGCCAAACTGCCTTTAAAGGGTCGTGGGTGTGATTCCCAGCGAGGCGCAAACTTGAATGATGAGTTTAAATTTCTGTTCTCAGTCTAGGTGTGTCCTTATCTTTGTCTTGTCCATGGCACCCACGACACAGGGAATCCTAGTGTGGGGCTATGACTATGAATGTCCAGCGATTCTTTTTATTTGTAATCTAAAAACATTCCGACCTTGAACAATCTGAGCATGACAACTCCTCAGAATGAGTACCTTGACTGACGGAAGTAAAGCATTTTTCTTCAATATAACATTATTTCACGGAATCTATTTTTCTCACACTATCAAACATCTTTACAAGACTGATAGATATGAAATTTAAGAACGACTATGATGAAAACAAGTTTGATAAGTGATAACCATAATAGCAGACCGGTATAAAAAATAACATGGCACGTTGATTCAGACGCGCAGAACAAATGAGTGATGAAAGATTGACAGGAGATATGGACGTACGAATGTACAAAATGATCGAGTCCAGTGTAACGGACAGACACGTCTATAACCGGTAGACGCCGCGATCATAGAGGAACCAATATGAAGAGATGGAACGTAAATAATAGGTGACATTTAAATATCTGTCTCCTTTTCTCACAGGGAACTGCCGTAAGATAGAGAGAGTCAATGTTTTTAAATTTTTAGAATTAAAACGTTGTGTAAGGAAAAATTATAAATTCGACGTCTGATGTCGACGACTACAATGTAAGTAACATTGTAGTCTCATAATTTCATAAAAGTAGACAGATGAATGACATTTCCATATAATTATAACTTTTTAAACGTATGGGTACTAATTTTACCCACGTCTTTTCAGGAATATGACGAGGAATATGAAATTTGGCACACTTATAGTTTATATGGAGAAGGAGTGCAGAATGTTAATATTTAAAAAAAACAATGTATACAAAATACACAAATAAAGAAACTAAAACACACACTAACATAAATAACTGCCATTATGTTTGACAGGACGTTTGAAATGTGTTATAGGGTCTTATAGTCAATGTTAAATAACCCTTTGACTCAGTTTTCTCATAATCTAAGTACGATAAAATCGTATTAATATCCGAAATATGAAATTAACTTTCAATAAAATATTTTTATTATATTGCTCCCACCTTTGTCGGTAGGAATCTGAGCGAACGGCCTCATACCGGTATTTGTGTCGGCGACCGATCCTGTATGGCCGTTACTTTTTTTAAGGGTTTTCGATTTGTGGGTTCTTGCTTTGTGATCCAAAATTAATGATTTTTGGTCAGTGCAACGCTACGTCAGGGCACAATAGCTCCAATGACAATGCTGTCCCGCTGTCGACGATATTGACGGACGAGCTACCTACGCTCCTGCTCTAAGGACCTTTGTCCTCAAGAATTTTGGATACGTCATGAACGAAATAGAAGCTCGTGAGAATGAGTCCTGATATTCTATCATAATTATTTTAGTAATTATAAAAGACGATTAGGTATCATTTTTTCAATTAGTCAAATCTTTACTAGAGCAAAAAATATTTAAAAGCATTGATTGTTTTTAAGATAAGATTGATAAATAATAGTTTAAAATGCTAAATAGGTTCCGAGATAACTTATTTTTTAAATGCTTTTTGCACGAAACTGTGGAATGATCCTACTAATGAGTACCTCGGTACCTCCTAACATTTGTGTGATTTTTCTATGATAACTTAATTTTACGATAACAAATTTTTGAATTGTTAAATGATTTTGTAATTTGCATGGAGGACAAAATTATTTTTTACTAACATTTAGACCATTTAATTTTACTACGACACTAAAATACCATTCTTACCACTAAAGTACGTATATTAAAAATAATTATAATTTGCTCTTATCACACTCAACGATTTCATCCTGCACACCTACACTTACACACTTAACGATTGTTACCTCAATGTTAATTAAAAAATTTATATATCCGTGCCTGTATAATTGACAATTAGACGTTTTGAGCAAAGCAATTGCTCCATAAATTATAACGATCACGTAGGGAGGAAGCTTCTTGCCTTTGTCAATTGTGCAAGTCACCCAACATTAGGGTGGTCTGTGACCACACCACTATTTAAATCAAATACGAAGCGTTGTAAATAGCCACCATTGTAGTCCAGTGGCCTTAGAGCATTGTCGCTATAATTTATTACAATTCAATATAATTTCATTGGGAGCAATCCGTGCAGTCGTCAAACTGTTTAAATGTTTATAAATCTGTATGACCACAATATCAATTCGACTGACGACAGTCCCCGTTGTTATGGGCAATAAATCGGAGGATTATCTTGTCCGTGGGTCGTGATTAGGTGCCATCGATAGTTAGCAATATATTGGAGGGAAAGTAGAAAATTAAATCGTTTAAGCCAGGTTAATGGTACGTACAATGAGATCCGGTGCTAATGATATATGTATGTTGTGGAGATAAAAGACCGTGCTACTTATATCTTTGACATTAAAGCGGTCACTATTAGCACAAAATAATGAGACTAACTATTAGTTACCGCGTAATTTTATTGTTTATTATATTTGCAAATAGCTTAAGGAATTATATTGACGGATAAATGTCACAAGGGACAAAATTTGCAAAATGGATTACTCTACCAAGGCTCATTTTGCAAAATTAATATTATTTCTCAAAAGCTGTAACCTCACGTGTAAAAATCATATAAAAAATAATAATGAAGGCCCTCATAATGAGCTATACAAATCTTTCAGAATTGAATAAAAGAAGTTATGATGAAAAAACTACCTGTGCTTCTTGTTTTATTTTTATTTTTTATTTTATGTTCTTTGGTGTACAAACAATAAAGAGTTTATTTATCTATGTACCTACCTATATTCTAATATGAGCTAACTACTACTACTAACTAAGCATATTCTAATATATTTAACTTTATTAATTTAAATATGTTTAATTTAACATTTTAATTCTTCTTCAGTTATTTTTGTCATTAGTTAGAAATGTTACTTAACTACCTCTAGAACCGTGTTAAACTTGTATTAGTAAATATTTTGCTGGTTTTGTTTTCAATAAAAAGCATTTGTATTGTAAAGTAAATATAATTTAAATTCTGTTTGTCTGAGTTATTTTTGCATTCCTTTGTATTATGATTCATCTCACAGTAAGTACAAAATCATTAAGGTAAACCTCATTTATTTCACGTTATGTCTTACCTTACTTAACGTTACCTTTAGTAAACACAAAGGTTACTAATGCGATCGCCCCTATCCATCTGAGCAGAATCGGGAAGTATAAACAATTCACGTAATTCATTTGGGATTCCCGTGGCATGGAACAGAGATATACTGAAATGACCAATCATGGACGTGCAGAGCTTTTAGAACGCCGATGTTGGCCTCGTGTGTGATCATTCTCATCACACCGATTGTACTCAATGAAGCACCCTGTCGATTTACACTTACACCGAAACATTTGGCGCTAAGTGAATAAGTAACTGCTGAGAAGTAACATTTTTATTACGATTTTAGTCCGCCCATTGTAATTCCTAGCTTTAGGTTTTTCAATAAAGAGTGTGAAATAAATAAATAAATAAAAACATTGTCATTTTCTATTTTCTTTCTATAGCAAATCTTGCGGAATCAGTATAAAAAGAAATAACTACATTGGCCTTGAAATAAAGTTTAAGAAGACAAGTGATGTCATTGTCGAATAAAATAGTCCATTGAATGAATACATGTGAGAGTAGTCATACGTAAATAAACAAAAAACATAATTTTGAGCATCATTTATACTTAACACAATAGAAAAAATATTCGCACACAATCTGCTTCCATCAAGAATCAACGCGGGACTCTGGCCAGTTGGCACTAATTCTACAAACTGATTTAAAGGGGCATTACTCGTGAGCTACAACTGAGGTAAAAGGTAAAAAACTAAGTTTAGTAAAAAAATATTAACGCAACCAAAAAGATTTTCACAACATTTCATATAAAGTAAAACATATTAATGTTTTAACTCTCAAAGGAAAAGTAATATCTGAGATGTTCTTAGGAACACTACTCGTTTCGGTGTAAAACTTCCCCGTCTCTTCGATAGTTGGCTCCAGTGGTAGTACGAATACGGCTATTTCTATATCCATTACTTTAATGCGATTCGCCTTAGATCTCACAAAAGTAGGCCGTACTTAAATCTAGTGCTCTTATATACTTTTATTCCTTTTTGGATAAAAGGGTTTACGTCGAACCGTTATTCGTTTGGAGTAATAGGTACACGATGTTACATTCGTGTTTACTTGGACATCAGAGAAATACACGCTTGAGGCTTGAGACTTGATGCTTGAGTTATATAAACTCTTATGTTTGTTGGAAAGCATTTTCTGTTTCGTTTATTCTTGAAGTGTTATTATGTCAAATGTTTGGTAGTTTTATATCAAATTACTAATCAAAATTACATGCGTGGGTAATACGAAATACCAGTGACTGCCCGCACTTTGCTTTATAAAACAGTAAAACTTAGTAAGTACCTACCCACACGTTGGTGACCAATTAGTTGGAATAGTCAGCTTGTCTGTCGGTTATTTAAAAATAGTTTGAAACCCATATAGCTTTATGTTATGTTGTGCATAATAATATATTATATTAGATTTATTTTCTACATGATATGTCATTTGATAAAATACACTATATACACACCAATGTCACTTAATAAGAAGACATTAGACACAAGAAGCATTACACACAGAATGCAGTAAGACTAACTACAAAATACGAGTAAACAAAATGTTAAACCCTCGTTAATGCCTACGGTACCGTAACGGTAAATTATATTCTGTTTTAAGTCAATACCGTAATTATCATGAGTGGAGCTGTTTTATTTTATTTAATGTGCCATTAAATTTAACAACAATCGCTTTTTAGTGACGGAGGAGTGGACATCTTTATGTTTATATACCGTTAAGATAATGGTGTTTCTACGTTTCGGAGCGCTAGCCCGTGAATGACTCCCGAGTATCGGCGCAGGGTGCATTAGCATAACTCAAATGCGTTTCACTGCTATCACTCTGCTCGTGAGTGGTTAAGACCAGGACCATGAAGAGACGATTAAAATTTCCTTGAGAAAGGTCATGCTCGCCCAAGGTTGGATTAAACGAACTTTGATGAAAACGCATGGTATTCGTAGATATTGAAAAATTTAAAGATGTTTATTTCGATGTAGGACAAATTTAGCCAGTTCATCAATTTCTGACAAAACGTAATGAACTTGTATGGAGATATGGCATCCTCATTGATGGCCCACTGAGCACGGGGATCTCATCATCGCTAAAGATCGTTTTACCACGCTGCTCCAGATGCCGCAGATTGGTGGAGGGGTTAGTGGCCAACCTAAGTATTGAAAGTTTATATGCCGCCCGTAGTCTTCCGACATGGCTTAGGCTTAACGACTGATATCTAACGATAACAAACGGGACCCACGGCTTTACGTGCCCTCCGAAGTCCGAAGCACGGAAACGCTCAATATTTTTTTGCCATTAGCGGTCACCCATCCAACTACCGACCGCTCCCGCTGTTGCTTAACTCAGTCGATCACTTCGGATCGACGCAAGCCGTTAGGTACATTAATCTGTGTAAACAGGTTCCGATGCTACGTCATCATCTGTAGAGCGCTGCCTATATTCTTGAGCCTAAACTAGTAACAGGCTTATGACGACTGTCGAAGAACACGAAGAAACACTAACAAGGAAAAGAGGCATTCGCATAATTATATAGAAAAGGCCCACTGTACATTTAGTACCTTTATCACTTTCAAAATAATCTCCCTACCTATGTAAAAGCTATGTCTACCTACCTACTTACTTTTTATGCATCGTTCACCGAAATTGAAAGCGAGTACGAGTAGTAGTATAGGTACGCCTGTGTCCAAAACCTCTAAATATAATTTGCGAGTAAATGTTTCTTAAAGATTTTTTTCTCACCCAGGTGTGCTATCGCAAACAAAATTTTGACATTAGCTTAGTGGCTAACAATCGAGACCACACAGCACAATGCGCGCTGTTTACCGCCAAGGACCCGCGCTATTGTCATTGTCAAAACAAGATCGGTTACAATAAATCTTATTAAAAGCTAAACCGACCTCACACGGTCATTCATGAGCCTCTTTGATAGGAACCTGAAGAATGGTTGTTTACAGTAAATGCTGATATTGTAAAAGCTTTTGTGAACTGTGCATCTGCTCTACCCCTCCAAATTGTATGATAACCGATGATGAAAAACATGAAAGTTTTCAATGTATGTATGTATCAAACTATTGGAGTTTTAGTTCAGTAGGTGTCATTGTGGTTGGTATCTTTACATTTTTTTAATTTATGAAAA
This sequence comes from Ochlodes sylvanus, assembly GCA_905404295.2. Lineage (NCBI taxonomy): Eukaryota > Metazoa > Arthropoda > Insecta > Lepidoptera > Hesperiidae > Ochlodes > Ochlodes sylvanus. Next base: position 9,212,273 of record FR990135.1, read on the forward strand.
AAAAGTAATTTTTGACACGCTTATTAGGTTCACTTGTGCGTAACAATGTAACGGTATCTTTCAACGTGGTTATATTATTATTATAAGCAACTCTATGGTTATCACCGATTTCCAGACATCTGAATGATTGTAAAAAATAATTTACAACATTACGACGTTAAGGGATCACTGAGACGGTCTGTTAATGGAGCACTAGCAACCCCATTGAGTAACGACTCATTACATCTCCCATAACATGACAGGAAAATAATTATATACCTAACTGTGGCACTCGGGGACTGCCGCGGTAAAGCTATTGCATAGCATTTTATATCAACTTATGCAATTATAATTATTGATTTATTTTTTATATAAGCAGTATTTTTTTTCTTTGATATTAATTCAAGTTTTTTCTTTGATATTAATTCACGTTACACTTTTTGAGCACCTATACACAAAAACATAGGTACCTACTAAGTAAAAGGCGAGTAAAAGAGAAGAAGGCCAAAAAGAAAGCGGAAGGAGCTATCTGACAGTGTTACCAAAACAGGTAAAAACAATTCACAGTTTATTATAAAGATTGGTGCTAGCTTACCTACCACCAGGTACGAGTAGCTTTGGGATTGAGCTGGGTACCTACAATAAATTCCAGACATCTCCAACAGGGGGGACCTAATGCCTGGCCACGTCACGTCACACGTCCATTGTTCAGCTGGGCGAAACAATCAAACAAGGAAGAGTAACGAACCGAACACGCCCAACAAACAGAGGACTCCTCTGTCTGTCTGAGAGGAGGTTGGTTTGGGCTCAAGGTACGGAATAAATAAATAATAAACACTTTTCACTTTAAGCGCCATCTATCGAACACGATGCATTATTAATTGAATGTGGTCCCGAACACCAAATTATTTTATGCTATAGTAGATGTCACTGTTTTTAATTTTTACAACTCAATTCAACATACGCACTTGTTTACATAATTATTATGATTTGAAATAATTTTAATTCTTTATTAAGTTGCTTATAGATTGTTGCTGGATTACTTGTCCTTAATCTGACCTTGGCTACATTCCTTGTTGGAAGTTTTATTCACATAGGCGCACACCATAATAAAATAGACTTTTTTTGTTCATCTGTGGAAATAGATATCTGGTACAAATTAATGTTTGTATTGTTTATCATTATAGAAAAAGAAAGTTTTCCAATATCTTTGTATATCATCACTCTGATCATGTAATTTTACTGGTACAAATGGGTGTAACTAGATGGCGCTGTATTATTTTTTAGGGACCTAACCCAATTACATGACATACCTATAATAGCTCGTTTCACTTTTGAAGAAGCTCCACGCTACCCCTTAAGTAGAATAGGCTGCTTAAGTATTATATTTTACATGATTGTGAACGTTTGAATTTTGTTCTTGGGTGTTTGTTTAACAAAATGATATCATCATATGATATCAATGATAACTACAAAGAACATAATAATAATATCGATACGATCCCAGGATTTATTCAGATTATTATAGATTAATATTTAACAATATTTTTATTACCTTTATATTGCAATCGATTTCTGCTTATACATTCTGTGGTAATGAGTGACGGAAGTATTAATTTTAAAGTATATGTTAATCTGTGGACTGAAGTAAAGTGCACTTGTGCAGATGATTACTGTGCAACAGCGCCAACAGCAACAGCTAAAAAATTTTGGTATTGTATGGTAGTGTTTGTTTGCTTTGTGTTTTGTGTTGATTGACTTGATTACTGTAACAGTGTTTTACAACAAATGAATGTAATAATTTTACGAAAACAACAATATTAAGCACCGATAAACCGAATTTCGCGAGTGTTAACATATAACTCGAAGTAAAATACATTTTAAATCGCGTTCATGGGGTAAGTTTGTCTCTTGAGTTTCTTGTCACATCTACGCTTTAGATGCACCAAAGTAATGTTATAAATATAAAAGCTTTACAGAGCTTTCGATGTTTGAGAAGTTTTTATTTAAGTTTATTGTTGTTAATATTGTTCCACTAAACTTATAAAAATGAATTTCTTATTACAATCATCAATAAATAATGACGATTTATATTTCCGTAATAATTTTCGACGTCTGCTTCGTAGAGCACAAAATTATTCAAAATGTTTTATCGTTAAAAAATTAAATTAACTTATTTTTAATTGATTAATTTAAAATTCTAATCCTTCATTAAATTCAACTGTAACAAAATAAACTTTAACTTTAGGGTCTAACAGCAGCTACTCACATAACGCTAATGTTGCACTAAGTTAATAAAATAACAATATTCGGACTCTCAGTTCGTACTGTTTTAATATTTTTAAAATGCCATAGTTTTGATCAAAATATGATGACAGCATAATTTTTAATTTAAAGAAGAATTAAATGTCGTATCGTTTTTCATCTTCGTCGTCGTCGTCGTTCTAAAATAAAAGTATAGCGTAAGTTACTCCTTATTACATCAGCTATCTGCGGGTGAAAGTCCCGTCAAAATCGGTCCAGCCGTTCCAGAGATAGTTTTTTATTTTTGCTGGCCCCAACTCCTGTAAATTGAAACAAAGGATTTCAAGCGACTTGCTTTAATACAGAAATAGTTATAGGGTATTGTTGACCTCAACTATTATTTACTGATTTCCGCATGGTTTTGTTTTTATCCTTAAAATTGGCATTTATTGGAGTCCATTTGTATATTATTATGTATGTTGTCAGTTAAGTTTAATAGTTGCAGAGGAAGATTTTCTTGTTGAAATCAGGTAATTAAACTAAATGGTTTCAACCTATTTCTAACTGGTTACAGCAGGTTTTTTCAAATGGAGGTCTTTCATACTGCTTATTTCATTTTCTTCAAACTGTTTAGTGAAGGGATTAGTGAAGTTATACTAACTTATATTAAGTGGTGAAAGTCTGCAACAGTCCACAGCTGTCCAAAGACAACTGCTATCTGATTCTGATGGTACTGCATTTAGATCTGACGACTGATAGGTCCTCTATAGCTTGCAAATATTTTAAAAGTTTGGTCACAAATGCTTATCTGTCCAACTCAAAACTTAATTTGGGCATAAACAAGAAAATCATATTGCTATATTGTTTTATGCATTCTTTGTTATAGATAAATTATTTTACCAGCAAGAATAGAAAATTTAAGTGTCCAATATCTACTATGATATGAGTAACGGCATAAGATTCTTAAATTACTCATCATACTGTAATGCATTAATATTTCATATTAAAATTGCCTTCTAATCCCCCATTTACTTGTGTGCATTTCAAATACAATGCATCATTATTCTGTCTGGCATCTTAGCCCATTTTTTAATTTCGTATTTCAGTTAAAATTAGAAAGTTTGTAATAAAAAGAATGGTGGATATCATTGGTTCATTGTGGTCTGCAGCAGAGTAGTTTCAAATATTATAAAATTCTTTAACTATTCTTTTATGTTACCATATTTACACACAATAGTTATTTAGTATTACTTATAAACTGTGTATTATGATTGTGGAAAGAGAATTTGAAAACAAGGAAATTGTGGTACGGGTCCCTAGAGAAAAGTTGAATATCTTCTGAAAAGTCTTTCATTCTTTTAGCCAAATGTATTTCTTTAATGTTCTAATACTAGTTCTAATTGTCTCCTAACCGGACTATCTATTCCAGTGGCGATTTGAGTCTTGTTCTAATTCAATCATAGTTGTCATGGGAGGCATCGGAAGGTGGTGCTGCATGCTCGTTTGCTACCTTCATCATCATCATCACAACCCATAACTGTCCCACTGCTGGGCACGGGCCTCCTCTCACAGTGTGAGGGGCATAGGCCATAGCCCACCACGCTGGCCAAGTGCGGATTGGTGGACTTCACACACCTTTTTGAGAACATTATGGAGAACTCTCTCGGTGTGCAGGTTTCCTCACGATGTTTTCCTTCACTGAAGAAAGTGATAATTAAATATTAATATGCACATAATTTTTGAAAATTAGTGGTGCGTGCGGGGTTTGAACCCGGACCCTCCGGTTCGGCAGTCCAACGTTCAACCACACGGCTATCACTGCTTTACTTTGTTTGCTACCTTAATTCCATAAATAAAATATCTAGGACAAACACATTGTTATGGTACTGTCACAGGAGTGGGTAAGGGGTAGGAAAGGAATAAGGCCAGTTTCAAAAGATGGTGTTTTTATTCACACTCACACATATTTATTCCAATTTAGCTATGAGTGCACACCTTTATTTTACCAAACTTAAGTTTTGTGATCACTGTTGTAAACACCAAACAACTAGGCAACTTTGTGTTCTCCGATATTGCTTAGGTTTATGATAGTCTACAACTATACTCTGGTAACCCATTTGAGTCTTTGTCAGCAGTTTAACATCGTCCTATTAGAAAACAGTGTCAACTATTCCTATTTCCTAAAATCCTAAGTGTTTTTAAAATTGCAATGGCAGATTTATCAATCTATAATACAAATTGACCATAATTCCTGCACTTAACCTAATGTAAGTAGGAAGGCTAAACTTAGACAAACCAACCTTGACATAATGAAGCATTATTAAGGTCAAGTTTACTTTACTTAAAACATTTGAAAACATATTACTTGATTGTTATGAGGATTAAAAAATAAATTACTTGTGTAATTAGTTAGTATAGGTTAGTTATTTGAGTTAAATATATCAATCGATTAAAACAAATTAAACATTGCTGGCTATGGTATGCTGTATCTTTACATAGTTTAAAACAAAGTCGGTTTTCGTGTCTATGTGCTTAGTGCTTACCTTTATAACTACGCAACAAATTTGAATGCGGTTTTCATTATCATTCAGTTAATTTCTTCCAGATGATTAGGAGGTATAATACAAATATAATTATGCATATTATTACAAAAAGTATAAATAGTCAATGTTTCATACAAATGTACAATTTTGGGCGCTTTCATTGCCAACATTGACCACAATTTTCGAGATATATAAAAATTATTTAACATAGATATAGAGATATATGGAATTGTGTATATCAACAGAAAAGTGTGATGACACAGTAATGTCTAAATTCTATGGATAACCATTTAAATTACAGAATATATAAATTTTAGGATTATACATTTTTTGAGTGTTGTGAGGTACTAAGGCATTCCCAAAGCGAAGCAAGGCGGGTTACTAGTTTTAAAAAATACCAGTTAGAGTGCATAACATATATTGGACAGATAATCACTGGGGATGAGAAGTCCTAGACTACGTCTCAGGAAAAGGAGCATCGGACGCCCGGGCGCACCCCGACGCGGTGGACTGACGACCTGAAAATGACAGCAGGTGACAGCTGGATTCAGAAGGCTCAGGACCGGTCAGTGTGGTGCAAGTTATTGGAGGCCTATGTCCCACAGTGGACTTGCAAAGGCTGGTTGAAAGGATGGATGAATGGATGGATGGTGCGTAATTATATTGACAAACTCTCTATTAAATATTTTTGGCTTAAACCTTTAATGGCCCGCTACAGGGTACAGATCTCTTTCCATAATTGAGAAGGTCTAGATCTAGAGTATACTCCACCGTTTTACTCCAGTTAATTAATGCCACCAAAAGGCCTCCAACAGCTTACCGATTGCAATTTAGCGTTTAAAACTGGGATCGGCTGTACGAGTACGAACACGCGAAGCATGGTTCCACTACTGGTCACCCATCGAACTGTCGACCGCACTAGCTGTTTCTAACTTATCGGCCACTTAAAATCAAAACTTATAATTAGACATTAGATTAAATTGTTGACGGTATTTTTACGCGGGAAAAAAGGGACCCCGCGAAGCGGGATTCCATCGACATCTCGATAGATATTATCTGGAAGAAATCTCTAATGATGATGAGGCACAATTAATTGTATTAATACATTTAATGACTCTTAGCAATATTGTACCACTAGTGGACCCGCCCTCGCTTCGCTTCGGGAACTTGTTCTATACGTTTACAAATATTAAATATTTTCTCATTTAAGCAACATTTTTCATTATTTTTCCGCTCCTACTGGTAGCCTTCCACGATAAATGGACTATCCAACACAAAAATATTTTTCCATTCGAAACAAAGATCCTGAGCTAGCTAGCTTGTTCAAACAATCAAACAAGCTCTTCAGCTTTATATTAGCAAAGATAGACCGTGCCTGTTGGATCCAAGAGCAAGTACAATGTACGTAACATTGTGATTACGAACATCAGTCGTTATGTCATTAGCAACAATTTTTGCTTCATCCTGAGAAATGGAGGACATCTGTGGATATGTCAGACTTCATAGAACAAAACCCGTTGCGAAAGAGTAAACCGCACGACACGTGATAATTATTTTGTGTAATATGATGACGTACGGTAAAATATTTACCGCAGCCTTGACAATGATAGAGTGGTCAATGACCCACATAATTATCTCGTATTTTGGGCAGTTTGATCCTTGTCGTGTAGGTGATCTGCAAGGTCGCCTCTAGTACATCTACTCTACAGACTTACAGAGAATCGCTCAATTTGAATGTGAATAAGAACGAATCGAATTCATTCGTCATCGACACTTCGGTTGCTTCGGACGTATTATATCTACTTACATATAATAATAATTAGCTATTATCGTGAATAAATTGATCTGCAAGTGGTCAAGTTGTGTTTCAATACGTGCTTTTAATTTGAATAGTGTCATCAACTGGAATATCTCAGTGTTGTTTTGGTGACTTATAAAGTAAGTAAAATCAGTAAATGTCCATGTATTTTATTTTGGAACTGTGCCTATTTAAAATTAAAAGCAAGATACTTTTCTACACCAAGCAAGCAGGTAGGGCTTATACTTCGGCCGTCCTCCGTAAAGAATGTTTACCAACAGTTGTTGCCTAGCAACCGATAACAGGCAGATGCGAATAACCTTTTTTTCGTCAGCACATTTATGAACGTTTTAAAATAAATTATTTTCTATGTATAATTCTTTTACTTCTTTAAATTAAGTTTTGTGAATCTATATTGGTCCTTGACTTTGTTTCTGTTTTAGGGTTTAATTGACCTTGCAAAATATAATTCTAAATTGCACTTTAACGCGTAGTTAGTAAAAATTACATGGATGAGTAATTTTTACTGACTACGCGTTGTAATGTTACGTAGAAATCTATTTATGGAAATAACAAATAGCAAGTTTGAGTATTTCTTTAGGTGTCCAACATAACCTATAAATATAATCACGATTATATTATAAATTACTTGATTTACCGTAGCGCGCAAGTAGCGTATGTTTAATTTACTTTTAGTCTGATAGTTGCGTATTGTAATCTAAGCATCCAATACCATCAATGAATGTTCACTGCTATCCACTGTAGGGCACAGGTCTCAACTGAGGCTGAGACTGCTGAACAAATAACGAAGTTACGGCGCCCGGTCTCTTTTTAGAGATCGTCGCGGTTTGTATGGTGCAAATCGGTAAGATTGCTAGATTCTCTTAACTTGGCAAAATCAGACAAAATGTTATAAAGACCTGAATTTAGCTTACTTTAAGGGCTGTGAGCATAGATTAACTAGATGGAACATTCAATAGACATAACATAGGCCACTTTAGCATTTATGTGTGCGTGACAACGCACACATAAATGCACTCATCACTCACACTAAGAAACTTACATTTTAATTGGTCGGTACTTGTCAACTTCAAATAGTCTATCAAACCGGCTGTTATTAGTTGAAAATGCACCTTAACACTTTATCTTAATTTTTATTTTTCCTTGCCATATTTGGTGTCTTCTTACCTTCATCAATTAAGTACATAATATTTATAAAGTTCGTCTATCCACCGCTAGATGGCAATGGAATTTTATGTAACGCTATTGAACGCTAGATGGCGTGACTGGTATCTATAACAGATTGACCTTACGCATATAGTCTTAAGTTACATTTTTGGTTAACAACTGCTTCAGGCATAGTACCATTATCGGTTTAGGCTTAGTGATGTGCCGGTGTTTTTGCCACGTTATCAACAATTATCGACAGTTTATTGTTGCATGGTCTAGAACTAGATACATTATTATTATGTTGCTTTTTTATATGAAAACGATAGAAATTGGTACTGTATTGTTTACTCGTATAATATTTGTTAATCATAATTATAAAAGGCAGTAATAGCCTAGTGCTATTACTTATATTATTATAATATTATGTTATTTATTATAACATTCAATAGACAGAACATAGGCCACTTTAGCATTGATGTATGTATGCGTGACAACGAGGAATGCCACTGTAGGGACACGTGTATCTCTGTGTGCGTGTAATGTTGCTAGGTATTGAATAAGTTCCCGTTATTTAAAACTAAAATATTTTATTATTATAATTAAAATAAAAGATAAATAATATATTAATTCAATATAATATACATAATAAATAAATAAACTTTAATGAACGTTTTTTGAAAATATATTGTCCGTGGCGGGTTTTGAATCCGCCATCTTACGTGTAGTGACATGTCACGTTATTACTACAACAGACGGCCGTGATTACATTTTATGATAATATTGTGATATAATTAATTTATCACACACAGGGGTAATAACATATTAAGGTGTTTTGAATTTGAGAGACATAAATACGTAGGTAACTTAAAATATTTATTCAAATCACAGATAATTATAGGTATTAAATCTTAACCACCTTTATTTTGCATTTTCATCCCTTACGCATAACAACTAACCAAAATCTCATTACAATTGGATGAACAGCTTGGAGTGGTGTAGAGGGCAAAATATAATAATTATTTATTCCACACCATGTAGCAGAACTGTATACACATGTTTTTTTTATTGATTTAAGGCAGCAAACGAGCATGCAGCACCACCTTCCGCTGCCGCCCATGACAACTGTGACCGACTTAGAACAAAACTCATAATTATTCATTTGAAAATTATTAACTAGAAATAACATAATAAAATTGTCGATATCGATACATTTTTACCCCATTCCTTCACGAGTAGCATAGAAAGTTCTGGAAGTAGCACTACTACTTAAAACTTAAAACGAACCTTATTGCCAAGTAACTGAGTAGCTTTTTGGTTATAAAATATTTATTTATTTTATTTTTTTCTTTATTTATTTACATGGGTAAATATACAACAAAACAGTGAAATAAAAATAGTTGTCTGTGAAAAGATATCCCATCTTCGTTTTTATGTATTTGGGAACAACTTTTACAATGTTTAAATATACAAGACGGCATTTTTAAGTTGTAGTAATGCGTGACGCGTGATTACGCGTGACGTCTAAACAGTACGACGGTCTGAATAGCACTAATGCGAGTTTGTATTCGCTTTTGAATTTGTATTTGCTTTTGTGGCTTCACTTTTTTGTTCTGCACGCTCCATCTGCCTTTTTTTCTATATCGCTGGCTGTGAGTTACTAACTGATAAGGATATTTTATGAAATTTTGTATAGACGCAATAATATAAACGTTTTGGAAGTGATTAGAGTGTATTGTGCCATATAAATAAGCGATAGTATACAAATTGCATGTTATTCTTAGAAATGATGTTGAAAACACGAAAATTAGTAGATTTCACAGTGCCAGAATTTTGATGACCCTAATATCGGTTTGTTTACATAGTTTCTTTTCCGAGCGTGGCCGAAGTATAGGTACGGAGTACTATTACATAATCTGTGGCTTAGGGGAGTTATCCTCCGTTGTTGGTGGGTTAGACGTATTTACATAATTTAAACACTTAATTTAATAATGATAAAACCATTAAATCTTTCAATAACCCAGAACGTTTGTCTCTTGTAAATTGCTAAACCATGGTTCTGTAGGAACCAGTATTTAATAAGTATTATAATATAATATTGTCGAGTTTAATAAGATATATTTTAGGAAAACATAATCTCAAATAACCTAAATGTACCTAAGATATCGCAAAAAAAATTCTATCTCAACATAATCAGTCATCAAACTATTTTTGGTTCGCACGTAAACCATTCGATGACCTTATTGAATCGACTTTTGTTCCTGTTTTTCTTCTTTTTATAATTATATATTCATTCCAGAAACATGATTAGGTCTGTCACCAATTATGTACAATAATATAATATAACTATTAATTAATTACTTAATTACATGAATTGCAAACGCCTGTTGATATTTTTTGAGGATCTACCAAGACAATTAGGTACGATTATAATTTAAATCCCTTTGCAGTTTCCATAATTTCCTAAGAAGCTGGGATTGCTTTTCTTGTTTGATGCCAAACTGGTTTTCAGCTTCGTTCTGATGGAAAACCCCTTTAGAAATGATTCATGTAATAAGTTTGTTTCGCATCAATAGAAAGTTAGTGAACTAACTTATCAGTAGGTAGGTAGGTACATATTGGCGATTATCGGAATATGTATCGGTATTCCTTTGTTGCGTCATCAATTCAGTAGGCCATAATATATTAGGCTTACTAGAAGAGATCAGTGTACAGATTTGATGTGTGTTACAGTGTATACAGAGTAACGCGAAATTTCAATAATATCTGAAAATCAATAAGTAGAGTTAACATGAATAAATTTACGACTAAAAAAAAACCTCAACCTCTAACATGGTATCCCTGCTATAAGTTGGTAAGGAGTTTAGTATCAAGATCAGATCAAGGTTCCCATATAATTGTAGTATCAATGAAATTACAGGATACTTAATTTTGAATCAATCCGATTGAAGGCTGGCGATCTTCAAATAACTGAGCAGATTTTCTTCAATCATGCTTAGAACACTCGAACTAGTCTCCTTTCAAACGAAAAAGAAATCAAAATAGGTTCATCCGGTTAGGAGATGGTTCTTGTCACTGTGAATAATATATCAGGGGTATTGATTTTGTGATTCGGTAGGAAACATCCTAAGTTGCTGTTAAATATGAAAAAGAATATTGTTGTTTAAACTACTATTTTATTTAACATACATCACAATAAAATAATGATTATGAAAATAAATAGTAAAATGTGGATGATGGAGTAGGGGATATTCACAAGACCTCGGCGCCCGTCCGGCCGTCCGGGATTTCATGTGAATGCATTGGTGTTGATTTAATTATAAGTATCAATATCAATTAACGTTGTATCAAGTGATATTTATAATGGTTTTAATTTATTTCACAATAGCTGACACGGCAGACGTCGTCTTGCAACATAATTATATTATTAAGACCCCCAGTAATATAACTGCGAAAACTTCATCAAATTTTATTAAAACAAACAGACAGAGACAGACAAAAATTCTAAAAATAATATTTTTGTCTTCTATTTGCCCCTATGAAGACCCTTCGTTTTTTTCTCGAATACAAAACAGAACAGGTTGTACACACAAACCAGTTACACTTTTATTGTATGACATGTATATTATTATTTTACTGAATACTAATCCAAAGTGTGCTGTTTACAGATGAGCGGATTTCACGTAAAATGGACAACAAACGCCGGCTTTTGCTGCAGCGGCACCAGCAGGAGCTTTACAAGGATCTAGACGTCAAATATATTCTTGATGAACTGTTCTCCAAAGGTGCCATCTCCAATGAGGACTTCGATAGGATTTATTTACTGGTAAATATTACATACCTACTTAGTTTCCTAACTTGCTAATTTCCTATGTTCGAAAAACGATTCGCTTTCTTTACCGATAGTAGAACTATCTACGAGGCGTAACTAAAAAAAGGTATAGGACCTTTTTTTAGTATTAATAGTAGTAATAAAAAATATAACAAACGACTTTAACGACTCGTTACTGGTAACTTGCAAACGATCGGTTAAGATATTGGTTAAATAAAGGAATCGGGAATAATATTGATTAGGGTGTATGGTTCGAAGATATAGAAAAATGCAGCAAAAATGCAATGGGAAAGGCATTGGGGCCTGGTGAGCGATGTTGGTCAATTTGGCGACCAGGTGACATCGCGTGTCATCAGCAATCATTTACCGCTATAATATTGTCATATTAATTAATTAATTAACAGCGTATTATTGTTTAAAGCAAACCTAAATTTAATTATGTAGTGCGGTGCGGCCTAATAGATAGAGATATCATGAAGTGGCGTTGTTTCATGAGTCAGTGCAACCGAGCCAATTATCGGGAAGTTATGAAAATTAAACCGCATGTACTCTGCTCACTTTTGTTGATTGCATGTTTACGGACAGGTTCATTGAATAACATTAAGGTAGAGATACACATGCTTATTTAAGGCACGAAAGCATGCTTTTAGTCAGCACTTGCTACTTACAAGCATGTGTATACGTGCTTTGCTTATAAAAGGCATGCTTATATTGAGCATGCTCAAAATTCAACAGTCGTGAGTTTATCGAGCATGCTACCTGCGGTAGGGGTGGAAGGAGGCGTGCTTTGAGCACATCTCCTTACAAAAATCTACGCGCATGCTTATTTCAAGCAAATGTATACAGCTTTTTAAAAGCATGTTTATCTATACCTTTAGCTCAAGCGCTTCTGTTATCAAATACATGTTACTAACTGCCCATCACCAACGTTTAAAATTGGAACAACGCGTGGGATGTAGTACTCGAAATAATTTGCGTGTGATGTGTCATTACGACTTATTTCAGGGGTTTAGGGCTCCTCTCAAAAAGGGAATTAGTCAATGCCGTCTGACGGCACTGACAGCCACGGCAATGGTCACTATAAGATGTTTTTAGGTTAGCTAATTACGTTATAACTTATGACAGAAGGACCCTTAAGTAGGGACTGAATAAATTACCCGACTTGGTATTACATGGATCTCAACTTTTTACGGTAGAAGAACTGAGTTGCGAGCCTGGATTTTTTTACAAGTTATGTTTTTGATGGCATTATGCATAATTTAAGAAACTGGAAATAAAGCTTAAAAATACAAATTTGTAACTTTATATAGAATAGGTAGCATGAGAAAACTCCATTAGAGAAACGGCGTAGCGGTCCATTTCAAAACACGCACCCACGCTTCCCCTTCGATGAGGTCAAAAACATGTAGTATACCAATTCATGAATCATTGATGCGATGATGATGAAACACAAAACACTTGAAAACATAATACAACTACCTAGATATTAATAATTACAGGCTAATAAACAGAATTTACTAGCTATGTAACGGTGATTCCTGATAACATCACATTACTTAGGTACTAATTGAGGACTAAATTGAAACCCCTTATTAATATTCACTGTATGTGTGATATTCAATATTGAGAATTCAGTATAAACAAAATTTTATTCGTGATACTGCATTGACATTTTATTATTAACAAAATGTTTTTCGTGGTACTGCTTATCAGTCCGTCGCCTGAGGTTTATATTTTGTTGATTGAATGTGGTTAGGAGTGGGACTTAATATCACCTTATATGTAGGTATGTAATTATGTATAATAGTTTAACCCTAAAATATTACGTTTCAGGGAGGCCGCCGCGACCGTATCAAATATCTTATTGATACAATGCTACAGAATGGTACCAACAATTCTTACGATGTGTTCGTTGACAGCCTAATAAAGGACTACAAGTGGTTGTGGGAGAAACTCGCAATGGAAAACAACAATCAGATAATACAAGACAGCTTCGAGGACAGCATCAGCAGAGGGAATGTACCCAGACTGCCGAATAATTATGTTCAGAGGGTGAATGTGGTATGTGATTTTGAATAGAAATTAATCGTCATTAAAGTTAGTTTTGTTCGACTACTCATTTTTCCTGTTTTTATCGATAGTTGCGTAAAATTGTTTTTCAAAGAATATTATACATTTAGTAGACCCTCACTGACGATTACTGTATTGAGTTACGAATTTTGATATTGGGAATTTATTTTACTTCTTATTTTTTGTTACTATCTATTCATTTGCCGAGTACCTTACCTCTTCATTACTTCTCCAATCATTTATCTTTGTAACTTTGGTTATTTTTAAATACTGGTTTGTTTGCATGTGTTAAATATAATACTACTATTGGTAAACCTAAAAACCCTATGATAAACCTACTCTCTATTGTATTTCTTCAATTATTTTTAATGCTAGTGTCCTATTATTATCGATGTAAAAAGTGTAATTAAATGATGTTAACATTTCATCATCATCTATGTCATTTTACTGTGGTTCTAGAACTATGTATGTATATTGGATGCTGAAATTTCAATCACAGACACTACCAGCATTGATTTTAACTGTTTCAGGAAGTGGAAATAGCAAAGGCGTTAAGAAACTTGACGCGACATAATATTTTAGTTCTGTACGGAATGTCTGGGTGTGGGAAAACAACTGCGGCGATCAGTGTCCTCCGCAACAACCCTGAATTAATTACGAGCAACTTTAATGGCGTCGTCTACTGGCTCAATTTGGGCAACTGTAAGACTGAGGATGAAATCATCGCTGAGCAGAATAAGTAAGTTTTTGAAGTGTAATTCTATAGTATCGTTGTGATTTAGAGAAAAAGAGACAGACACGTTTTTAACGTGCGAGAAAATGAGATAGGAAGCATCGGCAAAATGGCGGATTACGTAAGCGAAGCAAAACATCAATATTTGGACTAACAGTATTCGTTTTTTTTTTGAAGTTTTCACTTCTAGCACATGTGAATTGCACCACACATTTTGTTTTTTTTTTTCGTTTATAGACGGAATCAGCCGTATCGTTATGAATGTAGATGGCCCCCGTATGATAAGATGTTGTCGCCCGTGGCCGTCGGTGACTCCAAAGACACTGATGAGTTGTCTACGAAGTACTGGCAATGTAAGGAACCCGATTCCGACTTGATTCCGATTCAACTTAAAGGAAATCATTGAAATGTGAGCATTGAGGTATTGCAAACCACGGCCAGCTCCGACCCGGCTGAAAATTTGACCGTAATTTACCCTAAATAAAGCTCATATTTCGACGTTTTGATCTGTGTCAAGTCGGTGTTATGTTGTTGTGATCGGGTTAAGTGGATATAATGTACGAATACATTGACTTTATTGTACTGCATTTCACAATTTTTCGTCAACAAAATATATTAATAAACGTTTTCACTGTCTTACTCCCGCACTTGAATTCCCTGTGTCTCGGGTGGCATGGACAACACAAATATCACATTAGTAACACCCACGATCCGAGAACAAACATATATCTATCACCAACGAGTCTATCACATAAATAAATGTCTGCCCCGTCCGGGAATCGCACCCGGGACCCCTCGCTTAGCAGGCAGGACCACTAAGCTATGGGGTCGTCAAATCACTGGCGGAGAACATGGGTATAATAATAATTATTAATAAGAATTAGAAGAACTATAGCTCAACAAAACACCTTTAAGAAAAAATATTGGTTCGCAAATGAAAATCCAGAAAAATGTAACTAAGACTACATAATTATTACGAAAAGGCTTACATAATAGCAACAGTCGGACTGTGGGTAAAACTGCCGCTCGTAATGGATGGAAAATTATTGAACAAATTGAGTTACGAGGGTCTTAAATGGGTTACTCAGTCAGAGACAAATTAAGGAAGGATATTGTCAAATTGCTAGTGATTACGTTCACATACCAGCATGACCGAATTTCGCAAGGTGAACGACAAATGTGACCGACACAGAATAAGACTCAAATCGGGACTAGGATGGTTAGCCCGGTTAGGAGTAGTTTAAACATTAGTTAACTCGTTTATAGGTTTGAGGACTAGGACAGGGACTGTGAGTTATAGTTAGGCCTGTTAATTGTTGTTAGTAATAGTCAAGTTAGTATTTTTTAGTAAAAGTCTCCTACTTATTAGGTCACAGTTGTCACGGGCGGCTGCGAAAGGTTCTCCATAAAAAGAACCAACAGTATTTTCCTACTACAGAAGCATAAACAGTCAAATATGCTTACATTTACTAATGTTATAGGTTAAACGTTTCAAAATATTATACATTACCAGACAGATATCGAGACATATATAGAAAGATAGTATTTTAACTTAACTAAGAGCCTTTGGCCTCTACCCAATAATTAAGAACGCGATAAAGGTAGAATATACTTTTGACCAATTGTACGAGTCCTAAATACAAATTAAACTTTGTATTCCAGGCTATACCGCAAAGCGTCAGGCTCAAACATGCATGCATCCATATCAATGTCGAGTATCGGCTCCAACGCCGACAGCCAGTCATTCTCCAGCTACGAGTGGAGTTGGCAGGAGATGAGAGATCGCCTCAAGGCCGCCTTCTACGAAGCCCCCGTCAAGGAGTGTTTGCTGGTGCTCGATGAATTGAACGAGAAACGATGTCTGGACGCCTTTGACATCGGCTGCAAGATACTGGTCACGACTCGAGATGTCGATGTCTTTGCCAGTTACAGTCCACAGATTATTAAAGTAAGTGATGTTATCTGTTTGTTCATTGTCTTCTTTATTTGAATGATAGAAAGCAATTTAATGTTATTCTAATTGACCATATTAAATGAGCCGAGCCCGAAGAAATACAAAAATCTTGAAAAAAGCATAAAAAGCTTCGGGTGCGAAAAGGATTTGAAGCTCGTCATTTAGCATAGACTCGAACAGGAGATAACTAGAAGTTTAATAACTGGCTATGGTACTACTGGTAACTAAGTTTACAAAAAAATAATTAACAGATTAATTGCTAGACTGTGTACTAGTCTCTCTGACTCGAGTCAAGACGACACGAGTGCGTGAAAAGAGAATCGAGAATCTTGCGAAAGACTCGAGAGTTCGTAGATCTTCAGTTTAGTTCTCTAATCTTGGAGTCCTGTGACGACGAGTATTGTCTTGCAATTCATCAAGCCATTAAAAAAAGACTTAGACTAGAGTTGTTTGCAACACTACCCCTCACATTATGTGACAAGACCCAAGCCCAAGTGAATCATAATGATGATGTTGATGATTTTCCGTTTCAGATAGAGAACTCATTCAGTGAACTGGAATCCCTGCACCTGTTCGCTCTGTGTCTAGATGTGGATGTGAAGAGGCTGCCCCGCCAGGCCAAGAGGCTCCACGAGATCTGTAAGGGCAGCCCGTTCCACATCGCGCTGCTCGGTGCCGAGTTGTCCCAGAACAAGGAGAAACTGGTGCACGATCCGCAACATTGGAACTATTACTTGAAGAAGTTGGAGAAAAAGGAGTTCTTCTTGTATGTGCTTTTACACGTTTTATGTTCTCTAGATTGGTGTGTGTGTGTGTGTGTGTGTATGTGTGTGTGTGTGTGTGTGTGTTTGTGCATGTGTGCGTGTGTGAGTGTATGTCTGTTTACATGTATACATGAGTGTTTGTATAACTAGGTAACATTTCAAGGTTGATTTTATATAGAGGGTGTCCATATAAAATCAACCTTGAAATGATTTTACATTGCGAATGATGTGCACTACTGTAAGTGAAATGATAACACTGCACTAATATCAATAACTTTTAAACGTTTATAAATTAAATTGTGATATGTTGTTGGCGAGCCTTATTAATAAATAAATACATTTTACATGTATTTAAAAAGCATAGCAATATATCTATTTCTCATTTTTTTTTATTAATTCCGAAAACAGTCTCTTTCGCGAGACACCAGAAGAAGAAGAAGAATGATTGTGGAATTTGAACTAGTAGTAGTTTTTAATAAATATAAGGCATGACGTAATAATAACATAATGTTTCATTTTATTGAATCTTCACAGTATATCAAACAAAACCAGCCAGCCCATGAAAGCAGTGGAATTCTGCATCAATTCACTCCAGGAGAATATACTGCCGCTGTTCAAAATGCTCACCATACTGCCCGATAATGCCAAATTATCAGCGCGGGTTCTCAGCAAACTGTGGAGCAAGGACATATCAGAAGTGGACTCGATAATGAAACTATTGACCAGAAAGTCACTTATACTGGGCTCCTATGACCAGGAACAACGGAACTACATCTATGAAATACACGATTTAATAATGGGTTATCTTAGAAGTAGCTCCAATGAAGACGATCTGAAGAAGTGGCACAGTAACTTCCTAAGGAATTACGATTATGATTCCAATAATGCTCCAGTTGAGATTGAAGACGATGGATACATAGCGTTTTATATTGGGTATCATATATTACACACGAAGAATTTAAACAACTCGTGGAGTCTGTTTCACAAGCTGTTTCTCAACCTCAAGTTTCTCGGTAATAAAGTGAGGTTGACGGGCCCCAGTGATGTTATGTTGGATCTACAAAAGTATGAGAACTATATAGCTGAACATGTAAGTAACATCAGTTGTAATTAATCAGGCTAATCTGGAGAATATCATATTATAAATTATTCAGTATATTATGTATGTAATTTGAATATGTTAAGTTTGTTGTGAAGATCAAGCAATAGGAGTGCGAATTGAAAATTCAAAATCATTTAATTAATTTTCTCAATAAACTTATGACATCCTTTTTTCATGCAAATGATCTCCTCGGCACATCTTTTAAAGTATCTCGAATAATTAACTGAATTATTAGTGCGATTACTTCATTATTACAAATAATAATTTGTATTAAAATTTAATTTTCAGCAATTAGACAAAGATTACCTTAACAGCGTTATAGCTTACCTAAGCACGCACGGAGCCGATTTGTATAAATATCCCTCCACCGACATAATCCAAAGTATCTTACAACATGAGTCTAAAGATATCCTCTATATGAATGCTATGAAGATTGCACAGGATCGGTGTGCCAAAAATGAACTGTATTTTGAATTCCTGTAAGTATAATATCCTCAATCTATTTCCAAGCACTATATAAAAATAAACTATTAACAATTTTATCGTGAATAGTTGTACATACATAGCTAAATTTATTTCAATTTATTATATTATTTTTTAATTCTATAAATTATATCGTAATTGTATTGAACAGTGCCGTAGATAGTAACATCATACTTATATAACAAATGAGACACAATAAACCATTTTTAATTTCAGTTCAATAACATACATACTTCGAACGTATTTTATAAATTCTGTTGAGTTATAAGATTATTTATTATCAGAGTATTATGACTACATAATTCTCCTGAGAAGGTGAGATATATCGGATAAAATGCATTCATTCTGTAATATCACAGTTGATAATAAAACCACATTTAATTATGTTAAAAGCATTTTATTCTGATTTATTAGTACTTAGGATTGTGCTAATTTCACCTTAATAATCCGTAGTAATCAATGAATTACCGCACAGGACTAAATAGAAACAATCATAAAAACCTCTTTTATATTATAGAAGTTTTGGTTACATTCTTAACAATATTGACAATGTGCATTTTTTGTACTTAACCCCACAGTAGGTACTAAACCTAAAACTAATATTATGATCAACTCAAATTGTATAATCGGAACCTCGCCTCGGCACGTAATGTAAATAAACCCCACCCCACTACCCATCGTCCATTTTTCGTTCGTCACATTTATTTTAATTTATTTTTACATTCATTAGGCATGAACAAAATGTAGAGGATATCAAACATTCCACCATAGACGTGAAGGAAAGTATCACCTCGGTATGTTTCCTTGGGAACTATGTGCTCGTCGGTACCATCTCGGGTGTTATAAAGGTAAATGTTTAATTTGACTAACATCATTACAATAACTTGTTGCATTTTCATTGTCATTGTGTTTGTTTTATCATTGGTTTTGTTTTTTTATTGAAAATGTTTTATTTTTTTGTTATTAAGGAAGCAAACGAGCATGAACGAGTCTTGTTCTAATTCGGTCACAGATGCGTTGCTACCCTTGAGGACTGGTGGTAGCCTCTAAAAAGTGTAACCGGTTCACACACTGTTTATATTGTTTAAATTTTTATTGAAAATATTTCTTTAAGGATAATAGTACGTTATATATTGTACATAAATATTATTTTAAGATTTATTTCAAAATAGAAATAAACAAATAAGGTTTAAAGATAACTAAATATACTATGAAAAAAATACCATCAATTCTCTAAATATTTAATACCGAAAACTAAAATAGAACACTTGATTTGTATCAAAAAAGCAAAAATGTGTGCCGGTAGCTTGCACATTAACAAACATGACATCAGCTATCAGCTACAGGCGATAACGTACATATGTACGTGTATTGATCAATTGGATCTGCCGGGATATGTCACTCCCAACCAAGCTACGTGATCAATCTATGTACTTATGTATTGACTAATGTATTGATTAACTTCACAGTTCTTCCACATATCAACAAACAAGTTAAAGAAGGAGCTATCGAACACCCCGTCGGCTATCAAATGGATCGGCGCTTGTCCGGTCAACCCGCCGCTGGTGGCAGCCCTAGCGTTTGACGGCGTCGTCAAGATATGGTACATCGATGATGAAAACGACGATGTTATTGAGGAAGGTAGGATTTTACTGATGCCCATGTGTTCTTCTTTTGTTACTTCTCCTGAGTAATCTAGGAATGATAGTCTTTTTTCCGTCATATAAATTAATCGCTGATTTTGTTGGTAAGCTCAAATCTCGAGAACGGCCGAACCGATTTTGCTAATTCTTTTTTTATAATATTCCTTAAAGTACGAGGACGGTTGTTACGGAGTGAAATTTTTTAAAAATTGCCTGAAAAAGTCTAAAAACAACACTTTTCTATATTCCCATACAAACGAATCGTAATAATACTTAAAAGTCAATTTGAACTTTAATACCATACCATAAAGTTTAAGTGTTAGTGGAGGGGTTCCGGGAAGGTGTCCCAAATAACAGAATAAGTATTAAAAAAAAAAATTAAAGAATCGACTGTTAGGCGGTACGAAGTTCGCCGGGTCAGCTAGTAATTACATAAATTACAATTTCAGAACCAGATGAAACGGATAGCAACTGGGGCGTTACAGTCACAATAACCCCCAAACTGGGTCACTTGATCAACTGTCGATGGTTCAACCACGAGGAGAAGCTGTTCGCTCACACCTCAAGCAAAATCATCATATACAGTTCTAATGGCCAAGTGTTGCAAGAGTACGATAACCTGTTCAGTGATAGGGAACTCCTGTGCTGCATACCGTGCAACTATGACCGGAGGGTGGTGGGGGCCACGGTGAACAGAGCGAGTTACTTGGAAGTGGTCAATTTGGATACGAAGGAACGGGAGAGCTTTGAGGAGAGTGATATGGTGCTGGATGTTATCGCTGTGCCGGGTTGGTATATGTTTTGTTCTTTGTTCTGATATATTTTATGTATGTAGTTTGAAATTAATGTAGTATACATTATGTTACACATCAATACTGCCGACAAACTGTTTTACACTTTGGCAGATAATTAGATAAGATAATGTGACATGTGTACTCCGATATGGTTTTCAATTTAAAAAATATATGTACTATGGCTAAACGGCTTGATATATCTGAATCAAGTATCAAGTCTTCAGGTATAATTTGTGATATACCAAATAATCAAAAGATGTGGTTTTATTAAGAAGGTTTCGTTTTTGGTATATTTTGCTATGCTACCCTGTAAATTTATAATGATTTTAAATGATTATTGGTTAGCATAGTAAATCATAATTCCATCAAATTCTTAAATATGCATAAGTGTTTAAGTTCTAAAACCTATTGAATGAATGACTATGTCTAATGTCTATTCGATGGCCCGTATGACGCAATGCCATGCCGGACTGCCAGTTGAAATGTCCTGGGTTCAATTTCTAGCGAGTCGGAAATTTGATTGATTAGTTTAAATTTTTACTCTCGCTCTGGGTGTGTTTTCCATGGCACCCATGACACAGGGAATTTTAGTGTAGGGCTATATTTGTGTGTAGCGTTATTTATATATTATTTTGCGTTATTTATATGTTGTACAGGAAGCAACAAAATAATAACGTTAAAAGCGAAAGACGTGCGCGAATACGAACTTCGGCCCCACTTGGGACTGAGCAAGCAGAACTGCAACAACTGTCGCAGCAAGACTATAATCACGTGCGATGATATCAAGGACAACATAATGTTTATGTCGATGACGGTCAACAAGAATGGTACGCTGCTGTTTGTTTCCACGGACGACGGTAGGATTATCTGTGTCGATCTGAAGAACGACTCGCGTGTGTTCGATCTGGAGAACAGGAGAGGGTATGTTTTTCTTTATTAATTTGAAATTATTGAAGCTAAAAATGGTATAAAATCCATACTCCGTCCATTGACGACCCCGTAGCCTAATGGGTAGTGGCCCTGCCTGCAAGCGAGGGGTTCCGGGTTTGATTCCCGGCCGAGGCAGATGTTTATGTGACAGATAAATGTTTGTTCTCGGGTCATGGGTGTTAGTGATGTGTAATTTGTGTTGTCCATGCTACCCGAGACATAGGGAATCCTAGTGCGGGGATATGAGTGTGTTAGCGTTTATTTATATATACTAATACTATAAGTGGGAAAGTAACTCTGTCTGTCGCTGTTGCTACCTTTTTACGCCTCATCCGCTAACCGAATATAATGTAATTACTTCATCATACCACCAAAAGTTTTAATTAATATTAAAATTTGTAATTTTGTCATATTCAAATTTTCATATTTTTTCTCATGTTCAATCGTTTTTTCTTTCTTTCATCTCTCTATTGTAGGCTTACAGTAAAACGCCAATGCGATTTAGGTTTCCTTTTGTTTCTAGGAATGTTGTTACAATGGCGATCAGTGAGACTATATCAGTGGATGACATCGTCCCCGGGTTGGACGTGTTGTTGACGGGGTCCGGTCCCGATGAGAACTCTGTTAAAGTCTGGTTCCTGGACCCGTCGTATGTGTCACAGAAAACGCACAAGAATGGGTATGTAAACGTGTTGGCTAGTAACGTCCAATAAGGTCAATTCAATCCGTATCAATGCTATAATGTCGTAAGGTCAAGTCTGGCTACAACACATTGATGGACCGCTTCCGAGCAGAGTTCTCGCATTTGCACTGCGGATAAACATTTCTTCTTCTCCTTGTGCTTCTTCTGCTCTCATACCAGAGGAGGTCTAGAGCATACTCCACCACGCTGCTCTATTGCAGATTGGTGGAGGCGTTAGTGACCAACCCAAATGTCGGAAGTTCGTATGCAACGCCTCCGACATACCGTAGCGGTTGTTATCTAATTATAAAAAAATGGACCGAGTGTTTAACGTTCCCTACGCGGTTCCCTAGCACGGAAACGCCTAAGAATTTTTTTACCACTAGCAATGACCCATCCAACTTCCGACCGCGCTGTAGTTTAACTTCCTCGTAGACTTGGTATCGACACTAGCCGCCGGGTTACTTATCTAATGTTGGAAAAATTGAGTTCTAGCTGATCGATAATGTTCAAATTGATGTTTAATACATTCTATGCTTTATGTGATAGATAGATAGATTGAAGGGTTTGTTGTCCAAGGTCAAACACCGTAGTCGACTAATTGTACAACGGGCAAATCATATTCGATCTAGTGGTAAAGGCCTTATTGGCCGTGGCTCTATAAAGTTACGACAGTCTAAACTGTTTGAATAACAAATTGTGTGCAATTCACACGTGCTAGAAGTGAAAACTTCAAAAAATAGTTTGGTTACATGTCACAACTATTGTTTTAGCGCTGCAGCAAACTTCAGTTCTAACTCTTGCTAATGTTCCTATCTCATTCTCTCTCACGTTAAAATGTGTTTGCCTCTGTTTCGTTTCCGTTTCGTTTCGTTTGCGCGTCATTTCCGTTTCATCGAATTCCAAATCACGACGATACTAAAGAAGTAATCACTTCAAAACATGACGACCCCGACGACCCCGTAGCCTAGTTGGTTGTGGCCTGCCTGCGAAGCAGATAAATGTTTGTTCTCGGGTCATGGGTGTTAGTGATGTGTAATTTGTGTTGTCCATGCCGCCCGCGACACAGGGAATCCACTAGGATTCCCTGTGTCGCCCCTGATACCCCCGCACTAGCGGGGGTATGAATGGTTAACATTAAAAAAAACATCAACAGAACAGCGCGTCTAACAACAAAGTTCGACGTGAGTTTCACGACGCCGCCGTCCCCGCACACGCCGGTGAGCGCCGCGCCGAGCGGATCGTTCAGCGCGCACAACACGCCCACACGGAACAGGTCGTTCGTCACGCGCACCGCGGTGGAGAGGGGGCCGGTGAAGAAGACGATGAGCCTCGACCGGCAGTCGCTGAAGCCGCTCAACTTGAAGGGCATCACCAATGGGAACGACGATGGCGTTGTGCAACCCCTGTTGGCCGTCATTGATGACAAGAATCATATACAGGTTGGTTTTGGGTTTCTTGTACGGGCGCTTGGTATGTAAAGATTGTTTTGTAGGCTCGTTTTTCCCTTGTTTTATCGTTTTTTTTTAATATTATCATATTTTTTTTATTTAAAATATTAGTAAAACATATGTGAATATATTATACATTGATCTGTTTGCTGTCTGTAATTGGTATGTCTATTAAAAAATATTAAAATTTATGGAGAAAAGTATATCGATATACTTTTCTCCATAAATTTTACTTTAAGACGGATGGATATAAGAATGCAAAACCACCAAAATTAAATTCTTATCTCTGAAAATCAATAACATTATTAATGCTATAATCACAATGATAATGAAATATGTTAATTGTAGTGTTTGTTGTTCAGTCAAACGGTGAAACACACCACACCATAACAATTCGATCGATTTAAATCATAACACCTTATTATTGTTTCAGATATTCCGCGGAAAGAAATTACTTGCAGAAATATCACCCGATCTCGACGAACAGATTACAACTGTAAAGATATCACCGTGCAACCATTACGTTTTGTACGGGCAAAGATCGGGCGTTGTACAGAAATATGCGCTCAGATCCAAGGAGAATACAAAAATAATGGATGTATACAGTCCAGTTCGGTACATGAAATTTGTCAACAGCAATCTCATGGTGGTGGCGGGGGAGAATAGGTGTCTCATGGTGTACCGGTTCGATGATGATGGGATGTGGACTGAGATGTTGCAGCAGGGGAACGCTAACCTTGGATCGCAGGAATTGTTGAATGGAATCCAAGGTGACTATAACTACATTATTATTTATTACGAGCTGTGCCCGCGACTTCGTCCGCGTGGAATTTAACAAAAAACAAAATCTAAAATAAAAGTAGCCAAGTTACGCCTTATGACATCAGCAATCTGCCAGTGAAAGTCCCGTCAAAATCGGTCCAGCCGTTCCAGAGATTAGCTCAAACATATAAATACATACAGACATACAGTATAAAGACATACAGACCCTATATAAAATTATTTTCAATATTTAATCCTTTCGTACTAAAATATTCTAATTTTTTAAAGATAGAATCAGACAAAAATTGTAAAAAATGTTATTTTGGTCTATGCTACGTGTATACATTCATATTATTTAGTAAAAAGCGACTATTTTAATATTACAAACAGACACTCCAATTTTATTTATTTGTATAGATTGTACTAATAACTTATCCCTATATCCTGAAGCGCTCATAGTCCGGAGGTTAGAGTCGATCTTGATCGATAGACGAAGTTAAGAAATATTGGGCGCGGTCGGTGACCGCTAATGGCAAATACCTATTTCTTATCACTTCCGTACTTCGAAGGGCACGTAAAGCCGCACACGAGAACGACCACGATATATACCCGTTTACATATTCGTCTATTCATATCAACACGAGAAATCTTTTGATTCTTGCCAAAAAACCGACACAGAGCCGATTACGACCGAATTCTAGTACCAAATACCGAAGATTCACGATTAAGCCGTTTACATACATTCCCGCGTTCTCGCGGAGTATCTAAACGCGGCGTTGGTTGAACAAAACAAAAAAAAACCGTTAAATTTATTTAACCAAATGTCAAATCTTGTTTACCCACTTCATGTAATAAAACTACCGACCACCCAGCCAATAGACGCCTAATGTTTGATTTTCCGTATTGAAAGCATTCTGGCAACTAGGTGAGGTAAGACGAAGCGGGGTGACTGGCTAATTCAACGCTGTGATTGGCTAATTCAAGGCCACACGAAACGTTGGAAAGAAATAGATTAATTTAAGCAACGGGAAAGAATGAGACGGCACGAATTTATATCGGTACTATAAGCCAGATGTGTTGACAGAAGCCATTCGCCTGTTATTAGGAATCTATTGGCTGTGTGGTCGGTGAATAAAACAAATTCCAATGATAATTTTATATGGATGGATTTCAGGAATAAAAATAAAGAAGACCGACAATGGTGACAAAAGGTCTACATCCAGCAGTGATTCAAGTTTATCCTCATCCGAACGATACTTCCCCAGTAGGGACTACAAAGGTCGATGTCTCAAGGAAAGCGGTCTGATTGATTGCTATTGGATCAAGGACGTGGGTTTGATTACTGTGGAAGACAATGCCACTGTCAAGCTATGGGATCAGAATACCAAGTTGAAGTGTGTACTGAATTGGAGGCAAAATGATATCTGTGTCACTTGTTCTGCGTTCCAGAAGAATGTTCTGGTTCTTTGCGATAGTTACAAGACGGCGTTCCAGGTAAGATTCAATTCAAATTCAAAATCATTTATACATGGCATATCAAAGGCGTTCCTATGACGAATGGTTATTAAAAACTCGATGATTATTTTAAAGAGAAAACTGCTTGGACCATGCAGTTAATATTTAGCCTTAAACAGTAGTAAGTGCAATGTGTAACTGCAAGTAGAACAAAAACTCCTTGAGAGTTTCTTGCCGCTTCTTCTTGTAAGACCACTCACGGTAGCGATTTATTCTAGCAATGAGCGACAGAAATATTCCCTAATGTGAGTGTATGTGGTCGCAAAAGTAGTCATTTCCATGCATCCTTGTGATTGTCAGAAATGGACCTAATTGAAACGGGACCACACGAGAAGCACCAGTTTTCAAATAAAAAAAGAATCATCAAAGTCGGTTCACCTAGTCGAAAGTTCTGAGGTATCAAACATAAAAAAGAACCTCTTTTTTTGAAGTTGGTTAAAAATAGGTAATATTAACGACTTTATAATAATACGAGCATTCCCCCGCGGCTACGCCCGTTAATTTCCAAAAAATCAGTTTATCCCCTTTTTATCCCGTTAGGGGGGGAATTTCCAAAAATCCTCTCTTATTGCTCCCCTACACTCCCCAAGGAACACACATGCCAAATTTCAGCTTCTTGCGTTCAGTAGTTTCGGCTGTGCGTTGTCTGCCGGTCACTCAGTAACGGTAGAGTTTTTTTATATATACATACATATTTCCCTCACCAAACCGCACTGGAGCATGTGATGGAGTATGTTCTAGGTCTCCTCTGTTGTGAAGAGACCCGTGGCTGTATTGGGCCATCAATGAATTAAAGCTAAAAACACTTATAAAATGTTGAATTTCAGACGTTTGAACTGAAAACGGAGCGCGAGCCGAGACTTACCCTGCTGCAGGAATACCGACTGAACAACAGGATAATATCCTGCGACCTCACCGCCGACGGGAACATACTGGCGATGGGGCTCGACTCCGGTGACGTTGTGGTATGTGGTTACAACATGATGGATTGATTTGATGAGTGTCAGTTCCGATGTGAAAATGTAAACAACAATGATCGCATGAAATTAGATTATTGTCGTTTCATCGAAAATACAAAATAAGTAATAAGAATTCACAAGTGAATAGGCTTTTAATAAGTTAGTGCGTCCAACATCCTCGACTTAATCACCACTTACCATCAGGTGGGATTATTGTCAAGCATTAACTTATTGTAAGTAAAAAAAACAAAAGATTAAAATTCAAACGCATATTAAACATGAATAGATTATAATGTAAAATACAAAATAGAGATTTAAAATTAATTTAACAGATTCACACTCTTCTGAAGAATTTTATCTGTCTAGATTTCTACTAGATAATTAATGTTGATGATTTATTTTATTAGTAGATGATTTTCTTAAAAAATGTTTTAAACTTCTGAGGCTTTTTACAATGGCTGGACGGACTATGGTAATTTTAAAATGATTTGCACATTTTACCAACTCTATCCCAACTACTCTAAGTTCTTTTGGTTGAAATATTTAGTATAGATGGCGTCGACCTCGCATGGTCTTCTAAATTCATACCTTAATTTCATATGATTAATTGAAATTTCAACCTTAAATAATAAGACATAAAACTCATATTTCAATGCTCTCCTACAATTTAAGTCCAAGTTCAGTTGACTTCAATTGGCTCTAAAGAACTCAGAACTTAAAATGATAATCATTTTAATATTTAACCTAAAATCGCCCGTAACGTAACGTCACTAATTTATTTCCAGCTATGGAACGTTCCAAACAAGGGGCAGCTGAAACTGCTGAAGCACCACAAGTCGAAAGTGCAATGCTGCCGGTTCTCGCCGATACCCGAGCGGCTGTACCGCAGCGCCGCGCCGAGCTCGCCGGCGTACGTCGCGGACGATGAACAACCGCCCTTAGTGCTCGTCACGATGGCGTCCGAGATTGTGTGGTGGGACATCACGTATGTCATCCGGACCGCGCATAGGAACCCTTGGAGGTACCAAATTCAATACTAAAAAAACTTGAGAGGTGTCAAGGGACACCCGGATGGAACGAAGTTCCTTTCGATTAATTAGTGAAGGAATTGTAATAAATTTTTTTTAAGTTTTATTAATATTTTTTTATTATTAACAAATATAATGTAATATAAACTTTCTATAAGAGAGAGAGACAGACAGACAGAGAAACATGCGCAGCCGCACGGCTTACAATATCTTACTATAGCAAAAAGTGTCGTTACAACTTTTCGACTTAATTTTTTCCGTCTAGCCCCCTTTCGCAACGCGCGATAAGGAACTTCGTTCCAACACGTTTTTATCCATGAACCGTCTTAACTTTGACTCAGTGATTCCACTCGTTATAAGTTTGTATATGAGTATTTATTTTAGTTCATGGAACGCTTCGTTAAAAGTGATTCTAAGATGAAATAATAAACACCAAAAATATACAAAACACGCTAACATACCTATTTCTTAACAATAATTTCTGAAATTTACAATTGTAATTTGAAATTTTTACTACACATCTTTAAGTATACAAAGGCGCTCAATAATAGTTGGAAATCAAAACTTTTATTTTTCTAGCGGCATGGGCTTTATGACCAATCAATTTCCACACTTTCATGTCATTTAAATATTCCATTATGGTAGGGGAGCCCGTGGTGCTAAATGGGGATTTACTCGAGCGTCATAGAGACCTATTGGGTTTCAAAGTTTAGATGATAAGAAGAAAAAAATGTTATATGATATATACCTTTTCATCGGTGGGGGAAGCGGCTATAGATTTTTAAATATGTAAAAAAAAACTGATGCATGGACATCCTCGAGCGCGTCAGATATTGATAGCATCAATGCCCTACGTATTTTTAATAATGTACGTATGTTAATCTGATCGTTTGCATGGTGGGGGTGGTTGTATGTAAGGGTTGAAAATGAAAAAAAAAAAAATTTAATCGAGCGCGTCAGATTTTCTAAGGGAGTGTTAAGTGCACCAAAAATAAGCTCTCATTCACTAATCTGACGATTTCGATGGGACGCAAACTCGTGGCCATTTCCATAATTTGCAAAAAAAAATCGCCATTTTGACATACTCAAGCGCGTCAGATTAAGATATGTATGGTTCATCTTTATGTTCTAAACGTACTGTCTCATAATCTGACGATTATCTAGAGGGATTCGCCTAATCTGACAAAAAAACGGTTCACCCTAAAGGCCATCCTTGCAACTTCCCGCTAATTCCATTCCTGGGCGCTTAAAATTGTACTTATGACATTTATTTTGAGCTCGCGGAGTTCAAAGAAATAATATTTCTATGCATTTGAGCTCTCCCAGCTCAAAAGTCTGATAGAAGTTTCATAGAACACTATTTTTAGAATTTTCAAACCGCAATAACTTTTAAATGGATCAACCAATTTTCACGTGGTTGGCGGCATTTGACGCAGTTTTATCATCTTCATAAGTAATTACAAGTTTTCATTGATCGAATCAAAAAAATTCGGAGTAATCCCGAAAAAATACTTTTTCGGGTTTCTTTCGTTCACGATATCTCTCGAACGAATCAACCGATTTTGACCAACTTGGTGGCGATCGACGTGGTTTTTCAAGCTCAAGGGCGAATTAGTTTTTGAAGTTGATCGATAAAGCCGTTTAAAAGTTATTCCAAAAAAACCACTTTCAAAAAAATTTTTGCTGGAATATGGTGATGGCGTCATGACAGCAGAAACTAGAGTGGGGACGGAGTGAGAGAGTAATAGATAGAGAAAGAGTGAGAGAGGAATAGAAACGCGGAGAAGGAAATATAGGCATCACGCAGCTGCACGCATTTAACTTTATCGACGATTTTTTTGTTGTTTCGGCTTGCGGAAATCGTCAGATTATATATTTTTCGTTATTCTTGAATTATTTCCTTCAAAATAAAAAAAAATTAACTACGCTCGAGAATGTCAAGATGACGTTTTTTTTTTTACAACTTTGCTGCCCTCCCCTTTCTTTACGTCACTCTCAAATTGTCAGATTAGTGGAATATACACTTTTTAGGAGGTAATTAACTCACCCTACCTTAATCTGACGCGCTCGAGAATGTCTGATGATCAATTTTTTTTTACTAATCTGATCTTGTATCCTTCACGGGCGGCCTTATATATGGGGCTCATATTTGGTGGTGGTACTTAACCGGGTACAAGGTATCCCCCTGTATATTAATCTGCCGCGCTTCAGTAAATCCAGAAATCCCCTCTTGGGCTCCCCTACCATTACTAGTAAACCCGCCCTCACTTCGCTTCGTGAAAACCAATTTACACAAAACTTTAATATATTATACATATAAACTTTCCTCTTGAATCATTATATGTATTTAAAAAAAACCGCATCAAAATCCGTTGAGTAGTTTTAAAAATCTAAGCATACATAGGGACAGAGAAAGCGACTTTGTTTTATACTATGTAGTGATTTTCTTAATCCTTACGTTTCCTATAGAATCTGGAACGTTATAACGCCGATCGCGAGTCCGCTGACGGCGCGCAGCGAGGTTGCGTCCTTGGACAACTCCGGCTCAGAGACCAGCTGTAACTTCTTCTTCGGAGGCGGTCTGTTCAGCGGGAAGTACTGCTGGAAGGCCAACTGGAAACACAAGAAGTAAGTATACGTAGATATTGAATGATACTTAGGCCGTAAATATTGATAAAACATATGAAAGACGAGCTGTGCCCGCGACTTCGTCCGCGTGGAATTTAATAAAAAAATACTGAAAAAAGTAGCCTAAGTTACTCCCTATGACATCAGCAATCTGCCAATGAAAGTCCCGTCAAAATCGGTCCAGCCGTTCCAGAGATGAGCTCAAACAAAGACAGATAGACAGACAGACAAAAATTGTAAAAAATGTTATTTTGGTATATGCACCGTGTATACCTACATCCATATGCATTTAATAAAAAGCGGTTATTTTAATATTACAAACAGACACTTCAATTTTATTTATTTGTATAGATAAGGGAGTCAGTGTAGAAGTGACGGCTAATAGCATTGTAGTAATATGTTAATGGCTAATAGGAAAGAATGGAAGAAAAGAACATATTGCACCAATCCCAAATAAAATTGAAAAAAATAGTCTGGAAAGATGATGGCCGTAAATATTAATGTGGTCGTTTTGGGGCGACCTGGAATACTGAATTCGATCCTATGGCGAAAGACCTGGGTGTCGTAAGAGTTGACAGCAGTCAACCCCCTGTTTGATAGGGAGGCTTCCGTAACAATCATATTATCAATATTATGACTGACGTTATTGTCGTTCCATGAAGCGTCATCTGTGAGGGGTATTAAGAGCCAGAATTTTATTTCCTTTTCTCTCGTAGCTGGCGACGCATATAACGCATAATATAAAGATTAATTTGTATGTTACATTTATTTTTTCAGAAGCAAAGAAGGCTCGAAACGCAAAGAGATCCTATCGTGCATAAAGTTATCGGGGAATCACGCGGAGAAGGTTTGCCACGACGATAAGTTTTCTTGTTTCGTCACAGTGGACAACGCCGGTCATATACATATTATGAATTTACTAACGCATTGACCGCGTGTAGCGTGACATTGTTAACGTACGTTTTGTAATGTGATTTACGCAAGCGCCAATTCTTGAAGTCAATCGACATTGACTTTGGTGTGAAATCATGACTGTGTTATATACAAGTTTGGAGAATAATTATTGAAAAGTAACATGAATTGTTATTAATACGCACAAAATTATAGACTACTTAATAAAAATGCTCAATTTTTATATGATGGAAAGTTGTTGGTTGATTTGGCACGTTTTTACTACGACCTAAGTTTGTAATGTAACTAAAACGTAAAATCTAGTTTCAAAATAAAATTTGAACTAATATTGCAATTTTTGTGATTAAAACTTGGATTATTTTGGATTGGATAGTCATAAAAATACTTAGCCAGGATGGATATCAAATAAAAATTACCTTTTGTTCGAAGATTTTGAAATTAAATATTAAGCCTATAAATTCATTGTAACCTGGTTCAGACTCTGGGAGAGTATTGTTTTGTGATACACTATTCTCTCAATGTTATATTATTTCACTGAAAATGAACATTTGTGCCTGATCATACGCCACATCTAGTGAAAATTTAGATAATTATGAACAATAAAGTGATCAAATTTTTTAGCTCATTAGAAGTATTTTTATTTGTTTTAGCAAAAAGAAATTTTAGTTCTGAGATTAATGAATAACTTAATTTAGGTCTGAAATACGCTAATATTAATAAATGCTCAACATGCGCGAACTATACACAAGACACACATAATTTTAACTAAACAGAAGTAGAATTGATAAATTTTATTTTCAATTTTGTACATAATTTAAACATGACTGTTGGAAAACTATTCCGTTCATAATTAAAACTGTTAAATTGTACACAATCAGCAACCACTCCAATTACACAACTTGCACTTTGAATGCGAATTGAAAATATGTACACGATTATTTGTAACTCCATCAATGACGTAATTAAAATAAAATATAATAACTTTTTCAATACCGTAGGTTTTTCGTCTAGTAAATACGTAACACAATGCTGCCAATACGTAATTAAATTAATGTATCCAAATACTTTTTAGTGATACTAAGGTACTCTGTGCATTTTTACAACGAACAATTAAGTCTTTTTTTATAAGTTTTACAGTGAAGAGATTAAGGTTTATTTGTTGTATATCTAGAAGATATAGTCGTAAAGTAAGTTAAAAAATAACTTAGTTTAAAAATACGGACAGAACAAATTTAACAATAAGGATTTGATAATATTTTATATTCCCACCAGTCTGCGTTGTTATTTATTTAAGCTTTCATCGCTTTTGCATAAGTACTTTCAATTAGAATTCACACTCGCACTGTTTGGTAATAATTTTAATACAAATATAATCCTCGAAATATATTATAATCAATGAGAATAAATTTGTATGAATTTACAACGAATTATTCCTACAAAGTCCACACCTATTTAAAGGCTAACTAACAACATTTAGCGTCCTTTTATAAAATGCGAAAGTGAATAAATATCATACTTGATAATGTTAATAAATTGTTACTGTTATTATAATAATTTCAATAAATGTAGTTAATTATATATATTATTATCTAAGATTGAATAGGCATTGATAGATCTACTTTGATCTGATCTATGTATGTTATACCAAGTTGTGCCATTGCTTATAAAAATGGCTCATTGATATGTGATGGTATCATAGAGGATCTCTTTATGTCAGTAAGATTGTATATTATATATCATATAAGTAATTATAAATGGTGCTATAATTGTTTTATAGAATTGAGAAGTTGGTTAGAATTAATTATTATGTTGGTCAATTTATTGTTGTACAGTTAGGGGGTCATGATTGTGATTTTTTTATACACACTGTGCTCAAAATGCATTTTCTTGTTCGTTCCTAGTTTATATATATAGTAAAACTTATCTTTTATTATTATTTAATGCTTTTTACGTTTTGTCAAAGCATTTTACTATTGTAAAGAAAATTATAAAATTAATCTGTTTCTTTAATGGGTTGTAACAACTTCATAATTTAAAATTATTGAGACTTCATTTGATATTCGTAAAGGAATTAAGCATGATAACGTCAGTACATATAATTTAAATAACATCACTATAATTTCTAAAACGCGATAATACTATTTGTAAATTACTATATATTGTAGGCAATAAGACTTTTAAATATAATGTTTTATCTACATAGATCCATTAACATTTTATTGTAATGCAATAATCATTATTGAAATTATATTTTTAGATTGTTTAGATAGACATTATTTTGTGAACAGTTCTTTACATTCTTAAATATAAAGATTTTTCCACTGAATTGTGTTTATTTTTGTACGTTCATGCCTTCTTTATATGAATTTAACCAAAATTACTTTCCATATAAATTATGAAGAAAGATATTTAATTGTGAGGCTTAATTTCACAGACATGCGGCTACATTTATTTTATGACTACAATCTAGGATGTTGTTATCTTTATGGCGACCCGTATGGCGCAATTGTTACCATGCCGGACTGCCGTTCGAAGGGTCCTGGGTTCGATTCCCGGCGAGGCGACATTTTAATGATGCGTTTAAATTTCTGATACTGATCTAGGTGTGTGTTCTTGTCTTTTTGTGTTGTCCATGGCACCCACGACACAGAGAAGCCTAATGTGGGGCTATGAGTGTGCGGCGTTATTTATTTTGGAGACATTTGAAAACTGTATTCACTGTTTAAATATGTAAGAAACTATAGTTTACTTCGTATGGTAGTAGGGTTTTTTAATCGTCTGGTTAGCTACCACCCTCAGCCACCCTGCTTTTAAAATTAACATGTTTGCGAAATACATGAAAAACCACAGATTACTATCCAGACTTTATCCCATAAACGCATAATATAATGTGCGGCGTTCGCCTTAGCAATGTTGCCAAGTCCAAGAACATATGGTTAGAAAATGCCAAAAAATGTTTACAAATTAAAAATTACACTTACTATTAATTTTTGGTATTTGACATTTTTGAATATAATTATTATAATTTGACCCAAATTAAAATTTAAACCATTTTAGGACTATCTCTTTACCATGGAATGAAAATATCTTTATAATATTTAATCACATTGTGAGCAAGAAAATAAAACATCATTGATACTATTCAAATTAACGTGCATTTAACAAAAACATCGTGTTAATAATTGTTATGAAGTAAATTATCGTGAAGGTCATTTGAAACAAAACTTGAAACTACTTAAGTCAAAATAGTTTTTGACTTGCATTTTCACTAGTGGGACCATTGACATTATGTCAATGAGTTGGACTGATTATTTTAAATTTTCGATGCAACACAGCTTTGTTATTTTACGGTTAAAACATACAATTTGCTTCCAAAAAATGCTAAATAAATGTGTATAACAAAAGCACAGAAATGCTACAGTACCTATACAGTACGGTAACACTAACTATTTAACTAAGCGATAGCACGATGCATCTAGGAACACCCGGAACTTCGTTACAAAGCCCTGCCCGGAACACCGTCCTTTTTTATTTACACTAATGGTAACACTAATGCTATTTGAAATCGTAACGGCTTCCGATTAACTGTCAAGTTTTGTACTTAGCGCTTGCTGGTGAATATTGTTTTAAAGATAATTTATTATAAAGTGTTTACATAACTAAACTGTTATCTGTTTCTCAATGAACGAAAATAAATAAGGCAATAGCTTAACATTCTAGTGCATAAGTGCGAGGTATAAAATAATGGCACAATTCAATTATCTAAATGAACTCAACAGCTTAGCGACCATGGATGGGCCTTTGACGCGGGGTCCACTACAGCGATGGGCCAAGAAATCTAATAATGAGAATATAAATCCGTCCCTCAGTACCTCTTTCAAAAATATATCAAATATAAACTTGAGCAGTTGTAATCAGTCGATGCAAAAACTTTCGATATCTGCAAACCAAAGCTGCAACAATAGTGTGCTATCGAGTAATAAAACTCCCACGAGAAATGAAAACAAAAAGGGAAAGAAAACGCCTTCGAAGAACAAGTCTCCAGGTAATGAATTTGTTTAGCTCATTTATTGGCTGATATGTTAAACTTAATGTGAAAAGACTTTGAGAAAGGAGCTTAATATATTAATTATCGTATCTAACCACAGATATTATATAAACAAAATGAGTTAGGTACGGGAATTGAAAAGAGTATCATCTATTGTATGCTTACAGGACGGTCCACTACTCCGACCCCGAATAAGGCTTCTAAAACTCCAAACAAAGCAGACAGATTTATCCCTTCCCGAAGCAATTCTAATTATGACTTGTGCCATTACATGGTAAGCTTTGTTTCCATATAAATACACATATCGACGCTGGAAAGCATAAATGCTGTAATCCTGAAAGTAATACTATCACGGCTACACCGTGTTATTTTTTCCAGCATCAATATTAAAATAGTCAAGTGTCTTATATTTTGTCTAGAGGTAGATGAGCTTCTACTTTTTTTCTTTAATAGAATTAAGATAGCAAGCAGCGCCACCTTTGCGTTGCTTCCTTTGGGAACTAAAATGGTTGCCTCTAAAAAAGTGTACCCGGATCCACACCTATCTAGCTGGAGCACAATTGCTATTAAAACAATTATTATATAGTAGAAATGGTACTGATTACTGTACTGTACTGTACTGTTTGATGGTACTAAAACTATCCAAAGATGCATCATTGCTTATGATAGTTACACAAACCTTAGAGCTGTATGCAGGTATTTTTTTAATACAGTTGAATCGTGATGAAGACAAAACCGAAGAGGTGGCACCTCCGACGGCAGCTGCAGAGGCAATTGGGCGCGCGTTGACTGACACGGAGCCCGGGAGACTGTTACAGTACACTTGTAAAGCTCCCGCGGCCCCCGAGGGCTACCAGAATAGATTGCGGGTTGTATACACACAGGTAAGTGGGTTCTTAATTGTATACTTATTTGGACTAGCTTATTAGGTAGTTAAATATAAATAGTTAAAACATTAACCCCTTAATAAACTGGTGTGTGAATGAATTGACACTATGCACTTCAAAAGTGGAGATTATTTAATTGATTTTTTACAGTAATATTGCTATCAAAACTTTATTATCTTTTTTTACAATTAGTTACTTAATTTAATTACTAATTTCATTCAACAAAATATTCATGTCTTTGATATTTCATTTACAATTTTATTATGGTAACTAATTAACATGTTAATTACAGGCCAAAGTACCATCTACAGTGAAAAACACATCAAGGTATATTCCACAAGCTCCTGATAGAATATTGGATGCTCCTGATATTTTAGATGACTATTGTAAGGCATATTCTGATCATTAAATAATTTTAAATTTAAATTATAAATTTAATTTTAAATCATAAGTGTGTGAAGTGCTGAATATAATTTAAGTAATTTCGTAACAGTATTAAATTTTATTTCATGTTTTTTCTATTTTTTCAGATCTTAATTTAGTTGACTGGAGCGCCTCAAATATTCTAGCAGTAGCATTGGGCAACTCAGTGTATCTCTGGAACGCTGGCACTGGTCAGATAGAACAGCTGTTGACCCTAGAAGGGTCGGAGACTGTATGTTCTGTGGGCTGGGTGCAGGGCGGAGGTTCGCATTTAGCTGTTGGTACCTCCGCAGCTACAGTGGAGCTTTGGGACTGTGAGAAGATCAAGAGATTACGGGTGAGCATAATAAACAACTGCTTGTTGTGGCCAAGAAGTATGTAATTTCTAATGCATGTTATACTTTGCCACAATCACAATCACAATATTAGGCAGTAAAATCTGTGCAGTAAAAATTACTGTCCCATAACAAACCCTGGTTATTACCACTTCCATATTTTAACAGCTTATTGCTATTAAACTGACAGATAATGGACGGTCACACGGGTCGGGTGGGGTCGCTAGCCTGGAACCTGTACGTTGTGTCGAGCGGCGCCCGCGACGGGAACATTGTACACCACGACGTGAGACAACGGGACCACGCTGTTGCTACTATATCTGCGCATACGCAAGAGGTAAGTTAGTCATATGATAGTAAAAACCGGTCAAGTTTTTTTTTAAAGGTACCCGTCGCCCGGTGGTTTGTTCTATGGTCACAATCACAAGAACGTAAGTTCGAACCGTGGGTAAAATATAAATTCTTCATATAAATTGTTGGGTAAACTACTAGATTTACTAGATACTCATTTGCCTACTTGCGTTAACCTGAGTACCTGATTGCAACTTATTTGCATTTTAATAACTGTGTTGTTGAAAAGAATACCGTAACTTGTGCAATTGCTTTAATAACGACATAACATAACGCCTTTTAGTTAGATTATTTGGAATTCATTATGATGTTATGATATTATTACTTGGTTATTTTAGTTACGAAATTTCCCGGTATATATCATGCCTATCTTCGATACATAGCATAGTACATACATTTGTATACATAAATAACTTTTCCCAATATTTATTCGTTAGATTTGCGGTCTCAAATGGTCGCCCGACGGGAAGTATCTGGCATCGGGCGGTAATGATAACCTGCTCAATATTTGGCCCATCGTGCAAGGACATCACTACACTCAGCCACAATATCTATACTCTTTCAAGTGAGTAATCTGTATTTTATATACAGTATTTTAAAAATTTTATGCCGTTATAATCGCGGCAAAAATATACGGTCCACATTCTAACACCTTATGACGTTACCAAGTTATATGAGGACAGAAATAACAGGCATATTATTCATCATGATGATTAGATGACGGGAGTAATATTCATCATTTCTGACTGAACGGCATGCCATAGGGGACGACCTAGCCCAGCTGATAGTGACCCTCCCTGCTAATCAAGGATTGTCACATTGATTTCCAACCGGGGCAGTCATTTATCTGTCAAGAGTTTGTAGTTCTTATATACCTGGTCATGGAAGCGTCCCCAAAAGCGGACACGAACTGAGTTAACATTTTTATGCATTATTCAACCGAAAACACTTATCAATTCAACTTCGATTAGTAGTCGAAGATGTGTCGCAGTGAGATGTCTAAGTGAATACATATTAACATGTACTGGGAACCCTCACATACTACCAAAA
Organism: Ochlodes sylvanus; assembly: GCA_905404295.2. Classification (NCBI taxonomy): domain Eukaryota; kingdom Metazoa; phylum Arthropoda; class Insecta; order Lepidoptera; family Hesperiidae; genus Ochlodes; species Ochlodes sylvanus. The sequence continues at coordinate 9,251,340 of FR990135.1, forward strand.
CTTACGTCATAACCCCAATGTTCCAGCCAACACCTGGCGGCCGTGAAGGGCCTCGCGTGGTGCCCCTGGAGCGGAGGCATCCTGGCGTCGGGCGGCGGCACCGCCGACCGCACCATCCGCATATGGAGCGTGAGCACCGGCGCCAACCTGCACACCGTTGATACTAAGTCACAGGTGTGTACGTCCTACCCTTGTCTTTGTCATAAGTGCTCGCAAAAATGTAAACCAATTGCCCTGGTGTGATGTCACATAATTTGACGAACTGACAAACTAACATTCACGGACTAAACATCGTAGTCATGATTTAAGTCTTGGTCTGTGTCGGTCATAGTTGTCCCGGGCGGCAGGGTGGTCCATCCAAGAATCCATGAAAAAAGCTACGAGACAATTGAATTGAAGATTATAGATATCTATCTATCTATACATTTAGAACAGGTTGTAACTAGTCGTTTCGTCGCCGCTGTTGTGTCAACTATCCTCCGGAATAACATTAGTGATCGCTCGTCAGGTGTGCTCGATACTGTGGAGCACGCACTACAAGGAGCTGATCTCGGGGCACGGCTACGCGAACAACCAGCTGGTGATCTGGAAGTACCCGGCGATGGCGCGCGTGGCCGAGCTCACGGGGCACGTGGCGCGCGTGCTGCACCTCGCGCTCTCGCCGGACGGCACCACGGTGCTGTCCGCCGGCGCGGACGAGACGTTGCGGTAACTTATAATTATGTATAATTATTGATACGTGATGCCATTGACCATATCATTACTATGGACGACGGGTCCGCGCTAAAAATGTCCGAGTTTAATGAGCAACAAAACGCAAAAAGCTACAATCGACAGCAATCGAGATTAAACCGTGATGTAATGGTTTTAAGGTTTAAATTACCTTGGTGACATTTCTATTCTAGCGATGTCTGGCGTTTTTTTCGCGATTTTAGTATGAGACCGGATCCATAGTAATAATAATTCAATGCGTAAGGCAAAACTTAGTAGCCCTTTATACGAAAATTGCACGGACGGAGGAGTATGAAATTTGGTACACTTATAGTTTTTATAGAGAAAAGTGCAGAATGCTCATATTTTTTAAATAAATTAATTATGAATGAATTTAATCTATACAAATAAATTGGAGTGTCTGTTTGTAAATATTAAAATAACCGCTTTTTACTAAATGCTAATGGATGTATACACGGTACATGTACCAAAATAACATTTTTTACAATTGAACGGCTGGACCGATTTTGACGGGACTTCCACTGGCAGATAGCTGATGTATTAAGGAGTAACTTAGGCTACCATCGACCCAACTACCGACCGCTGTTGCTTAACTCGATCGAACGCTGAGGATCGACGCAAGCCGGCTTCTCCGGCAAGCCGAGCGCTTTCATGTATTCTTCTTCATGACATTTGTTTCAATACAGATTTATCAACGCTTAATTCATAATAATTTTAATTTCTATTGCAGACTCTGGAAATGCTTCATGTTGGATCCTTCCAAGAAAAAGGAACCTACAGATTCTAAGGCAGCCAAGTCTCTGTTGAACATGAACTCGCTTATTAGGTAATATTAGTAATTAGTTGCAACATGCTTCGACTGTTTATGAATAAATAATTGTGATTTTATGATACTGACCGATGACAATGATAAATTCATCTTAATGACAAGTACTTTAATTGTGTTAAATATTTTTACCTTATGTATGTTAGGGTTGTAACTTTGAATTGACCTAACTCAGGGCTGTCCGAGCATGATAACTTCGCGGGACAATTTAAATTACAATATAAGCTGCAGGAATGCAGAAAATGTATTATTTTCAATTTCGGAGAACTCCCCTAATAAAAGTTACAGATAACTTACAAAGTGTTGCCAAGGCAATAAAACATTTTGTACATTTTGTATAATACCTATGGAAAATCCTAACTATCCTTACTTATATTATAAATGCGAAGTAACTCTGTCCGTCTGTTACCTTTTCACTCTTAAGATGCTGAACCGATTTGGATGAAATTTGGCATGGAGAGTGTTAAAGACCTGGGAAAAGACATAGGATAATTTTTATTCCCATAATACGTTCCTTTGGTATAATTTTAAAGGTATATTGTCGTTTTCTGATTCTCACGCGGCGGGAACAAAAACTTATTGTTATATTTAGCGAAAGGGAATTTTATTTTCGTAGGGACGTATTGCAGATGATTTCTAGACAGCCCTGACCCAATTCATGCATCTGAATTGATGATAATTATGTGTGTATTTTTGTGTTGAGATTAGTGTTTGACAGTTTTATTACATGTAAATCTTCCTAAAATGGATATACTTATACAATATTATTTTGACATGTTTTCTTCAAATTACGTATTATGACGTAGTTGTTTGCAAACTATTTTCGATTGCTTATTAACTTTGTACCAAACAAAACGAAGTTGAGGTCGTAAAATGGGACGCGTTACATCTTTGTGTGCTTATTCGTACGTTCTAACTTCTTTCTATCTTTAAAATATCTTTTTTTCTTTTCTTCCTTAATTTCTTTGGACTTTTTAAAATTTTCATTCATTTCATTACCTCGGCTTCTTTGTGTTTAGAACTTTCTTACAATATTATGCGACTGGGTACTGTTTTTATGTATTTAAGAATGAATTGTGATTTAAGATTTTAATTACGCATTGTGTTATTTTATTCTATATTAAATAAAGACTTCGTCATATATTCCTTTTTATTTCTCCTTATGTTTTACCCGATGTAAAAACAAATATTAAACATTTTACACAATTTAATTCATCCAGAAAATATCACTTCTTGTTTGATTCGGTTACTTTTAGAGACGATTATCTTAGTCATCAAGGGTAGCAACACATATGTTTATGTAATGACGTACATTGAATGCAATGAATAATTATAATTACCAAGATCTTTTATGACTTTTAAGCACATACTATTGATAACTATTTCATTACACCGGACATAATTTATTATGTAAACATAATTATACTAGTATTCAAGGGAAAGAATATTATTACAACAAAACAATGAAACATAATAAGTAAAAAACGTTTATTACTTACTAATACAAGTGGAATGTAAAAAAACGATAAAAGTGTACGTACCAAAAAAATATACGTGAAAATAAAAGGTGCGTTAAAATTTACTTACATTTACGTTAAAAGAATATAGTTTAGGAAATGTGATGCTTTGTTACATTGCAAACAACAACGTTGGTGGAAGCTGCGAACTGACTAGATCTAGGATAAAAATTTCGAATAAGCACAATATAATTATAAGCACTCCATTTATATGCAGTAAAGGAACTAGACTTTAAAGTCAAAACTACACGATGTTTCAAAATTTATGAAGCCCCGGCCATATCTGTGTACACTTTAACAAAAAATGACAAACGCAAAACAGACTTAACTCTAGTCCAATTAACTTAACATGCATGTGATTGATACAATATAATATAAAATTTTGAACACACAAATTAAGACTCAACGATAAGATGTGATTGTCACAGATGTATAATTAAAATGTAATATTAATCAATGAATGACGTTGGACATATTTATTTCAGCTTGTGCAAAGTGACGGATAACGTCCATTTTTAATATTATAAGTACATCGAATATTTATATGTGACAATCGAGAAACAATTTAATTAGTAACATTATTATATACAACTGTACACTATAAATATTATATTTTACATTCCACTTTTTCCTCGATTTCAACAGACCAATTTCTTAATTTAGTGTACATTGACCTCGCCAATTTTGAAACATCTAATTTCTGCCGAAAATAAACAATATTTAAATCTTCAAACGTCAATATTAACATTTACAATCAAATGATACATCTGACTTTAAAATGTAATTTTTTATAACTACCTAACTAGGCGGCAGTGGGCAATAAGTACAAACTACTTGTGTACTATACAGTACACACGTACACTATAGTACTGTACACATTTAACAGGGTACCTAAATGAATGCATTAAACACATTTAAAATTACAAAAAAAAATAGTGATGTAGACATTAAACACGTTTATTTGTACGTTTATGTATATTGCCAATGCTAAAATACCAATTCATATCGAATGAATAGGCAACAAACTGAACCTCAGCACTACCCGATTTCGTCTCAGTCATTTCAGTTAATAACCATTGATAAAGCCATTTTACATATTAGTCTTTCCTTTATTACATGTCGCTGTTATATATGAAACGAACAGTCTGCGTATCAATTTAATCTTTTATTTCGTATAGGAAATATAGGAACTATTTCTAATAAGTACCAAAATAATCTAGTGAACTTGTGATAAAATCAAACAAACTTTTATGAATAACTTCACTATTCGACTGTTGATTTCAGAAGAGTTCTTTTGTCAATACAACAATTTTCGAGATTCATAACTTTCAAAAGAGCCTAGTTACATACAAAACAAACTGAATGAATTAGAACAATTTGTAAATCTTAAATCATAATTATTCATCATAGATTTATTTAGTTACAAGTTATTATAGTTGTAATAATTATTATCTTTCTTGTTCTTGCGATCTGCACACATACTTTTAAAACTGTACTGTAAATTTGTGACATTTATTTTCTCATTGTCAAGGTTTAATTAAACCCTAAAAGGCTGAGAATTATAACTAAGTAAATCATACCACTTTAGGTAATTATACAATTGTAGTTAATGTAATAATAAGTATACCAGGTGAAAACATTGTGCCATAGAATTCAAATTGTATCGAATTTATTTCAAATTTAACTAGATTTTTTTCTATGGTAAAAATTACACTTTCGAAAGTTATCGTTTTCTAAAAATGTCTAATATTATTAGTAGCTCCTACGTTTTCACCCCGCATATTAATGAGCAATTAACCTTAAAACTTACAATGTCAGTACCTAAATAGCTGCAAATAGTTAATTGTGATGAAATAATTGAACGCAATAAAAACGCAAGTGGAACATATTATACTATATAGTACGTATCGATAGATCTATAAATAAAACATTTAAAAATCGAATGTTAAATGTAACTAAACTAGGAAAGATAACATTCGAATGAAACAGTGCAACTGCAAAAATTTCCAGAGAAACGTTACTTACTCTAAAGAGAACACATTTCTTATTAAAATATACTAAACTTTCAAAAATCATCTAAATACACTTAACTAACATTTTAATTAACCTACAACATTCTCAAATGTAACCACATCACTCTAAGCTCTGAAATTATTATCGAATTTAAGTATCCTATTAAGTATTTGTATAATATAGCTTACCGCGCATTCGTACGCATAATAGGGTTTTAAAATATTAAATAATATAAAAAATAAATGAAATAATCGAGATTCCGTAATTATTCGATGAATTAATTATTAAATAACAACTAAAACTACTTTTAAGCATCCATATTCCATATGCACCGACCAAATCTGTATAACTGTGATGCTAATTTTGTATAATTGTAAGCGTTTATTTGTTAATGTCCGGTCAGAATGATGCTATCACTACGCACCGTTTAACAAATATGGGGCGCAACAGTTAAAATGGTATAAAAATATTTTCGACGACAAAATTGGTCATATTAAAAAAATTACTCGAAACAAACTATGTCCTTGTTTTTATGAACTACTTACTACAATTTAAGGCTTCTATTAGCATTATCGTATTTTGAACGCATGTCGATATGGTCCCGGATACAAAAAACGAGCCTCCGAAGATGTTTTGATCTCATATTCTAAAACAATAAATTATAATTTCAAAACTAAAATCGAGATAATGTTCATAAAGGTAAATAGGTAATTATGCAAATTGACGATGTATTTGCATAAACATTTCCTCGTTTAACAAAAAAGCGACTCGGTTCGAGCATCCAGGAGTGTATAATTAAAATTAAATATATATTATTAAATTACAGTATAATGCCTCAGGCTTTATTAAAAAAAAATCATAAAATCTAAACAGTTTGTAGGAAATTCAAGAAACATTCGAATATTTAATTGATCTAACATTATTATCGTTACAACACACCGTGGAACACTAATCTAACAACTTTACCTGAGAAACTTACATTTTATTACACCCTCCACTCTAATACTCTTTGACACCTTAATGATTATGAAATATTGGAAAATATTCGAAGAGTTTATAAATGAGTCCTAATACATAATATTGTATATACGCACCGAACTACTGAGCTATCGGAAACACACTTGGAAAATATATTTTTTACGCATTTCATGGTCAATACGAGATAATTATTTAATATAAAATAAAATTATTTAATATAAAATAATCGGATGATGGATACCATATTGATATAAATATAAACGAAAATATAAACTATTGTCTTCTGCACTCGGGATTCAAAATTATATATTCTAAGCTAAAGAAACATATTACTATCCCAGGGGATTTAAACCAATCTATTTAATTGTTTAAAACGCAGACAGAAAAACAATAATTATAAAAACACCTGAATAAATACATAATACTGTATATATTAATCTCCATATTTAGTTTTAATACATTTTTTACATACTGCATTTAAATATTGCTCTATTTAAATACTCAATATAAATTGTGATGTCTTTAAGTGATTTCTATAGAGAAAAGAGTACTCTCGGTAATATTAATCAATACTAACAAGCTATAAATATTTGTAAGCAAAATAACATTTACATAATACTATGCCATCTTTAATCGATATTAGTAATTCCGATTGGAAATACTTAGTTAAAATAATTATTTGTTGGCACGATCGAGTTCTCATGCAAAATACTATTATTGATCCTTGCGTACTTAATTCAAATTAGAAGGGAAATCAAATAACTTTACAAAATTAATTCTCCATTGATATTAAGAAATATAGCATGTATTGATTGTAGTGAAGAAATTTATCTATAAGAGTTTTTGTACTTTACCATATTTTTCATAAGAGGTGTACTTAGTAATGCTGCCCGTTACGGGACAAAGTTAACCAGTACTTATACTTATACGATATTTACCAACCACCGTAACTTGACCTAGGTATACCTGCCACAGCCAATACCTACAGATATCACAGACATTAATGTGATACGAAAATAATATTGTATATGTCCCGCTGCCAGCATTTTTTAAGGTTAGATTTCGCAAAATACGACAGACGACAGACTGCGATAGTATTTGTCAAAGCGACAAAAAACATTAATTCGTAGGTTTCATTCCGACATACAGCTACAACTGTAGTCGACTGCCGCGCGATAAGTACAGTTGTCGTAGCTATTAAAACTATCAGGATCTGTAACTATTAACAAAAACAATTGATTGATTTTGAACCTGTTTAAATATCTAAAAAGGGATTTAAGACTAACAAAAGGAAGGCGAGGGATAGGGAGTTATAGAATCCCTACAAAAGATAAGCGGCAAGAAAATATTATTTTTGCTTCGGGGAAGCTCAGCGAAATAAAAGTTGGGAAAAAAAAAGCTATTGCCGTCTGTCGCTGGTTTGTCGTCTGCCGCGTTCTACGGAAGTGCACCTTTAGCAAATCAGATAACAGACGCCAAACTCCGCGTCTGTCTCGCCGTATCATCGACCAACATGGCGGACATTGCGACCGTGTTCGATATCGGCTCCGCGTCCCGTACCAACTGTTCATGACTCGTCGTCAAAGCCCCGCCATACTTAAAACTGCGTCTTAAGCTCGATCGGATGCTTTTAGCCGAGTCGCTCTTCCTAACGAACGATCGTCGGAGGTAGTCTCGCGTGAGGGTGAGGGAGTTTCGCGAGGAGGTCGCCCTGGCGTCGGTCTCGTCGGCTATAGTGAGGGCGTAGCCCCCGCAGTCGGGCGGGTGGGCCTCCAACGGCACCGGCCGGTCTCTGTCGACGCTCTCGCTCAGTGTGATCGGTACGTGCGTTTCGTCTGGCGGTTCGGTGCGGGCGTTCGATGTCATTCTTGAAATAGAGCGGCTTCAATTAATTAATTATTATTGTAAATAACAACATTTTATCCGCATTTAGAAACGTCTAATAGTTGTATAATAACAAATTAAAAAAAAAAGATAAAAAAGCGCTCTTTTATGAACTTAGAGCACTTCGGGACTAGAAAGGTTGGTCTAGCTATAGCCTGGCAACTTAATTATGTCGGACGAGTTACGCAACCGCAGGCGCGGTGGGTAGGCGAATGGGTGACCATTAGTGGACCAAACACTATGCTTCCATGCTTCAAAAGGCACGTTAAGTCGTCGGTCCGGGATTTTATCGATAGGGTTTAAACCAGCTGGAACAACATCGAGTAAAGACCTCCTCAGTATTTTGGGTGCGTATTTGGAGTCTTCAAATCATGCTCTCGCATAATGATGTCACAATTGATTTTACGTTCGTAAAATCTACTAAATTTACTTGCACAAATTTCACAATAAATCTTGTCATCGTAAAATTTATGTACTATATCGAGATTCACAACGTAACGCAACTTATAAAATTATACATACCTTCGTAAAGTTCTAAAACTCCGTCGTATAGTATTGAGCAGTCTGGCGCCCGTAGCGGTGGAGTACGATGGCGGGGGGGTGTATTTCGGCGGGGGGTCGGGCGCGGGGGTCGGGGGGACCTGGGGGGCGGGGGGCGCCGGCCGCGGGGGCGCGCTCTCGCTCGCCACGCCCATACGAGGCCGGTATAGGTTTTGAACACGCTGAAAAATATTTCACTTTCTTTACTTTCTTTGTTCTTGCTATTTACTTTTTTCCAACAATGACATTAAAGGTCTGTGCTCAATACCTCAACTCCACTCCGATTCGATTCATTTAAATATGAGTTTTATATCGTTGTCCACACGGTTAAATTTTCTACATTTACTTGAAAAAACTTTACCACGTGCCATTGACGTGACGTGTACGTAGTTACGTACGCCCAACTTCGAGTTCGTCAATCGTAAAGAACACGATAATGTATAGATAACATTTCAAGGCTTCCCTATGACTTGAATGAGAATGGCATTGGAGTCGAGTTAATGTTATAAGCATAAACCTTATACACATTAAAAGTCCCAATGTGACACAGTACACACACAAGATGCAAGTGCGTAACACACACACAATAAAAAACAACAAACATATATGACCCAAGTGTTTTCCGTGTATTGCATAATTTCCACCTGCTAAGTCATGTGCGACAGGTATTTGGAAATCATTTTCATAATAATATAAAACACAACAAAATAATGAAGCTTTTCTGATATCGTGTAGTGTCAAGTATATATTGAATTTGCAGTGATACTATGTTGTAGATGATAACGTCACAATGTACACAATAGACTTTAAATCTACAATGGCTGCCCAAATGGATTGTGATGTCTGTACACACTGAATATTGTTTATGGCCGATGGCTAAGCGTGATCAATACAAAATGCAAATTGATGACAGTGACATCTATACTGTGTCTATAGACAATGTGTTGTTCTCACCAGCTCGTCCAAACAGTCTTCCGTGCCATCAAATCCCTTGCAGCGTAAAATTATATTTATTCGTATATATTTGTGTGTAATGCATGTTTTATTTAAGTTTGTTAAGGCTGCAGTGAATCAGAGTGAAGGGGAAAATAAATTGTTTGCTTGGGTAGGAGATTTGTTAATTGATAATATGAACGTACTTAATGTGATTAAATTAATTACCAATGAGTATCTATACTAAATAATGTAGTGGGTAACTAGAAAAAAATAAGAGGACGTACAAAGCGACATCTTAAATCGCTATATTTTAGAAAAAGAAATATGAAGATTATAATTATTTTGCTGCTAAAAAATTATAGTGGGGAACAGTATTTGTAATTCATCATCTATTTTGTGTACATCTTTATATAGATGTATTTTGCTGCTTAGGATTTAATCATAAAAACGTATTATAGGTATATCAAATATATAGTTGTTTTCCACGTCATATAATTTATTTACCTCGTTATCAAGAAAAAATTATAACAACGACAACAGCCCTTAATTTCTTACAGAAAAATAAGTTGTACCTATATACCCAAAATCTCGACACACTGCAGCCTTACTAAAATAGTGTACTTGTCAATTTTGGATTGTAACGTATACTATGTTCCATTGTCGAATTCAAATACTGATGTATAATTGCTATTGCTATTGACTTAGTATAAATCAGTGTATTTCTGTGCTTAAGTTTCGCTGTAAGTAGGAAGTTTTGTAACCATAGTCTTGACCACTTATATTATGTTCCATCGAAAGAAAATCCCCCAAAGTAAACAATAATTTTCTTCCATATCCCCAAATATGGTTACGAGTAATATTAGGCCACAAATATTTTTTCACGATATTATTTTAAACATATAATTAAACAAAAAATAATCCAATATTTAAACCAACTTTCAAAGCTAAAATAGACTATCTGCTTTAAGTATTGGATTGGAAATATGTACATATAATTAAAATGTAATTACCTCTAATATATCGGGCGGTCCCTTGCTCATGTACCGCCATGTTTGGACGAACGCCGCGATCGGTATGACGAGGAGGGTTCCTTGTTGCATTACGACTGCCACTTGCCGCGCCCACACGGGGAAATACCTGTATTGGAAACGTAATGGAAATGAACACTTAAGTAATAATTATAGAGTTCAGTTTTGCACATAAATTTCACATTGAACTTTTAAATAAAACCTTTCTTTTGTAGAAAATTGTGTCTTTGCATGTAAGTAGTAGAAAAGATAAATATTGTAGTGTTAAAACGGTCGTTTTAACACTACAATGTGTCGGTGTTCCCATCCGATTATAATGTGGGTGTCTTCAAGAGTGAATAAGCTGCTATTAAGTTAGTGCGCTGTACCATCCAAGACCTCATCTCCACTTACCATTAGGTGGGATTGTGGTCAAGCATTAACTTATAATTAATAAAAAAAAATTAAGTCCTTTACCCGGTCTCAATAAAGATTGTTCGTTATATCTATGCAAAAAATAAAAAGGGATAATTACCCAGCAGGTTTTCTCCAACTGTATAGTTGTCGCTGTTGGCCAAACCGGAAATCCATTACGCATATCGCCTGGAATAAAAAAAAGGTATTTTTCATTTATTTATGTTTAAGGAGGCAGTCTAACGAGAACTATGTGTTAGTCCAAAGCCCACGTCGTGGAACCAAATCACTTTTTCAAATGACTTTGGTAAGTTTGGTAAGTTGGATAAGTTGCGTCAGTCACTAACTGCCAAAAACACATGTCTTAGGTTGGCGCCTTCGGTGTGCAGGCTCCTTAATATTACGGTATGTGAGAAGTTAATTCAGTCATAACTCATAAACGATGTGCAGATCAGTGACTTAACTTGCCTTACAACTTGGAGAAGAGTATAGACCTATGGATGACATCTATCTCACTCACACAAGAAAAGGAACAACATACGCCGATGACACGAAAAAAACGAGACAGGACGATAATCATAATTTTTATTTCACTCTGCGTGCCAGTTTTTCAAGGAAAGCACAGTGGCTTACGTACAAATTTGACAGCCGATGTCGAACTTTTCGTGTATACTTTCTCGTGCTATCTCATGTTGACCACACTTATCAGATACTAGCTTTCCCCCGCAGCTTCGCCCGCCAAAAATCCCTTAATATATAAAAGTATATAATATACAAAATCAGAGAACTTTCATACTAAGTTTGCACCCCCCCTTATGATGGGATGAATTTTCAAAAATAGTTTCTTAGTGCTCCCCTATGTTATAAAAGGAACTCCTCTGCAAAATTTCAAGTTTCTAACTCTTATAGTTTAGGCCCAGCATATGTCAGTCAGTCAGTCATTCAGTCAGCTTTTCCTTTTATATAAATAGAGATATATCGTTCTCCGTCTACTCCGTACAATGTCGTCACGCGCCGCAAACACTCACGCACAGCACGACGGGCAACACGACCGTCCAGGTGAAGCTGAGCAGCGCGGCGACCGCGGCGGAGGCGGGCGCGCGCGCCGCGTACAGCGCGCGCACCAGCGCGTCCGGCGAGTACGGCCGCCCGCGCACCGCGAACACGCCCAGCGCGGTCGCAACCTGCGCGGCGCACGCCCACCACGACCCGACCCACACGTAGTCTATGAAGTGGACTATCCAGATGCCCGCCTGTTATTCATATTTCTTTTATTTATTTATTTCACTCTTTATTGTAAAACCTAAAGCTAGAAATTACAATGGGCGGACTTAATGCCTAATGGCATTCTCTACCAGTCAACCCTTGGAGGTGATTTTATTATCATTAAGGTTTCAAGTTATAAGTTGCCTACTGCAGGCCCCGTGGCCTGCAGTAGGCAACTTATAACCCCCTGGTCTCTTCAATTCCAAGGATAGGTCCGTACTTATCCTTGAAATTGAGGAGACCCAGACCAAACTCCATTACAGCTTTACGGGAGATTGGTGGAGGGCACTAAGCACTATTGTGTGGCATTAAGCTCAACTTAAGTGTTCAAGCCGTTCGCACGTCAAGTGCTCTCCAACATTAGAATATGATTAAAAAAAAATCGAAATGACTTGTGGTCAAAATTATTTCCACCTTCTTTCTCAATTAAGTACCTTTGCAAATTGTGAAAAATAAAGGGCAAATTATAATAGAAAATCGTGAACCACCGAGCATTGAAAACTTTAAGTGTTCGTAATGATACCAGTTTAAATCGTATACTCACATCAGTGGACAGCAGCAGACCCATGGCCAGCCCGAAGACACAGCTGAGGAAGGTGATGGTCGTCTCCCACACCCGCAACGCGTCCGCGTTGATAGCCATCACGCCGGCGATCACGCAGTGCCATATCGCCAGTTGCTGCGCGATCCCGAACATTATCAGGATGAAGAAGAATATCACCGCCCACGCTGGAGACAGCTGGAAAATGTTATCATTAGCAGACCGAGCGGACGATATTGTATTGCAAATGAACATTCTATATAGATGTAGTTGCGTGAAATTTAATAGAGGACAAAAAAGTTGCAACGTTTCCTTGAAACGGAAATGTGTTAGAAAGTTTTGTTGGAACATTTTACCGTTATAGCTGCAAGAGTAGGTATACAATAATAACAACAATGTAGAGTTGAATAGAGTTGAGTGGAGTGGAGTGGAGTAGAGTAGTGTGCTGTAGTCAGGTGTGGAGCGGAGTTGAAGTTAAAGATAAACGCTGTCACATTCGGAGTTCGACTCCGAACAAATGAAATAAAACACATTTATGAATTTCGTAAACACTTCGCACCTGTGTACACTACACTAACACGCGGACACTTTCGTATAAAAAAAATTAAAAATCTCACAACATTAGCCGGCAACACCGCCAACGTCGCCGGTACAATTTGCGTGGCGAGCTGCAGGGGCTGCCAACCGCTGAACAGGCGGGCCGCGTTGCCGCTCCTCCACACGGTGACGCCCACCAGGCTGCCGTAGTGGCCCGTGTAGCGGACCGGGGTTGACGCCGCGCCGGCCGCCCCCGGCTCCGACGCCGCCCAAAGAAATTGCGATGATTTTATCGTTTCTGTAACAATAAATAAATAATAATAAATAATAAATAACGCTACACACTCATAGCCCCACACTAGGATTCCCTGTGTCGTGGGTGCCATGGACAACACACAAGACGAGAACACACACACCCAGACCAAGAACGGAAATTAAAATTCATCATTCAAATTTCCGCCTCGCTGGGAATCGAACCCAGGACCCTCGGAACGGCGATCTGGCGTGTTATAACCATTGCGCCATCCGGGTCGTCTAACAATAGAGATAAGATTTATTACCTGAAAGCAGTTGACAGTAAAATGACAGATATTTTTTATGACTTACATAATTATAACAAAATGCAAAAAAGTATTTTATGATAATTATTCATACACACTACGTATCTAATTGATGATCTCTTTTAATTGAAATCTGTTAAAAAACATGGTATGATCGATTTATTGGTAGAGTACAAGTGGTGTCAAATGTCATCTGTCATCCTACCAAAAGTTACATCCCTGCAACTGAGTCGAACACGAGATACATACACGCAAAATTAACAAGTTAAATTAAATTAGTAGCATTACAATTCGCCATCCTACCAAAACTGCCCGGTACATAATTGTAGCCGTTGTTCTTCAATATCTGCACGCAAGTGTTGGCTAGGAACGACGCCAGAAGCAACACGGCGAAAGTGAACGCCACTATACAGGCGCTCTCCTTCTGAAGCACTATGTTTGTTTTCGTTTTGGCGTCCTTGTGTGACGTCAGCTGCATCACGCACGCGCCGAACAGGCCCCAGGTGAGAAATGTCTCCTGAGCTGCCGCCGCCCAACTCTGAGAGAAAAGGAGAGATTTTTGGCTGTTCCATATCCAGAATTTTAATTTAAAAAGCTATATGGTGGCAATCTAAGACGTTCATTTTTAAACCTAAAAATAACTGAATGAGTTTGTTATGCTTACAATTTTGTGGATGTATATGAATCCTGTTTTTTATTCAAAAAACCTACTGTATAAATAAGGTTGCATTGTGTTATTTTACAATTTTTTTATTCGATTTTTTGATACTATTAACTTGTTTGTAAAAGTTTTATATGGTAACTTTACTATAGCAGTATGCGATTCTTTTTAATTCCACTTTTTTTTAAACAATACTTGTAATATTAACAAATAAATTAATTAATTAATACCTCTATATCTATAAAGAAATGTTGTATTGATACTTACATTGCTGTTAACAAAGAATTCACTCCATTCGGTCTCAGAGAAAATGTTCGTTACAGTGTCATAAGGTATAAGAGTAAGAAGTTTGGTACACAGTACGAGAGTCCCGCAGATTGGTAAAAATATCAGCATGTATACTGCCTGAAAAACAAAACATACATACGTCGTTATACAGTTACGAAAAATATGATATCACAGAACACTTCGTAACTGCAAGTGATAAAACGATTAGCGAGAATCCGCACTAATGTGGAGTGGCTTCAACTTCAGATAAACTATTCCTATTGTGTCGTTAATTAATGAGAGTCTTATGTACCTAAGACTGTTATATTGTGTACACAATAAATAACGCTACATATAACCTGTATCCTAAGTAACAATTCCTAGTCATTTATTTATTTATACGTCTTTGATCAAAATATAATATATTACGGTACAAATAGAAAGTTTAATGCTAATTGCATTCTATTACTATTTCGTCATAAAAAATAAAATAGAAGGGATTCATTTTGTTGTGCAATATTTTTCTACGCAATATTATAATTATATTATTATCTTGTGAACGTTCGTTGCGCTACAATGCGAGCTATTTAATAAATTAATAAGATTTCCAAAGAAAAAAAAACAGAAACTGGCTGCAATAAAGTTACGCTTAGATATTTTAAGACGAAAAGATGCAAAGAGCATTACTACATTTTTAGTCGTAGAGAACTAAAATGGAACACGACCTTAGGATTAAATATTCTTTACACAGAAAAATTATTTATCAATTATTATTACAAACTCGTTTGAGTACAAACGACTAAGCGTGGTTTACGAACCGTGAAATATTTAAGTCCATTAAATGAATAGCAGTCTTTAGTAACGTCCTCAAAACTCCGAACACAGTGTTTGTGAATAGGAAAGAAAAAGCATAGCCAATTTACTAAAACATTAGAGCGAATGGGGATTAAAAGAACAATTTACAACTACAAAAGCTGTTACACAATAATTCAGCATTAAGTCAAACACCAACATTACGTAACCTTGACGAATAATGCTTTGAGATTATCCAGTCGAAAGATATATCTTTATCTAATGATGAAACATTAGGTAAGTAGTTTCGTATTAGGAATTATTTTTGTACGAGAGAAGAATCATCACTAATTGACGACCCCGTAGCTTAGTTGGTAGTGACCCTGCCTGCGAAGCGAGGGGTCCCGGGTTTGATTCCCGGCCGGGCAGAAGTTTATGTGACATATAATTTGTTCTCAGGTCAAGGGTGTGACTGTTGTGAGTGATGTGTCAATTGTGTTGTCCATACCACTCGCGACACAGGGAATCCTAGTGTGGGGGTATAAGTGTGTTAACGATTAATTATTTATTTATTATTTAATAACTCTTCATTGCATGTACAATCAAATGTTATTGCGAATTTGCCGCTTCTTTTTCCCCTAGAAACACATAGGCCTTTGTTGTTCTTGTTACTTATCACAAGCTGGCTTAATAGCATGAAAAAAAATCAGTAAGAAAAGTAGTGGTGCTAGATGTTACCTTGCCGTATGACCGGAGACCTTTGCTAAGCGCAACGAACACAATCATCCACACTACAGCCAAATTGAATGCCACTTGAAACTTTATTGTACCGAAGTAATTATTGGACCCCATGTTTCGTTGCAGAACCTCCTCGTGGAAGTACTGCGGTATTGTCTCTTGTATCCTAATCGTACTATTCCTTAAGCTCGCATCTGGAAATTAGAGAGAATTTCAATGGCTGATATATCACCCATCAATCATCAAATTCATGAAATAATTATAATTTATCTCATGTACTCGATATTGTAAAAAATATAATTAATAGAATTGAACTGGCTTAAAAGTAATTCCCGATTTATTCAATAGATAGGAGAATAAAACAGATTGTAAAATCCAAAAACATAACAGTTATAGTTTTTAATTCATGATCTAAATTTTAAAGTTCCAAACCGGCCTAAGAACAATATGTCAATTATGGCTCTCATCGCCTCAAATAATATCGTCAAGAAATGTTACAGTGCAAAGGATGATAATCCTATATCACACCAGCAAAACGATAGGAGCAATCCAACAATTCAGATAACTTTATTTAAATAGACGACAATGAAATAGCCGAGCCACCTGATTGAGAGTGAACCCCAATGCATTGCCGACCGTGAAAGAAGAGAGAAGGAAGGTAGTTCTTTACGAAAGGATGAAACGGAGGTAAGGAGGAGGAAAGGAAGGTAGTTTCTGGTTCACAAGCCCCAGCCCAGCCATTTTTATCTTAGTTAGGCAACGGAATGTTACTATTTTTGCTTTAATCTAATCCTATTCCTATCTCTTTAAATTACAACTGAATCCACATCATTTATCACGTATTTAGTTGCGTGTAATGAGAAGCGTTGATAAATTATTGTTTAAGTTAAGATTACGATAAAAATATTGTACGTCCGTTTAGCTATGTGTCGTTAAAAAGCCCACGATAATTGATTTAGCACGTCTACTTGTAGAAAACAATAGCACGACAATATGACGATTAATTATGTAATTCTAGAATACAAATAAATAACTCATGACATTAATAATAAACCTAAGGTAAAAAGTATAAATGAGCGATACGCGTAGTCGTATTCCGTGTAATTTTCGCTAAAAAATCGCAATAAATGTCGTTTCGTTCGTAGTAAACATCAACCCTGATGAAACATTCTACAAATCGACTACTTTCTTCTTCTTACAAAAAATACGGGATTACGTTATAGATAAAATGCAGCCAGACATCGTTCAGCCTTCATATTACAGGGTCTACCCTTCCTAGTCGATGCAGAATCGACTAATCCGCATCCGAATCAAATCGGTATTTCCGAGTTCATTCGGCCCTATTCGGTATATTGACTGAAACAATGCCGATTACGCCTAATCGATTACTATGGGTGTAGAAGTCATTACTATTCGCAGTGGACATTGAAAATAATATAATAAATTGACGCTACCAATCTACTATCATTTCCGGTAATGATCTCGACAATTTCATTTAACTCATCGACACTAAACGAGTGTTGATTAGCGGATATCAATGACCAATTGAATAGATACAAAGTCCGCGTTTCCTACTTGCATTTATTGTTTCCGCAGGCACTTTTTATACGCAAATGTTTTTGTCTGTTTCGATTTAAAGTTTCTTACCACCAACAATTATGTCATTTACTATAGCTGTTTTATTTTAGTTGTTTAGATGTTTAAAACAGACGTAGCTTAGGTAAGTGTTAGACAATAAATATTGCGCTCCAGTATGTCTCCAATTAAAAAAAAAACTAATTTTTATCAATAAAGTTCGATGACGTGTTTACACAAATCAAATAAATATTGATAGAATCACAAGTATGTTTATAAGTATATTTACCTCTTGATAGTGTCTTATAAATTTTTAATCGTCACAGAAATAACACTATTTAAGGGTGCGTCCCACTAAGCGATCAAAACATTATTTTTATCTATTGTGATCGTTTACAATAACGCCCCCTAAAAATATAACATAAAATCAAAATTCTATTTTCAAATATTTAAATAACAAAGAACTCACCTTCAAAACTGAACTCATGTGGCAGTGCCCATTTATACTTGTCATCGGAATTTATAAAGGAATCCCTAAAGTACACAAGTATCCAAGAAAGGCCAATAATACTGTACATGCCAATAACGGCCTGTATGATGAGCAACACTATCCCGACGCCTTGAAAAATGGGCGATATCCTCCACATGTCCACAGGACCAGCCTCCAACACTTGACCCAGGCACAAGTGCAATGTAAATAACGGTATACCGACTAGAAATGACAGTATAAAAAACTGTACTATGAAACTCGCTGAAAATAAAATTGTCATTAGGTCAAATATTTCATGGGAAATGAAAGGAAACTAAATGAACCTAAAAGTTTCAAAATAATTAATTTGTACAGTTAGAAAAAGAAAAAAATAATTACCAATAAATATGTAACTGTAAAATATGAATAAGTAAAAAATAATTGGAGCAATAATAACATGGATATATTATATTAATCAAGTGAGCTATTACTCACCACCAAAATGAACACTGAATATGGCAAATCTTGAAATATTAAAGATTCCTACAGTACAACTGAGGCACGCTAGCATTGCACTCATTCGATGCGGCCACACACCAAATGGAGGCTCTTCAGTCTCTTCGTTTCTGTTATTAAACAAATTACGATTACATAATATAGCAGGTATTTCACAGGACAGCACTTTTAGAATTTCTACAGTGTAATTAAGGTATAAACTTAGATTTTTTTATATCATTACAAAGAAAAAATAAAACTTATGATTAGAGAACCATTTCAAACAATAAGACTCATGACAGTAATTACAAATAACGATTTATTAAGATTCGATAATGATTTAAAGTTAAACCTACCTCTCTTCATTAGCAGCAAAAGCATTTTGGTTAGCGGGCGCAACGCCAGCCAACGATTCACTAGACGAACTTGACGCACTTGTGCTCCTAGCTGTACTCCTGGCGGTGTTGCGGCCCGTCCAATCCCCAGTCGTAATGTCGCTCTCACCCGGCGAGGGAAGAGACAACGTTCGGTTCATCAGCAAGGCCCGACGCCCCACTATAAGCGGGCCCGAAGCCCCGTCACTACTCAGATTCGCTGCTGTCACTTGCAACTGTATCGGTGCGCTGGTGGGGCGCATGTTAACGTGATGTTCCAAAAACAAAATCACTGGAAGCGTCAAGGGCTCACATGCCGCCTCCTGCGTAAATATCGCCGGCAACATTATCGGATCCAATCTTCGCATGGAGTTCCGCACATTATCATTCGTTCCCCCGCGTCTCTCTAAGGGCGACGTCAAGGATTGCCTATGAGTTTCGGATAGCTCCGAGAAACTCTTCGCTCGCCTGAGATTCGAGATCGTAGATCGCGATGGAACCATGTGAGCGATTTCGACTTCTTCCAAAGATGGCGCTGACGGTTGACAGTTTTGGAAAACGACCACTTGGGTATTGTCATCTTCTGAACTGATAGATTCTGATCGATCAGTCCGCTGCTCCGTGTCGCCGATGCACTCCTTAATTTTACAAATGAGATCTTCTTCATCGCTATCAAATGATTTGGTGCCATCATCTAGACATGCTAATAGGGACTTGTCTAAAACTTCATCTAAATCATTCAAAATATCCATAAATTGACAAAGAGCAGTAGCTTGAAACTCTTCATCGTCTGTGACGTCGCTAGATGCTTGTGATGTATGTGATGCAAAGTTTGAATCAGACTTATAACACTCGGGAATATTTTTCTGCATATCTTCCCTCAAATCCTCCTCGTCACCTTCAGATGTTCTGTCCAGGTCACTTATTGGTTCACTACTTTCATTGCTCTCAAAAACGCTACTAGAAGCATCGCTGTCAACACTGCTTCCTGGTACACTTTCCCTTTGTTCATACCGACCGTCCTCCATATTCACCACCTCCATTTTTATTGCATGGCCTAAGTCATAGCCTGTTCTAGGCGTAAACCCTGAAACAATATTCTGATATAATCACAACTTTCAAATTTTAATTTCACAATAAAATACAAACAACATACAATGTTTATAACTGAAAATTTTCCTTAGCCTAAACATCATATGCAATACTATCAGTTTGGAACAACTCAAAGCAGATATTTACATGTAAACAAGCTTGGAACTAATAAGACTAATTTGTATAGTACGAGCCGTGAATGACAGCTAAACGGTAGCATCACAGTGGGAAGTTGATGCGTAACTTGCAAAATGCATGATTCATGTTAACACTACATAATCATATTTGATAGAGATAAAATTCCTTCATTAGAAGGCGTTATCTATTAGTAGAGGTAACTATTTATTTGTAAGTTGTATATAATAGAACAATGGTCTAGTGTATTTCACTGGTGTTCTATCCTGAACAGCACAAGGACGTGTAAGTTTTAAAAATAATAATATAACTTCAATTTTAGTTTTTTGCAACAACTCCCAAACGTTTATGTATTGCCTGTCTCGATTTCATCATGTCTGTCTCATCAACTTTCAGAATTAGATTGGTTCATGAGAAAGTTTTAAAAGTTAATTGTTTTGGATGTGGTTTCATTTAAATGTAAAAACCATGTTTCTTAGTAATGCTTGGGAAACTAATGAGTAATAAGGAGTAACTCCTTCAGAGTAATTATTTCTGAGTAATTAAAGCAAACTCCTAATGAGTAATGCTTTTGTTTTTAAACATTTTAAACGTAATAAGTAATAACTTATGATACTTTGGTATATTAATATTATTAATTATTAATACTAACAACTATACCTATATGGAAAAATTCATCATAAGATTGTAAAATTTATTCAACAGTTTAAAAACTATTATACTTCCTATGTCTCCATATCAATATTCTATATTACTTATAGTATATGAAATCCCTTCCTAATACTAATTTAAAGCGAATCATTTAGAAAATAACTAAATAGATATTTTTTCCACTAACTTAACTACTTGATTGAGACTATGACATGGAATAAAACCCAGAATTAAATTCAGGAAATTCAAACCTAAATTCTGGCTATCAGCCAGTTGACTAAGTATGTGGCACAGACATGCATTATACATAAAACATTGCCAACTTAAAAATAAATCTAAATTTGTTAATTTGCTGACTGTCTTGTATTTTATATATATATTTTTTGCAAGCCTAATGAATCCCTCAATGTAATGTGGAACTCAATTGGATTTTATTAAACACTGCCCACTTAGAAAAAAATTACTTAACAATGATAATGTTTATAGTATTTTTTTTTACTTACAATAAGTTAATGCTTGACTACAATCCCACCTGATGGTAAGCAGCGATGTAGTCGTGGGTGGTAAGGCGCATTAACTTAGAAGCCTATTCACCGTTGACTATGATCCTTTTTCACTATAATAACATAGATTTTTTGTAACTGTTCCATATAACAATGAAATTACAAAAAAATACCTTTTTAAACCCAAACATACACTTCTATAAGTTTATTATTTTATACAATGTGATTTCTACTCACTGATAAGATATGAAATAAATCATAATTAATAACAGTAATGAAGCTAAGCTCCACTTATAAATATCAAGTCTAATCTGTAAACAAATTGAAGTAACACTTATTACAGCAATATTCTTATCAATGACAATATTAACTGATTAATTGCAGATAAGGCAAGTATCAATTTACATGGTAAAATCTCTTGTACAACTCTTCAATAAATCATTACAATCTGTACAATACATAAATCATTAGTTTGTTTGTTATAGATTATATGTAAATTCAGAATGATGTCTGGCTAACTACCCTGCTTCTAAAATCAATCATGAAATTACCCCTTATTAATTATTTACTCCGGCTTTCTTTATTATTTACACCTGTTATACCTTTAGTAACGTGAATTGTGAATGTTAACACTCATACTCCACACTAGGATTAAATGTGTCGGGAGTGGGACAACACAATACTCATAAACACAAAACATCACAAACACCCATGACCCAAGAACAAACATTTATCTGTCACATAAACATCTACCCCGGCCGGGAATCGAACCCGGGATCCCTTGCTTAGCAGGCAAAGTCACTAACAATTAAGCTAAGGGGTTGTCATACTAATTAGTGATACTAATGTTTGGTGATGGTGATTACTTAGAATCATCAGCTTGTTTGTTGCCTAATGATATTAAAAAATTGAGTTGATATTTATAAATCTAAATATGATATTTACAAAAAGCTAACTTCATATTAGTTCTGTAGTGTCAAACAGACAGAAAAATATCCAAAACGTTCAAATATAGTTTTGTCTTTATGTTAAAAATTAAGCATTTGTATAAAATTGCCCAAAAATATTTAATTTAGAGATACCAAGATTTTCAACATTTTACCACCCAAAACTACATCACCACTTACAATAAGGTGGAATTGTAGTCAAACATTAACTTACAACAAAAAAAATTAATCAATATTCAAATATAATTTCAATCAATGTCTAGAATGCCAAAAAGACCTCTTCATATACTATAGAGGTAATGAAATAATTTTAATTAGGTTAATAGTGCAAGATAACTTAATCTCTTTATTAATTTGGAATGCATTTTATAACTACGTAAATGTATACAGTTATGTTGAGTTATGTACAATAATTACCTACGAAAGCAATCTTTAATAAATTAATGTTTACACTAAATATAAAAGTCATTAAGTCTTGCTACATACAAGATTTTAAAAATAAATCATCACCATCATTCATCAAAAATTGATAGAAGAAATGGTGGAGACTTATGGTAGGGCCTTAGAGATCTTCTCCATTCACTCATTATCAAATTACAAGTACTTTCCAGTACTTTAACTCTTCTTACTAAGAACTTTGTAACATTTCTTATTTGTGTAATATTAAGATTTGTTTACTTAAAAAAATAGTACAAAAAATAAATTGATTAAGTTGTACAACAGGACCAGACATGATTGTTAATATTCTAAAGGAACTTACTTCAACTAAGGATTTCTTTTGCTTTCCTTCCTTTCTGTGTTTTCCTCTCATCCATGCTATTATCAAAATGGATAATATAGCCCTGCAACATTTTGTTTCGTGTAGTTATCGATAAAACGATGTCGTTAAATTAGAACGCCTTGAAATAACTGGTAGAGTTACTTGTCAATTTTAATTCTGATTCTAAATCAGTGGCCAATTGTATTAAAAATCAAAAAACAATTCTGGATTCTGGATCTTGATATAATTTATTCGATCCTAATGTTTATACCATCAATCACCTTCAATATAATTTATAGTACACAACACACCGCAATACTTACACTGCACAAGCATTCGTTGTTTGAATTAATTATCAAATGGCATCTTTGTTGAATCCATACCTCACACAACACAACCTAATTTTAAAAGGATTAAATTAAACTAAATAAATTGCTTCGTTTGCTAAGCTAAGTTTCACTGTTTCACACAATTTCAGAAATAAGAAATTTGTACATATGAAATAGAAAAATTACATTGCATTCAGTCTGGCCTGGCACAGATTACATTTTAACAGTTACCTGCACAAACGCGATAGACTCAGTCACTCACAACGACAAATTGAAAATGACAACAGATTGGTAACGATAGTTGTCACTTGTCATGGATAAATGTCATTCATGATTGTCCAAATTCACGAAATGTCAATTAAGTAAAGTGTCATCAACAAAATATGTCAACCTTCCACAGACTAAAATATTTACAAAACTAGCACTGTAACCTAGTATCAATGGTACAACCCTACGATATATAATAATAGCGTATGTAAGGATTCTTTTAGAATTGTTATTTGCCTATTAAATCTAGAATAACTTAAAGTATTAGATCTTGACACATATTTTATTTTTACTCGCTATTGATTGGATGGAGTGTTTCGCAACAGTCGCAGTATTCGGGCCGGTATCCTGGACGATATTTTTCTTTACCGCCGGCGGCAGTAGAGGATACAGCGCATATTTGATCAGGCCCTTATGCACATTCGTGAGAAAAAAATATTAGCTCTTATCATTGACTATCATTGACATTGACATATTATTACTATGGACATCTAATCTCATACTAAAGTCGCGAAAAAAATGTCCCAGTCAGTTGTCATGTCATGTCATGCAGTTAACAAGGCAATTTAAACACTAAAATCATTTCATCACGGTTTAATTTCGATTGCAGTCGTGAACGCGGAATTGTTGTTCTCCTTGCGTTTTTTCCATTCCATGTTTGTCCATAGTAATAATAAGTCAATGCCTCATAAAATATTTTTCTCTAGTACTAGTAGTACTTCAATTTAAAATTTTTATTTCAATAAGCTTATTTTCGCTTTTATTATAAAAAAAAATTATAGTGTAAACTTCTATAATATTGTTGTAAATCACAACTTGTGATTTGGAATTCGATGAAACGGAAATGACGTGAATGAAATGAAACGGAAACGAAATAGAGACAGACTTATTTTAACGTAGGATAAAATGAGATAGGAAGCACGGCAAAATGGCGGCTTACGTAACCAAACAAAACATCAATATTTGGACTGACAGTATTCGTTTTTTTTTAAGTTTTCACTTCTAGCACGTGTGAATTACACACATTTTTTTATTTCAGTACTATTTAGATTTTCATTATATAAAAAAAGGATTGTGTGGTTTTATGAAACCACGGTAAAAGTTTAACTTTTTTTCACATTATAGACATTTAACTAAAAATTTTTGGAATAATATTCCATTAAGGGTATAAAAATCGCTCTATCAATCTCTGGCACAAATGGGTAATAGTCTATATACTACACGGTCAGCTGCTGCGAACTATAGGCGCCGCCATATAGGCCTTGGCTGCTCTGACGAGCGCCTTTCACTTTATCCCTACTCCGCGGCCGACATGCAACACACAGACGAAAAAGTTTGAGACGATGTAATAAAAGTTTCACTTTAAAAATAAATAAATAAAGCTACACACTCATAGCCCCACACTAGGATTTTCTGTGTCGTGGGTGCCATGGACAACACACAAGACAAGAACACACACACCCAGACCAAGAACGGACACTTAAACTCATCATTCAAATTTCCGTCTCGCTTGGAATCGAATCCCAGACCCTCGGAACGGCGATCCGGCTTGTTAACCATTGCGCCATTTAAGAGTCTTGCTTTACCTACCTATTATGAAAATATTATTTACTATTACTACTCTACACCTACAGTGCATCACTAATATCACTATCTTATCTAATTATTTATTATCTATAATATAGACTACAGCTAGGGTCAAAGATTACATTTATATGTATTTTAAAATTCGACTTTGTGTCTACAGCGTAAGATTCGTTGTTAAAAGAATAATGGACATAGATAAGACTGTATATTTTGGTAATCCGGACAAGTTGCGATCTTTGCGACTTGGTATTTATAATTTTGTGATAGTTGTTGTCTTGTTGTGTTTGTGTTACTGAGTGGCTGTAAATCTTCCTAAAAATATTGGGCTTGTTCTTTACGTAAAATAAAAGATCAAATATGATTCTATTAAAAGGAAGTAAAATAATTTGCGTAACAATGCAACCGGTGAACAAGGTACACACTTTTTTCTACGATCATCCGTCATTCAAATTCAAATCAAATAAATCATCAGTGCTCGTTTGTCAACCGTGTTAGTCGGTTGTCTTCGCGAATTTAAGTCCTTGTATTTACCAAGTATTAAAGGTAAATTCTATATGAATGAAAGAACATAAAAAATCTTGTTTGTGATAGCGAACAACTATTGGTTTTTAACAATTTACTATTTGTCGGAAGGTATTCAGAGCTATGGCGATGGCGGCTTACTCATCGAAAGTTTCACTTAATGAAGTGGTTATAGCTTCAGCAGTAAGGACTCCTATGGGTTCCTTTAGAGGAAGTTTGGCGGGTTTATCGGCGACAGAACTGGGGGCTGTCGCAGTGAAGGGAGCCATCGAGAGAGCTGGTATTCCTAAAGAAGAAATTAAAGAGGTTAATTTGTGTTCACCTACTTTCTACAGATTCCGTTAGTTGATGGCGATGATGATTATGAATAAATTGCCGAAAATTTGTTTTTTCAATTGCGAAAGGTTTCGTATTTTATGTAACAGGTGCCTTTCGATAATTTGATAAGATAGAGTATCTGAATCTACCTAGCAAAATGTTACTTTTAATTACATCATTAGTTATTTTCGTATAAAAGCCGCATAATTTATGTCCTAATGAGGTTTTCTCATAATGATTAAAATTAACTATTGTGTTTTTCATCATTGTAAAGTTTTCTCTAAATTGGTGCTAATTTTTAAGTGATTTCACTAAATCAAGGAAATAAAATAAAATAATAAATAAATTTGAAGTTTAAACTAATAAATAAATTTAGTTTAAACATATATTTTATTTTTAACTCTTTTTATATTTCCAGGTGTATATGGGAAATGTGTGCTCTGGTTTCCTCGGTCAAGCACCTGCGAGACAGGCAGTCATTTTTGCAGGTCTCCCAAAGAGCACAATATGTACAACTGTGAACAAAGTTTGTGCATCTGGCATGAAGGCTGTAATGTTGGCTGCCCAAGGCCTGCAAACTGGTGCTCAAGATGTTATATTAGCAGGAGGTATGGAGTCCATGTCAAATGTGCCTTACTATATGAAGAGAGGTGAAACTCCCTACGGTGGTATACAGTTAGTGGATGGTATTGTATTTGATGGTCTTACTGATGTATATAACAAATTCCACATGGGAAACTGTGCTGAAAACACAGCCAAAAAGTTATCAATCACAAGGCAGCAACAAGATGATTATGCAATCTCCAGTTATAAAAAAAGTGCAGCAGCTTATGAAGTTAAAGCTTTTGCAGATGAAATTGTGCCTGTAGAGGTACCTCAAAAAAGAGGAGTGCCGCCAGTATTGTTCTCAGAGGACGAGGAATATAAGAGAGTCAACTTTGAGAAGTTCACAAAACTGTCAACTGTATTCCAGAAAGAAAATGGCACTGTAACTGCAGGAAATGCATCAACATTAAATGATGGTGCTGCTGCATTAGTACTTATGACAGCTGATGCTGCCCAAAAACTGAATGTAAAGCCAATTGCTCGGGTTGTTGGATTTGCTGATGGAGAATGTGACCCAATCGACTTCCCTATTGCCCCAGCCGTTGCTATTCCCAAACTTCTAGAAAAAACCGGTGTTAATAAAGATGATGTGGCTTTGTGGGAAATTAATGAAGCGTTTAGTGTGGTTGCTGTAGCCAACCAGAAACTGCTTGGGTTGGATCCTGCTAAAATTAATGTACACGGAGGTGCAGTGAGCCTCGGCCATCCTATTGGCATGTCAGGGGCTAGAATTGTTGTCCATTTATGTCATGCGCTTAAGAAAGGAGAAAAGGGTGTGGCATCCATCTGTAACGGAGGAGGTGGGGCTTCATCTATTATGATTGAAAAATTGTAAGTTTTGTTAGCAGACATTGTAAATGCACTGTGACATTTAATTTGCTAAAGCACAAAAAAAGATGTGGAATTTTGAAAGGAATTAAGTATAAGAATATATGTTTTAGGTTTCTGATTTTCACCAATTTGCGTTTCAACACAGTGCATTTGTGTTTCAATATCATGTGATTGCCTTCAATAATAGATATATTGCCTTGTTACCTAAACCTATATTCTATATTATTATTATGAGTATGTTCACCTAAGTATAGCTTTAAGAAAAGTTGTATATAATGCTGTTATACAAATTTATATATTTTTACACATTAAATTTTTTATGGATATTGTGGTTGTAAGTCTACATTGTCACATTATTATTATTGGAATGGCTGATTAAATCAAAGAATTCCTAAACTTCCTACTTTTATTTCAAGGAATGCCCAGAGGTTTTTTTTTCACTTTTCAGAGCGGAAGGCACAGGTGGGCCACCTGTGTTGACCTTGTACACCAAAGATCCATGTCCATTGTGTGACATTGTTATGGAAGAATTAGAACCCTTCCAACACAGGTTGGTAATTCAAAAGGTTGATATCACACAGAAAGAGAATGTGAGGTGGTTGAGATTATACAGATATGATATCCCTGTGCTATTTCTCAATGGAAGATTTTTATGTATGCATAAGTTGGATGCTCATCTATTAGAGCGAAGATTACAAAGAATCGAGAATGAAGTATAATTTGAACTGTGTGTATGATTAAACTGAAGTAATTAATGAAAAAAGTAAATAAGTAAGTAGCTAAGAAAATGGTGGTTAGCTATTCAAGTTGTTTTTTGATGATGAAATAAAAATTATATTTGTTGGATGTTGTTCTAGTTTGCCTACATATATCTGCAGTCTAAAATTCTCCTTGCGTGTCCAACACAACTATATAAGCCAGCTTATCTATATACATAAAAGGAGAAGCTGACTGACTGACATATTAACGCAGGGCGGGTTAGAAACTTGAAATTTTGCACAGGGGTTCCTTTTATAATATAGGGGAGCAGGAGCACTAAGAAAGGATTATTGAAAATTCACCCCCTAAGGGGGTAAAAGGGGGATGCGAAGTTAGTATGAAAGTTCTCAGTTTTATCAACTTTTATAAATGTTGGGATTTTTGGCAGGCGAAGCCGCGGGGGACAGCTAGTCAAACAAAAATGAATTGTCACATAATTTTCTATCCTTACTGAGAGTCATATATCACATATTGCTGGACATGGGTCTCCTCTCACAATGTGAGGAGTATAGGCCTAATTATCTTCACATATTTACATAATAATATTAATAATATCATTGGTATTATTGATGAGGCTTGCCTGGCTAGCTACTACTTACAACCCTCTTACTAGAATAAGCCGGCAAACGACTCGTCGTAGTCGTCGTGTTCCGGTTCCTGGGCAGCAATGGGAAGAGAGTATCATTCTAGACGCTTTCTTTAAACTGCATGCAACACCGTATCGCGATTGATTATTATTCATAGCCTGAAAGGATGAAGAAGTACGTATACGAGCATCACCAAGGGTGTCAGCATGGCAACGTAGATGGTATTCTTAGGGCGCGTTCCACTAAGCGATCATTTTCTGTAGAAGAAAAGTCGTTTTTATCGTTCGCTTCGCGATCGCTTAGTTGAACGCCCCTTAGTACAGTCAAAACGCAAACAATATAAACATTGGACTTTAGGGCCTGGGATAAAATGCTATACGCACCGCTAATTTTAAACAATGATGTGCATATTAGAAATTAATTATCAATTGCAAACCGGGAGAGTTCGCCTTAATTTTCTCAAAGGCGTATGAAGTCTATCAAATCAATTTACACTTGGAAAATGTCTTAAACTTATGGTATAAACCGCTCACATTGTGAGAGGAGATCCGAACTGGGGTGTGATGATGATATTATGAATCCAGCTCGAAGGACCAAAATATAATTTTTAAAATTTCGATACTCCGTGTTTGAATCTCTATTTTTTTAAAACCCGACACACGTGCAGACTACCACACGACGACAAACAGTTATCACCGTCCTTACACATGAGCTATACCCAAGGCATCCCCTATGCGTTGCTGACTAAAATAAGCGGGAGCCCCAATATTACTGGCATGGCTACCGCATTATTTCTGGCTCTTTGACACTGCGACCGAAGAATAAACATTTTCAGGAGAGTGGTAGCTTGTTTGGTTGAACTGGAATTTCAACTGGGTTGAACGTAGTCTCACGCATAGGAGGGTCTGGGTTCAAATGCTGCATGCCATTTTTCAAAATTTACTTATGTCCCCGTTAGAAACTAACTCGGTGAAAGAATGCATAGTGAGAAATCTGTGCACTTGAGAAAGTTGTGTGTAGTTTTCAATCCGCACTTGGCCAGCGTGGTGGACTATGGCTCCGTAACCAATGATATATGAATAATAATAATAAAAACTAAGTAATAATAAGTCAATGCCCGTAACACACAGTTAACATTCGGACCAAATTCATATCAATAAATATATGAATTTGTAAACGTTTATTTCTTTACGTCCTTTTATCAAATAGAAGCATTATTAATGCTTCTCTAACTAAAGCGTCATTTTCTATTAAACATTCTGCAATTTACCTAGGTATGTAGGTAGCTAATAGTTAATTACGCCGCCGCCACCTACTTTTCATAATTTTGACAGTTTCATGTAAAAAATAGCTGATGAATATCTGTAATTTAATGTCACATGTCAGGTCAAATGTCAAATTTACAGTCAGATATTGTAGGTATCGAAAATGGTCGAATACGTGAATTTTTGGTGAAAATCAGCTAACATTTTGGAATATTGGGATCAGATATGTGATTTACGTATCGTCTTATTTGATATCTTAAATAATGAATTGGCATGAGTGATAATTTTGTCTACCATTCATCTTTCCTTCCTAAATTTAAGCAAAAACAGTAAATAAATACAATGGATAACTCCGCTATCCAAACCTTAGAAACAGCGGCCCAGATGTTGATGGTAAGAGAAATAAAACAATATATCTTACAATAAGTATTTGAAATAATTGCGATTTTTATAAATATAAATAAAAAATGACAGAATATTCTCAACTTTACTGGTGTGCTGTGATATCTTGATATTTATAAACAATGTTATCTTTCTTGAGAACAAAATTGTACACGCGAGCGTCAGGTTGGTATCTGATGTTTTGTAAGCTTAACAGTGATGCAGGATATGGTAATCCTTAATAATGCAATATAACATTTAACAAAAGTTGAAAAAATGTAAGGTTTCATGCAGAAGAATGATTCACTTTCTTTTGTTGTGTTTATTTGGTTCAATATCAATGTTTTATCCAAATTTTTGTAATTAAATGCTTAATTCCACCTGATGGTATGTGGCGATGAAGTCCAAGATTTTGAATGCACTAATTTATAAAAGCCTATTTACTCTCTTGAAATTATTGTAATTGAATGGAAAGAAATTGCTTGTTACTGTTACTGGGCACTCATGTAACGGTTTAGGTATTCCAACACGGACTGGTCAAATACCACGCAATTTGACTAATAAAGGCTAACATCCTCTTTGGGGTTGAAAATTGGACCCAAAAATGTTATTAAATTACTTGTTTTTTTAAACTTTTGTGCACCTTTAAAAATAGTCATTTACAAAAATAATTTAATGTTAAAACTGTTTTCTGCTAGTCAATCTTTATTAGGGTCAAACACTGGTAAAAAGTATCTTTATATCACTATAATAATACCTTTTACTTCTGCTACTCAAAAATAGTTTTTCTATTCCTTTATTTGTTGACATAAGCACCTACTTAAATAAAAAGTTTGGATGTGAATTATATTGTTCTCTTAATGCCTGACTTTAAAGTAGGTCTGTGGTACGGATCCAGACCATGGTCTGCCACTGGAGCAGAGGGTCACCATTTGGACCCTCTGCTCCAGTTATGTATGTGGATCATAATGGTCTGCTTATTTCTTTGTCATTATTTATTTGCTTAATCATTTCAATAGTAAAGTTTTACATTATTCACAAGTATAAAAATTACACACTTATCTTAAAAAACATTAATATCTTCTCATATTGAATATGCTGAGCTGATCTAGAAACTATTTTATACAAAAAAATATATGTTGAAAATGTTGCTGGTGGCAATTTTATGTAAAATTTTATGCACTGTATGTGTTTAAAACTCTTGTTTGTTGATGTTTCTCAAATAATTAACTATAAATAATAATTTGACAATAGCAATAAAAGACCTTTTACTGTACTGCACAATGGTAGCATGTAGTGGTTTAACACTGTAACACTTTGTTTAGGCACCACCGAACATGGTGACTTCGGAGCAACGGCATCAAGCTGAGAGTGTTTTCCTTGAGTTCCGAAGCACCAAGAATCCATACCAACTCTGCAGAGAGATTATGGAAAAGTCCACCTCAGATTATGTTCTGTTTGAGGCTGCTGGTCTCTTAAAGACAGCTCTCATAAGAGAATGGAATTTGCTGTCCCAACATGATATTTCTTCACTACGGGAATATCTGCTAAATTATCTGATGAGGAAAGATACGCCACCTTTCTTAAAAGAAAAATTATTACAGGTATGTTAAATATGACTATCACATACATTTTATCAGCCCTTGCCTATAACAATGATATTTATAATAATTGCTTGTTTATCTGTGTAGTAGTAGAAGTATAAATAATGTGCATAAGAGAAATTACAAAATATGCACATGGATACATTATTTTGAATTTAAATTTAGTATGCAATAGTTGCAATTCTCAACTGATTTCAAAGAAAGGAGGAGGTTCTCAATTCGTTACAATCTCTTTTTTATATATAGAACCCCGTCATTTAAGACGTGATTAAAAAAAATATTTTTGAACTTCAAAGGACACTCTTATGTACACAAAATATGATCCCATTTTTTTAAATCCAATTCTAATGGTGCGAAACATGAGGAATTAAAGAAACTACAAATATTGTAGGCATAGATATACTATAGAGCGATTTTAGTATTTTCAGAAATAATTTAAGCATTTGCATTCTAAACTAACATACTTATATTGAGGATCTGATGATTGGTACTGGAGATTGGAACTCCTCAACGGGTGGGAATAATTGAACTGTGTTTAAAGACAATTGTTATTATTTTTTAATTTAAATTCCAGATTATGTATTATAAAGATTAATGTACTTATGGTATAAATTTTCAGACTATCGCTATCATCGTAAAGAGGGGAAGTATCGATGATAGTGGTAGAGAAAGGAAAGCATTGCTCGGCGAATTAGAAAAGTTAATCTTATGTGCTTCGATTAACGAACAAAAGTTAGCTTGCTCGTTGATTTTAGCGATCATGCAAGAGTACGCCATCACAGTCAAGTCTGCGGACGTTGGCCTCATTTGGGAGGTACATTTTAGACTGAAGAAGTCTTTTGAGGCAATAGACATGAAAAGGATATTTAGGTTTACGGTCAGCGTATTGGAACAAATAGTTCGCTCCGGTGTCCGCCCGGAAGGGGAACAGGCAATGCTAACAAAGCAATTGCTAACTATTGTCGAAACAATATTGTGTTGGAGTCATGTATCCCCGATGCTGTCGAAGCGACTGATAGGGGCATTCGAGGCTATATACGAAAGCGACACGGCGCCGGCGTTGCGTCTAAGCATGAATTGGAGGGATACAATCATGCAACCCGAACTACTTACTCTGTTCTTCGAGATTCACATGCATGTACGATCGAATCCAGACTTATGCAACCCATCGCTTACATGCCTCGTGCAGTTAGCCAGTCTAAGCGGGGTTGTCGTGTCTGCCGCGAATCTAAAGCAGCAATACTTGGAGAATTACGTGAACGGTTTCATGAGAATGTTGACGTTTATTCAGCCAGGAGAGAAAGAGATGCTCGGTATATCCGCTATATACCGTAGACTCGTACAATTCTTCTCGCCACTCATGATAGCATCTACCCCACCAGCGTTTCTCCAATACCTGACAACGTATACCTGTCATTGCATCAGGGGCTCGATTGTGGAAGAAGGAGTAAGTAATTATATTTGTACTGATTAATTTCTGTTTTCATCGTTTCCGTTCCGTTTTCAGCGACTTAATAAAATAAAATAATATTTAATGCGTTTTTTTAGATCAACGAAGACACAGTGTGGAGAGAATCTCTGAATAAGTTTCTTCATACTTGGAGCTCAATAGTGCATGACTCGGACGGTTACAATAATGAGACTCTGCAGAGTCCCTGTATAGAGATATTCAATACTTATCTACAGTGTCGACTGGCACCGCCAGATGGTACGAGGTAAGGTTTATTTGTTCGAGAATATTGTAAAGAGAATCGGTCAAGTGAGAGTCAGATTCTCACACCTAGGGTTCATTCATTAATAGAACATGTTGTACAGGGGAACGGAGAGCAGCGACGGATGCGGTGACGACATAAAGGAGGACTTAGAGGAAGATGAGAGGAAACTCCACAGCAACGTGTTGATGACGATCGGGGCGGTCGCGCGCAAGGCGCCGGCGCACTGCTCCCACGTGCTGTACACTCTGCTGCAGGACAGGAGCAAGAGGTATGAACACCTGGACAACGATATTAAAACTATACATGTGTTACGTTCGTACAACGCGAATTGAACATTTTGATCCGCTCCGATGACGTTGTTGTAATGATGCGAAAGATGATTACGGAACGTATGTGACAGACAGAGATGGGTGAGCTCAGCTCGGAATTTAACTGCCCATTTTTCCGCGCGTTGGTTACATAAATATGTACTTTTTTTACTTATAATATCATTGCTTCTAATAGTCACTTCGCATTTCGTGTCGTCTTTTTTATGGAATTAATATAGCAAATGATGCAACACCACCCTTCCGCTGCCGCCCTCAGCAACTGTGACCGACACAGAACAATTCGTAGTTCGTAATTCGTAATTAATTCGTAGGTTGACGGTGTTAGAACGTTAGTTGGCTAGTTCGTTAGTAGGTATGAGGACTGTTAGTGAATTTAGTGATGGTTGGTACTGTTCGTTGTTGTTAATAATAGTCCAGTTAGCAATTTGTTAGTAAGAGTCTTGTTCTGATTCGGTCCCAGATGTGTTGCTAATACTAATATGGTCGCCTTTAAAACTGTGTAACACTTCGTTCACTTATCCTATGTGTTATTTTAAGCATAATATTGCGTGGACGAAGGATTGTAACGCCCCATTTAGATACTCTGCGAGAAGAGACGTGAATTCGATTATGTAAACGGCCTATACCTGTATATTCGCTACGCTTTGCTCATTCTTTGCTTGGTCTCGGTTTTTTTGGCGCGAATCAAAGCATTTCTCGTCCGGATTAATGGGCGCGTCGGCTTTGTTTAAATTTAATTTATGTGAGGGAAAGAGATGATACGAATATGTAAACGGATATTCGCGATAGTTCTCGTGCAGAAGTATTCGGCGAGAAAATAAGCCGAATATTCGGTCGAGTGTCTAAACGAGGTGTAAGATTTGTTAGTTAATGATAATATGGAAAAGTGCTGACAGCTAAATTTTTCATTTGTTTGGTATATATGAATACATAGATATAAGTTAGCCTGCATAAAAGTGGTCACCGCCGCATATAGAGGCCTCACGAACTTTGCTAATGGTACCTATTATATTTTATCACTTATTGATAATTTGGATCCGCCACTAAGTATTACTCATGGTTGAAAACGTATGGAGTGGCAGTTACATAATATTACAAAATTAGGGGAACGCTAAAGCAATTTTGATTCGATAATTTAGAATAATCATTAATATGATCCGTTGTATTAAACTTGTCATACCTATTCAAAATTATCACTGAATACGAAAAATGTTTACAATATTTCCCCTAATTTTGACGGCGTGTACATGGCTGACCTTAGATGAAACTTTTGTTTCATTTAAGGTTGGTTGCGGATCCTTGGATTGTATCGACGTTGCTAACGCAACAGACACAACGTGCACCGTCACGTTATTGCCATAAAAAATTGGATCGAAGTCGGCATCGTCGTGCGCAAAGGTACAGTTCGACGACTGTTATTACTCGCGCAAAAGTTTGTGGCTGCTTCTGCACGATACGCAACTTTCAGGTATCGTTAGAACGAGCGGCGACTCACGTCCCGACTTTATTTCGCATGCATCCTTAGGGAATGTACCCATACAACGTGACCCATTTTTTACATTTTTGCCCTCCCCTCCTCGGTGAGTTTTTGCCTAGTCCCCCCCCCCCTTGAGTTATTACGTTACGTCATAGTACCTACGTCAAGTTATTCATATACATAAACGGTTTTCAATCATTTTTGAAAACAGACAGTTAACATCAATTTTTACTGGACATTATTGTACCGGTACGAATTCTCTGTGACGTGCTTGGCAACTTCACTGTACTGTAAAAAGCGCGAGATTTCTCTAGAATCCTCTAGCTCTTAGCTCTCTAGTTCTTCCTTCTGTAACCAAGCGTGACATTTTAAAGACTCTCTCCCCTTCTCCCTGGACAGATCACGTGGTATAGGTACATGCGCGAGATTCAACCGAAGCGTAGGTCAGAGGGGCCATAAAGTTTTGCGCAAGTAATATATTTATAGCTCAATATATTTTACTATAATACACGTTGTTATTTTAATGCATAGCGAAGTGTGTTTTTAATAACATATTTCTGTATGCACTTGTATTTGGCGACTGATGATATTTAAAACGTTTGTTTATAATATGCAAGTACGTAGTACAGTATATTGGTAGCATTATATCGATTTCACACTGCTACTAATGACTATATCCTCTCGGCTTTGCGGGCTCTTCGAAGCATAGACGCGCTGAAAAAATTGTGTATCCAAAGTTTGACAAACAGCTTTAATTTGGTCACTCATAGAGCCATATTAAAAATTAAAGTAACATTTCCCGATTCTTGGTAAATTAAGATCATTATAAAATTTTACGATATCATAGAAATATGTTGCTCGCAGGCTTGAAAGTCAACTGCACCTGATGCATATGGGCAAGTTGCCGGTGAGTGGCGGCGAACAACTCGACACACTCTTCGAAGACCTTCACTGGATCTTGATGATTACTGGTAAATACTGCTTGTGATAATAACAATAAACGCTCACAAACTCACACATAAACCCGGAAATACACAAATAAGAGATCACATGTTATGTGTTATGTTATTATCGAAAACCGTTTGACGTAAAATATAAGCGGAATTTAGCTACATTGTTAGCTTATAACTTAAATGATGCGGTTACATGTAGTGTAACAAAGTCTATTGACACATTTTTAGATTGTGGTAGTAGTACCACTATTTCTGTCTTGGACAACTGTACTAATGTATGTACAGAAAATAATTTAAACTAAATAATAAGACAAAGGAAAAGCCATCTAGTTTAAACATTGTGCATCAAAATATACAAGGCTTTTCCGGCAAAGAATTAGAAATTGAATTATTTATTAAAAAGTTCAATGTACATGTTATATGCATTAGTGAGCATTGGCTGTCAAGCTTTCAAACTAGTTTTAAGTTATGTAATCATATTGTGTCAAGTGCGTTCTGTAGAAGGACTGCAATTCGCGGTGGATCACTTATATTAGTTCACAAAGACATATCCTGTAAAAATCGAAAAGATATAGTGAGTCTTTCGGTTGAACGCACTATTGAACTGGCCTGTGTAGAACTGGAGCGTCTTATAATAGTTTGCGTATACCGGCCCCCGTCTGGTGACTTTAACTCTTTCGAAGATTCGCTGGAGGATGTACTTAAGCGAGTGTGCACATCAAGAAAAGAATTAATTGTATGTGGTGATTTTAATGTGGATACTCTTGTACAGACGTCCATAACTGTTAGGTTGCTGGACTTATTTAAGTGTTTCAATTTGATTCCACTTTTCACTGAACCCACTAGAATAACTGCTACATCAGCTACATGTTTAGATAATATATTCTGTAACTGCTCAATTGTAGAAAAAGAAATAATCAACAATTTAAGGTCCGATCACTGTGGACAAAAAATTTCTATTTTTAACCAGCTAAATAAAAATAATAAATCAATAAAATGCAGACCTATAACCAAGAATAAACTATTAATTTTTAAAGACCGAATTTCTTCTAAAATTATTAATAATCCGTCTGCTTTTAACCAAAGTGATCCTTCATGTCACTATAACACTTTATTCAAAAATATTAATGAAGAATTTAACAGAGTTTTTAAATTTAAGTCTATGCAGGTAAATAAAGAAAGTAAATTCAATGATTGGGCTACTAAGGGCATTTTTAAAAGTAGGAACAAGCTTTATGAACTATATGATGAAAAACAATATAATCATAGTACGGCGTTCCACGAACATGTGAGAACATATTCTAAAATATTTAAAGCCGTTTGCATACATGCTAAGTCGCTATATATTAAAGGTAAAATTATAAACTCCGACAATAAAATAAAAGCTACTTGGGATGTCATTAGTGATGAAACCGGTACCACTAAATCACATGGCCGTCATTTTGAACTAAGTATTAACGACAACAAAATCACCTCTGATAACGAGATAGCAAACGCTTTTGAAGCTTACTTCCGAAATATACCACTTTCATTAACAAACTCCCTTCAATCTTCTCCGGCAACAGCATATACCCTCTTAAGAGGGCTCGTTGGTAAATGTAGTGTTCTGTTCGAATTCAAACATACTACGACGACTGAGATAATTAAAACCTTCCAATCTTTGAAAAACAAAAGAACAGGAGATTTGTGGGGGATATCTGTACAAGTAATAAATAATATATTAGATGTTGTAGCCCCTCACCTAGCTGTAATCTTTAATAATTGCGTAGATCTGGGGACTTTTCCCGATCTTATGAAATATAGTAAAATAATACCACTTTGGAAGTCCGGAGATAGAACAGATGTTAATAATTACAGACCAGTTGCTATTTTACCGACACTCAGCAAGGTTTTTGAAAAAATTATGTTAAATCAAATGATTACTCATTTCTCTGCCAATAATCTACTTCATAATGAGCAGTATGGGTTCACTAAAGGTCGTAGTACAATAGATGCGGGTGCTAGGCTCTTGAATCATATATACGAGGCCTGGGAAGCATCGCAGAACGCTATAGGTGTATTTTGTGATCTTTCGAAAGCGTTTGATTGTGTAGAACATGAAACACTACTTTTGAAATTGGGTCATTATGGCCTTAAAAATAAAGCACTTGAACTAATATCGTCCTACTTAAATCGTAGGGTTCAAAGTGTCTGTATAAACGGAGCTAAATCATCAGGATCTCAAGTTTCGATTGGTGTCCCACAAGGTTCAATTTTGGGCCCATTCCTTTTTTTAGTATATATAAATGATCTTCCGTTTCATATTAGTAAGTATGCTGATATTGTACTGTTTGCAGATGATACTTCACTTATATTTAAAACTAATAGAGATAAAATAAATTTTGACGATGTGAACAGTACTCTCGCCCATATCTCATACTGGTTTTCTGTTAATAACTTAGTTCTTAATGCCAATAAAACGAAATGCGTTGAATTTGCATTGCCAAATGTTAAAAGCGGTAATAAGGACATTAAATTGAATAAGGAAATATTAAATATGGAAAGTTGTACAGTATTTTTGGGGATAACTTTAGACTGTAAGCTCCAGTGGGGGTCCCATATAGCGACACTTGCGGGTAAACTTAGCAAGGCTGTTTATGCTATAAGAAAAATAAGGCAATTTACAGACGTTGAAACAGCAAGGCTTGTCTATTTTGCCTACTTTCATAGTATTATGTCATATGGTATTTTACTATGGGGTAAATCAGCGGAAATTAAAACAATCTTTGTGTTACAGAAAAGAGCTATTAGGGCAATTTATAAATTAAAATCACGCGAATCATTGCGTGAAAAATTCAAAGAAATTGATATACTAACTGTAGCTTCCCAATATGTTTATAGCAATTTAATTTTTATTAGGAAAAATTTGAGTTGTTATAAACAAAAATCCGATATTACCGATCGGCAAACTAGAAATATGCACCATTTAGTGACTTCCTCGTACCGCCTTCGTAGGGTCCAGCGGTCATTTGTGGGGCTCGGTGTACGCTTTTTTAATAAGTTACCAAAGTCTGTTATTGATTTGCCCTTACAAATATTTAAGAAACATGTAAAAACACGACTAATAGAGAAAGGTTATTATACAGTAGAAGAATATATTAATGACAAAGATGCTTGGACATAGACATCTGCGACCAGTTCTACTCATGTTAGTATGTATATATCTGTATGTAGGTATAAAATTTGTAATCTAGCATTATTATTATTTTTTTAAAAGATGTGCCGAGGAGTTTCTTTCGCCGTTTCTTTTTCTCCTCAAATATTTAAAAAATCAATATTTAAAGGCACCTTAGCGAAACGGTGGTAAATGCAAAAAATTGACGTTCATAAGTGTATGCATCATACCTACATGAAATAAATGATTTGAGTTTTGAGTTTTTTTTGAGTATAAAGATGAAATTTGGCAGGGAATCAGTTTATAGTTAGCAGCAAGTTAGTAGTTGTTCACTAAGAACAGATTTTGTCTTATTCCATCCCTAAAAGGGATAATTTGGGGTGGAGAGTTTGTTTAAAATTTCGTCGATTTTAAAGCAGGCACCTCAGATTTGTTTCATCTGTGGCAGACACTATGAAAGTTGGTTGGTTAGAAAAAATAAATCACCCGTTTAAAGGTTTCTGGTAAATCAATCAATCAATCCCTAAGCGGGTACATATAGAAGAAAATCAGTCAAAAGTACTTCCACGCATGCAACGGATAATAATTATAATTATAATGGTGGTATTACAGGCCATTTCCTAGCGTCGGACTGTACGGAAGGCGAGATGGTGACGATACCCCCAGACCTGATACAGTACAGCATCCAGGAGAAGGCTAACATTGATGCGTCGCTGCGATACTTCGTCGGCGAGAGCGACTGCACCGACAACGTCGATTCTATACTCAAGTACGTAGTCGTTAAAGTTTATATTAGGACGTCAAGCAAAAACTGACGCTTTTTACAATAATTACTCGGACGGAGGAGTATGAAATACATTTAGTCAATAAATAAAATATTACACTCACTAATATAAACGATATTGTGTTGGGTTGGACCTGACATGTGGGAATGGCAGTGGGGAATGGGGCGTAAGGCTATCGTAAAATCTTAAAAGGAAATATGCCACCGACAAAGATTTTACGAGTGTAGCATTTTTTTCCTATTAATTGTGGATAATGCGTCAGATTGACAGTGTCCATGATTTGTCGTGTAGTGTAGATGAGCTCTTCTTGCATTACTAATACCTACGAGAAAATAAAATAGATTGAATCTTCTGTTACAAGTTTTTACCTAACAAAATGTCAAGTAACACTCCATTTGCACTTGTCTGGTGTCGACCCCGACAAAATTTTGGCGGTCTGGTACTACACATTGTACACAAAGTTGTTCGCATTTATCCGACCCTGGTTTTGTCGACTTCGACAAGAATTGTCGGATGGTTTGTCGGACCTCGCATCCGGATGATTTTTTACGTCGTATTTGTAATACTGTAAAAATCTGGCCCCCACTTCGGTCAGACCCGATTTCCGCTTAGTGTTAGATGCGGTGACATTCATTTACCAAATTAAGGATTTTTATAACATAATATGCTTCATTTCAAGGCATCAGTGATGAACTTAAACCTTCGTAAACGTGTTGGATTTATTTAAAAATAATCATGTGGTTTCAATATCAATTACGTTAGTATTGTGTTTCATCCACGTGTTATGTTATCCTGGTACCATCACAAAAGTCTAAGGTTATCAGATCTTTGGTATCAGTTCACATATTGTATTCTAAACGGCATGCGTCAGGTTATAAATATTGTATTCATATTTATTATTCGATTTATAAATGATGTATTCATATGATAATTTAACCTAACACAAGAACTTAAATTGGAGATAAGGAAAAAACAATCTTTGTCAGTCATGACAATGGGAGTTATGGTTATTAGATTTTAAAATGAAACGTGTTCGAAGAAAAATCGTTTAAGGAAAATGCTTTAAGTACCTATTACATAACTCATTATAGCGACTTACTGCAAATAATAAATAATGATTTTATCAACTCAATATCAAGTCATTTTCTCATATAGCGGTTACACAGATACACTATTGTATGTCAGTTTTTTCTACTACCTACTACTGTTTCGATAAGTTGCGTTAACATAGGGAAAAATGGCAAAAGAAACTGCTCAGACTATCTTGAAAAAATACACATTTACCCACAGAAATATTACTTGTCTAGTTATCCTTAAAATTTTCATACACAGTCCGGACTAGCGAATTGTGCTTTGACACAATTCTTGAATATTCCAACCAGCTGGAGTAGCCTAGCTACTTACTAGGGCTTCATAGAAAATTGTTGTCTATCTAGAAAGATACTAAACCATAGCCAGAAGGCTAATGAAGTCTTTTTATATATATGACAGATAAATGTTTGTTCTCGGGTCGTGGCCATAGTCCACCACGTTGGCCAAGTGCGGATTGACGGACTTCACACACCTTTGAGAACATTATGCGGTACTCTTAGATGTGCAGGTTTCCTCTCAATGTTTTCCTTCACCGAAGTAAGTGATAATTCAATTCTATAGCGCACATAATTTTTGAAAATTAGAGGTGCGTGCAGGATTTGAACCCGGGCCTACCGGATGCTACCTACCGGTAAAACGTTTAAATCACTCGCTCGGCTATTATTGCTATCTACTAGTTAGTAACTAGAAGTAAAGTTAATGTGTTGTAATTATTTTATGTGAATTGGATCGATTTGCTCATTAATATCGTTTCGCATGCATTCAGACATTCACGTATAGGATTAATGAGTTACGGATATTAGTAATTTTGATTGAATAATTTCTCCAACAGATTAGTAGGGCTCATTCTTCGTATAAGTGCTTGGGAATGCGCGGCGTTGGAAGCGGGTCTTGGGACTGTGTTCAGTCCAGAGCTATCCGCTACTATGTCTTGGCTGCTGAAGATATGGGCTAACTCATACATAATGTCGCAACCCTCCATATATACTGAGGTAATCAATTTTGTTCTTTATTTATTGAAGTGAATACTTCTCTAGCATCGTTGTGATTTGGAATTCGATGAAACGGAAATGACGCGAATGAAGCATCGGCAAAATGGCGGCTGACGTAAGCAAAGCAAAACATCAATATTCGGACTGACAGTATTCGTTGTTATGAAGTTTCACTTCTGGCATGTGTGAATTGCAATTTTATGCCACACCATAAAAAAATAACCAATAAAAATTTGTCCAACAAATGAAAAAAAATTTTTAGAGCGAGCCACCCTTAACACTTAGGTGTATGAAAAATAGATGTTGGCCGATTCTCAGACCTACTCGATATGCACACAAAATCTTATGAGAATCGGTCGAGCCGTTTCGGAGGAGTGTGGTAACTAACATTGTGACACGAGAATTTTGTATATAAGATAAGTTTTCACTTCAATAAACTGATGTAACATTATGACGTCAGACGTCTGCGGTGATCGACTACGCGTTCGGCGCGGGCACGCCGGGCGCGTCGTGGACAATCGCGCGGCTGGCGGGGCGCGCGGCGGCCGCACTGCGCTACCTGCCCGCGCAGCGCGTCGCCGCCGCGCACGCGCTGCAGCTGCTCGCCACGCTCGCGCACCAGCACCACAAGTGAGCGCTCTGCACCCGCGACCACCGACCACACGGCCAATAGACTGCTAATAAAAACTTGAGAGGTGTCAAGGGACACCCGGATGGTACGAAGTTCCTTTCGAATAATTAGTGAAGGGATTGTAATAAAATTTTATTTTTTTAAGTTATAATTATTTCCCACTGGTAGCGTCATCTATCGTCAGTGACGCTAAACCTACAAATCTGAAAATGTCAAGTGTGGCACACTGCTGCCATCTATCAACAAACAAAAACTAATGACAAAATTACGCATTTGCTTATTACAAAAACGCTCCACGAGATGGCGCTGTACACAATATATGCAACTAGACGGAATCAATTCATTCATTCATTTTTCCGTCTTGCCCCCTTTCGCAACGCGCGACAAGGAACTTCGTTCCAACAGGCGAATGGCTTCTGTCAACACATTGCCTGCGTCGGTGTTTCCGTTCGATTACAATGTATGTAGGTGTTTTCAAGTCAAGAGTGAATAGGCTTCTAAGTTAATGCGTCTTACTACCCACGACTACATCGCTGCTTACCATCAGGTGGAATCGTAGTCAAGCATTAACTTATTATAAGTAAAAAAAAACTGGCTTATAGTAACGACATACATTCGTGCCGTCTCATTCTTTCCCGTTGCTTAAATTAATCTATTTCTTTCCAACGTTTCGTGTGGCCTTGAATTAGCCAATCACAGCGTTGAATTAGCCAGTCACCCCGCTTCGTGT
Organism: Ochlodes sylvanus; assembly: GCA_905404295.2. Lineage (NCBI taxonomy): Eukaryota > Metazoa > Arthropoda > Insecta > Lepidoptera > Hesperiidae > Ochlodes > Ochlodes sylvanus. The sequence goes on from FR990135.1 coordinate 9,295,464, forward strand.
TACCTCAGCTAGTTGCCAGAATGCATTCAATACGGAAAATCAAATATTAGGTGTCTATTGGCTGGGTGGTCGATGCCTGGAACACATTTGAAATTCAAATTCGTTTGTTGCGTTGTTAGAGGTTTAAGTTATTGCACTTGTGTATCTTTGCAAATTTGACAGCAGTTACTTAAATAGTTTTTAGGGGTTCCGTACCAAAATGGTAAAAACGGAGCCCTATTAATATGCGTCCGATGTCTGTCTGTCTGTCCGTCCGTCCGTCAGTCACAGGGCTCTATGTCTTGACCGGAAATGGTTAGATAATTAAACATAATGGCTGTCAAGGTGTCAAGGTCGCAACTTGAACACGGCAAGTCGTTCGGCGGCTGATGGTAAACGAGAGGGTGGTAGTTATAGACCAGAGTAGATAATTTCTGAAAAAAAAAATAGTAACACCGGTGGTCTGCCGGCATGTGAATGGGTTCACTATTTCAGGCCCCAATGTAAAAGGCTATTGGCACACTCGCTCAACTTCATATCGTATCCAGTTAACTATCTTCTGTATTTCCATTTTAATATCCCAAATTGGAGTTGAAGTGTCTTAGTAGTCACAGGAGGTTAATGTGTGTATAATTTGATTATTGCTAGACAAAGTCCGCTGGCGACGTGCGAGGAGTTCCTCGGGCTGGTGGCTTGGGAGGCGTCTGGTAGCAACCTGCCCGGCGAGCTGAGGAAGGAGCTGCACAGAGCGTTCGCTATCGCCGCCACCTACGCTGAAGGTATGCACTATACACTCGGCGAATAATAATACCTACAAGTGTAAGTACCGATCGAAGTACTCCACCACGCTGCTCCAGTGCGGATTGGCGGAGGAGTTAGTCGCCAACTCAAGTGTCAGATTTTTTATTTTTTCATATGCCGCCCTAAGGTATCCGACGAGGCTTAACGACTGCTACCAGATGGTAACAACCGGGACCGACGGCTTTACGTGCCCTCCGAAGCACGGAAGCGCCCAAGGTATTTTTGTCACTAGCGGTCACCCATCCAACTACCGACCGCGCCCGCTGTTGCTTAACTTTGACGATCGCTTAAGATCGACGCAAGCCGCCGGGCTATGGCCAATTTATCCCACTGCCAATGATATAAGTTTAAAAGATAATGTCATATTATTTCAGGCGAAGCCCGCAATCGTCTCCTGTCTAGCACGATAGCGCTGCAAGAGAAGTTGAACAATATCCTCAATACTCAGTCCGACACGGAACCAGTGCGCACTATGCTGGCCGATACCCTCGACTGTTTTATTGGAGTCACTGAAGGCGTGCATGAGGTTAGCTTACATTGCCTAGTACTATTATATGGATACCAGGCGTGAATAAGTTGATAAGTCGACTTGCATATATGTATTTTTGTTTTCATCATACTTGGCATTACAATGGTTTGCTTTATAGGGTGAATAAATCAGTAAGTCGATAGGTCTTTTATAATAGCACACACCTGTCTTGTGAATTACCCTATAAAGCAAACAATTCTAATGCCAAGTACGATGTAAAAAAAATATATGCAAGTCGACTTATCAACTTATTCACATTATATATTATTATTATATATTATATATTATTATTATATATTATATATTATTATTATATATTATATATTATTATTATTATTATATTATTATAATATTGTTTTACATCATTATATTGACATCAAACGAACAGAGTAACACCAAAGCCATCACAGATGCGGTACTGGCTAAGAAATAAGGAAAAGAAGCAGCACGCACAGGAGTGGAGACCCGTGCCCAGCAGTGGGACAGTTATGGGTTGTGATGATGATGATTATGTAAATTTTTCAATTTTGAGTTTGAGTTTGAATGACTCAATAATAACATATTGATCATTGGTTGTTACGCGAATCCCTACCTCTAAGAATTTTTATGGGGCGTATGGTGCGCTCCACTGAACAACGGGTGAGGCTGTTACGCTAGGTGACTACTGTTAGAGGTCGCTGGAATCTCTATTGCCCATTTAAAATAACTTAATTATTTCTAGTATCGTAACCTTTATGATTGCAAGTACCGGTATGTTCACAAATATCGGTATAAACACCAGTACCGGTTACAGGCGATCGACGGAATGCATGTAGTATAATTTCCAGGTGGGGACAATGGATGAACAGTTCATGATGCTTATCGGTGCCTTGGAAAAGATACCGGTTATCGTGTTCAGATACCACAACTATCCGGGCGTGGTGTTGCCAGCTCTGAACTTGCTCGCCAAGAGCGCTAAGAGAATGTTGCACTCTGTACAACCGCAGAATGTCAGCAAGTGAGTATGGGTTTAGGGTTTTGTATATTATAGTAATACATAATATTATGTCATATTTAGTCCTGAATCAAATTGATTCGCTTTTAATCTATGTCATGCATATGAAACTTTTAAGGAATTTGTCTCTATTTCGTATCTGTTTCGTAGTAGGGGGAAATACAAATAACTACTTTATGTATTTATTAATGTATGCTTTTATTACATAAGACTACATTACGTTTAAGATTCAAAAGGCCTTATTTTCTTTAGTAGGAATTAATTCCCTTGTGACCCTGACAAGGTCACAAATATTGTAAACAACTTTTTTACGAAAACAATAGTAAAGCGGTACACGGGAGTTCTACTCACACAGTTATAACGTTAAAAGCTATAATTAAATCGATTACAAAAGGCATGTCGCTTTTACGGGTCAAAAACACACTGTGCGGTGGTTATTTATCGAAAGATCATTGTTAGTTAGATTTATTGAAGACAGTCGTAAACCGATCACTTATTTGTTTTTATATTATTTAGATTTCTGGAAGTGTGCAACGCAACGTTCGAAGTCTACATACGGTGGAATTCAGGGAAGATATCAAGCGTCCCACAAGATGCTGAGGAAGAGGCTTACGAGGTATGTGTAATAACGATGTAAAAACACAACCTTACACTTTGAATTGTCAATCGAAAATTGATTTTCTAAGCCGTAATGGTCACCATGAAAGACCGCTGACTGAAATATTTTAATTATGTGTTGTCCATGGCATCCACGACACTGGGAATCATAGTGTGGGGCTATTAGTGTTCAGCGATATCAATTCTTCTCAAATTGATTCCCTAAAATACATTTTAAATGTTTCTTTGGGCTCATTTATCTAATCGCTGATATTTGTTTAGTCCATAGGTTGACTGGCAGAATATACTTTAAGCATTAAGTAAACCTTTTGTTTCACACTGGTTTTGGTATAATGGCGTTTAAATAAATGAATTTAAAAGTGATTATATATTAAAGGTGATTTTTTATCAGTTAGAATATTAATAGGGGGTACTCAGAATTCAATTCTCGTTCCAAATATGTAATTAAAAAGGGTGCTTAAAATTTGACCTAATTATCCATTACAAACCGATAATGGAGACATACTCGACCGCGCAGTATAAACAAGGTCATTAACCCGGCCGCTGGGCCGCCGGCGGGTCGGTCGTAGTACCTATACAGCTGTTCGCCATACATTCCGCGTATTTTTAGATAATTTGGATTACCGTGTAGTATATTCAATGAGTAGTACACTATATTCTACACGATAATTTGTTATAATTACCATGTCGAATTTTATATTTTTAATTATGACCATGACCATGTTCTTTCATGTCCTTGCATATAGCAAGTGAATTAAAAATCACCCAGTATACCAAACCGTGCATATACCAAAATAACATTTTTTACAATTTCTGTCTTTCTGTCTGTTTGTTTGGTCTAAACTCTGAAACGGCTAGACCTATTTTGACGAGACTTTTTTGTTTTCACTGGGCACAGCGGGAGCGACAGCTTAATTGTGGTTTTATTGTATAATAATTTTAACGTTCAGTGGTTTCACACGGCGATCATTTGCGTCCTCAGGATATATGTGCGCTGATGGAGATAATATGCAGCATCGGGCGCAGCGGCGCCGAGCGCGGCGTGGGCGACACGTGCGCGCGCGGGCTGCGCATCCTGCTGCCGCTGATCACGCCGTCGCTGCTGCTGCTGCCCACGCTGGCCCAGCACGCGTATCGGATGATACGCGACCTGGATTCAACGGATCAGGTGCGTGGGAACATTGTTGTCAGTTTTCATAGTCTATGCTCTGTGCTACTCGAGTGTCAAGTTTAGATGTGTTTGAATAATAGATTGATAGATAGACGCTAAGCGGCGATCTCTTTCATCAACATATAAGCTCGACATACAAATGGATAGCAGGCGTGAATAAGTTGATAAGTCGACTTGCATATGTTTTTTTTTCATTGTACTTGTCATTAGAATTGTTTGCTTGCAGGAAAATTAAAAAAAAAGGCTTCTGTAGTGAAGACTACAGAGTTTGATATACAATACCATATCCACGTTATATTATATATATATTTTTTTCATTTCAGCTAACAAGCCTCCCGATCGAGGACTTCAATATGGTAGTAACCGCTTTACGGGTGGGACTAACGGCCGTGTCTTGTGACGTATCGACTTTATGTTGCGACACCATAGTCGGACTGTCGAATAAAGTGCGAACATTAGACGACGACAACCCTTACGCGATATCCCTCTTAACCCTAGCGGAGTTGCTACTCATGCTTATAATTAAAATGGAAATCCCCCCCGACTCTATCCCGGCGGCGGGCGCGGCGATATACGCTTTGACGTGCGTCAAACCCGCGTTACTCGAGGGATTGGCGCGTCAGCTGATCGAAGCGTTCGCGGCCAACGACCCCGCCAACGTGCCGCGGCTCGAGGAAGCGTTTGGGGTCTTGACCAACGGGGTCCTGTTCGACGGCCTCCGAACCCACAAGATACGCTTCCAGGACAACTTCGATAAGTTCCTGGCGAGCGTTCATGGTTTTCTTATCGTAAAATAGATCGATTGGACGATTTGTGATCGCTTGACAGCGTAATATATTACGTGAATTGAATCGTGATACATTTTAACGTTCGATTCGACTGATAAGTAATGCTTCCTCGAATGTAATACATTGGGAACGCGCACTTAGTGTCTGTTAGATATGTATGAAATTGTATTGTAGTCCTTCCTTGGGGCTGTGGTAAAATAATTATTGATATTGGAAAATGTTTACGTAATATTTTGTCGGAGTGAGCCGTGTAATAGGTACGCGACCAATAAGGATTCCGATTTAGTTTATTTTTTTCCCCCTGTTAGGCCTAAATTTATACAGGGTGCTTCGTTGCTCCAAGACGATGACTGTTCTATCCTTATGATATTCTTACTTTACAAATTTTTGCATCTGCATGTATGGAAGTACGGGAGTATTCACAACGAAAATGAATATAAATTTGTAATGAATCGGTTGTGAGTGCATTGTGCAGAATGTTTATAAGGTTCTTAAGCTTTTAGACTAAGGACAGTTTAGTACTTACGGCTCGTTATTATCACCATTTCTTAATACGTTAGTACATTTTATCGATTTAAATTTATGACGGTGGTTCATGCACTTGCATGTAGGTATTATTGCAGGATTAACTTGGATTTCGGATTAGATGTAAACATTCTCTTATATTTCATTCTTAGTGTAATTAACATGTTTGTCGTAGGTAACTCACACATTCATGTTTTTTTTTAGTAATACCCCTTTAAAATTATTTTTATCCACTAAGGTGTTATTTATTTAGATTTACATAAGATTTTGAAATTGCTACGATAAGTTTGTATTTTATGTGAAGTTTCAAATACCTAGATCTGCATTGAAATTTTGTCGTTTAAGAATTAAAATATGAATTAATTATTAAATCTATACATACATACATTTTGATATTGTATATTAGAAAGTCCAGCAGGTATGTATATGAAATTTGAAATAAGTTTGTTTCGACACCTATTTCACACGACTTGTACATAGAATATTATGTTTAATAATGTGTGCATACATGTCCTTATGACTTACTTAAATTGCCAATATTGTAATTTCATTGTTAAGAAATACAATACCTTTTTGTATATTTTTTGGTATATTCAATTTTTAGTCTAGAAGAAGGTGTACCAGGATGGTACCATCATGTAACAGTTGGTAGGACCATAACTACATGGGTACTTACTAAGTTAATGCGCTTATCGACTTTGGACATCATCACCACTTAACATCAGGTGGTAGGGTGGTCAAGGATTAATTTAGCATCGTTAAAAAAAATATTGGCCGAACCACCGTCAATCGTGGTATTTATACCGTCATGCAAACTGAGTCAGGCTTTGGTATAATTAATTTACGTAAAATAAATGATATGAGGCTAAAAATACTTCAAATTAAAGTATTTTATACATATTTCGAATTACTAACTTTTCACGTTTATAGAATGAGTCGTTGGCAGTTGACACCAATTTGTGCAGCTAGGCACAATATTTTCAACTAAATTGGCCAGACACTACTATGTAATAGTAACGTTTGGTTTTAATTTTTTTCCCTTTCAACTTATCTTAAAATAGTGATGTATTAATTTATTTAACTGATTGCAAAAAAATCTTAGACATGACCTGAAATATTTGACTTGTACCGCGTTTCGTCACATCACAAAATGGCGCATGCATGTAATTTTTTTAGAAATTAACTTTAAGTTTAAAATACATGACACACGTTTCGGTTAATATCACTAGAAGAGTGTATTTTGTAAAAACTAATTTAATGTGTCTACTTGTACTGAATAAAATACTGCATACAGGACATCAAATTGCAGACCGCGGTCTGTACCGCTCGCACAAGGCCAATCTTACGAGCGTGACAGAGATGGTTATTGTTTTCTTGTTACTACCATTACGAAATAAGTTAAGTTTTACTTGTCGATTTTAGAACACAATAATAGAACATAATTGCTAGTTATCAGTGAAAAATCACTGATCAGTATGGGACTATGGGAATTGGATGGTTCATATTACTATATCTGGTTATATGCTCGATGATTAATGCCTATAATAATAAGTCGACATTGTACTGAAGATAGTCATGTTCCAAGAGGAATCTTTGTATTAAAAATTGCAGTCGTTACTACTGAAATAAAATTAGGGTTTTCATTTTCTGTTCTCTGTGACCCAGTCATGACATAAAATTATAGTGCATTGACAAATTATACGGAAACTAAAAAAAAATCATGCGTTGTTATTATTAAAAAATCAGGTATTTATTCATTATTATTAAATGATTTATATTTTGAGTGTGCCGGGAAAGTCGTACAAAATATAAAACATAATTATGTTTCCTATAATTGTAGTTGACATAGTTCCTTCCTGTCATATTTTTTAGATAACAAGGTCAAACGAATTATGACATAACATATTATGTTGATAAATAATCATATTTTATCGCATAAAGTGGCTGACTTCAGGCAGGTGCTAATATTATGCATATAAAATATGTAAAACTTAAAACAGTATTTTTTGTAATTTAAGCTGTCCAGAAGATCTAGAGTAGCAGTTGTCGCAAAGTACATAACATGATGTTGTTTTGTATAATTAGGGTTTCTAGGATACTCTTCCTTCTCAGCTCTCATAATATACCTATTTATGACACGATTATGAAAGCCCTCAAGCAAGCAAATTTTCTTCAAAAATTTTAAATTTGATAAAATACTAGGAATCTAATGAATATTATAGTATTTATTTGTCCGTCTTTGTTAAATTATATTTGGAGTATTTACTGATGTGTAGCTAGATAGTTAACATTAATGAGCTGATATTTTATCGGAACTGTCTCTGAAGTTGGTACTTTAAAGTCAGTTTGTAAATACCTATAACGTACATAAATGGGGTACTCTTATCTTTTCAAGTAAATTTCTGTATTAAATTAATTATTAAATATATCTAATAAATTGTACAAATTTTGTAATTGTATTTTTGTTTTACAATCCTATCATAAACTTACTTAGGTACATGCTTTCTATCCGTATGGTCAGTTATCTTACTCTGTGGTTATAGTAGCAGAATTTACACATGCTATTACTATTACCGAATGTTCAAGATCTATAAATAACATTATATTATATTATAATACCAAATTACAGGTATATAAGAAAATGTAGCAAATTAGGGGCCATTCTTAAATTACGTAACACGTTAAGGGCGAGGGAGGGGGTTGAAGTGTGACAAGTGAAGGGAGGGGGGGGGGGGGTTGTGATATCACATTTTTTCAAAATACTATTTTATTTTAAACTACGTACCTACTAAAGAATAACATAAAAATAGCATTGATAGCCGTGTGGTTGAACATTGGACTTAACTCAGGTTCAGAACCCGCGCGCACCTTTGATTTTCAAAAATGTTGTGCGTATTACAATTTAATTATCACTTGCTTCGGTGAAGGTGACAATTTATTTTCGATAATTTTGTGTTTTGTTGGTTTTTTTTTGATAATAATCTATTTTGTATGTTATTATTATGTGGCGGGAAATCCACTAACAAGAGCATTCCCAAGGAGGGTTGGTGTCAGGCAGGCGGCCGACCGTAAAATCCAAGCCAAAACCGTAAGCAATATGGTCAGTACATATTGCGCCGACCCCAAATAAAATTGGGAAATGGGCAGGAAGAAGAAGAGAAGACTTGCTTCGGTGAAGGAAAACATCGTGAGAAAAACTGCTTATCTGAGAGTTCTCCATAATGTTCTCAACGGTGTGTGAAGTCCCTCCAATCTGCACTTGGCCAGCGTGGTGGACTATGGCCTGTACCCCCCCTCACTACTACCCCTGATGTATGAGGAGACCCGTGCTCAGCAGTGGGACAAGTATGGGTTGTGATGATAATTTGGAACTCGCTAGGTAGGGGTCTCACAAATGTGACCAGCTGTAACTAGGACGGGGTAGGGTCAAAAAATCATGCAATTCGTGTGACTTATTAGATGGCAAGTATTTTTTTATACTATATCATTAAAACTTGAAAAGATATAGTAAGTTACCCTTAAAGATAGACTTATGCCATCGCGGACTTTATTTTAGACAAGAACAAAAAAAGAGGAATATTCCACCCATACATTGTTTTGTTATATCTCAAAGGAATTAGGCAGCGTTTTCGCTGAAAACTCCCAGGCGGCCTAATTTTTTCCGACTTTCTCAACTGTCATCGTCATATTTCAACCAATTTACACAAAACTTATTTAATAAACATAATATATATATTAAACATAAACCTTTCTCTTGAATCACTCTATAAAATACAAAATATAAAATGATGTGGTGTCGTGGGACACCAGGTAGAAACGAAGTTCTTTCGGCTAATGAAGGCAACGGCGAACGAAAAGAAAGGGAGAAAGAGAAAGGTATTATACACTACTCGCTTGTGTATGCGACTGTCGCGCCTGCGCACGTCTCATTTAACGCTTTTATTCCACGCATTTTTTCTTACGGTTTTACTATCACATATTTTTCAGTTCGGTCGCCGCAGCAAAAGCTATCCCCTCCAAGCCTGCCGTAAGGAACTTCGTTCCAAAAAACCGCATAAAAATCCGTTGCGTAGTTTTTAAGATCTAAGCATACCTACATAACAGACACAAGACACACACAGCGACTTTGTTTTATAGGTACTATGGTAAAATTGTCCGAATTTAATTTATCTGAGCTGGTATCTTTGGTAACTGTGGTTTGGATTGGGATTGGGAATGGATGTTTCCATGATGTTTCACTTTCAGTTTCAGCAAATCAGTTGTCAAATGTCAATGTCATGTCACTGTCAACTTGTCAAGTCAATTTGTCAGTCACCTACCTATGTCAGATCAGATTGTCAGTATTGTCAGTGTGCTGTCAACTTTCCTTTGTGAGTCATGGTGTTTGTTTTTAATTAAATTCTCTTATAATTTAAACTTTTACCAATATACACGGTAATATGAATGTTTCACGGCGAAATACATCCTTTAACTCATCAGCGGGGTCCTCGCAAATGTCAGCGTTTGAAGACATTGACTCTACAAAAGTGAAAAATTACGTTAAAGATTTATTGAAATCACAGATATTCTTAGGTCGGTACGTAGAAAGAAGGCTTATAAACCAAAATATTGGTTATCGTGACATCGTTTTGGTGAGCGCAGCCGAAGTAGAACTGAAGAAAATTTTGCTGGAAGCTGAACAAAAACTCCGAACAATTTACTCGGCCTCACATTGGATTGGTATTACCGAAGCGGATATTTTCGACATCAAATCATCGAGTATTTGCCTTTGTACTGAAATAGACAATCTGCCGTTTGGACCATTCTGGTTTCAGATACGAAGTGTTAGGTATAGAGACAATGAAGTCATTATTATCTTGAAGAGTTTGAGGCATATATCTGAAGCGTTTTTAGAATTGGAACCCATACTCACTGGCTCATTGTTGAAAGCTAAAGAAAGCCACAATACGAACATAGAAAGCAGTGTAGCTACCCTCAACGAAATCCTCACTCCGTCTGATATTGTTGAAAGTGTAAAAGGTGCCTTGTCTATACACAATGTGAAAGAATTCTTTTCATTTATATTTGTGTTTTTGATTGCTATTTTTACAGGAAGCACATCCTTTGTTAATTTCCTTGGTAATTTTGTGTTGGCACTAATCAGAGAAACCTCAATTCTTATAAAAAATTCTACTCCAATGTTCTTAGGTTTCTTAGACTTCATCAGTAAAATTGTTGGTGGTTTTTACATATTGCTAGCAATGTTTTTTAAACCGAGTAATCCTGCACCTTCAGATAAAAGAAGATTAACATATTATAAAACCCCACATCACAGTCAATATGACGACAAATCTTTTGATTAGTGTAGAGTAATGTAAGAACAAAAAAAATCACTATTAGATTTAATAAATGTTTTTTTATGAACACCTTTACAAGCATGTAACCCTATCTCTTCACAAAATAATAGGTGCCTATGAGTTAAAACATAAATGGGCAATGTTATATTTCTGCATGTTTATAAACAAAAAATAAATATGTAACAAAATCAACTTTATTGTATTTTTAATAGGAATTGAGATCTCATTTTATTAATATGTTATTTTATTGCTTTAAACCAAAGATCTCTCATATTAAAATCTGATTTACGACATATGCGGGCTCCAGACATACAGTTTTAACCATACATTTAGACTGTATAGTTAAATCTTTACATTTGGTGGCAAAAAATTAAACTGTACATTTTAACCGAAAACAAATAATGTTTTCATTAGATGAAACTATTTCGCTTAAACTGTATAGTTAAAATCATAAATGCCACAGCCTTAGGGGTTGCAGATATGCAGATATGCCTTAACACATTTGTTAAACAGAAAAAATGATGGAGAACTGACTATAAAACTGATTTTCTGTAAACCATTTTGATGCAAGTTTTGTGTCTGGAACCCGCATAATGTAATTTAATGAGAGACAGATGTAAATAGCATTTATGTAACATTGTATAAATCAAAACAAAGGCCCTATTCCTTAGCTTTATATAATTTGTTTCCAATCCATTTTTAACATTCCATCTTAACCAAGATCCTTGCATTTTTTAAATACCGTATTAACAAAACTAGGGCTTATATACAAGAATATTTATTATTAAATATTATTTTACATTTAAATATAGAATATATTATTTATTAGTGTTGGTGTAGGTTGAGACTTTGTTATATCCATGTACTTGTTATGTATGTTGTTATAAAATACATTTGGTACGAACTATTGAGATTCTTATTCTTCATTGTGTTCAATTGGTACCACTATTATTGATCTTCTGAGATCTGTAAATAAACACAGTTGTACATTTATATTTTAATCTACAAAATATTATAAAGCTGATGAGTTTGCTTGTTTGGTTGAACGGGCTAATCTCAGGAACTACTGGTGCCAATTATAAAATTATTTTTGTGTTGGATAGTCCATGTATGTATGACATAAATAGTATAAGGTTAAATTATAGACTTTATGGAAAATAAATTAATATCAGGCCATAGAAAATTAGGTACTAGAGACATTGAATTGAATAGCAAATTAGGCATCATTAATATTCTGTAGATAATACCTTTCGTGATTTTTCTGGATCTGTTTAACAAAGCAGATGGTTCCCAACCTGAAACTAAAAAAATATTTTTTAAGAGTTGGGTACTCACGATTTTCGCATTTTATATCTGGTCTAAGATCCGAACCTACATCGACATTCACCGGGTTGATAATAGAATCAAACTTATTTTATAATAAATTTCGTACCTATATTAGAAAATATATATTAAAAATGGGTTAACAACAATGTCGATGTAGGTTCGGATCTTCTACTAATCGATAATATGTCAATCCAATTTCAAGTGTCATGGACTAAGCGCTGGCTAGCCCTCGGTCAGGATATAATGAGTTTCGAGTTGGTGACGGACCAAGAATTTTAAGTTTCCAACCATAATTTACGTAATACGTTAAGGGGTTACTTGGTGGGACATCGTGTAACAGGGGGTGGGAACATTGGGTTCGTGACGTTGCATGTGTAAAGCTTCAAATGCTAAAACTATCCCAAAACTTCAACAGTTCAACTGCTAAATATGTGACGTCACATCCTTACGTGTGATTGGATGGGAGGTGGCCTCCAAAAATCATGAAATCCGTATGAGGTAACTTACGGAATCTCTAAATGGTGCATGATTTTGATATACGATAGGATAATAGATAGGATCACTGTTGATCGCTTTTGTCAGTGCCACCTAGCGAGCTAGCGATCGCTCGTCTCGTCTCGCTCTACCCCAGGGTCGGCCGATCATAGACACGGCGAGACTATGATGGCGGGAGTTTTGTTTAAACTCGATCAAACTTCATTACTATAGTTTTTGTCTAAGTTGAACTTGAAGCACTTGTATGTCTTGTATTTATACATAATAGCTCTATCAACACATTTTATTATGTATAGCTAGCTACCTTGGCGTGCCGATGGCTGACGATTTTTATAAGGCGCTACACCCAGACTTAATTTTTGTTTATACGGCTTTTTATTAGAATTTTTTTGCTTCGGTGGCATTTGTATAATTTCATTTTTCATTTTTATTGGCTGAAAAGTAGCAATATCATTTTCATTTGTGAATAGGTACATAAATAAAAAGTTACATCAATAAACTATCAAATCAACTATCTACCTACTTAGTAAAAGAATGTGATTAAAGGAGTGCGCACAGTACAACGACTCCACGACCGACAGACGCCAACGCGACTAAAACCTTGACAAAGCTAACATTCAATTATGAGCCTTATATCTTTGAAGGTAAGGTTGAATTTCGAACTTATACTTAAAAGCCCTGTACGGCTCGCCCTACACCCATAGCCGTTCCGTTTCGAGACCAACGCGTCGACGTTGCGTTGACGACTCACCGTAGACGAGTAGTCCACGCGTCGACCGACATGACGTAATGTAACTAGCGTCGGAGTTGAAACGGAGTGGAGACGGAGTCGAGTTGACGTCGATGAAGCGTTGATCGCGGAACGGAACGTCGGAGTTGAAACGGAGTGGAGTCGGAGTGGAGTTGACGTCGAGTTGGTGTAATGTGCGCACTCCTTAAAGCGGTTATAAATGACTTGCGGCTTGTGGCGATAGATCGTTAGTGATCGACAGAGAATATTACTAAGTATGTGGTTGGTAGTGAATAAGTAATGAGACAATTTGAGTTTCCGTTACATACATCAATTTGTTGTAATTGGTTTCGTTTCATCGTTAGAAAGGAGTGTAGGCCTTCGGATGCAATCAAGGCTCTCCGGCTTTTCCAAATTTGCCGTAACCAGGACCAAAATTGCTCATTTTTAAACATTTAATTTCTAATTTAACTGAGTAATTAATTAGATGTGCCTGTGTGATATGCACCAAAGATCCTTCGTGGAGCTTGGTATTAAAAAAACGCAGTAAGTATTTATTTAATGCTCAAAATTTGATAAATAAAAAATCACAACGCAAAGAGAAAAACGTGACGTGAGAAATCAAAATAATATCTATCTTGATATAAGAATAGTTGGTAGGTAATTAAAAAAAATGTTGGTAATTTAAGAAACTAGTTACTCATCTATTGTTTTCAACGTGAATAAAGTTAATGAATATTTTTATTGGTTTGTAAAAAACCTGTGTTGGGTATTCCATACCTCAGTTGCTGTATCGGCGATTGCTACAATGTTCGTTTGTTCTTTCTCATTCGCTTTGACCATATTTTTGGAAACAACATTATTCAGAATATGCGTTATAATAATATTCATTTCACTGTTGTCAAACTCTATGAGCATATTTTTAAACAATACCAATATTGACGGTAGATGCGTCGTTAATTCTACTTTTCCATTATCATTATTGCTGAAGTTTTTCAATAAATCTAGATGAGTAAGCATTTCATCCAATGTCATGAACTGACGGAATTTCATCAAATCATTAATTGTTTTGTATCCGAAACCTGCAACAGTTAAAAAATCGCCTTATTTAGGTACCTGAATATTCTCTATAAGTACCTACATACCCTAGAATATTCCTGTAAACTAGGATACGTACTAAAAATAAATTGGCATTAGTTTAAGCCGACGATGTCTTGTTATATACTTCATTTTCTTGCATAAATAAACTTTCAATCGTATTTTGAGATCTCGAAATAAGCTTCTTTTGTTTACCTTCGTAGATATACTTGTTTAAGTAACTTGCATTGCTCTTGATGAACGGGGGTTTTAATAGATTTAATGTTTCATTCAACGAATCTATGGTATCTAATTCTAAGAAATTAGACTTTTTTCTTAAAACTTTTCTTATATCATTTGTAATTCTGGTACTGAAATTTAAATATCGTCTTCCTTCTTCAATCTGTGCTAATTTGTATAATAGTCCTGCAGCTAAAGCCTGTAAAATGTTATAGGTTCATTAAAAAATAATTTGGATCGTTATATGGGTAATGTTGAGAAATAAGCTGATTCATGAGAGGTTTAAGTAAGGATAGTTTTTCACAAGATTTTCGATCAGAAACTGATTGGGCAAATAATTATAGGTACCTAATTTCTGACGACTAACGATCATCACTTAGATACCTATCTAAGTAGGTATACTAAGTATCTTTTTAAAATCATCGGAATCGGCATGTCCAGCTTCGCTTCGTGAAACCTATGCCTTACATTTACAATATTACTCCAATATTGAATGTATATACCTAATATATCCTAAGCTTAACACATTATTACTCAAATCAGCATCCAAATCTGTTAAAACACTCTGGATATTAAAGGAAACAAACCTATTAAGTATTCATTGATGTAGGTACCTGAGTAGTAGTGCCTCCGAAATAGTAATGCTTACAAGGCCAGGATATGCAACATATGACGAGGGAGTGGTTGTCAAAAATATTACAAACATCAGCGTGTGTACAACCTTGCGTGATTTCTATCTTTTCCGTGGGATGACTATCCGATAGACCCTAGGCAGAACAAAAAATATGCACAATCATATCAGGAAGGTAACTATAAGGTCTATAAGTACATACTTACCTAATGTTTTTGAAAATTGCAGTTATTAAGTACCTACTCAAAATGGCCATGCAAAATTCAATATTCGAATCTAAAATTAGTTTTTCTAAATTCTTCAACTCTGGACTTATAATACATTGATCTCCCATGGCAATAGGTACAACATTACATTAAGGTACTTATTCAGTTGAAACTCAATTTGGTTACGACGTTACGAGTGTCTTTTGATAGAAGAAGGAGATGGGCAGGTGGGCATAGGAACTCTGCAACCTCCTCAAGTTAGGGCTTATTTTTCTATATTTTAATGATTTTCATAAGTATGAATGCCGTCATAATGAAGTATATAAAGTATGAAGTAATAAATATTATGAAGGCAGAAGGTAAAAAAAAATCGTTTGTACAGTCGGTTTACGGAAGATAGTTTTACGTGATAACGTCTTATAGAAACATTGATGAAAACACGTTGTTGCGTATTCAACATTTTTTATAAATAATGACTTTCGTCGAGGTGGGCGGGGTTTTTGTAAAAGTTCTCGAAGAAGTTCGCGTGGCGGCGTTCTAGTAGCAGAACTATTCTAACTGCTAGCTCTGAGGTCAGCGGAACGAGAAACTTTTTCGTGACCGATGCCAGTGTTCATCGATTTATAAGACGTTATCACGTCTAAATAATAAATGATACTAACTACTGATGTTTTAAAATAAAACCGCTTGAATTAAAAGTTTTTTTAAGCGCCATTCTATATATAGATGTTCGTATGTAAGTTGGTACTTAATTGCCAAAAATAATAGTAGGTACATTTAAATACTCACTTCGTTTAAAAACATGAGTGCATTCTTGGTATAATCTCCGCCCATATATAGAAATTTCTTAAGAATCTTTATATTTTTTATTATTTCTCCAATATTACTAGTAGAATATTTTGTTTCTTCGTTGAAATGTATAACGAAATCATTATAATCGATCCGATTTAAACAGTGGCATTTCCTTGTTAGTCGTTTGTATATAGAACAGTCGTCTTCTTCATCCTAGAAATCCAAATTATTATTTAACTAAACATATTGAATCTCCAGTGACAATAGAAGATAGTATAAAAAATCACGCAGCCATTGAACGCGATGGGTCCTTTGTCCGCTGGATTTTCAAGCCGCGGCAAGCCGGATCTAATGTCCATTTTATTAAGTAAAATTAACTAAGCTAAAAAAATAACGATTTAGGTGTGTGTGTGCGCCCGTGTCCATAGGCAAATGACCACTTCCCATCAAGTGGCTCGTTTGCGTCTATGTACCCCTTCAGGCTATAAAAAATACTTAGTTTTATACTTTTATGCTATTTACAGGTTACAATTCAATTACGTTGAGATAAATAGCTTCTAAATTATTTGTTTCAGTTTCTAATTTACGTAGTGTGGGAATACTTAGGCTGTCGGAGACTTCGGTGTTACTCTGAAAAATATCAAAAAATATCTTTTAAATTTAACACAGGCACAATAATAAATAGTTAAAAACTAAATTAAATTACTAACATAGAAAATTTTATTTGAAAGAGAGACGAGTAAATCAATAACCAAAGACGGAAAGAGATACAGAAATAACGCTACAAATACAGAAACACGCTATTTTCACATCTTTAAAAATTCAAATGCAATTCAGTCAAAACAAAGTCGTGGAAACTCATATCATTTTTGAAATTTTACTTATAACATCTCAATAAAAAATAATTATAGTTACGATCGGTTTTGATTTCACAAAATTGTCCTGTGTCAGAAATTCACTTTTCGCATGTGTTTTGGATTGTATTTCATCTAACAAATATAGCAATTTCTTTGTGCTATTCTTTAATTTTATGATTGAATTCTGTAACAAAAATCCGAATAAATAATGTAACAATATTAAAAAATCCAATTTATGTTAGTATGTTAGGTAGGGTTAGGTAGGGTACTTGTGATAATTAGTAGTACTGTAGTAGTACTCACAAGATTAACGTGGCAGTAAGGTTCTAAAGATTCGTTACATTCTTCGCAATCTTCAAACTGCAGATCTTCATCTAGAGGGCTGTGGACACTTTTTGCAGAATTTTTTAACGTACTTGACCCAGAGATTTTTGGTACACCAGGTTGTAAAGGACGATAATTAAGATCACTGCATGGATTGCTCTTTTGTGACTGGACCACATACTTCTCTTCATTAAGAGTAAATGAAGATGAAGTTGGCGGATAGTAGTCTTTACAATGGTCTTCCATTGAAGCTGAATTATGTGAAAAATGTATAGCACATGCTAGATTAAGTCTGTTTTTAAATAACCCCACAATAAATATTACATTATAATATAATAAAATTCCTAATCATTATGGACAAATAAATTAAATAACAAGTTTTTGATTGCTAAAATAAGCTAGCATCCACTGATCCATGGCCGCGAAAAATTTACATAACCACGAAACGCAACATTTTTGAATTTTTGTGCCAAAATTGTCACGCAAAGAGGATATAAACACTACGTTTGTCACGTAAAACGTAGCGTTTGTATACTCTTTGTTGTCACGATTACCTATTTCATGTACCTCCTACAAAACGTTCAATTATACCATAGAGCATTATTTCAAAAAAATGTAACTATCTACTTTCTGCAGATGACATTTTACTATTTTTAATAAAACAATTTAGTACAAAACCATACGCATAAAATTGATACAAGTAGATGGAACAAGATAGCTTTGCTTTGTTCCACGTTATCTTTTTCAACTGAATAACGTCACCTGACCTGATATCCTGAATCTGAACATTAATTCCATACACAGGCTAGTGAAGTATTGAGGCTGAGGCTAGATATTCCATAATTATTATAATACTCGGTCCCTCGCCTTTACTGCCTTTAGCATGACATAGATTAATTTTACGTTCTGAACACCAGATCCGGATGCCTGACTATAGACAACAATTTGACTTATTAGTTTTGACATCGAACTTGCCTTGCATTGGGTCTGCAAAAAACAAAAAGTTTTAAAAGTTTGATGAACTTTTGAACTTTTTATTTTGACACTTCAATGAACTTGTAGGAGAAATTGTTTAATATGAATATGAATAGTTTTAAGAATAAAATTAATTATGAAAGTTCATGTGACTCGGATAATGATTGGACCAATTCTTCGGATAATTCCAAATATTCAGATTCTGAAAGGTAAATATGTATTGAATTAATACGTTCTTATTATGATAATTTCTCAGTCTGAGGATAATTGATTAAATGTTTGTTTTTCGTCTACTAGCTCTGTCCCGGAATGGGATTCCGATGTAGGGGAGGATGGAGAACTAGTATATATAAAAGTAAAATCCATAAATGAAGGAACTGATGACTCTAAGGCACCTTTACTTGAAAATTGTGAAACTTTTAAATTAAGAAGTAATTTCAAGAGATCTTCAACCAGGCGGTCTACCAGAGGTGGTAAACATTTTTTTAGTAACATATAAATTATATGATTTTGATACTTGGTTGATAATACAGTTTAAACAGTACTTAAAATATTGTATGTAGCACTAATTTTATTTTGCTATATTCAACCACAATAATTGACATTATGTTATTTACCTCACTATATTACCTTTATTATTGTTGTCAATCAGGAAGAATATTTAGAGTATTAAAATCTAGAAAGTTTAAAACGAAAGATAATGGATTTGTAAGCAATGGTATGGGGAAATCTGGTTTGAATGCAAACAAAAACTTTTCTGTGGAAGACAACAACAAATTTGTCATAATTCAGGTGAGGTTTTCAACGTTTTATCATAACTAGTTACTTGCTCTGCGGTTGAAATTTGGCCATAATTAATTCTGTCAAAGGGTTACTTAAGATTGACTCAAGAAAAATTCAAAGTTGTGTCGAACATTTGTCAATGTGAATAGATGTTACTAGATATAGATCGAGTTAACAAATTACTGTAATTTTTGTAGGTAAGTAAAACAATGACATATCAAAGTGAGAAGAATTGTAAAATAGAAAAGCTCTTTGGCCTGAGCTTGAAAACACATGCAGATGGAAAAACTTTAGTAGTTGCAGATTTTTTGTCTGAAGCAAAAGCGCTGTATTCTCCAAAGATAAACATTGGATATTATCTACAGAGGTTAAATGGCATAGAAGTCACTTCGTACAATATCAATAATGTTCTACAAAGAGTCATTGAGGACAATGACTCTCTGAAATTGACTTTCCAAGTAGTCACTGAAGATTTTAATGTTAACATAGAGAAATTGTTGGCTTCCAAAAGTCCTTTAGAACATTCCGTGATACAATATTTAAAGGAGTCAACATGCTCAGTACTGTATATTTGCTGTAATGATATAGAATATCAGAGCAATGATGAGAAAGGTGTTTTATATTGTTTTCCAAGGCCATTCAATCAAAATTTCCTTTATAATACAAGAGGAGCTTATGTTACTCTGAATCATTTAGCACCAAAGTCACTTGGCACCAGTGAGCCGATTACTTCTACAGTATTATTCAACAGTACTTTGATAAATGTTGCGTATGCCTCACATTACAATGATTTGCTGCTGTTTGCTCTGCCTAATAAGAATGTAGATTTATTTGCAAGTAAAAGAATTATTTCAGACATAGTAAAGATGCTGGAATTTTTATATGGTTCACTTAAATCATGTTTTACAAAACCGAATAATGTTGATAAGTTAGATGGGTTGTTTTCGAGAATTTTTATAACCCTTCTTTCTAGTAATGATAGTTCAAAAAGAACTGATAGTGTCAGGAATACTAATGTGGGAGATTTAACACCATTTGAAGATATGCTAGCTGCACATTCGGTTTCTCTACCATTAGAAGTAAAAATACAAGTTGATGATGCTATAACTGAGTTGGAGGCTGCTGATTATCGAGAATGGGTGAGATATTTTTCTTTTCAAAACTCTTCAACTTGCTTTTGTTTAGTCATATGTTATATTTATGAATTTGTTAACCCACATGCAAATCCATTAAGCCATGTCTGAGATTAGTTGGAACAAACCCACAGATAAAGATTCTAAAGATGATTGCGTTAATAAATACCCTCAAACCTAATAAATATGTCAAATAATGAAAGGTTTTCTGGAATGTCTTTCATATAGAGACATTGATAAGCTACATTTTTATAATAGTAGTTTATTTATCATTTCAGACAGACGATGTAGAGAACTTTCAAAGGCTGTACACTGTTATTGGATCTTGTTTGTATTATTCCGGCCATCTATTGAGCTCCCATTTGCAAGACGATGATTTGACGGAGATTCATGCGTATCTCAAACTTAATGGAATATTAAAGTTAAGTTCCGAAAAGGAATTTGAAAAGCTGGTCCTGTGGAGAGAGGTATTCATTAATGAACATAGGGTACAGAGAGACAGAGAGGGAAATGATTATAGGTAATTGGTGTTTAAGTATTGCATAGCATTAGTATAATAGTAGTGCATAACAGCCTTCCAGAGATTGTCTAATCTAAAAATGAAAGCCCCTTCATTAAACAATATAATTGCAATGTGTGAAAAGAAATGCTTATTTCAATTATTGTATAATATAGTTTTTTGAGAGTGTCATACATTCTCACTTAAATAAGTTGAACTTTACTTAAGTCTATAAAGTATGTTTTTTCACCAGGATCCCAGATGGTCGCTGGTTCCTCCTTGTAGTTGGTAAAGGACACTTTCTTCTTGCAACTCTTATGGAAGCAGGTGGATGCACGGAGGATGTAAGATATTAGTACAAATACTGAAGTAAAAACTAAATGCCATAATTATTGTATCACATTTGTGAATCTGTAGCATATTAATGATGGGACTAAAAGTATGTTATCTTAAAACATCATCGGTAAATTGTTATGCAAGCTCATATTTAATACCATTACTGCCCAACTGAATGGCTGGGCATTTCTCTTTGAATATGAGTGGTAAAATCCGCAATGTGCGCTTTGGTAAACTTCCCTGTCCTTTGAGAACATTATAGAATCTCGGGTAGACAAGTTTCTTCCACTGAAGCTTATTATAATTTTGGTGTGTATAAAAATGCATTCAGTATACTACAAAATATAAATATATACTTCAGTAGCTGAATATCTTTAACATCAAAGGAGACGGAGACTTTTGGGCCCAATTTGTAATAAGTTGAAATATAGCTTAAAAAACGCGTTATTTTTTTCTATTATAATATTTAAAAAATCAGCTTAATTCACAATCTGGAAGATGAAAAATCTAAAAAATAAGTTAGGATCAAAAATAGAATAGGTAATCGATAATTATAATCGATTATATTAAGAATGTGTGCAAACAATTATATATAAATATAAAAAGGCTTTTCATGAGATGTTATTTTCAATCATTAAGAATAATTAAAACTATTACAAATAAATTAATTTACTGTGAAACAAGACATCTATCTATGTAATAAAGTGAAATCTCAAAATCAATTTTCGATCGAACAATCGATCATTAATCGATTTTGTAAATGAAAATCGATGTTCATCACTGCTCATTTTTGTCTATGTTGACACTTGACAATAATGACAATGAATGACAGAAGTCCCGTCTAAAATCAATCGACACCGTCTTACACTTACACGTCTGACTTTGGCTCGTTATTTTGGATTTATTGGCCGGCTTATCGATTGGATATTGACACCATGGATCATTGTGTGAACTGTGGTATAGTAATACTATCAACGAGCTTTAGATGATGAAATGAATTTGTCAGTGATTCGTCGATGGCGTGCACCACAGCTTGTAAGTACTCACTTATTTATTAGCTAACTGGCACCTACCATGCTAGCCTATAGGATTCCTTATATTGTTTATTATCAACCGTATGCTTAAAAGTGAATTATACTTTTTGAAAAGGTAGATAAAGATTGTTAACATTTAACTAAATACCGAAATCGATTGAGTAGCATCATCAGCCTATTAACATCAAACTGCTGGACGCAGGCCTCCTCTCTAGCAGAGAGGGATTCCGAGCAAAGACCCACCAAACTGCTCCAATGTGGTTTGGCGAAAGTATATTTTTCAGTAGTCTTCATTTCATGAAATAAAAAACTTCATATTTCAGGTAAACAACTGTGACCATGTTTGTCAAGCTTTCTGGGACTTGCCACAAAGACCAACAACCAAGACAACTTGGCCACCGTAATGTTTGCTTCCGCTGTGGTCGCTCTCATCATGAGTCAGTCATCTGCTTGACACTGGCTCAACTCATGAACTGAGAATATATAATGTAACAAGAGTGGATTATACCTCGAACTGTAAGTTAAATGAATGTTCATTATTACTTATGCATGCCACATAGATTACTATGTCCTGGGTTCAAGTCATGGGTTGGGCTGTGAAATGATACCTACTGAGTTTTTCTTTCTTCCAAGAATTTATCTATATGTAACAGTGTTGTATGTATATACATAAATATATGTATATATTTATATTCTTATAGCTATTTGTGTATTATTAGTATTGCCATGTAGTACTATTGTAAAACAGAATGTAGATTGTTAAGTAAGTTTATTTGCCGCACCAACCTGTGCTATTTTAATATTTCCTTTTTGCAAAGGTTATCTGGGAGACATCACTGATGGGTTATGGTGGAAATAAGAACAAGTTTAGGATATTACACTGGATTTATTTCAAGCAAGAGAAAGAGCTTTTACAATGACACACAAATCGAACATAGTCATAGACGAGAGAGTGAATTCCAATCTATTTGAAATTACATTGAGTATCCGGAACAGGAAACACTATGTGATACAGAGTAATAATTGCACATTTTGGTTTACTTTTCCAACAATCACTGTGGTGGTAAGACCAACTTATTCATAAAGTTCTTTTCTTATTTTACTTTGTATTTTTGTTTTATAAGGGTGTGCAATAAAGTGTTTTAAATAAATAGAATAAGAAAAGAACCTTACTCTTACCCTGGAATTGAGTTAGTTGTTTTTTATTCCTGTGCCTCAGAGAGCATGTTAAGCTGTCAGTCTCAGTCATTATTACTAACATCTGATAGTGACCATTAAGTAATCAAATATTATTGCCTTAAGCCCACCAACCCGCATTGAAGCAGTGCAGTGGGTCTAAGCTCCATATAGGGGATCTATATAGAGGTTAGACTACTATAAGGAGGGTGGTCTGGCCCTGTAGTGGGCTGTCAATAGGTTGATAATGATGAGGTAGGTTTATTGCAGATAGAACAACCGAGTCACAACAAGTGAGTGAACTAATTCTTATCTCATTAGGTATATATCAAATAAAGCACAATCTTATTATGGCGAGCATGTAAGGGGTAACAATGGCTATGTAATAGAAGTGTCCAGGGAGGTCAGCAGTAGCCTACTTCGAGAGCTGTCAGCTTCAAATACCTTGTGGTTACTTCGGGGACGCATACAATCAAATCATACATTCTTAGACAATATTTTAATTATAATTGAGAGGAATAAAAATCAATAAAAAAAGTGTTTTTTATTTTACCACTTCTTTACCCTTACTTATGATCTCATCAGTAATTTACGTTTTATCATCCTCCCATTCTAAAAGTTTTTTTTATTTACTACAAGTTAGTCGACACCAAGTGTGCTTGCAGTCAATACCTAATGGTAAGTGATGATGCAATCTAAGATGGAAGGGGGCTAACTTGTTAGGCATAGGATAAAATCGCCCTTTAGGTTTCTGCCCGACGCCATACCAGGTAAAAAATCTCAATCGGCCCAGCCGGGAATCGCACCCAGAAACTCCGTCTTATAAATCCATCGCGCATACCGCTGCGCCACGGACGCCGTCAAAATATTTATGTTCTATGTTTAAGAATAAAATACTCGAACTTCAAAAATCAGCTGTTCAGTATATAGGTAGTCTCATATATTATAACCTCACTTTTACTAAATCTCGTTTATCACTACTCCCAGATTGACAAATTCCGTTTTATTTTCAATTAAAGGTTAATAATATAATAGCTATTAATTGGCACTACTTTCATCTTTTTACAATCCAGGCCCAAGATTGTATGAAAGCGTACCAGTCTCCTTTGTTTTTTCTTGTTAAATTAGTATTTTTAGTTGACTATTGTGGTTATCAATCAAAATCAAAATCAAAATATTATATTGTTAAATGTATTTATTTCATAGGCAGTCGGAGCGACTCCACCGTCTCCATTCTATGTGGAGGAATGTGAGAGCTGTGTGGAGTTACTGTACGATGTGGGCCTCAACAAGTACTTGGCTACTTGGTTTGCGTCCAACACTCAGCCGCAGCTAGAGACTTCGCCCCAGTACCTTACAAAGCATGGGAAGAAATTAAGAGATGGCAATTGTGAGTATGATTGAATAATGGAATTGACGACCCCGTAGCTTAGTTGCTAGTGGCCGTTTCCGCGAAGCGAGGGGTCCCGGGTTCAATTCCCGGCCGGGGCAGATGTTTATGTGACAGATAAATGTTTGTTCTCGGGTCATGGGTATTAATGATGTGTAATTTGTGTCGTCCATGCCACCCGCGACACAGGGAATTGTAGTGTGTGTTATGAGCGTGTT
This sequence comes from Ochlodes sylvanus, assembly GCA_905404295.2. Lineage (NCBI taxonomy): Eukaryota > Metazoa > Arthropoda > Insecta > Lepidoptera > Hesperiidae > Ochlodes > Ochlodes sylvanus. The sequence continues at coordinate 9,320,427 of FR990135.1, forward strand.
AACGTGAATTTTAATTATAAATAATACCAGATAATCCCTACTAATATTATAAATGCGAAAGTAACTCTGTCTGTCTGTCTGTCTGTCTGTCTGTCTGTCTGTCTGTCTGTGTCGCTTTCCCGCTTAAACCTCTCAACCGATTTTGATGAAATTTGACACAGACAATCTTTAGACCCTGAGAAAGGACATAGGCTACCTTTTATTGCGACAAAAAGGGATGAAGAAGTTGAAATAAAGGTTGAAAGTTTGTATGGGATTTCTTCGAGTTTTAAACACAGCGCCATCTAGGTGAACCTTCCTAACTTAAAGAATAAGAACGCCTAGCGCCATCTCTTAAAGAACCATGAAACTTTATATTTAAGCACTTGATAATAAGTTTCCCGAAGCGAAGCGAGGGCGGGTCGCTAGTTATAAATACATTGACAATAGCTAAGCTATGTACCAAAATTGTTATATAGCGATTAAACTATTTAAGGTTGTATGTATTTTTTAAAGGTCAGAATAAATCAAATAATAGTTTTTTGGCAGCCGTGTTTACTTTTTTAATTACACAGATAAAATGTATACACTTTCAGCATCGAAATCCGCATCCGATTTGCTGCGTTCTTCAACGTTTAAAATATCAAAATCGCAAGTGGACCTGCGCAGGCGCCACAACTCTTCGGAACAAATCAACTTCGGCTCAAGCGCCGAGGCCGGCATCAACAGCTACCACAGCGCGAGCCACCACAGCTTGTACGGGCACTGGGGCGCGGGGAAGACCAACAGACAATCTAGTAACTTCGATGTTAGTTACTCGGAGGACTCCGGCAGCTTGAAGAGCAACAGGTAGTATTTGTATATCTCGTTATTATCCACTAATCTCTTATATGTATAAAATTCTCGTGTCACAATGTTAGTTACCATACTCCTCCGAAACGGCTCGACCGATTCTCATGAAATTTTGTGTGCTTATCGAGTAGGTATGAGAATTGAGCAACATCTATTTTTCATAGCCCTAAATGTTAAGGGTAGTCCACCCTGAATTTTTTTTCTTCATTTTTTGGACAATTTTTTTATGGTGTGGCATAAAAAAATACACATGATCCCAAATTTTCACTTGCCTCCCCCCACCCATAAAATTAAATTCGCGCTTTTTGTATCTACATATATGGCGGAATAACGTTCGCGGGCTCAGCTAGTATATAATTATGTAAAACTCTTGCTTTACTGAGTGACTGGACAGACAACGCACAGCCGAAACTACTGAACGCAACAAGGGAGTTCCTTGGGGAGTGTAGGGGAGCACTAAGAGAGGATTTTTGGAAATTCCCTCCCTAAGGCTGATATTTTGTTGGCAGGCGTAGCCGCGGGGGAAAGTTCGTATTACATTATTTTTTCTTCACTCTTCTTCGAAGCCATGATTCTTTTTAGTCACTTACAGGAGTGCACATCATTATTTTATATTGCATGGATCAAGATCACGGGTAACCTTGTTTACCTACAGTGTTGCGAGGGCATGTATTATCAAAATTATTATTAGTAAAAATATATTATTGACATGATTGCCTATTGAAATCTTTTTCGCAGTGAAATGAGTGAAGATCGTGTTACGGGTAGACGAGCAGATAGGGAGCAAAAAAGTAGGCGGGGCTCTTCGGGTTCGGATTCCGACTGGGACAGACAGGTGAACGATTTACTTGTTAACAACTAGCTATAAAGTATAGAGGCCGCCCTTCCATACAAACAGTCATTCCAAAATGTTACCAAATCACGAAATGTCTTGTTTCATGTAAAATTATAATTGATTTATTACTCAGATAGATTGATTATTTTCAGGACGGCAGCCGGGCAAGCGGTACTTTGGACATGAGCGATATAAGAAAGTCATTACTCAACGAACTGGAACACGCCACAGTACATAGGTGTTTAGCATTTTCAATACCTACGTTAAAGAAAACGATTCAAAAGAGCCATCCAAGAATGAGGAAAGTGGAGATAACTGAGTTTGAACTGTTAATAATTTTTTAGCAAAGGAGATCTCCCACGAGTCGAGGTATCATGCCTGAGGAGCGGCCTAGCTCCGACTGTTCACGTTCAGAATGTGTATAATAATATATTTAATTTTCCCGTTTGGTTATAATGTGTACAAAATATTTAAGTACATGTATAGTCACAATGCGATATGATAGTATTACCGTGGTAAAAGTTAGTCTTTTCTTAAAAACTCAAAACATCTCACATCAAAAGATCTGTGTTGTTTAACTATAAAAAATGTATTCATAATATTTTATAACACACCTGATAACCTAACTGAACTGATTTGTTTTACAGAATAACAGCCGGCGAAGACAATGTGCTTTTCCATTTTGTACATCTCGAAGCAGAGAAAGGAGTTTTAATAGCACCCGTGAAAACAATGGCGTCCCAAGCTAACAACCCATTGTATTCGTATATAGTAAACACATTCAGATGTGCCTGCAAAAAGATTCATGAATTATTACAACACAGTATTAAGTAAGTTTTGCTTATTAGTTTAGACATTTCGTTTAAACATTTTTTTAATTTTTTTTCTGAGAGGTTCAAGGTTCAAATTGTGCTTGTACCTTAAAACTTTCAATCTTACGTGCATATTGTAAATTTATTAGCACTTACTTCAAAGGAAAACATCTCGAGCAAAGCTGTGAAAGTAAATGCAACTGTGGCCTTAAATTCTTAATTCGGAGAAAACTGGAACTTTGTAGTGGATTTTGCTAAAACTTCTGAAAGCCTGAGGATTAGATTGATTAATTTATTGTATAGCATACACAGTTATATTTGTCAGAGTCACTGCACAATTTATTTTATTTTATTTGATGCGTGCACCAAACAGTAAATTAGGTAATTTAATGTTTTTTATATTTTTCCATCAGATTCAAAAAGAACCAAGCCCCGTCTAACCCACTGAACAAGATTCTTGTAGCGGTTAAAGAATATGGGATGCTTTTCGAAGCGCCTTCAGAGATCGTCAGTCAATGTGGTATTGCCAAGAAGTTTGTAGAGCCATTTTACTTTTGGGTTGTTGGGTAAGTCTGTTTCTTTGATGATAATGTGTGTATAAAATGCACAAATCTTATGTAATTTGTAAAAAGCAGCCTATTCCGTATTTCACAAACTTCGTAGATTCATATAGATTCGTAGAGAGAGACAGATAGAGTATAATACCGCAATCTATTCCTTTCTAACCGTCGAGCGTTTCCGCTCACAGGCAGCCGTATGTCTCCCCTACTATGATTATTTTACTTATAACATTGATAGGGCGTACACAGTATTAGATTCTCATTTCAAATATGTAATTAAAAAGGGTGCTTAAGTGGACAAACTGAGCGCGCGGTGTAATCTACTCCACTAAATATCATAAACCCTCCCTGCTCGGCCACCGGCCTGTAGCGCACAGCTGATGTCCATACATTCCGAGTATTTTTAGATAGTTTTGATTGCCATTTTTGGAATAATTACCGTTTAAAATTTTGACTTTATATTTTTAATCATTACCTATGACCATGTTCTTTCATGTCCTCGAGTATGTCAAGTGAAATAAAAATCACCCAGTGTTGTTTTAAAATTTCATATTGTTATGTTCTACAGGCGGGTGTTTAGCGAACCAGAGCCGAGAGAACTATACCTGTGCTACCACGAGTCTGTGCCACAAGATCTCACTGAAGTGGCGTATTTACTATCCTATTTAGAATAAATTTATATTAACTATTCTCAAAAATGAATAGCCCATTGTATCTCAAAGAAAATAATTATATCGGTTTGGATGGGCGGAGGACAAATCGTGAGAAACGATTTGTTAGTTAAATATTATATTCCTTTCGTCGTTTCCGTTTTTATGTAATCAATCATGAACTGAAAATTTTTGATATCATAATAAAGATTGTTGGAGGACAAATATAAGAAAATTATACCTATTAATGATATCAGTATTAATCTTAATTCTAAGCTTTAATCATATCCGTCCGCGTTGTATTTTTATTATAATTTAAATAAGGGCAATATTTTGCTTCTACAAAATAAATATTTTTAAAAATTTACGTTTTTTTTCTGAAATAATATCTTATAATATATTTATATCGGTGCAAGATAAGGAGTGCATCAATCGGTGCTTAAAGTGCCGTCTTGGTATTGTTTAAATAGTTGTTCAAGCCAACCAGCGTTGGCGAGAATAGAGGCGCACGTCTATTTTTCAAGCCAGTGATTCCAGTGACCTCTGCCCGCATTCTCCTCAACCCCCGCGCCGGCGTTGCGGACATGTGTAGACGCATCGCGCCGGTCGCTGGCTGGCGGAGTAATTTGTATAGAATGTAAACAACACGAGCCAGCTCAGCGCTGGCTTGTCTGTAGGACTGGCGCCAGCGCACGGTCTTCGTGTAAACAAAACGAGCCAAGCCAGCGATGGCTTGTCTGTTGAACTGGCGCCAGCGCACTGGCTTCGATTAAGTATATAAACCATGCATATAGCCAGTGAAAACAATATTTAAGTACCTACCCGCCTACATAGTTTACATTGTAAAAAAAATTCTATTTTTTATATTACGAAAGGCTATATAAAAAATGGTACTGCCCGTGTTTATAATGCGAGATTTAATCAAGTTTCCATTGCTTTAAATGGGGTCAGTCTGAAGTAGTGTCCAGCGAGTGCAAAGAGTATTACCTCACTCACTGCGATGTGAGGGAGTGGTTTCCGTTGCCGCCTTGTCTATAGACACGAGCGAAATCGGAGGTCCAATGTAAGTAATGAGGTTACAGAATAGATTGTTTATAATAAAAATTACAGAAATCTTAAAACTAGCTATATAATATTTATAATGGCAATATTCTCGCCACGCCACATAATAATATCGTGTCTTTAGCTAGTCTGTGCTACTACCATACCGGCATACCATTACCAAGTCATTATCAGTCTGTGGAATCTGTGGTGCGTATGGCAGCGATTAACGATTTGTTGCGTTGCGTTACTTGCGTTGCTTGTTTGCTTGATTGATAGAATGTTATAGAAAAAGACAGAGTCAAATTTCAATTTCCTTCCTTTCTTTCCATCGTGGCTCTCTCTGTTCATGGTCATGGAAAGCAATAAATTTTGATTTTATTTTTCAATTGTTTCTTGAAAAGTTTATACAAAGTGGCATTGAACGGAAAAGTTACGTGTGAATATGATAACAAAAATGCAACCTCAAACAAATGTTGCGGTGCCACAATCTGTCACGACGCAGCCTCAACAGATCGTCGGTGTGCCCGCAAATGCAGTGATACTAAAAATGTCGGATATTCAACAGATATCGACATTGTCGACAGTGGGTACGTTGTTTTGTGTTTTCTATAAATAGTTATTTGAAAGGTATCATTTTATTAAAAGATACATAGATGTTTTTTTATTTTTCTGATCTAAAGACTTCCGACAACGCATTGTTCAATTGCACGTTGCTCACTTGCTCAGGCGTATGTATTAATTCCGCAACTTGATTCGTTTACATCAGGGTTATTAGAGCTCGCTCATCGTGAATACCAGGCGGGGGACTACGATAGCGCAGAATTGCACTGTATGCAACTATGGCGTCAGGACGGAACAAATACGGGAGTGCTACTCCTGTTGTCGTCAATTCACTTCCAATGTCGACGATTGGACAAATCCGCACACTTCTCAACGTTGGCGATCAAACAGAATCCATTGTTGGCGGAAGCTTACAGGTTAGTGGTAATCTCTTTCGAATTATTTTGATTACGTATTCTATCTTTACAGCCGTAAAACTTATCTAATCAAAGTTTAGTATCTAATAGAATACAAACAAATTTATACTCGCTTATATTTAGCTATGTTATTTATAACATAGCAATTTATGATGGTGCCTTTTGAGTAATGGAAATGTGCAAGATCATGTGCATCACCAAACATTAGGTTTTTAGTTTTTTTTTTGTCATAACAATAGAATTGTTCATGATCTGAGACTATGTTTGATAGTCTCAAATCAAAAATAAACCCATGTATAGTTAAAATAAACTGCTTATAGCAGTAGGAATTACCTATTGGTGTATTGTGTAGTATACAATATATCAGGTAAGTATGGGTTTTCTACTCTGGTGGTCAGTTTAATCTCTTGTTGAATTAACAAAGCTAAAAAATACTGGAATCATTTTCAGATTCTTAGTCATTCCAGTTTCAACTGCATTTTTTAGGATTATTGAATCATCATATAGGTATTTTACTTCAGGCAAAGGTTGTGGCCACTTTGTACTGTTGACAGTCACCAAAGAACGTTTTGTGTGAATTGCATCTTTACCTTTATTTTTCATGTATAACATAAATGTAAAGTTAATTGTTGCAAGTCATTGAAATTATCATGAGAATATGCAATAATTGTTGCTAATTAATATCCTGTGTTTGCACAAAGGCTGTTAGACAATAGATCTTGTTGATTTTACAAGACTTGTTATGGGTATTTTTCAAGATAATATAATTAAAATGCATTGACTTAGCTTTGCAATAGGTTTTACAGAAAGAGTACCTTTCATGCATACTATCAATACAAACTTGTAACTTATATAAATAAATATTGTAACAATATAATAAACTACAAAGATTAATGATTCTTTATTATTAAGAATGATGGTAATAGCAGGTAAATAGAGTAATTAGAGAATAAGTAACAACCAATACGATTTGTTGATAGCAACCTGGGTAACGTATACAAAGAGCGTGGCCAGCTTCAAGAGGCGTTGGAGAACTACCGTCATGCCGTCAGACTAAAGCCGGACTTCATTGATGGCTACATCAACCTCGCCGCGGCCCTCGTCGCCGCTGGTGACATGGAACAGGCCGTGCAGGCATACGTCACAGCCCTACAGTATAACCCTGTGAGTATTGTATATTTTAATCCCATAATGAAAGTAATAATATTTATCAGCATGTTCAGTATAGAATTTTTTAAGGAATTAAGATAGCAATTAAGCATGCAACACTAACCTTCATCCATAATGATTGATAGGAATAATTTCCTTATTGATAGGCTTAATTAATTGGCTTTAATCTTCATGGTTTATTTCAAAATGACAAAAAAGGGCCATTCACAATAGCTTAATTATTATTACAAAATACATAAATAACAACCTATGTTTATATTTGTACTTAGCAATGATGATTTAGCTATATTTATAGCTTATAAACACTCCACAGATCATGGGCACTCAAAATAAGTATGTGATGAAATATTATACATTTTTACAAACTTTAGTTTTGGGTGATAAAAATTATAGCTTTAACATACTTAGTATAAAAAAAAAACAAGACAGATTAATGTCCGTGTGATGTGTGTCAGCCGTCCGGCTGACCGGGGGATGCGGTTGGGCTAGCGGTTGGCCGGACGGCTGGCCATATGCCGGTTAACCGGACAGTGCGTATGAGTAACCGTCGTCGTTTGCGGTTGGATCGCCTAATTTCCAAGATGGAATTTAAAGAAGTCGCAGCTATATATTATATTTATTCACGTCATATATAAAAAAGAAACAGAGAAAAAGGTACTGGGTGCATCGAAATTCATTGTAAATAATTTGTTATCATCAATAAAATGCGCGAGCGTCGGTGAACACGTACAACATCCAACCGCAACCGGCCAACCGCATAGTGCGTATAGCGACCGTCCGGCTAGCCGTCGATCGGGCCGCAGCGCTCTCAGCGACCGGAGCGGTTGGGCGGCAGCCGCATCGCAGTGTGTATAGAAACCATATTTTCATACATATTTTTGATTCCGGTCAGCCGGACGGCTGGCCGCAGTCCGGCTAACCGCATAGTGCGTACGAGCGCTTAGATAAAAGTCGACTAAACTTCCTGTCTTTCAGCTCAGGGATATCTTTATAGATCTAGTTTTACGTGCCAAGACTGCCCAGACACATATCTACATCAACCGAAGAAAGCTTTTTGGTTAGCAGTTGTTGATATTAAAATAATATGCTGACAGAATTAATAATTTATGTAGGTAAATGCATTGTATGCAGGATATTTGACCTTATGTGTATATAGCAATTGGAGGTTCTTTATATAACGTAGGTGCAGGATACATTAAAAAAACGGGTACACAATCGGTTATTATTTATAACTTATTCCGACCTCGCTTATAGAAATATAATCCTTAACTATAATCATTGTGTTTATACATTCGTGTTGCATCAACACAAATGCAGTGTAAATGTAAATGCCGGGTTAACCAATCGTTAAACCGATCGTTTTCGAGTTACCAGTAAATCGTACTACTCGTAGAGTCGTTCCCTATAATCATTTTTTATAGGAAGACTTTGTAGTTAGGCGTAAATTTATAATATCCTTTAGTAAAATATTTTTCGAATAAAGGAACGGGGCATAAAAGACTATCAGCTTATTAGTCAACAGTAGAGATCACTGTTTCTATACAGTTCGTAAATGGTACATATTCTCAAACTCAATTTCCATTGAAGGAGTACTGAAGGTTTCTTAAATATTACAGAGCATTTTGAACCTTATGCACTAATGGAAAATTAAATCTATAATATGTATAAAGCATAAGAATGGCTATCGCGTCGCTAGTCGCTACGAGTCTCAGGAGGCCTGGAATAAAGGAGCAGCGATGTTTCTTGTGCAATAGGCATCGGTTTACCGATAGCGAAGGGGTAGGAGTAGTTAAAAGGTAGTAGGTACGCAGTAGTTAAAAGACAAGAGGGACATCCATACCGCACTGTAACTGGTCTATTTCTTTACATTTTCACGCAAAAATACTGAATAATATTGACGCGGTTTTCACAGTTGTATTGCTGGAGGTCTAACTTATTCTTTAAATTTGTCTAAAAATTACCTTGGTTTGGTACCTCGTATATCGATAAAAATTCTTATTCCCCATATGTTTAAGACTTTTTTAAATTTACTATTGTGGCCGCAATACTGTATTATTATTAGTACAGATTGAGCGATTTCTCACCTAGGCGTACCAGAGTGCTTAAGGTACTAACGAACGTATGAACAACTATAAAATTGAGGTCACATACTCTATATCAAGTATGTAATAAATTGCACTTGTGTTTAGCATTATGTAATTTATGTCCGGTTTAGTGGTCGTTGGCGGAAAATTTGTTATTTTTAACACGCCTTGGTGTGAGCTGTGGAAATGTAGTTGCTCGTTAAATTAGGAAAAATACTAGGTGCGTGTTGTTTATGCTCGGGCATTCGTTTGTTATTCACTTGTCTATACTGCGAAATGCAAATGGAATCGAATGGAAAGTAAACGCCATTGCTTAATCTGTTAGTAAACAACGTTATTGGAACATGTTTTGAAAAACATTCACGGTTTTAAAACACATAATAAGAGTCTACTTTTGTTCGTGGATTTTAATTTAAATGAAAATTCTGTTGTGTGCGTACGTCATTGTTATTGTAAATATTGATAAGATTTATTTTTAACACGCTTTTATTAGCTTCATACGTATGTAACTATGTAACGGAAACTTTGAACATGATTTTGGCCTCCTTTAAATCAAAATCAAATTAAATCGAAATTTACCTAGATGAAAAGCAATTTTTATGTCATTCAGGTTTTTGCCTTTTTTTATTTTGAAAATATCTTGGAAAATCGAGCGCTTTAAAAAAATATCTTTTATTAAAGCGCTAAGCAACAACATAAAATATGATTATTGTCATACGGAAAAAACATAGTTACGTCTCATGGATTTTTGTTCGACAGCCATCGCATACTAACTTAAAACTTATACGGCGAGAAGTAACTTTTATAATACCAACAGCTGCTCCCCAGACGACCCGACATTAAATTTATTGATTTAACCGTCTCGACGTTCGCTATTTATCTCTTTCTCTCTCGGCTACTTTTCACCCTCCCTTGTTTAGTTTTTACAGCCAAACATCCAGGGTTGGTTGAAACAGTTGAATGGCAAATAGTCCTGATCTCGAATTCTCGATACGACTTACATTTATGTATGTATGCATCTACTTCGTTGAATGTTTTGTCATGTGAAATAGGTTATGGTAGGGGAGCCCAAGAGGGGATTTCTGGATTTACTGAAGCGCGGCAGATTAATATACAGGGGGATACCTTGTACCCGGTTAAGTACCACCACCAAATATGAGCCCCATATATAAGGCCGCCCGTGAAGGATATAGGATCAGATTAGTAAAAAAAAATTGATCATCAGACATTCTCGAGCGCGTCAGATTAAGGTAGGGTGAGTTAATTACCTCCTAAAAAGTGTATATTCCACTAATCTGACAATTTGAGAGTGACGTAAAGAAAGGGGAGGGCAGCAAAGTTGTAAAAAAAAAACGTCATCTTGACATTCTCGAGCGTAGTTAATTTTTTTTTTATTTTGAAGGAAATAATTCAAGAATAACGAAAAATATATAATCTGACGATTTCCGCAAGCCGAAACAACAAAAAAATTGTCGATAAAGTTAAATGCGTGCAGCTGCGTGATGCCTATATTTCCTTCTCCGCGTTTCTATTCCTCTCTCACTCTTTCTCTATCTATTACTCTCTCACTCCGTCCCCACTCTAGTTTCTGCTGTCATGACGCCATCACCATATTCCAGCAAAAATTTTTTTGAAAACGGTTTTTTTGGAATAACTTTTAAACGGCTTTATCGATCAACTTCAAAAACTAATCCGCCCTTGAGCTTGAAAAACCACGTCGATCGCTACCAAGTTGGTCAAAATCGGTTGATTCGTTCGAGAGATATCGTGAACGAAAGAAACCCGAAAAAGTATTTTTTCGGGATTACTCCGAAATTTTTTGATTCGATCAATTAAAACTTGTAATTACTTATGAGGATGATAAAACTGCGTCAAATGCCGCCAACCACGTGAAAATTGGTTGATCCATTCAAAAGTTATTGCGGTTTGAAAATTCCAAAAATAGTGTTCTATGAAACTTCTATCAGACTTTTGAGCTGGGAGAGCTCAAATGCATAGAAATATTATTTCTTTGAACTCCGCGAGCTCAAAATAAATGTCATAAGTCCAATTTTAAGCGCCCAGGAATGGAATTAGCGGGAAGTTGCAGGGATGGCCTTTAGGGTGAACCGTTTTTTTGTCAGATTAGGCGAATCCCTCTAGATAATCGTCAGATTATGAGACAGTACGTTTAGAACATAAAGATGAACCATACATATCTTAATCTGACGCGTTTGAGTATGTCAAAATGGCGAATTTTTTTTGCAAATTATGGAAATGGCCACGAGTTTGCGTCCCATCGAAATCGTCAGATTAGTGAATGGGAGCTTATTTTTGGTGCACTTAACACTCCCTTAGAAAATCTGACGCGCTCGATTAAATTTTTTTTTTTTTCATTTTCAACCCTTACATACAACCACCCCCACCATGCAAACGATCAGATTAACATACGTACATTATTAAAAATACGTAGGGCATTGATGCTAACAATATCTGACGCGCTCGAGGATGTCCATACATCAGTTTTTTTTTACATATTTAAAAATCTATAGCCGCTTCCCCCACCGATGAAAAGGTATATATCATATAACATTTTTTTCTTCTTATCATCTAAGCTTTGCAACCCAATAGGTCTCTATGACGCTCGAGTAAATCCCCATTTAGCACCACGGGCTCCCCTACCATTAATTTATAATGAAGCAGGACTTCGTTCCACTGTTATAAGTAGATGAAGCTAGTGCCGTAGTGTATAATTATGTACTCTCAAAACATCATGATAATCGCGTTTGCATCTGTTAAAAGTGTTAAGCTGGAATGTTAGCCAATTCGAATTAAATTTGCTCATCATTACTGATTTGAATGTTAGGTGATATACAGCTCATATTATTCTTATATATAAAAATGAATCGCTGATTTTGTTGCTAAGAGCAGATCTCCAGAACGGCTGAACCGATTTCGCTAATTCTTTTTTTATGATATTCCTTAAAGTACGAAGATGGTTATTACGGAGAGAAAAATTTAAAAAAATGCCTAAAAAAGTAAAAAAACAACACTTTTCTATATTCCCATACAAAAGATTCGTAATAATACTTAAAAGTCAATTTGAACTTTAATACCATAGCATAAAGTTTAATTGTCAGTGTAGGGATTTCATGAAGGCAAAACAATTGACTGACACGATACACGAGACACGAATGGTACGAGAGCTAACGTTGGAAAAACAAGAATTTGAGGTAGGCCAGTTTTTAGATATTATGTTATCTCTCTCACTCTCCTGGACGTCATACGGACGGTCTGGCTGGTGGTAGACGTTGCGTTCATCAGTGCGCATCGTATCTGTACAAGTAAAATATCAATTTTCAAATCATTTTAAGAAGGTTTCATATCTTTTTTTTAATTGAACTTTTTGCAACATTAATCTATTATTGCCATAAAATATTTTTTTCAAATTATACTATGTTGTTATTTAATTATCTGAAACCCCAAAATTTATTTGCCAGACAATAAATCAATTGTTAAACTTCAGCCAGACCGATCCAAAAGTGAAAAATGTTGTGGTATCATTTTGCTTGGTCTAGAAATAGTTATCAAATAAATGTCAGAGAAATTACTAAAAACCATTGAATTATTTTGTGGATTAATATGGTATCAAAATGATAATTTATTTTGTACAATTAGACAGCCAGACCTCCCGTATGATGTCCGGGAGAGTGAGAGAGATACCATATCTCAAAACTAGCTTACCTGAAATGGTCTCTCGAAAACGTTGCTAGCTCTTAGACCATTATAATATTTCCATTTCTTTATTTTCTCGATGACAGCTCCTGTGAAAACTTGAACGAGCGTCTTTTTTACATTATGTATGCATTATTTGATAAAAATATGACGTTTACACACGTACAAGGTTATATCTATAAACTGATAGGGATGGAGCTATATCGATAAACGTAACACGATAATAGACCCGTTTTTTTACAAAATGTAAGAAACTAAACTACTGCCGGAAACTTTTGTACAAATGTATTAACTAATATTATATTATATTTCATTACAAGATGTTACACGTATTTATTCTTGATTGATAATGCTAAATTCTTTAAAATTTTCGAAGCTGTTGTAAAATAAGTAGGTATAGGTAGGCACTCGACAATGAAACGAAATAATGATAATGACAGGTAATCTTTATTCATTTATTTTAATCAAAATCTGATGAATTTAATATAATAAATATATGCGATCGATATCATTAGGTACTTATTTCACAACACTACAACTATATAAATTAGAACTGTCACGTTTTTACTAATAAAATCATTGACATAAATACTATAGACATAGGGTCTCCTACTAAAATCGCGAAAATAGTGTCCCAGTTTGACATTACAAGAAAGAATGGGAATGTTAGCAAGGTAATTTAAACACTAAATTCATTAAATACCGTTTTTTTTCGATTGCATCAAACACATACGTCAATGGCACCTTATGACACAACGTTTACACTACACGCCATAATGACATAGTGCAAAATAATCTAAACAAAAGTAACTGATATATTTGTCTCTTTCTGACTATATAGCCTAAATGGTGAGAAGACAAAGACAAAGATATATTTTTGATTATTTTGACTGATTCTGCAATTAGTTTTTGAAATAAATTCAATTTAAAATAAAATAGCGTGTTTTAGTAGCAATACAATAATTTAAAAGATAAAACAATAGTCTACTTACCGAAATTATGATATACCATCTTCTTTATTCACTTTACTAGCGTAGTCTTTGCACGATTTCAAAACACAATACGGCATCGTTGATGTGTAGTTGTCAGCACGGTCAAAAAGTGACTAACGCGGCATTGTTGTTCTTCTTGCGTTTTGTTGCTGAGTTGGCTCGGACATTTTTTAGCGCGGACCCTACGTCCATAGTAATATGTCAATGAATAAAATACAGTGCCATCTTAAATAAAGTAAGTAAGTCAATTACATAAATTAAATAACCTATAAAATAAATCATCAACCCAAAAAGGCTCACTACTGAGCATGGGTCTCCCCTCAAAGCCGAGGAGACCTTAAATATATCTAACCATTGTGATACATAAACTATACATTTATATATTCTTTTAATGAAGTTTTAATTAGGTAGTTACTACTTACTACTCCAAAAATTTATCGATGGATCAACTCGCACTTGAACATATTTTTCGATACTAAATTAACATAATTATATCACGACACTATTTTAATGTGTCAAAGGGGGCATTTCGTGCCGCTACTGTAGCTGACCCGGTGTCCCGAATAGCAGAATAAGTAGGTATTTAAAAAAAATAAAGAATCGACTGTTAGGTGGTACGAAGTTCGCCGGGACAGCTATCTCGAGAACAACTGAACCGATTCCGTTAATTCTTTTTTTATGATATTCCTGAAAGTACGAAGATGGTTGTTACGGAGAGAACATTTTAAGAAATTGCCTGACAAATTCTAAAAACAACACTTTTCTATATTCCATACAAATGATTCGTAATAATACTTAAAAGTCAATTAGAACTTTAATACCATAACATAAAGTTTCAGTATTAGTGGAGGGGTTCCAGGAAGGCAAAAGAATCGAGTGACGTTAGTATCGTAAAAATTATTAATTTCAAGATAGCCGTGTGGTTAAACGTTGTACTCCCGAACCGGGGGGGGAGGGGGGGGGGATCAAACGCCGCACGCACATCTTAATTTTCAAAAATTGTGTTCATATTACAATTTAATTATCACTTGCTTCGGTGAAGGAAAACGTGAGGAAAGCTGCACTCCTGAGAGTTATCCATAATGTTCTCAAAGGTGTGTGAAGTCCGCAAATCCGCACTTGGCCAACGTGGTAGACTATGGCCTATACCCCTCACATTGTGAGTGGAGACCCGTGCCCAGCTTTGGAACAGTTATGGGTTGTAATGATGGTAAAATGTAAATTATCAATTATAAATTGATAATTATTATGATCTGTACACGAGAAGTAGACGTAATCCTTGAACATGTTTAAAACGTAGCTGAAGATTAATGGATAATACTTTTGAAGTCACTTAAAATATATTTTGAAGACGCCTGTTTGTGTATGTTTTTATCTTATAGGCCAAGGTAGCGGTATAATATTGTCAGTAGGCGAGTCTGTTTGCGTATATGGACAGCTATTACGTATTCTTGAAGGTCGCCCGGAATTAATTTCAATTCACTTACTCGGCTATTCTCGCGCAGAATGAAAACCTCCACAGATTCTAGCTAATCTGTTTTCATATAAATCCGACTGTGCATTATATGTTCTGTGCCAATCCATTTCTGTTGGCAATGAATGAAAACATGACCATAATTATCTTGTTATGTTTGATTTTCTGGTGTACAGAGTTATTGTATTGTATTGACCTATTATCAAAAAATCGTTATGTTTAAAAGATTCTGCAGAGGGCATGAAACCTGTATTAATTTGCATATTGCATTATATAAAATGTTAATAAATACTCTGAAAAATGAAATAAATCACATAGGCCGTAGGCGTTTACTTAACTCTATACTCAATTAGTTTGCCCGGGGCTTCGCCCGCGGTGAAGTCGGAAAACGATAAAATACCGTTAAACGTAGGTATTAGCGGGAATAAAGTAGGTACATACTATTTCCCTGTTCAGTTCATGGTATATACCAGTTTTCCAAATTTATCGCAATGTGTTAAGTATAACTAACTATGATCATTTTATATCCCCTGGGTACTTTAGTAGTAAGTATTAATAATTCGTTCAGTTTTTATTGTGTTAATGAAACAATGTTTGATGACTAATTTAATCGTTTCCTTACTATGACTCCGTGTCATGAGTTGACCTTTCATAGCTGGGGTATAAAATCTTCCACATCATTTCTATAGTTCTACTGCGACGTTGGTTTGTTGTTGACGATACTATAAAATGTTTCATCATAACAGACATGACCATGTGCAAATGTTATGTAACAGTTTGTATGCCAAAGTTATACTAGTTGAAGTACGGTATAATTAATTAACATAGTCGGTTCCCTGTACAAAAGGTACGTTTGCATTGCCGACGAGACTTACGTAATGGTGTGTAATGATTAAAAACACCTTGAACTCAGTCAGAGTGTTATTAACTACTATTGTAATCATTGATTAAATTGCATTGAAATAATGGAATAGTTTTATATCTACAATTGAGATCGTGCAAAGAAATATATTTCAACATTGAAACGTAATGACGTAATAATGTGACTTGTCAACGAAACAAGGCTTGTACTGGAATAACATCTAACTTAACTCGTATTTAATCTCTGACTGTACACAGTCATACGCTACATAAGCTACAGCTTATGAAAGCTTATGAGATGATATGGTTTAAGATTAATGAATCGGTAATACTAATAACTAGATACGGCCTGGTATGGTGGTATTTGTGGCCCATGGCTTTAATCCATTAATGACCCACTTAGGAACGACGCAAGCTGCCGGGTTATGACTTTGAGCGCTTCAACTCAACTTGTGGATAATACTCTTTCAACATACCTATCTCTACATTAAATAAACACATAAAATATTAAATAAATTGTTTATTTCGAAGCCATCGGATGTCTAATCCGCATATGAAACATAACGAACTAAACTAACTGTAAAAGGATGTGAACTTCCAGGATTTGCCTAATGGGTGACTGCGTCCATTGCCAAAGGGTCGCAGTAAGCATCCTTATACGTACGTAATTAATTTATGTGTTGCGGTTGCGAAGCGTTGCATTGATTTAGTTAAATATGAAATACTAGTAAACCTGCCGTCGCTTCGCTTTGGGAAACCTGTCCCTTAGAACCTACCCTCACTCCAAAACTGTTAGACGTAACCCGCGCACGAATTTATTTTCACGTGCGTTAATTTTCATTTTGCGATACCTCCTAAGATATTCATTTAAACTATATGGTGTAAAGGCTTATCATAATGTGCCTGAAATGCTTAAGGTGACTAACATAATTGTCTATAAGCAAAAATACTGTATCCCTCTAAATAGCTTCAATTACCGCATTGTAGGTTGTAGGTGAGCATTTTTTTAAAACTTACAACGGGTATAGTAAGTTATCCTTAAAAGATAGACATATGCCATCACGGACTTTATTGTAGACCTACATTAGAGGAATATTCCACCCATACATTGTTTTGTTATATCTCAAAGTGATTGGGCAGCGTTTTCGCTTAACAGTTATCGTTATATTTCAACCAATTTACACGAAACTTTAATATATTATATAATAACTAAATCTTCTCATGAATCACTGAATATTAGTCAAAACCGCATGAAATTTCGTTCAGTAGTTGTTATAGAGTTTATCGCCAACAAAAAGACAGCCGCGGCAGGCCTATTTTTTATAATATTATGTTAAGTTTACGTATACTTTTAAACTATTTCTTGTTATCAAATTAAACATAATCTATCATATGTGTTTTAATAATAACTCATAATCTTTACCGAATAATTTTCTTGAACAAGCAACACAATTTAGGGTTGTTGTGTTAAAGGTAATGGGCAACGAAAAACATTTAGAATTTAAAACGGCAATGTTAAAAAATATGAAGGTTTTTAGTTGGGGTCGTTTTATATAAAATTCTGTTTTATATTGCTTACGCTGTCCTTAGTAGCGCCTCTAGTAATAAAAAAATGTAATATTGTTACAGGATCTTTACTGCGTTAGGAGCGACTTGGGCAATTTGCTCAAGGCCCTCGGACGTTTGGATGAGGCAAAGGTAAATACAATCGCGTGTTCCCCGCTTTCTGGTTTGCTCTGAAGATAACAGGATTCTATTGAGATTTTATCCTTTGTGCTGAATATAATTAGAGTACTCTCTGTTTCGCCAGCGTATATTGCAATTGCGTGAATCTTTTGTGAGAGCACCAAGCGTAACTTCAAGTCCTTCGTAATGGTTTTAACGATGTTGTATTTTTACTTTAAAGTTGTACGTTGAACTGTATTGCGTCTACTATTTGTTCAAGCCATTATGAACATCATGCGAACAAGTTGGAAAACAAATTGAATGATTGTGAACGTAATAGTGGTTGTCCAATTTGTTTCACATCTAAATAGTCGCTGAATATTATGACGGTAGGACAAATTTTCCATAATATTTTGTGACTGCGTATGCGTAAAATCTTTTCATCTATCTACTTAATAATTTTCCACACATTGTTGCCGACTCAATGTTTTTGTAAAGGTAAACTTTCCATAATTCAATTGATTGATTTATTTATTTACTTTAGGCTTATGGCCATTATATGTATAAACAATCTGTGGAAGATTTATGTGTAAATAGAGAGTATCCTAAAGGTAAAGTTAATTACCAATCTTGTTGCATATTTGGCCATATCCTGTTTCCTTCAACGTTTTGATTAGTTTTTAATTCTTGTGCTTGTAGTGAATTCTCTTACTGGATATTGCAATGGAGGATCGCAAGAGACACAGTAATGATAATTTCACTAGTGGTATGACCTAGCGTTCTATTCTTTTTGTACAGTATGATTTTGTCATTCACATCATGACTGTCGTACAATACGTTCGAAGACAGCACAATGGCAATGATCCTCTCAAATCATAAACATTTGATTTGCAATAAAATACGAGTAAGAACAACAACAATCGGCTCACATAGTTTGACTCAAAATCAACTAATTCTATTATTATATTTTCACAAGGTGTTGTCTGGTAAGACAGTAGGTGTGACTGCTGATGTAGCTGGGTTACGGTTGGTACTACACTCGCTATCCCGCCACGATGACAACGTACTATGCTGTTCAGGTAAAGTGTAAAAGGTTTGCAGAACAGGTTTACGGACACACTCGGGCTCTTTGACATATCATGTCGTGATCATCCTGCATCGGTTAGGAAGTGGAAGCGGTTCATGCAATGCATTTTTGGATTAGTTTCGACGTTCTCACATGGCCTTGCATCTGATATTGTCTTGTCGTTTGCATTTCCTACTGATGTTTCTGGCTTTCGGCGTAGTTCCGTAATGTAGGGTGCAATTGGCGTAATCCTTTAAACTCACGTTTGGTGTTCGGTGGTCTGTTCTGGTCGTCTCGAGATTACCCAGCATCAAACGGCGCTCGGCTATGATTTTTTGGCGTAACGAACATCTCAGAATTTCATCCATGTAAAATTACATCTTAAACCAACCATTAATTCATAATTTTTTCCTGTGTGTAGGCATGTTACTTGAAGGCCATTGAAACGAGGCCAGACTTTGCAGTGGCTTGGAGTAACTTGGGATGCGTTTTTAACGCTCAGAGTGAAATCTGGCTGGCCATTCATCATTTTGAGAAGGCCGTGGCATTGGATCCGAATTTCTTGGATGCTTACATCAATTTGGGAAACGTACTCAAGGAAGCTAGGATCTTTGACCGGTAAGTTATGGTGCATAAGTATGATTGTATTTATTAGATGGAGGATATTTTTTATTTACTGTTCTTTTATTCTACTACAGGGCGGTTGCAGCGTATCTTCGCGCACTCAACTTATCCCCGAATAATGCCGTTGTTCACGGAAACCTGGCTTGCGTCTATTACGAACAGGGCTTGATCGACTTAGCTATTGACACTTACAGAAGGGCGATCGAACTTCAACCTAACTTCCCTGACGCTTACTGCAACTTGGCTAATGCTTTGAAGGAGAAAGGCCAAGTTGCAGACGCCGAAGAGTGTTACAACACAGCTCTGAGACTATGTCCATCACACGCGGACTCTCTAAATAATCTTGCGAACATCAAACGGGAACAAGGTTACATAGAAGAAGCGACTCGTTTGTATTTGAAAGCACTGGAAGTGTTCCCCGAATTTGCGGCGGCACACAGCAACTTGGCGTCCGTTTTGCAACAACAAGGAAAGCTAAATGAAGCCCTCATGCATTACAAGGAAGCTATCCGCATCCAACCGACTTTCGCAGATGCGTATAGTAATATGGGTAATACGCTTAAGGAGATGCAAGATGTTGCGGGCGCACTGCAGTGCTACACAAGGGCTATTCAGATCAACCCCGCATTTGCCGACGCACATAGCAACCTCGCCAGTATTCACAAAGATTCCGGAAACATTCCGGAGGCCATCCAGTCTTATAGAACAGCGCTTAAGCTGAAGCCCGACTTCCCAGACGCATATTGTAACTTGGCGCACTGCTTGCAAATTGTTTGCGATTGGACGGATTATGAGGCGCGGATGAAGAAGCTGGTCAGCATTGTAGCCGAACAGCTAGAGAAGAACAGATTACCGTCCGTCCATCCTCATCATTCCATGCTGTATCCTTTGACTCACGATTTTAGAAAGGCCATAGCGGCGCGTCACGCTAACTTGTGCCTGGAGAAGGTGCAAGTGCTTCACAAGAATCCGTACAAGTTTATTCGGGAACTGCCAGGTCGTCTGCGCATCGGATACGTTAGCAGCGATTTCGGAAATCATCCTACTTCTCACTTGATGCAGTCCGTACCAGGTCTGCACGAACGTTCCAAAGTCGAGGTCTTCTGTTACGCTCTCAGCCCCGATGACGGCACCACGTTCCGTTCCAAGATAGCAAGAGAAGCCGAACATTTCATCGATTTGTCCCAAGTACCATGCAATGGCAAAGCGGCGGATAAAATTAACTCGGACGGAATACACATTCTCGTTAACATGAATGGGTACACGAAGGGGGCGCGTAATGAAATATTTGCTTTGAGACCAGCGCCGGTTCAGGTGATGTGGTTGGGTTACCCGGGCACCAGTGGAGCTAGTTACATGGATTATCTGGTGACCGATGCAGTGACGTCACCCGTCGAGCTCGCCAGTCAGTATAGCGAGAAGTTGGCTTACATGCCGCACACGTATTTCGTCGGAGATCACAAACAGATGTTCCCGCACTTGCAGGAGCGTTTAATATTGAGCGATAAAATCAAATCCCACAACAATTTGGGCATTCTCGCGGACAATGTGGCGGTTATCAATGCAACGGACTTGTCGCCGCTTGTGGAGAACACAGACATTAAGGAAATTAAGGAAATAGTTAGAGCCGCTCGTCCAGTCGAGATATCGTTGAAGGTTGCCGAATTGCCTACTACTACGCCCATCGAGACCATGATTGCTTCGGGACAAGTGCAGGTAATATTACAAAATTATTATTGATATACAGGTTTCACTATTTACTACATATTTGCTTGTGAGATAGTTCTAGTCGGTATTATTATTAATTCATTTATATGATCATTGGTATTTGTATCTTTCCGTGAAGCCTGTCTGACTAGCTATCACTCTTGCTTGCGTCAGCCTCAAAGTGCTTTGAAAGCCTGTACTTTAGGAAGGTAAGAGAGTTCTTGCCCGATTATTTCGTGTTACTGATGTTTATGAGCAACGGCGGCCACCATCAGCTGGCGTGTTTGCTTTTTTATTGGCTTTTTACAAAATAAAGTCTGGACTCTCATCAATTGACAGGTTGTGTGGATTGTATATGTAGGATATTAACTATTTGTAAGACATTGCAACCAAATATAACCGATCAACTACAAAACGGTATCAGTAAATTTTTGGACTATCTTAGTTAGCCAGGTTGATTGGTTTAAGATTTTCTAACCACACTCCCGTAATAGTCCGCTTTATTAAGAAACGACGCAAAGAGCTCAAAAATATCTACAAAGATCGGTAGACTTTCTCGATTTTTTATGTACGTAGATCTGCATCAATAAAAAAAGAAAAAATAATGTTAATGTTCCATTTTTGAACTTCCAGACATCAGTGAACGGAGTGATACTTCAAAACGGCCTAGCGACGACCCAAACCAACAACAAGGCGGCGACGGGCGAGGAGGTGCCCCAATCGATCGTGATCACGACACGACAACAGTACGGGCTGCCCGACGACGCGGTCGTATACTGCAACTTCAATCAGCTGTACAAGATAGATCCCCTGACGTTGCACATGTGGGTGTATATACTGAAACACGTGCCGAACAGCGTGCTGTGGTTGTTGAGGTTCCCGGCGGTCGGCGAGCCCAATTTGCAGGCGACTGCGCAGCAGCTGGGTGAGTAGTTTTGAATATTGAATAAGTGACGTCATGTCCTCTGTTTTTTAAAAATCGAATTTGAAAGAATCGAAATTTAAAAATCGAAGCTATAAGTCACAATCCCATATGTCCTCTGTTTTTTAAAAATCGAACTTGAAAGAATCGAAATTTAAAAATCGAAGCTATAAGTCACAATCCCATAAGTAAAAAATATGTAAATGTTTATAATAATTTATTTTAATTCTGATTCAAGCAAGAAGGTGGTTCACGCTTCACGTAAATAATATAATAATTATGGTATTGGTTTGGAGTTTTGGACTCGGAACAGTCTCGTGGAGTGCATTCTAAGCCTCTTCAATAACAACTTTAGGCCCGGGCATTGCGTACGAATAAGATAACAGGTTGAATCCACTCTTAATAATTATTTTGTTTTAATTTTTCCACTTCAGGTCTACCTCACGGGCGTATAATATTCTCAAACGTTGCGGCGAAAGAGGAACACGTGCGTCGCGGTCAGTTAGCAGACGTATGTCTGGACACCCCGCTGTGCAACGGACACACGACGAGTATGGACATTCTGTGGACGGGCACACCGGTGGTCACTCTGCCCGGGGAGACATTGGCATCCAGGTAGGTCATCGTTAGTCAACTCGCAAATCATTGCTCTATTAATATAATGGTGATATTAAAATAAAAATATTAAAGATAAAAAATTAAAATAAATTAAAAAGGCAGGGTGAATGTTGAAGCTTGCAAGTTATTCCTGTCCTTAGTAGTGCTTATAACGTATGACGAAGAAATCGGCGTCGTCTGTACCTTTAAAATGACACTTTCACTTCCACTTTCTCCCTCTTATCTGCTAAGAGTGAAGGATATATGGTGACAATGTCAGTATGCACCAACAGCTGACGACAGGGTACTATGTTATTCAACTTGTAAATACTATTTGTTACAGAGTGGCTGCGTCACAGCTCAATACACTTGGCTGTCCGGAATTAATTGCGAGAACGAGGCAGGAGTATCAAGATATTGCTGTAAGATTAGGCACTGATAGGGAATAGTAAGTATAATTTAAATATATATGCTGTGTTATATAACACTAGTGGACCCTCTCTCGCTTCGCTTCGGGAAACTTGTTCTTAATGTTTACAAATATTAAATAAGTATTTTCGCAGTTTTGCAATATTTTTCATTGATGCTACGCTCCTATTGGCCGTAGCTTTATGTTATATAGCCTATATAATTCCTCGATAAATGTACTATTCAACACAAAAATAATATTTTAAATTATAAACACTAGTTCCTGAGATTAGCTTTTTCAAACAAACAATCAAACCAACTCTTCAGTTTTATAATATTTGTATAGTTGTTTTGTTAAATTATATCTTGCTATATATTGAAACAACATGCTTTTTATTATCGTCATTTAAGTGTCATTGCATGGGACTGCTAACACATATAGTTGCAAATTGTACAATTAATACCACTTTTTAGAAAGTGTACACTATTTGTACGTACAACACAAAGGTAAAAAAAAGCAAGCAATCATGATTGTTTTAGCTTTATTTTAGAGATTGCAGTCAGCCACTAAAAACAATGTTTTCCTTTCAGTCTCAAAGCCATCCGGGCAAAAGTATGGACGGCGCGTATGGAGAGCCCTCTATTTGACTGCAAGGCCTACGCGACAGGCCTCGAGATGCTGTACAACAAAATGTGGGCGAGATACATGCGCGGTGAACGCCCAGATCACATACAGGCTATAGACAAATAGATGTTAGCGGCCGTTGCGCCTCCCAAACAGACTCGAAAGAAAAGACGGTGCTAGTGAAGTGATTTGTGACAAGTGAAGTGATGTGCCCAGTGATAATGACATGCATCGTCCGGTGATAAGTGTTGTTTAAGAATGTTTCCATAGAATAGTGGATGTCGTGACATGCAGCTTGGAGCTGAGTAATTTAAGTGAATACTTAACGTTTACGGTATTGAAAAACAGTTGTGATTCTGTGAATGTATCAGAAGTAAACGGCTTTTAAATGCTTCGATTTGTTTTCTAGTCAGTACATTCGGAGTTTCTTGTCTTGTTTCCTACTGTGAAATATTGCTTTTGCTAGTGATGCAATAATTATGTTAAGCAATAATAGGTACAAATGTATTTTAAAAACACTTCAGTGAAAGTAGCAATTAGTAAGCTGTTATTAGACAATTTCAAGTGACTCCTATTTTTGACTTTAGACAATTTTCCCTTTTATGTAGAATTGTAGACGATTTATTGTTGTGTAGAAATATTTACGGATATAATCATGCACAAAAACATTGAAAACTTGTTAAGTAGCCAACATTGATATGTAACAAAGTTCTGATTGTGTTTTAATCTGTATGTAGTGCTAAAGGAAATGACTAGAATAAAGCAATTATGGGTTATACTATAGACTCATTATAATTATCTTGTAACTGATAATCATAATAATAGTATTATATAACATGAGTACTATTGTTATTTACTGGAGGCTAGAACATATTGTATACTGCTGTTGAATTTAAAACCAGACATATAGGTATAAATTATAACGCAATAAGTTTTAATGTAGCTTGTGTCTCTATATAATAATATTATTTATGAAGTGATTAAGGATTTATTAACTATAATATCATCTGGTTAATAAATTCATTAACTGTCAGTGGTGGGTACATAGATGGCTGGCTTCACTGAGCTTCGTGAAAGGTACAATTCTTTTACAGATGTAGTTCTGTATATTATACATAAAGTGTTAAACATATCTTATGTTTTGACATTCAGACTTTATTGATTCATATTTTAGTATTTGTGTTAAATTCGTTAGGTTCCATGGTATCACTACATAGTATAAAATAAAGTCGCTTTCTCTGTCCCTATGTATGCTTAGATCTTTAAAACTACGCAACGGATTTTGATGCGGTTTTTTTTAATAGATATAATGATTCAAGAGGAAAGTTTATATGTATAATAAATTAAAGTTTTGTGTAAATTGGTTTTCCCGAAGCGAAGCGAGGGCTGGTTTACTAGTATAATATAAAGTATCAAAATGCAGTCTGCACAGCAAAATTAAAAATCAACATCAAATTATCATTCATCAGCAGACACCATCAGACAGCAGTGACTGAGAAGGAATTTTGATTTAAGGAATAGAGTGAGGAGGTTTTTTTTAACAAATGAAACTGTAAAGAGTGAATTGCGAATTTGGAGCCACTTTAGTTTGCTGCCATATTCAGAAATGTTGTTTTGGTTCACAGCAAAATAAACAAATCTGGTTGTCTGTCATAAGTTGTGTGTGTCAGTAGTCAGAAGCATTATACTGATAAGCAATGTATATTTTAGTATCAAGGAAGTGGAACTAAGTAATATATAAGTCTATGAAATAGATGAAATGCTGATGTGAAATGATGTCACTTGATCATTGACTTGGTTATACCTGATAGTATACCTCGAGAATATGGATTTGTGATTGGTTTTAATTCTAAGCAAGGCTTTGACTCATTAGTCCACTTTGAGGTACATGTCTCCATATTTCAAGAGGCTTGAAGTATTCTCTACCTCGGTGTTCCAGTGTGGATTGATATTAGTTCTCAATCCAAGAATTGGAGGTGTTTAATGTTAAGCAGATTGACGGTTAAATTATTTCATATTGGATGTTACTGATAGAGGAGAGTCCAGTGAGCAATAAAATGTGTGATTTGGTTACACAGTTTGTTAATGTAATATCAAGTGTTGCATGAGTGACAAAACATTGCATTAACAACAGCAATAAAATAAAAGGACTTGGAATGCATACGGTGTGTAAAAAACATGTATGTATGTTGGAAAAGTTGCACACAATAAAAGTGTGACAAATTTCTATACATGTGTGTGTTGTGGTACTAAGTGACGGTGAAACTTATTGTAAGACTGAAAATTGCGTTGGAAGTTTTATTAATGTGGAATGATACATTTTTTGTTAAAAACAACTTAGAGATTCAAAGCAATTTCAAGAAACATTACAATATTTTAATAAATTTGGTTTATAACTTTGAAATACATATAATATGTAGCATTATGTTCAACTTTGTCGACATTTTCAATTTTTCCAATAAAAGTGTCATTAAATTATTTGTTTGCACATAAATTGAAACTTTGTGATAACATTGCAGGTCCCACAAAGGAATGTTATAATATAGTAAATAATAGAATGTTAATACATTCTATTATTTAAGAAATTTAAGACGTATCAGATATTTTCCATGTTTCTTGATAATTACTGCATTTGTAATAGCTGTTGAATCTTTGATAGAACAAATATATTTTCATGTTCATTGTTATGCCTCTATTATAACAATTTATAAACTATATCACTCATTTTAATTACATTTTTGGTGTCAACTAAGCAATTTATTTTTGTAGGGTTTCGCTAAACTGCTATGATTTGTATATAATTATTAGTTGACTAACTTTATTTTTGATTTAAGCTTAGAAAATAAAGCCAATAAAAATATTGCAAAATAATAATGTTGTTTTACTCGTATATCACAAATTATCTTTTAAAATTAGCGCCAAAATTATGGCCGCTATGATTCATAATCATTCGGTGCTCAGAATGGTATAAGCTCTCACTAATGATACTCAATCCAATGAGCAGAAAGGTATTTAATTGTTCGCTGACGCTGTTCCAGTATTGCGGATTGGTGGATGGGTTAGCTGCCATCCCAAGTGTCGGAAGTTTTTATTTCGACATGGTTTATCGACTTATCTAACGATGACAATCGAGACCGACGGATTTACGTGCCCTCTGAAGCACGGAAACGCTCAAGAGAATGGTCACCCACCCAACTACCGACCGCGTCCGCTGTTGCTAAATGAAGGTGTGTGCACATTACCTACATCGTCTCGACTTCGACTACTCTAGTTCGACTTATAGGAAATCGTTAAAATAATTTATGAGCTTTATTTCGTGTTACTCACGGTACTTTCGTGTTACTTTTCGGTCGGATTGAACTAAATCCGAGTCGTGTCGGAGTCGAGTTAATGTAGTGTGCGCAGACCTCGACTCTCTGGGCGCTTTTACTCAGCGCTTCTGGGCGGGCGTAGAAACATAGAATAAAATATTACCCACGTTAATACAAGGTGCCTGCCACGGTTATAATGGTCGCCTCCAGAAAGTGTAGCCTGCTCCACACCTTTCTATCCGGAACAGCAAGCGAAAAATGTGTAAGGTTTTACTATTAGCGAAAAACATTGCGCGTTAAACACGCCTTAGGTTCTGCTGTTAATTTTAGGCTCCAGTTAGACGACGCGATAGTTTTCGAGCGGCCGTGCTACGTTTCCAAAGTGGGCTGCGCTCACGAGGGCGACTGACAAAACTTTTTTGATATTGCAGCGTCCATGGAACGACGATCTGGCATGTTAACCATTGCGCCGTCCGGCTCGTCAATGTGAACGGAGAGTGACAATTTTGTCACCGACGCCGGTAGGCGGACATAAATAAAAGTCACCCAGTTGTCGCGTCGTAACGTGCGCGTAACGTTTCTTTTGGTATTCCCATTGAGGCCATCGATATATAAAAAATATATCCAACCCAATAGCCATACCAATAGCCAATACTTCCCCAGTCAACGACAACTCAAGTTAAAACCAATTTTGACTTATAGCTTAAAACAATAACACAATCCCATCATCGACCAACAGTCCAAAATTCAGTGGAATTTTGGTATTAAGGTCATAGACGAGGACGACAGAATAAGAAACTTCTTTCGGTCGAAAATTTCGGCTTGTGGTTAACAAAATCACCCTTACCTAGTCCTACCTACAAAGCGTTAGCTCAATCTACCTATACCACGGAATACAGAAAGAAGATCTATATTATGCTGTTGCATAGCTGCAAGCACAAGCACTTGTGCGTCCCGTTCAAAAATTCCGAAATCATTTAATTGATGCACCAACTCTTTCACAACCTATAAGTAAACGAAAATAATCTTAGTACGTAAGTAGGTCATCATCATCATCACAACCCATAACTGTCCCACTGCTGGGCACGGGTCTCCTCTCACAGTGTGAGGGGTATAGGCCATAGTCAACCACGCTGGCCAAGTGCGGATTGGCGGACTTCACACACCTTTGAGAACATTATGGAGAACTCTCAGGTGTGCAGGTTTCCTCACGATGTTTTCCTTCACCGAAGCAAGTGATAATTAAATTTTAATACGCACATAATTTTTGAAAATTAGTGGTGCGTGCGGGGTTTGAACCTGGAACCTCCGGTTCGGCAGTCCAACGTTCAACCACACGGCTATCACTGCTGGCGTAAGTAGGTACTAGATAATTATTAGAATAATAGTAATCAGTATCTCAATACGACGGTAACAAGAGAGTCAAGTCCGGTAGGTAAGTGAAAGGAAACGGATCAATTGATCAAGAACAGCGATATGTATCTAATTGCGTACCGTTTGTAGTCAATAGCTGCATTTAGGGCACCTTGACTTTGTCGATAAATAGAGCACACGAGAACAGAACAATTACACAATGTCTGTAATTGCTAGACTCAACTAGGTTCAAGTAGTTAATTCCTCGTTAGTTAACTTTATTGCGTCTTGTCACGCGCTCGAGCAAAGACACAACTTTATCTGCATACATCAAATGGAACCTCACAAAGGCACTTGTTATGCAACGACTACACAAAGGATGGATGAAGACTGAAGAGTAATTTGACTTGATTCGAATCTATTTTGTTAAAATATATATGTAATTGCTTATATACCTACCTACATATCAAATTTTAACAGCTTTTACAGCCGTAAGATATTGATAAATTAGGGATGACACATTCACCAGTATTACGTTATGGGTAACTGTGAACAAGTTTAAAATTCTCCTCCCTCACCATCGTCCTAAAGCCAGATGACAGTGAAAAATGTGCAGACTAAACACGCACCCACACAAGTTTGCAAGTACTCGTACGAATGTAGCTACAATTATGTGAAGCTACTGTCATATACCTACAATAATCGTTATCATTCATCGCAACCCATAACTGTCCCACTGCTGGGCACGATCTCTTCTCACAATCTGAGGGGTACAGGTCATTACACCACGCTGGCCAAGTGCGGATTGGCAGGCTTCAGATACCTTTGAGAACATTATGGAGAACTGATAAGTGTCCTTGAGAGATTTCCTCACGCTGCTTTCCTTCCCCGAAGCAAGTGAAAATTAAATTATAATAATTGAATAATACTATATTATAATACCAAATCTATAAATTACCAGTTAATCTGTGACTTTAGCAGTTGGACTTCTCCGAGTAAAGTAGTGGCAGTGAACTACAAATGCAACTTTCGCGTTGCAAACTCACTTCCCTGATTTAGGTACGGGTTCCGTTCTGACTAGCTAATAGTTTAAATTTATAACATCCGATGAAGGCTTAGATATAGGGCCAAAGCCATCCAAAGCAAAGACGGTGTTTAGTGGGTGAGAGTCCCACATAACCAATACAGACGGCTGTGTTGGTATGCATGAGCATTCACCGCCTCCCTCCCGAGAGGGTGTCCATAAGCACTTTGCTAGGACGCAATTTTTTTTTATTGCAAGTAAGAATTTGCCATAATTTTTTTTTGTCATAATATACGTACTGACAGCTGATCCTGCATTTACGGACAGCATTACTAATTTCAGGGAGACAAAAACACTGGCACAATAAAGCAAAAGTACAAAGCAATTTGTATTTAACTCCATAATTATAGTAAGCACATTGTCACGTTTATAAATTGCCGAGTGTGGTAAGCAATGATTTGGTCACTTGGTGTATTAAAGTGCACAGCATCTAGCACTAGCTAGATAGATTGTGACTGCATTCGGAGCGTTCTAACTTGTAACTTGGACCCACGGGGGCTACTTGTCTGTAACTGGCGTTGGAAGTTTCAACTGCTGTGCACGGCTTAGTTTTAAACATTTGATTCTATTATTTGTATTTGTGTCTAGTACCTATAAATTATCTCGTATGCCCAGTACAATAATTATGTTTCGATGTCCATTTAGAATCTATGGAGGGATTATTACATGCCTGACTTACTCTACCATCCGACTAGAACTTTAGAATTCTTCTCTTCTAACGTGGAATATTATTTACGGGTTTCGGTTGCAGTAGAGTCTGTCTTTTTTTTTTGCATTTTTTTTGCTGGCGACGCGTCGGTGATGCTTTCCTTCGTCAGTTATTTACATTAAAAATAGGTACTACAATTTTAGTTTAGTTGGTTTTACTTTTTAAAGCTATTCTACTCGTATTAAAAGTTAAGTAAATGCTTGTATTTATTTTATATCATTCGCTTTATTTGATAAACTACTAAATTCATCAAAAACAAGGGTTTGTATTGTCAGTAGGTGTACAGTCCCAAACATGTAATAACATTAATGAAAGCAAAGTCACGCAACGGTTTCCGTTTTCTACAAAAGTCCAAAACTACGGGTTACTTAGTATGCGGCAATAGAAATGCGATGGTGCGGTGCACGAGTGTGTTCGGTGTTCCCTCCGAGCCGCGCATTCATGGTATTTCATTGTAAACGGCAGTCGCGGGCTCGCCGTCGCGGGGGGATAGCGTCCGTTGCTCTCACTCCGAGCTCGCCCGCGCTGCTCTATTTACCACGCTCATAATCATTGTTATCGAATCGTGTCCGCATTTTACTCGCGCCCCGAACTTTAATATGATCGCACGCGACGCACGAACTACACTTTCATTCATCGAAACGAGTTGACGAGTGACAATGATATGGACACGGTGCGGTTTAAAATGATAATTAACCTGATATTCTTTTGTTTAGTGATGGGCGCGGCGCTTACGGAAGCGCCTGACGCTGCAGATGCTTGTTTCCGTGCGTCCGGTGAAAACGGTTCCGTGGAGTGCAATGTACGGACGTTGTCGTCAGACAGGGATGTGGTCAGTTCGATGCACTCGGATGGCGCGGAACGGCTCTCGATACGCTGCGGGCCGCAGCTCCTCGAGAGCACGCTCAGGGACCATCACTTCGGAAGAATGCAAGGATTGGCGGAGATCGCTATATATAACTGCAAGGTACTCCGGCTCCCCGGAAACGTGTTCGAAGGTTTACGAGGCCTGAAGACTTTGAAGTTACGCACAATGAACAACGAATGGGGACACAACAAGGAGCTTGAGCTTTCCCTAGGCGCTTTTAATGGTCTTCGAGAGTTACACACGCTGGATTTAGCATACAATAACATACGGAAAATACCATCGGACTTGTTTTGTGCATTGGAAAACATAATGTCACTTAATCTCACACGCAACAAAATAAAGTTTGTTGATGAACTTGGCTTTGGACACAAATGTGGATCTACGCTGCAGACGATAGATTTGAGTCATAACGATATCATGTCACTACCAGCTGATTCTGAAATATTACACTTGCGAAGGCTAACTCAACTGTTTCTACAAAACAACAAAATAAATGAGTTGCCAGGCGAGGTTTTCAGTGACTTATTATCACTGAAAGTCGTAAATCTATCGGAGAATGCTATAAATTATCTACCTGAAGGTTTATTCCATAATACGAGAGAAATTCGTGAAATTTATATGAGATATAACGAGCTCGAATTATTACCTAAGAGAATATTTAATAGGCTGGAACAATTGCTCGTTTTAGATCTTTCAGCGAATAAATTGAGGAGCGACCACATAGAAGATGAAACGTTCGGTGGTTTAATAAGATTAATCGTGCTTGACTTGTCGCACAACGCACTCGCAAGGGTCGCGCGAAACATGTTTAAGGACTTGTTCTTTCTGCAGATACTCAACCTGAACAATAACTCTATAGGCTTTGTGGAAGACAACGCATTTTCGCCACTTTTTAATTTACACACTTTAAATTTAGGTCAAAATAAACTTCGCACAGTGGAGGATCATGTGTTCAATGGACTTTTCATTTTAAATAAGCTTAATTTAAACAACAACCTGTTATCCTATGTTGGTGAAAATGCGTTCAGAAACTGTTCAGATTTAAAAGAATTAGATTTAAGTGTAAATAAGTTAACTAAAGTACCAGAAGCAATTTTGCAATTACCATTCTTAAAGTCGTTAGACCTGGGGGAAAATTTATTGACTGAAATAGCTAACAATTCTTTTCAGAATTTGTCGCAATTAACGGGGTTGCGTTTAATAGACAATCAGATTGGAAATCTTACATCGGGAATGTTTTGGGGTTTACCTAGCCTTCAAGTACTCAATCTGGCGAAAAATAAAATACAGTCAATAGAGACGGAAACCTTCCAAAAGAACGTGCAATTAGAAGCCGTTCGGTTGGACGGCAATTTTATTTCTGATATAAATGGTGTATTTGTGTCCTTAACTAAATTATTATGGTTAAATCTGTCAGAGAATCATTTAGTGTGGTTTGATTACGCATTTATACCGGGTAGTCTGAAATGGTTAGATATTCATGCTAACTTTATTGAAATTCTTGGGAATTACTATAAAATTCAAAAGGAGTTACATGTAAAGACATTAGATGCAAGTCATAATCGTATAGTTTCTTTATCTTCAATGTCTATACCTAATAGTGTAGAACTACTGTTTATAAACAATAATTTTATTGCGAGTATAGATTCTGATACATTTCTAGAAAAAATAAATTTGACTCGAGTTGATATGTATTCTAACGAGATTGAAACCTTGGACATGACTAGCCTGCGTATTTTGCGAGTAGCGGATGATCGCTCACTGCCAGAGTTTTATATTAGTGGAAATCCCTTCCGTTGTGATTGTACAATGAAATGGATTTTACTAATAAATTCCGTTACCACTAGGGACTATCCCAGGGTAATGGATTTAGAAAATGTTATATGTAAAGAGTCATATGTCCGTGGGGTAAAATATTTGCCAGTCAGTTCATTACATATCAAAGATTTTCTGTGTAAATATGAGAGCTTCTGTCCCATGGAATGTAGTTGTTGCGACTTTAATTTTTGTAACTGTAAAACTGTTTGTCCAAGAAATTGTTCTTGTTATCACGATTCGACGAAAACTACAAATGTTGTAGATTGTTCTGTTAACCAATTGTACTCTGTGCCACAAGATTTTCCAATTAACGCCACTCATATTTATCTGGACGGCAATGTATATACTGAACTCAATCAAACTGTTTTTGAATTCACGCGCAGAGCTTCAGTGATATATTTAAATTCAAGTAACATTGTTTACATCCATAATTACACATTTAATGGCCTGAATGATCTTAAAATATTACACTTGGATTCCAACAAACTGAAACAATTGCGCGGGCTGGAGTTCTCAAAGTTGAGCAACCTAAAAGAATTGTATCTTCAAAACAATGATATTGAATTCATTTCAAATGCGACTTTTTCCGTTTTGGGAAGTTTAGAGGTTTTACGCTTGGATGGGAACCGACTCGTAAATTACGGACTGTGGCATTTGGACAATAACAAGAAATTACAAACGTTGTACGTGGGAAACAACTATTGGTCGTGTAGTTGTAAGTATCTACAAGGATTCCTAACTTACATATCGCAAAATGTCGAAAAAGTTGTTGATATTCATAACTTGTGGTGTTATAATGAGGCTGTTAGCCCGGCGAAGAAGCCATTGAATTTAAATGTGACAGTTTGTAGCGAAATCAGTGATACGTCCGTGATAAGTGCATTCTTCGTGTCCCATAATATACCGTTATTAGCCTCGGTTCTTACTGGGTTCATGCTTATTTTATTAATATTAGCTTTAGTGTTCACATTTAGATATGGGTGCAGAATGTGGCTGTATTCGAATTGCGGCATTAAGCTCTCTCCTTTAGCGGGTGCCTTTAACGACGCTGATAAGCTTTATGATGCTTATATTTGTTATAGTCCCAAAGACGAGGAGTTCGTAATAGAATCATTTGCGCGAGAGCTCGAAAACGGGTATCCCTCGTATCATCTCTGTTTGCATTATAGAGATGTTCCACAATTCGAGGCGACCTACGCTCAATTTCCTGACTTAGTGGTCGAAGCTACGGAAGCTTCGAGGCGTATTATAGTAGTTATGACAAAGAATTTTATCTTGACCGAATGGTCTCAGATCGAATTCCGACAAGCTTTACAGAAAGCTTTACGAAAGAACCCACATAAATTAATAATAGTCACGGTAGGGCTCGTTCCTCGAGACGCGGAGTTAAAGTCGTATTTCAAAACGGGTTTGGAGATAACGTGGAAAGAGAAACGTTTTTGGGAGAGGTTACGATATGCAATGCCGACTTCTAAACGACGCGGTCAGAAGTTAAAGAGACTAAATTACGGGAGGCATTCGAATACGTACACAATGGATGCGTCTGTATTGAACAGCACCTGTCAGACGCTTTGTGGTAAGTCTGCCAA
Organism: Ochlodes sylvanus; assembly: GCA_905404295.2. Taxonomy (NCBI): domain Eukaryota; kingdom Metazoa; phylum Arthropoda; class Insecta; order Lepidoptera; family Hesperiidae; genus Ochlodes; species Ochlodes sylvanus. The sequence continues at coordinate 9,354,777 of FR990135.1, forward strand.
TTCAGCTGAGCGTTCACCATGTGATAGACCGCTATCGGAGCACATATACTCAACAATAGATTCGGATTACTCATCTACGGATTTCCAAGGCCGCCATAATCAACAGCAGTCTGTGGTTTTGCATCACACTGTTCAAACGTACCTGGTGTAGGAGGCCCTAGTGAATTGTACTGTACGATCTCATTTTGTAACGTAAGCAATCAATCATATCTCGCTTTGTTGTAAATGAATGATCATTGTAATTCTGTTGTAAATAGACCTCATAGTTTTAATAGTTACGTACGTAACTTTTGTACAATAACGATACCAAATTTTTGCATTTCGATACGAATTGCTTCTTCGTATTTATTGTATTGTGTTTGAGAGAAAATAAATTTATTAAGTATTAATTTGAAAGACTGTAAATTATTGTGTAGATTTATTTCCAGTATGGCTGATGTTTGTATAGATACGTAATTAAAATGTTTATAACAGGTGTAATATCTTTTGTTTGTGTACCATTCCCAACATGACAAAAATAACCCAGTATTAATTTCACGGTAGGCAAAAATACATGGTTTATTGCGTTTCCAATCTGTTTTTACGAGCGGGAGCAGAAAGAACAGCTGCCTTGTGTAAACATGATGAAAATGAATGGAAGCGTAGCCGACATCTTCACTTTCAATAAACAGATAAGTTCTTAAGATTGTACTTCCACTTTATTCAGTCAGATAAAGGACTTGATTTCATTTCCAAGTTCGAGCGCAAACGACAGTCGTTTCAAGATATATCTTACGGCCATTCTACTTATTGATTGAACAGTTCATGCCTCTTTGCTATCGGACTTTTTTCTTTTCCGCTGAGTATCGTCGGGTCATGCCGCCATTTTATTTATCCTCGATTTATTTTCAGTAGTGAATGAGATAAGCGTGATGTTTATGAGAGCCTTTTGAGGATCTCATTGCAGATGATCCGCCACTGGATTTCAGTTAATTTCGACAAATCCTCTCAGGGTTTATTCGTAATGTTATTACTTCTTATTTACCTTTTATTTTTTTGTACAAGTATTAATAGATTTGGTATTTATCGCAGAAACATAATGAACGAACGGTAGGTACTACCTACCGTTCGTTCATTATGTTCACTATGTAGGTTCTACCTACTAGGTAGAACCTACATAGTCGATAGAGGACCTATGCCACTAATATGAAATTGAACGGTATAATGTGAGCTTTAAAAACGATATTTGTAAAGTAAGCTTCGTTTGTCTTAAAAATAATTTACCATCAAACGCATGGCACTCATTAACTAAACCAGTCGTCAGCGTAGCGTGTAATAAATAATATTGGGGCCAAAGTACGTCCGTTTTACGAATACGATGCCATGAAGGAGAAACCATCTGCTAATTGGCTAGAGGGTCAGTTTGGAAATCGAACCCGCTCCCTTCACTAACAAGTTCACTTTAGTAACATTATGCAGGGCTTCCTGGTCCTACGTTGTTAGCTCGTTCAAACATATCCAATCTATTGTCGTCTATAAAGAAGGTAATTTTGTACAAGTATTATAAATAAGTCCTTTAACTTCAAGCATGAAAACCCTGCTTTATTTATACGCTGGCATTTTAGATTTTATGTTATCCCTCAGGGATCGTTTGATTTAGGTGCCGTGATAAAATTGTAAGCTGTTTTTAAATTGCCCTAGGGTGACATGCGAAGGATAGCTGCACAAGAAATATTTTTAGAAAATTATCTTGTTTATAAACGTTATTTTTGTATAGTCAGAGATGTAGAGCTTGTCTATTTTATTTTTCCTTGTTAATATTCGTACATCCTTAGAAACCAACAGTGATAAGTGCAACACGAATACGAAGACAAAAATAAATTGATTGAGAATTGTTAACAAATAATTCTATATTTTATAAGTTAACTAGTAAACCCGCCCTCGCTTCGCTTCGGGAAACCTGTCCCTTAGTACACATACTCCAAAATTGTTGGACGTACCTAATTCTTTAATGTAGCCCGCTCGAATTTATTTTCACGTACGTTTGTGTTCATCTTGCGATAACTCCTAAGATATTTATTTAAATGACTGCCAAAATGTGCCTTAAATGCTTAAATTATGTTACACACATGTTATTTAAGTGATAAGGATTAATCCTTATCAGTATTGTTATAAATATGTAGCTTTCCAATGATCGCATGACAGATAGATAGACAGATGCGGCGGGAGACTTTTTTTTATAATAATATGTTAATAACTAACAGTTCCGGAATTTATACATATTTTTATTGGACGGTAACAACTTTGAAAGTACGAGTATGATAACGATCATGAGGGTCTGTTCTAATTGTAATAAATTGATTTTATATATGGTTTCCAATGTATGTTGTTACCACCATTAAGTCAATGGTTACCACTCAATAAAGTAAGTGGGTGTTTGCAATAAAAATGTCGATAAATTAATTTTTGAAGTATACAGTTTACATGACACAACCAACGCGCGTGAAAATAATTTCTGGAGGTCTGACTTAAAATCTGAGATATCAATATATGTACACAAATATAAAAAACTCTTGCGTTTCTGAGTGACTGACAGTCAACGCACAGCCGAAACTACTGAAAGCAAGAAGCTGATAAAAAAATAACCGTATTTTTATAACTGCAAGATGAGATGGTGACCACTCTGCCATCCAATGGTTTTTGCTCCATTGACGGCAATTTAGATAAAAAATGTGGAAGGCTTATTAGCCAACTGAATTTCTTAATTGACTTTTAAGCAACTTTATAACTACGGCCTAAAACCATTTTTCCAATATAAACTATAGCGTAGTTTATATTGGAAAAGTGGTTGATCAAATCCCGTCAAATTTAGTGGTCCCGAAAGAAGTAGAGGCAAAAAGGCATGTAGTATTTATTCCGGTGGTATGTCTCATAACGTTTAAAGAAGTGTTGTAGACTGACTAAATTTATTAAAATAAAAATTAAAGTTAGGTACTTGTTTTTCGATTGAAAGAAGTCTGTCCTTCATTCCCAAAATTTCATCTCTAAAAACAGAGTTGGCATTTCTACGGATTTCTGTTAGACATCTTTTTCATTCTCAATATTTCCGGACTGAATTCTGGGAATAGTCTGTGGCATAAGGAGAGGCGAAGCATACAGATATGCGAATGATCGTACTAGACCTCCATTTTTATCGTATTTACGAAACTCGAAAAATATACAGCAGTTCTTAAATAACGACTTCATTATGTTCTTGTTTCGTTGAATTTACGGTCGAGATTCCTAGTAAAAAACCTGAATTGTAGCGTAAAAACTGAATTAACTGAACGCAGTACATAACAAAGGAACGTAACTAGGAGCAAGATGGGCACGCTTACAAGTTTTTCGCTGAGAAGTTGAGAAAATTTTATATTAAACGTTACGGAGTCTTGAGATAGGAGCACATAATAGTAGACCGCAATATATCGATACTGTTGCAAATTTGTTTTACTTCTCTTGTTTTGTATGTATAATGTGTGTATCCTCACATTGTGAGAGAAGACCCGTGCCATGCTGTTGCTGACAGTAATGGGATGCGATGATTATGTGTATAACATACAATACGGGTACAAATTTTAACGAAGACTTTATACTGACACATGATTGTGTTGTGATCGCTATTTTTAATCGCTATTCATTTTCCTTACATAATAATGTTATATTGTAGAACTTCTTAGTTTTTATCATTTCATGAATGTGAGAGTAAATAAAGATATTGTTTATTATGGTTAAAGGGATGTTGATCTTGTCCGAAAAATTTATGTTACATTAAATTAATATATTTAGTATAGAACTCATCGGTAACAAGTTTGAAATAGTTACAAATCCAAAAATATCTTACTATCTTATGACCAAAGAGTCATCGAGTTAACATCTTCAATACGAAGTTTGGTTACAACGAACACCCACAACCAAAACGTAAACTATTATATCCTCATTTGCGAACACGCGTGGGTGCTAACCATTAACTCTGTTATAAGATATAAGGATCACTTAAGTTTTTATAGAGAACTTCAGATCAATTACGTTGTGAAGCGATCAGAGGTCGTTCGTAGCCGCAGGATTTTATTGAACAAGTTTTGCAATGAATTTTGTTCCGGACGGTGCAGCTGTAATTGTGAGAGGCCTTTACCAACGTTAGTATAAACTTATTTTAATCAATTTAGATGTGGGTGTCTTTTTTATTGAGTCGATGTGCCGCCTGATGGTTACTGGTCACCGCCGATCAATACCATCGGCTATCGGCCAGGACCTTTTTTATTAACTGGCTCTTTGACAATACAATTAAAATACTGTAAAATCTTCTATACTGTAAATGGTTGGGTATAGATAATGACATTTCATACATAAAGAAAGTATAACCTAATTGGGCATAGAAAATGATTACTATACATATTTATACAGTGCACAGTCAGGTACCACTTATGAACAATTATACTTTTTTAAGAATTCAGATAGAAAATGAGCATATACCACCACCCTTCCGCTGCCGCCCATGACAATTATTGTGAGCAACACAGAACAAGACTCAAATCGGGACTAGAATGGTAAGTCAGTTAGCAAACGGTGGTAACGTAAGTTGGATAGTTCGTTAGTAGGTATGAGGGACTGTTAGTGATAGTAAGTCCTGTTAGTACTTAGTTGTTAGTAAAAGTCCAGTAAGCAGTTGTTAGTAAGATTCTAGTTCTAATTCGGTCACAGATGTTCTGCTACCCTTGAAGACTAAGATGGTCGCTTCTAAAAGTGGAACCATTCACACCTTTCTAACCAGAACACAAAAAAATAATTGCTGTAAAAATAATTTACTTTGGTAGAAATGGTACTAAGTACCGTGGCGGGCGGTGGTACTACCCCGGGCGAACTCTACCACAATGAACAATTACTACTTAAACTTGATGGTACCTACAGAGTCTAGTTCCTGTCTCGTCCCAAATCTTTACATCCCAAATCCAACAGCTCACGTGTAAAACAAACAACATTTAAAGGTGCTCACAATATATTCATTTGACCAATAAAGGAGTCTTATCGGAGCGCACAACGCTACGTTTACGCAGAGGGTTGTGCCTAAGTCAATAATAACAGTAAAAGTTGATTACTGACTTGATTTCTGACACACACCCTAAGGAGCCCTTGTTATAAGACAAGCGAGTAGCGAGTTATACAAGTAGGCAATAACTTTGAGGCTATTCCGAAGTACCTACTATCGTTGGTAATCTTTCATGGCTAGCGGCTTTAAGTGGCGAAGTAGGTACATAATTATGTACATTTACTGGATTCTGCGGAATCAGTGCTTCAAGCAACATTTTCTAAAATTAAATTATTCTTATTGTTGGAGAAAATTTAGCTAGGTACCTATCTATATCTACACAGCCTATAAAATAATAAAAAAATAAGAAATTGTGTCGTGGGACACCAGGTAGGAACGAAGTTCCTTCGGCTACTGTCACGCCTGCGCACGTCTCATTTAACGGTTTTATTCCACGCACTTTTTTCCACGCGTCTCATTCCACGGTTACGGTTTTACTATCACATATTTTTCAGTTCGGTCGCGCAGCAAAATCCCTATCCCCTCCAAGCCTGCCGTAAGGAACTTCGTTCCAATAAATACATAGTAATAGTAATAATTATAACTAATTGTATAATATATTATAATTGTAAGTGATCGCTGTTTGTACATGGAAGATATGTGAGAAAAATCTATTATTGCGGGCTTTTATTAACGCAATACAACCGAAAATAATAATCGTTGGAATTTTTGTCTGTGCGTTTGTGCGTTTGTGCGCGCTAATCTCAGAATTTAACTAAGGTATTGTCGTAAGCTTTAGTAAAAATTTGGTTTCGTTTTATTTCAATCAGTTCACAAAAAATAATTTGCATAAATTTTAGGTGTGTGTACTATTTCTTATTACTAGTTCTAATTAATAATTCTTAGTACTAATTATTATCTATGTAAAAATCAATTGCTGTTCTTTAGTCTCGCTTAAACTCGGGAACGGCTGGACTGATTTGGCTAACTTTGGTTTTTAATTATTTGTGGAAGTCCAGGAAAGGTTTAAAAGGTTTAAAATCCAAATATTCAGCTTTTTTATTATTGATTCTGTGGCGGTACGAACTCGGCTAGTTTAACACATAAAAATCATCATAAGAAGACTTCGAAAGTTCATTAGAATAAAAATCTCGTTTAAGAAGAAATAACGTTTATGAAATTGAATTTTCGACGCCGTCAGCAAATATTGTTTTCATTAATTTTTGGAAATAAATTTAAATGAAAACGCCAAAAATAAAGTAGGTTTATGATGTTATATTTTTTAATTTTTTGTTTTTTTTTTGACAATCACGTGTAGTATTTTGCACTTTCATGCCGGCAGTAGGACTGGGGCAGCAACGAAATTGTCGCCGAGTTAAAATTTTAAGCATGACTAGGGGGGCCCTTGGCGGGGTGCCTATTAAATTTATTGCTTGTAAAACGAGGAGCTAATTTAGAGCTACATTTTATTGTGTTAGCTTAACTACTTTACAGGCGTGAGTGGCGCCATGGGTGTGACACGGCGAATTGTGTTAAGAAAATGATGCGTAGGGTAGGCAAGCACGAGTTATTCGGAACATTATTACGTAAATGCAAATAACTAATTTAACTAGAGACCCGCTTTGCGTTCGAAATTACGAAATCGACCGTTAACTTATAAAAAAAGGGGTTACTTCAAATGTCAAATGTCATGTCAAGTCGTGTCAAACGCATGTTTGTGTGTTACTCATAGTTACTTATAAAAAGTTATGTCGTATAGTGTGTGTGATATTTACATACTGTGTCAATTTTCGTTAATATATACAGATATATTAAGAGTATACACACACACCCAGACTGAGAACAGAAAATTACACTCATCATTCAAATTCTCCCTCGCTGGGAATCGAACCCAGCATGACCCAGACCCTTTGACGGCGCGGCGGCGGCGGTTCAGCGTGGTAAAATAATTTCGCCATACAGATTGTCGACATTGATATTATTCTCGGCGTACTATGGAATAATGAGTACATCATGTTATGATAAAGTAAATAAAAAAAATATACACAAATATTTTCCCATGACGACTCATATAATGTTATGGAAAAATGAAAGGAATTTATATTACAACACGTCGTATCTTATGTAGCAACCCTAAGTGTACTCGCCAAACAACCGAAAGAAAACGTTATTACCACGTAATAAGGATTATTTAGTTATGCAATGAACATGAATGAGAATTGATATTAGCAAAGTGCCGATGTAAACTTTATTAGTCATACTTGTGTTATAAAACAACGGGGCGTGTTTGTATTTTTACTGCTCCTAAACAAAGATTAAGGAGGGGAATAGATGGAGTACAGTAAATTAAAAAGTTATCAAGCGTCATACGTTTCTCACAAACGTCAAAATGGATTGAGGAGTTCATTTTGTACAAAACATTTAAGTATATAAAGTATTTATGCTTTCGAGTTCATTTGAGGTTTTTATTAAATTGGGAAATTGTCTTCTTAAGCTGATCCACTTAATTTGTCAAGTAAGCGAAATAGTTAGCTCTTTCTTTCTAACGACAGTTCTCTTTGCAAGAGTGAAGCAGGCTGAATCTTGGTTGTTATTTTTCCATCCATCTGTTTATCGTGTAAATCTATACTATAAATTATATTGTGAAATTGTTTGCTTTTGTCTGTCTATGATGGCTGTTTGTCTATGAAATGGAATGCATAGGGGATTTGGTGTAAATTGATTCTAGAGAATCATGCTATTTAATGGAGTTTGTATTTATAATTTGTTATTTTTAGGGTTCTGTAAACAAGTAGGTAGCGCATATATGTATATGTATATAGTATCGCTCTCTATCCGCAGCCTAGTGAATAGTCTCTTAGGACCTATTTGAATATCTATTCTATCACGGCATGATCATGAGGTATGCTGATTTTTTAAGATTTTATTTTATACGCAGCAGTCTTAAGATATCCTAGGGCAGATTCTTTCCTCGGTATGAAAAGTGTTCTATTATCAATAAATTAAAAATTACCTGTGTGTCAAATTTTATCTAAACTCTTTTAACTGTTTTTGCTATTTTGCTAATCTCCCAACCTAATTTTTATACTAAACTTATTCCACGGAAACTGAAACACCGAACACCGTTCTCGAAATGAAAAGTATCCTGTAGAAAGATTCAGGTTACAAGGTACCCCTGTACCAAATTTCATATTATTTACTACATTACGAGTTTACTATAAGGAGGGATTGCAGTCAAGCTAATTTATAGTTGATAAAAAAATAAACAAATCTGATCACCCATTTTTGAGGTTCATTGTGTAACAGACATTCAAAATTTCACTAGTCTAGCTAGTCAATAGAAGTTATAAATAATCGATTAATCTACGTAGATAGAGCTATGGCGTATATTCACAAATTCCTAAGACAATGGTGTACAATGTAGGAAGGATTATCGGAGGCATCGATCTGTGGGTAGAGTCCTTATACTCAGGTAGAGAGTCCTCGTGACCACTTCACGTAGAAAAGTGTGTGGTCATGCTTTTGTGTAGGTGGTCTCGGCAATCGGCTGAGACTGCGACATTTTTTGTTATCAAGAGGATTGGAAGGATTTAAAAGATGTAGATTGTAAATACGTGGTTAGTCCTTCGAATAAGTATTTTGTGGATTCTTCTTGTGTACGATAGAAAGTATTCACTGAAAAACGGCATATGCCCACAATATTTTACCTACGTACGCGGCGGGCAATGAGCATTTTATTTTTATTCTGTTTTATATAATAAGGGATAATGTAAAACTTTCAAAAGGCTAAATATTGCTTCAAGCCTATCAATTATTTATTAGGCTAAGCAAATTTCTGCAAGGTGGCATTAAAACCAGAAAAACCTAGTGCAAAGAGTCCCTACACGCAAATAAAGAGAAACTTCACACTATTAGATATTGAAAGGCGGAGGTCATTTTAATTGATTTTTTACAGTGCTACTTTTTTACACAAATTTTATTATCATGCGACACCAAGCCTTACTTTCTATTCCCGTGACTCACGTTTCCCCGCCACAGTAGCGTTAAACGTTAACGCAACCGCCTCAAAGTCCACTAAGAAGTTTCACTTCAATAATACTCTACGCATTTCGCAGTCGGCAACAATGTAGGATTGTAAGTGCTGCAAAATAACAGAGCGTGGGCGTTTTGTACTCGTCTGTACTGGTTACAAACATTTTGTCTTAGCGAACGTAAATTGTCAGCTTTTTATTACACGGTTTATTACATATTACTCGTGTATGGTTTGTTTGGCGAAGCAACCGGCTCTAGCCAGTTGTGCAGCGCGAGCAGAATAAATGACGTAGCAAGAACACGGTGCATGTTGAATTGATGACCGCACGCTTTTTGTACCGCGAGGCGACATGCATGCACCACTTTGTGTAATTCTTAGGATATTGCAGGCGGTGTGGAACTATTTCTGTTATTTAAACGGATCGCATCGTTATGAATAAGGAAAAAAGTTGGTGCATTCAGTTATTTTAAACAACAGGGTAGTAAATAAAGGCACATACACCAACTTTTGTTCTAGTTTTACTTGTACAAGTGGCTTGGATATACAAAAAGGAAACATGACGAAATTTGAGATTGTAACAGACTATATTTATGTTTTTGTGTTTTTTAAATGTAAATAGTACACATACGTGCAGAGGAGTCACTTGGTAGTGGTCACAGTTGATCGTCATAATACACCAGATATCATTGAAGCGTTGCCGGTCAAGAAGAATGATAAGATGAGAGAAAGAAGAAAGCTCTCAAGCTCTGAGGCGGAACACGATGAGGAAGAAGACTAATAATAATGATAATACATTGTATTATGATCCTTACACGAAGCTCTGTCTCCAAGCCAGAAGTAGATCTTGTTGCGTCGTATGGCATCCTTCGGTGTAACGGTATGGGATTGGGTCAGAATTCTAGATCAAACCAATACGGCCAAAAACTTAAACCCTTAAAAAAGGGGCAAAATGGGTGTATATATTGATACCAGGTTTAACATATATAGCCCCGACCTACCCTTCGTTTCCCAGGTAGGGCTACTAAAATCATACACGATACATAGAATTATAATATAATAATAATAATATAAAATATACTCTTTATTGTACACCACAGCAAGATGATAAGGTACAACGACAAAGAAAATATTAAAATTGTACAGAAGGCGGGCTTATCGCTAAAGAGCGACTTCTTCCAGATAAACATGAACTGAGAAGTTGTTACTATGGGAAAAACACACAAATTTGCGGCTATCTGGACCTCATTTATATAAATTCCTGGTTGCTTATTAAAATTCGCGCGTGATTGTGCGTAATTGTTCAACATTAGAGAGAAAAGTAAAAAAATGGCTTTGAAATAATGGCAAAAAAAATCAATGCGATGTTAATTATTAAGTTTTCCTTCTATGGGTACAATAATAAATATTGTACGAGTCACTTTTCTTCATACATTCAGACCGGAATTTCTGTTATACGGCTGTCTTATGACAACAATGTAGTCCAGTTTTTTAATCGAGTTTATTGCAAGTTTCTTGTAATTGAGACGAAAAATAAAACCTTTTTCATTCCTTTAAATATATGCATTACACGCATACGTTAACTGGACATTGATGCTATAGTATGACGCTTAACCACATATCAAAGATGTGTGGTCATGATTTAGTATTCCTGTCATTACGCCGACGCTGTATTATTCCGTGAAGATGCATTTCGCTATAACCAACGCGGCAACGATAGCTAGCGACAAATAGCGCGTGTGATCGGCGGCACGTGGTAAGAGCGTGCTTTGGTAACGTAATGTAACTTCGAAACTTGTATGAAGATGTTAATCTTAATATATATCGGCTTGTAACGTTGTGTTGTTACTATATTAAAATTGTAATTATTTGTTTATTTACTAATAACAGCGCTTCGTTTTGATAAACTTATGCCCAAGTATTCACCAGTAAAAAATTGTTTAGGCATGATACTTTACAAATAACAATAATTTAAGCTTTTCAGGTAAAAATTAGATTAAGTAAGTAAAACAATGTGATATAAAGATATGTAAGGTTCTTATGTACCTACTTATAATTCTTTAATAGAAAAAGTGTATAATTTTATAACATACAGCAAATGCAAGCGGTAAATCAAATAGAATTAAGTGGTTGGTGACCTAGAGATAATCCGGTTAACCGCCATTTGACAACATTTTATATCTGTCGGAAAGCGGTGGGTTTATAATATTTATGTTCGATAATGGTGAATAAATAAAATAACGGGAACACACTCATGACCCAGCATTAGAATTCGCGGGTAGTGTCGTGGGTAGCATGGATAACACAAATAACACACACGACCCGAGAACAAAAATTTATCTGTCACGTTAATACCCCCGTCCGGGAATCGAACCCGAAACCCCTCGTTTCCCAGGAAGGGACACTGACAATTATACTATGGGGTTAGTCGATACTTGTAAAATCTTAATTCTAGCTATAAAGCTTGGACACAATTAACAATCACAGCCTTAATCCGCCTAAATGTAGGTACGACTAAAATATACCTAATTCGCGATATACCTAAGTTTAAAATAAAACCAGTAAATTCGTCGTAACGGAATTCTTAAAATATTGCATTCATAGCGGTACTAAATACCAACCACTAAACGTAATAAAAATACTAGTCGAAGTTTTCACGATTAGAAATTCAGTGAAATTTACTCGAATTCTGTGGAACCGTGTACTATCGTCAGATTAAGGTATTAAGGTATTTCAGGACAGTCTCCATATCGGTGGAATACCGCAGATCCGTAAATTCAGGACCGCTCAGGCATGTCGGATAGTAATGGCGATTAATTCGACGATTCGCCTCGGGAATACTGAATAACCTCCTACTTATTATTAGCTTATTATTGGCCACCTACCCTCCTTCTATAATCGATCTTAAAATATTGTATACTACTTTTAGACGCTGTGTCGGGGAGTAAGGAATAATGCAAGTCCTTTTTCATCGGCAACATGTCATTGTCTACTTATAACTTGTCTATAACAAGACAAACGGGATCTTGGATAGTTCGTCCGGTTAGAAGACGGTGTTAGAACAATCGTTACTTAGTTTTTTAGTAAATATGAGGACTGGAACAGGGACTGTTAGTGATAGTTAGACCTGTTAGTTGTTGTTAGTATTAGTTCAATTAGTAGTTTTGTGAGCAAAAGTAGTTTTAACGTGGTAACGTTTTAAACATTTTCTTAACCAAGCCTTAAGAGTTTCCAGTTCATATAGTCCGCAATGTAATTAAAAGGTGAGTAAGTAATCAAATAGGGGTGTAACACCACAAGTGCTGGATAGGTGTCTACGTGCTTTAATTGGTTTAACGGCGCGCACGTAGTCATTGTTAGTTACATCAGAGACCATTGTTACGTTCAAGCTAGATTTCAGACCAGCGCTTGTTAAAGTTTGAGTTTTGAGTTTGAGTTTGAGTTTATACGCTTGAGCTCATTTAGTCTAGCGAGGATATAGTTTAAGACCTTAGAAAAAACAAAAAATATTGTTTTTGTAACTTATAAACTTTAATGGTGTTACGTCGTTTACCGATTCCCACGCCGATGAAACCAAACACAAAAACTAGTGCAGTAGGTAATAAGCTGTCAAAATTATTTGATTCTTATAAAAGCCCTTATTATTTAATTTACTAAATTCGTTTGTAAATTCTCCATAATTTTCTTACGAGATGTGAAGTTTAGTAATTCGTAAGTAGTTAGTATTATGGCTTTTGATTCATTAGAACCAAACCTGTCTAGCTTTTAGAAGAAATCTTATTGAAAAGTAGAACAGATTGTATAATTTAACTATTAAACGTAATTTAAATAAAGCAAAAATACAAACGTAACCAAATACCATATTAAAAACTATTTCTGGCTTTTCTCCAACAAAGTTTCTTAATAGCTGCATAAATTTTATCTTTCCCATATTACTTTCTCTTGAGCTTCGACGAGACATTACTTATAATGCATGCACATATACCTAATGCATCGCTTTTAGATAGCTTTTACCCAGTTCGTTCTAGGGTTTCGTATGCAAGATGTATTTAATCCAGGTTCAATACCTGGCCGGGGCAGCTATATGTGTGGCAATGTTTCCTCTCAGGTCGTAGGTGATTGTGATGTCTAGGTACTAATATACCTATGTTTTGTTCACACTACCCGCAACACAGACTCTTAAGTGTTAGTGTTTATTTTCATACTGATACCTTTTTCGTTTGTAATAAATTTTATCGATAAAAGTTTGATAGCCGCTGATCTCGACCGTTACTCGCAAACAAGCTACAGTTTAAACACGTGCTACCAACCATTGACGCTGGTGACAGCCAATCGACATTTTGTAAGGCAGCCCGCGCTCACTAACTGTCAGTGTAGTAGCTGAATGATAATCGCTGGCCTGTGTGATGTGAATATCAAAGCTGTAAAGGAGCTGTGCGTCGTGTGTGGTGTGATAAAAGTATTAAAGGTAATCCAGTGTTAAGTTATTAAAGGGGGAGTTTCTTACAGGCAATTTTACGCGTACAAAGGACTTTAGTTCCTAATTATTTCCTAATTTGGGCCTATAATAATAAGTGAAGTATCACTTTTACTGTATTTTATACTTGTAATAATAACCTATAATATAGTTTTTACTTTGTGGATGGGATAAAAAAACTAAAGTAGGTACTTACCCAAATAGTAGTTAGACGCTCATGAATCGTGCGTTGTATTAAAACAAAGCAGATGTTTTTTTGGTTAGAGAATATTGGTAAAATTGATCACCAACGCATGTTTGGACATATTGTTATACGGATCGGTCACAATATTAAGATAAATTAATATATATATGGTGCTTAATCAACAAGAATGGAAAAAGGTCCGAAGCCGAACTTACAAACACACATTCACACAGACAATATCTCGTTTCGTCTACACTACAGTGTAGAACAATCATTTCCTTAACTAAGATGAAATATGAAATCCTATAAGATTTCATCTTACTTAAGCTCTCATGAGGATAACTTCACCTAACCTAGCTACTTAAGATTAAGTAGTATTGATCGAATACAGTTAAATATCGCAGTAGTATAAATAGTTTCAAATAATCCAGCCCGATTAACTTTAAGGACATTCCCTTGATTAGAATTAAGAGGCCAATCCGATTTCCAATGTACTTAATTTGTGAAGTTTCTAACTGTAACGAGAGGATTCGGGTAATTCCAAGTACACCGTGTGCCAGGATCTGTCGAACTGGAGAATTAAACTTGATGCCGACTGAGTCCTCTATTGATAGGAATGGTAATCCAATTTAATCTAAAACGTGATTGTAAAATTATCTTTAGTTGATCAACGCTAAATCCAAACGCTAAAAATAAAATAAATGATTTGGTGTCGTGGGACACCAGGTAGGAACGAAGTTCCTTCGGCTACTGTCGCGCCTGCGCACGTCTCATTTAACGCTTTTATTCCACGCATTTTTTCTTACGGTTTTACTATCACATATTATTCAGTTCGGTCGCTGCAGCAAAACCTATCCCCTCCAAGCCTGCCGTAACGAACTTCGTTTTCCAATAATGAAGTTCGAATTCTACTCATTTGATATATTTCTCAATATTTTGGGATATTAAAATTGTGACAAATAAATAAGACCTAGTACCTAATATACGAGAAAATAGTGACGCGTCATGGCTTTAGCCTTTAGACCTTATTGGATCATTTGGTTGAGCGTAAAATTTGGCCTATTGGCATGCTTATTGATCCGTCAATATTAGGCAGCACTTCACGACAACTTCAGGCCTCCTTATTCATGGGGAATGTCTACCATTAATGAGTTATTATGTACTGTACTGTATGTATTGTATAGAAAGCAGCAACGTTACGTGAACTCACCGTTAAATGATTTAACAAGAGCCAAAACGTTTACCATCCCATTGATGTGCTCACGTTGAGCGCTGAATGCTAAATGCGAATTTGTCTCGTCTAATTGGCGCTTTTCGGGCTCTTTATAGGACTGCAGGCAAATTGCACCGCTCGTTGAGAGCGATGGCTCTCCTCTCCACTCGGAACGGCTGCGCGGCGCCAATTGCCCTAGACTTTATTAAATTGAACAACATAACCTCTTGTCTCCAACCGAATTACGAACAGGACGCTCATATTTTTCTATTAAATAAATAGAAAATTGTTCGTCTCGGATCGCCGGATGCTGTTCCTTAAGAGCAGGACTATCAAAGCAATGTACAGTAAAAGTAGGTTATTATTATAAACTGGTTTAGAAGTTCACTCGGGTAGTACGGAATTTGAATCCTGGATAAACCTCGAGTGTTAAAAGTCTTGGTAAGGGAAACCATCGTATTTATCATTTATTTTGTATTATTATCGTATTGATATAGTTTATTCTTAATAGTGTCTTTTAACTTGATCCTTGGGAGAACAACCGGCCTCATTATCAATGCCAGGCAAAAATCTGCCAACATAGTTGCCATGCCAATTCGAATAATAAAATCAGTACAATGCACTTCGTATACATACCTTTGTATAGTACTCACATTATATCAATACAGTTATAGGATGCGGAACCATAGGTCAATAGCTATGATGGATTGTTAATCGTGTGGCATCCGCTGCAATCGATCAATCATCCGAATTAATATGTGACTGGTGCGTCCGACGTCATACACACGTTCATAGGCTGCTAATACATCTTGAATTCTGTTGAGCTTGCTGTATTCAGCGATTGCCAGTTGCTAGTGCTTATAAAGCGCTAATTCTGCCTTTCGTTGTATAAGTGTATCGAGTGCTTTACATATTTATTTCACAGGGATATGAGATGGGGTCCTTCAAAAGCGGGTCCGTGTTCTCGTTCTCGGCCGGCAAAGCGTTGGTAGTATCAGGTGACCCGTCTTCTTAGGACATAAAAATAAATAATTTTAATGTTTTACACACAATATTAGGCCACATATTGAGAAACTTACAATCAGGTGGGCTTGCATTCCAGCATTTACTTATATTTAATACTAAAACAAAGAAGATACAGTTATTCAAGGCAAGGCAAAGGTAAAAGGAAGTGTTGGTCGTAGAAGAACATCGTGGCTAAAGAACCTCCGTCAATAGTATAAGAAAAGCACCGAATCATTAACGCTACACGCTACATTATAGCTCTGCACTAGGAATCCTTGTGTCGTAGGTCGTGCTCGTGGGTGCTACGGACAACACAAAAACACATGAACATACATCCAAACATATTAAAATTTCCGTTTCGCAAGAATCGAACCCAAGACCCTTCGATTGGCTGTTTGGAATGGGAACAATTGCGCCATACTGTTTGACTTTTAAAAGATGGATCATTAAAAAGAATTGACTTTTACGCGCTTCGGCTGAAGTGACGCATTTTTTTTACTGAATATAAGTTACCGCTTGACTGCGATCCCACCTGATGGTAAGTGGCGACGTAGCCTTGGTGGAGGATGGTGAAGCGCGTTAACTTAGAAAAAACCTATTCACTCTTGGCTTAAAGACACCCACATTATAATCGACCGGAACACCGACGCAGGCAACTTATTCCAGTCCTTTGCAGGACGTATCATTTAAGACGAAGCAAAGCGTCTCGTTCGTACCGGGGAAGGGGAATTTTTGCAGATCTCTCGTTTTCTTCTTATCCGGTGCATCGCTGATGCCGTCCATCAGTACGTAATAAGAATTCCGACCGTTTCGTGGGGATCCTAGCGGATTTGTTTTCATAGTCATTCCACTTGTACTTATCTCCGAATACTTTCTTATAAGGACCACTTACCATAGTACTTATAAGGGAAAATATCGTGTTGGTTTTCAGAGCTTGAATAACAAAATTCAAGTCGTTAGCTCTTTAACTTTTATTTCCTTAAACAGCTGTTCTTCAGTACCATTTTATGCCTGTCGCAGGCGTAATGTCTAACTAAATAAGGTTTGTTCGTGCCGCATCGGCTATCAAATTCTATTGTATTGTAGTGCTAAAGCTTTTTATGCCTTGTACAACATGGAACCACGTTATAATTGGAAAATTTAAAGGTGAAAATGTGGATCATTTTGGCGTTTTTCTTTCGTAGAAATACTGCTTATAATTTCATAGCTTTATAAACTAGATGTGCTAGTAACAACTCCGTACATGGAGGTAATTAGAGTCAGAGTAGTACGCGCGCAGATTGCTGCTACAAATTTTATGTTCCATTGCATTTTTACAACACGGTGCCGTCTGATTTTACATTGGATAAATGGACGACTATGCAGTATGTTTAATAATAAGAAAGAAAGAAAGAAATATTTATTTCACCCTATTACAACGTTATGAAACCTTAATCTCGTCATAATGCAAGAGGCATGCTTACGTTATATTCATGAAGAATAAATAATCATTGAATCATAATTTATTTTTATGTTGCAGAAATCTTTAAATCGAAATCTTCAATTACAGTTATTTATAAAATTAATTAAATTTAATCAATTGATATTAATTATATTGATATATTAATGAGAATAATTAATTGATTTCACGTAGGTCCTGAACCTGAAAGTGACAAGGACAACTCCACCAGGTTGGTAAGATAAGCAAGATAAGCAATTGGAAGACAACCAGCTGGGAAGGTTACTTTGAATTAAAGTATGGATACAGAGAGCAGCAGTGATATAAGCAGTGATAGCCGTGTGGTTTAACGGTGGACACCAGAACCGAGGCGCCCGGGTTCAAACTTCAAACCCCGCACGCACCTCTAATTAAAAAAAATGAGGTGCGTATTAAAATTTAAATATCAGTTGCTTCGGTGAAGGAAAACATCGTGAGGAAACCTGCACACCCGAGAGTTCTCCATAATGTTCTCAAAGGTGTGTGAAGTCCGCAAATCGGCACTTGGTCAGCATGGTGGACTATGTGGCCTGTACCCCTCACATTATGTCAGGAGACCCCAGCCCAGCAGTGGGACAGTTGTGGTTGTGATGATGGTGATATAGTGAGCCTGTTACAGTACAAAAATGGGTTGCAAGCAAAAGCAGGGTTAGGGTGAATACAAAAATATCAAGATAAAAATGCCGAAATATAATCAAATCATATTTATTAGCATTGAACGGCAATGACTGTCCGTTTAAAAGTTGCCACAAGAAATTCACCTCCGGCTCTATAACTCAGCGAATTTATCAGCGAGAAAATTGAATGTCAAAACGCTCGATACTAAGTCATGCGCTCTATGGACGGAGCGGCTTTTTACGACCTAGTGACGGTCGAGTCGAGGGACGAGCGAAAATATACTCATCAATACTAATATTATATCTGTAGCTGGTCGCTGGTCGCTGTCTGTACTTAGAAGATATATGAGAAAAACTTTAACGGGGGGTTTTTATTAACGCAATGGAACCCACGAGAATGATTTTTAGAATCTTGTCTGTTTTTCTGTTTGTCTGTGACTTTGTACGCGGTAATCTCCGAAACGGATTATCCGATTTGTGTGCGGTTTTCACTAATACATTGTGCTAAGCTTCACTTAACATTTATTGTTCGGAATTCTGAATGCGCAAATGGACATGTTTCTCGAAGCGAAGCGAGTGCGGGCCACTAGCATTAAATAATTCTTAATATCAATGGAGTATTTATTTAATTGTCAAATCTCTCGCTTCTTAACGCCAACTGTGTGTCTGGGGTAAGGTTGTAAATAATGAAGTCATTGAAATATTTTGAAAAAAGTAATGTGTGTGTCTATAATATGTACTAGATGTGTGTTACCAAAGTAAATATTCAAGCGGTCAGCAGAACCCGATGTCTTGTGTAAATCGGTACTGAAAACTACATTGAATCGGTTAAGCTGTATCAGAGATTGGTTGACACAAATGCTCAATCAGTCAGGAATTCTAAAAATCATTGCTATATGGTATCTTTATCTTTTAATATACCATAAATGATAGTTTTTTGCAAATATCTTCCATGTAAAGACTTCGATCGATAGGATAGTTTTGTTTTATATGATGATAATTTCTGCTGATGCACTAATTATGGCAATGTGTATACAACATGTACACACATAGATACATGTGTTTGTTTCCGGTATTGTCAAGAGTCTGAGAAAGTAACATTTAGAAAATTTTCGTAAAGATTTGTTTACCAACTGTGAGTCAAGACGAACTTCCTATGTTCCCAAAACAATGGCGTGGTGTTAATGGGTAAATCTAGGCGCAGAGATTAACACCTTCTATTAGAAATCAAGCCTTAAGTTTTAACGGTTTATTCTCGATTTTGCTGTTGGTGAAGTTGACTTTATTTTAGGGTACCGTAAGATGGTAAGACTTAACCGGATGAACGTAAATAATGGAAACCCTCGTGAGATAACTCATAACTCTGTCTATAAGTATGGTGCTAGATGTTGTAAGAATCTACCTTAAAGACTTAAATCACATTAATTTAAATAAATACTAAACTCTAACACACTCATACCTCTGTGTCGTGGGTGGTATGGACAATTAACACATCACTAATACTCATTACTCACGACTCGGTAACGAATATTTATCTATCTGCCCTGACTGGGAATCCATCCTGGGACCTCTCGCTTTGCAGACAGGGTCATTACCAACGAGCCTACGGGGTCGTAGTTAAATGCATGTTTATGTTTTTAAGATAATAACTGACAAATGACCAGACGATCTAATTGACGGTAAGTCGCCCATGGACTTCAGCACCACCATGGGTATCATAGGCATACCGGTCAAGAAGGAAGAGGAAACAATGAAAAGTTAGCCCTCTTCAAATGCAAAAGTTATCTTTACGAGCGACTGCTCTACACTCAACGGGAGCTTGGCTAACTAAATCACATGTATTATTCATTCTCGCCCATTTGTTTAGACAAGGACAACAATAAATGGACGGTGTTTACATTTTTTCCACAATTCCATTACGAATGGCCGTTACCAATTAGGTATCTTCGACGTTAGATCAAATTACACCTTGCTTGATCCCGTTAAATTACATTACAATAGTGCCGAACCACAGAGTAAGAACTGCCGACACGAAACTGACGAATCATTGTCGACGCTCGACGTCCGATCGCGATCGCATCGAGATCGGGTGATTTAAACTGGTTGTAACAAAATATGTTACGTAATTGGATTAGAAACCTCATTTCCATCCTCATTTCAATACAGTCCTACACATAGACCTCAAAGTCAGCACTCTAATTATTGTACTAGAATAGTAAAATTCATTCACTATAGCTATGAGGGGCCAGAATAATTATGACATTTAAGAAAAAAAAATTGTTAAAAAAATTATATGGTACAAAAAAAATTATATGGTACATCGAAATTTTTTTTCGATGTAGTTATTGATGATGATTACTTAGAATCACGGTCCGAAAGCGTGGTTAGAAGGTTTTTGTTAGAGCCCCTAATATACCCTGTATACTCGTATGTAGGTTCCTCAAGTGACGTAAGTGAGCACTAAGAATGATTTTTGGAAAAGCTAGTAAGTACTATATATTTATCAGCAATCAATAATAATAAAAAACACTCATAGGATCCCCTGCGTCGTGAGTACCACGCACAACACACGAAGACAAAAACACACAACCAGACCGAAAAATTACAATTAGGTACAATACCTAATTCCTATTCTAGAAAAAATGTGCAAAACAACGCGTAGTCGCCATTTTAAATTTCCCAGCGATAAATTTCGAACACAGCTCCGTTTCAAACAAACAGATATTTATTTGCTGTGTAGTGTCAATTGGTCACGTTCACAATTTATATCTTCTCACGGTTGTTTACGGCATGTGTGAAACGATTTTCGGTACAGTGATTAAAGAATGATTCTCGATTCTCCTCTTGTGATCCGTCGCGGGCTCTTTAGTGTAAAATGTAATTATTCGCTTCGAAAAGTACCGTAAGATATCGGATTTATTTTAACAGTAGACGCGTGATGTCGCGTAGACGATTTATTTTACTCATTCAAAAGCTCTCAGAACATCTAATCTTGTAATGGATGAGACTGAACCTAATAAGGTATAATTAGCTCGGGATACCTACTTACTTTTATCGAGCCGTCTTTGTGAGAGCAACATTTGTTAGACTAGTAATTTTAGGTTGCTAAACTTATTACTGTTTCTAAGGTTTGATCCCTGGTTCCAAACATAGTTGCAAAGATTGATAATGGTTCAGTCATTTATGTCAAGTTTGAGACGGTACAATATAAATTCAGACTCTTCTGTTATAAATATAGAAAACAATATAGAAAGCTTTTAAAGTAAAATTATCATAAACTAGTAAACCTATCCTCACTTAGCTTCGGAAAACCTAATGCCTTCTAGGGAGACCTCAATCAGTTACAATTATATTATTTATGTATGATGATTATTTTACAAGCTGTATTATTAAAAAAATGTCTCTATTATAACACTACGACAGATTGCTTAATAAAAGACAAGTATATCCATGCTTTCTAACGACCTAAAAATAAAAATTAACGCTTTAATGTTCACCTAAAATAAATACCGATACAATTAGCGTGGAAATTGTAATAAAAAATCAGAACAGGTTCGTTACACACCGTTAACAGCGCTAGCTCTCACTGAAGAATGGCTTAAATAAGTAAATTTACACTTAAACCAGTGAATAAGAGTAATCAACAGTCTGTTAATTATCGCTTTCATTGACTCGGAACAGTTCGACTGACGTTGCTTGTGTCTATGGATGCTTGATGTTATATTTGGATAGTGTTAATTAAGCGCAATCATTTTATACCACTAAATGATTTCTTGTAATGTTTCATATACATGTAAATTACTGTTCATTTTATGATATTGGGAATTTGTTCTTGTAGTTTTTATTTTTATTATGTAATTATACACTCATTGCTTGATATATTTTTTATGAATGCAATACACTCATAGCCCTGGATTACCTGTGTCGTGGGTGCCATGGACAACACACAAAATAAATATGAGAGCACCCAGGCCGAGATCAAAAATTAAGTAAAAATCAAATCCGCCTCGCAGGGAATCGAACTCAGGAGTCTGTTTTATCGTTTCACTTTTGCAATAAAAAAAATGTTTTTTCAGCTACGCGGCAGTGTTGATCTACTTAGATTTAAACATTTTAGCATGGCTAAGGAGTTGAGTTATTCCGTTTGGATCCCCTAAAACTGATACCTACCCTAAGAGATCAGTTATATTTTAAAATATTTTCTATTCCGGTCTGATGTAAATGCTCGTCCATTTAAAGCAAGGGGATCAGACCGGAATGGTAAAGCTTACAGTAGATCAGACCAAAATTAAAAAACAATAATAAATGGCACTAGCTAAGTTTGGTGGGTAGATCGGAAAAACCCAAGGAGTTGTCTGTTAACAAAGGCCAGAAACATTATTCAAAAATATTAATAAGATAGGTAAGCATCTTAATTTTAAAGTACCTACCTATGTTATTACGTTTATAATTTCGCTTTGTCTATTGTGACCAAGCTAGAATATTAAAACAAAAAATAAGGGTAAATTAATGACGTGCTTTCAACCGTCGCGCGTCGCCATGCCAAAGTAATAGCAGGACCTCAGAGTATTAATATAATTTGAAGAGCCCTTAATAATTTAATTTTTGTCCTTAAAATTATCCTTGGTTGAATAGAAATTGGAACAGATGTTTTTGTAGCTTTAGGTATATTATTGCGTAAGTTTTAAATGCACGATAATAAGATAATAATTATGACGTATTTCTTAAAAGGTTTAGTTTTTTATTAACTTCCAATATAAGTCAGCGACATCGTCGGAATCATAACTTGTAGTAGGTATAGTCTATAATTTTATTATTGTTTTAATTGGACGTCATAATTTGTCTCAGTTTGATTTGTCTCATGATACGTATTACATATCACGATTGTCACCACATTTCAAAAAAGTATATGTACAAGTGCCAAGGTTGGTTGTATAATGTATTCAAATTTTATTTATTAAACTTTTTGACAAAATTATATTGAGGTGTACCTATGTTACCCTGGTCTCCTCATGACTTCGAAAACGTTAATTATATCCTCATCCATAATCTAAGAGCAACTTGTACCGCTGAACCGAATTTTAATGGCGACTCTTGAATTATCGGCATTCGGATTTCTTATTACTTCCACGCTGTTACGAGAAACAATTTGGCTGCCGTTAGTTATTCCCTTTGATTTGTAGGCTTTGTTGAATTATTTGCAAGACCTACAAAAGAGTTTTTACCTACTACTCCAAATGAAATACCTAAAATAACTAAGTGTTGAACGCTTTAATATGGCATTTAGCAATATAGCATGTTGCAATATATGTGGAGAGTAGATTTTATACCCAGGAACGAAAAGCAAATAGGCGCTGTAGTCCAGTTGGTAGTGATCTTGCCTGCGAAGCGTGAAATCCCGAGTTCGATCCCTGGTTGGAGCAGTCATTTATGTGACATATAAATGTTTGTTTGTCATGAGTATTAGTAACCTAATACTCATGACAAACAAATAATTAATGGCATTAGTAACCTAATACTCATGACAACTCAACTCACTACTTAGGTAGGAACTATACTACCCGCTACCGCCCGCGACACAGGGAATCCTAGTGCGGGGGTGTGAGTAACTGTTTTATTTTCTTATTTTAGAGGTTTGAGAAAACGTCTCGCCCCTCTAGCGCTGCACTGTTAACGTTTAGACTTAAAAAAACTATAATTCTAAATTCTTTCTCGTCATCAACGACTGTATAAGAATAATTATTTGGGACAAATTCCTTGACCGGTATAATTTATATTTGTAGTTTTTAAAAAGAAGTCCATAAATGCAGGTAAGCAAGTAGTAGTTATTAGTCCATTTTACGATTCTAGTACCAGGCGTACATAACGAAATGAGGGTCGGCATAGCCGCGAGCGGACCAATCAGAGTTATTAAAGGCTGGCTGTAGTCCGCCAGATCCCATCTTATCTCCCGGGATTATTGTAGCTCGCCAGCCGAGATGTAATAAAACATAATGAAAATCTTGCTCAGCTTGAAAGCTGAGAATGATGCTTTAAGACGAGAGGAACGTAAGTCAGTTGTAACGTTTAAATTAGTTTGTAATAGGTGTAGTTTACTTTACAATTACATTTCACATTGAAAACTTCGGAGAATTTAAAAGTTTCATCCCAATAACGATACTAAAGTAACAAAATACAATTTAATTAAAAGTTTCACTGTTTTTCAGCTGTATTTACAAAACTATAATGATTGATGAAACGTAAAGTTTCTTCGTTTTGTTATAAATTATAATGAGAAGAATGCTTGTAGCTAGACAGGCACGAAATGAATCCTAAAATGTACTGCTTTCGTTGGGTTTTAACTTATGGTTCTGAGCCCATTGACTTCAACCATAGTCCTCATAGCCACATGTTCAACAGGGTAAACCACGACCTTGGACACTAGGATGGATGGAGATATCTCACAGCACAGTCACTGTGAATAAGTAGAGCAGTCTCTTAAGAGCAGAAATAATGTTGATAGTAGGTACTGTATTAGCAAGCGAAGGTCTCGAACAAATGTAATTTAGCTAAAGGTCCAACCGACCTTAATTTTTTTATGTTAAAAGTTACAATGATAAAATGATTTGAGTTGTCTCGCAACCGTGAATACTCATGAATAATGTGTGTACAAAACGCGAATTAATGGCCACAACAGATAATGAAGTAGTGGTCACAGTGGTTTTTAGGTCGGACCGGAACCCGTACCCTATCGCCAAATAATTACGCATACATAATGACCATATCAGCTGAAATTACCTCTATTATATAATATTTATCTCACCACACATACATAAAAGAAACGTGTTGGTGTATTAGCATTTAAATTGCCTGAAATAAGTCGTTTTTAATTAAAGTTTAAATTTTCATTCTAAACAGCTTTGTCACGTAGACTTTTAAAAGTTAAGGATACTGAATCAGCAATTAGGGCTGGCACCAATTTGCTACGATATGGAATACTAAATTAGTCACTTGAGTTGACACGTGAGAGACGAAATAAAATGAGGCATTCTGAGATAAACGAACGTTAATTGACGCCTCTTTGTGTGAGTTCGGTGGACCTCGGCTCTCGTTACTTGAGTAGTCTCGAGACTTGATCTAAGTATTTTATATTGTCGTCATTATTAATTGAACAAGGTGCTTTAACGTAGCGTGCCAAACTATTATATTTCACGTAGACGACTGTCTATCACTATCGTCTTACGTCGACCTGAGGCGGTTAATTAAAAAAATGCAGACTGTCAAAGTACCTTAAAGTTACGAGTAATTAATGAACTGAAGTGTAGTGATGTATTTTTTTAAGAAATCGAGTAATAGAAAACCTTAATGCACTAAGAAATCAGATAATTTAACTATGCAAAAAACGTTAGTGTACGTACTTACACGTACACACGTATAAAGTAAAATGTATTTATGACATTTCGCGTTTTTTTGTATTAAATAAGCTGTTTTATTCTATCTTTTAACTTTGTCTCCGAGCCCAACGCCGATTCCGTCGACTTAAACTTCAACTACGACCTTAACCCTAACTTAAAAATGAATATGCTGTGAAGGTAGCAACTAGGTAACTGAATGAAAGTTACTGAGGTCTAAAACTTTTTGTATGTCATTCATCTTAACGGTAACCGCAGCCGTAAACAGAAGCCAAGTTCACGTATCAGTAAGTTACTCACACACACAGACCCGTCGCCCTATTAAGCGTTTGTAAGTGTGAGTAGAGCCTGTACTCAGTAAACTGGGTGCTAATTGCACCGAGGCGTCTGCGTTTTTGTAATCCAAACTTGCATCAGTTTCTTGACACTTGCGGTTTTGCACTTGTGTGGGTGTGTATATATGTGTGTGTGAGCGTCCGTCCGTGTTTGGCATCCAACTTTGATTTCAGACTGTCGCTTCGCTTTTGGACCTTTTTAGTCGGGACTAGGCGATGCTAAGGACGATAATGTCTTTAACAGTCTATGTACGTGTGTTTGTTCTTTTGTGACGCTCTAGCGACCAAACGCATGGGCAGATGTTAATGATTCCTACATCAATCGATTTGTCTTAATCTTCCGAGTATAAATTCAAGACACGACTGATCAAAATTTAATCAAAATAAAAAAAAACAAAATTTGATAAGGAGACATCTAGAACTACCTACCATTTTGTTAAAACGAAAAAATGAAAGTCGACGAACTACGTTAAGTAGGGTATCATTAAATAGGTATTGAAAATCATCTTTAATGCTATATAATATTTTCTACTTTAGTATCTACTTTAATGTTAAAAATCATTTCCTCATGAATTATTGTGGATGTTTAAAATATTGGATACTGAATAAATAGAAGTAAAAATAGTACATTAATCATAGCATTGAATCATAATGAGCGTCATTGTCGTAACGTTTGATGGAAACAAAACGTTGTGTCATCCGACCATGCGACCACACGCCGTTACATAACAATGATTGTTAAGATCTACTCATACGTGGCTACTCGGTCCTCTTCTTGCATAATACACATAATTACAGGCCTATATTTCTAATATTACCGATGGTAATCGATGGTAAACCTGATCGTTGCATTGCCGGCAAGGAGAGAAGGAAGAGGATAGAAAAAAATTACTGGCTCTCAACCTCCCAACTGAAACACGACACAAAGCGCAAGAAGAGAGAAACAACAAAATGTGTGCAATTCACACGTGCTAGAAGTGAAACCTCAAAAAATCAATACTGTCAGTCCAAATATTGATGTTTTGCTTTGCTTACGTAAGCCGCCATTTTGCCGATGCTTCCTATCTCATTTTCTCCCACGTTAAAATGCGTCTGTCTTTTTCGTCTTTTTCGTTTCCGTTTCATTTCATTTGGGCGTCATTTCCGTTTCATAGAAATCCAAGTCACAACGACACTATAGAAGTTTTCACTTTAAAAATTGAATTAGCGCTCGAGCCACCAGCCGGAACGCAGGTCGTTTAGTATAATTCTCAATGTAAAACCTTCGTTAATACGAATGCAGTTCCAGTAAAAATAAAAGCTTACATTATGTAATAGCGAAGTACATTACCACACGAGTAAAACATAGTATCGGTGGGCAAAAGCCTCGTTCCATCTAGCGGGAATTAGAGCGTACAGCGCCACGCTGCTCCATTCCAGTTAAAGTAGGCTGTGCTTTGACTAATGCGTTCATTCATATCTTGATTCGAGTTCTGTACCGAATCTTAAAATAACATGTTGGAGAATTTTAATGAACGAGTCGTTATAATTGTACTGTTTTTTGGTTAAAAATGTAACATTTTTAGTATAAGCCTAGCTGGTGCATGCGTCTTCGTTTTGTACTCATACAAACTTTTACCTCTTTATGGGGTGAATTTTATGATGTGATTTTGACCTTATTGTTTTGTTGTTTCATTTGCTTCGTGGTTGTTTCATTTTTCAATTGCCAGCTATGTTAAATGGTGCGTAAACAATAAAGGGTTTGTTGGGACAAGTACCACAGGTAATTAAAAAACTCACACTCAACTAATTAATCTCATGTAGGGATTTTAAACTTATGAACGTCATTTTTTCTGATTACATTTCTGAACAAGTAGGTTCTTTTTTAATTTTTTTACCAGAGCTCAGCTTCATACCAGTGGTACAAACAGTACTCCTAATGGTAGTCGAAGGGCTGACGAAATAGCCGACAAGCCACCTGATGGTAAGTGATCACCGCCAGCTCTCCTCCTACCACATCAGAAAACTTCCACATTTTGCTTGTACGATCTTGAGAATGTAGCTCTACGTGTCCAATTGATGTGGATAAAACTTCAATCTTACTATAGTAAGAAGTTCGTTTTGCTGTAAGTCGAATTACATGGCATTCGTAAGTATCGTAACGGTCGTCGACAGATGCGGCCGCCCACTGCTATTCCAACTTGCTAATATTCTTAACTACAACGATTACTCACCAGCTGTCACGCCGGATATTCATACTACGAACGCTGACTCCGAATCGAGTTTATTTTGTTCAAACGACTCCGGCGGCTTTGGTTTTTAGGGTTCCGTACACAAAGGGTGATAAACGGAACCCTATTATTATGCCTCCACTGTGTCTCAGTCTGTCTGTCTGTCACAGGGCTCTATCTCTTGACGGAAATAGGTCCTGGAATTTTCACGGAAAGCTTGTAACTATGGGGGATATCACATTTATTAAAAGATTGTTCTAGAAAATAGCAGCATGTTCTATACCGAAAGAAAGAAAAAGATTTAGATAAAAAAGTTTTCTACTGATTTTTTGTACCTTTTTTGGGCTGCGATTTTGATACTTTTCGATAAATTATTTTTATTAGTTGAGCATGGACAACCCTAAAATCGATTGCACCGACATCTTGTGGTATAATACAAGAAACAAAAATGATTGCTATAAAACTTTCAAGGCTTATCGTTTCTACAAAATGTTATATTGTCTAGACTAGTTAGAGAGTCAAATCTGGGTCTTTTATGTTTAGTGCACTATCATAAATCTGGGAATCGGATATTTATTGTGATGTCGATGTTAGGAGTCTTGTCTTGTGGTATTATGAATATTTGACAATATTTATCATATAGTTATACTCGTAATAGGTAAGTTGAACTTAGCAAAGTTGCATAGTGGCCATCCCAGACCTCAAGGGTAACACCAAATCTGTGACCGAATTAGAACGAGACCCTTACTAACAAATAATTATCACTAACAGTCCCTGCCCCAGTACTCATACTTACTAACAAGCTCACCAATTAATGTTCTAACATCGTCTGCTAATCGGACTATCCTAGTCCCTATTTGAGTCTTATTCTATTCTAGATCGACCACAGTTGTCACGGGCTGCAGCGGACGGGTTGTGCTGCATGCTCGTTTGTTACCTTGTTTAACCTTAAAAATGTATGATGAGTATGATGACTAACAGGAAACATTAGATATTTCTGTGAGATTCATGCAGTTGCAGCTTAATTCTATGAAATACTAGCTGACCCGGCAAACGTCGTACCGCCTCAGAATCAATAAATAGAAAGAAGTTGAATTTTAGACCTTTCCTGGGTTTCCAAAAATAATTCAAAACCAAAAATTAGCCAAATCAGTCCAGCCGTTCTCGAGATTTAGCGAGATATATAGATAGGTAAAGTGCGAGTCGGACTCGCACTCGTAGGGTTCCGTATAACCGCAAGATATTAAATCTTATTATTTGGTCAATAAAAAGACAGAATCTAGAAAAATCCTATTTTTTATGGGGAATTAATTTTATCACTTTTTTATTACTTGTGATAGCAGCCACAGTACAACGCACTCTGTGAAAATTTCAGGTGTTTACCTATTTCCATTCGAGACGTAGAGCCGTGTGACATACCGACAGACAGCGGAGTCATATTAATAGGGTTCTGTTTGTCACCCTTTGGGTACGGAACCATAAAAAAGATAACTTATTGTGATCTAAAAATAACCTAACACAATAGCATATGTCATAAGCGTAAGCCGATGTAGGTTATTGTTAAACAGAGCACGCGCCGAAGCGAAAGCGCCGGCGGTGGAGGAATCTCGTTAGGTTTACTTACAGTTTTTGTTTTGCAACAGATCCTCTTACGTGTGAGACTTTTTAGTTTCCTTTTTACTTCTAGCTGTTGTAAGAGGACACAGCCTAGGTTGAAAGTCCTTTTGGTCCCACGTTTAAATGCTATAGAATACTTTAAGCTCATACTGCAAACTTACATTTTATTAGTGTACACTGCGTTTACCTGTTTTTCATGTAGCTCAAGACCTTACTTTAGGGGTAAGTCGGTTGTTAAAATTGTTCATAAACCTATTAAATAAATAAATAATAATTATTTATTGTTTTGGGGTAGTAAGAAAACTTCAATTATGAGGGGAGTAGATAATTCTATAAAGATGTATCTGTATATTTACCTAACTGTTGCTGACTGATGCTCTTTGGCTAACAAATGAAGATGGGCCTTTCGGATGACAATTCTACTTCACAAAAGTCAACAAAACAACGGAAGTTAGCAATGAAGGCGGCGCTTAATTTAATTAAGCATGTGTTTTTATCACGGTTATTATAAAGGATGATGATGCCGCGTTCAGACGCGACGTGTTGGCTGGCGGGGCGGCCAGCCGCCCAACATTTGAGTTATACGGCTTAAAGATAATATCTTCACGATGTTGATGGAAACCATACATATTTTAAAGCCTATTTTATAAAAGAAGGATTACGTTTATAAAAGTATGAGTAAGTTGCTAATCCTTGCGGCTGCAAGGCTGGCAAGCAAACAGCATTTGATTGTTTTTAAACAAGAGAGCCTTTTGGCATAATCTATCCACTTCGATAGCTGTAACAATGCTTTCAATTACAATCAGCGCACCCACAGCATACCACCATTGCATATTTCACGCAAGTCAACAAAATAGCAGAAGTTGGCAATGAAAGCAGCGCTTCAATTTAATTAAGCGGGTGTTTCTATCACGGTTATTACAACAGATGATGTCGCGTTCGGACGCGACGCGTTGGCTCGCGGCCAGACGGACACAGCGCCATCTATTTGCCCTCACGTTGCCCAACACTGAGTAATTACGTGCTTCGCGATATCGTGTTGTTGGAAAGGAAAAATATTTCGAAGATAGTTGCAAGGTAAAAAGCGCAGTTGTACGCTGCGCACTTCTGCATTTTTTGTTTAGTTTTATTCCTTGCTGCACAGGAATGACAACGGACGAGGCATTCGCCTCACCTGGTTCCGTGTTACAAGTACTGGGTTTTATGCCGTCCACTTTACTCGTTGAAAAGCCAATAAATGTCTTTGGTTTTAAGGATATCCATGGCGATTGATCACATAGCAGCAAGTGGCTCGTAGATTTGTCTGAAATGAAAAAGGCCTAAGAAAGCAATTTATAGGAAATTATCGTCAAATTGTTATCATCGCGATGTGTTTGTTGGCTAAAATCAATCGACGATCCTGTAAGTTACTTGGTAATGACAATTGCAGGGAGGTGTTCTGGGCGCGGTTCCCAGTCGGAGCACACATTTATGTTACATATAAATATTTGATCTCGTTTCGTATGTGTTTTTGGAGATATATTTGTGTTGGCTATGTCAACTTCGACATATGGAATCCAAAAAATTATAGTAGGTATCTGAATATTTACTTACGTTCAAATTGTGTTATGTATGAAAAGATTGTCTTTAAAATGTTACACTTTAAGTCTATATTTATAGTATAAAAACATTGATACAAATATTTTGTCTTTGGTAGTATACTTAGTAGGTAAGTATGTTGTCGTCAGAATGTCTTCCTTTCAAGTGCATGAGATAGCGTTTGTGTTGCAAAATGCGCTTTGTACTCCTCACGAGGTCCACTTGGGAATGAAAAAGCTTTTCAGTGTTGCCAACCTTACTACTGGCACGTAGGGGAATATTCGACAAAATTTAAAATTGGAATTTATGTTTCACATTGACAAACGTTTGAATTGAATTTAAATGGGCTGAAAATGGTGAAATTGTTAAAAATCATATGTATACATTAATGAATACCTTCTGAACGTAATCCGATTTTGGGTTACATCTCAAAATGTAGATAGAGAACTAGAGAACACTTAGATGTAATAAATTATGCTCTTTTACTCGCACATGAAGAGACATAACTTATGTGCTTACTTAGAAATATATTTATTTTTACAGCGAAATATATAGATGATAATTTTAAGTTTTAAAATACTTTATCAAATACAATTTGGTAAGCTTTTATATATTTCGAAGGCATTTTGAACTTTAGCTATAAAATAGGCACATTTCTGGTAAGCGCCATAATTGTATCTCTATAATTCAATTTCATAGTGTTTCCATCATAGCTCATAGGTCTTAGTTCTTCAATGAGTACTTACGTTTCTTTCTTTCTATATGCAGTAATTATGATTTTTTACTTAACTCATTACGGATTGAGCATATTTTACATATCGTGAGAATCCGTATTATGCTATATGCTACGAGTATGTCCCTTCCAAGAATCCCATCTAAACATTTATATGGCAGAAATTGGAAATACATTTAATAAGTTTCCCACAGCGAAGTGATAGCGGCTACGAGAAAAAATCGCAGTACTTGCAGCTTGAAGGAGAATATAGACCGACAGTAATTAAATGATGTTATCAATACGTCACGACATTCACAGAGATTCGATTTCCGGTCTGTTTCCGCGTTTAATAGATAATTGGCGGACTTGACAAGCTAAATCGATTTAGGGACGTCTGTCAGTTGAAGAACATTTACTATGACTTAATAGTTGGAGTCTTGGGACATTTTTAAAGCTTAGGATTTTAAAGCTTACATGCAGAATTAAAGCTTACAGAGACAGGTGTCATGAGACACCCGGATAGAAAAGTCTTACTTTCGACATCTTCACAACCCATAACTATTCCACTGCTGAGCTTGGGTCTCTTATATATATACTCTCAGTTGGGTCTCCTTGGCAGGCTTCATACACCTTTGAGAACTTGATAGAGAACTCTCAGATGTGCAGGTTCCCTCACGATGCTTTCATTCACCGAAGCAAGTGATTTTATCGATATAATAAAAGTCTAAATTATTTATCCATATACATATAAAGTTGAAACTCCCCACTACAAAAAATGTTTAAGATGAAAAAGTCTCTTTTCCCAAGACTTTTTAGATTCGGAGTAAATCAAGTGAAACAGACTAAATCGAGATCCTAAGATGTCCTTTTTTAACGGATGAACGAACTCCTAAAACAAAATAGCAGCAATAAATTAAAATGTCGACTGTTACAACTTTCCATGACTTCTTATCGTCATTTTGTGGTATACAAGTGATTGTTAGTTTTGCCAATAAAATACGTACCTTTCAAGTTTCCAGCACCGCACAGCACATAAAAACCACAATGTTTATGGCACCAATACTGTTCATATTACAATCAATAAAGGTAACTTCTACAGTGGTTCTACTATTCTACAGCTGTTGTCAAAACAGTTGTCTTCTTCTCTTTCTATTATTCTTTTTTAGAAAGAGATGCCTCATATCCGTAGGGGGACTTTATTTGTCACGAGGGACAGGTAGGAACTGGCGCCACCGTTCGCGTGACGTCTCGGAGGCCCACATGCATCCCTAAAGATTTACATCCCTACGAATATCCTGTAACATGTATTCCCTTGCAATAAGGGCTAGAATTGCTTAAGTAGGGGAAATATAAATTTCGTAGGATGTTCGGAGTCATTATCGTAGTAATGAGTCATTGCCTGAATTGAGCCTATTTATTGAAATGATTCATAAACTTCGCTAGTCGTAACTTAGATCGTAAAGTCTTGAGCAAGAACACCATTAGGTACCTATACAATTTTTATCGGTTATAATTTCTGAACGTTTTGTACGCTGGAATTAAATCTTTATAACCTTTTAAGTTTTTCATCAAATGAGCCTTATAATATACCTACCGAGTCTTAGCAGAAACTCTTCAGCCGAAATGGGATAAAAATTCATAGTTTTAGGTACTACTCGTCCTTACCTCGTACTTACTTGGTAGTCTTAGTACGTTCTTAATGCACTAACAGGAAGGTTTATTTGGACTTAAGTTTGGGAGTACCTCAAATAAATAGGATTACAGTAATAAAGTACCTACAATACCTACATAATAAGAAATTTAAGGAATATTATGTTTATACTTCAGATATCTTCTCTTACTCACCCTTAGTAAGATCTCGCGGGTTGACGGGGACCCATTGGACTGACCAGATCAAATCTGCGGTAAGTGGCCTTGTACATGAGTGCACCAGATTAACGGCTAACAGGGAGAAACGTCATGATGTAGGTATTATTTATATTGTAACAATAGGCAGCCTTATTGCTAAACAATGATTTCTTCCAGGCAACCCATCAAAGAATAGGAATACAAATATACCAAGAGCTCAACCGAGAAGAAGAATCCTCTCTTGAAAATAATGAAAATTCTAAACATATAAGTTGTGCCCACATAAAACTTGTTTCTATGTATATTCAAGAAAGCAAATAACTATTCACGGCACGCAAAACGTACCTACATGTAATGGAAACTTAAAATTTGTAGCCGTTTCAAGTGTAAACGATATTTATTTTAAACTGGGAGGTTTGTAAACAAAATTGCACACAGGGAATAGTGAAACAGTAACAAACAATGCAGTTGTATATATATTTACTGAGCCATGTTTGTGAAGTGTGGGCGGCTTCGTCTGCCAGAGGCAGAGAGCAATGACCCCGGAAACATATTTTGTAGTTAAACAACAATGTAATCGATCACGAACTATAAATCGCGATTCATATTCATGGTCCTAAAGAATGGATTTGGAATCAGTGATCTGCTTTTAATTCCTTCCAAAGCAAATTCTTTTGAATGGAAAATAAAAAATATTCATCTATAAAATTCAGGGTAATGAGCTGGTCACACTCTTCGAAAGACCGATAACCGCTGGGGAATAAAGGTCTTCTAGTGGAGCTCACGTCAGTTGTGACGTCAGTTGGAGATATTAGCATAGGGTGCCCCCTGACCAGGTGGACTGACGACCTGGCGAAGACAGCGGACATGGATTCAAAAGGTTCAGGAGCAGGACCTGTCAGAGTGGCGCAAATTAGGAGAGACACAATATGTCCAACAGTGATCTTGTAAAGGCTGATGGATTGGATGGACGGATGATACAAAGCATTAGGGTCGGCTACTTAACTGTCAATTATCATGTTTAGCATAACAAATTCCAGATAAAATAAAAACAAAAAAATTATCAAAAACAAAAAATGTAACTGATAGCTAGTTGATAGAATACAGAAACTAAACAGATCTATTTTCCTAGAAATTGATTAAAAATCCTTTGCCCATGAAAATGCCACCATTTTAAACTACATTCCCAACGAGCAGACTGTACACATATTGATGATGGCGTACAAAACATGCTTTCACGATCGGTAATTATCGAGTCTTTGTTTTTACGGGATCACAATAAACCGGCAGTTCCGGGTACTCGTTCCAATGTTTTATCGTCTAATTGCATATTGAGAATACCGCAATTATTCCGTAAATGAGCCCATGGGTTCATAAATATCTTTTTGTGAGCGGATTTATTATGTACCTTCCTACTATCTGTACTCTGACGATATTCGTCATATTGTATCACTGAGCTTAATTTTAAGTGAAGAGATGCAGTCGGAAATATACAGTTCACCTATGTCCAATTTTAATGAGATAAGCGATTTGAATTATGGAAAATTATAAGTAAGTGAATTGTTCAACTCAATCCTCAAATTTGATCCTATACCGAAAATCAAAGTTAACCAATATCTTTTAAACTTAGGATATTACTCTACATAAATAGTAAGTGTTGTGATACGAGCTTTATGTATAATAAAGTTAATATTAAAATATTATTTATTTGCTGAGTGTTTAACAATAATTTCCATTTAACAAGTTTTTATTTGTAAACGCAACGCAAATTAAAAGGAACTTTATTCATAATCATAGCTTCCTTTATAGATCACACAAAAAATTTAATAACAGTATTTTACGGTTAACAAGTAAATAATTTTTGGTCTTGTCTAAATGATTCCTCTGCCTATCAGTACTGTAGTAATTCGTAATCGTAAGTATACCACTCAATGTCGCTGTGGCGTATTGCTTGTGAACGTAGTTTACCAGATAACTATGTAAGTATGCATGTTGCTCGTTGAACGCATCGTCAAACGTCTTGTTATTCGCGTTAAGTACACCATTACAATACAATACTGTATTTATAGCAATCATAAACTTTGGTAACTAAAGACAAATGTTTCAAATGAAATGCGGTTCTAAATTCTTAACTTGTTCAATAACTGTCAAGCAATTATACTCTCTAAAATTTCGATCATAGAAAGTTTAACTTTATTCGTACCAACCAGACGTACCATTTCGTCGATTCCCGTAGCTCCGACATTAGCCGAGCAAAGTCAATTGAAACATGCTCTATTTGTGAATTTACGTAACTTACATGACTTTATGGGCCCAAAGTTGACATTTAATGTTTAGGTACGACAAGCGATTTCAAAGTTGGCGAGCGACAATCCCACGCGGTGTCATCGTGACCTTTATTTCAATCCTATTAGGTCTATATTCGTTTGACGTTAGA
The DNA here is from genome assembly GCA_905404295.2 of Ochlodes sylvanus. Classification (NCBI taxonomy): domain Eukaryota; kingdom Metazoa; phylum Arthropoda; class Insecta; order Lepidoptera; family Hesperiidae; genus Ochlodes; species Ochlodes sylvanus. The sequence goes on from FR990135.1 coordinate 9,390,955, forward strand.
GATCGTTGATATTGTAGTGAGTTTGTGTAATGTCTGAGACCACATCCCGTCCACTAATTAATTAGGATTACTGTTAAGGCGCGTTCACTGTGCCCGCGCCAGATAATACTTTGTAGGGTGTGACGCCTAACCACGACCTTAAATCATTATGCTCCTTTTTCAGTGAATCCTTTGGTAGTCGAGTTGTTCTGATTGTACTCGAGATAAGAGATTAGACCTTACAAAACATCGTGCAAATATAAAGTTTGTAACAAATTTCGAGGATTACTTCTTCAAAAGGAAATTTTAATGTAGGTACAGGTAGATTTGTTGGTTAATTCTAAGCTCTTAATGTTTTTGGGTTCGGTACATTCAATTAAAAATAAAGTCTTAATTAGTTGCGGTTCGGTCTACCCATTTGTCATTTATTCTATATGTACGTATAATAAATCTTCCTTAACCGTTACTTTACAGGAACACCTATCAGAAAAATCAAATTATTACAATTTCCATACTAAAACAAAGAATCCCGAGTAATATTGATGATGTCAGTCGCACTGATGGATGATGGGTTGAATATCGGTGAAATACAAAAAATATTTCTTAGTACCCGTTGTATTTAAAATAACCCACGCGAATTTGACTCGAACTTTACCGGTTTCATTACGTTTCACTCAAACGACCCTGCTTGCGCAGCGAGGGGTCTCAGGTTAGAATCCCGGCTGGGGCAGAAAAATATTTGTTATCGTGGCGTGGGCGTTAGTGATGTGACATTTGTGTTATCTGTGCCATCCGTGACACAGGAAACCCTAATGCGTTTCTAATCCTAACTGAGGAATATTGTCAATCTTTTTCGGCTTTAATGAATATAAAATTTCCGAGAACTGGGCTGGCCATTCATCCCTTCACCAATCCTCGCTGGAACACGGTTGAGGCCTTGTCAATTACGAGAAAAGATTCAGGTCCTGAAGTAACCTTTAATAGGTTGAAGCAAAAGTATAAGTATGACAAAAAAATTTGTTACTATAACTTAGCCTCTAAATGTTTTTGGGACTAGATTTACAGATAATAGAAGCATGACATCAGAGCATCTCCCAAATGAGCATGTCTCGTAAAAAGTAACGCGACGCCAAAACATTAGATAGTGAAGATGGCGGAGAAAAGTGCCTATAAAGAGAATTGATGGCGCCATCGGCTCGTCGCTCATAATGTGCTGATGCCACTTCCAATCGACGCTCAGAGAGATATTGGTAAATTGACTTTAAGAACTAATGTTGGATTCCAAATTCAAATTGTTTGTAAAGACGATCACTCCTTTTAATGGATCTGATAGACAGATTATAAGAATTAAAAAAGTAGAGAGATAAACAAGATAATGTGTATATATTAGATAATATATGTATAATACTACTTTCAGATTTACTTACCAAGAATAGAAGCACTTGAGTGTAAAAGTAGGTATATATAATGTGGTGATTTGATCACTCTTTTTCGCTCCGTACGAGTGAAGAACCGCTCATATAAGGCTCATTGTTGGAGGGAACAGGATTCAATGTGAGTAAAACGAATAAAGCATGTGTTCCCCGCACCTTATGATTTGGGCTTACTTTAGTAATCTCATGTCACAAAAAATTTAAATGTGAGGTGTTTAGTATGTAGTTTTTAAAGTCATCTAAGTGTAGAATGAAATTAGTGAAATAAAGAGACTTTTGTATGTAAAAAAACACAAAAACTCGGGCCGTGAGATAATTCAAAGCGTTGTCGGTCAAAAAAAAAGCTGGAAAACCGCTTTTCAAATGACTCTGCAGTCAAAATGTGTTAAAAATTCGAGATATTGGAACCACAATCAATTTCACCAAATAAATCAGAAATATATAAATATAATAGGTATAACATGAAGTCCACGTAAGCTGCTATCTTGTTGCGTTAGGTTTTGCCCATTTCAGAATAGCTCGGCTGCTATGAATATCCAGTCGATTCACTACGCTACGGACAAACGCCAGCACAAAATAACTCGTCGTGCGGATTACGATCGACCGGACCGAAGTTACGAGTTTGCTAGTTGTGACTTGTGACTAGAAATTATGCACACAAACGCTTTACAAAACGGTGTGAAATACTGTAGTTTACATGCTTTGTCGGTCTCTTATTTTCATTTTATCTTTACATTTTTTGATTTGAATACAATTTGGTTCATCCACATCTATCAAATCAATGTTCGAAATTTAAGCTCGAAATATTTCGTTTTGTTTGCGACTATTGACCTTTTATTTTTTGTCAGGTCACATTCCAATTTTAAACTAAAATTGAATGTTCGATGATAAAAAAATAAGAAAAATAAAATTTAGTTTTGAAGCGTTTACTAACTTAGCCGAGTGGAGCTGATGCTTATCTATGAGGCATAAGAAGGAGCTTTACAAAGGACAATCAATCTCGTTTCTTTCTTGGCCTGCAATGCATTGGTGATGCCTTTAGTCTTACTGATGTCCTGATGTCCATTGGCGAGGGTGATATTGAACACTTATTATCATGTGGTATATCTACTAGTATGCCACCTATTTACATACAAAATCAAATGATTGTTCCTGTGTAAATTGGTCTAGTAGGTGTATAAATTCAGGTAAAGAATTATTAAATCACGATGGAACAATTTCTACCAAAAATATCTTCAGCGATGTTTTTTTAAGCGTAGGATAATCGAGAGTGCATGTCAACAATATCGTGTATAATATTAGGTGTCGGTAACTTGCACCGTAGTGTTACGATAAGCGTCGCGATTGAATAACTAGAGCAGCGGTTCTCAAAGGTTGCTGGCTCGGTTAAAGTATAACCATATTATAATAAATCGCAATACTGAGCGGTAAACTATTTATTAGATATTATTTGCCAAAAAATACGCATTTCAATGTCTAAAACATAATATGTAGTTTTAATGTTGGTAATAGTTTTAATCTCCAGTTGTCTAGGATTCTGAGTATTTTTGTGACTTAATGCCAAGTAAAAAAATCCGTGATAAACTTGAACGTGCGCAAAACTTAAACCGTTTTTTGATTTTCATGTCCTGAACGTGAATGTATTTTTTTCTAAAAATGTGTAATGACCTAACAAGTAAAGCTGAATGAATTGCATTTGCATTACTGAATTAAACGTAACTAAGCAATTTTAAGTTACGAATTGATAATATCACGAGATTTTATGGTTATTAAGGCTGATCACGACGACAGTGGTGTATATTGTTGGTTTATAATGTCACAGCAAAGGCATACATCGTTGTGCCATATAATTATCTGTAGTCATTTAGCGTTTATGTCCGATTAGACCAAAACGAAATTCCAAGTGCAAATTAAATTAAATCTTCGTTAATATGAAATTAATGACTCTATTTGTTTTACATATTCGTTTACATTTTCGTTTAAAATGATGTGAATACGTACGTTGAAAAAATGTAAAAATGTAATTGAAAATATGAAATAATCAACTTGAGAAACAGTGGACTAGACGAATCGACCCTTGTATGAACCCAAAAGTGTACCAGTCAAACACACATTGATTAACCCACTACATCCAATCTATTGTTGCAAAACAGCTCCAGTTTCGTTATTTTATTTATTCTACATTCGGTATACATCGGCCGAGTGATTTTAGTTGGCGGGTGCTAGACAGCGGTCGACGCAGTTACATTATTGATATTTGTTAACAAAATGTATTAACAAAATGTTGTTACAAACAAACTACAAACTAATATTTGATTTCGAAATTGAGCTTACAATATGTTATGTTTTATGCATTTTTGCAGTATTGCAATCGACTGTTCCAAAAATAAAGGTGTTAATGGGTATTAATTTTTATGAATAATATGAATAGAGATATTATTTAGAGTGATTGTTCTATAGAAATTAATGTAAGTAAGTATTATTTATTTATTTTTTATTTTACAGGATTTTCGGGTCATGTAAATTATGACCAAAAAAGACCTGATATTTTGTATATCAAGTTAGCTAAAATTTACCGTTATTCTTCTTTATTCAACAGCATTTTCGTATTATCCTCAACTAGGGTTGTGTGGTGGAGAATAACTGAATAATGTTAAAATTTATTCTAGATTAAGATGAGGTACGTTATCTTTTATCACAATATAATAAATTATTTATATATTCTGTTTCTGTGCAATCCCAAGTTAATAAGTAGGTAGTATAGCTATTTATTTATGTTTCATTCTCATATTTTGTTTTCGAATTAAGTAGATATCTAAACGACTCTCATTTGGACGTAAAAACAAAACAAATTTTGTTCAATTTCATTTGGTAAGTGGAAGGTTCGCCGGGTCGAATGAATATTTAGCATCATTTGCCTAATGCTGAACATATATTTAAGGATAATAACATAAAAGGATCCGGACATTATATCATCGGCAAGCTCCTTCAGTTCTCCTTTTCCATTGTCATATTAAATTATTATTGTCATATTAAAGTATTATGTTCAAGTCTAGATGATTTTGAAGTCGGTTGTTTGTTTTGCAGAAATTATTTACTTCGCGACCAGCTCGGTCTTCAGACCATAGTCCATTTCGCTGGCCACGTGTGGATAGGTAGACTTCACACACTTTTGAGAACATTATGGAGAACTGTCATGTGCAGATTTCCTTGCAATGTTTTCGTTTACCGAAGCAAATGATAATAATTAATGTCTAATACCCATACCATCATTTTTGAAAATTGGATTGGATTCGAAGCCAGGTCATCCTGTTCGGGGGTCCAACGTTCAAACCACGTGCCTATTACTGCTTCGCTATATTATTTAGCTACTTCTATTCCTATGGTTGTAATCCTTTTGCAGACCAACAGACGAGTAAAGTAAAATAATAAAAAAAAATGATGTGGTGTCGTGGGACACCAGGTAGGAACGAAGTTCCTTCGGCTAATGTAGAATCGACACAAATTGCAAAAAAAATCGTGCTCAATTTTATGTAGGTTTTCTTGATTTTTCTCTTAAATTTTGCTGATTAGTTTTTATTTAAGTACAAGAAAGTATTTAGGAAATTCAGTATTTTAGGAAATAATATAAAATATAATATATAAAACAATAATATAAAACCCATGTGTATCCATTGTTATATAAAAGTATAGAATAGAAAATAAAAATGCATAAATTTCATTTGTGTTTTATTTAATTAGAGAATCTTGTATATTAATCAAATCACAAGCTATAGTAAAAATATGGTTAAATGGTATATTTGTCTGTTCTTGAATCAAGTTAACTAAATAATAACAAGTTAAAGGATTGCCAATATAAGAACGGGGGCTTTTTTTAATTTTATTCAAGGTACACTCTAAGGCATTTAAATTTTCTCGTCTTTTGTCATCCTGTATAATCACTACAATCTGAAGAAGACTCCATTTGAAAAGATATTGATGATTCTGTGAAAGTTACAGAGGGAGTATAAGATGTATCACTATCTGATTGTTCAATTTTTAACAATTTTACTCAAATAATGTTTAATTAAGTTTTTCCAAAACAACTCATTTATTCTCAAAATAAGTTAGCTTTTCTCAAACAAGTTGGCTTTTCTCAAAATGAGTAAACTTTTCCAAAACGAATAGGCTCATCGAACGTCACTCAATTAAATGTCTCTTAAAACAAGACTAAGAATAATTACATCTAACCTGTATACATAGCTCTCATATGTATTGTCCATCCCGATACAACTGTCCATTGGCACTCTCCAATAACAGAACTGAGCACCTCTCTCTAGTGTCTTATAAGAGCTATGCATTGTACAAAAATAACAATGATCAAATAATAATTTCAATGAGTTACGTTCGACAAGATGGCTGAATTTTATTAAATTTTCAAAAACAAAAGAAATCTCATTACAGTGAATTAATCATCAATCAGCTAACTTACTAAGCCATATCATAAATAACTCCATATGTTACAACCCTATTTTCTTTTTAACTATTAACTAACCATTTAACTGTAACTGTCAATAATTAATTATGTGACCGTCTCTAAGTATCTAGACTACCTATTTCACCAGTAAACCCTGTGTGATAAAGCCAAAGATGGGTAGGTACTTCAAATGTTATACTCCTAGTACCATATTACCACAAAATTACCAAAAAGTTATTAACTTTATCAATGTCATAATTAGAACTCAATATTTAACTTCAAAAACTCATTTTCTTGATAATTTAGTTCCATTGTGTCTAGATTATCATTTTATTATTTTGATGTTATTCTATTTCATAACTAATGAATAACAACTCAAACTCAAAAAGTACTTGGTCATACCTGACAAATCCTTCAGCGTGGACTTGTGGATAGCGACTCCTGGATACAGGTGATGCAGACTGCAGCTCTCTTTGACCTCATGTAACATCCTCACTCAATACTTGTATACCATGATATCCAGATGACATCTTGTACTTCATAGTCATCTCAAAGCATCGCAGCCTTGCTTGCCAGTTCATATTGACATCCAAGCTTTCTCAGTAGCTAGTTTCTTACGGATTCTTTATCCCAGCTTCTGATATCGGCGTCAGGTAGGCCGGGTGTGGGTGTTTGTATGGTTTTTCAGTCGATTCTACTCTGTTTAGCATGTATTTTCATGAAAGTAAGTATTCTTCACATAACCTCCGTTGTGGGCTTATTCAGCGATTCTCAATATTGATTTAAACGTTTTAACCACTCGCTCTATCCGCGATATCACATTTTATTATAACTTCATCAACAACTTTAAGAGACTCCGCGACATAGGACAACTTTCATAACTTTTTCCGCGGGAACTCAACATAATCATATTCTCCGTTTTCTGACAGATCTCGCAAACTCCACTTACATAACCCATGTAAAATATATTATATTTATAATATAAATATATATTTATTAATAAAGAATAAACTAATACTTACGTATTTAATTCTTTTGCACTGAATAAATATAGTAATAATTTCCCACTATTAGCACTGTCACTTTCACTTGCCATTTTCTTTTACTATATTACTATATTTATTTACTATATTATTATTTTATATTACTATATTATATTATTAGTTTATGAAATTATATGATATGAAAACTAATTAAGGCAACGGCGAACGAAATGAAACAGGGAGAAAGAGAAAGGTAATATACACTACTCGCTTGTGTATGCGACTGTCGCGCATGCGCACGTCTCATTATTCCACGCATTCTTCCTTACGGTTTTACTATCATATATTTTTCAGTTCGGTCGCCGTAGCAAAACCTATCCCCTCCAAGCCTGCCGTAAGGAACTTCGTTCCAATATTACATTGCAGATATAGTGTATTCAATTTTGTAACCAGTTCGTTGCAGATTTTGCATACTCCAGTTCAATCCATAAATAATACGAGTGCGTCAATAAATCTAAAATTGCATTATCGATTAAACAGGCTTTACGCCGTAACCAATCGATAATTCTTCGATACATTACGCTGTTTGCCTAGAACAGGTTGGCTGTCGGATATCGAATGTGCTTACTAAATATGTAGATATAATGTTAGGTTGATACGAGTATGTAGGAAGAATACTGCCTACGCAAATCTATACTAATATAATAAAGCTGAACAGTTTTTGTTTGTTTGAAAGCGCAAATCTTTGGAACTGTCAATAAGATATGAAAATATATTTTTGTGTGCTAGTCATGTTCATGAAGAAGGCTTGAAGAAGGTATATTTAATATCGATTTTACAGAAGCGAAGCGAGGGCGGGTTACTAGTCATCTTTACATGTCGATGTGTATACATGAAAGATATTTGAAAAAAAATGGTATTGGAAGGATTTATTAACACAATATATTCCACGGCTGTGTAAGTAAAGGTAACATTATTGTGTTTTATTTCTTTTTTTATATTCCGTCGAATCCAAGAATTCTATTACCAAGTATTTTTTACACGTGTGCAAGAATTTCCTCATTTCCATGGAACGTGTGAACAATTCTATTAGCAGGTTCAGCTAGTTTATTGGATGTAGCGGTATGCAAGCGCCTTGTTCGTTGCAGCTGCTTTCTAATATGCTGTTCCCGCGCCGCCCACGCTGGCCGGCGGCGAGACTGGCGCCGTGTCGTGGATACTTACCCCAACCGACTTAAATGAGCTGCAAGCATCAGCGTCGTGTATCTATATACATAATATAGAATAGGAGAAGCTGTCTGTCTGACTGACTGACTGACATTTCAACGCAGGGCCTAAACTATAAATTAGAAACTTGAAATTTTGGACAGGGGTTCCTTTTATAACGTAGGGGAGCACTAAGAAAGGATTTTTGAAAATTCACCCCCTAAGGGGGTAAAACGGGTGTGCAAAGTTAGTATGAAACTTTGCCGTTTTTGAAAGAAGGCGAAGGAATTCGAATGAAATTCAGTAAGAAGGTTTTTCGTGGAAAGTTATGAAACATGTATAAAATATTTTAATTTGTGCATTAGAAAGAGTGTTCTTAAATAATTGTCTTCAGACGCTCGTGATGTTTATGCTAAAGATAGGTATTACGAATATGCATAATAAAATTTAACAACACTTTTTGTGCGTTCTGTATCTATTGGGCGGAGCGTGTAGCACTACAGACCCTTGTAAAAGCCAGTACGATTTGCATAGAAATGAGTTGACCGCAGCTAACCAACATTTCACACAGAAAGGCCGGCAGTGATTAGATTTTGAAGATGGTTATGAAGAAGCAAGTGGATGTTACACACGTAACTCACATCACAATATTTTTTATTGTATGACATAATATTCAGGATATTAAGAGTAAATAATAAATTAAAAGTAAAAAACTTTTTAAAAACAAACCTTATTTAAATGCGCTAAAAAGAATAAAATTAACTTTTCCTTAAAAACTTTTAGTATCAACTTATAACATCATTACACAATTTATATGATATACTATAACAGACACATACCTACAGGCGAAACTAATATTATAACGCGCGTAACACATTACTTTCATGAAACTATTCAAGTCGGTACATAAAGGAGGAGGACCTTTGGCCATAAATAAATTTTCTGGTCTGTGGCGTGTATTACAGACCCACATTGAAGCTAGTACGATTTGCATATAAATGAGCCGACTGGCCAGCTAACCGACATTTCACAGAGAATAAATAAATCTGTAGGGTATAGTTAGAATCTAGATACAGTCCAATCTGAAGCTGTGATGGGATCTTGAAGATGTTATGAAGGGTGATGAGGTATCTGTGTTGATATTTTGGAGTTTCAACAAGGATATAAATAAAATATGACTGATTATTATTAAATAAATTCATCATCATCATCATACATCAGCAACCCATAACTGTCCCACTGCTGCTTTTGTGTCCTAAACTCCTAAGTCCTACTAGGAGTATAGTTTGGATAGAAAAGAGTTGATTGCTCCCTCCCGGCAAAACCAGTAGTCCTGCTATATGAACTTATACCTTATATTTCAAATTGGACACTAACTATTATTGTTTATTACAATAAAATTATGTTGGAGACGAAGACGGACTTTCAATGCATGTAAAGTAATATGTGTTTTTAAAATAAAAAGTCAAAGATAATAATAAATAAATAAATAAGAGAAATAATAAATCAGGGGCCTAGAATTTCTGTCTGAACTAATAAATCAATAAACTGCACTGATCACTAGTTTCGGAGAAATCCTTAGATAAACATACGTATAATGTATGTCTTATTCTTAGTCGCGTCTTCATCGCTGAAGGTCGTGCCTGCTCTCATGCTCTGCTATCCCTTTATTAGGTAGTTCATGAAACATATTTATATAACATTTTGAATATTTGTTAGGTCATAAGAGATTATCAAACGTATGTGAATATTGTGGACCTCCATAGGTGTCGAATTGATAACCACCTTTGTTTGAAGTCGGTGTAAAATATAGGTATAATCCTATAATACATATACTCCTATAACCATACAAGTACGCTGTGTTCGTGAATTGTTTTAAAGTAGATAAATATTTAATTAATAACAATGGATTTCCACAAAGTAACGTCTGATTCTGTTAACTTTCACAACGATTTGTACTTTAGCAATAAAACGAATGACTATGGAGTAAACAAACAGAATAAATAATCCGATGCGCCACGGCCAGTTGGTTCAGACAGCATAATCCGGAATCCGTGATTTGATTTTCGGCTCCAACAGAGATTTGGTTTGACATCGCATTGCAGCTGACGTCACTGGTGAAATTCAATACAACCTTTATTGAATTTGAAAACAAGAAAAGTTACGATCCCAACGCGGGTTTTTAATGTCAAATGCATTCATTGGACAGACAGATAAGTTTTAGGGCGCGTTTATATGACGCGATTTTTTTTCTCCCATCGTATTGTAATCGTAATTTATTTATTTAAACACAAATTACGTAAAATTGTTGCGAAAGTAATACATGACAGATGTTTATGACAATTATAAAAATAGGCGTAAACAAGATTTTAATAGGTACAGACAACATTTTGGTTTGACTACACCACCGACCACACACACCGAGTAATGTTATAATAATATAGATTATAGAACGTAAGTACATACATATATATGGAGCAGCGATTTAAATAACGACTAGTCGTGACCGGCTGGGGGATTGAGAGGCAGTATTTTATTCTTCTTCCTTCTTTTTTGGCCGACAACTTATCGCTAATGCCTTCGGTGACACTGACCATTTACCATCAGTCGTTCTAGCTGGCCGTCGTGGCTTGTCTGCTCGTTTGCCGGCTGATAATAAAAAAGGTCTAAGAGATATAATGAATATTATAATAAATAATTATATATTAATTTATTCGAAGGTCGTAAATAATAGCTCTTTGGGGCGCTGAGCTCGGATTACATCGATTTAATAATGGACGTCCAATTAAAAACCAATCCGTCATATTCAAAGAGAACAACCTCAAAAGAACTGGGATAGATTAAGCTCGATAAACATCAATCAATTACATTCACAAGTTTACATAAACGTTGTGAAATGATCAATGGAGAGACGGCAATAGATCCACAATGAGTAAACTTGGCTACTCACTTCCATTAAAATTCAATTTATAATCATAATGAAGCGCTCATAACCTGGCGGCTTGTGTCGATCCTAACTGATTGACCGAGGTAAGCAACAGCAGGCGTGGTCAGTAGGTGGATGGATGACTACTAGTGTCAAAAACTTCTTGACAGCTTCCCTGCTTCGGAATGTAAGGCCGTCGGTCTCGGTTGTTATTAGACAGTCGTTAAGCCATGTCGGGCGTTAGCACCGCAATGGAGCAGCGTGGTGGATGCCTCCTCAATGATGAGGAGAGGCCCGTGCTCAGTTGGTGACACTAATTTGATTTGGTACTATGTGGATATTATTGCCAAGTTACCATTAGATTCTCAAAACAATGTATGTGTTATCATAATATTTATTTAAAACGAAGACAAATTAAAATTTTCGGTCTCTCTGTTCATCCATCCATGGTGTTAGATATGTAGGTACTAAACGTTACATTTTCGATAGACTGAATTTCGAGAACGAAATAGCTCAAGAAGCAGATTCCCTAAAGTAAAAATATTTTCATTTATCAGTTTGTCGGAAGATTTATTTTATTACTGGCCCCACAGCCCATATCTCCTTATTTTTATTTCAGAGTTTGTTTCAATTTTGCCTTTTCTACATCCACCCAGGGTTGACTGGTAGAGAATGCAATAAGCCTTATTGCATATTTAATACAAATTTAATGCCTTATTGAATAAGGCATTAAATTTTGTCCTTGTATACCCTAGTTTCAGGTGTTAAAAATAAATAAATTCATGTGTATCAACGGTAAATCGCGTTCCATTGCAAGTCGGATAAATCTTTTAATTCTGCGCCGGAAACACAGCTTCATTACGAATATAATTTACACCTATGACTATTATACAAAACTATTAAAAGGTAGAATTACGACGAGTAATCCTTTATGCACATGTACCCCGAAAGCTATTACGCTATTGTTGTGCGGTCATTCCGGCGAGGTCGCTCCCATTCGCCGCAATGATTCGACCCACATACATTTTTGTTATTTTTCATGACGTTGGCTGTTTATATTCTTAATATACAAACTAACTGATTTATTATTTACTCTTTTTATGCATATATCATTCTTATTACCAAAACTCTGTTGTACGCAAAGATTATGACTGTGTTGTGACTACGAGTATAGATGCGTTACGTTTATGTATATAGGTGAAATTACGTATTCTTATAGTATCATTATCATTATAAAAAGCTTGCCTGGCTAGCTACCAGCCTACCACCTATTTCCTTGAGCCAGCTGCCAAACAACTTAGGTATTCCGCCTAGGGGTTTGAGAGCCAGCATTTTCTCTCTTAGCTTTACTTGGCCGACAATGCGGCAACGCATCGGTGAAGCTTTGGTGTTATTGATGATGCTGATGGAGAAAGTAGATTGAGAATAGAGTGCGGAATACTGGCCTAGAAAAGTAACTCCATCCTATGCCGGGAGATAAGAGTTTCTGTATGCGACGACAGAAACCTCTCTTGGTCGTAGGGCCGAAGCTCGGTTGGCTAGCTACTTATATAACAAATTCATGGACATTCACTCCATAACAACAAGAGATTGCGTCCGGTGTCATTCATAGCGCCGTGTCACGGCTCTGTAGCCCTTTTCACACACTCGCGCCCGTCACGTTCCCATTAATATCGGCACGTGACAATCACGAACATACGTGAATTTAATTTGCAATTATCAAGCACGCAGTTAAACGATATCGCTTAATTTACCCGATGTGTGGCGGGAATGAAATGTAATAAATAAACTGCGCTCATACGTTGATACTTACATTTTGATATTGAATATTGATTGAATATGTCGAAACGTTGGGAAATAACGTGTTTAATGGATAATGTAAAGTATTGTTTAGGCAGTTATAGTTTAGTGGTTTGATCGGTTCTCGCATGGAGGCCCAAGTTCGACTCCTGCTTATACCTGTAATTTTTGAATATTGTGGTGTGGGGAAAGTGGGGAAACGTGTGATGTTCATGACCCCTAACCATAACTCCTTAGTTTAGATGGTTGTCTTGTCTTCGAAGCGAGGGGTCCAGATTCGATTCCCGACTGAGATAGATTTGTAGGTGTTAGTTCCATGCCACCCGTGACTTAGGAAATGATGGTACGGCGGTATGAGTGTGCTTTTGTCCCATATTGATCTAAAAGGTGTGTGATGTCCAAATAGGTACTACTCCAATAGGTAGTACTAGTACAATAGGTATTTATTTATAAGTGTAGTACTTATAAGTGTAATAATGTAAATAAATAAATAAATAAAGTAAAAGTATAAATAGTACTTGTATCAAAAATGGGTATAAAGTAGGAACTGCAAGTTATTGAAATCTATATTGAGCTTCAAATAAGAATGTAGACCAATTGGACTTGCCGCGGCAAACTTTAAGTACGAGTTACGAATAAGTTGACTGGCAATGCAAATGTACTTCACAATAAAAATATGGTGCCATTTCTCGGAGATAAGAAAAGTCGTACTATTTTAGAGGATGAAAGTTATCTATTGGATAAATCCATTATTTTGTGGAGTTTTATAAACTTAATTTTGCTCTCCAATACAAATACACTAGATTTGTATTGTAGAGCACTTCTTTACCCATCAAGTTCCGCCATTGGATTCTAAAAATTCAAAGGAAATTATACTAAACAAAATAAAATATATTAAACAAGTAATTAAATGTTTTTCCTGAATATATTCCATATTCTGACTGATCAGTTCCGTGTTATTTTATCTTAGATAAGAATTATGCTCAGTTTGCATTTAAAATGAAATTATCTCAAAATGTGAATCTTTCTCTGTTGAAGAGTCCTCGGAGTAGGGCATTTCAAGTTTGAATGCGATGCGATATTTTTATTTAGCAACCGTCTAGTAGTCCAGGAGCTGACGGAGAATTTATGCACAGGCTTATTATGTCGGGAATTAGGTCGGGAGGTAGATAGTTTCCTAACTTAATTTCAGCCGCTTGATAACTAATTACTCGTTTAAAAGGGGCTCATAGCTAAACATAACAGTAAATGGATGGTTGGATGGTAATTGGTCACCATCGCCCATAGCCCTCAGTTACATGAAACGCATCACCAATGCGTTGGTGCTCCAGAAAGATGAAACAAAGAAAGTACTGACTGAGAGACTGTTAGTGTTTATTTACAATTTAATCCATTTTAACCATTATAAATCAAACTTCATTCGTTTCAACATTTAGGATGAGAATAATATGTTAATATTATTACATCTATTAACATAATACTCTTTTGGTTAAACTCGCCTGTCTATCCATCACTCTCTCGCTTGCGTCAGTCGCCAAACGATTTGTCATGTTCCGGCTAGGAGCTTGATAGCCAGTATTTTCTATCTTTCTTTCTTCTTGGTCGGCAACGGTGATGTATTTGTTATTACTGCTGGAGACTACTTATTATCAAGTGGCTGGTCTACTTGTTTGTAGGTTATTTACCTACATAAAAAATGTTGTTGGGTAAGGTATAGTTTCATCAACTTATAATATTCATCAAGGACCTATGTAAAGACCGCCGGCTCTCTGACTATACCTGGATCTCTCCAGATTAATCTGCTAAGTGGTGAAATCATTTCTCGACACACAGGTAGCTCCGTGTTTCAATTAAAGCTGACTAAGAGTCTCGTTGTAAATGAAAAAGTAAATTGTAAAGTCTGACCGGATAGTGAAGTTACTCTCGACTTAAGAGCTTTGTGTCCCGTTGTTTTTGTGTAAAGATTAGTGGATCTTAGCAGTTAGTTCTTTTTTATTTTACGCAGAGTATCATATTTTTTGCTGAACAATATTAATATTTTGTTTACCGTCCACTTTGATCCCTATGTACGTCGAATTTCGATCGCAGAACGGGAGTCACTAGTTGGCTACTTAGTTAGTTAATCACTGTAATGCTGCACGTACTTGTTAATTGTATGGGTTCATCAGACTATGGACAAACAAGTTTGAAGTAAACTAAACGAGCATCCACTAAGGTATGAACACATCAATATGCCTAAAGACTAAGTTTGAACAAGGTTAGAACCTCTCGTGACCGCAAACTTTCATTACTTAATTAATATCGATCGATACAGGCCCATGGGCCGGAGCACCCATTTTAGATGATTATTCTCTAAATATTACGAACGCTTTTGCGTGGACGGGATTCCATCCAGCTTGAGGGCATGTCGACCTTCCCTGCTCATGGAATAAATGTTTCTTCTTCTTCTTCTCACTCTGCTGCCTTGGAAAACATGGGATTAACTTTAGCGATCAGGGTATAGCAAGTGGTTCCTCCTGTTGGCAGTCGCTGGCTCCTGTTCCCTTCAGTTTGGTCTCAACAGTTTATTCATATTTGTATGGTATAAAATATTTGCCTGAGTATTCTAACTCCTTCCTTCTACTCTAAAATGACGTCTTTTATACTTGTTTCGGTAGCATTGTCGGAGAGCCAGTAGCAAGTATGCTTTCGTACAGTTGGCAACGCATTGCTGATGCCTTTGTGGTTACTAATGTCCATTGGTGACGGTGACTATTTGCCGTCAAGTATCGAGCGTCGGTGTTCCCATCCGATTATAATGTGGGTGTCTTCAAATCAGCAGTGAATAGGCTACTACTAAGTTAGTGCGCTCTACTACCCAAGACCACATCTCCATTTTACCAGCAGGTGGGATTGTGGTCAAGCATTAACTTATACTTAATAAAAAAAATTAAGCTCCATTCGGGAATCGCATCCGAGACCCTTCGTAGACACGGGCAATATCAACTCGCCAGAAGGTTGTCGGTGTTATAATTATTTCGAGCACCTATTAAAATGTCACGTTGTTCAAAATGTCGTTTAGATAGAGTGGAATTGGGGCGCCAATTAATTTGAAGTGACCTTTCGTGATTCTAGTTTATAATTAATAGCAATAATGACTACGTAGCGACATTGGTGGCTACTAGAGTAGAGGATTCAACACCTCTTTATAAATAGAGATAGAAGTAAGACAGAGCTAGAGTTGATAAGGTAATCAGTGGTTTGAAAGTTAGTCTGTAATTTGACGACCCGCATGGCGCAATTGGATCACCGTTCCGATTCGATTACCAGCGAGGTGGTAACTTGAATGATGAGTTTAAATATCTTTTCTTGGACGGGGTTAGTGTGTTATTGCCTTCGTGTTTTTGTCTATGGCACCCACGACACGGGGAATTCTAGCGTGGGGCTATGAGTGTGTAGCGATAGTTACGCTACGTGTTATTTAATATGATGTATTTTGACGTACTAAATATTTACTCATAAAAATGTATTTTTTTGCCAAAGAAAATTGCGCTAAATCGAAAAACCAAAACCTTAACAATAAAAATCAATATTAATTTGAAATTATCCATCAAAAATCCAATAACTTTAATAAAACTTGAATATATTACCCGCGCAATGAAATTAAATCTGTCAGGACATTTATTTACAGTCGTTCGGGCAATAAATCGCAAACTTAGCTGACATTAAAGCACGTCCATTGCGGAGTGGCACAAGTGCTTAATAAATTGGACCCAACATTCTCTCGGTCTGAGAGGAAAATAGCCGAACGTGAACATATCACCGCCCACTCAAAGATGTTCTATAAATCAATACAAGTGAATGGCTTCAATGCATAAAGTTATTAATGCGTACCTAGGCCTGCGTTGAGCAAGCTTCGAGTACCATCATCATCATCATCACAACCCATAACTGTCCCACTGCTGGGCACGGGTCTCCTCTCACAATGTGAGGGGTATAGGCCATAGTCCACCACGCTGGCCAAGTGCGGATTGGTGGACTTCACACACCTTTGAGAACATTATGGAGAACTCCCAGGTGTGCAGGTTTCCTCACGATGTTTTCCTTCACCGAAGCAAGTGATAATTATATATTAATACGCACATAATTTTTGAAAATTAGTGGTGCGTGCGGGGTTTGAACCCGGACCCTCCGTTTCGGCAGTCCAACGTTCAACCACACGGCTATCACTGCTTTACCGAGTACCATACTATAATCAAATCCACGTAGCGGATATCTACCAACTGTCAGTTTTCGACGACGTTTTACAAAGATATTTTTGGACTGTGGCATCCTAAATCGAATAGGTCAAGCACGTTTGTGGAAGAAATAAATGTTTGAGACCAATATGTGATTCGATTCAATTGCTTTCCATTGAAAATAAATGCAGAATTTATAGCGTAGCGTATTGGAAAGATGGTCAATTAAAACCTTTGTACGTATGTATCTTGTTCAGAGAGATACCATCATCATCATTATCGCAACTCATAACTGTCCCACTGCTGGGCTCAGATGTCCTCTCACAGTGTGAAGGGTACAGGCCATAGTCCACCTCGTTGGTCAAGTGTGAATTGGTAGACTTCACACACCTTTGAGAACATTACAGAGAACTCTCTCTCATGCATGCTTCCTTGCGATTTTTTCCCTGACCGAATCATTGTGATAATGAGATATCATGGTACCTGCTTTCATTGTGGCGGAATGACGATTATATCCGTTAAACATCTGTTTATTATTACTATACATACACATACGAGTACATATTTATAATTATGTATAACAATTAATAAAATATGTAATCATCAATATGGGTAATCACTTTCACAACATTCACATAGTTAGTTCTCCGATTGCTGGGCGTCACACTATGCCTGCTCTAAGGGCCTTCCATACTCACTTAGGTATATTAGATCTTTGAGTTATATTAGAACTCACTAGTGCAGAAGTATTTAAATCGCTGAAGTTTAATAGAAATTTGTACTATCAATGTCGTCTTTTAATATCTGATTTCTCATTACCATTTTGTGATTTTTGTGTTTTATACTTTTCTTTTCAAGCGACGTTACGACGACATAAAAGTATTGCAAAAATAACAAAGGCAAGAAGCCGAGCAAGATTGCCGCCGCACAACTTGTTTGTCATCTGTTATTGTTTTGTGAATGATCATAAACGACGAATTTCTGTTTAAGGTTGTTTCTGTTTAAGGTTATTTCTGTTTAAGGTTATTTCTGTTTTATTTTTTATCTTGTTTTTCTTTATTTTATTTAAAAATTAAGTTTTATTTCCAATTAGCGCGTGTCGATTAATTCGTTTACATTTATGAATACGTTTTTAATTCAAATTTGTAAACGTGATCTTGCAATAATTTCGTTTTACTGGCACGTCTGGTCTGAATATTAACACATTATAGTCCGTCCGCAGAAAAAGAATTGGTGATGACAAAATATTGGAACGTATTCAGTATAATTCAAAATCAGTTAATTCGTACTAATATAATTTATTTTATCAATGGGTAAGGCTACATTTATAAATTCAAATCAATTAGACTAAACGTACTAATGTAATACTATAGAATGTACATTATTAAATTTAAAACATGCAGCCGATTGTTAATTATAATAGTAAATCACGCGCTCAATGTTCAAAAGCAAGCAATAATATTATCGAAAAATAATTACTTAAATAAAACGTGCGGAAACGTTTGTTAATTGAGGCCCAAGCCCAAGTCTGCTAAATTATAAATGGTTCAATTGCGTCTGATTTGAATAGTTTGACACGTTGGTTGCATTGATTTTGCATACGAAATGTGTGAAACTATTGGCTGGTTTCTAAGAATTGCTGAGTTGACATTCATAAGATGGGTTGTGGCTGTACCTACTAGCAAATAAAGTGTCGAGTGGTATACAACTGACTGGTACAGAGTCCAGAGACCTGCTAATTTTTAACTTTAAAATATGTATGCATATTCGTCCTATCTATTAAACTATATAATTATTTTCTATACTCTATACAAAGAAATAAAATTGGAGTGTCTGTTTGTAATATTAAAATAACCGCTTTTTACTAAATACATAATTATAGATGTATACACGGCACAATATATACCAAAGTAACATTTTTACAATTTTTGTCTGTCTGTCTGTTCGTTTGAGCTAATCTCTGGAGCAGCTGGACCGATTTTCACTGGCAGAAGGCTGATGTAATAAGGAGTAACTTAGGTTACTATTATTTTAGTTTTTTTTTTAATAAAATTCCACGCTGAAGAAGTCGCGGGTACAACTAGTCAAATACATATATTAAAACATAAAACCTGCCAACTTATAGTGACACGAGGTTCCTTGGATATGGGTCAAAGATTTAGGGCCTACTATGTAGATTGCCGAATAAAATACATCAACTTAAGAACATCTTCACAATATCAGTATGTGTCAGGCGAAGTCATATTCTACTCAACCAACGTTTTGGGTTTGCAGATTCTAGAACTAATTAATAAATTAATAGAACAGTCTGATTAATCATTATTCGAGATTTTTAGTCAAACATTTACGAGTAGAGATTCGTCGATGGAATTGAATTTGTTAAATGGAGCTGTAAAGTTTTAATAGAATTCGGTTTGCGACAAATTGGACTGCGAAAACCAGGTGAAGATTAAAGCAGATTCAGTGTGAAAACGTTCAGATAGATTTATAAATTATAATGCGAAGTCTGTGGATTAAATAGGTGGTTAATATGGACTAGGAAATTCAGTTGCGCAGATCTATGGCAATTTCCTCACATGGACAGTCTTTTCATTGTTAAAAAATTGAAGCCTTTCCTTAAAAAACACACTACAAATAACTAGGTAAAACAAACGAGATGGATTTAAGAGGCGACCATCTCCGTCCTCAAAGGTAGCAACGCATCTGTGACCGAATTAGAACAAGACTCTTACTAACTGGACTATTACTACCAACAACTAACAGGACTAACTGTCACTAACGGTCCCTGTCCAGTCCTCATACTAACCAACTAATTGTTCTAACACCGTCTCCTAACCGGACTAACTATCCCAGTCACCATTCGAGTCTTGTTCTAGATATCACAGTTGTCATGGGCGGCAGCGGACGGGTGCTGCACTTATAACTTGGTAGCAAACGAGCATTGGTTTGCTACAATAATACCATAAAAAAACTGACGCAGTGTTGGCCAAGAAAAAGAGACTTATATCTTTAATGACCTATTTTACTCTAGAATTTTTTATTAAAAAAAAATCTGTGCCACATTTATCGAATTACTTCCATTTGATAGTATCTACTGTTAAAGTTTTAATCGAGTTCGTTTTGCGGGGAATGGCGTTTCTACGTAATCCAGGTGAGGATTGAGGCCGATTCAGAGTGAATTAACGCGGCGGCAGCCAGCGCAGGCACATCTATAAATGACGCAATTAACGGAACAGCATCAATGTGCGATAGTTATACGTGAGGCAGGATCTAGCACACTTTAAATGTGGAGATGGATTTTAATTTTAAGACCAGCGCTGGTTATTTTTGTAATGTATTGTACATTAACTAAAATATTGTTATAGCCTTAGTTAAGACTTGATGTACTTTATATTACAAATAAAGAGATATTTACGAGTATCTATCTAAATATTGCAAGCTGAAAGAGAACTCTGTTATGTCTTATCCTACGAACTTTCTATTTTACATATTGTTTTAATTTCGATGACACTGTATTTTTATGATAAGTATGATCTTGTATTACGCTCAGTATTGGCTCCTGACGAGGGTAATGGCAACGGGTGACAGCATACACATAAAATGTTATATTCGCATTCAATTATAATTTTGTTCAACTTCATTGAACCTGTCTGGCACGCTGAGTTGTGTTTTAGTTTATAGCAGTTTAAGTTAAGTTTTTGAAGTTTAAGTTGTTTGAATCTTATTTCAAACTTTTTGTCTCTAATGTACAATTTCTCTAAATCGTACAATATTGTTTGTGAATATTGCTGTTTGGATTAGTATTTTGGAAGTTTTAATTGGTTGACGGGGGAGTTGGCTTGTGAACGAAATCTCACACGAGCCTATTTGTATTTGGACAGGTTTTTCATAGCTCCTAAGTTGCACATCGATATTATTACTTAACTAAATCCCTAAATTTAGCAGTTAGTTAGTTTGATGCCTACATCAAACACACGTGCACACGATACGTCTGAATTGTAGTAGTGACGTCACAAGCGATTGGCAATATTCAGATTCCGTTTCGCCCGTACATCGGTATCTCGCAGGATACATTTCGGAACGTGTTCTGGAGATACAATACATGACCCAGTTACCTAAGTTTATTACATCATTGGACAAACGGGAAACAGAATAGAGCGCGTATATACTTGAATATTAATGCTTTATGTACCATCATTACTATTATTTATAACATACTAGCTGCCCCAGCGAACTTCGTACCGCTCTATAATTAATAAACAAATAATAATATGGTGACATATCGACAGCAGCGCCACCTACCGGGTCCAATTGTAAATCAAAACCATTCTTGGATACACCTGAAGACACACAAAAAATTTCAACCGAATCGGTACAGCCGTTTTTGAGTTTTAGCGTGACTAACGCACAGCAATTCATTTTTATAATATACTAGCGACCCGCCCTCGCTTCGCTTCGGGAAACTTATTATCAAGTGCTTAAATATAAAGTTTCATGGTTCTTTAAGAGATGGCGCTAGGCGTTCTTATTCTTTAAGTTAGGAAGGTTCACCCCTAGATGGCGCTGTGCTTAAAACCCGAAGAAATCCCATACAAACTTTCAACCTCTATTTCAACCTCTTCATCCCTTTTTGTCGCAATAAAAGGTAGCCTATGTCCTTTCTCAGGGTCTAAAGATTGTCTGTGTCAAATTTCATCAAAATCGGTTGAGAGGTTTAAGCGGGAAAGCGACAAAGACAGACAGACAGACAGACAGAGTTACTTTCGCATTTATAATATTAGTAGGGATGATATAGCCTATGTCACCCGGGGATAGTGTAGCTTTCCAACAGTGAAAGAATTTTTCAAATCGGTTCAGTAGTTTTGAAGGATATTCGATGCAAACAAACAAACAATCAAATCTTTCCTCTTTATAATATTAGTATAGACATATATTGCAGATACTTCAAACATAACTTATGAATAAAATATCATCTTTTTTAAAGTATAGGTCTAGTTACCTAGTTAAAAAAGACCTAGTCACCAATAATATACGTAGAGTGGTATGTTGTGAGTGGTAGAATTACGATACTTTTAATGTCTCGATTGATGATAATGTCTCGATTTCATTTTAGTCTATTGCACCAACAGCGACTCACTGACAGACGATTTCGATTGACACAAGCTGATAAGAGCGCTAAACAAACGCCTAAAAGATTCATTTATTTCATAAATCCTTTCGTCGTACCGGAGAAACTCTTCATTCATCAGAGTCATTGCTACAATACGTATTCTATGCCTATACTTAAATTCTGATAGTTGCGTATACTAGTATATCTAAGTAAGAAATTCGAAACTAAACTCTTGTAAAATAAACGAATATATTGATCAAAGTTGAGTCCGGTCTATTAATACCAGCTAACAAAACATTTCTCGGATTACAATGAGTCTGCATCAATGACAATCTATCTCAGGCTCAGGAATCTGACCAGATCCATCGATACTGACTAGTGGATAGTGGGCGACCGAAATACCAGCAGGCCGTTGCTCTTCACGGTGGTATATTTAAATCGCCGCGGCGCAATTAGCAGCGAGCGGGCTCATTACATGTTCGATACCCGGTTTAATTACACTCATAGACCATAGCTGTGTAGAGACGCTTCTGAGAAAACTAGGTACAATCGCGAAGAAATATATGGGTTTACTGTAATGTAAATAAAAGCAGAGTATCGGTTTGAATTTTAGTCATAATATATGCAAAAAGGTGCCAGGTTTCGAATCATTTTCTCATTCAATTAGTCTCCTCTGAAAATTTTCAAGAACTCCAAGTTTAAAGTTTAAGTTAAGCGAGGTATAACTTTAACATAATTATCATTTATTTTCTTGAGTAAACCAAGTCACATTGCGGTTGTTTGGTATCATAATTGCAAAAACTTCAAACTTTGGTAATGACAACAGGCCGCCCTAATTGCTTAACATGAAGCCTCCAAACCGCAGAAACTTTATAATATTTTGCCCTAAGCGGTCACCCAAACCAACAACGTCACGTGTCATGGACAGCCATTGACGATGGGCGCAAAAGAAAGTAGATGAAAACGAAAAATATGGTCACCTTAATACTATCAAGATTTTTTTGTTTGTACGTGTGTTACATAAGTAATCATAATCTAAGTTCGTTCGTGAGCACATTAAATGTTGGTTAAGTAAGCACATTAAGGGCCTGTTTCACCGGTTACATATAAAGTTCCGGATAGTTATCTGACATTTAATGCTATCTACCTATTATAGGCTGCTAATAACTTTTTTCTGTTTCACCATCTAACTCCCGGATAATTTAACTGATACATAAAGTTGTCGGCCAATTGACAGTTAACGGAACGGCAACGTCGCTTTTTTGCGTTTCGTTACTACTACGTAAATTATCGTCATTTGAAAACAATTTTAAAAACCTAAATAATAAAATACTTTTTGATCAAAATAATCCAAGTCAAGTTTTATTATATTATCAAGTTTAATTTATCAATAAAAAACGGAAATAGTTGGATTCCTATGCTTTACTAGGTATTCAAATTCTAAATGTGTTTATAGAAACAAAACGCAAGACATGTGTCATTTTATTTTTTTCGTTTCCGCCATTTGACTTGACAGATTTTTTATCCGTCGCATAACGCCTCTAACAGCCACTTGAAGTGGCAGTTATCATAACCAACACTTTATTTGTCAGATACTTCTATCCGAGACCTGTGAAACCAAAAGTTGTAGTTTATTTGGGAGTTAAGTTCCTAATAGGCTATCCGGAACTTTATCCGTAACCGGTGAAACAGGCCCTTAACCTTAGTATCTATTAGGCGGTTTAGGCAGAGATGGGCAAAATGCAATCATGATTACAGATTACAATAGGGTAGTTGACAGTAAGAAAATATTTTGAAGATTTCTATTTTTTATGGTAGCTCTATATTTACAAATGCGAAAAATAGTTCCTATTGATTTAATAAATCATGATTATTTAATATTTTTGAGAAATAAATTTCCGAAATTACAGTCACTAGTCACGTGACAGCGAACGCAGATTCGACGCGTGACGTCACACGTTGGAAAACTAAACAAACTTGACATAGCATTTTGGTCTTTCCGCTCAACCAAACAGCTCTTCGTTTTCCAACATATGACGTCACACGAGTCGCCATGACAGTTTGACGCGTTTATGTACAGTTAGTATATGTTACAGTTAGTATTTTACTGAAATATTAATCATCATCATCACCATCACCACAACCCATAACTGTCCCACTGCTGAGCACGGGTCTCCTCTCACAGTGTGAGGGGTATAGGCCATAGTCCACCACGCTGGCCAAGTGCGGATTGGTGGACTTCACACACCTTTGAGAACATTATGGAGAACTCTCAGGTGTGCAGGTTTCCTCACGATGTTTTCCTTCACCGAAGCAAGTGATAATTAAATATTAATACGCACATAATTTTTGAAAATAAGTGGTGCGTGCGGGGTTTGAACCCGGACCCTCCGGTTCGGCAGTCCAACGTTCAACCACACGGCTATTACTGCTTTTTTATATTATATGTTGAAATATTAATATTTCAGTTAAATTAGACCATTTGGCAAACTATGATTTAGTTTTTCAAAATTAGTCAATTAGCCTATTACATCTGGTGCAGAGATGTGCAAAATTTAATCATGATTACTAATTACGATTATATCTGGAGCCAGGGAAATGCCCCCGACAAGAACGCTCTAACTACTATTACATTTTCTCGAAAAGCGTTCGTCCGAAAATGCCCCCGTATTTCCGGACTACTATGTAAGTAATCCATGATGTAATTGTAATTTGTAATCATGATTACATCTTGCCCATATCTGGGTATAACTTCAACTGCGCAATTTTGGACTGTGAATAAACATTTTTCTTTCTTTTTTTCAGAATATAAGCGGTTAAACACAAATTCCAGCTTCAAGAAAGATAGCTTCTTTACTTAATTTTCTAGAGAATTCAAGCAACTGTTCTAATTACAGAAATATCTCAATGGTATTACAATGTAGGATATCTGCTTCCGCGACCGGCACTTTCTCATTAAGGTACGGAATTTTAATACTCCAGAGTATTTTCCATACATTGAAGTAACCGATATTAATTATACTGGCTGCTGAAATATTTTCTCTTTTTCGAAAAATGTATCTTTGTTGCTTAAAATGAATAAGCAAAAGTTTAACTTACGTTTTTTACGTACATTTGGTTTTCTCATTGAATCAAGTGACGAATATATATTACTTTAGAATGCTGTAAATTGGCATGTATGTGATGTGATGATTGTGGTGTAATTATTTTTGTGGAGATGATGGGAGTCAGTTTGTCAGGGCCGTTCAGTTGGTGTGTAGGTACATGGTAGCGATAGGATTTGGAGCGTGGTTAACATGTGCGATGCGTGGTAGAAATGCACTGTACATGGTAGTGGTGATAAGGAGCACGCACAGACCTCAACATTGTAACTTGGCTCCCAAAACAAAACTTTGCTCTCTTGTATACACATAACTATTTATTTACGTCATTGACTTTTACGTTCACGATTACGAAAAATAGAAAATATACTTTATTATTATTTGTATTAAAGTTTCTTAATAATATCTAATATTTTTTTAAATAACGCTACACACTCATAGCCTCATGCTGAAATCCCATTTGTCTAGGGTGCCATGGACAACAAACAAGAACACATACACCCAGGCCGAGAACAGGAATTTAAACTCATCATTCAAATTTCCGTCTCGCCAGGTATCGAAGCTAGGATCCTTCCATCGGAGGTCCGGCATGGCAACCATTGCGACATCGGATCGTCATGCAATGCAGTGGCCACTAAACCGCATGCTCAGCAAAAAAAGATTTATAACAGTAGATATTACACATAGCCGGATCTGATAAATCGGGCTGTTTTATTAATAAATTCGCTTCCATCCACCATTCATCTCCGTTATTAGAGTTCACGCGTTGAATATAAAAAGGCGATGGAATAAACAAGGCTACTGCTATATCCCGGATTCCATACTTACGATTCGCTTTCAGACAAAACGCATATAAAAATGTTTTATGGTTCCTACAATAAAACAGAGAGCACGTGTTGCATTTACGTTAATAAAATTCATACCTCGCCATCAACGACGGCAATGAAACTGGTACGAGCGACCTGACCCATATCACGTATTTATACGTAAAATATTAAAAGTTCGTCATGTGTATTGTCTATTAATATTGTACTGGTCTATTAATATTGTAGTAGTAAACGGGTTTGAAATACATTTTTATGGTATTAAGGTAGCAAACGAGCATGCAGCACCACCCTACCACTGGGGACTAGGATGGTCAATCCTGTTAGCAGGCGGTGTTAGAACATTAGTTGGTTAGTTCGTTAGTAAGTATGGGGACTGGGACAGGGACTGTTAGTGATAGTTAGCCCTGTTGGTTGTTGTTAGTCATAGTCTAGTAACTGACTAACTGGTCTCCAGTTAGTAATTATTAGCAAGAGTGTTGTTCTAATTCGGCCACAGAAGTGTCGCTAACCTTGAGGATTGGGATAGTCGCCTCTAAAAAGTGGGACCGGCTCCATCACTATCTGCATACATCTGGCCGCAGTGCAACTGCCTACAGACGAATGACACTACTTCGCGACTTCCCAGCATTTAACCAGCATCCCTCCACCAATGTTGGGTCGAGACCCGTGCTTAATAGTGGGACAATAATGGGTTGGTTGAAATTTTATGAACACGAAATGTTTAAATATCTACTAAAATTTACGCCACATCCTTGAAGATGGTGTGACCAGGGATCCAATTTAACGATCTAATTTGGACGATTCTATCGTTTAGGTACCTACTTTGTCAAAAGACCTAATTATTTAGTTACGTAACATTGTTTACTGTTTACTATTGATCAAGAAGGTACTTTTGAGGTGAAAAAACAAACGTGGTTGTAATAGTGATAAAGGTTTACCCAGAAGGACCATATTCATACTCGTATCATTATACAGCGAATTGACCTAGATAGCGCAATCATTTGTAAAATATTGACGGTATTCGCTACACTGTGTCCAAAATATGACTCAGAGACCTGATACCTTCACGTTACTACTCGATTTTCTACTAAAGTACACTATTAAGGGACAAAATGCTACATTAAATCAGCCGCAAAGTGTTGCAGAAATTTTGCCCGACTTAAACGCCATTTCCCTTGCAAGCTATTTTATGATTTACGGCGATGGAATTAAGACGTTTTATTCATTGTGATGAAAGTTTTGAAATGTGTAGCGGTATCGTGTTCTGCCGATAGCATAATATTCGCCTAATGAGTTCGTGTTTTGCGCACACAAGCGTCTGCCGGAAGCGAAATTGCGTCTCGTGTAGGTTTACCAACCGCTCGAAGCCGATAAGATGCGAAAAATATAGTGTGTAGGCGGTGTTTACTGAATGCTTTAGGTACTTTCTGTAGGTCTTTTTTTAAAGTGACTTCAACTTACAACGGTTTATAGAGGGATATTTTTAGTTCAATATCACTTGTCATGCGAGGACAAATAGCTTAGCGTCACCATACTACTTGTAACAATCAGTGTCGACAGCTTCAAGCGGTTGCAGTTGATCAACTGGTCAATCTGCAGTTTCAATACAAAATTGGAGTTTGCAATAAACAGACTGCTAAAGCAGCTCCATTGCGGCCGAAGTAAACAATGCACTTGAGTAACGCCGTGCAGCCGGCAACAATTGCTATCCAACTTGCCGTAAACGGACCTTTGGAAGCGATTCGAATTATGAGCAATCATAAGCAAACAGTCGCATCAGAGTTATCGGGTTGTGGTCGACTGAAACTGCTTGACTGCTCAGTGCAGCTGGTCTCGGCTAATCCAAGCTGTGCTTTGAAACTGAACATGTGTCGAATTTTGCATGCTCGTCTATTGTTAGTAGTTGTAAGATTTCTCCATAATATTTTTAAGAGTTTGCGCCATATACCTACCCGTTTACTATTTTTATCAAGTGATAAGAGTAGTAGACGCAGTCTCTAACATTTCTAATGAATATTTTTTTATACGGATATTAGGCCATAGCGGTGTCCGAAACATTAAAGCATAACATGGTTACCTCTAAATTAGCTGGAAGCAAGCTCGTTGTATTAATTTTTTATGAACGATAGCTCCTAAACGCCCGTTTGCTCTTTTGATATTCCCGTTGAATAATTACTGAAGTATTTATAAACTAACTAGTAGTACGCCGTTCTCTTCCGAAGACATGTTGCAAATGTTTATAGTACCTAACTTTACCAGAAACAATGAAGAATTTACCGCGGACTCGTCTGTGGGTTTTAGGCTAGATATCACCAAAGTTATCGCCGATGCCGCAACCTTGTGTCGGCTGAGAAGGAAGCGTAAGACCCGCTTATTATTATTGGTATTGCTAAGATGGTCCAATGTTTTCTAAACTTTAATTGAAGAAGGATAGTAATAACTTTAGACTGAAGACCGAGACTTAGAGAATTATGTTAAAAACATGCTAAGCTTAGTGACTCCTGAGAATGACCAAAACTTGTAAAAGACATTGCACAGATGACTCTGGAATATGACTAGTCCGGTGAAAACCTTTTATTTTTCCGCGAACAATTACCGAAGGTCTGATGTACTGAGAACTATTGAGGAAGAAATTCCCTTGAATGGCGGCTACTTGGCAAAAGAATCATAAACTAAAAGTAAACTTCATAGGATAGTTGGAACACTTCTTAGTTACTCGAGAATTCGTTTGCTACATCAAAAATGAATTTAAACGTACCTACTATAAACCAAGCTTGTATGTCGTTATACTTTATCGTCTATAAAAACCGTCAATTGTATAACCGCGCCCAAAATGAAACAGGGAAAGCAGAATAATTTGTCATTTGATGCGCATTAACAAATTCACCCGCGAAACAAAAGCGTGTGACATTAAGGAGTGGCAGCCAAATGGCACATTAAAATGTCAAAACAGACGTCACGTCACCGTGCACTGACGAGTGTTAGGCTACCTATACACCCACAACGCTATTCGGTTTGAAATTGAAATATAATAATTATGGATCTAATATAATATGGAAATCTGGTCTTCGCTTACAATGCGATAGGATATCTACTATGTAGGAATTTTTCTTGTGGTTTGGTTCACTTTCCTATTTCCACTTTATTTGCCGTTTAGTTGTATTGTATCAGACGTCTGCCAGCAGGCCCGAGTGGCGTAAGAGGCCGCTGAAGCCGACCGCACTGCTTTATAGCAGGGTTTTGTGTAAGGACCATGTTAACTATATTAATAAAATTAATAATTATACAAGCTCATAAAGCTGATACTGATAAAAAGTTATCAGATCGCGTAAAAGGGCCAAGCTTTACTTTGCAAGACCTGACTCTAAATACCTTAAATACCATATTTTAGTCAAAAAAGACCCCGACGTGTTCCGTAAAGAGATCCCGGAGCGTTCACGTATGCACCAGTTGGCCACGGGGGGAATTTTATTTTAGTATTTTGGCCATTTCATGAAATAATGGTAACAAATTGTCTGGTGTCATAAAGTTTATTTAAAGAATTTCTCCGATAGCCAAAAATAATTTTTACAAGTACCTTGTGAGTGAGAGGCCTTATTGAGCGACATGAATGTAATGATGAACAATTACAAAGGGAATACTTAAATGTCTTTGACAACCACAATGTTTTAATATTTTAATTTCGTAGCGTATTATTATAGCTGCAAATCCGTGGATATGCACGGATTTAATAATATTATCATGGTTATCATGGCTGGTTGATAATATTACGTGTGTGTGTGTGTGTGAGTGTGAGTGACAGTGATTGTGCTTATTCACAGACGATGGTAACCACTAGATAGAGTTTATTTATACGACCCTCAGTCTTTAAAAAAAATACAATACTTTTATGAATACCGAAAACAAAATAAATTTGGAATTCCATCAACATCTGTCCATTAAAAAACACATTTAGCGATACACTGCAATTTTACTGACGCCAGACTCATTTCATTTAAACAACATCAATGTTTTATGATCCATCCATAACCATTCTACTTTCAAATTAACTTCATTTGTTTATACGGGACAATTACATAAATGCTACGGATTTGTGATGAAATTCGATATTTGCAAATATGATAGTCCTCTATTTTATTTAGTACTTTATCTGCCATGTGAACCGAGTTCGTTTCAGCGGGAGCAGGCATTAATGTAATAGATTCTAAGTCGAGTCCCGCCACGTGGTGTTATTTTTTTATACATTACATAATGCTTGTCTAGAATCCCAGCTGATGATATGTCGGAAATTCTTACACCACCCCAAGGCCTTCGAAATCGTTTATGGACTGCTTTGTGGCAATGCTAGGATCAACAGCATAATATGCTTTCCAAAGCATTTTGCCTTAAATTGTCAATGATTCAGAAATGATAATAAAAGTAATCTGTTTCAAGTCAACTTAGACGTATCAACACGTAAATAAAGGTAAAAATAATTATTCTAAATGGGGCAATAGGGGCTGACTCAGCTAATGCTAACATGAGGCCATGGTCCCATGCAGCGCGGTTTTCCAATCGTCCCCTTTTTCCTAAGATGCAGGTATTGCGGCAGTCGAGGACTCCCCCTTTCATCAACTATTGTAGTGTTGAGTGACGACGGCTAGGCTTTCAACATTATTTAAAAAAAAACACTATTCATTGACAAATCTTCTAATAAGGCGCAGTCTCGTACACCTACACACACATTAAGAAACGACAAACATGTTTTAAAAATAGCGTTCTTTATTTGAACACACTTTCCCAGTAATAAAATATGTACTCAATCCTTGTTTGCGTAGTTCGGTGGGCACAACGGTGCCATCTTCGAACTATCCTTTCACGAAGTCACTTAACATGGTTTTTATGGCAAGTGTTTAAAAATCAAAATGGTTTGAATTCCGCGTTGTAGTGAGATGCAAACTGCAATTAATGACGGTTGGAGTACAAAGCGCCGGCTCATAAAACACTGATGGTCAATAGTTTAACGACTTCTAATTTGCCTTGTTTGAACTCCGGTGATGGCTTACTTTGAGACGGATACTTAAATTGCGTAAATTTTCTTTGAACACTACCGCTTTTAAATAAAAAACAATTTGTAGTTACTTAATATGAAATACAAGATATAATCTGGCAACAAAGAATTTTATAGACATAGCAGAATTCTTTTTATACCTACCTACATGAGGTATGGTTTCAAGTTATTGGAAATCGCATAATCGGTCTTATTTGGTTTGTTGTTTAGTTGTTGCTGTGAAAGTTTGTAGTTTACACAAGTATATGTATACGGTAAGATTTGCGAAGGATAGACTGATATACTTAATGTTTTTTCTTAGATTATTACTATTTTGCTTTATTTGTTATAAATTTCACAATAAATCTTAACAAAAAATATGTACATCTACTTATCAATATTTGAAGTCCTAAGTCTTAAGACTATTTATTATAGTATTTTAATTTTAAAACTATGAATTTATTTTGTTATCAAAAATATTATGAAGCGTGATGAACTGGATTGAATTCATTTCAGTTGTAAAATAAAAAAGAAATTATTTTACCTCGGAATATCAGAGACAATTCTTGAAATAAACCCGTACAGATTTTGAAGATTTATTCTCATTAATATTTAACAAGTTCTCCGCCACTATTATTTATTTCGCGCAATTTTAAGTTTACCATATAATTTGGTGGGATTAATTTCGAAACAGTAGGCAGACACCTGTGTAGCTGTTTTAATAATAACCAGTTGCGAGAGATTTATATCAGGGTATGGCTGCAATTATGCAGAACAAACAAAAGATGCTGGATAAGTCTGGTTTGTGTAGGTAGCAGTGATATACGTATCTTTGTTTAGCGGTCATAAGCCCTGTTCTATCGTACAAAGAGTTGAAAATCTCATAGAATGTTATATGTAACGGCCTGGGCTCGAAACTTGCAAGCACCACAATTTTTTTCATTAAGTGAGTATTAGAATTTAATAATTACTTGCTTGAACTTGACACCTGCATACATGAGAGTTTTCCACTTACAATACGGCACACAATACGGATCCTATCAACGGATCTCTTGATATATTTGATATCCCCCCCCCCCAATCCGGGATTTGGAGTTACAAATTGCTAACAAAGCAATTAGTTAAGTAATAATATAGATAGTTAATATAGATAGACGGCGCCATGTCTAATAGTGCTGTGCACTGCATTTATGTCCACAAGATTCATATGACTTGCGGTCAGCGCCAACGCCGCCGCGCCGCGCCGTACCAATATCAACCCGATTATAAATTGTATGGGAATTAGTGCAATGACATGTTACGTTTTGTTCTAACTTGAGCCACAGGCGTTGTTTTATCTCAATGGGTTCCGAAGTTATCGATGGTTCAAATAAACTATCTTTAGGGTTTACCATAATTGTGAGATTTAGGCTTCGCGCAAATTGGCCACCGGGCGGTGGCTGTGACCGGTGGCCAATTTAGAATTATGCTAATTTAGAATTAATTTTGGTCTGACTCGATATTTAGCCTGGGGATCCAATACTTTGGTCTTAATCATCCAGCACTGTATCTTTTAGAAAACATTAAAATAAAGTAATTTAGTGTTACTTGCACGAATGTTTAGTGGTATGCTAGGTTTGTTATACTTAAAACTAGCAAACACCTAGCCCCTGATGGTATGTGTTCATAAACTGTCACCCCTGAACATTGGTTACTGCCAAGTCATCTTGCTAATTGATTTTAGAAGGTGTAAGTAATGGTAAACTCGGAAGTAATGGGTGATGTAAATGACTCTACCACAATCTACAAGTACTGTCTGATTCATTTGGGGTATCCCCCAAAGAGTATTGAAGATTGCTGGCCTCAAGATATAGGAAGGATCTGGCGTCATAGCCTGAGACGTTGTTCAGCAGGATGCACTCAGGGGCGTAGTTGACATGGACTCAAGGATGGATGGAGCCTTACTTAGAGCGAACGCCCCCGAAGGTGCTTAACAAGGCCGTTCCGTTGAAACTGACACATACCATTTGGGATGTGTTTAGCAAATTGTTTACAGTCTAGAAAACATAGGATTATAATGAACAAGTTAGTTATGTTAACCCTACACGTTTACTTTGTTTACCAATAGTACGTGGAAGGTGAAGAAATCGTGCGAAAGGAAATTGGCCGTTTGTCTGTGCCCACAATTCTCTCTAACGTACGGGGCTTCTATTTGTTTTATTGTTCGAAAATACAACGAAAGCGAGAATGAATTCGTTTTTTCGTATCAGTTTTTATCTGTCGGAAACGCTCGAAATTCGATTTGCTTCGAACACACGTACCTATTTTTTGGTCTGATGACAATCTTATTTAATTTACAGTAGACCATCCGTGCAGAATTCAATCAGGGAAAAAGAGATATATCGCTTTGTGTTCTTTTACGAATATCAGTTAGTATGTATGATATTCCGGCGGCATAAAATTGCAATTTATTATTTTGTTCCGCCTGTGTTATTGTGTAGTACAATAAAGTTTTCTTTGGATTGTTCAACATCTTAATTCAATTGAGTAGTCTTGTGTATAGCGGTTCTCCCCGTAGTTTTTCATGATTTCCCACCTAGGCCAAGATCAGTACATTTCACATACTTAACTATTTAAACATTAATTTTCATAAGGAATATATGTAGGTACAATAATTTGTAAAATAATTTACAACAGCTTGGAAAAACGAATGAATTTATTTTTAATATAATTATATGAAAACACAATGTAAAAAAGCCCATTTTCATAAGTTTAATTAGTTTATAACCCAATAAAAATCATAGATTGTCTTTTTTTGGGAAATATAGTATTTATTACTTTTGAAAAAACAAATAAATAAATACATTGATTCTTCTATGTCTGTGTAAGTGTATGTGTGTGTGAAATAAGCTGCGTTAACATGTTTTCGCCTGCTATAACATGCGTAAGCATTCATGTTATTCTCGATAATTACAACAAACATCTGAACCATATCACTGAATGTGAGAATATTTTATTCCCGATTTTATAAACGTCAATCCGTCATCGAACATCGCCTTATACTTATAATACCATTGTACTACGAACTACATGAACATTTACAACTTTCACAATAACCTCCTCTCTCTCG
Source organism: Ochlodes sylvanus (assembly GCA_905404295.2). Lineage (NCBI taxonomy): Eukaryota > Metazoa > Arthropoda > Insecta > Lepidoptera > Hesperiidae > Ochlodes > Ochlodes sylvanus. The sequence continues at coordinate 9,425,131 of FR990135.1, forward strand.
TTCTCCGATCGATTTATTCAAAGGTATAACTTACCCACTAGTTTTACATGGGCTGGCTCAGAAAACTCTCGACGTTCAGATGACCTACCATCAAACACACATTAGTCCCATATAGAGTGGTTCGTGGAAGCTATCAATCACAGCTGAACAGCTGTTGGAGATTATGGGCACATAGCACCGGACCTGAATATTTCATGCGGGTAAGTGCCCTGAGCTTTGGGACCGAACTTGTCTGTTAACATGTTCAGATATCTGTGGGTATTTGGGAGAATCCATTATACTAATGCAAGTTTAACTGTCCTTTGTACGGCGATTGGCGGGTCTAATCTAGAACATGTTCCTTATCGTGTATTTAAATAGATACCCGTAGCTCAGTTGTTAGGGACCCTTGCCAAGGGGTCCCGAGTTCGATTTCCGGGGCAGACATTTATGTGTCAGATAAATGTTTGTTTTCGAGTCGTGGTGTCAGTGATGTTTTAGTCGTGTTGTGCGTGCCATTGCCATAAAGTGTGTGAAAGTTTATTTATTTTTCATTTATGAATGTTATATAGATCATCATATTTTATATATGTTATCTCACTCACGTAAATCCATTCATCGTCTAATACAGCGCACTTTTAAGATTCACGAGTATAACAGATTACCTACGGATTTTCTTCAGGGTTTTGATGGCCTTCATAAATTTATCTGATACCTTAGAGTACACTCATCTTTCGAACAAAGCTCGTGCGAATATTTCATGTAAATATGTATGTGATAAACGAGTTATCAGGCTTTGAGGTAGATGGCCAGTTGATGCTGTAAGTAACGCGTTGCCAACCAGCTCGGGGCCAGCTTAGTGTTTATTTATTTATTCTGTTCGTTATTTGCATTTACACGAAAATTCTTTAAGTGCATGATTTAATAAAAAAGGTTAAGTTCGAGTCGCACTCGCCTACATAGGGTTCCGTACCACCGAGCGAGAAAACCCCTTTGGCATCTAACTTTTTGTTTTTTTTTATTTATTGTAACTTATTACACATATTTCCGTTCAACTGATACAGCCCTGTGACAGACAGACAGCGGAGGCATATTATTAGGGTTCCATTTTGTCATCCTCTAGATACGTAACCCTAAAAAAACGTAGCATAATAGTCACTTTCTATGATTGTCCCACAGCTGGGCTCAAGTCTCCTCTCACAATGTATGGAATAAAAGTCCTCAGGTCACGGATTGGTATAAGAACGTCCAAACTTTGTGAACATATATTTCCGTTTATTAATATCGAAAACAGTAAGCAATAGCATTGTTATTCACAATCCGGCGCTTGTTCCAAACACATCGAGGCCGACTGTTTTCTTTACACTTGATTTACGCCCAATAGCGTTTATGACTGAACTGAAACTTTGTTACAGATTGGAATAAGGCCACGAGTTCATTTATTATTAGGTATTCATTTGAATAAAATAACGTCTTGTCGAAGTGTGTAAGTGTGCGTGTGGAAGTGGTTTATTCCAACGAAAATAACCAAACTATTTATATTTCTTAGGTGCAAAAAGAGAACATTTAAAAATCTGTATGATGCTAAATACTCACAGCTCCACAACATGGTGCCATGGACAACACATAAGATAAGAATACACACACCCAGACAGAAAATAGAAATTTAAAATAATTCTTCTAATTTCCGCCTCGCTAGAAATCGAACTCGGGACTGCATTCTACTCCGTCGAAAATACGGACCTCAGGCAATTTACTCGTATTACGCCTAGACGGGTAAAAGAGGCGATGAAACTTTGTACGAGAATAAACATAATGTTTCGGTGGACGAAAACGCGAGTTCTTGCTATAATATAATTTTCTTTATTGTATATTCTAGATAGGCCACAATTGCCTACATTAGTACACTAAAGATAATCTGATGTGCTTCCCTTTATCCACATTTTGGTTCCCGCCCGTTGTTCAGTTGAGCCATCAAACAATTTAGGATTCCGGAATGCTTAATTGCTATTTGATGATTGCTTTCTGATATTATTATGCACATACTAGAAATACCTTCTCGCTAACGATTACACGGTATGTACGCACAATAATTTGTACTCCACTGAATACAATCGTAAAATCACAATTACGTTATTTAGCGATTATACGTATTAATACATGATGAGGAAACTGCATTTAAAATACATTTGGTAAACATGATCACTTTAAATTTTGTAAACAAATTGAAAGTAAGACAAGAAGCAAAAATGTAACATTGAAAAAATATTATTTAAAACTTATAACTTCACTTATTACTTACTTCACTTATAACTGCACTTAAACACATCTGATGTAGGAAGTAATTTATCTTCGAGAAGCAAGTAGTGAAACTTAAAAAGTGATAACGCAACGCTCGTAACTGAATATATGTATGTATGTACGTTTAAATTAATTATGTATGTTTAAAACAAATTAAATGTTGATTATTATATCAACAAAACAAATTAAATGTTGATTATTATATTAAGTATCATGCTTTGGAATTATTTTGATACTAAGCTCACAATACCTCAGTGAAAAGCGCATTAATATCTGGTCAGCCAGTTGGTCTAAATTTGAGTTCAAAGTACATAATAATGAAGAATAAGAACGAAACGTAAATTGCGGTGCTTTGCCTTCTCCACACGCCTACTCAATATGTACAGTATAGGCTACACTCATTCTGTGTCTATAAGGTAATTTATTTACAAATTATAATCCCTTTACGAAGTTGCTATCCTGTACTATGCAAATGTTATGTTTCATAAATACGCTCTAAGTGTGATTCTTCACAAGCTAAACAAATTGAATATTCTAGAGCTGTAAAGTGAATTTCGCGCCTCTGCATGATGTCACAAGCTCATAACGTCACAGGAACTATGTAATTAAGGCGCATAGTTCACTCTTGCGACACGTCAGTTGGACGGCTGCACGGCGGGGAATTTAATACAATATTGTTGGTGTTGTGAAATTTTCCTGTTTAAACTTAAGAATGTACCTGACGGTTAGGGCTATTTAAACTGGAATGCATTAGCTTATAGGAACTCGCTATTCTAAGATTGTTTTGTAGACCCTGCTTTTATTTTGACTCCCCGATACTTCGTGTTATTTGTAGTAATTAAGCGACTTTATAATATGTTATAACGACTATACAATCAAGACATTGATAACAGTACAGGTACAAGAGAGCCGACTGAAATTGACATGACACACACTTGTTTTATACACATTCATAACAATAGGGAATCCTAGTTCGGGGCTATGAATGTGTAGGCTTGTTTGTATCTTTACAACAATCAGAAGCAAGATCTTTTGCTGCACGTGAGCAGTATAAGTAAGATTGAAGGATTGATGGAGCTTGCAGCCGTTTATCTGTTGTACGACTAGGTTATATTTACAACACTGTCGTACAAACAGTTACTTTCGTACAAACTGAGCAATAAATACGAACTTGTCTCATAAATATCTGTCACTAACTGCTATACAAATACTTAGAAACAGGCGATTAAAACCAAATAATTTTTTGACGTGACAACGTCTTATAATTCGGTGGCACGCATGAAAAAACATGACTCATGCGTTACCGTCGTTACCGTTGGTGAATTATTATACCAGCGCCATCTATGTATTGTGCAGTGAACAATTATTCATTAAGTTCGATTGGGTCCATTTATCGATGGAGGAAGGCTGGCTGAGCTGGTAGTTCACTCGCAGTACACTAGATGGCGTTGAGTAGTGGGGCGCTATAATTCTGAATCACGATGTAGGATGTATAAGTATCCAGCATTCATTTTTAATAAATGACTTAACTTGTATTGAAAAAGTGTTCTTTTATTGTGCTTGCCTACTCATTCAAAGGAAATTATTTTCTTAAGACGTTGTCACGTTCAACTATCGTCAGTAAACCGACTTTACAGACAACCAATTTTTTTTATTATTTACCGCTGACTCGGCGCCAAAATAAACAAAACAGTTGTCTCAAGCATCTATCTTGTGAAGCGAAGTTATATTAATGTGGCACATTCAGTTATCCTTTGAAGTCGTTGACCCAAATAGGACAATAAATCGTCGTACGGTAATAACAATTAATTAGGGAACTTATTACATAGTGTCCGGGCATTGCGGATCATTTGTTAAATTGTGACGAATGGCCTCGTTCCTGCTCAGTAACATGGCACAGGTCTTGTAAGTGAGGATCTTACGAGTGATGTTAATGGAAAAGAAAAGGTTAATTTTGTCGTGAATTAATGTAATGGGAAAGAAATTATTTTCTAAGTGTTGCTGGTTATTGTTTACGTCGACTCTGCGGTGCGCGTGTTTTATAATTTTTTTCTCTTCATGACATTATTCAACATTAATGAGTTACATACTACTGATTAGCTACTTATTTATTTTGTTGAGTAGCCTTTATGTGTTTAATACCTATACAAGTTATTATCGGATCTGAAAAGGTAGAGAAGTTGTAGCATTTTAGTACACTATCTTACGTGAAAAGATCACCGGCGTCATTAGATAATTCCACATACTTTAACTAAGGAAAACCTAACGAACTAACCTACTGTTTTCGAAGTTGAATAATCTGGTTGGAGAATCAAACAAGTTAATTAGTAGTGAACCAATAACGAAGGGCACCTCCGAGATTTTATGTAAATGCACCTAAACCTTTCAAAGCCTTCCCTGTACAAAGCCCAGTGGACTCGTTCCGGGGTCTCTACAAGGCCCTTTACTTTATTATACCTTACGTTACCTTACTTTATAATACCTTACCTTTCCTGCCTTCCTGACAAACCTAGATTCGACCCTCTATTATGCTCCACAATCTTCTTTTTTACCCATACAGTTTTGCAGAAGTTTTACCTTACTTTATAATATCTTACCTTTCCTGCCTTCCTGACAAACCTAGATTCGACCCTCTATTATGCTCCACAATCTCCTTTTTTACCCATACAGTTTTGCAGAAGTTTCCTGGTTATCAGGAAGCTTTTTCTGTCAGTTGTTATTATTGTTAGGCTTGAATGCTTACATTCATGCATTCGACGATAATTATGAATTGATTACTAAGCAAAATCGGCAGTTTAACGAACTATACCAAGCGTAAAATCCATAAGTTGACGACACTGTAGCTTATGTTGGTAGTGGCTCGGCCCGGGTTCGATTCCAGGATGGGGCAGATACATATTTCTGTGACAGACGAATGTTTGTTTTCGAGTTATGGGTGTTATTAATGTGTCATTGTGTTGTCCATGCCGCCCGCGACATTATTACATCAATAATACTAATTAACGGTACGTTGTACATCTTACGTTTATCCACTCTTACGTATATTTATCTGTTACGTTGGACACTAGAGGAGGTCTATTGACACTTCAATCATCTCAAAGTCATAACATCGTCTTAACTCGTCGTTGTATGAAAGTATCATCCAAGACCAGACTAAAGGTTCACCCATTAAATTTCATTACCTTTCCCGGTCCATTTGCTACACCTATGAAATATTACTCCATGTAGCGACCACAATGGGATCATTACTTTGTGATGGAGTATATTGTTAGCTATTTGAACATTTAACAGTCGAATGGTTATCTAAATACCTACAATTGTTACGCTCGATTGAATTTATATAAATCACATCACGTCATTATCGCAGGATAATAGGCGTAAACAATTGCTTTTGTGTAATAAATGAGGTTTTTAGAATTTGTTACATTTGTTCTTGATTACGGAAAATGAATTTTGATTTATTATTGGACTCGTGTTAAAAAATTAATGAAGATATGTAATATTGTGTAATTTAGTTTAAAAAAGTATCGCCCAGATTTATTTATTTTTGCCATGTCGCGATAAATTTTTAAAAGCTTTTATTTAACTTGCAATGTATAGGGTGTCCCACGGCGGATTTATGTTTTTAAATACGATTATTTCAAAAAGTAATAAACGGTTCGGAGGGAGGGTGGTATCGTTGGAATCAGTGATCGTGCGGATTTTTTAATCACGATGTCGCAGTGATAGAGTGAGCATCGCGCGCTCGCCATCGAAGCATGTTTAAAAGGCACGTTTGTACGTAATTGCTCGTCGACAATTTTGTTCACACTTCGGTATTCGACGGATAAGTGATGAACCGAGTGTGAATTTAATTCGTTCCTGGGTGCAGAGGTTCCGCGCAACTGCTTCGGCTATGAACGCCTCACGGCCGGGGCCCAGTCGATCATCAAGGACCCCCAATAACAATGAACTCGTTGAAGAGAGTTTACGTAAAAATCCACGAAATTCGATACGGAAAAGGGCAGTCCAACTGGCACTTCCAAAAGCGATTATTTACGAATTTCTTTTTGCCGAACCTGCGAGCTCACCCATCGTTCTCATCGCACACGTGGTTCCAACAGGATAGTGCGACCGCACACACGGCCAGAGCTTCGATGACTTTGCTTCGGGAAGCTTTCCCTCAAAAACTGATCAGCCTCTTTGGGGACAGCCCGTGGCCACCGAGGTTCCCCAATTCAACCCCAATGGTTTTATTTTTACGGGGCTACCTCAAAGAGAGAGTTTACATTAACAATCTCCGATCTCTTGTGAACTTAAGAGAAAATATTCGTCGAGAAATCAGCACAATTGAACCAAGTTTACTGCAGCGTGTGGCGCGGAAAACGAGGCTCCGTTTTGAATAGTGTGTGCAATTCGACGGAAGACATTTGGATGACATAATCTTTAAAAGATGAAATCCGCATTATTATTCTGTCGTTTGGTACTTTAATTAAAACGATATGTCAAATAGTTTTGGTTTTATTTAATTTTGAAAACATAAATCCGCCGTGGGACACCCTATATTTAATGTTAGTTAGTTTGGGTCAAATAACAAGCCGAATAAGAACGACTTCTTCTCATCCTACATATTGCTTGAGTTCCGATAACAATGCGTTTTATGCTATACAATATGTCGTGATACTATGCGGAGGATTGGCTTCAGACCAGAGAACTCCTCAACGGTGAATAGCATAGTCACATTTTTTTGCTTTTCTCTGAAGAATATGACAGTGTGTTTTTAATTTTTTACTATTTTAGTTGTTTGGCTACATTTAAGGAATTAACGACGATATCTAATAGACGCTTGGATCTTAAAATATTATTTGTAGTGAAACATACAATACCTACGAGTGTACTTCATTTTTCATGTAAGCGCTACAAACAGCAGCACACCATGTTTAGTATAAAATATTTTATTTCATTCGCGATGTAAATGAACCGTATTCAGCGGTAGGTATGTTGAAAAGAAAAATGTAGGGTTACGCTTAACAGAAACCTTATAAAAGGCAATAGCGCTTTCAGCTGAGTGCTCATGCAAATGAAGATCATTCTATGCATTTCACGCATATGGAACACATGTAGGTACTCAAATCTGCAAAATGTTGCGTTTATTGGGTCTTGCGAGTTCTTGTGACATATTATTAACTTATGTCAAAGCGAAAGGAACTTTTTATTACAATACGAGTACTCACGATAAATCTTTTTGTATTTCGAATTTTTCGGCCGATATTTAGACCTAGTTGTAGTCATGACCAAAATCGATGGAACTGGGTCGAAGCATCCGTGATGAACTGTTCTGCTGTTCATATGACAGTAGATAATACCGGAGTAGAACTGCTGACAACCTATTTCGGAGGGCTGAGAACTGTTTGGGAAGAAAGGTCCTCCATTAGTGACCACGTCTTGGGTATTCTCTGGATACAGAAAACGGGTCAGATTACTACAGTCAGAGGAGCCCATTGTCCAGGATTGAATGAGTGAATATCCACGAGCGTCGGTGACCATTTACCATCAGACGGCTATTAGCATAAAAACCTTCTTCTTCTTTTTTTAACTTTATCTGCTCATGATGCACTCAACTGAACAAAGAGCGACGAATTTATATGCAAAAATTCTCTTTCTCTTTTGAGTTGCCATTCCAACCCTATACATTTCGTCAAAATGTGTTTTGTACAGGTAGAATTTAATTTAAATAAGACGCTTTCAAGTTTTCCTGAGCTTAAGTATACACTAGCACGGTATTATACGCTAGGTTTGCTTGGATAATTATCACCCTCTTACCTATTCCTCCCTCACAGCGCACGCATGCCTCTTATTGTGAGAGCTCTCCATCTGAGCCCTCCCGGCGGATCGGATCGGTAATTTCTTTTTCTCTGGATGAAGTACGAGTTTATACCTAAACGAGGCTCAGGTTTGTTTACATAAAAGACTTTTAAGGAGTTCATAGTTTTTTCAAACGAAGGAGAAGGAGTTTGTTCAAACGAAGGAGTCGAGTCATTTAATGGTAATTGCTCACCGTCGCCATCGTTGACATCGTTTGAGTTTGAGTCCCAGTTTGAGTTTTGTTCAGGGTCGGTCACAGTTGTCATGGATGGTAGCGGAATGGTATGCCCGATTGTTATCTTAATTCCATAAAAAATACAAGTGTGCCATGAAAAAAAAATCAAATTTTGTGTGTAATGTTTACCTACTTAAACAAATAAAAATTAATCCTAGTACGTTACTGATAGTTCTCTTTTGGCCAGCATTCTCTAATTTGAATTTTTATTTTGACTGATGTCGTATTGTTAAAGAGTAATAAAGGATTATGTTACTTACATTATTACCCAGAAAGACTGGAATACCTAACGATTTAATACAAATACAATGAGTCCCATTCAATAACAAACACAAGCAAATAGATATAGATTATGATAAATAAGGTAATCGCGAAACTTGTGAAGTCCCATCACTTGTATAGGCTTAATTGGATTAGTTCGCAAGATACAGTGCAGTTGTAACGCTGTTCTGTCGGCGAAGTTCTCCTAAGTTACAATGCGCCAGGCAGGCCTGCACTGATTATTGGAGTATGCTATTTGAAATAGGAATTATATAAGTTGAATAATAATAATTTAACATTTAACTTTCTAATTTTGGGCTGGATGTCATGGTTTGCGGTTTGATTGTATGAGTGTGTGAGGTTGTGACGGATTTTGGTTTTGTGGTGGATAAATAATATACCGAAGCTACTTTTATGACCATAACAATGCCGATTATAATTTTATTATTATTACACTTTGACCCTAACAGCTGACAGAAGGTTACAGGTTTCTTTCTTTCTTTCGTAATTTAATCTGTAAATTTAGCCCATTAAACGTCAACAAAGAGGCGGTTTTACAACGATGCCGCGATGGTGAGAAAACTGGTTATTGTCAGACGAAACTAACTATGTATTTTGAATGGAATTAAGTTCGCTCCACTCTTCCGTTGTACCTACTAAGTACATTTATTTTAACACGTTCGCTGCGGCGATCGTAATTGTCTATGGAAAAAAACACGACGAAAATGTGCTTAGCAGCGAACGTGTTAAGAACATCATATATCCAATGTTTAAAAGTTATCATCTGAGCCAATCAATCATCAATCATTCAATGCTTAAGAGTTGTATCTGAGGTAAGAGATAACTTATTAGTAGTCTTCTTTTAAGTAGGCGATTGGCCATAGCACCTGGCATTAGCATAGCACATTGCATTGGCCATGCACTTCAAAAACGGTCCGTCGACCGAAACCATATTACATACTAAAATAGGTTAGTTGTGTTGCTGATAAATGCACTAAACGTAAATGAACGGCACTAATTGTATCCAACCGGCTTATAGAACCGCTGACACGTTAGCGCGCCGTTAATACGTTATGACGCGATGACGTCACGGGCCGCTGCCGGGTTGCAATGCATCGGCTCCCAGCGTATTTCCTGCCCTCTATACATATGCCCATCGCTAAAATCGACTTAGCATATTGTTTGATAATTCCATTATACAAAAAGTTTTAAGATGTAGAATTTTTAAGTCTGCGCATAACCAAGCAGTCCGATTTCGTGACAAGTGCTTAGAAACAGCTTAACAGATTTATAAAGTTGTTTTTACTGATTGTTTGGATTTATTGCTCCATTTTGATGAATTCATAAATAAAAAAATATGTGTTTATGTAAAGAATCCTGTCTAAACCTTGGCGGGCAGGTACTTAATTACATATGTACATTGCCTGAAGCGAAGCAGAGGAAATTACTCGTAAATAAATAAATATTAGGTACAGTATCGTATTTGAACAATAATAAGAACATTTAAAAAATAGCAGAAAACGAATTTCTCTTCCATACAGCTACTGAACAGCTTGTTTAACCAAAAAACTACGAAGAACTCCAAACAACAACAATCCTTTAAGCAAAAATGTCCTCAGTAGAGGTTCCTTTATAAAAGATATCTTAGTTTAAAAATGTTGCTTTTCGTTTTGTCCCGCATAATCTTTTGTTTGTTAAAACAGAACAGTCTTCCTTGATTTGATTCTGAGCGGACCCGTTTGTTTGTAGTTCTTGCTTTAGTTCACTCTTTGTATCCGTAACTTCGTGGCACTAGTTAAACATAGCACGATTGTAATTCTTTAAAGGAGTTTGAAGTTTTGTTGTTTATACGTCTTATAGTTATGATAATCGCCGAAACGCCAGCAGATGACTTATTTTAAGGGTAAATTGTCATCGTCACCCACGGGTCACCAGAGATAATAAAGACATCACCAATGCGTTGCCTAAAAAGATTTTAGAAAACTTATCGAAAATTTCGTCGAGTCATTTGGCCACCGACTCCAACTAAAGAATAGGTGTTACGATGATGATAATAATGATGATGATAATGATGATAATGATGATTTAAAACATCCAATTACCATCAGGTGGGATTGTGGTCAAGCATTAACTTAAAATTAATAAAAAAAATCCAATATAATTAATGATATCGCTAAATCCATAAACAATACGCATTGCTTGTTGTATTAACGATTCATCCACTACGTCCGTAATGACACTAAAAGATTAAAATAGTTTGGATAAATTTAATTATTAACAGCATTAATGCATAGGTGATCCATTTTTGGCGTTGTTACGGAATGAATTATTCATAGTGAAGCTACATTCGTCAGTTTTACAACTAACGAAACGACGCGGATACGATCAAACGACTTTTTACATGCACTGAAATGAATACCAATAAATAGTTAGTGCAGATGCTAATATGGGTTTAATTAATTATTACAATATTTTTGAAATTGGCTTGTCTCCTGTCAGGAAATAAATCAAAATTTCAAAGTTAAAAGTTGAAAGTTAAGTCAAACACACATTTCTATAGCGCTTACTTCTAAATCAGCAGATTTTCAAACAGGCTTTAAACCGCAATCTAATTCCGATAGGGTTGTATTATCAAAAATCCTTCCTTTGTGGGCAACATCACAAAAGGAATCATTGTCCAAATTTCAACTTTATAGCTATAGTAGTTAGTTAGTAAGTCACTCAGTCAAGACACCTATTGTTATAATTATTATGTATGGATAAATAAATCCACTTGTACACATTAATGTCGCTTTAAATCTTATCGTTACCATAACGTCGTAATATAAAGAATCACTATTGATGTTAAACCAATTTTGTATCAGACGTCGTGCACTATCGTAGCGGCTATATCCATAGAACTGAGATCTACTAGAAATAAATTCTACATTTAAAACACAAGGCTATCGTTTTCTTTCACTAGAGAAAACACATAATATTAATATTATTAATATTACATAATATATTATATACTCCTAACTACCACCCTGCACGCGAAACGATGGGAATAAACTTTGTGGTACCAAAGTTCAGTGATATACAGAGAGGGACTTTTCGCAACAGCTTTTCTGCTGCTCGCAACTCGCAACTCGCAACTCTCTGCTTGAGTCAAGAATGGGTTCCCTTACATCGCAAACTAGTGAGGAACTATAACCTGAGAGCCATGCATGAACGCAACACTCAAGGCGAATTCGCTCTGCGCTGCAAATATGAACGTCAATCGTTGAAACAAATGCATGTGTTCAACCTTACATGGCAATCTGCAGCGTTATTATTTTAATTTATTGTGAATTGACATGGACGTTGACATATTGTACTGTTAAAAAGACTTTCGCGGCGCGTGTCTTTTGTGGCCAAGCCACAAGGATTACGGCCGTGCTAGATGCCATTTCTATTCGATACAATCACTATGGATACGTCATCCCGCCGTAACCCGAATATTTCGGTTGTTCTCAATAGCCCATTTCAGTTATTATACTCGTGGATAACGATCCGATAGGAATGGAAGCTGAAATAACTTTATTGTAGTGGAAATGTAAAATAAAAAATATATTTGTATGTGTTATATCGAGCGTTAAGTGGTTAAACGGTCATTAAAGCTTTAGTATATGGAAAGAGCAAAAAAATAATTACAATTTTCCCTGGCATACTGGCGTGATACGCACGTATCAAGAACTAAGAGGTCCTATATTTATAAGTACATGTACGTATTATTATACATACGAGTTTAAACATAATGTACGCATGTATGTGATATTTTTACTTTTTAATTTCTGTGTTCGTCTATTACAGCTAACCAACGATTTTTAAAAATGTCGTACTATTTTTATTCCAATTCACGTTATTTTTGCTTCTCCTGCTGTTTTAAAAGGTGAGCTATGATATCATAAAAACAAGAAAGAAAATGATCAATAAATCTCGTTCGCTAGTGTTGCAGTTGAAAACGGATTTACAGTTCATTAATGATATACATAGATATAGAATATGAAGTTATGTTCTGTTCAATCCAGTATAAGAATAAGTTTGACTTGGTCGGAAAATTGTGACATTCGTAGATACCTAGAACCTAGATCACAGAGAGAGTTTCGTGTAAAATCTATTTTCTAAATTCAAATCCATATCGCACATTCTCAACAACTCCAAGGGTTGACTGGTAGAGAATGCCTCTAGGCATTAAGTCCGCCCATTGTAGACATACAATAAAAGGGTAAATAAATAAATAAATAAATATCATAATAATTGACTCCACTATTAAAGCAAGCTTTGTACTTAAAAAAATGATTACCAAAACAATGCAAACTCATAGGTATGTTTTCATCAATATTTATTCCTTTGAAATTGAGAGTTACACTCTTGTCCCAATTCACTGACAACGCCGAGAGGCACTGTTTTCGCATAATATTATTATTGTTTCACTATTGTCTTCAAAATTTTGCGATTGCAGCAATTGGCTAAAGATATGTATGTCTTTTAAATCTGTTTGTTTGTTGCTACAAGTCATAACAATCCATTTCATATTTGAGACATGCATCTCCCCTCACAGAAGCCATTTCTTTCCCCGACTTAGATTTTTGACGTGTCGCCCGCAACCCTCGGTCCTGTGTCAGTGTTATTGATGTGTAGCGGAATTGGAAAGTTGCGCAGTTATCTCAGATATAGATACCGAGGCAATTTATAAAGCGGGGATCCCTCTTAGTGGTTCCTTGACAGCAAGAGCATCGGGGCTGTGCGATATCTCGTTTGCAGTGTTTTTCGTGATCCATGAGAATAAACAATGTCAAGAGATTTACCGGTTTAACAATGTTAGTCTAAAGGACCTAATATAGTAAAGCTACCAATTAGGCGAAAGTCGGGGTGAAATAATTATTTTTAATTTAAGGAAATAACTTTTACCTTAAACACAATCCTTTCCAACACGTTTTTTAATCTCAAGTTTTTGAAAGCAGAATAAAGAAACCTCTGTTAATAATTTTCAAAAAAAAGTGAAGCTTCTTTGTACCTCCTACGAATACGATGCATCGAGTATGAATGTTAGTCTCAATCTATGTTCAGTCCCCAAAATACTTTTCCCAAATAAATAAACTGTTCACTGAGCACAAGAGAGCTTTATTAAAAGAAACTATTTTACTTATGTTACGGCCAAGAAATCTCAACAGCGTGATTCACACTGGTACCTACAGCGCCATCTAGTTTCATATTACTGAATCATACTGCTGAGCGTGAAACACAATACTTCACAATCTACCTCTATTCTATTATCTTAAAAAAAAAACAATATCTTATGTTATAATTATATTAGGTCTAGTTGGATGGTTTTAGAAATCATTCTACATTACAGTAAGAGCACCTTGAAGGACAAACTTTGCACTTTTTTCCTTTTGGAACTATCGACGTGAAATTATACACTCAAATTGGCAGTATCACAAATTTGCTAGCGTACATTACGGATCCTAGTCTATATAATATCACCGTAGAATTGTGAACAAAATCAAATCAAGGACGGTTCATAAATTTACCAGCGATATAAGGGGTTTAAAAACTTTAATAACCCGGTTGATAAGTTTAGTTCGTTCCGGTGATCGATTTTTTAGACAACTAAAAATGAACGGATTTATTGTAATAGTTCACATTTTTTTGCGAACAGTATTTATCGAACACTATACCACTGTGTATGTTATTTTGGTGTACAAAATATAGTATGTATATTTGTATTTCCAATCATACTAACATAAATACCGTATTTACACTTGACTTTCGCCGTGGTCGGCGTTATAGCTATCTTCAACGATTTTGATAAAGTCTGATATAGAAAAGTTTCAGCACTTATCTCACGCATTTAGACGCGCAATTTGTAATGCGTAAAATTTCACCCCCCGCTGAGCCCTTCACGGCAAGATACCGACGCTTTCGAGTTCTGTTCTTGCTCAATTTTTCCTCTTACGTCACAAGGACTGACAAGTGGCTGATGCTGTTGAATCGGGGATTACAGTTCCCGCCCTTCAGTAACCTGCTTTAGATTTATGTAATTCAATCCACTTGATTTTATGTTATCGAGTTGGGTAATGCGCTTTGGGTTTTGGCTATTTGCTGCCATCCTTGTCGAGGTACTTAGAAGGTACCGAAATGTAAATATAACGGAGCGGTAATACTGGGTAATTGGATGTGATGGAGTTAAAATGCAACGAATTTGATCCCGAAAATGTTCCATGTAAAAATAATCTTTGTTGTTGAGATATTTACAAATGAAGGAATTTTCGTTAATTACCCGGTTAAATCAAATTACATGGTATGTTACAAAACATGTTTTCTAGTTCAAATAATATTGCGCAAAATAAAAAATGTTACAAAAACTTGCTCATATAATGAGCTATCTTGACGACCCCTAGCCTAGTTGGTAGTGCGAAGCAAGGGGTCCCGGGTTCGATTCCCGGCCGGGACAGATGTTAATGTGACAGATAAAATGTTTGTTCTCGGGTCATGGGTGTTAGTGATGTGTAAATTGTTTTGTCCATGCCACCTGCGACACAGGGAATCCTAGTGCGGGGGTATGAGTGTGTTAACGTTTTTTTAATTTTATCGAATCAAGCGCAAACTTGACAAAAATATTTACCTATAACACAAATATGTATTTCAGAAGAATCAAACCTACAACCTCTAGCTTAACAAGCGGGTCATTACTAACTGCAAAATAATATTGCTTTTGCGGAAACTCATCAACACCTACAACGGACAGGTCATTTAACTTATTTACAACAAAGTTAAATTACCTTGCTCTTTTGTTTGACATTCAAGTCTGCGGCTCAGTTTATTCAAATACGACCCTGACTTAGATAATGATAAATGAGTTACGCCGCGCCATGCCTCAAATTAGTTTAAAGGCGTATTCCGTTCAAACTAATAAGTGGTAATAGGTATAATGGGGCTGTAATTAGGTATATAAGTTGGAGATAGCTCTGTTTGAAGCAATCTTTAATGAGAGTTTAGATAAACAGCAATGAAGTGTTAGTAGTTTTGTTGATAGTTAAGTAACCTTGACGACCTTTATGGCTTCATGGTCACCATGTCGGACTGACGTTCAAAAGGTTCTCGGTCGATTCTCAGCGAGGCGGTTATCTTAACTATGAGTTTTAATTTCTGTTCTCGGTCTCTTCTTCGGTTCTTGTTTGTGTGTAGTCCATTTCGCCCTTATTTACTTATTTAGTTATAGTGTTTACCGCTGCCCATGTTTAACCGTGGTAGGGTACATCGATGCGACGTTGAGTATGATGGAATAGACCAGGACGCCGCGAAATATAAGTATGGTAGCCATCCGCCATACAGGTCGTCAATATCACTTGCTTGAGTTAAGGAAAATATCGTGACGAAACCTGCACACCTGAGAGTTCTGCATAATGTTCTCAAAGGTACCTGAAGTCCGCCAATCTGTACTTGGCCAGCGTGATGGACTCTGGTCTGTACCCCTTACATCATTACATTACATCATACCTTACATTACATCAGAAGAGACTCGAGCGCAGCAGTGGCACAGTTATGGGTTGCGATCATGAATTATAAACTTTACATGAAGCCCCACCAAACGGAAGGGTATAAAGGAATGAGGTTAAGACATAATATAAATAAGCTCTCTTGTTATATTTATACCCTTATTAGGGCAAGGACGTTTATACAGCATTATAACGCGTGTTCTACCTACGACGAGCGTGTCAGCAAGTTTTTGCATGTATAAAAAACAGTTCCCGTTCTTTGGTACGAAAGAAAACGCTTATCTTTGTGGGAAATTAATGATACGCTGTTTTCAGTGACGGCTACAAGCGAGTTGGGGATACTGTATAATGTGATTATCAGGTACTGGACACGCATGTTGAATTATCCAAAATTTCCCAAAATTATCAAATATGTACCGCTTTACACCGCTACAGTTTTATTAAAAGTAGATAACATACAAGCTACTATGTTGCAATTCGTTAAAAAATCCATTACTGTTCGACTCTACAATCGATACATCCATCTCTCTCTAATCCAATAACTCAGAAAGGGACATAATAGGATATAGTATCGATTTAATTACTATAGTCAGTTAGAGGACTGCAGATACATTGTTCGGGTCGTACGCTTCAATTCTATTCGCTTCAGTCGGCCGAGGGATGAATATTTATGTTCCAAGTCTGTCAACTATAATTACTAAATTGCGGTTACGATGTACTTTGGTTATGTTCATTTTAATTGGTATCGACATTGCATGGGGTTCAGAACCATGTAATAAATCTATACACGTAATATAACTATAATGATTAACATAGACGTATTGTAGGCGTTTTACTAGTAAATAAAACTGATCCGGATGTCCGGAAATACTCTCATGAAATAGGAATTGTACTGATAATAAATTCAGAAATGTTTATCGTTTTAACAAGTGTATAAAGGATATTTCGCTGCTATGCATGAATACCCGCACAAATCAAAAATTTGAAAAAACTGGTTTATAACACAGCCAAATCCAAAGTAGTCCTTATTTCACGGTCAGTAAAACTCACATTCATAACGGCAAAGCAGGTGTAATGGCGCGCAAAAATATCGTTATGTGATTGATTGATTTGTATGACAGTAAATATGTATTAAAGTTTTCCTATAAATTTAAGACCACACGCAAAATTTTGAGCTCAGTTATTTAGTATCAATTTAGCCCTATGCTAATCCGTTTATTAACTGGTAAATATATTTAGTACAATTACAAAGACCAAAACGAACAATTACAAAAGTTTTTACGTTTAAGTTTGCTTCAATTCATTTACAACTGCCTGTCCAACAAAGAGGGTTACGATTCTATTCAATAGATAACCAGCAAAACTCCCGCACAAACAAATTGCAAAAGCTTGCTAGTCAGTAATAATTGATTCATTAAAGGATCGTTACATTTAACGAGCTGCGATTCATTCCGTTACTGCATAATGCTCGGTGGTTGAGCGATTAGGGACATAAAATTATAATGTTACGGCTAGGATGCACTGGCTGTCGCAGTAAGGTTATATTATTAGTAAGAATGTTTTACTATTTTATTTAGGTACGTTTTTTATTTTATAGAGTTCCGTACGTAAAAGGTGATTTACGCAACTTTTAACTCAGAAACTTAGTACTAGAAAATCGTACATACAGACTTATCACGCCGTCGTCAATATGGTAGGTATATGAGGTAGCATAAAATCTTGAAAACTTTTTTTGGAGATCACCTCCTCTTAAATAAAGGCGACGGAATACATTTTTCCAGTCCGTGTATATCACATAAGTCGTAAAAATATTGAAAAAAAATTAGTATCTACTATGTACCTACTTATTGGTATTAAAAATTTATATCACAGATACCAACTGATCATATTATCCATTGTAAACTCAGGATCATAATTTCAACTGTAAAGAGAGTAGGAATATCAATCGAAATTTAACTCCTCAAAATAGATGCTCACTTTAGCTAGGTGGTAAATACAGTGTATCAGCATGCTAAAAAGATACATTCCCCCCTCACCGAGGTCCGTTATTCAAGATGTTTTTTGCCGCATACTTGGAAACTGTTGAACTAACTTCCTTCTAAGGCTAGATTGTTTTAAAAAAGGTATAAACTTTAAAAAGGTGTTATCTTTCAGGTCCCCCTGTGATGGCATCTCAGTGTCACAGTGACAGTGAGCTCTTACCATCAGGTTGCCGATTGCTTTTTCGTCAGCTCTTCAGGCTATAAAAATGTTATTATTCATGTTAATACCTTTCCTTTCCTATATACTTAGTTATCAGAATTGATATACTTAGATATTTAGTTATCACAACGAAGCTTCTTTGTATTAGACAACCAAAATCCAAAAAACATAACTGCATACTCCCAGATGTGCGGAGCGTGGCTTAAGTGAAAAGTTTTGTTACTCTGACATCCTGATTTAGGCGTTTGTTCCACTACTAAAAGATAACGAGTAAGAGACTAGAACTAGATAAATAAATAATGAATAAATACATTAACGTTAGTGCACTCATACCCCCGAATTAGGATTCCCTGTGTTGCGGGTGGCATGCCCAGGGCATCTGACGCGGCCTGGAAAAGAACAGGGGATAGATAGATAAACACTTTATTTGTACACCATAAGTAAATACATACAAAGAATTTCAAAATAAACATCACTGTATACAAAAAAGGCGGCCTTATCGCTACGCAGCGATCTCTTCCAGGCAACCTTCCAAGGCAAGGGGATTCCTCGCTTCTTAATTTAGGATTAGGCTACGGGGTAGTCGATTATAAAGCCCTGTATGGACAACCGCGTAGTTTAGTTTGCCTCCGAAACTAGGGGTCCCAGATTCGATTCTGGGCCGGGGCAGATATAAGTATGACAGATAAATGTTTGTTCTCGGGTTGTGGTTGTTAGTGATGTGTTATTTGTGTTGTCCATGCAACACACACACAGACACAGGGAATCCTAGTGCGGGGGTATGAGTTGTTCTAAGCACTTGTATTTAAAAATAATAACTTTAAAAGTACGTATTTTAAAATGATTAAATTTTACTTATGACCCTCATACCGATATGACTTGACAAAAGTTATATCTCTGAGCGTTTCAAAGTGTCTATTCTTTTGGCACGCTCCGTGACGTAATCGGGTTTTGTAATGGATTTTAATATTTTTAACGTTGTGCGACACCAGACGTATTCTGTTACATTTTTTATATTTACTCTAGCGTATATTTATTATTTGTTATGCATTAGAAGTAGAAGCGTAGGGTTATGTTAATTAATTAAATCATTAGAAGTAATTTGGAAGACATGGCTTAACGACTGCTACCAAATGGTAACAACCGGTACCGACGGCTAAAGTGCTTCGGAGGGCACGGAAACGTCCTAGAAATTTTGCCACTAGCGGTCACCCGTCCAACTACCGACCTCGCCCGCTGTTGCTTAACTTTTGACGCCAGCCGCGATATAGTACGACAATTACCTCACCTAGTTGAAGAATGCGGAGGTTTTTTCCTGTCTGTACCCGTGCAGTTTGCACTTTGACTCTCTTCGTGTTCTTTTTAACATATCTCGAGTCTTTTGTTTCAGGAGAAAAGATGTAGAATGTCTGAGGCAAGCGGTCGGAATAATTATGGTGTCATTGTTTTCTAAGTGAAGGGAAATGAGAGAGCGTCCTGCAATGTTTGTGGAGGAGAATGACGCCCTGAAAGATTTTCCTGTTTAGTTGAAGTGTTTTCACTGTAACACAGTAACATACTTATGCTTCGAATTGCAGGATTAGCAGTTAGTAGGTATGAGGACTTGTAGCGACTGTTAGTGATGGTTAGTCCTGTTAGTTGATGTTAGTAGCCCAGTATGAGTCTTAATCTAATTTGGTCTCAGAAGAGTTACACTTCTTATTTATTTATTTATTTAAAACTTTATGCATCATACAAAAAGTACAGAAACAAAGGCGGACTTAATGCTAAAAGCATTCTCTCCCAGTCAACCTTCGGGCAGTCAACCTTCTTCTACACCCTTTAGAACTAAGATGGTCGCCACTATAAAAGTGTGATTACTTTATGATAAGTTGTCCGTTGTCGTATTTCTTTAACATAATCCTAATTTCTAAATAGTTACTGATAGATGATGCTGATGCTACTTATGTAATAGTCTTATTTAAAAACTGGATAAAATTGTAACCAGTCTGAATGAAACCATCCACAATAGAACCAGGTTGATCTAAATCCTTTTGACCACAGCATTCACAGTATCTGTTCGGCCAGACTATTAATACCAAATACCATTCCACTTCGCTAGTATTCTTCCACTACAATGGCTGAAACGGTTTAGAAAGCCTGTAATTTTCGCCACTTTCCGTTCTGGGGCCAAGCACGGCGATCGTGTAGGAGGATATTTCACGTTCGAATTTTCACTAATATGTCAAAGTTCAGACAAGGATAAGTAAATCATAGTTGTATAATATGTTATTTAGGGTGTAAAGCATTTCAATCCTCTTGAGGTATCATAGGGACCTTTTTACAAATTTATAGATTTCCAAAATATGTGCATGTCACACTTAAAATATTATATTATTTAGTATATGCTTGACAGGATTCCCTTGTATCGTATTGGCTAAAATGCGAATTCATTTCTTTTGGTGGACAAAGAGTTTGTCAACGTCTACGTTGTTTCCCCAAAACAATATTATTCTATATTGAAGCCAATAGGCGTAAGCATAGTGTGCACACTTGACAGTTTTAAAGTTTGTTCATTTATTGAGTTTGTATAGTGTATTGTATACGTAAATCTAGCTAGAGAAAGATTAGTTACGAATTAAGTGTATTAATAGACTGAGATATAATTTGTATGTAGATTTGATTAAAATTCTTCTCAATTACATGCTATATTAAATTATACGGCTTGTAATATTAATATCCATGATAATGTACTAAGATGGGATATATTTAACTACTAATTATAAATAATATGCAGCAGTGTTTGTCTGGATCGTAAACCGTATTGAATATAAGTAATAGGTAATAAGAATATCATAGATAAATGTTTATATAAAATCTTTCTATTGATAGGGTTGCGAGTTGTGTAAAATAAAGTGTAGAAAATATTTATATTGTCATGCATATAAAGTCTACATGATAGAACTGCTTGCTCATATCTCAAATGATAGGAGTCACGGGATCGAATGACAAAAGTAGCTAAACTAATTAAGCAAATATTCGCAAAATGCTAGGTTTTAATGTAGAAATTTGTAGTTATTTAAGGTTTTAATGATAACGAAATGTTTTAAATAATAAATATTGATTTTTTTTCGACGTAAAGAAATTGTACTATGCGAGTTTCTACAACACTTTGTGTTCTTTCACTACAAAATTTCTGTCTTTTCAGTGCCTATTTAGTCTTTTAATGCTTATTAGTCTCTCTTAATTTTTATACAAAGGAGTGTTCATTTTTGTTGAATAAAATTCTTCAAGTAGTTTTTTGCTGTCTGTAAACCTCCGGTAAACTATGTAAAGACGGTATACTACTATCTATAAACGCTAAAACACTTATACTCTCTCACTAGGATTTCATGTGCCGCGGGTGGCATGGACAACACAAATAACACATCCACCCATGACCCGAGAACAAACATTTATCCGTCACACACATATCCACCCTGGAATCGAACCTGGGACCCCTCGATTCACAGGCAGGGCCACTGACAATTACGCGGCGGCTACGGGGTCCACTATCCGAAAATTCTGTTACTTTCGCAATGTTAAAATAAATCCATATTAAATTAATTCTAATATTTCACCGCAGTAGATTGCCAACCCTATTAAACGGACGGTTATAAAAGGAACATTCATTATGTTCAGTGGTTAAGCTCCTGGTAGGTGGCTTGGCGGTAATAAAATTCTATAATAACATTGAACTATAAACCGATTTGTAATGATTTGATTGAGCTATTAATTTTATTATAAATATAGTACGATACCATACATAAATGGATCTGTTTTATTTAACGTTTAACACATTAATTTTGGTCAATCATTGTATTATGGATTACTAGCGACCCGCCCTCGCTTCGCTTCGGGAAACTTATTCCTTCGGTTTGCAAAGATTTAGTTATATAGTTTGGATAATTCACACTATATCTTTATAAATTATAGCCTATGTGTTATTCTGATGTGTAAGCTATATTATTGTAAAGTTTCAGCAAAATCCATTCGGTAGTTTTTGCGTGAAAGAGTAACAAACATTCATATAAACTTTCGTATTTATAATATTAATAGGATTAGCTCTTTCCATTTTCTTTTGTGTCTCTACTCAAAAGAGAAAAATGGAATATTAAATCTAAATCTTAAATTATCTGTGCATATCTACATTGCTGAAAAACGGGCAGTACAATTTCGTTTCGATTCTCTGATAATTAAGTACGGTTGGACAGGATCAAAAGATTTAAAGAGATGGATCATCATTAGTATTAAAAACCAGATATAATCTAATGTAAGTATTTTATCCTGTAACAACACATGACACATTATTTTCTACAGACGAGTATGCGACAAAACCATAACACAACAAATAAATCCATTTAAAATTTAGTTTTATACATATTAAAATACAGTTTAAGATAGTTCAAGTTCAGATAAGGGTACTGCCTTGAACAGTTTGTTAACGTTATTGACTTGACCTGCCAGGAGTTCTTTGATAATCGGACCTCCGAGTTCCTTAATGAGTTCAGTTGGATTGCTTTCTAAGATGTCTTGGATGGGTTTAGCTGAAAAGGAATTAATATGACATATTACATTTTCTTAAATAAAAATTTTCTCAACAAAAGTAACTTATAAGCTTCGATGAATAAAAACATGGTTTAAGTCTGGATTCTGCACTTGGTCAGTGTGGTGGACTCTTGGGTATGCCTTCACTGTGAGAGAAGAGCTGAGGTCGCCAGTTAGATAGATATGCTTGATAATGGCAGGCATGATGATGATGGAAATTTATAAGTGCACGAAGACTAAGTAGTATTTTTTATTTATTGTTGCGAATTCGCTTATTCCCACGAAATAAATAATTAATCATTAATAGCATGAATTTGAAATAAATCAATAAACGAACTCACCCTTCACCTCATCACCACCATACAGATTATGTAATTTTATGGAAGGCTTTTGGAGAATATCGTAACTGTAATCGAATCCTGAGATCTTCCAATATTTCACACCTTCTTTTTCATTAACCTTTAGGTTGAGAATAACTGTTATTCTTACTTTTCCTGTAACCAAAGAAAACACTATGTAGCTTACTAATACAATACATACACCGAAAAGGTTGTGTGTGTGCATGTGTATGTGTGTGTTGTGTTTTATGCAGTAATTATCGTAAAATCTTATTAAATCAGAGAAGAATTGGATACGGGCAAGGTCGTTAGTGTTAGATTTCATTTTAATATGCAAATAGCAATGCCAAGGCCATTCAGGTAGCCAGTTTTTTTATTTTGTCTTGGTAATTATCATTGCAAATATCATGTTACGCTTTGTAGTTTGTTTAATAGGATTATATCTTGTTTTAAAAAATAATCCTCTTCAAATACTTGCTTATATGTATACTAGGGGGGATCAAAAAGTAATGAGAATCGGATATTTATAGAGCATATAAAATATGAAAAAAATTGTTTTAGCTTCCTCATATATCTACTTGTTCAGCATAAAAATATCATATAAATAGGCCACGATTTCCGTGAGGTACATTCATTTGAATACGAACAGTCGGAGAGTAAACATCAAAATGGAGAAAAACGAAATCAGAGCTGTCATAAAGTACCTCTGTTTGAAAAAAATGTCTACCAAAGACATACACTGCAACCTAGTGGAAACATTTTAGGACTCTGCTCCTCCATATTCCACAGTTGCGCGCTGGGCAAAGGAGTTCAAGCTGGGTAGAACATCCACAGAAGATAAACATCGCGAGGGACGCCCATCCACGTCCGTCAATGCGGAAATCGTTAAAAAAGTCGCAAATGTCGTATTGGCAGATCAAAGAGTGACCATAAGGTGTGTAGCTGAGGTCACAGGGATCTCATATGGCAGTGTTCAAAGAATTTTTGCGAACGAACTGCATATGAAAAAGGTCTCTGCGCGTTGGGTGCCGAAAATGTTAACCGAGTAGCAAAAGAAAAATCGAGTCGAAATTTCGAGGGCGAATCTCGTAAAGTTCCAGACGGATCAGAATTTTTTTTTGTCTCGTGTCGTGACCATGGATGAGAACTGGATCCATCATATTGATCCGGAAAACAAACAAAAGTCAATGACTTGGAAACGAGCCTTTCACCGACACCGAAGAAATTCAAGGTGTCAAGTTCGGCAGGAAAGGTTATGGCGTCCCTTTTTTGGGACGCTGAAGGAATTATAATGGTGGAATACTTGAAAAAAGGAGCCACTATTACAGGCTCTTACTACGCAGACCAAATAAGAAGATTGCGTGAGGTCATCAAAGAAAAAAGACGATGCAAACTCCGAGCTCGAGTGTTGTTTCAACAAGACAACGCACCGTCTCACAAAGCCTCCGTTGCGATGGCTGCCATTCAAGAAACGGGATTCGAATTGCTCGAACACTCACCCTATTCGCCAGACCTGGTTCCCAGTGACTTTTACCTCTTTCCTCGGCTCAAGGAATACTTCCGAGGCAGAAAATTTGACGACGATAGCGAGGTGATGACTGCCGTAGAGGCGTTTTTGGAGGGTCAAGACAAAGAATTTTTTTCAAAGGGAATTATGGGTTTAGAAAAAAGATTAACGACTAAATGTATTGACTTGCAAGGAGATCATGTAGCGATATAGATTTTTTTTTAGTTAAAATATTCTTATTTCATATTGATTATCATTACTTTTTGATCCCCCCTCGTACAGATGCATTTTCGTTTCAATAAACGATATATAATACCTATATATCGATAAAGAGATTCAAAAGTATTATAATAATACATTTTTAAATCTGACGTCTTAGTTGCTTTGGATATAAGAGATTTCGTTATAACATTTGATCAGCTAATTTTCATAAATATACAAGTATTTTTTATGTCATAAGCCGGTATACGGACAGACGAGTTACCTGATGGTAAGTGATCACGGTCAACCGTAACACCGAAGATGTCTTGGGTGTTACGATGGATGGAAGATGTCTTCGATGTGTTAAAGACTTAAAGACAGTGATAGGAGGATGGGAAAATAAAGAAATTATTATTTGGCTAACAAACTTATCTTCTTTGTGTCGCTAGTTACTTATTAAAGAAGTTTGTATTATTATTATGAATCATTGTAGTAGCTAGAAACAAGAAACTGTGTCTTTAATTCTATATTTTTGGTACTTATTTTCTTATACCTACATATTTAAATTAGCTCGTATTACTTATTTTTATTATTTTTACATTTATTCACATTTCTCATTTGCTTCTGTAGACGGATACTAGAGACTAATAATTAATGCGATTAGCTGGAACAAATGAACAGATAAACAGGCACCATCTTTCAAAATGCCTCCTCACCATGGACGACAACTAAATGTAACATGTTCTGCCATGCAATATTCAGCATATCACCCAAACGAGGGCAGATCCTTCAACCATCCGTATCAAACAAATTAAATCTTTAAATTATTTTTTAAGGTTTTTAGAGATCCGTACACAAAGGGTAAAAAACGGAATCCTATTATTATGCCTTCGCTTTCGGTCTATCTGACACAGGGCTCTTGAAATGAAATGGGTACATGACAATTGACTGAAATTGACAGAATGCGTGACTGTAGCCGCTATTACAACAAATAGAAACGTAAAAAATTAGATCCCAAAGGGGTCCCCATTCATGTAACCTTTTTCCAACATAACTTTTAATATTGCTCGGTGGTACGGAACGAGTCTGACTCGCACTTTACTGGTTTTTCTGTTACAGTCAATAATGATAAAAGATTTGAAATTGAATACGAACCTGATTCGATGACGAAGTCGCCGTCGCCTTCAGCTGGTAATAACCACAATTTGCCGGAAAGATCGTACTGTCCCGTTGCAGTGATAGGACATTCCACAACCAACGTTATCGTCGACTTTTCTACATCACGTCTGTTTAAAAGCATTAAAAGATGAAATCAGTTTAGCTTCAAATGAACACCCTTCAAGACTGAAACGGCTATAGCTTTCAAGTTTACCCTTAAAGTAGCCGGTTATACCTTTATGTGATTTCCTTAAAGACAATACTAGTTTTGAAGTAATGCAACGTTTGTTTAGTACAATAGTATTTATTTTCCACCGAAATTTTTCACAATGGATGCTCCATTTAAATTAAATAGAAGAAAATAATAGAGTCAAAAACAGAACTTAATGTCTCAGTATTTTATAATATTTTGAAATATTTATATACTGGTATTGCAGGCCATCTATTTGAGTGTAAATAGATAACAAATTAAAGGATAAAAATATCTGCTCATTAGTGGAGTAAGCGAATAAAAGTAGCGTAAGAGAGCCTAATCTACGAAAAATAAAAAAGGTTTAAATGTGGAAAACTGACAGCGGCATTTTTGTCATCTGGTAGGTCCATCCTCAAGCTATATTGGACACCATGTATATTGAGCGTATTGACAGTGAAATGCGTATTCAAGTCAAATCTTACGTAAAATCTTTAATTTGGCATTTGCTGACTCCGGCCACGTTCATATTCCTAAAGCCAAGTTTGAGATCCTTGTCGTCAGCTCGGACATCCTTCACGACGATTGGGTCTGCGGGTGGTATACCCAATTCATCTATACCTTTGACGAAATGTGGAATCGCCGCAGTAAAACTGGCTTTTTGGCAAACTTTGTCATCAGGCTTGCAAGGTTTGATGAAGGATGCTGAAATGGAAGAAAAATTATTTAGACGTCACGCATTTTTTTATTGATTTAAGGTAGCAAACGAGCAAGCACCACCTTCCGCTGCCGCGCATGACAACTGTGACCGACTTTGAACAAGGCTCATATGGGGACTGGGATAGTTAGTCCGGTTAGGTGACGGTGTTAGAAAATTAGTTGGTTAGTTTGTAAGTATGAGGACTGGGACAGGGACTGTTATGCAGACCGCATGCAGAGAGACGCCATTTTGATGTTTATTGCCCGCCAAGGACATCTGTCTGTTGGCTTTCTCACTGACGCGTTGCTGAATTAGTACGTTACTGAGGAGTAAAAGACTCCGTTCATGAGTCCCGATCAATGGTCATGGTGCAACCAATCTCTTTCCAGTACTCCATTACTCTCTTTCTAACCTAACCGAGATATTTTTAACGTATCTCCTTTGCAGTGCCGCTCAAAAAGAAGATATGAGAGTTCCACGGTTCATTCTTGACAATCAACAATCAACGACATGTTGGCAATGTCGTTGATTTATTTGGTGTTACGTATGAATGTATCGGCAACGGTGATCACTTACAATCAGTCAATTAAAATAGCTTTAATTGTAATCCGAACAATAACACACTTATAATTTTGAAATTATAATTAGTTTTTTACCTGTAAAAAAGCGTATCAAGTATTAAGCATATTAATGTACTATTTGCAAAATTCGATGTACACACACCACGATTTCTTACAATTAAATTAATTATTTTTCACAGTTAATTTTAAACTTAAAATAGTCTTACCCGGCCCAGTAGCCCCAAACCCACAATAACCTAACAAACAAATAGCTAAGAACTGTAATCTATACATTTTAAAAATAAATAATAATTAGACACACAATAAGAGTAACTTGACACTTTATTGTATTTTGAAGCACTGATAGAATCTTTAACTTCGCCTCATTTATATACATCGGTCAACAATATAAAATGTTTTTTGGCACCAAACCTGATTATAAATTCCCTCGGATCATTAAGAGGACGAATAAGAATTCAGTAAAGCATGAACAAGGGTTTTGGGGTTCCTTTTACAAAAATAATTTTATTGTTTATACTCATTGACTATAATAAGTCAATGTTTAAAGTCTACATAAGCCAAATGTAACGGCGTATTAATTAAGCCAGAAAATAATGAGATTCATTCATGAATCGTTCTAGTTCATGATTGGTTCTAGAGAACCACTAGATGAACGATTGATCGAAGGTCATGGACGTTGAAAAGTTGTTTTAAAATGTATAAATGCTTATATCATATTGAGTTTGGCTGTGTTTAAGGTGGTGTTCGACTTAGACTAGTAAGATATCACGTCGAATGCTTGCCCCGTGAGGGATCCAACCTGGAACCGTTTGCGCCAGCCGATCAATACCAACTGAACTATAGGGTCGACTTTGTTGTTAGCAACATAAGTGTTTTAAAGTGATTGATTAATTAAAATTAAAAAACAATATGAAAACATGCATTTAAAATTTTATGATTATAGTCATCGCAACTGATAACCGTTCCTGTGTGGAGCTCGTTTCTCCTCTCACAATGGAAAGTCTTATATGGATGGATGGATGGATGGAACGGTGGTTCGGCATCGGCGAATCGGCAAACTTGTGATAACATCATGAACAACTCTCAGCTCTCAGATATGCAAGTTTCTCCACGATGTTTTCCGTCGGCGAAGTAACGAGCAAAAATAAATAAAGAGCAAGCAAAGAAGTGATAAATACCATTGTAATGAACGACCATTTCAATTTTCATTTTTTTATTCTTCGATGTCCTTAAATATTACCAATTAGTGATAGGTCTATGATTCGTCTTTAGAGTAATAAGAAATATTATAATTTTAAAAACATTGTTATGAGACTATTTAGTTACATATAGCACAAAGTAGCATATAGTTACATCAACAGGGACATGTGTCATAAGTGAAATTTAGCATTAAGTAAGATATTGTTTTGATTTAATAGATAAACATATTTGATTTAATAGACAACCCTTACCACTTAGGGGTATGAAAAATAGATGTTGGCCGATTCTCAGACCTACTCGATATGCACATAAGAATCGGTCGAGCCGTTTCGTAGGAGTATGGTAACTAACATTGTGACACGAGAATTTTATAAATAAAAAGATTTTTTGTTTTCCATTTAAAATGTTTAATTTGAAATCTACGTATATAATATCTGCCTAAACCATATTATTTAATTTTACTAATGAATGAAATATAATACATAATTATACACTTTTTATCAGGAAGTAAAAACTTTTCATTACGCTCCGTTAACTTAAATTTAATGTATATTTTATATCACAAACATGTTGTTTATGCTAATTAAACTATTTTTTACTAGTAATAATATACTTTTGCATTAAAATTTCAAGGTTATGTATACATACAATGAATAATAAATGGCAGCATAGAACTTACTGGATCGTAATATTATAATTAGTCATGTGGCTTCAACCCATTAATGGCCCACTACTGAGCACGGATCTCTCCTCATACCTGGCCTAGAGCATACAGTGTGGATTGGTGGAGAAGGTAAGTGAATGGTTTTTTTTTAATTTGACTTCTATAGGTTCTAAATAATATTATTATGTTATGTATGTTGTGTGTATGTATTTTATCGACGCCGATGGTATCTAACATAAAAAGTAAATTATATATTATAAAGATTATGTACTAGTAAAACTATAATTACAAAGGAATTGTAAGGAACCAAGGCATAAAATTGAGATGTGCAATATTTTTTATTGATCATAAATTTATATCGAATGAATCATCAATCTGAAAGGCTGATCCTTTGATCGTTCTTGTTATGTTACAAAATTAATGACTAATACCGAATTATAATACACATAGGTATGACTGTATGCACTAAAACGACTCTTCGAGATGTATTTTTGTATAAATTATGAGGTTTTAATGTTTTTTTTCGTTTGTTTAGTAACAAAGTCTTCCTCGTGATTTCTACACCGAAACTTAGTAATAATAAAAACAGTAATTCACAAATAAATAACATTATGGAAAATTTTAACGTACTTATGTCTTGTTATTGTTGTCGACAGAGATTTCAGCCATAATCGCGATAATTGTCCAACTGATTGCAACGGGTCTCCTCTCACAATGTGAGGGGTACAGGCCATAGTTCACCATAGGCCATAGTGGCGAACTCCACACTTTTGAAAATATAATGGAGAACTCTCAGGCGTGCAAGTTTACTCACTATATTTTCCTTCACCGAAACGAGTAATAATTATATTCGAAAAAAATCAGAGGTGCGTGCACCACGATTCCCGAATCGCGGGCACCACGATGCGGGAGGCCAAAGTTCCAACTACTCGGCTATCACTGCTTAGTTCTACCTTTTTATTTGGAAATGTATCTATCTTTCTGAAAGCTATTACGAGAAAATCACTGACCGTATTCGGCTCCAACTTGGTATAAATAAGTTATATTTTTGTTGCGAAAATGATTACTGCCAATCACGATAACTATGACAGGTTTCGAGAACATTTTCGTTTATAACTGATTGTGGTAAAGAGTATCAGACAAGTCGTCAAATAGACTTTTAAAATAAAATAAACGATTTTTACAACTTACTTTAAGTTGTGTATATTTTTATTGGGCTCTGCTTTGGCTATTTATGTGATTTTGTATAGTTTTATAATTTTTGGCGAAGCAAAGTTATATTATAAGCATAATATGTAACTTGGTAAAAAGTAAATTGGTTTAAGCTATTCAAACCTATTGTGCACATAACCATTCCATTATTGCTTATAATAACCTAATATCCATTCATCACTGCAGCGTATTGATGTACTAGGATCACATGATCGAATAACCACGCTATACAGAGTAACTAACCAATCAAGATATGTATTATATGTAAATCGAACTAATAGAGGATTGGCTAGTACGTATGATATTATTATTAGTTCCGCAGAGGCTGTAAGTAGTTAAATCTAGCAAGATTAGTGTACTACTGCACTTTGGTCCTCGACATGCATTGCGATTGCAACCTAATTGCTTCCGGTGCTATACCTAGCTGAAAAAAAAGAATCGGATGAAAATTGAGTTAAAATAAATACGATTTGGCGTGTAAAATTTTATACTTCGTCATTTCCAATAGCTTTTTATATGTATCAAACCAACCAAACCACCATTTTGGATCGATTTTTATGCACGTACGTATTTCGGTACGTATGTACCGCGGAATGCACACAAACGAACAGTATCGTCCTCAGACCCCCAACGAAAATCTTTGTGTGCGTTCTAAGCTGTGTAAGTACATGACGGCACAGCGTCGCGCATACAAACAAAGCCGTGTTGGTACTTGTGTTTGAAGATAACCTACTTGTTCAAAAATACTCTGGCGAAGCGAAACGACAGCGGGTTGCTAGCAATCAATAAAAATATACGTCATTCAAAACTGCAAATGGCGTATTCGAGTATCAAGCTAACATATATTGGAACTGAAAATACCTCTTACATATTTTATACGTCAGAGATATACGGTATCGTTGGATAACATCTATTTCGAAGAAGCACCCACTGCATCTGCTATTTCATACAAAATTCAACGGCTTCCTTCAAAGCGTCGATTCTAAAATGCGAAGTACATTCCCAGTTATTACGTCCTTTAAGGACCTGAAATCGAAGTAGATATGAATTTGTGTGAAAAACATGTTATTGGTGTTTTACTAATTATAAACGGAAACCTGCATCATTTATTCATTCTTTAAATATAAACGTGATCGACCTATGTCTATGTTACGGTGTGCAATCATTAAAGAGTTTAATGTATACTAACTACTAAAGTTTTAACTTATGGATATACTTAGTTGTCTTTTTGGTATTAAAATATTGAGACTATAATATTCTCAGTAATATCTTCATAGCGTAAGATTACAGCGGATTCTACGTAATTCAATTTCGTATTCCGCATTTAAATAGATAAAGATAAAGAAATTGACACCACAAATAAAGTCTAGTAATAAGTCGATGGAGTAACTGTTTAATTAAAAACGTCGTCAACTACACTTTGCCTCTAAATTGTGTCTTAATATTTATGTTAGCTGCAATACTAACCAGAATATAAAACTCAAGGATATTCGGACACAAAAAACTGTGTTTAAAATCTCATGCTGGTAGAAGCAAAAAATGACTTGCATAAATGTATGCACAAAATACCTACAGAACATAAATAAACTTCATGATTCAGTGCTTTTTAAATTGAAAAGCAATTTAACATGTTTTGATATTTACAAGCTGATTTTTTTTATTATCAGGAGCTGGAGAGCTTTACTTGGACTAAAGGTGCACATTCCTTTTAATGATTATTTCCTTTTTATAGTTCCTTGCACCATTTTAAACAACTGTGAAGAAAGTCGCATTGCATAATATTTCTAACATTATTATTTCTAACAATTAAAAATAAATTTTTAAGAAAAGACTTTCAGTAGGTACTCAATACAAATAGCGTTTTTTATATTTTTTATATGGGTATATACTGCCGTCATAAGGAAAAAGGGCACAACTACCATTTTTCTCAAAGGAAAAAGGGCACAACTAACATTTTTTTCAAAGTTCGTTTTGCCTGATGACTTTTCCTTATGACGGCAGTGTAGTTAATATAGTTATTATGTACAACAAACTAGACTAGTCTAATATAAAGTGGTTTTATATAAAACAAAAGCATAAACAGAAGCGCTCATAGCCCGGCGGCTTGCGTTGATCTCAAGTGATCGACAAAGTTAAGCAACAGCGGGCGCGGTCGGTAGTTGGATGGGTGACCGCTAGTGGCGAAAATTTCTTGAGCTCTTCCGTGCTTCGGAGGGCACGTAAAGCCGTCGGTCCCGGTTGTTATCATTTGGTAGTAGTCGTTAAGCCATGTCGGATACCTTCGGGCGGCTTAAAATTTCCGACACTTGGGTTGGCCACTAACCCCTCCACCAATCCGCACTGGAGCAGCGTGGTGGAGTATGCTCTAGGCCTCCTCAGGTATGAGGAGAGACCCGTGCTCAGTAGTTGGCCATTAATGGGTTGTAGCCATAAAATAAAAGCATATTCGAAAAACCGGTCAAGAGCGAGTCGTACGTAAAACATACGTAAACATAACGGAGCACGTCGTGTTTTTTTTCCATAGAAAATTACGATCGCTACAGCGAACGGGTTAACTCTAATTATTTGGTCAGTATCAAGATGTAGACAAACTCAATTTTTAAAATTACTTGTAACTTCTGTGTGATCTAACTTTTTATTTATTTGTTATGCTAGTGGCTACATTAATACGCATTCTGTGAATGTTTTAGGTGTCTAATGAGCCATGTGACAGACGAACAGACAGCGGAGGCATATTAATTGGGTTCCATTTACCATCCTTTATGCACGGAACCGTTATGCGTAAAGATTGACATGCTTTTAAGTGCAAAACAGAACACGAATAAAAACAAAATAGTTACACCAAATATTTTACCCCCAAATAATCCTCAAAGATGTAAAGTTTACATACCAGAAAATCCCGAGTCTAAAATTGGAAATCCGTATGAATACGTGCTCCTTTATAGTCATATCAGAGTAATAAGAAAACAGCTGTTGAGTTTTATAATGCGCGCTGGCTGCATCCAGACACGCGACTCTGTTTACGTTATTCTCGTTGAAATTGAATGCAGCGGCGGTGAACCGGTCGGTGTCCGTTAGGGCTATGAAATTTCTGTTTTGCATTTTATTTCAATTTTACGAGTATTTTGAAATTATCAAGAAACGTATACAAGGGCATCTTGTCAGGGGTTACAATAGCGTAAGTGAGTTATCAAATAACAAATATGCATGGAAATTAGAAGCTTTGCAATAAGTTTTGCTTTAATGGTATTTAACATTTTCAGTAATATATTTCTTTTTTGCCATTTCCTCTCCACCGTGGACCTTGTACCTATCAGAAATGGTGATGGGAAAACATTGGGAAAAAATATGGTTATATGTTAAGAATAAAGCTTGTAAGATCTTAAAACTACAATAAATATTCCGTGCACATCCTGATACAGTTTTAAGATAAGTATAAACTAAAATTTTCTTGTTATATAAAAATAGAAAACGAGAATGCAAATACAAACATGGAACGAGCGACTACTATCATTAAAACCGGTGTGACCTTATATGTATATGAGATATATGTATGTAATTTATAATATAATAGATTTTAATTAAGCTTTTCTTTGTTTCTGATAGAGGCGCTGTTTAAATTTTATAAATTCACATTACATTTTATCACTTAGATAACTAACAATGGTAAGATGGGTAGACCATCCCGCATAGACATTATGGAGTAACAGCCAGGTAATCTTTACCACTTAGCACGAGATAAACTCCTTCTGTAGTCAATCATGCAATGGATTGTATTTGTATGTGTTGGAGAGCCAGAAATAAGCAGGTCTTCCTTGTTTCTTTGTTACTGAAGTGTGTCATTGTTGGCACCTAATCGATTATTTAAATAAAAAAATAAGCTATAAGTGCAGAGACAAAAAAATAAAAAAGTTTAGAGTGTGGGTAGGTCCTAAAACATGTCGCTCAAAGCGGAGGGAGAAAAGGCTTACTGATATGAAATGAAAATAAGTTTAAGTGATGAAATAATCCGTAATTTAATGTGAGATACTGGCGACAGCCCTATCAAATAGATGCAGTGCGATGCGACAGGCTCAACCCGTTGAGCACTGTGATTTTTATTTCGTTTATCGTTAAAATTATTATTTCTGAGCTTCGATCGGAAATATAAATCAGACGTGTGAAATAACTTTTTTATATTATATTTCGTTTTACACGTATACATGTGCTTAGAAGTATTACATTACGACGATTATTTCTTCATCAAGATTTGCTAATGTTTGGTTAAGTTAGATTAGTAGACAAATATTAATTTCCATAATTAAATGTAGAATACGGCGGCTGAGTTGGCATTCTTATTTATTTATTATTTTGAAACTTTTCAAAGTAGGGGTAACGAAGAAGTTAGCACTTCTTTGTTTATGGAATTAAGGTAGCAAACGAGCATGCTGCACCACCCTTCCGCTGCCGCCCATGACAACTGTGACCAACCTAGAACAAGACTCAAATGGGGATTAGGATAGTTAGTCCGGTTAGTAGACGTTGTTAGAACTTAATGATACTGACATTCTCTGTTAGTCGACCCTGGATGATGGTCGACGAAGACAAAAACTTTTATGTCACGCAGACAAAAGTTCCTCGTGCGCGCACTCTCTAACCGTGAAATGTTTGACGTGTTTTGGTCGCAGTGACGAGGAGTCAGTAAAAATGTCAAGTTTAACATTTTCCTATTGCGATTATATACATTGATGAATAATGTATTTCTTATATACTCGTATCCAATGTCGGCATAACAGGTGTCCTGAAAAAGTTTAAACAAAAATAAAGTAGTACGACGTAAGAAATACTTTGAACTTTGATTGAAATATCTGTATTGTATAGTACCTATTTTAGGAATGGGAAAATTCCAACGAGCTCTGGAAATTTCCCGTTAGGGGCGATTTTTATTTTGGAGGAAATGTACGAATATAACTTTGTCTTTTTTATTAGTTCGTACATAAAATTATTCGTGCTGTCAATAAACTGAATCTTGTTATTTATCCAATGAAACTTTTCACATTGCGTGTTTGTAAACCGATAACGCATTTACTCCTTTTTTATATGAAAATTTATTACATTGCTATTCAAACAACTAACAGGTCTAAAAATGGCGGTCATATAGGAATAAATAGTACTTAAATGTCCTTGCTTCGTCGCAACTTTATGGGTAGGTGTTTCCGTTCTTGAACGGGTTATGTGCTGTAATAAAATTGTGATTCCACTGTTACCTTAATGTGTAACAAAGTATGCAGGTTTATATTTAGAGGTCTTTTTTGATCGAATGTTGGAGTCAATAACAGGGTAGCCTTTTTAATTAAGGTAGCAAACGAGCATGTAGTACCACCCTTTCGCTGCTGACCATGACTAGTTTGTTAATAGCCTGGATAGCCTGGATTCTTATACCTACCTCTCATGAAAATGTCGAAACTTTATCGAAAATTATCAAAACTAAACAAAAGCTTGCTAATAGAGTAGATG
The DNA here is from genome assembly GCA_905404295.2 of Ochlodes sylvanus. NCBI lineage: Eukaryota > Metazoa > Arthropoda > Insecta > Lepidoptera > Hesperiidae > Ochlodes > Ochlodes sylvanus. The sequence goes on from FR990135.1 coordinate 9,461,289, forward strand.
AAAACCGAAAGCCTAACCGTACTCTGTAAAGTAATTTTACTGATAAAGCGGTCTTCTAGAGTCGATTAAAAATTTACTCAAGTATAATTTTACACAATTGTACGACGGACACGACGACGACAAGTACGACAAGTAGATAATATGTAGGTACATCTCAATCTAAAGTCATTGCGTCTCGCTTTTCAATCTATTGATTTTTCTAACCGTAACGGGTGCTAGTCGTAAATACAATACATTGTATTTCCATCTTCTAGCGATCACCCCACATTCTAGTACACTCCACTTCAAGTACGAGATGTACAGTTCTACTGGATGGGACTTTTTATTTTATCTATTTTAACTTGAGTGAGTTTGCAAACGTTACTTTTTGCCTATTGTGTTACAATATTTTAAGTTTTTCGATAAGTTTGTGTAAATTCACTCTATCCTATTTGGTTTTACCCTTTGATTATATACACGTCTAGATAGTGCCATTGAGCGCCTAAACGTCTAAAAAAATATCACCCAACTCTTGGGTTATAAGCTTGTCCGACCCGCTCAGTGGCAAATCTGTCATTACAGTGTCAACACGCATTTAGTGACATAGTAAAAATTACGATTTGTGCGATAAAAGTGTGCAGGAATTATGGTGGACGACTTAAAACAATTAAAAAAGTTACGTATCATCGGTAAGTAAACATTAAATTACTATATTATAAAGACACAATTAAATAAATAAAGTTAAATTTTGTTAGGAGATGTGACGCCATATTGACAGCATTTTTACAGTGTTGTATGTTGATTGAATGTAAGATTTCCCGTGTGAGCGTTAGCTAAACTTAACAAATGTTTAATCATGATCCTTATACATCCTTATAGTGCGGTATGATATAGGTACATAATAATATTATAAACTTGGCGGGCATTGTTTATTTTATTTAATAATCTGATATGGGTGTCACTTTCGGGGTCCTTGGGTGTTAATAACTAAAGCAGTATATGTATTTACCGTATTATAAATAAGTAATTAAACAGTTACTAATAACATTTTGGTCTACCTATTAAAATAAATAATAAAATCTGACAGCTTTAAGTGACGGGCCGTTGTGTAAACTTTTACTAATATTCGAATAAATTTTATTTAGATATTTTTTTTATTTGTACGGCCGTTAACTTGTGTTTTTTTACAGAATACCTAAAGATCCTATTTTAAGAAGTATCATCATTTCCGTGCCAAAGACCTGTATTTTGCCAACAACCAAAGTCGTCAAAGGTTAAAAAAGGAAGCAATCCCGTGCAAGGTAATTTTAAACTATTTTTGTTTTTAGAAAATTCCCATCATGTGCGAGTTTGTCTCGCAGTAGGCCGATTTTTTATATTTTGATTTAAACTTCTTTAGGTGCATAATGAAAAATGGTTGAATATGTGAAGTTATGATACAATACAATTCACAGATTCAGTAGTTCACAGATATAATATGTTCCATAGAGTAGTTATTCAACAAAGTCCATTGTTTTTTGTTTTTTCAGACTATATTTAATATTGAAACAAAACATTTTAAAAATATAACACAAAATAGAAATCCAAGATGGCGGCTACGCGAAATTATCAACCTTTTCGTCATGGGTGTCGTTTTCATAGTTTTCGAGGGTATTAAAGCCGATAGTGCTGTCAAAATGTAAATCCAAGATGGCGGCTGCACGTAATTATCACCTTTTTTGTATTGGGTGTCGTTTTCATGGTTTTAGAAGGTGTCGAAGCCGATAGTGCTGTCGAAATAGAAATCCACGCTATTTTGTTTGTTTTTGTCAGTGTTTAATGTAAATGTTATTATTTATTAAAGTGAAACTTTTATTTTATTTTTTAATTTTAGATTTAAGTTAAATCATTCCGAACTAGAATAAGAATAAATAACCTTAAATAGTTTCCATTACAAAATATATTTTGTCTGCTGATTCATATTGTACAAACTCCTAATATGTGAAAAAATGATAATTAAATGAATTTAAATTTAAAACACGTAGGTATATATTTTTTCCATCCTTTTATGGGAAATATGCAAGGGCTGGTATCACTCAGTACACCCACACCATGATGCACGCGCTTGTCGAACAGTAGAAGTTACGCTTACTTGTGTGCGTATTACTCACACAGTCCCGTCAAATCTGGCCTGTTATATTTCTTGCGATTGCAGCGCAACACTATATCTAGACGTGTATATAATCAAAGGTTTTACCCTTCGATCAACAATTCCTAGATAACAGCTCACATACTAATTCCAAGCTCAAAACAGTCCGTGTATTATACTTATTTATACAGTTTTATTTCTTTAGTAACGAACTAAGACTAAAGTTTGATTACTTTCAACTATATTACAACCATGTCACCATAAAGTCACTTATCAAATATTATCTTAAACGTCAATGATATATTACACTAGATACGCCACCAACGCTCCTAACGCGTGCAGTGGAAACGACCCTACGTGAGACCGTTGCAATCAGTCGAGCTGTCGGCTGTCATTGTGAGCGCACGTGTCGACTACATACTAAAAAAAGGTAAAATGCCTTCTTGTGCATTTCGAAAGTGCAACAATTATGATAGAAAGGTAAAAAAAGAGGACGGTATATCATATGACAGGTAAATGTATAAAAATATTGAAATTTTAAATAGATTAATTTATAATTTGTAATTTTAATGAATCACAGCTTGTTTCCAAACGATAAAAGAGATAGAACATTGCTTCATCACAGGTGTAACAAAGATAGCACATACGCTAAGATCATAGATTAGAGGCAACAATGCAGACAGTAGGTACAATAGGTAGACAAGAAATTATTAGTGTAACGATGAGATTTTTTTATGAATTTAGGCTGAATTCTTTTGTTTCTACGTTACCTACCTATACTAATTCTTTGTCCAAGGTAGCTGTCAGATCTTCGGTCTCCTGTGTCGTCGACTAACCTTTTTGTTATTTCCATAAAAAGCTAATTCATAATTGTATGTATCCTACATGAAATAAATGATTTGAGTTTGAGTTTATAAAATTGCTGTTTTTCTCTCTCGCAGTAATTAGTTTCTAATTGAATTTAATTTGTTTTTATTTAATTTTTTGTTTACTGTAAATTAAATTTAATGTTCTTTTTTGCTTAATTATGATCCCTAATCTTAAATGTTAATATTATGTACTTCCAAGAGTCATAGCAGTTTTAGGCATAAATCATTCTAAGAATAAATGTCTCGTCTGTTACTTTTATCTATGACACTTATGGTTAACGTCAATAGACGTCAGTGTAATATTTCGGTTGCGTTTGTCAGGTTCGTTTTTCATATAAGTAACATGTCTACCTCTTTTTACTTATAATGTCATTGTTAAACGTACCATTTACCACAAAAAACGAGCAAAGCAATAAATACTTCTGTAGCTTAGAAATTTAATGACATAAGAAATTTAATGACATGCATGATATAAGTTTTTTTTTCATAAGTACCTAATACACAGCTCGTGGATGTCTCATTGTATCCAAGACAAACCTAATTAGGTTTTTATGGATTATAAGAAGTCAAATGTATGTTTTAAATTCTGTGTATAAATAAATGAAAAAAAAAATAACATGTAGCGTAAAGTCAACCTTAATATGCATATTATAAGCAGCAAATAACGTGCTTTTTCCCGTATTTGAATTATTGGATCGTCAAAGTTAAGCAACAGCGGGGGCGGTTGGTAGTTGGATGGGTAACCGCTAGTGGGAAATTTCTTGGGCGCTTTCGTGCTTCGGAGGGTACCTAAGCCCGTCGGTCCTGGTTGTTACCAATTGGTAGCAGTCGTTAAGCCATGTCGGATGCCTTGGGGCGTTTGTCTACCTGAAACTATCTGAAATACAAAGGATTCAGTTACATTCCATATTTAACATCTAGTCATTACTAAAATATAAAGGATAAAAAGAATAAAATTTTAATCGCAGTAAAGTGTTAGTCGTTCATAAAGCAAACACTGATTTCTAAGAGCGTTCAAGAAGCGAGTCCTACATTTTCTAATACCAGCCTTCACCCTCGGTTGAATTAGGGCTGTCGAAACAGATTACATCAAATTTTATTTTGAAGAATTTATTAAAAGTACTGTAAGCGTTCTGATATTTTATTGACCAAACGAAATCGTTATTTGTAATTTTAATTGTGATTTATAAATATGACATGTGATTTTAACCATTTACTGAATATCTATCTGTCATGTGGCACATCAAGATATACAAAAGGTACGGCTATAATGATCAAGTCTTTCCAAACATCTAAAATTACTAACATTATAATATCAACGATAAGGTATATAATTATCAAAAGGTATATAATAACGTTGCCAATATTTTTATATCCGTACAAAACGATTTTTATAGCGGAATACCTAATATTACTTTAAAAACATGATTTTATAATCTTTGTCAATATAACAAGTGTAGGTACCTACATTTTTGAAATTGGATTACTACTCTGAGTTAAAATTCCAAGTTCAATAAAGATCTGCCATAATACCATTAAATAATATGTATCAGGATACACTTTTAAACCTATAACTTAATGATCTTGTTAAATGTTATTTATAAACCTAAATGAAATTGTAAAGGAGGTCCGCCAAAGTGGTACCAGACTGTCCAGTAATAAATTTTATATAATTATATGAGTCATCTTATACGCTTTATTATGATACAAATTTTAAAGCTGTAGCTAGTGGGTTTTTTTTTTTAATTGTATTTTAAGATTTACTATTCTTACTCTTCGCCGTAATAGTTTACGTGAAAAGGAACGTACCCAAGTGCGGAGTGAAATGATTAGGTAAAAAAATCGATGTTATTAAATCCCATATAAATACTTTTACTTTTAAATGGCAGTTATTTGAAAGATTTTAATTGCAGTTTAAAAACAAATCTGTCAATCAGTCAAAGTACTCAATCAAAGTCACATCACAATCCATCAAATTCCTCACCTCACTCACTTGCTTCTGCTCGTTGGGTACTGTCTGCTTCCTGTGTTCTGTGTGTTTTATGATTATTACTGCTGGATTTTATGCTTGAAAAACGGATTTTGATTTGCACTTACGACTTGGATAACGACGACTGGATAATTTTGATAAAACGACGAACATTAGCTACGATTAAAGGACCTTGTATATCTTTGCGGATTCTTGTAATATCTGCTATTGGTAAGTTCCAACGTATATATATATTGACAATGATTTTGAATTGGTTCAAGTGATTTTATAGTATTAATATATATTGTATTCATTATAATTGTACTTTGCAGCCACCATGAATGTATCTGCTTGTTGCAATTGTGGATTGTCATCGCATCGTGAAAGGCGCTGCATGATAGCCGATCTCGGGCAAGAGTTTTCACAGCGTTTAAATGAGTGGCTTCCACAAAGACAGGTAACTTAATTATATTCTATTAAACTCTATCACTAAGATCAGTAACTATTTTAGAATTTAAATAAACTATGGATTTTAAAAATAATATGATAATGAATTTCTATTTGACCCATTATTTTAATATGTTGTTGATTATAATGTTACTAACCATTTAATTGTTTATTTTAAGTTAATGAATGAAGATTATATATGCAACCAGTGCATGATTTTTGTACAAAGAAGTATGGATGACGAACACTCAATTACTACAAGACAAGTTGGTCACCAGCATGTTTGTGTGTGGTGTGGTAAATCCATTCTACGTTTAAGGAGCAATGCACTCCACATTAACACACCAGAGACACAGTTTATTGAGCAAAGAATTGCTCCGCGGGAGGTAAATATCGATATCTACTATGTTTTTATAAAATCAATATGCATCAGTTCATTATTGGCCCAGCAGCGAGCACTAACCTACCATGTAAAAGGATTCAGGCTAGAGTGCACCAGGCAAGCATAATGATATGCTTGCCTGGTGCAAAAAGTTGAAATAGGTCACAACAACATCATCTGGAAACAAAAAATATTTTTATTGCAGTTGCCAGAAGAACCCCGTGTGTGTTATGCATGTTGGGTGTCTGCAAAAAGAAGTATTCAGCGTCAAGGTATTGAACGTACTTCAAGGTCAGAAGAAAGTGGTCCATCAATTAGCAGTTACTCGACTAGTGGCCCTGGGATGAGCGGCCCCTCGACAAGCGCCATTACAATTGGCGCTCAAGATATTGAGGAGAGGCAAATCCCTATATTCCAACAAGAGGATCAGGAAGTCTCACATAGTATAAGATTACCTAACTATAGGCGTACAGCTGGAACTGCAAATCACTGCATGTATCCGGGGTGTAATAGTATGGAGAGACATCGTGTGCCCAAGGTAATGCGAATCAGGATGTTGCGTATGTATAAACTATATATCCCAAAATCAGCACGCATCTGCACTGAACACATGCAACTTTTTAACTGGGATGAAGTAGTTGAGCAAACTGTGTTTTTCCATACATTCCATCCGGAGCAAATTGAAGATATGTTAAATCTTCAAAATAATGAACAAAGTGCTTCTAAAATGAATTTAGAAACAATTGATAATTGGAACACACATATGGTTCATTACTGGCTGGGACATTCTGCAGCTCAAATCAATGAAATAATTAGGGCATGTCCCTCACTACGGAGCCTCCAAAAAGCTAAGTCCATTGTTGGGACATATTTATTAAAACTGAGAACTGGAGACTCCAATGAAAGACTTGGGGTTCTACTACAAGAATCGACAACTAATATTAGGCGGCGTCTTAATAAAGCCCGTGATATTTTAAAAAATGAATTTGTTCCATTACATTTAGGAGTAGCATCTCTACCACGGAATGAATTAATAAATAAAAACTTATTAATTCCTAATGGTTTGTTTGGTGGTACAGAAGGGAACAAGGCGATTGTAATAGCCGATGCCACATATGTGTACATTGAGAAAAGCTCTAATTACCTATTCCAAAAAAAGACATACAGTCTACATAAGTACCAGAATTTGGTGAAGCCATTTTTATTAGTTGCCACTAATGGCTATATATTAGATGTATGGGGTCCTTATTCTGCAACAGTATCAGACGCAGTCATTATCAAGGAGTTATTTGCAAATGAAAATGGACCCCTTAGGAGATATTTTAGAGACGGCGATGTGTTCATCTTAGACCGTGGCTTTAGAGATGCAATAGATGATTTAAGAAGATATAATTACGAACCTCATAAACCTGAGTCATTGGAAGAAGGAGAAACACAATTACCAACAATACGTGCAAACAAATCTCGATGTGTAACTATATGTAGATGGGTGATTGAGGTGGTAAATGGCAGATTCAAAAGAGATTATAAGTTAATAAGACAAAAATATTTTAATAACACCTGTAGGAATGTTTTGACTGATTTTAGAATTGTTGCTGCATTGATAAATTCATTTCACAAAACAATAACAGATCGAATTGATGCAGCAGCAATTTTGAACCGTATACATCGTAGATTCAATGTGCCCAATGAATTAGCTCATTTTGTAGAGCAATACAATTTAAATAGGCGAAGAGCCTCATTCACGCCCATTAATGGGAATTTGCCACAATTAGATATGTTCCCAATGCTAACAATGGAAAACCTCATATTATTTGCATTGGGAACATATCAAATTAAGCAAGCCCGCTCATACTATGGTGAGCATATTCGAGAAAATGGTAGTTACAATGTGGAAGTGTGTCAGAATATTGAAACGATTGGGCACATTGCACTTGATGATAATATTCATAATACTAATGATATTTTGATACGAGGTCGGATACAGTCAAGACATCATTCAGGAAAAATATATTTTGTTTATATTTTATTAACGCAAGCTAGGTGTACCACAGTCGAACCCATTGATTTAATAAGAGAATATTATTGCAATTGCATTGTTGGTAAGAGGACTGTTGGTTGCTGTGCCCACATAATGACAGTAGTGTGGTATTTAGGCTGGGCACGGCACCAAAGAAATATAAATGCACCAGCCACAGTACTAGATGGCATACTAATAAGAGAAGATGAATAAATTGTTTGAAATGTGATTTTTTTTATTTATCTAGTCCTTCAACGAGTAGACTTAACACCTGATGGTAAATAGTCGTGGTTGCCTATGAACACCAAAGACACTCAAGGGATTAAACACTCAGACGTTACCACTTTACATAAGTGCAGTCGGAATTAAACTGAATGTACTGTGGCCTCCAACGTGCCACTCGCCTGGGTTCTATATGGTGTGCCACAAGCAGGTGGCACTGGCAGTTAGTTTGGACTCTAGCATAAATGGAGTCAGCTTCCAATTATATATTCTATGTCTGACTTAATGAACCACAATTACGGTAGGCTTAAAATGTAGTATGGCATTCAGCTTAGATTTACCGTCTACCGTACCTAATGATGTTTTAAATATATAAAATTATTTTGACCGTTACAAAAACAGAATTTAATAAAACAAATTAATAGAATCTACCGTTTTTATGGCAATTAACCTTATATTTTCTTAAAAGAAAATACCGTAAGCCGTTAAGCCCGTTTTTTGACATGGTAACATAGCGATGTTGAGCAATCTTTAAAATAGTATATCTCATGAACCCCACTAGCTAGCGAAGTGAAATAAAGTTTATCTTTGAGCTAATAAATTACCTTAAAAATAGGTCAAAGTTTTATTGCTGGACAATTTGGTACCACTTCCCATAGTAAAGTGGCGGGTCTCCTTTATTACAAAAACAGTACGTCTGAAATTTTTAATATTTTTAGTGTTCAAGCGTTTTCTTCTACACAATACTTTATTTGCTGTATTTGACAGCCCTAACATCCACGTCATTATTCTGAAGTACGCTCCTCATGTCGATCCCGCTTCACTGCAACACATTATAATTATTTTGAAAGTTTCTCTATTAAGCGAGGGTGATGTCGAAGAGATCTTCAACATCCCTTTAGATCTGAGATTTTAAGTAAACTGATGCAATGACAGAATTGTGTTTGTGAATAATTTTCAAGTCATCAAACAATTTATATGCACGTCTTATAGTTCCCCTATCCCAGTGACGACTTTTAAAGATTTGTTACTTAATCAAGAGTCGGAAATTCTTAACCACTAAGAAGCTTTCGACAGATATTAACAACTGGTATCCAATGATAACAACTGGGGACGACGGCTTAACATTTAAATATTAAATTACTGATCTCGCCCAACATTGTTTTACTTCCTCAATAATTATACCATCAATAAATCCAATGAATATCAATTTCCAAGTAAATACCAGAAACACGAAATAACTTTCCTCTTAATATCATACTCGATTCCAATAATTAACCTGAACGTTGAAACCTGACATGTAGTTCACGATATGGTACAAAGCACAATTAAACTTTAATAGAGCTAGGTGTTTATTAAGGAAAACTTATTCAAAGTTACAGATACCATATAGTTTGCCGGAATTCGGATAAGTACTGCAAGAGACAGGTACATACATACATGGTGATGTCATAAAAATAGAATGAATGACTAAATTGCGATAGAGACCAATCCTGAAGATTATCGATGTCTACGACTATTCCGCCAGCAGTGTAACGACTAAGAAAAAGAATATAAATATTATTAAAAAATGAAAATCCAACCGCCAAAAAATAATTGAAAAATTGTTAATTAATTATGCTATCGCTTCAGACGAAACGCCAATTTCCTGAAAATTTAGTAAGTTACACTTTGTACGAATAAGTGTTATATTATGTATAATTATACCTATTTACAAAATGGTTACGTTAAGCTCCTCGAGCAAACAACTTCGTTATCATTGTGGGTCTGGAAATCAGATTGTTTTATCCGTCGATATTTTTACCTATTACAGTCGGCAAAAGAATTTGATATTTGAATTTAACAATTTACTAGACCGAAATCAACGTTGACTACGTGATTGTTATCCTTACAAAAGCTATATTTTTGGTGGCACTGTTTAGTGCACGTAATTAAAACAGCGCGCCAAGTTTCCACAAGTCGCATGCTGCAACATGAATATTCTGCTCGGAGGAGCTTGTATGCACCAAGTTTGAAACCGTACCTAACTTGGAACGTCCGAACTATCGGTACAACAGTGTAAAACACGCGTTTGATTCACTTACTAGTAGTGTTATTGATATGAAAGTACTTCGTTTGAGAATAATTCATGAGTTTAGTGGAGGTTACATGGTTATTGAAGCAAAACTTTCAGGTGAACAGCCAACTTCCCGTATTCCTGCTTATGGTGTACACTCTGAGCTCGCCCTGTTTCCCTCAGTCTAATTCTGACGTTTTTCGTGCATGCTGGTAGGATATATATCTGTCTGGCTAGCTATCTTGCTTTACTGGATATATCTGGTAGCAGAAGCTGCATATATCGTCTGTTATCATAGCGACATGCTATGGCCGGTGGCCGAATTATTTCAATATTTGCCACATAAAGAAACCACATTCTTTCTCTTCCACCTAGAGGTGAGGTTACACTAACCTAGAGGTTGAGGAATACACTAAGTCAACTCCATTATTCGTTGACGACAAATAACCGCAACAACCTTTTCCGAAAAACTGGACAGAATATCGGGATATCATTTTACTAGGAAGTAACACCTTATTCATAAGCATTAACATTCAGAAGTAACGATGTCTCAAAATGTCCGTATCAGAAATTAACCTGTAAAGAAAAACCTGTAAGGTTAATAAAAATTAACTAAGGTAGTTTGAACCGGACAGCTACTTAAAAACTTAATAATTACCTAGGTACTTACTATGAAAGTATACGCTGTAGCAAAACTACTTTTGACTTTTTAATTCTTCTCTTCTTTATTTAAATCCTAGTACTATAAAACTTGGCCGATATATAGCAGTAATTAAAAGAAGAGCGTACTTGCTGCTACTTAAGTTTAAATTATGGTTAAGTATTCCCCGTGCACTCGGGACGGCAAATAGGAAGATAAAACAGCAGTGACTTTGAAAAATAGCTCAAAAACTTCAGTCTCTGCGTCACATTCAACTTAGATCATACTGCACGTAAAATACGCTCCAATATTCACAAGTCAAAATGCCCTCGCAAAGAAGTTAGAAAGCAAAGGAGAAAATTTACAGACGCTGAAAATTCACTTGGAAAATAAACATTTCCACAAAGTCTTTTTTTTATAAAATGTGCATTTTCACTGAGTGCAGTGGAATGGCTCTTTTATGATCCTACGTTTAAAGCCACGTTAACGTTTGTTCGGGGTATTTCTCATGGGAAGCATACTTCGATGCGGCACTTTCCGTTGGGTTAGCGGAGACGAGAAAGACAAACGTGTGCGTAATATGATTGTGTTTCCATTTATTTGAAATTTTAACTGATTTACTTTTTTGGCTTGAATTTTTCTTTTTATGTTAATAACCGATAAACGAGAGAACTGAATGTCACTATCGCCAATAGACATCAGCAACACCAAAGTCAAGGAAGAAGGAAGAGGAAAGGATGAAATTTTTTTTAGATAAGATAACTTAATGCTTGATAACTATCTCATCTGATGGCAAGTGGCGATGAAGTCGAGGAAGAACACGAAGCACAACAGCCGTAACACGTCAAGTCCTTCGGCGGCTGACTCGAGCAACAAAGTGGTTGCTAACCAGGGTCATACCCTAATCTACTGGCATGGGATACGAGATAGTGTCCGTCCTAATAAGACCAAAAAAGTTCAAAGCCAAAATTTTAAATTGCATCTAGTTCATTAGCGGCAATTGATGTTTTTAGTTTTTTCATGTTTTAGCCTTCGTATTTTTTTTTGATTCCGTCACGCCATTTTCATGATTATTTATTGAAGTCCCCCTTATGGCCACCAATCTTTCTGCCTATCTACACTCGAGCAGCGTGGTGAAATATGCTTTCAGCCCCGGTTATTGAGGGCTTAAAAGTGGTAAAAGAAGCAGTAACATAGCTTACTGACTATTCAAAATGTTTTGAGAAAATATTAATTAGTTAAAATCGTTTGTGCTAGTTTTTACATAAAGTAATCCTTTTATTAAATCATTAGTTTAAAACGACCCTAAAGAGAGCTGATTGCGCTGTAAGAGAATTTAATCGAAAGTTTTATGTAGTGTGAGGTCAGTTTAGGGTCGCAGAACTCGGCGAAAATACCGGCATTCGGAATTGTCGGGATTCCGTGGAACTCGAGGGCACAGGTTTTAATTGTGGGTGTAATTGCTTTAGCGAAAATTGCGAAAATTGTTCTTGCAATTCTAGGACACGAGCTAAAAACCTTATTTGTATTTCATATTATCGTTTTTCTGATGAAAATGAGAAATCTCACGTCAAGAATACAATGGTTATTAAACTTGGATATATTTTAATCAATAACCCGTTATTTAAGACTGGTAATCTAATTCTGTTATGAGTTTTATGCTTGAAGGACAGTTTCAATTACAATCATTTGATTGATCGAATTATTAAGCTCATTTGCAATCTTTTGTTCAGCGCTTCTTGATGCTCCGTTCTTTAATTAGATGATCCAGAAATGAGTGAAAGTCATCAGTAATTAACACAAAAAATAGAGCCCTTTGAAAAGGTCCGACATTGGGTTTTACAGAGGACATATATTCCATCGTGACAGATTTTTTGTCATTATTTTACTTCTATTAGTTCAAGTTTTTTATAAAATGAAGCATCAAAACGTATTAAAATGATTTCTTGAAACCGTTTTATATTTAAGGAATGAAGCGAATAAGTCTATGTTAATAAATAATTTACTTCGAAAGTAGCGGAGCAGGTTTGAGTAGTAAACTCCAAGCCTTTCAAAGGAGCTATGTAATTTGTATCTAGCAGTGAAGTAAAAACATCTGAGTCCATCCGAATCTAAGCAAAAGACAACTTAAAATTTATCATAAACATATTTTCCTGCAGCTGCTTAAAGCCAGACAGCATAAAAGGTTGAGAATCAAAGATATTCCCATTCGAATGCTAAACGGCTTTACGGACTTTGACTTCACATTCACAGGCTCGATATATGAAATCTACATGAATTCACGTACACCACCGATGCAAATACGTCAAAGAAAACTTTATTCGCTGGCTGCACGGAAGACGTAACGAGCCAACAAAGCTGTTACGAGTAAAGACCTGTCGACAGGTACGTGGCGTAAAGTACAGGCGATTCAGGCGGTTATTGTAATTTGAATCCTATTACGTGGATTCTATGTATGTGCCTGTCTTTACTGAATATTTTTTGATATGAAATAACGGATGTTTTACAAACCAAGATAACTTGAAAACGTATGCAAATTTTGTCTGTCAGAAACTAGACAATTTTTTACCACTAAAAAAGTAGCTCCTGTCATGGTTGTAAAGTGGTTGTACCCTGTATTAATATTTAAAATTGGTTACAAGTTGTTAGAAGAAATTGAGAACCCAGATGGAACGCTTCTTAAAAATGTCTTTTCTTGCACTTCAAAACATAAAAATAACTTCATTTAAACAGAATAGGAAGCTGTCTAATATGGACCATGTTATGATTTTACTATCTTCCATTATAGACTAAACAAAATAAATGGGCATTTTTCACATTGAAAGTGCGTGCAAGATTCAAATTCCTAAATCTAGACTAGAAAAACGACGTTTACTAAAGGTTTCATTTATAGTTTTTATTTAGTTTAGTTAGGTTTCATTTTTAGATCGATTTGTCGCCCGCGAAACCCCCTGCATGCTAAATTTCATGAAAATCGTTGCAGCGTTTCCTCGGAAACGGCTGCAACGATACTCATGAAATTGTAATTTCTTGTATTTTGTAATCTGAATCTCTATTCAGATTAAATAAAATACAAGACTGCTCGTTTAAAGGTATTAGATTAGTATTTAATTATATGTAATATCGACGAAGTTCGCACTTCCAACCGTCTGATGATCATAGAAGCAATTGGTTGGAACATCGAAGAGGGTCTTAGATCCCTTCAGCTTGTGGCTTTACACCACACTGGGAGGTGTAGAGCTATTCCTGCGCTAGCTTAAGTTCCCTTGCGACGAACCACATCCCGAATAAGCGTTTTATCGTTCGCTTGCAGATTCGCCTGGGACAACTTTTCAAGTCCCTGTCGGTTATTGTAATTATAAATAAGTGCGCGTATTATAAATGCAAATATCATTCTTAATAATAACAACAATATTTTCTTGAGTTTTAGTTGTTTGAATATAGATATACTTAATATTATGTCAGAGAATATTAATTAAATTAATATTTAGAAACTGTCAATAATTAATGTAATTTTCTGTATTGACTTTATTGACCTTTAGGTATCCCCATTAGTACTTTCACCATTACTGATATAGTAGTAAAACGCCTACTTATCATATTATACTAAGTATAAAAAAGAAGAATAAACGATAAAATCTTTAACCTTTTCAAAGAAGCATTGAACAACATCGTGTCTATAATGTTACTCATTCGTTGAAAAATTTGTATTCTTAAGATATTCTAGATTTACGACGACGTACAAATTCCAAGAGTGTAAAAATAGACCGAACAATACGTTCATATTTCTGCGAAGATATTCACGTTTGATGTTGTAGCCCCTAAATCCGAACGCTTTGAGGCTTGGCGAAAGAAATATGACCCTGACCATATTAACCGCAAAACGTTCGCTAAATTTTCGTATGTGACCACAGAGTTCTAAAAATCTACTTTGTTGTCCACGTGTTACAGTCGGAATGCTCTGATGGGATTTGCGGTCACAATTTCGTGTTTACATGAATCGCAAAGACAGAACACAAAGGCATAATCTACTTTGTGGACTCGGATCGGATATTGCGACGGAGGTTTCCAGCTTTAAATTATGTTGATTTAACTAGCCAGCAGTAAATATTGAGCTGTTTGTGAAATTATTATGAATGTAGTTTGTGGTAAAGTCGGATTAAATACGTTTGTAACAATACAATGTTCAGTCCCAAAAGTGATTTACGCTACTGATATCAAAATGGTTTACTTTGCTTCAACCCATTAATAGTCCGCTACTGGGTATGGATCTCTCCCTAGAGCATACGTACTCCACCACGCTGCTCCAGCGCGGAAAAAGTGAAATTGGTTTGTGAAAGTTTATTTAGTTTTTATTTTAAAAGACAAGACTGGCGACCCCAGAGCTGGCAGTTTTCTCGCTCAGCGTAGTAGTATTGCTATACTTACAGGCGAGGCGAGCGAACGAAAATGCTGTCAGCATCTTGGGTACTGCAGGGGCCTAGCTACATTTATTTTAATTTATAAGTTACTTTTATTTTATTTATTTTTATGTTTTTATTTTTGATATTTTACTAATATTTGAATGGTCTGTCATCCAACACTATCTAGTTGCATACGAGATTGTGGTCTTTCTTTATCGTAATTAAATTAAAATAAGTACTTTAAATTTTTATATGCATGGCGTAAAAAAATTTCAATGCGAATAGTTTATAAAGGTAAACTACTGATTTCAACCTCTTATAAATAATGTCAAAGTGTAGGTAACAATTGTATCTACATATAACCTTCATAAAGCATCGCATGAAGTGCCTCCTAAACACTTATACTCGTATTCTAGTCCGGAAACAGACAGGGTTAGCATTTGCTCTGCTGCTCGAACGGCTGCTCTAATGAAATACAAGTCATGTGCAGAAGACTTGTGAGATATTTGAGCGACGACCTCTGTTATCTACGATCTTACTGTTGGATACGTACGTGTACAAAGTCCATACAACATTGCAACTGACGATGAAATAGAGAAATAAATTGGACACATTGCAATAATTTTAAAAGATTTATTTTATTGGCAATAACCGACAAATCGGCATGGAAAAGTTACGAGTTGTGATGATGATGGATAAACATTGAACATCAAAAATGAATCCAATAAAAGCGGGTCTTTTGCAGCTTTTTCTCTTGATACGGGTGATAATGGGCGGTAGTGACCACTTACTGATTGCGGCTTGTCAGCTTGTTAGACATCTGTAACCAAACATCAATAGTGCTAAACTTAAGTCTGCAACGCCGGAGGATTAAACTCGAAAACAAACTAACTTAAGGCGAAATAACTGTAAAATATACAATGTAAAATAATTATATCGGGTGCAATTACTGTTTATAAACAAGATGATAATGGCATTACCACCCATAACATCGACGAAACACCTGTTTTGTTTCCTTGACCAAAAACACCAGACAACTCGTACCGCAAGCCGCGTTAGAAACCTTCGTACTAAAAACATAGATTTGTTTGTTGCTACAGGACAAGCAGGACAAATCAGACTATAAATATCTTGAACTGTGATACAACAGACACCAATAAGCCGATGTTAGAGTTCCCTAAAGCGTACAGAAGAGTTCTCGGTCTCATCGGGGCGAGAATACAGAGGAAAGCTCTTTAGAGTTGCGAATCCGATTTTCGCGGCTTCAAAGCGAGTTATAAAGTGTTCATGCGTGTCTCACGGTATGTGGCTATCGTTTTATATGTGTTTATATAGCAGTTTTATATTTATGTTTTACATTAAGTTTAATTGTGTAGGTTCATTCGTCTGACGTCACACCGTCACGTCAAATATCTTAGCTGTCAAAACTCTTCAACCAAAAAAGCCCAAGGCCAAGAAAATCACTAACTACCAACCTGTTCTATAACCAAATCAGTTTAGCAATTAATAATTCATAAATAGTCGGCTATTTACAAAATATCTCAAGTCTAATAATATTGATGACACGCCATATTTCCCTAGAACTGTAACAACTTCGCAAAGAAAACCATTTTTCCCTTTTTAATAAACGCAGCATTATTTTTAATCTGCTTTCGCGGTGAAAGGATAAAGTTTCACAAACAAATACCTTTTCTTTCTCGGTAAATAGAACGCTTTGATAATTATTTTCACTACAACACCATTCTACTCTGTAGTATCTCTAAAATATTTTAATAATTAAGAGAAAAAGTAATTTACACATTATTATTATCCAATTGTTGTTGTGATACGATACTTTCACTTATAAGCACACCGATTCTCAATTCGTAGAGATGCATCTCTAACAGAGATATCTCTGAAAAACATGGCGGATCTCTAATGAAACCTAATTTCCTTATTCTCGGGATGTCACATTAGAGATATCTCTGAGCCTTTTCTTTCGACATGCAACGTGTGGTCCGCAGCGTTCGAGATTGACAGTACAGTACAGTACAACGCAAATTTTGACCAATCACAATTGGTCAAAATGCAAGACATTTCAATCTCGAACGCTGCGGACCACACGTTGCATGTCGAAAGAAAAGGCTCAGAGATATCTCTAATGTGACATCCCGAGAATAAGGAAATTAGGTTCTCAATCTCGAACGCAGTACAACTTGATTGATTATGTCTGATTGACATGACATACAGCTGACATGACAAAGATGACTACCATGAATGTTTCTTTACACGGTATGCGACGGCTAGTCTTTTTGTTAAAATATGTTACAATGGTTTTTAACTGCAATATCACAGTTAATAAGTTATAACTATTCATAGATAGTTTAGAATGAATAATATAGTGATTGTTTTATACTTTTATATGATTTGAGTACTGTAAAACCTTTTTTTACGTGTAGTCGTGTTTTGTTGACTTGGCGTCGCTGTGGTCTAGAAAACGGAACGTATATTTCATATGTCTAATGGTAATGTCGAAAGATAAAATCTCTATTGTGGCCCAGAATTACGTTTTTGGATACAATAGAGATTTTGCCAACATGTCTCGTAGAGATTGACACAGTAGAGATATGGCAAACTTAGAGATTATCTCTACAAAACGAGAATTGGGCTCGATGGCGCAATGGTTAACACTTCGGATCGCCGTTCCGAGGGTCCTGGGTTCGATTCCCAGCGAGGCGGAAATTTGAATGATGAATTTAAATTTCCGTTCTTGGTCTTGGTGTGTGTGTTCTTGTCTTGTGTGTTGTCCATGGCACCCACGACACAGGGTATCCTAGTGTGGGGCTATGAGTGTGTAGCGTTATTTATTTATTATTTATATTGTCAAAATTAAATAATAGACGTGAAATATCGTGACAATCATATATACATAAGTATATATCGCGAGGAAACCTGCAAACCAGAGAGTTTTTCATGACGTTCTCAAAGGTGTGTAAAGTCCGCCAATCCGCACTTGGACAGCGTGGTGGATATAGCCTGTCCCGTCACATTGTGAGAGGACCCGTGCTCAGCAGTGGAACATAAATGGTTTGTGATGAAAAGAATTGACTAAGAAGTCAGAGTGACTTGCAAATATAACATATGATTGCTGGTGTTTTCATGTTATTGTAGTTTAAGACGTATATTTGTGCAACAAGATGATTTTTTATTTACTTGACATATTAATAGGGGGTACTCAGTATTCGATTCTCATTCCAAATATGTTATTAAAAAGGGTGCTTAAAGTTTGACGTAATTATCCATTATAAACCCATTATCTGGACACACTGAGCAAGCGGTTTAAACTACTCCACTAAAGGTCTTTAACCTTTATTGTGTAGAATTTTGACTTTATATTTTTAATCATTACCTATGACCATGTTCTTTCATGTCCTCGAGTATGTCAAGAGAAATAAAAATCACCCAGTATGTATTTGTAAAAATGTATCGCACTAAAATGTATACTTATTATATCTATCGCATTGGACACTTACATTTAATTAAAACTTAGGTACATGAAATGTGTTGGAATCTCGACACTGTCAGTTCCCCTAAGGCGTTCATCCCATAAACTCTGAACGGGTTTATTACTCAAAATTGCACAGCTCGGCCACATTTTAGCATAAACATTAACTCAGTGGCGTAAGTGTCAATTTCCTCTTTCTAATAATTTATTATTTAAAGTTATGTAGGTACGTATTAGGAACTCGTTTTATCTTGGAAAAGGAACATCAAGACAGAGATCACACATTGCTAAGTAAGAATGCAGAAAACTTTGAACGAAAGTGAGTGTAATGTAATTATAATTATGTAATGAGAAATTTATATGATTCTTTTCCCAACCGAAACAGTTACCATCTGTTATTTAATAAATACCTTTAAAGGACCCTTGAAATCATGTATTTTGTTAATTGGTGAAGGTGTTTTAAAACATGCACCGAGGAGTATCTTGAGCCGTTTAATTATTATTAAGGAACCTTTCCGAAATGGCAGTAGAAGCAAAACGTTCATTAAAAGATATGTGCATTATTGAAATAATGACTTTGAATGTGAGTTTGTTACAGCAATGCTTCCCCGAACAAACCATATAAAGATTGCACTACAAAGCTGGCTAAGGTTATTTTGCCAAAATTCCTGCAACAGCGTTGTTATTGGAAGAAATAAATTTCCCAGTGCAGCCGAAGATTTCATTACATCCGGGAAGCTTGACCGGGGCTTCTTACAAAGGCGTTACTTTCTTTTGTCTCTTTAATGGCGCTTATTGCGGTCATTCAAGGTCTTGGATCAAAGTAGCTGAAAATTTCGACAGTACTGAAGTATCATTTGTCTATTGGCGAAAGTTATATTGGTTTATCTATAGGATATCAGATATGTTGTGGAAATTTCCAGTATATGAGAATATAATTCCATATTCTCACAACAGCTGAAACAGCTTATGTCTTGTGAACAATTCAATATGGAGTTATATTCTCATATACTGGAAATTTCCAGCAAGTAAAAAAGCATGAAGTTTGAATTGTTCACAAGACATAAGCCGTTTCATATGAATCTGATGGTTATTGACAGAAGACCAAAGCGCCAACTACGGGTCCTGAACAATTAGGGGCTTATCGAAAGCTAATTCGATAGTTGTCTTCAAAGGTTATGAAAAAAGGGCCTGGATTAAACAGTTATGAAGTACTTCTAACTAGATTGATCAATACAAGTTCAACCACTACATGTATGTACCTAGGTACGAGACCTAGTTTTAATCTCTTCTACAAATACTACTCTTTTAAAAGGTAAACGCAATAACCTCATAAACAAACATAATTAATTATATAGTTGTAATTCGAGCACTAATTTTTCGCTAATATAGGGTTATTTTAAGCGCTAAAAATTCAATTATTTTTCTCACCATGGATTCCTTCCCTTAGCAACTGAGATGAGCCGTTGTTATGTATTTGCACCCTTCTTAAGTAGTTATGTTTCGAAATGTAATATCTCAAATTTCATTGTCCCCAAATAAGTGTCAAAGCCAATAAAGTTTCCATCACTATAAGTTATTAAATTGTCAAGCAAGTCCATAGTACCATTTGTCAAAGCCCTTCATACTTTTGGATTAGTTACCCCTTTGTTCTGGGGGTTATTTTATTAATCAGTTAGCGTTTCCTTTGTTTACATCAGTTGTTTTAGTTACAAGTATTTTAAATTCTAACGATTTGATAAATTGACAACCCTATTATTATTTTTTGTTTTATTAGCCGACAAATGACCTAATGACCTAACCTGAGCATGAATGAGCCCAAAATGAGCAATCTGATAGTAAGTGCGTAATCATCACCGATGCGTTGGCTTCAACCCATTAATGATCCACTACTGAGAACGAGTCTAAACATCATTGAGAAGGCCTGGTGACCCCTTGGTGACCACTGGTGACTATTACTAACAATAACTAACAGGACTAGCCATCACTAACAGTCCCTGTCCCAGTCTATCCTTTTTATATCAAATCTTTACTAATAAATCTCCTTCATTCTATTTAAATATATCTAATAAATAAACCCAATTCACGAAACAATACTCTAACAAATGATAACAGACTTTACAAGATTTCTCGTAGTCTGCAGTAATCCTTTTAATAACTAGCGATAGTTTTGCCTGCAGTCGCACTGTTCTTGTTACCAGGCAATAGAGTTCAAATTGGGTAGTTTCATTGATTTGACCGAGTCCTATCGAGGCGCAGATGTGCATCGAAGTGTCTGTCTTGATTACACGATCGGAATACGAATTTAATTTCTGCTCGTGGTAGTGTCGGTGGACCCTTGTTCACTTTCACGGCTATGGGGCAAGCATGATTTTATTCAGTATATTATGTATATTTGGGTCAAAAAAAACTAAAAAAAAACAACTAATGTTCCAACACAACACAGGACTTACCATGTGTGATGCAGCAAACTAGGTGGTGCTGCAAAGTATGATTTTAATAGCGGCAGTTGTACCTAAGTGTAATATGGTTGTGTGAATTAGAAGATTCTGCTGCTTGTGAATCTTTTAAAAAAATACTTGAATCAACAAGACTGAAAATAAAATCAATTATAGAAATAAGTGATGGTACAATGGTGATATTAGGTATACATAACAATTTGTCGTGTAAATAAGCGAATTTATCGAAAACGAAACGCTATCGCTTATCAGTAAACACATGCTCGTCCCATTTCGCTATACCAGCTGTGCCGCTTGTTTCGATAATGATTTTGAGAATGTCACTAGAATATGTATGTTATTGTTATTTTAATTATGAAATAGGTTACTATATGCATTAACAAGTTGTAACAAAGTCATTAATTAACAAGTAAAAAAACGCAAAGTAACTTTTATGTCACGTGCAATGTTAACACTGTTTACTTTTTTTATAGAATTTACGTAGCAAACGAGCATGCAGCACCACCTTCCGCTGCCGCCCGTGACAACTGTGACTGACACAGAACAAAACTGAAATGGTTACTAGGATAGTTAGTCCGGTTAGGAGACGGTGTTAGAACATTAGCTGGTTAGTTTGTTAGTAAGTATGAGGATTGGGATAGGGAATGTTAGTGAAAGTTAATCCTGTTAGTCATTATTATTAGTAATAGTTTTTAGTTGTTTGTTGTAAAAGTCTTTTTATAATTCGGTCATAAATGTGTTGCTACCTTTGAGGACTGAGATGGTCGCCTCTAAAAAAATGTAGCCGGCTCCACATCTTTCTATCCTGAACACAGTTGCTTTTAAAACAATTAATACACGTTAGAGAATGTACTAAGTACCATGGTAGGCGGTAGTACTACCGTACTACATACTACATACGTAGGTATGTATGTACGGGTCAAATCTTGCAAGTTGAATTAAAGCTCTTCCTCCACGGACTTAAAAGTTAACATGTTGCTTTAGTCCTGATGACAATACGAGTAGATATCCATTTATGACAAACAAAACCGAATAAGGCGTGAAAGTCATTAAATGTACTTAAGCCTTTAGCCTGGAGCGTGTTTGACCACACTAATTTAATACAATGTAATTCCGTGATTTAAGTACATTTTCACCCTGACTGACATAACCTTTAGTAGTACAAGCCTAGTACTAAAAGTATACATTTCAAACAATTTACATCTTCTTGAGAATACTTGCAAAAGTTTTGTCGGAGGCAATTCTTGATCATACCCCGGCTGAAACTTTCAGAATAGACGGCGAGACGATGTTCCCAAGAAAATTCCGGGCCCATAAATTTAAGTGCCAGAAATGGCCGTACGAAGTTAAGCACACACTTTAAGTAATAGGAAGCGGTCTCACAGTAGACAGGTAAGTATGAAAATGCCAATTGGACTTCAAAAACATTGCTGCTGGGCCCCAGTTTTCTCTCATAATGAAAAATCTACAGCTATAGTCCACCATGTCGACCACGCGCGGATTGGCCGACTTCACACATCTTTAAGAACATTATGGAGAACTGTCTTATGTGCAGATATGTTCACGTTTTTCCTCGTCCAAGCAAGTGACAATTAGTTTCTAATACGCACATAATTAAAAAATATTTAGAAATGCATACTGGATTCGAACCCAGGCCAACCTGCTCGGAAGAACAACGTTCAAACTACTTGGCTGTCACTGTTTTTTTATGTATTATATTGTATTATTTATTTAATTAATGTTTTTTGTTTGATTTTTACTCTGTGAAACTTGTATGTGCCTTAAGGTACCCAAAGTATTCACCACCGTTTATTATTTTCTCGTGAGCATTACAACAAGTGTATAAATAAACACAACTTCATTATTAAGTGATTAATAAAGCGAGGCAGGCGGCAGGTATGCATATTTCATAGCCTCCCGAGTATTATGTAAAACACCCCGGATTGATTCAATCTTTAGTTTATGTTGGTTTCGGTAATAAATAATTGTCATGTTTATATATGACGCGTTTCCTAAAGTTGAGTTTTTCTTTCAAAAGATATCACACTATAGATATACTCATTTCCGTACCAGAGGGTCAGGACGAATTTACTTTTGTGAATTTTTCATTTGTATTGGCATCGTTTTATAAGTACAAATCAGAGAGATTTCATATCTAGGTAATAATAAGGATTGATTTTTTAAAGTAAAATTTGCAATACTGAACAAACCTACATACATACCTCCATTATTGAATTTACCACGTTACAATTGTTATCCAACTCTTCCGTAATCCCCCTAGTCTAAAGCGCAGTCGGGGTCTATAAAATTTATTGGGTGTGAAACGATAAGTCTAATTTAGGCCAAAATGTATTTCGGCTGATGATTGGTGTAACAGGGTTATTGGGACGAGTGGTACTCCCCGGGTGGTAGAACTAATGTTTATATTGATCCAGTGTGTTATTGTTTACGTAACAACGTTGGAACATTATGTCATCGTATTTGAACACGATCCTGAAGATTCATTTGTTTTTAGATAGATTAACGGCTGTGTTGTAAGTATTATAATGACTTTTTGACAGTTACTAAAACGCAACTTACACTACAACTATTATTGTGCATACTACGAGTACTACTATTATTGTGCATACTAAGAATTGTATACGGAATAGTCCAAATAATTACGAACACACTAGGAACTTACTGAGGATTATGGATACATAGAGTATATTTTAAATTATATAAGTATATTTTAAACCTATTCTCGTCGTGACTATGACAAATGACTTAGTATCGGTATTAGTTACAAACCATCGTAACAATTTAATTCAGTCATAGTCATAAGCAGTCGTGCCGTTACGTTATTGGACACGTAAAGCATCCAGGGTTAACTCCCCATTGAGCTTTGACACTTGGTCCAAGTTGGTACTAACTGCATACTTATGAACATGATGTATACCACTGCGGGAAAATATTACAATTAACATTATTTAAATGTGTATTTTAATTGAATTTCTTATTATCATTGATGGTCTGGAAAAAGTTTTGTTAAATATTTCCGTACTTACCCGACTCGACGATATATTATTTTTATTGGGTACAAACTGACCTAATTTTACGTAATAAATCCTCTGAGCAAATGGAATTTATTACTAACCCATAGCAAAAAGGAAAAGTCCATGTAACATAACCTCTAGTTTAGTGGAAGGTCGCCTCTCGGGGGACTAGAGTGACTTATGCTTTTGGGACGAAGACAAAACTAACAATGCCAATATTTTATAGATTTATTATCACTAAAACCTTCTTGTTATCGGTTCACGCTGATATTATTATTATATATTATTATACACATCCTTTTTTATTTTAGTAGCAGAGTAAGTAGAAGGTTATATATCATAATTATTGTTGAATAAGCACAAAGTAAACGTTGTTACAAAATATAAAATTATTTCAATACTCAGATACTTATCTCCAAGTGTGTATTTGTAATAGAAATAAAATAAAACCAAACCACAGAAAACAACGTTCGACTATTTTACAAAGCTAGTAGCAAATTCACGCAGCGTACTGCACACAAATTTCTTTCTCTATTAAAGTACATTTAAATGCAAAGCCGGAGGAGAAGGTAATTAGGCTGAAGGAATGTACTGAAAATATTCTTAATTAAGCTCTAGTTTCTTTTAACTCAACGTAATTTGGAGGAAATTACGTGAGGAAAGTGGTAACGTAGCTCAGCCTTCGCGTTAAGCCGTTAGACACTAGAAATATTTATAGTTTAAATATCAAAATTAGAAAAATCTTTATAACAAAGCCTCGAAAGCGGTAGAAGATCTGGATCCAGCTTGTTAGCAGTCTACTGTAGATCACGGAACTATATTTGTAAGGAATGACGTGTATTTAAACATGATGCTTCAGTTCATATACTCGTAGATAGAGAAGCTACGTAGAAAATAACTATCTGCCACCGAAAGACATTACCGGCTTGATACCGGTAAACATAGAAACGAGGAATCTCTAATGTACGATACCTATAATTATGAGCCTAAGAAATGTTAACATTCCGAAATTAATCATTAATGAATGATTAGAATTCAGTTCAGCTGTGACCACGATCCATGTAAGTGGGTCGAAATATCGGCGTACAAAGTACATAAATATCATCAGTGTGCCCGTATCATAATAAAATGATAAATAAGTTAGTGCGCAGCGGGTATTTAGTAAAATAAATACTCAGTCATATCTTACAGAATTGTAAGGGGACTAAATTTAAAATATCAAGTGAGCATTCCTTTCCCACTTAAAACCGTTGCTTCTGAATGAGTTCTGCACTAAACATTGGTAGGTATACGCCGTGCTCAGCACTCCGCACTAAACTCCAAGCCTTATTAAGCGGAACGAAACATAATTGCGGAAGCGAAAGAAACATTCTATAAAAATATTTTTAAAACGACCTGCAATGCTCTGGAGTTTTGAACCTAAGCTGCAGTACTATACTAAACTTTGTTTTAGAGAAATAGAACTCAGAATTGATTGACTTACTTGTAACCATCGTAGGCATTTCAAAATTAAAGATTAGGTTTTAAAAATATGTCAAGGCTTCCATTGAAGGTTTTAAATATAGTTGTGATATTGGATATATTGAAAGAAGAGCAAGACTTTTTGAAACGTACTCGAAATGTATCTCATTTATTTTGTATTCGAACACTCGAACTCATTTTATGTACCTAACTCATTTTATGCATACTTCGCCGTTATCTATTATTACTTTAACACGTTACGAATTGTCACGAATTTGTTATTAAAACGTCAAAAACTTTGTTTAGAGTATAAAACTTTATTTTATTGTTAAGAAGAATATTCGTAGCAAAAATGTGTTTAAGGATAAATTATGGTTCATATTAAAATTAATTAAGGGAACAAAATAAAAATAAATATTACCACGACAAATTAACAATAGAGTGCAATAAAGGTAGCCCAATGCTAATCTGCACGTAGAGCAAGGTATAAAGCGCATGAGAAAGTATCGGATACACATAATCGGACTGCAAAGGTACGTGAGGGTGCTTGCCTGTTTCCAGTTGAACTGCTTACTACAAATGGAATAGGATCTGCTTAGATTTCAGTTATTTGTATATTCTGGAGTATGAGAATGGCTGAATTTACCAACGTTAGTGAATGTATATTTGAAATTCTCACTAATTTGAGTGAGCAGCAATAGCGTTAAACTTTGGGTTTAATTACCGGTTTTGCTCCCATACTAACCTTATATATGTATTTGACTGATCTGGAGCAAGATCTCACTCCATTAGTAGTTACTACTTCAGGGTACGAGTTTCTTCTTCTCTCTTCAAGCAGAAGACAGGTTGGCTTGGACGTAGCTCGTCAGCTCCACCACCAATGCTTACTAGAACGGGTACGACCTTCAGCAATGAAGTAGATGACAGAGAAGAAGATAATATCATACTCCACCACCTCCATCTAGCGAGAATTCGTTGGGAGTGGAGTTGCCTAACCAAGTCTAACAAGTATCATATGTCTTCGTTTGCAATGCTACAAAGTCAGCTAACAATAGAGTTTACGTTTTATTGGCCAGAGACTTGTCAGTAACGCTATTGATGTTGCAGATGTATTGGACAACGATGACCACAGACCATAACATGGCCATACTCATTTTTGTCGGTTGGATAATAATGATAAAATGCTAACATACTCACAGACTTAAGATTTCAAACACAAATTTTACTCTTAGAGATATTAAATAAAAATGTGACTCACATTAATTATACAATCAGAATCTGTTGAAAACTTGCGACGAATGCTGAAGATTAATAAAAATGTTTGCGTTGAAAATTTAATCTTGAAGCTACCAGCGAAAGAATCTTTAATTTCGAAAACCAAGTAATGTTTTGGTATCAACAAATATTGTTCGAAATTAGGTGAGGAGTTTTGAATAAGTAATTTGGGGAAAACGTAATGTAAACATCGGTCTATGAAGGAGATCGGGATGATGGGATCAAGTCGTTGAACGGGTCGCCCGATAGTATTATTGCCAATAGCTATGGTGACAATCTTGTCAACGGGATATTGTTTTCATTTTTTTGTAAATTCTGAACTGTTCAATATTCATAAAATTTTTATTCCAAAATCAACTTTTACTTATACCCCTAGTTGAATTACTTGTGTCGCGACTGGCACAAACAAAACAAACACTCACGACCCGAGAACAAACATTTATTCTTTAAATATCTGCCCTGGCCGGGAATCGAACTCGGGACCCCTCGCATCATAGGTAGGGTCACTATCAATTACGCTACAGCAACTAAGCTACTATCAGTTAATAAAAACTTTACTAACTCTTATGAAAAATCCACGCTAACAAGTGATATTTACACAAATGGGTACGATATGACAGCTAATTAAAATTATTCTCTGTACAAAAATTCCATTATGTAAAGAGAACCAAAATCCGATGAGTTCTGAAAGCTAACGCGTAATTTACGTTTTGTTCAAAAATTTTAATCCACTTTTAGATAAAAGTTTTAAATACTCCTACTGAAACTGTCGCCGTCATGAATATTCCTATACACGCTGCATAAAACTCCGTCACCCTCATCTACTTTTTGCAGTAGATAACGGAAAGCTACGTTTTGGGAGTAAAGAAATTTATTTTACTGAAATGTTTGGTGAAAAATAGCATTTTTGAATGCTTAGAACTAGGGTATTGAACCCCTTAGGGTAGAAACATCGTACTCGTACTAACAAGACATAATTTAGTTTTACCTACTTTAATTTAAGTGAATTTGTATGAATAATAATATTGCAGCCTCATTTATGCTTTTATTCAAATTTATATAAAATTGGATACACACTTCTAACAAATAAAACACTACACACTAACATTAATAAAAATAACAAATAAAAATCAAAATATTATTTATCCTGGAAAACTTAAAACATGGTCACAGTGGAGATGGCGCTCTCGTCGACTTTATAAAGAAATTGTGTACAGAAATCTCCGGCACCGCTCACAATAAAATATTTCCCTCTGGTCCTCCCACTTTGCTTACCACCTCTCAAACTGATTGACTGTTTTTCAAGAAATGTTCTCGAGAGAAAAACAAAATAAAAGCGGATCTTTGCGAGTGGTCATACATTATTGTGTATTTTTTTATTGAAAATAAGTTCCAAAAGCGAGCGTTACTTAACAAACAGTCTGGTGTTATTTGGCCACTAGAACTAATCGAGTTTGGGGTTACAGACGCATTGCAACACCTGCTTTTTTAAAAGGTTTATTTCAACTTGCAATGTACTTTTTTACAAAAAGCTTTTATTTAAATGCGCTAAAAAGAATAAAATAAACTTTTCCTTTAAAACTTCGTTAATATATTAATTATAACCTCATTACATATTTTATATTATAAAGAAGCTTGTACGAAGATTTACATGATAAACAAGTAAATTACATAACTGGACCTCGATTGGTTAATTAAAAAAAATTAAACTAAGTAAATACGAGTACTTAAATCTCACGACAAGCTTTTATATCATATAAATTGTGTAATGACATTATAAATTTTTGATAGCAGATGTTTTCAAAAAGCTTTTTTGCTTTTAATTTTATAATTTTTATAAGCTGTCAAATTGTCAAATCAGATTAAACATTAGTAACGCCATGAACATTATCAAAGCCATAATTAGCGCGTAAAATTCAGTTAGCAAGCCGTCGGTGATGCTTTTGGTGTAACTAATGACCACGGGCAACGGTGACCTCTTACAATCAGGCGGTTATTGCTTGTTTATTGAACAGTTACATAAAAAACATCTATCTCACAAAGGTGTTCGAAAAATATGGTTGCTTCAATCAACTAGCTCCACGGCAGCAAAATTAGGTGTTTCCTTACTTAGGCAAACTATAGGAATGCTCTGCCATCTATTAACCCTTTTTTCTTTCGATTTCATCATAAGACCTTGGATAATCACATTTCGGGTTGCTTACTAAAGCAAAGGTGACGTAAAAATAAAATTAATAAATATAAAATTTAAATGTATCATTCATAAAAATGTTTGACAGTATTAAGCTCTCTAGTATTTACATATTTATAAATATTATATATCATCATAGTGTAACTCCTCACCGCAACGTGGCGCTAGCATACACGATATTAAAAATAGAATAATGAAAAAAAAAACAAAGTAGACACTGGGTTATAAAAGCGTTACTTCAATTAATATTATTGTGAGACTTGAATAGTAGAACGCTATACTATACCATAAACGTAATACGTAATAAAACTTTACGCCAATGTCGCTATTCCCCAATAGATGGCGTTACTTGCCACGTTTCGCCAACGACTGAAGCGAGTTTAATATTAAACCAACAGCATAAATTAATTTGATTTTACAGGTAAACAATATAGTCTATTAAACTGCCAAATTTTGCAAGGCCCTGTTTGCGTACACGGTAAGGTAATCCGGGGTATCATCATTAAATAAATAGGGTAACAACGTTACCTTGCCAAGTAGGCAATAAATTTGAAGCCTTATTAATTCTCAACTTTAGTTAGGGTTTCGTTTTGGGGCTAGCTTTAAGGTTTCGGGTATATTTCTGCTAACTAGACGTTAAGTGGATAGGAGGGTTAGATTTATGGATTAGAAGCTTTTATTACATAGTTTTAATACCTTTTATCAGAGTGTTACCTTCGTTTGGTACTTAGGGTGTAGGTTTGAATTTACGCTTTGAATTTAATAACTTTATTTTGTACTTCATGATATTTCTAGTAACCTACGCCTTAGGGTACTAACACTCGAAAAAATAAATACAAAATTAATAATATGATAAATAAATAGACAAAAAAATAACAAATCACTAACACTAAAAACCCGAGAACACACATGCCCTGGCCGGGAATCGAACCCAGGACCTTACACTCCCGTGTTTGTTAGTTTTTAACAGACTTCTAAGAGGAGGAGGTTCTCAATTCGATTGATATTTTTTAATGTACACCGACTGGGTTTTGATGATCTTTTTTTATTTGAAAACTGTGCTTCCCGTGTGCTCCTCTTTCAATTTAGTCCAGTTTTGACACTGGCATCCATGAGAAAGCCATTTAAATTTGCATTATTTTGAAGTCGATATTTTAACTTGTACTTAAGTTGTTGTAAGTTGTTACATTTTACTTAGGGTTCGTATAGGTTTGCACCAAAGTGTATATATGATGCTTGTTACTTAGATGCTACGGAGGAGCTCTTAAACAAACTTGAGTGCTTGCAGAACCTTTGTATTAGATTCATCTTTGGTTTACGTAAGTTTTCGCAGGAATACTCGTATCCTATGTCTTCTTTTTAGTATCCTTAAAAACCCATCCTCTCCTTCGTATCTAAGGGACCGTTTTTCCTACGCTCGCCCTTCAAATGCACCATGCATCCCACATTAAGTCCCTTTTACACTTTCCCCGTCATCATACCGCATCCTACACCCATTCCTTTTCTGTGCATGCTGTTAGGTTATGGAACTCACTGCCGCCAATTATTCGTCAATCTGTGACAATTGGCTCATTTAAAAAAAGAGTTAAAGAGCACTATTTCTCTCAGATTTAAAATTTAAATTCATCATTCAAATTTCCGCCTCGCAGGGAATCGAACCCAGGACCCTCGGAACGGCGATCCGGCGTGTTAACCATTGCGCCATCCGGGTCGTCAAATATATATATGAACATATATATGTAGGCCTATTATAAATATGTATGTATCTATTTATTTATTAGATTATGTATTAAACAAAATATATATATCGTAATTTTCCCATAAAATTATATATTTTCCAAGATTGTGCACACTAAATTTAATCTCTTACATTGCGTCAGGAAATAAGCAGGACCTATGTACAATATTACCTATTATATATTGTTTCCTTTATAGTTTAAGGTGTACATGTAAATTTAAATAAAATAAATAAATAAATAAATGATATAATATTGCAGCTTTCGACACCTACAATTTGGTATGCCCAGTTTTGAAAAGGGCAGTTTTGGACTTAGGCGGTTTGCTTTTATACTCTCATATAAAAACATGAACGACAGTCAATTAATGTGCACACAAATTCACTACCTACTCAGTACGATGACACACACTGTTTTTATCTGAACATACCATAAATAATACTTAGTGCATGTATATAATTACTGTGCCATTAATTACATCTAATTGCAGGTCAATTGCAGTTGAAGCTGGGGGCTTATTACCATTCATAGTGTTATTATGCGACTATTATACAATAACATGAACCGGTAAATACGGGATTATAACAACCACAGAGCTAATTACCATTAGACATGCCATTTAGTTCGGTGTTTTAAACACAATTATGTTAGAGACTAGTAGTCAGACGGCTTGTATCGTAGTCGTATCGTATACTCGTAGTATCGTAGTCGTAAATGATAAACGCTTACACACTCGTACATTTGCAGTTGGATTCCGTGTTGCGGGTGGCGTGGAAAACACAAATAAAACATCACTAACATCCACGATCCGAAAACAAATGTTTGTCTGTTACATAAATATCTGCCCCGGCCGGGAATCGAACCCGGGACCCTTCATTTTGCAGGCACGGTTAGTACCAACTACGGTCGTCAAATATGTAAAAGTTTAATAGGCGGATGGCTTGTGCCTTAATCGTGTCGCAACGTATCTGTACTCGCATCGTAGTCGTTGGCATTGTATGTAGGCAATTTAAAGATTGCCGTCGCAGTCGGATGTTGGAAAGATGACCGCTACTGATATTTCTGTTTCCGTCCTTTAGAGGCCACGCACGAAGCAAATACAAAGAGGCCACGTTAACTCATCGGCCCAGTAGTCGTTACAGTACTCATTCGCCATGTCATAATAAACTTCGCACTCTTGGATTGGCCATTTCACACATTAGCCCAGACAAACAGATAGACAGACATACATTTTTTGTGTTTTAGTATCGTGGAAATAACTATAAGCATTTGAAAAACACAGTTTTGAAATAACAGACAGTTACTTTAATTTTATTTGTAGATATAGATTATTGAGCTACCTGTTCGCAAGCGTCGCCGGTAACTCCAACAGGTATCGGATTACTAAAACAGTCACGCGGCACAAAAAGAGCCGACAAAGCGATGACGGAGTGCAGAGGCGACTACGACTTTTTACGGAGAGTTGTGACATACTGCTGGGAAGAATGCACTTTGCGCAGTCAAGGAAACACTTGTTAACAAATAATCATCTTTATTGCAGTGTTGTTTACCCTATAAAAATAGTGAAATGACATTCAAATAAAATTCACAGAAACTTCTGACATAATATGACTATGTATAGAAGTATATTCTACAGGTGTAGATGTTACCATTTAATAAATTGGGAATTTTTCCAAATTTGGAGTTTTAAATTGTTGAAAAAATATAGTGTTGCTTAAAATCGAGAAAACTATCTATATAATATCGTCTGCCGTACATATTTCAATATCTGACATATGTGTATACTTTTATATAATCTATTTTTATACGTCAAATTTAACATTATTAATAATCTAAATACCTAGTAGTAATTCACATCTCTTTGATTAGTACCAGAAAGAATGTGACTTTCTATCTACATTTATATAAAAATGAAAATTTCTACTTATTATACATAATAATACCCAAGAACGTAGCTTAAAAAAAAATTACCAACTATCACTAAGGTAGATGCACAAAAAATATACACACTTAAACACATTTCTAATGTACGTGTGTATCCCTCTAAGGGCGCCTCGTCTCATAATACACCTGCTTAGAATCTTGATACTGAATTCCCAGACTGTGGAAACCAATAACCGAGAACCTTCATGCACCATGTATTGTACCCTTTTCGCAGGCCACAAAAGTGTTTGATAAAATCTTCAACGTCCCACAATGTTTGGACGAGGGAAGTGTTAAAAAAATTTGGAGGCGACATCCCTTTGTATAATATTTTGGTATGCTTGAAAATTAATTTAACCCTAAAGTTGCATGTGTTGCATTGTAATTTGCTTATTAATAAATTTTTGTTTGTCGGGTTTTTATCATTTTAACAATGTGTTAGTTTTTACAACAATATTACAGTTATGCAGCAGATCTATTCCATTTTTTTACTTGAATGTTGGCGTTTGACCAATTAATGGCCCACTATAGGACACGAATCTCCCTTTTAATTTACCAAGAATAGTCTGGATTTTTTTAATACATACATTTAAGTACTGAAAAATTCATTGTTATTCAATAATTTGACTTTTAATTTGAACACCTATCGGACACTAGTAACTTGTGAAACACCGTCGAAATTAAACGATCGAAATAATTCGATCGTTTAAACATGAATCCCATTGATCAAAACGTTATAAACATATATTTATTCAAAGAAAAATACAGTACAAATCATGTAAGTAATTATAATAATAAGAATGAAAATCGCATACCAACAAACAATTCCTTTATTGAAGTCAACGTACGGAAATACATGATACCGCTATGTTAACGAAAACCCAGCCACATTATAGATTTAAAGGAAGCAGATTCACCATTAATCATAGGAAAAACGATAGCGTCAAAGCGACATCAAGGTATATACAGCGACGAACGTAATGAAGATAAAGGGGGTAACAGAGATTTGTATTCATGGTTGGCATATTTACAGACTGAATGTGATATTACCCGTGTAATAAATATAGCTTGAGTAAAAGAAGTAACTCAAAGTGAATCTTATTTTGAAGTGAAAACTTCTATAGTATCGTTGTATAGTATCGTCGTATGAAACTGAAATGACGCGCGAATTAAATGAAACGGAAACGAAAAAGAGACAGACACATTTTAGCGTGGGAGAAAATGAGATAGCAAGCATGGCAAAATGGTGGCTTACATAAGCAAAGCAAAACATCAATATTTGGACTGACAGTATTCATTTTTTCACTTCTAACACTTGTGAATTGTACACATTTTTTGTGTCTGTATATTTGTTAGAAAATTCCGATTTCCGATTTCCCGCTTCCTTATTTAGGTAGTCAGTTCTTCTGGTTGTAATTAATCGTAGTTATGCTCCTTTTTTCCATTGTCTCGATTACGATAAGGTAGATAGTCCTCTAAAATAAATAGATAAATTTATAGGGTTAAAAATACAGATGACAGCCCTAGCATGAGCTTGCCGCCTGTGTCATTGTTATTGATATATTTCATGACTCCCTTGGTATTCTGACGCCTTTAGACTATACGCAGATTAGAATATAATGATCTTCCTGAGAATAATATAAAAAGGTAGGTACTCGTAGGTACTAGAAAATGTGGGCAGGCTATGTTTTGAAGTAAAAAATGTTTTATAGAATTTTCAGTTTTTTGCCTATCAAAGATCAAATAGAAACTGTTGTACAAATTAAGGTGATATTTATAAAAAATATTATGGGTCAACATTTAGAATACTTTTTGTTTCAGAAGCTCGGTCTGTTTTCAAGACGCGGATAAAAGTTATAATATGGAAGCTCATTTCAGTGTAGTTTGGATATCACTGTTGTTGCTGTTGGTTGTATATAAGGTTAAAAACACAGATTTTGTTATACTTAGAAGAGAATGTGTTGTTAACACATTCTACTCTACACAGTCATGTTATATACAAACACACGCTATATTAAAGAAACCTTCTTCATACGTCCTTCAAATGTATGAAGCTTGATTTTCGTTTTAACTTGTCATGTTCGTAGTATATTCTGTTAGCGCTAATGTGTTCTTTGAAGTTCGCGAATTAGATTTACATGTACAAATATTTTTTGTATTTCGCTTCTTACTTCTTAACGAAAGTAGAATGTAAGAATGAAAGGAAACAAATAGACAGACAAATAATCGTAAATGAGGTTCATATCTCGACTAAAGTTCACTCAATTCAATATTCAAGGTGATAACTATCTGAGACCAAAATAGAAAAAGCAACACACCTGCTTCCAGGCAACTAACTATTTTGATTGTTTCCTAATGCCTGTTTATCAATGCTAAAGGTGGCGGCATAACAAGACCTTATCAGTTCAAGATACAGGCATTCCTTGCCACGGTGTTAATTAGGGTCCACTTCTGGGTTCTTTTAGAGTAAAGATACCGCTGATTGTGTAATCAGAACGATTAGGGACAAGGAACGGTTTTGTTTTTATGGGTCTGGGGATCAGATTATTAAAAGAAATATCCTCTAACTGGACTTTGTTGAAGTTTGACAACTGTTTTTTGCTTAGAGTTGGATCTCTGAATATACATACATACATAGATTAGGTTATATCATGCAAGTGGCTTGAACACTGATAGATACGTAAGGTAACAGGTGGTATTTGCAAGGTTACGCTGTTATTTTTTCAGCCTTATGGCAGGGAAGTTACAACGGTAAGATGGGATTAACGTGATTTAAGCACTCACGCAACGTGATGATTTTCTAATCATCACCACAAACTATAACCACAAAATATGCCCCTCTGCTGGGCACGGGTATTCTCTCATAATGTGAGCGGTACAGGCCAAACTCCACCACGCTGGCCGAGTGACGATTGGCGGACCTCACAGAAATTACAATTATATAAACCAAATATTTCGACTGTAACTTCTCTATTAATATAGAAGCCTTTTGCCGTCATTATCTGTATGCTTGCCTTCATTGTTTGGTGCTACTGAGACAGTTGATTCCACTGAATCCAGCATTTGCCCATCCCGTGTGGCATAGAACAATAGGTAAGCTACAAATTGACTAACCTCATCTATGTAATTTCATAAATTTTCGCAGTATTATACAGTAGTAAATTACTCGGATCCAGTCTCTGAATAATGTGTCAGGAGGTCACTGAAGGTCTTCTGTAATCTTACACTGTAATAACTATGGAAAGCGGCCGTTGGTCTTAACTCTGGAGAATACTCGTCTTGAATTTCAAACTAATACAGCTTTTGACCTTTGACTACTAAATTAAACAGAAATCGAGAGGGGGACTTTCGGAAACGGATTATTTAATGATTTCGTTAAGTTCGGGAGCAACGAAGTATAAATGAGAGACTCAAGGTTTAAAAAACATTTAAATCGCCTAATTTGTCTACATCACAAAAGTGAATAAGTTTTACTAAGTTCAAAAAAATATAAAAAAATAACGTCACACACCCAGCCCCTTAAAAAGACAAAAACACACTTGGATCAAGAATAAAAATATAAAAATTCAATTTTTTTCAAATTTCCGCCTCGCTGGGAATCCAACCTCGATCTTTCGAACGTAGTCCGGCATGGTTACCACAGGGCTATACGGGCGGTTAAAGTTACGGCGCTATTCTACCCAAGACTACATCGTCGCATTCCACCACGTGGAATTGAAGTCAAACGTTACTTTAATATTATAAATAAATTAAAGATAGTCCTGACAAGTGTAGTTTTAGGCCTACCTACCGACGCGTTGTTATTTGTTAAAGAAGTTTTTTTAGTTTTTTTTTCATAATTTGTCTTAGTTTATTATCACGTAAAAAGTTAATTGTTAAATAAGTTAAAAATTCCATATTTATTATTAAGAATTTATTTCCCTTTTAATATAATGTGAAGACGGGCTGAGACGTCAGTGATGGATAATTTCCATTAAGAAAAGCAAAAGGCCTATGAACGTAACAGGCATTAGGTACTTTAACGTTGCCTGAAAATATTGCTACTAGAATTTACCTATTCAAGTGTAAACCTGATCGATGTTACACCCGAGTACTGCTTCTACATAGGTAATAGTTGGGCCAGGTTACGGGATTAAGTAATGAGTGGAGGCGATTACGTTACTACTCTTATCGTATCTAATAATATATACATATTTTAATATATCTCTACATATATTAAGATATTATATATTATATATATTAGGGTAGGTATAGCATATTCCGGTAGCCTAGGTAGGCGGTGATGGCCTTGCCCGCACATCGGTCTCGGTCGACGCGAGCGCCGGAGTCGCGCCGTCAAATATTTAAACTTTGGTGTTAATGATATTAAAAAACAAACGAACCTTTTCTCTTGATCGTAAACAAAAAATGTTGTTATAATTTTATTTGTTAAACACAAAGGTCACAAAAAAGTTACAAAAGTGGACGATATGAGAAAGAATCGTTTTACCTTAATAAGTAACTGTTATTAAGCTATTAAAACTTCGGGTATTTAAATAAAGTTTAAAAAGATATAAGAAGAAGTTACTAACTATTACACGCCTAAAAAGAGATCGTAATATTTATCGCAGCCAATAGAAGGTACCCGCTCCCACTTTCAACTTGTCCGCACGCAAAACTGAACTAAGCTACATACACGTGGCGGGTGTTAATCTTCGCGGGGGCGTTATATCATACTTATCTACAGAAATACGTGATATTTTGACTAAAAGACGACATTAGGGTTAAGACCGTAAAAGTGCGATATTATCAAGCGAGTCGTGATTTAGCGAGGCGCCACCCGACCAAGAAACCATAAAGATTATCTCACCTTCACGCTAATGGATTCTCTAATTAATTATTAAAAAGTAGGTTACGCTCAGCCCGTCGCGTTTGGGTCGTACCCTTCAAGGCATCGGAAGAAAGGGTTAATTATTCAGCGGTGCTAAATATTTGTTGGTTAAAGATTGATGCTCGAGGAAATTACGCTGTAATTTTCGTCGGGGACCATCATTATAATTTATTTCCTTGTATTACAAACAGACTAATCGGGAGATAAAAGAGGTTAAAGGAAATATCTGCTTTGTGTTGAAATCTTGTCAATGCTTTTGAGTTGTGTTTGCTGGAGCGACGAAACTATTTCTGAGCATCGTTTGTACCATACGATTTTCCCTGTTGCCATAGGGATAATCTAAAAATAGCATAACATAAAGTAACTTTTATTTAGTGCCCTATATAGCTTCGGCATTTACCTTTATTATAATGTACATCCTTTCAAGTCAATTTAATATCGATTTCATATAAAATGTTATAAAAATATCTCTTTGCCTTTATCAAGTTTTTCATTGTGTTGAAAGGCATTGACATACATATTACACAAATGAGACTACAAAGAACACAAAGAGATATTGTTTGCCAAACTTTTTACTTGATCAAACCCAGGATTCTATTGCTGACAAGAAAGGCACAAAATCCATAAGATCTTCAATCTCATTTTTTCATTGAAGCAAAGTGTACATTTTCGTGGATTTGTTTTTTAGGTAAATAACCGTCAAACAAGCTGAGGAGGTACCTGGTAGTAAGTGGTACTCGAAACTCGAAGGAGTTTCCTGAAGCGAAGCGAGGGTGGGTCGCTAGTCTGTTATAAATAAATAAATCATGCAATGAAATTCTAACCGATCTATGTCTGGTCATGTAAGATATTTGAGAAAATGAGAAAACTATTACTGAGGGGTATTTAGTTCCTTGGATGCTGTTGCGTCTTTTGGACAGCTTCCCGCACGGGTTTCTCGCGACATGACCTCATATACCTACTCGTATACTTATCGTACAAGATAACAGATTTAAGATAAGCATAGGTACTGTAGATATCCTGATCGAGGTATATAAGGGTAAATACCCACCTCAGGTATTTCCATTCGAGGTAGTAGGTACCTAAAGAAGGTCGTTTCCGAAACTTCGATGTTTTATAATAAACTTTGTGAACGCCCATAAATTTTCCTTTCTCGGTGTTAACTAAGTGATTAATAGTCCGTAAGGGAACGAGTGCCTCAGTTTTATGAATAACCCTTTAATTTGATTATGCATAGCATTATTTTCGTTCGAATCCCTCGTTGATATTTATGGATAACATTAAAAAGCCGTAAAATAGCGCTATTATCAAAGAAGAATAAGTCGTATTCTGGACGAGTCGTATTGGAAGCTGTTTTATTGGGTAAGTGATGTTTTTATGGTTGTATATGAAACAGACAACCCTTTTAGTAACTGTTCTGTTATAATTTACGAAAGAAATTAATGATTGGACTTCACAGACACACATTCACAGACAATATTTCGACAGAGTTCTAGTTCCGGATAAATTTTGACAATTTCATGGTAGTGCATTGCTCACGAGAATTTTTTGTTAGTAGGTACATGAGTCATCATGATAGCGAAACATACCTGACCCACTGCTGCGCTCAGGCCCCACTCATTATGTGGTGGGTACACGCCATAGTTCACCATCATGACCTAGTGTAGATTGGCTGACTTCATATATAATTATGTGACAACGTTATAGAGAACTCTTAGGTAAATTAGTTTCTGATACGCACATTTTTGAAAATTAGAGGTGCATGCAGGATTGGAGCAGAAGCACCTGTGATCGGGAGTCCAATGTTGACACCAGTGCACTTTGCCGTTGCAATAATATGGCGTATGCGGTTGGTATGATACTACATGAGACTTACATTTCAGGTTAAAATCACTAATTAGTATTTGAAGCCCACGATATGTTTCCTTCGCCTATTAAGGCAAGCAAAGGGAATTCATTATCATCATCACAATCTATAATTGCCCCAATAGCAATTTGGGGCTCGGTATCCTTTACACGTTCGATTGACATACAATTAATGTGGATTGGCAGACATCACACACCTTTGGCAGAGCTTTTTTATCGTTTCTTCTCCTCGTGGTATAAAAATGATAAAGCATCTTTGAAACGCTGGTAGTATCAAAAAATGACGTGGTATATTGTAAAAATATCCTCATGATTAAATGATTTGGAATTTGAGAACAACGTTCTCCACGTCGTTCTTCACGATATTTTTTAGTACAACAAAAAAAAAGAAACGAAAGGTACTATGATTTTTATGACAATGTACTTTTATAGTACAAAAATGCTAGACTGTATACCGTGGGACATTTATGCCGTGGACTTGCAATTACATGTTTTGAGAGCGCGTAATTACAAAGATTCCTAGACGCCAGTGTGGGAGAAGTATTTGAACTCCGCCAACATTATTTACCGACCGATGTTCGCATGCGCACTGTGGTTATTATAAGTGATACACTTACATGTGATTATGTTGTATAATAAATTGAAATAACATTATATCTATTTTGTATAATTTTTTATTCACAAAATTTTGATAAATTTTTACTTTCGTGAAGTGAGATTTTTTTTCTATCGTGAAGTGAGTGAAATGAATAATTTGATTTTGACATTGAATTTATATAACGCTGCAACCCTGTGAAATTTTTTTTATTGCAGGTTTGGAATCAGAAATAAATTCTGCGTCGAATGGTCCAAGTCTAGTGACTCTACGAACAATAGAAAATTTTGTGCCTACAGCGTTAAAATTGACACTCTTTTCATACATAATGTTCTGAAATCCTAAAATTTTAACGGCTCTGGTGAACATTTTCCGCTATTATGCATTCAAACACACTCACTCGCACACACTCACACACACACACACACGCTAACAC
Source organism: Ochlodes sylvanus (assembly GCA_905404295.2). Taxonomy (NCBI): domain Eukaryota; kingdom Metazoa; phylum Arthropoda; class Insecta; order Lepidoptera; family Hesperiidae; genus Ochlodes; species Ochlodes sylvanus. Next base: position 9,501,735 of record FR990135.1, read on the forward strand.
ACTCATACACCTGCACAAGGATTCCCTGTGACGAAAGATGGACCATGACCATGAGATAAATGGACCAACACCCATGATCTACGAAATAACATTAATTATGTCACATAAATATTTGCTCCGGTCGGGAGTCAAACCTCTAGCTTCATAGTCAGGGCCACTACCAATTAGGCTAAGGGGTCGTTTTTGAATTGAAAATATCTACTGTGCGCAGCAACGTAACGAAAATATTATTTAAAAACACATTTTTAAAATTCTGCAACATTTTTGGGATGGCTTCATTTCACCGTCGTAATGAGTGTTTTAATTGACGTAAGCATTTCACCCGTTCCCATGGGGCCCATGGCGGTTTTCTTTGAGGTGTCTAGTAGAGATTTTTTATAAATGTCAACAGCGTATAGTTCTGTTATAAGTTTACGCTTAACAACCTGCATGGCCATAATAATTTCCGTTACAGTCTCTTTAATGACGTTCGTTGTAACTAATTTAAAATAGACTTATTAAATCGCATGAAGGTAAGTACTGATAGCGGGAAGTCATTGGACTCCGAGGGATTAAGACCGGTCGGAGTAATGCCAATTAGGGGAAGCCTATGGCCAGTAATGGATCTCAAAGGCTTACGGAGTAGTGCAATTATGGGATGCTACAATTATGTTCGTTGATGGGAAGTAATTTAAATTTACGTTCTTTAAATGATTTTCATTTACTCATAATTTATATATAGTGCTATTTGAATCTGTATATTAAAGGTCCAGGGGCCGAAATCTGCTAATTTATGAATGCTTCGATTGCGTATCAATTTGATCGTGTCCAGAATAGTTGACATATTTTGTATACTGATTTGGAAGCATTCATAAATTAGCAGGCTGCCGCTGCCCTACCCCTCACATTGTGAGAGGAGACCCGTGCCCAGCAGTGGGACAGTTATGGGTTGCGATGATGACGATGAAGCTATTTCTGGTTTGGCTATTTATGGTTTGACAATAAGTCTAAGCTTCGCGTGCCCGTGTATATCCCGTTTTTGTACTTATTTTTTAACTCCTGCGAAATATTGTTTAGGATGCACAATGATTTCAGCATCAACTGCTAAGTTTTCTAATTTTCACTTTAGCAATATTAAACACCTCTTATTTTCAAAAATTATAACAATTATGTATTATAGAAATTAATTATCGCTAAGTAAACATTCGGAAGAAACTTGCACATCTGAGACACCCTGAGAGTTCTCCATAATGTTTACAGAGGTGTGTGAAGCCTACCAATTCGCAATTGGCCATCGTGGTGGACTATGGCTTTCACACCGTGAGACCCGAGCGCTACAGTGGGACAATTTTGGGTTGCGATGATAATGACCATGATATTATTTGTTGCAATCTTGCAATGGTTTTTTGAATTTGTTTTTATAATAATTTTGTTTTTTACATACATATATTTTAAACATGACATAAGTATAATGAAAAATGTAAATAATAACTACAAATAATGAAAACATTGAATTTCAATTTATATTATCATTTGTTAAACAGTAAGCAGGAAAATGATAAAAACTTTATATTCATAATGCGGACAACGGAATCCATAAAGTGAAATTGTTTCTCTTCCTGCCCGCTGCGGGATAGTTTTAATTTTGTGCCCAGCTGCCGTGAGTACGTTATAACTGAATTTTGTTTGACGTATTTTTTCTGTACTTGTACATAATTTTAATAAAATGTACTTACTTGGAATGGCCGTCCGGCATGGTAAACATTGCGCCATAGGGCTCGTACAACGAATCGTACAAAAGAGGAAAGACAAATAGGTATATTACTGACTATATGAACAAGGAACTATTAACTACTACGAACTACTATGGACATCAAAATTCGGACACAATCCCTACAAACTGATTTCTGGAACAGACACTCAGTAATAGATCGTCACTGCCACCAATTCCATTTTAGTGGTATTCTATAATTCCGTCCGCAAAATTAATAATGAATATTATCGAGGCGTCGACTTCAGAAGGGCGAGTAATATTTCGTAGTCAGTTTAATTCCGATGTCCTCGACCGCCCACCTGACACCACCGACTAGGGTGACCAATTAATTAAAGTTTGTTCGGACAATAATTTATCTTACTGCATGCTATTTGTGTGTAATTTCTCGCTCGAGAGCTAGTAAGTACTTTCATGACCTGAGAGCCACTACTTTCTTTCTTTTATTTTTTTTTCTTTGATGCAGATGTCCAGGCGTGACTTTCTGTATGGTCGGGATTGAACTGGTTTGTACTGCGCTCGAAGAACTCCATCAGGAAGCACTTAGCATTTTTAATGGTTTACTATTGTTGATTATATTTTGGAAATACATTAACAGGTAAAGCATTCCAATTCAGTCTTAGGAAAAGAAAAAATATAATGAACATCAAATAATTATAACTGTAGTTCTATTGAAGGTTCCAATGTGAGCTAAAGCTTATTTGTTGTCCTATATTTTATTCGTAAAGAATGGTGACACTAGTTCCACTGTAATATTGAGAAAGTAAATCATCCCACAGTTATATAGATCCTTAAAAAATATATAACTGGTAGGTATATTCCTAAAGTTGGACGCTCAGCAGGTACTTTTTGGGTCTTTATTGAATTATTGGCTTTATTTGTCAGAATGGAAATTTAATGGGGTCAGTTCCGGCACATTAGAAAATGGTTATGACTTCTTCTATGAATATGCTTCGAGAATGACCTACCATGTTGTACCAACATAATTATATTGGTGGCTAGTTCTTCTATTGGAAACTCTTATTCAAATACACCACGCTTTAACAACAGCTACCTAACGATAACAAGAGCACTAGAGCAGTTAAGAAATGTTGCTACTAACGGTGTCATTCATTCAATTTATCAAGGGTGCTCGCATTAGCTTATTTCAGTCTATCACGCAGGCGGCAGGATCGATGTACAGTGTCAAAAAATGGTCGCCGTTACAAGTAGCGCGTGAAAATGAAAGTAACTGACTATGCGCATTTAATTAACGAAAAAGTTCAGTATACGATATAAAACAATTATAATTTAATATTTTGTTGATAATTACTGTGCACTAAAATTTAACATCTAGTTTAATTTTAGTGCACATTCGCGACCCCTATGAATCTATGTAGGTAGGTACTATACTTATACACCATCCATACATATATCAATAAGTGGTTGAGGGTGTCTGCGTCATTACTATAAACCCCACGGAAGCAGAAATGTATTTTGCTTGCAATAAGGATGGGAAATGATTTGAAAATATCGACAAATATATTTTTAATTCCTTTCGTGCTTAACAACTAATAATGCTACTTTTAAGAAGTAAAAATTCATTCAATTTTGTTACGAAAATAACGTAACTTAAAAGTAAAAATATAAATCTTCGTTTTTCATATATTATGGGAATCTGGTATTAACACTTTTTTATGGAATTAAGGTAGCAAACAAGCATGCAGCAAAACTTGTAGGATGAATAACACATTTGTTTTATTATATAAAACAATAATAAATTACTACTTACCCAATCATATACCTACAAGCAATTTTTAATTCATACAGTTAAACTAATTAGTATCTTTGTCGCATATTATGTGTAGGTGTAACACACTTTTTTAGGATCTAAGGATAAATCAAGAATCGACTGCAAAAAATATCGATAAAACGTATTCACAACCCTGTTGAAGGGCGTTGCGCAGTAGGTACCCTTGATGCGTTTTCCTTGATGCTTATAAATGATGGGGGATGATTGTTTGAATCCTTCGCCCTTAAGATCGACCGTCTCAAAGTCCCGTGTAGAAGTCTTTTAAGTAATAATTTATCATTATCATCGATCTACACAACGTCGTACAAGTCGTTTGTCTTGCGTCTAAGATTAATTGTAATTATGTTCATAGTTATTTTTAATTACTTTTTAAAAGCGATAAAATATACTAATAAGCGTGTAAGTGTGTTATAGTATGTCTGTTATGTTTTATTTTATTCAATGTTAGTCACTATGTATATTGTATTTCCTCTTGGGTACTTATTAATTATATTTTTACGTAATTATAATCTTGGTGTATTTGTTAGCCATCGTGCATATTTGTAATGGAAATGTCGAGGTTACATTAAAACAATAACATTAGTTATGTTTCAAAGCGTATTTGAAAATACCAACTTCGAATGAGACATTTCATTATGGAATAGTTACCTACTTACATAACTATGTATGTATTTAAGGATCCGATGGGGTATTGAAGTAAAGTGGAATGAAAATTTACCACACCGAAGCAGGTGTAAATGGCTAATCTATTATTATATAAATCGGGAGTCGAGTTCACGTTAAACAAAAATAGAAAATTAATGGCTCATTACATAAATAATATATTTGCTTCGCACTTTGATTCAGTGCTACTGTTGCTAAAATTTATTGTAATGATATACTTAATAACGATTTGTCACGCAGATTTTCTTGACTTACAGCTTAAAGCACTTGAGTATCTGCCTTCGATGTTATGTCTCGGTCACACTTACGCTCAAACAAAAATTATTATTTATGTCACGTAGGACCAATACTCAAGACCTACAAATTGATTGATTAGCTTCGCTATTAACATACTTATAAGTACATATAACAAAAATAAGTATTCTATGCTTAGGTAGAGTTGCATATTTATAATTTTTTTATTGTTACCGTAAATCTTTGTTGGAAGAATCCAAATGTAAATGTAAGTAAGTTTTTTACGACACCAAATTCTTCGTAATTATATTAGGTGATACTAAACTGAATACCGTTATTTGAAGCCCATGGCAGATACTGCTTTCATTGACAACCCGTATATCGTAATGGCTACCAAGCCGGACTCCCTTGAAAGGGTCCTGTGTTTGATTCCCAGAGTGGCGGAATTACAATGATGGGTTTAAATTTCTGTTCTCGGTCTGGTTGTGTGTGTTCTTGTCGATATGTGTTCTCCATGGCACCTTCAACACAACATGGTATACTAATGTGGCGCTTTGAGTGTGTAGATATAATAAAAAGGAAACACCTATTGTTAACATATTTAAATATTATAACCATTTATTGAGGGACTCTTAGTAATCACAAGAGCGGTAATATAAAAACGAATTACATTTATATTTTTATTGTCTCTTACAAAGAGGAATATAAAACAAAGATCATATTTGTGTACTTTGATCTAACATGTGACAGCGATACATAAACGTATCGCACACGACGTTTTTGATTTGATTCCTAATATAATTAGTCACTTATATCCTTCCCAGAACACCCCTCATACGAGTATGAATTATGTGTCGGGCAAGAATTTTAATACGTATATGTATGATGCATCTCGCCATAGAATTATGATTAAGTAGTAGGTGCTGTCTGTAGTGTGACGACGTAGTTCAAAGGGTCCTGGGTTCAATTCCCAGCGACGCGGTAATTTTAATGAGTTTAAATTCCTGGTGTCGGTGTCGGGTCGATGGGACCCACGACACAGGGAATACTTGAGTGGGGCCATGAACAAGGTAGCGTTATTTATTAAAATTATTATGTATATCGTAAACATATAAGGGGCATGTATCGTAAAGTAAGCCTTTAATACAAACCTTTTTTCATGCGGCACTAGTCTAACTCTAAATAGATGGCCAAATCTTATTTGTACGCTAGAAATGAAGACAAACAAGTAGTTAACATGAAAAACGCAAACACGTAGCCTTACAAAAAGGTAAGCCTTATCGCTAACTAGTGGTATCTTTAAGGCAACATTTTGTAAAGGAATTAGAGATTCATCTGTATTATATCTTTGTAATAATCTAAGTAATAAATTCCTTTGCTGTTCACAGCGAAAGTGACAGATTCATGTGACTGAAAAATGTGTTCGGACATAATATGTTTATTTATCTATCCCTTTGTAAGTCTATGGCGTCGGCCGAATAAATATAGTTGACTGAAAATTTCTTAGTGGCACAGACACGACATGTGACATTAATCTTTAGTTATAATTGCCGTGTGTCTCATTGCTTTTGCACTATTCACGATTTCGCATTAAAGTTTGGTTAGCAGTGTTAACATTAAAAATATAGGATTTCGAAACATAATCAAGGAGTAGGTACTTATTATAAACTGTTTTTCAATTACATTATTAGTAAAATTCACTGAATTATGATATCTTTAACCTAACCTTGAATATAAAACCGTACTTACTTAAACCAAAAGGAAAAATGGTTAAAATGCTATTGATAATTATTTTAAATGTCAAAGAATAAAAAACATCAAGCAATCTGAGTGCAATATGTGTTGCTCTATTCCCTATACAATACGTGACATAAGCTTTTTTAGTTTGTTTAAATGAATTAAAGAAGCTGATGAGTCGGCAATCTGACGTAGATACAGTCGCAGGTAGGGCAACCGCAAGTTGATACAAAACAGGGAGATGCTGCAAAGAAAAATAAGCCTTTAACCAAAACCTTTAGGTAACGATTTCTCTTGATAGATTTTTCTGATAAGTCTAACAATGTGTCGGTACGTAACAATCGCCTTGAACAATTAATGTTGATTTCGATACCGCTATTTGATTTGTATCTGTAGATAACTGTAGCCGTATCTATGGGAATTGCGCCAATTACATTACTTTAGGCTTTAGGCAATCAGTTTTCAGTTAGGTCGCTAACAAACTAAGTGGTTTCTGACTAATTTGAGCGCTATATATTATGCCATCCCCGACTTGGCCACATTTTTACCGACAGAAGATCTTAGAAGTCTTATTACCGTCCTGAATTAATTTTAGTTTAACTTGACTTTCTTAGGTGACTTGACTTTCTTAGCTCAAGTGATTCGTTTCCTAGCAGTTTTTATTATAATTATGTGCTTCCATGGACACTGACTAAAATAACCGATTTAGTTTTTACATTATAATTATGTTTTTCATGAGATTAATTTATAGGTCTCTTCACCGACAAAAACCCGTAATACCCCACACAAGGTTTTTTATAAATTTCTTCCAATTTTTTTTTATATTCGTTTATATTTGAAATCATTTTTGATAAATCCATGTGGATCGATAACGACCCTCTGGGCAAATATGACTACTAGTAAACTTCCAGTACTGAAATCAGCAAATAACTATTATAGCTCTTATTTTTATTCATTTATCGACATCATATCTCAGAATTATTAAATACATAGCAAAAATAATTCTCGGCTTTTAAATAATTAAATATGGGTTAATAGCAAAGATTCTGTAGGTCCGTGTTTGCTGCAAATGTAATTAGTGTATGGCAAATGGCTTGTTAAAGATAGTTCCAGTTAGTTACTCGCCATTAACGTGTCCTATCCAAACACATTTATCATCCCAGGTACGACGTCTGGTCAATGGTTAATAGTCGCCCTGTACAGGTAATTACGTCTGTGTAAGTGTTGTCGATTGGACTGTAAAATATGAATACTGGAATATCACCGGTCATTCTATGTTAATGATTAAAGTCATCATTGTAACTCATAACTGTTTATTGGCTCTCTTGTAGGTACCAATGTGAGGGGCACAGACCATTATGACACGCTAGCCAAGTGCAGATAGGCAGACTACACACGCCTTTGAGAACAGTATGGAGAACTCTTAGGTCTTTTCCTCACGATGTTTTCCTTCACCGAAACAAGTACCAGTTAATTTCTAATACGCACATCATTTTTGGAAATTAAAGGTAAGTGCAATGTGCAGGATTCGAACTTAGGGCCCCATCTTGGGTAGTTCAACGTTTAAATCACTTGGCCATCACTCCTAATTGTTATTTAAAGATAAATGGCTAGGCTAAATCTGAGTTTCTACGCTTTTTCTAGAATTAATTGTGAAATGTTATAACAAGTTTTGGTTTCAGTTGAGATAGCCAGCAATTATGTATTTTAACCCCTACACCAATCCGCACTGGGGCAGCGTGGTGGAGTATGCTCTAGCCCTCCTCCGTAGTGGGCTACTAATGGGTTCAAGCACTTCAAGCCAAATGTCTCTTAAAAGCTATTTTTTTTTATTGTAATACCAGTTAGAACGCCAGTTTTAGTTAATAAATTATTGTAATTCGTTTAAAAGCGTACTTAACTAAAATCCGATCAATTTCATCCGTAGTTTAACACCGCTGATAAAATCAGCAGCGAACGCAATATTGTTTGTAATTCTCGCTATTTGACAAGAGATGGCTCCACATAAATGTTAAATAGCATTAGGAAAGAGGCTTATGTCTAGTAAGTATACAATATAAGTACATAACCATAATGTATACTAAGAAAATCTAAAATCTAAAATCTATTTCTTAAATATTTATTATTTCAGATGCAGTTATAATGAGGCTGTAAGTTGTAAATACGCACATAATTTTTGAAAACTAGAGGTGCGTGCAGGGGTTTGAACCCGGGCCTCCCGGTTCGCGAGTCCAACGTTCTACCACTCGGCTATCACTGCTCTATCCTGATGTATACGACAAAGTAATGAAGATGAGGTCGTTGCACCAAGAAAGGTCAGATATATAACGCTGGGTGATCTATGGATCGATGATGAATAGAATCGACCTGCTCGCGCATGAGAAGTCAAGTTCAAAGTCGACTTGCACGTAGGCTGCGGTCATATTGTGGACCTTTTTCTAGCAATAAGGACGTCTAAACGAATAAATGAGACATTAAAGCGAAGCAATAGTCTATGCAAACCTAAAATATATTTTTCACAGTAGTTTGAGGTGTTACTTGATAAAGAAATTAATGATTGTGACAAAATTCACCTTAACAATTTTTTTAATTGTTTTACATTGTTTGTTAATTTTTTTTTTAATGAGTTTATAATAGTGCAACTATTTAATAGTCATCTCAAAGGCACCCTTTTCTTTACTTTGGTTTAAGCGACTCCACGGCTGGTTTTCATAATTAAAGTATCGATGTCTTACATTAACAATACCTTTAAAGAGTTAATCAAAGCTTAGCATCATAACACAAGCAAAGCAAATCTAAATATAAAGCGAAGCGAAGAATACGAGTGTAGTTTAGCAAAGACACCATTCATATCACAATTCATTACTTAGCACGCGAACTGTCGTTGTTGCTTATCGCTGTTCGCAAAGGCAATGAAATATTAAAGAGAGCGAACAGTTCGTTCACCCTAGTGCCTACGCCACTCATGTTAACATAGGGGGAGGATCTGTCGCTAGAGTTAATGAGATTTTTTTATTTCGTTCCTATGTCTAAACGAGAGTTTAGAGTTTAATAGCTGTCTATTTATTAAGGGACAAATTCAACTTCAAATTTCCCATTTTATGCGTAATATAACAAACTTAGCTGACGTCGCCTACTCATAAAATACCTCCCTGACAAATTTTATCTTCCTTGGGTAATAGTTTTCGATATTTCGTGAGTAAATAAGTATCCTTTATATTATTATTTTATGTATTAAGATAAATCATCGCAATATTAAAGCACCCTTTAACTAGTCTTATCCTAGTACAATAATTTTAATTCCAGCTCCCCTTTTCTCTGTTTTCCTTAGACGCCAAACAACGTCTAACTAGACGCACCCTAAGCGTTCGATCAATCAGTGTCGCGGTGTGATTTTAAGACAAGCTAGCGAAGGCGGTGTATTTCGCCTCGGATTAAGGATTTAACAGCTCTTCTTCATAGTTTATTATTTATACTTAGGGATACAACTTAACGTATTAACAAAAAATAAAAACAGCGCAACTAATGCCACAAAGATTGACAATCGATTGCTGTATAGCATCAATAATATTTAGGTATCATTGTTACGATTTAAATCTTTATATAAAATGATTGAATACTTGAATTTAAAGTTGAAGTCAAAAATAAAACTTTTGTTACAGATTTTTATTATTATAATAATAAAAATCTTTAGTGTAAAACTAAAGATATTTTTAGATAGCTTTTTATAAAAAACTTTTTATAAAAAAGTTTATAAAAAGCTATCTGAAAATATAATATAATATGTTCCGTATATAAATATTTTTCTTAAGCCTGATGATCATCGTTATCATCATCATCGTTCCAATTCCTAACTTTGTCATTGCTATCTTTCCCAGGAAATGTTCACATCTTTTAAGTGCGCACTTTTCCTCGCGATGTTTTTACCGAAGTCATCGATAAACTGTTAAGGTGCGTGTAGAATTCGAATTCAACACCTCCGTACACGTGAGGAGCCAATCACTTAGATTAGTCTATAAGCTTATTGCAAAAATACGGTTAGTTTTAAAACATTATATCGTATGTTTAACGACCCCGTAGCCTAGTTGGTAGTGACCCTGCCTGCGAAGCGCGGGATCCCGGGTTCGATTTTCGGCCGGGGCAGATGTTTATGAGACTGATAAATTTTTGTTCTCGGGTCATGATGTTAGTGACGTGTTATTTGTGTTATCCATGCCACCCGCGACACAGGGAATCCTAATGCGGGGTTATGAGTGTGTTAGCGTTTATTTATTTGGCAATTTACGCCTACAAAATGTATGGAGGGAGAAGTAATAATCTCTTCATTATGATTACGCAACTACAATCATCGGATTTAACAAAAAGTAACAGGTATTATCGAGAATATTGTATTTTATATTAATCTTATACCAACCATTAAATAAGCCATTCCAAATTTGTTTCGTATAGCTTTTACTTTTATTTCAAACTAAAAACGTATACACTGGTATTCTGAAATACCCCTTGTTATGTTAGCTGTTTGCAGAATTACTTTTTTTAATTCCCGCCCGTACACGCTAGGTGTTGTATATTCATTAGGACCGACATGAAAGAGGGTTTCCGCTTTTAAACAATTGTTTTTCTGTTTTACCTTTATATAATACCATTACTTTAATTGCTTTTTGTTGCAGCTAGATTTTGTAGGTACTTTATATTTTAGTTGTTTATTATTCGATTTGGATATGTTGTAATTGAAATATCATATCATTTATATACTTACTTTAATATATTTTGATACTAACCTCAAAATTCGGCGATGTTTTAACCCATCGAGATATGGAATCCAGGAGGTATATTTGTTGTTATGTTGTTAAGCACAGCAATCGCCTTCATCTGCGTAATTTAATTGTACTATATACGAGTACGTATCTATCCCTACTGTTAAATCTGTACTAAACTGTGTTCGATTTGTTAATATTAGGTATGTACAGTTGTTCGATTAGTCAAATCTGGGTTGTTTGTTTCTTAGAATAATAAAATTATACGAATCTTAGGACTATGGCGACTAAAGAGCGTAGGTAAGCACTTTTAATGTATGATTATAATTAGCATACATCTACTTAGCTTATAATATTATGGAATTACATTTCTCATGTGATACCAATCAAATAATATCAAAGCCAGTTCCAATCTCCATGTCAAACATTGCAATTTATTCCCCAACACCATTCTGAATAACAATTCGGTCATTATAGCGTTCGCTACAAATAACGTGATGTGGTCTATCACTTGTCACTCACTTGATTCTCTAATAACAAAGTTCATGCATGCATGCACGCGAATTTTACAAGCCACGCCCGTTTGTAGGAATAATTTTAACAGTTAGAGGGATGTTCCTCATTTGACTGTAGAATATTTTAGTCCAATTGATTCCCAGTCTGCTTCGGGGAAAGATCTATAAGAAAAATAAGAAAGACCAATAAATAATACATCAGGTGCAAGCAACTACATACATGATAATAAAATTAAGTGACGACTAATATATGGTAATTAGTTTAGTTTACTTTTAAGAAAATGTGGCCGATTATTTATATCAAACAAAATGGTATAATATATACTACCTTAAATTAAATAATCAATTAGTTGTAACAAGTAGTAGTAGTTTTGCACAATGGTATTGTAATTATATAAACTGTGGTTGCTGGTACTAAACTATTTACTAACACAAATGCTATTTTTAAGTAATGTATTGATGTCCTTTCCGTTGGTGACCTTTAATAAATAAATAAATAAATAAATTACCTACATTGTCTTTTTTACTTTCAATATAGGCAATATAGGTAGGCTTTATTGATATAGTGACTATTGCACTTACTCAATGTCTTTTAAATTTAGAGAATAAAATTTATTATTAACATTACTAGCCAAATTATCATCATTATTTATACGTTGGCCTAGTATGAACTACAGATATAATTATAATTAAAAAAAGCTAACGCACAAAATAAGTAGGTACTAATTACGAGTAATTCCACTTAAGTTATGACTACTGTTTTTGGAACTAGTTTTTTGTCATTAGTATTAGTGCTAGGTTTGAATATGCAAAACTAACTTTTTATATCGCGGAATAACATTTTTATTGAAAGGAATACACATATTTTTTTAGAATAGAATTTACAGCAGGTTTTAAAGTTAATTAAATTGTACCTAGTATACTTAATTTTGTACAAAAAATATATCATCACGATAAAAACTTATAAAACAAATTGAAAAAATCAGATAGATAATAAAATTGTAATTAGTATTTTTTGCTCTGCAGAGCAGTAGTTTGCATTAAAAAATATTCATTCGTATCTACCTTTTATAACTATACCTAATTCAAACAAATAATAACTAAAACGATAATAAGAGAATACTTGACGCAAGCTTAACGAAATTTTTCGATTCCTCGGAATCCTCGGATCACAAATGAACAGAAATTCATCAGTTATGATTAACATTTTATAATATTATAAAACTCTTTAATGTTTCATGAAAGATAGCCATTAAAACAGATTTGAGAATGGGAGGGACAATATATCGGAAGATAATATATACCTAAGCCAAAAATGGAAAGTGAAATAAAGTTAATTAAATCGAAAATTCTGTAACTATGCGGGTTCCTGATTTTCGATAGGGCCACAGGCGACGGTGACCGCGTAATAAAAAGAACCAAAGTCTTATCGATGTTCCCGTTCAATTACAATGTCTTTTAGTCAAGAGTGAATAGGATTCTTCTGCGTTATTGCGCTTTCCCACCCGTTCCATATCACTATCGGGTGGAATTGTGGTAAAATATGAACTTATATGAAGTAAAAAAGCGACGCGCCCACGTCGACTCGATATTGAAAAATAGGGTTAAACCCAACAGTTTCACAGTTCGAATTTAATGACATGTTTCGTGCAATTGCACACGGAATGGTACCAACTGTCACAGGCAGCGATCACGTTCAGAACTACCCTTGTTTTAAAACTTTTCACTTTAAATATTGTGTAATATGAGCTTTATGAGCACGCAGTAAGGTTCACTTATGTTTGTTTAATTGGTTTGAGTAATTGTTTAAAGGAAAACGTAAGTGGATAATCACAAGAATTTAGAATAGTTTCTAATGAATTTTACGCCAACGCGAACGTGTTGCAAAATAAAATATTGTAGTATTATAGGACTTTTCTTGACTTCAAATTACTTTGTTTAAAGAAAAATAATTTAAGAGGCTGTCGTATGAAGGCAGCATACATATTTAGCATACTTGATTTTATTATGTAAGTAGATACCTATTACCTACTTAAAAGTGGCCTATTTTGTAATTTTCATGTAATTTTTTATTTACCGTTAACCCGAAACACATACATGTTAAAATCACGTCACAGAATGATTTTATTAATGTTTTTTTCTTATTGGTTTTTACATCCTCTTTCCTCAACATTCATTGCCTGGAAAAAATCCTAAAATTAACCTTAAATAACAAGCTAATCTACCTACCATCTTTTCAATCTGGTTTCCAACGTGTAAAAAAGACAGGCAGACGGCAGTAATTGCAAAAAAGAACGCGTTTTGGTCTCTATGTCAATAAAAAGTCATACCTACTGATGCTAAAGAGTTACGTAACAGATACCGTTCAGATACTTAATATATAATATGTATGTAGATACGAAAAAAACCGAAGAGTTATTAATTAAACTTACTATAAATATCTCTTAAAACAAGCTAACGTACCTACTTATTCGGATTCGTATCAGTTTTTAGATCATTTCGATCAATTACGTACGTTTATCTATTATCTAACAAGTTACTGCGATCGGATCCCTCAAATTACATCAGCTTAGAAAAAATGTGATGTATCACGCCAACTCGAGCATACTGATCTGTTACTGCTATAAAAACAGATCTCTTACATGAATGTTTGTCATGCAAAAAGGTTTGGTTCTTATTAAGTTTCAGTGTTGATAGCAAAACGATTCAAATTTTCCATTTTGTAGTTTGGTTTTGCTAACTTTTTTCATTATTTATTATGGTTTTTTGAAGATGACGCGCAATTTATAATTTTGTTTATCAATATAATGATTGTGTAACTTAGATTATTTCAATTACCATCGTTTTTATCGTTACCTATAGTAATGTAAATTTTATAATCGTCGACATAATATTATGATAATGTATCAGTCTAGTTTGACGACCCATATGGTGCAATGCTGACCATACCGGACTGCCGTTCTAAGGGTCCTGGGTTCGATTCCCATGGAGGCGGATGTTTGAATTATAAGTTTAAATTTCTGTTCTTGTCTTAATGTGTTGTCTATGGCACCTATGACACAGGAAATTTGATTGTGTAGCTATGAGTGTATAGCTTTATTATTATTTATCCAACAGTTTAAAGTCAACACACTATTCTTCTATACAAAGAAATAAAATTGGAGAGTCTCTTTGTAATAATCAATTAACCGCTTTTCACTAAATGCGTATATTTCACTATACGGTACATTAACAAAATAACATTTTTTACAATGTTTGTCTGTCTGTTTGTCTAATCTCTGGAACGGCTGGGCCGATTTTGAAGAGACTTTCACTGGCAGATAGCTAATATAATAAGGAGTAACTTAGGCTACTTTATTTTAGAAATTTCCCCGAAACAATTAAAACTCCACGCGGACGAAGTCGCGGGCACAGCTAGTTATATACTTAATTCTCTTACGACAAACCCTGACGATAACCCTGATTAGGCACCCTCTTTGCCGTCTCCTTGGTAACAAAACGGCCTATTCGTTAGTCATTTACAAGAGCGAGTGGTGACGTCACAAAATGGTCACAGTCGTCACGGGCGACGGCACGTGTCGATTTGCCGATACATTTACTACATTTCATGGTCTTTATGGAGATTCCGGTTGGACTATTAAATTTTAATGTAGGTAAACAAGCAACTTTACTGCTCCGCTCTTAGAAATGATATGTTGGCTTGGCTTCAACCCATTAATGGCCCACTACTGAGCACTGACATGATTATTATGTAATAAACAGTAATAGACCGTACATACTTTATTGTTTATCACTGATCGATTTCGGAAATAATTGCATTTCATTAATAAGCTGTAGAGTGCATAATTTGAATCTATTGATTCTGTTAATCTGTATAGGTCTACTATATTCGGTAAAAAATAATTGTTATGATCGTCATCATACTGCAGCGCAATGAAAAAACAACTTTGGAATTAACAGCTTATTAATTCAAACCCTTAGAATAGTTTTCCAATTTTATTAAATAAATACATAACGCTACAATAGGTTTCCCTGTGTCTTAGCATGGACTACATAATTATAATAGAACGCACGCCCCGACCGAAAACAGAAATTTAAACTCATAATTCGAATTTCCGCCTTGATAGGAATTGAATCCAGGACCACTCAAATAGCGGTATTGCCACACGGCTCTTCTCCTCATGCTGTTACTTGTTTATAAATCATCAGCCTTATATAGTTACCAACCTTACTCATAACTCATCACTTGTACAATATATACATATCTTGAATGTGTGTGATGAACAATATGATATAAACTCGTTTACTGAAACGCGAGTTTGCCGTGTTACACCGCTCGTCAAATATTGTGTAGCAAAACATATTGTTTGCAACCAAACTTGATAAAGCACACTCTCGATGATCGGATTCTAAACAAGCTTTATTCTTTAGTAATTTTCCAAGAGTCAGTTCTACGATGGATGACGTCACGGAAAGCTTTGAGCCGACATTTACAATTAAACTAATGGAACTTTTACAGATGGTAAATTATATTGGATAATTATTCATAATGATAATTGCAAAAGTATATTATTATTATCACAAGCATTTTAACATGTATAGTTTCCGAACGTAGACAGACATATAATGGACTAGTTTAGCACCTCTTTTTACCATAGGTACATATTATGTGTGTTGTTTTACATGGAACCAAGTCTCCAACACTTCCATACTAATAACAAGTTTTCCGCTCGCGGAATCGCCGCGTGAAATTCTTAATTTACAAACATCCTTTCTTGGTTCTCACTTGCGTCACTTGAAGAACCTTGATACAAAGTTTAAAGTGATTTCAGGGAAGTAATAAAAAGTTTCAGTTGATCCCCTTTTTATGCCGTTAGGGGGGAATTTACAAAAATCGTTTCTTAGTGCTCCCATTCACTCCCCAAGGAACATACATGCCAAATTTCAGCTTGTTGCGTTCAGTAGTTTCGGCTGTTCGTTGTCTGTGAGTCCCTCAGTATCGAAAGAGTTTTACATAATAATAATATAGGTATTGATAATAACAACGCTGCTGTAGCGAAGTTTCTTTCGCCGTTTATAGCTGCAAAATTCATAAAGTGTATTGTAAAAATAGCGACTTAATGAATTTCAATGTCCCAATGAATTCTCGTTCTTAGTTTTTTCTTTCTTTTTAGCCAGCAACGCATCGCTACCACCTTTGGCATTGCTCACTTGTCAAATAGTTAATAAAAATTGTAAAGAGAGGGTATAAAGACGTACAATCTGCTTCAAATTATATAATGCTTCATTCGTTCAGGATTATCAATGGCATACAACAGTGGGTACCGTGATGACGTCACGTAAGGGCCGCGGCACGTGCCAATACATCCCGCGTTGCGATGGACCATTTGTCGCGAGATTTATAAAATGGTGTTTACGGCTGATAGATTTAGGGTACCGTGGACAACTTCAAATTTTTAGAAAATAATTTATATTAGTTTGTTCACGTTTGATGTTCAAAGAAAAGATGAATGATGTAGCTTTTATATTGCTCGTTGTTCTAATTTATCTGTCTGTTTGTTTCAACCATTAATGGCCCACTACTGAGCGCGCATCTTTGCTCATACCCGAGAAGGCCTAGAGCATACTCCATCACGCGACTCCAGTGCGGATTGGTGGAGTAAACTTAAGCACTCAGCTGTCTTAAATCACCCAGTATAAACAATCTCATGATTAAATTATTTTAAACTGTACGACTGGTTTTGTGTAAGCCTGTGCTGACGTGGACTTAAATTTTCTTCTACGGATCCCGTACTTCTACGTCTTCTTTTTATTAGCTCTTATCTAACTTATCCATTTTTGTTGTTACGAAGTCCCCTAAAAATAAATCAGTGTCATTGATTGGCAGTCAGCAACGCCCCGGATAATGTTTCCCCGTAATGTTGGGTTCACGAATCACAAACTCGAACTGGGGTTAATTTACGTTGATAATGGTAATGATGGTGTTGGCCACGATATCTACTACGTCATTATTCATCGCAACTCATAATTTTCCCACTGCTGGGCACGGGACTTAACAATGTGAGGGGTATGAGCCATAGACCACAACGCTGGCCAAGTGCGGATTAGAAAACTTCACACATCCTTAAGGACATTACTTAAGTACTCGAAGAACTCTCACGTACCTACGCAAGTTTTTACACGATGTTGTACTTCGCGGAAGCAAGTGATAATTATTTTATAATTTCTAATACTTATAGGCACGTAATTTTTGAAAATTTCAGGTGGTTGTAGGATTTTAACCCAGACTCCCCTGAAAAAAGATTCGGAGTAAAACTAAATATTTAACCAAACTGTGTTTCACAGTTTGGTAACTACAGTGTTGTTGTAGTTTGTTAACTACAGTGAACTAAGTATATAGATTCTCTAACTAACTAACCAAATAACTAAACTAAACAGTACTCTTATAACCCTTAGCAAATAAAAAGAGACCGATAAAACATTTCAAAATATTAAACTACTATAAAACAAAGGAACAAATGACGTCTAAAAATAGTGCTCGAAGCAATTTAGAAAGAATTTGGTAATAATTCAAAAGAGATTTAGATAACCGGATGAAATTCCGCTTAGTCAGCCTGCTACGAGTTGATGCGGTATCGTTAGTTACAGATTTTATCAGGACTCTATTATATTCTATTAGTCAAAATAAACAACAGTGCTTACAACAAATACGTATAACGTATAATTGTTGTAAAAACATGTTAGTCAACGGACTTTTGGCGACCCGTATGACGCAATCGTTACCATGTTGGACCATTGGGTTCGTGCGATCCTGGATTTATTTCCCAGCGAGGCAGTTTAAATTTCTGTTCTAAGACTCCGCGAGTGTTCTTGTTGTTCGTGTAACGGAATACGTATGTATAATTGTTGTAGAAAACACGTTAGTAAGCGGACACTTGATTACCTGTATGGCGCAATGGTTATGGTAGACTGCAGTTTGAAAGGTCCTGGGTTCGATTCCCAGAGATACAGTTTTTTCTGTTCTCAGTCTGGGTTTGGTCTTGTCTTGTGTGTTGTCCATGACACCTACGATACACGGAATCTGGCTGTGGGGGTATGGGTGTGTAGTGCAGCATTAGCGAACGTTAGCCGCCCTTGTTTTATTAGGGGAGAAATTGTTAACAAAAACAATTTTTAGTCATTTTTATACTTATACCCCGCGGGATTCCATTAAAATACCTGTACTAGATCATAATCACCGTCGCAACCCATAAAATTTGTCTCTCTTCTTTGCTCACTTCTTTCGTAAAGTAAGGAGTAAAGACCATGGTCTACCAAGCTGGTCAAGTTTCGGCAGTTCTTTTTGATGCAAACAGCCGAAAAACGAGTAGATTAGCGATATAGTTGTAATTGGTTACAGCCCATGGACATAAGTAACAACTAAGGCGTCAGCGATGCGTTACAGGCCACAAAAAAGCCCAAAACACGTAAAATACATTAATCTGACAGTTGATTTTAGAACGAAGGTGAAGGTCACTCACGAAGTCACAAACTTATGAGAACATTGGGGAGAAGTTTTACGTGTGCGGTGATTGTTTTATTTCTGTGTTCAGTGTTACCAAAACAATTGTTGATTACGCTGTTAAGTTGAAAAAGAGCAGGATTTAAACTCAGAACCCTCCGAGCTAGAT
Organism: Ochlodes sylvanus; assembly: GCA_905404295.2. NCBI lineage: Eukaryota > Metazoa > Arthropoda > Insecta > Lepidoptera > Hesperiidae > Ochlodes > Ochlodes sylvanus. Next base: position 9,520,853 of record FR990135.1, read on the forward strand.
ATCAACTTTCAAAACACTAGGCTATCAAGCACTAGAATTAATAATTATGAGTTTGAATAAACCTTCATGCAAAGCTATAATATTCATCCTATCTTGTCTAATGATAGAACAATGGTTGAGGAAAATTATAAGCCAGTCGATCTAACCCAACGTTCGACTGTTCATTGTGGATTATTGACGGTTGATTGATGAAAGTCGAGTGTCGCTGCGTTTATTTGCATAATCTGCTTGGGAGAGTAGAATAGACGTGCGCTTATGGGTATGGGTACCTACCTACTATGATCAATCAAAAGTGTCAACTATTATCCTGTAATAAATTATCGGCTTTTCTTGGTAAGACGAGTTTTATCATCAAATATCCTTGTTACATACATGTATCGTAGTTACTGATATATACAAAGAATACCAATTGGAATAGTTTAATAGACTCTATAATTAAAAATCTGTAAGAGAATAAAAGATACGAAAAACACATTCTCATATTCAATTTAACATCCCAGTCGTAAAACATTCTCGCAGTAAATCGTATTATCCCAACATGAAACTGTCATCGCTGACTAAATGCTCTCCGTTGGTATCTAGAAACCCACAGAGCAGAAAATATGTAGAAACAGTGACGCGTGGGAAATAAACATATTCTATTAAAATATGTAAAAATCGATCTATATATAAACATCTATTTATCTATAAACATCGATCCCATTAATATCGATGTGTGTACATAGAATATAATTTCAGTTCTCGTTATTAGCATTAGTTGTATTATCAATTTTTGTTATTAGCTCTCCAAAGAATGGACGAGCATCCTGATGTGAGTGGTCACCGTATAGTCATAGACCGATGCGATGCCGGCCAAGAAAAATGGAGAGGAGTGAAAAAAAATACTGGGTCTCAAGCTCCCAAACGGAACACGACAGGACGTTAGGCGACTGACTCTAGCAAGAGTTATAGCCAGCCAGGCTTCAGCCCTATCACATATTAGTAGGACTATATAACAAAGAACATAATAAATCAAAATGTGTGCAATTTACACGTGCTAGAAGTGAAAACTTCAAAAAAACGAATATTGTCAGTTCAAATATTAATGTGTTGCTTTGCTTACGTATGCTGCCATGTTGACTCTTTTTCGTTTCCGTTTCGTTTCGTTTGCGCGTCATATCACAACGATACTATAGAAGCTTTCACTTCAAAATAAATAAAAAACAAATAAAAAAAGATTAATTTAAACAATATGATATAAGCAATAGAATCCCATAAAATTATTTCTAGATGTTTGGTGTTTCATAGGTTGTCTGCTGGGTTTTGTCTGTGCGTTCCCACAAATTAAACGGCTTAATCGATTTGAATACAGTATTCACCTATTCCGCAGTGGTTCTGTTTGTTAAAAACCATCACCAGCCATAGATATAGTTTCGATGACATTTTGAGTGATAATATACTTAATTATTTCATGGCATTTCTACAACAACGCGTTTCTATAATATGAATCATAAAAGAACAATTATTTCAGATCTTCACAGAGGCGTAGCATAAAAATGTCAGCGGCGAAGTGAATATTCCTAACATATGGTCACAGTTTTGGGCAACAAAGTCGGCGGTTTCAAATCAAATTAACGTCAAAACATTGGAATATGTTATGGCCGGTTTATTTTACAACTTTATGAGATTAAAAGTAAAGGATGTATAATTTGTGTTTACTAGTGGACCCGACTTCGCTTCGCTTCGGGGAACTTGTTCTTTAAGTTTACGAATATTAAATATTTTCCCATTTTTGCAACATTTTTCATTAATTCTCCGCTCCTATTAGTCGTAGGGTGGTGTTATGCAGCCTATAGCCTTTCTCGCTAAATGGACTATCCAACACAAAAGTAATACAATTCAAACCAGCTGTTTCTGAGATTAGTCCGTTCAAACTCTTCAGCTTTATAATATTAGTATCGATTTATACCTTAGTAAAGATAACCTTGAAACATGTAGTTACAAGGTTTCTTAGATCATCTTATCTTTTTAAAATAATATGGAATTATGTTTTTATACCTTGTATGTTAGCTGGACCGCAATATCTTCAAGATGCTACACGAGATTTTTTGCTGATCAACAAATGAGTGATTAATGACATTACAGTTTGGATTTTTAAAATAATTTGTGTTAAGATACAAACTATAGAAAACATATAATAATGAAAAAATTAAAAGTGAAGTAAAAGGAACAATTACAAGATGACAATAAAAAGTGAAAAATTGCTGAATGAAATACTGAACCTTGGAAAATTAATTTAAAGTAAAATATATCTACGTTATTTATTGAAATATTTGAAGCTATGCGTTTATATAATAACGTATAGTACGACATGGTGTCGTTGCGATGTCGTATCGCCGTCACCACATGTAAATAGACACTGGGTTAATATATGCTAGTTTTGTTTTTAGCAAAACAAATAATAAATGTTGAAGTGTATTTTTTATGTCAATAGCCGATACACCCTCAAATTGACCAGTTGAAGGTAAGTGATCGCCGTCACTCATCCGCGGTTGACATCTGTGATATCTGAGGCACAGGCTGCCTGTCCACTGAAGCGGAGCGAGGCTGCGGAGCGGAGAAACGAAGAAATGTTCACCGATAGGATTTTAATCTTGTTCGCAAATCCCTGTCCACGGAAATTTTATGCAATCCTATTGGTGTTTGTGATGGTATTGGGGGTACAGGCAGCCCTAGTCCGATTAGAAGACGGTGTTAGAACATTACTAATGTTTTACTTCAATCAATTCATGAATAAAAAAAATTATGTCCATTTAAAGAATCACGCCTAAGAATTACCAGACTAAGGGCCCGTTTCACCGGTTACGGATAAAGTTCCGGATAGCCCTAGGAACTCAACTCCCAGATAAACTACATTTTTTGGCTTCTCAGGTAATCTGATAGAAGTGACAGAGAAAAGTGTTGGTTAAGCTATCTGCCAGTTCAAGTGGCTGTTAGGCGTTATCTGACGGATAAAAAATGTTTCAAGTGGCGTTTCTATAACACATTTGGAATTTGAACTGTAGTACATCATATTATTATAAATCCTACTATTTTCGTTCTATAATGATAAAATTATACTGGAAAATATTAAAAAAGTCGAATTGGATTATTTTGAACAAAAAGTATTTTATTAATTAAGTTTTCAAAATAATTTTCAAATGACAATAATTTACGTAGTAGTAACGAAACGCAAAAAGCGACGTTGCCGCTCCGTCAACTGTTAAGTGGCAGATAAATTCCTAGGGCTATCCGGAACTTTATCCGGAACCGGTGAAACTGGCCCTAAGAATTATCAGACTAAGGGACAAATTTTCCGAAGCGAAGCGAGAGCGGGTTTATTAGTAATAAAATACATATATCGTAAACCGACCAATTATTGGCACTCGTCCAATTATTGGCACTTTAGAGTTTAGTTAAAAAATACAAGGAAACTATAGACTATTCAAGTTCGGTATGCATAAAAACGTAAAATAGTGTTATTTTTCTGTTACAAATTGGCAAAACTCTTCCAATAACCAACATGGCGATTTAGAAATAACAACTGACATTTTTTGCTAGTCATTTGGAGTAGTTTTTTTGGTTTCTTCTTAAGATGAGAGCTTTATTAATCATAGTATATCGCAGCTATTCGGCTTATTGATACTTTCAAAATAATTGAATATACTTAATTACACCTCTAAGCAATAGATTCAAAGATATTTTTTTTATTTTGTTGATCACATTTTATTTATTTCGTGTGCCAACATATGGACCAATAAATTCATCAAAATCATATTATTGGCACTATTTATTTTATTATCAACAAGCGAGTTTATGATCTATTTTGTAAAGGTTATAATTAAATTATTGTTTATCCATCAATATTTTTTTCTTAACTGGCAATTTCCAAATATTGGCCCACAGTGCTAATAGCAAAAACTAATTATGTATTGGCAGTGGTGCCCATAATAGAATATGGAGTGCTAATAACCGATGTGTATGTTTTTTATTCATATATAGATAAGTAGGTAGATTCATATAGGTAGGTATTAAAGTTGAAAGATCTCAAAGATCATTAAAGTATTCATAAGGTTAAAGTACCAAAACGAATACCTAGAATAACAAAACGATTTTATGTTATGTACCTAGGTATAAGTTTATTTTTAATCTCTTATAAAATTCTCGTGTCACAATGATAGTTACCATACTCCTCCGAAACGGCTCGACCGATTCTCATGAAATTTTGCGTGCTTATCGAGTAGGTATGAGAATCGACCAACATCTATTTTTCATACCCCTAAATGTTAAGGGTTGTTCACCCTAAAAAAATTTTTTTCAATTTCTGAACAAATTTTTTTTTGTTATTTTTTTATAGTGTGGCATAAAAAAATACACATAATCCCAAATTTTTACTTCCCTTCCCCCGCCCCTCAAATTTAAATCTCGCTTTAATCATTCACAATCTATATGGCGGAACAACGTCCGCAGGGTCACCTAGTATATTTTTGAAAATTTTAAATACTTTAATTTATATAACATACCAAAATAAAAGCACACAGTGTAAAACAGTGTTTTAATTATACCCTAAGTAAAGTATGTAGGAATGGTAGGTAGGTGCCAATAATTGGACTAGTTAATGCCAATATTAGGAATTTGTGTGCCAATAATAGGACTGTCTGTAGTCTTTCGGATTTAAGTATAAAATATTTATTTAATACTATTCAATCACATAAAAATGATTATAAAAACAAAGACTAAAGTATTTTCTTTGATTCTGTCACATGTTTTGTCTACTAGCTTTTGCAAATAAGATTTTATGGTAATTTAATTTCAGACTGACACGTAGCTCACCCTTAAAGTGCCAATAATTGGTCGGTTTACCCTCTAATAATTATAATTATATAGTTTATTTTACTGTCTGTAGATAAAACAGTTTATTTTGCATTTACATCACCAATGGTAAATTGTTTTACAAATAAATAAATGCCCTTGACTATACTTTAATATGCACTCAACATGTTCGGTTTACACCAACATGAGGAAAACTACGATATGCCTAGACATCGTATTACTTGAACTGTGCAATATTATCTAGTTATCTACGTTGTTATCATATTACAGTATTTATTTATCAGTTGATATTAAAATAACTACTTTATTGTATTTTTTATGTATAGTATGCTGATAATGACATTCGAGAAGGCGGGTTGCCAAGTTTTATTCTATTGATATCAGAATTGAAGGGATGGATAACATCTAACGTGTTTTTGGTAGTTTTTTATGTTATTAAGATAGCAAACGAGAGTGCAGCACCACCCTTCCGCTGCCGCCCATGACAACTACGACCGACACAGAACAAGACTTAAATGGGGACTAGCATGGTTAACCCTGTTAGCAGACGGTGTTAGAACATTAGTTGGTTAGTTTGTTAATAAGTATGAGGACTGGAACAGGGACTGTTCTATTACTGTTATACTGTTCTGTTGGAATACATCCTGTTAGTTTTTGTAAGTAAAAGTCCAGTTAGTAAAATGTTAGTAAGATTCTTATTCTTATTCGCTCACAGATGCGTTGCTACCCCTGACGACTGAGGTAAAGTATCTAGGCAATGCAACCAAGATTACCTACTTTACGCGCCCTGTATCGTTAGATAACATTCATTAAGCTATATCAGAGGCCTTCCGGCGGCAACAACTTTCGACACTTGGGTCGGCCACTGACACATCCACCAATTCGCACTCGAACAGTGTAGTAAGTATGGCCTAGGCCTCTTCAGTTACGAGGAAACACCGGTGCCCTGCAGTAGGCTCTTAAAGGATTGAAGGCAAAAGGGTAATAACGGTGTCATCTATACATCTATACAAATAAATAAAATTGGAGTGTCTGTTTGTAATATTGAAATAACCGTTTTTTACTACATGTATATGAATATACAATACGGTACATACACCAAAATAACATTTCTTACAATTTTTGTCTGTCTGTCTGTCTGCTTGTTCCGGCTAATCTCTGGAACGGCTGGACCGATTTTGACGGGACTTTCACTGGCCGATTGCTGATGTCATAAGGAGTAACTTAGGCTACTTTAATTTTAGATTTTTCTGTTAAATTCCACGCGGACGAAGTCGCGGGCACTGCTCGTAAAGAATAAAAAAGCACCTGTAAAATCGTCCTTTATTTTATTAATTAACAGACACCATTACATTTATATTTCAATCTAATGATAGCTCTTCAACTGGTGATTTGTGGAAAAATGAATTGAGGGCGTTGATTATTTCCTGGATCACAGACTTCATTACGGGAGGCCCAACCTCTAAAACAATATCGTTACCGTTCTCCGATATAACTGAGCGAGCGGCTTGAGCTGCAACATCACACAAACAACAAATAAACATAGTTATGTACAAATAAATAAATAAATAAAAATTAAATGTAGCACTGTGAGACTGCCGCGGTAAAGCTATTGCATAGCATTTTTTATCAACTTATGCAATTATAATTATTAGAAGTTATATAGTATATCAGAACAGCGCCATCTAGTTTGTAGAAAACATACGTACCATACCTTAGTATTAAGGTACTAGATGGCGCTGATTGGGGGTGTTAGGTTTTTTTTCGTTACGGAATTCCCACGCTCAAGGCCCGCGATAAAAGCTATGCAATAGCTTAATAACGCTACACACTCATAGCCCCACGCTAGGATTCCCTGTGTCGTGGGTGCCATGGACAACACACAAGACAAGAACACACACACCCAGACCAACAACGGAATTTAAATTCATCATTCGAATTTCCGCCTCGCTGGGAATCGAACCCAGGACTCTCGGAACGGCGATCCGGCGTGTTAACTATTGCGCCATCCGGGTCGTCCAAAATGAAAACAGAAAAATTATTATTATTTAAGCCAAGTATAGTAAGTGCCCTCGCTCATAGCCCGGCGGCTTACGTCGACCCTAAGTGATAGGCAAAGTTAAGCAACGTGCAGCGTGCAGCAGCATGCTCTAGGCTTCCTCAGGTATGAGGAGAGACCCTTGCTCAGTAGTGGGCCATTAATTGTTTGAAAGCAACTGCCTTCGTTTTACTTCGGACAATATACTTGTCTTAGTAGGTACCTGATCTCGAAATGTTGTTCAGACGAGATTTGAGTTGAGAGTAGATGAGCGTTTGCACACTGTATCCATACTTCCCGAGGATTTTTCGATATCTTTAAGTACTATTATTTAAATATTTATCGTGCAGAATTTTGATTTTATATTTTTAAACATTACATAAATAACCATCTGCAGTAGTTCAGTAGTAAAGTTCACACCCAATATAAATGACGCTACAATCTATTTGTATAAACTACATAATTATTACGTAACTTCAATATTATATTTCAGTGAAAGAAATGGTCCAAATACGTACCTAAAACTTCATTTCCATCGAAAAGATTTTCAAACACGACAGTCGATTTGTCCTTCAAATTAAAGGTATATTTCCATCCCTTGATGTCCCAAAATGTGGCATCACCTTCCTTCTTTTCGCCCATGTCTACATCCAGGTTAAATTCAGCTTTTCCTGGAAATTAATCAACAGTATTATTATGCACGATCAGTTTGGCGCAATGGTTACCCTGCCGAACTACTTTTCGAATGGTTTTGGGTTATATTCCCAGCAAGGCGGAAATTTAAATGATGAGTTAATTTTATGTAGTATGTAATATGGAATTTGAATCGATGCAAAAAATACTTGACTGCAAAAGTTGTAACTTTTGGAAAATCGATTCAGCGTTCTTAGAAGTTATAGACATGTACACACCAATAAAAAAGATAAGCTAGTCAGCAAAAAATGAAAAGCTTATGGGTTTTGGTTTTACAAAATTATTAATTATTTCGAAGTTACAGATAAACACTTGAATGTTATTTCTTTGTACCTAAACATATATCTGTATAAAATGTATATAAAAAGAATTCTTTAGACAAAAAACGCTATGACAACAATTATACATTACGGCTTATGTATAATATGAATGTGTGTGTTCATGATCATAATGTGATTTTTTAAGTAACTTGTGTGTTTAAGTAAATTGAGAGATATGTATGTATAATATCTGTTTGTTTGTATGTAGAGTTACGTATATTTATATTATCCCTATACTTACTCAGCGTGACATGGAGAGGCCCTTTTCCCTTGATAGGAAGAATCAGCAACTGTCCGTCCATTTCATATTGACCCTCTAATTGAGCAGAACAAAGAAGCTTCAATATCAATTTGTTCTTGGCTTTGTCACGCCTGAAAGTAGTAATTTATGATTTGTTTAGTATAAAATTGAATTTACTTTTGCTATTTCGTTAAATATTTTTGAAATTTAACGAATTTTTGATACCTACATTGCGTTGTGGTACATTTTATTGAGCGAATTCATTATTAAGCTTAACATATTCATAGATAGATCTACAATAGGTACCTACCTAGCTATTAATAAATTAAAAGTAAAAATATTTTTTAAAAACAAGCTTTCATTTACTTAAATGCGCTAAAAATAATAAAATAAACTTTTCCTTTAGGTAAATCTTTTTCTATCAATTTATACTGCATTACACAATTTTTTAGATATAAAAGCTTGTCGCGAGATTTAAGTACTCGTATTAACTTAGTTTGAAATGCTCAATCAGATCAATTTATTTAATTTACCTGTTTATCTACACAGGTAAATCTCGCGACAAGCTTTTGTATCATAGAAATTATGTAATGTCTATATAATTAGATAGTAAAAGATTTAAAGGAAAAGTTTGTTTCATTCTTATTAGCACTTTAAAAAAGACTTGTTTTTACAACAGGTTTTTACTTTTAAATTATTTCTTAATTTTTAGTTATCGCTGCCAGGCATTCGTATTCGCATTTGATACCCATATTGTAGGAGTGTATTAAAAATAACTAGTCCATCTTGTATGTTCCGCCATGTTGCATTCAGAATGACGTCACTGAGCTAATAATGCATTGTTATCCAAAATAAACGTGTATACAAAATTTCAGCTGACTCGGTTGACGATAACTGCCTCAAAATTGAGTTAAATAAAATTATAAGTTAAATAAAAGCTTTTAAAAATTAGTGACTTACTTCACTTTTTTCAAATTGCAATTTTTTAGTCCTGTCACGGTTACATCGGTTAATATTAGTTTCAGGTTATTTGAACTGGCATCAATTTTCTTAAACGTGACGGGTTCTAACGACTTCACGTTATACTCCGGAAGACCAGCTACAAACTGAGGAAGCAAAGCTTTTGCGGATTTTAACGTACAAGTGGAGTCGTCCGAGTTGCATTTTGTTACTATTCCTGGAATGGAAAACAGTAGGTAATTTATATTAGCGCGTTCGAACTAACAAAACTTTATTACATAATTATACTTAGATATCTACCGTACCTGTGTAAGCGTGTGTATAATTCGTATAATTGTATACATATATGTACAAAGATAGATGTATTAATATTAATTTGTATAGGCTGACACTTGAATAATTTATACGATATTGAAGATTGAACTTTAACCACATTGATCTCAACTTCAATTTATTTAAATATTACATCATCAAGTAAACATTATAACAACTAAAATAAAATTATAGATTGGAAAATTTCCTATATTATTATATTACCTTGACAAGAAGTTCCACATAAAAGTAACTACTTACTTATAGTGTCATTTGATATATGAATTATGGGCAATTTGTTTTTATAATTTTAATTATAAGTTTTATGATTCAATTAATTGTGTTAGATTATTGCTCACAATATGAAGCGTTAATTAGGATCTCGTACACAAAGAAATTGAACTCTTATGCGGGCACGCTTTCTGTCGACATCCGAATATTCCTGAACATACTATAGAAAAAATATAATATTTGTAACTTGTAAAAAAACGAATTCAGAAATCGGATCGTGATCTCTCGAGTTAATATTTGGTGCAAAATAAGATTATGAAAAAAATTATACTGTATGTTGCACAATCATATTATAATATCATACCTACCAATGGAAAGGGTTCGTTGTGATTTATTAAAATTTCTAATGCATATTTAGAACATTATTTAGAAACAATCCTCCTTTAGCTTTGGAACTATTGGACACAAAATTAAAAACAAATACTAGATTTTTCTTAAAAAACCAAGTATATAATTTAATTTTGATTAAACATTTTTTTATGGAACAAAGATAGCAAACGAGCCTGCAACACCACCCTTCCGCTGCCACCCATGACAAGTTTGATAGTGATTGATAGTTAGTCCTGTTAGTTATTGTTTTCACAGATGCGTGCTACCCTGGACGACTGAGATGGTCGCCTTTTAAAAGTGTAACCGTCTCCACACATATAGTACTCGTACATACTCGTAGAAGGCACGATTCCAATCAAACTACAAAGTATAGGAGAACTGTAGTAAAAAATAATAAGTATAAACGGAAAACCCCATTTTAAGTACGGAATTAACTGGTTTTATTATTATAATTGTTTGTATCAACATACCTTTACCTTCGGGGAAACGATAAGTATTTCTTTAGTACTCTAGGCCTAGACCGTGAGATCTTTATAATTCTTGTTATAACAGCTATAATGAAAAGGGGGAAATTAAAATAGTCACGCAGCTATTTAATACAACAACCTAATTTTGGGTAGGTCCATGTCTTAATATTCCAGTACGAGTAACGAGTAGGTATGGTTGGTACTTTTAAAAGTCAAAATAATTTATTTTATTTGATGTGATAATACAAAATAAATAAAAATAATTTTTTATCATCGCAGATACAAAACATTTTAACTGTAACGATTGGCTGAAACTGGGTATGAAACTGAAATAAGGCTTCAATAAATAAATAAATAATACATAATAAGTTATTATTGTATGTATATTAAATAATAAAATAATTTAATTTTTTTAAGTATTATAATTATGATTAAAATACTAAAATTTTATTGATTCTCTAGGCACTGATTATTATTTTTCCTTTAACTTTTTCATTATTTTTAATTTTTGTTTTACATGTTTTCTTACGAGCAGATCAAAATAAAAATACTCATTAAAAATTATGTAATTCCACTCCAATATTCAAACACCAATATTTCTGTAATGACAAACTTTCAGATAAAACTGTATGGGTTATTATTTACATATTATTAATTAGTACTTGTCGCACTAGCCCTTTACGGCATCGTGACTAGTAACCCTTCATATTATAAATAAAAAATATTTTAAACATATCTAAATGACATTATTTTTAACGATTATTAAAAGGAAAAATAATCAGTGCCTAGAGAATCAATAAAATTTTTAGTTTTTTTCTGATATTTCTTATCTTTTTATACAAATAAGCCAAAAACAAGATAAAACGTGCGATTCTAGAGATGACAGTTGGCTCAGCGTATTTATAAGCGAGGATATTGGGTATTGCACCGCAATGACCTAGTCTATTTTAATTTATAATTTATTTTTACCTTATTTATTTTTGTTTTTTAAATCTCTTGTGATTTCAATATGTATTTATTACTAATAATAAACATGTTAATTAAAAAAAAAAGTAAAAAAACAACCTACCAGAGTCGACACTAGACAAGTAGCCGAGAACTATAAAAGCCGCTAATTTTTGAACCAACATTGCGTTTCTTTTCCTTACAACTGAGTAGAATACGCTTAACACTGACTTTATACATGAAATGATAGGGAAACTATGTAGAACAGAACTCGTAATACTGGTTTTAAGATACTTGACGTTAAAACATTTGATTTAAAGTTGTCGTTAAATGGGTGTTTCTTCGTCTTGTCCTGTGAAGGGATTTTTAGACTCTGTTCGTTTTTTTTATAATATTTCCAATATTTTTAATGCGAATGTTTACCGTCTGTCTCTCTTTGTTACTTTGTTACTGAGTTAGTTAGATACCCGGAAAAAGACATGGTATAGTTTTTATCCCGATAATACGTTCCCTTGGAATAATTTTAACGATATTTTGGCGTTTTTCGAATTATAATTGTACCACATGAAACAGAATTGCTGAGATTGCACTTAGTGGTGTGTGCTATCGTTGCTGTTAGTTTCAGGTTAACCTTCAAATGGTATTTTCAGAGGTTCATCTGAAACATAAATAAAACATGTGTCCGTGATTTTTATGTGTGATCATGTGACTTTTTAAAAATGCATTTTTTGGTTTCTGAAGCACCAAATATTATTTACGTAAATTTTTTAACCATAAATCTTTTGAATTACAATTTTTACCTTTCGGTGGGTCAGCTAGTACATAATAATAATGTAAAATAAATGATATAGTATTATATTAACATACACATTAAAGTAAAATTAGAGTATTTTGTAAAATGTATTATTCAGAATTTTCTGCCAATTCCATTCAAATCAGAGCCAGAGTAATTAATGAACAGAGGCAACGAATCGTAACTACATCACTTGCTTAAAATTAATTATATGCGGACGAGGTCCGGACACTTCCTGTTGTTCGTATATAGCAAATACGGAAGTCAAGTCAAGAGAGGTCATGTTGTAGGCACCATTAAATTTATAAATTGTTGAAAAAATCTGACATTATTTTTTTAAGTATAGTTATCAAACATTGAAGTTCCGGCGTTAGTCTAAATAAATAGTGTTTCTGCCTTTGACTAACGGATATGTCGAATCCTAGAAGAATCTATATTGGACAATTAAACACCGAAATTAAATATCATTAGCATTTTTACGCTCCATATGGATCAATGGTGACCTGATGAATGATCCTGGATTCGATTCTCAGCCAGGCAAAAATTTAATATCATGCAAAAGTTCACATTTCTGTTCTCATTCTGGGTGTGTTGTTGTCTTTGTCCCGTCAATTGCAACCACGATATGAACGGTGGGGCTATCAATATTACAATAGCGTTATATTGATTTATATTAACTATATATACTACAAAATGATCGGTTTGAAGCTATTCACGCTATGAGGCGCTCATAGCCTGGCGATTTGCTTCGTTCCTAAGTATTCGTCAGTTGTCATGGGCAGCAGCGGAAAGATGGTGCTGCATACTCGTTAAATCGATGTAAAACGATCAGCTTATTGAGATATTTCACACTGATGATGTTAACAGCAATTGCTATACTTGACACCTTCATGAAATTATCGCAGTAACTGACCAGATATAAAAGTTTAATTTAACGATGCTGTATTAATTAATCTTTTAAAAATTCATCATAACTTTGCTAAATTCAGCAAAGCAGTTACGCAGACAAAAATTTAAAAAATACTTGATTGTGTTAGACATCCTATAAACAGAAAATTGTACTTTATTTTATTAATATTGACATTCTTTTGAATACAGACACACAAGCAAATTTTTTGATAACTTAGGATTTGGTGTTAAAAAATTTACTTATGCAGGTTCCGATAAAAATTTCATCAAACATACATACAATCGTCAGCACTGATTTTTATGTGTAGGTACATTTTAAATTAAAATACATATTGTTTTAAAACTTTATTTAGGTGTTTACAACTAAATTCTTAGTCCAAAGATAGTTCTTGGGCGGGAATACTGTGGAAGAAATTGTTAACATTTTTCACTACTTCCGCTGCTATAGTTTTAATCGCTGGAGGTCCGATTTCCATTATCACCTCATTACTACCATTTTCTATCACGTCACGGGCAGCTTGTGCTGAAACAGTAACAGTAATTAAAAAAAAACCAGTCAGCGTATACCCGTCTCAGTTACCGAAGACGACGAAATAGATTTTCGTATCTCTGAAAATGTCAATTTTAATGTAATAATAATAGGTTATATAATAAGTGAATCTTGAAAAATTTTAAAATGTCCTTTGTACGGACTTGGCACCGGAGTCTTATCCGTTGTTCAGTAATGTACACCACGAGTAGAAGAGGTTGGTCACTTTACCTAATACTTCGTTTTCTTCAAACAGATTTTCGAAGACGATCTCGCTTTTATCTTTTAAAGCGAAATATGGTTTCCAATCTTTGACATCCCAATATGCGACGCCTTCCTTCTCTATATTGCCCAAGTTTGCTTCCACAGCCAGTTCTAATTGTTCTATAAAAAACAAGAATACAATATTTTAATGGTCAGCTCAAACAGTTCTATCCTTAAAATAGTTTTGATTTGCTTCATTTGTAATATTGGCATTTTGAATAAGATTACATGTTAAGCGTCAGGTTTAAACTGAGTTAAAGAAGATAACGCCAAGAGTTAACCTAATTATACAATATTAGATATGTATTGACTTGAAGCCTTAATCACCTTAACTGTTTAGGAGCACCTAATTAAATTCTGACCGATAAAAAATTCATAAACGATGTCTTAAACTTTTCAATATGCCATACAATGATGGCTTATAATGTCATTGTATGCCCTAATAGTTATAAATTCGAGTTTAATAAATCAAATGGTGTTTAAGTTTAGCTTGAATGTTACTTTTAAACATACGAATTACTTACTTAGTGTAGCATGCATTGGTCCTTTTCCCTTCATATGAATCAAAAGTTGTCCATCCATTTCATATTGACCTTCTATTTGAATATTACAAAGTAACTTTACCATAAGCGTGTTCTTAGACTTGTCACGCCTGTAAAGAAAAACTGTTATGAGTTTCAAATCTAGCTGTGTTGCTTACATCGACCGCTTAGCGTTCATGGACATTGATTAGTTATACATAGTATTTTTTATGTGTACAATGATATGTAGATCCTCCTAAGACTCAGGTGATTGATATTATAAAAGCACAAGAAAATTTCCTTTGTGGAGTTAAGTTGAATCCTGAAAATAATATAGCCAAACCCCTCAGCAAAACTAGGGATATTAATTCCGAGTTAAATTTTGATAAAATTTTTATCATTGACTACGATAAAATAAACTTTAATAAGTTATGTTTATGGTATGAAAAGCAGTGATAGCGGTGTAAGCAGTGATAGCGGTGTGGTTGAACGTTGGACTGCCGAACCGGAGGTTCCGGGTTCAAACCCCGCACGCACCACTAATTTTCAAAAATTATGTGCGTATTAAAATTTAATTATCACTTGCTTCGGTGAAGGAAAACATCGTGAGGAAACCTGCACACCCGAGAGTTCTCCATAATGTTCTCAAAGGTGTGTGAAGTCCACCAATCCGCACTTGGCCAGCGTGGTGGACTATGGCCTATACCCCTCACACTGTGAGAGGAGACCCGTGCCCAGCAGTGGGACAGTTATGGGTTGTGATGATGATGATGATGATGGTATGAAAACTGTAAAATGTTGAATATTTTAGGAGATTTTTCTTACTATATTTCTGAAATAGGCAAATAAATAGGTACGCTTCCAATTTTGGGTTATTTTTAGTAATTACAATTACTGGGTTATTTGGGTTATTTTTAGTAATCAAATAATATTATTGTCCAAAGAGCCGAGTGTTGTTTAAAGATGGTAATTGGTTGCGATAATTGAAGTCTGATAAAGAATTAAATTTCTAGTCATCTATTTGGGGCTATTTATGGGGAGATTTCATGGTATCTGCGAGTATGTTGCAACACAAATCTTTATGTTTACTGTTTTTTTTTACTTTGTATAAGTTTATAAAAGTAAATGGTGTAACTTACACAACTTTCTTTGCAACGCAATCTTTTGCTCCCGTAACGATAGCATCAGTTACAAGCAACTTTAGGCTGGACGTGCTAGCGTCGATTTTCTTAAATTTCATAGGATCCATGGGCTTTACGTTGTTTTCTGGTAGACCTTTAGCGAATACAGGAATCAGGGCTTGCGTTGACTCTTTCAAACATTTTGTGTCGTCTGATTTACATTTTGTTACCAATCCTGGAAACGAAATAAATTTGCTGAAATAATTACTTTATAAACAACAATTCTGAAATAGAAAATATTTTAGAACAATAATAGAGCATAGGTCAATTTACTCTGCCCTTACGTCAATATTGTAAGCTTTGACTAAAAATAATAAATTAAAAAAGTCCTAGACGTTCTGCTTTTGAGATAGGTCAACGTAACTAGATATAATTATGTAATTTGTAAGAGACTCTCGCATTGGGGGCGAACGGTATATCATTTTATGTTTGTATCTTCAAAATCCATTAATTTTATTATCTTTTCCTTGCCAATCATTAGATTATTTCTAGAAGTCTTAAGCGTAGAAAATAATCTACTTATTTTCTTCGCTTGAGACTTATACTACAAGGCCTATCACCCCATTTTAACTGATTATAATTAATTATGTTAATATACAGATAGAACGTAAAAGGAATACCTTCATGTTTGATATCTACCATAATTCCATGACAACATTCAATCCAACAATCCTAGATTCGCCTGTCCAGATCCATCCATTTAATATTTTTTCATATGATAAAATCTACACAAGTGAATTAACCATAAATGGTATATGCTAAACAATATTTCTTCACTCATAATTTCAATAATATTGTTAAAAGATTACCTGAACTAACACCAGATAACCATAGAAATGGTAACACTGTAATCAGTAGTAGAGTTTTGTCACCCATGATCTTTGTTGTTCCACAGTGTATAGGACAAACTGAGCACGAGGTTAACTTTGTACTACACTTATATACTTGCTTCCGACTCGAGAATCCTTGGTAAATACGAGTATGCTTCTAAGCAAAACATCGGCCAACTAGTCTTACTAGTTTTTATGTATCACACACAGATAGCAATCATTAAAACCTTTTCGGGATTATATTTTAGCTATATTCAAATCCAGCGAACCAACGACTATGATAAGTACCTAGAGGAAAATAAATTAGTTACTCATCTCAGAGTTAACATTTTCTAACACCGGATGCAAAGATCTTAAGGGAATAGGATGGGTACTTTATGCGTAGTGATTTTAGCTCACATTATAATTATATAACTAATTAAAAAATACACAGTTTTTATAAGTTAACCATAGATTAAATTGAGCAAATCAAGCAAACAGCTTAATAACTTGTGATATCCAGTTAAATTTTCATACACTACTCATGTTAAATGTACTTGAAAAATTCTTGAAATAATATTTAGTTTTAGTAAATACGAGTTGAATAATAAACCAAAATGAATGAATTTGTTTTAAAATATTGAAAATACCAGTATGAACTTTTCCAGTATAGAGGCCGTTGCAAAAATAAAAACAATTTACGACAGTATTATACATAATACATATTATGGGACGACAAAAAGAGAAAGAGAAAGAAAGTTGATAGGAAATGATTACAGCTTAACTCAGAGAAATAGTCGACAGCTACGGATCCCGACTGCACGTGGCTCGACACGCACTTGGCCGATTTTTCATTATCCGCAAATTACATTGTCTAATAATAAAATTATAATAATTACATGTTGCCAAATTACAGCTGATTTACATCGTATGTTGGATAAATTTAATAACGATCCACGTATAATGATTATAATGTTTACTCGTAGGCTTCGTGTACATGATACCATTTTCTTGTACATTCAAGTGCAATAATTTAATGAAATATTTTATATTTATCTTTTATTAATTGTACTTGTAATTTTGTAAAGATTAGGTGTTCCGTAGGTATTCTATACCCTAATATGAAGTAGTATAAACAAAGTGCATAACAAATAATATGACTTGTGTTTGCTAAAGTTTATAAGAACTATTCAGTATTTTACTCAAAGTAGGTAGGTACGTATATTACTCAATAAGTTATGAGATAAAGAAACAATATTCACGATAGTAATATAATATATTTTGTAGTATCTAAATACTGCATATTTATTTTACGTCTTTATAAATACTTTTCTAAATTCAATTCGTGTAAACGAACTTTGAAAACAATTTTGCAAGTCCTGATTCGACAAATCAAAAATCACTTCTACAAAGGCAGCCTAGCTTCTTCAGTTCTTCTTTTCGTTCGTTCTTTCATGTTTGTTTTACTAAAGTGAAGAGCAACTACAGGGAGCTGAGTCAGGACTGTCAGATGAAGTTTCAACATCAAATTCAATAAACGTTTAGACTATAGGACGAATGTGTCAGGCCGTTAGGATCTCCTTATTACTTGTACTTATTAAGGCTGAATCGGCTTGAGGTCTGGGCACATTACATCCACTCAACTCCAACTCGACTGCAATTCAACTCATAGGAAAGCATTGAAATCTGAACTTTATTTGGTGTCAGTAACACTCGAATTTTCAATCGTATCGGAGTGGCCGTAGATATACAATGCCTGAAACGCGCGTGGATCAGTCATTTTAAGTAAGTGTTCAAAAAGAACCATGATATATAGCTCATATTTTAATGTTTGCAAATTAGATAAAACAGAGTCCAGTTAGAGATGAGTTGATGTAATATGTGTCCATGACAATAAGAGCAAAAACGTCCGTTGGTATTCGTTTATTCCATAGATGTGTTTTGTAACCGGTTTAAACCGATTCCGCGTTGTTAAATGTGGTGAGAGCTTCGTGATGCAGCATGATATCCCAAAACCCAACCTTTGGTTGCCTCTCCGCAGTTTGAAAGGCTTTAGGCAAAGCCTACTATTTCGAGTTAACTGACCTAAAATTTTCCAGCAATTTTGTCGACAAAAAGTGTCCGCAAAGCAAAAAAACTAACAACCATTTGTTGTTGTAATTTTGTCCGTTAGGTATTAACCTTCAGGTAGGTAGGTAGGTTAGGTACTTACCTATACGAGTAGCTAACTGATGATTATCTTTTAATATCCGTTTAGCTAATTGTGTTCAGTAAAACCAAACTTAAAATCTCAATAGACCATAGCGATTTAAGCGATTCGCCGTCAAATTCCATTGTTTTAAATAAAAAATCCGGAAAGTTAGAGCTTAACATATTTTTAATTGATTAAATGGCTTACTAAGTCTAACATTTCGTATCGGCCGAATATTCGGCTTACATATTCGCTGAATATTCGTGCACCAGAACGACTACGAATACGCCTGTTTACATAAATAGTTGACTATTGACTATTCCTTTGCATATCATCTCTCTTTCTCTCTCATACACATTTTAAACAAGGATGATGCGCGTACGAATACAGGCGAGAAATCCTTTGATATATTCTATTGAATATTCATAGCGAATAGCGAAGAACACGAATAGGCCGTTTATATGTATATTCGCATCTTCTCCCCAAGTATATGCCATACTGCGGGTGCTACGAGTGCCGTTATTATTTTAAACATTTCAAAACTTATTGAGTGACCTATGTACGTACTATTTATTATGAACCACTTGTTTTACTATACCAACATTGTCAACTATATTTGATGAATAAATTATGTATGTACTTCAGCGAATATAACAAAACAAATATTAATTTATTGTTATGGAAACACAAAACATACATCTTACTATATATAAGTGGTTGCGGTTTCACTTAGACGTGTTGAAGCATGTTTGGTCTCACGTGTAAAAATAAGACGGAATATTGTACGTTAAGTTCTGTCCGCGGCTTTGTCTGTGTGGTCTTCCAAATTGGTCCAGAGGGAAAGAGAATTTAAGGATTGGGGGAAAGAGGTTTTAATATAGCAATAAATAGTCGGAGCTAAATGTTAATCTGTTATCATGAGAAGTGATAGCCGAGTGGTTTGAAAGTTGAACTTCCAAACTGGGGGGCCCGGGTTCAAATCCTGCACGCACCCTTTAATTTTCAAACATATATGTGTGTATTAGAATTTAATTATCACTTGTTTCCTTACATGAAGAATATCTTCAAGCTGATTACATAAACTGCAATTAGGGGACTGTAACCTTTTCACTAAATATCCTTTTGGACATTTAACCAATCGTTAAATCGTCACTTTATATTTTTGTATTAAGTGGCACATGACCAGGATGTAATTCGAAATGCCAAAACATCGCCTACAAATATTAACGCTCAAAAATGTGGTCTACGTGGAGCTCACTCTGCATTGTTTTATACCAGATTCCCTTTTCCGCGAATCTACGATCAAATACATTAAACTTGGCTACTCGTAGTTGGCCCCAGAACAGAAAAAAACTCATGACCAAGGCTACCAAAATAGATAAGTAATTTGCTTTAAAAGACACCTCTGCAACGTCACAACTGCAAAGCCATGTAATAATTCAAGACATTTATTTATTTATTTATGTCACACGCAATTTACACCAACATAACAGGCGATCCTAAATCGTTAGCGTAATGCACATTAAAATCATAATATTATAATTCTTATTATTAGGCATAGGGCCAGTCAATTAAATAAATATCATTACAACTAAATTGATCCAAAATTCAAACTAAGCCAAAAAATAATAATAAAGATAAAACAATTATATAAAATTTCCAATTCATAACACATGTCAATACAATTACATTAATACATAAAATCCATACATACAATTTAAAATAAATTCCGTAATTACAAATTCCAAATATTATTATGTATAGTCAAAGTTAATCACTAAGGTTCAATTTTACTGACTGCCCTCGTGAACTCAGTCAGTGTGCAACTAAAAAGGTCAATACTGTCAGCGACCGAATTAAGACATAATAATAATACATATGTCTTTCGTTGAAGTTTAATTCAATAGCTGTTTTATAGTATTAGACATTGTAGATGCAATTTTTACAATTAGCATACATACATTATGTATACTATATTTATTCGTTTGATGAGACCTTCGAATGACTTTGCCCGTCAAACAGAAATAAGTTAATGACATCACAAGAGCGATCAGATTAGTCTAGAATCAATAAAATTAGTTAGCGCACTGAAAACTAAATACTGTGAGTAGTGTGACGTACATGTGCCGTAGGGACAGAAGTGAGTGAGTCATTGAATACAGCCGATACCAGGTAATAATTACCAAGAAACATAATTATTATATTTTCTCTATTTATTGTTTAATTATTTTATGTTTTATAGGTAAAACGAATAAAAAATATTTAGAAGAGGTGACTGCTTAATTAAACACTCATAATATTTATGTTAATTAATAGATTGTATTTTGTTTTATTTAACCATGTCAAAATTAAGTTATTAAATTAAAATTAAGTTCGTAATTTATACAATTTAATCAATAAATATTTCTTGTAGGGGCTCCGTCTTCAGGAAGGCGTTAATGTTTTTGCTGACTGATTTAATGTACGCATTAAATATGGGATCTTGCACTAATTCCGCTACTTCGTTATAATTATCATGAGCAAATTTGTGAACTGCATCAGCTAAAACAAATAAAAATTAAATATATACCAATTACATTCTATTCTTATGCCCAGATCCTCTATTCGGAAAACGATTCGTTTTGCTTACGGATTGTAGAACTATCTACGAGGCGTAACTAAAAAATATTGCTAAGTATAAGAAAAAATTATAAGGAACTACGTTAACGACTGGTTACGTAACGATCGATTTAACGATTTGTTAAATATACGAACCGGGCATTAGATAAATTTCATCCTAACAATCATTGAGTTGGAAGTAGTATCTTCTTTTTATTTAATTGCTGCAAAAACAAACAAACAATATTATTGAGTTCCTTAACTAGCTTTTCTTCCTTTATGTGACGCTTACCAAAAATTGTGAATTACAAATACTTACATAAATCCTTTTGGCCATTAAATAGATTATCGAATTCAAACTTCAATGGTCCCAAAACTTTGGGTTTTAGCTCGAAATTTTTAATGTTTACGTAAGATTTTCCAGTGTCATCTTTTATGATTTTCAATTTTGCATTTACGGGGATTGAGTATTCACCTGAAGAATAAAAAAAAATTATACATGAAAAGTTGGTCGTGAGCAAATCATTACCATCCTCTATGGGATATTGAACAATAGATACCTAATAAAAGCTTATATAATTAAGTGCGAACTTGCAGAGGGATTGAGTCTATGTAATATGGGCATATACACAGTTGATATCATAAATACCTACGACTCGAAAAGTGTCTAACAATTATCCGGTTTAGTGTAGAAATGAAAATCGCCACCAGTGGTAATAGTATCATACAGTATTGTCACTCGGCCCTGTCCTTGAAATAAAAATAAATGCCTACAGCCCCGCGTGGTCACGCAGTACGTAAACACGCGCTAGGGCTGCCTCTTTCTAGTTGTAGTGAATGTACATAAGTAGGTAAATCGCATGCTTCCTGATTACAAACCCACACATTCGTTCGTCACTACGGCGCATCTGCGGCTGTTGTGTACTGAGTGTGTACCGAACTCCGAGGCGCGTCGGTATGATTCGCGTTCCGACCGTTTGTATAAAGATGGAATACTGTATGATACTATTACCGTGACCAGTGTTCCCCTTTTTCCAGACAGACTCTACCTACGTACCTATGTCTTTGTGTATATTCAGTTGCTCATGGATGGAAGAACGAATTACATATATTTTGATGATATGAAGCCAAATACATCAGAGACCTCTTAATTTTATTCATCTGAAAGCATTAGTGTGAGATCTTACTGGTCGTCAACTGGTAGGTTCCATCTCCTTCCACGGGTACTGCGGCTAGTTTTCCACTGATCACATAATGCCCCACACTCTTCAAACCGGGGCAATTCATTTCAAAATATAACTGTAATGCGTCTATGTCGATCCTGAAATATCAATTTAATGAAATATCAAAGATTAGGTACACGAGTATGCGTTTCGGCCAAACAACGCGACTTTCACTTTTGGATCCGCTTCGATGAAATTATTGTAACTGTAATCCGAAAGATAATTACAGAATTTAAAAGACAGAAAGATGCATGAAAAGTACGACAATAAGCCGAATTTGACTGCCCCGCTTTTAACGCTCTAGAGATTTTTACTTGTAATATCATTGAATAAAAGACAGTAAAATGTTGCCAGGGTAATGGCAACTTCAAAATAGAACTACTTAGGAAAATTAGTGCTGTTTATTTGGGACACGTTTACCTTTGTGTACTGTGTGGTATTAACTTTGCTGGAAAGGAATGTTTTAGGAAATCTAAAAAATACATTTTCCAGGGATTTGGGGACCCCGCGACGTTTTAAATTAGGTATTTTTTTCAATCATAATTTAGTAACACGTCATTATAGCTTTAAAGTTGACAGCAAGTCGACAGCTAACATACGCCTTCGTAGTATTGAGGATTACTCGATACTCTATATTATAGATATGTTACTACTTATGTTCCTTAAATTACTTACTTGGAGTTTTTCACAGTACATTCTTTAAACCCTGTAACGGTACTGTTTGTGAATTTATAATTAAGGACTGACAGATTGCCGTCGATGACTTTCTCGAACAATGGATCAGAACTGCTCACTCCTCGAGATGGTATGCCCCCGAACACAACATGAAATCCATCGTTTATTGTCTTCTGTAGACATTCGCTGTCCTGTTTCTTGCACGGTCCTAACATGCCTAAAATAGTGAAGTTATTATTGTAAGTATCCTAGTTGTGCTAGACATGGATTATGTTATTAATGACTAGCTATTCCCCGCGGCTTCGCCCGCCAAAAATCCCTAAATATAATTGTATAAAAGTTAATATAATCAGATAACTTTTATACTAACTCTGCACCCCCGTTTTAACCCCTTAGGGGGTGAATTTTCAAAAACCCTTACCCTCAAAAAGGTAAGATGATACCAAAGTTAGCTCAACACGGTTTTTACGCACTGCTTTTTACTGAAATCTATCTTTACATACATACATTCAAAAAATATAGAAAACATTCATACATTTACTAATTTACGCAATCCCTTTTATAACCAAAGCTAACAGGTTAATAAAAATGTAAGAACCTATGGATGATGTTACTGTCAATTTAAAGTTTCAAATTATAATTTTATATACATATACATATAATTGTAAGAGGCTCCATATATTCTTGAGTCCAAGTACGAATATCCGAAAGGAGTATAGAAGCACCTACACGCGATTTAGTAACAAAAATAGTACAAAGCTGTTAAATGACTAGCACAACAAACCAAGTAACCTAACAAGTAAATAGAATGATTCATACCCGATAATACACCAGAAACATAACACGACAATGCCAATAGTACAAGGATATCCATCGTGATCACTTCAAGTGTTGATTAACTAATATTCAAAAGCCTAATGCACCATCCTCAACGCTCAGTTTCCAATTTATACTACTGTATTCGCAGTTTCCATGTAACATTGTTATTCTGACGAGACGTACATATTTAATAAGTAGGTACTATAAGGATATTCTAAATTCAAGGTCACATAAAAAAATCCGTCACGATTCTCGGATATGTCCACATATAAATGGTATTTTATATTCTGAATTCCGAATCTGCCTACTTAGTTATGAAAATCAACGTCGGTTTATTTGTTTAAAATAAGAGTTTTCCTTCTTCAAGTCTTTTTCATAATTATAATATTTTTTATTAAAGTTGTCGACAAATTATTTGGCTACAACCTATTAATGGCCCACTACTGAGCACGGATCTCTCCTCATACCTGAGGAGGCCTAGAGCATACTCCACCACGCTGCTCCAGTGCGGATTGGTGGAGGGGTTAGTGGCCAACCCAAGTGTCGGAAATTTTAAGCCGCCCGAAGGTATCCGACATGGCTTAACGACTGCTACCAAATGATAACAACCGGGACCGTCGGCTTTACGTGCCCTCCGAAGCACGGAAGCGCTCAAGAAATTTTTGCCACTAGCGGTCACCCATCCAACTACCGACCGCGCCCGCTGTTGCTTAACTTTGTTGATCACTTGAGATCAACGCAAGCCGCCCGGCTATGAGCGCTTCAAACAAATTATTTATTAATGATAAAAAATAGCAGCAGTTCCAATACAATAGACATAAAAACTTATAAATAAATTACATAACAAATAAATGTTTGTAACCAGGTCACTACGGTACAGTACCCAACATGCTGGCAGCATTTTCATGCTAATACTCTGAGCGACAAATCTGCGAGCTCTATGGGATCGTATGTCTTATCCTTTCGTTTGGTTATTTCATCTTTTTAACTAACTTCAAAAAAGGAGGTTCTCGTTTGATTTGATCATTCTTTTTTATTTGAAAGCTGGTGCTTCCCGTGTTGTTCCAATTCCATTTGGTTCAGTGCTGACAACGACATCCATGGGAAAACCGTATAAGTTTTAAATTTGCATTATTTTGAAGTCGGTTTTTTACTGGTAAGATTGTAGCTAATTTATTTGCCAAAGCCATTGGAACTTTAGCACGTATAACATTTACATGAAGATAATGCGAATTGCGTATATCAAAGATAATGCCAATCTGCTCGCCACAACTCCATCGCCATACACTATGTATACACAAGAGCTTTTATATCCTACATCTATATAAACTGACAGACAACGCACAGCCGAAACTATAGAACGCAAGAAGCTGAAATTTGGCATGTATGTTCTTTGGAGAGTGTAGGGGAGCACTAAGAAAGGATATTTGGAAATTCCCTCCCTGGAAATTGGCAGGTGAAGCCATGGAAAGCTAGTTATCAATAAATTAAGTGATAGCTATAACTAACCATTGATTCGTAACATTTGAATTGTAATATTAACAAATTTGTTAACCCTTACAATAATTACACCATAAGTTAAGCCACCACAGGAGTATAAACATTAGTAGGAATAAATTTTATTGTAGCGGATATTTTTTTACCAGTTTGAATAAAGTCTTACATAATAGGTAGGTACAATTTGAATTATCATAAAATTTGTGTGACATAGCTATAATTAAATAAGGTTTGTGTTTTGCTTTGTCCCATACTTACTCGTAAGTATAATTATAATGTATTTTATTTTACTCTTGTTGTATTTGAATGTAACGTGAAGAAAAATAAATATACGCAAAAATGTAATTTTTAAACAAAAAGACCTGATAATAAGAAATTATGTTTGTTGTTAACTATTAAAAATTTGTAATTAGTAGGTACATGTATATTATTTTGTATAAATTAAAAGGGTCCCGATATAATTTAAATCTTTTTAGAAGTTTTTATTTAACTTTTACCATACTAGTTGTGCCGGCTGACGTCATCCTGCCCGGAAAAGCTTTAAGTGATATGCCGACAGCAGCGGAACCTAGGTCCAACTGTGTTTTGAAATTATCCAGGGACCCATTGGAATATACATAGAAAATTTCATCCCAATCGGTCCAGCCAAGGATAACATAGGTCCCTAAATTAACTAAGGATATTTAAATATTGAATAGGTTTTGCAATAATTACCTACTACAACCGGGACTAACCGACAAGCTTTACGTGCCCTCCGAAGCACGGCTAAGAAATTTTGCCACTAGCGGTCACCCATCCAACTACCGACCGCGCCCACTGTTGCTTAATCCGAACGATCACTTAGGATCTACGCAAGTCGCCGGGCTATGAGCTATACTGTTGTTATTTAATTACTTTGTATTGATAGGTACTCTCGATAACGACGAAAGAAGAAGCACGAAATGAGGCGAACCGAACGAATTTTAAGAGAGGCTGCGATAAATTGGAAAATATTAGGCTCCTTATCAACCTTGTACAGGGAACGTTGAAAGATTGAATACAAATAGAATTTGGCGAACTTAAGTTCAGATAAACGTACACAAATTTTAAGGCAAGCTCCTATCCTGAGATAAAAGGGAAGTTTCGACAAAATGGATCGAGTTTTATCAGATTTTAGCCGAATTTGGTCGAGGAAATTTACATCGAGGGACGTAATCGTGTAAAGTTTCCTCTTTATGTAAAGAATCTTAATTAAATTAATTTTCTAGACCTTTCGGACGAGCCCTGAAGAAGTATTCATCCTGTTTATTTATACTGGTGAAATGTAAAAGTAGGTAACCTCTCTGATAAGAAATAAAGTACATGTTATGTTTCAGTTTGGAATAAAGGTAGGCATATATTATTGACACTCCCTGTAAGATGTCCGCGATTATTTTTACTCTTTGTGCTGAACCGTATCGTGGATTAAATTGGATGGTACAACAAGGGCGTACAAACCTATAACCTCGTCCGTTGTTAACTTGGATGGATAAACACCATTACACAACATGTTTTTTTAATGGAATTAAGGAAGCAAACGAGCATACAGCACCACTCTTCTACTACGGACTAAAATGGTCTCTAAAAAAGTTTAGCCGGCTCCACATCTTTCTATCCTTACAATTGCTTTTAAAACAATTATTATACAGTAGAAATTGTACTATGTACCATGGCGGTAGTAGGTAGGTACTACCCCGGGCCAACTCTAGGCTCTACTATCTCTCTTCTCTGCTCTATACTCTCTTCTCTTCCATTTTAAACTAGAGAGTAGAGAGTAAAAAATGATGTGCATAAGTGTATCACTGATACCTACATAAATAAACGATTTTGAACTTTAATTATTATAATTTACCTATTACATAGTAATGCCTAAGTGTAAACTCGAAAGCATTTAAAAGATTTTACAGAATGTAATTAGGCTACATACCTATAACATAATAATGTAAAAATTATTATTAGTTGAGTACTGAACAAAAATTACGTCTAAAACATTGACACAATTTCAAATATAAATAGCTCAATGAGTGTACCTACTCTGCGGGTCTGATAAAAAATATCTCATTTGAATACTCATGGGCTGCTGTGGCCTCTTTCGCAAATAAATTGCACGCCCCTTACTTATTAAATCAATAAACGATAAAATTATGTAAGTACATATATTATTTCCTTAAAAAAATCTGAAGAACATTATTTGAACTTTGTGGCATCGAGGTAAGTAACGCCATCTATCCACGAGTGGCTGAACTGCGAAGCAAATATAGCATCTAAGGTTCGGAGTTGTTTCTGCTTAGTGCGCTGCTAAATAGAAATACAGTCATATTATATTTGTAATACTTGCTATTTCGAAAAAGAAAACCTTTTATTGTTAGGGATAATAGTATTGTAGTTGAAAACGACAAAATTTGTATATAATTATCCAATATTATCGGGAATAAAGTATCCTATATCTCAGTCCAGTTATGGTGTACCGTAATGCCTCGTTTCGTGGTAAGTAAAATTATTATGAGTTTTATATATTATCCCTTATTGAGAAATGATTGATTTCATATACAATGCGTTGTCGACCAAGAGAGAAGAGAGAAGCAACAAAGAAAGTTTATCAACCTTTTACATATTTAATAAATACTCCTTCTTATAGCGAAATTATGATTATTTTGCATTATACATAATGAAAATTAAATTACATTCTGTCACTAACTCTATAATCTTTTTTGTTCTCATTAAATAATAAACTAAGAATTGTATTAAACACAATTTCTGGCAATTTGAGAAATCGAAACCGGTGTTTATTTATAAACAAATTTTACAATAAATTGAGGAATCCCATTAACTGTGCAAAAACTCCCTTTGTGTGATGATGTGCGGCCTGCGCGTACGCAAGTTATTGTTGAGTAACCTCTATGGGTGGAGCAAAAAATATGGGAACTAGTCCTGTCGTGGGATAGTAATGCATTTGAAACTTATCGATGTTTTATGTTGCGATTCTTGTGGGTTTGTTTTAGTCGTCGCTTGGTTTTATCGATGGTCAGAAATATCAGGATATTACAAAGGAACTAATTTTTTACCCCGGTATGTACCCCACCCAAGTACCCAATTTCATTTCTCAGTTTCTTCATGGATTACGTGCGGATTACATGATATAATACAATGCATCACAAACATTTAATATCGGTGAAGAAAAATTTGACTGTTCCTTTGCTTTCTGCATGCTGGGGATTTAACTGTGTGAAATTCTTCATTTCCAAATATCCCTTTTTAGTTCTCCTATCTATCTACAAATTTTCAAGTGACTCCATTGAAGAAGTAAAAAGTTTCAGTTTATACCTTTTTTATTTTTTTAGATGTCGTTTTTCCAAAAATCCTTAGTACTCCCCTACACTCCCCAAGGTATACATACAAGCCAAATGTCAGCTTCTTGCGTTCAGTAGTTTCGGCTGTGCGTTGTCTCTCAGTCACTCAGCAACGGAAGAGTTTTATATTATATCGATTGACGAATGGTAATACTAGACTAACGCAAATGGTAATCTACTCGTATAATGTAGCTTAAACTTTTTGAAATAAATAAATTGTATCGTGTAAAAGTCCGCAATAAAATGAAGTCATAAAACTACATACTTTTGTAGCAACTTGCACTAAAATAAATTGAAATTGAATAAAATTAAAGTATTGTTAAGATACGGCCTGATGTAATGGTGTAACATTAAGGTGATATAATTGTCAGCGGTTTTTTATATTCATGTTTTATTGACATTAATTAAAAAAAAATTGTGTTTAGAAGATAATTAGGTTCTAAGATTGTGTATTATACATTATTTATTTACCTGTATACAGATAACGCTAATTTACTTTATCAATAACAATAAATTCAAGCTGCATATTTCTTAATAAATTCTAATTCTATCGACATTTTTGTCAAAAATATGCACGTCATTAGGAAGCGCAACGCATATTCGGTGTACGGAACAATGCCGCGCCCACCTCAGGCCTATTCAGCCTACAGCGACAAAAGCCAGCCAAATAACTATTATTGTATGTTCCAGTGGCCTGTCAATGTGGAGCTCTACGATCCACGATGTGATTATTGCTCGTTATTATTGACAGAATAGCCTTAGGTTCACAATTTCATGCTGAATATCACAGCAGACTATTATTTGAGGTAAATTAAGTTGTATGCGAATAAATCTGCGAATTAATTTCTAAAAATTAATAAGCTTTCTGAAAGGTGACCCAAATCTTGCTTTAAGACAATCGTAGCCTGACATTATCGTATCTGTAGAAATACAATTCTTGGAGAAAAAAATCGTGCACTTAATATTAAAAATCAAATTAAAAGCGTTTCAAATATTACAATTTAATAGGATCAGCATGGTACACTGCTCCTGGGTACTGGGTTGGACCAGGGACCCTAATTTGTAATTGTCAACGGGAAATTCTACCCTTTTAAACGAAACGCGACGTAGCTTGACAGCAATAGCAGCTGACGTATCCCTTGCCTGGAAATCTACGAAGCTATAACAATTGCATACTGAGTTGATTAAGAGTATAAAAATTATTAGCATAGCAGTGATAGCCGAGTGGTTGAACGTTGGACTCCTGAACCGGGGGGCCCGGGATCAAACCCCGCACGCACCTCTAATTTTCAAAAATTATGTGCGTATTAGAATTTAATTATCACTTGCTTCGGTGAAGGAAAACATCGCGAGGAAACCTGCACCCCTGAGACTTCTCCATAATGTTCTCAAAGGTGTGTGAAGATAAACTACTATCCATAAACAGTATCAACCATTTATGTACATTCCGGTGGTCCGTCTGTTTGTTGGTTGGCTCTTTGTATTAAAAAATACACCTTTATCGTTTTTATTACACTCGCAACAAATATTATAAAGCTTTAAACCTATCAATAGTCATACAAAGATGTCCCTAATCGTACAAAGATATTTTTTCTTCCTACGCAATAATACAATGAAACAATACACAATACAATCTATAAATAATACACGCCCATTTTGGTTGCAGCTAGCCCCTTTATATTTTACTTGTACTAGTTGTAGTACTGAATGCTAATAATAAATATTGTAGTAATTTATATTCTAGCTGTTTGATTTACTTGAAAAAAGGATTTGTCAGGACCAACACGGTTAAAGGAAAACCAAAAAATTTGGTTAATTTAATAAAAAACACCCAACACTTTTTTACAATAATATTGATAATTTTCTATTTTTGAGTTTGGATTACATTTGCAGCATATTTTTACTTCTTTAAACTAAATTAATTTAATTTGAAACCAAATATGTAATGTTATTAAAAAATTAATTCTTCGTGAATCTTGTATATAACTGTATGGCTCCCATTTATTATTTTATAGTACCTATTAACCTAACAAACCTAACGGTAAATATTTTAGGTAATCTTTTAATATTTTAGGTAAGATTGTAAAAATATGGGGCTGTATTTATATACAACCCCAATCTCTCTATGACTGTCATGGCTACCTTTGCCTACGATTCTGTAACAGCAATGGTTCTTTGTTTCAGAAATAAATGTGTTTATTATAATAGTTTTGTGGTTTTTTACTAACATCACCAAAAGTCCACCGCTCCAACAGAGTTTGTTTCGTATATTTTCATGCCTAAAGCAATGTAAACCAATGTGACGCATAGTTATGTACATAGAATACCGTAAGTGGCTTTTGTATCGGTTCACAATGAGTAGTGTGAAAAGCGTAGTTTACTACGCTGGGAAGTTTTCTCAGGCTTGTTGTTCCCAATGTTATTACAGGTATGGGACGACTGATTGATTCTTCAAAATGAATGTTTTCTTTACGACTTATTTTTCTTAATAGTTTCGAACCGGTATGTCATAAACTTAACAAAACGTGTCACTGCGACGACATCTAGAACAACATCAATTTCATTGCAAACATCTGAGGGAAGTTTATTTAAGGGTAGGCGAAAAAAATTGCGGTCGGGTCCCAAAGCTTTTCTTGCAGTGATTAATCCGGACGATAAGAGCCACAAAGACTTACAAATGTGTGCCGAACAGATTCAAGATTGAGAGTGGATAAACTCACTTTTGAGGTAGAAAATGTTTTTTGTTACTACATATCAGAAATCTTTCTGTTTGTCGCACGTGTTTGGACTAGCGATTATGTTTTAGCGAGCGGTTGCTTGGGTTTTGTAAATTGTTGATCCCATCCTGATGTTATCGCGCCCTCAGAGTCGGGTGACATCTAAGGTAAGTATTGCATAAATAATGCGTAACATCTCGTATATGTCGCGATAAATACTCGTTAAGGTGGTTGGGACTGCGTAACATTGTTTTGCATAATAATCTCAAATTGATATGTAAACACAGTATAAAGATACTGTGGTAAACATGTGAATGTTGAGTTATGACATGCAGATATTTTTCTTTTCGGTTCTTTTGACTTCTCACAGCTTTGAGATTATGAAAAAAAATTCGGTGTGCATGTTGTCGCAGAATGTTTTCCTTTACTGAAGAAAGTGATACCTAATGTCTAATACTGCGTAAATTTGCAAAATAGAGGGGCGTCTTTCGAGGAGGTGGAGGATTCGAACTCAGACTCCCGTTCGGGAAACAAAGTTCAACCTACAGGCTCACTGTTCTGTACGAATGTCATATCGTATGGAAAATAATCACGATTGTTATTTTTTGTATGAACACATAGAAATACATTTATTTTAGAGCCGGTTACACTTTTTATAGACAACCATCTCAGTCCTCAAGGGTAACAACGCATCTGTGACCGAACTAGAACAAGACTAACTAACAATTACTAATTGAACTATTACTAACAACAACTTAAATGACTAGCTAGCTATCACTAACAGTCCCTGTCACACTCCTCATACTTACTAACGAACTAACCAACTAATGATCTAACACCGTCTCCTAACTGGACTAACTATCCTAGTATCAATTACAGTCTTGTTATGTGTTGGTCACTTGTCAAAACTTTATTAAAAAAATTAAATTTTGAAATCAACTTGAAAATTTGCAAAATATCTTATTCGATCGTAGACTAGTATGTGTATTATTTAATTGATTTAGCTTCTAAATATTTATATACCACTTATTTCAAATGATAACCACGTTATCAAACCGCGCATCGTTTTAAAAGTAGCCCCAATTCTCAAAACTCTTTAATAAAATTCTCGGTCCTACATTAATTGCTCATAAGGACACGCGTCGTGTGTGGCTTAAGTTGATCAAAGACACGATAATGGTCTAAAAACTCACTTAGCGTTATAATCGAGGTGTCTTACTATTGACGGTGAAACTATAGGACCTCGAGGTGAATAATATCTAAATACCTATTAAGAAGTAAATAATTTTTCATTGCAAATACAAAATAATATTGAACAAAGGAATTAAAAAAAATATAGGTACCTTCCTAATACTGAACTGAAAATGTTTTTGTATATAGCTACTATAATTATTTAAAATGAAAATATAAGTTACTACAATTACAAATAAAGTATGAACTTATTCAATTATACCTATAATTAACATAAGATTTTGATCAATTTAGAAAAGTTTCATGAGAATATATTATTATCGAAAAAGAGAGAGATAGAATAATGAATTAAATTTGCTTTTAATTTATCATACATTAACCGTAAATTTAACAAAAACCAACCAATTATTTAGGGATAACTATACATAATTAAATTATCGTGGTAGTGTTTAAAAACTTAAATTTATTCGCTTTTACACCATCGTTTTGATCGTGACCCGTTCCTTAAATTCCTGTGGAATTGCGTCACGATGTCGTTACATGCAGGCTTTGTCCCAAATCATGATTATCTTTATACTGTGATAGACCATGACCTAAGTAATTGCTCGTTGGGGCCAAATAATACAAAAGACATCCCTTTTACAGTTTGGGTGGTATTGTCTTTTATCATTACGAACATGGAAATGATAAGTAAAAGTCGATTTTCAATTAAGGTTAGTTGTACATTTAGTCACAATTATAACTTATTTTATCGTTTGAACATCCATAAGCCGAGTTATTTTGATTCAATCAAAACTATTTTCGATGTATAAACAAATGTTATATAACCTAATAACTTATTAAAAACAGTTATATCTTTAAAAGAAGCTAACTTAAATCAATTCGCAATTAATACACCTCGGGCCTAAGTCTGCTAATTCATAACTGACGCAATTGAAGTCGTGTTGGAATAGTTTGACACATTTCGTATGCAAAATATGTCAAATTATTACGAACCGGTGCAATTAAAGCATTTTTAAATTAGCAGCTTATTAATTAGACTTGGGCCCCTAGTTTACCCTGGTTCTTAGTTACTGTATTCAATATAATAAAGCGTTATAACAATATCATCAGGCTTAATGAAGGATGATTTGCAGACGCGTTGCTCATACCACAACGTGTACCTATTGTTATTAAGCAAATACCATTTTTGGCTTAAAGAGACCCCGAATCCATTGTGTGAGTTTCCTGCGGATGACAGTCTATATAAACAGTCTTGAGGCCTATTGTCGCAAGTATTAGACGAAGTCCTTTAATCCATTGAAAACAATTTCGCACGAATTGTTCTGCAACGTTATTGTCAACGTTTGTTTTGTACTTTGTTCAATCGGTCGTTCAATCCGAACTGAAGATTGTCTCGAATAGACCAGGCGCCAGAGGTAGTTGAGTATGCAAAATGTGAGGACCGGCAACTATGCTCAAATTCTTTTACCTGAGACCCTAAATAATAGAAAATCACATGTTGCCGGCAGCTGTACTGGTCCATTTCCCTTTCCCCCACCCACCCCATTTTTAGAGGCTAATTAACGTTTATTTCATGCAAAAAAATTTGCATTTTCGAAATTTTGAATGATAAACGAGTTCTGATTTTAGAGATTTCCTGTCAAAAAGGTACTTGCACCTTTTTGACAGGAAATCTCCAAACTCGTTTGAGAAATGTACCTGATTTAGTTACAGTATAAGCGCATTTTCTGAGAAAATTTACCATAGTAATGTATATTTTTTTTTCACCATCAGAAAGTAGATATTTCAACGAACAAAAAGCCTACCGATTTTTTTTTTAAAAAAAGGTATTTTTATGCGAGAATTTTCGATTGAAAATCAGGGTGCTTTTTCGATATTAAGTCAATATAAGGTGCAAAAATAAATATTTTAAATCAAAAAAATTACAGTGTTTGAGACAAAAAAAGGTAAGTTTTCACCAAATTTGGTGAAAAAAAAAACAAATTTTTGAAAAGTTAAAAATAAAAAACCAAAAACTTGGTTTTTTGAATTTTTCATATACATTTTGAGGTTATGTGAAAAAAAAGGTAAACACAAGTTGTAGATCTTTATATTAACTACAACTTTGCCATTTAACATTTTTCCATCGGACTTGTAGTTTTTTCGAAAATCGAGATAATCCGTTTTTTTATCCTAAAAACCAACGTTTTACTACAGCCTTTTAATTACACCTTCTTAGGCAAAACTTTGGCTTTTAGGCTTAGGAAAAGAAAGATGGTAAATTATACCCACGAGAAATGACGAACGAAACGAGCAACCACTGCCGGAATTGATGATTCAACCCTGTAAATGTACGTCCAATTGTAAATAATGGCTGGCTCTTGTAAAAAGTTACATAGGTATTGATTGTATTTCGTTATGCAAATTCATAAATAACGATTGTCAAAATAAAAAAAAATTGATTAGTACAATTTTTTATGATAATTATGTCTCTGTCTTGAAGGCTAAGGGGGCGGGGTGTAAAAAAAAATTGGACCAATATACCTCCTGGCAACATCCAGAATCATTATGTGCATGCTTTTCTGAGTTCAAAACCATTCACCGAATGCGGTCCTCACATTTTGCACACTCAACTCCATCCAGCGCCCGGTCTAGAAGACGTGACGAGATGAGTCTGTAGAGAACGAACTTTTGAATATCCCAAACAATGAGGATTAGAAATTGTTTCAGTTCGCAATGACGGACTCTAGAGACAACTTGGTTATTACTTCGGATAATTTAAGTTTGAAATAAGTAAACTTGGATGAAAGTGACGAATACTTTAAGGACGATGAAATGTTGAACAACTTTTAAGTTTTACTGATATGTTTGGATGAATGGTGAATAAAGTTTCAGTAATTATAAATAATATGAAATAAAAATAGATTCAATAAAATTAAAGACTTATCTGATCATTAAAAACATTTGTTATAATTATGTATAAATAAATAAATAAATAAATAATAATGGCTCATTGATTATTTTTTATTTTTTAGTGCGGTAGATTGAGTGTTTATATTTATCTATTATTTTATTATTAGTTTAGGAACGAGCATAATTCAGCCTCGTTATGTATTAAGTAGGTCATGACTACTGTCCATGAACATCACTAAAAGTAGAGAACTTTCTATTTATTATTGTCTGTCAAGTGTCATTCTGTCAAGAATTTCTTCTCGCAACTGGTCTCGCGGTGACATTATAATATTAAATCATAATTAGGTAGATATCTTCATATTTGTTTGCTTGCTATACTTAATATGTTAAAGAAATTAATATACACAACACAAACTAACTAAAAATATATTGGCTACAACCCATTAGTGGCCCACTACTGAGCACGGGTCTCTCCTCGTACCTGAGGAGGCCTAGAGCATACTCCACCACGCTGCTCCAGTGCGGATTGGTGGAGGGGTTAGTGTCGAAAATTTTAAGCCGCCCGAAGGTATCCGACATGGCTTAAAGACTGCTACCAAATGATAACAACCGGGACCGACGGCTTTACGTGCCCTCCGAACCACGGAAGCGCTCAAGAAATTTTTGCCACTAGCGGTCACCCATCCAACTACCGACCGCGCCCGCTGTTGCTTAACTTTGTCGATCACTTGAGATCGACGCAAGCCGCCGGGCTATGAGCGCTTCAAACTAAAAATATATAAGTAGTAGAAAAGTATACCAACTGTAGCTACTGATTAGTAAGATCGATAAGATCAGAATGGATGTGGTGCTTTCAGGTACCTAAGGAGTCTGTACGTTTTCGTAGAATCGCATTCATTATGCTGACGCGACCATTTAGTAGTGCATTTGAGATCCAATATGTCGGACTTAATAGGACTATTAGAGGAGGCGAGGGGACTCGTTAGTAAGTGTTAAAGGAATTATTACGTACGAACGGTAAATACAAATATTGCTAATATTCTGTTACGGTAATTTAAGCCTTAAGGGGGACGAATTTCCGGGTGAAATAAAGTCCATATTCTATCCTACCCTGTTAATATTATAGTATTTGAATTATGTGTCTTTAGATTTACACGGCTATCATTTCTCATACTCACTACTCAATACATGTACTCGTATTATATGTATTGAGTAGTGGGTACCGTTACCGTGAAAACGTAAAAATTGAATAACTCATCCGTAGTACCGTCTAAGCTTGCTGTGTCATTTAGTAAGGGTTTTATTTTTCTTACAAACGTTTAATTTCAATTGTGTTCGATGGTGCGTATTCACGACCGTGACTGAACGCATTGTTTGTTTATTCTGTCTTGGAACTGCTGATTTCAATGAAGAAGATGAAATATTTATTTTGAAATAAATCTTTTTTGAATTCTCTTTATCGTTATGGATATTTTAGGTCTATAATGCGACTTACCTCACGTATTATTTTGTCGAATTCGCCAAAATAGTTAAGATTTTCAGCAAGTGAGCTTTTGTCGCAGCCGGTCTTGAAAAAGGACCAAGGAATGGTGTGAAACTAGTTGGGCGAATCCGACAAAACAATATGTGAGGTAAGCCGCGATATACACATGAAATGTTCATACACTCCCGAGTTACTTAGTGTTTGATGCACGTATCCGACCTACCGAAGAAGCGCTAATAGCCCGGCGGCTTGCGTCGATCTCAAGTGATCGATAAAGTTAAGCAATAGCGGGTGCGGTCGGTAGTTGGATGGGTGACCGCGGAGGACTTCGGCCGGCATAAATACTTCCGTCACAGGGGTTGGCCACTTTCCTCTTCACCAATCCGCACTGGAGCAGCATGGTGGAGTATGCTTTTTTCTTTCTTTGAATTTCTTGGAAAGAAGTTCTTTGAATTTTATTATTATTAAATACACAACGTTGCCCGCAAGAATACTGTATTAACTCTAAAAACTTAATTTTTCAGGAGAAGCGATTAAAGCTTTTAACTACAAATATTGCGGTACTTTTTTACGAGAGGGATATTGACACAACTTTCGTAATTTGCTTATTCAGGGAGCAAACGATTTTCGACCTCATTCAAAAGGTAGAACGTACTTTTTTTATTCGAACTGTATCATAAGTCAGTTAATGCCAAATTTTGACTCTTCCAGACAAGCGACAAGTACTTACTTTTATTGTAAAATAAGATTAAGATCATAATTTAGTATTCAATAGTTGTAAGCACATTAATTTCCAAAGCTGACTATTTGACCGTATATTCGTGGTAACATTACTATAAATAAAACCTATTTGCACTTACACATCGATAACCATATTGGTAAATTGTATAAGTATTAGTTTATTTGTATTATTTGATCGTTCCTATGCCGGAGTGATATCATAAACGTGCTTGCATCGCGAACCAGGTTGGGACTTGGCCTACTACCCCTCCCGCAACCTAGACGAATGAATATGGTCGAGGGGTAAAGGGGTGTGTATAGAGTGATCAACGTTTGTTGGTCATGTTGGTACACGGGACACGTTTGGCAATTAATTGGCTATGCAACTGTACAGTTCATTAGAGAATACAATTGCAGTGTACGGCCATTGAGTGGCTCAATTAATTTTACATGGATCTAAGTATTTTATGCATACACGCGATTGTAGCTAAGATCTGTTATTGTAACGTAATATTTGAATGCATGACAATATTACTAATTTAAAGGAATGATTAAAAAGTCTATTACAAATGTCTATCACCTATAATAATTGGCTTATTAGTTATTATAATAAGTCAATACCTATAATGGAAATAATAATATAGATACATAATTATATTATACGTTCATAAATAAGTACCTTAATAATTGATTTCATTTTTGCAATTATTTTTCTAACAAATATTTAAACGTAGGTTCTAAATATGTATTATGTTTGATGATTGATGCGTGTCTCTCTGCAATACTTTTTAAAGTTTTAAATGTTTCAAGTTTTCGATATTCAAAATAAGTTGTAGTTCTTCAGTTATTTTTACGCGGCGGGATGCGTACTTCGTACCGCATTATGATTAAAAAATGTTTTGGTGATATATCGACAGCAACGCCACCTACCGGGTCCAATTGTGAATCTAAACCATTCTCGGATCCACCTGAAGACACACTTAAAATTTCAACCAAATCGGTCAAGCCGCTTAGGAGGAGTTCAGTGACATACACACTCACACTCGAATTATATATATTAAGATTTTTTAGTATTAATATGACAAATTTTAAGAAGCCTCATATTTTAATACAAATTAGTAAAGCTTAGATGTTTAAACGCTGACAATAAAAATAAGCTAATTTTTTTCAACAAAGCGTCATCAACCAATTTAAATAAACAGACAGATTTCTTAGCAGCTTAATTAGTCTCATTGAGAATATGACAACTGGATTAATTGCTGCGGATCAAATTCATGTCTGATCCTATGACTTCTGTGTTAATATTAGCTCTTTCGAACAAACAGCAATTTGAACTCTATTGCTTAACTCGTTAGATACATAATGAACTTTCCGTGAAATTAATTTATGAAACATTAACGGAATAGGCCTCTCGTGTGCAATTCAAACTCTCGGAGAGTATGAAGAGTTATGCTAACACTCACGTTGATTGATTTATTGGGAATTTCATTGGAAAGGGTTCCGTTATTTAAAGAGTTCAATATGGATAATAATCTTTTAAATAAGCGTTTATATTCTCTCCTTTTTTCAATACGTCGCTTGGCCAATGTAAAATTACAATATTGTGCAGTATTTAATCTTTTTAAAAAGTTCAATTCAATTACAAGTTTTCGTCGTCTTTCTAGTAATAAAGTTAAAGTGTTTACTTCAGGGCAGTCTGTTCCTTGTTACACTTATTTATTAGTTTGGAAACATACCCGCCACATTACCCTCGAAACGATCCAGACTCGGAGTAAAACGTAGGTAAAGGAACATGACACGTATGACTCTGTTTTTAATTAGAAATTAAGGTCAAATTCATAATATGTAGCGCTATAATGAAGCCTACGTCATAGATGTCAGGTCTATGTGAATCTTAATATTGAGGCTCTCACACAGTCAGACATGTTGTCACAAAGGCCGCTTGCAAAACAAAGCGTTATAATTAATCAGTAGACCACAAAATGAGTCGTCTTGTGTACAAAAAGCGATCGCTTGGATACCGTGGAGAGGTTAAGAGCGTATTTTTATGTACAAATAAATATTTTTTTTTTACTAAATGTATAGTAGGTACATAATTATACCAAAATAAATCAGTCCGTCTGTCTGCCTGTTTGTTTTGGCTAACCTCCGGAACGGCTGGACCAATTTTGACGGGACTTTCACTGGCAGATAGCTGATGTACCTAATAAGGAGTAACTTAGGCTACTTTTATTTTAGAAATTTTCCCGTAGTAGTAACGCAATAGCCCAGCCTGCGAAGCGATTCCCGGGTTCGTTCCCGGCCAAGGCAAAAATTTATGTGACAGATAAATGTTTGTTCTCAGGTTATGGGTGTTAGTGATGTGTTATTTGTGGTGTCCATGCCAACCACGACACAGGGAACCCTGGTACAAGGGTATGAGTGTGTGTGTGTTTATTTTACTTATTTATGAACGCTTCAACTTTGACACAAAATATAGTCAACAATAAAGCCTCTCCACACTTACTCTGTTCATAAGACACGTCGTTTGTTGTTAGACAGAGGTAGGAGTAAAACAATAATCCTTTTCATTACTTATTTGAGACGAATGGCTAGCGACGTCTTTATATCCGGACGGAAAAAATCTGTGTGGGACGCTTCGTCGGCCTTTTTATGTTCATTGTTGTACAACGTATCGTTATTAAGTCGACAAACGTTGTCGGTCTAGCAGTGCTTAAGGTTTTAGTTGCTTTACCAGTACCTAGTTTAGGTTGTAACTTCTACTATGTTGCAAATATTTTTGCATA
Source organism: Ochlodes sylvanus (assembly GCA_905404295.2). Classification (NCBI taxonomy): domain Eukaryota; kingdom Metazoa; phylum Arthropoda; class Insecta; order Lepidoptera; family Hesperiidae; genus Ochlodes; species Ochlodes sylvanus. Next base: position 9,561,470 of record FR990135.1, read on the forward strand.
ATGGTGAGAGATACATTTATGAGTAATAATTTATGAGTACCTACCTATGTTATTAGACTTAATAACTATTTCTTAGCCTTTTGTCTACTATTATTTTGAATTGAATATGGCAGGAGGTATATTAAGCAACTTTTCTTTAATCTTTTTTAGTATACTTTTGAAATTCTACAAATAGATTTTGTCTATGGTAGATATAAAGATAGAATATAGGTAAATAGGAAGTTAAAATAAATACTAGTTGCCTAGAAAAGTGTTGTTACTTATAATTATCAACTATTGTATTATGTAGTATTTAGTAATTGCTTCTAAATGCTGCTTGCTAAAAAAATATTCAATAAAGTTAGACAGTTAAGTTAGACAGTAAGTCGTACGTAACAACAATAAATTAATGAGTAATGAATTATACAAAAACAATAGATAGACTATTTAGTACCAACATACATCATTATCATCATACATAGATTAGAGATTCGTGCTGGTGTTTGAACCCGGGCCCCCTGGTTCGGGAGTCCGACATTTAAACACTCGGCTATCACTGCTAACAACACCAAAATACATATTAGTCAGTAAACATTTCACATAATTCCCAACGTATTACTTCTAAAAATATTAAGTGCTTGTATCTGATAACTTTGTATAGAACAATATGGTCTATTACGAGACATCCAATTACTTCAACCTACTTTTAAATTGTACACAAATTACCGTCAGTCATTCGTGGCAGAACCTTCTAGAACAATCATGTTTTAACGAAGTTATTATGAGCTTGGAGAAGCCACACGCTATAATGTTCTTGTATAGGGATAGACTTTTACAAATGATTTTTTTTTTATATATTTTATTTTTATTTTTTTAAAAGGTATAAAGTTATTATTGCTAAAAGGGATATCATCACTAAAAGCCACTATAATCATCCTCGTATAAAAGTGTACATATTTTTATTTTATGTTTATTTATGTATTTATGCACAACCGCCTAAAATGCTTTCCCACTGTCCAAGTTTGACTGAAGGAGAATTCTTAAGCATTAAGTCCGCCATTGGTATCCTGTATGTTTGCAAGATGCAATAAAGTTTAAAAAATAAATATATTTATACAGTTAATAACCGTTGTTAGTACTTTTTTAAATGCAAATATGACATGATATTTGAAGATATTTGAAGTGTATAAAAAAATAATTTTGTTATTAATTGCTATCATTTTCAAATCAATGTCAATAAACGCCCTTAAAAGCATTAGAAAATAAATATGTTGAGAAAAAAATACGTTATTTGTTTTCTTTTATTAAAGTTCGGCCTACTATACTAAATTCCAACCCTACATAAATTAGGTCTATGAAGCTATTATAATAAAATTTCTTTGACACCTGGTGGTACGAGAATACACCTTCAACAAGGAGAAGTGGATGGTACTAGTTTTATATATTAGTCGATAGTTTACAAGAAAAAATATTTTCGGAAAATATATCAATGATAATAAAATACAATCATGTATTATTCTGATACCTCAAATGTTACGCTACAGAAACAATAGTTCCGCAGAACGTCGATAAATCTTTAATATTAGCGATTCAACGATATTGTCAAACGAAAATATGGACCATTTACGATCAGAATCGTCGTTAACGTCGTGGGCTGCCATGACATCGATTTGCTATGGAAAACACGACAGAATGCTATTTTTATATGTATGTGACAATTCATATGATTTCGATAAAATTTTATAAAGATAATTTACCATTGTTAACAGTGAATCGAGTTGTACAAGCTTCGTTCTGTTAGACAAAAATTATAAACTAAGATATTTTGAAATAGCGGCTTTCTTAACAAAGCTTTTAAGAATATTCATAATTATTATTTATTTACGTATTATTACTATTATTCATGTCTCTTACAAACACAATTTTACAAACTGATATTAATATTATGTATTTATGTATATGGCGACAACCCGATGCTATTATGTATTGTGAAAAAAGAAAACATGAAAGTCGATGAAGTATGTTAAGTGTTAACATGTATCTTTACATGTTTAGGTTTCTTATATCATTTTTCAGTTCCAATGACCATTTTGGACCTATATCGATTTAAAGTAGGTGAACAACTGTTCTAACCTTATAACGTATCCTATGTTTTTGTTCATAATGTAAATAGTAAGTACAAAACGAGCATCGTAGAAATGATCGTGTCCGTCCCATCCCTACTCCCAGATTGACGCGTTTGAACCGCTGCCAGCCGAGACGTAATTACTTCGCGAGCAGTTTGTCAGCCAATTAAACACCTTTGCTTTATTAACAAACCGCACTGAGAGCGTAAATAGCGAATCAAAGGCTTCGCTGCAATTTCGAAGGGAATAGTGGTAGTCAGAAAATGTTTATTACATTTCATATTTTTAATAATAGTAAAATATTTAGAGAGTTGAACTATTCTAGACAAATACACACGTCTACAAAAGAAAAAAAAAAATATTATAAACTAGTTGACCTGGAAGGCGTTGTTCTGCAACATCCTAACCTAACCGTATAATCGAATTTGTATGCTATACTGATATCCCATAAGAATTCACATAAGGAGTTACTCCAGACCAGACCTTTCGGTAATCATCAAATATAATATGTATTATGCAATTGTGTTATACAATGTAAAAAAATCAAATCCTTTTTCTATGGCAGCACATAAATGTAACAGCACTATATTGGTTCCAATCATGCTAAATCATCCAGAGATCCATTCAAACATAAAAAATCGTCAAAATCGTTCCAACCGTTTAGGAAGAATTCTGATATTCAATGTGGGTACAGTGCATTCATAGCTTTGATTCCAATCTTTACAGCTAATAGGGGACTGGCTTGTTTGCTTATAATAAACTGAAACTCAAAAGTCAAATCGTTAGTTCATGTAGATAATCATAATAATATTTATCAATACACTTATGCTGCCACTGCTGGGAACGGGTGTCCTCTTACAAAGTGAGGGGTACAGCCATAGTCCACCACGCTGGCCTAGTGCGGATTGGCCTATTGTGACCTTCTATGCTACTAAATAATGCCCTCTAGTAGCGAGTAGTCAAACTACTTAAGTAAAGAAGACAAATTTTAATAAGGAATTTGCTTAACTATTATGTAAATAAATAACCATCGTATCACGACCACTTAATTATGTATTTTATCTAAGTAGCTTTAATTTATGAAATTATTTAATTTATGCCGAGTAACAGTGGAAAACCGATAGTAGCAGTGGAAAACCGATTCTAAATTTTGTTTGTTAATAATTAATGTTTTCAGTGCAAGCTTAATTTTTTTATTGGTTTACAATACAGATGCCGAAATAATCTCAGGTGATAAATAAAAATAAAAAAAAACTCAGCAATTTTAAACCAAACCTGTTTCAAATTTATATAAGAATCTCATAACGATTATTACATACCTTAAACATAGCATCGGCATAGCAACGCCGGACACGCATATTAAACCCGACAGATTAGGGCGAGCCTGTCACAATACGACCCAATGAATTTTGCATCTGTTTACACGGATTAAATTCGTACGGATGCCCAAAATTAATTAGTTCCCTACCTGGGACGTGTAAAAGGAAATACGGTGGTTCCGTAATCTTATGGTTTTATTACAGTCGTAAAAAGGATTTTAATTAAGGGCTGACTTTCCGCCTTTTAATAGAGTGGGTCCCTTGATGTGATGGCGTAATGGTTCTTTTACGTCCGCATATGATGTTTGCATACCCGGCTCGAAGGACCAAAATTGTAAATCTTTCCTATTTATTTATTGTAAAGTCTGGATAGATGATCGAATAAATTATTTTCATTTATCGATAATTACAGTCCTTACTTTCTGTATGTAGCAACCTGAATAATATAGTATACACAAACATAACTATTTCATTTGATATCATTCAAGCTCACAGTTGGTATCATCCACCGATATGATTATGAATACTAGTACCTGAATAATAATATGGGCACAAATCAAAGACCAGCATCTAAATACTTTAAAATATAATTCCTCAAGAGCCAGAACCGAGCACGCAGCCAAATTAATATTGTTCCAAAAGTTTATGGAACGCGATCATTCGAGAATTTTCCAATAATCGAACAGCAGATGTCAACAAAGGAGGCAAACTTCCGAAAGAGTTGGAAAGTAATATCGTAGGAGGCGAGTCAATAATAAACAATGGGGGCGTTTGATACACTTGTAGAACTAATAACGTTCCCTGTGTCTATTGTCTATATTAATGTGATACGAGTAGAACGTCTGCTAGACCCCTACGAAAATGTTACTGAAGGGTTTTTGTAACAATAACGGTCTATTTGCTTTCGGTATATGACATATAAGTATTTGGTTATCAAAACAACAGGTAAGTTATCTATTACTTTTTCCATCGATGTTTCAACTATGTTCATAATCAAAAAAATCGATTGCAAAATATATAAATAAATAAGCGAGAAATTCATAAGGGCCTCAGATTTAATTATGCTAGTGTCCAACACGTTTTTCTTCCACAAAAAAAGAAAAAAGTTAAATGATAATTCATAGAGTGCTTAGTAGTTAACCCAATATTTTAATCTTGTAATTTTTAGTTGAACTAAGATGTTTAAAAAAATCTTTTAACGAAATCAATTAAAATTACTTTATTAACAAGTGGCACATTCATAACCAAATTACATTATACCAAAAACGTGACAAATAATGGTTTCTAATATTACTTAACTTGTCCATTTGCCGAATTCACAATTAATGACGGACTTCAAAATTGCCAAGTTCCAATGAACCAACAAATTGACGGTGACTTCTCAAAGTCGAATGGGTTGTACTCAAACTTTGATAGCGGATAATCTGTTTATTAATTTAGAGTCAAATGACTTCCTTCGTCCTTTGCCTAAAGTAGCGAATGAACGATTAAATTTGCATAGTAGATCTTCGGATAAGTAGTTAGTGAGTTTCGCAGCATCCTGATGATTACCGATTCAAGCTCGTTTATAGACAAAGCTTACAAAGTTTGTTATAAACGATAGACTGGAGTATCTAAAATTACCATTCTTGTGATTATATTTTTTATATAAATAGTCGTCCATTGAGCAGACCGACAAGACGTTCTAAGTAAAAAAATATTATGTGCGACCTAAATTAGTAGATATTATCGTTGCCATACTTTTAAATAGGTTTTAATCTTGCTTCGACTTCCAATAAAAAATTGTAAACCACAGAGATGGGAAAGATGTAATCAATGATTACAGATTACAATTACATCTGGAATTTTGGAGGCCCGGAAATGCCCCTGCGTGCGGCTTTCGAGGAAAGGTACTTAGGGCGTTCTTGGCGGGGGCATTTGCGTGCCCCAGGTGTAATCGTAATCAGTACTCATAATTACATTTTGGGCATAATGCACCTCAAGAAATTGTAATTTGTAACCATGATTACATTTTGCCCATCTATGTCCACAAAATATCAATGACTTTTAAAATAATATTCGTTTTTTTTCATTTTCAGTATTTTAATACTCGTTAATTTTTTTGTAAATCTTATATTTGGTCCAACATTATTTATTTTGTAGATATAAAACCAGACGCGTTTAAATAACCACCAATATTTTTATTGATAAAATATTAAAAGTGATTCAATCGATTATAACTTTCGATCCTATGAGCGGTTTGTTTGTTTTTCACAAAGCCGGGACGCAAGCAAACTAGGAAATGAGATTTCACGTAACAGTTTTTTGGAAGAGGGCCGATTGCGTGTCGGATTATACGTAATTAGCTTATTCAGTCATGGGGCCCTGGGTCTCTTAGCCATTGTTTGTTTTGTTATAATTTTTGACATAATAATGTCTTCTTTCATCCGATAAATTGTCACCTAAAAGACTTTGTGTCCAACAATGATGCTTGTGTTCAATCTTGTAACAATAAAATTTCCATTATCTTCTAATGGACATTACGGAAAATGGGACATTGAAAATTATTTTACCTAAAGGTTTGAATACATTTTTACCGACAGTTACTTTAACCTAGATAATTTCTAGGTTACGCTTTGAAACGCTTCGTGGAGCCTTCCGGACCTCTGTGTTACGTATTTAAACACCTTGTCTTAAGTCCTGACATCTTCCTCAAAAAGAAGTTTTACCAGTTTGAATATAAACACTTAAAAATCTTTAGTAAGTACCTACATACATTTTTCTTCCATGCCACAAAATAAAACAGAAAATATATTTTATAGCTTAATTTCTAAACAACTTCGTAGTAGGTATTGGTGAATTTGTACTTCAAATATTAATATTCATCATAATGAGATCAGCTTTTGTAGCTGTATAAAATTACAGTACGTAAGAAGCTTTTACAATTTCATTATGTTACGGAGAAAACAGAAAGAAGCAAAAATGAGTAAAGAAGAGAAAATGCAGCCAACCCCTTTTTTTACCCTTTATTTAATGTAAAATCCTATTAATAATATAAATGCGAAAGTTTGTATGGATGAATGAATGTTTGTTACTCTTTCACGCAAAAACTACCGAATGGATTTCGATGAAACTTTACAATAACATAGCTTACTTATCAGAATAACACATAGACTATAATTTATAAAGATATAGTGTGAATTATCCAAAATATATAACTAAATCTTTGCAAACCGAAGGAATAAGTTTCCCGAAGCGAAGCGAGGGCGGGTCGCTAATATAATATAATATTATGCCAAAATAAAAGGACTAAACCAGTATTGTCATTCGTAAGGTTTTATAAAACATGTCGTATAAAACTCACCTTAAAATATCAGAAGGCTAAATTGGACAAAGGAATAAAATCAAACACTTAAAAAGGGAACGCCATCGACCGTTGAAAAAACAAAGCGTTAATTTAATTAATATATTCGAAATGTTGGTTGCTGGCGAGTAGGTCCAGATGGCTCGATAGCGTTATTAAAAAGAATAATTTTAAAATACGAACTCCTCGCTTCACAGTGAATTAAGGTGTGCGCAGTACTTTATTAACATCCAAAACTCACTATTGAAATTGTAAGATTTTTCAATCGCTTTATTTGAATATAAATAAAGTATTTGATTATTCATAACATCGTATAAGTTACATCAATTATTATTTTTTCTTTTTGCACTAAAATTATTAAAGTATAGTTGTATAGGGATTATTGGTTGAAAGTGTTATTAGAAACTTATTAAAAACACCGTTTCATAAAGTTATTTAAACAGCCATAAAAGCCTGGTCCGCGCTGTTACTTAAATACTGTACTGTCATCAGAAGTTATGAATTAAAACCTATGATTGTATCTACACTTCAATATCCGTTATTTTGTTCCTCTATTTTATCTATTACTTGCTACGTAGTAAATTAGTACAGTAAGTAGTAAGTACAGTAAAGTATCCTACTATCATGAGTAAATAATGCGTTCGGAGTCAAGCTTGGTAGTACAAAGTCGGTGCTCCCTGCAAGTAAGTCTCGTTTAGAACGAAGCACACTTATGGTAAACTCAAATAACGAATTCGTCTGTATTCTATCCTTCTACTATTATGCCTACTTGAAGCACTGTGCTATACATTCCTTACAACGCGCTTGTAGCCCACATCGCACGGTGCGTTCGTTCGCGTGATCGCCTCGCGTGTCCCGCGCTGCCTCAAATTAAACCGCGCCGATAAGACACCCCGCTCACGACCGACGCGTCTCTTTTAATTACGCACCCTACACCTTGTCACCAACTTATCTACCCCTTTAAATTTTTAATTATTCAAAACCTAAGCTATTACTTATCCATCTTTATTTAAGAAACATTCATTATTCCAATTACTGACACATCGTTAATTTTAGTGTCTAGAAATGAACCTTATTTTATAAATTCAATAAGTTCGCAGGAAAATTATGGAATACGGAGATTAGATCAAGTCCCTAACGATATAAAATCACGGAAGATGTTAAAATACGACCTGGGGCGATTATCTATAGTTCTATACAAATAGATAAAATTGGAATGTCTGTTTGTTATATTAAAATAACCGCTTTTTACTAAATGCATATGGATCTACACGGTACATATACCAAAATAACATTTTTTACAATTTTTGGCTGTTTGTTTTGGCTAATCTCTGGAACGACTAGACCGATTTTGACGGGACTTTCACTGGCAGATAGCTGATTTAATAAGGAGTAAGTAAGGCTACTTTTATTTTAGATTTTTTTAATTATAAAAAATATATTTTATAATAAATCCCTCGCGGACGAAGTCACGGGCACAGCTAGTCCTAAAGAAAGTAAGTGATTTAAGCAAACTCCAGAATTGTTATAGAGAAATAAGAGTCTCAAAACATTTGATAACCTAACCGGTCCTAACCAGAATCGGTCCCATACAGCAGGCACACATACCTACCTTACTTTGTAATATTCATGCTTTCTGCCGTCACGACGCATACTGACAGACGGCTGTCGCTGATTTCTGTCGTCTGTTGCGTTCTCTGGAATGGCTATTATCTTGAATTTTTCAATAATTACAGTGACTATTTTTAATAAGACCTTATTTTTTGTCTGAATACTTAACTGAAAAATATGATTTTGAATTATTATTGACGGTCAGTGTGATTAAGTGGCCTATAAGGAGATTTTATGAAAGGGATGAATAATAAGAGAAAGGGAGACAAAATATATCGCAGATAAAGTCGATAGGCAAATATCAGGCCACCACCTCCATCGTCGTGTAAAGTTTAATTGGACCGCATTGATTTGTCGTGATCGACCGATTGCCCCTTCTTGGGTGGGGCCTCGAACTTTCGTGCGATCGTATACCAAATTCACACTCTAAATTTAAACATTTCTTCGAGATTGTATAAAAATAAAAATGTTTTTACCGTTATTATTTTCTAAAAGATTTAAATATTTTGAAACAAAACATTTAAATTCAAATAAAATATAATGCCTGACTCATTTAATTTATTGTCTACCTCTAGATTTAAAACAAAATTGAAAAAAATGACTGTTACAAAAAATAACTTGTAATATTTAAAAAATCTTGTAGAGTGTGTATAATTCAATGGATTGAAATAATTCAATTTTACTATCGTATAATTTAATTGCTTGTATCTAATATAAATACTATTATGTAGCTGAATACAACCACAATACAAGCCTCAAACGATTGTAAACACCACAATCATGCTGAACTGTATTCTATTCAAATAAATGTATATGAATATGACTATAAAAATATTTTTGATGAAGTGGTGCGTTTAACAGAAAATAAACAAAAATACAAATTGATAGGTATTCCAAAAATTACGATTGAACATATATCGGCATTTACTTATATCGTGTACGGGCCTTATTATCTCGATGGACCATATATTAATTCAATTCCAGTAATCCTTATTTGGTTGGTTGGTTAATTAAAATTCTAAGTATTGTGTTTTCTTTCAATATCATTTTTTCTCGACTTATAAAGGCCGGGCCTTAAATTCATCATGGAGGGCGATCGTTAAATGGTAATTAATTAGGTAGTTTGAAGATGAAAAATATTGGTATTATTTGCGTGAATCGAAGGAGAAAATTCTTTTGATTTTGCTCACTTCTGCCTTTTTGCTATCATATTGTTTTTTTTGTTGCAGATGCAAATATGGACATTTTACTTTATGCAATTTCCGTACGTCTGTCTCTCACAGGACTTTAACCGTAATAGGTAGACTCTTTCAAATTTTACTGAGTGCTGTAGAAACAAATAGTAAAACGAAAAAAAGTAAAAAAATTAAGGGAACCCATAAAGAAGTGTTTTTCGGATGATCTTTTGAACAGTAATAGCAAATGTTTGTAATTTTTACACAATATATCTCATTGTTATATTGCTTTTACACATAAATAAAGTAACAAATCAAAGACTTTAGAAGAGGTAAGCTTTATTTGGCGTATTTACTGCACGGATTTGGATTATGTGCTGTGTGAATTCAATTCGCACGTGGCTGGCTTTAAACATCATTATATTTGTATATTGTCCATATTAGTATAAACTAAACAATACCTAAAATCATTCTGTTACAGGACATTGTACCAAACATTACTGATTAAAGGTTTCGCGCGTGTATTATTATATCGCACCATAAGCGTAACAATATTCATTACAGTCACCATTTCGTGCAATGGTCTAACTTATTACGATCCACATTTAAATATGGCGTAGGAACGATCTAATTTCATGCCGGTTGGTCCATTCAACGCTCGATTACGGAAGAGCAAATTGGAACATCAATTCTTGGGCTAAAGTCTTAAGAGCTTTTCCTAAGGACCCCGCATGTCAGTGGCACTCAAATTATAAGTCACTTTTAAATTCAGATATTGAAATTATTTTTAATTGCACTCAATTTATGTTTAATAATGTTGAAACACATTTGAATAAAGCGCGACGCATAATTCGTAAATTTTGAAATTGAGTGTGTAGTATAGTAATTAGGCCTGTAATAATATTTAACGACAAGTACTGAATATTTTTGATAACGATAATAAAAGTCAAAACGTCATTTCATAGTCACAAATAAATTCATAACAATTATACCGCAGCTCCATAGCTTATTTTCAACGTTATATTTATAAAGACTAGTAAACCCGCCTTCGTTGCGCTTTGGGAAACTTATTCTATAATTTTGCAATGATTTATTACCTATTAAGAGGCACACGTCATACCGTTATTGCGCTCACAACGATTTCTATAGCGCTTATTTGATTAAAGGGGTTTTCCGTAGAAATGACTTTACTACTCTTCAGCCCTTTATCGTCTCCATACCATCACAGTCATCAATCCGTTACTCCGTTTTGACATGAAAGAAGAACAAACAAACGTACTTTCAGGTTTATAACATTACTAGTAAACCCGCCCTCGCTTCGCTTCGGGACACCTGTTTTTTTTTAGTTTGTTTTGTTTTAGTTTAGTTTAATACATATAAACAATACATATAAACTTTCCTCTTGAATCATTATACCTATCTATAAAAAACCGCATCAAAATCCGTTGCGTAGTTTTAAAGATCTAAGCATACATAGGGACAGAGAAAGGGACTTTGTTTTATACTATGTAGTGATAACAGTAAGTATGGAATAATATAAAGTATGGATTATTATATTATTTTCTTTTTCTAATAATTATTACCTTGAAGTTGATACTCTAGTCTAGTGTTTTTCACTTCATTCTAGACATACTTGTGCGGTCGCTAAGTTGAGTGCCACTGTCTCGGACAATGCTATTGTCTGGATGAGTCTGTTATCCTATTATTGCGTGTAAACCGACTTTCTATTTCATAGTGGTTTCGGAACAACTGTGCTATTGCTCGAGTTTATTTTGATGACGATGTTGGAATAGTAATAACATGTTCATAGGACCACGGAACACAGAGTAGGACTTTGCCGCGTAGGTTGAGGTATTTGTGTTCATATTCCTTTATATTTATAAATTTTTATTTTTATTATTAAATACGAGTAGGTAGGTATATAAAGTTATTTTTAGAGAAAGAGAAGGTTTTTCCTCAGATTCGTTTATATTAACGTCAAATGTTTTTCGAAATGATATAATTTTGACCATAATTTAGATTATAATTTCAATTGTAGAAGTAGAACCCTGACTCCCAAAAGCGTGCGCTCATGCTATCATTTGCAAAACGAGCGTACTTGGGGACGCCGAAGGCGAAACCATTAGAATTACACGAAGATAATGTATCGTTGGATTGTTTGTCTATAGTATAATAATAATAATTGTCTATAGTATAATAATAATTGTCTATAGTATAATAATAATAATTGTCTATAGTATAATAGTCCTAAATAAAAGTTTGAGACAGTATAATATTATACTCGTGACCCGCCCTCGCTTCGCTTCGGGAAGCTTATTCCTTCGGTTTGCAAAGATTTAGTTATATATTTTGAATATATCACACTATATCATATGTGTTATTCTGATGTGTAAGCTATATTATTGTAAAGTTTCATCAAAATCCATTCGGTAGTTTTTGCGTGAAAGAGCAACAAACATTCATATATCCATACAAACTTTCGCATTTGTAATATTAATAGGATTATATACCTTTTAAGTGTAAGCCACTATATCCAAAATACTGAGCTATAAATACAATTGTAGTTTTCCGACTCCCACGCGGGCGAAGTCGACAGAAAAGTCTATTTCTTTATAATTAAAGAGTTACACTCAAAATGTTATTTTAGTTCCGTCTAAAAATGTTAGCACAATAAAACAAATACTCTAGATAGCTGAAGTCATAGACCTGTGACCTAAATTTTGAGCTACAGAGATCGTAAGGGAAGACACCGATTAAGGTCTATTAAGAGAATTGTTTATTATTCAGTCGACTCATAATTCATAGTTATACTTTGGTTTAAGATCTAGATCCTACCATAAAATCCATTTTGCCTCCAATGAATAAATTACAATTACAATGAATAAATGTTTGTTCTCGGGTCATGGGTGTTAGTGACGTGTTATTTGTGTTGTCCATGACACCCGCAACACAGGGAATCCTAGTGTCTCTATCCTCATGCCTGAGGAGGCCTAGAGCATGCTCCACTGCGCTGCTCCAGTGTTGATTGGTGGAGGTGTTAGTGGCGAACCCAAGTGTCGGAAATTTTTATGCATAAAGCTTTACCTCAGCCGTAAATCGAACCCACGACCCTGTGCTCTGTAGGCTGTGAGTACAGGGTTGTCACAGTATTTTTACAGTTATTCCGGACAATGAACTCTTTTAAATAAACTCCTAACATTAAATAGACAGCCATATCAAATAGATAACCACGACATTTGCATTGAAATAGTATTAGGGCCGCAAAAAATCCCATTAAACTTCCATTATAAACATTAGATTGGACTCTAATTGGTATCTATCGACTTTAGTAACTTTTAAAATAGGTGAGTAGTAAACGCACTATTGTAATCTATATAATAAGGTGATTTGCTTCGACTTTATACGACAAACTGTTTATGGTTGGTACAATTTTGAACCTTTAAGGTACCTTTACACAATTTTTGACCACCCCGTAGCCTAGTTGGTAGTTACCCTGCCAGCGAAGCGAGGGGTCTCGGGTGCGATTCCCGGCCGGGACAGATGTTTATGTGACAGAAATGTTTGTTCTCGGGTCATGGGTGTTAGTGATGTGTAATTTGTGTTGTCCATGCCACCCGCGACACGGGGCAGCCTAGTGCGGGGGTATGAGTGTGTTAACGTTATTTTTTGACGTGACAACGTCTTATAATTCGGTGGCACGCATGAAAAAACATGACTCATGCGTTACCGTCGTTACCGTTGGTGAATTATTATACCAGCGCCATCTATGTATTGTGCAGTGAACAATTATTCATTAAGTTCGATTGGGTCCATTTATCGATGGAGGAAGGCTGGCTGAGCTGGTAGTTCACTCGCAGTACACTAGATGGCGTTGAGTAGTGGGGCGCTATAATTCTGAATCACGATGTAGGATGTATAAGTATCCAGCATTCATTTTTAATAAATGACTTAACTTGTATTGAAAAAGTGTTCTTTTATTGTGCTTGCCTACTCATTCAAAGGAAATTATCTTCTTAAGACGTTGTCACGTTCAACTATCGTCAGTAAACCGACTTTACAGACAACCAATTTTTTTTTTGTAATTACGTTCCGTAAAATATAATCAGTTTGTGGTATCGTTAGCGACCCTGCCTGCGAAGTGTGGAATCCCGGATTGAATGCGTAGCCAGTACCTACAGACATTTATGTGACCGGTAAATGTTTTTTAACGGGTCGTGGGTGCTTGTGATGTGACATTTGTGAATCCTTTGCCATCCGCTCTTATTAATACGTATCTTCACATTCATATAATATAATATTGTCCCTAGAAGTCTCTTTTACACTTCTATGCCTACTTTTTTATATTACTATATTTTATACCACATGTTTAGCAATGTTGGGTACATTGCATTGTGACATTTTTATTGTGAATATTTATTTATCTTAATATTATTGTAATTATATTTTTTTAATTAAACGACATTTTGATAGGTTTACTTCCCTTTTGAATAGAGAAATCAACGCAACACGCGTAAATAACTATGCTGTTCTAATTTTAAAACGAAAACTTTTTTAATACACGCCAAGTAGCGGAAAATTTAATAGAAACTGTGATTGATATACAGCTATCAACACAACATGCTGCGTCATAGAGCATGAATGTGCACAGGAAATTGGCTTCTAATTCTTTTTAAGTTTAGCCTGTTTCCCCGTGAGGTTTGTCGTATGTTGTGAGGCGTGTGTTTTGTGATAGTGCTGGCGAAAATGTATTATTTAACACGTGCGTATCGAATAAAAAACTCAATAAGTAACTGGCCAATAAGATCGACCTTTTAAAACTAACCAGCGAACGTAACTGCACTTTTATAAACTGTTATTACATTTTGATGGAGATGTTTAGCTTTATACTCTGTTGATGTTTTTTTAATGTCATATTGATTTTTATTTGTATCATAACACTTTCTTATACATGCAGTGTTATAACAAATGTTACGGTTAAAGGTAACTGTTACTTGGAAGTAGTTAAATGCCCTGTCAATGGTTTGTTTGTGGTTGTAGAGTAATAGAGATTCAAAATAGCTTTTTGTGCGGCGTCTACTGGAGTAAAGTTAATTTTGTTTTTCTGATCTTGATTTACGGCCTATTTTTCCGTGTCAATATTGAATTTGATAGAAAGTAGGGCGTACTACGAGCAAAAAATTATGAACATATAAAATGTAATACTATAAATAGACTACCTCGTATTCGAAGTTGGTCGGAGTTGCTTATGTGTATCGTAAAAGTCTGTAATGAATAAAAAGTTTAGGGTGAAAGGGGTACCATTTCCTCACCTTTATTTCCAGGCTGGCAATGCATTGGTGATGCGAGTGGTATTGCCGAGGTCAATGGGCGACGGTGACCACTTCACATCGGGCAGTTTGTCTCCTCTTTGATGGCGATTAACAAAAATAAGTCAGAGTATGAATAAGATGTCAGAGGTCAACTTGACAAAAAAGTAAATGTGTGCGATTCACACGTGCTAGAAGTGAAACTTAAAAAAACGAATACTGTCAGTCCAAATAATGATGTTTTGCTTTACTTACAAGTAAGCCGCCATTTTACCGATGCTTCCTATCCCATTTTCTCCCACGTTCAAATGTCTGTCTCTTTTTCGTTTCCGTTTCATTTCATTTGCGCGTCACATCCGTTTCATCGAATTCCAAATCACAACAATACTATAGAAGTTTTCACTTCAATAAATGGATAATTATTTGTTTCACCAAAGAACTCACCAATATATATTAGTGCCTAACACTATCTTATAAGATTTTGCTGCCAATGCTGCTTATTTATTAACGCTAGCTATATGGTAGGGGAGCCCAAGAGGGGATTTCTGGATTTACTGAAGCGCGGCAGATTAATATACAGGGGGATACCTTGTACCCGGTTAAGTACCACCACCAAATATGAGCCCCATATATATGGCCGAACGTGAAGGATACAGGATCAGATTAGTAAAAAAAAATTGATCATCAGACATTCTCGAGCGCGTCAGATTAAGGTAGGGTGAGTTAATTACCTCCTAAAAAGTGTATATTCCACTAATCTGACAATTTGAGAGTGACGTAAAGAAAGGGGAGCGCAGCAAAGTTGTAAAAAAAAAACGTCATCTTGACATTCTCGAGCGTAGTTAATTTTTTTTTTATTTTGAAGGAAATAATTCAAGAATAACGAAAAATATATAATCTGACGATTTCCGCAAGCCGAAACAACAAAAAAATCGTCGATAAAGTTAAATGCGTGCAGCTGCGTGATGCCTATATTTCCTTCTCCGCGTTTCTATTCCTCTCTCACTCTTTCTCTATCTATTACTCTCTCACTCCGTCCCCACTCTAGTTTCTGCTGTCATGACGCCATCACCATATTCCAGCAAAAATTTTTTTGAAAGTGGTTTTTTTGGAATAACTTTTAAACGGCTTTATCGATCAACTTCAAAAACTAATCCGCCCTTGAGCTTGAAAAACCACGTCGATCGCCACCAAGTTGGTCAAAATCGGTTGATTCGTTCGAGAGATATCGTGAACGAAAGAAACCCGAAAAAGTGTTTTTTCGGGATTACTCCGAAATTTTTGGTTCAATCAATTAAAACTTTTAAATTACTTATGAGGATAATAAAACTGCGTCGAATGCCGCCAACCGCGTGAAAATTGGTTGATCCATTCAAAAGTTATTGCGGTTTGAAAATTCCAAAAATAGTGTTCTATGAAACTTCTATCAGACTTTTGAGCTGGGAGAGCTCAAATGCATAGAAATATTATTTCTTTGAACTCCGCGAGCTCAAAATAAATGTCATAAGTACAATTTTAAGCGCCCAGTAATGGAATTAGCGGGAAATTGCAGGGATGGCCTTTAGGGTGAACCGTTTTTTTGTCAGATTAGGCGAATCCCTCTAGATAATCGTCAGATTATGAGACAGTACGTTTAGAACATAAAGATGAACCATATATATCTTAATCTGACGCGCTTGAGTATGTCAAAATGGCGAATTTTTTTTGCATATTGTGAGAGTGGCCACGAGTTTGCGTCCCATCGAAATCGTCAGATTAGTGAATGAGAGCTTATTTTTGGTGCACTTAACACTCCCTTAGAAAATCTGACGCGCTCGATTAAATTTTTTTTTTTTTCATTTTCAACCCTTACATACAACCACCCCCACCATGCAAACGGTCAGATTAACATACGTACATTATTAAAAATACGTAGGGCATTGATGCTATCAATATCTGACGCGCTCGAGGATGTCCATGCATCAGTTTTTTTTTACATATTTAAAAATCTATAGCCGCTTCCCCCACCGATGAAAAGGTATATATCATATAACATTTTTTTCTTCTTATCATCTAAGCTTTGCAACCCAATAGGTCTCTGTGACGCTCGAGTAAATCCCCATTTAGCACCACGGGCTCCCCTACTAATAGTTAAATCTTAATTTTACATTATAATGTCACAACTTGGCTTGTCGATTGCTAAAGGTGACGGAATTTCGACGGATATCATTAATCATATAAAATCATTTAGGGTGGTATCGGTTTGTTACGCTGAATATATAAAAGAAAACGGGATCGGTCCAATAAAGAGCGTGGACTTAATATTTTTTGTGACCACTAGATATAATAATTATTTCGTTGCGAGAATACCGTTCAATTTTGCAAGAACCCATTAATAGTTCACAAATGTACTTAACCTGTAGTTTTTTGTGAGAGTAGTATACAGTAATAGAGTACCAAGGCAGATTGTATACAATGAAGCCATCATTTATTAAATAAGCTTTCGTTGCTTAAATTCGATAATTTATTTAAATACGTTATTTATTTAAATAATTTATTTTTCAAGTATGTTACTCTAACTAAGACATATAAAATATAATCAATGAATGAAATAAAATGTATTCCTAAATATTAGAAGCTTAATTAAAAATCGTACTTTATAATAAAAATGCGTTTTTTTTAAATATAAACCATAATTACATGTTTAAAATTAAACATACATAGTTCCCACACTGTAGTAGGTACTTATGTCAATTGAGATTGGTTAAGAAACAGTTCATTAACACCCTCTGCTAGCTAATCATCCTATTCCCAAATTGAGTCTTATTCTGGGTCATGGTTATCATGGGCGCCAGCGGAAGACTGGTGCTGCATGCTCATTTACTATATCTTATATCCATAAAATGATATCAAATAAAGTGCATCCTGTGCTTTATACATTATCCAAACATTTAATTTTTTTTAATCATAGTATAAGTTTATCCTTGGCTACAATCCCACCTGATGTAGTCCCCACATTTGGTAGGGTAAAGCGCACTAAGAAGCTTGTTCATTCACTCTTGACTTGACGACACTTAACATTTTAATCGAATCAATGAAATTGTCAAAAAAAATCAAATCAATAAAATTTTGATTTAACTAATTTATTTAAGCTTTATTGTCCACAATGAGTGAACTAATTGCTCTTGGCTTTCCTTCCAGCTTTACATTGGGCCAAACAGAAATACACGATGAGCTACTACATAGATAAAATAAAACATATATGTATAATATACTAACATACAATAAACCACAGATGAACAAAAAAGTGTTAATCTGAGCAATAGACACACTAAGTTTACACACAAATATATTAAGCTGCAATATAAAATATTAACATATATTATATGTATGCATATAATACGTCATATTTAATTAAAATCGCTACAACTTGACTACAGCCCTAACGCCGAGAACATATCATTAGTAGACGAGTACGTTACCTACAGCAGCGTCTGTCACTCAAACTCTTCCGTCTTTCATCGAACGGTTCTAGAATAAAAATAATAAAAAGATCATTAGTGTCACACTATGACACGCAGCTTGACAACTGTTGTTAATTTTCGCTGTTCAGTGCAATTTTCCAGCCATCATCGGTGTAGAAAACGGGATAACACGAATTTTAGTGTGACCCAAAACTATGATGATATGACTATGATTTAGATAGGTATATTTAGCTAGGTATATTTACCTAGCACAGCTGTTCTATAATAGAAATTTATAAATGGTTATATTTAGTTAATGTATAATTGTTTATTGCGTAATAGAAGGCTGGAAGGCTTACGTAAAATGTAATTGAACGTAATGGTAAATAAAATAAGTAGCCATTTGATTCGATACCGCATGCATTTCTGTTAATAGTGATTAAATATTTTAATTATTTTGCCACCCAGTAGCCACGTCCGCGTCGGTAGAAAAGAAAAATCTGTCTAGTATTTATAGGTGAGAAAGTAACGACCAATGTTTCCAATACGGCGTCATTATAAAGTAAAAAAAACGACGAGTGCTTGAAACAGGCTTGAACTTTTTAGCATTCTATGTACACGAATAAGTAGGTTTTTTTATGAAAAAGTCAAGGATCGTCAAAGTATCTTTTGTCAAGCACGTTTTATTTGTCATGCACACGTCTAAGAAATAAAACAAAATATAACATCTCACCAGACTCACGAACAGTAGGCACAAGCCTCCGGGCATTTAGAGACGTATTGCGATCTTCAGATGAATAATTGACGTCTATTCTACGCTACTACTACAATATTCCTTGAAGGTCAAGGTCATTGACATGTTCTTGTGAAGAAGTAAACTAAAAAAGTGAACTTTATGTTTGTAACCGGCAAATGAGAATCTCTGATGCTGGGATATGGGTAGATTATTTGTTATGTTTAAGCAGAAACAACGCATTACCAGAAAGTATGCGAGGTATTCGATTATGTAAACTTCCCTTTTTTCTTCAATTTCAACAACAATCCCACCTGACGTTCAGTGGCAATGAATTCCTTTGTGTTAAGCGCGCTAAGTTAGTAAAAGCCCTTTCTTTTTTACTCTTTTACTCTAACATGATAAATTACCTTCTTCCTTGATAGTATTATTAAAACAAATAATAAAAAACGAAGAGATGTTGCTAGTCGGGATGTAAGTGTAATAATGCCCGTCAACGATGCACGAGGATCATTGGGTTAAAACTGAGTAGTGTTTATTCTAGCAATCTCCAACAAGAGAAGTCTTGCGCCAATGTTCGAAGTTCAACAATATGCTCGCAGCCTTGAGATGGCTTTGCTTTTTATGCCCCAAAAACAATAATTTGTTCTTGTACAGAAGTAAAAGTAATCTAAAACAATAAGTAACAGTTTTATTGACGGTACCGGTTGTATTGTTAACGAAACAATTAAATCGTAAATCTGTAGTAATGACAAGACTGCCAAATCTGTACATTGGATGGAATTTTTCATGTAAATACGTAAACTTCGTGTACGAACTGTACGACAGTACGTTCATTTCACTGGTTCATTTCATTCGTTCGTTTTGTTCATTTCATGCGTTTGACACAAGTTGAAATACCACTATAGTTTTTTTTCATGCCAGTATTTTGTTTTAGTTTCGTGATACTGTTTCATCTAATAAGTAAGCTAATAAGTGTTTCAGCTAATAAGTTGCCATAAAAGTTAATTATGGGGCGGTACGAAGTTCGCCGGGACTGCTAGTTTTTAATTATTGTAATTCAAAGAATAGGAATAAATGAATATCTCAGTAATTTATAGAACAAAAATTGTCTTAAATCGATGTATAAGAGGTAAACTTTTTTTATATAATACCTGAAATTAATGAACAGCAATATTTAAAATGTGGATAAGTATTAAATAAACTGAATAATATTCATGGGCGTAAAATATGCGCGCGTGTGGTCCTTTTGTACACGAACGCAATAGTTACTAGCCATGTAATGTTTGCACATTTGTACAAAAAGCTTAACCTAAGCAGTTTAGAGACAAATACCCTTCATTTTGTCGTAAAAAGCAATCTCAAAGCAGGCAAAGGCTACAATTCTAGCTAATCTTAGGGACATTACTCTTGTCAAGGCTTCAACTTAATTATACGACAGTGGGTCGTAAACTGGGCGTAGTGAACAAAACCTTCTATCTATTTTGTGACGTACAGATCTCAGATACAAAGACGTACTGACATTAATTAGTATAAATGTCAGTACATTGAAAGATTGGAGTCGTGATAAAGTTATGCATCTCAGTATGGCGTCTAGTTTAAGGAACTTTTAATCTAATGCGCTTGTTAATAGAGGTCCTGTAATGTGCCTTTTTAAAATGAACAGTAAAAGTTCATGTCGCATGGCAAAGACGTGACCGAGGGCGGGTCATGAGTCATGACTTATTCTACCGAATAACACCACACGTGTCAGTGAGGAAGATGCATGAATTTATAAATTTTGTTGAAGTTATGTTATAGACCTATCTGAATAAGTAACGCTACACACTCATAGCCCCACACTAGGATTCCCGGGGTCGTGAGTGTCGTGGACAACACACAAAGACAAGGACACACACCCAAACATATAGAATAAATTAAT
Source organism: Ochlodes sylvanus (assembly GCA_905404295.2). Lineage (NCBI taxonomy): Eukaryota > Metazoa > Arthropoda > Insecta > Lepidoptera > Hesperiidae > Ochlodes > Ochlodes sylvanus. The sequence continues at coordinate 9,582,426 of FR990135.1, forward strand.
TTAAACTCAATAGAAACGGCTGAACCGATTTTAATACGGTTTTCTCTCAGGTAATCTTGGGTTAATATTCAATAATTATTTAATTTAAATTTGTAACAATTCAGTCTAAAGTATCCCGGGTGATATTTTGTTTGTTTCAAATTTGAGTAGGGACCTACGTACTTAGGAAGCTAAGCGAGTCAGTTATTAGTGATGTATAGAACTAGGCGTCCTCAGCGTAGGAGTAATATAAAACTTCAATAATACGTAAGTGGATCCAAGTTAAGATGTATGAATCCGGAAAATTCGAACTCTTTCTGTATTACGGGTGGCCTTTATCCGTGTTAACTTTAGGGAACACCCGCGTCCTCGTTCCGTTTGTCTTATCTGATTATTGAATTGATGTACCATGTTCCTACATTCGTCTGTTCGAAATTAGATGTTTGAATTTATAGAATCATTCAAGTATATCAAAGGTTCGAATTTCAGTTTCAATATACATCGATTTATTGACGACCGTGGCGCCTAAGATCTCGCATTGACGGTCTCATATTTAATTAATTTAGAACCAATTTAAAAATCGTAAGAACCACTTCGTTGTAATTTCAGTTATCGCTGTATACATGTTATGTTATGTATGAGCTTAGTGTTGAAAGTTTCTCAAACCCTTTCTTTAATGAAGTATAAGTAATTCTACGAGTTAGTAAAAGGCAAGGGTGGCAGCTGCTGCGTAATCGGAAACTGCAACAATAGGAGAGACAGATTGCCATCTACCTCCGGAGAGGGTAAAAAATGATTCAATTAATCAAATAGACACGCCGTGACTTGAGGATTCGACTGATGCGAATTGACGACATTATCAGTCTTCCCTCGTAACAACTCATCGGTCCGAAGTCTCACTGACAGCGATGAACTCTTTTCGTAGAAAGTATTAACTGACCAATAGTGTGACAAACCGAATAATTTGCAAAAATGATAATATAATTATAAATGAATTATTTTGCTTCTAATTATTTATTTTTATTTTTATTTACGTAACTAATAACCCCGCTCGCTCTTTTTCGGTATTTTTTTTCCGCTCTCGATAATATGTTTAGTTTTAGTTAGGCTTTTTATAGTGCCATTTTTTTTAATACTGGGCCGATTGAAACAAAACAGTGGCACACTGGATGTTACACCACGTTTGCTACAGTAAATACACATTCAAAACTATTCATAAATATACCTAAAGCTAAGCTAGTGATAGCGGTGTGGTTGAACGTTGGACTGCCGAACCAGAGGTTCCGGGTTCAAACCCCGCACGCACCACTAATTTTCAAAAATTATGTGCGTATTAAAAATTTATTATCACTTGCTTCGGTGAAGGAAAACATCGTGAGGAAACCTGCACACCCGAGAGTTCTCCATAATGTTCTCAAAGGTGTCTGAAGTCCACCAATCCGCACTTGACCAGCGTGGTGAACTATGGCCTATACCCCTCACACTGTGAGAGGAGACCCGTGCCCAGCAGTGGGACAGTTATGGGTTGTGATGATGAAGCTAGTGAAAATATGTTACTATAACTTAAAATTCGTCGTGTGTCGTTCTCTTCTTCTCTGTCGTACAAGTCGGTGCGGCGTATTTCAATTTCGCCTAATGCAAATTTAATACGCTTCCCTCTAAGGATCCCAAATCGAGTTTCTTTGTTTCCCTGGTATTTCTTCGTCGGGCGAGTAAAAAATACATGAGTAATTCGATTGGCCAACAAATTACAATTTCTTGGAGCGGTAGTGCTAAACTGAACTCATTAATCTTGATTAATTTAAGTTCGGGAAGACACCCCTTCCAACAGAACATCTGTGTCGAACTCGAATAAACACACACGAGAAATTAGTTTAATGTAGTTTCAGATGGTTATTAGCAAATTTGCGTCGTGATAATAATATGCATCATTCGGGGAGGGATCTATTTTGTCATGTTTACAGTGACAGTGCATATAGAACGCGGTTGACTCGGGGATAATGCAAATCCATATATGTATAAGAGCGAAAGGATGCTTACTCTGTTACTGATTAAGGTTGAATAGACAATAATAATCGAAATCGAAAAAGCGAAGGCGTTACTCTTTTACTCATGAGGTCGAAATCTTGAAAACGAACTAACGTATGAAGGTGAAATTTGACAGGGAAGTAGTTTATGAGTAGGAGACGGCTAGTAATAAATAATTTTGTCATAATATATGTACCTTTTTTCACATGCATATAATAATCATAAAAGATTATATTTAAAACGAATCTTTGATTTGATTGATTTCATATAAAGTAGTTTTAATATAAATTTGATAATTAAAAGAATATTAAAATGGCGAATTTTATTTAAAGCTGGATTTATATTAAAAAGTTTCTTATTCGTCTACGAAGATTTTATTGTTGTTGAGAAAAATATATTTTTAAATTGCTCGAGTTGAACAATACGAAGAATATTTTGTTATCTTCAGATACTTTATGAACGAGTCTCCAAGCTGAGTTTAAATTAAATGTGTGGCAATAAAACATAAGTATTGCAATGAAGTAAGCATATGAAATTGTCTTATTTTTCCAGTGCTCCACTTCTGCCGAAGGAGTCTCTATCTAATTTGGCACGGGTTTCTACAATTACATATTCCACCTCGTTGCGCTAGGTTGCTTCAGCACTACAATTTATACTTAATCAGTAATTGGGTAAAGCGGGAACTTTCCTCACATTAAGTAATACTGAGAAGTATTGTCTAATTATACGCGTGGAAGAACTGTGCACGCACATAAGAGTTTGAAAATACTTGGTGCCGCTAGTTCTTGAGCCCTTCCGCGCTTTATAAGGCACGTAAAGCATATTGGAGGCCTTTGGACTGCATAAAAACTTGCGACACTCAAGTTGGCCATTAAACCCCCAATAAAATCGCACTGCAGCAGCGTGATGAGGTATGCTCTAAACCTCCTTTCTCAGTTATGACGAAAAACCCAACCAAATAGTATTTATGTTACTGATGTGATGGGTGGTTAGTGATGTGTAATTTGTGTTCCCCATGCCACCCACGATACAGGGAATCATAGCACGGGGGTATGAGTATGTGAACGTTTATTTATTGATGTTTAACAAATAGGTACGTTTACAACTTTAAAAAAGAAACTTAGTATTTTTTGTTTTATGTGACATTGTGACGAATCACGTATATGTAAAGAATGACTTATACGGTTGAATTTTGAACGGAGAGCAGGATTCACTTAAATAAGTGAACTAAACGCATTAGTAGGTATAATACCTATTGGTATAGTGTAAAACATCATATTATTATATCAAAGCAATACAAGGAGTCTACGATATCTCTCGGGAGCATGTAAAGGGAATCTTACAATATAACTTTCATATTAGGTTGCTTAAGTGCGATTCGATCATATGTTTTTGCATTATTTGGGGGCGTATTTACTTATACAATGCGATTTTTTTTAATTCAACGCCAATCCAAATTCCAATCAATGGATAATTACGTTAAATCTTAAGCACCCTTTTTAATTACATAATATTTGGAATGAGAATCGAATACTGACTACCTATTAATATATCAAGTGACTAAAAAATCACCTTGCATAAATAAATACTATATTTTGCTTAGGTTAATTTTAATCTTATCCCGTATTAGTATTTCCGCTTTGATGGTTCTTAAACTAAAATTCTAAATATATAAATGGAGCTACGTTTAATTCAATTAACTTTATCTCTCAATTAGTAAAGTTTAATATTAAATACGTTCAGTATTCTGAAATTAGTGTTTCAAGTTACTTGTTGAGAAAATGGAAGGTTCTAGATGATAGCGTTGGTTAATATAGTTATTATTATTACCATGAGTAGTAGTTCAACTGCGCGAAATCTATTTAAATGCCTATCATTACGACTGCTCCCTGGTATACTGAGCCGACTGTACTTTTAAAAACTTTACAGGAGGGCGATTATAAGGGAGAAATGTTGCATTGCAAATGTTAATATAATCAAGAAAAAATAACTATCTAAACTAAAATAACACATGTCAATAAATTGAAATGTATTTTAATTTATTTACCTGTGTTATGTTACTTTATTTGTAATTTTCTAAAGTGTCTATTTTGTGTAGTAGTTGTAATTTTCTAAAGGTTGCATTTAAAATGCAACCTTTAGAAAATTGCTATCTGTTAAAGTTCTTAAAATATTTTAACCTATGTTTCTCTAAACTAATTATGATATGGGCAAAAATATAATTTTAACAGTTGTTACCGTTAAAATATAATTGTAGATCAATGGGTAGGTAATAATTATCACAGCAGTATTAGCAATCGCTCTTACGTACCTACATACTTTCTCGTATGAATATTACATTTATTTTCTTGATGCAGTTTTACTCAATATTAAGCGGCATAGTTCCTGTTCCAAGTCGGCCTTCTACATTTATACGTTCTGTGGCACAGGTTTCTAGGTCAAGCGTCGCTATTACCAGCCCTTGGTACTACGGCTAGTACTTAGTCTTAATTAGCAGTATTATGTTACAAGTGTTCACGACCGAAAATGTTTTTATTTTTATGTAATTTTTTACGCTCAGAATTGAGGCTTTTTCTCCTTCAACCCCGAAGGCTATTTGGTAATGGTCATGCCTGCGAAGCCACGGATCCTGGGTTCGATTCCCTGCCGGGCAGATAGGTATTTATGAGACAGATAAATGTTTGTTCTCGGGTATTGGGTGTTGTTAGTGATGTGCGACACAGGGAATCCTAACATTCTGGGGTATATATTTGTTATTCATCCTGAAATGTGTGAAGTGCACTTAGTGACTTTAGATATAGTTAAATAAATAAAATTAATGTGTAAAGTGCTGAAGTTCGGAGGAAGCCTAACATCGCTTTTATCTAAAATATTAGAAAATAACCGATAATAAGCACTTCTTCTTTTTATTAAATTCCATTTATCCGGAAAAGTACAATATAGCTGGTGTATCGGAATCTAGTTCTAGTTACAGATTTTTATGCCTCACTCATTAAAAAGTAAAAAAAACAAATTCGTTTTTACTCCAACAATGACACTCGATTTTCGTACATTTTACGTAATCGCAAATCCTAGGCGAGCAAAAAATACAGGTAGAGATAAAAATGTAACACTACGGCCGCATCGAATTGTACGAAATTACAAAAATCCGTGTGGGAAAATGGACTTAGTCTTAACAGACAATGGTTTCCATTGACCAGACTATCAGCGCAACGACTGCGAAACTGAGATAAGCGTTTTTAAGCCGGTTGACTCATCAAATCATGGTCAAACATTTGTTGAAAACAATTGCTTTCCTACTCAGAAGGTGTTAATGGAGGGACAGATAAGCCTTTGCTTCAGGCGTAACACCGGACACGAACGCTAATGTTGTATAAAAATCTATTATTTTTCTGACAAAGCGTTAAGGTTAGCTATCGCTGCGAAATCTAAACCGTAAAAAGCTTTTTGCTAATGCCGTTTTTAGGCGCTTTTGTTGTTGCTTTCATCTGTTTCCAACATTCTTTCAGGTTTAAATGTAGTATGTTGATGGTGTTTTTATACGCTTTTATAACTATTTTTACTGATAGTAAAATAATGTGTATTTTTTTAATAAATTAGTGAAATACCTACCTGTAAGTACCTGATTTTCATTCTTGTTATCTGAAGGTGAACAAATTGTATACGATTAAAATATTTATATTTTAAATATTCAGCTACACTTATTTATTCTAACCTCGATCACGACGATGGAATAAACATTAACGAAACTAAAACCAAACAGTGAACGTACAGAAGGTCCAATGGTTATTAATTTATGCATTAAACTTATTGAAATTCATAAATCATGACACAAGATTCCATACTCTATTTTAATCATTATTAAAAACAGTTTTTATTTTTGACTTTCTTATTTTCTTTTTGTACTATAATGTATACAACACACAAAAACAAATATGATAATAATAATAATATTATTATAATATTTATTTTGTAATATGGCTTTACTTGTTTCATTGTGTCAAAAATTAAATATGGCCGGTAACGAAAGTGCACTAATAAATGTTATCTTATAGTCTTCGACCTTTGTAAAAGTTTTCTACGATCATATTATTATCTAAAGATCAAATCGAGAGTATAAACCACGTGAACATTCTTCGCTTTAAAAGCAAATAACTTGAATTTCCATATAAGTATTTTTTCTTGACTTTACATAAAGGTAGGGGAGACCGGGGCTGGTTGTTACAGGGGTAAGTTGTTACAGTGACATTAGCGGCGGAACAGAGAACGCTGTAGTGACGTTAGAAAGAGATAAATAACGCCACCACTGATGGCTCACCCCCTGCGAGAGCCAGTGGCACCAGGGCTTTTATGAAAGGAGCACCTGGGTGTCACTCAAAAAACCCTAGGTTTGTAAAATTTTCAATTATTCGTAATATTGGTCTACAGCCTGTTTTTGAACTAATTAGAGAGGTGTTTGATGTTATTTTTGCGTCCTAAGCCTTTCTTTTTGCGATAAAACTACTTTTGTACAGTTATATTAATTTGTACTTTTACTAGTTAACCTCAAAAGATCAATTTAGGCGTTGGGGCTAAAAGTGACATTTGCTTGGGGCAGGTTGTGACACGTCACTACCTTCCCCGTGGTTTTTCTTTTCAACCGATATAATTTGTTTATTGTTTTTTCGTAGCATGAGGACATATAAAAGGAAAACATAGCGTGAAAAAATATCTAAAGAACATTCATCAACATGTACGAACGAGCAGCAACTATTTTAGAGGGGGGTACAACTAAAAAAGTTCGTAGCATCGCAAAAGATTTAGGATTGTGTCGTATACTCTTAACTAGATATATAAAGAAAAGAAAAGAAGCAAAACAGAAGAGCGCGCCCATAGAATCTCTCAAAGTTGGATACATGAAGAATCAACAAATCTTATTTTGTTATAACAGTAAAGATTTTTGTTTAGTTTAAAGTTTATTTCATTTTAAGTTTTATTTTAATGAGCCAAAAGATTGCTTTGTAGACCTAGACATCTTAATATGTTATTTAAATTAAGAAACGTAACTGTTGGTGATGATTGTTCTTAATAAAAAGGTTCTGATTACATTAGTTTTTGGTTGTAACATTTTGCCCCATGTAGTGTAACAACCAGCCCCGGGTACGGGGTTGAAAGTGACAGGCCGTTTTTTTCAGAATTTATTCATTTATATCTAAACTAATGGTTTGGTATACAAAATGTATTTTAAATTTAAATGCTGAATAGTTACTGAATCAAACAAACATTAACTCGAGTAAAAGAATCAAACAAATAAAAAAATATGACACTTTAAAATTAAAATGTCACAACCAACCCCGGTCTCCCCTACTTATAAGTCCTAAGACTTATGACAGGAATTGGCTGAATAATTCTTCGGTACTTTAAACTTGTATAAAATGTAGTGAATACACTTTCTGTCACATATCTATTCATCGCCGGAGCGTACATCTCGTAACCGCAAATTCGGGCGGTCGGGACTGTCTCTTTGTGTAACCGCGGGCGAATTACTCCTAAAGCTTAAATGTACCTATACGAGTCGGTAAATATCAAGTTGGAACAAATATTCGTATTTGAATTGTCTCAATTTTTCTGAATTAACTACAAATATTTAACTCTGTTTATGGAATATCAATGTGATTTATACTAACCCAACCATAACATACATACATTTATGTCTCGCAGAAATGAATATTTTTTAAAATTGATATGAGTAACCGGGTTATTTGATGGTCAATGATTCATTTATAACCTGATAGTAGACCCTCACGTTAGCGAACCATGAGGAAGCAAGGTACCCGTTTATCACTGGGCCTCCGACACTGCAACCAAAATGCATAAAAAACGCTTCACTTCACGCCTATTTAAAAAAGCGAGTCTACCAAGGTACCATGCAGGTAAAAAACGCAACTACAGTGCCCGGATACTGTCGTGATTATACCGGGTGGTACAAAACCCGCGCTTGGCCATTGGCTTATGACCATTTGCCATTGCCATTAGATGACTGGTTTTATGACTGGCTGGATTCTATGCTCGAGTTGTTAATCGTAATCTTCCAAGTTATTGATATATGCTTCATTTTTTAATGTGATAATTAATTCAATTAATTTTTAATTTAATTTTAAGTAGGGGGAAGTCCCGTAACCTCGGACAGCTCCTAAAGCCGGACACAATTTAAATCTGTCTGCTAAAGTGCGCCAGTTTGTTACTTGTGCCGCGTTAAGAAAGCTATACCCAAGAGAAGTGCAGGGGGGGTCGTGCATCAACTAGCGCTGACTCATCAACTAGCGCTGACTCGTTTGTCGTGGAGCCTGGTGCGAATTTTGAGGTGAGTAAAAATTTTATTCGAAGTAATATTTTGGGGTCTGTAAACAGTATTTAAAGTATGGGATGGTATTCATTATTGTTAATTATTATTGCTATGCTACTTAACTGACATATTTCACAACATATTTCGTGCTTAATAACTCACAGTGTGAGTGAGAATTTTTCTTGTATACATCTAAGGGTCCCTAAGATCGGACACTCTAAATGTCCCGTAAAACCGGACAATTTTATGATAAGTTTTTTTGGTTTAAATTATTGTTTTTTTTTAGATTCAACATGGGTAAACCCAAAAATATCTTTAAACGTGAAACAATGAAAAAAGCCATTGATAAATAAAGTATTCACCGAGAAAGTCATCTGAAGTTTACAATGTTCCAAAAAATACCCTGTTTGACTACATTAAAAAGTTAAAACGAGGAGAAGAAATTAACCTACCACTCAAAAAAAGCAGATTTGATCCAACTTTTAACGAGGAGTACGAAGAAGCTCTAAATTTGCACGTGGTGGATAAGTCTAATAGGTGCATGCCCTTCACTAAAAAAGAATGTCAGAAGTTGGCTGATCTTGCGGAGAAATTAAAACTGAACCACATATTTATCAAGCTTTCAATCGGTGGACTCATGAAGAGTGTGGGGATGTTCAAGAAGGCTCAGTTAGCTACATTTGTGATTTTTGCAGGTTCGATTAAAACTTTCTGATTTTAAAGAAAATGTTCTTTGTTAATTACCAAAGCTGGTTATGATTAAGTAAATAATAGTTTTATTTAAGTGTTGATTTGTTCTATTATAATTGATTAACGGTTGATTGTTCTATTGTAATTGTTATCAGTAATAATTTCTTGTTTAACTAATGTTTCAGTTTAAATAATGATAGTTAAGTTGACTGTCCGATATTAGGGGACGTTACGACTTTTTCAAAATGTTATTTTTACTGTATAAATTGTTCTTTAGTATCTAATACATATAAAGTAATATTTGAGTGGTGAGATATTTATGTGTTGATTACGCATATATTTAAGAATTCATCAAACCTAGATAAACAAATAATACTATTACTAGCATTTTTTTATTTTTATTATTCCTTAAGTGTCCGATACTCGGGGACCTCCCCCTAAGTATATTCTAAAGATTTACCCGCATAACGCAATGGTTACCATGTCGGACTGCCGTTGGAAGGGTAATGGGTTCGATTCTCAGCGAGGCGGAAATTAGAACGATGAGTTTAAATTTCTGTTCTCGGTAGGTGTGTTCTTGCCTTTGTGTATTGTCGAAGGCGCCCACGACATAAGGGTTCCTAACATGGGGCTATGAGTGAGTAGCGTTGTAACATGTTTAAAAATATAACTAGTGCAAAAATAAAGCTAGAACGCCAGGCTTCCATAATCTGGAGCAAGTATTCCCTCGCGTACGTACTTGGAATACTGAGGTACTTCATAATATTTTGTTCAAGGTATTTTGCATTTACCTGTAAACTGTATGGATTTAGTCGTAAAGAGTGTTGTTTCGTTGCTTGTTAGTGCTACTAACAGTATTTTAGTAATGGCATCGTCAAGTAGTCGCCCCTGGTCATTTATTTTATTTTTAATCCGCGATGCAAAAGATCCGTGTTTAAGTTTAAGTAGTAAGTTAGTAAGACTATTAGTAGATCGATTAAGAACATGAAATATCTTGTTAATACTAAATTCCCAGGAAAGGCGAAATCGATTTGGATGTAGCTTTCATGAATATATTCGTATTGTAGTAAGTTGGGTAAATTTAGTTTTTGATTTCAATCGGTTCACGAAAATAATTATGCATATTTATCATGTAAAATAATCTCGGCCTTGTACTTATACATATTTAAATATTTTCCTGAATCGAAGCGAGGTCGCGTTACTAGGAGTTAATTATCAAAAACATCTCTATATTAAAATTTTCACTCTTTCGAACACTCCCACATAGGTAGACATTGGTATATTAACAAATGAACACAATATTCGATAAATAAACATTGAATTCACATCACACCATCGGATGTTGACACAACATTAAACCGTCCTAGGATATTCCGAACATGACTTTTCCATTTTTCCCGCGGCGCATATTTTCGTTGAAAAATATTAAGATATGGAACAATAACCCCTACTAAAGTTACTTAAGGCACTTTCTTATTTTGTGAAGCTTTTTTGAAACATCAAACAGACGAATTGATGTAACAAACTAAACAGTAAATTAACGCGACAGTACAACATTAATGATAACCCACTTGGCAGTCATATACATACATCAACAGCAATTTCTCTTATATACGCAAATACACACAATAATTTATTAAAATGCAGGGAAATGCAATTTTTTCAATGTTATAATCCCATATTATTCTTATTAAAATATTATAAGTAATTATACCTATCTGTAAAAGCCCAAAATTTTAAATGAATTGTAAGATGCTGGATGATCTGTTGTTCGATGTCTTCGTGCCCTCCCTCCGTAACATAACGTAAAACTTAGATAAGTGTTACGTCTGTTCTTTGGAATCTGTTCTTTGGAATATTTATCGGTTTGGTGCCAATATTCAGCAACTGTTATAAGTATTCCATAAATGTATCTGATGATGAATTTGTTATAACTAAATATTTTAACGATTGAGATTATCTAAGAGTTAATAATTGATAAATTTTATAAAAACAATTAATTAGTAGTAGTTTATAATTGTAAATATTTATTATAGTCGATTAAATCTAAAATGTTCAACAATGCAACGTGTTTATTGAGTACAACAGCTCGCTACTTGTCAACAGATGGCTCTGCTCGATCTATTTCTTACAAGTCCGAGCTTTGGGGGTCGCGGGCGGAGGGGGGCAAAGTTGCGCGTCCCCACTGCCACTTCCACGAGTCAAGCTTTACGCTTGACAGTCGCAACGCAATCGCGCCGCGGAGAGGTCGCGTCACTCTCTGCGACTCTCTTATACACGCAATAAATATTTAATAACATAAAACTGTCAAACGATCAACACCCATCCATGAGCAAATACAAATATACGTAATTTTTTTAAGAACTAAAAATATTTTTTGCAACGGATTAAGTGAAGTGAAATGTTAACAAGTTTTTCTTCAGCGCTCGAGTGTGCTACGGACTTTGTTTCGGAAATGGTGATATCGACCCACGGGGAGTGTTTATGAAACGTTCTATAGTGAAATGAAATAAATGTGTGTGACAATGTATGCTGTCGCGGCTGTCTTATGTGCTCTGGTGCACATCGGCTGGACGGCTGGGCCGTACAGCTCGGATAACTGCGTTTGGGTCGCCGATAAGAACTCTCAAAACAATGTGCTGTGTAAAGTGCGGACTCTTGAAGGAGATGGAAGTAGCATTGCTTCAGTTGCATCTGACACTAGCCGTCTCGCAATCGAATGCAATCACCTGCTGTTGTTTGAAAGTTCTCTCCGGGCGCATTACTTTAGCTCCGTGGAGGGTCTTTCAAAACTTTCGATAAGCAACTGCAAATTGCTCCACGTGCCAGACAACACGTTTCAAGGATTAAGTAAATTAAAAAGGCTGAAGTTGCGTTCGAAAAACTCGGAATGGAGTCCTACCAAGAACATGGAAATATCTTTAAACGCATTCAATGGATTGTCGGAACTGCAGTCGTTAGATCTCGCCCAAAATAACATCAAGTTTGTTCCTTCCGGCGTGTTTTGCTCTTTGGAAAACTTGAATGCTTTGAATTTAACCCAAAACAGAATAAGAACAGTTGGCCAGCTCGGTTTCGGGCAAGGATGTGGCTCCGGTTTACATAATTTGGACTTGAGTTATAACGAAATCAAGACTTTACCAGAGGAGTCCGAATTACTGAAATTAAGAAGTTTAGAATACTTATATCTACAACACAATAATATAAGTGACATATCAAGTGAAGCTTTTAATGGACTTGTATCAATGAGGATTTTAAACATATCATACAACCGTCTACAAACATTACCTGAAGGATTATTTGCTAATGCTAGAGAATTAAGAGAAATATACATAAACGACAACTCACTATATGAACTGCCAAGAGGAATATTTCATCGCCTAGAACAGTTAATTGTTTTAGATTTGTCTAGTAATCAACTTACAAGCAATCATGTTGATGACGGAACATTTCTGGGACTGATTCGGTTAATAGTTTTAGATTTATCCAATAATGCTCTCACAAGAATTGATGGAAAGACATTCAAAGACTTATTTTTTCTACAAATACTGAACTTGAAGAACAATTCAATCGGTTACATTGAAGAGAATGCATTCTTACCTTTGTATAATCTTCATACATTAAATTTGGCCGAAAATCGACTACATACCATAGATGAAAACTTATTTAACGGTCTATTTGTCCTGAGCAAGTTGACTCTCAATAACAATTTGCTAGTGAATATAGACCGTAAAGCTTTCAAGAACTGTTCCGATTTAAAAGAACTAGATTTAAGTTCCAACCAACTACTTGAAGTACCCGACGCATTATGGGAGCTTTCTGTTTTGAAAACCCTTGATTTGGGAGAAAACCAGATATCAGATTTTAGAAACGGTTCCTTCAAAAATCTTAATCAATTAACAGGATTAAGATTAATTGATAACCAAATTGGAAACTTAAGTGTCGGTATGTTTTGGGATTTACCAAGTCTGCAAGTTCTGAATATTGCAAAAAACAAAATTCAATCAATTGAAAGAGGGACATTCAACCGTAATTCACAACTGGAAGCAATAAGGCTGGATGGAAATTTTTTGTCGGACATAAACGGAGTCTTTGCAACGCTTGCTAGCCTCTTATGGCTTAACTTATCGGAAAATCATCTGGTATGGTTCGATTATGCGTTTGTGCCTAGTAATTTAAAATGGTTGGATGTGCACGGTAATTTTATTGAACATTTAGGTAACTATTACAAGTTGCAAGACGAAATCCGTATAAAGACATTAGACGTTAGTCATAATCGTATAGTGGAAATATCGCCTATGGCAATTCCTAATAGTGTAGAACTCTTATTTATAAATAATAACTTTTTAAATAGTATCCAAGTGAACTCGTTTTTTGATAAAAAGAACTTGACGCGTGTGGACATGTATGCTAACGAAATTGTACATTTAGAATTAAATAGTTTACGTTTATCTACTGTGCCGGAAAATAAAACGTTGCCCGAGTTCTACATTGGTGGTAATCCGTTTCAGTGCGACTGTACAATGGAGTGGTTGCCGATTATAAATAATATGACGGCTATGAGACAGTATCCGCGAGTGATGGACTTAGAAAACGTTTTGTGTAAAATGACAAATACTCGTAGTGGTACTCATGTTCCCTTAACTAATCTTAAAACATCGGACTTTCTATGTGAGTATGAGACTCATTGTTTTGCAATTTGTCATTGCTGTGACTACGATGCATGTGACTGCGAAATGACCTGCCCTCAGAATTGTACCTGTTATCATGACCCGTTATGGAACACTAATGTAGTTGACTGTTCTGGACAATCTTCAGTGGAAATACCTAAGAAGATACCAATGGATGCAACGGAGGTATTTTTAGACGGCAATAATATCAAAGAACTACAAGATCATGCATTTATTGGGAGACAAAAAATGAGATCTCTATATGTAAATAATAGTAATGTAGATAGTATACAAAATAGAACATTTGCTGGGCTTAACGCCTTACAAATCATACATTTAGGTAACAATAAACTAAAAGAATTAAAAGGCTACGAGTTCCTGCAACTAAATAATTTAAAGGAATTGTTTTTACAAAATAATCTTATCAGCCATATCGCAAACATATCATTTCTTTCCTTGAAGTCATTAGAAATATTACGCTTAGACGGTAACAGATTAGTCGAGTTTGGGGTTTGGAGTTTTAATAATAACCCAAACTTAAAAGCTCTGTCTCTTGGAAATAACTTGTGGTCTTGCAAATGCCGGTATTTACAAGAATTGACTGCCTATTTGGCTGAAAATGCACAAAAGATTATCGATATTACTGATGTATGGTGTTGGAATGGAGACGCGAAGCCGCCACAGAAAAAAGAACTCAATTTAAATGGTACTGCCTGCAGCGATTATTATGCAGATAATTCAGTCATCGGAAACATGTTAGTGTCGAACTATGTTCCCATGATGGTCTCCACTCTCACCGGCTTTATGTTAATTTTATTGGCCCTTGTCGTTCTATTTCTTTTTAGAGACTCACTTAGAGTGTGGCTTTATACGAACTGTGGAATCCGTGTTTTCTCATTTGCTGGCGCGTTTGAGGAAAGTGAAAAATTATACGATGCTTATGTCTGCTATAGTCCTAAGGATGAAGAATTTGTTGTGCAATCATTAGCGCAAGAACTTGAAAATGGGAACCCTTCATATCATCTCTGTCTCCATTATAGAGACATTCCACACCACGGTACTCAGTATATGCAATGCGCGCCGCCTGTCGTAGAGGCCGCGGAAGCGTCTAAACGAATTATATTGATATTAACAAGAAATTTCATGCAGACAGAATGGTCAAGATACGAATTCCGGCAAGGGCTGCACGAAGCTTTAAAAGGTTGCATTTACAAATTAGTTCTAATAGAAGAATGCTCAGTTGTCGCTGATGCGATGTGTGACCCCGATTTGCGACCCTATCTCAAAACGGGTTCGCGGTTAAGATGGGGTCAGAAGCGGTTTTGGGAGCGTTTGAGGTATATGATGCCAGACGCCTCGCACCCTAACCACAAGTCGAGGACGCATAGCTATAGAAAGAATATAAATACATATACGTTAGATTCGTCAGTGCCTAATGGAGGTAATCGGACGTTACCTTTTCCGGATAAATCGCCGGTCTTGAGTGGGGCGGGGCAAGGCGCGAGTGCACCGCCGGAGTACAGTACGGAGGTGCGACAATCTCCATCAGCTGTGAGACAAACACAAGGAGTAGCGTACGGGCCGGATGGAAGGCCTATATCAGATCACATTTACTCCTCAATAGACTCAGATTATTCGTCGTTAGAGCACGGAATGGCTCCAGGTAGGCGACGTGATATGCGTCAATGGCCTCCACCACCTCCACTTGTAGACACGGGCAACGCCGTACAAGCTTACCTAGTCTAGACGGGCATGTGCCCACTCCCAGTCAAAACCATGTAAATATGTAGATGTTATTTTTAGCGCGCTGTAAATATTGTAATTATTAGATAGTAAGTGCTATACCAAATTTTATGTATGTAAGTGAACTTATTATTGCCTGTTCGTTATTCTGTGAATAGATTTCGTAATAAAATTTTAAAGACTGCTGTAGCATATGAATATTGTAAATAGCAAAACAAGTGATCATACTATATTATTATCAGTAATATGGCGTTATTTATACACTATGAAAATAAAATGATGAAGATTTATAACAAAGTCTTTAATTGTGACAATTACCTAAACACACCTACAAAATAACACACAACAATTTAGCTTTTTTTATTTTAAAGTACACGGAATATTGATTCATTGCAAAGTATTTAAAGAATTAATTAATTTATTATAATTCCTGTACAATATGATTACAATAACATTACACTTCTTAATTCTTTTTTAATAATAAAATGAACACAAATATTTCAAAATTAAACATCACATAGAACATTCTTACACACTTAGGTACACTTTTGAACACATTACTTTCACTCAATTGGAATGGTTTTAATATATTATGTTATTAATGTTACCGTGTTCAGTTAAAATTGTATATTTTACATTTTGATAATAACATAACTTATTTGTAACAATCGCCAATATTTTAAAAAGTGATAAAATTTCTTCTTAATTTCTAAAGGCCTTTTCATTCTGAATATTTTACGTACTAAAGTGTCATGAAAATCTTAATTAGCATTATCATATTTATAGCGTAATATTCATTGAGTATACTCGTAGTAGATTCAGTACTTAATAAAGTTTTCTGTATATGTATTTATATTGAGGTTGAATAAAGCACGGCTACTTGCTATTCTAGTAGAGCGAACAATGAACACAGAGTTGTCGAAAATGAGCCAATTTATTTCACTCATCAGGCTATTCACATTGTTTACTGCAGTCGGAAATTCACTTTGGCTTGATTCCAGTAGCCAGAGCCTCTTCCTGTTTTATTATAATTGGTCATTGTGCATGATTCGCCTACTCGGCTGACTCACAGCGTAATCTACAATAGTTCGAAGAAAGCTGTGTTACTGGATTTCTGTGTTGTGTCTAATATGTGTTTAATAAAGTAATGGATATTTTATTTTATTTTACTTTTAATCAACGATCTACATTTTACTAAGAATAAGTTGTATTGTCCATTAAATGCAACTTCAAAAAAATATTGCAACGCACTTATGAACGTCAAATATAATTTTAACCTTAATAACAAAATCATGTAAGTTTTGTCTGAATATTCAAATTAAATTACTTACAGCTTGATTTGAATTTAATATAAACTACGTACATAATGAAGATAAAGAAAAAACATTTTATTATTAGTTGGTCGTTCTAATCTAATATCTTATCGTTGTAGGTATAATGAACATGTACATGTACAGGTCGTTGTAAGTAGGTTCTACCGTTGTCATAAATTAACCATTGTTTATGAGGTTGTCGATGACTAATAGAATCTAATCCAGTACTAGGAAAAGCTTTATACCATATTCTAGTCCCGTGACTGAACACCGTTTGGAATATAAAAGAACATTTTTATTCCTGTTTGCTATAAAGCTGGGTCAGGGACTTAACAGACTAAATAATTTTTAAATTTAATTTATCTAAAGCTTAACTTAAATAAAACCCGGTAAATATTTTAAATAAATTAAAAAATGAAAATTTACGCCTTCATAAACTGTTTCAAGTAATTTATTGTTATTTTATGATATTCAAAGGCACGTGTTAATCGAAGACAGTTTTATAACAGAACCGCATATAAGCTAAACCTCGTTTGTTTATTTAGGGCTGATTTTTCAATCATCGAATAAACCCACGAATAACTAACTAGCAAATAACTTATCTGACTGTTTTATCGGACGAATAAAATTTTTGCATTTTTCAATGGCCAGAAATCAAGCCAATAGTTATCTGTGGGTTTTAGTCGCCAACTTCACGATAATCCTGTACGAGCGAGAGATACGCATATGTTTCTAGGTGTATTAGAAAAAGACAGAAAATGTTATGACATTCGCTTATTTGACACATTGACATTTAAACTTAAATCTCTATTGTCTCTATTTACGAATTACGATCAAACGATCATTCATTTCTCGTTTCACCCGTGTTGTTCGGTTTTAATAATAGCTAAGTAATTTGTTAATTATGGAATCAAAGAAGAGAGAACGTGCTGTAAATTTCAACACTGCAGAAGTTCAATTACTCGTTAATTTAGTAGAGAAACACAAACAAATCATTGAAAATAAAAAGACAGATGCAGTTACCAACAAAGATAAGGAGGTGGCTTGGAAGAAGATTGAGAGTACTTTTAACTCGTGTGGAGTAACAAATAATATACGAACGTGGAAAACATTAAAGTTAAAATACGAAGGTATAAAAAAATCGACAAAAAAGAAGTCCTCTCTAAAACGACAAGAGATGTACAGAACTGGAGGAGGACCGTCAAATGCTCCTGACTTTAATTACGTGGAAGACAAAGTCCTGAGCATCTGCTCCAATATCTCAGGGATGGAAGCGCGCCACGACAGTGATACCATTGAAAGTATGTATTAATAAGACTTGAAATAATAATATGATATCTATATTTCTATTATGCCAGTAAACACAATATAATGTTAATTATAATTGTTTTTCAGTTATACCAATAGTACCTGAAGACATTGCGCAAAACCCCATTGAAATAAGCTCAGTAGAATTTGCCGAGCAAAATGAAGTACAAAATAACCATGCTAATATTAAAATACCAGGTGTGTATTAGTTCACATATTTTTATTTATATAATTATGAGTATACCTATAACATTATATATTGTTTTATTTATCTTCATTTAAATAATTATAATTACTCATACTATATTTTGGAATAACAAATCAGCTGAACACATTGCCTGAACGTTAAAAGAAAAAAAACCTTTCCTGTTTCTAAATTCCTCTGCTGTGTTTCCACCGGGTGATTGAATTCTTATGTGGGTGCAATCTATGGCAGAAATTACTCTAGGAAACCTGGCTATTTTGTAAAATTCTTCTTGGGTCTTTCTTATTTCTTCACCGCCTCTGGGTAACTGAATAAATGTTGGCCTCAAAGATGCTATGGCCTGAGTAACTTTTTTAATAATACGGCACATAGTTGAGCTATGAATGCCACCAAAGTCTCCAACAGTGATATAGAAACTCCCAGTAGCAAAGAATCGTAACGAAATAAGTAGTTGCAACATGGGTGAGATACACTGATTCCTGCAACAACAATACATATTACTTGGTTATATAATGTTTTAAGGTTAAGACTATCACTATTTTACAATAATAAAAACTACACGCCACTTACCTCAATGTTTTATGCTTGATTTTATCATGTATTAGGGAAAGTAAATAATGTACCGACTCTTTTTGTAATCTGAATCGCTGATGAAATTCTTTTGAATCCCACATGGCAAAGTGATCGGGCCTTGGTCTAATAATTCTTTGTTTTCTATCAGGATTTAAATATTCATATATTAAAGCCTCTTCTTCAATTGCCACGTCATCAATAGTATCGAAAATATCCATAATTTTGTAGAATATTAGAAACACTAGATTAACAACCTCAGAAACGTCGACGATACTCGTATCTATGGAATAGACGTTTATCTAGCCGTCAAAGCGGCAGATAGATTTATTCTTCGGTTAGGAGCGGTATTCGCCGAATAAAGCTTAACTGACGATTGAAAAATGCAATATTTTGCTATCTGTCGAATAAACAGATAGATAGTGTATCCCTCTGTTTATCTGAGGATTGAAAAATCGGCCCTTAGACGTATATTTTCTCGTATTTCTATCAGTTTGCCACTTCGACAACATTGTTTAGTCGTATCGTAAAGCTCGTCTCTTCTGCTCTAAAAGTGTTTCCAATTTATTGCTCTTGTGTTACGGCGGGGTTTGAACAAAGGCCTTTTATAACTACTTTTTACCTTCAACGCAGCTTTTTTTGTTTTTTAGTGCGAGCTTTCGTTGTATCATTCGTTTTTAACGGCTCTGCAATGACAAATATTGCTGTTCGTTATTTTTATTTATATACCGTTATTGACAGCTTTCGTTTGGTCAAAAATGCGTTAGTTTCATTAGAACTAGATTTATTATTCATTGGTATATTATTCATTGGTATATTGGTATGTTTTTTTGATTCTTAAAACTTTACGTACGTTACTTAAAAAAAATCACTTCAAAAAAGAAAATTGTGTCATTATAGTCACAATTTTCTTAAGGAAACATTTTTATGCAGTGTTTACGATACCAAGGGCATGTTGAAATATCGCTCCCATTAGAACAGAATTGCGTTATCCATAAAAGAGGTCTTCAAGTGGACTAATAACTTTCAATGAGCAGATTAACAAGGAGCTCGTCCACTGCTTCTCACTTGAGTAAACCCTTCTTTTATTGTGAGCTATGCCCTGCAATGGATCAATAATGGATTGTAGGAGTTTCATTTATCACTAGTATTACATCCTGATAATTCTAATACCTAACTAAATCAGTCGGCAAAAATTCAACGCAGATGTTGTTAGGAACAGCAATAACAACGATGTACGAGTACAATGACAATAACTCCTCATAATAGGTCATTGCGAGTCCCAGTGCGATAGCTACATACCGTTCAAGTATTCAAGACGCTTCTTAGTATCTACAGTACAAAAGAAAGAACTTAAATGTGGTGTTTTCGATATGTATATTTTATTAATTTGACTATATTTCAAAACGAAGTATTGTTCCTAGGTTTATGTATGTGTTATCAGGAGTTATTTAGGTATTTATTGTTATACTTTTTAACATTTTTTTATTGGTGGCTAATATGAATTACCACCTCCAGTCTAGATTTTTTAAATAAGTTCAGATCCTGAACATTTAAAGTTACAAAAAACAATGTTTTAAAAGCTCGCTAATCCAGTCCTTAAAACACTGTAAAAGTGTGGTTGAAAAACAGCAATTCGGTTAATTGATCTTAATATTGTTGTTAAAAGAAAAAAAAAGTAATGTTTCTAACACGTAAACAATTTAATAGGAATGTTTCTGTTCCAACCAATTTTCACATTTTACAATAGTTTATAATGCTTCTTGCACTTCTTGGTTATTAAGTAAAGTGACTGTTACCCATAATAGTCACCTTCGAAGTTTCTATTTACAATAGCGTGAAATTCATCTGACACAGCTGACAATTTCCTTTGATGTTGAGTAATTAGAAAGGAATAATTAACTAGGAAGATATGTTGCGCGATCAAGTTACATTAGCGTGCTCTTCTAAAACCAATACCATTATCTTTGGTTTATCTGGGTGAAATTAAATTATCGGTGCTAGCTGATAAAATTAAGTTTGACAAGGTATTTCTGACTAGTAAATCCGCTCTCGTTTTGAACCTTTAACTTTAAAACTTTAAATTGACATAATATCTTTTTTATTTGTGAACTGTTTCAAAAAAAATTAACACAAAATGTGACGCAAGCTTAATATAATATGTCAGTATAATCGGTTAAACCAATAGATAAAGACACAGACAAAGAGTTACAATTGAATTTAATTATGATATAACCCTAGCATTGCGTAGGTTACCATTTAAAAATCACTTTCAAAAGGTAGAGGTTACACTATTCAAACTCAGCCGTAAGCCGCGGCTTCAAACGCCGCTGTTACAGCTAGGCTACTCAGATCACGCACGGGAGCGGATATCGCGTCCGGTCACCATCGGCCGTTAAAAGTTAGCGCTTTCCTGTTTACATACCGATATTGAATAGATTTGGAAGCCTTTATAGGGTTAGTGTTAATGTTTTGTTTTAATAATAAACTTGAAGAGTTAATCAGTACGGATTAAATTAAACTTTTTGTACCTAATTCAAACTAATTTGTAGTCATATTATTATAGATATCCTTAATTATACTTATAAACCTCATTTTTTCTTTCCTGACATTTCGAAAAGGTAATTTATCACAGAAGATAGGAAAAAGCCTCATTTAATAGAAGATGAGGTAATTAAATTAATGATAATTAATATATATAAATGAATATTTCAATTAGTTGTAATAAAAGCTACTTCCAACGTTGTTCCTTATGGCTATCTACCTAGCTAGATTTACCTACCTATGTAGATTTAGTTTACCATTTTAGTAAACACAAATAACGCTAGTGACATAAGTTTCTTGAGCACTACTTTTCGACATATCGACACTTAGATATCTTTACCGTGATTCATATTTGGATTATACGATTTATAGGAATGTGTGTATTATAAACGTCAGCTCTAGGCGGGAACCGATCCCGAACCCTTTGCTTCGCAGGCAGGGCAGCTTTCAACTGGGCTACGGGGTCGTCAATCTAAAAGGTACATATCTGTCTAGTCAATTATACATATAGTATAATCAGCTTTGAGGGAATCAGTAATCAAATTATAAATATTTACGTAGATACATTTGTCGATTTGTCGATTTGACTATACGTTTACGTACTTCAATAAGAAAAAATATTCAGTGTTAGGTATGTGTCGTAGGAGCGCGCGAGCGTGAGAAGTTTATTATTTGTCGAGCTTTTGTTAAAATTTATTAGCATAAGCCACTCGTCGGATATTGTATTGTTAAATATTGGTTTAACCCATTCCCGTAAATCGTTGTATCACAATATTTGTACTTTCATTAATAGACGCTACCCCTAAGTATTTACTGCGTATAAAAATATAAATTTTAACTTGTTACTCATTATTTATTGGCAACAAAAAAGAAGTACAGGTAGGTACTTTATTAAAATTTTGTTAAATAAATGACGATTATTTTCTGCAGTCATTAATGTTATGAACTACGCATTTTCATCAAACTCATAATCCATAATATATATAACACGTTAAATTGGGTCCATATAATATTGATTTTAATACGCTTTTATTTCCATAGAACAGCTGTCTTCGTGGATGTAACAATGAAAAAAGTATCGGAGATTTTTATTGTTGTTGCAAAAACAAAGCACACACTACTCATCTTTCAAAAAAAACGCTACAAATGTGAAGTCAAGTGCATACCTTTTTGAATTATCAACGCTCCACTTTATACACTTTCTATTAACATATCACTTTGGTTAACATTTTGACTGTAAATTCGTGTCCGTCAGCAATCACGATATTTAGATCATAAGTAATAGCCTTTCTCTCGCGGTTTCTGAAACTCAGAACCGTGAATTAAACGGCCACTAATCTGCTTCGGTCAAGTGGCAAATCGTTCTATAACAATAATGTCATTTACTTTCACTTCACTAGAAAATGGTTCATTTCATAGACGTTATGTCGACGTGTGAGTTTAACCTTTGTAGCAACAAAACAGTTTGATTATAAATTGATTTTATACCTATACAGAAAATGGTTATAATAATAATTATCTTGTCATAAACTTTTAGTTTAAATTTCCTATTTCTAACAACAATTTCTAACAACTATTAACAGGGATAACTATCACTAATAGTCCCTGTCTCAGTCCTCATACTTAAAAACCAACTAACCAACCAATGTTCTAACACCGTCTCATAACCAGAATAACTATCCTAGTCCCCACTTGAGTTTTGTTCGAGATCGGTCACAATTGTCACGGGCGGCAGCGGAAGGGTGGTGCTGCATGTTCGTTTGCTATGTTAATTCCACTAAAAATGAAACTTATTGGCACATTTTACATGGTTGTGATTAATTTAGAACACAGGTGCACATTATTCTAAGCTTATATTTTTATCGCCTACTTACAAATTTTTTATACAACCGTTGTAGTCTTTAAATTTTATTTATCCATCTAGTGAGACGCTTCCTCTACACTTTCTATTAAGGCATCATTTGATGTTTCTTCTACACTGTTATTAGTCCTGAAAACTATGAGCTGTATCTATTGCCGGTTATTCCAACATGTTTTCACAATATGTGGGAAGCCGCTGTTTAATAAATAACGTCGTTAAAATTTCAGTTGCGAATTTAGTCATATAACTCCTTATCACGTCGAGTGAGCCGTACATATGTATGTGCGTCATGTTAAGCAATAAAACACAATTATTATTTTATAAGGCTTCGTAAAGATCGGGCAAGCACAAAATTATCCCTATCGATTAAAATAATTGGTACCCATCAAAGTGCCGACACAAAAGGTTCATTGAAGCACGAGACACGTTTCATTTTCAAGTCGTTAAACACACGCGTCTAACTTTTATAACATAACAAACGTACGTAGAAAATCGATGGAACTGGTCACATAGCAAACGAGTTAATAATGTACAGGAAAATAGGCAAACGATTACGATTGCTTCCATGTTTCGCATTAACGACCATGGTAGAGTTCGCTACGGGCTCTGCAGTTTTAAGGCACAAGCTTTAATTAGATTCTAAAAAAAAAAACCTCAAAACCTCTAAAAAGTAAAAAAAAATGTTTTTAATGAAGACCATCCCAATTAGTTCAATGACAGTAGTACCTCAGCTGTAAGCAGGCTGTAATTCCTTGCATCCCTTTAATAGCTAAAAAAGGACTGATTAGATCGTTACACAGCTGAAAATATTTTTCAAAGTTCACTAAAACATTCCTAAACCACCTTTCAATCAAAGAAAAGTGAATCATATTGTTACTTCCGCATGTAACTTAAAAACCTTCTCATTTTGCGTTGGGGGTCAAAAATACTAAACAATAAGTAAGTAAAGTAAGTAAAGTGCTGAATGCAAAAGTGGTACTGCATGCTCGGTAGCTACCTTAATACAAAAAAAAACAAGTAAATTGGGAACACTACTTCAGTGTCACAGATAAATAAATTGTATTGGCCCAGCCAGCTGTCATTTACCTCGTAATCTGGCTAAATACAGTATGCATAACTAGTTGTATCTAAATCCGTCTACGATTGAAACATTTTATGGCAGAACCTGTTTACTTGTCCAATGTAGCGCAGTTTTCTTAACTTATTTCTAGTTTTAGTTTGGGTTTCAGGTTGTCGGTCCTAATAAAGTTTTGATCCATACAACTTCGAATATCATCGGTTATTTATTCGTTTCAGTTATTTGTTAGGTATAAGTTTATTGATCTAAGTTTTTATTTGTTGTTTTTACACTATAAGGCATTCTGTCTGTCCTTGAGTTAAAATAAACAGTCATTTTCTTCTCAACTGCACTTTATGGATATTAAATTATGGATCTGGATACGCATACGGATATAGGAATAATAATGTACCGGTTACGAACATGTAATTATTTTGGATTATCCGTTAGTTCCGGTTACGGATATTAGATATACTTAGTTAGGGCTAAGCAATAGCAATAATAACAAACTATGCCCGCTAACTATGACTCTTACTTACTCTCTCTCTTACACTCACTTACTCTCTTGAGTTATCACTTACGATTAGGTCCATCTATTCGTTTGCTGGCCAATGACGCGTAAAATATACTGATTAAGTAACTAAATATATAAAATATACAAAATAAATATCAATGATTGCGACGCCATTTAATTTTATGTCCTGGATCCGGTCGATTCTTTGTACCGAGACAAGGCAGTACGTAAAACGATTAACAAGTCTCACTGTCATTTGAACGGAATGAAACGAATGCCGACTATTTCTAGTACTTACTCGTCTCTGTAAGGTCTTCTTTACATCGGCTCGAATGTCATTAAAATAGTTCGCAGCCTTTAGACAAACTAAAGGCTTTTCTATCGAGAAGTCGGCAAACTTGGTACATCTTTTTGCCACGTCAACGAACTAAGTAAAACAATTGACCATAAAATCCGTCGTACGTGTCCCTTACAAAAAGAGAAAGCTTCGGGTCCATTCTAATGTCCCGTTTCTTAGAACATTATGTCTTATTTAAGATACGACAAAAAATAAAATAGCTCGCGCCGTGAAAGAATAGGGTGAAATGGGCCATAAAAGCACTGGCCGACGAGCTAAAGACAAAAGTCGTATTGCTACCGGACGCTGAAATATTTGGACCGTTGTAGAATACTCTAACTTTATTGCGACATTGTTACACATCTGCGTATTTTTTATTATCCACTGAGTTTTGACAGCGACACAATAGTCATTTCGGCTTCTGTTTCTTGATAATGAGCCAAAAGACCCTTAGTTGCAATGTTTTTGAACACTGCTCGTATTGTAATTTTATAGTTGTTTTGAATTCCAAAGCTTTTGTCGGCTTAGCGTTGTGATGGTGCAATTAACTTCTGTTGACGGCTACTAACTAAATACTGGCATCAATTTTCGCTCTATTAAAGTTACGACGTTTCTGCTTCGAGATAATATCGTGACAAGTAATTAAAACTTTGTTAAAATGTTTCTTGAGTGCACAGTAAAATTTATCTCAGATTATGTTACAAAAACCCTATATGATATAAAGAATTACAAGATTTTTGTAAGTTTAAAAAGCATAGTACACTACGTATAGATAGGACGAGCATTTTATTCCCCATAGGGGGGAATTTCCAAAAATCCTCTCTTAGTGCTCCCCTACAATCCCCAATGAACATACATACCTAGCTTCTTGGAAATCGAACATACATAGCTTCTTGGGTTCAGTAGTTTCGGCTGTCTGTCGGTCTGATAGATGTAGATTAGAACTATAGGGTAACTGCCCGAAATAATGTCTACAAATATACGAACGCATTTCAAATATTACAGTTACAAATGTTAAAAACATTTTCAGCTTTAAAGTCATTACTAAATTTCAAAGACATTGGAAAATAGAAACAGTACTTGTAGAAGTAACAACTTTCAACTTTAGAAACAATATTTAAATTTAATACTTCAGTACTTAGAAATACTTCATTCTTAGAAAAAACATTTCAGTAACCAGCTGCTATAATTATGGATCGTATTTAATACCAGCGAAGTATTTACAACTTCCACACTTGAAAGATAGCGACGGCGATTACGTCACAAAAAAAACTTAAAAGGGTTATTTTAATCATGTTTTTGTAGTCGGCATTACACATGCAGAAGCGGCAGACCAGAACCAATGCTCGTTTCGTACATAAAACACATTTTTATTGCGCAGTAGCGATAATCGTGACGTCCTGTTTAGGCAAAATGTCCCCGCTCTACCCATCACGCCCAGTAGCATTCTATCGTCATCGAATGAATTTTAATTTGTCTATTGTTTCAGTTTACCCCCGTGTCCTCGGCTATTGTTTATTTAACTTCCATAGGTATTGTTTAGGTTAAACAACTACTGGTCTGGTTCCGACTGTCATTTCATTTCAGCAATTTTATTACAGCAGTTTATAATAGTCGGTACTGCCATAAAATAGTTAAGCCTGCTGTTCCGTAGAAGTAAGCCTATTATAGTAGTTAAAGCCCAGGTTAATATGGTAGTATGTGAGTTATTACTAAAGCTAACCAACGCTGTCCTTGAACAGTTATAACGGCTTAGATCATAATTATGTTATAACTGAATGTAGAGTAAAAAATCTTATAATTCGTTCATACTTGTATCTTAATACGTTTGTACAAATTAAAGTGTGAAAATTTAATCAAATTTTGATTGGGAAAATGCTGAATGTAAAAGGATGCCTAAAGAAAGATAATATTATTAAAATTAGTACGTATAAAGTATCATGGGAATGTAGGTCATCAAAAATAACCTCCGTTTCGAAAGATGTTTTTGAAGTCATGGTGTATTGAATGTTACATTGTTCTTTACAATACTCACGCTTATTTGTGTAATAAATATACAAAGAATCGAATGAATTTTTGAAATACTTCCAAACAAGTAAAACACTATTCATCGTACACATGTTTGCGTAATAAGTTTATTTGAAAAGTTCGGGCCGATTGTGTCCCAGTTTTGTCGTAAATCATTGAAGAACTCCTGTTGCTTGCTACCGAAGTTGGTCCGTTCGTTTTATGATTCTTTTGTTTTAAACTTTTATTGGCTCGACCGTTCCAAAAACTAATTTATTCAGGGACCAGCGGACGGAACCTTGGAACTTGCGCTACTTCGGCCAATAATCGTTTTCGATTCGGTCTACACTATTACCTATAGGATATTTTAGTAAAGGACGGGTATTGACGATAGTACATCAGTCACAATGTTGGACTTATTCTAGTAAAATAAAATTTGTACTACGTAGACCGTACTATAATTACTGTCTAATGTAGGTTAATAACTACTGTCTAATGTACTTAATACTAATGTGTAAATTTATTTTAAAGAACCTTAAAATTTCATATCTCTTTCTAATCATTACGTCTTTATACAATGATAGACAAAGACATACCTAGACTTACAGGAATATAGACTTATCTTTATATATAAAAATGAATCGCTGATTTTGTTGGTAAGCGCAAATCTCGAGAACAGCTGAACCGATTTCGCTAATTCTTTTTTTATAGTATTCCTTAAAGTACGACGATGGTTATTACAGGAGAGAGAGGTATATTTAAGGAGAGAAAATTTTAAGAAATTGCGTGAAAAAGCCTAAAAACGACACTTTTCTTTATTCCCATACAAAAGATTCGTAATAATACTTAGAAGTCAACTTGAACTTTAATACCATACCATAAAGTTTACGTGTTAGTGGAGGGGTTCCGGGAAGGTGTCCCGAATAGCAGAATAAGTATTAAAAAAAAATAAAAAATCGACTGTTAGGCGGTACGAAGGTCGCCGGGACAGCTAGTAATAAATAATACCTTTATTCTATCTTGTACATCATCCTGATTGTCGCAAACCCATGGCTGTCTCAATCCTTCTCAGGATTGGGACAGATCATGTCTCGTATTAGCATATAAGGGGTACCGGCCATATTCCACCATGCTGGTTATGTGTCGATCGGCAGACTTCACACACCTTGAAGAACTCTCTGAAGAATTTTCGTCTAAACAAGTCGAAATTACCATTTTATAAGTACATACATATTTTTTGAAATTAGAGAAAAGAAATAATGCTGCAAACTCATAGCCATTAGGGTTCTCTGTGTCGTGGGTACCGTGGACAACACATATGACAAGAACACACACGACCAGACCGGGAACAGAAATTTAAACTCATGGTTAAAATTTCCGCCTCTCTGGGAATTGAACCCAGGGCCAGTTCGGCATGCTATGCATTGCGCCAAACGGGTTGTAAGAGTAAGTACTCCCTATTCGTGAATCCATCGTTTAAACCACATGTTATTATAAACTTCAATTTGACTTAAAAAAAATCTATAAGAAACAAAATAGAACATTTCATAATGTACCGACTTACCCGTCTCAACGTCACTCTACACGGAACGACATAATGAAACCAATTGTGTAAGCAAATGAGTTTTTCGAGTTATTAAGGCAAATTACTCGCACGCTCACGGGGTAATCAATAAGCGTAGCACTGATGGCTCCAGAAGCGTATTTTACGCTACTTGAGATTGGAGCTTCTGTTTCACTGATTTATGCTCATTTTTACGTAGAAGATGTTATAGTTCATTAAGGTTATGACGTCATTTTGTGTATGTTTAAGTGAGGTTTGGCTTTAACCTATTTATGGCCTTCTATAGGACACTGTAATCCATTTTGAGAGGAGACCTGTGCCCAACAGTGGGACAGTTATGCATTATGATGATGATGTTGATGTGATGTTGACAGTCCATGGCACCCTCATAATTGAGTAGACCTAGAGCATGCTTCGCCACGATACTCAGAGCGGACTGGTGCAGGGGTTATTGGCCAATCCAAGTGTCAAATAACTTCAACATGTTTGTAGAACCGGGACCGATGGCCTCACGTGCCCTCCGAAACACAGAAGCATTTAAGAAACTTTTGCCACTGACGGTCACCCGTCGGACTACTGGCCTCGCCCACTGTTCCTTATCACGGTCCCTCATTGACGCAAGGCACCGGGGTATCAACGCTTACTTACTTACTAATTTGTTTCAATTTACCTCGTATTATACCTATGTTTATATTACGAGTATTTGTACGCCACTATTATTTACCGGTCTCTTTATTTTTCCTCTCTCTCTCTCTCTCTCTCTCTCTCTCTCTCTCTCTCTCTCTTCTCTTCTTCTCTTGGACAGCCCGTTTTGTCACTAAGCCGTCATATTTTACTGAAGAGAATCCTACCACTCTTCTGAACTTTCATATAAGCAATGAGTTTGATATGAAACAAGATATTATTACCTTACTTACATGTTTAACAATACCGCTAAGGTTAAAAATATAGTGACCTATTTACTAGGAAGTAAAAAAAATTGCAATGATGATAAAGAGAGGTCTAGCGATGCGCTTAGAAACAGTTTATGATGGCTATTGGAGTAGTTGATTACAATCAAAACTAGGTCAACATGTTACTCGCTGCAGCTAACTCAATCCTAGAAAAAGTAACTTTAAGGAAGCTTGTATTGTGGTAAGATTATTAAGAGGCAGTGGAGACCAGTGAAAAATATATTTTCATGGACTTATGACAGCAAACGAACATGCTGCTCCACTCTTTCGCTGCTGCCCATGATAAGAGTTATCGACACAGAACAAAACTCAATTTGGGACTAGGATGGTTAGTCCAGTTAGCAGAGGGTGTTATTAAGAATTTTAGTTCGTTAGTACTGGGGCGGGGACTGTTAGTAATAGTTAATCCTGTTAGTTGTTGTTAGTAATTGTAAGTAAGAAGAGGGAGTAATTTAACGTAATCTTTAACTAATCCTTGGGCATAGCAATTTAAGTCCCAGCCAAGATCCCCTTCTCGTGGTGCATCTTGCAGAACAATGGAGTGGAATCGCGCCAGGTGACTACTGTTGGAGAATGCTGGGTTCAGTTCAACGTCATCCGTGGACATCAGCATCACTAAAAGCATCAACCGATGCTTTGGCAGTCATTAACTCATTAAAGAAGAGAGAAGAAAGAAATAAAATGAATCTGAAATATAAATAAACACTTTAGAAACTTAATTACAGTCATCAAAATGTAAGCGATTAAGAATTCTCAGTAAAGTTACTGTAAATGTCAAAAAGTCAGTTATAAATTGTAAATTACCCATCCAACTGTCAAAAGTGCTAATATATAATGTTAAGCACTTGATTTCACAATGGTTGATAGTTATATTGCTAAGAAATACTTATCAGGTCGAAATATTAAACAACTTGTCAAACTTTAATATGTACAGCGTGTAGCGAGAAATATTTTCGCTAGCATCTGTTTAGTTCTTAATGCTGATTTTTAATTAAAGTCTTGAAAATATCTGGTAAAATAAAAAAGTGATAATATTATTATTGCTAAGTACTCGTGTAATAAACATTGGTATAATATAACAATAATATTATGGTAATAATGATGATTCGTTTACATACCTACTAGTTACAAAAAGAAAATAAAAATACTTCTGATCTTGCTCATGGTGGATTATTGTTAAAATTATGATTTAATTATAAACGCTTACACACACAAAACCCCGTACTAGGATTCCCTGTTTTGCGGGAAGCACGGACAACATAAATAACACATCAATAACACCCATAACCCAAGATTAAATATTAATCTGGCCCGAATAAATATTAATTTTAATTATTATCTGCCCCGGCCGGGAATCGCATCCGGGACCCTTCGCTCGCTTCGCAGGCAGGGGAACTACAAACTAGGCTAGGCCGTCAAATGAAGCACACAACTAGGCAACTAAAATTAAAACTAGTGTAGTCTTTTTACTGTTGCTAAACGTATCTCTTTCCTCGCTTGTGATCAAACACGTCTGTTAATCTACGTCATGTGTTTATACCTCTTTCAATTCAATGCTTGATTGAATATGATTGACAGCTCCTCAATTTACTTACCGTTTGTATTCTGAGTATGAAATATTTGGATACATTCACTGATTGTATGAAAATAGGAAATAATGCTACTTAAATTGTATTGTGTTGTGTGGCAATACGTTATGTTTGAAATACGAATTTATATTGAGAATTGCACATATTGTTCAATATTTGGTAACGGTGTTAAATTGCACCTCGGCTGTCAATATAATTTGGCAGGTCCACAGGTTGATGGTTAAAGCTATTGAAACAGTATAAAATTAAAATAAAAAAAGCGCTTACACACTCATACCCCGCACTTGGCTTCCGTATGTCGCGCGTGTCATGAATAACACAATAATACCTCATTACTACCTGTGACCCCAAAAACAGGGCTAGAAATCGAACCCGGGATACGTCGCTGCACAGACAGTGACATAACCAACAAGGCTAACGGGTCGTCTCCTATTAAATATTTTTTTACTTTTGACTCTTATTTCTTGACCGACAAAGTGATGCCCTTTACTGAAGTTCATAAGGATGATGACCACTTAACATCGGTTGGCTCGTCTGCTCCTGTGTTGTCTATTACATAAATTACCGCTGACAGTTAAAAAAGAACCTTAATACAAATTCATGCAGTAGCTTTTGGATAGTACCTAAATTTCGAGTTAATCTGACGTTTTGAAGGGGATCAAAATCATGGTCATAGTTTCTGTTACATACTAACATACTAACATACGTCTGAAGCTAATAAAAGCGTGTTAAAAAGCTCACATTTCTCCCTCGTTAATTATTAAAATGTATGTAATTTCTGAAAGGTACAAGGCCTAAACCGACACCCATTTCTGTATATTATATGTTATATACCTAATTCATTTGCTCATTTATTATGTCATAGCAATCATTATAATCTTAATTAATATTATTTATGTAAATTTATGTTACCTGATAGGCTTATTATAATTTTAAATGAATGACCAATTAGTGAAAAAAATTAAGTCAATGACATACCTACCGAATTTTTAATCTGATCTCATTCAAAATAAAATTTAATGATTGTTTAAGCAATAATATGTTCTAAGCAGCGAAAAATAATACTAAGTGATCGACCAAGTTAACAAGATAAGCAACTGTTTCTATAGGTAGGTGGTAAATTTTTTTTATGACTTTATTTCTTCCCTGCAGTCGCTTTTAGTTAATCATAAAAATTATAAGAATATTATAGTAACGGGTGACATAAACATTGACATTAAAAGTAATACTAATAATGCAAATTGTGACGATTATTTAACTATGTTAGCTTACCATGGCCTGTTACCTGCACACAGGCTACCTACGAGGGATAAAATGTGTTACGACCACATAATGTTAAAATCCACTTACCAAGCCAAAGCTATTGTGCTTTCTAATGCCCCGACGGATCACTCTACAGTTATTTTGGACCTCATGTTTAATAATGTTACTCGCTCGAGCGTTCAAAAAACCAAAGTTTCGATCAACTACTCCGCAATATTACAAGAAATGGAACCGAAACTTACTGAAATCTTAAGCATAACAGACCCCTCTAAAGCTGCCGAACTCTTAGTTTGCTGTATATCGACTGTACTAAATAACAATAAAACTATAGTGGCTATTCCAAATCGTAAACGATGTATCCAACCATGGCTAACCCCGGGCATACTGCGATGTCTTCGAAACCGTGATAAATTTCACATGAAAGTCAAAAAGAACCCCCATGACCAAATACTAAAATTAACCTACAGTCGTTACAGGAACTTTTGTCAAAAACTTGTCCGTAAACTTAAGAACAACTATGAACGTAATAAATTGGATAATGCAAGTAAGAATCCTAAAATACTGTGGAAAACTATTAAATCAATATGTTACTTAAATAAAGATAAAAATAATGCTACGCACAAACTTGCTTCAATCAAAGCTTCTGCTTTAGAATCTGCTAATCATATCAATCATTATTTCTCGAATGTAGGCAAAAATTTAGCTGAAAATATAATTAGTTCCCCTCATCCTCCTCCTAATAACTATGCCCAAAATTTTACTCCGCCCAATTCTTTTGTTCTATTAGATACCGATCCTTGTGAAATTGATACTATTATAACCAATCTTTCAAGTAATTCTGCGCCAGGATGGGATAATATAACCACAACACTCATCAAAACTGCTAAACACATTCTTATTCCTCTACTTAGTCATATTTATAACCTTTGCTTAAAGAAAGGATGCTTTCCTTCGTGCTTTAAAAGAGCAGTAGTAACCCCAATACATAAGGGTGGAAGTGAAGAAGACGTGGATAATTACAGACCCATATCAGTCCTTACGGTATTGTCCAAAGTCTTTGAAAAGATTATTAATAAACGCCTTAAAAATTATCTTACAAAAAATAATTTATTATCCAACCAGCAATTTGGCTTCAGGAATGGTATTTCAACTGAAGATGCTGTGATAGCTTTGACAGGAGAAATATGTAGTAACTTAGATTCTGGCCGTAAATGCCTAGGTGTATTCCTAGATTTAGCTAAAGCGTTCGATTCGGTTTCCACAACTATCCTTCTAGACAAGCTATACAACCTTGGTATACGGGGCCTACCTCACCAGCTTTTTAAAGATTACCTATCCGATCGCCAACAACAACTCAAACTAGGTGATTTCCATCTAGTTAGTGAATTATCTCACATTACTTATGGTGTCCCACAAGGTAGTGTCCTCGGACCTACCTTATTTCTCGTCTACGTAAATGACCTTTGTAACTTCACTCTCCAAAATTGCAAAATTTACACCTACGCAGACGATACCGCCCTAATATTTAATGCCGAATCTTGGGATAAGTTAAAGCCTATTGTGGAGGAGGGCCTATATCACGTTTCTAATTATTTAAGAACAAATTTATTAACACTGAATACATCTAAAACTAATTATATACCCTTTTCTATACGCAAAAATACCTTGCCCCACAATGGTTTTGGTTTAAAAGTACATACTTGTACAGACTCCAAAGCAACTAACTGCATGTGTGACACAATAACCAGAGCAGATAACATTAAATATCTTGGAATCACAATCGACCAGCATCTGACCTGGAAACCACACATACGTACCATCAGTGATAGGATGAGGAAACTTATGTGGGTTTTCAAAAAACTAAGACATGTAGCAAATCAAACGATTTTAACAACCACATACAAAGCCCTAGCGCAATCTATATTAGGCTATTGCATCCCTGTCTGGGGTGGAGCAGCGAGGACTCATTTGATGACCTTGGAAAGAGCTCAGCGAGCTCTTCTTAAAGTTACTTTTCGTAAACCTATGCGGTTCCCTACCTTCGACTTATATAAATCTTATAATTTACTTACCACCCGCCAATTATATATATTGCGCTCTGTTCAAAAACTTCATCGTCAGCTACCATATACACCTTATTTGCACAAGCGTAGAAGACCCAAAATTTGCCAAATTCCTACCTTTTCTACCAAATTTAAAAAACAACAATACTCATGTCAGTCTGCACTATTATACAACACCATTGATAGCAGAATAAATATTTACCCATTACTTATAAATAAATTAAAAGATGTTACGACAAAATTTTTAATATCATTGAATTACGAAGAAACTGAACAATTGTTAAATAGATTTAGTTAGAATAATATTATATATTATTATATTATATATCTAATCTATATAATTATATTTATAAACGTAAACCTAAATAAGGGTCAGAAAATCTGCACACACACACACACACACACACACACACACACACACACACACACACACACACACAGTATTAAATAATAAATTTTGTTAAGTTTATTTGATTAAAATAATGTTCGCCTCGGTGGATGAGCGGGGTACCCAGTAATACGGGATCTCAACCCAGTACAGGGGCCCTTGCGACTTGTTTGTATACTCATGTTTTAATCAATAAAAACATTTTTGATTTTTTTTTTTTTTTTTTGAGCATTTGAGCTTTTTCGGTTTCAATGTCTAGAAAACTTCAAATGACCACTTACTATCAGATGGTTCTCCTACTATTTTGTTGAATATTTAGGTACCCACAAAAAAAGCGAATAATCGACGTGGCATGTCATTTTACTTAAGGGCCCCTGTACACCTTACAGTTGGTGAAAATGTGTGTGAGATCTGTCAATTGTTAGACTTCATCGTCACTTACCATCCTGTGGGGTAGTTGTCAAGCATTAACTTATGTTATGTAAAATACTGTAGTAATAATAGTGGTGTACGCCATGTACACCACTATTAAAAACACACACATACACAGCATACGGCCTTTCGTTACGTGACGATTTCTACTAAATAGCACTATCCGTAAGCCGCGTTAAGAAATTTCTTTCAAAAAAAAATCTGTGAGAGGAGACTCGAGACCAGCAATGGGACAGTTGTAATGATGATGATGACTTCTTCACACGGAAACAAAACCCCATGAATCACACTAACGATGTTCCCGATTGTTCTACAATCTGTTCTCTAAGCCGTATCTACAATAATATTGATTAAAGAATCCAATCATTCATCAAAGTTAAATGTGTGAAAAATGTAAACGTCATAACGAGTTCCTATCCCGATTATTTATACTACAATCGAGTCGCGGCGAACAAAAAAGCCGAATCAACTTTTATCGATCATTTAGGCGGAGCGGCGCGCCCGAAATGGTTATTTAATGTGAAAAAATTATACAACTCTTTTTATTTTAGAGTTCTGGTTATGACTGTCTTAATTACCGGTTTACTATGATTTATTATATAATGCTGGAATAATTTTTAAGTCGGCCCCATGACGGTCTTCGCTCGGGAACGAGTTGAGTCGCCGCCGGCGTTACGAAGTTGCTTGAGAAACATGCATAGACACTCATTAGGACAGAATAACTTTGTATAGTTACAGGCGTTACTTTGCGAAAATCCTTAGATATTGAGAGAATATTAGTCAAGATGGCAACAATTCACGACTAAAATTGACTAATTGAAAGATAAAAAATCACTTAATGTTAAGTGAAGATTACCGCAATATATTAGTGAAAACCGCACCCAAATCGGATAAGCCGACAAACAGACAAAAATTCTAAAAATAATTGTTTTGGTTTCTATTGCGATTTTCTCATATATCATATATGTACAGACAGCGACAAGTTATAGATTTATTGTTAGTATACATAATATGTACATAGATAGATAGATTCTCATTTAAGTGACTGGATATTTTAGGAGAATGAAATCTTTAAACACAATTTATCTAGGTACGTCACTTCTGTAACTTCATAATCATGTAGCTAGGCGCATGCAATCCCCTACTGCGGTTATAAATAATGTTATAATGACAAGATATTACCGTGTTCACTACCACCCTACACGGTCAGGGTTGTCAGCTCAGTACGGCTAAGTAGCCTTGGCAAAGATGTGATGCGGCAAACGAGAACCTCCTTAGGTTATTTATTGTTCATTGAAACGATTAGTTATTCTCATTAACATAATACACACATATTTTAATCACAGGAAAGATATTTGCATTTTAATTATTAATTGTGTTAAATTTTAATTATTAATTACGTATCTTCAAGAAGAGGGGGAAAAAGTGTTTATGTAATAAGCTATCGATGTAACGCCTTCGATGTCATGAACTTCTATGTGATGTAATTCGATGTCTCGTATGGGACCCTTTGTAAGTACCTAAGTGCGCTTGGTACACCACAACTACTCGTGTTCGGCTCGGCTCGAAGCATTAATAGAAAGGTAATGAAAATAATAAATAAAAATCTTACCTGCTTAAACATACAAAAACGTCATATCAGAATAGTAAAAGGCGTTAATTCAAATGGGGCCATCGAATAAATATTACAATAATGCACAATGTCTGCTAAGTACCTCTTTCATTTGCGGAAAATATCTAACTACTTATTTTAAGATTATAAAAAAGTTATTGCTTCTGTCAGTCGGTCTGCTTTCTCATTAAGTACCTGTCCACTTTTATTTTTATATGGCTGAGAAGCATTTACTGAAACTTCCGTAAGGTTTTGGGTGTAAAATTTATTGTACATTAAAGAATAGAAGGGAAATGAGTAAATAATATTTATTATTTGCTAACACAATCGTACCCCAAGAGGTAGGGACAACACAAATAAAGCATTACTAACACCCATGACCTGAGAACAAAAATTTATCTTCTACATAAATATCTGTCGGGGCCGGGAATCGAACCCCGGACTCCTCGCTTCGCAGTCAAGGCACGACCAACTAGGTTACGGGGTCGTTAAATCTCTATGTTACATCAGGCGAAGCACGAAACGACTAGTGGGTAGGTATGTAAAGTTTATTATACTTAATACACTTGAGGCCATGCTTCATAATACCTATAGAACACAATTCATCAGTCTTGTAGTAGAAAATATACAAAATACTAGGTTATTAAGCTCGCAACGGTATACCGTTAGTATACTAAATGAACGTATAAAACTAGAGCCTGTAATTTTATGCCAAGTAACTAGGGTTACCATGTATGTATGTAAGTCAGGACAGATTAGTTGAACATTATTATAAAAAGTTATAATTTTCTGCAGTCCGAACACATTTGTTACAGAATAAAAAAAAACAAATTTTCGTAACATATAGTAACATTTTCTTATATTTGTACGCCGTGGGATGGCTAAGTATAATGGCACTAACTTTGTGACATACATTTTGTACTATATTTTCTCATGAGAAATAAATGGTTCTGATTCTGATTTTATATTGAATTAGAAAGTAACAAATTAATTGTCTTTCAGATGATACTTATTGTTTATATTTTTATAGTTTATTGAATACTTTTTTCATTATTACATTTTCATTAATTTTCTTAAATATCCGGACAAATTAAAAAGCCAGACAAATTCACAAGCCTGGACATATCCAGACAGATCCAGGCATCTGGTGACCCTACACGTACCTTATTATGGAACCTTGAACTTACAAACCATTTTAAGTTTTAGCACATAATATCTCGCCGACTTTAACCGGGGCCTTACTTCGTATTTAATCTTGGTCTTACAGCTTACAGACGAAACATTTTTTAAATCTGTTCTTTTTACTTCTATACATAAATATTTAAAACTGTGAGGTGTTTCTAATACCTACAATAATCGCGATTTTCTTAATTTTGTATTTGTCCGCACTCCTTTCAGAAACGGCTTAACTGATCTGGATGAAGTTTTCGCTTATGTATTGTTGTGCGCTTGTTGAGATTTAGTACTTATTTGTTTCGTTTATATCGGGTCACAAATAATGATATTAGGTACCTATTATGCCAATTTAAAGATTCCCAATTAAACATATTTTTTTGTGTCCGTAATAGGGTCGAAGTTACCGAAATGAGTAGTAAGTATACTACTGAACTGAACTATTACCTACTCGTGCTAAGTGAAAATGGTAAAAGTTACTACAACAAATTCATCTTACTTCAAGTGTCTAAGTTTAGTGCAAGCCGTGTTGACTTATAATTAATTTCTTATAACTACTGTTCTTTCAAACCGGTTTGTCGTAACGATGGAAACATTTTATGATAAAGTCAAGTGAAAATTGTAACTTGAATAATTATGAATATTCATTAGTATATCTCGACTTTAATGAGCAAGATGAATAGAAGGTCGTACCGTGGCTTCGTAGCTTCGCAAATATAATTAGTTTTAATGAATATCGTTTCAGTAACACGAATAAAAACTTCCTCGGAAGCGACCTTCTTACTTAATTGTGATAAAAAATAAAAACAGATAATTAAGTTGATAATTGATAGCAGAATCTTAAGGGTATGATTATAGTAGCGGTTATCTATTCTACAAAGCATATTATGTACCATTAGTGTATTAATAGTATAATCATTAATAGTGTATTAATATAGTTTCTTGATCCAACACAACCAATATATTAAACAACCGATTACAAGAACACAGAGAGGTTATTAATAAGCAAAACTTTCACAGTTTCCAATCACGTACTATCGGTATGTTCCGCAACGGTACAATTATAGATCGATGTTATAAGACAAATAATGGGTCGGTTTCAGCAACTACGATGTAGGTAAAGATACAATTAAAAGATACCAACCACAATACGTATTTAAGCGTTCATTATGAAGACGCAACAATTACCGATTGTTCGTCGACGACGTCAGGGTTCGCGTTGCCACACAAGTGGGGATTATTTATTGAAAGTGGACGGTTCATACAACGCTGAACAATGTTCATGTAGGAGCACGCGTCGTTAATTATAAACAAACACGAGGTTGGTTATGATGAACCTAAAACGGGAGCTGTGTCGACGATTTCTGCATATGTGATTAGGTTTCAGCCGTCGATTTGATCCTTAACTAAAGAAGCTAAGTTAATCGGCTTCAATCCATTGATGACCCATATTGAGGCTCATAAGTGACGAGGCCTAGAGCATACTCCACCACGCTGCTCCAGTGCGGATTGGTGGAGGGGTTAATAGCCAACCCAGGCGTTGGTAGGTTATGCCGCTCGAAGGCCTCCGACATACTTTAACGATTACTCGAATTTAAATGTTATAATTAGATACCATTCATCTTTAATTTTTTTAACTTTTTGTCCAAGCAATGAGTCGAAACATCAGTAAAAGTTATAAAAATATTTCAGTTACACATTTAAATTAACTTTAATTAATCAATAATGCCAAACACCAAAAGACAGTGAGCTATGATAAATAAAAATCGACATTTTATGAAACGTTTCAAAAATTCACCCTGAACCCATTAATTCAATCATAATAAACTTAATTTACTATAATAATAAACTTTATTAATATTGAAGTCTCGATACAACCAAATACAAACGCTCTGTGAGACACTACAAAGTTCAGATTCTATAGGCGCTCATGGAAATGAAGCAGAAGGCAGAGGCTAATAAAAATCAATGATCTGAAAAGCAGCCTAGCTAGTTTCCTCTATAAAGTAAACATTCATTTGCTTTTGTTTAAAAAAGCTTTCTATGCTACGTTAGGTAACAACGAAAGCAAAAAGTTTACAGTATTATAACGGTACAAGTAATATAATAGCATCTTGTTTGTAATGTTAAAAAATATATAAATAAATCAGTAATATGATTGAAATTAATTTTTTTAATGGTAACAGGTAACACAGGTTCATTACAACACACACACAGGCAACACAGATGTGGAGCCGGTTAAACTTTTTAGAGGTGAACATCTCGGTCCTCAAGGGTAGCAACGCATCTGAACGCACTAGAACGCGTTTCTTACTAACTGGAGTATTACTAACAATAGCTAACAGGTCTAACTATCACTAACAGTCCCTGTCCCAGTCGTACTTAGTTAACAAACTAATGTACTAACACCGTCTCTTAACCGGACTAGGGTAGTTATTTTAGTCGTTTTAGGTCGACTAATATGGTAAGAGGAGACCCGTTCACAGTGAAAGTTATTGGTTGCGTTGACAATAACTATATTACATTTTAAGTTCGAGCTCCTGTGCTAGAATTGCTTTGTCGGTGCTCCTGCATCAGCTGAAAGGGCTATTGTCGAACTGCAATATCGCTCTTTTGTGCTTGGGGCTTGTAGCACATCTCCAACTGTTATGTAGGACTATAGATTAGTTAACTACTGTTTATCTTCATTAGTCTCTAGCCAAGTTGTTGTGCATAAAGATTTAGGTTACCTCGTGAATGTTTATAACTACAAAACGTTGTGGTCATCATAATTTATATATTACAAGAAGGTACGGTCTAAACTTTGAATTATGATTTTTGTACTTGTTATTAAATGGTTGGCTACAACCAATTAATGGGCTACTTAGTAGAGATCTCTCCTCATACCTGAGAAGGTCTAGAGGAGACTCCATCACGATGCTCCAGTGCAGATTAGAAGATGATTAAATGGTTACTCTATCCCTAAAGCGTTGCCTATAAAGAAGGAAACTTTTCCCGACTACTTTTCTAGACGTCAGTCTAGAAATATTTTTCGTCGCTTTATAGGTATGTATGTACATATTATTATATTCTCCAGTGTATACAATTTTTTAATTTTATATATTGTACAATGTTGTTAGCAACGAAAATTTTAACTTTCTATCTTTAATAGTATTTTGGATTCCACTAAATACGAGTAAGTCAGATTCAATCAGGCAGCAATGTCTTGAACCTATTTAATACCTCTGTTTACTGCTGGCAATCGTTTAACCTTTACTCGCAAACAAATTACGTTGGTTAAGTCCTTGTCTTGCTTTCAACTCAAAAGCGATGGGTATAGCTTACAATTGCAGGGCACGGGTCTCTTCTTATAACTGAGGAGACCTAGAGCATATTGCGCCACGCCGTTTCAGTGCGGATTTGTGGCCAACCCAGGTGTCGGAATGCGGTTTTTATGCCCTCCCAAGTCGACGACTATTATTGCATACTTAACGACTATTATTTGATAATCATGTGGCGACATCGCACACACGTCACACGGTGACGTCATGTCAAGCCTGAATCACGCTATCGAAGTTTTCAAACCGCTTGCATATATATACAAGTTCCGAACGACATCACAAGGGGCTTGGTCGCCCCCCAGGCATGTCGCTCGCCTGGCGGGAGATCTCCCTTTGCCAAAATAATAAGCTGGGCAGACTACTTTACGTACCCTCCGATGCACGGAAGTGCTCAATAAATTATGCCACTAGCGGTCACCCATCCAGCTACTGACCGCGCCCGTTATTTTACTCGTTACTCGTAGATGATACAACAATACCTAAAATCACTGTTACTTTAACAGAATCTGTCGTTTACTTCATTTGATTGTGGTAATGAATTGTTTTAATGAGGATAGAGAAATATTCAAAGTATTTGATAGCATCTCCGTCGTTTCCTTGTACCCGTAAAGGAATATCTTGCTGCAGTATGGTATTAAGATCCTTAGCCCTGATAGCCAGAATTCTGCCTTAAAGATTATTTTGGCACCATACTTACTTTTCATTAAATGTCCTTATTGGACAAAGCTGCAATGACTATAATGAATTTAAGCGAATAATAATAATACTTATAAATAAAGACATACTTACTTATTTCATACATCATTATTAATAAAACACATTATAAGATGCTTTACACGGAATGTATTTGAATTGGGAAGACCACTGATCGTAAATAGTTCCTCGTTGTAATTTCATTATTTCATTAATAATCATCATGGGTACATGACAGGTAAATATAATTAACGAAGATAATTAATAACTCAGCTTCATACAGAAACAGTTTCTGTCAACACATTATTTCGTAACTCCATTGTATATTCTCTACGCTTCGCTGTTCTTACAATTTTTGTGAATTAATTTGTAGCCCGAAATCCTCATTAATAAAACAATTATGTTCCTAATTGACTAGGTGAATAGAGGTTTTGCTAAAGATTTTTATCTCAGCACTTCCTCAATTGAATGCTACACTACTAATGGATTTTTTGTATTCTTTTTTCAATCTGCAAATTTAATAGAACTGGCTATACTCTAGGTATAACGTTTATATTGAAACTTTAGTGGAAGAGTAAGTTTAGTATGCAATAATAAATTTATTCAGAGATCAAAAAGTTGCTTTATATTATATCTTGTTTCGGTTTGTAATTTGGTACGAAATAAGAACCTAGGTTTAAAGGTACCTACCCCATTTCAGCCTTTAAAATTATGAGGGCATAATAAAATATAAGTCAGACATACTGACTATAAACCATTTAAAATTTATTAGGGTACTCGATTTGCAAACAAAAAATTATTATTTCGCGTTACCGTTTCTTCATAGTACTTAATTGCAAATCATAACTTCCCCACTGCGGGGCTCGGGTGTCTCACTCATCATCATCTCATCTCACTATTTGAGGGGTACAGTACAGGCCACAGTCCACCACGCCGATCAAGTGCAGATTGGTTGACACACACACCTATGAGAAAATTATAGAAAATTCACAGGTTTCCTCACGATGTTTTCTATCACTGAAACAAGTGACAATTAATTTTTAATAAACACTTGTTTTTTTCAATAAAATGTGCATGTATGATTCGAACCTAGACTCCCTGTTCGTGAGTCCAACCGTAGCTACACAGCTTACTTCATAGTGGCAAACAATAATAATAAAACGATCAAATAGGTGTGACACCAACACTAGTAAATACGCTTTGGAGTCACTGCTTCTTAGAAAACCCATCAGTATCGCCGTTCAATCAGAAAAATCTTTGCGACGTCTATAAAAGGAAGCTAGCAAAGCTTCGTAAAGCGAAATTCTGCCCTTAAACGGCTGCCTTCACTATTAAATTCTGACTTCATACCTGTATCTTCGATAGTTGATAGTGTAAGAACAACGATTACGCCTTCGATAAGAATATCCAAACTTGGACGGATATTATAAATGTATGTTTTCTTATAAACCTGTGTATAATGTCTGGTATAATATAAGAATAAGTATATTAAAAGTACAAAAGCGCTCATAGCCCGGCGGCTTGCGTCGATCTTGAAATAAGGAGTGAGCGAGTGTAATTTACATAATTATGTCTACTTGTCTAGAAGCCAGATCACCAAGCTTATTTAAGTTTCATTAACATTTAACCTAAACTTAACGAAATAGTAAGCCCCTGGGATGCTTCGGGGCATTGCCAATAAGGTACCTCTATTTTATCTGCCTCATTTTAGTTAAGGAAAATACAAAGTATTAAAAATATGATATAATATTATTCATTTGTAACCATAAGCAAACAAAATGATAATAGACCGATGTCTTGACAATTGTGAGTGATTGAGCGAGTGAAGCGAATTTTATTTTACGCGTAGTCGGGAATTGATGGTTGAATGACGTGATAATAAAAAAAATAATCGTTTAATAATTTAGTAAAGCACATAATATTGTACTGTAGAACCGTCTAATTGGTAAGAGAAATAGTTATAGGTACGCAAATATTTCTTCCGCCTATGTCGCGGTGCTTTGAAGATAATCCGTTATGAATAGGGTAACCATGGTATTTGAAACATTAAAATTTTATTATTAGTATAGTTTAGAACTTAGAATTGTTTTAAGAGCAACTACATTTTTGTTGGATAGTTTTCATAAAAAAAATGATCACTCATAATCTGGAAGTCCCAATTGATTTAATTTAATGAGATTTGAAAGAAAATTGTAAATACTATAAAAATAATGCATAATTATGATGGGGTCGTTAGAATACATTTTTAAACTTATTATTAATGTTTTTATCTTGGCTATTTATTTAACGCGTAAATATTTTATTTCTGTAATTGTCTACTTATGAGTACCTATAAGTTGGTTTCTTGTTTATTTCAGACGTTAATGCAGAAGTTGATAAGTAAAAGTTAGGTGCCAAGTTCTGTTTGCTAACATGACTGACCGAACTAAATATCCGATAACTATGAAGTAGGATTGTAGACAAGCACTATGTTCCTTGAGTGAAGAACAAAAAACTATATTGTTAATACGTATTATGCCTATGTAATATCTGTCCTATCTACTCCAAAACTCATGGACATAGTACAAGTGTACTTGCAGTTCCACGCAATTTGTGCAAGCTCGGTCCACTTATAACGGTGTTGGTTGATTTGCTCAAATATACTTGCAGTCTGTATGGGAACATGAA
This sequence comes from Ochlodes sylvanus, assembly GCA_905404295.2. Lineage (NCBI taxonomy): Eukaryota > Metazoa > Arthropoda > Insecta > Lepidoptera > Hesperiidae > Ochlodes > Ochlodes sylvanus. Next base: position 9,627,294 of record FR990135.1, read on the forward strand.
ACACAGTTCATACGTAGAGGTACTGGGTACAAAACACAAATTCAAATTCAAAATAAATTATGCATTTCGGTATTTTTGTCAACACTGACGCACGTCATTTTTTGAATTATCCCATCGTTTCGGAAAGGTGTCTATCGAGGAGAAGAAACGGACTCGGCGAAAGAAAATCCTTAGAATATACATTTTTTTTAATAGAATTATTACAAAAAATTACATCAAATCTATACGGATGTATTATTTCCAGACGTCCTTGTAATAAAAAAAATACTTTTATTTTTTCTTTCCAGGGAAATAATTAATTTTAATATGTACATAGGTATTTGATAATAATATATACATTGCTTAAATTAACATTTTTTATTTATTTCACAACTCGTAGAAATAAAACAAACACCAAATGTGAGTAACATGCTTACTATATAAACACATGACAAGAACATGAGCAAAAGCAGCATCCACATCGGTCAAGTCATTTTTCAAATTTAGGAGAACAAGTCCAAACAACTACGGACAGACTGAACGACGATGGGATTTATTGCCTTATTACCCCTACAAATAGTTCATCTCAAACATCTTCCACGAACATACACGACGTTACAGTTTTAGATGTATAGACTATAGATAAACCAAGATACTCGTAAAATAAACAGTTAGTTTTTAGTATCACTCAAGTATCGATGTCATCAACCTGTGTGGCCATTGGCAACGAGTTATCGAAGAAATGGTAAGCCGATACGGGTGCTCCGTTGCCAAATGTGATGGAATGCGATTTAGATAAACTTTAGCCTAAACAAATCGTGTTATGCTTACGTATAAAGCGGACAATCCGAGGATATATTTATTACTTACTAGCGACCCACCCTCGCTTCGCTTCGGGAAACTTACTTTGGTTTGCAAAGATTTACTTATATATTTTGCATAATTCACGCTATATCTTTATAATGTATAGCCTATGTGTTATTCTGATGTGTAAGTATATTACTGTAAAGTTTTAGCAAAATCCATCCGGTAGTTTTTGCGTGAAAGAGTAACAAACATTCATACATCCATACAAACTTTCGCATTTATAATATTAATAGGATTATGAGCGTTTGTCTTAATCACTAACATAATATTTGACATATGCAATGTATTAGGGTTCCGTGATCAAATGGTGACAAAGGAACCCTACTGATATGCCTTCGCTTTCTGTCTGTCTGTCACAGGGCTCGATCTCATGAACGGAAATAGGTAACTAGCATTTTACACAACGCGTGTTACTTCCACCAATCCGCACTGGAGCAGCACGGTGGAGTATGCTATGGGTCTTCAATAATAGGGAGAGACCTGCGCTCAGTAGTGGGTATGGGGTTGAGGCCATGTTAGTGTGACCGTTTTCACAACAAATAATAAAAATAAAAAGTTAGATACCAAAGGGGTCCAGCCTTAAAAAATGGGTTCTAAGTATCTTGTTATTGACCAAATAATTAGATTTAATATCGTTCGGTGGTGTGGAACTTTATATTTTAAATAAATAATGCTGCAAACTTGTAGCCCCATATTAGGTTCAATGTGTCGTGGGTGTCATGACAACACACAAAGAACACACACTCAGAGATGCCCGTGGTGTTACTGATGTCCTTGGGCAACGGCGACCACTTACCACCAACTAGCTCATCTGTACCATTGCCGGCTGTTGGCTGAAAAATACTCCGACAACGGTATAAAACAGGCAGAAACTTTTGCAAAGTAATTTACAATCAGTCCCTAAGCTTGCGGTCTCCCGTCGAGGAAATAAGATAAGACTTTAATGCCTTATAATTTCGTAATTACCATAACGATGTAAGCACATTGTATACAAATAAGATAAGCAACCAGTCAATACTGCCTTCAGGCTGTACAGCAAGGTACCTAATGCCTAATCATAATGGTCGATTCAGTTTAATGCCTTCATCTAGCACCTGTGCCTTTGTAGTATCTATTTGTTCTTAGTGCCAGCGGATAGCGAGTAGCGGATGGTAATGTAGGTAAATATCGACGCAAAAAGCGGAAACGTAACCCACACCTATGACAGTTCTTTTTTTATTGTAGATTCGCAATAAGAAGACAAAAGTTTATCTGCTCTGGTGAACATTTTCTATTTTGTGGAATAGAGCGTTCTCGCTTTTTTATACACTTAGGTACGTTTATTATAGGTACACGTATAACTCTTACTCTAGTTTAAAATGTATCTATGATCAACTCGTTTTATGTAGTTAAGTAAAATATACTATTATTAAATCATCATTCGACTCATTCATATGCGTTCATTCATAGAACAAAACTCTTTCCGCCCAACACTCTTTATGTATTGCCACCCGAAAATCTCTTGTCAGGCAAACACGGAAGAATCAGAGTGCTATCGATTGATCTTAAACTTGCTACTACTATTTATAAACTTGCTTGAGGCGCTTTCTTTAGAACTGAATACGATCTTGTGTTTAAACTTAGGTATAATACTTCTGATAGGTAATAATATACTCCAAAGATATTAAAACTATAGATGCGTCACATTTATACAACGTGGGTTACACTCAGATGACAAAGAAGGTGGAATCAGGAATCGGTACCCAAATTATTATAAATACCAATCGTTTGATTAAACGATAAGTTAAATATAGGTACGTAGCGCGGCACATACCATACTTTGTAGTATAATATTTTTGTAAAATTAATCCTATTAACATTATAAATGCAAAAGTTTGTATGTATGTATGTTTGGATGTATTAATGTTTGTAACTCTTTCTCGTTTGTGAAACTTTACAATAATATAGCTTACACATCAGAATAACACATAGGCTAAAATTTATAAAGATATAGTGTGAATTATCCAAAATATGTAACTAAATCTTTGCAAACCGAAAGAATAAGTTTCCCGAAGCGAAGCGAGGGCGGGTCGCTAGTAAGTAATAAATATTTTTACTGGTATTATTATCTTTTCGTAAAGCTCAGCTTGCTACCACCGTCTTCCTTAAGTCAGCCGCCAAACGACTTACTGTGTTCCGGCGGGGCTTGAGATTCAGTTTCGTTCTCCTTTCCTCTTCCTTCATTCTTGGTCCCCAACGCATCGGCGAAATAATTGGTGTTAATGATGTACATGGGACCGTTCCCATTTTTTATTGAGATCTGGCTGTTTGTCAACTATTTACATAAAAAGGCAGTGTTTAAATAAACCTCCAAAGTAACTAAACTAATATTAATGTATATTCCGTAACAAACCATCGAGGTAAACTTTTTCAAAGTAGTTCTCAGAAAATTTGTAGCATTGCCGGTTTCCATGGTTTAATAAGACGTTACAAACCTCACTAACACATAAAGGACTTTAATTCAAAATCCATTAGAAACACGTTAAGATTCTTATCGAATGCAGCGTGGAATTAAATTTGGGACCACTCTATTAATAACGTATTTGAATGTTCAAAGTAATGGAACTGATGAAATGCATTTGTTGTGTAGAAAATGTTAAATTTTGTTAGTGATGTAATTAAATCTTTTGTGCGTTGATTTCTCAACATGATTGCTTTAAATTTCAATGTACAGCTTTGGGACTTTTGAGTAACTGACCTTTAATCTGTAATTTTAGTCCCATACAAGACTCAGGAGTCATCTTTTTCGGTTTTTTAGCTAAAGAAGGATGTAACGATGCATGACAATTTTGTATAATTGTCTTCTGGGTTATAAGCCTTCTAGAATCTAAATTCTAGAAGAATTGATCCCAACAAGCTAGAAGACATCGTCTTGGCTGACCAATATTATAATGTATCTACTTGTAGTTTAATTATAAAAATAAATGTCTTTTCAATGCCTGCCTACATCCGGCACACCTTGGACTGTTGGCCTTAGAATATCGTCAGTATTTTACGCCGTTCCGATATGGCTACCAGCTTTGTAAAGCTAATCACAATAAATTATTGGCATAAGATAGACATTCTTGCTAAATATTACGCTCTTATTGTAACTCGTGATAACATATAAAAAAGGGTTTTTAATTTAATTAATATTACTAGTAAATAAATAATCGTGACAATACTTACGAGTAACTAAGTACTTCAGTTACTTATAAAATGTTTGATGAGAAAATGATTCCAATATCATTTTAAGTGTGAAATTTATACACCGATTTTGCAAATCTCCGATTTACATTACTACAAACCATTAAATTGATACAATAAATCAATTTTATTATAACCGGTATTTTACTAGTTCGTTCACGCCCACTGTTTAAAGGCCTACCTACAGCCATTTGTCAATGCGGGCATAAAACCGAACCAATAATGGGCCTAATAAAATTGTGGGATAATACAATATCGATAAGAACTGTTAAAATAAAGAACTTTTACTGTGAACGATACGTTCATATAATTAATAAGTCGATGGTTAAATAGTTAATTGTGTTTCTTTATTAGAGACACTTTATTTACTACAATCATCTCCTCCATGGCTGACTTTAGGTCTCATGTTGCTAGTTAGTTAGTTTCTATAAATGTGTTAGTTAACTGTTGAAGTACTTCTCTTTTGTCATTCCTATCGTAAAAATGCATTGCCATCAGAACTAAAGCAATTATAAAAAATTGTAACTCTCTCGATTACGAGAAAGGTGCAATTCAGCTTGTAAGATTTAACCCAAACAAACTTACAGGATTTCAATGCCTTTAAAAATAATAGTGAAATTAATGGTGAGAAATATTGTTTCATGAAGTCTCTACTTTTCATTTTATTCATGAGATATTTTTAATAATACATATTATGTGTTATTGACACTTATTTAAACTGACTTTAAAATAACATAACGGATTAATCAATTTATTCTCAGTTATATCTCAGATTATGCAGTTATGTAGTCGAGGGGGAAGCTCCTAGACAACAACAGATAACTTAAATAAATGGTTGTTTTATTTTAATCGGTTCACAAAAAAAACAACATATTTTAGAGTGTGCGTACTAAGGCATATGTTCTGCGAAGCGAAAGCAGTTACAAGTTAGAAGTATGTATTCTGTTAAAGTATCTTCTTTAATCTTTTCAAATAATAATTTTGTTATATTCAGTAGCGTCGCTTGGGTGGCGTGCGCACGGCACGCGAGCGAACGTGGCGTTGTTCGTGCCCGCCTCCTGCGCAAGACGCCGCAAAGATTATCTGTTTCAAACCTGGTTAGATATAGGCATAAAACTATCTCTCAATATACACACCAGTTACACAATCGATATTTAAATTGTTTTCACATCGGCTTTATTAGTTATTCTATTTTAGACTTATGTTTAAAATACTCGTATTTTTAGTACTCTTACTTTGTTAACTTAACTTTTATAAGCATTACGAACGCAACGTTATAAAGATTAGGTAAGTCATAAATTCTTAAATATTTCTAAAAATAATTCTTAGAGGAATGTTCGTAAGTTATGGTTGCATGAGTTTCTTTTTATACTTGTTCATTCTCAATATTATAGCGATATAAATGAATAAATAACAATTACACACTCATACCCCGGACTAATATGCCCTGTGTTGTGGAAAGCATGAACAACACAAAAACGACATCACTGACACCAGCGACCCGTGTATATTTAGTGTGAATTTATATTTCAAGTAAATTCCCCGGCAGGGAACCGAACCTATGAGCTTGCATCTTAGTATCACTAACTAGGCTATGGGGGCGTCAATAAAAATAATATTAATACTAAACGCGGTTTTTACCTACCGTACTCTCTGACCCATCTATACAGACCTTACACGCAGTCCCACCAAATGCGCGCGCGCACAGAACTTCATCTACATAATTACTCTAAGCTCATTGGTGACTATTAACCTCATGATAATTCATGAGTCCGCAGCGTTTAATTAATACCATATCATGTGGGCTGTCAGATAAGACATAACGAAAGTAGACGCTTTCAACGTTTTGAGTAAAATGTTTTTGTTACGGCAACTTTCTTTGATGTTGAATCGGATTCTTTGAAGCTATTAATTTTTATTGATATTATTTAGATCATATCAATAAAACAATTTAGGATGTTTTTTATCCTCACATGTAATCTGCTTGATTGTTACTGTGTTTGAGAGTTTTTGGAATACGTTGATAAATCTATGACAGTCACAAAACAAATCAAATTTATACAGAGAGAAAGAGAGGAGAGAGAAAGAGGGTTATATAGAGAGAAAAATAAGCATAAAAATACGTGTCATACCCGTAAACGAATATTTATTTGAACCCTAGGGATCGAGCTTCGTTCCATTCTTTTCACATGGTTAAATTAAAAAATAATATTAAATTATTAAATATTACTTCTTCGTGACGTATTATTACACGCATACCTACATGCATCTACCGCAACGCCTGTTTGTCTGTAAAATCGATTAGGAATGCCCCATCGTGCTAACTGTGTCTAATCTGTGTAAATATTAATATTGTTTGTGTGTTATCCCTTTATTTTATGAAGTTAAACCGGCAGTTCTTGTTTTGTATAAAAACACATTTGTCATTCTAACCTATTAAACATTTACATAATAACAAATCTTAAATATAACTTAGTTATTTTTGAGATAATACACATGTATATATATAGTTTTATTTGACAGCCTTGTAGCTCAAAATCATTGTAAGACTGAACGTAAATTCCAAGAGTCCTAGATTAGATTTCCGAGAAGGCGGTAATTTTAAGGTCTTAGTTGAGCAATTTTAATGCGAAGGAATTTATCATTATTGTTATTTAGTATTTTCTGACGATTTACGGAAAGAAAATTGAGTGAATTAATAAATAACCAATAATTAACCAAACTGTAATGCTCTAACAGAATTGCGGAACAACGGAAATGTAATCCGCAATGCTTGTTCGCTACCATTACCGATTTACGCATACACTTTGCATAATGTGTGATTGCGCCAAACATACCGTCAATGTTCGTTGTATGGATTGGATATCCTGAATCACTTATAGCTTATGTTTGATTGAGTAATAAATTCGTAGAAAATATTGGTAATTTATAAAGTAAAATAGCTATAGAGTCAACAAAACTTTAACGGATAGATCCTCTAATACAGGTCTCCATCAACATGAACGACAAATTCTGTGATAAATTAATAAGATTATTATTATTATTTATAATGAGTGTTGTGCTGTTGAGACTTTATCCAACGGTCTCAAAATAGAGTCCCAAACAGTTATTTAAGACGCGACTCTACTTTTAATTTCCTCGTTTAACTAGCCTACTGGTACTACTTGACAAGTTAGTAGGTAGTTACAAGTAGTACTTGTAACTACGTACTAATAACTATAAAATATCTAGGATTATACACAAAATAAGGCAGGTAAAAACATATTAATGTTACAATTATACTAATCAAGTCACCCTGTCAAAATGGAATAGAAAATCTGTCAATGTAATCCGACATTCTCACAAAGAGATAACTTATCTTTACTTAACAAAATAATTAAAGAAACACCAGATAAGTCACGGACGGGAACTACTCAACAAATATTTTGAACAGAGCTACAAACTATAGTGTGTTCAATGCATTACCGTAGGTGTACAAGCGACCAGATATGTTGCTCTATATCCGATGAAGTTATTAAAGGCATTGTGGCCTCTATGTCATATCTAAATACGGAATAATTTGGTGTGTATAGCTGAAAGTGAGCGGCAAGCTACATTTACCGCTCCGGAATATTTGATGTACACCACAGAACACACAAACTTAAAACCTCTGCACACACATCATTAATGCTCCACGGGAAATGAGATGAAACTATGGTCAACAATAAAAATACTTATTTGCATTTGTGTCTTATCTTATTAAGAATACGATTTTGAATCTTACATGAATGTTATTAGGGTTGTTTTAAAGTGTTGTATGTTATTGAAAGTTTTGGCAATTAAAATGATATTTGTGGTATGCGTTAAGACATGTGTGAAAAGTGAAAATAACATCCGTACGCATTTGAGTGACACCAAACTGCATACATAAAAATGAATTCCAATTGTATAGGTACTGTATTTCTACAAAATCTTACAGAGTTTGTTTTAAAGGCGAAAACATTATTTTAGAAAAATAAAAAACTTTAATTGACATGTGTGTGGGACAATGTGTGACACTGTGTGTTACATTTATATCAAATTACTGATTTATAGTGACGATGACGATGACCTACCTATCTTCATTCTTCTCCACATAAGCATGCCGAAGTTACTAGACGCTACTTCCTTCAAAGCAAAATTTGCAGGTGTGGAGTTCCCTCAATCCAATCAAATTGTATACAAAGGACTACCACCTGTATAAAATATTTACTACCATATAATCTGCTAAAACAAACAAACATGGTCCTGTATAAATAAGGCTTACTCCACGCAAAGGATATCACAGCCACGGTGGGTCCAGTTATAAATAAACTAAGTGTAAAGTTATTTGATGTTTGCGTGTTAAGTTTGCATTAAATATTTGAGAACATTATTGATCGCACAATTATAAGAAGCGTGGGACGATATGATTAAATGTAAGATCACGTTTAACAGGCTAAGGAAAAATCATAATTATGACTTACAGTTAATTTTTAGCGCTCTGGCAGGTTTTATGATGAAGATGGAAAAGAAAATACTCAGAAGGTGGATAAAATTTATGCCTTTTCGCTTTATTTTTAGCCTTGGCCTTAGCTTTTCTCGCCTTTATAGCCTTTCTGACAGGCTGTTTTATAGCGCATCACATAAACAAAATTCTACAGCTTTATTATATACCTAAGCACAGCGTAAAAACTGAATATTAGGCTGTGATATTAGTATTAAGTATGTACCTCTGTCAATGTGACACTATCGATACAATTACATATGATTTAATTAAAAAAAAGAATTATCTTGAATTCGTTAATCCGATTATATTAATACGGCTTATATCATTTCCTTTAACAAAAAATGATGTTTACTGTGACAATTTAAAAGCCCTTAGCGTTAGTCAAATTATGTTTCTCTAAAGGTGGCCTCAAAAATATCAGTGCCTTTGTCGGCTTACAAAACGGCACAGGTTGTAATTTGATAAAGTCGATCCGCCTCCAACACGGACCTTTCTTTGAAGGAGAGCCCACGCGGTTCTCGTTCTATTTCCGGTAAGAATTTATCATGGATGTGGTATTTGAGTGACTTTAAAATTTAGGTCCATGTTAATTTTTTATATTGGTTTAGATGGCGCAATCTATACATTAAAAATTCGTTGTATCAATTTAAATAATCGCGTCTTTACATTTTTTCGGGTTCGGGTACTACCCAGTTCACTACACGAGTATTAAGTATAATAAATAAATAACGCGACAAACACAGCCTCTCACTAGGATTTCCTGTGTTGTGAGTTTCATAGACAATACAGAAAACAAGATAACACACACCCAGACCGAAAACAGAAATTTAACTCATAATTCAAATTTCCACTTGGCACGGAATCGAATTCAGGACCCTTTGAACAGCGCCGCGGCGTTCCGGCTTGGCAACCATTGCGCCATACGGGTCGTCATAATAATAAAATTTACACATGTTAAATGACTGCGCACATTAGATCCACTCAACTCCCATTCGTCGTCGACAAATGTAAAAGACTCGACAAAACTAAATTTCAATTATGAGCTTTATACTTTGTAGCGCAAGGTTGAATTTCGAACGTATACTTGAAAGATATGTACTACTCGCCACAACCCGCACATACACGGAACGGAACGGTCGGAGTCGGAGTTGAGTCGACGTCAAGTTGGTGTAATGTGCGCAGACCTTAAGATGCACCATGTTTTTATGAATAGATATCAAATGAATAGACAGACCACGTGTTGGTAAGATCACCATTGCCCTCTACCTGCCATACACATCTGCAATAACATCAACCTTGCCTTTGCAACAGTCCAGTCTATAACCAAGGCCTACTCCATATATCACGGTCCAGTCACAAGACTCGGCGGTTTTTATAGCTTAAATACCTCTTATATTACTCAACTCAGCCAGATATTGATGATTTTAAAGTATAGGCGTCGATACAAAACGGCACATCCATTTTTTTCACTTCACGTTTCCTCATAGACCGTCCGAATCAAAATTATAAAGGTTTAATTAAATCGACATTAATCCCGAAGAATTTGAGAAGACATCGCTTTATGGGCGTCGTTGCTGTCATTATGTTGTTACTAGAATTTGTGGAAGGATTCGAGGCATTCCTGTACGAATTAACGGATTACTGTCCCCTTGAATGGGTACATTTTTTGAAGTGATAAAGGTATTTGTCCACCACAATCCATTGCAGATAATGTACTTTGTGACTCGTTGTAAACTTGTAAGTACTTAGCTCCATGAATACGCCCTAATTTTGCTTCATGTTTTTGAGTTTGCAACTATTATTGTTAGGTACGAGAAAATCCTTTAAATTGTGCTCATTAGAATTTCTGTGGGAATAAATGAATAATCACGAGCCATCAAACGTCAAATCTAATTGTATTGTGCATAAACATATTGTGCTATGTAACCTTAAGTGTCAAAACATTTCCAACACAAACCATCTGCCATGCACGTTTTTGATTCCTGTCTTCGTACAAATTATTATTAGATCATAATCTCCCTCGTATATCTCTAATTCAATAAATAATAAAAGCGCTAAGACGTAAAATTATAACGCAATTTTTTAACCATTATGACGAATGAATTTAACCCTTGTTACTTTTACGTCGTGGGTACAAATCTCCTTTGAAAAGATTAAATTCGAGCCAACATTTTTAATCCTCGCCCAAGTAAAGCCTTTTATTTTAATTCGGAGCACGGTGCTATGACAGAAATTATATTTGAAATTCGAAGGGGATTTCTATTTGTAACGAAATTTAACATGACAATAAACCGAATTAATTTGCTCGAGTCGGTCTCACCCGCCCTTATCTGCATGTTCCTTGTAAGCAAACACTAAACCGCCTTTAATCGTTAAAATAACAAAGGCCGGGATATCTCGGGGAGATTTTGTTTAGATTGTAAAAAAGCGGTTAAATGTAGGTTAGGTAGGCCTGTAACTCATTAGCAAATAACGTTGAAACAGGTATAAATGGGCCTATTGGAATTACAAAATGAGGGTCATCATGATAATTACTAAGCAAACACACTTTAGAAACCAATTTAAAAATTATTGCTGTGATTTTGTAACTTTTATTCGTCTAAGTCAATTTACCTTTCTTACCTGCTTGTCTATTAGTGTAGGCGCCAACATTTCGATATTTAATTTTAGCAAATAAATAATTTTAGCAAATAAAATAAAATAAAATGATTTTAAATTTTAAAGCATATATTATATAATTTTGGTAGAACCACTCAAATTGATACTTTTTAAGTATTTATTTTTATTTGTATTAATTGATGAGTGTATTGGTGATTTGCGTAGTTGTGGTTTGATTAAAGAGAGTATGCATAATTACATTTTTAAATTAACTTTTGCAGTAGGTATTACTTCTAATAAAATATAAAATTTGATGGACTTGCGTCTTATATGGGAACTACACGTCATTTCATTTGAAATAAAATTCAGAGTATCTAAGACTGTAATTTAAACTACAACTTAATATTTCTCTAAACTATATAAGATATACATCAATCACAGAACTAAAATTTGTGGATTATTCTTCTAAAATCAATTTCATTAATTTTAATGAAGTTAAAACCAGTTTAACGGAATTATATGAAGTTTGGTAGGTAAATGTTGACTGCGATAAGCTTCTCAACCCTACACGTGGATTAACCTTGGTATTACTTGCGCTAATCACTGCGAGACAGTCTGACGGAGGCCACAGTCCTATTTGAGGAGATTAACAAGTCATTTATGAGGAAAGTGATATTGTTTGTCAAATGAATCACCTGAGCTACATCATCCATAGATTATTTAGGATTTGCATGATTGAAATTATTCTTCACGTTTTAATATTTATGATCATTTGATTTTAATTATTTATACGTGAATAAGAAACAAGATAGCAGCAGAATAAGAAAACTTAAAGGAGAAGCTGGAATAGATTTGGAATGAGTATAGCTTGAAAAGTTCTCAAATTTAATACATAATACATAAACACAATAAAGATTTATTGTAAAAGAAGTGAATCTGTTAACAAGACAGTGACATCCCATGAGATCCAGGCAGTAGTTTTTAACAAGATTAAGATGACACTTTATAAAACTGTTGTTTTATAGACGGTCACATTTACTTGATTTACCACTAGGTAAAGTTCTAATCTATTTAAGAACCTTATTATCCTTTTATATCCAGGAAATCCTTATTTGTGATGAAATGTAATAAACCACAAGCACATGCCTTTATTCAATCAATACAGATTTATAGTTTCTCAATGAAATGTAGGCTCGCAAAACCCGTCCTTAGCTAAGCTGGCTAGAAAATATGAGGTGCAAATACGAACACCATATTTAGTGTTATCGGAAGACAACCAGTTTTGCGGCCTGAGAAAATCATCTTAGACGCGAGGCTAGGAGCTAAATCATACAGATACCGTACATCGCTGAGATCAGATGAACGGAGGCTCAGAAGGAACGACTACACAGATATAACTGATGACTTACAGCTGGCTATTCGTCTCTGTCAGATTGTAGAGGCGTGAGCGAGATGGGCAACGGCGTGATTAGTTAAGAGATAGTTGATAGCTGCGCGTTTTCCGACTCTAAACTTGATAAAAACCGAATGACGTTCATGCTACATGCCTGTTCCAAGCGTGATTATATAACTCGCACACAGAAAGGGACTTCCACACACGCACATGCGTGGTGTGGGATTAACTGAGACAACCCGTTTCCTGTTACCTGTTCTGGAGCAAAAAGTAGACGGTTCTCAGTAATTTAGAATTAATTTCACATATTTGGTACCACAGTGATGTGATACTTTTAAATTACATACGAGATTGATATTGCTTTAACTATACTTATTTGTTTAATGCATCTTCTCTGTTAGTACCGAAATAAATGTTATATTGATCCATCCCATAGCACACAGCCGCTGCTCACAAGCTGAGGGTTCCAGGTTCCATCCTGGAAGAAGCTAACTAATTCAACGTGTGTTTTTCTTTGGTATTCTGTTGATCAGTCTTGTAATGTAACATCATGTGTACAAAGACCAAATAATACCGAAGTCAAGTATTATATATCCGAACTATTATAAATTAATTTAACATTAGATGTCGGATTCATATCCTTATTTGAATCATCACAATCCATTACTGTCCCACAGTTGTTAAGCAAAGGTCTCCTCTCACAACGTTAAGGCTTAAGACCAGAGAAATCACCACGTTAACCATTTGAAATATTCCAGTACCAACGGACCATTTGATAGAAAATATAACTCTGCGCAAAGTAGAAAAAGAAATTCTTTTCTTCAGGTAACAGTTTATAATTACTGCATTAAATACGCATGTTGAATAATTTGAACATTAGGACATAATTTTACAAACATTAAATGCGCGCTCATAATTCCTTCGATCAAGTCCTACTCGTATTATTGCTTCAGATCATTTTTACATTTTTTCTTTTAGTTATAAAAGAAGTAAAATAAAAATCCAGTTAACTTTAAAGAAGGAAAGAAGTATTTATAGTGTTAAAAGATTTACATAGAAAAGTTTGATTCTCTGTTTTATATCGGAGGTATAAAAACTTCGAATCCGGTGAATCTCTCGGGTAAGCTTAACCAGCCAAGCGTATTGAAGACTCTATTTTCTAGTACCAAAAATGTCTGTAACGAATCCGTGCAGCGGACACTATCTACGGAGTTAAAACAAACAATTACTTGGGTTTATTTGAAAAGGATAGAAAAAATGTGGAGCAATCAAATTGCTTCAGCTACCGTGCGGCAAAAAATCTCACTGCGGACAAAGGGCCACAGTATGACGGAAATAGGTAAGTGCATCTATTTTTTACCTTTGTGCCAATGATGCAACTATATTAGAATGACATCACAATAACTGAGATATTTTACATACACAGTCTTATTTACTACCTTTTTGGAACCTTATGGTGTTTGACATAACATTGACAGAAATGACAGAATGCATGCTGCAAATATTAGAAATTAAATATTCATAGTTAAGACAGGACAACGTCTGTCGGGTCAGCTAGTATAATTATAAAAATGACTTCAAATATTATATAAAAAAATGTATTATTGCAGGTGTTTATGAAAATAAAAAATATACCTATTTTGGATTTTTTTTGTGATTTTGGACTACTGTTTCTTCTTTATGAACTGTGTCCAAAGCTAGTGTACTACGGAAACCGATAGAGCTTTCACTCAGCACACATCCCACAGAATTACTTCCTTTTGACAATATCTGGAGCATTTGATTGAAAACCTAGAAATCTGGACTACATTCCTTTATATAAAAAGACGCAATTATTCAGAATGATATTTAGTATACATTGAGTTGAACTTTATTTAATTATGACTTGATATTCCAATTACAAGTCCAATAACATTGTTTATTTAAGGAATAGAACACTAGAATAAAGAATACAAGACCCATAACATGGTTTAAAAAAAGAAATGCAGTTGCAGGATCGCTTTTGCTTCATCGCTTTCTTCTGGACTGGCAATTATATTTTATACTATTAAACAATTGCTTCGCTTCGAAAAACATGTTCCTTACATTTCCAAAGTTTTGATGATGTTGTCCTCCCTGACTTATCCGTTTACGAATCCGGTTAAGAATTTACGCAAGTAATATGTCCAAGGACAAAATCGTGGGCACCAGCTAGGTCATCTTAATTTCATAGTATCTAATTATCTCAAGATAATATCCAGAATATTATGAAGTGGATAAAAAACAACAATTGTTTTGTTATTAAATCGAGTCTTTCAAAACTTAGATATTTTAGAACTATAACATCTTATAGGGTCACTAACAGAGATAACATGAATTTAAGCACGTATGTACATATTATACAGATTAGGCAACTACATAATATACATATGTACTTATATCAAAGCCAATAAATTGGTATAATGAAACATCAAACTACAGTTGCAACAGCAAATAGCAACGTAGCAGGAACTGCTACACAATTATCTGCTACGGATATGATTAGAGATACCGATACATACCATTCGAATTGCAAACCTGAGCTACAATTTGAGCCATAATCAAAGATCATGCATTTGAATGCATAACTAATTCTAGTCAAGGTGACACACTTTCAACTGGAATTGACGGTTGTCGGGTATCGGCAGAATGACTTTGGATTTTCATAAATAACGTATAAGATCTGAGAATGAATGAAATGATTCGTTTCGCTTAAACCAGCTGCGCTAAGGAGCGCGCTGAATCGCGCGATTTGATACGCGCCTCCATCAACTTGGCCTTTGTCAAAAGCCAGGCTAATAAAGTTTAGCAGATGTGATTTTCTAAACAAGACACTAACAAATGGCAACCAGTTGGATCGCACGATTATACACCTAGGAAACCGACGACGAACTCTGTATGTTATTTTCTCTACTTCAATGAATAATGTGGTCGCTTAATCATACGTTTGATTATGTTTCACTTCTAAAATTATTTGCATTTACTTTTTATTTTGTTTTCTTTTCCAAATATAGCTATTCAGGTATTATATCCAAAAATGAAGATGAAATTAAATAAAGTGAGTGAAAGGTGGTTTTTTTAGTTAATAGCGACAAACAAGCAGATGAGCCATCTAATGTAACGGCCCAGTAGACAAAAAGGCATCACTTATGCATTGACCGCCAGGAAACAAGGAAGAAAAAATTAAAAAGTACTGGCACTCCCAGCCGGAATATGGTAAGTCGTTTCACTAAAGGAATGTTACCGTCTTGCTTTTGCCGTTTGCTGGTAACACCAGACTTTTGACACCCTGGTCTTCCGGTATGTCCAATCAATGTTCTAGGCCACCTCACTGCGAGAAGGTTTGGTCTTGTTTGACTTGGTTGACCTAATTGTAATTATAAAAGAACATCATTACTAAGCCGAAAATTATATTTTGGCGGTTATCTATCCAACGATTGCATACCACAGTGTTAGACTATACCAATATTGGCAATATTGCTAACGATTACGAAAATAAAACAAATTGTTAAAAAACAAAGGGCCTTTTTTGGCAAATTTTCGTAATTCGACCTTTCTTCTCAAAGAAGCTAAAGTAAATACCTTAATCAAACAAGAAAATGTCTCGAATAATGGTATGCTGTTCACAAATTTGAAATTCAAACATGGATACTCGCATCGGTATGTGAATGATTTAGCAACACAGATTTTGCAAAAACAATTCGGTCACATTTTGTTTGTGCTATCGCCACACGATCGCTATCAACCAGATTTTTAAATGGATGCCGCCATTTGTAGTCCATAGCTTGGATTCTTTATGTTCTACAACATTTTGAATCTGACAAAGAAACGCGGCTGCATCATTAAAACGCATTGTAGCGAATTTAAAATTTTCGAAAAGCGAATTCGTCAAACGTAAAACAATTCGATACGCGTTTGAATTTGTTGTTTGGGCTGACTTCAATTCAATTTCTTCGTCGTCCGAGCCGTTCGCGTGAATTGGGTCGCGTAAACGGGCCCGCCCTTTTGGGACCAAAACGTTATTTTTTTTCACACAGATTGCGCGTTCTTTGATCTTCAGAATGTGTGCGTTAAGCGTTTCCTACGCTTTGTGCCGACGCTGTGTGTGTCTTGTACAACGCCGTCCCGGCAACGACACCCAGCGGGAAGTAAAAATGAAGCAAGAACGATTCGTGATGATTTTTCCTTTTTCTTACGAGTACTATGAAGAATTTATATGATTAACTCTCAAGAGGCCTTCATGTGCAGATTTGTCCAAACACTCCTAACCTTGTTACTTGTGTTGCTGATTCAGAGCGCTCCAACATCACTGCAGCAAAATGTGAGAATTAAATAATTTACCAAAACTAAAAATCGACTTCATCAATTAACATCGACAATTAGTGATAAAATGAGAATATCATCAACGTATTCGATGTCAATTAAATAGGTACACATTATTAGGGTTTACTCAAAAACTACTCGTCAGATCTCACTCAAATTTTTGATATTAAATATTTTGAAAATCGGTACACAAATAATAATAATAAATAACGCTACACACTCATAGCTCCACACTAGGATTCCCTGTTTCGTGGGTGCCATGGACAACACACAAGACAAGAACACACACACCCAGACCAAGAGCGGAAATTTAAATTCATCATTCAAATTTCCGCCTCGCTGAGAATCGAACCCAGGACCCACGGAACTTGCTGTTGATTTATTATTTAAATAATTGACGTGGAGAGTATATTGTATTTAGTATTTTCTGTTTTGTGTCCAATTTCTGCAGAGATAACTTACGATCTGTTAAAATTGTTTCACGTGCTGACAAATAACACCCGTAAATGGGTAAAAAGAGACTCATTGTGACAGCGGTCTCAGCCAAGTTATAAAGCTTTTCCTAGTTTGTACCTAGTTCCAAAAGTCAAAGTTGCACTTTATAACTGCTCTAGTTGTTAACTCATCAAGTTCTAAACGAGCAAACAGTGCTTCGTGCCAAATATTCCAGGCAGGTGTCTAATCTAGAGAGAGCACGGCGTGTCGAGTAGACACTCGTTGGAATCTCGACACAGTCTAGGGTAGTGACGTCACTTCAGCTCAAGTTAGTAGTTTTAAGTTCATTCTTAGTATTTTTGCTGTAGTCAGTTATCTTACTTTAAATTTATATATGTATCTTGTATAAACAGTTGAGTTATAATAGATTGTATTCAATGGTTTCCTGAGACGAATTCTTGTTACAGTTTTGATAGATTTACTAAGTGATCATATATTATGTGATTACCTTCATTCTTGTTGGTAAATTTATTTATTATGTTCCTTTTAATATGCCAGATATTGATCCTCGTGTATTAGTCACCATTTAAAATAGTCTGCTTAAATTGAACTGCTGGAAAATAATACGGATATAGATTCCTTTGTATAACATTATTGACAACAAAGATCAGTTTTCTGTTACATAAAGACTAGGTTTAAAGCGATCATCAAAGTTTGCGCGAGAAATATTCGATATGGTTCATACTTTTTGTCCCACAGCCTCATTTAGATCGGGACATTTTTTATGCCGGATTAGTTATAGTCTGACACGAATTGTGGCTAGATGAGAGGATATTTAAGAATTCGCTTAAGTTTTTATAAACTTCTTAGATATCGGATAGCGTTTTTGCGAAGTTTCATGTTTGTTATAAACTGTGCGTAACGAGGCGGTAAACTATGTAAATAAAGGTCTATAAATATGAAGAAAAAACACACACCTACAACAAAACACAAAAATACACATTTAGAACTACCCTCAATAGTAAATTATATTTTTTTCCTTTTATGGCTAAGTTATAGGCACTTAAAAAGTAGCTTTTTCATTTTTATGTGAAGTGGTAATCCAATTACACTCTTTTCTCGATGTAACTGTGAAGTAATTTACCATCAAACTGTCTAGAACTATGGTAGCGTCGCGTCGTGGTTAATAAGAAGATTAATCAAGGATTAACTTAGCATCGAATAAAAATAAAATAAAATTTAATTAATTTTAATGTCCGTTCGCTAGTTCATCTAAAATTTATTTATTTAAATAGTTTACTTAGATTTAAGCTATTTAATCCAAGTTTAAACAGTGTCCACGGAAACGGTCTAGTGCAGAAATTAACATTTCGTGTACAGAGCTCGTTACTACTGCAACAGGAAGGCGTGTGGAAGTGGCACTTCGTAAACTAGCCGTTACAGTCCACGAGCAGCAAATACAGAAAGTTACGCATGCATTCTCACTTTGACTAACCAGATAGGGGTTTCCAAAGCCTAATGCTTTTTAACTTCCTGATAAGGACTTTGTAAATGTTTTAGTCAGTTTTGGAATTTCATAGGTTTAAAGTAAACTGAGATACTCGCTGACTGACATACATCCTTCCATCTATTAGCCTTTACATGTCCACTGCTGGAAATGGTCCTCCCTTAACTGAGTCTTCTCAATCCAATGGATGTTCGCTATCTTCTTCAAATCTTCAGTCGGGTTCGGGGGGGCACTCTTTACTCCTTTTTCCAAGACGTGATCTCCATTCGAAAACCTTTCTTATGGACAGACATACAATTATTTCTAAATCAAAAGTTTTTAAAATTTAAAATGTTAGGTAGGTGAACCAATCATGAAAATAAGCGTAATAAAATAGACCTGTGTTAAAATAAAACAACGAAATTGATTGAGCCGTATTGGATTCAACATTCTAAAAATTTGAAAACACATTGCTCGTAATAAAATTTAAGAGCGCAAATTGAGCTCGTACCTAACTAAATATTGTTGTTTATTTTTGATATCCTTTTACGTATATTATAACACGTTATATAACATGGTAACCTTTTCTGACAGCATTGATATCGGAGTATGATACAGTACATAATTGAAACTTTCTTTCAATCGATCATTTAACGTGCTCATCTCCGATAATTCATCACTCATTCCAATTTTCCGTGCTTGTTTCTACAACACAGCATGAAATAATGACCGATTGATGTTTTAATTTTGTGTTTTTTTAACGATATGGACGAAAATATAATATTTTTGAAGCATCTACACCTGGTATTTTAGGTAAAGTTGCTACTGGTATTATCTGACATACGCCACCGATTAGTTCAATTGATGCTTGGTGCCACAGGTGAATTGGAAAGTGGGAAAAAGTAGTGTTGCCTAAAACGCGAAGCCATTTTTGAGCACAAAACTCTTGTACAAAAGTATACTAAACATATTACATTTTTTGCCTTCAATATCCCGGTTATTAACGTTTCCTCTTTCAATATTTTTTGTTTTATTAATTTTTTATATTATATTCACAAAAAAAT
Source organism: Ochlodes sylvanus (assembly GCA_905404295.2). Lineage (NCBI taxonomy): Eukaryota > Metazoa > Arthropoda > Insecta > Lepidoptera > Hesperiidae > Ochlodes > Ochlodes sylvanus. Next base: position 9,647,189 of record FR990135.1, read on the forward strand.
TACGATTATTTTTATTTAACTTATTCGAGTAAATGAAAACGACCACCTATTTGCTGTCAGGAGAAAAAGTCTTTAAGATATTCAAAAACGACGATTCGTCGTTGAGGTCATAAATAATTGCAGGAACGTCGTATATTCCAATTACACCGCTCATCTCCATACCTCTATGAACATAAAAAAAGTTTCTCGGGTGTCCCGTAGCTGTAGGGTCGAATAATATTTCATTATGTTCTGTGAGCGGTTCGTATTGAGAACCAAAATACGCATTTACCGCGTGGGGTCCTTCGGCTCAGGTGACATAACAGCGTTACTAATTTGGGCATCGATTGTTATAAACTATACAATGCTAGCGAATAGCGCGTAAAAGTTTACGGAACGAATAATGTTAAATTAATTCGATTCGCTCATACCGTGCAAACGGCTGTTCCTTTACATAATTTCGACTTTTAATGTTGTATTGTAGTTTTATCAGTACCAAAATTAAATATGGCAATTTTCTACTTATATAATTAATTTTATCAGTTTAAATGTAATGTTGCAAATTCACTTAAAATCTTATGTTGTTCGAAATAGTCTATTTATTACAGTTTCTGTATAATAATAATTATGTATTATTACAAAGATTAGGTGATCACTAATGAGTAAAGTAAAAAAATATCATTCACTACAAGTAATCTATATGGCGGAACAACGTTCGCGGGGTCAGCTAGTACTCGTATATATATAAAAAATATGTATATTATAATGTTGAGTAATGAGCCTGCAACATGAATTTTTCAGATGTGTCGGACTTTGTTACTAATTTGTTCGTTTTTATTGTGAAAGCCCAAATTGAATCCCAAGTCAGTGAAGAAATCTATATCAATTCCTCAGGGATTCTCCTTGTTCTAAGGAACAAGAAACAGATAACTTTACTTACGCGTCCAACATACAACTTTTACGTTGTGAGGGGAAAATGTATGGTCCTAGGTAGGTAATGTAATGTTAAAAGTAAATGTAAGTAAATAGTACAATACAACATACGCACCCCTTAGTGTTTAAATTGTTGGCACTGTCTGAAAATAAAAATATTTTTTCAATTACGTATTATAAAACATGATAGGCTTTTTACCGATTATTATTTACGTATTTGTTTCTTATGTTGTTCCTCTACGGGGGTATTTTAATATAGACGGTACCTACTAAGCATGTGAAATGATTTCTGATAAAATAAAATTTGAGAAATGCCAATGAAATCAGAAAAGGAATACGTAATAATGACCACCAACATTGTGTTCTAAATACGAAACTCTTTTTATTTAGTGAGCAAAATTGTCTATTTTTACTGATTTTAAGCAACAAAAGCCCTTTGAAGCTAATGAGCCGAAAAAAAGATAAATTACCTATATTAAACTCTCGGCGTGAGGTAAAAAATCCTCATATCCGTTCAAAAGAGAACAAAAGGTCCAATCTGGAGGAACAGCACCTTTACGTCGGTTGAAGCAATCGTTTAGTTCCTCTCATATCCTTCATCTCAAGCCTGACAGCACACACGCTGTGCGCTAATTTTTCGCTCGTATCTTCAACACTTACAACTCTGGTACACAAAGGATGCACCGTTACGAGTGTCAAAAGTGTAAAAATTGATGACGACAACCTTTTATTTGGGTCCATTGTCTCGAAGAACGTTGCTTTGTCTATTATAGATATAATAATGGCAGTGTTTAGCGTCGCAGCTTTTGTTGTTTCCTAAAATGAAAAGACTGAATGGTACGCGTGGCGTGCGCTCCAAGACACTTTTGAACGATTTTCTCGCATGATTCTTGAATTAACTGAGAAAATTTTGAACAATAACATTGTTGCTCATTTTGGTTGTTGTTAAAACAAGCGTGCATGTGGGGCACAATGCAATGAATGCTAGTGTTGTGCACGAACTTTCCGACTTCTTCAAGCATCATGATCTAAATAGAAATGTTTGTGACGTTATTGACAGTAAATAATATTAACCTATATTAAATGATAATTTTAAAGGTAAAAGGGTAAGGACGGTATCGCTGGGAGCTTGAGAGCTAGTACTTACTTTCTTTCTTATTTCTTACTTGTTTCTTGGCCGACAAACGCATCGGTGACGTCTTTGGTGTGATTGACTGAGTGATGTCTATGGAAATGTTAATTAAAATACGCCTACAACTCGGTTGGACTTAGCAATTGACAAATTTTAAGTGAAATTTTACGATTCATAATCGGTATCTGTAGATATTCTATGCAGAGAATAGTGGAGAGACCCGTGTCCTGTACTGAACTATTAATGGGTTGAAGCCATATTATCCAGATCGTACACATTTAACGCTTTCGTTATGCTTCTTATAAATCACAGTACTATGTCTAACGGTAACCGGCTACACTCGAGCTAATACACACTCGACTTCTCGAGTTATGTGGAACAAGTTCTTAAGGAAATGCGTACAGTAAATCATAGGTTGCACTTCAACACTGCGTGCGAATATTTGTTTTTATAGAATGCCGATTCCCTTGAGGGCAGAATTAGTATAAAAGAAACACGTCATATTTAAAAGAAAATACTGACGTGCCAGAGCAATTAATTTGGTTAGACTTAGACTATGGGCAAATTGATTAATTTCTCACCGAAGACATAAAGTGTATAAACCATTTATTTTGAATTTCAAGTTTTGCATATTCAACACCATTAACAGTTTTCTTTTAAAATATTACATTATATTAATACCATTAAAATATTTTAAAATAATGATAATTCTACAGTTGTTAATGCGACCATATCCGTAAATTCGTTAGCCCAAATGATTGAAAATATTCAAGAACTCTATTCTAATAAATTCTATAAGGAATACTAGATGTTCTTGGATACGAATAAAATTAAAATAGATAATAATAATATAATATTGACAGCATATCTACGTATACCTAATAACTATCGATTTTTTTATGGAAGTAGGTACAAATAGAGGTAATAATATCTGATATAATTTTACCATTATAAATAATATCATTATACCATTCTACCTATTGATCCCCATGATTTGAAATATTATGCCCAAAAAAAACTGTTTACTCTTAACTATAATCTACATCATGTATTAAGTATGCTATGTTAATTTAATTTCGCATTCCTGTAAAAAGTTAATAAAAGGATTGTGCCTCTATAAAGCTCAAAACAATTTCAATATAGGAACAAAAATATGATCGAGATTAAAAATTGTTAATTATGCATACCGACTGTAGCACGAAATTAAAATATTAATGAGATCAATAAATAACCCAAAGTCAAACGAGTCGAGGAAGGTTTTAGCAAAACAAAGATCAGAAACCGAAATCCTATTAATGACTAATCGTCGTAAGATTAAAGGAAATATTCGGGTTGTGGGCAAGGATTTAGATTTTAATGATCCTAAATCATCCATCCGATACTAGCTGTCGACATTCTCAGAAATCTACACTAAATTATCATAACGTCTCCATACTATCCGATCTAAATTATATTTAGACATGACAACAAAATATATTTCCTCTGAGCATCGTAAATTCTGTATGCAAATTTCGCGCGTTTTTACAAGTATTCAAGGAATGGTTTCTAAACGAATGTTTGGAACAATCATCAATCGACACGCGAGGTATTCACGTCCAGTCTCGGAGTCCAGTCTTCGTCTTTAACAGGAAATCATGGCATTTACATAATGCATTCGAATGTCTAACGAAATTAAGTGCAGACGGCCTTAAGATATTTTAGAGCGGCGCCGTGTAGAACAAAAAGTGTACATATTCCCTTTCTCGAGTGCTTGGAGGTAAGGGCTTAATCGTGCTAAATGCTCATCTGGACAAAGGAAGCTCAGTAACACTTCCTGTCTAGATAACGTTTTGTTGAGACGGATGAATCCTGACATTGAATGAGAAGGTTTTTTTTTTAATTCAGTGTTATATTGTGTGTCATTAACTAAGTTGATTTGGTAGAAATTGCCGTGTGAGTGGCTCTATCCATCTGGAGTCCAAGCTGATTTTTTGATAGTAGCACACAAATAAGTGGACGTTTCATCTGGTGGTGAGTTACCGTTGCCCATGGACCTCAGGCATCACCGATGCGTTGCCGGCCTAATAAGTAGCGGAGAACCGCACTTTACTGGCTCTCCAATACAAATATAAATATACTTAAACAAAATGGCATATATTTTGTTTAAGAAATTTTGTTAAATCTATTCTGTTAGAAACAATTTGTAGAACATCATTCTAAGTTGAAAGCAAAACATAACTACCGTTCAAAGAAGAAAACTTTTTTGCACTTAGGGTGTTACTTGTAAGTTACCGACGTATTGGCCACGAAGTTCTTCTTATTCTTGCTTATTCAAGAATGGGTAGTGCCTCTTGGCTTTTAAAATCCAATCAAGCGAGTACTAAAAAAAAGGGTTATGATGATCAAATAATTAGCAATCAATAAGGTTAATCTGTAGGCATTTTTCCAGCCATTTTGTCACAGACAAACTCTTCTAACCTTAGCTCCTGCTTTCTCTCGGTAAACAAAGTTTCTCAGAATTACCACCCATTGAAAACATTTGCGAAACAGCGGATTAAAATTTGTACAAAAAATGTATTATAGCGAATCCGGAACTGACAGCCGACGCTTCTACAAACAAGCTACAAAGTTCTCAGAAATTTAAACATTCAGCCCATGCTTTTTATCGTTGATCGTGAGTTTTGTTCGTTCCTATTTTTCTTGTTAAAAGATAAAAGATAAAAGATAGCATTGGTTTAGGGAGCGGAAAAATGCACCGCTCTTCAAGCGCATAAAATGTGTGAACAAAGATATCTTTATGAAAGATCTCGTTTTGCTAACAAAAAGATGTGGTGAAAATATGATAAAAGTATTTGGTATCGGGGATCGAAAACTTGTTTGGCCCTTGGCCAAGTTTAAGTAACAAAATATTGACCCTAATTCAAGAGACGGAAATACGAAAACTATAAATGATTTGAGTATATCATGTTTCGACGAGCTCATTGCTCTGTCGTCTGTGTTAGTTGTAAGAGCCCGTAAGTTAAGTAGGAATAGTTGATATGGATTTGTGTCTGCTAGTAGGAAGGGTGCGTATCCGTGCATCGAGAGACACGTTAAGTCTTCGCTCCCTATTATTTGCCGTTGCGAAATAAGAAATTATTTGTGTCCCTACAGTCATTCAGTTAGTCACTAATCAGGTTGTGTCAATTTTGCAGATATATTAACAAAATAAAACAAATGTCTTTTTTTTTGCTCACTTAAACGCTACACACTCATAGCCCCACACTAGGTTTCCCTGTGTCGTGGGTGTAATGGACAACACTTAAGACAAGAATATACACACCCAGACCGAGTTCAGAAATCAAATCAGCATTCAAATTTCCGCCTTATAGAATCTTCGCCTTTGGGAATCGAACGTAATAATTACTAGTGACAACTATAGTTACCTAGTAATGACTAGTTATACTCAATACGAGTCCTTAAACTTATCCTTTCGTTATCGCGGTATGAGCGGACCGTTGTGCAAGGCCACCCACGTTGTGTGAGGTATTGTATTGTACTGTGGGAATTGTACAAAGGCCACATGATTCCCGTCAATGGTCAGTGTTAAGTGATAATCTAGAGCGATCCATGTGTTGATAAGACGTCTGTACCCCAGTTGGTACTATTGACAGTGACATTGCTTGTCGTGCAGAGCGTCCCGGGTTCGATTCTCAGCCAGCGCCAGCTAATATTTATAGGACAGATAACTAATGTTTTGTACTCCGTTATTTTACTTAAAACATTGTAGATAATATAAGTGATAATATATGTGCCTACATACACGAAAATGTATATGATTTATAATTTTTTACCCCGCCTCGAACTAAACCTAAAACCTGCCACCAGACAGGATCCGGTGACCTATTTAGATAACAGGTTTCTGTTTCTGCCATACTAATTGACGATTCACGATCCAATCGAGTAATCGTTTAACTAATTAATCGAATAAATCGTAAATTAGTAAACTCCTGGCGATTTTATTACCAACATAAAAAATCAAATCAGACAATCTCCACTAATTTATTCCGTTATAAAACAAAATCTCTTAGCGCGGACGATATTACACATAAACAGAGGCCTATAGTCTCTACAAAGCAGTCTCGACATTTATTAGTTATAATGAATTACTCATGGGATAGTAAATAAACACATGTCCGTAGTACTTAAGAGGGGGTATAAAGCAAAACTGGCAATCTTAGATTCAATTTTTACAGTAGTAGATCAAGTTTCTAGAACCTGAAGAAAAACATAGTTATACTTCATTATATTATTGAGTGCAAGATCTAAGCAAAAACAGAAAAAAATAAAATTTTCTCGATAGAAAAAAATCACAAAGTTAGGTCTAATTTTTCACTTAAATCAATTTATTTTCAATGTGGTGCATATTTTAGAGTCAATATTTTAATATAATATGCTAATTAGTATCACGGAGGGATTAGATTAGCGATTTCAAAATCAAATCTATAATTTACGAATTATTAAAATAAAATACATTTGTAGGATTTTGAGTATTTTGACATGTTCGGTTTCATTAATCAGTCACCATTGCTCCATTGAGACGGGAAGACTGCGTCAGTCTTCTCGACATGTGAAATTATTTTTTGGTGTACATTTGTGACTGAGAGCGTAGTTTTTATTACAAAAACAATAATTGTGTGTGTGTGAACTAAAGTTAAAAGACACTAAGATCCAACATGGGTAACAAACGGAATAAAATCAACATTAAAAAGGGATCATAGAAAGCTGAAAATTCAAGTCATGGCTAGTTGTCAGAGGTAAGTTGACAAGTACTATTTCATATTCAAAATTAGACCTTATTGTTTTAACTTTTGTGCTCACAATACAATGTTGATGTTGATGTTTGATCGCTGAAGCAGCATAGTATATACGAAAAATTCACATTGTATGTATCATTAATAGTCAAACAAAATATACAAAAGCAAATTTAATTTTGAGTTAATTATTTCCTCTTTGCCCCATAATTTTGTTTTTAAAGCAACACCTATATTTCTTGTAGTCAATTTGATCAATCCCTACAGTAGTTGTTACTTGTGTGTGTTTGAAACTATTATTGTTTTTTCATTTCAGAACAAGATTTAATCCAAAATCAAGATATGAGAAGAGAGAATAAGAAAATATTCCAAAATCTATTGATGATGACGGGAACATTACACCAGAGAAGTGCGTATCAATTCATCTGTCTATGTATTGTTTCATTTATTATTTGCTTGTTGTTGCATTGTACCGAATCTACAAAATAACACGTAAACTAAACTTTTTTTATACTATACATACATGCATAGTTAGGCAAAATTACTTTAACAAAAACATAAAATTTTGTATAAATGCATTTTTAAAGCGACTTTTTTATTTACTTTTTAATTGCTAATTGTGTTTTCTTAAAAAAAAATATATATTTTCAGGCTTACTATTTTACGCTTTTACAAAATGTAGAAATTTTAGAACATACAGATCCAAATGCAGACGAATTTATTGCACCGGAACGGTTGGCATTAAAATAAAGTATTTATGTAATTTAGTCCTATCTAAAACTTTCAACCGATTATAAATGGCGCAAAGTGATACCTGACGTCATCAGTTTCAATGTTAGGGAGTATAACAGTGTTTGACTTTTTTTTTTATTTCAGTAACATCAAGGCTCGTGTTTATGAACGGGTCAAGACAAATATCAAGACATGTGATACAAGTCAACGATTTATAATAGACAAGATATATTTTTTTGAACAATTAAAACTTCCATCCATGCATAATTTTGGCATTTTATTTTTTCTAGGCGGATTTTGGACTTAGTGAATTAAACTTGATTTCGAATAAATTCATTTTGGTTTTAAGTAAGCTTTGTTCGATTTTATGCTTATTTTACATCTTCAAAAAATTGTTTAGTTTGATGACTTATGTGTTCTTACCATACCTTAAATATTTTGAATACCCATTATACATTTTTCCTGTTCTCACGCATAATTATATCATCACGCATCATATTTCACACACTGGTTTTTTCCTATATTTTTAAAGCTAACAATTGTCGCTCAAGAAGTTAGTGATTGTCATCTTTTTTATGATATTATTGTCACTTAATTAGTTTCCTTATAATAACGGCAGTGGCATTTGTAACTTTTCTGTTTTCTGGCGAAGGATTTCTTTCAATTTAAATAAATTTAAAGGATAACTTACTTTATCTTTTTGTAGCGAAAAAATGAAAACAATGTTATCTATAATAATAAATGTCTGAAAAACATTGTACGTGTTATTTATTTACATGTTATACGGCATACAGGTGTCATCACGTAAAAATAGAGCAGATATTCTGCTTTGCGAGAATTTAAATGATTTGATGGTCACACCAGTACGAACATTATACTGCCTTTCTTGTCATAAAAGTGATTCAATCGCTCCCTACACTAGGTTTCCAGCGCTATGGTTACATGATGCGACCGACACTACCTATAAATGTTATTAGTTTCAGAAATACAGATAGTTACAGCGAGAAGAATTGCTTTAGACTAATAGATACCTACATAATAATAGATTCAAAATTATTAATGACACCTAATAATGTGTTGTCTGCCATTCACTGGCTCTCTAGCTATTAACATTGTATAAAAATCTAACCCTAATAAAGAAAAAACAGCTTTCCATTTTTGAGGTAGATGATTCTACATTTATTGAGCCGAAATTTGTCTCAGTTTTTACATTATACTGTGCCGTATTCTTGACTGATGCCATGTTATATAATAGCGGCTGTACATTCTCGTGCGAGAGTACTCGCTATGTCTCGTGACGCCTCGGCCGAGACGTCATGGGAGCGAGAGTATGCGAGACCCCCCGAGACATCACGAGGCGAGGCGAGCGCTACCAAGTACATTCTCATACGAGTGCACTCGGCTAGCAGTCTCGCGAGAGTGTACAGCCGCTAATAAAGTCAGATGCAACCGGACGCGCAACTGCTGCGGCGCATCTATTTGACGGGCGGGGCGGGGCGCGCGGGTGAAATTTGATTTTTTCCTAGCTTTATACCCCCTCTTAAGGAACCAGACGTCACGTCAATCAAATGATCCCTCTAAAGTTAAACATATGCCGTGGGCGTGAAGATCTATACATGCCCTTACTGTTATAACTCGATCAAAGAATATTTTTGTACAATAATTCTATTATTGCATGTTGTTAATAAGTGAGTAAATAATACTGTATAATTCTCTACTTTAGATAATCTTTTACTTTATGTTAGGTACTTTAGATACCTACTTTATACATTATATTGTTTTGAATGTATGTATGTATAAGTGTCGTCCTTTCTTTCGCTTTTTACTTGGTCGACAACCGAACGTGTCTGTGATGTCTTTTGTGTTACCGATTTCCATAGGGACCTGGCGACATTGCCTTGTCCATGTTCATCGGCGATGTCGACGGGTAACCATCAACTGAATTATATGGAGATGTTAAACCTAAGTCTTGCTTCGTAAGAACAGTAGTCAAATTATGTTTTTTTAACTATTGTTTATTGAGTCATAATATTCTTAAGCCGAGTGAATCTCTTTTATCGACGTTCGAGAACACGTAGTATCGATTAAATAGAAGGTAGTTTGTAATTCTGTAACCTATTTATCAAAGCTGAGTTAGTAGGTGACATTGAAGTGAACAACATATGGCATATTATTATGTATTAGTGCGGAGCTTTGCAAGTGTAACTTATTATTATAGTCAAATTAGGTGCTAAGTAAATTATAACAATGTTATCACACCTGACGTGCCATTGAAGTTAATCAGACGTATTTTTGGAAATCGTTATAAAACCAGGATTTTCTTATTATACCTACTTAGAATTTTAGAAACCGTAAATAAATTAAATGGATTATATGGTATTATTATATTGTAGGTATTATTATATGGTAGGTAGGTACCTACTGGATTACAAATCCCAGGAAAGTAAAGACTTTCATAGTCATATTTTTATATTAGATAGAACATAATTATTAAGAATTTTTGGAATACAATGAAGTTAATTTTTTTACAAAGGTGACTGTTATAAAATATTGTTTAAAAAGTAAAGTTCTTTTTTTATACCATGCTTAGTTAATTCTTGACTACAATACCACCTGATGTTAAGTGGCAATGATGTCCAAAGATGGTAAGCGTATTAACTTAGTAAATACCTTTTCACTCTACATACTTTTAAACACTCCACTTAAGACTTCCTATGTATAATATTGTCTGTGAGGTATTTATTACGAATGTAATAAAAAACAAACTTCCAATCACACGAGTAGGGTTTCTTGTGAGTACATTGAGAGACATGTCTCTGACACACAAATTATGAAATCCTGGACTTATTCGTAACACATTTCACTATCACCTGAGTTTATTATAATTATGGTGCTAACACTGACGGTTGCCTGCTTAAGAATTTCAATATGTATTAAGTTTTCCCTATATACTGAATTCTTAGTCTGAGGTGTTGAAAATAAAGAGTAAATAAATGAAAGGAAATAATAAAACGATTAATATTTGAATATAAACGTTTATCCCCGAGGTCTTCCAGAAATTACAGTCAGGTCTGTTGTATAATCCAGTGGAATTATGTAATTTCATAACTTCACTAAGTACTACGTACGTACTCTACGTACTCTATACTAATTGAGGGCGTTATTTTTATTGATTTCAATTTCCCTCAAAACCCATTTCGGTTTTATTCAGTGGACATCGATACCGTGAACCCACAATTTGTGTTCCCAACGAATGATTTAGTAAAAAGCATACAAAATCGAATTTATGCCTCTTCGGGGACTCCTCGCCGGTGTCCATTACCCGATATCCTAGTTGATTTATTAACATTGTCTCGGCGCGAATAAGTATATAAAATAATAAATAATACTGTGAGGTCCGAGTTGTAATGAATTGTGGGTGGCAACTCCGTACTCCAAGCGTGGTAAGTAGCGTGGACTGTCCTGATAAAACTTAATAGCTATTTAGTTTGCGCATATTAATTAATGTTATATAACTAGCAGCAAGTGTCAATTCATGTATTTATTGTAATGTTGTGTGTTTATTAAAAATTGTATTCTTATTAAATAATCTTGTTAGTAATGACTTTATTCACTACTAACAAGATTATTTAATAAGTATAAACAATCAAATCAAACAATATATCTTATCAAATAAAATAATGTGGAATTATTTAAAAATTAAATGGATATAGTTTTTTCAACAGTTATTATTGTGTCATAATACTTATTAAACTCTTTATTGAATTGCACACCGTTACATAAACAAAGGTACCTACACCTAAACAATAAAATAGATATACATAATAAATTAATGAACCGGTAAATCCGTTTTTCCACACAGAGCCGATGTTTATCCAAACTGGCCGAATATTTGTAATGGAGTTCGAAAATCCAAATCTGATTAATAATGTGATTCTATAAAAAAATCTATAGACAGTGAGAAGTCCCGACGTATCCCGTTAGCCAACAAGCGTCTGGACAAACGAGTTAGCTTTAGGCAGCTTCTACGATAACTCTGCTATCACGCGACTTAAGACTTGCGGCTGTGCCTTATTGGGCGTGCGGCTATCCGCTGAGATATTGCCTTTTTCTTTTTCAAAATGGCAGTCACAATGCTAAGTAGTATCCTTTGTTCCGATATCGAAAGATGATATTGTTGAATTAGTGAACTAGATAGTGGAATCTTTTTTGTGTAATGTTTTCTTTTGCTATCGTTTGTGTTACAGAAGATATTAAGTATGTTTACGTTTTAAAAACACACTTTTATTAAAAAATCTTATGGCATAAAACTTTGTTGTGGAGGAAACTTTTATTGGATCACGTATCACATGAGCCAGTTCATCTGACATTTATGGCCATCAGCAAACACCAAAGAGATCCAAGGCGTTGTCGCCGAAAAAGAAGCGAGCGACTCGCATTACTTAACATTACTACATTAGTCTTGCTTTGTGTCGGTCACAGTTGTCATGGGCGGCAGCGGAAGGGTCATTAAATTCCATAAAAAATCCTTGTACTACAGTCTCCGCGACACGCGAAACAGAATAATAAAAACCATTTCACGCGCGATTTTAGTGGTTTGGTAACTAGACAGGCACCTAAAATATACTACTACCATGAAAGTATCTTCTAGAATCTAGATTAACCTGGCTTGTAGAGAACCCAGTAACCATACACTGGTTACTGGGCTACTGTTACTGCTACTGTTACTGGCCTATCCACTACACTAGAATTTAACGTGTACAAATTTAATTACTTACATAATTATATTCTACAATTTGAATAACTGTTTTTGTATACGTTAATTGAAGATCTTCCCGCAAGCCTTTCAAACTCAATAAAGAACACTGAATAAGATGTTACAGCATTTTAATTACTATGCATTTGCAACTTTGAAGTTATGACATAAAATATGAATAGAACTGTACAAGCGGGTTTAAATAGAGCAAACACTACGAATTCACTTGACATTTAGCAGCGCACCATTCATGCAATCATCTGATAAAATTCCGACATTTTCCTAGCGCACTAGATTCCGACCCAGTTTTAAAAATAGCACCCACGCTTGAACTTGTGTCGTGACTAAGATTATGACAACTATGTATCAACCCAAAAGTTCACGGGTTTAAGACATGCGAGCGTGCACCATCCGTCAAAAGCCGACCTTACCCGTGAACTTAGAGCGTCGAAACAAAAGACCACACTTTATAAATGGAAGCAAGCAAGAACTCTCGATGTCTGAGCCAAGCGGAATGATGTCGCCGGCTCTCAACGCGGCGAGATAGCTCTTCAGTAACAAAGCATGTTTATTGTCTGAAAACAAAGACGCCGGTTCAAGGCTTAGCGACAGAATGTTGCATGCGATACAGCTATGCCAATTATCAACCTAACGTTGTTCAAGCACGCTAACTTTGAAGTCAATTTCGTGCTTTGAGAACTTGGCTTCTCTATGTTTATGAGTGAGCGCCCAGTCGTTTATCTATGCAACGTACTGCTTCCTCTATTGCACGTTTTGCTTGATCATATTTATTGTGCCTCCCTACGGACCCATTACTTAATGGCGCTATACAGTCTCGTAGCATCTCATTAAGAAGCACGTATCGGAACACTATGTTGTTCGTATCTAATCTTGCACCCGTCCCTTATAATGTTCAGTTCTATGCTTTGTAGGTATTTAACGTACGATTAAGTTGATTAAAGTCAGATAGATAACCATAACTATGGGTCAGTATAAAAATGTGATAAAAGATCAATGAGAGGTAAAAGTATCCTTGTTATTTAACTTGTTGGCATACGAATGGACAAGATGGTATGTGGTCACCGTCGCCTATTTACATCAGTAACATCAAAGGCATCACCGAATTGCTACGGTCCAAGAAGAATACCTGCGGGGTCGTGCATTATTATTGACTCATCAACATTGCTATCAAAACACTCTCCTGCTAATGATTCATCTCGCTGAGCAACGGACGAGGTTATGGCACCTGTTGGAAGTCACTGTGCTACACTCGCCTGCTCATGGTTTAAACTGCTCAGCAACGCTAGGTTCCTGTGCTATAAACATTCTACCTATTGTAATCTGTCCAAGGTCGAATTTAGCCCCGAAGTTAGATCATCAACTGTTAGGTATTCGATATCTATGGGCGGCGATGGATAATTACCATCGGGTGGCTTGTCTGATCATTCGTCGGTTATTTAGGTACTCGTGTTTGTATATAAAAATCGTGGATTGATTTGAAAATTTATTTGCGGCTCAAATAAATTTTAATAACGACTGATTTTTATCGAACAAGAGATATTTAAGTTACTCCAATGGCCAGCTAATTTGATTCGCCACTGCATGAAATAATCGAATGAATGAAAAAAAACTACCACCTTGAAATAGTTACACGTGAAACGTTCTTTACATTAGTAGGGACACGAATAGGATTTTTTAATGTCTTTATAAGTGCTGTCGGACATAAAGCTAATGAAACATCCAGTTTTATTGATCTACCTGCCGAGTGACACGGATCTTGCCGCTTCTAACCTTACATTAGGTTTTTCTTGAAATTGTTTTCTATCCCTTTTCAACCATCTAATTTACAAATGAAGAACAGAGACAACAAAATAAAAAGCCCAAGGATTAGGAGAAAACATTTCATTTCGAATGCACGACCCCCATCATTTGATAACTTGATGAGGTATTCTTAGCGTTAATCCATTAGGAAACGAAATATTTTCTCTTTCACAGGTAATATTGAAATAAATTAATGTTTTTTGCAACAAACGTAGGTATTGTGATTTGACCATGTCATTTAATAAAAGTAATAATAAAAGGATGTTGTTTTTGTTTTAACGTATTCTAAATTAGTGCTTGAGTACAATCCCACCTGATGGTAAGTGGAGATTATAGTCTTGGGTGGTAATGCGAAAGTGCTATAAACGTTAAGTAATGCATAATTAAAGTGATTGTCTCAACGAAATTGAAAGAAATCAAAGCTGCATCTGACGTGAATATTAACATTACTCATATTATTAATATTAATATTGAATATAATAGATTTGTCAATTTCATCTCAATTTATATAGGGATCAACAAGCTGTCGCCACCCGCATTCCAGACAATTGACGCAATCATTGACAATGAGATTTTGGGGTGTGTAAAACGGAATAATAATTGCATTGGCCACAACCAAATTATTATTATAGTCACTATTCAATGATAATTCCATTTTGAGAGACTGCGGGCAGAGGTCGTCCAAATAATTACCATTACGAAGTCAAACGCATTTATTATAATGTATAAGTATATCTTTGGTTATATCTACTGGTTCTATTAACTGTTGTTTAGAGTTTTTAATATCAGCACATTACATTGTAGTTAAGGAGGGAGGTTTTTAAGAAAGTGACATCGTGTGACAGGCACACATGATATAACTCTAAACGTAAATTCGAACGCAATTTTAAAATATCAAATTATTTTTGGGATTGAACTCCAAAAATCATGAAATTCTTGAGACGTAATTTATGGCACAATACTACAATATAGGTATTTAAAACTTATTATTTTTAAAATGATAGGTTATTTAATAAAATGTGTACCTATTTTAATATTTGGAAATTAAGTCAGAATAAACAAATTTGAAGGTGTTTCGTATGCACGTTTGTCGCCCATAGAGATAAAAAAATTCAGGGTGTAAAAATCCATATTTATTTATATTATCCCTAATTTTGTTTCATAGATATTGCTACCATAATATTGTGATTTCTTCTGAAAAATGGCAAACAGCGAAACCAAACATAAAGACGATAAAAAAATCTTACATTGAATTAAGTTCTTAACGACTCCTAGTAGTAAAAGTACTACAAAGAACATTTATTATGCATCGATAAAAATGCACGGTTATAAATCAATTACTCATACAGATAAGTTTATTTTTCAAGTGTTTATTTATCAAGTTTATTTATCAAGTGTGTGTTTATTTATCAAGTGTGAGCGCGCAGCATATAAATCAAAGAGCCGTGAAAAGGTTGCGTCTGGTCACGGATGATAAAAAATAGATTACAAGGCCCATGGATAAAATGAGGCGGTGATTGGAAGTGGACTTGTTTGTTTTCTTATTAATAAATCATCCAATAGATTTCTCGTATAACGTATAAACATATTGCGAGGCAAGCTGAACACTGAATTTATTTCAGAAATGATCGATAGATTGGATATTATAATTTTAAACTGATATTATCGCGGACACTAAACATTGTAATGTATACGGGTACTCACGATTTCCCGCCACCGCAGTCTCGCCGTGACCATGATCCATGCAACTGGGTCGAAATATCGGTAAAACAATTCGAAATCGTGAGTACCCGTATACATTACAAGATTGGATATTTATAACTAAAATATGCAACTAGAAGTTGTTTATAATGTTCATTGATTCGTGATGAGGCTGTACTATTATTTGGGTGCAACATTAATTAGCAGCGTAGAAAGTAAATTCAAAAGTAAAATTATACTCCCGGATAACTAACTCAAGCCTTGCTCTTTTAGGTTACTAAAATTGAAAATTTATTAAATGACTGAATTAAAACTATATGTTTATATAGCTTTATTGTTATTGTTACAAATTTAAGGAGCATATAGTTAACGATATTATGAAAAACTTACGAAAATGTATGTTCATTTAATATTTTATTTCTTTTAAAACATAAATTTCTACAAAAAGTTAAATAGAGAAAGAAATTTAATACAAAAACTGTAACTATAAAACGCAAAAAATTTAATCGATTCATTTACAGGCAATTTAGTCGATTGCAATATTATAACCGCCACAACAACAATGCAGCAATAACATATTAAATCAATAATGTAAACTCCTCTAACACCAAAAATTCAAACTTTGAATCTGTGTTGATTCTATATGTATGTACCTACCTACATCTTCGTTAAACTGATTTGTCATTACAAAACCAACAACATCTCTAAAATCGAGAGAGTAAACAAAAATAACATTGAGAGGAACGACGATTTATTTGTAGCTAACCCCAAAATGTAGATAGGCTATATTGTCTCCTAAGATTTATACCCGAACACGGCGTAATCTCGTCTCCTGTGGGCGTGGACGCATTTGTTCAATGTGAAGCGCTGCGCAGCATTCACCCTTGTTATATATTTTCGGTTAAACATCCATGATAAACTTGGGTCGGCCTCCATATTCGTCGATAAGGGAAAATATGTTAATTTAACCGCAACGAGAGAACGGACTAAGTGATTGGGCTCTCAAAGCCTTGCCGTGTTTAGAATTTGAAGTCAACGGACTCCTTCAAAACATGGAACCAATGTTTACAAATTGCAGACAGTAAGAATTTACTGGAACTTCCGAATTGAGATATTCGTTTAGCATAAAAGCAATAAGATTTCGAGAATTCATACCATCACGCGATTACTGGGAATTTACCCGCGCTGGCAAGGTTATTTGCATTATTAGGGATAAGGTGTATAAAATACAGCTAGCAACGTTGCTGAATATAAAAACCGGGTCAAATTATTCCTTAATTAAATACACTTTAAGATGCAAAATATAAGCTAGAATGAATGCCTTTCTTCACAATATGGCGCCACTAGAATTTCCATCTTTAATGAAATATTAAGGTTAACGTCGGCTATTTCATAAAATCTAATTTTTAATTAAAAAATAAGCAAAACGTTAATTAATTTTGTCTTTTGCGGCTCCAATTACATAAAAATTAAATGTTTCGTAGCAAAATTCTTGGATAAATTGTTTCGTGGTTTTTGCTTCAACAGTCTGAGTCAACTCATCTTTAATCACGACGTCGTCAAAATTGTTCGCTTGTTTCAACGATAATAAGTAACGAAGATAAATCTGTTTTTTAAGAACAATTCAGATACCCTTAATTTAATTTAATTAATTAATTTAAGACTAAAACCACGCAAAAGCAAGTTTGACTTGCTTTTGCGTGGTTTTAGTCTATTTACTCATCTGCGCTATTTTCATGCATTATCAAGTCTCCTTTGTGAAATGATACTTTTAATAAGACACTTTAGAGTAAAACTTTTATTAGCAAGTTAGATACATAGACAAGTTTACTCAAATTTAAATGTTGGTATACGAAGTCAATAACAATCGTCTATATAACAGAGAATTTAAAACAAACAAATAGCTAATAACAATACAACACAAAACATTCGGAAAAATGAGAGAATTCCTCGTAATCGCTTACCGCTAATAGCAGAGTGGTCAACACCATCAAAACGGCCTGACACTTTGATGAAACTAATTTAGGATAATGTTTAAAATGGCTTAATTTCCAAACGCCTTAGGCTTGTTGTTTTATTGGTGTATCGTTCGAGAATAATTAGAATGGGAATTTATAGTTGTCATTGGCTTGGCGTGATTTAAAGGTTTCGAAACAAGTCTGCATCCGCATTATGTTAAATAGAACAATCGGGTCATCAGTTTATTATGTGATTTGATTGGGGATTATAGGAATGAGATGTCTAATAACGTTTTTATTTGTAACTTCTTGTAAATGACTCTTATCAAAGTTATTTCGTCGCAAACTCTAACTCTTCCATTGCTGGGATCGGGTCTCCTCTCATCATCGAGATATAAGCACTAACGTACTAGAGAAGCTACGTCAAATAACTGAATTGTCCTATTCTTTGTTATTTTGTAATTTGTTCGCTGCAGCGCTAAAATAATAACAATTTGTCTAAACCGAAAACTAATTTACCACAGCGCTAGATTTGCTGCGGAAGTGTATTTATTCTCGGCAAAAAGGTCTTAAGCGCCATGTAAATCACGGCACTTACGCGTGACGACTGAGTGAGGTGCAGCGACGGTGCGGCGCGATCGCCGCAGTTGAACGGGACAAAGTATGAATTTACGGTGTCTTCTCTAGTACGTTAGTACTTATATCTCGATGCCTCTCATAGTGTTACGAGTATAGGCCATAGTTACCATGTCCACATGCGAATTAAAGCTTCTTGGTTGTTGGTTCGTTCATGGTTGTACAGTGTCATAAATTTGATGATAGAAAGAACAACCATTGAACTATCTACGCCAAATGTTAAGCACCATGTTGCGTCTTATAAGATCTTTGTAGCCTACCTAGTTGGTAATGACCCTGTCTGTAACGCGAGGGTCCCGGTTTGATTTCTGGCCAAGGCAGACCTTTATGTGACCAGATGAAGTGTTTTTTCGGCTCGTGGATGTTTTTGATTTCTTATTTATGTTACAGCACCCGAGACACAGTAAATCAAAGTGCAGATGTATCAGTATAAAAGCGTTTAAAAATGCACATTATGTTCCTAGTTTAGAATGACAGCCATATCTACATAAAATGTAACTTAATCTACATAAAACTTAGTAAAAACCTATTCACCGTCCTTGAAGACCTACAGCCTTCGGTATAATCAATGTAGAACACTGAAATCCGTAATTATACCTGGCACGTATTCACTCACTGCTACTATTCTAGTAATAGATATTTACGACTAGCATAACTATTATTAGGCACGTTTTAGCTAATAACACTAGCTTTCCACGTAATCGCCACTTTCCAAAACAAATGTTGAATATTTTATGAAATCAATAGCGTTTCAGCCCGCGTGGAGCGTTTACGATAAAAATAAAATGATTACGGTCTATTTGGGTGTTACTATTTTTGTGTATGTGTTGTTTATCACTAAGGCATTAAGGGCTTTAACAATTATATCCAAATGCTTTAAAGGTCGCTTGATTTCTCGCATTCGAATTCTTCACCCATTTATCAAAGTTATGTGGTATTATGTATTATAATTATGACTTGCTTCGGTTAAGGAAAATATCTAGGTAACTTTATATACTAATACTGAAGGTATAAGATGTATTTAGGTAACAATTTTGACTGTATTTTTTGCAAAAACAGTATTTGCTGTGAACACATAATTTTTTTTAAATATATATTTTTTTTTGCAAAATACCAACGTACACTAAACAGCGACCTTTCGGTACCAGACAACCTTTTAATAAGAAACAGAATAGATACAGGAAAAATTGTGCTTAATAAAAAATATTCTTAATAAAATTGAAAATTAAATTATTCTTCATATCAATGACACCATAATTCAAAGGGACTTTAAAATATATAAATAAGCAGTAATTTTTGGTTCCAACGTATATCAGTAACCCGATCTTACGTTTAAGGCTGGCCTGCGCACCTGGGAAAAAGTGTACACATTTACATTCTCCCCGATCCAAGCCTGAGGCACTCTAGACGGTAGGAATGAGTAATGGCCATAATCCGCTTGTGGCGAGTCTTAAGCGAAGGGTTAAGGCTCCCGCTAGCTATAACTTTTATATTTATTACGCACCACTCGCACGGACCCTGTAAATCCGCCATCCGGCCGAGAAATAATAAAATTCGACATCGAAATGCGGTGCTTTGGGCTTGTTATCACACGCACACGCGAATGATTTCGGGTGTCCCCACACCTGTCAAGACTAGATCGGGTGAACACGTTACCAGCCAATTGTTTTGGTGATGTACTGCACTGTGCATAGGAGGGTAATATGTTTAACAGTATATGTCTGAATGTTTGTTCCGTTGTGCCGTGTAAAGACCGAATGCCTGGGCCGATTTTGATGATTCTCACGTCTTTACCGTGCGATTATCACTCAAGATGTATAACAATAAACAAAATGCAATATGGCGCCAAAGAGACAACATTTTGTAAAACATAAAATAATTAAAGTCGACAAAGATATTAAAAAATATTATTTTTTACATAATTTATATAAGACCATTTATGTCGATTTGAAATAAGTTAACCTTTCTCACATTATCAAGCAGTTGGGTTTTAAGTTTTAATGTTATTTTTATCTCGCTTCTTATGCCAATATTGAAAACAGTATCTTAATGTTATGTTTTAGCAGTAATATTTAAGATGTATCAGATGATAACAAGTATGTGAAACTGCTACGTTTATTGAGTTAAACATTAAATTGTATGTACTTATTATATAATATGTGTATGTATGTATGTGAATGTATTATATATATTATGTGAATATATTATAAAATAATTTAAAATACATACATTTTTAATGTCGTATAATTACAAATATAGTAGATTTGATTTAACCTTTTATCAAACAGCCGCTTGCAGTTTAAATATAATTATATGAATGGTATCAAAGTATAGACCGGTACCTTATAAAGAAACTTGTATTTTACCTAAATACCACATCGTCCATTTGTTGGAAAAGGCAGTGATTAATATCGTCTTTCGTTATTCCAATCGAGTTAATTTTACCCGGAATAGGGACCTTAAGATCGTTGTCTCACTATAAGCACTTGACGAGTACATGAGTGCTAAAACCTAGCTTGAGATATTATATTATTTTATAATTTATTAGTGTGGCCTTTAAATCATAAAATTCGGTATGAGTTTTTTTACACCTGCCATATGCCAATACTTTGTATTTTATTGGTTACTAAATAATTTATGGACGCTTCACAAATTTGTTATTAATTAAGATGATTTCACATGATGAGCTTGGCAAAATAGAACACACATGCACAAATGGTCGATGGCTCACACGATCTCTCTCGCTTTACTACCACTTATCTAAATTAAGGAACAGAGACAGTCTTGCGTGAAAATAATACTTGCGATATCGCTGTCCATATGTTGGTATGACAGATCAGTAATAAATATAGGGACTGGAAGCGACATTTATCATTTTGAAAGATTGCGATCTGATTCAGTAGTTCCGGAGTTGACGATACTAGCAGACTGTACACGGAGAATTTCTTTCAACTTTAACGTTTTCAAGATAAAAAACATGTATACTAGGGAAACAATACGTCAACACCAATTACATTCTCTTAGTAGTTATTAATAAATGATCCAAAAAATTTGTCGATGTAGGAGAAAAAAGGAGTGTCAAAAGAATGTAGTCAAAAGTGCAGCTTTTTTATTATCTCGCCATGAAAGTTAAAATGTCAAATATTCGGGATGTTTTGAGCTCAATTTTTAAAAATAGACGTCAGAATGTGAAGTCCTGGGATTTGTTACTTTTTTAAAATAAAAATAAGTAAGCTTCCGAAATTCGAAAAGATTTTCTGGTTATACCCAACTTTTCTTGTGTTTAAACCAATCTCTCAAGTACGTGCTGTCAGAGGTCACCTGATCCCTTTACCATCTACCTCAATCCTGTTAGTGTTTTTAAGGATGGTGAAGTTCGTTAACTGCCTGTCTACCAACCTGAGTCAAGAATCACATTTGAATTGTTTTAACGTGCTTTGGTTGCAGTATTTAAGAACGATGCTTGTCACACTTTGGGCACGGAAACAAGTAACGTGCGTTAGTATCCCACTGATGGGCTCGGATCTCCTCTCACAATAAGGTTCAGGTCTTGGTAACCCAAGGTGTAAAGGGTAACAAAAGTTTGTAAGACATACAAATTTCTTATTTACTAATTTCACTCTTTATTGAAAATGCTAAAGCTAGGAATTACAAAGCGGATTTTATGCCTAATGGCACACTCTGCCAGTCAACCCTTGGAAATCGTGAGAAAATGATGTAGGTGTTCAATATTTATTAAGTAAATACTTTAAACTTACATAATAAAGGTTCAAGAAAATTGTATGTCTAAATCTTCCGATAGCTATTTTTACGGCTGTAATAAATAAATATAAATTGAATAATTCCACAAAATTGTCAGCATAAATGCATATTTATTCAACACTTCAAAACCTAAGTGTAAGTGATTGCATATTAGAATCAGCATACATTTAGGTAAGTTAAGATTCTCATTCACAATATTACCAAACCATCTCAAGTAATCGGCCACCATTGAAGTAAGAGTTGAAAACCCCTTGTACTGTATATAAATTATTCGATTACCATACACACGATCTGTATCGCAGAGATTAAGTTATAAACATTTATAATGTATTCAAGGTATTTGTGTGGGCTGAGTGTATGCTACTAGGTATCTACAGATTTTTTTAGAAAATGTAAGAATAAGCCAGGTATATCATAGGTTCAACAATTAACACAATAATCTATGTACTAAGTTACTTATTTTTTTGTATTTTTCATTATTGGAACGAAGTTCCTTACGGCAGGCTTGGAGGGGATAGGTTTTGCTACGGCGACCGAACTGAAAAATATATGATAGTAAAACCGTAAGGAAGAATGCGTGGAATAATGAGACGTGCGCATGCGCGACAGTCGCATACACAAGCGAGTAGTGTATATTACCTTTCTCTTTCTCCCTGTTTCATTTCGTTCGCCGTTGCCTTAATTAGTTTTCATATCATATAATTTCATAAACTAATAATATAATATAGTAATATAAAATAATAATATAGTAAATAAATATAGTAAAAGAAAATGGCAAGTGAAAGTGACAGTGCTAATAGTGGGAAATTATTACTATATTTATTCAGTGCAAAAGAATTAAATACGTAAGTATTAGTTTATTCTTTATTAATAAATATATATTTATATTATAAATATAATATATTTTACATTGGATAATGTAAGTGGAGTTTGCGAGATCTGTCAGAAAACGGAGAATATGATTATGTTGAGTTCCCGCGGAAAAAGTTATGAAAGTTGTCCTATGTCGCGGAGTCTCTTAAAGTTGTTGATGAAGTTATAATAAAATGTGATATCGCGGATAGAGCGAGTGGTTAAAACGTTTGTATCAATATTGAGAATCGCTGAATAAGCCCACAACGGAGGTTATGTGAAGAATACCTACTTTCATGAAAATACATGCTAAACAGAGTAGAATCGACTGAAAAACCATACAAACACCCACACCCGGCCTACCTGACGCCGATATCAGAAGCTGGGATAAAGAATCCGTAAGAAACTAGCTACTGAGAAAGCTTGGATGTCAATATGAACTGGCAAGCAAGGCTGCGATGCTTTGAGATGACTATGAAGTACAAGATGTCATCTGGATATCATGGTATACAAGTATTGAGTGAGGATGTTACATGAGGTCAAAGAGAGCTGCAGTCTGCATCACCTGTATCCAGGAGTCGCTATTCACAAGTCCACGCTGAAGGATTTGTCAGGTATGACCAAGTACTTTTTGAGTTTGAGTTGTTATTCATTAGTTATGAAATAGAATAACATCAAAATAATAAAATGATAATCTAGATACAATGGAACTAAATTATCAAGAAAATGAGTTTTTGAAGTTAAATATTGAGTTCTAATTATGACATTGATAAAGTTAATAACTTTTTGGTAATTTTGTGGTAATATGGTACTAGGAGTATAACATTTGAAGTACCTACCCATCTTTGGCTTTATCACACAGGGTTTACTGGTGATGTTACTTAGAGACGGTCACATAATTAATTATTGACAGTTACAGTTAAATGGTTAGTTAATAGTTAAAAAGAAAATAGGGTTGTAACATATGGAGTTATTTATGATATGGCTTAGTAAGCTAGCCAGACTGATTGATGATTAATTCACTGTAATGAAATTTCTTTTGTTTTTGAAAATTTAATAAAATTCAGCCATCTTGTCGAATGTAACTCATTGAAATTATTATTTGATCATTGTTATTTTTGTACAATGCATAGCTCTTATAAGACACTAGAGAGAGGTGCTCAGTTCTGTTATTGGAGAGTGCCAATGGACAGTTGTATCGGGATGGACGATACATATGAGAGCTATGTATACAGGTTAGATGTAATTATTCTTAGTCTTGTTTTAAGAGACATTTAATTGAGTGACGTTCGATGAGCCTATTCGTTTTGGAAAAGTTTACTCATTTTGAGAAAAGCCAACTTGTTTGAGAAAAGCTAACTTATTTTGAGAATAAATGAGTTGTTTTGGAAAAACTTAATTAAACATTATTTGAGTAAAATTGTTAAAAAATAGAACAATCAGATAGTGATACATCTTATACTCCCTCTGTAACTTTCACAGAATCATCAATATCTTTTCAAATGGAGTCTTCTTCAGATTGTAGTGATTATACAGGATGACAAAAGACGAGAAAATTTAAATGCCTTAGAGTGTACCTTGAATAAAATTAAAAAAAGCCCCCGTTCTTATATTGGCAATCCTTTAACTTGTTATTATTTAGTTAACTTGATTCAAGAACAGACAAATATACCATTTAACCATATTTTTACTATAGCTTGTGATTTGATTAATATACAAGATTCTCTAATTAAATAAAACACAAATGAAATTTATGCATTTTTATTTTCTATTCTATACTTTTATATAACAATGGATACACATGGGTTTTATATTATTGTTTTATATATTATATTTTATATTATTTTATATTATTTCCTAAAATACTGAATTTCCTAAATACTTTCTTGTACTTAAATAAAAACTAATCAGCAAAATTTAAGAGAAAAATCAAGAAAACCTACATAAAATTGAGCACGATTTTTTTTGCAATTTGTGTCGATTCTACATTAGCCGAAGGAACTTCGTTCCTACCTGGTGTCCCACGACACCACATCATTTATTCCTTTTTTAATATAACCTTATCGTTTATTGAATAACTAGCAAAACATTTTTTATAATTATTTTAAATTTCCTCATAATTAGGAAGGTTAGGTACCTATATATGAAGGGTATTTAAAACGATATTCTTTTAATATTTCCCGTTTTACATGGATTCAACAAAGTATATGAATATTTTCAAAACTATCACAATTTAGATGATTTTTGTTAATATGCTGCTAGTGAACTGAGTCATGCCAGTAATTTTATTAATTTGTGAAGACTATACCTACAGATTTCTCAAACAAATCATAGATGTCGCTAGGTATTATTATCCGTACTAGAAGTAGGTTCAACTTAAGCTTTCTCTTAAACTCTTCTAGCTAAATAAATGAACAATCATAAATTTGAAAAGTTTGTATCTAAAAATAGAAAAATACATACGTTAAAATTATAATTCGTTTTATATTTTCAATAAAACCGAATACATATAATTAAAAATTTAAACCCTATTTATGTTACTGTCATAATATTGCTACTAATAAATTACTATATGATATTTTATATAATTATTTTAGTTTTATACGTTGACTAAGCTTTAATACAATGCGAAACAGGACTGTTGCATACATCAAAATAATTACACCGCCCTACGTCGATGGAGCGGTACCACCTATAACGAGTAACTAATTTAAGACTGTCTGAGACAACAAGCGATGCAAAGTGCAAAATATATTTTAGTACTCAGTGTAATCCATGATCTTATTTCTGTGTTTTATATTATTTTATTTTAATATAGTTGTCACATCTGTGCGAGCACGTGGTGTGCTTAGAATTTGAAATTATTGTTAAAATTACTGTGCGATTTTTGTATTTAGAATCGCGATTGTAGACTGCAAAAAAATGTCACAGTTCAATACTAGCGCTCGCTACAGCTCCATCGCCATACAGTATAAATATACATCAGCCTTTTATTTCTAGTTCATCGTTTCGAGAATTAGGTAGCGATATTCATAACTAGCCATCGATTCGTTACACATTTAACAGTAAGAACTAAAACGGCTCGGTAAAGTAAGCCGTAGCTACAAATCTCACGTAATAATAAGTAATATCTGTAGCATCGTTGATTTACCTTGTAATCAGAGATGGGTAAAATGTAATCATAACTACAGATTACGATTACATCTGGATGCCCGAAATAGCCCCCGCATACACCTTTCTAGAAAAATTAGTTAGAACGTTCTTGGCGGGGGCATTTCCATACCTCCAGATGTATTCGTAATCCACAATCATGATTTAGTACATTTTGGGCAAAATACGCCAGATGAAATTGTAATCTGTGATCATGATTACATTTTAGGCAAAATGCGCCAGATTAAATTGTAATCTGTAATTATGGCTCCACTTTGCCCATCTCTGCTTGTACTATAAATACGAAGAAAAACAAAATTCGCCTATTATTATATTTACTAGCTTGCTGTTAGCCTAATGGCTAACTTAGATTACAGGGCGATTCGTTTTAGTTATTTATTGATTTAATTTACCATTATTCAATGCCTGAATACTATTAAAGACCTGAATTCTCTTAACGTATCCAGATGCAGTGCTGTTGTACTTTATTATTAACCGAGATGAGTAAGTTATAACTAGTCTAATCTAGATCAATGTAGTTTTATTAAGGGGAAGACTATTTTATTTTATACAGACAGCAAAGCAAAAGCAAGCCAAAAGTTCATAATTAAAATGTTAGTTGAGATAGGAAATAAAGAATTATCATAACAGCCCATAAGTATCGCACTGATGGGTTAGGGTCTCCTCTCACGATGAGAGTTTCAGATCTTGGTTCACCACGCTGGCCAATTGCGGATTGGCAGACTTCACACACCCTCGAGAACTTTATTTTAATAATAGTTATATGTATATACCCAGCTGTATGTATACGTTTACCTCCGATGTTTTCCGTCGCCGAGGCAAATGATAAATTTGATTGGCCAACCCAAGCTGAAGGCATCCGACGTTTCTTATCGACTACTCCGTAATAAGGAACGACGGCTTCACGTGCCTTCTAAAGCACGGTAGAGCTCAAAAAATTTTGCCACTAGTAGCGATGCCCACACACCTACCGACTGCGCCCGCTGTTCCGTATAGCTCGGTCGATCACTTAGGATTCACGCACGACGTCGGGCTATGAGCACTTCATAAACTTAACTATACACTTTTTTACTAACAACATAATTATTTAAATAGACTGAGACAATATCAAACCCTGGATGCACCTAATACATTATTTCATTATAGATCAGAATATCATGTAGTTTTATTGGAACGAAGTTCCTTATCGCGCGTTGTGAAAGGGGGCTAGATGGAATAAATTCTTACGAAAAGTTGTCACGACATGTTTTTCTGTCTGTCTCTCTCTCTCTTATAGAAAGCAAGCCAGATATTTTCATTTCTATTTCGCATTGAACAGTGTGTTTTTTTTTTGTTAATTTTTTTTTTATTTAGTTTTTTCACTGACGATAGATAACGCTACCAGTGGGAAATAATTATAACTTAAAAAAATAAAATTTTATTGCAATTCCTTCAACCTTCACTAATTAATCGAAAGAAACTTCGTTCCATCCGGGTGTCCCTTGACACCTCTCAAGGTTTTTGTAATCCTTAAATTGGTTTTGATAAAATTTAATTACGCAACACTAAAATTGCTGAGGAGTAAGTGACGGATACTTTTTTGTATATTTTCATAAATTACCTACTTTTTGAAAAATAGCATTTACGTAAACTTTGATGTCTTAACCCTTTTCGTTTGATATGCCACATAATAAAACTTTATAAAGTTAAGTTTTAAGTTTCTTTTAATATTTAGCATCATTCACAGTCACCTGGTTTCATGGAAAGTCAAACTTCTTGAGACTTGAGTCTTTAAAATTTGTATGAGTTCTAGTGCAAGTGTACTCACTCAAGTCACAGTTTATTAATATTTAGCTGACCTATTTTACCTACAATCGTAGAAATGTTCACTGGAGCAAATACCCTGAGCAAACAATTCGGGAACTTTTATTGATACACGGAACACTCTCTTATATTGGCACTAAAAGCGAATAAAACGAAATGTGTGTAAAGGGTTTATTTGCCATTTGATTGTTTGCGATACGTTACCTTTGATACGTTATCAGAAAGCTCGTTGGTGAGTTACTTCCTGTTACGAGTGGGTAATCTTAACTCAGGTATTTATGAGTTTTGTTGCTCTTGGTGAAGTCTAGTGGAGTTTCATCGCGATGAACACTCGTCGTAAGAATAATGAAGTAGTTTCGTCATTTCTATACTATAAAGCGAAATTTTAAATGTACAATTTTGTCATGAGCTTAAAGGAGTGCGCACAGTACAACGACTCCACGACCGACCGACGCGAACGCGACTAAAACCTTGACAAAGCTAACATTCAATTATGAGCCTTATATCTTTGAAGGTAAGGTTGAATTTCGAACTTATACTTAAAAGCCCTGTACGGCTCGCCCTACACCCATAGCCGTTCCGTTTCGAGACCAACGCGTCGACGTTGCGTTGACGACTCACCGTAGACGAGTAGTCCACGCGTCGACCGACACAATGACGTAATGTAAATAGCGTCGGAGTTGAAACGGAGTGGAGACGGAGTCGAGTTGACGTCGATGAAGCGTTGATCGCGAAACGGAACGTCGGAGTTGAAACGGAGTGGAGTCGGAGTGGAGTTGACGTCGAGTTGGTGTAATGTGCGCACTCCTTATACCTGTTTTGTGTCAGGAGTTTTAAAATATTTCGGAAGTATGAATTGATTTAAATTATTTACCTAATTTAAACTATTACGATAGATATTAAAGGCGATAGCTTTTTTAGTTACTTAATTTTATATTAGGTCAAAAGACATATAACACATAAACACCCAACAGACTAACATAATAAACTTATCTCCAAATCTTTAGTATGTAGTCGTAAGTACCCAAGTATCAGTTAGTATCATATACATTGATAGAGCTAAGTAAAGAATTACTGTAAACTTTCGATTCTTAGTGGCCAAAACTTTGAGAGTTTTGGGCTTCGAAGAGGAGCGTGGTGCAGTATGTTCTAGGCCTCCTTAGGAGTAGACCCGTGCCCTTTTGTGGGCCGCTAATGGATTTAACACAGCCATGAACCAAAACTTTTTTATCTTAAAAAGAACAACTGTTTAGAAAAAATAGTATCGCAATATGCTGTAAAAAATGCAGGCAGGAAAAATTCGGAACTATCAAACAGGGGAGAGTTTCTGCCTTGCGCAAATTCAGTTAAGTGCTTTATTTGTTTCTCGTACATTTTAATTGAAATTTTTCGCAATGATATATACTGACCGGCACGGAAACTTGGCCACCTACAAAATTTGTGATAACTTCAGTTTTTTTCAGTTTGTACACTTCTAATTTAGGCCAATTTAATCGTTGTTCATCCACTTAACGTCTTTAATCATTTTTACTCATAAATAACGTCTTTTTAAGTTTTTAATGAAGTTTAAGCGCAAAATCACATTTACACAAAATTAAACACTGCAGTTTTGAGCACTAGGAATTAAAAACTGTTTGATCTTTGACAACATTTTGTACTTTTTAATATCGCGTGATTCCTCCTCTAGCCCTTATGACCGCCTGCGTTCGGTCTGGCATGCTTTGGATGACATTCTTGATGTCCTCTTGCGATAAGTCGCGCCACGCAGTCAGTGCAGCATCTCGAAGCTGGCTAAGGGTTTGTGGTAGGTTCGATGCTGTTTTAATTGTCGTTTTTAGCTTATCCCAAATGTGCTCTATTGGGTTTAAGTCGGGGCTGCGAGCTGGCCACTGCAATTTTTGAATACCAACCTCTTGACGGTACTCATTTACGATATGAGCGACGTATGGTCGTGCATTATCATGCATTAAAATGAATCGGTCATATCCAATAAACCCTCCAAAGGGTACAACATGTTCTTGAAGGATATCCTCGACGTATCGTGTTGCAGTTAGAGAGTTATTGACGATGACCAATTCTGTACGTGCATCAGAACTAACGCCACCCCATACGATTATAGAGCCTCCACCAAAACTCACTGTGGGAGTGGTAGTAATCGCCAAATATCGTTCACCATTCCTTCTCCAGACACGTTGTCGACCATCAGGTGCATTTAAAGCAATCCTGCACTCGTCCGTAATCAAAACCCTTTCCCATTGTTCATGAGACCAGTTAGCATATTCGCGGGCAAATTGAAATCGCGCTGCTCTATGCTGTGGGAGAAGCTGTGGGCCACGGGCTGGTCTTCTTGATCTTAAAAACTTCCTCCATACGTCTTCTCACCGTACGCTCACTAACATTTACATTCCTGGAGATTTGAAGCCGCTGCCGGATCTCGACATAAGTAAGGAAGCGATTTCTTAAAATCTCTAACACAATAAAGTGGTCGTCACGAGCTGACGTGCAACGTACACCGCCACTACCTGGTCTACGTGTGAAGAGGCCAGTCTCTTGGTACCGTTTTAGTGCATATTGCATCGAAGAACCCGGTACGTTAAGGATAGTAGCCACTTCACGATGGGTCATCCCTAGTTCGACTAATGCCACTGCTTGTGCTATCTGACTTGGTGATAGAGGCATTTTTATGGATCCTAAGGCGCCTTTAGATGTTTATTTATCACAATAAAACCAAAGAACTTCGACAACTTAACGCTTGCAAATTCCAGAACACAATTCAAAACGTAGACTTCGTCGGATAAATGACACGGTTCAACTAAACTTCAGAAATCAAATCAAAATGCACTTTAACTTAGTTAATTAGCCTCTTAGGATTAACGTAAACATTATTTCCACCCAATTATACATTATGAACAAAGTTACACACACTTAAAAAAATGTTATAGGCTGCTATGAGTTTGGCCAAGATTCCGTGCCGCTGAGTGTATTTCTGCGAATTTAAGTAACTTTGCAAATATTGCCGTTGCTTTATGTTTGCTATAGTAGCTTAATGAAAAAAATGTCATTTCCTTTGTGTAACCTACTTATTTATGCGGGTTTATACATTCATTGGAAAAATGGGATATTTATAGGTTGACATTTGTCTACGTGTGCGTTTATCGCTTCGCGTCAAACATAGTCGACCACGTAGTCTAGTTACCGCGAAGGTCCCGAGTTCGATTCCCGGCCGGGGCAAGTAGGCAGGCATAGTAGTAGTTATGTGGCAGAAAAATGTTTTTTTTCGGTTTGTGGGCGTCAGTAATGTCTTATTCAGAGAATCCTAGTGCCGGGCAATGAGTGTGGTAATCGTTTATTTCTTTTTAATCAAACCCATCTTTTTCCAAGAGTAAAAACCACTATTTTTATGGTACTTGAATAGATTTCAAAGGATCTTTTTTACTAGTTTGTTATTTGTTGTGATAGCGGCCACAGTAACATGCATTTTATTAACATTTTCAGGTGTCTATCTATTTCCGTTCAAGACCTAGAGCCCAGTGCCCGACAGACAGACAGAAAGGGGAGGCATATTAATAGGGATCCGTTTGTCACCCTTTTCGTACGGAACCCTAAAAACGGAGTGAGCTTACTTGCCCATACAATATTGTTCTATTTGTGTGGCATGTCCAAAAGTTAGACAATAGAGAATTTACGATGTTTATTTTGTGGAAATAAAAACACAAAAGGATGTCGTCTTTTTCTTTGTTCAGTAAAGAGTCATACAATTGGCAACTTTGACAAGCCTCTGAGTTAACAAAAAGGATGTCTAATCCTTTCGCATAGTACCTACACAGATTTGAGTAGGTAACATACGATTATGAAACTTACGCTTTGGTGGTAGATTGCATTACAGTTTGTCGTTTCGCTTATTTAGATTTCGATATCGCAAGGATTACTTAACTTGTTTTCATAGCTGCTCTCGACTTCTCAATAAACAATTATAACTGAAGCTTATTAGGGTTCTGTGAGTTGTTGTCATATAAGGTTTATTTAGGAAGGGCCCTGGGTTCGATTCCCAGCGAGGCGGAAATTTGAATGATGACTTTAAATTTCTGTGCTCTTTCTGGGTGAGTCTGTTCTTGTCTTGTGTGTTGTCCATGGCACCCACGACACATGGAATCCTAGTGTAGAGCTATGAAAGCGGTTTTTTTTTTATTTAAACATTTTTAAACGAGTACTGGTACTTAAGCGATGATTTACATCGCTTAAGTACCAGTACTCGTAATGAATTATAATATTTAAAGGTTCTACCTTTGCAAAACGGTGATGCGTACATAAGTGAAAAATACTTGACGTTCAAGAGTCTATTGATAAATACCTACATGAAATAAATGATTTGAGTTTGAGTTAACATCTCTCCGATAGTGGTTAGAGTTTTTAAAACACCGCTTATACAGGTTTAAATTTTAGATTTAATTTGCGATAGAATTGTTCTTCCACCTTCATTTTGGTTGTCTGTTTTAGTGTTGTCGAAAGTGTACCGATTTTCAACTGGTAGACCGTACCGGTAGGTGGTATCTCATACACTTTGGGTGGTTTTACAGCCACGCTTACCGCCAGCGCGGTTGGTAAGCGCGCGGGCCTAACATAACATAACAAACATAACGTTAACAATATCATTTATCATAAATAATAGACTTTCATGTAAATACTCACTTACCAAACGTTCAACCCCCATTTTCCCATTTCTCTTTAGGAAAATAATTTTTAAATACCCTTTCAGTCATAATACTCCGCTATAGGTAGATACTATAAATATCTTCAGAACAAAAATTCCTGCTTCTAGGCTTAGGCTATGTCTAAATAAGTAACAATCTGCGTTTTATTAAAAACGTGCATTAATTATTATGTTATTATTATGGACTAACCATCCTAGTCCCCATTAGAGTCTTGTTCTAGGCTGGTCACAGTTGTCATGGGCGGCAGCGGAAGTGTAGTGCTGCATGCTCGTTTGCTATCTTAATACCATAAAAAATCGTTATATTACGTCATTACGTAAGAATTCACGGGCCACAATTATTTTTCACATTACCTACCTATGTTTACCTTACAACAAGGCTGTTGTAAATAGAAATTATGATATTACGACATTTGTCGTTCCCTCATACAGCGACATGAAAGCTGTTCATCGCTGGCTTTACGGCACACATGATATACGAGTAGTGTGACATGCCTGTTCCTACACGCAATAATCTATAAATCAAAGGAAACAATATTATTTTCGATGATTTATCGACTTGTTTTGCAATATTTTTACGACGTGTTTGAGGGTATTGTGATTTTACTCAACCATGCTTAGACTTCGTCTCAAACCATAGGTACTTTCATGAATATTCTTGCTTTGAAACAGTCGGAATATAACGAATTCCTGTTTTATTTCTTGACTTTGGGAATATAATTAAAACCTATTTACATTATTAACTTACCTCTACATCTGGGTCCATCCGTGCGTCTGACGATTACCAATATTCTAATATACTTACTCGTATATTTATTTTCTTGAATACTGCGTACCAAACCAACATAGAAGTTATAGCTCCAGGTTTGCCCTTCTAAAATTTTAGTGCTTAAGACGTTTCATTATGTTTTTCATATTCTTGTACGAAAATACCTTAATTAAATAGTCATTCATAATGCTTACAGAAATGGTTACATTTTTCATCTCATTTGAACTACTTTAAAGTATTTAAACAGCTACATGGAAGTTCTAGAGTCGTTTGGCAAATCAGTGACTTTAAAGTAAATTATGTAATAAAACTTTTGTCATAACTCATTTTCATACCCACTTGATTTAATCTTCATCATATTTTATTCATACCTACATTTAAGTGTATTAAATGCGTGTTAAATGAAAAATTATGAATAACAAATCAGGAAATAAAAATGCAAACTAAATTATTTCGATTATAGCTTAATATGCATAATATATAATATGCATGGGTCGCTAAAATGCATATTTGTCGGAATAAATTACAGAATCCGCGCCGGGGGCTATCCTACACTACGACCGGTTATTAAAGGGGCATTGCTATGTCATTATTCTAGAAACAACGAAAAAGGAGGAGTGAATCGTAACGTGCTACATATCATCGCAAGCTGGCTTTTAAAGGAACGATCAGACTTCACGACTGCGACTTTGTGGAGAGTAAAGATTACATTGAACGACTTTTTTACTTTTTATAACTTAATGATTTTAAACATTACGTATCGCGGATTGTACCTACACATTGTATTATGATACGAGTACTCACGATATGTATTTTGTACGCCGATCTTTCATGTTACAAGTTTATTTTATCAGTTATTGCTTGGCTACAATCCCACCTGACGATATACTACAGCGATAAGCACATATTTGGTTTTAGTGATTACAAAGTAAAGTGACCTTCAATGAAAGGTAAAGTACGGCCGGCGGATCACGGCCGCTCTGAAGTTAGACTTTCGGATATAGTGCGCAGGTATTGTACTTTAGAGAGAGATAGCGACACAAACACTGAGCGTGTGACTGAAACAAACAATGCTCAAAGTGACACCCCGCGCGTCTTGCCACCATTTCGACCCTAAAATTGACTTCTGCGCAGCGATCCGAACAAAGTTCAGAGCGGCCAAAATCCGCCGGCCGTACTTTACATACTTGAATCGCCCAGTAGTCGGGTAGACGTAACGGTAGTAATTTTGGTGCCACAATGAAGAAACCAAGATTACCTATTTTTCAAACATCACATCGACAAATTGTTATTTAAAAAAGAGAGTTTTTAGTCAATACGCACTATCCCGATCTGTTATCGTATCGTCTCGTGATCGTAAAGGGAAAATTCTTTGCGCGCGTAGTGTCTATCGTAAATCAAAGATATTAAACGGTGTGGCGGAACCTCTTTCGAGTTCACAGTATAAATCACTGACGCGCAAGAGACCTTCCCTGCCACCAGTACTACCTTTGCATACGCCGTCTGTATAAATCTTCACCAACAAAAAATATCATGACGTCCACATATATTTCTCACGGCGATAGTTTATGGACCTTGAAGAAATGCTGACGCGTTACCAGAGCACCTTTATTCAGTGCCTCTACAAATCCACATTTATAATCTTTCAGTATGTGTCTTGGGTATTTCTATTTCGCCAAATATATCTGTGAAATAACATAACAAATACGTATCGGTTTTTAATAACTTGTGATGCAATAAAAAAAATTTGTGTTATTTTTTGTTTTGTGTAATGATTTTCTTAAAAACAATACAGTCGAAAGTAAAATCGGTAGAAGTGAAAAGCAAGAATTATAAATAACATAAATGTTAACAGTTATTGAAAAAAATACAGCAAAATACAGGAAGCGTTCTGAAGTTCAATATCAAAAGTCGTGACGTCACTTACGAGTACGTCTTGAAATCTGTAAATACCGATAAATCGAAGATGTCTAAACAGTCAGTCATTTACTGCTTGTTAAAAATATTGTCACTATCCTTATTCTAATATTTTTCCATAGTCACTCAGACTTAACCCTATAGAATCGGTTACAATAACGGTAACTGTGTCAATCAAACAATTTAAAATATCAACGATAGAATTATTAATTATAATACGCGATCCTTTATTACTTCAAAAGTTTGCTTGTGGCAATGGCCGGTAAAGTTCCTAACTGTCACACACCAGGAACTTTATGAAAAGTTTCCTAGGTAATTTAACTACGTTAACGAGCTTACAAGTAGAAACTAGTTTAACTGGTAGCTTTGATTTTAGTGGGTAAAATCGTAATTACAATAATGTTATAAATAAATCAAATGTTTACTATATATACTAAACTGTTTGTATTGTTAGATCGTTTACAGCATCACCTGGCTATGTCAACCAAGTACATATTATCTCTCAAAATACAGTGTATAGTAGTACCCTAGTAGGTTTCTCCTTCTAGAAGTACCAAATCTCCTTCTAGAAGCATCATGAATGCTTTGACGTATTTTTGGTAGGGCTCTATATCCTGGCCAGCTACCAATGTACTTCAGATGCTCCAGGAATGTTTTAACGTACTCGTGTTTCGATTAGAGCGATGTACACCTGCTGCATTGTCAACATCATTCATTGTCAACGTCATCAACGTCAACACATTATTTATGCACTTCTCACATAATTACGTCCATAGGCGATGTTACCACTTACCCTTGTCGCTGTTTTACAAGCAATGGAGTTAAATTGTAACCTATAATGCAAAACCACAAAACAATGCAAAGTCAATACAATAGAAAATTATCTCCAAATTAACGATCAACATCATAATTTGTACCAACAGTGTAAACTTGTAAAAAACATAACTTTCACCAACCACGTGCTGCGGCTACGTGATCGCTCTAACAATTCCAATTTTAAATTCTTCAATGGCTGGTTTCATTGACTTTCGGTTTCGGTTAACAATGTTTCTGGTGAAATTGCTTTCTTTGCGAACCCCGATACACATAAAGATAATCTTTCGTTAAGTTCACTTTCTTCGCTGTTCTAAAGAACTTTTTGTTAACTTTATTCTGTAGTTTTGTTTGTAAATATTGTGTTATAAAGAAAATGCTATCGATAATCTTCAAAACTACAAAATAAACCTTCTTTTATTATTTGTTTTATTGCGAATTTGTAACCTTATTTTTTGTTACAGGGGAAATGCTCAAAGATGCCTAGTCGCGGCCGTACATAAGTTTCTTAACCTTTAAAACCCAATTGGTGACTCCATTGGTGGTCCATAAGAAGACTCCAGGAACTTATGTAAACACACAGGATCTACCCCCGATTATGTTCTAAGGTCTTAACTCGGGTCGTCTAATTTGTGTTCAAGTTCAAGGACACAAGTTTGCAAGGGATACACAGTTTAAAATTTGACTTTAATTTAAACTGAACTGAAATAATGTTCACATGTACTAAAAAAGAAGATAGAAGAAAGAAAGAAAGTAGTAGGTTAAACCCCCAGCCACCGACCACACAGCCCAAGACTGGGCTTGGGCTTGGGCTTGGGGTCGGGCTGTGGTCGGTGCCTCCAGCACAATACGACGAATCGTTTGACATACCAGGCCGGCTTTACGGAAGCACTATTAGATTTACTAGATTACTTGCCACATCACTCAGAAAGTTTGGACTCTTTCTTTATTTTATTAGTATAGATTAAACACTCATTTATTAAAATATACATGATTTGTTTGTAAGTTTATATGGATAAGAATAAATTCATAGATACCACAAAAAGCCAGTGCCAGGTCAGCAAGACCCGATAAGCAAACCGTATCATAACTAATATCGTCCGAATCAGCCGAGTCATTCACTATTATGAAGTGAAGCTGTTCTGTGAGTTACTGTTTTTATATAAACGTCTCGTTAGAATCGTGAGATGTTGTTTGATAAGGAACTCAAATAGCTTTCAGTGGATGCCGATAAATATTTATTGTGTAAGTACAAAGGGATAAAAAGTATTGTTTCAGTAAAAAGTATTGGAAATGTATTGGCTTATAGTTTAGTCGGTAGATTGGTGCTTATAATATCGGTATTTTTATCGTCATAGTAAACAATAATATAATTAATTTATGCAAACAAATGATAGGCACTCTCGTTTTATAGTCTCGTAACTACGACCTGGTATAATTTTTTTTTGAAGAAACAAAATGCGACAAATGTACTGTTTGTCGCATGTCTCCCCTGGCTTATTGAACCTGTGACTGATAGTTCAGTAGGCAAACCATTTATCAACAGAGCTAGGTGTTTTGGAAGTTAGCGACAAGAAATCAATATTTGACCGAACACCTTTTACTGCTTTACTTTGTAAACTCAATTACAGGAATAATGAAGCCAAAGGAAATGTCTTATTTAGCTCAAAAGATTTTATTCCTTTCAAGGAGTAAGAAAACATTAGAGCTTGTGTGTAAGTCCTCAAATAGAAACGACTGCCTATTTAAGTAAACGGCGCCATTGAAGAACCATTTGTGTTAATCCCCGAGGGCTAGGTGTAGACCACTGCGTCATAGTACGAATGGAAATGTTCAAACAAGCATTCAGCAGCGTCGTGAAAACAGCGGAGGAAATTAAACGGGCTTTTATAAGGATTTCTTTGGAGGACATACATATATTGTTGCGGCCTTTTTATGTCTACGAGTATAGCTGACAAAAGCAACCAATTCGACGCTAAGTGGACAACGTCACCAATGGATAGTAATATAACAGTTTTTGCACATTCATGTTGGTGACCAGCCCTCTTTTTGCACCAAGAGTTAAAAAAAACTTTTTAACATAGAATAAATAAGATAGCAAACGAGCATGCAGCACCACCCTCCGCTGCTGCCTATGACAACAGTGTGAACGACCTACAAAAAAGCTCAAATCGGGACTAGGATTGTTAGTTAGAAATGCTTATTGCGATTATCGATTTACTTATTCTTGACTTACTATGCCTATTCATATTTATATGAATAGAACCTACTCATAATACAAATACAAGTGAAGTTTTACAGTTCAAACTACGGCTTAGTATTATACAATTTAGAATGTAAATTCACCATTATAGATTTCTTTAACGGATTATGATGCCTTTCAAAGAAAGTGAAGGCAAATCTCTTTTCTTTAGCAACACATTAGTACTGTGGACTGCTTCGAAAGAAAACATTCTCATACAAGACTTGATGACTTGTTACACTGAAGTGTGAAACGCGACAAATATATTTTCGTAAAATAAATTATAAGATGTTGTTGTTGTTAAGGCAAATTACTATTAGTCATTAGTAGATAAATATTCTGCGGTCAAAATTCGACCGTTATATTCTATAATTAATGTTTTGAGCACATAATATGTCCCATATACTCGTATTTGTTTACGTTTAGCGCCTCTTTTACAGGTAAATTTAACTTTATCAATTATGAGACTCAAACGTGCGTGAATTTGTTTTTAAAATGGAATACAAAGGCTTTTTTTAGGATCTAGCACCGTGGAAAAATTGGAACAATATTATAATTGACAAAACGAGTATTTTGCAAAATTCTATCACTTTTGAATAATATCTGTGTATTGATTTTTTTTCAATCCTACGCAAATAGTTTAACCAAGACGCTCTCCTCTCCATCGGTACGACACATGCTTTACATACGTTTCGAAACATACAGGCGTTTTCATAAAGCTTCTTTAGCGAACATAAGCACTCTGAGAAAGTCCTCGAGAGTGGAGTGAAAAACTCTTTAAGAAAATACACTGAGAAAAGGTGGCCTACTTAATGCAAAATTCTGGTATGAATAAATAAAAATACGGCTTAGATAAAAGGTTAGTTAGTGGCAAGTACTTCACCATTCGTAGTGTTAACCATTGCCGTCTTATCACCTAGTAATGAAGATAAAGGAATAAATGTGTTTAATCGCACAGTTACTATGTTCAAACAATGACAGGTATTTTTTCTTTTTTGTACTTATGATTAGTTAATGCTCGAAAACAACCCCACCTGAAGGTAAGGGGCGATGAAGTTAAATTTTTCATGTTAGTTTAATGCTTCAAAACTCATTGTCTTTTCTTTTTATGGATCATTTGCTTCACCTTGCATTCCAAGTCAATTTAATTCCATTTAAAAAAGCAATCTGTATTTTTTATCATGTACTTACTATGAGATTTAATAACATCAGATGATATTATAAAATCGAATACTATCTCTCGAAGAGATTCGCTGGCTTATTCTATTTTAGTACAAAGACATCCAGTGTAACAAAGTAGGTTGTCTTCTCTCGAATCCCGCACAAAGCGTTATTTATAACCAAGCCGTTCGATCACGTTCGTAAATTGAAAAGTATGTAAACGAGCTCAATGTTCGATGTGTCAATATTAAAGGCCTCGTGAAACATGACACCGTCATTTTTAACGCGCGATAGATGGTTGAGTGAGGCTGGTTTACACATTAAAAAGTAAGTTCAGATCATTGGTACAATTGTTTTTGGGTTAATTCAATAAAGTTATTTTTATAACCTTGTGTTTTAGTGAAAACGTTATCGGGGTCAGTAGTAATTAATGAAGCCTTCGCCTCGATTCTATTTTAAGTAAAAATACTTTATGGTTGTCTCTAATTAGAGCGCTGTGTTTTTGAAATTAGGTAATGTTGACCATAGATTCCTAATTAACCCTAAATAAATAATAATGAATTAGATGATTATAATTTTAGAAAAACACAATTAAAAACATCTATAACTAGGTTACATCCCATAACCTATTTGATAGGTTATGGGATCGTTAAGTGAACAGAGTAACAGTACATAACGTAAATTGGACGGTGCAGGTACGTAATCTGTTTAGTGACAACTTGTTTCTTACTTATGACTATGTAAATCAGCGAAAATGTGGATAAATCATTTACTTATCAGAATGTGTATAATACAGTAGACGATGAACTATAGACGATTAAATACAATACAATTTGTAGCTGTTTTATGCCTTTTTTTGCTTTTCCTTTTGTAGTAGTTTAAGGCTATTTTAGCTGTTTTTGAAAACATTAAAATAAAAACACATTTTTAATAGATAAATATTATTATTAGTTCACTATAATACTCGTATATTTACCGCTTTAAAACACAAATCAGATATTAGAAAGAGCTAACCCACAGAAACGTTGAATTTATATGACGTTAAGTAAATGAGGGGTCGAAAAGTTTGTTCTTCCACAACTTTAGCAAGAAAAAATATCATCGTTTATCGTTTGTATACAGGTATGGAAGCAGTGGATGGGTTAGAAGTCTTCCCGCTTCATTGCCTTCCTTAAAAACCTTAGGGGTGGAAAGGTAAGGGTTAAAGGTGATTTTTACCTGTGTGCGTGTTCATTGACGAATACATGACGCATTTATCTATGACGTAGGTACACTAGTACCTATGTGTGTGCGTGAGTTGATGTTTTGGAAACGATATCCGTAAGAAATCCTCTACCGCATACCGGTGCGATTTGTCTCGCATGTCCGCTATAAAAAATATACATAGGTACATCATTGTTCACAGCAATGTTACAAACATTAATGGACCATTTTCAAGATAATTTCTAATTAACAGGATTACTAACGTTTAAATTATATTGATGCGCCTGTAGACCAACTGGTAGTGACCATTATTGTCTTTATTTATAGCCACTGGTTTTGGGTATTACGACTTCCCGTTGAAGCATAACTTTGTTCTATCACACTGTGTTCTAATAATTATGTTTTAGTGGGTGTCATTACTTTAATTAATTCGTGGTCTCTACGGCAATGTTGCACACACATACACACACAGTAGTGATGCTAACTTACAATCAAATTAATTCCAATAATAATCTATGTGGATAATATTGGTATTGGAATAAGATCAAACTTTGAGTATAAACTGTCGCGTATAATAGAAAAATATGTTACAATGGTCGCTCATGTGAATGCAATCACCGTTACCTAGATTAATGTGCGTGCCAACGCATGTGAAGAAAGATCTTTGTGGGAACCGCTTTTGGAAATTGAATGAAATTTGTGACACATTGCCCAACGGTATGAACAGCTTTGTTTTATCGATAACCGCATGATATTTTGTTTATTATGAGCGCAAACATAATTCCTTCTTTCATCTCAATTTTGTCTTGGCACAACGTATCGGAGATACCTTTGGTATTACATGTCCGGTGACCACTTACCTTTAGGAGGCTTTTCTGGTCGTTTGCTGAAGATTCACGTCAAAAAAACACATTATATTTGACACATGCTGTACGAATCTACTGTTATATTTAGTGAACAACTTTTTCGTAATGGTGTCATAAATGTAAATAGATGTAGACTGCCTGTAAAAGGGCGAGTATATCGATAGTAAAATTCTAAAGTAATGGACTTTAATTGTATTGTATATTATCATGTATTACTTGTGTTTTTCGATAACAAGGATGTAGAATCTTTAGATTTTGAATTCATTTACAAAACATTAAGCGTTACAAGCTTCAGTGATGCGCGGGTATGACATGTGTATGTTAGTATTTATGGTCCAATGTGACTGGTGATTTGTGGAACATGGTGAGTTTACCTTGTTATTTGTACTTACCCCCTAGCATTGCAGTTATTTATTAATATTCTAGGTTCTCTTCGTTTCGGGAATTTCTTGAACCAAATGGCTAAAGAGTCATTATTTCGATGATGAGCAATTTAACATCAAGAAGATTACATAGGAACAGATAATTAATTATAAAAATAACCTATTACAACAAGAGCCGAACAAATATACAAACATGCAAGCTTAAAATAGAAAATAGTTTATAAGACAAATGTAACAGCCGTATGTCCCTCGACCATGGCGTCATTCCGTAGTCCTTTTGTCTCTGACACTCCCTTACTATTTGATTTATAGATTTGTTCGTTGACTGCTTGTCTTTCGAGTCTTATTAATGAATTTATTTAAACGCTAATGAACAACTTACGTTCAGGACAAGTACGACCAATTTATCTGGATCTCGAATGGAACGATATTTTGAGAACGTAATTAATTTTAGACTCATTGCTTATGTTTTTCTATACATTTCCATGTTTGAAAAGGTGTTTGGAACAAGTAGTAATACATTTATTGCTTGATTAAATTCGTGCGAGCTCAAACTTTTAAATAATAAAACGATTACTAGTATAGATTTCTTATCCATGTTTATTTCTGATTAAAGTAGCTTACATTTAGTATCTACCTAATTATTTATTTTTTAAACTCATTGGTTACCGCGCTTTTACTCTCAATTATCTATAATGTTCTAGAAGTTCTTACCTAAGCATAATAATATATCCAATTATATCATAAAAAACAATTGCATTCCAAAAAAGTAAATGAAATTTCCAATTACATCCTGAAATGCACATCTCAATTTTAAATCGGTGGTTCCAGATGTTCATGAGCAAATAACTCCGTCGACTAAAACGAGTTGCAAATCTCCCGGCGATGGTTTCACGCCCGGAATTGAATGTGCTTGCATTCTCCGCTCCTGCTGTAATACGGTTTTATAAAAATGTTCTGAAATAACATTTTTACTGCGAATTTTATTAAATCCTGAAAACTTAAGTATTTTTCTGTAAGAAAAAACAAAACGATTACTAATAACTTTTACAAAATGGGTAAACTTTATGAATAATCATGAAATTCATGAACACTATTTTCGTTAGTGAAATTTAGAAATGTTGCATTTCCTTTCAGGTATCAAGAGGACAGTTAGTACGAACGAATTTATAATTACGTACATAGTTTACACTTAAACTCAGCTTCTGTACGAGTAGAATATGAAGTAAAGAGTTGAATATGTTATTTAAATATACAAGATATAAAATATAAAAAAAAAAACAATGAGCATTGCTAACTATCGCCACAGAAATAGAACCAAAGTCCTAGTAGCCGTCCCAGTAGTTATTACCAACAGAATTATAAAGTTGAAGAGTTTATATATGTAGTGTTCCAACACCTGGGTTGGCCACTAACCGCTCTATCAATCCTAACTGAGTATGAGGGGAAACCCGTTCCCGCTAGTGAGCCAATAATGGGTTTAAGGCAACTGACTTAATCATTAAGGGTAGAGTAGAATATTGAGAATGACAGTTTGTCATTTCCACACATGAAGTACTTTATATGGTACGGGGGTTCATTCGGCAGCTTTTTACTAAAGCTTTCAGGGCTTAATTAACATTCTCCTCACTGAACAGGCGATGCTTAATTAGTTCCAGTATGAGAAGCTGTGACCATAAATTTTGACCTAAAGCGTTTATAAAAGCTCTTTCGAATGAAATATTTCAACATCACAACATTTAATTGTAATAATAAATAATTCATTAAATAGTATAATTACTGCGCGTTCAATAATGGTAAACATTTTGCGATGCTGTATTGAGGTAAACAAGGTGGAGGCATGCCTTTGTTTCGATAACAACTGAATCGGTGTGCTTTATTTTATATGCCTAAAAAACAAGACGTAAACCTTGCATACATACAATGTCTTAAAAGAAAAGTGTAAATTGTTAAAGAAATAACACTATTCCTGGGCACAATACTTGTCCCTAAGTTGATTTATCATCTTTTTAAATTATCACAGCTTTAAATTAAGTTATTTTACCCTCCCCCCGATTGAAAGTAAAGAAGAATGGATTCAATAAGTCCAAATACAGACCTCGACAACGATCAGATACCTATAGTTGATAAATTTAAATAAATATTTTGATTTTATACTCTTTATTGTATGGTAATGACCCAACCACAAGGAATAGATATCAGAAATGATAATAATAATACCGTGGCCAACCCCAAATTAAATTAAATCTTATCCCAAGAGCCAACAATTGACACCATTATGACGGTATCTA
The DNA here is from genome assembly GCA_905404295.2 of Ochlodes sylvanus. NCBI lineage: Eukaryota > Metazoa > Arthropoda > Insecta > Lepidoptera > Hesperiidae > Ochlodes > Ochlodes sylvanus. The sequence goes on from FR990135.1 coordinate 9,691,553, forward strand.
TCAAAACTTAAATTGAAGCTCTCATAGCCCGGTTCAGTCAATCGTAAGTAATTGACCGAGTTAACAGAATCGTGGTGGTGCGATAGGTGACTGTGTTAGACAAAAATTTAAGCTTCGCTACAGGGAGCTACGAAGCAGTCTCGGTATTTGTTAGGTTGGATGTCAATGGCTTTACTAATTGGATATTGAAACATAGATTTCTAGTCAATGATACAAATTGAGCAATTGAAGAGACTTGGTGTAGAACACCGCATAATGTGGCTTGATGAAGTATATAGGAGAACCCAAGTCTCCTAAGTACCTATTTATCTAATCCTTGACTACAAGCATTGACTGCGTTATAACCACAAAATCTGAGACCGACGAATGAACTTTATATAATAATGTGTCCTGTTATAATGTATCCAAAAAATGGTAACAACAGTGAAGCCCAGTATAGTTGGAACATGGCTTTGAAATGACTGAAGGCTTACTAGAGTAAGCAAGTTGCTTCATAAGTACGGGCTCTGCGTTAGTAGCTCGGTCGTTACATAAGCACTTTACACAATAACGCGATGCCTAAATTTTTAAATAAATAGTCGACCACGAATAAATAGGCGAATAGTATTCTGGAGGAACAATAAAGGAATTACTTACGCGAAAACGGTCAAGGATTTGGGTTTATGTAAAAAAAGGCAATGACTTTTTTACTTAAAAAAAATAAACCAGTGTGCTTTAAGACGACCGTACGCGCCCTTCTCTCTCTTGCTCTTAGAGTGTGATACAGACATAGTGCAGGCCTATTGCCTGCAATGTGTCTTAGATATACGAAACGTAACTGGTTATGAGACAAAGAGAAAAAGAAACTCATATAAGTCCAGTATAAGTATTTCAAGCAATGCTAATGAAACGGCCAGGTTAATAAATATAGATTCTATCAGCTGTAGTCTAGCCACTAAATAAATTATACTCAGTCACAATATTTACTTGAAAGTGTTAGGTGGTTCAAATATTATTTAATATTCAATTCTGCCTCCTTCCTTTCATTATATGCAAAGCGTTCGGCCACGCGTTTATTATTTCTGACTTCAGGTTTGACATTCGGATCCTTGAGTGCACGTTTCCACGGAGGGCCAACATATTTTATATAAATCAAATTTGATATTTTTATATTAAACTCGTCTAATTTACAGGTGTTAGACAAAAATCTAAATAGATGATTACTACTGATATTTTGATAACTGTATTAAAGGAGTGTTGAATAAAATCTACATTCTGTTTAATTCCAAATTGTGATATTAAAATTAATGAAATAATGTTTTCCTCGACAGGATAGCAGTGGTTTAAGTTTCATCGGTCTCATTGCATAAACTCCTGGACACCTCCTGCCAACCAAACTACTGGGTCATAGATGCAATAAACACACGTGTTGAAGCACACACGGACAATGAAACAGACTCAATGCGTATAAAAGATACATAATTATACATATTGTATATTTCTAATTAATCCACAAACAGTCTTCTGAGTGCATCCGAAACCACGCTATCCTCGATTCTTGCAAATTGGGTCAAAACATCAGCCTTAGGCAGAATTATCGTGATTGAACCCCAAATGCAAAATGACCACATTCTCACATGATTTTTTTTTTTTCTATGTTCTTTCTATGTTCAGGCAGCAATCAGTTACAGATTGATTATATGTATAGATTGCCTAAAATAACTTAGTTTCTAAACTAGATCATGGAAACAAACATTTATTTACGCAACAAGCGCAATAACTCAACTCGCACATAAATTCTTATAAGAGACGTAAATAGTACCAATTCAAGCAATAAAGGGAAACATCAAAGGGTTCTTTCACAGAAGTTACCATTGAACACTGAACGAAGACAAGATCTGTTTTAGGGTTCCGTCGAGAAACTTTGATTTCATCAAAATTTTTGAGATACTCGGGAATTCCAAACCCAAAGATTCTTGAGAATTCCTGATTAATCGATCTAATTATTATTTGGGAGTAATAAATAAAGTTGTATTGATTATTCCGTTATAAATATCAGTAATGCTTTGCTATAAATGGCGAAGTTATCGAAATGTTAAATATTTATCTATATGTTTTCTTTTTGTGTATATCAAATACAGTTTAAAGCTATTTACTCGTATATACCATTAGTTAAAAATTAAACTAATGTTCAAACTGAAGTTTCATAATGAAGCTAAGTTCTAGAACATACAAACTAATTCAGGCGATCCATTAGCGGCCGACTGTGAACTGTTTACAACTTAAGAATTTGCAATAGAATTAATATTTTTTCAGCGTTTATCAACATCATTAGCCGTTAATTATAACTTAATAAAATTATAAGTATATTTAACATAAAGGTTACGCTACACAGGGCATTTTAATAAAATATGGAAAGCAAAAATTCTATTGTCTTAGCAAAAAACGTTACAATTCTTTTGCGAAACTCAACGTCACAATTTGCGTGGCCGGCTCATTTTCCTGTCCCGAGCATATTTTCCATTTTCTACGAGCATTCCTTCCTCCTCGGCTTGCGATTAATTAAAAATTCAATAGAGCACTAATAGTCACATTGTGATAAGTTGAATAGCGTTTAATGAATTGCCGTTCTGCAGTGGGTCGAGGAAGAGGAGTAATTGCAAGTTCAGGATCGGTGGCCGCGGGAACTCGACAATTTCAGCTTTATTGTTTCGGTAATTGCTCCTGGGAAATCTGTGGTTGCGTCGACTTCACTAACTTACGTTAGATTTCTTCGGATGGTACCACGTTGGAACACTCAGCAGTATTGGTCGCCGATTTTCGATGTTGCTATGTAGTTAACTAGCGCTAAATATTTTCTGAATTATAGGTAATCTTTTTTTAATAAAAATGTAGTGGACTTAAGAAAGGTATGTTTTGTAAAAGTATGTTCTTGAGCTTAATATTTTTTTTATTTAAACATGATTCCAAACACCTTTTCTACTGATTATTTAAGCATCAGCATTCGATATAATAACACTGCACAATTTTATCTTAATCTATCTATAGTTAACTACCAAAAGGTACCTGAATAACCGAGAGTTAAAATCTTTTAAGGTTTGTAAGGTTCTTTAATCACACAATTAATTTTCGGACATACGTATCTGGCTATCATCATAACATAAGTCAGTGTTGAGATTTTATAGATTATATTATTATTTTATAACCTGAAATATGACGTCGTATTTTTGGTTACTGTTTACATTATTCATAAAAATATACATTGCGTAACAAAGTACAGAGAGTTTGAAGATTAATCACGATCTTTGACCCTCTTTTCTCTATTAAAAAATTACAATTTGGCTTCGAAGCAGCTAATCTCAGAAAGCCCAAGCTCGTTACGTTGACTAATGTTTTCATACGCTTACGTTCGGATTACTGTTACACCGTTTAACTGAGTGGGCATACTATCACAAACTTCAACATTAAGACGAAAAGTCGATAAATCGTGTCCACTTAATATCTCGGCGAGATCGTTCATTATAGACGCATTACCTTAATATATTTCCTTTGATGAGACATCTCTAGAGATGTTAGTCGGCTGGATTAGGATACCCACCCACGTTCTTTATCAATAATCCATTATGTATACGGCAAACAATAAATGTTATCAGTAGGTACCGTATCGAATGATGAATGACTTGGAGGTACATTAGAAAATGTCAATAAATAAAAACTGAATATCTGGTCGATCGCTCTCGAGGTAACTTGAGATGAAACGACGTTGTCTGTACTTGTACAGTCCGGTACAAAAGTGTAGTTGTAACGCTGAGTGCTTGCTTTGTCACCACTCGTTCTTTTGTAGACCGTTGGTCAAGAGCGCTTTGTAACGCTTTTAGAATTCATGTGCCGTTTTCAGCGGTAATAGACTCCCAGCTTGAATAAATTTGATTCACTGTTTACTATTTTTACATGGTCAATATTATTATACTAAAAACTATTTATAAAAATAATAGGCATCGTTTAGGTTACAACATAAAAGTTACAAAAAAATAATACAATTGAATCTTAATAATAACTTAGTACCTATACTTACTAGCAGAACTTAATTAACTAATACAGTTGACTTTATACCAGTTTCTAAACACTAATCTAATATTAGACATCAATGAATGTGTAAAAAACATACTAATGCAGAATAAAATTAAAATAAAGCATTTTCAACCTTGTCTTTAATTTTAATTTAATAACACCGACGCAAAATTACGCTACTGAAATCAAAAATAGCATTTAAATTTCTTTACAAATATTGTCAAAATGCAATATATTATGTTAAGTAAGATTTGTAGTCGTAATCAGAAAGATTTCAATGACAAAACGAATTTTACTGAGAATTTTATACGGATAAAATACGAATCTGTACTGCGCAATAAAATTGACGATATTCATGATTAATGTGAACAAATAATGTTGAAATCTGTATTTCCACAGATCTGGAAACAAACCTCAATTGTTGAGAATAGAAAACTGTTATTAATGTTGACCACTTTTCATTATTTTATTGATATTTTGTACAATTGTATAATTTACTAGCGTTCCCACGCGGCCTCGTCCGCCAATTTCCAGAAATCCTTTCTTAGTGCTCACTTGCGTCACTTCAGGAACCTATAAGTATACAAAGTTTCAAGTGAATCCATTGAAGAAATAAAAAGCTACATTTTTTCCAATTTTTTATCCCCTAAGGGGGGGGGGGGAGGATTATACAAAAATCGTCTCTTAGCGCTCCCCTACAGTCACTGTCTGTCACTTACTCAGTAACGCAAGAGTTTTATATACATAATATATTATGTTATGATTACTTTAATTGAAGATAAAAAACTAAATCTTAATTAGTAAGATACCTTTCCTTTCTATAACGGTTTATTGTAATCAACTAGAAAAATATTTAAAATTGCCATTACATATTTTTTAAGAACTAGCTGGGCCTGGGACTTCAATTTAATTTATACTAATTAAATGTAAAGATTAAGCAGGCAAAAGAATACGTTTGCCTGTTTCGATCAATTCAATCGATTCAATCGAATCTCTTTTACCACTTTCGGATGAGAGCGCCATCAACGCATTCCAGGAGGATTAACACCACCAGGATAATATCCTGGTTAAAATCCAGGCGGTGTTAATGGAACTTTATTTTTACTGTAGTACTACGGTGACCGTAATTGACCGCAGGTATTAAGACAAACATTTCTTCAAAGTATTCTCAATTACATAAACCGTAGAGAACGCACACAGCCCACAGTCATGTACTTTTGTATAACGTGTATTCCGTATTGGCTGTCTTTAAATAACTACCTAAATTATTAACTTGAGACTCAATGCACCATTAATTATTTTTGAACAGCATTAAACACTAACTAAATATTGAGCATCTGACTTTATACTATATGTGGAATATTTTAACATCCTTCCTGTGTAAACCAAACTTGTGTTAGCGACTGTACCAGCGATGCAGACTATTAACGTTGTGATAAACAACAATATCTCATTGATAATTAAAAAGAATGATCTGACTAAAGTAATGAGCTGCTTGGAACCTCGGAACCGGTAGCGAGTGTGAGATAAGCATTGTGGACGTATCGGAACAAGAGTGTGCACGCTATTTTGAACTCTAAAATTATACCTCGAGTAGGTATTCAGTTTGAGCACAGATAAATGTAGCTCATAGACAAGGAATTCTTATTTTTTATGACGTCAAAGTATTTTAGTTCGACTCTTCTATGGATATGACACTTATGCTATACAGAACATTAGATATAGAACTTAAAGTCACAAAAGTAAGTCACAGTCCAAACCTCAAAAATTTTCAACTACCCCCCTGAGTCTTGAATGTTATTGTACAGTAACACAACACTTTCTTTAATCACAAAATAAGTGCTTTTCAACAATTCCACTTCATTAAAGAAGCGAATAAGTTCAAGATGTTGAATGCACTTAAAACAGTGAAACAGCTAGAAATCAAAAATTAAATAAAAACCTGTTCACTCTCCTTTTGAGAACTCCCAGATCATTGTCGGGGAAATAAACGCTATTCCAGAAACAAGACAACCCGTGTCATTAGTAATAGTTTAAGGCCAGGTTTTTTTAACCATTCAGCTATATACAGCGAGCACATGGTAATCTTCTCTACTTATCATATTTGGCTACAACCCATTAATGGCCCACTACTGAGCACGGGTCTCTCCTCGTACCTGAGGAGGCCTAGAGCATACTCCACCACGCTGCTCCAGTACGGATTGGTGGAGGGGTTAGTGGCCAACACAAGTGTCGGAAATTTTAAGCCGCCCGAAGGTATCCGACATGGCTTAACGACTGCTACCAAATTATAACAACCGGGACCGACGGCTTTACGTGCCCTCCGGAGCACGGAAGCGCTCAAGAAATTTTGCCACTAGCGGTCACCCATCCAACTACCGACCGCGCCATCGATCACTTGAGATCGACGCAAGCCGCAGGGCTATGAGCGCTTCTCGCTTATCATATTAAAGAGAGAATTTTTAAATTAAACAAATAACACGCTTAGCTATTACATTAGTCACATTAGTCACAGCTGACTGGCAAAGTCATCTGGTTGACTAATATTTACACTGACTGCTCAGAACATTGCCGTTACACGTTCGCTTCGGTCGTGCGTGAAGCGTGTGAGGTGACAGCGTGCGCTAATTGGGCACGTAGGGTGCGGAGTGTCGCCGTAAGGCCTTATAGAAACCACTTCCTGTTTACAAAGACAAAGTGATAGAGAAAATTTCATTACCCAAATATTGTTTTGTGTACTAACACAAAACAAATCATAGCCAACAAAAATACAATACTTGTTAAATTGTTTCGTGTTATTTTCGTGTAATCATGCAACATCACCTTCCCGCTATCGCCCATGACAACTGTGACCGAACTAGAACAAGACTCAAATGGTTAGTTCAGGTAGCAAACGGTGTTAGAACATTAGTTGGTTAGTTTGTTAGTAAGTATACAACTAGCAGTACTTAGATGGAGCATTGACTGTTAGTGTGTATTGAATGTTAGTAACATTCCAGTTAGTAACTGTTAGTGAAGAGTCTCGTTCTAATTCGGTCACAGATGTGTTGCAACCCTTGATAACTGAGATAGTCGCCTCTAAAAAAGTGTAACCGGATGCTTGATGAAAGGCTTGTGATGCCTTACTGAACAAGGCTTAGATGCTAGGTTTCTACTGTTGCATGTAACTGGGGTTACCATCCAGTTTAAACTGACCCAAGACTCAACATATATCCGTCACACACTCCAGCTTAAAATAAAACTTCAGGCAAGGTCACCATAAACTGGGCTAAAGGGTTATCTAGTACATTATAAAACAATATTATGCAACGTCATAAGGTCCAGATTAATGGATAAAAAGAAAATTAGGACAAAACGGCCGTAAAGGTCTGGTTAATTATGCAAGGAGTCACGAACAAACATTAAAAAATTCCTCATAAAGAAAATTTTATGGTGAATCAAGACATCCGCTTAAACTGTAAATAATTAAGTAGGATGTACCGAGAACTGTTCTGGTCCAGTAAGCTTTGTTCCTTAATTATAAGGAAATAAGTATCTGTTTTGATTTCTCTGAACGAAAGATAGCATAGGCTTATTACGTGGGCGTGTAAAAGATGTATACATTTTGTCTCGTAATTAGCAAGAAATATGTCAAGTAAAATCTTTACACGATTCAGATGAAGTGGATCTACGCGTTACAAAAACTAATTTGGATTACTACTCATGTGTAACATTATCTTAATAGGATTACATTTCTGTTCGAATTATTTTTAAATGAATATTCGTCATTGAACGTTACGTTATGTTTTACTACTTTAAAATTACTGCATTTAAATTTATCAGTGAATTATTTATTACAGTAAAAATCCGTAGTCTTTAAACACAAATATGCTAGGAATATCAATCTCCAATAACAAAATAACACTAAATAATAATAACAATCCTAATATTATCATTAAGATTGTATGTATATAATTATGGTTAAGTAGGAACTAGCAACGCATCTAAGATACCTAAAAAATGTTAGCAGATATTGAATTTGTTTAAGTTGTGAACTTCCAATATCATATTCAAAAAAAGAACAGAGGACGCTACCACAATGAGGGATCAAACATCCGCGTACGCTCAAGTTTATTTTATAGATGACTGCTATAATCATATCTCTCGAATCTCGATATGAAGAATGCGTACCTACCCTTCCATGTCACATCGTTAAGATGTTATCCCCATTCCGACGAGAACTAATCTATAGTACAGGCAAGCAACAATAGTAGAGTGGAATAATAGGACGAGTTTTAGTATTTTATTAGTGTGAAACCTCGAGAGACGTGACAGATCAGTCTCTTAGAAATGAAGGAAAAAATCTCGACGCAGTAGCGTGGTTGGATATTTTATCATTTCTGTATTGTGTGGGAATTTATGAAGTATGTTACGTTAAAAAACAAATAGCTATCTTTATTTAACAGTACAGGAGATACAGGAAACACTTGTATGACTTATCTTATTAATAGGATGTATCTTATTAATAGAATTTTTATGATGTATCTTATTAATAGGATTTTTTAATTTTAGCTGTATTCTACAGTCTGATTTATTTTAGATACTATTTTCTGTCAAATTATATTCGTTCGGTACTTTTTTTATCTGTTTTCGGATACATTTTATAAAATATTAAATCTAATGTAACCTTAAAGAAACTTAGAAAAAATCCGAAACTTCCTATTAAATAACCTAATCTGGCTTTGTTTTGTGGCCCTAAACTCCACAGAGTTAATTAACTCAACATCAATCTTATCGAATAAGACTCTTATCCCGTATTTGATGAGGTCTCTATATAAACGATATCACGCTTACTTGTTTATAGATGCCACACACAGTATTAGTAGTACCATCCCTACCATGAGATCTGCTTACAACACGGCCGTAGCTAATTTAGGTAGCATTGTGCACCTCTGAATAAGATTAACATGACTAAAACCCGTTGGGAGTCATCGTTCATAAATCATAGCCCATAAAATGCCTCTGACAATGACCTTCTTCTTTCTCATCACTTCCTAGACGCATCATCTACAAGGTAATATATACTCTGTTGTATAAAATAAAGGTACATATTCGATTGATGATTATGTCGATTGTGTGACGAAGCGAGAGAACATCGTTAAAGTGACAGGCGAACTTAATATTCCGTTTGATCGGACCAATTGTTACTATTGTGCTTACCATCGATTTTAGAAGGCAAAAAGAAGGATCACATCGCAAGAGGACAAGCATCAATCATTATCAAGTTTTGGATGTTTTCGAAATACCTAATCCTAAAATATGTCCCTGGAATGATATACATGAGTAGCATGCTATTTATTTCTGATTCGATTCGTTTAAATACACGTTGTTTTACTCCAAAAAAGTTAAAGTAAGAAAAAATTATATCAACTTGTAATTTAAATGTAAGAACTAATAAAGGACGTTGCTACTTTAAGCTTTGTGATTAATTTGTTAGGAAAGCTTATTTGATTATAAGAAATAAATAAAGAAACGAATTGAAACATCAACAACCAATAATACTCAACTAGTTATAGACCCGCTGAAGGTCACATGTCTGTCATTGAGAAGGCGGGAGTAATCCACACCTATGTTGAAAACAGATTTATGAAAGGGTAAGTGGACAATCCAAGAAATGTGGAAGTTGTTATATCAACTATCTTTTACCTGACATCGTTTATATTAGCACCCTTGACTGGTATTAAAGCGCTTTGCCCCAAGATGTCAACCAATAAAATGTCGACTGTGAACGAAGTTGCTTAGCCATTAAACTCATGATTCATATTCTTCTCCTCTAGGTGTAAGTATTAAGTATATATAATATATGTTATATATATATATATATATATATATATATGTATAATATATATGTTATATTATATATGTGTATATATAAGTACATTCGATTATTCAGCGGATAAAAATGTATTTTGTTCGATAGTTGACGTATGTATTACTTCAGTATTTATATCTTGAATCACTAAATTCATGTAATATAAATGAAACGAGACAAGAAATATTATCATAAGATTCTCATCGGTATGTTTTGGCATGCAAATTAGATTCGCGACCAATGGATTACCAGAAGACATTTTTTATCCCATGCTTAATTTTGCAATCTATCTTGTACAAAAAATGTTGTAAGAAGCAAGTCTTTTAAATGATGCGTTTGGTTGAAGTAGCTATAGGTGTAATCAATTTTATTCTGGTTTATCAATTATTGGAACCTCGCACAAAGCTTGATGTTTATCAACACGCTTATATTAATAGTATTATGCAAATTGATATTTTATTCAATATCTTAAGTCATAACTTAACATTTAAACTTTTGGACATTTGTTAACGTACAGGTATAATATGGATGACTAATAATATATCATTTTAAGTAATTATGTGACTATAAGAAGAGATCATAGCCTAACGATTATTGTTAAACTGTGGCGATTTATAATATTCAACATCAGAATATTCAACTAACAAAGGTTCTCTCTCACCTTTCTGATTTGGATGAGAGGGTTAGTGGCTTTAATTTTATGAACCAAACTTAGTTGAAAACCTTAGATGACATTGTGGTTCTGATTGTTATTTAAAATCAAATGTTAGGCATACATCACCAATTCAATTAGATATCATAAAAAACATCTATTACAGAAACGTGGTGGACTCTGCCATTGAACTTATTACTGAGCTATGTGTAAACTACGAGTATGTGTAAAATTATAACAATTTAAAGAACTGGTAAAGTTTTATCGTCCTTGATTTTTTCACTTTCTCTCCAATTGTGAATCCGCGCACGCCATTAAAACCAACAACAATGTATTCAGACAACACGAGCCACGACAATCAGATAACTCCCGATCGAAAATCTTGCATCCAATGTGCCAACTAAATTGGAATCCGTCTGCGTTATTGTGGCCAAGGGAATTAGATCTGCCGCATTCAAAACACCGGCTATCGTATTGAGACCTCTCGGAAGGGAACTGGATCTGATAAGGCAGATCGACGATAGGGCCCCTTTTTCTTAACGCGACACCTTTGTCATTACAAAGGGGCTGTTTGGGTTCAACTATGGCATGTGAATGGGCTCGCAATAACGCGTCCTGGTCTGAAGCCCGCGAGATCGGTCTCAGATATACGCACTAAAGATTTATTAATCTCTCCCGTGGAACAATGAACGCTTTTGGTAGGCACCTGGTAGTTTTTTCTCATCGCTAAGTATGCTCGAAACGTATATTCAGTTTTTGCGGTAAGTATGGTTTGAGTTGCTTCGAGGGCCAAGGGTACAGCTGAGTGTAAAGTTATTAAATAGTAAGTTAAAATTATATGGACGGTTCGAGACTACATATATCGCCCAGTGGGTCAAGCAATTAAATCGTTGTAAACTATAACATTATTTAATGCTAATAATTTTAAGTGAATTAATAAAATTTAATCAGTTATTATATTAAATTTAATACAGTAATGAATAAAATTCAATTAAGTAAGCGCCGTATAAATTGAAATAAAATTGGAATACTTTAATTAGGGTTTACAATAAATCACACTAATACATTAATAAACCAAACAGCTACGAAAGTAAATATTAAGTTTGTATACTCATCTTACTTTTGGGATAAAACGCTTTACTCGTAACAGTTAACGTGCAACAAAAAATACTATAATGACTTACCAAGAATTATAATAAAGCGTGCTTTCAAATAATTCTAAGTCTGTGATCAAGTTACTTTAATTTGTCTAGATCGCGTGCGATGGTACAGATGTAATAAATATTGTTTGTTATCTCAACATCACGAGCGGTAAGAATTCTTACACGTCTCAGTTAAAGCATAAGCTTTATTAACGTAACTTTTATCTCACGTATGGCGTAAATTTTGATGCTCGTAATTAATATACTGGCGGTTACTTGGATCTCAGGTAGATGGACGATTTTGTCTGTTTGTAAAAGATGTGGCAGTCAAACAAAATATTTGAATTATCATTAGAGACTTGTTTCATTATTTCTAGTTCTAGATTAAACTCTTAAATTTAAAATATAAAAGTATTAATACGTTTCATTTATTTAGGAAAATAAATCATTAAAATATTGAAATGATGTGTGTATAAAAAAATAATCGATGAAAACAAAAATCTTTAAAATATTTAGAATATTGTAATATAGGTAGAAACGTTACGCTTTTTTAACATTCCTTAGCAAATGTCTTAATTGTTCCTATAACTTTGTGTATATTGTAAAAATAAAACAAATAAAAATAAAGTTTTAAAAAGACTTTAAATTTTGAAATAATGCAGTTTATTATTTAAGTGCCCTATACAATTGACCCTACTCTTTATAAAATAAAAAGGACAATCACATTAAAAAGTATTAGCCCCCGATCCTGACAATAATAAATTGGACTATTGTACTTCATAACATTTAAACCAAACGGTGGATGAACGAAAACTAGCTATACAGTCAGCTGGCATTATTGTCAATACCACATCTTGATAAGATACCCGCATTTTGGCAAATAAACCACAGCGGGAAGCCATCAAAATATTTTACTATACGACTGTATCTATGTGGTCGCACATTGACATTTTTTGTCTGTTGGCGGGATCAATAAATAATAGCAAAAACTTCACCTTAATCAATGACAGATTATTTTTTGATAAATTTGAAATTAAATAAATATTGACGAATACTATCTCTCATCTACAGTGTCAGACACTGTAAGATTCATTATGTAAATAGTTGAAAATAATTGACTACATTGATAACTTCAAGCTTCTTTAGATGTTAAAGATTATGGACTGCAACTCTTTCAATATTGAACGAGGTTACATGTTCGCATCGAGTGTAAACATTTTAATCTTTACTTCCAACGAAGTTCTAAAAATTGAGCTTAAACCTGGATCTAATCAATTCCATAACAGGAGCTTGAAATGGATAAACTTTTTTTGAAATTCTTAAATCATAAATTTTGCTACCAAATAAACTTTTATATTTTGATCACTCCCTCTTGTTCTGGGAACATTGCACAAAGAAGATTTTGGGGAGACACGAAATCCACTCCAAAAAACTTTGCCCGAATCCCTAGCCAGTCTTTTGTGTTTCTGTATTAACCGCCCTTTTCGAAATTTATTGTCGTGGAATGATATGATGTCTTTATGTTATGCCTCCATTGTGCTACACTTATCTGATCGTTTCTCGTGTTATGTTTAATGGTTAGGTCTATACCACATTTTTGAATAGAGTTCTTTTGTTTGTGCGCGCTTTCTTTATTTCTTATGTCTTGATTTCTGGACAGTTACGGTAACGTACGTTATTCATGTTTACATTATTATTGTGGTAACTTGATATGTCGGTCATTTTTGGAACGAAGTTCCTTACGGCAGGCTTGGAGGGGATAGGTTTTGCTGCGGCGACCGAACTGAAAAATATGTGATAGTAAAACCGTAAGAAAAAATGCGTGGAATAAAAGCGTTAAATGAGACGTGCGCAGGCGCGACAGTAGCCGAAGGAACTTCGTTTCTACCTGGTGTCCCACGACACCAAATCATTTAGTTTTCTTTTCAGTTTCTATCGGTAATAATTCAAATATTTCACTAATTGAATGTTTTTTATATTATAGCTTGATTACAATCCCAATGGATTTTAAATGGCGACATTGTCACTATTAATTCTATTTTAATAATAATTATATGTTTTATTTATTTCTGTAAACTGATAAAATTAATTAATAAAAATGTACATGAATTTGATGGAAATTTTTCAAACAATAAATATTGTACGACTACAAACAACATAATAATTACAAACAATGTTTTGCAATCAAATAGTGAACATAAAATTTTATAACAAAATTGTTACAGAATCATTGTTATAACAATTAGTGTTAATGTTGAACTGAATGCTGAAACTGCAATAGCGTATGCAGATTCGCTTTTCATACTCGATTAAATTAATCCTTTTGTTACAATACTTTGGTAGCAGCCGTGAAATGGTTTGGCATTTGTATTGGCATGTATTGTTGCTGGTTTTTAATATTCATTCGCGTGCTACATTTATTACTGTTGTATTATTTTTGTTTTGCGACGTGATAACTGACATACAATAATCCGACCGACCGCACCGAATTAGAATGAGATTCTTAAAAATACTAACTGGACTATTACTGAAATGAAACGGAAACTAAAAAGAGACAGATACATTTAAACGTGGGAGAAAATGAGATAGGAAGCATCGGCAAAATAGCGGCTTACGTAAGCAAAGCAAAACATAAATGACAGTATTCGTATTTATTAAGTTTCACTTCTAGCCCGTGTGAATTGCACACATTTTGTTTATTCATACGATAACTCTTATTTACGGCTTAATTTGTTGGTTCACCATTGTTCACTACACGCAAAATCTTTTAAAGCCCTGGTTTTGCTTGCGGTCGCCGCAAAATTGCTCGATTAGTAGTCTGTGGTTGCAACGGTGTCACCGATTATCGAAACTCGTGGTTTAAGAAAATATTATGTTTTTTAATTTTTATTATTATGTCTTTAAAAAAAATGTGTATTTTGATTTTTGTTTTCTGGTAGTAACATTACATTGGCATTAAAGTTATACAAATTACGACTATTAACGGATGGATTTAAGGGATGATTAAAAATAAAAACTGAACTTTTTAATTAAAATATATGAAAATTTAAAGTAATTCATTAATAGGTCAGAGTTAGTGCCCCAATTGACCATTTACCTATTGGTTGGAATATAATTATAATTGTAGGAGGCACGGGAATGACCCTGGCAAGATGACACTACCGGCCTTTTCTCGAAACATTACATGGTATTTTTAATCCCTTACAGCTTAGGCCTGGAAAATGCTATGGAATGGAAATTTTTAGAATCAGATATAGGGTAGCAAACTAAGTCAATAAAGATGACAATATAGTGATTTGTTACTTTTAGATAAATTGTGGTTATACTGACTGCAGTATAATGCAAAGTTTCCTTATATAACCACAATGTTTGAAAGTACTAATATGTCGTGAACATATAAAACTAATCGGATTATCTTTATCGATTCAGCTTTATACTTTTTGAGAGTTATTCGAAAGTCAATGCTTGGACGAGGCGGATATGAGTGGCATGTTGGTAATAATGATAGAATGAGTTAGTCATCAGTATGTAACTATGCATACATTATACGCATTGAGTGATACTTTATACGAATATAACCACCCAAAGTAATCAGGTAATTAAGTCAGAGGGCTTTTAAAGCTGCACATCTAACTTAGTCCGTTTTGAATTTCTTTACTTGATGCTACTAAACAGCGCTTCTTAACCTTTTTATTGAAACACCTTTGTTATTACCTATCGCGACTGAAATATAATTATGTCCTTTTAGCAAAATAATATAATTAATTAATTAATAGGTAGCGCTTGTGTCATGTTTTTCACAAAGTGATTAAATCAGTTTTATTATTATATGAGAAGAAGAAGATAGTTATGTATATTTAATGATTACGGTATCATAAACGATATCAGAAACGGTATTCTAAACACGATTTGTTGATAAAAAAAAACAACATTTATTCTTATAACGAGCACGAGCTTAAGTGCCCTTGAAGTTATTTTTAACTTCGACCCACATATCGGTGCTCATTCATGTAGAAAAGTGATAATAACATTTTATAAATAAATCTCGGGAAAATACCTTTTGCTTTATTTCTGGTTAGATTTCTGGTATAAATAGGTAAATTTCACGACATTTTTATTATAACCATATTTGATTTACTTGATAATGATAACAGAAAATAAAAAATATGTTTTGTTTCCGAACAAAAACAAGGCGTCCATATTTTAGCTCACATATCAACCAATATAAAGACCGTTTTGATCGACCGCGCTGTACAGAAGATGCGATCAAAAGTTGACTAGGTGACGTGGCCCTAAAGAAATATAGTGGAGTACGCTCTAGATCTCCTTTACCACGATGCTTTCTATTAGGCCCTATATTAGACCACATTCCATAAATGAGTTTTTAGGACTCCGTAATACTTAAAATGACTTATTTTAACCAATTCGCACAGCAGTGGCGTATTAAAACAAACCCAACCTGCGTAGTAAAGTAAGCAATGTAGCCAGAAATGGAACGCTAATAGACTAGAGGCACTTTGAGTACCACTGACCAAGTGGGCCACTTAAAGTATCGTTTGAACTACCTTATCTGGTTTATGTCTGTCTTGGAATTTTGTTCATTGCCCCATATTAAAATTTCCAATTCGTATTTAAAACAACTTTTAAACTGTTATTAGAGTGTGTATTAAGATAATAGCAAGTTTTAATGAGATATTTTGTAATCAGTCAGACCACCGCTGACGATGATAATTCACAAATATATAAATGAAATTGTATAAATAACATTGTAGGTACACACAGACATATACCACAGTATAAAGATGTTTCTATCACTTAATAATAACGCTTACTACCTCAGTAGTTATTACATGAATTCCTTCCATGCTTAAGCGTAGGCCGGTGCCATCGTCGTCATATTTTCTGATGTCAACATTAAATGGAAATCCAGTAGTAAAGTCTGGGCTATCTGAATTCTAAATATTATCATACGCACAGCATCGCTCGCTTGCAAATGTTCGGTTACCTGATGTAGCCTAGCTTTGTTTATGAAACATGTCCAGGGTAATCAACATTGTCACTGCGGTTGTGAAACTGCCTGCTAAACGATTGTGGCCCTTAACGGTTCGTGATAAAGAATAATGATAATGGGGCTTACGATTACTATATCTTTGTTGACGAAATGTATTCATTTGAATAATGTAACCTGTCTTGACGGAGGCCGGGAGATGACTTGACATAATACTGCACAAGGAAGAGTGTACGTTATGAACGGTATTGATGTTAGTAGAAAGTTTTAACAGGGATAAGACTTTAATCTCTTCTATATAATTAATATATGTACTATTTGATTGTGAAGGAACTTATTGATTTTCGCATAGTTGGGGAGATAAAATTGTCTCAATTTAAGATAAGAACTACATAAAAAATTAATAAAATTTTTTAGAGATTTTTTTTCTCAAATCAGTTGCGTTATACCTACAGTGAAAATCGATTCCATTATTGAAGTAAAATTTGTCAATCCAAAATTAGCTATCATAATAAACTGTGACCTTAAAGTAAATAACATTATGTCAAAAAGAAGCAGAATAATACTTCACGAACGTCGCAGGTGTTAAATTAAATAGATTTGTTATGTTTGATCCTAACAAATCCCACAAATCCCACCTTTCCCCACGGCTTATTCATATTAGTATAATCTTTGAGGACATTGACCCCAAATTGCACTACCTATTCCGATCTATGGTGATCACTTACTATCAGGCTATTTGTCGGCTCATTTGTCGACTAGTCATACAAAAAGAATCCGAAGCTTGCGCATAAATTCCTAAAAGAACGATATAAATACTCATTAGGACAATCCATACTACTTCAACTCCCAAAGTCTTCACTCTCCGAGGCCCAGAAGCGGAGAGTACAAATTATTCCTCCCACATACTTATGTAAGTGCATCTGAATCAATCAGACCGTTCCGCCTTCTGAGCCACGTTTCGCTTATTGATATTGAGTTTTATGATCTGTGAAATTGTAATCGACTCTTATATTGTTTCAAAGCGATTATCCGCTCATTCGATTGCGATTGTTGGATGACAAATTGATTCATCAATGTCTCTTTAGTTGTGATTATGAATGACTTAAATCTTGTTATAAGACGATTTAAATTCTTTATTCATTGGAATAAGTTCCTATTATTTTGTGACATTAATAACGTAAATAAAATTATCATTCCATTTGACAAACTTATCAATTGGTATAATTTTTAAATAAGTAACTTTTTTTTTCAGAATATCTAGTTTCATTAAAATAGGTATAACAACCAAATTTGCACTATCACTTAAGTTTAAAACAAATAATAAAATAGCTTTCAGACCAATAGACTTATACCAACCCTGCCTGCCAATCGAGGTGTCCCGGATTCGAATCTCAGCCGGGGCAGATGTTTATATGACAGATAAATGTTTGTTTTCGGGTCATGGGCGTCACTGGAGTGTAATTTGTGTTGTTCATGCCATCAGCGACACAGGGAGTTCTACTGCGGGGGTATAAGTGTTTTAACGTTTATTTATTATTTATTTACTACACTTAAATACTACATACATAACATACATAATTCACATAAAACATTGTTTTTAAAAATGCTTTTCCAAAAATACCCAGAACGTGGCACAATCATTTACATTGAGAATCAAACTAAATATTTTTACAACAAAACAAATAGAAAACATCGCTACCGCCCGTAACAATAGTATCCCACTAATGCGCGCTGTTCAATTATTCAACGGGTAACCTTTACCGAGTAGGTATGTCACACGAAGCCGCTCATTCAGAGTCGTCAGACTACATTGATGAAATTACAGTTAATGGTATTGCTTAAAGCGCTGGTAATAGATTTTAATCACAGTGCGACAAACTAACAGAAACAAAAAGTGTTGGCCTCATGGTTTTAATGTTGTTCGACGCCTCAGAAGCACCTTGGTTTAAATCTTGCACGCACCTGTAAATGTCCAGGTTATAGGCGTATTACAAATTAAATTTTATCATTTCCTTTGACGTAGAGACACATCATGAGGAACTGCGGTACTTACTATAATGTTTTCAAACTTGGCCGAAGTCTGACAATCTATATTTGTCAGCGTGGCGGATCATAGATCTCCTCATTTTATATAAGAAGACACCAAATTCCAGCTGAGGGATTATTATGAGTTGCGATGTTATCATCGCAACTCATAATAAGGTTTATTATGAGTTTATTATATTAAGGGCCAGTTTCACCGGTTCCGGATAAAGTTCCGGATAGCCCTAGGAATTTATCTGCCACTTAACAGTTGACGGAGCGGCAACGTCGCTTTTTGCGTTTCGTTACTACTACGTAAATTATTGTCATTTGAAAATTATTTTGAAAACTTATTTAATAAAATACTTTTTGTTCAAAATAATCCAATTCGACTTTTTTAATATTTTCCAGTATAATTTTATCATTATAGAACGAAAATAGTAGGATTTATAATAATATGATGTACTACAGTTCAAATTCCAAATGTGTTATAGAAACGCCACTTGAAACATTTTTTATCCGTCAGATAACGCCTAACAGCCACTTGAACTGGCAGATAGCTTAACCAACACTTTTCTCTGTCACTTCTATCAGATTACCTGAGAATAAGGTTTATACCTTATTTATCAACTCTTAGCTTATGGGATTTCACAGGCGTAGTAGGCATATTATGTGTACTCCTTATTGCACAGGAACGTGCAGTAATTCTTGGTGTCGAGTGGCGAGTTTAGTGGGCTTGCAGTTTTAAGTTTAGAATTAGCAGAACTAAGTGAGTTTTCGTACAGACGTAAGTAGAATAGGTTTAAAGGTGCACTTTCATTGCCTAAATACTCGTAAAATCGGTATAAGTGGCAGTATAAGTACCTATTAGTAGAATAGAGATTTAGGGCCAGTTTCACCGGTTACGGATAAAGTTCCGGATAGCCCTAGGAATTTATCTGCCACTTAACAGTTGACGGAGCGACAACGTCGCTTTTTTGCGTTTCGTTACTACTATGTAAATTATTGTCATTTGAAAATTATTTTGAAAACTTAATTAATAAAATACTTTTTGTTCAAAATAATCCAATTCGACTTTTTTAATATTTTCAAGTATAATTTTATCATTATAGAACGAAAATAGTAGGATTCATAATAATATGATTTACTACAGTTCAAATTCCAAATGTGTTATAGAAACGCCACTTGAAACATTTTTTATCCGTCAGATAACGCCTAACAGCCACTTGAACTGGCAGATACCTTATCCAACACTTTTCTCTGTCACTTCTATCAGATTACATGAGAAGTCAAAAGTTGTAGTTTATCCGGGAGTTGAGTTTCTAGGGCTATCCGGAACTTTATCCGTAACCGGTGAAACTGGCCCTTAGTCTTACTTGTCAAGTGTCAGCAAAGAAGTGTATAGTAACATCTTTGCTGGCACTTGACATTAATAATGATGAAGGAGCTTGTATTTTTACAAAATTCGTATACGTCGGAATGTATTCATCGGTAATTACTTAAATTTTAATTTCTGGCTTATTGCCGATATAAACGAGTATCATTACCACATCTAAATCACGGAAACGTTAAAAAAATAACCTAGCCACCATCGAACTACAACACCCGCCGTTTCTTAACTCGCCCGATCATTTCCGATCGACATTTATAAGCAGACAGACTATGAACAAAATGACGACAGTCAACAACACTCTATCTTAACTAAGAAAGTGGACATTCTGTCGTCGCACATCCTGTAGAATACGGCTCATTGTTCTCTCGGGATTGGATTGTATTGTCTCATCGATTGGACCTATTTATAGGTGGACAACGTCATACAAACGTTGCCATGCGTTCAAGTTATAAGCTGTGAATGGACAAGTAAAAATAAAGACTGGCTCATGAAGTAGATACTTGAAAATACTCAATAATAATGTAATAATAATATTCTCAAAATAATCGCTTGAATGAGATTTGGCTAAATCATAATTTTGAGTGATCGTGAATAAACACGATTCGTTTTTATTTTTTAGTGGTACCTACTTATTAGCTATTTTAGGTTTTTAAAAGTGACAAAAAACATACGGTAGTTTTTTATGCCATTAAGGTAGCAAAACAAGACTCCAATGGGGACCAGCGTGGTTAGTGCAGTTAGTGGACGGTGTGTGAACATTAGACGGTTAGTTTGTTAGTACCTAAGTATGACTGGATCAGGGGCTGTTAGTGATAGTTCTGTGTGTTTTACTAACTTTTTTTTATTTGTACCGGAAATTAAATTTCGAAGACTCGTTGAGCTGGCTTTAAGATTAGGGTTCAGATAGAGGAACTTCTCGACGATGAACAGTGAATAATCACAACATTTTTTCTATATATATTTTACTATAATTATGTTTTATTGATAACACTAAACGTCTTAAAAACCGTCAACCGATAGACAAACAGTTGAGAAAAGCGTACTGAGGTTTTATCTTTGCCTGAACAAAAAAAAACAGGATATAAACAATTACACATTAGCAACTCTCATTCATCATTCTCAACTCTCAACTTTTTAATAAACTTAAAATTTCGCTCTACGCTTATAATATGCAATGCACACCAGAAAGAATATAATTGTATGTTTGACTGCGTAAGATGTGAGGATTCGACACATGCCAGGCATGGGTGGGTCTAGGAAGATTTGTAGTTGACAAGTGAAATAAAGTAATGCCTGCTGCGTCGGTACATTGTTTCTGAGGTATTGCTCGTGAAAGTGAAGATAGTATTTATTTTTGGTGGCGCTTTCATGTACGGAAGAATGTTAATAAGCAGCATGATTTAAGATGTTTTTATAAGAATACCACTTAGAAATACACCGTTACTGCGTTTAGTAACTTAATTGATATTGTAAGTTTATTTTGTTATTTTTAGGTAGGTAAATGCGTGTGTAGTCGTATAAAATGAGTTTTAGGTAGGTGCAAATTTTTGTGTACATGTATAACATATCTACTAACATACGAGCTAACGGGCAGCCTTATAATAAGTGATTAATGTCGCCCAGTGACTCCAATTACACTAAAGGCATCCCAAATGCTTTGCCGGCGTAAAAAGTAGAGGGCATCCGAATAATTTCTGACTCCGAAACTGCGTTCAAAAGACGTAAAAACATTTCACGGTCAATTTAAGAAGCGGGGTTATAGCTAGCCAGCACGATTTAAAACCCTATCACGATGCATGAGGAGTATCGGGATAAAACAGTGTGCTACTATCCCCATCGACCAACAGGAGAGTCCTAGTACCATAGACTCGTCTGTCGTTCAGCAGGATGCACCACGAGAACAAGCAATACTACCCGTATTGCTTGACTTAAGGTAGATGGAGCCCTTTAAGCTCTATTTGCGGATGGTATGCAAACCCACTAATGGGACATTTTGATTATTTTGGATTCTTTTCTCGTTTATGGTGGGATTGTTGTCAAGGATTAACTTAGCATCGTATAAAAAAAACCTCAACAATACCTGCTCTACCCAGGAATAGATCCTGGGATCGTGTAAGCGATGATACTTATGATAACTATTTATAAGTTGTGTCTAGCCTAATTCATAAAACATACTTTAAAGACATGAACTAATATTTCCATCGCCATCTAGAATAATCTTACAAGTAAAAACCGACTTATAATAATGCAAATTTAAGACTTAAGTATATGGTTATGGTAACATTTCATGAATGCCATTGTGAGAACTAGACCAAATTGAAATAGGATCAAACGGGAAGCGCTAGCTGCCAATTAAAGAAGTACCTATCATAAAATCAGTTCATCCAGTCGAAAGTTCTGAGGTAACAGACATAAAAAACAGTTGAATTGAGAACCTCCTCCTTTTTGAAATCGGTTAAAACATGTTTCCTTCAATAACACATTTTTCATTAAAGGCTGAAGTTTCCTGTATGTAGAACCATTCGATGGTAAAATTGCTCCAAGGCGGATAATCTGTTCCTAATACAAACCACAGTTGACACGAATAGGGCCTTTATTCCTAAGCCTCTAAAACCATTAAGCTTTAGCACATTTTGTCCGTATGTTTAAACGGTCTTCCGTTCTTCGAACATGTTAGTTCGGTAGTCTATTCAAGCGTAGTGGTTAATAGAAATTTGGTTAGTCTTGAAACTCACCCAGGTTAGCTTATTAAATCAAACGGTGACAATGATTGCACTACCCACCTGACAGTACCTATGTGGTCACCGTTTATACACATTTATAATAACTATACTACGGGTCACGTGATAAGTGATTAAAGCTGGTGCCCAATACGTATTTTGTCTGGTAGAGTATCCGTTGCACAAAAATTGTTAGTGTCTTATGATTTGAAAGTTATATTATCGCGGACACTAAATATTTTAAATGCAAATAGGTACTCGCGATTTTGAATTTTAATACCAATAATTCGACCCAATTACATAAAATAATCAAAATCGTGAGTACCCGTTCGCATTAAAAATATTTTAGTTTCCGCGTGATATAAGTATTTGAAATCTTGCTCAAACACTTCTATTTATTCTTTAACTCGCTGCCAATAGAACAAGGGCATCGGTATACAAGCGCAAAGTTGTTTATATTTGCCCATGAAAGTATTAATGCGACCCCAGATATTCTCGGTTCAACATTGGACTTTATAAGATTTCCGTAAATCCGGCCTTTACCCGATCAAATAGGGATCGGTAGCCAATATGCTGAAAATTTTCTCTTCTACGCATTTTCTTTGTTGAGTCTAAAAAGGGTGAATAGTTACAGTACAGTGTCCAGAGAAATTTTCTTATTTTAACATTTATTTAGAAGATAAACACGATTACTTCTGTTATGGTTTCAATGCAACCCATTAATGGCCCACTACTGAGCACGGGTCTCTCTTCACAACTAAGGAGGCCTATATGGATAGCCTATAGGAGAATACTCTACTATGCTGCTTTAAGCTTTGGTCAAACAGCGGACGGGGCGGGACGGCAACGCTCGTCGAGCGCCGGGCGGCTCTGTATGACATATTCTTGCTAATATTACAGTATAAATATCATCTTTATACTGTGCTAATATGTTACAACTCTTCACGTCACGCCAGCGTCGCGCTGCCGTCCCGCCCCATCCGCTGTTTGACCAAAGCTTTAGTTTAGTGCAGATCCGTGGAGGGCTTAGTGGCCAACCCACATGTCGGAAGTTTTTATTTCACCCGAGGACCGACATAGTAATATCTGGGACCGACGGCTTAACGTGCTCTCCGAAGCACGCAAAACGCTCAATTATCAAACTCAGGCGATCACATAGGATCGACACGACACACTTTTTTGGCAATAGTAGAGTTATTGATTACCTAGCTCTTGATAGAATTCATTTCGTTTAGAAATGGGATTTTCATGGACTCTTAAGTTTCAGAGATACAGTACTCGTAGAATAGTAAATTGTCGAGCATTTAGGTCATCATCTAGGAAAGTTCATTCAAATATCAAATTGTAATATAAATTCTATACCTTTGGGATGATATCTAAAAATATATGTAAATAGAAATTTCAAGTAAAGAAACTACCGGAAGCGTGAAGAAACATGCGAATGTTTGAAGAGAAGTAGGTATTCTTTACTTAGTATAACCAACGGTCTTTGAATGAGATTATTCTTTGCTGTTTTAACCATAGCACTTCTGGCTATTCCATCCCCACCACGCAATAATTTTACGACTCTAGCGAGCGCCCATTGCAAAGGGCTACGATTTTCGTCTTTAATTATCACCAAGCGCCAAATAGCGCAAGAAAAGTTACTTATTCTTTACTTCCTAAAATTCTTTACTTACTTCGCAACTTCAAACTTCATGATCTCTTTAATAAATATTGCGCAATATATGGAAGCAGTTCAAAGTCTTTCAAAGCTTACGTTCCCTTTGCACGGCGTCAGTGGACGGAGAAATTGCTTCGAGTCAGGTAATCCGCTCATTCTGATACATGCGATTGGACACAAATACGTGTTGTATTTCTCAATCCTCGGGAAGTATTAAGATTTGGAATTGATCGTCAAACTCTTAGTTAACATTATTGCTTTTTAAGTAAGCTTATCTATGTAGTTCAAAGTCTCAATAACAATGTATTTTATTTGATAAAATACATTGTTTTTGCAATTCATTATTGTCTCCCTGCTGGGCTTAGGTACGGTAATAGTATCATACAGTACTCTATCTTCATACAAACGGTCGCAACGCGAATCGCGAATACTTACGCGCCTCGGAGTTTAGTAAACATTAAGTATACAACAGCCACAGAAACGCCATAGGGACGATCGAACGTGTGGGTTTATAATCAGGAAGCGTGCGTATAACCTACCCACTTACATTCACTACAACTAGAAAGAGCCGGCACTAGCGCGCGGGGCAGTAGGCATTTATTTCAAGGAAAGGCCGAGTCGCACTACTGTATGATCCTATTACCGTGGCTTAGGTCTCAATGTCGAGATACAGGCCATAGTCCACCTTGCTGGCTACTGTGGATTGGTAGGCTTCACACACCTTTGAGAACATCATGAAGAACCCGAAGCTGTGCAGGTTTCCTCGCGATATTTTTCTTCACAGAAGCAAGAGACAAACAAGTTCTGATACTCATTGTAAAAATCAAAGGTGCGTGGAGAATTTGAATCCAGCCCGCTCTATTCGAGAGTCAAACATTCAAACCACTAGGCTATCACCTTTACGTACAAGTTGTATGTGTAGGTACCTACAGACAAGGAATTAATGCATTATTTTTAATGCAACTCTATGCATATAATAGTAGCGTATGTACAATATTTCTCAACTATCTGTGCTCGCGACTTCGCGTGGAATTTAATTTTAAAAATTTATAGATTAAAAGTAGCCTTAGTTATTCCTTATTACATCGGCTATCTGCCAGTGAAACCCCATCAAAATCGGTCTTGCCGTTCCAGAGATTAGCCTAAATAAACAGACAAAAATTGTAAAAAAATGTTATTTAGGTATACCTATGTACCGTGTATAAATCCATTATGCATTTAGTAAAAAGTGGTTACTTTAATATTACAAATAGACACTCCAATTTTATTTATTTGCCTATAGATGAAACTTCGTTGTGGTTTTACATAATTATTATCTACATCAGAATCCATTGTAATAAATATTTTAACATATTCTGTTTATTTCTCCAGACCCCTTCTCAAAGACATTAACATTCTTGTCAAACAAATATTTGCTAGTCACTTATCTTAAATCTAACTCACAAAGTAATTTTCGTTTGTCGGTTTATCCAAAGACTGTGGGTTCCGTACACAAATGGCAAAAAGGGACCTATAATTTCGTTTTCTTTGTCTCTGCGTATGTCATATTAAATTTACTCAGGCACATGTCATTGAATTGAAAAGTAGGTGTATATTATAAATTAATATAACACACAGTCAAGTAGTAACTAATTCCCACATATTTTATTCCTTCTTTAGTGTAGTCCGACATAAAATTTGACAATTCTTTCATTTTTATCAATGATGTTATATTTTTACTTGTAATGTTATATTGCTATTGCTAATCGCTATAGACAATATTTGAATAATCGTTGATTATTATTTTATAATAAGAAAGCGAAAACATTGTTATTCAAAACGTAATATTATGTCAGAGTAACCGCATGTAATAATAATTAGTTCAATAAAGTATTGATACATTTTATCTTGTTATTTTAATCGTTTTAACCAAGAATATCCGACATGGGTCCTCTGCTTTCCAATCAACGAGAAGTAGTGTTAATTACAACACTCTCGATAACATCTTATACCCAGGTGCTTTAGGGATGATATTCGACAACAAAGCGTAATGACTTTCCGATTCTGAACCTCTATTAAAACAATTTAGTAGCGATCTCTGTTCAGATCTATAGACAAACCCTGCTGGCGTCCCGTGGCGAATTATAATGAGATAAAGTATGAAAGAGAGCTTTAACAAATGAAGCTATCACGTTACAAACATGTGTTGGGCAAAAACTATTGTTACTATCAATTTTTTGGGCGTAAAAAACAGGATACAGACAGGAATAGCATCTGTTCAATCAGATTGGTGCGGATTCAATCTAAAGATTTTATCGATTGTTGTATAAATATTGCAAGTGGTTTGTATACTTCGCCTTTTTACATTTTTTTATACCGTCCGCTTAATATAGAAGCGCTTTTATATTTAATATTCGATAAATTGATGTGACACACTTAATAATAGTGTCATTTGTACCAGACAAAGCGAAAACG
The DNA here is from genome assembly GCA_905404295.2 of Ochlodes sylvanus. Classification (NCBI taxonomy): domain Eukaryota; kingdom Metazoa; phylum Arthropoda; class Insecta; order Lepidoptera; family Hesperiidae; genus Ochlodes; species Ochlodes sylvanus. The sequence goes on from FR990135.1 coordinate 9,718,511, forward strand.
AGAGTTATGATTTGGACCGGTATGCGTATAGGTAATGTTGGTACATACGCACATGCGTACCTACCAACGTATAGTTACGCCAAGTTTTTATGTCATACTAGCGACCCGCCCTCGCGGGTCAATAGTAAAAGATTTTAAAATGCTTATGAAAACCCCGTTCGTGTTTCTCTATCGCGATTCTTCTATATCCATCGCTATTATCATATCGCTCAGTTATACAATCCGTTGTATACTCCATTTGCTTTTAGAACTTTACAGATTAGGATTACTAAGACGTGTAACAAGATTATTATGATGATATACTGCTACTTCCTATCAACCAAGTGCGAGTACAGTATATAACTCGACAACACACGAGATACGATAGACCCTTAGGGGCGAGTCGATTGCATCCGCGTGCCACTTTACTTAGCCGGGCTATTACCTGCACAATGTACAAGCACTTATCTAGCGTACAAAGAACAAGTAAGCCGATACAATTATAAAGATGGCCTCTACTTAATAATAGGAGAGTCCACGAGAGTTATTACTTAGTTTTTCTGTGTTATTGAAGGTAATAAGCTATATTTTTTAAGTTTATATTCAACTTGCCTCGTTAGTCAGAATGTATGGGTCAAATCTTTCAAGTTGAATTAGGCTTCCTTCCTCTAGCCTATAGAGTCGAAATTTTAGTAAGTGCTTTAGTTCTAATGACAATGCATTTTTGTAATACCGGGTAACCTTTAACATATACCGTTAACCTCTCCAGCAGATCGATACAAAATTTTTACTTACAAAATTTTATAGGGTTAAAATAATTTAGTTTCGATTTCATCCTCGCAACTCATATCTGAACCATTACTGGACTCTAGTCTCATCTACAATAGACCACAGACCACCACGCCTCTACTCCGGAGCCAAAGTTAAAACCACTTGCCCATCCCTGCTTAAGTTAGTTTCGATTTATTCTTATTTAACTTAAAGCACAAGTACAAAGAACCACTAGCAAACTAAAAGTGATAGCGGTCTCAAAACTTTCATATCACTCAACGACGCTTTGCAGTTCCCTTGCTCAACGCTGAGTAGTTTTTCCAATGTTCGGAATCGAAGCACTTAGTTCGAGCTGAGAACTAACTTCCTCGCACTTAGTTTCCAATGCATGTAGAGACGAAGAGTCGTACAACTTATTGCAAATAGACGTCTGGGGCTCGAGTTGTTTAAAGTGTCAAGTTTATTTACGGGTTTTTTAGTTTTTATGGTGTGGAGCCGGTTATAGGCACCTTATAAAAAATGTAAGTAGCCTCTTGCTAACTTTTTAACCCGGACTAAATAGCCACTTACTACAAGGTAATAAGATTAGCACAAATAGGTATTCAAGCACTAAATAAAAAAAAGTACACAGAAACAAAACAAATTTGGTTTTGTCCGGGGTGACAATGAGTCAGCTTCCATAATATTATGTGGCAAGTACATATAATGAAGTTATTAACAATCATCGCAACCTATATTTGTCCCACTACCAGCAGTGGGCACGGGTCTTCTCTTACAATTTGATGGGTACAGGCCATTGGTGGCCATTGGTGGACTTCGCACACTAAAAGGTGTGTGACACACCTTTGAGAACATTAAGGAGAAGGAGAAAAACCACCTAATCACCGAGCAAGTGCTAATTAAATTCTAAATTCTACATGTATTTATGAGCATGCTAGTATGGCATCTGCTAAGTTTGCTGAACATATATTATTAAATACTTCATCATTGTAATTCACTTTCAAACCAATGAATTCTGTAAAATTGTATAACCAAAGATTCTGTTTTCTAAAACGAAACGGAATCGAGTCTGGGTCAATAATACAAATAAGATTATAGTTCTGCTTCTGCCAAGTGATATCGGTTAAAACTTCCATTTTACTCAATGCAATGCTGTTCTTGCCTAGTGTCGGATAGTATTTTCGATGTTGAAAATCGATATAGTTCGCACTGCAAACTACTTCCCAATAATGTAAAGTTAGACTCGTACGTGTTAGTCAATAAAGAAAGTAAGAAACGACATCAGGAAAGACTAACTTAAGTGGAAAGAAGGTGGAATGAATGGGAAGTGTGTGGTGGAAATTTGAATCAAATTTTCAGAAAGTGTGGGGTATTAGGGTGGCCTAGAATACTGACCTCATTTCCTTTCCGGCAGACCAGAGTATCGTAATAGGCGTTAGAAGACGCCAGAAGACGAAGATTTTATTAATTATAAGTTAATGCTTGACCACAACCCCACCTGATTCTACCAGTTTCTTTCTTTTCTTTTCTTTGTTCTTTCTTGGCCGGCAACGCAATGGTGACGCCTTTTGTGTTACAAATGTCCGTGGGCGACGATGACCACTTCATCAGGTGGGTCGTCTGCTTTTACGTCAGAAATGGTAAAGCTATTGCATAGCATTTTTTATCAACTTATGCAATTATAATTATTAGAAGTTATATAGTTATATCAGAACAGCGCCATCTAGTTTGTAGAAAACATACGTACCATACCTTAGTATTAAGGTACTAGATGGCGCTGATTGGGGGTGTTAGGTTTTTTCGTTACGGAATTTCTGGATTCCGTCCCCACGCTCAAGGCCCGCGATAAAAGCTATGCAATAGCTTAAAAATAATAATTTATAACGTTTATTACGCGATAACATTTCGGTAATAGGTTGGGTAGCGATGCAGCATTCGTTAGAACGAATTTATTTCCACAAGTGTTACAGTATACCTACTCGAAATATTATGGATATTAATTAATCCATTTAGTTTTATGACCAGACTAATTCAGTTCACGATTAATTAAAAGAAAATTAACACAAATTAAAAGTCCATGTTTACATAACAATTTTCACACACCAAAACATGAATAATACATTAAGATGTAGCGATAGTGGGTTAAAATTAATTTATGTATTTATTCACATCAATTCAATATTTTTTACTAATTTATAGAATACTCTTCCTACTTATTACTTTAAAAACATGAACGAATTAGGTAGGAACTTACTTCATACGCATTGGATTTTTTTTGCATAAGAATAAAAACAGATACCTATCTACTTGGCTTTTTACAATTTTTCATTGATCAAATTACACAAAATTAAATATAACGCTTAATAGGAATTTTGTGAAAAATCAATTATATATATTACGTACGTTTACAATATTTTTTGTCATACCAACATCATATAATATATTAAGTTTTAAGACTGCTTTTGTTATTGTAATTTTTACTAAAATGTAATATGTTTTCTTTATTAAATTGTGCTATAGTCAAACATTTACAACGTTTCATTGCAGTTGAAATACGTATTTACCCGTTCCTCTGCCACAACAATGGCTTTACTTTTTAAAACAATGGCGCTAAAACAAAATAAGCCAGCCACTAATAATAAGATTTAAAGAAAACAGTGACCACCCAAATATGTCGCTGTATTTGTTACGCGTGGTTCAAAGGATTTTGCACCTTAAGGTCTATTATATAAAGCCTTTGTAAATTGTAATTCCAATAGAAAAACTCCATTGATACTTGAGATTGTACACGATGCGGTGGGTGTTGGAGACATTTTTTGTGTTATGAGATTTAAATGTTGATGCAATGATGAGATTATTTGAGATTGTCATAACAAAAATTAAAGAAAATAAATAACTGTCCCACTTCTGGGCACGGGTCTTCTCTTACAATATGAGAGGTACAGGCCAAAGTCGACCACGCTGGCCCAATGCGAATTGGTGGACTTCACCGTCAATGTCGCGATGTTTTCCTTCACCGACGCAAGTGATAATTACATTCTAACGCGGACATAATTCTTGAAAATTAATAAACAAATAATTCTTATATAATAGTAACAACGAAAATGTGTTTAATAATGCGCTTTAGGTTTCAAGTTTCAAACGAAACATAATTACTGTAGTTGCATTAAATACAAAATTAACAATGTATTTACCATGTCTTTCATAGTACAAACTGGTTGTCGTGCTTATACGGCATATAAGTGGGATTAGGTACTTGAAAACAACCCACACGCGAGTTAGCTACGTGCTCGAAACATAAAAAAAGAAACAAAAAGGGAAGGAAAACAATTTGTCCGACTAGAAAAATGTCACGTAAGGCTCCTGTTTGGATCGTGAACAGAACCCGAGTACTTTTCCAAGGAATTTTCATTAAGCAGGAAATTGCCGAAGCTAAAAACTGAATTGTTCGGCCACGGTTTAAGGATTTAGAAAAAATAAATACACTGAGGTCTCCCCTTGAAGATTTTTCGAAAAAAGTAATCTATTCCGATAAGCCAACAAGGAGACTGCTCATTTTTATTTTGTCCGGTCCCTGAGGCTTAGAGCGTCTTATAACTATGCTGCAAGTTAGAAACTTTAAACTATTATATAATTTTACAACTTAATTAAATATGATGAATGTAATTATTAAAATCATTATCTCGGATTATATTTATAGGTAATGGTCACGCATGATAAAATAAACGAATTCCCTGTTAATTATTCCTATTATTTCTAGATGCTTTCCCTATCAATGTTTTAGATGATTTCAACTAGTAGTGGTTATGAAAAACGACCTGAAAAGGAGAAACACTTATGTTTGGAAGTGTGCAGGTTTCCTCACTAACTAACAATAACAATAATTAACAATAAATAACAGAGAGGAAGAGATTCCCACACATACCAAAAATACATGACATGTGTTGAAATGAGGTGAAATAACGTGAAGAAGGAAGAAAATGAGACGAAGAGGAACTCACAGGTCGGAGTCTCGGAGAGCAGGATATCTTCGAGAATATACAGAATATTAAAACAACTGAAGAGGAATTTCATGTTGACATGAAATACAATTAGTTCAAAGATAGTGCGTGAAATTTTTAATTTCGTTTTCTATAATATTATTGTTAATTCATCTAATTATCAGATCGCCCATCCCTTGGACCGTATAAACGGAGGCATGACGATGCATTCGCCTCCCGCCGCAACCTTAATCTCCGTACGATGCGACCGCGATAACGTTTGTGTGGCTCCGAGAGTAGGTAGAATAAATAATACAGAGGTGATTCGACCATACTGACCGTGCAGTGCCACTTTAAGCCGATTCGATGCCAGCATAACCACATGCGTGCACGTGCTGTCATGCATCAAAAATGATGATGAAGGTAGGTAGCCTTACAAACTCTGAACTGAAACGACACAACCCTGACAAGTTCGGGCGCTTATTTCATTCGTCTTGAGAAGTATTCTGGTCTCAGGCAATATCCGGGGTCTGATGATGAACCTGGAAAGTGGCTATGATAAAATCGTATTTTAAGTTTCTTTTTGTTTCCTACTTTTAATGACCCTTGAATATTATTTCGCGGAATAGAGAGAGAAACTTAATGTTGTTAGTGTTACTAACGTGAACTATGTATTATTTTGTTCCAGTCGTGAATAACCACAAACACCAATTAGTTTCCGCTTCGCTACATCGCAAATATAATTACTGTATTAAACAAACATAAGACACAACGTAAATGTTTATGGTTAATAACCCGCAAAACAGACAATGAGCTATACGTTATAAGTACCCACTAGCCATTTCATACATCCATGACGTTCTCAATTTGTGTGTCAAGTCTTCCAATCCACACATGACCAGCAGTTATGAAGACACCATTAACAGCAGCTGAATACGAAGATTCTGGTTAGTGGATGACTAACGATCTTCGTCTACACGCCAGTAACGAAGCTGGATACGCAATTATAAAACGATTTTAAGATTGAAGCTAGCAAAGTAAATATAAAAAAAAACCATTCCACGATTTGTTGAATAAATGATGTGGTGGTCACCATCGCCTATTGACTTCAGTAGCACTAAAGGCAAACACCACTGCGTCATTGGCCAAAAAGGATGCCTAGACTCCCTTTTTATCTCTTGCTCTACGATACTGTGATTGAAACATAAAAAAATATTTCACGGTTGATTTAAGGATTTTTCCCTGGGTGGTAGCTTGCCATTGCATCCGCCTAGGATACAAAAACTGCCAGGGAATTAAAGTGGGTGGTACAAATCTGATGGCAAGAGGGATCTGTCGTCACAACTTCGTCCGTTGTTCAGCAGGGTGTACTACGAGCAGGGGAGGTAGGTTTGGGCTCATGGACGGACAAAGTACCCTTACCTTTACAAGTACCTACTATCAATATTAGGCCATTCGCCACGTGCGCATGGGTTGGCTAGGATTCAGGGATGGGTAGAATTACAAACCTCAACGTTTTTTTAATTTAGGTATCATAATTTTAATGAAAACTAGTAACCTGTTTTTATTTCGCTCTGAATAACATAATCTACTCGAAACATCGACAGTTTTTACGATTTTTACAATTTCTGATTTCTCGTGAATCACTGTTACCAACACGACCACGGCTGTTTATATCAATGTTTGAACATAATGTTAAGCCATTTCATACCTAATGGCACATCTGCATCACAATTCGCAAACTCTTTATAATCACCGCTGCGCATGAGATATTCGCTTTGTAGGCATTTTATTAATGTCGTACATTTGTAATGCCCCCGCATTGCATATCATTACTCGTTGAGCATGATACTGAATTAATTCTGTAGGCCTACATGTGTCCGACACAATTAAAAAGGATTACAACAATTTAGGTTGATTGAAAAAAAAATATTTATAGGTATAACTTAAAAACGACCTATACTACTTAATAGAAATGTTGAATATCTGAGTGACAATTAAATAGCCATTCCGAATAAAAAATAATAAAAGAAACCTAAAGATAATTTTCACATAATAATTATGTATCTATTCAATTTATACCCTACTTTACACAGTTCATTGACTTTCAATTTTTCCATTTTCTAAATAATTATGACATATTTGTCCCCATATTGAACTTTGATTAATGTCATGTCGTTAATAAATACTGGCTAAATCAAGATAAATCGATTGACGTAAAAATTATCAAAATTAGTTCAAGCATTTGACCTCTAGAGCCGTAAAGAAACAAACTTACATACATAGACTATTAAACAAGAGGTTTCATCGGGTAATACCTAATAAACTTATACCTAAAATGTGAAATAATCATGCGACGACTTTGTAATCTAGACTAGTCACTACATGTTGGATCATGACATCTAATACAAGTCCGTTATATACTGTTGATTTATTCTACAAGGAATTCTTTAAAAGGAAACTTCATAATTAAACTTATATTTTATCATCATGACAACCCACAATTCTACTAAGATAACAGAATCCATGAAAATTAAGGGATATTAGCTATCACTGTGCATTTAAATCGTTGCATTTACGAAGCACGTAAACGCATATATACGCAAATGAATAGGAGCGGAAACTTAACATTCTCCTGTAAAATATTTAAATTTATTTAAGGCGACTTTTTTGTTTCCAATACTTAAAAACACCAAATTTAGTAAAAAATTAGGTCGCGCGGTGTTACAAAAAAGATTATTTTGGGTAGGTCATCTTTGTGTCGGTTTGACAGCTCCTAAATGTATTTTACAAAAGGGTTCCATCAAAAACAACGACCGTTGAAGTTGTGGCTCTATCTCCACTCCATAGAGCTTCGAATCCTCGTGTCCCGAATCGAAGCTGAGACTTCTGTCCCAGGTTCGATTCGGTCAGGGTAAATAATTGTTCCTAAATCGTGCGTGAGTATTCACGATGATTTTTAGTTATTGTAAGTTAGCGCTTGATTAAAATTTAAAATCACATCTGATTATAAGTGGCGATGTAGCCTTAGCTTTTAAATCACACTAACTTAGAAGAAGCATTTTCACTTTTAACTTGAAGAAACCCACCCTATCATGTGTATAAATCTCCTTACAATCCGAATACAAATCCAAGTAAGGAAATGTGAGTGTCTAACCGCTAGGTAACGTATATGGTAACTTAGCACTAAACGAATTTTAAACTAAGTTATTGCTTATTTATATCAATTTAATGTTTCGATAACTCTTCATTACCGTCAAAAGATTGAGCCCGAAAATCGCTAATTTATGTTAATAGTTGAATATATCCTTATTCATTGTCAACCAAGCCAATAAAATACTAATAACGGAATAACAACAAGCTATTTTACCATCCAGAGCTTTTAAAGACGTTATAAAATCCTATCTAATCGTAGCCTGTGACACATTTTATGTGCTGTTACTTCCTTGGAGTACATTCATTTTGTTTTCTCTTATGTGTAATTTTATTTATCGTGGGACATACGTGTATTGTTAAGAATACAATAGAATTTGCGGCAATAGCGCAGAGATGATCAGTTTTATTGCTACTTCGTTACAACGAGGTTGCTTAATTGGAGATGAGGCCTGTTGAAACAATACTTGACGTAATAAAATCACCATGGCTCATGGCGCATTGGTTACCGGACTGCCGTTTAAAGGGGAAAGGGTTCGATTTCCATTGAAACGGAAACTTGAAGATGACTTTAATTTTCTGTTCTCTTTCTGGATGTGTTTTGACTTTGTTTGTTGTCTAAGACACTTAATCTTTGTACCAAATTTGTACCAAAAAAACTTTTGTAAAATAAAAATGGAAATATTTTTTGTTAATCTTAAGTTAATGCTTGACTAACAATCTTATGATAATTATAGTCTTGGGTGGTAAAGCGCACAAGCTTAGTAGAATCATATAATTAATCAGATGTTATCATAAAAATATTATCACCTTTTCTTATCGCTTTGGCTCCTCGAATAGCCAAGTGAATCCCAAGTTTCCTTAATGAGTGTCCTCGTCTGATACCCTCGGTGTTATGTACTTGGGAGACTGTGACCACTTACCATTAGGTGGTGCGTTTTTTCGGTCGGTATCCACTGATAACGATTTTATCACAGTTTAAAAACTTTCTACTTAATAAATAGATGCTAAATTATGAAGTTAATTTGCCTACCAACAATGTGCACTAGAGCTAGAGTTACTGCTAAACCACTACATTTGTCTTATTCACTTTTTTTTCTTACCAACGGAGTTACTTATTTTATAACTTCATCATACAACATCCAGTATATTTTTACAAAGTCAATAGCCGAAAAAGAAAACGTGCCATCATGCATGATACTGTTATATTACGCAACGTGTTCAATTATACATTTTGATACTACCCACAGAGCGTGTAGATACAGTTAGATGCACTCTGACCCATTTGACTATCGAGATGCGGTACCTAAACACACTGCTCAATCTCAGCATACAGTTCTCCATTATCCAGGAACTAGTATGCACTAGTTCTAACTAGTTTGGGAACCAATGTTAGTGTAAGACAGTTTGGAAACTACGTAAAGGAAGTGGGTGTAGCTGATGGCGAGCGAGATACCGCGAGGTTAATAATTAAAAGTAAGCAAGCAATCAGATATTGAAACAGTAGACTGCGCTCCGAGACCTACTTTTCGCTTGCACAGTCGGCCAAACAGCCGATGTACCGATTACGCCGTTTAAGGGACTTCGTGCACGCCATTTTAGGCCTTATCGCCCTCAACTGTAATATAGTCGATGTTCACAGATTGTATTGCAAATTCGGGTGGGCATTGCAGTAGTTCTTTGTTTTAAACGGTTGGTTTTATGCAATAAATGTTGGCTTATTTTATTTTACTTTGAGTTTACGTTTTTGTTGGTTATTAAGTGATTGTATTTACATTTTGATTTAAGGTTAGAATTTATACGGATGTTGGATTGTAAATATCTCAATCCACAATATTTTTAATAGAAATCATGTACTAAGAAATATATTTAAGGTTTATTAATGTAAGTACAATAAGGCTAAAATTCTTATTGAAATACCAATTTTTGTCATTTTTGTCAGTAGTCATTGTATGTACAAGAGCCATACATGACTACAAGATATAAAATACGATACGTAAAATATATTTCGACGATTAAAAGTTTTATTAAATGACATTCCCAGCTAGCAACTTAAACAAGTGTCTGGTGTGGAAGTTTTTGGGTTTGATCCCGGTGTAGGACAATAATCAACTGCTTTTTTCAGATGACTGTTTTTGATGTGTAATATTTTATGAGTATTTTTGAAGACTAGGAGACTAAACGAAACAATAAATCATAAGGAATCCTTACTGTAAAGGGAATATATTTTGTAAAATAAAAATTAATATTAGTTTAATATTTCAGAGATTTTTCGTAGTTTTGTTTTACTTACATAACTAACGCTGTTCTAGGCTATTGAGTAATTATAATTTACAGGAATATACCTTTAAAGATAATTTCAATTACTTGTGAAATTCGTTTGAAAGAAATACTTGATTATGATCTTCCACATACACATAATAAGAACAAAAGCGCGTACGTGAAAAAATTTAAATCGTCTATATAAGACTAATAAAAATTTACATAATTTTGTATATCAGCAACCATAAAGCAAGTCCCTTGATCCCATATCAGGATCGCATCACACATTCATTTTAAAACTTAAGAGCAAAGCAGTAAAAATCATAAAACAACAGGATCGCATAACTTAAACGCATTCTGTAATCGCACCATCTCGCGTGAGACTTATATCAGATTCGTGACAGACTAAGAAATGGAAACCTTTTTATTCATAAATCGTACGAGTTGCGCTTTGAATATTAACTAATTAATATTTGTGATATTGTTCTTGATGATTCCCGAAAGTTGAATAGAATACATGGAATTTGGATACGAAATTTATAATGGCTTTATAATGACATGAATGACATGAATGATATATAGAGATACTAGTGGTCCCAGCGTACTTCGTACCGCTTTATATTTAAAAAATGTTTTAGTGATATATCGACAGCAACGCCACCTACCGGGTCCAATTGTGAATCTAAACCATTCTCGGATCCACCTGAAGACACACAAAAAATTTCAACCAAATCGGTCAAGCCGTTTAGGAGGAGTTCAGTCACATACACACGAACACAAGAAATATATATATTAAGATAGAGGAATCTGTGATTGGCGATAGGTTCTTGGTAACGCGGTAACTAATTAATTACATCATTTATATTCGAGGCTGCGTTTTCAAAGCTTTAGAAAGAGTCATTCCTGGAACTTAACTGGGATTTATAGAAGAGTTTTATGTAAATATTCGACAAGATAAGCTAGCTAGTGGTAGGTAAATAGTTACCGTCGGCGTCGCCTATAGACGTCAGTCGTCAAAAGGCGTCCCCGATGCGTTGCCGGCAAACTAGCAGCGTGGAATATTTTGTGATATTTTAAAAATGTACCTATAATTCTATTTTAACTTAATGATATTTTAACTTGTAAAATTCGACTATTTTGTTTGGCAACACCTCAGAAATGATCCTGATGTTGCATATTATAGGTGGTTTTAACAACTTAATATTCTTAACCCATCATTTTCCAACTGCGCTGCTAGGAGTAGGTACATAAAGAAAAATATTCATTTATTACTAGGTACTACTTACTATTTATTACTAATGATGCAACGAAATTTTCTTCTTAAACTAAGCCTGAAGATAATTCCAAGTAGCATAAACCGAATAACGATCTAAATAAGATGCTGAACCAACCACGACAAAGTTTCAGCTTGTTACCGGATTTCCATGAAGGAACTACGAATAACTCTCCAGACCTTTTTGTTTCGCCTGAAGAGTCTAGTAAGAGTTTTATAGGAGTAGGTACCTACTACTATTCATTCAGAAAGGAAATTCTGAATATCATCTACATTTTCCATCACTTCGTTCTTACCCTGAAGGTTCACTTACAATATTATATATTTCTATCAAACCTGTCCATTACTCACTCACTCCAAAATCGTTAAACTTAACCCGCGCGTGAATTTATTTTCACGCGCGTTATTTTTCATTTTGCGATAACTTCTAAGATATTCATTTTAATTATATGGTGTAAAGGCGTATCATTATGTGCCTGAAATGCTCCAGATGACTAACATATGGATTAATACTGTATCCCTCTAAATATGTATCTTTCCAATTACCGCATTGTACGTAACCATTTTTAAAACTTAGAATGGTAATAGTAAGTTATCCTTAAAAGATAGACATAATTATGCCATCGCAGAGTTTATTGTAGACCAATAAAAGAGGAATTCTACCCATATATTGCTTTGTTATATCTCAAAGGGATTAGGCGTTTTCGCTGAAAGCTCCCAGGCGGCCTGATTGTTTCCGACTTTCTTTTTACATACCAATATACATAAAACTTTAATATATTATACATATAAACTTTCTTATTGAATCACTCTATTAAAAAACCGCATCAAATCCATTGCGTAGTTTTAAAGATCTAAGCATACATAACAGACACTTAAACAATTTTGTTAGTTCGCTGTCTTAATGCATTAGGCTTGCCCTGTTATATTAGAGTACGATGAAATGATAATTGTAAAAGGGCAAATTAATACACGAGCTCCATTTTACAATACATTTTTATTGAATGACAATATTGACATAATTCCTTTGTTCTTCTTAATCATCTGGTTATTCTTGAAGTTGGCCTGTTCGCCGGCCAGTAACATTTTGTTGGAATACCTGAAACCTATGAAAAACTCCCAACTGAATATCTCTCCTCTCCGCTCCTCAATCTCGTCTCCTCTCCTCAAGCCTGCACCTCACCACTCCACACCTCGCCTCACCAGCTCACCACACCTCACCTCTTGTCCCCACACCTCATAATTATGACCATTTCCTGCTGATCCTGCTCCTCGCAGTTGTTTTAGTAGAGGTACAAAATTCCTCCGTTACATAATAAATTAATAAAAATCATTGATATCCGTAACTTAATACGCAAATTTTGAACAAAAACCAAATTTTCTCAAATCCAAGCAGCAGATTCATAATGGTAGAAACAAAACACGCATAAATCCACTTCCACACTCGCATTGATTCCGCGATCAAAACCCTACGATACACCGAAAATCGTTTTCGCTGACAGAATATTAATTTTAAGTTATCGCCTTCACCCCCTGCTGGGGCACGCGAGAACAGACAAATGTTTATTGCAATAATGTGTACAATTTTGGACAATAAATTCACTCGTTAACGACTTCTTTATTAAGTGGCGTTCGCATCACGAAGTAATCTTTACGTCAGTGTTATGAAATGGATCCAAACCACTGATTTTATCGAAGCGGATAATGTATTATCAGATATCGAGTATGAAAATATGACGGTGTTGAGTTTCACTATAACTACCTACTGCCCTAAGGAACCAAAAATTGTACTTAAAAGTAATAAAAATGTTGTAAGTACATAAAACGTTATTGGGTGCATTTATTAACGTAGTAGGTAGATTAATTAATTTCTAGATATGTTTTTCGTTTGTCTGTGCATTTGTTCACTAACGTGAGTAATAGCTTAACCGATTTGAATACCGCTTTTACTATTGTATTGTAGTACCTAAGCTTGTTTTTTAATCGGTCGATAGATGATAAAAATATCACTTCAATTTAAATTTGTTGATCCTTACCCGAAACGACTCGACTTTCATGACGTATTTTAGTCATAATGATCTAGATAGGCAGTCTTAAAAACAGTAAAAACGATGTTCAATTTTTCCCCTACTGCAGCACGTAAGTGACTTCTGACCGCAAAGAAAATTGTCACGACGCGCAACGCAGCGCTATGGAAGCCTGTTTGTTTTGCATAAATACCATGGAAATTGAAAAGTAAGAAAGTGCACTCCCTTTTTAATATAAAGGATGCTTGGTACATTCAATTGCTGGTTTATTTATATTAACATATTTTAATCTTCTCTTTTCACCAAAATTGGATAAGGACCTCACTGTAGTATCTACGAGTATAAGATAAATAATACTTCAAGTCTACTTGATTTAATAAGCTGGCATAATTAATTATTATTAAAGGTGTCGGCTTATTCGTAATAATTTATATTTTATTTGATAATATTAAATGAATTAAACAAACGTTAATGCCACGTTGAAACAAAATTAATAGGCTAAAAGTTAAAAAATATAAATACTTGACCATTCACCTTTATTCGTTCCTTTGTTTAAATACACGCCAGCGTGGCTATTAGTGGTTTTATGGCGCTTAAATTACTAATTCCGTCGGGGAATGCTTATCTACGAAGGCCACAACAAAGCAAGCACTCCGCAGGTCCATTCTTCTGTGAATGATAGACGAGGAGTTATCATTTGACAGCGTGCGTGCAAGCCGTCACGCAATGAGCTGAGGTGGGTGACAGTTAAAAGTTTATAGTTTTAGGTAATTACGATCGTACTATTCCAAACAGTAGCACTGGAAGCTAGTACTTTGGATCTCGGTCTACATCTCTGTGGAACTTTTGAAGTTAATTAAAATTTGTTCCGATAAAAGCAAGAAAAATCTGCTGAAAAGATTGCTGGAAATTTTTTGTAATACTTTTGAGGTAAGTCTGCTAATCCGCACTAGGCCAGTTGAGAAGAAGTACCTAATCGATTTGATCCCTCATTTCTATTTTAAGAGAACACCTGGGTCTAGAGCCTAATACGATAGTTATGGGATAATAATATTGAGTCATGAGAAAATACTTTCCAGCATAAACTGTACCAGTAGGTTGGTACTTATTTCAATGAAACTTTTAAAGTAATATTAATTTATTTTATAATGCACCTTAAAATCTAATTAAAAATAATTATTATTCTTATTTAGAGTGGTAGGCTCAATGTTAAGATTAGATACATAATACGAGAGAAAATAATTATATTCACACACTAATATACTCGTACATTATTTTGTAGTTTCATTACGATCCATGGACAGTATAGATACTTTTGAGAATTATTATTTTAGACTCTCTGTTTCATTTTCGAGTGATGACTCATCAACTCTGTAAGGTCACTCTGCAAATTAATGACGTCCTCCAGCTATCGGCCATTATGCGTGTGGCTCTCGTGTTCTTGTCACGCGAAAGGGTATGCCAATCCTATTAATGTGGGTTTTGCCTCGTTTATGACTATTAATATCGTAAAATTTAAATATAGCTCATTAAGAAAATGGTTATAAAATAGTTTCACGCACAGCCAAAATATCTACATTTATAATACTGTAATATTGTAATGAAATAATAAGTAAAACGAGTTATTTTTAAAGAGCGTTTACCTCTTAAATAATAATTACTTCCAAGTCATTACGATTATGTTCTGCATAGTTTGAGGCTGATAACTATGTGCGATAATACGAGTCATCATCAGCAAATACGACTATAATATTACGTACTGCACTTACTTCTAACGAAGTAAATTATGTTAGTCACAGAGGCCGATATAAAAAACGTCAAATATATCACCAGGTCACAGACCCCAGTTTTATAGATTTTCACTAACCCCTTCGCGTAAAAAACTCGTATTAGATAAAGAGTTCCAGTAAGAGCGTATTAGAGTCAGTGTAGAGTCAGTGTTTACGATCTTATTATCATTCACGATAGCTGGAATGTGCCGCTCTGAGTTATAGTTCTCGAAATGTCCTTCTAAAATTCGTTGATAACTCTGGAGTGCCTAAATATAACTGTGATTAAATATACATAGGATTTTGAATCGACTATGGTTTTGTTTATATTATATTGGTTTATATAACATAAATCAACGGCTAAGAAAATAGTGGCATGTTAGAGTTATAAAAGTAGCTCTCTCACTGCTTACGGAGTAATGTAATGTACAAATAAAAATAAAATGTAAATCAAGTCTTATAAGATTTAATCATCTGTCTAATGAGTATGTCCAAACAAATAAGAGAAACCGATAATAAGATTAAATCTAATTTTATTTTTATCAAACCTTTCTATCCCCATACCCCAAAGGCTTGCTTTAAAACAGATACAAAGAAAACATGTTTTAATTGAGTCAAGTTCGATTCAAAAAGCGTGGGCCCACGAATACTATTCGACACTATTCAACATCACCTTATAATGCACATAAATTACCTGAGAAACAAAACCGGGACAGGATAAAGACGGGCGTACACTTATTGAACTTTATTGATACGTCTTTCTTGTCGGTGTATAAATTGGAACAGATAGTTGCTTGTATAATCCCGCCCACGCTAGCCCAGAACGTCGAGATGTTTCGTTTTAACGCGTTCAGAAAGACCTCGCTGCAAATAAATACATGAGACGTAGGGTTGCCATACGTCTCCTGGTTTTAGAACTGTGGTCTTAGGCTATGGCATCCTATGGCATCCATGGCTACGAATTTATCCCATTTTTGTGCTGTTTATCAACAATTTCCAAAACCACACGAAAATAGCTCAGCGTTAAGCAGACCTTAATACTCAGTTAAGGTAAAAGGTACGTAGGCTATCAACCTCCAAATGCAGAGACTACATTTGCCTAGCCCGTTGCTCATAAGGATGCATAAATTCAAATGAAATAATTAGATACATGTACACTGCTCAACAAAGTCTAGGGAACAGGAGGTTTTTAGGGAATATTTTTATTTTTATATATTTTTGTTTTAAAGTTTATATACCAATCGATGCGCAATTTAATGCTTAATTAGTTGCGTATATAAATAAAGGATTCAGTTTTTGAATTACGAGGTAATTTTAATGAAAAACAAAGAAAGTGTATTACAGAACTAAACAAAGAAATTTAATTTAATAAAATTTCTTAAAAATTAAAACATTACAGTTAAGAACAAATATGCGGGGACTTTTTTAATAATTAGTTGGACCCCCTAAGGCATTAACAACAGCTTGACATCGTCGTGGCATACTGATTATGAGACTATCGATTGTCTCTTGTGGAAGAAGACTCCATTCTCTGGAGAGATGTGAAAAAAGTTCATCTGCTGTGTTCAAATTTTGAGGGAGATTTCTAAAAGCCCTTCTCTTTAGTAAATCCCACGCGTGTTCAATGGGATTGAGGTCCGCGGACTGAGCAGGCCACTCCAGCACTTCGATGTTGTACTCGCGGAACACATCCATCACCTGACTCGCAGTATGTGGTCGTGCATTATCTTGCATAAAAATAAAATCTGCGCCCAGATTTTGTCGGTGCGGGATAACCACGGATTGGACTACCTGTTCGCAGTATCGCTCTGCATTTAAATTTCCCCTGATCAAAACGAGATCCGTCCGTCCACCCAGGCGGATTCCAGCCCACACCATGATTGTACCACCTTGGTAGGGATGCACCTCCTGTGGGTTTTGAAGCCGACTCTGCCGACCAGGAATCCGCCAAACACGCACTCTTCTTGAATCTGGATGAAATCCGAAGCGAGATTCATCGGAGAACAGTACATGTGCCCACTGATCTACGGTCCACTGCAAATGTTCACGTGCCCACAATAATCGACGTCCTCGATTTCCATGACGCAGCGCGGGCACTCTTAGTGGTCTGCGAGCACGAAGATTAGCTTCATGGAGTCTCCTCCGAGCAGTCTGGTCACTGATAGCAACCTGGTGCTGCGACTGGAGGTCTTCTACCAACTGACGAGCCGTAATGGTGGGTTGCCTCCTTGCGACATTTTGCAAAAAACGGTCTTGCCTTTCCGTAGTAACCCTATACCTGCCTCTGTGCCTTTCGGCTACATCGCCAGTAAGTCTGTAACGTACCCACAGTCTGCAGATAACGCTCGCGTGAGAATTCAGAGCAGCTGCAACTTCGCGTTGGGGTAGCCCAGCTTCCAACATTCCTACAGCTCGAATCATTTCTTCCCGCGTTAAATGACGTCGTGACATAATGGCCGTAGTCGCAAAAGTTACGAATAACAACAGTTAATTTTGTTTTTCAATAAAATCATAAAACAATAAAACAAATTTTTATCTTTAAAATTCTCATACAGTATCACTACACAGCAATCAAAGTGAAAGATTCCCGCCTTTTACGAAAATTCTTTTGTTTCTAATTTTTTTTTTTAAATTCGAACAACGTTTGATAAACATTCAGCCTACCTGTTTACCTCAAAGAGATCAATACTTTTTTAAAGAAGATTTTACAAATAAAGTCATATAGTTGGCTTGTTCCCTAGACTTTGTTGAGCAGTGTATTTTTCAATACACTTATGCACATAATTTTTTGATCCTATTTCGCAATGGTACTTAGTTTAACTTTGAAGGCGAAACAAACTCCATAATACTTACATCACAACACAGATATAGTTAAGTCCACTCACTCACTGTAAGCTTGGTTACCGAAATTGTTCAAACGTCCTGTACTGGTTTGCACTATGGCAACCCTACGGATAACCCCTTTGGAACGACGCCGTTGTTTCTATTATCACTGCGTTTCGAGGGGCACGTTTTTTGCAGCAAAAACCGAGCGCCGGATATGGAAGCCGGTTCCCATCTGTTTTATTAAAACTGCGATATTGATCTCCATCACCGTTTGTTCAAAGCGAAGCTGTTCATATTGGAGTTTGCGGTTTTCCTTGATTTGTAAATCGGGATTTAGAGGTCATAAATGCGCTCTTTAAATACGTAATGATAGTTTATTTTGCTTAATTGAAGTTTTATAATGACTGCTGCATATTATGTCATTCATAATCTTTGTATGTCTAGTGACATTAGAAGGTAAAGGTTTGGTTATATTGTCTTCATTTAATCATCATTATTGGACCCTATAACTGTCTCATTGTTGGGTTAGGGTCTTCTCTGACAATGTGAGAGGCATAG
The DNA here is from genome assembly GCA_905404295.2 of Ochlodes sylvanus. Lineage (NCBI taxonomy): Eukaryota > Metazoa > Arthropoda > Insecta > Lepidoptera > Hesperiidae > Ochlodes > Ochlodes sylvanus. The sequence continues at coordinate 9,737,109 of FR990135.1, forward strand.
ATCATTAACCAAGATGGCCACTGATGAGAACGTTATGGAGAACTCTCAGATGTGCAGGTTTCTTAATAATGATTTCTTTCGCCGAAGCAAGTGATAATGAATTTCTAAAACGCACTATTACATATCTACATTAATAATAATTTATTAAAAATAATTAATTTCAAAATTTATTGACTTTTCGTAAATATTATCTGATCGTTTTTCGTTAGATCGTTTATATCAGATCATTCTTTCATTTTATTAAGTAAATGTCGTCAACAATTAAAACTACATGCAAATTTCACAGCATTAATTGAATAACGGCCTGACTCATCGGAACATTGATGTTTATTTTAGTCGATTTATAATCGTCATAACTCAGTCGTCAAGTTCACGCCTTCCTTGCATCCGATGATTGGTACCTTTATCGATAAATCGATTCATTCGTTGTGAGTTGTAACGATAAGAATCATCATGTTTTGCAATTTTAAATCAAGTTCTGGAGATAAATGAAACTAACAATTCATATATTTATTTGATGGAAGATTCAAGATAAAACTGTAGGTATGTGAAGCCACGAAATCTTTAAAATCATTTAAGGATAATTTGACGACCTGAGTAATTTTGTGAAAATGAGTAGGTTATGTTACGTTTTATCGTTATTAGTAAAATTACTAACTGTGTCGTTAGGCTGTGTTCATACTATTAACTGACTTCAAAAAAGGAGGAGGTTCTATTGATGATGTTCTAATTTTATTATTTGTGTATGATGATTTCAGTTTTTTATTATTTTTTATTATTACTGAAGTGTTTCAGGTTTAATGCTAGCTAGGAATCTTTAAATTTATAAAATTATGCATAATTATTATGTTATACGTAAGTATACAACCAATGGATGGATGGAGTTCGTTGGTGATAGCGTAATTTCTGAAATTATTTTTGTGTTGTCGAGGCGACGATTCATTACAATACTACAATCTCATAAGAATAAATAAATAAAACAATACGACGTTATTTCCAGCCATACATTTTATTACAAAATAAAATTGTGATGAAAATGTTTTATGTTCATTTTATCCATCATTTAACGAATTCTGGCGTCAAGGTGTACGCGTTTTTTCAACATTTGAAGATCTCAGCATTTTCGTTGAAAACAAAACAACTCGTCCGACTAAAGCTCTAAACCTACTTTTTTGTTACCACAACACTAAATCTCAACTACTTTTTCCGCCGCCGGTTTATATTAAAGTCGCTTTACCGTAAATACATTTCGAGTTAACGATCTTTGCCAAAAAATGTTCGACAAACCAAATAGTAGCTTAAAGGCACTAATATTTCTTTTTAACGAGTACGTAGCAAAAAGCTGGGAGACAAAAATATGGCTTATTTACACAGAATTCAATCAATTACGTCTGTGGTCGTGAGTACTGAAATATGGACGGTTGACGAGCGAAGATGACTTTGGGCTTCGCAAAAAACGTTTGCTGGCCGTCTTGTAAAAACGATCCAAACAAGTCGATGGTTGGGAGCCGCAAAAACTACATTCTCGTCTGTGGTGGAAAAAACTCGGCCCTTTATGGATGCGGCATTCGGCAGATACGGTGACATCGCGGAATTAGGGAATTCCTGATTGACGTCAAACTGATTCAGAGGTTACAGAAGTTATACGAGCCCGATGCCCGACCAGAGCGGTCGTTGTATTTTTTATCATGTGAGAGGAATTTCATTAAACCTGCAGTCGGTTCTGTTTGCGCTTTTTATCAGTAAAGTTTTTATAAATATCAAGGGCAATTTCTCTGTCCCTTGATGTCTATAGTTTAATAAGTTAGGTTTTAATGGCAATACCCAGCTAGTACAGTAGGTACTAATGATGATTAAAAAATCTGCCAATGCTCATTCGCAAAGGCTTCTTAGCGCGTTATTGACTAATAAGATAATTAACCCTCTTTTTATTTGAATATACGCAGTTGATTAGAGATTATATCAGGAACTACATCAGGAATTAGTCGTCATATTATGGCCTCGTTCATTATCCAACGTCGACCACGAGCAAAGGTCAGTTAGACCCAAAAATAAAACGGGCAATGTACTCTCAAAACTACAAAAATATTGCAGTAGCTTTAGTAACTTTCGTACGTCCTGAAACTAATGAAATACTGTCTCGTGTCTAACTAGACGCCGCCGCTCCAAGTTTTTTGCTCCATTGTAAATAATCTCCTGTGTTATGTGTACTGTACTTTGTACACTACACCGTACACACTCTAGTACTGTAATCCACTTTGTAGCAGTAACGCTGATGAAACCGAACGTTTACACGAAACAAATTGACCATGCTTCTTGCGTATAATTTTCTCGTTAGTTCCTCCCTATCAGGTTTCTTCAGATCGAATCTAGTGTCTAAAGATATTAGAGTTGCTGTTATTGTAGCTAATGTAACTTCTGAGTTTTAGTAAGAAATTTCATTCATTTCATTCCATCCGTTAGGTAATCGGTAATAGATCTATTCTTGTATGAGATTACCATTTTGATAGATATACTTAACTAGCTGAAACTCAGTTATGCAACAGACACCAAATAAAAACGTCAAATGTCAAATGTCAAATGTCACTACGCAATCTTTAACTGCTAATAAAAGAAAAGAAAGAGAATTATTATTATTATCATCAATATATTCCAGTTACTAAACTACCCTCACTGCCTCCACAACATATTAAACCGTCGGCAACGCATTTAGGCTTTCCGCGCGATATAATAAACGCGTTCGAGTGAAACGCGATCGTGATATATCATCGTGAGTACAAAGTGGCTCTAAAAACAAAAGTCGCGGGACATCCGCACATCCATCACAGCTCTCCGGCTCCTAGTGGGCGGCAAATAGCGCGTAGTGGTAAATCGTGCGTTCAAACGCGCTATCAATGGCCACAGACAACGCGCGATTGCGCACGTGTCTACTTACCGGCACTCAATGTAGATTAAATATAGAAATAGGTGGTTATAAACGTGCTACCTTTAGTAGTAGGCAGTAGTGGAATTATAGTATACTTTTAACCTTTTATATTTTAGCTTTTTAGCAATGATTTAGGGAACTTTAATTTGTTAATATTGTTAGTCACATAATTAAAATGTATTTCAACAATTGCGATGCTTTTATTTTCTAGAAAAAATAAGACGATTACAAAACGTTTTAATTGTTAATTAAGATTTATTATTAACAAGATTAGACAGTATAAAATCAATAAGATTCTTAATAATATTTCTGAACAAAAATTTGAAAAGATAACTCGCATGTTTATTATCATTAGGTGTGTATATATACTTATGTTGAGCAAATAATATTTTACATACATAGATAATACACCCAAGACTAGAGAGTAGAGACGAAATTTTAAAATTTCGTATACCTGAGTACATACAAAAGATTCAACCCTATAGCTGTGCTGAGGAGTATCTATATACGTTTAATCAACTCTGGTGCTAATTTATTTTGTGGAAAATTTATCTGGCTGTAAGAGAATCGTAATAGAAATAATATTTCTTATACACAATGTAGCTACATGCTTAAGGACATAATAAACATAAATATTTCGCTATTAATGAGAATCTTTGTTATTTTTAGACAATAACAGTAACTATTACCGACCATTTCTCTTGTCATCCTACTTCCTGTTTCTCGCCTCGGTGTCGGGAAACACTATTATGGTTCGATGGACAAAAGATTAAGGGTCCATGAAGCTGTTTACTATCAATTTATTAATCCAAGTTACGTGAAATTTTCCATTAAGTAGGTAGGTACTCAGGGGACAGGGTAAAATGCTATAATCTTTCCATGCTACGCCGTGGATATGTAGGTACTTATGATTATACTGGTAAAATATGAAATGAAATTAATCAAAAATTGGTCTTTGCAAACACTGTTCGAAATCTCAAATGTAACCAATTTACCTAAATTTGCATAGGTACATGTTGCTATAAAATAATAATAGGTATCATATATTTCGTTTAAATTTTGGTACCTATTCAGTGCGAAAAAACCAGCATTTATTTTTATAGCTACAAAATCAGTATTTGGGCCACCTGATGTTCAGTGTATCTATTGATCACCATCATCAATGAAAAACTAGAGATATTGCCGACGCATTGCCAAAGAATTTTTCAGTTATGATTTATTAGAAATTTATTTATCATGCGCCACATCAGCAAGAAACGGTAACCAGCTTATCTGTCAGTTCTCCAAAAAGTTCTTAAAGCTTTGTGACATCTGACAGTTCTTGTTTGGTTTGACTGCAGGTTCTTCAATCTTCTCAGGGACCGGTGATTAGACCCCAACGTAAGATGATTGTATTGTGAGTTTTAGCATGTTAATGGAGAAGGCCTTCGTTCTCACTTTCCAATATTTACCTACTAATCTTTATTACCACTGTTTAGTACAAGGCCGAACAATACAAATACATGAGTGAGAACAATGGCCAGCACATCCGGCATGTATAATGCAGACGGATAGGCACTGGAAATACATTTCTCAATCAGGCTTTGTTTGATAATGACCAGTAGAATTGTATGTTGCTCATAGACCAACTGTTGTCAATCATAAATCGACCGAGTTAAGCAACTTAGGGCGTGATAATCGGAAGGGTGACTGTGAACGATTACAGGTATTATAGCATCAATTGTGTTAGATGGTAGTAATTAAAGTCATGTTGGAAGCAAATTGCATAAGATTTTTTGTAAGTGTGAGTAAATAGCCAATAAACGTACAGAGGTACCATGATGGTAAGTGATCAGGACATAACACTCCCATGGACATTATTTATAGCAAAGGGACCACCAATGCGTTGCTGGCCGTAAGGAAGCGGGGACTCACATTACTTTTGGTAACCCAAACCCCTCCAACCCTCCTCTTATAAGCATCAAAACAGCGCGCAGCGTTGTCAATCACGAGGGATCTTAGGCGATATTTTGTTAGCACATAGGTAAACCTGAATCGCGCTACAGAAGTTATCTTCAATGCTAGTATATACCTACCAACACAAGTGCAATAGTATGAAGACGGATGCTCCCCAGGTATTATCATCTAGCCTGGCGGGAGATCTTCCTAGCTAAAGATATTTTCGATTGAAACGAATCTTCTTATCTTATTAGAACTTATTATTAGTAAAGTAGGTAACTAGTAAGATGTTATGGAAGAGTGAGACAGATTTGTGACGGTTTCACACTATTCGTCAAAAGATGGCGCTAGTTTGCTTAATCATGCTTTAAGGCTTTTTAATGTGCTTACGTTTTACTTTTCAAATACCTACTAAATAATCGGAGTAGGTGTGAAGCGTGTGAAGCGCTCATAGCCCGGCGGCTTGCGTTGATCTCAAGTGATCGACAAAGTTAAGCAACAGCGGGCGCGGTCGGTAATTGGATGGGTGACCGCTAGTGGCAAAAAAAAATTTCTTGAGCGCTTCCGTGCTTCGGAGGGCACGTAAAGCCGTCGGTCCCGGTTGTTATCACTTGGTAGCAGTCGTTAAGCTATGTCGGATACCTGCGGGCGGCTTACAATTTCCGATATTTGGGTTGGCCACTAACCCCTCCACCAATCCGCACTGGAGCAGCGTGGTGGAGTATGCTCTAGGCCTCCTCAGGTATGAGGAGAGACCCGTGCTCAGTAGTGGGCCATTAATGGGTTGTAGCCAATCGGACTGGGTACCATAGGATATAATATTTAGACATGAAATTACGGTTATTTCACCTGTTTTATATATTATAAGTTGTGGATCCATGTGGAGCGTAAGAGGCGACCATCTCAGTCATCCTAGTAAACCATCTCAGTCCAAATTTGAGTCTTGTCCTGCGTCGGTCTAAGTCGTCATGGGCGGCAGTGGAAGGTGGTGCTGCATGCTCGTTTGCTGTCTTAAATCCATATTTTAATAATGCTCGACTACAATACTGATGGAAGTTGATGGCGCAGTCTTCGGTGGCAAAGCGCACTCGCTAAGTAGAAGCCTAAGTATTCACTCTTGACTGAACTTCAATTCCCTCGGGGCTTCAATTCTCAGTTGAATTGTCACATTCCGGAATAGAACCCGGGAACTTATCTGGGCTATCGGATCGCCTATTTATAATTCTTTAAATCTGTTTTTTAAAAGATGTCATCGAAATTATCAACAGGTGTTCATTTGCGTTACCTCAAAGTCATTATGCATGCGAAAACATACAACCGATCAAATTTCTACCACCCGACACTATCAAGGTTTACGATACGATCACATGTTTTCTTAAAATACAACCGTCTTGCATTTCATGAATAACCCGTTCGAGCACCCGGTTCGCAAAAAAGGCATATTTGGTTCACATTAAAACAACATTGAGGTTTATCAATAATCGACTTTATGCGATCGACGTAAGAGCGATGCAACGCGTCGTAATTAATAAATTTAGTATGGGAGACCAAATTTAATAGCCACAAGGGTAACGTCCGCATCATCTTTATTAATGGATACAAATTAAACCCTGCTTAAGCCGAGAGCATCCGATTTTTCTCCTTCAGTCCGCAAATTAAATACAACGAATTCTACTCAGTCTGCTACAGTGAAGAATTACTTACGCGTTTTTAATTTAAATTAATTAAATTATTTCTCTTGCGATTGGAAGCGTAAGCATATTCACAATATTTATTTCTAAATAAAGCGGCAAAAGTCAATTTAAACATTGTAGGTCCCTAATAAACTCATGTGTGAAAGAGAAAATTGCTGGCAGTCAATAGAAAATAATTTCGTTCGAAATTTAAAATTGAATACGGCAATATTTTCGTACGAACACTTTTTGTTTTGAGTCTGATAAATAATTAGTTTGGCGCAAAACGAGAGTGTCGCCAGTTGCATTTGACAGGTGGTGCGCGCCATAATTGCTACCAGCGGCACTGTTGTAGCTAAGCGTGAAAAGTTCGGTCGTTCGAAAATCAAAATTAATTAATTTAGTGCCATTGAAAAATCGTTTACTGCCCTATTTATAACAAGACATTATATTCGTAGTGTCAATGTGAATTTAAAGCTTTGACAGAGTGAATTACGGACGAATTTAACACACTAGTATTTTTTAACAGTTCATCGTCTAACTTTTACTACAATGTATCTATTTTATTAGTATCAAATATCGATGTATCATAATGTAAGTACACGGAGTATCCATTATTACTGACTTATAGATTTTTTCGATAACTTTTTTTAAAAAGATTTCTCTTTTTGCGTTCGGAATAACTGAATATTTTGGGTCAATGACATGTTCTAGCGACCCTCACCAGCTGATTTCATTGTGACAGTTGGAAACCAAGTGGGCTGCTATTTAAAAACGAAAGGTGACATTTAATCGTCCCCTAGGAGAACCCTTTTATTACAGGTTTAATGACTTCCTTTGTCCTATCCAAACACCATGGAACATTATTCATTGCTGCACTTGTTTCAAGTGCACAAGTAGGAAGGTATTTAAGTAATGCATGTAAAAAATATTATTTCAAATTTGTACATCAAATTTGAAATAATATTCATTCAAATTGAAGTGAATTTGTGGAATCTACAAGAGTATTATAATTTTCGCAATGCATCACTTCAAGAGATGTCGTCAGTGATAATAATTATGCGTCAATTAAGTGTATTTCCAGCAGATATATTACCGCTACGATTAGTGGTGTTACAACACCTTAATTATTTACAGTATATTAAGTATTTATTTATCTAAAACATTTACCCGGTGATCATTGCTCACACAAACATTATCAAAATAAACTTACCATCCAAAACATTCTTAGTTATCCGACGTCTGACTCGAAAATTTGTCTCACCGCTGCTTACGTGACCCGTCACGAACAATTCAGGTCCATTATTCATTAGATTCAAGGAACTTGACCTTTTGTTTATCAGTTTGAATAATACGATAGCCATGCTGTCTAATGTTTGGACGAGCTTTCGTATAATTCGACTACGATATTATGCAGCGACTTTAATTCTACAGAAATCAACATTTACATTCGTTTTGTTATAAATTCTCGAAATGAACCGTGACGTTACGAGATTATAAAATAAAAAAAAAACTGAAGTTCAAAGCAAGCTTATGTACGTTTTTAATTAAATTTGAAGTACCTATCCTAAATACCTTCAAAATAAATAAATAAAATAATGATAATTATTGATTTGTACACACATACATACCAAGCATATTATCGAGTATCTAAATAATATTTCTACGTAGTTTAGCGCTTCGATCTTACCTTTCTTCTATTAAAAAGTAATATCAAAATCCATTTTTTCTCGTCGTAGTCGTCAACGTCTTTACCTAACGATTTGAATGTCGTGTCGTGTAAATATTCAAATTGATAGGCTTTTACTGTACTTAATATTTCCATTAAATATAATTTTATCAAGTAAAATGCTATAGAGATAAGGTGAATGGGACACCTATTTGAATAATGTTTTGAAAAAATGTACCTTCCTTTGATTGTGATTACAAAGTGAAATTGTAATGGAAGTAAGATTAATTAAACTGTTTTTAACATCAGGTTTCTATTCCATACGAAGGATAGTTCTGTCTTTAGTTCTTTTTTGTTGTATCAATGTGTTTTGATATGTAAGAAATCTATTTCACTATAACATAAATAGTTTTAAAATCACAAGAATATTATATTATATTATTATAATTTATGAAAACGTAAAAATGATCGGAGTAGTTTTAATAATAATTAATAATATGGATATTAATTAATTTATTTATTAGTACCTACCCATAGATTGTTAAAAAAAGTTGTAGTTTAAGAACACTTGGGAATATTGGCTTGACCCCAGATAGCTTACGTAATTACATTTAATTTTAAAGCGATGTTGCAACAACGTTTCTAAACAACGTCACCTTACATCGTTAGATTTGCAAAAAACTCAAATAAAACAGAAAAATAATAAAACAATATTATCTAATGACTGGGATCACACAATATAATGTAAGAAAGAATATTATCACTGTTAGCTACATATTTCTCTAACGATTACCTACATTTATTTACATAACACGTACAGTCTTTTAAGCTTATAATATGTACATACATAACTTTAAAAGGGGTTTCATATTTCAATTATTTTAAAATTTGCGTTCATGTTAAGTATCATTTTGATTCTGTTAGTATACAAACATGTTCATAAAACAGATGAATATCGTGTCTAAGCGTACACATCTCGACAGGTAGTACGCTTTTGCGGTTTCGTCGCTTGCAGGAAATTCCCGAATGAATCTGGTATGATGGGGTTAAGTGACACTTTTTGTATTCCCACGGTAACCCGGTTAACGAAGGGTTAAGATTGAAGTTCGCAGGGTTTTTGTCTGTTATGTTCGCGTAGTTTTTGTTCGTGTTTTTGCAAAGTAGTGTAAACACTAAGTTGGTGAGAATTTTTAAAACATTATCCATTTTTAAATACCAGTTTTATGTTGTTTAATTAAAAGAAAGCACACGAGAAAGAGGAGCAAGTTTGTAAACTGAAGAACTATATTTACTTCTTGAGTTACAATAATAGTGCTGAGAGAAGTGAAGAAGACAGTATTTGAAGCCGCGTACCGCTCATAGCATAAGCATAAGGACTACTCCATTGATTGCAAATTGACGTTGACGCTAAACTCTTCCAATGTGTGCTACAAAAAATCTGCGCATTCTAAATAATAAAGACTTATCTATCTTTGTCCTCGGCAGAAGTTGCGTTATCAATCAGTTAGTACTAAACTAACCAATGATTCATCTCTAATTTGATTCCATTAATTGACAAAATTAAATTTCATAACTTCACATAACTTACATTTCTTCCGGCAGAAAGTGTCTTAATTATAATTTGTAGTCAAATACAGAAAATGAAAGAGTTATCAAAATTTATTAGTACAATTTCAAAGCTATATCTTAGATTGAAATGCTGACCCAAATTTCTTAATTAATGAAGTCAGATTAAAGACAGAAATTCTCAATATTTTTGCGAATCCTTTCATGTTCAGATGAATGGAATATCAGGTGCCGTAAACTTTTTGTTACTCAAGAAATTGCAAAAACTGATAAGTAATTTAATTACCAAAGACGGGAACAGATGGCAGGGCTGTTTAGTAGAACCCATTAGATCTCTTTCTTACTCGATGAGATTAAGCGAGAAGATATAACATAGGTAAATTTGCATATTTTTTTTATGCAACCGCCTTCGTTATTTTCCCAATGCCCAAAGGTTGACTGGCAGAGAATGCTTTTAGCATTAAGTCCGCCTTTTGTTCTTATACTCTGTATGGTACAAAAAGTCTAATTAAATAAATAAATAGATATATTATTTTAATGGCTTGTAGGTATTTATTTGTCCTTTATTGAACCTTACTTACAAAAAGCGGACTTAATGCTAAAAGCATTCTCTGCCAGTCATCCTTAGGGCAGTGGGAGAATGAAGGCAAGTGGTCAGTCATCATTATTAGTGTGCAATAAAATAGGTAATAATAATAATCGTATATTATTTTCAGTATTGAATATTACAATTCCCTACAAGATCTCTAATTGTATACATGAAAATCAAGGAAACACTGAAAATTCAATATCGGGGACAACCTACAACGGAACGTAAAATGGAGCTAAATTATTATTATATGGTTAAAAATTTGTGGGTAATACGACTAATCGTACTTAGACTAGCTGTCCAATACTCTATGCATGGCTTTGGCTAATTTCTTTGGTTAAACTTTAAATTCTCTTAATAATTTCTAATTCATCTCTTATCGCCTACGATGAGAAGATTGTCTTAGGAAGAAGTGATTTATTACAGGTGAATAATCTTGTTTCATGTTACGCTGAAATCCGGTCTCAAGGGAAAGTGCGTTATTTAATTTAACGGAATATGAGTTACAGGCGGTAAATCATGACAGTATTCTAAAGAGATGCTAGAAAACTACGTAATATTATATTATTATTTGTTACTTTCGTGGAATATCGCACAAGATTTCACGTTCTTCCCTTCACCTGTCACTTTCATCATCATCATTGCACAGCGGTCTCACTGCCATGCTCGGGCCTCGAGGAGTATAGGTCCCAGTCCCCCACGTTGGCCTATTGTGAATTAGCAGACTTCAGACACCTTTGAGTACATTATGGACAACTCTCAGATGTGCAGGTTTCCTTATGATGTTTTCCTTCACCGAAACAAGTGATAATTAATTAGGTTCCAATATGCACAGTTTTTTTTAATTACAGGTGCGAGCAGTATTCCAACCCCTGTCCGGGAGATATAACTGCTTACTATACTTAATTAGCGGGGAATTATTGTCAGTATTTGTGCTAAACTGTCGCTTAACACAATTAACAGTCCATTCAATCTGTTTTGTGATTGATCTAACGTGACTGATAATTATAAGTCCTACTCTAAGAAATGAATAGGAACACATAGCATTTGAACCAACCTTGTAATTATCAGGAAATCTGTGAAAGATGTCTAATGTGGAGATGGTCCACATTATGGAATTCGATATAAAATTATTATCGAGATTTGGTTAACGTGCCATGCACGGAGTCAAAGCACGGAAGCGCTGAAAACTCGTTAATATCTAAAGTTATCATTTGTTTGGCTGAATCGATCACTCAGTTGATCACTGCCATAAGACATAATTATTATGAGCCGTTAAGTCGCGATGAACTAGAAACACCCTATTTTTAGTTCGTCGTTAGCCAAATTTAGTACAATATACTTAATTATAATGTTTAGTTTTGTCATTATCGTAAACTGTTTATGTAATAATTAAGTGTGAGATCAAAACCAGAAAGACATTCGTTTTGGGGTGTTAAGGGTCTTGGTCCAACTTTGGATGGGGTATAAAGGGTTCCATCCATCTTTGGATGGGGTGTAAGGGTCTCTATTCAACTTTGAGTCCAAGCCGACCTTTCCTGCTTGATGTTAAAGCGCTTGGTTCCTCTTTTCGGGTGTCATTGGACTTTGTACCACCCAGTTCAATCCTGAAGATAATCTAAGGGTAAAATCGATAAAGCGTACTTAGACTTAGGTCAGACTTTACTCTGGCTTAAGACACCGTCGGTATATAAAGAGCGATCTTTGACTTGGCTAGAGAGCCAGTATATTCTTTCCTTCCACTACCTTCTTTCTTGGCCGACAACAAAATAGTGCCTTTGATGTCACTGATGTCCATAGGTGACGGTGAATGCTTACCTTTAGATCGCTCTTCTCCTCGTTAGCCGACTGTTATCTAAAAAACAGTAAGGTAAATTTTAACTATGCCTGTCAATCATAAAATTGTTAAGAAATCGCTTCTATTATTTAATGTTTGTACTATAATAATAACAATAAATAACAAGCTTTTGGATTTAATAACTAGTAATTTGTTTGATGATTCAAGAAATATGAAGACGTTTGAGATTAGCAAAATTCTATTCTAATGCAAATAATGTTTTAATTTTATCTTTCCTAATGTTCCTGACCTGTCTCATATTTCGTTATTAAAGATATTAATGAATACTCAGTTGCTACCAAATGTTATATTCACAAATATTTGAGCTTCATTATAGTCAAAACATATCGCGATTAACACCTGTTAACACAAGTCATAAAGTTGGTTTAAAAGTGAATGCAGTATAAAATTTATACTTTAAGATGGCGTTAAGAGCAATTATAATAAATTAAAGCTAGCGGCTGACTTAAATTGTAATCTTACCGCCAGCTGCTAAATGAATTTAGATTCAATGACTATATCCATAAAGTTTATGATACTATTAAAATGGTAGGATCTACAGAACGGCTCAAATGATCACGTTCATGAGGACATATTTTTTTACTGGTCATAGTATTTTATGAATTATAATAAAAGTTTTCGTATTAGCGGAACCATCACGCGTTCATAATAAAAGGAGACGTTGGGTTGATAATAAACATTTTATTGGAAACGGCGAAATACAAATCGCCGAAAAATCTATGCATAGCGCGATAAAGTATTAGGAAAGGGGCGATAAAAAGGAGGGCTATATTAGGTTCTGGTGTAATGCTGGCCCACAAATGTAGTACGTTCCGCCTGACTTTTATAGGTCATAAAAGGGGATAATGTGTCGGAGTAAGCGTATTTCGGAATGGTACAAATTTAGACCGAGGCGCCGCGGGCTTTTATGAATCGAAGTGGAGCAACTGTATGCGAATTCGAAAAGTGCTTCTATAAAATTCGATCGTGTTTGTGATAAGTTTCTTGTTCAAGTTAACTCTTATTGTATTACACTAACGTGATTCTACAGTCGTCATTTGTTTACAAAATAAATAGACTTTTCTATAAATAGGCGATAAGGGAGGGAGGGGAGTTCAAAAACGAACTTTAAATTACAAAATAATGAATAAGGGTCCTACAGTTTTTGGAGATCAGTTGACGGATTTTGTATGACTTTTCTGGCGCAACCTAAAAAAAATTTTGGCTGCTCATTAATTATTTTATGTAAATTTTTTAGAAGTCTTTTATTAATTTTGCACTTTTTTTCAAAACTTTGTTTAGTATGTTTGGATGAATACAAATATTTTTTTATTCATTTTAAAATGCATGCTAAAATACCTTTATTTAATTTCAAAACTACTGGTCCCAAAGTTTGAAGAAAATTACGGAATATCCTCGAAAGAAGGATTTTCTCGTATCAACTTTAAAATAAGCTGAACAAAATTTTTGTACATTCTAAGTAAAATAACCCATTACTAATGTGTCAAAGTATACCGTAATTACTTGCTAGATGAAACACATAAATTAGCATTTCTTGTGGATTAGCTAATTAGTATGTGTATAGTATAGTTAATACTTTCAAATTGCTTCGTAATAAACTTCTTATCAAAACTTACCGAAAAGATTAATAAAAACTTTTTTTATCAAATATCAAATAAGATAATTTACACGTGAATTGCTGTTTCGACCATAGAATAAACATAAATCAGAAATGGTAAATGGAAATGGTCCATTGGTATCTTTACAAAAAATATCGAAATGTTTTTCCTCTCCAGTTCATTATTAATTTTTCAACATATTAGATATATTATGTATAATTTTGTAAGTATACATATAACAGAAATTATATTGGAATAACTTAAGTAGGTACACACAATTGTTAAGATTTTTTATCAGTGCTCTGATAACAGGTGTCATAAAAATAATCTTTATATTAATCTAAAAAATTTTGGAAAAAGTACCTGCTACAATGTGACAATTAAAAATAAGGCATTAAATTCTTTTATTATTATGAATTTCTCCCTTACTCATACACTCACATACAGGCGGAAATACATACAACGTACATTGATTAAATTTAGCTTATTGTGCGTATATACAGTACATCTATTTTATTAATAGCTTACAACAATAATCGTATTTCATACTTTAGTGTTCTCTGTGGATGGATAGGAAAATCTCAAGAATTTAGAAAATATTTAAAATAAAAATTAAACGTAGGTACTATTCATGCCCAGATGCCCTTACTGTACCCTACCTTTTCTGAGATTTCAACAAATAGGTGTTGATGTGTGAAACTCCTTTTGACACCTGGTGGGTAAATAAAAGATACAAATTTACGACGGCCAGCTATAAACGAAACAAATGACAGAAAGGAATTTGATTGATGACTGCCTAAAAGTGTTGTCGTTTCGAAATGTTAAGGTTATTAAAAATTCACGGTTCATTGAACTGTACATTTAATGAATACCATTAAAGAGTTTTCAGATTCAATATTGTAACCTATTTTGTTTGAAATTACTTCAATACTTTAAACGACATAACAAGATGATTTGAGTTAAATGTAAACAACCTTCGTTTTCTTTAAATAATTCATATTAATTTCACAATTACACAAAAAAAAGATCTTAGGTACCTACATACTTACTAAAAATTTAAATTTCTAATTACCATCATTAACGCAAGTAAGTCGCAATAGACAGATAACATTAACAGTAATACCACCAAAAATAAGTTGGTTACAACCCAAGGACCTCAAGAAAAAGGTAACTGACGACATTTGTTCGCCTGTTTAGCAAGGTACTACAAGCAGAGACGTCTGGCTTAGGCTCAAGGACGTCCTACATACGTCCTAATACGTCCTACACTGTGTTCTGTCATTCTAGCGCAAATAAAGAAGACATTAAAGGTATAAAAGTGTTTACTATGACACTTTTCAAAACTCGTCATTTGATGACGTCATTACCTCTGTTTATAGCCACGTCGTTAAAAGTGTATGCTTGATACAAGTGGAATGTTGAAATGGTCTCATGAAACGTGGGTCTTGGCACGTAAAATTATTTCGGAGTCATTAACTATGGCAACTCTGTATTAACGTAGTTCGGAATAGTTTTATTAGAGTTGGGGCTGACAGTTTATGCTCTGTTACTGTTACTTACTAGGTTAACGTGAACCTATGCGTCGTAGCAAAATTGTGTTATAATAGTTTGTACGTTAAAATTATTAATATGAATAGTTTTTATTCAAATAATTTCATCCTCATCATCAAACAGACATCAGACAGAGCAGACGAGCCATTTGATGGTAAACGGTCACTGTAGCCCGAAGCCATTAACAATACCAAAGATATCACCGGCACCAAACCAATTGTCGGCCTAGAAAACGTTATGAGTTTTATACAAAAGGCATGTGTTGTTCAACGAAGTATAAAAAAAGATTTCATTAAATGACAACCATTTATGCAGGTGGCGTTCAAAAAGAATTCACCACTACACTTCGCTCCAGCTAGAAAATTGCTAATCTCCTTTGTTCCATTTTGTTCCGAGAATAAAACTTTAGACAGAAAATCTTTGGCTTAGAATCTTAGAATAGGACGAGTATCTTCACCTGAAGTTTGAAACTCCAGTATAGTTTATAACGCACGTATGACTTCCACGTATCTTTTAGAAAGTTGTACCCCTGGAGTTTTTAAAACTACCTCTCACACCTGGATCTTCTTTAGACTATGACAATATAGGAGTTTAAAGCGGCTACTGTCTATGAGAATCGACCTAGTTAAGTTGTCTTTTTTCATCTAAATCGCAGACAATAGAGCAGGCGGGCCACAGGATGTTGAATGATCACGTCAAACACCAAAGGGATCATTCATGCTTGCACAAAGAAAAAGTGGGGCACTTGCTTAATTTTAACTCCGCGACGCTGCTATCGGAAAATGTATGAGAAGATAGCTAGGTAAAAGTACTTTACCACAGCTCTGCAGCACAACAATTCAATCAAGCTGCCGCCAACATGAAATCTATGGAATAGTTGAATGTAAAACATAACACACTATTGCACACACATGCATTACAAGGAACAAATTTTAATGCATAAAAATTCTATCAATTTATTCATTAAAAACAATAAAATCATAATATTTCACTTCTAAAAAATTTATCAAGCAGGTATATCTAGCATATTATCTGAGACAATGGACCCTGATTGGTTTAGTTATAGGGAACCAACTTCTGACCCCTGCATCAGTGAAACGTGACCGTACTCCGATATCAATTTGACACTTTTTTATACCTTACGGCTTTGGAAATTTTACCGTCCACTAGCGCCCCATACTGATAAAACGGTCTTTACAGTAATGAAAATAAGAGTTACAATTCAATTTGCCTGGTTTTCAAGGAGACGCTTTAACTTCGCCGAATATGAAATGCGAGATTTTTGTAGAAAAGTTACGGCCGATGGTCCACGCAATGAATACACATCCTTATCTCTCAATCCGAAGCATTTGATGTAGTTAATAAATATTTATTGTGATAGTATCTAAAACAACAGAACACTGTAAAATGAATCAGGGATTTTGGATTTTTTGCTGTGATTCCTTACAATGTTGCAATTGAGTTTCGTGCTTTGTTTAAAAATGTATAGTAGGTACTAATAAATTTTAATGAAAGTATTGCCGCTTATTGGACATATGCACTTTTGTAATATAATTTGAAAAGAATTATCTTTTTTGAAAAACAAAAAATTATTGTACACCAGTATACCTATATAGAATCAGAGATTAAAGACAAATGTCCAGCTGAACACTGAAGTTATCCATAATAATAAAACTGTACTTACGTCTTTTTTAACTAGTTTCTAATCTTTGAAAAATACACTCTTAATATATGCATTTATCATTCCATAGTGCTTGATCACTGTAATATAAATTTATGCAATTGATAACATCAGTAGGGAGCAGCCACCGATGGCGTTAGAAGCAATTACAAAACAAACAAACATAATTTTCATTTCATCGTAAAGATGCGTATCTTCGAACCGAAGCGTGAGACTGTTTAGGTACTGGTCACACTAGCTGACCAGCTAGCTTTTTTTATGTTAATAGCCGGAAAATCAACAGACCTGATGGTATGCTGTCATCGTTTCTCGTGGACATCAGTAACAAACACCAAAGGCATCCCTAATACGTTGTAGGCCAAGAAATAAGGAAGAGGAAGGAAATGAACTACTGGCTTTCAAGCCCTCAGCCGGGAAATGTCAAGTCGTTTAGCGGGTGACTCAAGCAAGAAGGTGGCACCCTTAGCCTAAAGTACTGGATGAAACAAAGGCCAGTGACCTCAGAAAAGAGGAATCTTGACCGTTGTTTAGAAGGGTGCATCGCGAGCAGGGGATGGACTCAAAGATGGACGGGCATATGCATACGACAGCAGCATATGATGATACGTTAATGGCTGATGGAAAAGTAAAGCTTAGTCTTAATTATAATTAAGCTGCAATTGATCAATGTTTAAACATGGAAGATATATGAGCAGACATATTAATATCTCATAACAATAAATTTTCGAGTTTTTGTCTGTTTGACCGTTTATTACTTTTTGTGTGTTCCCGCTAATCTCAAAAACAGCTTTAATGATTTGGATGCAATTTTCAGGTATAGCTATTAGCTTGGGGTAACGTTAAGTGTTCGTTTAATTCAATTGGTTCACGAATACCATTTTCTCGTTTATCGCTAAAATAAAAATAGTTTATACCTGCTATTAAACAGTAGATTCGTCTGAGTAGAACTTACTTTATAGGTATATATTTTAATTGCCCCGCTACTACGTTTTTACAATTCATTACGAGTGTTACGACTTAATAGGACAGGGATTGGCGGTTAATGAGCGTAAAGCAGCCGGAACGTGTGGTCACTTCAAACAAAACGTTAATTTTGAGTTAAAAGATTCAAGCATTTTATTGGACGAAATTACGGTGAATCTTGTTTCTTATACGAGTTTACATTTTTTTCAAGTTTACCTTTTGTCTTAAACGAAATAATAAATAAATAAGTCTTAAGCGAAATACTAAAGGTAATTTTTGTAATTTTATACAAGCTAATTAGTTTTGGTAATAAACGTATATCGTACATCGCGAATTCTACAAATTTTATTATGATACGGGTATTCACTATTGCATTTTATGCACCGATGGCACGATTGGCAGGGTTGTGGCCACGGCTGAACTTTGGTGGCGCGGAGAAACTTGACAGGTGACAAATTATTAGCTTAGTGTCAACTGTCACCCGTCAAAACTTTTTCCGAGCAATAACTCTTTTGAACGGTGCAGTGTGGAATAATCAGTAAGAAGCCAATCCCTCGTATCTTTATCTAGTGACGAGTACTTTATGGTGTCTACTGACCATCAGATAGTGCCACAAAAAGCGGTCCTGGTAGGCACTGTAGCTTAGTATGGTAGTGACCCATCCTGCTTAGACTGAAATCCCTCTTTCGATTTCCATTAGGTTCGTATGAGGGATAAATGGTTGTTGCGTCGCAGGGATTAGTGATGTCTTATTTGTGTTGTTCATGCCACCCGCGACACAGGGAATTCAAGTGGCAAATTACTGAGTGTATTATTATTATTTATCTAAACAAAAAAGTATAACTTTAATTATAATCCTTTTACTTATTGACTTTTGTTTTAAGTTGCAATCGCACACTTCGATTTTATTTATTGGGTACCAAAGTTTTGAATAAAAAAACTTGAGCAAAACAAGGAACGAACAGGTATTTAAGAGACCTGTATTAAATTACGATGTTGATACCCAGCTTACTTTATCAAGCATATTAATTACATTCGGTAACGATTTGAACATTGATCTTACAACGTAACAAAATAATGAACACAAAAAGAGTATTACAAAGCGAGCCGATGATGTGAGCCCGAAATAAATCTACATACCGTGTACCTGTTAACCACTGTACCCACCAACAGAGAAAAAGTTATTTAAATCGCTTAGGTGTAATAAAGAAAATTAAAAATATTATTATCTTTTTTTTCATTTTGGTACTACAGTTACTTTTTATAAAGTTAACCTTTTTTAAGCTTCGTGTTCATTATTTAAAAAAAACTGATCAAGTGCTAGCTGGGCTCGCACACATAGGGTTCCGTATCATAGAGCGATTTTACTCTATTTATTTTAAGGTCATTTGTGTTGGAGCTCACTTTGGGATCTAACTTTTGTACTTTTTTATTGTTTGTTATGATTTCGGCCACAGCAACACGCATTCTGTGAAAATTTAAGGTGTCATCCTATTTCCGTTCAAGAAATAAGAAAGAGCCCGGTGACAAACAGACAGATAGCTGAGGCATATTAATAGTGTTCCGATTGTCATTCCTTGGGCACACAACACTATTTCAGAAATTAATTACAACCTTTTTTCCCTCGTCACACGATTTTCTTTCTCTTCTATTTTATTATTGTCCATTACTTAGTATTAAACTAAACCAAAAAAACTAAAAATTAAATAATTTAAGTTAAGTATCTAACAATGAAATTGATTACACTATTAGATGCTTTACGGCAATTTTTATTATAGATGGAATTAATTATTTATGTGACGGAATATTTATATTAGAACACATACGACGTTTCCTTTTTCTACTCTCTTCTCTGTACTCCGACGCTCAAACCAGATCATTAGTCTACACACGCGGTATGTGCTTAATGAATGACGGTGAGCATTCGATAGGACCAGTGCCGTCATTTATACGAAATCTAATCGAGTAATTGATTATAAGAACGAAACAATAAAGTGATTAGTTCAACAAAAAGTAAGACAATGAGTTATTATTCGATATACCTTACCATTGTTGGTCTCTAGATGTAGCATGGAGCTTATCTGACAGTTCGGTTCGATGACCCCGTTCGGTTGTATCATTTGTTTATTCCATCATTGGGCCTCGATATTAATCTTCTAACGATGAAAAGTCAGATCGCTCAAACAGATATCAAAGAGTCGCTTCCCAAATTATATTTGTAATCTGTTTCTCGGCCGATGATAGATTTGCGTTATGATCATTTGCTTATACACTTTATAATCTCAAAGGTTATAATATTTATTAATGATTGAAAATAATTTATTTTAGCACAATATATCGTTATTTTTAATCCTATAAATTATAAAGAAACTTAAGGATTGAATAAATAGTAATAATAATGTATAGTAATAATATTAATTAAGTAGGATTCACTAAGTCACGAGTGGATATTACATATCTCCCTAAGACATCACTTATAGCCGACTATATATACAACTTAAAACAAATATTTATCTGGTGTGGAATCAAACCCGGGCCCCATCGCTCCGAAGGCATTTCACTGCCAACTAGGCTATATAATAGGGTTGTCATGATGTCCCTATATGTATAATAGGGATGTCACACATTATTATAGAGCCTATAATGACATCTTATACACTATGCTTAGCGCTAGTTGCGTGAGTGATGAGAATTATGAAACCTTTTGATAGCTTCTTGTTCTCCGACAACTGTCCCACT
Source organism: Ochlodes sylvanus (assembly GCA_905404295.2). Classification (NCBI taxonomy): domain Eukaryota; kingdom Metazoa; phylum Arthropoda; class Insecta; order Lepidoptera; family Hesperiidae; genus Ochlodes; species Ochlodes sylvanus. Next base: position 9,757,860 of record FR990135.1, read on the forward strand.
GCTGGGCGTGGGTCATTTATATCCACCACTCTGACTAAGTGCGGTTTGGCTGACTAAACTTTTTTGAGAACATTATGAAGAACTCTCATGTGTGCAGGTTTCCTTATGATGTTTTCCTTCACGAAAGCAAGTAATAATTCATTTATAGGTAATTGTTTTTAATTAGTGGTGCAGGATTCGTGTCAACCCCTTTTCAGGAGCTCAATGTTCAAACTAGTGGCTACTACTAGCACCACTGCTTATCTTGTAGCATGTAAATTAATTAAGCTAGCTACGTGCTTCTAGATTAGCTAATAATATATTAATTCTAGTTCTCATCAAGTTTAAGCTTGCTCCCATATTCATGCGAGTACAAAGTTTCTCGTGCATCTGCCGGCTGTTAATGATGTTGTATCCTTTGCTATCGCACCGGAAACGGAAAGGACAGACTATATTAAAGGCAGATGTGGCTTAAGCAAGAACGTTAGATAGTTTCACTTTACATATTTATGAATATCAAAAGATTCTAGTTCATGAAGTGTGACATAAAGTTTTGCATTGTCAGTCTTCAGCGAAAGAAATTTCCACCCTAAGGCAATAGTAAACAATGTAAGTTTTGAAACCCAAATGGCGCAATGGTTACCGTGCTGGTACCACCGTTTGAAGGGGCTTGGGTTCGATTCCCAGCGGAAATCTGTTCTGTTATTGGTCTGGGTATATACATAATTATGTTCTTGTCTTTTGTGTTGCCCATGGCAACCAGAACTACTGGTGTTTCACATCAAATTTATGGAGTTTTTTCTTAAGACACACTATAATCATTATCCTTTTTGTCGGTGAGGGTTATATTCCCAAAGACTTACTATGATACAAATGCATTCATTAAATTCCCATCTTAAATTCGAATGTGATTAAGTTAAAAGTAATGTAGGTAATTCAAATCGTAGCCTGCTAAAAGCAACTGAATCAAATGAAATCAAAATCAGTTCCATTCGAAGTAATATTGCGAAAATTTCGCGATATTTTTCTGACATTCCCAAGGCTAACCCTTAAGGGAACTAACATGAAACTTTCATGGCCGTAAACAAACCATAACGAGATCTTTTTTCAAGACGTCCTTGGCGCACTCGAATGAACTTAAACGGAAAATATATATCAGTATTTAGTCCCACACTCAATAATTTGGTCGACGGTAAGCGGATTACCATTCCGACGGAAGGTAATAAATTTAGGTATCTTTACATAATTTTTAGACGCCCGCCGATTTCTTAGCATCATAAATTGAATATCGTTAAATGTGCACCGAGTAAACCTGTGCTTAAGTAGACATTATTCTATGAAATGGAGTCGTTAAACCCTTTGGATGGTTAGTAGCCAGTAACATTGTGTTGGGTAAGTAGATATGTACCATACCCCTTGTATGTTACGACTGTTGAGAACGGACGTTGGCACAGCGGGAATGCTCATTAAGTTTTTTTTGTCCTAATACTTTTGATTCTTCTTGTTCAATACCTACTGGATTTTTCTATTCAGTTCGTTGAATCTATATGTGGATCGAGTAACGAATGATTCAGAAAACAATTTTAATAGTTCTTTTTTCATCTGATTCATCTAGTTTCAGTAGATTGAATCAACAAATTGAGCATTCGAAAAACGTTACGCGATGTAAAGCTTTTTAAATGCATTACTAGCAATCTATCTATCATTCTAGAATAAACCATGAAATATTTTTAAAGCGGTTAGTTTATTTTTTATAAAGTTTTGTAAAATAAACATCACGAGAGATGTCAATAATTGTGTGTTCTTCCATCTTCGATTTAATTGCATAATTTTTTTAATTCCTTTTATCATAATTTTTATTGTCTCCACTATTATTTTTATATTTTTGCTTATAATAATTACTGCGATATTATTTTATTAAGTAATGTTAACAAATTTCAAACGTACCGTTTTATTACACGCTTGCTGAACAAAACGTTTATGTGTAAGGAGCCTTGAGTAAGTTGTAAAGTATATCCGATAGTCATGTCATATAACTTTACTGGTTAATATGGTCACCGTCTAATCCTCGGCGTACTAAAGCAAACGTTTTCAGATTTTATTGGTCGATAATTTTGGATTCCCTCCGGGTAGAAATTCTAAGCGCTTGAGTTATCTAAAATTGTTTGATGTGAAATTATTTTTGAGAATCGTTTCGTTGAAAATATTGTAATGACTTAACTTGTTCATAAATTCTTCTTGAATCTCAGACTGTTTCTTTGATAGACATTCCTGGCTAATTTGGGATATGGATTACTTTGAAATAGTAAGAATTTAGGCCAACGGGAAATATGGCGCTAGGTCCCTTTTGGAGATTATTGTGATTACCACCTAATTTAATCCCAACGGTACTCATGAAAGGTGGTAGGACTTTATAACCTAGTTAGCTATTACCCTCGATAGTGAAAGTGTTTTTTTTAAGTAAATGTTTGACTACAATACCACCCGATGGTAAATTTTGCTGTAGTCTTGGGTGATAAAGTGCACTAACTTGGTAGAAACATGTTTTGTCGTGGCTTTGGAGAGTCAGAAATATTGGGATTAGCTTCTCTCTTAGCCAGTGAGTGACACATCGGAGATAACTTTGGTGTTACTTATATCAGTGGGTGACAATGTCTTCTTTCCATGAATGTTTTATCATAATGATGATGCGCCTGCCCTTTTATTGGCTAGTAGTAATAGTAGTATAAGTATTACTAGACTAGTAGTAATAGTAGTATAGTAATAGTAGTATAAGTATTTAGTAGTATGTAGTATTTCCTAGATAACATGTCATTATCAGTTATTATAGAAAACAATGCACAGGATTTATATTAAGATAAGTTTTATATAAAATTATATATTAGCCAGAAGTGACAATTTATAGCAAGTTCTACAGGTTGCTACTCCCAGATCAATAAAAAAAATAGAAATAGATCGCAGTGGACGTGGTTTATTTTACGATTGAAGCTATCGACGTGCTTACGTGATCTTTTAGACGGAGCAGGCATCAAAATGCAGTTGCTCACTGAACTCTTAACATTCCCACGTTTTCGATTTAGCACATTTCCAACGAAAAGAAAATATATTCTACGTGAATCTTTGGCTTTATAGCTTAAGCATTTACGGTCAACAAAATTGTGTGGGACAGGAATAAAGTTTAAGCTTACTTTACTGCACTTTGGTTTTATTTTACTGTTAAGGTTAGATCAAGTTTTATAGGTAACTGATTCTTCATGCGCTCCGGTTAGATAATACTTTGCCTATTGTAAGTCTAATATCATAAGTAATATACTTTTAGGTCATTTATCATCTTATATTTTTAGGTAAGTGGAATGTATAAAAAATGTAACAAGATTTCAGTTCAAGGAGATAGTAATGATGTTGAAGTGAAAGCTTATATAGCATCGTTATGATTTGGAATTCGATGAAACGGAAATGAATGAATTCACACAGCTTTGAGAACATTATGGAGAACTCTCAGGATATATATAGAATTAAATAAAGTTATATAAATTATTAGTTAAATAATCTTTTAAAGATACCTTCAACATCAACTAGGTAACCTAATAGGTACTTGAAGGACAATCACGTTACAAAATTGGTTTCATACATGCTTCTCGTAGGCGTTTTGATATCAAACCATTGTTACTTCCTCTCTAAGAATTTAACCTTATATTTCTCGTCTATTCGGTAGAACTTCTCCGACGTAAACGGTACAATGAGGTCAGTTTTGTACAAGCCCGTCACGCCGCCGCGCCGCCGCCGTCCCCTAGGAGGGCGTTAATAGTTGTAAAATGTGTGCCCGCGCCATACATCCCGCAGAGCTCAGCTTCGCGCCGCATACGATCTCCACTTTATAGCTTAATCTCTTACATGCAATATCAATAAATAAACCATTCGAAAACAAAGTACAAGTCCTGAAGAAAAAACGTAGCACGCCACTGTATAATTCAATATACTTTTTGTTTGGATTATCCGTAGTTTGTTTCTAATTTATCTGTACCCAACACCAGTTTTATTTTATGTATCTGTATTTTTCAATTTTACGTTTCTGAAATGTTTTGTTTGTACTTACGTAAAATTAAAATATACAGTAGTGCGCTTGAGGTCGACATTTTATGATCATGCTGAGGGTCATCATTGCATACTTGTAACTATTGAACGACAAAATATATACCTACAGTAGGAAAAAAAATAAGCGTTCACACAAATACACACTATACCTAAATCCCGCACTCTCATTACAGTGAAAATGGACACAAAAAGAATACCTATAAAATATGATCGGTAACAGCATTAAGTAGTGACCAGACTTATATCCGCATCGCAATCCATATTTTTCCACAGCTAGACTCGGGTCTCCCCTTACAGTGCGAAGTGGTCTGTGAGTGCGAAGGATGCAACCTATAGTTCGGCAGGTTGTTCAATTGTAACCTAACCTACCCACTCTTCTTAGATTATGTTTCTACGTAAAATTTTGGTAGCTTTAAGTTAATGAATAAACTATAACACTACACAAACACATTAAAACAACTGCTAAATAAAACACCGACGAACTTCTAAAACGTCACCTGTGTACAATTAAAATATTATAATGAAGCAATCATCAAATAAATTCAACAAAGTTTCAGACGTAGAGCAAAGTTATTGACCAATAAAAGTCATGCACCGCTTATAGATATTTCCGAACTTCAAATACCCAACGTCTTAACACGTCTCAATTCGTCTTAAACCTAAAATTAATCCCTCCCATTTCTTAAAACGCATCAAATACAAGTGACGACCCAAAAAGTCGAAAGTGACGGCGCAGTCGACAACTTATGATAGCAACATTTGCTGAACAGTTCAGCAACTTTGTCTTTGGCTAGAACCATCCTTATGTAGGTAATAATACGGTTGAGTTTATTCCGTTTTCGAGATGTGGAAGAGAAGAAGGAAGTCTGTTCTTTTAAAGATGTCACTCATTCAAAGTTTAACGATCGACCTAATAGCGTTTTTAACCGTTCCCGAAATCCTTGAAACGTGACTCGGCCGACAACAAATTTAAAAATGAATCTCCTCCTAAGTTATTAATACCTCGGCGCTTCCCTTTTGAACTCGATAATATGATATCTATAACGCGATCTCAATTTGTCTGTGTGTTTTGATAATAAATCCAATTGATCACGTTCGCGCTTCATGCTTTTGATGGAGACAGCCATTTGATGGAGCTCGTTTTATATTCGTTAAATTATTTTTTAACTGCAGTGAAATAATCTGAGGTGATATTGGATCTATAAACCAAATGAATGTAATTTAAATAGCAGAATCGTGAAATGTGATATGAAAAAATTGCTTTACTAATTTTCTTGTGATACATTATTAATACAGGACATTAATATGATGAAGGGTTCATAATTTATCGTGTTTGATTTTATGTTTTTTGTGGTTAAGTATTTTTTATACAATTACATATTAGAATGATAGATATGTAATAGATAAGAATCGAATTCATCAACCGAATCGAATAGATTGGAGCAGGGTTAGGGTAGGCACATCTAAGTGTCAGAAAACCTTACGTAGCTAAATGTTGTCGTTGCCTTAAGTCTCTCACAAGAATGATCGACTTATATCTAACGATAACAACTGAGACTTAACTTTTGTAGCTTAACTTTAAAGAGCTGTACTTAGACACCGCCCCTGACTTTTTATCACCAGGGAACGCGATTGACACAATTCATCGGGTTAAAAATGATTAAAAATTTTTCTACAGAATACCTATCTGGATGTGCACACCATTTAGACTAGGAGGCTTTTTGAATCGTAAAGAAAATATGTATAATTGTATATGTCGGAGTCCGGTCATCAATAAAAGAAGTAATAAATTTGGGACACCTTCGCTTTCTGAAAGCGTTCGATGGAGTCAAGGGAGTGACACTGACAGATGACCAGATATTCATATATTCTTCTGGAGTTATTTAGAAAGGTTGGCTGCTAAACAGTTGAAGATATGGAAACCATCATGTTGATCCATGTTGTTCCAAGTGGTGTCCAAGAAAGTGTGATATCATAAGAATCGTTGTGACTATAATTTTTTGATGGATAATGCTACACGATGTAATGGTGATTCCATCCAATCCATTCATTGGTCTTATTGTAACCAAAATTTCCCACGTAATGTCCTCAGGAGAATATCGGATCCTTTTAAAGAAATATTACATAGGATTCCAATATATATGTATTTGTATTTACTCTTAATATCTAAATACTTAAAGCACTTCACTCTGGGCTGAGGAAATTTCCTTTTGAATATTTAATTCTTAAAATTTTTAAGACTACTTACTTATATTTTAACAGGAAAATTATTCAGCATAATATTTTCCTGAAGATTCCTTTGAATTTATAAACATGGCCACTGACTAATTTCATAATTAGACAACACGACACGTCTAAAAGTATGATTAAGTATTAAGTATAAGCTCCTTGATATTCAAATACATTTACAATAAATATTACTACGTTTTAGTAACTCTTGCCTATTTATTTTATTATACCGTATTTGATGTATGTAGTGGAACATGAGATAGCTTTAACGAGACACTTTCGTAATTTCAATAGCATATCCAGACTTTCTACTTTTTTAATTTACTAAATAATGATTGAAGTATTTTTTTCATCGTTAGTGATTTCCTTACATAATTAAGATGTTTATATAAAATAAATGGTTTGCAACAATAATTAAAAATCCGTAATAATTTGGATTCAAAATTCTAAAATTTGCAAAGTACCGTAACGGTAGACTTTTTCTCGAGCCCATCGAATCACTATAATTACTTAAAAATATTTTCTCGGGAGGATGTCGAATCGAAATACGAAACATGAATATTTACAAAACAGGCACAATTATTACAAAATTACGAATTCCAGCCATATCTATTCCACTATACAAATAAATTAATTAAATTAAATTATATTAGAGTCGTTACGATGTCGTAAACGATAAAAATTCTGTCTGTTATGGCCTTTTTAAATAAGGAAATTTATGAAGTTATAGTATGAAGAATATTTTAAACTCCGTACACAGCCGCGCTGTCCCAGTTGATATAAAGTTAAAAAGCCGTTAAGTGTTTAAAACAGTTTATTTGCTAATGTAAAAGTGCTTTGAAATAGTTTTTGTTTGGTGTTTCTTCGTTTATTATTATAAACTACTTTTTTATTATGTAAGTCCAAGTAGTAAGTAAGAATATAGGAATGTTATTTATATTTTTATCTTCTTCGAGATAATATTTATCTATTCTAATAATAAAATATTGTAACACATCATGGATCATATTTGAGAAGGACCAATTTTATCGAGGGTCGGAAATTTATGAACACGATATAACACGATTTTGTTACAATTTTATTATTTTCAAAATATTTGTATGTGTTTGTGTGTTCGTTTGTTCCTACTTTTCTCAGGAAATTCTTAATCAACGTGAACCATAAAATTTTAATGCATAACAATTTTAACAACAAGCTTGACAACCTATTCTCTTAATTTTTTGCCGACAACGCATCGGTGATGTCTTTGGCAACTGTAACCACTTAAGAATAAGTAGCTCGCCAGCTAATTTATCAGCTAGAAAACAAATACGAATAAAATCATCTATACAGTTCGAAAAGCACCGTACTGCACACAGTAGAAACCACATTTCACTCGGTAATCTGTTCAATTCGAGAGTTAGATGTGAACTTTAGCAAGCAAATGAAGTAAATTGAATTTCATTTCCGGCTGTAGCTGTGGGTACGTGTATCTAATGCACACGTGTGTTTGTGTGTGTGTACGTGTGTGCGTGTGTTGTGAGTGCGTTTGGGTATGTGTGTGGCTTTAACCCATTAATGGCCCACTACTGAGCACGGGTCTCTCCTCATACCTGAGGATTCCTCGGGATTTTTTAAGCCGCCCGAAGGTATCCAACATGGCTTAACGACTCCTACCAAATGATAACAACCGTGACCGACGGCTTTACGTGCCCTCCGAAGCAAGGAAGCGCTCAAGAAATTGTTGCCACTAACAGTCACCCATCCAACTAGCGACCGCGCCCGCTGTTGCTTAACTTTGTCGATCACTTAAGATCGACCCAAGCGGCCGGGCTATGAGCGCTTCGTATATTATTATGTGTATGTAGGTATGTGTGTATCTGTTGGCAATGCGAGGGGTCCCGTACTTATAAGGTATTTAAAATTAAATAAGTAGGTACATATATCCCCGAAAAAAATGTAAGCTATTGCAGGTCTTCGATTCGTCCAAAACGATAAAAGCGTCGTGAGTCGGACGGACGATTCGCATCGGAACGTTGTCGTGCAAACGAGATCCGCGCCTTAATTAAAACGGCCCGATTTATGAAATCGCATTATCGACACGTAACTGGGTTAATGCGTCCCATTCGTTTTGTTTGCGTTTCGCGTAATTGTATACGATGAACTTGATGTGATGTTAAAGTGTATTTTTGTGGGTTTATTCACGTTTATTTAGGCACCTTGGATGTTTTGATGATTTCGATCAATTAACGGCACTTTGTTTAGCTGTGATTTTTTCTTTTTTAAAGGCAGATAAACAGAGCTTTGAGGTACTCATAGTCACTTGCGTCAATCCTAAGTAATCGACCAATTTAAGCAAGCGGGCTTGACCGTCAGTGGCAAAATTTCTTGAGCATTTCCTAGCTTCGGAGGGCACTTAAAAGGTTAACAGCCTTAGTAGTCGTTGAGTCATGTCAGAGGTCTTCGGGCGACATATAAATTTCCGATACAAACTTGGTTTGGCCACTAACCACTCCACCAATCCGCACTGGAGCAGCGTGGTGGAGTTTCCTCTAGGCCCCGTTAGTGATGAGGCGAGACTCGTGCTCAGTTATGTAGTGGGCCATTAATGGGTTGAAGCCAAAACAGGGTCTTATGCCTGATAGTGAGTGATAACCATAATAATATCTCATTCAGTGCCAAGTAAGTAAGTCAAAAACGGTTTTTATACACTTTTTCAAACCGTCTCTTACTACTAACTACTAGTACTACTACTAGTACTCTCTTACTAGTACTGTACTACTTAGTAATGTCTATGCTGGCTAGGTCTTATCGTCACCGTCATAGCGCGGTGGAAATACTTCAGATGGAAGCTTATTCCATAATCCACAGCTCTAACGCAAGATGGAATTTGCCGCAAATTCCAAGATGCTCCTGTGCACTATAACATTGGTGTCGGAGGTTCATTTGCAGCTCAAAGTCAGATATTGCTCAATGATTTATGTCTACGAGTATACCAATTGACGACTCACCGATGAAACATCAACCACCCAAAGATTTTTACAATTCAGATAAGTCTTCAAATATAATTGCATATAGTATTTATGTCAATGTGCATATATCATCTTTTTTTCGTTCTTCTTCTATTTGGTCACCCATAAAATGTTGTAAAAATAGAGGTATATTAGCATTATGTATACCTACCTTTTTGTTTCGTTTTTTTTAATTTTTATGTGTAGGCGTATTTATGTTTATTTTACCTCATATTTATGTATATTTTTATGGGTAGATAATATTATATTAACTCTAAATAATGAGCACACGATGCAGGGTGCATAATTAATTTGAACTAAGTTAAAAAATGCCGCTCTTGCTATTCTATTAAATTATAACGTTAAGAACGCCTTCTATGAAAATAATACTTACTTAAGTAGGTACTACTACTACTAATACTTACTTACTTAAGGTATGGTACCTACTTTAAGTCATCAGACTATGAGCGCTTCTAACCAACTCTCATTACATGTAAATAAACATGGTTCACTATGACTTTGTCCACAAAGATTAACATGTTGTATTAACACAAAATGAAAGTAGCACACATGCAAAGTCCTTACTAGTATCAAATTAGTGAGACATCAATTTAGCATTAAAATCGTTGTCTGTATCGCTCGTTTCGCAGTTACGGCGGAGTCACGTCGGTCGTGTAATTAAACCGTCTTTCCCTGGCCTTTAATTTAGCTATCACAGGTTCTTAGGTTGAATATATTGCTCTGACTAGTAATTAACGGGACGGGGCTAGGGGACCTCTGACTAACGGACTTGCTTCTTTGCCGTCAAAATACGAGCTGAATCGAGTGAGCGCTCGATATTGCTTCTGGATTGTTGGGGCAATAAAATGTGTAGTACCTACATAATTATGTGCACATAAGTATGTTTTTTTGTAGTTGTGTGATTTAAAAATAAATACATGTATGAATGAATAGGAAAGAAAAACACCGACTTTAAATATGGTTAGTTTATTCGCACGTAAAATTAAACTTTCATTCTCATAACGCCGATTTATAACTTAAAATTATATTTTTATAAAAAATTATAATTCCAATATGTAACTTGAAATTACACTTTCATTCTTATAATGCCTATGTGTAACTAAAAATTGTATTTTAATTGATCGATTGTTTGATTTTAATTGACTGCAGGCTTCATATTAAAATATTTTGCTCTTTCTCTAATCAGTAATGAGCTGGTATCCCTTATTCGAATAATATTGCTACTGACAAAAAATCGTCTCATTACACAAGTTATCTAGCATTACTGATGTTTATCTATTGCAAATTTTTTAACTCAAAGAAATTATTTACTACATGCAAATATCGCAATAATTAGTAAGTGACTTTATTATAAACCATATCCGAACTCAAAGTAATTTAGATGTAAACTTCAAAGCGAATTTAAAGAACATTTCGACTGTTCGTTAGAAGCAATACACTTGACTGCACAGGTTCAGTCAATCAAAATAAATGATATTTCTTTCAAACCGTCTGCATTCTTTTGAAAATATTCCTTGATTCTCGGTCGTGCACTTTGGGGGAGTTGCGTAATTAATAAGAACTTTAACAAAAGTCTGCTAAACCCGACAGTTTAATTGCCTTCGTATTGTAAACTGGTCTGCTTAAAGTTTAGGCAAATGATTATACGATGAAATTTATGAATTAGAAGATTTTACAGTTTTACGTAGATTAAATTGTTTTTGTATGATATTACACGTATGTACGAGTATATACATATAATAATCCCTATTATTTTTTGTTTTTTTTTATTCTTTTTATAAATTTACATACAATGACATGTCCCATACTCCTATGTTTCATTTGACATTAGAAAAGAATGTGATCAAATACATTACAGGCTAGTTAACATATACCTAATATGTCGAGCAGACCCTAAAGATACCTTGTGTTGTAAGTGTTTGCATAGGTACCTACCTTCAAAGGCACTATGTAGGCAAACTCTATTACTAAATTATTAAAGTGTGTGTGTAGTATAATAGCGTGTGAGTTTGTGTGTGTTTGCTAAACGAAACAAAAGCACTCGCACAAAAATTCATGTAGGTACGTCCGCAATATGATGCATGATAAACATTATTTATGACATATTATGTTATTTTTTTATATCACATCATAACACACTCACCACTCCACTCACTCCACGTATCACTCACAAACATATTTTCATCTAGCCTGGAATCGAACCAGGAACTCGCTCGACACTACGCAAACGCTGGCAAGCGCAAATACAGTACATACTTATAACAATCACGGTGTGGTTACTACCATCGGTAACAAAATCAGTGTTTCAAACTAAAACCACTGGAATAAAATTACGTGAGCCACGTTTGGTAAATTAACGAACGTCGTGACATCGCGTCGCCGCGTCGTGGCGATACCTATCAATAATTAATCACGTGTCAAATTATTTTGGGTGGCTAAATACGTCACGCCGACTTTATTTATAGAAAAACAAACAGTTATGGCCTCGTGGTTTGAACGTTCTTGGTTCAAATCCTGCACGCATCTCTAATTTTAAAATGATGAATCTTGTAGACCATTTTTGGTAAGGGAAAATCTTATGGGTTCGCGTCAGCAACATGCCGTGTGCCTGTGACGTACTGTGCCAAGTGAGTTATTTTCTAAAGTTTTAAGTCTTTACTTCCGTCAAATACATCTCTTTTATTCTGTTCTGTCGGAAAAAAGCGGTCAGAATTTTGAAATCGTTACTTATTTGTATAAAGTTTTGCATTAAACAAACACTTATCCCTAGATAACTACAAGACATCAGTGAAAACCCCACTCAAATAATTTAGGCTGTTTCTAAGATTAGTGGGAATAAACACAGACAAACCGACAAACCGACAAAAACAATACTAGCGCCACAATTCAGACCGCTATTTCTTTATACAGGTTTGGGTAGCGGTGATACTAAAAACAACTGTTGTTTTACCGCGATGCGTAACAATTGAAATACGTCTATTTGAAATTCCGAATCAGAAGAGTACACTTAGGGAATTGTTTACGAAACGTCAAAGGAGGAATGTTAAAAGTACGTTTGCATTATTCGTGAGGTATAAATATTTGATAGGAAAGTAAAGTTGTCTATTCTAGTATCTGTTGACGTCATGAAACGACGTTCAGCTGTTATTAGAGGATTGAAGGTTCGTTTTGTAAATAACTAGTGATGGACTCATTGACTGCAATAGCCCCAGATTACCTATACCTAGGTTCAAGATAGTGTACAAAATGGTGTTCAAAAATTTCGTAGGTATACAAAACTAAACAAAAATGGAATCATTGCTTGATCCGGAATGTCGCGATAGTCGAATAGCGTAAATCCCTAAGCTGAACTTATTCGTTTTCATATTTCCGACGGACGAAGTATTCCGGAAAAATGTCCCGCTATTACGGCCGCGCTCCGAATAACAAACTCATCCCGAAAATCGGATTACGATTGTCATTAAATTTATACTTTTTAAATCCGTTGCGGACACTGATGTGGAGTGACAACCGTCGGATACTTGCGCAACGATAAATGAAATCAATAAATCCGTGCTCTCTGTACTGGTACTTGTCGTATAATCGGATTAGGAGCTAAACGGACAGACATGTTAAGGTACGGTTTCAGTAACGGTGACGCGAATGTTCGGTTGCCGAATGACGTTTGGTCGTTGTAACAGTGCGCTCAATGTCAATTACTTCTTCACTTACCATCAGGTGGAATATTTGTCTGTCTGTATTTAATGTAAATAAAAAAATATTGATTAATTGAAAATATCATTCTGCATTATAAATGACGTTAGTTTGATTAATGACAAAATATGGATTTGACTTTCCAATTTCAACAATCCTTTTGGAGTTATAAAAGCTTATCTATACTTACTGATACATGTTTCTTATGTTAGCAAAATGCACAAGATGTAAATTTCTCTTCGTGATAGAGGAGTGACAGAGGGTACCTACTAGTAAATAATTCGGTTTTTTTGGAAATTCTTTGCCACCCGAAGTTCTCCTACATGGCTTGAGAACTGCTTTCTTACATGGTTTGTCCGCTGTTTTCTTACTTATCGTAAGACTGAAGTGATGACTTCTTAAGATGTCGTCCGACCACGGTAAAATTACTTTTGTGTTTTTGACATAACCCATTATCAATATTTATTAAAAAGCAAATAATTTTAACTCGATGTGACATATTAATTATAATTATTGAGTAAATTTTCTTAATTAATTGAAAGTGCCTCATTTCTGTTGGAAGTCCAGCTTACCCCCCTGCCCACGTTCTGACATTGGCCAGTATTACCAGCTGTCATGTCGTGTATGATATTACTAACTCAATTTTCTTCAAGCGCGCCGCCATCGCCGTACTCAGTGATGATTGGACCCCACTAAATGGTTGAAAATACCTTTTTGATGGTTCGAGTCCAAATGTTAAGTCGAAAGTCAGTGAGATTATTGATGCGTGATGTGTATACTGGTATAAGTCGGCCTCGGTAGATATTATGTAAGTGTCTCCTACAAAAATATTGTTGTGGGTATAGCATACATAAAGTTAATGTCTTTAAAATTGATACATTCTTAGGTACATAACATTTTAAGTATTTGTATTTAGTTGTATAGTTTATAATGTTGTTTAAGTTAGAAACATGTAGGTAATTAATATTACTCTTACAGTAGTGACAGACGGTGATTTGAACGCTGGACTCCCGAACAAGCAGGGCTGGGTTCGAATTCGCCTTCGCCTAACGCCTTCCAGTTGGAGGGTTCTGGCGCCAATGTTTAATCGACCATGTTTTATTTTTAAAAATTCTAAAGTTTCATGCATTTTAAAAATCCATCTCTTGAGTTGAGTATTTTACAGGAACGAACGAACGTAGTGCTCGAATGTTGTCACCGGTACTTACAAAATGACGACGTCTACAAACGTGTTACACTCTCCTAACAGTACTCCGAAGGCGTGACTTTGACATTTTATAGTATTTGACAGGCGATTTAATCGGCTCACTTGTGGTACAGCTCGTGTGAAATAATTTTTGAATTAGTACAGTCGTATCGATTTAATTAGGAACGGGTTTCAATGTGGTTGCCTTTTCGGGAACGCATAATTTACAAGAGTAATTTCGGTAATTGCTTATTTTGTAATTTTAATTCTTCTTGTTTCCTATAACTATATGAAGGATACAGGTCAAAGTCCATTTGTAACACAATGTCTTTGGTATAATAAAGTTTAAATAAAGAACTAACCCAGGCCCGACTACTTTTACAATCGCAAGGTTGCATATTTATTAATAATATGGGCCAGTTCAATTACCTAATGGACGGGATTTTTTAGCTAAGTAAAATAACTAACTCTTTTAGGCGAGAACGATTATTACGAACCCCTACGATTTAATTGGCGAACCCGACTTTGAGTAGCCTTGAGCTTACAAAATGGCTATAACATACATTGTTGCATAATAACAGCCTTAAGTCCACTGCCTTTAATGATTACAAGCCCTTTTGTCCGAGATAAGATTGCTTGGTGACAATTTAACTGACCACTATACTCGTACACTATCATTATAATACAAAGCATGATGAACATATCAAAATGTGAGAAAAAATTCCGTAATTATATTGCAATTCTTTGTTATTTAAACGTGTGAAAATAACTGACACAATTTGGTTATTAGGTGGTTATAGAAGGAGAGAGGGGTTTAATTTCCTCTATTGTGTTAACAGCTTTTTAAACGATTTATTGTGTATGTATAGTTGTATACTTATTTTTATTGCTAAACTTGCATGGCTTTACGACCCCAGATCCCAGGTTCGGTTCTCAGCTGTGGCAGATGATTATGTGACATACCTAATAAATATATAAAGGTTGTGGCTGTTTGTGTTCATCTGGGGGGTAATCTCCTACCTAGGTAAGGTACCTACTTACCTAAAATTACATGACTTACTCGTACATTTGATCAACTAAGCTAAGCAAAATGATTACCAATTTTCTACTAATCATAAGTAGTTCTGACCACAAACCCAAAACCCCAAAACAAGCAATTTATTTTATTACAACGCCTTCAAAACCTCGTAATGAGATATGACCGAAACTTTATACTCTATGTCGTGTCACCGAAATATTGATGGGACGGTCAGTGTTATGTGACATCGCCGTCATAAGTTGACAGCACAGTTAGAACCGTTATAACGGGTCTTGTTATTTTAGTTTAACACTAGCTGTGTCTGTGACTTTGGTCGCGTAGATGTCGGAGAATAACGTTAGTGTAAATAACAATAGATAACACACTCATAGGATTCCCTGTGTCGTGGGGGGCATGGACAACAGACAGACCATTGGCCGTCCATAGGCCGACGATGACCTCTTACCATCCGGTGGCTCGTCTGCTTTTACGTCATCCCTTCAGGCTATAAAAATTGCTTTCCGTTTGAACAATGTTCAAATGAACAACGATACACAATGGACTTTATTGACTTTAAACTGAGATTAAAATATATTTCACGTCCAAGAAGCCAATATAAAATGAGACCACTACAGTGTCAATATTATTGGAACGAAGTTCCTTACGGCAGGCTTGGAGGGGATAGGTTTTGCTACGGCGACCGAACTGAAAAATATATGATAGTAAAACCGTAAGGAAGAATGCGTGGAATAATGAGACGTGCGCATGCGCGACAGTCGCATACACAAGCGAGTAGTGTATATTACCTTTCTCTTTCTCCCTGTTTCATTTCGTTCGCCGTTGCCTTAATTAGTTTTCATATCATATAATTTCATAAACTAATAATATAATATAGTAATATAAAATAATAATATAGTAAATAAATATAGTAAAAGAAAATGCCAAGTGAAAGTGACAGTGCTAATAGTGGGAAATTATTACTATATTTATTCAGTGCAAAAGAATTAAATACGTAAGTATTAGTTTATTCTTTATTAATAAATATATATTTATATTATAAATATAATATATTTTACATTGGTTATGTAAGTGGAGTTTGCGAGATCTGTCAGAAAACGGAGAATATGATTATGTTGAGTTCCCGCGGAAAAAGTTATGAAAGTTGTCTTATGTCGCGGAGTCTCGTAAAGTTGTTGATGAAGTTATAATAAAATGTGATATCGCGGATAGAGCGAGTGGTTAAAACGTTTAAATCAATATTGAGAATCGCTGAATAAGCCCACAACGGAGGTTATGTGAAGAATACCTACTTTCATGAAAATACATGCTAAACAGAGTAGAATCGACTGAAAAACCATACAAACACCCACACCCGGCCTACCTGACGCCGATATCAGAAGCTGGGATAAAGAATCCGTAAGAAACTAGCTACTGAGAAAGCTTGGATGTCAATATGAACTGGCAAGCAAGGCTGCGATGCTTTGAGATGACTATGAAGTACAAGATGTCATATCATGGTATACAAGTATTGAGTGAGGATGTTACATGAGGTCAAAGGGAGCTGCAGTCTGCATCACCTGTATCCAGGAGTCGCTATCCACAAGTCCACGCTGAAGGATTTGTCGGGTATGACCAAGTACTTTTTGAGTTTGAGTTGTTATTCATTAGTTATGAAATAGAATAACATCAAAATAATAAAATGATAATCTAGACACAATGGAACTAAATTATCAAGAAAATGAGTTTTTGAAGTTAAATATTGAGTTCTAATTATGACATTGATAAAGTTAATAACTTTTTGGTAATTTTGTGGTAATATGGTACTAGGAGTATAACATTTGAAGTACCTACCCATCTTTGGCTTTATCACACAGGGTTTACTGGTGACTATAGGTAGTCTAGATACTTAGAGACGGTCACATAATTAATTATTGACAGTTACAGTTAAATGGTTAGTTAATAGTTAAAAAGAAAATAGGGTTGTAACATATGGAGTTATTTATGATATGGCTTAGTAAGTTAGCTGATTGATGATTAATTCACTGTAATGAGATTTCTTTTGTTTTTGAAAATTTAATAAAATTCAGCCATCTTGTCGAACGTAACTCATTGAAATTATTATTTGATCATTGTTATTTTTGTACAATGCATAGCTCTTATAAGGCACTAGAGAGAGGTGCTCAGTTCTGTTATTGGAGAGTGCCAATGGACAGTTGTATCGGGATGGATGATACATATGAGAGCTATGTATACAGGTTAGATGTAATTATTCTTAGTCTTGTTTTAAGAGACATTTAATTGAGTGACGTTCGATGAGCCTATTCGTTTTGGAAAAGTTTACTCATTTTGAGAAAAGCCAACTTGTTTGAGAAAAGCTAACTTATTTTGAGAATAAATGAGTTGTTTTGGAAAAACTTAATTAAACATTATTTGAGTAAAATTGTTAAAAAATAGAACAATCAGATAGTGATACATCTTATACTCCCTCTGTAACTTTCACAGAATCATCAATATCTTTTCAAATGGAGTCTTCTTCAGATTGTAGTGATTATACAGGATGACAAAAGACGAGAAAATTTAAATGCCTTAGAGTGTACCTTGAATAAAATTAAAAAAAGCCCCCGTTCTTATATTGGCAATCCTTTAACTTGTTATTATTTAGTTAACTTGATTCAAGAACAGACAAATATACCATTTAACCATATTTTTACTATAGCTTGTGATTTGATTAATATACAAGATTCTCTAATTAAATAAAACACAAATGAAATTTATGCATTTTTATTTTCTATTCTATACTTTTATATAACAATGGATACACATGGGTTTTATATTATTGTTTTATATATTATATTTTATATTATTTTATATTATTTCTTAAAATACTGAATTTCCTAAATACTTTCTTGTACTTAAATAAAAACTAATCAGCAAAATTTAAGAGAAAAATCAAGAAAACCTACATAAAATTGAGCACGATTTTTTTTGCAATTTGTGTCGATTCTACATTAGCCGAAGGAACTTCGTTCCTACCTGGTGTCCCACGACACCACATCATTTTTTACTACTATTTACTTTTATATTTAACACTATAGGTGCGGCACAAAAGGAAGGCCCCGATGAAGTTTATTTGACGTCTGTCCGATCATCAAGTTTCGTATAAATTATTACATAAATTTGAAGGAGCAAATTGCTGTTCTTCATGGTCTATAGTGATGTGCAAAAAGTCATAAAATTTATGGAATGTATAACTTTAAGACCCAAAGTTAATTAATTACATGGATATTGAAACAATATATATATATCGGAATCAGGTATGACCGGTGCGGTCGATTGTATGGTTTGTATGGTAAGTAGGTCTTCTTCACCAAACATCCATTGTGGGCTTATTTCATATTATCAGGACTTCAGCTTAGGATACCAAATAAAAGACAGGATTCCGGACCAACACATAAAGAACTCATTTATTCACTGATCACTGTCCGGTTTGGTATTAACGTTATTATACTTTGTTTACTTGGTTATTTACGTAGAACTCCATTATGACATATCTCGCGATCTTCATCCCCCAAACCATAGATCAACCAATACCATCGATTAACGCGTATCACAGACTAATTCGTACTATTTACCACCTCCGACACGGCCATCTCTGACCTGTCACACGTCCCAGTGTGACTTTGTTAGTACTACCATCACAATTGCTGTTTCCGCAATTTTCTTATCAATTACTTCGAACCAAAACAAAACTCAAAATTTTAAACATAGGAAAAATAGCTACTAAATGCAAGTGGATTTTAATTAACTTTGTATTGCATTTTTTATCCCTAACTACCGTAAACTACCACTGCTTCCAATGTGTCGCTATGGAGAAGAAGCAGCGGAACAAACTCCATAACATTACAACACTTGTTTGATCAAAATTAACAATTAATGATTTGCGCGATTCTTTTAACTCGATACGTCATTCCCGTAATCTCTGCTCGGTACGTCATCGCGGTAAAACTCTACTGTATACGTAATCGCCGTAAAACTCTATTCGGTTTGGCGTCTCCACTTGATGCCTCCTCAAGAACGCTCTACCAGCGGCAACATGTGTTGGGCATTGGAGATTACCTGTAACAACAAAACACAAACGCAAGTATCTCTCCAAGCTCGGCCCTTCCTGACCTACAATAAAGGCATTCTCAAAACTCTAGTCTCTGTCAGACCTAATAATTGTTATGTTTCAAAAATTATCAAAATCTTCATCTAGTATGATCAAACTGTATTCTAAAACTTTGAGCTATTGTCAAACCAGTATTTACACACAATTTGTGACAGTTTACCCAAGAACACAATTTGTGACAGTTCACCCAAGAACAGAAATGGCTGAATGTCATTTAACTCAAATTAAAACAAACTTTTAGTCAACAACATCACCGCTTAGTACTCACCAACCATAGCCTCTCTTTTCTCTCTCTCTCTCTCTCATAGCTTCTTTTTCTCCAAACAATAAACACCGTGTTGATTATCTCTATGCCCATCTGCCTTAATTTCCTCCTAAATTCCTCACATCAAATTGTACTCAAATTAAATTAACTGGTCACTATCGATTATTTCCAAAACAACTTAATTTTTGTCAAAGTTAGTCAAACAAGTTGTCCTTTTTTTTTCAAAATGAGTAAACCCCTCCAAACTAAAAGAAATCTCACTCCACTAACTTCACTCCACTTAAACATCGAGGGACCAATGAACGAGCTCCAGCCCAGCCATTGCACGTCTGGTCCATGCCACACAGTCCAGTCAAGACCACACAGGCTTATCACGGCCACACAGTCCAATCTAGACCACACAGGCTAATCACGGCCACATAGGCTAGTCCAGGTCATACAGGCTCATCAGTACGAGTCAGGCCTGTTAGTACCACACAGGTTTGTCAGTACCACACAGGCTAGTCAGTACCACACAGGCTTCTGAATATATTTACCACATAGGCTTGGAAATAGCTATGCCACACAGACATTTGAGCAAGTAGTAGTAGAGCAAGTAGTGAGCAGTAGTTTGGTTTTTTCATAGGTTTTTTTTATTACGCTCTATTTATCTATGCAAAACGCCCCTTCTCATTTCATAACATTTCGCAATTTCATCAGACAGTTCATGAGCTTCAAGTTAACCAAATAAGAAATTAAATTCATTGTCTTTTCGTTGTTCTGCTTATAACCAACCATCCGAAACTAACTTCAATTCACCACTAATGGGCACCACTGACAATCCAAACTCAAAATACACTTGGTTGATTATAAACCAATATCAAATTAATAGTGAACAGATTAATTAAATTAAATTGACAATTTTACTACCTTTGTTTATCATCAAAACCTTAATTCCTCCATGTGTCATCAATTAATCACTTTACCCTATTACCTATTTACCCAGTTCATAAGGTAACTCAAATTACTACATAATGGTGTAGTACTTTTACGCCATTACACTACCATGCCTCCATAACAAACTATTAAGAATAGTAATTCAATTTAATTTTTAACTCTGACACATTGCATTGAAATATTTCTCCTGTTAATAATTATTTGACCCAGTAAGTATTTATTCAAAATAATAGCAACCAAGTATTAACAATAACTAAACTTCATTTTAGGTTCTCAAATTTCTAAACATTCAACATAAAGACAATACAGAGATACCTGACAAATCCTTCAGCGTGGACTTGTGGATAGCTACTCCTGGATGCAGCTGATGCAAACTCATGTAACTCCTGAGAGTTATGATATGAGTGATGTAGCTCTCTTTGACCTCATGTAACATGTTCACATACAACAATTTGCATAACATGCTATTCAGAAAACATCTGTAGTACTTCCTCGTACTTCCAGTTTTTCCTTGGTGGCTGAACTCAGCAAAAATCTTTCTTTCTGGTTAAAATAGTTTTGTATTGTATTGTAACATGATGACAGATACTCAATCGTCATTTCTCGGTTCATATTGACATTTGGATGTCAATTCTTCGAACTAGATTTCTCAATAACTAGTTTTTAAGGATTCTTTATCCCATCTTCTGATATCGGAATCAGGTATGACCGGTGCGGTCGATTGTATGGTTTGTATGGTAAGTAGGTCTTCTTCACCAAACATCCATTGTGGGCTTATTTCATATTATCAGGACTTCAGCTTAGGATACCAAATAAAAGACAGGATTCCGGACCAACACATAAAGAACTCATTTATTCACTGATCACTGTCCGGTTTGGTATTAACGTTATTATACTTTGTTTACTTGGTTATTTACGTAGAACTCCATTATGACATATCTCGCGATCTTCATCCCCCAAACCATAGATCAACCAATACCATCGATTAACGCGTATCACAGACTAATTCGTACTATTTACCACCTCCGACATATATTTATTTATTATGTACTAATGCGGGACCATATAAACAAAGTTTATGGTACCGCGAACAAATTCCTTCACGTATTTACTAACAAAATACAGTGCCACCTTTAATAAAGTAAGTAAGTCAATTACATAAATGAATATACTATAAATCATCTCAACCCAACAAGGCCCACTACTGAGCTCAAAGCCGAGGAGACCTTAAATATAAGGTGATTCGTAAGACTCTTGTGATATTAATAGGGGGTACTCAGTATTCGATTCTCATTCCAAAATATGTAATTAAAAAGGGTGCTTAAAATTTTTATTCCAAAAATGTATCGATGCGACTCGCACTTGACCATATTTTTTCGATACTAAATTAACATTTTCACGTCACTATTTTAATGTGTCAAAGGGGCCTTAATTTTTTGCCGTTACTATAGTAGTAGGTTAAATAAAGTTATAATAACGACGCTTCGTTAGAAAATTAAAAGGAGAATCACTATTCTCCTTTTTGTATTTCAGGATGATCCGCCCTGTCCATCCGTAGTAAGTATCAATTAAAAATTGATTTATGAAATCACGTTGTATAATAATTTTGAACAAAAATAAAATAAATATTTATTTTTTGTAGTGTTCTTCATGTCCAAAAGGGAAATGTAGCTGTAAGGTAAGGAAAAATATTTGTATAGGTATGTAGGTTATTGTGCTATCAATAACTTCTTCAGTAGAGAAGAAGTGCAGAATGCTAATATTTTTTTGAATATGTAAATTCATTTTATATGAATTAAATCGAGAAATAATATCATACATACATAGTGCGCTCAACATTTCAAGGACTCCATCGCCACTTACGAGTAGGTACCATTAGGTGGGATTGTTGTCAAGCACTACCTTAAAAGTAAAAAAAAACACACTAATGTTAGTTACTCTATTCACACTAACATGCCTTTGACACCACATGAAGTTCGAAATGTGTACGCTCATTGCACGGGTAGTGCCAATGTAAAGTATCCGTTTGACACAGTAAATTTCCGTCGAATTTCGAGCGGGGATCTAACTAGTATATTGTAATATAAGTTTAATTTTCTACTAGGTTCTACCGTGTCCACCTTCCAAGTGCATGCTGGACTGCGCCAATTCTTTTGGTTTGAAAGTAAGTACTACAATACTAGCCATTGTACATACTTAATGTCCCCTTTTTGAATGAAATTTTGCAATTTTATAGCAAAATCTCACGTAACTTTATAAGTATATTCAGGGCCGATTTTAGCCCTTTATCACTGGGAGCACTAGGGTAGATTGCCTTTCAGCTCCCTCTGACCGATCGAGTCGCTTACACCTCATGTTTCGGTTTTTGTTTTATGTGCTGCCTAATGCGAGTTCTTAAAATTGGCAATCTTCTATAAAATATATCATATATATCGATGCACGGTCTTAAGGCCGCCGCTGTTAGCACATTGCCACTAGCCTACAGCTGTCTACCCTAGAGCTGGCTCTGAGTATTTCAATCTAGTTCTTATTCGTTAATAATACGAGTGATCCTAGCCTGATAAGTCTATATTTTACAGATATCTGTGAACAGGAAACCCAAATATGAACCATCGCCGGTGAGTACTGAGTTAAGTTAAATCATTAATGTTTTCGTCTTCTAACAACTGGGATTGGTTTCAGATAGAACTAACGCCCCGCTCAAGTTGCGTTCTTCAAAAGGTAATTTACTTTAATGATTTTTTATATCTTCCAAGACATACGTATGTAGGATAGGCTACCAACTAGAATATTTTGTTTTGTTGTAGAGAGAGATAAAAGAAAGAAAGAGATAGAGAGCAATATACTTAGAGAGATTTATTTCGCAGATAATTCTAGTTAAATCACCAACACACGCGATGAAGCAAGCTGCTTCAAGCAGCATGATGTTTCAGTTTCAATTATTGTTGTACCTATCGAAAGTTATAACAAATGAGTTCCATAACAGTCTTTTTGTCAGTCATTGTATGTGTATCTATATTGGCTTGACAGTATGTTACTTAATATATATTATGTAGCTCAGCGAAAAATAATACTTACCATTCAATCTAATCAATTGTCAAAAGAGATTACTCCAAAAGTATTATTAGCTAATTGACCCCGTAGCCCAGTTCCTAATGTAAACAGGGAATCCTAATGCGCGGGTGTGTCCAACGATTATTTATTTTAAAAAAACCCATCCATTACCCCACCCCCAGCCGGTGGCGGCGCGTTCCTGCCACCACACGCCGCAATGCTTGCCTCCGTCGTCGTGTTTCCCGTACCTGATGCCGTGCTTCTGGCCGTCGCGGCCGAGCGCGCCCTGCAACACCCCGACGCGCTGCTTCCACAACCCGCCGTGCATGCCGCCGCGCACCCCGCGCCGACCCTTGCCCTTGGACATGCAGTGCCCGCCGGTATACCGCTGACAGAGTACCTATATTTAAATAATTAGGCTATCTTCGACCATTTAGGCGAAATAATAGCTTATTAATAACAATGAAATTGTAGTTATCCTGACACTAATAATCATCACTACGTAGTTTCAGGACATTTTTAGTATTTTAATGTTAATAAATAAATCTTTAGAATTAATTAGAAAAGAATTGAACCCCCCAAAACAAGGAAGCGCTTACGAAATTTTATACAGCTAATATTTATTAGATATTAGCTAATAAGTTATTAGCTATAAGCGATAGCGCCAGGAACTTAGTTACCTGTTTAAAAAACATGAAAACTGGCGAATTATTCCTAAGTAGACTAGACTTTTCTGCGAAGGTAAACCTTTAAAACAACTTACCTGCTCGTATAAGTACTACTACTAGTATACGTACTATCTCTACTACGTACTCGTATCTTAGTTGGTATCCCACTGGCACATACCGGAAACATCTCGAAATACAAGACCATTACCTTGTAACTTAAACTGCAGCTAAGCGTAAACAAGAGTTAGATACAAATTTACAATGCCATCCCAATAACAAATATCGTAACTTAGTACATAAATGTGGTACTGTAAGCCTTAGCCACTTTGTCATACTAATCCTGTAACAGGTCTAAATTTATTCACACTATTCGTGGACCGATATTATCCGCTTAGCTTCAAATAGAGACATACTTACTGTGATTATGACTTAACTATAAGTATGGATTTGCGTAGTACATGTTTTATGGACATCATTTTCAGATCTGTGACTTTAAAATATACATACTTATATTAATAGCTGTTTGTACTTTTCAAGATTGGTAATTACATGGTTTATCAAGTATGGTGAATTTAGAAGTACCGTTAAGTAGTTATGTATTACTTAAATAGGATACGCTCGTATTTTCAAATCGTACTTTTATTTGCAGTGAATTGCCTCATAAACGGTTATGGAATTGGGTTCCGTGAGTCATTCTGTATGTTCTGTCACGTCACTGAATCCTTCTAACGTCTGTACATAATATGTATAGTCTATTATATTTATTTTGTTGGTCACTAAGCCAATTTTCAGGATTTTTCAACCTGAGATACGGAATTAAGAGGATTTATATTTTTGTTATGACTGACATACCATTAACTAATATTTCAAGATGAAAGAATTTCCACTCCAAAGTTAACCCTTAACACCACTCGTGGGGGAGTAGAGTCCCCCACCGACCAAATTTTCTTAAATATTTTTTTCATTTTAAACCGTGTGCGCTTGCGGCTTCATGTATTCCCAGTATTGCCCGAGAGGTCGCGGGAACCGGGAATGCTCCGGGCTATCGTTTGTGGTTGGCGAGATATGAGTTGCTGCGGGACCTAGGTCCCCCACGTGTGTAGTTACGTAAGTATAATCTTTACACTACATTTTGATGTATTGTTATTTGTATTTTTTTTAGAGTTCAGAGCACAATGAGCAAGAACTTGAATCAGACACAAATAGAAAGACTGTGAAATGAACAATTAACAGACGAAAGTGAAAATGAGGAGATTTTTCAAGAACAATTATCGGATTTGAGTGATGCGGAGGTGGTCTATGTGCCTACAAAATAGTGATACTCTTATAGTGAAGAAAGTTATTGTGATTTTGCATGTTATTGAAATAATTAAAATTTTCGTTTTTGTTTTTTATTTTTAGTTATATGTGTAATAAGAAAAAGTGCAAATTTGTTTCTTAAGTCTATTTCATTACTTTTATTTGACTGTTTAAAGTAAGCACTATTTTTTAAAGAGTAAAAAATGTCATTTTTTACAAAAGACGCTAGAAATGCCACATTTTTGTTAAAAGGTTGAATAAAGTTGTTTGATTACATTTTTAATATGTCTTTTATTTATCTAATATTAAAAGATTTAACGTAAATGTGGTTATTATATTCTATAAAACAGGTTTAATTCATGGAGGACCTAGCTCCCCCACGAGTGTTATTGTGTTGGCCGAAAATAGCGAGTGGTGCTAAGGGTTAAAGTATTCAGTAAGTAGATAAAGATACATGGATAAGAATAATGAAAACACAAGTCAAAATAATGTACACACAATTGTTAACTTATACAAAATTACATAAAATTACCTGACGCTATTTGACACAATATGATCTGCATAAAAATTCCAGTCATTAACGAAATGAAAGCAATTTAATTTGACAGGGTTCCAATTAAACGGATAATTTGGCGGCTATCGCTCGATCGAAATACGTTGATTTTAAAATATTTCGCACGTTAAAACCCGCGAAGTATAAATCGCACAGCCTGCTGTCAATTAGAGGGACTTACGAAGTAATGGTCCGTTTCAGCTTGTCTTGAGCAGTCAAGTATCTGAGATGCAGATTTTGCGATCTCGATAACGTTAAGGCGCTTTATACGTCGCGAGAGGTAGAGAATACTAATATTAATTCCACCCGGTTTTGTTGTAAAATAATTTGGTATTGCCATTCACGTGGATCCAAAAAGCAGGGAAGATTGAATGGAAAAACTTTTTTGTTTTATTTATATTGGATTTCGTTTTATTTTGTAAAAAGTGATATCATTAATAATTGTGTTAATATAATTTGAATATGTATCTTCTGAACAGAACACAATGTTATTTATATTTTGAAATTCGGTTTTACTGGTACGCATTCTGGCCGATGACGACAAGGTTCATAGTTCTATGACGCGCCACAGAAAAACGTTCATGTTTTTGCCTACCAACATTCGGTTTTAGACGGTAATAGAAAATCTTACGTACTGAGCTAAATCTTGTAGCTGTAAAGACCCCGTTTAAAATTAGCGATGAGAAAATGACTTACAAAATACATTGTTTAAGTCGTCGGATATTTTGAAGATATTCCCCAATAACTAAAAATAAATAAATAAATTTTAACCGCCTGCGTGTCACTTTCGTATTAAAATCTAGTACCTAATCTAAAGGTTGAAAGCCACTGAACTGATTTACACCGCTTCGGTGCTTCTGTTTGTATGCTAATAGCTTTACAGCATAGTCGTCTGTAACACGTACGTCAAAATAGTTAAGTGAGCTAAATGAATTCAGATAAGGGAATAATAGATGAATTTCAATGAAGGCTCAATCCCGGTTTATTTAACGGTAGCCGCGGTACGGCTGTAGTTTGTTTTGGTTTTGTTGTATGTTAATTTTACAAACAAGTTGAATCAAGTGGCGCTTAGTATGTATGATGTAACAGTCATCGTGTAGTGCGGGAATTTTATTAAGGGTTTTTGTATAACCTACATGTCGACAGGATGTGGATCCGATTACACTTTTTAGAGACGGCCATCCTAGTCGACAAAAGTAGCAACACAATATTATCTATGACCGAATTAAAACGAGATTCTACTTACATTTACTTCCTAGACAATTACTATTACCAACTAATAGAACTAATGCGTTACTTTTAAACAAAGTCGTATGCAATGTTATGTTTTTATTATTGGCTTGTTTAACGTAACAATAATAAAATAATATAACAGGGAATACAGTCATACACATGAGAAATTACATAACTTGGAGATTGTTTTATTTGTACTATGTACTCTTCAGCTTAACCCTTTCCTAGCGGATATACCAAAAATAATGAAAAACAAAGTTTTTATGATTCTATATGGACAAGGGGTGGTAAAGAAATGTCATCTATTTTTTCAGATTTTTTTATTATATCTAGGTACTATTTTTAAAACCTGGACTTTCAAGTACCGTCAGGAACTTTGGGTCACAAAATGACTAATAAAATAGAAATATTAAGAGCTTCATTTTGGTTTGAATTACTAATAAAATCAGAAAGTAATTGAACATTAGCATCGTGGTATTCTGCAAAACAATTATTTTTTTCATTTAAGCACAAAAATATATTGTAGTCTGGACTTTGTGTGAGGCTTTGATTGCACTTTCTTCATGCTGCATACTTCACAGTCTTCACACCTTCCTCTATTTGGCACAAACGTAAGCCAATGTACGTCGCGGTTTCCTAAACGAACATCTTTCAACTCTTAGATGGCCCCGGGCTCAGCACAAGTCTTGATAACCTTTTCTTCTTGTTATCTTTGATGTCCATAGTTCTTTTACAGGTATCATTTCCATTATGAGTTCATTTATAATATATTTACAAATGTAATATCTCTAATACCCAAAAATAACTACCACACCAACATCACAACCACCATTTTGGGGACTTCCTGTCTACGCTCTATCTCAATCTATCTGCTCTATCTCAATCTATCTGCTCTATCAACACCCCCCATGTAAGAGTTGTAGTCTTTGATGACCTTTGAACAGGTGATTGTAGATTTGGACCCATTTTTTTCTTTGTTCGATACTATAGCTTCATAATTGCCATGAAAATTAGAAGCCAAAAGTATCAGTACATCACTAATCAAGACTAAAAAATATCAGTTGCCGTAGTGCATTCAGCAAAATATTCGTCAACTACCCCTATGTTTGCAGAATATTCCGGTAAATATGTTTCTCCATCCCGTTTCTTCCATTTACGATTAGGCTCAATAGCTTTTTTGGACTGTCCAGGTGTTGACGTAACAGTTTCCTCAGTCTGTAAATTATCTGGAACAGTGTTTGGAATAGAATATACAATTACCTCTTGGTCTATTTCCGCACTAGGATCTTCTGCCTCATGTCCTGTACTAATACATGCCATGAGCCAAGCTGATCCAAGCTGAACTAAGTTCAGCTTGGTTCAGCATATATTCTTCTAATGATGTCTCAAATTTTTCATCTAAATTGCTAATTGAGGGTAGTTGTTCTTCGGGAATGTTTTCTTCGTCAGACAATTCCATATCTGAAGTTTCGGAACAATCTGGAAGATCTCCCTTATGTAATGCTTCTAACAAAGCTGTATTCTTTGAAATATTCATTATAAATATCTGTAACATAAGATAA
The DNA here is from genome assembly GCA_905404295.2 of Ochlodes sylvanus. Lineage (NCBI taxonomy): Eukaryota > Metazoa > Arthropoda > Insecta > Lepidoptera > Hesperiidae > Ochlodes > Ochlodes sylvanus. Next base: position 9,786,809 of record FR990135.1, read on the forward strand.
ACAAATATTAGAATATATTCCATCTAATTAGAAAAAAATTAACTTAAGTCACTGACGGTACTCATAAGTCCTTGTACATTTTTATCGTTATTTTAGCACTAAAATTTATAATTATAATCTAAAACCATATTGATTTTATAGCTAAAACTACAATCTAATGTAATAATATAAAACAACAACACTTACCCCGTTTATTCTATTTTTATTTTTTTTCTAAAATAGAAGCAATCCACAGGTCTTAAATCCTAAACAGGTCGGAATTTGAAAGTGTCACTTGCTGGCAGTAAACAGGCAAAATTGAAATAAATAACTGTGATTGGCTAGTGTAGTAGTGCTTAAAAGGATCGTCAGTGTCGAATACGTAATACGCGATCGTATTGTCGAAATAATAGACGGGGAATCACTCGGTACAAATTTGTACCATCAGCTAGGAAAGGGTTAAGTTTACTTCTTGAAATACTCGTACGCCAAAAATTGGTAAAAGAAAATTATTTATTAGGTACTAATAAGGCGACCTGTTGTGCTTAATTTAGATACAATACCAAAGTTTCGTTTTATATCACGATACATATAATTATTATGCTGTTCTTGTTACCTCTATTGTGTGTAGCTTGCACTTTAAAGTATCTGTCATAATGGGAACAGTGAACCATGAAGCCCTTCAAAACGTAACTAAGGCAATTTCCGGGCGTAGTGTTAGACTTTGTGCAAGACTGTTTAAATTAGTTCGACTAAGTTACTATTGGCTGGAAATTCTACTTAGTATTAAACAAGTACTCGTAGTTACTAAAAGTTTCAGATTATTATTAAACATAGAGGATCAAACAAGCATACAGCACAACCATCCCGCTGCTGCCAATGACAACTGTAACTGATACAGAACAAGAATCAGATCGGGACCTAGGATGGTAAGCCGAGGATGATAGAGGTTGTTAAGAATTATTAAGGATTTTAAGAATTATTAAGTATGTTATTAAGAATTTTAGTTGATCGGATCGTTAATAAGTAGGTACTGTAAGGGTACTGGGGCAGTACTGTAAGTACCTACCGTTAGTGATAGTTCGTTCTGTTAGTTGCTAGTCACAGTGCACTTAGTAATGGTTCGTGAGAGTCTCGTTCGATTTCGACCAGTTGCTACCCTTAAGGGCTAAGATCTCTAAGCCTCTAAAAAAGCGTAATTCACGATGGCAGAGGCTATGATGTCAGATCCCTCCTATTGAAGGTCGCTTTAATTTGGTACAGATTTTTAACCACCTGGCATCCTACGAAACTTTTAATAAAATGTATCGTAAAATGTTTTCACGTGATTTAGGTTAGATTCAAAGAGCCAGAAATAATGCCGGGTCTTATTGGACCACTTACCATCGTGTTCGCATCCGAAAAACTAGTAGTGGGTTACCTCAGAAGTCGAGACCGTAGCCCATGATCGCTCGTTACATGAAAAGTATTAAATACGTGGCCGAAAAGAAAACATGCTAACCGCAGGCTTTTCAGAAAACTACAATTTTCATTTGTTTCTAAAGCTACATAATTGAACGTACATTTATGTTCTAGCTGTACTTACGTATGTAATTGCTACCTTTGGAGACTATTATGAGTCTTCCTCGCGGAATAATAACAAGGCACATTCGATTTAAAGGCAACATTTTTCCTTGAAGAACAATTAAATTAAAATAGTTAATGATACCACTATTTAAATTGTTTATGAAAAGAATTCATATACTCCTGAGTCTTTACCGAGTGAAATATATTCACAGAAACTATTGATATACTTATTTCTTTTGTGACCTATTTTTTAAGAAGTTTGCCTATCTAAAAAATATGCTCCGGTTCTGTAGAAAGTAAGACAATAATTAATAAGCTTGACGTATTTTGAAGCGCTCATAGTTCGGCGGCTTGCATTGATTCTAATATATCGACTGAGTTAAGCAACAGCGGGCGCGATCGGCCGTTGGATGAATTTCTTGAGCATATCTTAATTGCTTAATTCGTTCGAAAATAAAATCCGCTATTTGGATTAACCAAGTGGCCACATCATTCCGCACCGGAGCAGCGTGGTGGAGGAAATTCTAGACTTCTTCAGTCATGTGGAGGAGGAGGACCATCCTCCGGATAGGTTTGTAAATGGGTTGAGGCCTAATAAATAGTGACTACACTTTTTTTTTTTTATTGATTTAAGGTAGCAAACGAGCATGCAGCTCCACCTTCCGCTGCCGCCCATGACAACTGTGACCGACTTAGAACAAGACTCATTATGTGGGACTGGGATAGTTAGTCCGGTTAGGTGACGGTGTTAGAACATTAGTTCGTTAGTTTGTAAGTATGAGGACAGGGACTGTTAGTGGATGTTAGTCCTGTTAGTTATTGTTAGTAATAGTCCAGTTAGTAAATGTTAGTAAGAATCTCGTTATAATTCGGTCACAGATGTGTTGCTACCCTTGAAGACTGAGATGGTCGCCTCTAAAGGTGTAGCCGGCTTCACACTACTTTCCTTGTCACATGGCTCTGGTCAATATTGCTATCTTTACACCAGTTTATAACATCGGATAGGATAGAAATTTTATTCTATTTTATTAGGGTAACCTACTAATTATGATCTATATCTATAGTGAATCATGGATTCTATCAGCATGATAACTTCCACTAAGCTAGAGGGTTGCCAATCATTCCTAATATCTACTCAATGTACCAGTCGAACACTCGGCTGTTCTAGTTTAAGACAGGCACTTCTACGACCTACGAGTACTTAACGACAGCAACTTATATACGAGTAAGTATATCTTGCAGACTGCTATAAAAACATGTTTATACATTAGGGCAACTTGTAGTTAGTTTTCTCTATAATGAGCCTGAACTAGATTCGACCAATGCAACGACACACCTGCGGAACGGACACGACACGACGCCCAGAGCGAAATTATCAGCATGCGATAGTATTACGGCGATTAATGATACCATTGGCCACCGGTCTCTTTATTAGAGCACTTATTCGTAATTTAAATTTAGATTAATAACCGAAATGCTACCAGTAATTGAATATTGCGTGACTTGGCACAGAAAAATTTGTACAGAGTGAATACTCATAATTGTTGCTTGTTTTGTGGCAAGAAACATGATTTAAAGTTCTTTATATCACTTGCATCTGTCTATATCACACTTACAATTTTGTATGTAAATGAACGAAATTAGGTGATCCTTTGAATTTAATTCCGCTATTTGTACAATAATTTGTATAATTCAGTGTAAATAAAAGTGTCATTTAAGTCATTTTATGAGAAATTACTATGTATATTTTTACAAAAATAACCATTGTTAAGTATCACTTAAATTTTATCACTTTTTTATAATTTTATAGAATTTCATGTAAAGCATTTATATTTTGTTGAAGATTCACTCTATCTGTTGATTATTATAAAACTTCATGGAATATTAACAGTTTTGTTTAGATTATTCCATTTGGACATGGAGACAGAAAGACACTGATTTTTACTATGAAGTGATTATTAACCAGAAAAGGTAACCTTTCACTCCCGCAATGTCACAAACTAGTAGATTCACAACCACGACACACTCTCGCTGTGATCATTATCTCATTTCGCGAAATTGCAGCCGCAGCCTATAATTTGACAGATAGAGAATAAGATGCATTAGTGTACATTTCCACTTTAGGCCGCTTACAAGATTAGCGTTTTTACAGCGCGTTTTTCTATATCATTTGATAAAAACTAAATATATACACACTTTTTTTTAAATGTCATGATTACCTATAGGTTATTTGTAACTGTAGATCAATCAAAAATCTTCATAAATAAATTCTTTGAATAAAAATAACTCAACGGTGTTATAACTTTAGTCAATGGTCAATTATTTGTAAATCTCGATTATGAAAGCGCTGTTAGTTTTCATGTGTAACAATTTAACTCTAAACTTCAAATAATTCCAGAGTTACTCAATAAAAAATACGGATGGTTTTTCTTTGACTTAATAAGTAAAACCACCATCATTAATTGCATGGGTGATTGACTGTATTCAAAATCTTAAGTATTACCTCCTTCTATTGTTAAAAGGTTTTTAAAATTTGGATTTCGTGTAAGATCATTCTTTTCGTTTCATAAACCTAAGAACTGTCGATATTAGATTATTTTTATACTCCCCGGCCTGTGCAGGACACTTTTGTGTAGTACATATAAATATTTACTTTATGTTAAGGCGTTTAAATTGTCCTGTCAGTAAACAGCCTACTGTAGACTCCGGATCTCGGGTGTATAATTTAGCGATCCCGTCGCAAAGATGGCTTTAGTTCCGTGAAAGTAATGTTTTTGATTAAAAGTTATTCATTCCATGAGTGCTACGTACAGTTTTATAACTTTTGTTGTTATACTTTGCATCTAAACACATATGTAGTATAGTGGGACCTATACCCACTCGCTAGGGTTTTAACTTTCTCTTCAAAGAAGTTCCAAGAACTATTTTTATGTAGGTACTTCGACTTCCATTAATTTGATAATTTATATTATCTATGTACTGTTCTTCATGTACGTTGCTAGTAATTACTTTGGACATAAAAGACATTTTTACTAACCGCTGACGGTTACAATGTACACTAACGCCCTCTTGTCATAATCCCGTGTCGTAAACGTTTCATGTCCCAATAAAATACAATTTGTGAAGCTAGATGCTGATCTTAAAACTACACGATCGGTTTATGGGATATCGTAAACATTGCTAAGTCGATAGTTTATGGTGAACTTTGATAAGGTTTTATATTTTCCATGATAAGTATTATTTGTGATGCGTTATAATGATGATAAAATAAGTGCCTTTATATTTTTGTCCGTTTTTCCTGTTTGTCTGTGCGTTTCTTGCCGCTAATCTCAGAAATAGGTGAACTGACGTGTGCTTTTCATTCATTCATTTCATTTCATTCAAGCACAATTCATCAATAAAGTTCATCAGTTTTATACTATTAGGTATATAATATATATTATGTACATTTTCAGTAAGTAATTTAAACCGTTTTTTAAAGATCCTATTATAGTGTTAGTTATCGTTGACTAGCGAAACACATCTGCTAGTTATACAACAAAGAATGAACCCTAAACCAATGTCATAATAAGCACTATTGTTTGAAAGTTCATAAAAGGTTTTGTAGTACTGGAAGCTTTTCAGAAATAAACCTTATGCCTTGGGAGTATGGGTCAAATTTAAAATTGCGGGGCGCACAAAGGAATATGTGGTCACTGTAGCCGTAAAACAAACATTAGATGGTGCAATCAAAATAAAATTATATTTATTTGACTCGATGATCGTGAATTCGGTTCCGGCACTAATGGCCGCCCGGCAGGTGGCGTGAGCGGACACAAAAAAAATTAAACAATGAGAGCTTTCTCGCTACCGGGCAATGGATTCCGTACAAAATTAATTATATTTCAAAGGGATCAGTTATAAAATGATTAGTAATTTTGTCAGTCAACTTTTATCGACAATATGGTCTGATACGTAAGCAGTTTCCAGACAAACGTTTAAGTTACTGACATAAAATAGAAAATAATATATCTAAAGAGCTAAAATACAAAAGAGTAGTAGTACCTAGTAGTATTATTAGAGAGTATAGATTAATCATTTCGTAAGCAGCGATGTAATACAAATTGTCATGTTCAACAAAACAAAACAATAATTAAAAATCTAATAACACCAAAAAAATGTAAGTTAGTATTTCACCACCAATAGGACATCATTTTAAAATATAAAATGAACCTGACTAAAGTAGACCATAGTTTAGTCAGGTTTTCAATAATTATTTATTTGACCTACTTATTCAAATTTAATAAAAAGTGGTGGGATGTATTTAAATAAAAAATAGTTTTGCTATAGACAAGTGGAACCCTTTTAAAGGTGACGATTCACTGAACGGTTCGTTCGACGTCTAATGTCGTCAAAGACACCTGCGGCGCGAGATTGTTTTAACTTACTTGATTACCGACTCGTACCAAAATATACTTACTCGCATTTTGGAAGATTCTGTTTCATCTAATGAAGTTATCAAGTAAAAGATTTGAACGACTATACAACGACGAGGGTTCCCAGGTTGAATTCCTGGTCAAGGCAGACATTTTATGTGAAAGTTAAATTAATGCCGGCTGTGTGGAGGGTTGGTTATTTTGTTATAATTTAAAGACCACTTTCAACAAGACACGATTCCTTCCAGATACCTAATCCCAAAATACAAATGTAACGACCAAAATATGAATAAAGACGTAATTTTCAAAAGAGATGCAGAGTGAACCTATAATTAAAAAATATTATTTAAAAGACTATCTCTTATACCAGGGACCCAAGTCTGCTAATTTATAAATATAATACTCAGAATAGTTCGAGTCATTTTGACACATTTTGTATATGAAATTATGTCAAACTAGTCAAACACGACGCAACTGAAGCATTTAAAAATTAGCAGACTTGGGCCCTAGTACACAAAATATAGACAGTATATCATTTTAAATTAAGGTCATCAGCAATAATGATACTCTATCACTGTAAACAGATGGTCGCGTGTACATTTAATGGTTGTTAAATCTGTTTTAGTTCAATCATAATGTTATTTTAAACGAGAAATATATATTGTTTGTTTCGCCTTCATAACTCGGTAATTTTGACTAACTTCTGAAAGCAGTAATGACTTAAGTGGTCTGAATGACGGTATTGAGGGCTCGATTTTATTTTCAGAGTTATGATTCGGTGACAACATACTGCGAGAAATAAATATATTGTTCCTGTGAGTCCAACACAATGTTATCGCAGATGAGACTTGCGCCAATCCGCACTTGGCCAGTACCGTGAGTTAAGATCTTTTCCTCCAATATTATGATCCCAGAGAAGAATAAAGCTGAGCAGTTGAATAGTTACAGTTGTAATGAACTTCTAATACGCTTTATAAGCAACGTAAAAATAATAATAAAAAATAAAAGTTCATAAACAACTACTTACAAATGTTGTAGTATTGATCTGTATTAAGTATACGTCTACTCAAAAATCAGGATTCAACTGCATTTAAATTTAATACAGAAATGAAACACATTCTACGTTTTGTGACTCTTAATTCTCAATCATAACTTAGTTGCAGTCATTCATAAAAATTCTATTCGGTCTGCCACTTCGTTAAATATAGCTTTAACAGTATTATACGAAATGTGCTTTATTAGACGCCAAATTGCAGCATTCGCGCCCTAACACTACATAAGCTCCCCTTTGACTTCAGCGAAAAATTATGGTCTTAGGCCGAGGACACAGAAAGATTTACAGCGTTTTTGAATTATTTAAGTATTATATAGCTACAGTCTTGTAAAAGTATCGAAACCAAAATGGTTTTGTGGTTTCAAAAATAAATATTTGAATATTTTTGTAAAATTTCTAATCTTAGTGTTGAAGCAACATTTGGCAATGTCTTGGAGTAGTCGTTCTTACGTAAAACAAATCGTATTATTTGAGGCGGGTAAATTCGATTTAAACAAAATGTCAGCAATTGCTTCCATATCTGGATATAAGTAAACATGACATGTCATGTCTTAATTTTCGCTCCAAAATCTACCAAAACCTCACCATAAAAAATATTGCTCGTAACTGCACTCTCGAGACCAACTGGAAAACGCTAACAAGCCATTCACAGAGTTTTTCGATAAACAAGTTACCAGCTTCAAGAATCAACCCCCTAACGACTTTCAATTAGTAATAATTGGGTACTTAAGGTGTTTTGTGGCGCAAAAGACCGCAATGCCAGCGTTAATTTTGTATGCAAATAAAATTTTAAATTTCAAGAAATCATTGAATTGCAAATTTAATATTAGACTCAAGTAAGGCTTTTGTGATAATGTTACGGTGTTTAAGTTATAAGTGAAAAAACTAACAGTTACTGATCTTCCTATTCAACTAATACTGTTTTAAAATTAATAAATATTCTTATTTCTTCCACTCGTCATTCCTTACCCTTCCTTCCTTACTCTTAGTGCATCCTAGTCAACAATGGATGAGGACAGAATCCTTATATTTAGGTGTGTAAACTGGTCATTGGTATTCATTGTACATACATGTCTGTCGAAGTTAAAGAGATTCTGATTTGAATTAATGTAACACTTGTTTCTATATTCTTGAAAAATCAATGGGGATAAATTAAGGGATGGTTTAAAAATCAATTATAAATACATACGTGCAGATAACAGCTAGAATACGTGTTAACAAAATGTAATCTGAGTGTGCAAAGCTTAATATACGACGTTAGCTCCAGTACTAGGGTGTCATAAATAGTGCGGTGTGTCTGGGCAATATTAATTTGCAACTTGTTGATGATCGCACGGCGTTCATCGTGCGTCACGGAGCTCTCCGCACATTAATCACGTGACCTCAGCTCACCCTAGCGCAAAGATGAGAGAATAGGGGAAAGGGGATAAAGTTAAATCATAACAGTATAGATGTAAAAATCGATCTTTTACAGTTCTTTCAACAATAGTAAATTGAAATTGCGCGGATATTCGCCTTTGATTTTGTACTGTAAATATGAATTATAGTATTTTAGGTTTTCTATTGATTGCCTATTGGAATGAACGTCGGTTCTTTTCGTTCGTTGCTTGGGTTCGAATCTTGCAGATCTGCCAATTGCTGTGAGAAAGGAAAATTGTCTTAAGGCACCTTAACAAGCGAAAGTTCTTCAGAAGAACATCATAGGTGTGTGAAGTTTATTAAAACCCCTTTCTCCAGCGTGGTGGACTATGTCAACAGTCATATTATTATCTTCATATCCATTCAGCAGCGGGACGGTTACGCGTTGGGATATAAGAGTAATATGCAAATTTTAATAATAAATATTTTAATTAAGTGTTAAATAATTTTTAAGTTCCATAAGTTATATTGCTTATTATGAGACTAACTTTAGATTTTTTCTTTGTAAGTAATATTAACGTAATTTTACAAATTGTATTTTTGTCCCCTTCTGCGTATTAATGTGTATCAGATAATCTTTGGCCCCGGGACCTGCCAAACGCCCTAAGGTGAGACACGGTGGCTTATTAGGGGAACTTGGAACTTTGGGGTTGCGTATACCTACACGAGAACATGGGGATATGTTTACTCCGGCAAGCTCCCGCATCGTAGTACCTTAACATAAAACATCATGACGAACTTTTTACTCTGTCCTTATTACACCACACAAGTAAGAAAAAGAGGAAAGGATATTTAAGCACAAATACGGCTAAATGTCAATAGCATATCGCTTCCAAGGGGAGATTACGATGTACGGATGTCTAAACTGCCTCAGGCTCGAGGGAAATATACAAGTTGGTTTCGCAAGAGAGGGTGAAACGTCAATCGGGATTAAAATTCAAAATGCCTGATGATATTGTCTATTCCAATTTGTCTAATGTAGCTAATGATATTTTTTATCTTGGTGTCCCATTGGGAGCAATTTCTGTCCCCTTTTTGTTTATTTTACGAAAGCATTTAAGTAGGCATCGCTTTTAAGCATTAAGAGTACTCCAATTGAATTTTAAAGATTACTGTTCCTTATAAAATGGATTTTAGGCAATTGCTACACCTGTGGTTACAAAGATTCTAAAAATAAATAACAATATTTGATATTAATAATGGTTAAACTGTTCATAAATGTGCTAAACTTATTACTAACATGTTAATGCATTGACTACATTCATCAAAAACAATGATAGCCAAGTAGTTTGAACATTGTACTCCCAAACAGGGTTGCCTTTGCCAGGTTGCAAAAAAATATACGCAAATAATAATTTAATTAAAACTTGCTCTGGTGAATGAAAACATCGGAAACCTGCACAACTTAGAGTTCTCCACAATGTTCTGCAAGCCTGTACCCCTCAGATTGTAAGAGGAGACTCGAGCCCATCACTAGGACATTTAATGCTAATGAACTACTTCAGTATAATTCTTACGTTGTCATTTATTGTGATCATACATATACAATATCACAGATACGACTACAATACAATAAAAATGATAATATGAGAATTTCCTTTCTACAATCTTAACAACCAATCTGTTGATCGGAAGTTGTTTTCCATTTGTATGGGTAACCGATCGGTTATAGTTAGGGCTGTAGGGAGGTAATTACGTTAGTCTCCCGAGACGATACGCTACGTCGCTCAAGACACGGGCCATTAGACCCAAAGCCAGACGTATTAATACCGGATCATTATTATTAATAAATCAGCGATGAGAGATAATTTTGCCACAACGAAGCAGTATCAATTAATCTTCCGTTTCCCAGCATCCAATCTGTCTTGATATTTCGATAACGCTATGCTCGACTGGTTCATTCAATGCTATGATCTGAAACGTTATATTTGCAATAGAATGTGGTAATAGTCCGGTAAGGATTAAAAGTAATGATGGAGAGTGGCATCAGAGGCATCAAATTGAGTTACATGACAAGAAATAAGACGGAATACAAAAATATAGTATTGACTTGAAACCCCCAGCCCAAACACGATGACTCTGTCTAGCTGGAAGTGACCCAGCTTGCAAAGTGAGGGTTCCTGGCCTTGGCAGACATTTCTGTGACAAATAAATATTTGTTCTTGTATCGTGGACGTTAGCTATGTCTTATTTGTGTTGTCTATGCCTCTCGTGACACAGAATCCAAGTGCTTGGATGAGAATGTGCAAGTGGGTATTTTATTATCATTTTTGGCGGCTGACTTGACTTGCTTCGGTGATGGAAATTTTGACATTGTAAAGAAAACTGAATTTGTGTTCCACCTATCTGTGTGTTCTCCGCAATGATTTATATTATAAAAAGTGTCCGTAGTATGGGATAATTAAAATGCAAAATCACACTGTAAGGATTTGTATAACCACTTAGAAAGTAGTTTCAGTTTATATCCCGAAAATACGTTCCTGTTGGATTCATTTTAACGGTATTTCTCGGTACGGTCGCTTTCCGACTCTCGCGCAGGTGAAGCCGCAGGAAAAAACTCGACATACTAGTCAGTAAGTCTAAGGATCCTGTGAAACTTGATTAAAAATGGAACAATTATAGATCTCAAAACATATATTATGTATTTGCACAATATAGAGAATCCAATTTTGCGTTAACGTAATGTAAAATTAAATATTTCTAACTTTCAATAATCTTGAGATAAATTTCTATTGAAGTATGCAATGATATAAGACAAAGATGAAAATTGCTCGAGTCTCCTTCGTACAGTAAATTAAGATTAAGATTATCAACAAGTTGCAAATTACACTCCACATAAATAATATACAACCACACCGTTCATATGACACCCTTGGTCTTAAACTTGCTTTAATGAGGGTTTGAACAAGAAACAAGTTATGGGCTAAGTTTAAACGATGTAAATTTTGCTTTCTAAAATTAATGAAACACTAACGTACTTAGTTATGCAATGGAAATGAAATATAATATTGTTGGAGGATCTAGTATCTTTCGTCTATCAATAATATCAGAGCTGAGACAGACTCCGTTTATTCTTAAATAGACTTTAATAGACATGCTTAAATAGACATGCGGTTCACCTGATAGTAAGTCATGTCTTTCTCCACGCTAAGTAGCGTGGAGAAAATATGGACGGAAGATCGTTGCATAATCCGAAGGTTTGTGGTGGGTAGGAGCGCGAAAAGCGAGTGGTAGACGACTGCCAGAATTCAAGGTAGTGCGGCTGAAACCTAAACCTTTGGCGAATAGTGCGGTACAGGAAGGTCGAGTAGATCCTTTCTAACAGCGCAAATTGGATGGATAATTTGGAATTAGAAGAGTTATTAGCCCAGTTTAATTTTTAGATATTCTTACGCCCCATGGCTATCATGCCTTGCTTGTTAGTCGTTAACAAGTATATACTATTATTTCTAGCGTAGCTTTTAGTGCTTCAACGTCCCATTTATTTCTCATACGTGCATAAGTACTGCGAGCTTAATAAATAGTATTTGAATGCAAATGTTAGGTAAAATGTATGCGATGCAGTACACTATAATTGTTATTACTTAATCCATGAACGTAGAAACGAGGGTTTCGCGAGTTGCAAGCTATTAGAGGTTGTAACGAAAAACCTCGACGTTTTAAGGAGTGTGTCTTCATCACGACATCCTGTAACATAAAACATTCGCTACGTAATGAACGGTAATTTATTCGGACGGGGGAAATATCTATCTTGGAAAGTGTGGATGTTATTTGCGATAGTTGGGGAAGAATTTAACAGTCGCTCTTTTTTATTATGATACTGGTACATGCGATACCTACGTGTTTTACACGCCGATATTTCGACCCAAGTGGATCGTGTTATCTAACGCGACACCAATGTCACCGTCATCGATGCCTACTTGAAAATAATTTGAATGGTTAAAAAATGCGGGGCAGTCTGTAGACTGCCGATAGAAGTGAAAACCAAGTAACCTGTGAATTGTATCGTCGAGCTAATAATCAAATATTCACCCAAAAAGTACACATATATACACAGTATACATATATGTAGTTCACGGAAAGCGTTCGGTGACAATGACGCGAGTTCTATGATTTTTGTTCACCCAAAAAGTGATCAATGCGCCTAAAGAAGTTTTCACTTCAAAAACATAAAGTTTCATACGTAACCAACCCCCAATATTAAGTTAATTCTTGAGTGACTCCTATAACGCAGCGGTTGAAGACTACACGAATACCACTATGGTTCTACTCGTAAGTTATTTAAATAACACTGTATTATCATAATATTGGTACAAGTTACATATATTCTTCATTCCATACTAAAGGCTGAAACGGTTTTTTTACTATCCAGAGAAGAATCTTTAAAATTATTCTCTTTCTCTTTGAAGGCACCATGTTTGTCTGTTTGTTCGTGCGCGTGCCAACTTTTTATTGTAAAGTATAGTACGGCCGGCGGTTCTAGGCCGCTCTGAAATTTGTTCGGATCGCTGCGCAAAAGTCAATTGTAGGGTTCAAATGGTGGCAAGACGCGCGGGGTGTCACTTTGAGCATTGTTTGTTTCAGTCACACGCTCAGTGTTCGTGTCGCTATCTCTCTCTAAAGTACAATACCTGCGCACTATATCCGAAAGCCTAACTTCAGAGCGGCCTAGAACCGTCGGTCGTACTATAAAACCACTGACAGTCTAACAATTTGACTGTTACATAGACAGGACGCCAGGTTCGAATCCTGTTCGACCTTCCAATTATTCGAATAAAGCCGGCAAAGCAGAAAGGCACTAGATTACAAGTGGTAACCATCACCAGTGAACTTCAGCAATACCGAAGGCATCAACCGTTTGCTACCAAGAAAAAAAAGAAAAAAAGATTGTAATGGTTCCTAAGTTGAAGACCCCGTGACTTAGTTAGTAGCAGCCTTGCCTGCAAACTGAAGGGTCTTGGGTTCGATTGCCGGCCATGAAAGTTTGAGGCCATTAATTAATGCATCCTCTTAATATTTTTTCCAAGCTATACGTTTTATTCATAAGTTAAACTGCATGTTATGTTTCTATTTGCATTTTAAGTGCATTGTTTTTTGTGCAATATGCTGTTGTTCCACGGGCTCAGTCATAACAAAAACAACAATTCATACTCCGTAATTCATTAAACTAATAATATTTATGAATTAATGGCGAATTAATTACCCCTATTGTGTGAGCACACAATACGGTTCAAATTGGCAATTTGTGTAAATATTTAGCGATACAGACATTCGTTTCTCGATATTCAATTATTTGTGATAATTAGCTGACGGATAACTGCGTTGATGTACGAAAATTAATTGGAAAATTGTTTGTTTTGAATGGCTCTTTGTTTTTGTTTATATTTGTAAACTTGAAGCAACTTGCTTCAATTATCATTTCAGTATTTGAGTTTATGTTTAATAGTAGAGTTAAAATATGTCCTTAATGATTTAATTTAAAATTTTACTAAGTAATAGAAATATTGAGAATTGATCGTAGTAGAAAATGTTTATTCAAAATAAAACAAAATGTTAAGTAAAGCGTTTTGAAAACCAGTTTGTATTAATCACCTACTCTTCAACTCCTTATTGGCCCACTAAAGAACACGAGTTTCTCCTCATAACTGATGAGGTTCAGAGCATACTTCACCACACTGCTCCCGTGCGGATTGGCGGGTTGGTTGCCAGCCCAAGTGTCGGAAGTTTTTATGCAGCCTGAAGTCGACCATTTAACGAGTGTTATCTTATAATAATAAACGACACCGACTTATTTACGTGCCCTCCGAACCACGGAAGCGTTCAAGAAATTTTGCCACTGACGGTCACCCTTCCGCGGTCACACTACCGACCGTGCCTTCAGTAGCTTAAGTCGGTCAATTGGATCGATTAGGATTGACGCAAGCCGCCGGGCTATGAACTACGTAATAAGCAAATATTGCTGTATACCATCGCCAACCTAAAAAGTAAATTTTTAATCATAGCGACTTGGAATCATTTATTAAAGCGACGCTTACCTTGAGAAATTAGAAAAACTAGAGATCTGCCTTCGAGAATATTACGCCTTAAAAGACAATTTTTATTTGAATTTCAAACATACAATAATTCTATGAATGAAATTAATACGTAGAATTTGTACTCAGACACGAATGAAAATCTAAATTTGCCACTAGCTATGTTTGTGGACAACAATACTACATGGCATTCGTTGATTACAAAAATGCTTTTGATTCTTTGAATCATAACTTTATCTGGAAAACACTAGAAACTCAGGGTGTACACAGCAAATACATAAGAATTATTAAAGCAATATATCAAAATACCACAGCAACAGTCCAACTTGAAAGACAAGGAGAAGAGTTTAGTATTCAGCGAGGCGTAAGGCAGGGCGATCCACTTTCTCCAAAATTATTTATAGCTGTGTTAGAAAACATATTCAGAAATATAGACTGGGATGATTTTGGAATAAATGTAAATGGAGTAAATTTAAATCACTTAAGATTCGCTGACGACATTGTGATATTCGCAGAAAAACCAGATATACTTCAGACTATGTTACAAAAACTTGACCAAGAAAGTAGGAAAGCAGGTCTATCTATGAATCCAACGAAGACAAAAGTAATGACGAATGCAGTAAGGGAAAACATAAAAATAGGACAAGAGATTATTGAGTACGTAGACGAATATATATATTTAGGACAGATAATATCAAATAAAGATCAAAACTCAAAAGAAATCGACAGAAGAATTAGCAATACTTGGAAACGGTATTGGTCACTTAAAGAGTTGTTTAAAAACGAGGCAACACCAATGTCAGTGAAAACCAAATTGTACAATACGTGCATTTTGCCATGTCTTACATATGGGTGTCAAACTTGGCCTACCACAAGTAAAAACAACCAAAAACTCGCAGTTTGCCAACGTAGCATGGAACGAAGCATGTTAAACATAAGGCTAGAGGATAGATGGACAACTTCAAAAATAAGGAAAAAAACAAAGGTAAGCGACGTTATATTAAGAGTAAAGAAACTCAAATGGAATTGGACTGGTCACATCATGAGAACGAACAGACAAAAATGGACAAAAGACGTAATGGAATGGTACCCTAGAAATGGTAGAAGACAAAAAGGACGACAAATCAAAAGATGGGAGGATGATTTACCAAAAGGATGGAGAAGGTCTGCTCGGGATAGAGAAGAGTGGAAGTTAATGGGGGAGGCCTATGTCATGGGACAACCTGACCAACAAACTGGTTCCTGATAATCATATATATACAAAAAAAGAAGGAAAATAATTACTTTGTTATTTATGCAGAATTTAAGTTAATTGGTCAGAGAATAAAGGCTTTATTATTATTATTATTATTATATGTTTGTTATAAAAACATGTCGCTCGTTATAGCACTTGCCATCTAAAGTGTTCCGGAATATGCAGTCATATTATTTGCATGTCATTACCGCTCTACCACTGTATGATGTTTATTATGTTACGTTTGCTGTTAATGTAATGTAAATTTAAACCATAATGTAAATTTACAATATGAAATGTATCGTTTGGGATGTTTAGTGTTTTAGTTATTGGGGTAAATAACAAGGCGATACACTGTGATTACAACTAAGTACTTAAATCAATTTTAATTAACGTATGTAGGTTAGATATAGGCTAAAATAGCATACGTTGTGTTCAAACTTCATTAAAGTAGGTAGTTACATTCTTATTCTTACATGTTGAGTTGGGTTCGATACCTGAACGAGGCAGAATTGTCTATGTCTGATGGCCTCCACGCCACCTGTAATACAGAAAAGGAGTACCTATTAGTTTTAAAAGCAATACCTATAGCGCGTAGTAAAAAGGCCAATAACATACACATTTATAAATCAAATTTATCAGTCACATTACGTTATATCTCTGGATAAAGCAACTTCGTCAGATCACACAAATGCAATCGTAATACGAGAGCAGTTCAATCGGAATGATTTCTATAGAAAAATGCTTTCTCGGCTTGTAACTGCGATATTGGATTTAGATTCGAATTTATCGGAATCGCTTCGGCGGTGTCAAAGCGTTCTTCTGACGATATCAAAAAATTATATCGGAACTTTATCAACAAAGCAAGGCTTTGTGCGCGGTTGCATTGACACACGGGAAAATTGACGTAAATTTTAAATTTGCATCAAATTTTTGTTTACCGGTGTTCCTTTGTGGTACCTTGAGTCTTGTTCTAGGTCGGTCACAGTTGTCATAAGCGGCAGCGGTAGGGTGGTCCTGTATGCTCGTTTGCTACCTTAATTCTTAAAAAAAAAACTTTTTTTGAAAATAATTTCTTAGAATTTATATCTCATTTTATTGATAAACCTAATTACTGGTAATTTCATATCTAGATGGATGTAATGTGATGTATCTTTAAGTACCTTTGTAGGTAGATTATTTAGTTGTTGAACTTTAGTTTAGTTCGAGCGACAGCCTATTCAAATCGAATCCAAATGCTATTTAGATGCTATATAAGTTGAGACTAAGCTTAACCACTTATACACATTGGATGTTTTGAAGCGAGCACTTTTATAACTAAACCAACATGTACCTATACATGTAAATGCGTGCATTTATTAATTCTCAAACCGGGCGAAATTAAACACGCGCATGAAAACGCCAACTGTGTACTAGTTGTAAGACTTAACTTCTCTCCTTGTAATAAGAAAGAATATACTGGTCTCAAGTTCCCAGAAGCAAAACGGCAAATTGTTCGTTCGTTCACTCATAGCCCCACACTAGGATTCCCTGCGTCGTGGGTGCCATGGACAACACAAGTGTGTTGTCCATGGCACCCACGCCATGCGTCCATGCCACACACCCAGACCAAGAACGGAAATTTAAATTCATCATTCAAATTTCCGCCTCACTGGGAATCGAACCCAGGACCTTCGGAACGGCGATCAGGCGTGTTAACCATTGCGCCATCTGGGTCGTCTTTCTGAATAATGAGATTGCAAAAATATTGTATTATTTTTATGTATCGCGTGCCTCGTGGAAACAGATAGTCAAAGCCGGTAGGGTGATGCAGAACGTCATAGCGCGGGCTAACGTTATTTCACGCCTTGTATGTCACGCATGCATATTTCATTGTAGTCTACAACAAGGGATCTCGTCGTGGGAAATCAACCGTGTGCGGGGGAGAAGACGGAAATATGCATAATGCAAAAATGATTTGGAAATATGACATCTTATCAGCACCGACATTTATTATCGTGAATATTAAAAAGAGGTGATTGTGAAAAGCAATCATCAGTTCAAACAGTGACTTTAGACATTGTCACTATTTGTATTGATTGACATCCTTAGAATCGTAAGTCATCGATTTACTACCTACTAATAAAGTTATCCATATCATATCCTATCTAAAGCAAACGTTGTCTTCAAATCAGTTCACGTCAAGACGCGTTGTCGTGCGGCCGTCAGTTATTTACCTGTACCTACCCACTATGGCCCAAAAAAAGTGTAGTAAGTGCAACAAAAATATAACTAAAAAAATTCCCGGACTTGAGTGTAGTAGATGTGACAAAATTGTTCATGCAGATCCTACTTGTTCAAAACTCTCGAACAAACAACTCAACACGATTCGAAATTCCCCCGGCATAGAATGGAGCTGCGAAGAATGTAAAAAAAATGCTACCCGCAGGTCGACTTTTTTTATTCCTGAGGATGATGGTGAGGACGATGAATCTGATGCCGACCATGGAAGCCCTCAAACCATCGATGCTCGAAAACTAGTACAGGACATCAGTCGGGAGCTGAAAAAAACCTTTAGAGAAGAAATAGGAAATCTGGAGGCGTCGCTTGAGTTCCTAAGTGATCAAATCAGTAGCATGGAGCAGTCCATAAAACAACAAGACAGTGCTATACGAAACCTGGAACACAAAAACGAAGACCTTCGTAACAAAAACAAAAACTTAGAGCTTCGCGTGAGCGTCCTAGAACAAGATGTAAAAAATTTTGAACAGCGATCGCTATCAATGTCTGTCGAGATAGCCGGCTTACCTGAAATTCCCCCGAAAGAAGTAGAAAAAGTGGTGAAGAATATAGCCTACGAATTAAACATGGATGAAGAGGAGTTACAATCATCCCAACTACTACCTGGTTCAAGAGATAAGCCCGGTCCCATTCTTGTGAACATGAAGACTACACTGGCCCGTAAAAAATGGATTGATGCTGGTAAGGAGAAATGTCTCACCGTAGGAACCCTGCTGCTTGATGCCCCTAAGGAAAAAGCGGACAACCGAGTGTATATCAGACAAGCGTTAACCAAATATGTGAAAACACTTCTGTATAACGCTAAGCTACAACTACGCAGTTCTTTTCAGTTTATATGGTGTAAAGACGGTAAGGTGTGTGTGAGAAAAACAAATAATAGCAAAATTCATTACATTAGATCCGAACAAGACATCAAGCAACTAATAGGAAACTGAATAGACTTATTATTATCCTTTTTTACTGAATTTATTTTTGCGTTATCCTAATAGATATCTGTAAAATAAAAAATAATGGATGAACAAATACATGAACTATTCAATTGTAACTCAACGACTAGCTTTTTCAAACAGTTGCCCACTGGAAGCCATTTAGCCTTATCATGTTTACACATTAATATTAGATCTTTAATAAAAAATTTCACAAAGGTACTTCAACTAATACATAGCTGCTCATTCCCACTAGATATAATTGTTCTCACAGAAGTGGGTATTTCGAACCATCTAGATCGCCTTTATAATATATCAGGCTATAACATGTATTCACAGCTACGAAATAATAAACGAGGTGGTGGTATTATTTTATACGTCAGAAACCATATTAAATTCACTGTATGTAATTTAACATCAAAAACATTTGAAAGTTTAAGTGGTACTATCAAAATAAATTCATCTCAAGATGCAACTATTTGTGCCGTATATAGACCCCCATCAACAAATAAATACATATTTGTAAAGGAACTTGGTAACTACATCGCAAAACTAGATTCAAAACAAAACCTCATTCTCATCGGCGACACGAACATTGATCTAAAATCCATGTCATGCCACAAAGATTCATATCTGGAAACACTCAGCGAACACGGACTAATGTGTGGAATAACGGACTACACGAGAATAGAAACAAAATTGAATACAATAACAAAATCATGTATCGATCACATATTTGCGCGCTTCCCCACATTGCATCCGTATTCGGCGGTGTTAGACGTCGTACTGGCCGATCATCGAGCCCTTATCTTTTGCTGCATCTGTGATGCGGCGCCCGAGCGTATACAGGATGTTGTTAAACCGGTTATTAACTATGATATACTTTATGAGGAATTAAAAAAGGTTCAATGGGGTTTAACAAGGGAAATGCAGTGTCCACGTCAGATATATAATTTTATATGCACTTCACTTAGAAACGCGAACAAAATTGCCACCAATCATAAAACAGTTAAGCGTAAACAGTGTAGACTTTTTAAACTTCCTTGGATTGATAAAAATATTGATAAGTTATGTGAGAAGCGAGACAATTTATTTAAATGTTGGAAAAATAATACAAGAGACCTAAAATTAAGACTAGAATATAATAAAACACGAAATAAAGTACATAGAATTTTGGAAGAAAAAAGAAACAAATACTACATGAAGAAAATAATCAGTAATTTTAATAATACAAAAAAAGTCTATGATATAGTTAATCAAATGTTAGGACGAAAAAAGCTATCTATTGATGCAGCGATACTCAAAGCATTCAACTCACAAAAACTTGCATCGGAAGTCATTGCGGAAAATTTTGCAAACGAATTTAATAAATCAGTAAAAAAAATTATGCCAAATTGCAATTTTAAACTCTTGAATCCTAGTAGCTACAACAAACATACGCAATCGAGTATTCTTTTTCGAAAAGTATCAAGTGGTGAAGTACATAAAATTATTCATAAATTAAACGTCAACAAAGCGCCGGGATTTGATAACATAAAAGTATCCGATTTAAAAATAGTAAGTAGGGACGTCTCGGAAGCCATAGCTAATTTAATTAATCAGAGCGTTAAAACGGGTTCATATCCTGATGATTTGAAGATTGGATGCGTTAGACCAGTCTATAAAAAGGGGAAAAGAAACAATTACTCCAATTATCGTCCCATAACTTTACTTTCCTCTATAGATAAGGTTGTTGAAAAATGTGTTTGCGATCAAATTCAGAAATTCTATAGGAAGCATGACGTGATATACCAGAACCAATTTGGTTTCCAACCTGGAAAAGGCACTACACAACTTTTGTCAAAATTTACCGATGAAGTCAACGATCATCTACACAAGAAAAGATACGTACTAGCTTTATTTATCGACTTCTCGCGCGCGTTTGATACTCTCAAACACACAAATCTAGTACAAAAGCTGAATAACTGTGGCGTACGTGGCCCGCTGGCTAAATGGTGTGAAAACTATCTTAAAAACCGTACTTATACTGTTAAGATCGAAAATGTATATAGTAATCACATACCAAGTACGGAGGGTACAGCCCAGGGGTCAGTTTTGGGTCCGCTCCATTTTGTCTCGTACGTTAATGACATGAACAACTGCTTAAAGTTCTGCTCCTGTTACCAGTTTGCAGATGATACATGCTTGATCTCGGCCGATAGAGATCCACAAAAAGCCTTAAACCTTATGCAAACTGATCTTAACACTCTAAATAAATGGTGCCACGATGCTGGTTTAGTTTTAAATCATAGTAAAACTAAACTGTTACTAATTAAATCACCTCACTTACAAGATTTGCCATTGAAAAACTTAGTAGCACACGATCATAACTGCCTTCATTCCACGTATAACACCGGATGTCAGTGCCCCGATATCGAACGCGTTGATACCCATACTTATTTAGGATTAATTATAGATAAAAAATTTAACTGGAGTAGCCATATTGAAAAAGTGTGTAGTAAGCTCAGACAATTTTTGGCTAATATGACTATCTTAAAAAATAGAATCCCATATAAAGTTAAACTAATGCTTTACAATTCACTGGCCGAATCATACATTCAATATGGCTTAAGTAGCTATGGACGTACACACGACTCATATCTTAAATATATATTCAAGCTCCAAAAAAGAATATTAAAAACCATTAATAATAGACAGCAAAATTTAAGTAATGATCAGGAACTATTCAGACGAAGTAAAATATTACCAGTATATACTCAATTCAAATATCGGATACTAAAAGAAAACTTTTTTAATAACATATATTGGGATGTAATAAAACATCCTGTATGCACACGGGCCGTCGCTCGCCGGCAGCTATGCACGCCGCGCGCGATCAATAGATACGGCAAGCGAACGACAAGTTACCTGGTTCCTCGACTTATCAATTCATTGCCTACTGACCTACGAGATCAAATAAAACCAAATAATATTAAGAATAAATTAAAACCATACTTATTAAATAATTGTACCTAATAGCTTCAAATACTTTAAGAATATATTGTAGATCTAGAACAACCATAACATGTAGGTACTTTAAGATGGCCATACTCTGCATTAAGTTATTAGAAAAATTTGATGTAAACATATAGCATTATGACTCAAACCTCAGTGGTTTTTATAATGCTATCCTATCATTGTACCTATGTAACTTTTGTTAAATGATAAATAAATAAATAAATAAAAATAAAAATAAAATAATAAAAGTTTAAAAATCAGAATTGAGGAGTTATAAGTATTACCCAGTCTGTATATTGAGTTAATAATTGTATTTTTTTAAACAATACAGTTTATCCACTTTCAACTTGTTACCTTGTTATAGGTGTACACTTTCTTTCCTAGAAATTTGAGAACGGTACAAGGCTCGGTTAGCTTCGGTAAGGATTTAACGTAGTCTATTCTTAGATAACTATTGTAATAAAATCAAGGAATAGGACAGCAAGCTTTATTTTCTATGAATTTAGTGACAATACGAGTAGTTCAATAGGGAACAGATTGGATAAGTTTCTATTGGTAATTTAGACCTAGAGCAGGTTTGCCAAAAGTAAGTTTGGCGTAAGCTAAGAGTTCCCTTCAGTTAAGCCCAGGTTCCCCGCAACTAATATAATGTAGTTAGAGGTAGAACGTAGGAGTGGTCTCAGAGGTAGGTACGCATATGAATATTATGCTGTAATACGTATTTAATGTATACTTCATGGAACTGAACCTTTGAATGACAAAGAAACCAGATACAATTTTAGTAAATTTTTTGAATACACATTTTAAATTAATGTATCATTTTAAATAGCAATGTTTTTCTTATAACAAAACTTGACATCGGGTTCCATGAAATTAAAAGTTTGGTCGAGAGTAAAGTTTAGGAACCATCAAAAATTGTTAAACGGATTAGTGGCTTAAAATGCTTCAATATCAGAAGGTTTTAAGCAGTCTGCTTCCAACATTGCCTAATTTTTATTGATTGATTGCGTGAACTTCTAGGTATATTTTTAAAATTATTCATTCAGATATTTAAATCTTTGCAAAAAAATCTTAAGTCTTTAAATTTTGCGAGGAAATCGAAAATACGAAACCTAATACGCAAGTCCGGTTAACATTATTCTATTTTACTCTACTTTGTATTTAAACTTCAAAACTTTGTCCTAAGTATATTAAAAGTCTTAGTAGGCCAACGTTACAATGTAGATACAATTTAGAAACATGTCTAAATTCTCTCGATCTCCATTCCCAGATTATACGTTAAACTTGTACTCAGTTTGTGAAATGGTTATTGCTGGTCCCCCGGTGTTATGTCTTTATATGGCGGTCGAGAAAAGTCGTATTTGTGTCCTATTGGCTCTCGGTATTTTATAGAAGTCACGGACTTGTGGGAACTAACATCTGTATCAAACAATGTTATCGCCTTTAGGTTAATAGTGCTATTTCAATAGTTGACTTAGCACCATTTAATCTGGATTCTGAATGTCCTTTATTCGTTTCTCGCAATTTTCTTTGTGCTTGTTGGAAAGTCGTAATGTATACGATTGTAAGATCTATTATTCAGTGTTTTATTTAGTAGCGGAGACTAGAGCCAAGACCAATAAAAGTAAAAAATTACACACTATATAAAATACAATACAATAACACTTTATTGTACCCCAATTAGAAACAGTAACAATATTTATAAAAATATCACTTCCAGTAACAATACTACAAATAAAAAAAGATATGGTGAAGACAATAGGCGATCGTATCGCTAATAGCGATCTCTTTCAGACAACCAAAGTCTTATGGAGTTTAACATAGAATAGTCAAGAAAGGCATACTTACTATACGAGAGACATCTGTAATCTGACTAGTGATTGAATAATGTAAATTTTTTCATTGAATATAGTATAAATTTTCAGTATATATTAGTTTAATTTTACCAAAAACCCACAAGTTTCTTTCATGCTCGTATTATTTGCTAGAAACAAAAATTGTTTCTTGTGAAAACATTTTGTTTCGTGTTTATTTAGCAACATTGCAATAATTTCTCGTTACGAACAATCTCCTTAGTTCCAATCTAAGTTTCCTCCAGTCTTGTTACCATTTCCAAAGGCACGCGAAGGAATAAAATCATGACGTGTTATTGAATCGAGATAAAAATCGGCTTGGCTCCGTTCAAGCGAGCAACTTTTCTTTAATAAAAGTTTATTTGGTTACAGATCCGAGGGCATGAAGGTAGAGGCTTATTTGAAATCCTCCGTTTCGTAACTTCAATAATATCGTAGGTACTTGGCTTCCAAACTTTTTTCAGTCGTAGACGGAAATTCGTTCGCGGTTCACTTATATTAAAGTATAAGTTTTTGCCTGTAACTCTGTCCCGCGAATAAAGTTGTTCAACTTTATCCCTGAAAAACCAAAAACAAAGAATATCAGAGTAAAATATCTATCCTATCCTTCCGAGGGCACGTTTACTACTGGATCGTATGGCGCAATCATTGCAATGCCAGCCTGCATTTCGAGGGGTCCTAGGTTCAATTTCCGGTGAAAAGTACTTGGTCTGGGTGTGTGTTCTTGTCTTTTTTTGTCTATGGCACCATGACGCAGGGAATCCTAGTGTGGGGCTATAAGTGTATGGCGTTGAAAAAAATGTTAACTAACAATGTACGGTGTTCCTGAAAAAATATATGTTTATCTATTATGTACTTTAAGTATTAATCAATCAATCTTATCCTTCAATCGTAATTTAAAATAAATTTATTATTCATTTCTGCCAGAAAATCTTTTTAATTTATATTTAATGAATCCTCATTTGATTTGCAAATTATTTCGTATAAAGTTGAATATGCGCGGTCCAAGTCACGGCCATTGGTAAAATAATTTATTAACATAAAATAAAAAGAGTTGGAAAAAAATTACTTCCGCTGGTATAGTATTGGTAGTAATTTAAATGAATATAATACTCATTTAAATGTATATAATACTAATTTAAATACATAATTAATATTTTAATATATTTAACTGATTATGCAAAGGTTTGTAGAAAGCACGTAAGGCTGGAATGAACGATCGAAGAAACTCTGCTATCCCCGATCTGCGTACACGCAGCTGACATGGACAATTCGCACAGTGCTGCCATCTGTAGCTTCCTAAAACTGTTAACTAATTGACGTCCGGTCGTTTGTTGGGGACCAAAGCGAAAGCTCATTTTTAGAAATATCTTTTATTTCACAATATTATATCAATTTATCTTACACATGCAAACCTGGAATGGATATAATACATGCTATGTACCTAGGTTATACGTAATATAGACATATAAAAAATGCCATGCTTTGCCGATCCAAGTTTGTTTACAATTGTTCACATATTATTCAAATATAGTAGCAAAGTTGGGTCATGCATACTCTCCTTTACAGTATGTGAATTGGCTGTAAAACAACTGAATTCAGCTGACGTTGATCCCACAAGATTTATTCACGTTGATTCGATTCGCGTTTAATGATATTGTTTATAGACCATCAGGACCCTGTCGATGATTGGATGTTCGTTTCGTTGATATCGACTGTATATTTATTGTAGCAGGAAGCTTTGTTATTGTTAGTGAAAATATTAATTTAGTAAACATTAATAACATTTTTTTGTCAATAAGCCTTAAACTTAGGTTACTAGATTAAATTCATATTTACATATTATTTAGGTGTAGGTAACGGACAAATATATGATTCTAATTTAATAAAACCATATATAATTATATAAATAATTTTAATTTTCTTAAATATAATAAGTGTTTTTATTTAATAAGTTTAATTGATAAAGGTATGAAATAAACTATGAAGTTAATATAAATTAAGTACTTACATTACATTTAAAAAATGTAATATTAAATTATGCTTTTACTACAAAAACAAATTTCGAAATTTTACTTTTAATAATAATCGTAAATGAATTTACCGAGCAACGAATTAACGTTCAATATTATGGGACAAATGACGTCAGTTTTATCGTGTACACAGTTTCATAACGTGCACCGATCGGACATCGGACATCGAAATGTTCCGCGCTACACGTCACAATGGCAAAATGTTCAGATAAAGCCTACAGCAGCGCATTTACGGGGTGGTTTGTTGATAAATGTGCGTTAATTGACGTTACATTTGTGCTACTGTTTTCACGTTCATTTACGAGTGTTTACCATAAATGTTTGTCTGCCCTATGCCCTATGCGTCTGCAAAACAGTTTTGGGTAATTACGATTGAAATAATAGACGCTTGTCATTGTGGGAAAAGCAATGCTATTAAAATTTAGCTTTATGTTCAGTTTGTTTGATTCGGATAGTGTCCACTTCTTTATTCGTAAGTTCCAAATAAATTAACTACTATGACTTAGCTAAAGGATAATGTCGTATTTTACTAGCGTTCCATAGAAGCAACGCGTTTATTACTGACTGAAAATAAGGTTACAAATTGATAATGTCATACCTATTTGATTTCAACTTATGTTAGGCAATAGCAACTCAAAAACTCAATAATAATAGTTCGAATACAGTATTCAAACTCATTTTCTTGCGTATTGTTACCTAAACACAGATTTCCGAAAACAAACCCCTCATTACCGGTAACAGCGAACGAATTATTGAGCAAGTTCGACTCCACAATGCAATATTACTCGATTTTATCAGCACACGGAATGTTCTCATGTTCTAATAGGTATTCTAACGGGTCTTTAATCGTGACCGAAGTTCGAACAGAACGACATAAGTTGGAAGCAAATACAATTATTTTCATACATACGGTGAGGTCTTTAAAGGGAGCGTTATGGAAAGTACCAAATGTATTGAAGTAACTTTAACGAAAAATTTAAGTATCCCATCGCAACCCATGATTTTCCACTGCTGGGTCAAGTCTCCCTTTCACAATGTGAGGGGTGCACTTCCACCACACTAGCCAAGTGTGGATTGGCAGACTTCAAACATCTTTGAGAACATAATGGGAACTCTCGGGTACGAGTTTCCTCACGATGTTTTCCTTCACGGAGGCAAGTGATATGCCCAATAGTTCATGCACATGGCTACAACCCATTAATGGCCCACTACTGAGCACGGGTCTCTCCTCATACCTGAGGAGGCCTAGAGCATACTCCACCACGCTGCTCCAGTGCGGATTGGTGGAGGGGTTAGTGGCCAACCCAAGTGTCGGAAATTTTAAGCCGCCCGAAGGTATCCGACATGGCTTAACGACTGCTACCAAATGATAACAACCGGGACCGACGGCTTTACGTGCCCTCCGAAGCACGGAAGCGCTCAAGAAATTTTGCCACTAGCGGTCACCCATCCAAATACCGACCGCGCCCGCTGTTGCTTAACTTTATCGATCACTTGAGATCGACGCAAGCCGCCGGGCTATGAGCGCTTCATTGCACATAATTGTTGAAAATTAGGATTGCATGCAAGATTCGAATCCGGGCCCTGTTCGCGAGTCCAAGGTTCAAACCACTTGATTATTACTGCTCAGCAAACAATACTGCTACTGCTAGGACATCTAATAAGTTATGTAATATTACGTAAATCCGTACCCACTTAAACTCTAAAAAACTAATCTGACGAAGGTTTCTATCTATTTTACCTATCCCAAAAAGTGCACAACGCCGCTAAAGAAATTTTCACTTCAAAAATGTTTCAGCATGGAAAACATCAGCTGGAAGTCAATACGAGTAGAAGAGATTTCAAGTATTTGTATTAAGATCAGACCGGAATAACTCTTAAATGCGTGGGTGCGTGTTACATAAACTATGGATAGAAAAAAATAAGGTGACTGCATGTTATCTAATTGGTTCTATTGTATCTCGTTTGTTATCTTGATCAATTATTTAATTTAGTTGCACAATAGAGACAGTTCGTTTGTCTGCGACCATTTCTGAGTAATACCAACCATTATAAATTTTACGTTTCTAACTTTTCCTATGTGACATAAGAACACAATTATTATAATAATCATAAATAAACCGATCAGGAAACATCAATAATGACTAAATTGTATATGCAATAGGTACATACGATCTGTATCTATATATTTGTTGATTTTATTGTGTTGCCACACACTACATACTTTTGCTATCACCATTGGTTACTAAAATAATGTCAGTAGACATTATACCTACATCAATCATGATAAATCAATCAAAATTTACATACAAACATATTGCTGTGTATAAATAATAACGTGTGGTGATGACAGCTTATAGTTCTGGTAAAGTTGTGGAAGACTTTATTTCTTTCTTATTTTCTTCTCCTTTTTTCTTCTTGACCGGCAACGGATCGATGACGGTGACCGTTTACAATCAATCGGCTCGTCTCCTCGTTCGTTGGCTATTTACGTACCTAAACATAAATATAATAATAGAAGTGCGGTATAGTAGCGGTTGTGGAACAGACAATATACCTTAAAATTCAAACAAGTTAATAGCCCGCGATCCTGATAATAATTTGGAACGTCACTGATATCAAGCAATATGGCACGACATTAAATGAACAATACGGCGTGATTATTGCCACAACGGACTGCCTTGCCGATTTCGGGCGACAATCGGTAGGGTGACCGCGTCAACGTGCAGGGACAGCAGGGATCTAAAGTGACATTGAGACAGTCCAAGTTGTAAGACGAAGCGATTTTGTCGAGCTAGTGATCATTTTTGTATCATTTATACAGTGAACTAGCGTTTAATCTTTCTGCTGTTAAGTAATCGCTGGATTACGGGGTATTTCAAAATGAGCAATTAATTTAACATCAAATTCAAGTTCAATGAATAAAAATAAATTCTGTCAAGTGCGAGACAGACTTGCAGATAAATTTTTCTATATCACCGTGCAACATTTTAACCTTATATTAAACGAAAACCGCCAAAAGGCATGTTTTTGTTTGGTTGGTAAAAAAATCATCTCTCTTCCCGTGTTGCTTTAAGAAATTCAGCCCAGTTATAAACGTATGAAATAATAGACAGCGGATTTAAATAACGCTACACACTCATAGCCCCACACTAGGTTTCCCTGTGTACCTGTGTGTGTGATTTATACCGATTTATTACCACTGCGACTATGAACCACCTGATGGTTAATATTCACCACCAATTTTACGTCGAACATCCAACAAGTCATACACGTAGTAAGAAAATATGGGAAATTGGTTTACAACTGGTTTAGAATAGGTAGGATTTAAATTAGGGATCTCTTCACCATCAGCCCTTCCAGCTTATACTTCTTGCTTTTTAACTTTATACTAACTGGTTTGTCTTTTTTTATATCATAATAATCGTTTTAATGTTGAATTAAAGTCTTAAAGTACCTACTACAAATCGCGAGCGTTTATAAATTGAATAGTTTCATAGGAATTAGCAGGGCCCGTCTCGTAACTTGAACCGGCATACATATGGTCTTTATTCCATTTCGTTCATCCAACAAGGGTTGACATTAAATTTATGTCATATTCTCCAAATGCCTCGCGATACATACAAATTCAATGTTGACATTTGTATCAAACAATACAGGGCGCTCTTTGCTTGTTGATATTTGCCGACAAATCAAATATGTATTAAAGTTGAACAGTTGAACCGCTGACTACATAAAATTATATTTCTGGAATTTCAAAAGTAAAAGGTTATATATGACATCCAAAGAAACAAAAATAAAAATCATTTAAATATTATTGATTTGGAACTTGTAATATTATTTGTAATATTATTGATTAAATTCATTCATCCATCTCTCCATCAGCCTTTGTACATCAACTGCAGGACATTGGCCCCTAATCCACTTTAACCGTTTCTGAGCCTACTAGGCTAGTAATTATTTACACAAGTAGAGCATTTTTTATTGTCCTAAATCAGTAAAATATTCATTTTCATACCTTATTTACAACAGAAAATAATATGGATGCTGATTAATTGAAAGTAAAAATGAGAATATATTTAAATGCATTAAAAATAATTGTCATATTTTGCCATGCTAAAATTAATTTTTAGTTTCCAACCAATGTGTCTATTCAATACTTATTTTAAGAAAGAGATACCATAATATAATTTTTTATTCAATTCGACCTGTATAAATATTAGTAAGGATGCCCCGCAGACAACCGTTGGTAGCGCATAGGTTAATCATTTCATTCAACGGTGTATTACCCGGAATTACTATTGACATACCAACTGTCTGACTGTTATTTTTTAAACGACTTCACAAAAGGAGGAGGTTCTATGTTTGACTGTATATTTTTTATGTATGTACACGAACCGATTTCAATTATTCCCCTTAATTTTTTTTATTATTTTTTGATTTTGAAGTCGGTTTTTCGTTTTGCAGAAATTATTTTACACAAAACGTGAAAATTTTTATGTTTCGCCTTATTACAAATGAGCAGACAAGCAGCCAGATGGTAAGTGGTCACCGTCGCTCGTGAACATCAGTGACGCTGAAAGGATTAACTGACGAGTTGTTAGCAAAGAAAGAAGAGAGAAGAAATCAAAGAAAGAAAGTATCTAGTAGTACTCGTAGTTCCAGCCCAATTTTGTTCTGAAAAGTTTGTATAAAGTTAACATCGATTTAATTAGTGATCAATAATATTATTTTACTGTGCTACATCATTTACAAATAAATTAAATAAAAAGTAATTATTTTCATGTTCAATCTATCTCTTATAATACTAGTAACGTGTAATTTCATCATTGTTTATCTAGATGAAGGTATTGTTCGTCTGTTCACAACTTTTGGCTGCCATTGTGTTTATAGTAACAATCGGGCTTTAATGAATTGCGATTTCTATGAGTAACAATATTAATTAGTTAATATGAGTGAGAGACAAGGTGATATTAAATTGACCATTCACTCTAGGTGTTTGGGCTCCAAATAGTCGAATATTTCCATGTATGCCATTTTAAGTTTCACTAACTTATAATACTTAAACTTGACTCCACTAAGTATTTTTGTATGTCTATCAAACGTCACGGGGAGATGACCCACATTTGGAGAGTTGAGAATTGAGTGATATCAATTAAGATCAGCGTTAAACAAATAGGAAAATAAGTAGAACAATAGTCAAAGATTCAACTTCTGTTGCAAAGAACTGATACTCTGAAACGCGAGCGCTTCCGCAAATTATATCAGTGTGTTCAATCTACTCGCATCAAAGGAACAAAATCAATTTCAAAGTTGTGCGCGCCGTCGATCGGGATCTCGAGTACCGTTCTTCATTAACTCGATTTTATCGAGTGATTTCAATAATAATTGGGGCTCCTCTCAGATTTTGACGTGGTTATCAAGATTTTTCTCAACTTTCGCAGATGAATCTTCATTGCGTTCGCTTCTACGAAAATCTTTATCTTTAAGATCTCCATTAATGGTCTCAACTTAAGCGCATAACTTTCAGGCATACCTTCATATTTTAGCATATGAAATTTGCACGGGTTGTCAGTGGTTATTATCAGTACAAGATTCTTTAAATCTTGAATCTGATAACTTTAATACCTATATAAAACGTGTTTTGGGATTATGTTTAAGAGAATTAATATTTAATTACACAGATTTTTTGTGTGTTAATAATTGTAGGTACAGAACAGATTTTTGCGTATTACATACCTCGCTTCTCTGGTTTTACAACCCCTAATTGCGTATTACTGATCTTAGCTTTAGGTCTGACAGCTTATGTAAAAAATCCAGCACTTTGGATAAATTCAGATAGACATTATAGTTATTTTTGAATTAGTTGACTATGACAACATTATGTATCGAAGTACAATAATCTACATCACATTTTATTGAATATAATAGAACTGTCAGAAGCTGCTGATAATGAGGACTAGGCTGCTCTCGTAAAGGTTTAGCATCTACTAAATTCTATACGGATGCCCAAATTAGGATCGGCAACGGTCATCACGTCTATGGGCGTACAATGGCTGCATAATTTGAAAATAAAACCATCGCCCCAGTAACATCACATCGTTTTCAATATCTAGTCCACTTATCTGATTCACACTAACAATCGCACTCATTGGACAGGCTTTGCATTTTATTGTTTTAAAATCAGCTAAGGCTATTATGGAGCGGGCCGTAAGATTTTATCTAAAGCTAAATGTTTCGTGAATAAAATTGGTCGCGCTTGTTGGAATCCGATCTCGGATCGTACGAACGATCGTTCGATATAGCCTCCGATCCTATCGCCAGACGATGTTGCGTAATTATAGAGTAGGTTTACGCTCCGTGTATTCATTGGAAACTGCACATGCATAATTCAAACGCCTTTATTCGTGGCCAAACTGTCATCGTTCTCATTTTTTAAGAATGCGTTCCGGTTCCTGTAATTACAATTCACGGCAATGGGTTTCCATAATAGCTTTTTCTCCGTTCATCCTGTCTTTTATACCAACCTTCATTGTATCTCTCTCTTTCACACATGGATTGTTTGTTAATAAAAAAAATATAGTGACTTATGTTGTGATCGCTGTAATTTAGACACTTTAAAATAGACAATTAATTCTTATATCTAAGAATAAATGCAACTAGATTTTATTAAAAGAGATAATAATATTTTATAGCTTACGACATAAAATGCCCCAGTTAAGTAATTGTTACGCAAATGGTTAGACTGATACAATAATCAAGATTCGACTTACATAACCAGTTGGGTTTTTATAAAAACCTATATCAGATCTGAAATAACAGGAAACAAATATTTTCAATCTAGATGTAAGACAACATCGGCACCATTTCGTTTTATTACCTCTGCTTCTTTGTTATCTTGATACATCGATTCTTATTCTGGCTTTCATGTTAAAAAAGAATCTAACGTCTTCAACATTGTTGCTTATCTTCTCTGTGAAAATAATTATATATGTACTCATTTTATGCTCATCTGTGCCTACACGAGATTCTTATACAAACGTGGTTTAACCCTTAATTAGGCGCATTAAGAAAATCACACAAATAGTCGCATGGGGTCACTACTGACCCCAAACAAATATATAAAAATGGAGTGGAAGAAATTAATAAAACAAAGTATGTGTTATTAAAAATACTTGAATGCTTTATTATAATTATAATAAAGCAACAAAATAATAACTAAATAATAACTTTGACTTTAAACAAAATCAACTTCTAATATCTCTTAAAACTACTTATTTTTGATATAGCCGAGATCAATTAAAAAATATATGTAATTCATATTCATCAACAGATTCTCCTATTCTGCATTCAATGCTGTAAGTCCTGAAGTGTTGCTGACAAACAAATTTACCACACTTATGGCATTTATTTGGCACTTTTTTTTCGTTCGTTTGTTGTCGTTTTTCTCTTTATTGTCACATAGATTGTCTAGATAAAAAATAGTACCCTCCGATGATTCAGGGACATTTTTACATCTTCGGACTCTTCAAATACACTTTCCGAGTCATGAGCACTAAGTATAGGAGTATTATTATCTTCCGCAATTTCACTATCCCAAGTAGAACCAGCGACGTCTTCCTCATCATCGGATAAATCTTCCAGCTATTTCTGTAACTGATTTTCTTTATTCATATTGAAATTTAAATTAAAAGAAAAAAGAAAACATTACAAAAATAAAGACAAGAGTATATAAATTAAATATTACACGAATACAAGTTAAGATATATCCATTTATTTAAAATGGATATATGTAAAAACATAAAAATGAGAACTTACCTTTTGCCAAAAATTGT
Organism: Ochlodes sylvanus; assembly: GCA_905404295.2. NCBI lineage: Eukaryota > Metazoa > Arthropoda > Insecta > Lepidoptera > Hesperiidae > Ochlodes > Ochlodes sylvanus. The sequence continues at coordinate 9,820,432 of FR990135.1, forward strand.
TACGTAATTGGTCGCATGGGGTCAGCACCTAAGAGAGCAGCGACAAATGTGTAAGCGTTGGGTTACCGACCCAGACTGATTTGCATACCCCGTGGGGAGTTAGGAAGCTAGAAAGAGCGCGTTCGCTTTCCAATCACTTTAACATAATTTTTTTTCAACTTCAAACTGTCGTGACCCCATGCGCCTAATTAAGGGTTAATTTAAATTGATTTGAAACGCTAACGATAACCGTGTCAATGGTCAGTCATCAACCATGTTCAGCATTAGTAAAATTGTGCGTCGTTCAATAGATCACTACACCAAACATTCTATGTGCGTTTCTTATTTCGGAGAAGACGCAAAACCATTTGATTGCTATCAGTGTTTTTCTAAAAATGTAATTTCATCATCATCATTCATTGTCACGGATCATTTCTCACAGAGGTAATATGTATTCCATATTGCTATAATAATGTATGTAAGGTGTAAACAATTCGTTCCCAATACATTAATTAAAGATATAATAAGACGCTTATTACAGTTACAAACTTGGAATTTAATTAATCTCTTTGCCACCTGTAACATTATTGGAGTTCGTAAGCATTTCTGCGCGAATAATTTTTATTGATCCACGTAAATTGAAATTCTTACAAGTTACCTTCATTATGTATTTTGGCCTATTTTTAGCCTTAGATAACTTATCTGAAGGGCACAGAATAGTTCAGATAGAATAATAATATTGAACGTGAAATTTAAGTAATCCCTTTAAGAAAATTAGTGTGAAGGGTGTTGGGGCCACTCTTGGGTTGATACTTTTAACAAGGAATATTATTATAGGTTGAATCAATGTTAGCGGCCTTCCATACACGATGTTATTATTACATTGAGGTCACGTCAGATATACAGCCCCCATGACAACTGTGACCAACCCAGAACAAAGATTCAAGACGGGATTAGGATAGTTAGTCCAGTTAGAAGGGTTATTAAGAACGTTAGTAGGTCAGTTCGTTAGTACTGGGGCAGGGGCTGTTAGTTATAGTTAGTTGTTTTCTTTGATTAATTCGATTTCAAAGCCATTCTAAAAGCGTCAACGGGAGATCTCTTTGCAAAGTTAGTTACCAGTGTCCGGTACGACTTGACTGAAACTCTAATTGCGTTTATTAACGGATTAATTTGAGGGAGGGGAATTCCCTTGCTTCCAGCGTAGTAATTTTATCTAGTAAACTAGTAGTAATTAGTTAAAAACCTGGCTAACTTAAAGGCATTAATGGGTAAATTGTCAGAATGGCCGACTCTGCGTCGGTAAAGATTTTGGTGTGACTGTTATTTATGGGTTGTCTCAAGCAAGAGGATGATAGTCAGTCAGTCAGGCTTTCGCCCTACTAACGTCAGGCATGGGCCGGTGTCTGGCATTGGGGTTAGTATTCTAGCCAAGTCAGTAGGAGTACGTTAGTTAGTAGACAGTTTTTATTAGTTAGTATTCCGTCCCAATTAGTGCAGTACTAATGCTAAAACCGTGTTATTAGGTTCTTGGACTATTATTTCATGTTAATTTATGCATATTAATTAGTTAACAAAGATAAAGCCCTATCCTAAGACAGTTATAATTATACTTGATGGATGTCTGTAAGAAACTTCGTATCCAAAACTTGAGCAAAATCGGCCATCGCCACGAAGGTCGGGTCTGGACTCTAATTAGTGAACGCCTTTGTCTTAAAGGACAATAGGTCGCTAGGATAAGATACTGTTTCATTGACTCAATTAGTCGTACTAATGTGTCGAAAGCCTAACTTTCAAGTGTCGCGTAAGGGTTGAAAACCGACGAATGGTAAATGACGTGCTTCGCATACGAAACGTAACCATTAACTCGCATCTCTTTTGAGATGCAAATGAGATTTTTTCTTCATAAAATCTCTTCATTGAATATTTCGAGCCGCGCTTGCGGCTGAATTTATTCCTCTCTCTTTGAATGCTAAAACGAATAAATCTGATATTTGGATACGTCGTAATATCTTAATGGAAAAAAATATTGAAATATATTCACAATACTTGCGGGTAAATATCAATCGCCATATTTTGCTGCGACTTCAAGTATTCCGAAAATATGTCTAAACCGATATCAGAAAATGCTTAGAAGATCTGTGTTTTATTATCGAGAAGTAATCTCTGACAAAATGATATTTCACCGTCAAATATGCGTATTGAGTCAACCTATTCACTTCAGAATACCCTATTCGAATTTGGTATTCATTACGGTTCGAAAAGTGTTTATGACATGAGTGAGGTAACGGTACCAATGATCGTCCATTGTGTCGCACGCCCCTAGCCCGTGTTGTCACATAATGTCGGTATCGGCAGGGCTCAGAATGTCACCCCTGTCAGACAAGTGTACTTGCTACATGTTATCCAGATATGCTGCAAATTTACTACGGTACTTTGAATGACGACTAATTCCATTGTCACTGCTCTGGCATATGGGCGACATGACGAGGGCGGTTTAGCATAGATTGCCAATATTTAGTGCCTCGATTGTTTGCCGATGTGGTATTATTATTTGCTGTGTAACGAGTATACAGTATTAACGAATAATTTATTTATTGTTATCGTATTAAAATTTGATATCGGTATATACATCTTATAATTATAATTATAAGTTATAAAATGATATTTCAGATCTAAGTTTGTTGGAAATTATAATTGACAACTGTCAAGATACTTCAGTAGCGTGATATGTTTAATGTTTTAATTTACAAAGCCAATCTAAAACCGAGGCGGTACTTTTTGAGATGTTATTAAATGGTAATGTTCAAGTGACACTCGCCCATAAAGCGGCAAACAAAAACATAATTAGCGAGCACAGGGGTTAGAGTACAATAGCGGTCAGGCAGTCCACATTCGGAGCAGCAACCCTAATTTGTTATTACTGACAGCTACTTGAGATATTGTGACTGTTTTATTTCTATACTAGCTGACCCGGCGAACTTCGTACCGCCTAACAATTGATTCTATAATATTTTTTTTAATACTTATTCTGATATTTGGGACACCGGGTTAGCTAGTAAGATAAAAAAAAGTTGATAAGTCAACAATATAAGAAAGTTGATATGTCAAAAAATAAACATAAAACACTTAAATTTCTTTTAATAGTCACTGAAAAATCACAATGAAAATAACAATTTCTGATTTTTTATTATGATACCTACTTATTATATTTCATTAATTTTATTAACCTACCAAATTGACCGCTAGGGGCAAAAATTTCTTGAGCGCTTCCGTGCTTCGGAGGGCACGTAAAGCCGTCGGTCCCGGTTGTTACCATATGGTAGCAGTCGTTAAGCCATGTCGGATACCTTCGGGCTGCTTAAAAATATCCGACACTTGGGTTGGCCACTAACCCCTCCACCAATCCGCACTGGAGCAGCGTGGTGGAGTATGCTCTAGGCCTCCTCAGGTATGAGGAGAGACCCGTGCTCAGTAGTGGGCCATCAATGGGTTGAAGCCATTATCCTACCAAATTAACCTAACATTAACCTGCACACCTGAGAGTTCTCCACAATGTTCTCAAAGATGTCTGAAGTCCGTAAATCCGCACTTGGCCAACGTGACTATGGTCTATACCCCTCACATTGTGAGAGGAGACCCGTGCCCAGCTGTGGGACAGTTATGGGTTGTGATGATGGTAAAATGTAAATTGTCTGAGGTAAATCTTTTAATAGTCACTAAAAAGCTTGCACCATTATTAGTCGAATGTTGCACTTCACGGGTCTGTCTTAACCGAAATCTTTCATGTTCATTGCGATCGTCACGTTCCTCGGCAGTACGATTAGATTGATAATTAATTTGACTCGTTGCGTTGACCACCCGGATGGCGCAATGGTTAACACGCCGGATCGCCTTTCCGAGAGTCCTGGGTTCGATTCCCAGCGAGGCGGAAATTTGAATGATGAATTTAAATTTCCGTTCTTGGTCTGGGTGTGTGTGTTCTTGTCTTGTGTGTTGTCCATGGCACCCACGACACAGGGAAACCTAGTGTGGGGCTATGAGTGTGTAGCGTTAGTGCGGGTTCTTCTGCCTAAATTTGTCCGCCGCCTTATAAAGGAAGCATATTTAGTAAGTCACAAACACAACAATTTTTAATTTTATAGGAATTGTAATATTAAAGATGCACAGCAAAGAGACGTTTACGTTTCAAGTGACATTTTACCACAGACAATTTACATTTTACCATCATTACAACCCATAACTGTTCCAAAGCTGGGCACGGGTCTCCACTCACAATGTGAGGGGTATAGGCCATAGTCTACCACGCTGGCCAAGTGCGGATTTGCGGACTTCACACACCTTTGAGAACATTATGGATAACTCTCAGGTGTGCAGGTTTCCTCACGATGTTTTCCTTCACCGAAGCAAGTCATAATTAAATTGTAATACGAACACAATTTAGTATGTACTTTCAGGAATATCATAAAAAAAGAATTAACGGAATCGGTTCAGTTGTTCTCGAGATAGCTGTCCCGGCGAACTTCGTACCACCTAACAGTCGATTCTTTATTTTTTTTAAATACCTACTTATTCTGCTATTCGGGACACCGGGTCAGCTACAGTAGCGGCACGAAATGCCCCCTTTGACACATTAAAATAGTGTCGTGATATAATTATGTTAATTTAGTATCGAAAAATATGTTCAAGTGCGAGTTGATCCATCGATAAATTTTTGCAGTAGTAAGTAGTAACTACCTAATTAAATCTTCATTAAAAGAATATATAAATGTATAGTTAATGTATAGTCAATGGTTAGATATATTTAAGGTCTCCTCGGCTTTGAGGGGAGACCCATGCTCAGTAGTGAGCCTTTTTGGGTTGATGATTTATTTTATAGGTTATTTAATTTATGTAATTGACTTACTTACTTTATTTAAGATGGCACTGTATTTTATTCATTGACACATTACTATGGACGTAGGGTCCGCGCTAAAAAATGTCCGAGCCAACTCAGCAACAAAACGCAAGAAGAACAACAATGCCGCGTTAGTCACTTTTTGACCGTGCTGACAACTACACATCAACGATGCCGTATTGTGTTTTGAAATCGTGCAAAGACTACGCCAGTAAAGTGAATAAAGACGATGGTATATCATAATTTCGGTAGGTAGACTATTGTTTTATCTTTTAAATTATTGTATTGCTACTAAAACACGCTATTTTATTTTAAATTGAATTTATTTCAAAAACTAATTGCAGAATCAGTCAAAATAATCAAAAATATATCTTTGTCTTTGTCTTCTCACCATTTAGGCTATATAGTTAGAAAGAGACAAATATATCAGTTACTTTTGTTTAGATTATTTTGCACTATGTCATTATGGCGTGTAGTGTAAACGTTGTGTCATAAGGTGCCATTGACATATGTGTTTGATGCAATCGAAAAAAAAACGTTATTTAATTAATTTAGTGTTTAAATTACCTTGCTAACATTCCCATTCTTTCTTGTAATGTCAAACTGGGACATTATTTTCGCGATTTTAGTAGGAGACCCTATGTCTATAGTATTTATGTCAATGATTTTATTAGTAAAAACGTGACAGTTCTAATTTATATAGTTGTAGTGTTGTGAAATAAGTACCTAATGATATCGATCGCATATATTTATTATATTAAATTCATCAGATTTTGATTAAAATAAATGAATAAAGATTACCTGTCATTATCATTATTTCGTTTCATTGTCGAGTGCCTACCTATACCTACTTATTTTACAACAGCTTCGAAAATTTTAAAGAATTTAGCATTATCAATCAAGAATAAATACGTGTAACATCTTGTAATGAAATATAATATAATATTAGTTGATACATTTGTACAAAAGTTTCCGTCAGTAGTTTAGTTTCTTACATTTTGTAAAAAAAACGGGTCTATTATCGTGTTACGTTTATCGATATAGCTCCATCCCTATCAGTTTCTCCGAATCTGATATAACCTTGTACGTATGTAAACGTCATATTTTTATCAAATAATGCATACATAATGTAAAAAAGACGCTCGTTCAAGTTTTCACAGGAGCTGTCATCGAGAAAATAAAGAAATGGAAATATTATAATGGTCTAAGAGCTAGCAACGTTTTCGAGAGACCATTTCAGGTAAGCTAGTTTTGAGATATGGTATCTCTCTCACTCTCCCGGACATCATACGGGAGGTCTGGCTGTCTAATTGTACAAAATAAATTATCATTTTGATACCATATTAATCCACAAAATAATTCAATGGTTTTTAGTAATTTCTCTGACATTTATTTGATAACTATTTCTAGACCAAGCAAAATGATACCACAACATTTTTTACTTTTGGATCGGTCTGGCTGAAGTTTAACAATTGATTTATTGTCTGGCAAATAAATTTTGGGGTTTTAGATAATTAAATAACAACATACTATAATTTGAAAAAAATATTTTATGGCAATAATAGATTAATATTGCAAAAAGTTCAATTAAAAAAAAGATAAGAAACCTTCTTAAAATGATTTGAAAATTGATATTTTACTTGTACAGATACGATGCGCACTGATGAACGCAACGTCTACCACCAGCCAGACCGTCCGTATGACGTCCAGGAGAGTGAGAAAGATAACATAATATCTAAAAACTGGCCTACCTCAAATTCTTGTTTTTCCAACGTTAGCTCTCGTACCACTCGTGTCTCGTGTATCGTGTCAGTCAATTGTTTTGCCTTCATGAAATCCCTTCACTGACAATTAAACTTTATGCTATGGTATTAAAGTTCAAATTGACTTTTAAGTATTATTACGAATCTTTTGTATGGGAATATAGAAGTGTTGTTTTTTTACTTTTTTAGGCATTTTTTTAAATTTTTCTCTCCGTAATAACCATCTTCGTACTTTAAGGAATATCATAAAAAAAGAATTAGCGAAATCGGTTCAGCCGTTCTGGAGATCTGCTCTTAGCAACAAAATCAGCGATTCATTTTTATATATAAGATTAAATGTTTTAATTCCAAAAACCATTTTCTGATTATGGTTTGGTGTCTTAGGATTGAATGTCTTAGACACCACACAAGTCAAGAACACACACACCGAGACTAGAAATTTAAACTTATCAGTCAAATTAGTCATTTAAACTTATCAGTCAAAGCCTCGCTGGGAATCGAACCCAAGACCCTTCGAACGACGGGACGCGTGTTAAATAGAACGCTAACATTTCTACTCACCTATTCAATTGGATAACACTGTTTGTCACGGCTCACAATCTTGTATTGCCATTACCGCGCAAACTCAAGACACACCGTCACAACATGCTTCGCAGAGTCATTTGTCTACACAATCATTCGCCGACATAATGTTCTTGATAGCCCTTGGAAAATAATATTAATCTCTCATCGGTTCATCTTTTATCGCTCCAACTTGCTTGTACTTATCCGTTTGGATAATAAATCATGTTGAAAACAAACAACCTGGGAACAAGTGATGTCGATGTTTCATTTTGTAATGCTTTGTTTACTTTTTTAATTGTTATTGTAATATTTAAGAATGATCTAAGATTAATTAAATATAAAATCAATATTAATACATGTTATTAATTAATGATCACTCTTTCTTTTGACGTGTATATTTTCAAAGATTTTGTTTTAAGTAACAAAATAAGTTTACGTTGGATTAGGCATTAGGCTACAAGATGGACTGTTAAATAATAATAATAATTGGATATTATATTGTAATTAAAAATACATATTTCTAGAGTGGATTTGGGTTATAAGCACTGATATTATAAGTAAAAGGAGGTAATAAGCAATTCGGCGTTATTGTCACTTTGATTTCCATTCACGGGAATATGATAACATTTAATTCGAAAAAATGAAGAAGTAACGTTTTATTTAAGAAAAACTGTCCACTAACGTTATGTGTGTATCATAATTATTAGGTAATTGATCCATCCATCCATTATTGAGATTGAATCCAAACTTCTTTGATTATAGACGTGTTTATAACCAAACTTCATCACTACACATTTTCTCCTACCCTATTAGAAATTTTCTCTATCCAGTTTACGCAGCAGTAACGTCACAGCACCCATCTCATTACGATACCTAATGACGTCACGATCGCATCGTTATGCAGTGCATTACTGCGCTATCAACGGTATCCAGGTCACATCATATTATAATGACTATGACGCAATTTGTTAGCCATCAAAGATTATGGCCCGTAAAGCATACCTTGACATACATTTTAGTTATTTAAGTAATCGAGCTTAAAAATGTTTGGATTTGAACGATTGCGCGCATACCTAACTCTAACCTTAGGTATATCGTAAAAGTGGTAAATAAATTTTAATAAACGCTTACACATTCACATCCCTGCACTAGAAGTTCCTGTGTCTCGCTTGACTTGGACAATACTTCTAATACATGAGTAACGGCCATGACCCGAAGACAAACAATTATCTTTCACTAAAATGTCTGCGCCACGGCTGAGAATCGAACCCAGGGCCCTTTGATTTGCAGACAGTGTCACTACTAACTCCAGGCTATGGCCTCAAAAGTCCCTGTGTCGTGGGTGCCATGGACAACACACAAGAACCAGGACACACACTCAGACCAAGAACAGAAACTTAAACACATTATTCAAATTAATTCAAAGTTCAATTTAACTCCTAAAAGATTGTAAAAAAATCAGTTCAGGCATTTGGCCAACGTGGTGGACTATGGCCTATACCCCTCACATTGTGAGAGGAGACCCGTGCCCAGCAGTGGGACAGTTATGGGTTGTAATGATGCTGATGATGATGATTACCAAAACATCGCTACTTGTTCCAACCCGTTGGAGGTCGGGTTTATAGCCCAACATTATGTGAAAATACTCCACTAAGTAAAAATAAATTTTCAAAACTTTTCAGCGTAGGTACACTCTATAAGGTTATATAAGTCTTTGTATTTGTTCATACGACGTTATTGATCATTTTCCCAGATTTTGTAACAGCACTCAAGCTTTCTGGTTATCACTAGTCAGATACTCTGACAAATCGTCGTTACATTTCAAACTATTCTGCTACAATAATCAATTCCACAGTGTACTCTAAGTAACTACGATAAGCCGAAACAATGCGCTCTCTGTCACGTGATTTGTCGCGATATCTTGCGCTATAAATCGTGGAGTTCAACGCGACCGTTGATGTATCGCTAAATTACGGAAGGATAGAACTTGGGAAGTGGCAAAGTGCACCAGATCACGAGCGTAATTCTGTTAGTAAAGTTTATTATTCCCTGGTGGATACACTTAATGTGCACCATAGAGAAATTTGAGTTACAAGTTTGTAAGCTGAGTGCAAGAGCCAGCGTTCTTGATTCTAGGAAATCTTCAGCAAACTGAAAAAGACGATGTTTTTCATCTTTTTATTAATTACTCGATGATAGTTGAGCCTTCACCTTCACGTAATTATAAAGGTATTTTAGATTGAGAAGAAGCGACTATGATACGACGTTTTTTTCATCTGTTTGTCAACCGATTCTCTTTTCAATATCAAATTTAAAAAAAAACAGAAAAGTCGTATTGCACTGATATTAAAAGATCTCCGATATTCTAACAATACTTTTATTTCGCTAAAATTAATAAATTTATCTTAAATAAATAACACTTTGTAGCTTTGAACCCTGTTAGTTAAATAGTACCTAATTATTGGTGTATATGCCAAAGTCACAGTAATAATATTTGGCGTTAAGATGATTGCTTCTAACTTAGGCAATCCATAAGTGTGCAAAAGTAGTTTCTAGACGAATTTAACTAAAAAATGGTCGCCCTTCGTGTTACCTGCATATAATGCAATACAGTCACCAACGGTTTCGTGAATCTGTAATGCAGGCTCTAAATCAGGCGGGGTCACCGCATTTGCATATGAGTGGGGCGACAAAGAACAAAGGGAAGATTTTTTTATTTTTTTTCGTCCACCTTTTTGTTAGATACGAATCGACCGGCATTCTCTCTTTATCTGGGAAGCATATATCATCTTGTTTGAAAAATGCAGCAATATTGTCGCGAAGAAATGTGTCCTTAGAAGGTTCGTGAATCACAGTTGGCGAATATTTTTGTTTTGTTTTAAAATATATGGATTCTCACTGGATTCCCGATAACACAATACTAAATAAAAATCGCGATAATATGTCGATATGTGAAATTTTGGACACCATCAACTCATTAATTTATGTTTCACATGAGTTTCTTTAATTAATATAAGAACCTTTAAAACCACTCAACACAAAAAAGAGTTAAAAATAATATTTATAATTACAATCAGGCTCAGGATAAAAAATAAAGAATACTTTACATGGTACGAGAAGAGCTTTCACATTGACAACTTTTAAAGAGTTTTGTGGTACAAATACTGGAAGTGGCAGCAATAATGGCAGGCATACCAACGGTTAACGGATGGTATGCAAATATAGCGCTGTAAACACAACATTAACTGCATAATATGTCATGTGTACACCAAACGGAGCAAACGTAGTTAGTTATTCAGCAATTAAGACATATTGACTGACTCAATAAAGCACTCCTACTTGTTCAAATACTAAGTCAAGCAGGTACTAAAATCAAATGAGTACAATAATTCGGATACAATAGACATTATTCGCGGAGGTTGTTTGCTACGCACAATTGTGTTGAAGTCGCCTTTGTGAACACTATTTGAACGGGGATTCAATAAATTCTAAATAGCGAATTAGCTCTACTGTATTGAATTCTAAAGGCGTCATTTAGCGGTACCTAACCTACATTTACGTTGTGATTTTAGAAATTTAGCAAACATTTAACTTGTTTTGTCGACCCGTATAGCTCAATGGTTAGCATGCTGGACTACTATTCGAAGGCGAAGCGGAAATTTTAATTATGAGTTAAAATGTTTGTTCTGGGTCTACATAATGACTGTGTTCTCGTCTTTGTGTATTGAACATGGCATCCGCTACACTAATCCTAGTCGTATATAGCCCCATTACGATTATCAATGTAGCGGGGTAGCGGGTACACTAGAGTGTGTATCTTTTTTATGAATACCTTTACCTTACTTTTTCTTAATGTTCTTCATAAACGAGTGAAGTTTATTTACTTTGCAGTTAACCAACTTGGTGGTAAGGCTACGCGTAACGATTATGCTATCAATGATTAAGTCGTTAATATTATTCCAGGTAGTTAATATACTACAGTGAAACCTACCTCGTTTTTCAACTCCCCCTTGCTAAATAAATAAATGGATTTCTTTCTTTCTTCTTTTGTTTCTGTCTTTCTTTCTCTTCTTATTAAACAACGCATTAGTGATGCCTTTGGTGATACTGATGTCCATAACAACTGTGACCACTTAACAACAGAGAGCTCGTCTGCTATTTATTCGCCTCGTTATATAAAAAATGTAGCGTTACAACTTTACCTTGTTAAATCCGTTTTTCTTTTTAAGGATCGATTGGTCTTATAAAACCTTTATTTCAAAACACCCAAGTTTCCTTGAAGCACGTGTTCTGGTATCATAGACTTGACGTGAATGGAATGGTAATGTTTTGTATTTTGTGTTATAAATCTGAACGTGTGCCTACATTAACCTAAACGGCCTCATTTATAAACATTTATTCCTTATCCCCTAGTAAATAGAGTTGGTTTTGTGCGCACAAAAAGTGTTTTGTTGTGTGTTTTGAGAGAGGAAGTAATCCGTCACAAGACGACGGTGGTAATCAACGTGTAGTCCATAGTAATGAGTGTTTTGAACACTTTCGTTAAAAGATTAAAACATTTATAATTTTCTTAATAGATGTAAGGTAGAGAATGCAGCTTGGGGTTATGTTGCCGCTACTTCAAGTGGCTGCGTCATGCGGCTAAGGTACGCGGCTGCGTCATGCGATGCGATGCGTCTTGGGGTTGCAGATAATAAACTTTTAAATAACCCTGATATCTTGTATACACAATATGTGATTATTATTTTCGGTTACAAAGTTGTACTCAGGCCTTACGTTAGGCTTAGCCTGTACAATTAAATAAAATTGGAGTGTCTCTTTGTAATATTGAATTAACCGACTTTTATGACAAGATCGTTTTCCTGCGTCGTATACCAAAATAACATTTTTTTTACAATTTTTGTGTGTCTGTCTGTCCGTCTATCTGCCTGTGTTTGTTTTGGCTAACCTCACGAACGACTGGACCGATTTTGACGGGACTTTCACTGGCAGACAGCTGATGTAATAAGGAGTAATTAGGACTACTTTTATTTTAGAAATTTACATTCCACGTAACAATTAATATTCCACGCGAACGAAGTCGGCATATCTAGTATTAAATATTGAATAAATAAATGTATTATACACACTATTCATATTTATTTTATATTAATAAAATTGTGTTAAAAAAATGTCTATGATAAGTTTTTTTTTGGGAAACATACCTACATTATGATGAATGAATACGATGATGGAGAAACATGTCAAGAATATAAACCATTCATAAAAACCAAATTTGAACTAAAAACATAAAAAACAAACCAAGTCCACCAGAAATTAAATATAGGCTGTACCAATACATGTAGGTAATGTTATACATATATTACATATAAAAGCAATCCATCCAATGAAGTTAATGACACCCAAACATTTTGCGGTTGTAAATCGGCTTCCTTATTGATCTGTTGAACGTTCTTATTGGTTTCTTGGGCGCATTAAGAACAATATTTACGGTTTACCGAGCCATATTAAACCCGGTCTTATAATAATCAAGACATTAGCGAGGTTTCGCCGAAAGGATTCATCGGGCAGGTAAGTGTTTCATTACAATCTTTTAAAGAGTAGCGAGTAAGAGTGATCAATATTGAAAGATTACGTAAAATATATCGTTGGGCGATATTGGAACGAAGTTCCTTACGGCAGGCTTGGAGGGGATAGGGATTTTGCTGCGCGACCGAACTGAAAAATATGTGATAGTAAAACCGTAAGCGTGGAAAAAAGGTGAGCGTGGAATAAAACCGTTAAATGAGACGTGCGCTGTATACATTTATAATTATTAGTTCTTGATATTATAATAATAGGTTCATCGAACTTCATTCGACATAAATAGTAAAACTTATCCAACCTAATACTTACGCATATTAAAAGTTTTACCTAAACCTAGTAAAACTTGATATAGTTTAATAGAACTGCTACAAAAATGACCAATGAAATCTTAAAACATATTTTTTACAAAAGAAGATTTTACATATTCATGTAGCACATTTGGGTGGCATAGACACTGAGACAGACACAATAAACACTTCATAAACTTTCACAACCCGAGAACAAATATTTTCAAATATCACCTAAATGTTCCGGGCGAGAATCGAACCTCGGACCCGTCGCTCTACAGGCAGTCACTACCAACTGGACAACGGAAACCTCTAACTGTTTATTTGTTTACAATGTTTTTTAAAGTAAGTGCAAACAGTTTTTACATCCATAGTAAGAACGTTCTACCACCACAAATTCATTTGCAATTCAAATTTAAAAAATATAATTTATGTTATGAAGCGCTCATAGCCCGGCGGCTTGCGTTGATCTCAAGTGATCGACAAAGTTAAGCAACAGCGGGCGCGGTCGGTAGTTGGATGGGTGACCGCTAGTGGCAAAAATTTCTTGAGCGTTTCCGTGCTTCGGAGGGCACGTAAAGCCGTCGGTCCCGGTTGTTATCCTTTGGTAGCAGTCGTTAAGCCATGTTGGATACCTTCGGGCGGCTTAAAATTTCCGACACTTGGGTTGGCCACTAACCCCTCCACCAATCCGCACTGGAGCAGCGTGGTGGAGTATGCTCTAGGCCTCCTCAGGTATGAGGAGAGACCCGTGCTCAGTAGTGGGCCATTAATGGGTTGTAGCCATGTTATGTATATTTTACGTATCGCAAATTTCCCTTTCCTCCCTTAGCTTATCGCCGACAAGTCGTAATGAGACAAGCTTAAATTCACGCGTCTTATGTTATGTGGCTTTAAAAGCGCATTGAATTCGAATTCGATACCAGCGTAATTAAAATGTAAATCAGGGCATTGTGACTGCATGAGCCGAGGACAAAAAGACTTGGAACGGGCTGCAATTATTTTTATTGCGATTGCCATCCCTCTCAGTGCGCTGGGTGAATTGAGTGGGTTTGTTCCCTTTACAGCTATTTGCATAAAGGCGTGTAATTATTGTATTGTCATATTATTTAATTACTAGTTCTTGCTCAACGGGATTTTCATATTTTTAAGTCACATTTTTTTGAGAATCAATTGGAATAAAACAAACACTTAATTTTCTACCAAGGCATTTTCTACTATCAGTGAAAACCACATCAAAATCGGCTCAGCTATTTCTGAGATAAGCTGAAGCAATGGATTAATATCAATTGATATATTCTTTACGTAAATAAGTCAATAAACGGATTGACGAAGCACCTGTGGTAAGTGGTAATCCGTTGCCCAAGGCGTGTGAATGCGTTGTCGGCCAAGGAAATAAAAAGTAGAAAGGAAGATAAGTTTAAGACCATGTTTATTTAGTTTTTTATATGAAATGCCAAGAAACCAGGCGGAGTCTCTAATAGGTGGTCACCATCGACAATCGACATGAAAGACCAGGGGTCTCACCCACTCGTTTCCGAACACGACGAACCCGCCGCACGACGAACTCGTTGATTGGTGTGTAACCTTAAAATTTTGATAATTAAAAAATAAATATTAGCTACTTTATTTTATTAGGCCCGCCACTTTGTGTACCTTAAGGGACATATCAGTGCTTATAAATTAGCTACAATGACCCACGTGCGATCCCTATAAATAATACCTTATCAGAAACACCCTTTATTGAAACGATCACACAATATGTCATAATTATTTAATTAATTCCGACCCACCCCGGTATCGGCGTACATTATTCAAGTCTACTCGGTTTGAATATTTGAACAATCGAACTGACTTGTAATATTATACCATCATCAATGGTACTAAACCAACTCGAAATTTTGCCACTAACGTATTGTTAGAAGTTTAATAGCTATTACAGAGAAATGAGATTTCAAAATTAGAAAGTGCTGAAAATGAAAAAATGCCGTTTCTTTATCTGACATAATTTTTAGTTACTGATTTTCAGATAATAAAAATTAAATCTAAAAATGTGTGATGACGTCACTTACACGATGAATGATATTTTTGTGTTTGCAATAATGTAGAATTCATAAACACATTTTATTGTCAACAAAATTATGTAAAAACAATAATAAAAATGTTATGTGTACGGTATGGTAAAAGCAAAAGCTCCGGTAAGCCGTGTCTGTTACCTCATTTGGCGGTTACGTCTTTCTGGGATGATACGAAATTTAACGCGAAAATGATTAATTAATACAATTCATATTTTGACACATCGTAAGAAAACAAACAAATACATAAGAATATCAAGTTAAGTTCTTGAAGATATTTAAAGTCTGCCAATTAACATTCGACAAGCATGGTGGTCTATGGTCAATAATATTATGCGAGGAGACGGGGAGATTCGAATGAAGCAGAAGGATAGTTATGATAGTTATGACATACGACGATGATGATGATTTTAGTACTGAACGATTCGTGAGTGTCTGAATACATTTTCGTCCGGTCATGGTCCGAAACTAGTCGGGCGAATCCGACATTAAAATACGTGAGGTAAGCCGTGATATACTCGTAAGATGATGATGATTTTAATCTTTTCACTGATATTATGGTACAACTCTTGTATCTACTAAATAAACAGGACGTGTTACTATTATTTCTTTAAAGTATGCAATCTCCATTCAACAGAAGTGACTTCCCTCTACTTAACATTCATATAGATATGCAAATGTTCTTCCAACGAACACACTCAGGCCACCTAGCAGAGACACTTACATCTAGCGCCACTGTTCGACAGACAGCCATCAAAAGCGTATCATCCATTAGGGAATTTATGTTGAATTACTGCTCAATGTTAAGTAACTAATCCGCAAGTAATGGTCTCAAAACAAGCCATAAACTACTAAAATATATTTTGTTCTATTATTACGAGTAAAATCATAAAACCTAACCATACACATAACATACCTACCATACCATAACATACCTAAACAGTATCTTGCTTGTTGTTGTTGTTGTGGTTTAACTTGCTTGTTGAAGCAAGTCAAGCTGTCTGTACATGAAAAATACATAATAATAATTATGTATATGAGAAAAACTTTTATGGGGATCTTTATTAGAATATAGAATCTAAGCAATAGAATCTAAGCCCAACCAACGGGTTTACTAGTAAATAAATAAATTTCCATTAGATATAATAATACCTATATATAATATACTATTTTTAAAAGATGTGCCGTGGAGTTTTCTTTCGCCGTTTCTTTTTCTCCTCTAAGATTTAAAATTTAAAGGCACCTTAGCGAAACGGTGGTAAATGCAAAAAATGACGTTCACAAGTGTATGCAAAATACCTACGTGAAATAAATGATTTGAGTTATAGAAAATATTACATATACAACGTGGACGATACTCATAACAATGTACCTCATGTAAACTCGATCCCTTCAGATTTATGTTCTCATTATTATTTCCTTAACCAAAGCTAGATATCCGTTTCCTATCTGTACGAGATTAACAATTCATCCCATCGATCGGCAGCACTGAATCACAGTCGTCCCACGCCGATGTTAATTACTCGATTGTAGGTCTACATGCGTGTCAATTAATTGCGTGTACAAACGATACGTTTCGGTTTTAATGGCTCGGTTTCTTTAAACTTTGTTATTCATGACGTTTTGCTTGGTTGTTGCGTTCAATTTTCAAAGATACGAATATGTTTACATTGTATCGCGTTGACTATATTTCTTGTTCCCTTAGTCGACTCGAGCGGACTTTCCTAGCAAGCGTTACATAGCCGAACGTGACGGCTTAGTCTTGTTCACTGCCCAGGAGAAATTGTGCACGGTGCGCCTCAAGAAGTTTTCACTTAAAAACATGACGAATAATTACGTCAAAGATCTTAAAAATATCAAGACACATCAGGATTTAACATACCGACAAAATACGTTCGAGATTTCATTACATCCCAAATGTACCACAAATTGCCCGCAGATCGCGTGAATGGTTGTACCACCACCTACTTGTTCAAACAAATCACTGTTTTTATTGCCCCACTAATTGTATTACTTACTGTTTATTTGCGTGTTCGGTAGGTGACGACATTCTTTCGGCTGTTTAAAATCTTTTAGATCCTTAATGACCGCTATTTAAGGACTTACATTGTATTTTTTTGTTAAATACTTTAATTTGCTACCTACCTACTTGGTACTTAGTTGTTGTTACTTTACATTTTTGTATTATGCCTATTAAAATGTTTATTTATCAAGTAACGATTTACAATATAACTTTAGTCTTTGCGAAATTTGGTTCAATTAAATTTTGTATAAATGAAGATATGTAAACTGCAATGATGTTTTACCATTAGATATCACATTTGTTCTTCTGTCATCAGTTTTCGTGCAAGATTTGCATCTATCGGGCTTTCATAAAAGCCAAAATAGGTAGGTATAACTACACTAACGGATTTTCCTAAGCGCGCCAAGTAGGTATAACAAGTATAATAATATCATACAATACTCTTAACTTAGCATCAACAAAGCCATTTATTCCCACAGAGCGCTTACTTTTCCCAAATGGTTGGTTTTCTAATTTCCATAAAAAGCAAATGGAAATAGAATCCAGCCTGTACCTCAATATTCAGATGTATTCAGGTAATATTTGCCAACGTCCATTTGTACCCAGCCGATGCAGCATGTCTCCGGTAATTGGTTGAAGTTATCAACGTCATTACATCTCGACCTTCCCCTCTTTGCCACTTTTATACGCTTTCGGTACCTTTAAGGTTTGTTTTTTATTCAATTACCTAATCGTGTTATCTGTCGAAATGGCTATTCCGCAATTTATAGTTTGTGTAAAGACTTCATTACCTTTGAAATAATAAAAGTGGACAGTTCTTAGGATTTAAGACATAGACAGTATTGGATATCATTAAGTTAATGAACCAATATGGAGAGTGAATCTCATTTAATGTAATTATTGAAGGGCCAATTTAATGTTGATGACAATTATCAAAATATTTCTCCGTTTGTAGCAGGTATTTATTTCGTAATTAAAATAACAAAATATGAGTAAAACCAAGTTTCAAGCTAACCTAGTTATATACTCAACTCAGTTGTTAAGTTAAATACTAATTACGAGTACAAAAGAGGCTAGAAGCTCACCAACCTCATCAAGTCATACAGGAAATTTACATGTAAGCGCTTTTCGCTTTAAATCAACGTAAGCGATGCGCGTGTCTAAGCTTATTAAACTGAGGCAGCGTTATTGAACCCACGGCACCTTCTCGCGATCTAGATAACCATTTATTTTTCTCCCCATAGCCTTTTTCATACCGCTAAGACGATATTCTTAAGGACACGACATAATTCATACAGTATCGACACTCAGATCAGTATTTTACTAAATGAACGCGTCTCGCTACGATATTTATAGGCGCCGTGGACATAATTTAATAAACAAAGCAGAGCCAAGCCGACATTTTAATGCCACCCTGGCCATAGGATCTGATAATGCATCATAACTGGTTTTTAGTCTTGGGAGATAGCATTGTAAGACTAGGACCACTTCGTTACGTGCTCCCGGTAAAATGTAAGCGTTGCTCGGTATCGTTAAGCGAAAATCGTATCTGGTGCCGAGCTATTAATAATACTATAATACTGGCAATATCTGATACTCGGTGAACGCATAAATTACGCGCGCGCGAACGAGTTTCATCTTTTTAATGTCGGAGTTCTAATGTTGACAAATTTTTGGATTTAGCGAAATGCTACATCATAGCATTTCGCTATAAATCCAAAAATTTGAAAATCACATCTGATTTATTAGTAAAAACGGAAAATTTTGCTGGTGGTTAGTGAACACTGAAACTGTGGATAGTTAATAGCAACCTGCTGGGCTAAAAAAAAGTATGTAAAAGCTGCTGTGGTTGCAGAGGTTGTTGTGAGCCAATTAAAATAGTAAAAAGGTTTATTGACCATTTCCTTCTTGGACGGCACAACTTTGACATCCTTGGCTTTTTTTGTAACTAGCCGACAGACAAGCAAATGTCACCTGTAAGTGTTCCCCGTCAACCTATACTTTGTTTGCTCAGTCAGGCTATAAAAAACCTACCTATAAAAAATCTAGATCCATTTCCATTCTAACTGTACAAACAGCGAACTCATACCCACAAAAACATACCATACGATTACACAACTACCTCACATCACAAATCGATTACGGCAGCTTAGAATAAATGCTTAGGAACCTTATTCATCGTATGACAAATGAGTGGCATGTCTCACGTCGGATGGAGATGGATATCAGGGCTAGAAAGTATAAACATTTACATTGGACGGTACAAAAACCGATCGTAGCTCAATTTTGGACTTATCTGGAGTTCTTTGTTGCCTTGACAGGTGCATTAGTGTGCTATCATAGAACAATTAAATCGGTCGTGCCACATCACCGTGATAGTTTGATACGAGACGCGCCCTCTGGCGGTCACATGCTTGAACCGATCAGGAATGCCTTTGTTTTGAAACGATCCCGAAAGTTTGATCGTGTGTTAAGTATTTATATGGGTAATATTATGTTGAATCTCTATACTTTTATAAGGAATATAAATTGGCCTCAACTCATTAATGGGCCATTACCTACTTAGCACGGTTCTTTCTCCTCATTGACTAATTCAAGTATCGAAAGTTTTTATGCCGCTCAAAAGCCTCCGAAATGACTTAACGACTGCTATCAAACGATAACAACCGGGACCGACGGCTTTACGTGCCCTCCGAAGCACAGAAACGCTCAAGATTGATTTGCCACTAGCGTTCACCCATTCACGTACCGACCGCGCCCGCTGTTGCTCAACTCGGACGAACGTAATCCACCTGGCTATGAGTACTTCATACTTTCAAGGAGCATTGATTAATGTGACATAAATGTTAACAATGACAAGGAATCGAAACCAAAACCAAACACAATAGCATGACAACTAAAGAGTCTGATAACAATTTTTTTACTCCCTGTTTTTATGAAACAAATAAGCCTTCTGTTTTTACAAAACACTTCAATCCAAACAAACCACCTTTAATTTCGTTTGACGCAAGTTATGCCAAATGGTACGTAATTATTATGAACAGTACAAAGTGAAAACATCACTCTTGTGTTGATTAAACTTCTTCATTTTATGAAGCAATTTGGTGAATATCTAAAAGGGTTCCCATTAAAATTCACACATCATGGGTCTGAAAGACCCATGTATGTACTTTATTTTATTTCATTATTATTTGTTCCTAGAAATTTTGGAAGAACAATTAAGTTTTTTATAAATAAATCTGTAACCTGTATAATTGATACGTACGTAGGTATAACAGGGAAAAACCACATTAATTATTGTTATATTTATACTAATTTAAATCATCATTACTACTTTAATATGCTTGTTTTTATGTTTCTTTGGTATAATAATAATTATCAACTTTCCTTTAATAAGGTATTAAAGTTTAGTTTATCAATACGTATCATAAAATTTCATCGTTTCCAACTTTTATAAATTAAACATAGTTTATTATAAATTTTTCATATGCTTAGGAATTGAATTTCAATTCACAGATTTGAATAAAAATAAAAAAATTCTGAGTGGGCCCCGTTGATCCGTGTCTACATTTAACGGTTAAGTAGCCTCCGGTCACTTCTGTGCGTTGAGAATTCTGGCTATTAAAAGTACATATTTTCACGCGCTCAATATTTAGAGCGTAAGTGTCTTAAAAAGAGGTTTTATTACTTTTAAATGGCAGGTAACAGTTCGTTTTTGTCAGTCGTAAAATGGTTACTCGAGTGCGTCTCACGAGATTGCCGTAAGTGTGGGTTGAGATCGAATTCTTGTAGTCAATGACCGTGACTACATTTAAAAACATATTCCTGTCACTTATAGTTAAAAAAGAATATCTAATTTGACTACTTAATACACAAACATGTTGCTAAAATATAAGCATAGGTAATATGATATTTTGAAAAGTTACACAGCCTAAAGTGTGACCTTTGAAATTAAGTTCACTGTAACTTTATTTTTATTTTCTTAAATTATTTGTTTTTTACTTGTATTTTTTTTTAATTAATCTATCTATTATGAATAAAATTAAATATCTAACAGATCATAATAATTATAATAACCATACTAAAATATTACTTCTTACTACTCATTTTGTTGATAGGGTTGAGTAAATTGTTTGTTTTATCGTGTTCCGACTTGACTAGGGGCTTGAGAGCCAGTATTTTTCCTTCTTACTTCTTCCTTCTGTTTTGGTATAACTGATGTACTTGGGCGACAGTGACCACTTCCAACAGCATAAACGAACCTCAAAAATGTTACCTACATAGTGCACTGTAAACTTCCTTAACTCAAACGAAGCATTGACTGACTGTAGCGGCTACGAGCTTTCCGTTTGGCAAGCCACGTTAGGATCACTTTGTGCCAGTTACGCTAGTTTATTTAGCAGGAATATAGCTCTGTGAGCCATAAATGGTTTATAGAAGAGCTATTGAGGTTAATCCTAGATGGACTCCGAACCACAAGATAAGCAGTAATAAAAGGGCTATAGACGGCAGAGGCACGGATAATAGAAATGGTAAGTATTTATGTAGTGCAAGTTCCATAAAATAAGGTCTTAAACAGTATTTTACTACTCTTCTTGAAGCGCTCATAGCCCGGCGACTTGCGTCGCAGTGATCGTCGGAGTTAAGCAATTGCGGGCGCGGTCGGTAGTTTAATGGGTGACCGCTAGTGGCAAAATTTTTTGATGGACCGAAGCACGACCTCCGAAGCACGCTTCGCATGGTACGTAAAGCTGACGATCCTGATTGTTGTCGTTAGATAAGTTGTTGAGCCATGTCCAAGGTCGTTGTGCAGCATAAAAACTTCCGATGCTTGGGTTGGCCACTAACCCCTACGCTATACTGTGTTGGAGCAGCGTGGTAGAGTATGCTTTAGGCCTCCTCAATGGTAAGGAGAAACCCATGCTAAGTAGTGGGTTTTAGGTTTAAAACCTTCAGAAGAATCTTTAATTGTAAAAAAATCTTCAAAACTTATATCTATAATTAATAAAACGTATTGACTTCTTGCACTTTACTCTCAACGAGGGGAATCATTATCCAAAAGTGTGAGTATTTACCTTAATTACTTCTCTCTTCTTTTTTGGTCGGTAACGCATTGGTGACGTCTATGATGTGGCGAGTTCTGCTTACCATCAATTGTCGTGTCTACTCGTTCATCATCAGCAGCTATTATCATCAGTTATTCATTTAAAGGCCCGTATCTGCAACAGAAACATACATATCAGCCTTGCAACGAAACAATTTGTGTAATCCTCAATATAGCATCGCGTATGTATTTTGAATGTGTTTAAAGTTCGATGCATTTCTATACCACGGTCCTATTAAAGGTCAGCGCAAGTGGGTTATAAATAAGGTATTTAACTGAATGTGTGTGGGCCAGACTTAACGGTGCTAGTTCGATAAATTTTAGTATGAACGACTACGATATTAGAATCGTGATTGTGAACTTGAATCTTTCAACTTGGTGTGCCTATTTTTTTGATGCTGTTACTGACAAATATAATTGGTAGGTTCTTTTGTTAGATTTTTGAAATAGGAAGTCAGAGTTTAAAGGCTTTGAGAGTGTTATAAGATCATAATTAAGTTATTCCTTCATATTGACACATTAAAATGTAAAAGGTTTAAGGATCTAAAAACTAATGTAACTGGATTCACGCTCATAATTTTAACATGTGAAGTGTTGAATGCACACGTACCACAACGATACAGTTATAATGCTTTTTTCAACATATTATAATAAATGTTAAATGTTCAAATTAACTGCAGCCAAATAACATGGTTCATATAATTATTATTAATATAATTATATTCATATTATTATTATGATTATTATAATTTACCATGCTTTTTATTTCCTGTGTTACTGAATCTATTATTAATTAAACAATTTTCAATATGACATCATAATCTTACAATAAAAATCGTATATCCAAGTACCTACCTACACATCGTAAGGTATAAATATCTTTTTAGCGGTGGCACAAACCATGGGAAAGCACCGCCTTATTACAATACCCTGTATTTATTTGGTACTATATTTTGAGTATTGTAACAGTTTTGATGTAAAGTGCACTAAGTCTAATATTTATTATAGTTTTCCATGTTAGGAGATCGTTATAAGCGTTTATCTTTCGCGATGAAGTTATAGTTGTTTCTATCTTTATGTTGGCACTGCTGTAATACTGTGTTTAAGTATTATTTATTATTATTTATTTATTATTTTTTATTATTTACATCTATTATCTTTCCCGGTTCATTCTCATGTAATTATCACAATTTCAATAATTATCAGTTACATTAGGTATGGTTGTCAGAACTAAGCAAATCACACAATCACAAATAGGCTGAGGGATTTTGTAAAAAGAAAGGTTTTAGCATTAGACCACCTCTAGTTTTACTCCACCACGAGTAACTTTTAGGAAAACATTGAAATATGAGCTTTACAGGGTGAATGTTCAGCATTTATTCGCACGAAATAGACAAAGCGCGGTCGATGGGCGGGCGCGTCGCATGCATACAGACTACGCTGATCCAACTGAAATTCAACCTTAAAATAATCTAAAAATACTTTATTCTTAAAAACAACTTAAAATAATACTTTAAAGGTTAATAATAATACATTTATCAAAAGTTGATGTTGCAGTTGCCCAGCACAACATGATGAAATCGGGTCGCACTCAGAATGTGGCGCGGTGCTAGTGCACCACAGTAGTAAATATCACGTGAAATATCGGAATATTTCACGTGATATTTACTACGTGCTCATTGATATAATAAAAAGACAGCCTTAACAAACCTCAATAAAATAATAAATACATTAAGAACGTATTATTATTACATTTCCTGAGTAAGTCCATTATTAAGTTTATTACGCAAATGATACAACGAAGGTTATCATCATCAATCGGTAAATTTTACAACACGAGTTGTATAACGAACGATTATTCCGAGCCCAGTTACTATTGCGCATTGAAATGATAGTAATATCAATTCAGTTCCTCTATAGCAGCTAAGAGCAAAATTACGTGTATCAAGCTATACGTTTATCCGCAGTAAAAGATTTATGGTTTCGAGTAACTGTTTTTAGTTGGCTTTCTTTATGTCAATTGAACATTTTTATACCTTGTATGTTCCGGGTTTGATGAATCCGTTACATACCTAAGTACCGAACTACTTGCTTTCTGTAAGCGTTTTATAGTAGGAAGCGAGCTTTTTTTAAGATAATAATTAAACTAAAAACTGTGTCTTTAAGTTTTGCGTTATGTTATTTGTGTGAATAATATCTCTAGGTTTAACGTAGGTACGTGTTACGTAACGTGTTTGATATCTTAATTAGATATGTTATTTACTTTACCAATCTTGTATATCATCTTACTCCCTAGCCACATTTCTTTCGGTTTTATCATCTATTACTCGTATCTTCCCACTGGTCACCTGGCGGAAATAAATATAATTATAAAAGAGTAACGTGTTTTTTAACCAGTAATTACGAGAAGAGATAACTATTTGCGGACGAGGTGTACCTGGAAGGTTTTCGTAATGTAAATAATTCCACTTTAAAGAATACAATCGGTCAAAGGATTTCGATTTTTCGCTTATCTCAATATTTATTGGATACTGTTGGAAATAAATAAGATAACGAATCTCGAAATACAAACAAAAGATGAAGATTAAGAAATTTCGAGAATAAATAATCCGCCCACTAAATACAAATGGTGAACCGATAAAAGCAAGTTACTAAGGCTATAAACAAACGAAAATATGAATCGAGATTGTACTAAGCAAAATACTGAGTAAGGGTCGCCGCAGATTACCTACTTACGTGTTTGTGGAAATAAAAAGGGATTCTTTATGACTCCTAAAACCTCTAGTCCAAATTTCAGCAAATATGAGACCTGGACAGGCACAGTCGTTTGCCTTTTATTTGTGGTAAAGTTTTATTGCAATTTAGATGTTAAGTCGTAGCCTCGTAGCATAACAGTCACAACCGAAGGTTTTTCAATCTCGAAAAGGGTTTTAACAATGAAAATATTCGTTAGCAACCGTGGATCGATTGGACCGCTTAAATACATAGTAAACAGTCATAGTGGACAATTGAAATCTGTAAAGTTACAGACAACACCTAAAGGTGGCGGTTCGCGGCCGCGACCGAGACAGGAGACCGAGACCGGAGACCGAGACCGGAGAACGCGTCCGCCAAGAAAGAAGCAGGAATGAACAGTGGTCACATGGTCATGTAACACATTTGCCGTGCACCTTATCCCGTCTATTCGAACGTGGGCGACGTAAATGGTAGTGAAACGGACACACTGTATATGAGACACTGAATCATTTGCAATTACACCGTATTGTGCCTTTGTACTATTTAATGTCCGACGTCCAACCTCTTAAGAATGTGGTATTGTAAGCAAAATAGTGCGTCGTTTATTTCTGTCGATTTTTAATGGCGATACGTGCAATTTAGTGGTCTTCTGTCTGTGTAACCGCCATTACCGGGATTCATGCTCCAATTGATAATCCATTGTGGAGTTTAACATCATTTGGGATTGTAAAAGTACTGAACGATTTGTTTGTAATAATTATTGCTTCTTTGATGTAACATCGTTTACATCGTTAAATTCAACTTCTTAGACGTCGTGAAGGTCGCAGATTGTACTGGTCTGTGAAATGCTTTTGCTTTTGCTTTTTTAGCTTGTAGTGTATACTAATGTGTTGGTCGTTGTTATTGTTATTATTGTTTATGCTGCTGTTATTGTAAATATGAATTACAGTTGTCTCACTTCACATCCTTCAATGTATATAGTTAGTTGCCAACAATCCTTTATTATAGTTTATTTCATTATTTCAGGCATTTCACCCCCACACTAAGATTTTGTGTTAAGGTATATACATTTAAGGTTTTTTAATTAAATGAATAGTTGAACGCAATATCAAGTAATTCTTAGGTATATTAAAAATGTATCGCTATCTGAATTAAATTTACATTACGACTTCATGGAATGGTTCGGCTTTAACCGATTAATGCCCCACTACTGAGCACGGGTCCTCATACCTGTAGAGGTCTATTGCATACTCCACCACACTGTTCCAGTGCGGATTGGTGGATTGCCAATGTCATATTTTTTTTGAGATAGCTCACAAAATACAAGTTTTACGGTGATAAACTCTAGACTTTCAGTTAGCTAAAATGTACACACGTATATTTTGATGTATATAGTATATATATATTTAATCAGGTGTGCCTTCAAGGGCGTCAGGTCAGCTTTAGAACTACCAAAACTGACATTGCGACAGTTGCTGAAAACACATCGTCATTTATATTCACAGTGTTCAGCATTTTAAACTCCTCATTGTCATTTTTTACCTATTGAAATTTTTTGTCTAAAAGCTTTTGTATACCTATCTTAATTGCTAGTCACTTCGCTATGTGTTCAACATTAATACTAGTACTTGCGGCCTTAAAATATATTTAGGTCAAAGTCCCTTTGTGAAGTGAAATATCGTTTTCACGAGACACCTTTAATGTTCACAACCTCCGACGTTAGCCTGACATTTGTCTAGATCCAGTAAGTTCGGGACATTAGCGGCATCATTAATCATACCTGACATTGGTTGGATAATCTTCCATTAGCATGTAATATCATTATTATATTTGTTACTAGCTGTCCCGGCGAACGTCGTACCGTCTTATAAATTAATAAATGTTGTGGTATCGTATTTTCACAAACACTACTTAACTCTGGCGTCGCGAAAAAAAACCGTAAGTATCTATAATTTCAACTCAATTGTTTTTGCACGCACTTTGACAATCTGATTTTTGCAGTGAAAACTTCAAAGACGATTTCAAGTTGTAGGAGCTGACTCGGCATTAGGCACTGCCTAGCGCCGACAGCCCCCCGCACTGTTGAGTCTCGGTGTAGGGGGTAATGATGATATGAAATAATTGTAGACAGATGAGGTATAAAAGAGAATATATTATCTGACTCCAAACACACTCCAAACACACTAATACAAGAGATATATAAATAGAAATTATTTCATATCATCATACCCCCTTCACCGAGACTCAACAGTGCGGGGGGCTGTCGGCGCTAGGCAGTGCCTAATGCCGAGTCAGCTCCTACACAAGTTTACCATTACTTGGCCTTGGTAACTGATGATCAATTTCAATTAAAATAGTTTTAGTATCTCAAGAAAAAAGTATTTAGGTAATATTATCATAAATTAATTCGACTGCTTCATTTGAAATTTAAGCCAAAGGCGAACTGCTTAATTTAAAGGTTACAGATGGACATAGTAGAGTATGACGGCTTAATGTACAAATACATTCGCAATTTGCACGCAAATGCGAACGTTGGCTTTGACTAATCCTTTATACAAATAAACACATAACATTAAGCAAATCCTTCAAATAATCCACTAGGAAAGCCGTCGCGTTTATGTCAACACACGACGAACGCGATTTCCTTGGCAAGATGCGAAGTTCTCAACGTATTTACATTTTCACACATAAAGTAAATTCCTCGTATCCAGAAGTTGGAGTGCGGGTAGCGAAAATAGCGATTCATCACAAGTTTTAATCTGTTTCGGAGTTTGGCCCACTTGTGGTTAAGGTGAGGGCATACGGGCGGTTAAAACGTTGCGCCAAGAATTAAAACCACTTTAAAATTCTAAGTAAAGATCAGTATGGACTCAACTTAAAAAAAAAAACTAAACTTTTGGTTTTGGTTCCAATTTGCAAGCTTTTGGTAATAAGGTTGTTTTTAACCGATATCAAAAAAGGAGGAGGTTCTATGTTCGACTGTATGTATATTTTTTGGCTTCCAAACTTTAAATTTTAATTAGATATTCTCCTGCAGAATTTAAAATTGATACAAAAAGTATTGAAGTATTTTGTCAAAAATTTGTCAAGGAGAGTCCTTTAATGCTTTGTATAAATATGTCAAAATCATTTAAATTGAACCCATAGTAATGAATAAGAATATTATCTCAATTAAAAGTTAATAAACATAATTTATTTCACTGTGTGTGAGCCGCCCGTGTAGAATCATTCGGCATGCAATGCTCGGAAGACCGCTGCGCCGCTTACTGGCCAAAAGTATCTCCGCACATTTCACGTAGATACCAAACCACAATAAAAATACCTTGACATTCATTGCGTGTCTGCACCCAACACGCAACTCACGATTTTGATTTATTTTTGAGACAGTTAGAGCACATCACACTACGAGCAAGTTTGTTGTTCTTAAAAAACTGTTAAAAGTTTCAGTTTACTGAACAATTGCTCTAACTGCTTGGTTTTAATGCTGAATACCGAAACATGATTTCCTTAAGCGAAGTGAGGCGGTTTACAACAGTAGGTTTTTATGATTCTATTTACATTTAACTTCTTTATCTGATATTTCACTTAGGTAGCGAAGTAATTAGGTAGCGGTATTTACGATCAAGCAATTTATTATTATTTAACGAACCATTATTTAAAACGACAGTTAATCTGTTATAAGATTCAATAACATGCTGTTAAGCAATCTCTTCGGCAATCCCCATAATCCTAGTTAAAAGATCCGAAGTTGTAAACAGAACTATTATGTGGTCTCGACAGTATCTGACACAGTGGAATGCTACAATAAAACCCAGTTGATTTAGTGCCAACAGCTGAGATCTGGAAACGTATAGCATGGAAATATCACAGAGTAATGAAAACTTTCCTATAGTGGGCCAACGAAGACGTCGAGGTACATTAATCTGCTTGGCGAGGTGAAACGTGATTGCAAATCGGTGCTTCCACCAGCGGTTAGGGAAGAGCCTTGAGGGTAGGTACATTGTAAAATATACATTTCAATTGCTCTATAATTATTTCAATTGTATTTGTATTTGTAATCCCTACTAATATTATAAATGCGAAAGTAACTCTGTCTGTCTGTCTGTCTGTCTGTCTGTCTGTCTGTCTGCGTGGCTTTCCCGCTTAAACCTCTCAACCGATTTTGATGAAATTTGACACAGACAATCTTTAGACCCTGAGAAAGGACATAGGCTACCTTTTATTGCGACAAAAAGGGATGAAGAAGTTGAAATAAAGGTTGAAAGTTTGTATGGGATTTCTTCGGGTTTTAAGCACAGCGCCATCTAGGTGAACCTTTCTAACTTAAAGAATAAGAACGCCTAGCGCCATCTCTTAAAGAACCATGAAACTTTATATTTAAGCACTTGAAAACAAGTTTCCCGAAGCGAAGCGAGGGCGGGTCGCTAGTTCAATATAATATGCTGTTAGATTTTACTGCCATATAACGAAACGTTTCCGGGTTGATCGCTGCCTGCATAGAAACTTACTTAGGTCATTAACTGTCACATTATGTATAAATAATAATAAAGTTCATGGCTTATATGTATTAGAATTTTGCTTTAATTTTGACATTTATATTGAACTCACATAATTATGAGTTATTTTAATTTGCGTGTTTTCTCATGCATCCCGGATATTTTTTTGAACCATTTCATTCTTTTAAAGAAACGGATGAAACAAATAAACGACTCGCATGAATTTCGTTGTCCATCTATCCGTTTATCTGTCTATCTTTTGTCCATTTATTTTGTCTTATTTTTTCCAGTAAAACAGGAAGCTTTTTGTGACAAGTAATTTGACAGTGATCTTCAAGAGATTTCGCATCCCGTGGTTACGATGTGGGTACATGGCAATAATTAATTATGATAGAAGCAATAAAAAATTATTATACGATTTTTTTATTTTCGTTTATTTTCGTTCTGTTTTTCATTTTTTTATTACTTGAATATTTAGCTTTAGGCAAACGAGCAGAAAGGTCACCAGATGGTAAGCGAACACGGGCATCACCAACGCGTTGCCGGCCAAGAAGGAACCGATGGACCCGCTTCTTAAAGGACCCAATGTCATAGCACTGTGGGAACAACGAAGTAGGAAGTTCGTTCCACAGCCTACACGTCCGTGGCAGGAAATAACGTGAAAACCGGACTGTGGACGAATTCCAGATATCCAGGTGGTGTTGGTGGAACCTGGCTTTACTTCGCAACGCGACGGATAGATTATACGTTGTGCATGTTTGCGTTAAATTCAACCATTTAGTCCTAAATTATTATATAGCTCTAACGGTACCCGTACGTACCTATACCTTGTGTCTACCGTGTGTAGAGAACCGGGTTTTGTTGACGGACATTTCTGTCACTAATATGTTTTTCCTAGAGAAGGTACGTTGTTTGTGTCACATTTACTTTATTATGTCAAGTGCTTCTGGTACAGAAGTGTGAGAATGTGATCGTTTCTTAATTTTTTTTAAGACCCTTCTTTTTTATGTTTAACATATTAGCTAAACCAGCAGGCGTTGTCCTGCAACCTATATTATTTATATCTCATGTTCTAAGCGGCGTAATATAATGAAACATACACCAGTTAGATCCCCAGCAATAGAACTGCGAAGCCCGGATCAAATTTCATGCAGTAGTTTTTGCATGATGCGCGGACAAACATACAAACATAAATTTAAAAAAATATATTTGCCTCAATAATTTTTGGCTTCTATTGGCCCTAAGAAGACCCTTCATCCATTTGTTTCTCCTAATAACTCCTATGTACGGACATAAACCATTTACAATTTTGTTATAGGTTTAGGTACATTTTTACAAAAATATTAACATTATAGGAACACAATAATACAACAATATTTTTTATACAAATATTTTTATACCTATTCAACGTTCGCAAATCTTATTGTCATATTTTTGCACATTACTAATACCTACGTAAACAGTTGAACAAAACAAATGATCATAGTACCCCAAACAAACGCGACCTCTTATATTGTCCGTACTGATATTCTACACCTTACTAAACTGACGCACTCAGGGGAGGCATGAAAAGAAACAAATAGATAATCGAATAACTTTGCGATGTTCCCGAGGGATGATTAAACGAGTACAAGCA
Source organism: Ochlodes sylvanus (assembly GCA_905404295.2). Lineage (NCBI taxonomy): Eukaryota > Metazoa > Arthropoda > Insecta > Lepidoptera > Hesperiidae > Ochlodes > Ochlodes sylvanus. The sequence continues at coordinate 9,851,578 of FR990135.1, forward strand.
TGCGTGTATTGTCGAGAGTACTGTTACCATAATTTATGAAAGACATCGGACATCCCTAATCTATAATCGTAGTGTATAATTTATAATACATTGACGACGCCGTAGCCTACTTGGCAGTGAACTTGCAAGGCGAGGGCAGATCTGACATTACAGTTTGTTCTCGGGGCGTAAGTGATGTCTTATTTGTGTTAGCCACGCCGTCCGCGACACGGCGACACCTGGAATTACAGTGCGGGGTAAGATTGTGCTTTTGTTTATCTCTTTTAACTCTGAAACATATTTATTTACAGAGATGAAAAGTAAAGGTTATATTATACAGGTTATGAACTCGTATCTACTAAGGTAAACATTAATTTCAAGTGTACGCTCGAATGGCGAAGCTTGTATATCTGTAAAAACAAGGTAAAATATTATTTTTTATGCAACGAAAAAAAACACTTGTTTACTGTTATGATGATACAAGTAAATTTTTATACATACAATTTAATTTATACATAATTATATACAAGTTAATTTATATACGTATCCCGTATTACAAAAATTCAACGTCACAATAGTTTCGACCCATTTTATTTTGACTGACAACATCAATTAACACAGTCTCGGTATTATATTTCAAAGGGACCCGACAACTAAGTTTTATAATGGACTATCAATATAAAAATACATAACTACTTTTTTAACTTTTGCAGATTAATTTTATTTTAGGAAGATAAATTGAAATTTAATCGTATTTTATTTTTTAATGTATTACTCTAATAGAATAATTCAATTTTCTTAAAAATATTTCTTGAAAAAATGTCTTCGACTGTTCTAAGATTTACACATAAACACAACAAAAAAAATATTTTATCGACACTTTGATGTACCTACTAAACTTCTTGGCATCACACAGTTTAATCACATAATTAACGACCCTTACAAGCAACTTATTAAGCTAATTCAATAAATAAATTACTTTACCAGAGTAGAGTGTACAATTACGAAAATAGTTTTATATTTCTTAGTTTTTTGTTAACAGAACCCGTAATTATAAAGTTTATATTAACTCCTTCTAAATGTGTTGTACGTCGTTGCAAGTCAAAGATAAAACTAATTAATAAAGTTGATTAGAGTTCGAAGCATAACGAATAAGACATTAAGGGTAATTTTATTATCTCAAAAATATATCTATGTTTTGCAAAAATAGCTTTTTCAAACTTATTCATTAAAATTTCAGGAACAACGTATTCTTTACTACTGAGCTATGACTTTTATAGTTTTATATAATACATGTGTATAAGTATAAAATCTATGAATTTAAAGTAATCTCTCTATGGAATTGATTGAAACAAATATAAAAATAGAGACTGATGACACAAGGACTAATTTATATTTAAAGTGTTAGGATTGTAGTTTCAATCTACTCGTATTTTAATAGCCTGTTACGTTATTTATAAAATCAATATTATTTTTTTGTTTACCGACTATACCGACTTTGATTTAAATACGAGTACAGACCTACATATTTGTTGAAAGTTTAACGTGACAAAATATTCAAAGAGCGATGTCTGTTCCAATTTATATTTACTTAAAGGAACCACGTTTCGAATAAAATATAAATTTTATAAGATGAACCTTGTATTTGTATGTTAAGATGTTAACATGCTTGTTCACTGTCAATATAAAAAATTATGTATTGCAATGCAATGTATCCACTGTAGACATATTTTAATTGAAAAGTTTGCTAAAGGAAAACCAATAATGCGATCGCAAGGATGTCTAGTCGAGAAACCCCGGGAACTCGGGATCAGCTGTTTAATCCCTTCGTTTCTCGGACAATTAAACTTGTGATTTAACACAAATCGAAGAAGCGGCTCCGGACGGAGTACAATAATTCTTTATTGGATGAGATTGCTTCACGTAATATTTGCTGAATTCGAGGACTATATTTCTTACTCAGCTATCTGTAGACCTTATCGTTTAATGGTAATGGTTCCTTCCTCGTAGCTTTATAAAGGATTGCTATGATTGGATGGAGGTTGGATGTGCAATGATTGTTAATATTACATCAATCCTAAGTATAAAACGTTTGTAGTTTGACGGTAGATTAGTCATTTTTGGCCAAGTGATCAAGAGATCAAGAGTTGAAAGCAATGTAGTGCAGGTAAAAAGACTTTAGAAATTATCGAAGGTCAAATAAACAGTTGGCAAAAAAACGTGTACAATTTGGTGTGTAGCCGGGCTCGTTAACCTAATGATCCTTATTTTAATTATAGCTAGCAATCATAACGGAACATACACATTTTTATTCAAGAAACGTAATATTTAAACATGCACGTTGTTTTGCAAAGAAAGGTAGCGACACGGATTGTTTGTGTGCACGACGCTGTACTGTCATGTACCTACCCAACGTAGAACACACACAAAGATTTTCATGGGAAAGTCTGGGGATGAAACTATTTATTTGTGTACGTTCCATGGTGCGTCTGGCATTAAATCGCACATATTTAAGCCTCGGTACCAATAAGTGTGAAGATAGCTTACGTTTTATGCAGTACGTTTTATATAAAAGACCCTTCATTTTCATAAAATCTTACATTCACAAAACGAAAATAAAATAAGCTCCAAAATACAGATTTGCTGATAATCACCGATTGTTTGCAAACAGTACGCCCAAAAAGCATCCGTGATTGCGCAAATTTTATGTCGGTAATAAACCATTTAAGCCGTGTTTACGTGTATTGAAAGCTAAACTAATAAGGACATTAAAATTATATGAGTACTGCTCAACAGGGAGTCCGCACAAAGGAATAACGATAAATGTTTTGAAAACACCGGCTCGTATAATTTTATAATACTTGCCGACAATATTAACTGTGCGCATAAAATTATATATATTACCTGTTTAACCAGAGGATTGTAAACCTTATGGTTATGCATATAATACTCTAACAGCCTTATTACTTGTTTGCCGAGATAATCTTATGTATGTCAGTTCTGTCATAAATGCATCGGTAGTCCAGTTGCTTGACCATCTCTATCAATAGCTGATCCCTAATCCTTAAAGAATTCAAACTGGACACGTTTATGTGTAACTGGGGAAATAGCTTTTGTATTCATCTTGAAGAATATGAATGCCGGATTAATATTTAAAGCGTCGTAATACCGTCTATTTTAGTTTGTAGGATTCTCAGTTTTGTGCTGGATGCTACTTAAAATCCAGATTCCATCGATGGCTTTCGAATTGCTCGACCAATAAAACTTTACGATACATTTTATTTAATATCGGTTTCAATAAAATCAAAGAAGGGCTAAATTAACAGCGTACTATAGATGTGATTAAATTTAACTGTCCATAAAATCGTCGGTTACTTCATGGCATGGATTGCCATTTGCGTTTCGGTTTACAGGTAAAATTGACTTTATTATATTAAATGCGTTTATCATTTTTATCCGACAGAGGACGTAAGGGAGGGTAATGTGTTTACCAGCTTATATATGTATGTTAGTTAGTGGGTTATGTCTATAATCATATTTACAAGACTTGATTTGTTTCAGCGATGATCATGCATAACAATTTTATAAGGTATTTTACTCTTAGGTGTATAGATACATAGTAGACATAATACCTACACTGTTAATTGATTTTATGAACAGAGTCGTAAAATAAACTATGTATTGAAATATGAAAGTGGGTACACAAATTTGATGTAAGTAGGCACGCGTGACAAATCTGTAATTATAGGTACTTCTCTGTTTGGAATTTAGTGTGTTTAATTACCCTCGAGTGAGGTGAGCCAGTTAAGTTATGGAGAGACCCGTTGGTGATTGAATGACGGCTCTCGTGGATGTAAATCTTAAATTCCTTCATTTCTCGATAAGTAATTGGAATATATCGAAGTAGTGCGAGTCGTTTTCGTGTTCGATGAAAAGTCGTCGTAAATAGCTGTGCTAGCTAAGAATTTGAACGGACGACTCTCGATCAAGATGACCTGGGTTCTAATCCTACTTGCACCTTTAATTTCCAAAAAAAATGCAATTTATAATTTTGAAGTGCATACTTCTTTAGTATCGTTGTGATTTGGAATTCGTTGAAACGGAAATGACGCGAAAGCGTCGGCAAAATAGCGGCTGACGTAAGAAATGTTATAAAATGTTGAAAATACATCAACTGGTGTAAATTTATAGCAACAAAACAACACAGATCCTATTATCGTATTATGTGGGTACGTTTTATACATTCAAAGCTTAAAACATCTTATAGCACTCACGGGGATAAAAAGCAAAACGATGTTTTGATTAAAACGTATTTGACGTTTCAATTCGTACCGCCATGCTTCTATTACACCAGGCGGCGGAAATACATCCTGATACTCATACTAATATGGTGCATTAGTAAGGAGTAACTTACTTTGCAAACTGTACGCATGTGTAATGGAGATATAGGATCTTTATATGTGTCAAACGTGTTAGCTTTTAAACACAACAATGATCATAATTTACGCTTTGAAATATTTTATCTGGTTATTATCCAAGCTGTTTCAGAATAATAATATTATTGAGTTAAAAGGTGAAATATTATACACAAATGGGATACTATACAAAATACCCAAGTCCCGAGAACAAACATTTTTCTGTCATATAATATGTAGATACCTTCTGTTGCTCCAATCAAAATCGTATTCGGGAAGCCTATTGGGGCTATACTGCTGTTGGTAATTTATTACCTATACAATATCTCTATAATGTATACAAGTGATTTGTATGCACAGTTCGTAGAGTAACCTCAGTAAATGTTTGTACCTCGTCACAATTTTTTCATTAAATTTTATCGTCTAGTCAATAAACCGAAACTAGGCCCTAGTTTTTTGAATAATTATAGTTATGTGATGAGATAGTTTTGAAGAATTATTAATTTTTTGTTGCCCTAAAATAACATTAAAGATTTAAAATAAAAACCTGTTTGTTGTGATCGTTTGACCGAGCTATTTTTTAACTAATTACGCTAACAAAAACTTCTACCAAAATTTGGGTTTTATACTAGCGTAAGAAAAACGCGTCGTTTTATATATTTTTGTATAAAATAAATTCAAGTCCAATAACCTGAAAAACACAGTAAAATTGTTTACATAAGATCACTCTCAAAGCCAAATTATTCATTTAAAATTTTTTTTTACAAAATTATAAATCTGTTATTTATTTAGTAAAATACCTAGAGCAAATTTAAATTTACTTTTGCCACCTAAATCCATATTTTTTTTTCCAAAACCAAATAAAAAATTAGGTGTGTACTAAAATAGATTTGAATATTAATTTTGTAATTCTGTACCAAACACTAATAATACCTACCAATATTAGAGCATCAAAATCAGTGCAAAGTTAACAAAGATAAAAATAAAAACTGCGTTTTAACATCATAACACACGAGAAAAAGATATTAATTTAAACAATAAAGAATTAATAGCGGTAAAGAAACGCTAATACAAAGAAGAAGTTAATATACGTGCATGTTACAGTATTTCGCTATTTCCATCGCGTAATCACATAAAAGTCACGGACAGTCATGGTCAATGTACGAGATGTGATGAATAAGTTAAGAATTGACGCAAAACATAAGCCGGAGCGACTTCGTTAACAGATTATTAGATAAAACTTCCAGAGTGATTGGCAATCAAATGAATAAGTGATTTAAACTCTGGTTTCTAGCGCAAAGGTGTGTATTCGAATCCTGTATGCATAAAAAATCTTTTAAATAAAATTCTTGTGTCACAATGTTAGTTACCATACTCCTCCGAAACTGCTCGACCGATTCTCATGAAATTTTGTGTGCATATTGAGTAGGTCTGAGAATCGACCAACATCTATTTTTCATACCCCTAAGAGATAAGGAGATAAGGGGGATAAGGGATAAGAGATCTCCACCAATCCGCACTGGAGCAGCGTGGTGGAGTATGCTCTAGGCCTCCTCAGGTACGAGGAGAGACCCGTGCTCAGTAGTGGGCCATTAATGGGTTGTAGCCAAGAGATAAGAGTGGGTTACTCTAAAAAAAATGTTTTCATTTTTTGAACAAATTTTTTTTGATATTTTTTATGGCATAAAAAACACGCATAGTCCCAAATTTTCACTTCCCTACTCTCACCCCTCAAATTAAAATCGCGCTTTAATCATTCACAATCTATATGGCGGAACAACGTTCGCGGGGTCAGCTAGTTTTTATATAAACGCCTATTAGAATCAATGTTCACTGGCTTCAGTGAAGGAAAATATAGTGAGGTATTAGGTAATATGCACACCTAAAAGCTCTTCATAATATTATCAAAGATCTGAAATGTGCCAATCCCCACACGACCCCCGTGACTATAGCACATTGGGAGCCCAGCTAAGCGACAATTATAAATCACGACAAGACTCGATCACGGGCGAAGATATTTTCGCTTCTACTACCGTTCTAATTCCACGCTGTTGAAAACTAAATATTAAATACATACAACAATTCTGCATTAACATTTGCTGACTATTATCAAAAAATAAAACAATTCAAGCTATTTAATTAACCAAATAGATTAGTTTAGCCTTAAAATTTGCCTTAAAATTGCTGACCAGTCGATGACTTGCGTTGCAAGCAAAAGAGAAGCAGTGATATGGCTCTCGCATCATCGGTCAATTACAAAAAGGTAATCCCGCGGAGGCACTTAATGAATCATTATGCTACGCGGCACCGCGCACTCGAAGGCTGATGAGCAGAATTTATAGCCCCGACCTCTATTTACATGTATTTATTTTACAGTCTTTTTTCTCCGGTATTCTTTTGACTTAACGTTTACAAGCCCGATCTCAGTAGGAAGCCCCTGCGACAAGTAATAAATATTTTAATTACATTATCCATATTGATTTAGTGGTTTTATTTTAGTATTTCAATAACGTAACATTATATTGACGTTGTAATGATATTATACCTGTTGTTGGCGATCGTTTTTCGCTGATTTTTGGTGTTGATATTATTCATATATTAAAGTATCCATAGTGAATTGAAATTCATTAAACTGATTTAAGTAATTTTATAAACTTGTTGATGTTAGACAATTCAACAATTATTGCAATAATTGCAGTATATAATTAATCATTTCATAATTGAGCTTAATTATGCCTCTCTCATCATGTAAGGTAACTGGGACATTTTTGTAAATTATCATAATCATGTAACTTAATATTATTATATTAAAAACAGAGAATACTTTTTTCTGTAGCTATACACTTTACGTTACGGTAGATACTATCTACCGAGATAAGAATCTAAGAATTATAAAAAACCAACAAAAAATGCAAATAAATACAACGTTAAATTATTGGTAAAAAAGGCTAAGTAGAAAATGCAAAAACGTCCAAAAAAAAACGTAATAAAACTAAAATAAATTTTATTTTCTCAGAAACGTTCTTTCATAAATAAATACGAAGTTAATCCAAGATTTATATTAACATATTTTAAATTCAGTTCTTTGTTATAGACTATGAATGTTAAACTGCGGGTCAGTCGGACGTTTTGACCGACGCGGAGTCAAAGGCGACGCGCGTCATCATCACTCGCTGACTTGTGATCTCGGGTAGACTTTGGCATATTGTGAAGGGTCATTATAAATATTTATAGAGATCACAGACATACCAAGACTTATACTGCTTAATAAGCGACCAAAATTGTTATTGCTTGATACCGTTTTATCTTTTGGTTGAAACGTTATAGGAAAATATAAGCATATTTATTTAGGCAACAGATACTATTTTTGTTTGTTTTTTATTAGTAGCCGGCCAATGACCAGACGAGCCACCTGATGGTAAATGGTCACCGTCGCCCATGTAAATCAGTAAAATCAAAGGCATCACCTTAGTACTGCCGGCCAAGAAATATAGAGGAAGGAAAGAAATAGCACCACAATAACGACGATTTTTAAAAGTTTTGTCTTTTTATCGGTTAGTATACGAGTAACTGAATGTGTTTGTTCCCGTTAATTTGAGAAACAGCAATGCGATTTTCATTGTTTGGGCTAACATTTATTGTTTGCTTTATTTCAAGCACTATAATAAGATGATAATGTCCGTTCGTAAATGTAATTATGTACCAAAGTTTACCAAAGTAGAGGTATACAAAACAAAAAGTTTACCGCAATCTAAATTCATAATAGTTGTACCTAATACAACATTATAATAAAATTTGGGCTAATCTTCGTTTAAAAGAAGCAAATTACGCCTTAATTTTTATTTGTAAGCTTCGCTAATTACAATATTTCTGCCTCTCGTTTTTAATAAAGTCTTTTTGCCATCTAATTAATAATTTATTAAGCTTTCAAAGTATCACTGGATAGCGTAATGAGTTTTTTAAATGGTTTGAAGGCTCAATGGCACCGTGCATACAGGAGTAGACTTGAGTGGTTGTATAATTCAGTATAATCGTTCTCGGAAAGACATTTTGCAAAAATATTTGCTACCCAAATTATATTAGCCTCGTCCAAACGAAGGTTAATTCAAAATTCGTTCTTGCTCCTTTGTAATAAGGTATACAGTGTAATAACAAGGTTTGCGTTAAGTGAAGTTGGTGATGAGAATGCTTTAGGCTACGAGCAAAACAGTGCGACGCGACGTGTGGTTAAAGATGGTGTTATAAAACGATTAAAATTAACGTCGTTATGCATTGTTATTAATAAAGCATTACATCGTTCTCGTTAAAGTTAATTTTAGAAAAATTGGGGTTCTCCGTTTTTGTTTTCAGCTTCGGTTTTTAGGATTCCGTAGTAAAAATGGAATCCTTGTAAGTTCCTCATGACCGTCTATCCATCCAATTCGTCCGTTCGAGTTTACACATTTATCATCTGGACAAAGTGCTGAAACAAAGTCTTACCAACATACGGTGTCACTGACAGTTTAAAAGGTTTAACTTTATTACAAAGCATCTGAGTAGCTTCTTGATTCTAAAATCTTTATAGTCTTACGACTTTTCGATCAGGTCACGTGTCCTGACATGAGTTTAACATTTTTACTCATCATACATACAATGGGTTTTACAAAAATATTATTGCTTAGGGGCTGTTTTTTTTTGGTTCAGGAATCCGATTGCGAAATATTAAACTTTGAAGAGCTAATTTTGGTTAGAGCTAAGTGGAGCCAAGTTTCTCCTGCCAACAAAATGGTTGGTGTTAAAATTGTGTAAAAATTCACGAGTAGCGGTGCAGTAGTAGTGGCAATGTATACATATATACCAAATTTAATGGAAAACTATCTCGGCTAGGTAGGCTAAACTAATCAAGGAGTAAGTTAATAAACTCAAAACCACGGAAACATACATTGCGCCTGAACCGACATGCACTTGGCCGGTTTATATTCAAAGTCGTTAGCGTAAGCGGAATTAAATTCACAATTTGTGAAAATACCAGGGGTTTTATTATGAATAAGTTTATATGCATTTTACGTGTCAATCATTTAGTGCTAAAATATTTTCATGTATTTTTTTTATGTAAGGATCCATTTACCTGCATCCATTCTCGAATCCAAGGTAATCTTCCTTACGTTGGTGCACCATGATTATATTGCGACCCCAATCCATTCGCAATGCATGACTATGCTAGCATCAACACTACATGCAATTTATGGTGTAAGTAACTCCATCCATCCTTGAGTACATCCCCCCATGGCCCATCCTTGCCTACATCCCCTGTTCCTGGTACACTCCACAGTACCCGTTAAGATATGTATATAGATAGGTAGACTGATAGAGGTAATTGCGCTTCGTACCACCTAGTTTGTATCCGACGGTACTTGCATGATAGTAGGGTATTTTACCCGCCTGGTTAATTACGAACCTCCTGCTAAAATCGACCGTGAAATGTATTATTCTGTCGCAGTTCTGGAGAGCCGAAAATATTTCGGGTTTCCCGCTTCCTTTACGATCGGCAACGTATCGTTGATGCACTGGTTAATGACGTCCACGGGCGATAATGAACTGTAATCATAATGGCGGGTATCTTGGTCTAAACGACGAGTTATAAAAAAAGATAAATATTTGCAGTTTGAAATTAGAAACTGTGATTCTGTTTTACGTTACAATACGTTATTTATGTTACAATAAACAATCTTGAGTGTTTTTATCTTCGGTTACACTTAGTAATAATTCAATAAAGCAACAAAAACACTTCTTTTTCAAAATTGTTATCATAAACGCTGTATCTCTAGTTGGTAAATAAACACGATAGTACCTATTATTTCTTTCACGAATGTTATTTTACACTCATGGGATTTTGCCTGAAGCTAAAGTTTGAATTATCAAATATTCCATCTTAACATGAAACTGGAATTGAGCGTAATATTTAATGCTCGAAGGTCAAAATATACTGGCGGTACTTGTCGTGCCACTTTCGTTCGAAACAAAATCATGTCTTCATAAAAGTGATTACGAATTATAATAGAATTATCCCACCAAAATCATTATATGTAAAACATGTGGCCAAGACTCACAATATTGTTAAATTGTCTTAAATAATTCAATTCTTATATATTCTTAAATGTTAAAATGTCATTAGATCTCATAAAGCGCCAAGCCTCTAACTCTAAAATGCATACAACTTGGGCAAAATGTAAAATTCGCCTAAACTTCTTAGCTTAGTTTCTTGGCTTCAGCTTTCTAGGAATACGGAAAGTAGGTACTCTATACTATTTTTGATAGGTGCATGAGTCAGTGGCATAATATGTACAAAATGTACGGAAATTAAACTTATACGCGTTTTATTAGTCTTCTAACTAACTTTTACTGGTAGAATTTCGGCTTCTTAGTTATCGCTAAGGATATTATCCAGGCTTAAGCTAGGAGGGTTTGTAAATAATACGAAACACATCGAGAAAAATGTAGGTAGTGTCGCTCGTCTTGGCGGAGGCACTTCCGTGCCCCCAGATACCTCAGTAGAAACATTACATGGTATTAAGTCATTAGTATCTAATTATTACAATATTCAAATTACAAAGTTTAGTAACAATTTTATGTATAGGAAGTAATTGTTTATTGTTTCGGAATGTTCCCTAAGGCCATCTATATTTTATATAAATTCTTTTTTGTTACGTCTTCTTCGCTTTTTTTCTTCCCCACCAATTTTCCACTTCCTACTATATTCGAACAGGAAGGCCCTACCAATCTACTCGTACTTAATATCACCTTACTCGTACAATAATTCCTGCACATACTTTGAAGAATTAATGTGTCAACAAAAAGTGGACCTTCAAACATGTGTAGCATCTTCCTCGCGATACAATAAAAAGAAGTATATATTACAAACTAGCGGCAGCACAAGTTTTGTCTTGAAATAAATAAGCTAGTAAAGAAAGAAGAAGTAAACTCATAACGTACCTAAGTTGACTCTAGAATGATTGGCCGAAAGAATACCGATTAACAATTGATTTGTTTTTGTTACTTGTTGACAAACTCCAGTAGTTGCAGTACATTACTGAATGAGCCATTAGATGATGAGCGGTCACCGTTACCCATAGACCTCGGTTACATAACGAATCATCGCCGCGGTGCTGACCGAAAAGGAAAAGGGGGATCTGGTTACGCTGTTTTAGAGGCGAATATCCTCAAGGGTAGCAACGTCTATGAAGAAATCAGGGCAAGAGTCTTACTAACTACTAAGAGGACTAACTATCACTAACAGTCCCTGTCCCAGTCCTCATACATACTAAAGAACTAGCCAACTAACGTTCTAACATCGTTTGCCAGCTGACTAACCGTTATAGTCCCGATTCAGTCGATTCAGTCTTGTTCTGTTCAGTCACAGTTGTCGTGGGCGACAGCGGGTGGTACTGCATGCTTGTGTGCTACCTTAATTCCATAAAAAGTCGAGCCGGATTACTGCTAGCTCTTCGACACTGCGACCATAGAACATTTAAAATTAATAGAAAGGCGTTGTGGACGGAGTAGACGCGCCAAGTGTGCATATTAAACCACACGTTTTACTAAACTACACACACACACACACTGTATAAGAACTAAACTGCACATTACTAAAACTCGCACAAATAAGGTATAAAAATGTACATTTTTTTAGTTAATAAATTTAATAAGTAATAAGTTAAATTATTCCAAGGTAACGTATTATCGGGACAAAAACTATCCTAGTATGTCCTTTCCCGGGTCTGCCAATCTATGTATGTCCACATTAACAGACAGGTAACAGACAGACAGACAGAGCTACTTTCGCATTTATAATATAAGTATGGATTATACCAAATTGCACAGTAACAAGTAAACGAAAATTATAGTCAAGTGTACTGTACTTACTCCATAACAAATTATGTCACGAAGAGCAACTTCAAAATTTCCAACAGTTATATTGCGAGTATCAAGTTGAATAATAAGCATCACTCAATGAAAAAACATTATTGCTCATCAGCTACAAGAAACAATAAAAAATGTTCTGTTTAAACTAAACAAAAGCTCGTTTCCGTTCAGGAACTCCGCTTTTGAATTCTTGTTCTATCGATTTCTTGCTTTTTTCCTTATTTCTCTTCGCTTTTTTCTTTTATTCTCCATCGGTTCGCCACTTCCTACTACTTTAATCAAGCGACAGATTCGAATAGGAAGGCAAACTTCGCACACAATTAACACACTATGTTCGTGCTTTTGAATGTGCAGACTGCTTTATATTTCAGAGATGTTTAACTAGACGGAATTTTATTGGCTGGACTGTATTGTTGGAATTCTTTAAAGAATTCATGAATGGATGTAAGTATCAAAGAAAATTAATAAGTATCAAAGAAAATAGTACAAGCTTTCGCTTAACTTGCTTTGTTAGTATAATTTTATGGAGCAAATACTGCAAGCTGAATAAGAACTAATTTCTCTTATCCTACGGAGTTGTAATTATACATAATTACTAGTTGTCCCAGCGTACTTCGTACCGCTTTATAATTAAAAAATGTTTTGGTGATATATCGACAGCGACGCCACCTAACGGGTCCAATTGTGAATCTAAACCATTCTCGGATCCACCTGAAGACACACAAAAAATTTCAACCAAATCGGTCAAGCCGTTTAGGCGGAGTTCAGTGACATACACACTCACACTCGAATTATATATATTAAGATTGCCATTGATTATAAACGACGTGTTTATAATCAAAGCATATTGCTAAAGTTCCGTAGACAATAGACATTGTGATAAGTATATAATAATATTTATAATGTATTTGGTTTTCTCTTATGTATTTTAGTAAGCTTAATATTTAGTGTTGGTTTAAAAAAAAATCGAGCTTAGTCGCCTAAATTTCCTGTAGCGAATGGAGAGCACTTAGGTACTAGTAAAATCATAATTTTGTATCTGGCATATTTCTTTGTGATCTACGTTCTAACCAACGTTCTAATCTAACCCACTCCGCCAACGGTGTTGTATGTCAGATTCAATTCAAATTTTGTAATAAAGCCCGTGTCACTTTATGAACATGATCTAAACATGACATAAACAACAAGAACATGCCATTGTATTCAATCAATCCGATATTATTGGCGTTGACATTGTTTACTATTGACATGATGAATTGCCCTCTTTATGTAGGTACTTAGGTAAGTAGGTACTAAGATGAAGTATTTACACCCACAATGATTAATAATACTATAATGCTCCTAAACTTAACTCATCGTGGATCGTAAACATTTTATAATGATAAGGGTACTCACGATATTCAGTGAACTCAGCCGTAACCACGGTCCATGCAACTGGGTCAAAATATCGCACATACAAAATACATAAAATATCGTGAGTCCCCGTATCATTATAAAATGAGTAGGTATTTTACTACTTGCAACACTAATATTGCAATTATATTAGTGTTGCAACTTGGTGTAAGACGAACAAGACAATAATAATTAATAATATAATTTATTTCTTAATAACAAAGATCCATTATAACATAGGTAAATGTTTAAAAAAATCATCAAACAATGTTATTTATGTCCATAATTCAACAAAAATAATAAGTAACTTCAATCGAAAAATAATCTAAAATAACAGATTAAAATAAAATACTTAATTAAAATCAATTATTATTTTATTTAACGGCTTACGACCCCTCTTGCTGGAAGTTGTAGGGTTGTTGCATCCAATTTAATTCCGACGGTATTCCTGCATTGTGATAGGTTATTTTAAACCTAGGCTAGCCACCCTTCTTTATCTGATATCCATGGGCGACGGTGACCACGTGTTATCTAGTAACTCGGCGTTTGTTTATCGGTTGTTAAGATAGAAAAAAACTACATTTATTTTATTAACAGGTTACTTAAAATAACCAACACAACGTGACCTTTAAATTGTCTCAATACAAAAAAGAAGCAACCCCATGCAGCTTGTTGTTACACTCGATTGAAATCTTATTAGTTTTTTCAACACGTATGTTTTAATAAGCGGTGTAAAGAACTGCCCCATACCACTCCCACAGTGCACTCCCTATACGGTTTCTGGTTTCAACGTTGTGTGGGACGTTCTAAAATAAAACCATGGAACTCCCAACACATGTCATTTGTCAGCGTTTTGCTTGCATGACGTCGAGTAATTTACGATATATCGATGTTGCTTGCAAGTGTCGTGGTTGTTATGAAATTTTAAAAAATATTGTGTTCGACATTTACGATTAAATGCTTTGCTTAACTAGCTTTGTGGATTTTGCGAATCCATTAGGGTTGGGTAAATAAATACCTACTGTCTAATGTAATTAGTAGTTAGGAAAACTTAAGGGTTCCATGTTAATTTACCAGTAGACACTAAACTTCAATTTAGGGCGAATAACCGATGTAAGCTCTTTAAAGCTCTTCGAAAAGTTTTGAAAGGATACAAATACCTCTATTATAACACAATACAGTTTCTGTAATATGTAGTAGGTATAGTTGATTACCTATACAGTATTGTAAGTAAGAATCAGTATTAATAAAAATGCATTAGTGTTATAAGTTTGATGTTGTTGTCATAATTAATCGTAAACTTTATTAATTCCTATCTCATTAGTATATTTTAATAACAATTAATTAACTAGGCCACGTATGACACACTCAAGAAATTTTTATATTGTCATGTAATGATAAAATTCAATTTAATTCGTGAGTATTAAATAAATAATAATCAAAAAGGCGACGGTCTCAACGAAAAATACGTACAAGGAGCTTCAAAATGCTTCGAATTAAGATTTAACGTTAGCGCTCCATAGTCGTTATTTACATGACGTATAGCGTTCAAAATTAGGTCGGATTAGTGATTTCATAGTGTTTTGCTGCAATTTACCGCATATTAGGTTACCAGCGGAACTGAAAAAATACGAACAGGTCTTTTCTTTGAGTTTGTTTGGTATTGACTCTGTCTTAGCGTAGGTTTTATTCAGATCTGCAATAAAAGTAAATGGTCAAGTTGTGACCCTTCTTTTTTGAACTGCATTTCAATAGGAGGGAAATAGTAATGGTTAAAACATAATTATTATAATAAAACAGATTTTTGAAACAGATAAAATTGACTCAGCATTTTTGAAGCAGCAATATGACCATTACAGAATTAACTAGTTAGGTAATTAAATAGATTACATAACATTAGAAATTATGCTTATGTGGAGTAATTAGTCATTAATTTCTACGCGCGCAAATTATTATTCTTATATTCTGGTAAATATAACTATTATAGACTTTTAATAAGTTACCATCGATTATAAAGTGGAATTCTAATTTTATAAATAAGTGAAGAAAAACTTATTAAGTCAATTAAATCCACGATTTGATAACTTCATCGCATTGCTTTTGATCATCAAAAATGTTCGAAATTTAATGTCTATTACATATTATTTACATGAACCAGTAACACAAGTATGACTAAACAAATATATTTTAACAGTACTATATTTCAAACTCAGCTATCACTATTGCAGCATTGGATCTTATCACCAACCCAACGACAGTATTTCTCAACCTGAAAGGAAGTGGCTGATTGAAGTTGATTAAGGTCTCGCTGACCATTCGAAATGCCTTCAGAGGCTTATTACGCCAGTTCGGTATCGTGCGCCAATAACACTGATAACTTATAATCTTTGTACCGTAGTTAACAATCACATCAACCGATCCCCGGCGTAAATTGTCCCCTCCAGGTTGGTAACGAGGCCGCTTTAGAAAAATCTTGAGTTGCGCCCGCGGCGACTCTCTGACGTGTTGCTTGCTGGACAGTTGGCATTTATAATCTTTAATGGCCAAGCTATAAGTTGTAACTGTATGCCTGTCAAAGTTATTGGAAGTTTTGGTGGAAATCTTAAATGCCTAAAGTGTTGCTAAGTCGAAAAATGAGGATACTTTTTAACAAGTATGTACGTAAATACTTCTACTTTACAAAGTTATTGGAAGATTTGGTAGAAATTTTAAATGCTTAAAGTATTGCTGAGTTCCGACTCATTAACGACGAATGACACGAAATAAGGACACTTTTTTAACAAATATGTAGGTACATAATTAGAAGTATTCCCTAAGTTTACATAAAGATAAATAAAGTTATTTGAGTTGAAGTAACGAGCAAAATGGTAACCAAAAATTTTATATTTATTTACTCTTATAAAAGGTCTTAAAGTGAATAAGAATAAATAAAGTTATTTTAAACCTAATACTTTTTTGCGTTATTATGATTAAAAAATCAATCAATTTATCATGTTTTAATACATGTATAATTTATGATATAATGTTTTACATAAGAGTTTCAAAGACT
Organism: Ochlodes sylvanus; assembly: GCA_905404295.2. NCBI lineage: Eukaryota > Metazoa > Arthropoda > Insecta > Lepidoptera > Hesperiidae > Ochlodes > Ochlodes sylvanus. The sequence continues at coordinate 9,868,315 of FR990135.1, forward strand.
ATCGCAAAAACGTAAGTAAGAATTAAAAAAAACGCTATTGCGTTATTGAAACTCCACGAGATAGCCGCTTGTTTGTATAAATGAATCCAGCAAGGGTTGATTATGGGATTAAAGGTTTTTCATTGCATTGAATAAACTTTGCCATAACCAAAAAGGCCAACATAGCGGCTTTTTGTTTTCGTCTTGACATAGCTTTGAAAATTCTCCCTTTGTAAGCATTCAAAACATCGAATATTTTATGACTGATTTATGAATGGTCGTTTTTGTGTTGAGACCTCGATGAAATGTATAGCGGCAGGTGCATTCCGTTATAAATCTACAATACATTTTTATGCTGCGTACCCTAAACTTGGAAAGGGGTTTGGGATCAGGTGAACTTAGCGGTAGAAGAAAGCGACAAAGGTAAGAGGGTACAATGTGCGACTGCAACATTGCGACATGAGACGTATGAATTGCGACATGCGACGTCTTCCGTGAAAAAAATGTCCGTGAGAAAAGTTCCAACAGTTGAGTCTACATAATTATTTTACTTAATTTTACTCTAATAACAATTTTAATTCTACTTCAAAGAAAAAAGTTCCTTAAAGTATCATAATATAATTACATTTTATTTTTGATAATGTAAGTAAACCATTTCAAAAAAATATATAACATAAAACATTTCAATGTAAAACAGAACAGCGTGCGAGAAGCTCTTCTTTTGAATTGGTTAACAATTGTATTTGTTTCTTACGTTTATAAGTGATACAAAATTACTATTTAATTAACACATAACATCACAAAATTATATTTACCGTACATTCTTCATTCTACAGACAATAGAAATAGTGGATGTAACAACACCATTAAACCAATTTACGGTCGATGTATTATTAAAAAATACCGCAAAGCAAAATAAGTGTATTGTAAAGACATAATTGGCCGTTCTCATAAACAATAGCTTGGGTGCTACTGCCTGGAGCCATGAACAAATGAACCATGCTCTCACGTATAAGGTAACCAGGTATGAAGAGCTCTCCGTTACCCAAAAAATTCTATTACCTATATCGAAGATTTCATAACAGTGAGGGGCAGGGAAGGTCAAGGCTAAATGGAGACCGTACCACAAGAAAATGCCACGAACGGAACTAACATGTTGAAAATTTTGTTCCGCGTTTTAACTGCGATCTCCAAAGAATATTGGACTATATTGCAATGTAGTCCAGTTTCTCGTTCCACTTTTTGGACGCAATGTGGATTTTATTAATATAAAACTCTTGTTGGCTTACGTTACGTATAATTTTTGAAAATAAGACTCACATGTAGGAGTCGTATTTTGTTTCTGAGCAGATCACGAAATGAAGAGAGACGAAATGAAGTATTATTTTTGTTTCTAGCGTTATATGTTTGTATTTTTACAAGTTTATATATTTAACTTGCGGATTGTTTGAGTTTAATCCTGTAAACTGAATAAGAACTACTTATTATTATCGTGCGGAGTTGTAATTATACATAATTTCCATACATCTAAAGTAGGCAGTGAGACAACTGATTTTCTTATGTTTATAAAAATAAATAAATGTTTAAGTTTTCACTGCTGCCGGCACTCCCGGAGTGCCCCCTGTTGTTTTTTAAAATAATATATTATCAACAAAATTTTAGTTTACCATAATTTTCATTTGTTGTAGTTTTTGATTGTCTCGACATAAAGTTGTAATTATGTGCCTAAAAAAATTAAATATCATCATTTGTCTATAATTTATCGCCGAATTTTGAATGTGTGATACTCTCACTTGCCATAAGTGCACTGCTGAAAAATGGATAAGGATGGGTTTTGTAGTAAGATTTGGATAATATTTAGTGTCAATCGGTTCAAATCATTATAAAAAATAAGTTGATTTAAAAATCCCATCTTAAATTTTTTTCTAGTGCAGGTCGCTGAGGCATACATACCTACGATAGGTTTCGAAGCGAAATGAGGATGGGTAATGAAATTATGTAAATTTAACATCATTGCATAATCTTAGTCAGAAGTATTTATTGCAGTAGGTATCGCACTTATAAATTAATTCAAGTTTTCCTTTGTCTACACTAACTTAGTTATATGCCTCCCGTAGGTCTCATACAGCGAAATTGTTGCACGTGACTATGGCGCGGCATTCAACCGGTTTTCAATCCTATGTCATTTGACTTAAGGACCTCTGCGCATAACGTCATGAGTTGACAGCGCATTGTTTAATCTACCCGCGTATCTACAAAATATCGCGTATCATGTTTATTAATGTGGACACTTTTTATTACTCACATTGTGAGGAATTTATTCATTGCACCGTAAGGACCAATACTATTTCAAGATAGTTTAGTGTTTTACAAAATAAAAAAGATAGTGTGGCAGCCAAATATATTTTAGGAACTAAGTTGGTTTCACAGACATAAAGATACGGAAGTGATCAAACGAGATAATTAAATTTAAGCAAGGCTAAAAAAATTGGTTGTCTGTAAAGTCGGTTTACTGACGATAGTTGAACGTGACAACGTCTTAAGAAAATAATTTCCTTTGAATGAGTAGGCAAGCACAATAAAAGAACACTTTTTCAATACAAGTTAAGTCATTTATTAAAAATGAATGCTGGATACTTATACATCCTACATCGTGATTCAGAATTATAGCGCCCCACTACTCAACGCCATCTAGTAAACTGCGAGTGAACTACCAGCTCAGCCAGCCTTCCTCCATCGATAAATGGACCCAATCGAACTTAATGAATAATTGTTCACTGCACAATACAAAGATGGCGCTGGTATAATAATTCACCAACGGTAACGACGGTAACGCATGAGTCATGTTTTTTCATGCGTGCCACCGAATTATAAGACGTTGTCACGTCAAAAGCTCCTTATTTAACCTTGCTTTTTCCTTCTGTCGTTTTTAAATTCCTGGCATTTCCTGCTTGCAGCATATGATTGTAGTTTATGAATTTTTGTGTTTACACAGCAAATGAGCACGGTACATTACTAATAAAAAACATGTCAAGTCCGAATGGGACTCGCGTGCTTAAAGGTTTCCATACAGAAGATATTCCAGCAAACTTAACTTCCGGATATATTTTCCTATACAAAATAGTGATTTCATACTTTCTGTATAAGTTTTAGGCTTCACAGTTTTAGCGGTAACAATAGCGGTAAATTATAAGTCGCGCTTTTCAGTAATATCTTTTTAAATATGCGTTTAAAAGTTATGGAATATACTTCCGAATTCTATTGATATTCTCTCTTTCTTACTACATAGTACCGTTCCGAAAAGGCAATTATTATGGAAAAAATAAACCACTTATCTATATTATTATTATAGTTCCTACAAACAAAACTTTCTATAAACGAAAACTGTAGTTCTGTTTGTGTTTATTTATTTGTTTAAACTTTATTATACCAAAACATTGTGGTAAAAAAAGGCGGACTTAATGCTAATAGCATTGTCGACCAGTCAACCTTTGGTCTATTCAGATATCAGCGATGGCGGTATTGTGCACAACATAAAAGAAAAGAAATAAGCATACCAACAAATAAAACTAACTAAATAAAGTACCTAATAAACGAAAGACAACAAAACAAAACAAGTATAACAGGTAAAAAAAAGATAGGTAGGTACTAAAAATTATGATGACACTCATACTCATTTGTGTTCAAGCGTCCTTATCATTTCCTCACCTCTAACGGAACCCTAAAAACATGAATTTCAGTAACCTAATGCTTATACAATAAAACATTAAAATTTACGAGCTTGAAATATTTTTTCTATTAAAGTAGCGCACGTTAGAACTATAACAAACGTGTATGTAACGACGCGTTCCTTTTTAATTGCAGCAATAAAAGTATGAAATTCTTTGCTTTACTGTACTGGTACGTTATTTACGATAGACCATTAAAATTTTTATTATTTTCTTATTAATTGCAAGCTCTGATAATGACATTAAAATATTTTATTTACGTGATATTAAACTAGTAGTAATAGATAAACAATTTATGATAGTTAAAAACGATTTATGTAAACAATAAATGATGATATTATTAACATAAACAAAACGTTGTGATTTTTTTTGAAAATAACTTACTAGAGCGACTGTTATTATCTCTGCTTGTGATACCCAGACAATAGCTCAAGTGCGAATAGGACTTGCACACGTGATTGAGATGGTTTGATGGCTCCTTACCACCAAATCATTGTCAATAACAAGAAAGAATGTAGAAAAACCCCCTTTTTAACATACCTAGTACCCCTTTTTTGACAGCGGCCTTTTTACACGCATTCTGTGAAAATATCCGATGTTCTTCGTATATACCTTTGTCCGTTCTAGAGTCTTGTGACAGACAGACAGACAAACTGTTTATCACCCTTTGGGTACTAGACCCTAAAAACAAGGAACCGAGTTTCTTTCATCGTCTACAAAGTTTACCTTGACACAGTTTACTAATCAATATAAAAATATTATCGCTCGGTCAAACTTCCCCAATTTACATAATTCCGTTTCATTATACCTGATTGTTTTGTGTTCAAAAATCAAACAAATTAACGTCCTATTTCGTACGTATAAGAGTGAATTTATGTACAGTATAATTAAATTTTTATCGATACCACTTGTTTATTTTTGTTCATTGTTCACGTGCAAAGCTACGCAATAATAATGAAACACCGCCGAAAATAAAGTGTTTGTACGTGATATTTTTTCTTTGTTGGTATTACACCATTTAGCACACAAAATATTAAAACTTGCCAGAAATGTTAATCTCATTAGGAAGCTAGTCCCTATTTCTACAATTGATTCTAATAACCATGACCACAAACCCCACATTTTTGTCAAGAAGTAACGCGATGCTCTGGCCAAGATTAATATCCTGTGTGATGATGAAAAACAGACTAAACGATATCATTTGTTGACGATCGAATTACAGAAACACTTCGAAAAACATGACGTACTTTTAATGTTAACAGTCGACAACCGAGCAGACCACCACGAGAGCCACCTGGTGGTAAATGGTCACCGTTCCCGATAGACATCAGTGACTCCAAATGAGTGATGCATTGCCAGCCAAGAAAGGAAAAGAACATAAAACAACACAACAGTACCTAATTAACTGCAGAACTTTAATTATCCTCACAATATAACACAGTTTTGAAATTTCCACAAAACATTTGTATAAATGGACAATATTCAGTAATTTACTCATACGTTACAAAATTTATCCAATTCGATTTAATTTTATGAACATCGAATGTTGAATTTTCGTTTAATTGGTCCAGTACTTCACGCATCAATGTTTCTAAATTGCCGCAATCCAATAAATGAAAACTAATATTTCTGTTTCGTAGCATTTTTGAAATGAAATTGGAAATTTTATTGAACAAGTTTTGCGGTTTATACGTAACGTTTGTAGCAATATACATTTTTGTATAAATTTTTATTCGTGTAGATACGGACATTACTGACTAACAACTAACTTTTATTAAGGGGATATATAATCCGTGTCCAGGCAACATGAACCTACGGCAAAGTATACTCAATTCAATACGCACACCCAGATCGAGAGCAGAAATTTAAACATTTAAATCGGCCTAAGATGGTAACTATTGCGCCAAATTGCGTTGATGTAATCAATCAGCCAAGTTATAATTGTGTCCCATCTTCAAAATTTTCCAAAAATAGCCCTTATCTAGTATTTTTTTGCCATTGAAACCTCAATAAATCGATACCGCCATATTATCATACAAAATGAAATATGGAGATTTTATCGATGAACTAATTTCATGTGTATGCATCGTTACTTACCTTTTAATGAGTAAGTATTACCGCCAGATGTGGATACTGACCGACGGAACCAGAATATGCGCATTATTTATACATATTGCAGCTTGGCCGTAATTACTTGGACATTTCTTGAATCACTCAACTGTATAGTCATTTGGAGATTGACGTGTGTTGGGATTTTACGCATGTAATTTGAATAATATAGGTAGGTAGGTATTTTACGGAATATATAAAAAATAAACAAAAGTTTATATTATACCTACATGTCCGTTTAAAATTTTTGATATTAGAAAAGAAATGTAATAATTTGCTACACGTAGCATTAGGATTGTTGTTGTATATTTTCATTATATAACAATATCTATAGTAGGTATCTAATTTTATAATGATATCCATAAGTCCTAACATCGAGCTAGGTAGCTGACTTCTGTTGCAGTTTGCCTCGGTTTGCCGGCATGGAATTGTCAATTTATTTCTAAATCAGTAAGTTAACGAGTGAACACTATAAAATAATAATTTATACACAGCTAATATGTAATATTATTTGGAGTACAAGAAAACTTATATTGGCAAAATCAGTGTTGCATTGAAAGAATTTGCTTCTGTCGGTTTGTTCAGCGGTCACAATGCGCTGCGCTAACGAGTCGCGGCTGAATAAAACATTGCCGATTCGATGGTGCAAGCGACAGGCGATCTGTTACTGTAAAATATTACCGTGTCTATTGCAAGCTTTTTGTTAAACAGTAGAGCTTTTAGGGAAGCTAAGAGGACGAGGATTATTCGATGCTATGGTTCGAGAATCGTGGTTCACACTTCACACTATTCAACAGTAATATAAAGCAGTAGAGATTTTATTGGGACTTTTAGCAGAGCTTAGAGTGGGAGGATTATTAAATCTTCGAGGATATTGGTTCACACAACTGAATAGTAGATGATATAGTTCCTTTTTAGGTCACTCGGTTCTGGAATGACTTTTGTATCCTTTGGTACTAAGAAGTAAGGTTTTTTCTTGACTAGGAAATCTCTATCTAATGATAATAATATTAATATCAAACCTTATTAAAAAACACTGTTAGTCTTCCTTTTCGCGGCTTCACCAGCCCTCAGAATTTAAGAAGTCTACACTTTAGACTTTCAGACTAAGATACTTTGATGCTGACAATGTGTGTACCATGTTATGTTTTCTTGTCAATATTTAAATGTTTTATGTCTGCGCGAAACATCCATCTCCCCAATTTTTTTTTCTTTTACATTTAATTTAGTTATAAATATTTTTTTATGAATTAAAATATTTCAACAACAAATCGCTCCGCGCTTTTATCTTAATAAAACTTAAGTTAGAATGTTTCACTTCGCACAATAGACTCAGTTTGGCTGTTACCTAAATATAGGATTGTGGCACCGCAAGCATACTACGGAAATGTCACTGTTTACTCGATCACTGTTGATTCTATTGAATGTAAGCAAAACGAACGGGAAACTTACGTTAAGTTTTCGCAGTAGTGCGATTGCGACTTCATTAGGCGCGTTATGGATTCGTTACTGTTTTGTTTATTTTCAGTATTACCGTTCATCAGTTTCTCAGGCCTTGCGTTAGTTTATTGATTTATTATACGACTAGTACCCGTGTTCGCTTCGGACATCTATGTCTTTATTCATCAGCCTTTACAAGCCCATTGTAGGACATAGGACTCTGACCGGAACCTTCTGAATTAAGCGTATGTCTTCTGTCTTCTTCAGGTCGTCAGTACACCTGGTTGGGAGCGTCCTGTTTTTCTCAGACGTGGTCTTCACTCAAAGACCTTTCTTTCCCTTCGAAATAATTAGGTAGTGATCTCTAGAGGTATGTTACGATTTTTTAAATCTCATATTTACCGAATTGTATTTATTTATGGGACAATTTTCGTTCTTCGATGTTAGAAATAGAATTTATCCATATTTTACTTGCAAAAGGGGAAAAATATCGATAAAATTTTCTTTGAAAATATGTGACGACAGACCGTCTATTTCAAGGATGATAATTACTTTATGGTGCAAATTAACCCACCCGGTCGCTCATGGCATCACTAGAACGCCGCAGTCTATGCCACTTTTTGCCCGCCGCGCCGCTTAGGCACTTGTCTCCCTATCAATGAATACAGCAATGATATATAAAGAAACGAAGAAGTTAAAAAAAACAATAGGTTTTTAATCAAAAAACGAAGAAGGCGTGGATGGGACTGGAAAATTGAAAAACTTGACAAAATTTTCATGAAAAGCTTAGCTCACGTGATTACATTTTAAAAAATACGTAAATAAAAAATATTGAACGAAGTAGAAACGAAAGTAATCAACTACTTGTTATAAAAAGATATTAATGCAAAAATTTTCACATCTCGGAATAACGATCGGGAAAAATATAGTGTAAGAGCAAAACTAAAAATAAGTTTTCCTTCTTTATACCGCAAAAAATTGCATTCATTGGTAAAATTTTGCATGATTATAAGGATACATTTCTTCCGATGTATTAAAATTGAAATTAACTCTTCTTAAGATAAAACTGCTTTTACAGAAGTACTTTTCTACCTAACAGCAACTCTCTGACAATCAGACATGTCTCCGGACAGGCGACATCATTAAGTATGGACGGCGGTAATGACACGCGATCATCTGTTCATATTAATCGCGAAGGAAATTAAAGCGCACTCGTTACTTGTAATTATGTTCTATATTTATAATCTATTTGCGCATCGGCATCTGTACCAATTTAGTTGGTTGGCGGAGTTGGTTTTCTTTTTTGGAATTAAGTTAATAAACGATCACGAAGCACCATCCTTCCGCTGCCGCCCATGAACACTGCGACCGACCTAGAACAATACTAAGGTAGTTAGTCCGGTTAGAACATTAATTGGTTAGTTTCGTTACTAAGTATGAGTACAGGGACTGTTAGTGATAGTAAGTCCTGTTAGTTTTAGTTAGTAATAGTCCAGTTAGTAATTGTTTTAATACCCTGTAATACCTGCCAGAATGTTTTTTGAGTAACCACCCGCACCGGGCTTACTAACAAATATTGTTTGATGTATGTTCTCATGTAAGTGACGATATTATTGACTTTATGGGAAATAAAGCTCTTTAAACCTCTTTAGACAATTCTCGAGTCTCGTTCTAATCCGATCACAGAGTGCGATGGTCACCTTTAAAAAAGTATAATCGGCTCCATACCAACGGTTGGTTGTAGAAACCTGCGGCATTTGACAATGCTGGTTGCCCTGATGTAATTTAAGGAAATGATCCGATTTCCTATGCAAAAGGTTGCCTGGAAGAAATCCCTGCTTAGCAATAAGATCGTCTGTATACGTCTCTATTTCTGACCTCTGCCCTCGCTTTCTTCTGAGAAACCGCGAACCGATTGTAATAAACAAACATTAAACTTTATCCTAAGCTACTACAATATATTACTGAGAATCGCATTTAAGTCGGTAAAACCGTTTTTGAGATTGGCGGCAACGAATATAAAGAGACAATAATTATTTTTAGAAATCATTAGTTAGTGTTGTGCTGTTGTGTCAATGAAATAAAAAATAATATGATTATTAAAGTCGTATTGTCATCGTATAGCTTAAAGTCAAAACCTTGTAAAGGGCATCTAAAAAATGGAATTACTATTTAATAAGTGACATTGTAATGCCGTTTGGCCAGAGATCGACAGGTGGTGAACGAAGCAGATTTCTGAGTTTAATTAAAAAAATTCAACCCGTTCTTTAGCGCTTTAATGATACTACAATTGCTTTTAAAAATACAATTCAGACACTAGCAATTTACCGTGCGAATCGAATATTTTTTAATGTGTAAACTTAAAAAAATTAACCTTTTATTTTTATCATGTATTTTTATGTTAGTAGCCGATCTTAAGTGATCGTCAAAGTTAAGCAACAAAGCTAAACGGTCGGTAGTTGGATGGGAGACCGCTAGTGCCAAAAATTCTTGGGCGCTTCCGTGCTTCGGAGGGCACCTAAAGCCGTCGGTACCGGTTGTTACCATTTGAATATTCAGCAGTCGTTATAGCCATATCGGATGTCTTCGGGCGGTATAAAACCAAACATATCACCGATGCGTTGCTGCTCAAGAAAGAAAGAATAAAAAGACAGCTCTAGCTCTGAAGCAATCACATCGTTTGACATATACACAATTATATATTATATACAATTTTATTATGTACAACCAAAATGTAGCTGTAATGTAGCAAGTTTTATTGTTACATCTACTCGTCAATAGATGGCGCTCTAACTTTCACATCGTATAAATACCCACCTAATTATTATTATCTTGATTAAACATTATGTATGTACATAGGTAAGTACAGTAGGTAGTTTATATTTTACAGAAGAATTTGAAAATATTATCTATTACTGATATTACTATAATAATCAATAAATAAAGATTTACAGATGCATATTCGTTTTTTTAATGTGAAGTGTCTGTAGCCTAGTGAAAGTGGTAGGCACTCAATCCAGATGTTGCGGGTTCAATAACGGGCCTGTAGGTTGAGAGGAGACCCGTGCCCCGGCTGTAAATTTACCGAACACACACATATTATATAAACAGCATCACACACAACACACACACACACCCACAACACACAACAGCACAGCAATCAATCCGGATTCTATCGTCATTTGTGAATCACTTTTTCTTTCACCAGCCACTTTTGACTTAAAAGAAATGAAACCTCTAGGAGTTAATACCTATGAGCAACTTAGCAGTAAACCCCTTCTTGTAATGTGAATAACAATATAATATACCGGAACTTCTATTCTCAATTCAGTGCAATCAATTATCACTCTTGAATTTATTTATTAGTAGTCTAACAGATTACTTTGAGATTATGACCGATGACAATGCCAACATTATTTTTGCTTTTGGCCACTATGAGCGTTGCGATCGATTATACCTACTACCCCCACCACCACCAGTGAATACTAGACGATTATTATACAAATAAGAATATGAACAATAAGTTCAAGCAAGGGGCTCAAATGTATGTCAAATAACATTTCATAGGTGGGTATTTTATTTAGGGCTACAAAATTATTAATTAAAGCTTAATGTTCTCAACAGCCAATTAATTTCTAGTACATTGCTATTAATATAAATAATAGCTGAGTCGTGGCACTTGTTAATTAGACCCAGCTCAAATTATTTGCTCTTGCAATCAACAAGTTCCTCTTCAAGGCGGCAGCCCTGTTTTTACGTCACTTTTTATTGGCTTCTGTCGCGAGCCCTTCCAAGCAATTATTGCAAAACTAGTATTTTAGTAAAACGAGAGGAGCGTTAAGTAATTTTTATGGTTCTGTAGGGATATAATTATTTGGCATGTTACTTGGTAACTTCTACTAAGGAAGTCCCTTTTATCATTCAAGGTTCCTTTTGATGGGATAGTAGTTAAGCTTTAAGTCAAATAGGAAATGTTAAACAGTCATTGTAATTTATAGACAATATAATTACGGCTTTATTTGTTCCGGTCACGGATACGTTGTGGTTCTTGAAAACTGATACAAAATGATTCAGTTGCAAGCGTTATAATTATATTTATAATTTATTGTACCTTTAATCTAGAATGTTGGAGTTACACAATCTTAAAACTGAAAAAATATAAAATATTTTATGAATTATCAATTATAGTTTTATATGCCTTTTTTCCATAAATGACACCGACACAACGGCCTAGACCTACGAACATAAAATCATCTAAATCGGAGAAATCTGATTAAATCCAGCATCGATCCCATCCTAGACTCCTGATCCAATAAATAAACTCTATCAAAATCACATCTCGTACTGTACATTTACTGTACACCCAGGACCTGTAAACAAACTTGTGGCACGTATCATGTCATGTGTCATGTATCTTCCCAGGCTTAAAATTAACCTCGACAGCCCTCGTTCCCCTGCCAGAATCACAAACGGGGCTACAAGAACGTACGTCACTAACTGAATACTAAAATTCAAAGGGTTTTACAAGAGACCTAAGGTACACCGAAAAGTCGATTGTAATTATCAGGTCGTACATCTGCTCATTCCTGCCAATACCCGGCCATTCAGAAATGCAACTCTTGCTCTGTCTTATTAAGATTTAAAATCGTCCGTAGCTTTAATATTCCTTTAGCTAGCAGTGGTATTTTGTTTTGGCGAAGAACAACTGTTTTCCATCATTTTAAGCCATTACGGTCGCAAACCGCTGAGAGCGGCTCGGTTATGACATTTACAACTAATTTTGTGGGGGAAAATAATTTTTCTTTGTATAAATAGACGTTGTTTTAGTCTATTGCAGTACTTAATGCCTTCAGTAAATCTTTCCTTAACAGGATCTGTATTTTAGTTTGAAGAAACACTAATTAAGGAAATTAGGTATGTTTTTGGGCTAGCGCTACTCAAAATGTGCCCTGTGTATTTTTAGTAGATTAGAGTCCCTGATATCTTTATTATTGAATTATAAATGAATCCGTTGTCAGTACCAAGTGCTATTTAATTTGTTTATGTCAATAGCCCATAAATGATGGATGTCGCAGCCAGTGGCCTGTTTTGGACTCCCAAGAAGTAACCTGCTATTTGGCTAGCTGGCTCTCTGCAACAGTCTTTGTGATCATTGAAAGTTAGACGGCATTTCCTTTCGGCAATGATTATTGATTTATTTGTTTAGCATATAAAGCTAACCCAGCTCAAATTAGGCATGCTAATCTACGGTTCTATAAGCGGATTCTTATGATATCAAACGACTGCTAACGCGAAAATAGTAGTAACAAATCATCAAAACGTAGACTAGTGAAACTGCAAAAAACTGTAAACCGCCATTATATTCGACAAAGCACCACGGCCGTCATAGAAATATATTCTGATAGCCAAATTGCAGCGACGGCGACGACGCGACCAGAATTGTTTTCCGATATGATTTTTATAGCCCGGATTGCGACCGAAACTACTTTATTTTATATCGGTATGATTTTATAACATAACTAATCTATTTGTTTGTACTAATAGCTGCGCTAATATTGCTTATAGCCCATTGCGTAATCGGTAATCGTTAAGCCATGTCGGAGACCTCCAAGGAGCATAAAAACTTCCGCCACATGGGTTGGCCACTAACCCTCAACCAATCCGTTCTAGAACATAGTGGAGTATGATATACGCCTCTTCGGTTATGTGGGAGCCGTGGTCAGGAGTGGACCATTAATAGATTAAATTCTTTTGTAATCATTACTTCCAATCTGCGGTTAAAATTTGATGGTAATTCATTTATTAAAATGTTCCTTCTCAGTGACAAATGTTTTTTATTATATTATATTAAAAACTTTAAGTCCATATAATGTATCTTGCATATCGAATGCAAATTTATATCTGCATTTTTCCTAAAAGAGGGTGTTACAATATTTGTTGTTCACGTACAAATATAGCTCGTAATGTGTAGGTACCTACAAGCTTAAACACAATTTTTTTTTCAAATAATTGACACGTTCTACTTCAAATCAATAACTTTGACCTTAGGCCAGTTCATAATCTAACATGACAAAACGTCTACTTCGTAAATAAGGACATAATAATCATGATAACAATACAGTTACTATAATCAAGCTTTCAAATCGTCTATCAAAGTTCCTTTATCTTGCAATAATCAAAATTCAAATAACAATGCACGACCTTCCTATAAAATACTTCAATGACATTGGATAATACTGTTCATTGCATTATTATTATTGACAGAGACAAATCAAAATCAAGTACGATTTCAGTTACCACTTGCAATGCTGTGGAATTGTGAGTAGGTTCGTCTAATTTATTTTTGGTTGCGTACTTATTGGTTATGAATGAAATTATTCAAACAACCTGACTATCGACCGGTAGAAACTTGCCCACGCACAAAATACTACTAGGTAATGATAATGTAATAACGATTTCTAAATATGAATATATTAAGATACATAGAGATAAATAGATATTTCGTCAATTATAAACAGGTAATGAAAGGTGGCTAAGTGACTTACCAATCATTTTATCTGACAGGGGTGCAAGTGCACCCCCTTGCACCCTGCTGCAGGCGCCCTTGGCTTCGCTCGCATGAAATTCGGTTATATTGCGCCTTTTTAATTTTCAAAAATCTTTTCTTAGTTCTCACTTGCGTCACTTGAGGGACGTATATACAAAGTTTCAAGTGAATCCATTGAAGAAATAAAAAGTTTCAGTTTATCCCCTTTTTATTCCCCCTCTTCTTCCCTCTCTCTTCCTCTCCCAAAGGAGTTTGGATGCTAAATTTCAGCTTCTTGCATTGCGTGTGCATGCATCCGTTGTCTGTCAGTAACGAAGAGTTTTACATATTAAATCTATTGATTTATGATTATATATAAGTATATTATACCTTATTATTGTGTTAAAATGAAACTTCCACTCAAAGCATGAAATAACATGTGAATAGATCTATCTAAGATAACTTAGACATATGGCAAGCTATAAGTTATTCTACTCATCGTTACAAAAAGAAAAAAATAATAAAATCTTCTGTCCTAAAATTATCATAATATCTTATACAGAAATGGTAGTAACATCAATGCACGTTGTATTGTAATTTCACTGTACGTTCAATATTTCATGCAGGTACAACAAAAAGTGAGAGGTGATTCGATTGAATTGTGCTCGCCATTTTATTTGTCACGTCTTGTTTGACACCGCTGGCATTTGTGTAACAGCAACCTTACAGTAAATTGAGTTTGAAAACAACTTGAGAAGCGAACAATATCCCAATTTGGAATTTGAATTTCTAGCAATGGACTAAAGTTTTAGTAGCTATATCTGTACCATCTGTGTTTCGAAATCCGAGTTTGTAGAGTAAAAGCAGATATTTAGGTCTGCCTTTCCTTAAGTAAATAGAAAATTTAACGAGCAGATAAGGCTATTGTCTATTAGTGGTCATCGTCGCCCATGAACATCACAGTAAAGCATCAACGACGTGTTGTCGGCTAAAAAAGAATAAGAGACTCCGATTATTTCTGACATTTCGACCGAACCACGTTAATAAATAATTCACGGTTGATTTTAAAAAGTTCGAAGTCCCTGAAAACCAGCGGTCGTAGTTTTACTGCGGCCATTGCTGAGTGCGGTCCCTTTTCATACAGACTGACTGCAATTCCATATTGTCTTGGTTTTATAAGTTTTTATTTTTTCTCTATTTGCAGTTTTCTTGTGAAATTAAAATATGTTCTATTCGATTCTAAGTGGCTGACTTAGAATAAAATTCCTACCAGCATGCGAGGGTACTGTCGGTTAATCGCGACGACTGAGTTTGGCCACCATTGATGTGGATGACTGGCTTTTACTGAAGAATGATGGAGCTTCAATTGCTTCAATCAGCTCCATACACACCAAAAGTGTGACTTTTACGATTAAAGGATTTATTGCAGGACAAATATCTGCCCAAAAAGCAAATAAGTGAATAAAACAGCTTCAAAAAGAATACAATATAATATAAAAGAAACAGAACAGAACAAACCAAAATAAAATCTAAAATACACATAATAGAATATAATGGAATCGAACATAAGTTCTGTTTTGATATGTATTATTATAACACAACGGAATTGAACAGTACAATATAATCGCAGTGATATAATAAAATTGATATTTATTAGATGTTCTAGGATTTTCCATCGTGGCAAGATACCTCGCATGACCTACTGGGCTAATAGTAGTAGCATAGGAACCATTCGAGTCATTACTTATCACTATCAAAAGTTCGATCGTAACATTAATTCACGCAAACGTACCAAAAATGCATCATACTTTCACAAACTGCTCGGCCATTTCGGTAAAAGTTCGAATGAACAGTCACATAATATTTCGGCCAAACCTCAAACTCGCAACCATGCATAAACGCTTTCACGGTTGCTATGAACGGATATTAAAAACGTATAATCCCGGCGTTCGTTTTAACGTGAAATATAAATGACTCGATGCAGGTGCGTTTTCAATAAATAAACCGATAGGTTTCCGTAGCACGAAATAGCCCAATCAACTAAATTACAAAATAAAGGTCACTCCAGCGCAGTAAACTCTAGTTTATCTATCGTCGATTGATAACTTATAATGTATGGAATCGACTAAAGTTGGAATTGCTTATTGATGACTAAGTAATATCCGAAATGTTTTAATATTTTCCACTAGATGTCAGTGCTGATGTGATGATATATTGTGACGATAACGTTATAATCGAATTGTAATTTAGTTGGTTTGTGTTTCGGGCAAGTGGGTATCGATTCGTTGTATGGATAGTACGTAGCAGCATACTAATGGATGAATTCTAATGGCGATTTTATAACGAGTAAGGATAATACAGCAACATAGGTCGTACTGAACACCAGCTACTTTTAATTCTGTATTTTCAGTTAAGTTAAGCAAACCACTTAATGAAAATTGACTACCCGTATTATTTATTGTCTCAATTTTATTTACTTAATGCAACTGTTACGAAGACCAATGGTGAATTAAATATACAGATTTGCTAATCTTTATCTTGCTATTACACGACTTCTTTCTGCAACTTGAAAATAAAAATCCTATTCGTTGGTTATCCGTTGTTAAAATGTCCATTACGTTGCAGTTTTTACCAAAAACTATAAAGTTTAGCCGAGCAATATTTTCCAGCTCCGCCGAGACGTGTAGTGTTACAAGACAATATAAGGCCATTTTTCAAGTTAAAAGCAATATTAGAACACGGTCATGTCACGTAAGTCTTCCAGCGGACGCTGGAAGACCTTGTCTTATTTACGACGACAATAGAGAAGCGAGATACCTAAGTATTTGGTTTTAAATCAATAGCCCTGAAACAAGCATACAGGAACAGCAAAACGAATGTTAATAAACTGCTCAATACTATTCCTATGGGAATTCGAAATTGTTAAGGTATCATCAATGAAAAACCAGCTACGAAAGAAGCAAAGAAGAAAATATTATTTAATTGGCTATTTCTTTCAAGTAATGTAGTCTGCCCATTGCTACTTCGGCCGGGTAACCGTGTATCAATGACATATTTCGCTCACATTAATCATAGTTCTCGGAAGGATCTGTGTCAGCATACTGATCCATGCTCATTGCTTCATCGAATTCGAAGACTGATGACTGATGAACCATGATCTATATTCGCTGATTGTATGACGTCTCTAGTCGCTATGAATAAGACAATGGCCTAAAACGCTTTAAGTCTACAGAATTTCTGCTCTTATTTTTAACTTTAACAGTCAAGGGCTTAGTACTAAATGGAAATGAATTGAAGTTTCAGTGCTCATTAATTAATTGGCCAAGAATTTGACTTACGAGACTTGTTGGTATTAGTTTAACAGCAAGTTATTCGCTATTTAGTTGTAAGAGCTTTTAAGATTTGTGGGGAAACTTTGAATATGATTTGAATATAAGTTGGTAAGCGCTGGTACCGATTTGAACTTTGTATGACAAGCTGACGCAATTGTAGGATGAAGGGCATTTTATAACGAGAGTCTCTTTGTATTAATTAAAGTTGCTTAACTACGTAATGCATTTTATTAGTGGATGAGAATGGAAAAGATCAAATTAACTGGAGGTTAACTTTGCGTTAAACTTTTGTCTTCTTCTTTTGCCCTATTCTTTTCTCATGTGACATTGTATTCTAGTAGGTATGCCATAATCCTGGTTGCCATGCGAATGATCCGTGATTTATTTCCCGGCCGAACATTCATTTATCGTTCTTTTCAGGACGTAGGTGCCTCATGCCTCCAGAAAATCAGGAAATGGACGTACATCACAAAAAAAAAATCCAAACGTAGAAAATGTACGGTCATATCATCATATGACATGATGAAGTGAAGTGATATATAATTTATTCTAGTTATGCACACAACTTTGAAATCTGAGTTATCATAACAAAAAGGGATTTTATTAATTTAACCTTCTAACTTCTAAGCTTTCATGCCTCTAAGATACGTGAACCGACCACACATAGTTCTAATGTATATAACATGAATGAATAAGTAATACCGATATCTTTATTAAAGGCTCAGTTTATCTACTGATATTCCACGTGACACGATTTACATAATACCAGTATCACTATCGGTATTCTTGTATTGAATTATCATTGAATCAAACCTCAAACCTTTCGTGTAACGATGGCCAGTAATGAATTCAACTTCGTTGATGCTGTTGTAACTAAATCTGTAAAAGACAATTTTTCATTTCTAGCTTTGGTCAATGAAAAGTTAAAATTTAACGAAATATTTATTTATTTTCTACTCATACGGTTCCTTGTTTAATATAAACTGCTAAAATAAAGATTGTAGCTACATTTAACTAAATTTGAAAGAAACAGCCTACCAACAGTAAAAGATAAGACAACAAGAGAGGGATTACCAACCAAATGGTCTGACCAGATAAGAGATGTCCGGCATGCCGAAGATCAGTTTCGTTGGAGACAGCTAAGGAACTGCCAGGGAGCTATCAGAGCACGCATGACCTTCATTAATGAAGAAACGACTTAGAAGAAGAGAATATCAATAGTTAACTGAATGGCAATGTTGTGCCATAGAAGCTCGGAGACACAAATCGCTCTAGTTCTCAGGGTACGTCGCAGACTTTCTGCATCTGAACCACACACAAGCCATGAGCCTCAATTAATAAGATTTAGCGATTTTTAGTTGGTTTTTAGAATATACTTTTTAGAGTAGGTATGCTTATTCTTCAAGCCTTCATTTTTTCCTTAAATTTTGGGCGATCGAAATGTCTGCAGAATATCATTAGTTTGTTTACGCCTCCTCCTTTACACTTCCACGCCACTTTAATAGGTGCACTATAATTTATCAAAATGCAAATATACCACAAATAACTGTATGTTTAGCACCTACTAGGTAATATTTATTTTTCAATTCATTTCAACACCATCTTACTCTACCTGGTTACAAATGATATCAATATGATTTTGCTCCCACTCAAAGCCAGAAATATGTTTCTCTCGCGAGTAACAAATATAATTTCTGTCGCCCATAACTCGCGCTTACACCAAGCTTTACCTATCGACCTTGCTTTCTAACAGCGCAATCGTAACATGCCTTATATTATTTTAATGAGCCAATAATAATCCAAGGTCCGTTCGATCTTCGCGATAACGGATTGTAGTCCAGTTACTAATTACCGACCAGAGACTGCCTGTGACAGATATAATCTCGCAATTGTAGTATCTCTTTCGGTCTATTTGTTTCTCGTTATCGAGATCGCATTGCGTAACTATTACAAATGCCTTTGTACTAAGTATGTAACGGTAAAGTTATCAGCAAACTGATTTCCGGTAGTTAAAATACCTGCTTGTCATCGTCAGTCGTGTACATCAAGCCTGGAATCGAACATGGGACTCCTAACTTCGCTGATTATAGTATATTTTGTTGCAATTTGTAAAGTTAAATTGGGGAGGAGGCATCATCACTCCAATTTCCAATACGAATTCTTTCTATTCTATGCTAGGTATAATTGCCAACGATACTAATTTAATTCATTTATCTGAATTCCCACGACATTCGACTTCTAGTTAATCTTGTTTAAAGTGATTTCTATAAACTCCACGATTTCCAAAAACTGAAATCACCGTTTCATATGAATAAAGCCTTTTTCCTATTTTTATTTTATGCATTGTATAATTATGATCCTTTGTCTATGTTACATAAAGGTGCCGTAATATCCAAAAGTAGGTACCTAAGACAAAATTCCGATCAGAAAAGTGAATGGTCCGTTTTGTCAGATGATAAGAAACGACAAAAGATTAAATTCAAAAGCCGAATTATTTCCAATACTTCATAATTGTATTGGGATAAAAACAGTAATCAATTCTGTGACACTAAAAATGTTGCCTCTAATAAATATTGTATTACCAAATACCCTGTACCAGGTGTATTGCTGTACAAGGTTTTATTAGAATGTATCAAGTGACATACATAAAGAAATTAGTCCTCATAACAGCGTTTTAACTGTTATGTAATACTGAAAAATCTAATATTAATTTTAGACGCTTTAAAATAATTCAAAATGACTCACTGTGTACACAAGCAAATTAATTCGTGAATATTTGTAAACAACCAATCAACATTAAATAATAATAGACAATTCCGTTGCTATGCTGTATCACATCTTAAGTGAAGATATTGCATAGTTCATCACTTGATTGACACAAGCAATGAAGTTATTAAGAGCTTTAAGAAAAGAATAATGATGTCAAAAACACACTTGAGGAAATCACATGTCATATTTTAATTACAAGTACACACCGCAATCAAATGACCTTAGGAATGTGTGTCTTTGATATTTGATAATCGTCCCACACCTTCCACTACAATCAGACCGGTTGATGAAATAATAACGCGTTGGTTTCTCCGAGTGTGTAATTACGAATCTTTATGAACACAATTAAACACAAGTAAACCGTTGTAAAAACGGATGCGTTCAAATTATTACTTTTTTGTAAGGTGCTTGTCGTATGTTTTGATTATGTTCAACTTGTTCATGAATACTATTACTAGGTACTATTAACGTAATGAAATTTAATTACCTTAACTTTGTTGGGGAAAAATTCATTTGACGTAGTCGTAGCCTAGTTGGTAGTGTCCCTGCCTGCAAAAGGGGTCTCGGGTTTGACTCCCGTCTGGGGCAGGTATTTGAGGCAGCAGAGATGAGGCAGTTTAATGTTTTTTCGCGAATCGTGGGTGTCAGTGACGTGTTATTTGTGCGATATAGGGAATCCTAGTACGACAGTATATATGAATGTGTAAGCGTTTATTTATTTACTTAATTGTTAAAACATTTTAAAAAATAAGTAGATTAAAGATGCTTATTTAGCTAAAGTATTATGCCTATTTAGATAAAGTAACTAAGCGTTCAACGAATTTTTTCTGTTCATTTCTGTAATAGTTCGGAAAGCAAGTTCATTGTATCGACAATACTTTCAGTTGTTACAGGTTTTATTACCTATCAATATAAGTGATAATATCCAATCCCAATCTAATTAAGTGCATACTTTCATTACATTGTGTCATTTTATAGAGAAATATTTTTCTTTCTTCCTCATAATTATATAATATATTTAGAAGTTTAGCTAAGCAGACTTCGACTTGAACCGTCAACGAAAATAGGGGATTAAAACATTTCGCAGAACTTATGCATCACCAGAATCGCTTCTCGTTGACCTTTATCAGTAAGACTGTCACCGTTACCTGTACCACCCATATCTGTAGATTCAATCTCAAAATTACAGACACTTGTGGTTTTATGCAAACATATTTCTCGGAACACTCAAAACATAATAAGCTTAAAACAGATGATTGCCGCTATAAAGCTGCCGATCTAGTTCCAAGTGAGTCATGTGAATAAAACCCGCGTGTCATAAAAATTATAACACACGTTTGTGCTACTTAACCATTCCAAACGGAAGTTGATAAATCCCAAGAAACTGTATACCAACCACTAATCCTCAGCTGACATTTGAGCACTGTCTGATTAAATTATTAGGTACCTATACGAGGTAGACTGAATCATTCATTGCAGGGTTTGTTTCTTAATAAATATAATATGTCTGCTGTAGTTTTTTTTATTGAATTAAAGTACCAAACGAGCATGCAGCACCACCGTTCCGCTGCCGCCCATCACAACTGTGACCGACCTAGAACAAGACTCAAATGAGGACTAGGATACTTATATCGGTTAGATGACGGTGTTAGAACGTTAGTTGGTTAGTATGTTGTTTATTTATCTACTTTGAGGTATGTTAAAAAATATAAGTTATAAGTTACACAGAAAATATAACAATATTTAAAAATATTCGAGCCTTTGTTATTAGGTACATAAAATATAAATGAGAAATTTACAGACATTCATTCGTCGCCTAGAGCAGGCTACAGAAATCCAATAGGTATTAAGTTCGCCCTTTGTAAATCTCATAATAAAATTGAATAAAAAAAATATAATCTATTTGCTATTCCTTTAGAATCCATTCTGAAAATCCGAAGAAACTTTAAAATTTACATTTGAAATACCAATCGTTCATAAGCTCATTCAAATCTACAGTGTCAATTCTTTATCCACATTGCAAAGAAATTTCTTTCGTCATAAATCATTTCAGCTTGTCAACGTATAAGGATTTTTCGAATTTACGACGCAACTTTCGATTCGTAGACGCAATAAATCACTCAATATAATACTGTTAAGTTGTATTACAAACATTTAGGACCTTACACATAAATCGTAGTAAAATAAGCTAGCAATACTCGAGTAGTTTGCAGGCCTGCGATATGTCGCGGTACAAGCTGTTAAGCTCACAGCACATTATCTTACAAAGATAATTAAAATAATACACACGTTTAAAGGACAAGGAAAATAAGTAAAAAAGAAATTAAATGACATAAGTAATATCTATAAAAAAATGTTATGTTTAACACGTGTTTGTTTTTCTACTTATAATTAAATTATCATGGCTTTAGTATATCGTGTATTATTTTTATATGAGTACCGAGTAATAAATAAACCACCAAGCATGAATAGGACTGCGCACTTGAGGTTCCGTAGTCAGGATGAATAATGCATTAATAGTTGACATGCATAATTATCCAAAAATATCTTACAGGTACTGACTTAAAAAACAAATTATCTTGTTTTTATAATTTTAAATGTAACTTCTTCCAAAAGTCTATAGTGTGCGTAGCCCATAACAGAGAATAAGCAGTGCCATAAATCCAAGCATGTACTTGCGGAAGACATTTTCGATTTCAAAATATCTGATGCTTTGTAATTCCCGACTTTGTGCAAGACGCACAAGTATGTGCGGTGTATCAATACTGTCTAATGGAGTATATGCTTATCTGGTTAGTTCATCCTGGTCCCACTTAGAAATAGGGCTAAGCAGAGTTTAATTTAACAACTAGTAAACGCCCTCTTTTCTCTTCCGGGGATCTATGTCTTAGTATACACTCAAAAAACTTTAAGACAGGATTTTTAAGATGTCATGCCATTTTTAAGAACCGATTGAAAAAACAAACGTAATATTACCCCAAGTTTACTACAATACATTAGTGAAAACCGCATCCAAACCCATTTCTATCCATAGTTTAGGCGATTATACAACACTATATACAGCGATTGATAATAAAACGATTAGTGGCACCTAAATTGTATATTAATTTCCTCTTAAGATTTGTCCAATCCTATTTAGTGCTCATCATAAAACTTTGCAAAATGACTTTTTTTTTATTGATATTTGAATTGTCGAAATATGAATGTTCTACACAAAGCGATAAAAATCAACTTCTTTCCTGCTCTTTAACCCTGCACTGCTAATAATGCAATACATCTAACAATAATTGATGATGCCAATCTTTATAAATATGATGGATATAACAATTCATGATAAACAATTCTATGAATACGTATTGAACAAACCGCTCACATCATAAGCCAACCCTCACGTCTATCCATTATAACGCGAGCTATCTCCAATCGGACATCAATACATGACCAACAAAGGCCTAATCCATAAATTGCAGGACGTCTTGGACAAAGGACGCACTTAGTAGACCGTTGATAAACTACTCTTGAGGCTCAAGCGAGTCTTCAGCTATGGTAATGGTTTTATCGTATTTAAATATCGTGGTCGTTAGGACTGTATTCTATGATTGTTGGTGTCTTACTCTCTGGTGTTCTTGGGATTATAAGTTATATTTTTAATTAGTAAATGTCTTCAATATACGTAATCAGAGATTGTTTATACTGTGTTTTTTTAAGATCTAAATAAAATCTTCCATAGACCTGAACAGCTTTAGGCAAAGCATAATAGTTCACTATGGCAGTCTTCGGAAAGTTATCCGTCAAACGGTTCACAATTTTCAATTTTAAAACCTAAAACTAAAATTCATTATTTATTAATAAAAGTGATAAAGTGCATTAACGGATAATATACAAATAATCCCGATTCGAGATATCGTCGCATCATATTTCACGCGTTACAGATCATGAAATTTAAACAACGGCTCAGTTAACAATTTTCAAGGGATTGTAAAACATTACAGAGCTACTAACGTATAGAACTGCCCCATGCAAAAGTGCTTTGTCATTTGGTATTGATGTTTCAGTGACTCGTAGGATACCTCATCTCATAATACTAAATATTCAAAGTATTACTGAAACGCATTAAGCAGTTCAATCGTAATGAATTACCAAATAAACAACTTTTAAAAGCTTTTTCATAATTCAATAAATAATGTTTAAAACTTAAAATTAATAAAGTGTGAAATTTAAATTTGTACAAAAATATTGAATGTACCGATTCGGCTCCACAAACTTTTATTATAATCATAGACTTCTATTCATAATGTGATCTATGTCACAAATAAAGCAATGCCCGATACGGTATACGATGATTAAAAACCTCGTTTATTACAGCTGCCCTCGCGGAGAATTATTAAATGTGATTAATTAAAACCCGAATTAATGAATGCCCAATATCAAACGGAAGGTGCACCCGATGCAAGTACAATGTGTTTTGAACGTTTATAATGAACGTTTTGTTGCATTTTATATTATCGGTCAACAAATAATATTAAATTAACCCGGCGGCAAAATTGTCTGCAATAATTTCCTTTCCCAATACAGCACGATAATTGATATCCTTGTCAGTTAGAGGAAATTTATCAATTAACGCTTGCACTTTTACTAATATCTTACTTTTGCTACTATCGGATTTTGAGATTATTGGAATAGAAAAATTGAGTATATAAACTAACCTAATTTAATCTTAGTCGCAGCTACACAGAGTTTAAAATTGCGTGTAGTTTCACCTATTTAGATTGAATCATTCTTCGTTTGTAGATAGGTAAGTTCGCTGATCACCTGCACAAACGTGTTTGGTACTGAGACAATTTTAATAGAGCACTCTTGCAACATTAATCATGATAGCTAATGCAAAATGTATTATGACTTTCTACAGAATGCGACGTAACTGACATTTAGCTTGTCATTCGTATTTGCATAAATAGTTTCAAGATCGAATTCGTATTCTAATTTTGAAGTACACGACCAAATGTTAATAGGTCACCAGACTGAGAAACCTAACTTGTATGTACTTTTATATCAATAGCCGACAAAAATCGGACGGTCACCTAATGGAAAATGGTTACTACCACCGAAAGTTACCACTGTAATATTACCATAATGCCATTTATGATACCAAAAGTTGACCTATTTTTAAAATATGTATCAGCTGATTCTAGAAGGAAGGTTGAACGTAGCTAGTCATCCAGATAAAGAATCCTACCAAGATACAGGAACAGGGACTTGCAATAGGAAAAACTAAGCTTCGTATCGTCACTTGTCGTTCATTAGAGTATAGCAAAGATGATTTGGATTCGAGATTGGAGTCCCTTACAATCAATGATAAATTCTTCTAATCATAAAGACATAATACGTATACCTCAAATCTTTATCTTAATAAGTATCTATAATTAAGCTCGTGATGTAAGTATATAAACCAATTTCATTTACTTATCGCTAACAAACTCATGCAGATCTAGACGTGCACTAGTTATTACTGAATCAGAAATTAGAATAATAAATTTAAAGTGAATTTAGTGGATAATTTCAAGTAACAATAAAATACGTCTAAGGTTTTCAACAAAATGTTTTAAGCCCATATTATCTTGTAGTCTGAATTTATTTATCTATTGCTCTAAGTTGTTTTTCTATATAAGTTTTAATCATTCATTGACTTGTACCTATAGTTCATAGGTTCGCTTCGACAATACCTTCTTCTATAATGAAGGGTTTTTTCATTTCAGGTTTTTCTTCTATAATTATAAGCATTGCCTGTTTCATTATGTTTCACAGGTTTATCGGAAATAAATGAACAAGACATGTCTCTTGTTAAGAAGAGTCTGTATAAAGCGTGATGTTCATTCAAATAACGTTTAAACATTAAAACCAGTCCAAAACCGACCCGCGGAAGCCAGCGAGGTGTTAATAAATAACGGAACATTAAATACTGGAATATTATAATTGCAAACAATCCCAGCAGATATTATGCATACTAACTCCACTAAAACAAGCTGAACAGCACAATAATTTACACAGGAACACAATAAAACGCAATGTTATGCAAATGCACAACTTCAGACCGTATTACGTTAAACTTTGATTGTTCTCAACTAGTTTAAGGTGCAATAATATTGTTTTGGTATTCAAACGGAGAATAGTTTCGACGTTGTTTTGGAGACTATTGCAAGTTTTTATTTTAACAAATACATTGATAAAAATGATATTACAATGTCTGATGAAATCTTTACAGCCGTACGTATAATATATTTCTAGTTTATTTATGTACCTAAGCATTGCCTTTTTTCAAATTGAACAATTCTGACTGCTCCTAAGGGTGGCTTCACATTGACTATATTTGCGAACACTGCATCAGACCTATTGCTCTGTTGGTGAACACCATTGACCTAAAAAGATAAGTTCTCATCGTTGCTAAACACTTCGCTCGATGAATCTTCATAATTAATTTTGTTTGACTTACTATCCATCTGCTTTGTACGCCGTTGTTCGCAGTGATGAGCGCTTCGTAAATGGGAAGAGAAGGTTGTGAGTTTCAATTAAATTGATTAATTAATTGCACATCATTTTAACGAGGTATATTGTTTTATGGTTTGGATAGCAAGAAGTCTACTTCGTGTCTTAAGGGTGCAGTTTATTGGCTAGGATTAAATATAGTAGCAGCTAACTGGCGGCCATAAAGATCTCTTAAACAAGAAGTGATCTTAAAGAGCAAGCAAGTAATTACATTAATATGATTACAGGTACTCTTTTTTTTACTTAGTACAAGTTAATGCTTGACTACAATTCCACCTGATTTTCATTTCATTTCGTGACGATTCCTGCTATCTACCACTCTCTTGCTGGAGCCAGCTGCTGAATGGGCCTTTTTCTGGCTGGTGGCTTGAAAGCCAGTACTTTCATTACTTCTTCTCTCTTCGTTTTAATAGCCTTAAGGGATTGCGAAGAAGCAGTCGAGCCACCTGATGGTAAGTGGTCATCGTCGCCTAATCTCTCTCTCTAATCTCTCTCTATTTCTCATTCTAGGATATAAATGACACTACGTGCATAATCATAATTGCTTTCGATAAAATTATCTGTAATAAGTCGTAATTAAGAAATCGTTAAAAGTAAAAACTTAAATAATACACTTCATTCAGATTTAAGAAATTCTGTATTTGAAATTATGAGTGCGTAACAAATTGTAACTACTACTTTTCAATGCGACATGTACAGTCTAACGTATAATTTTACTTATTCCAATGAGTAAACTTGTTAAAGTTACGCGGAACTTCGGTCGAAAGCTCAGCAATTAGTGGTGATTTTATTTGTAACTTAATTAAACAGCTAATTTTGCCTTAGATATATGAAATAATAAATTTGTCTTCAAGAGGAGAGCAAATAGGACCAATTATCCGATCAATATGGTTGTCAAGTACTAATTTATTTCATGTAAATAAAACATTACCTAAGAAACTTTGCAAATAGGCGATATATATCATTTTAACAATAACACACAAATACCACATCACTAACAATAACACCAATGACCCGAGAAGAATAATTTATCTGTCACATCTGCCCCGCCAGGAATAGAACCTGGTCCTCTCACTTCGCAGGCAGGGTCACTACCAACTAGGCTACGGAGTCGTAATGTTAATCAAATAACGTTTTGACTGCTTTACTTATATTATTATATTTGTAATTTACGTTATAACGAACTATACCCTAAAAACGATGCAATGAAGTGACCAATGTCAGGCATAAGGTTACCATTCAGGTTTATCAGGGATAAAAGTAAGTAGCAATAGTTTATGGTGCTGCAGGCATAGTATCCCCGGTACCAAAAATTATGTAAATGTGGATTTTAGTATAGGTATGTGTATGTACTCGTATTTCAATAACATGCCAGCTCCTCACAGCCATTTCATGGGGCCGGGGAGTATCAAGTAGCCCAATGACCTTTTCGCTCGGCTCGAAAGCGCTAATCACACGAACGACGCGTACAAAGCAACCGATAATTTTGCCCTCATCAACCCACAATGAGCGGTTGCGGACAAATTATGCGCCCGTATAATAAGAGACAACTATCTCGCATAACATAATGTAAAAGTGAAAAGTGAAATTATAACTCAATTTGAACGCGAGTACCTACTTGCTCTTTGTTGCGTTTTTCATGCTAATGCTCTAGGGTAAATCTATTATAACGCTATTCATACATTGTAATCTTGGTGCTTTCGCTTGGTAATTGTCTAGCGAAAGGAGAGCTATCGTTATTAACATCGTAGATATTTTTAGGGTTTTGTTCGTTCAAAACGGAAGTCTTGTTCGATTATAAGTAACATTACGATGGGAAAAGTTTACTTTTGGTACGCATCCAGGGTTATTTGATCAAATCGGTATACGCTTAACTATACGAATAAAGATGTAGGATAGCACTTTACAAAATTTGTAATCGAAGCTCTTAACATAAAATAAATAATAGTATTTTCGGAGTGCAATGCGCCAATGGCAGAAGTCATTATGAAATACACCCATTTTTTACACAAGTTAAAAAGAAATTTCAGATGATTTATTTTCCAGTAATGTTATCTGTATAATAAAATAAACTTATAATATAAACTTATATATAAACTTTAAAAAAAACCTAAATAAATCGCAGCAAATTCCGAATATAACATGTTTTTCACTATATGAGTTCCAGGCAAACTACTCTTACATCTTAAAATAACCGCCTTGTAAAGACGTATCTTCCTTGTTCTATACTGCGTACAGTTAACAGGCCGTCCTGGTACATTACCGTTTATCGTTTTACACATCACGCCAATTTGTCCCTTGTACCATTGTGTAAAACTGCGATCTAATAAAACCATGTAACTTATTTTAGTAAAACGGAGGACCACGACTTGTTTTACAATGGATAGTGCAGCGAAAACCATAATTTATTTTGAAGTGAATACTTCTTTTGTATCGTTGTGATTTGGAATTCGTTGAAACGGAAATGACGCGAATGAAGCATCGGCAAAATGGCGGCTGACGTAAGCAAAGCAAAACATCAATATTTGGACTGACAGTATTTGTTGTTATGAAGTTTCACTTCTAGCACGTGTGAATTGCACACATTTTGATTTTTTTATTCTCTCTTCTTTCTCGGCCAGCTAGCTACGCATCAGTTATTCTTTTATTGTTGACTAGCGACCCGCCCTCGCTTCGCTTCGGGAAACTTATTATCAAGTGCTTAAATATAAAGTTTCATGGTTCTTTAAGAGATGGCGCTAGGCGTTCTTATTCTTTAAGTTAGGAAGGTTCACCCCTAGATGGCGCTGTGCTTAAAACCCGAAGAAATCCCATACAAACTTTCAACCTTTATTTCAACCTCTTCATCCCTTTTTGTCGCAATAAAAGGTAGCCTATGTCCTTTCTCAGGGTCTAAAGATTGTCTGTGTCAAATTTCATCAAAATCGGTTGAGAGGTTTAAGCGGGAAAGCGACACAGACAGACAGACAGACAGACAGACAGAGTTACTTTCGCATTTATAATATTAGTAGGGATTTCCACTGTGACCACTTACCACCAGAACGCTGTGTCATGTGCTCGCTTGCCAGCTATTTATTAAAAAAACACAAGAGTAAGTAACAAGGTTTTTTTGGTTCTACGTATTTTCTTCCGTTTTAAATTGTAATTGTAACTTCGTTATAAACCAACTGATTGTTAACATGACATTTATGACAATAATTCGTTTAATAGCAAATTATCGTCCAACAGTTTGCGTCAGACAAGTACCTACAACAAAACGATTTTTAATCTGCAAAGCGGAAACTTGTTCCAATAGGATATTTGATACTATCGACTGTTGCATGTGGGAGTTACAAGCGTTTACTTTATACCATAGCATCTAATGTCTCCTATAAAACAGTAGTTTTATTGTTATAGATACTTGTAAAAATAAATGTGCTTTAGTTCTGTCAGTGGGTGCGTGGAAATTACTTTATGGCGTAGAATGAACATCTGTTTGTGTTATCGAGTTATAGTAAACTATGCCCGGATTCTGTTGTTTTATGAGACAATACATACTCGTAAGTGAGTGAAAACAATGTGTTTGGATTCGAAGTATTCCAGGGGAAATATTGATACTTGTCTTCGTGACTTATTCATAAAATAAATTCATGAGTAAATTGTTGTTTTAAGTGCTTTTATTTATAGGTTATCATTGTGTTTAAAAACACAAGTTCATCTATCTTTTCCGCAATAGGTAGAGAATTTGCCTGCTGTGCAAAGTGTCCAGAGTTTGATTCCCGGCCGGGACAGACTTTTATGTTAAAGACAAATGTTTGTTTCGGGTCTTTTTACCTGGCCTTACTTGGCCGTGACCACGGCCTTTGCCACTGGGTAGAAATACGGACTTACAAAATACATTATCACGAGTACCAGTAACAGTAAAATATCTAACTTAACTACTTTAATCTCGCGTCGAAGATAAACTACAGGAGTTGCTTTACAAGGACGTTAAGCGCTACAAGGACTGCTTCTAAATTCTTCAAAACTACTCTTCTGGGTAACTTAAGCGTTCGCGTTATTTCCTTATCTACTTTATGCCGGAACCTGTTCTGTAGAGAGATCAACAATAGCTGCAGGCAAACCACTTCTTTATTACACTGCGATCCTGGTACAATGTTTGAGATAAAAGCGATTGTTACTAAATTAGCTTCGTACGTTTTGTACATTGATTGGCCCTGCCAGTGAAACCCGGGCGGGTTCGATTCTCGGCCGGGGCAGATGTTTATGTGACAGATAAATGTTTGTTCTCAGGTCATGGGTGTTAGTGGTGGTAATTCGTTTTGTTCATGCCACAGGGAATCCTAGTGTGGGGGTATGAGTGTGTTAACGTTTATTTATTTATTATTTATTTATTTAAAGCTTTCAAAATTTTCAATATTATGGCTAGATTGGAATCGGCCATAGCCTACCGCGCTGTCTAAGTGCGGATTAGCAGACTTCAACCACTTCCTATGATTTTTTGTTTTAAATGATGAGACAATTATTACGGAAGGGGAATTGCGGAAGACACTAGGTTTAGTTCAAAACACTAGGTTATCCATCACTGCAAGTTACTGTTATTTGCTTTTTATTACTTGAGCTATAAAGATAAAATTAGGCGGGCTTACATTTATTTATATAAATAAATAAGGTTTGCCGTATTTAATATTGTCATTTAAAAAATCGCTGTGTTCAGTAAATTGGGCTACAACCCCAAACTGGCCGAAACCGTTTGGTAGTGCTTTTATGTCCAAATGTCTCAAGCTTGGCCATTGCCGTGTCGTAACGACAGAACGTATGGGATCAACTGGGATCTTGCACTGGTTTACTTGTAAATTGTGGGAAACAACTACAGTTCAAAATAACATTTGTTTCCTTAAGCATAATGTAAAGTCGTTATTCTTATTTTTTATCGGTATTTGCAAAACTACCTCCGTATGTTCATTGCCTTAAAGTGTCTGGTACGAGTTACAGACAATAAAGTCTTTTGTTTGTAATTAAATAATTGATTAGTTTTTGTGTCCAAAAATGCCAATTTATCATCAAGCGAATTGCATTAAATGGTTATTTAATGCACATATGTACTTAATCTCTTTAACGATGCACTGACATATTTTACAAGCCTTCCATTAAATGTATGACACAATATTGACAACTTTAAGTTAATTTTAAACAGAATTAACTTGTGGTCTGTGTATCGTTAAAATAATATTTAACGCGAAAATCACCAAAAATTAAGTTATTACTGTGATTGAAGATAATTAATTATGTGGGTATGATTTATTATTCTCTGTGTTTAAATTGTACTTTATGAAGTGACGTCAAGTTTAATTGCAAAAGGGTAATGTGCGGAGAATGGTCAAGTGGAACGGAGCACTAATTAAAATAGGTGTCACTGTCCACTTAGAAAGAGTGTTGATCATTTTCAATTAACTTCCACTCCCAGAATTAAATAAATAACGCTACACACTTACAGTCTACCAATAGGACTCCCTGTGTCGTGGGAGTCTTGGACAACACACACAACCACCAAGACAATAACACACAACCATCCATCCATCCATCAGCCTTTTGTCGTCCACTGTTGGACATAGGCCTCCCCTAACTTTCGCCACTCTGACCGGTCCTGTGCCTTCTGAATCCAACGGTTGCCCGCTGTCTTCTTCAGGTCATCAGTCCACCTGGTCGGGGGGCGTCCTATACTCCTTTTTCCGAGACGTGGCCTCCACTCGAGGACCTTCCTTCCCCAGCGGTTATCGGTCCTCCTAGCTATGTGGCCAGCCCATTGCCACTTCAGCCGGCTAATTCTTCGAGCTATGTCGGTCAGCCTCGTTCGTCTACGGATTTCGTCATTTCTGACTCGATAGTTGGTCAGATCTTATGAGATCGCTGGGTTATGTATCTTAGCTTACGTACTGCCTATAGGGTCTCAAAAAGTCTGCTAACGAATGCAATCATCATTGCCTTTTGGTTGGCAAAGTGTCGATAATGCTCTTGATATCACGGATATCGGTAACCTTGACCAGGGTCATGATTTGTTCATTTTCTCTCTGAGTTTAGAAAATATAACTTCGTGATTTTCCTGTTTTACATAAAACTTAACAATAGCCATAATTTGATTGAATTAAATTAAATTATTTCAAAATTATACTCTAAATATATTTATTATAACCGATCAATCGAGACACGTAGCACCATCTGTTCTCGGTTCTCATGTTACGGCTGCCAAAAATTCCGGATTTCATAAGAAAAATTCCCATTGAACAAAGAATGGCATCTGCTGGCCAGCCTCCGGCTTGTAAGTCTGTAATCAACCGACATTTTGTTGCACGTAATTGGCCAACTAATGAAAGGACGCCTTAGGCTAGCTCCAGTTTGCGCAACGAAAGTCGACGTTGTCACTTACTTCGGATACTTGGGGTAAATAGAGACTTGGTAGCCAGCTCGTAGTCTTTATGACAGGAATAGAGTTATAATAAAATTATAAATTTACTATGATACGGACGCCGACATCAAATTATGTATTGTATTAAGTAGGAACTTAGTACAACTACTAATTAACCGATTCAGGAACCCTATGCCTTATTTTATAAATTAACCGATAAACCCAATACTGGGCACTAGTCTTTCCTTATTACTAAGGAGGCCTAGAGCAGCATGGAACAGCATGGCATGGTGGTGGATGTTAAAGCTGAAATGTCAATGAGCTTTTCAATATTGTTGATTTTAAAACTTTTAAGTGTAGTATTTATTTTATAATACGTTTATAATTCTTTTATAAAAGGTATCTATGTAACTGTTAACCGTGCACTTAAATCGATTGCTAACGATAGTAACGATATAACTAAAACAAACTGATACAAAACGACCCAAATATGTAAGCATAGATCTCGTATTGAGCTTGATCAATGTAGGAACTCCCTAAGTGAAATCAAACAGGCGAGAATTTACTGCTGCCTTAATAGCTCCGGTGGACGAGAGTAAAAGGATTAGGTCTACTGTATTGTTACATAATTTATTGCTGAAGTGCTGCAAATTGTTCGCAGGGATATTCGAAGTGCGATTACAAGATTTGTTTGGTACGATAAATATGTGGGGTTGTAGGGTTATTGTTTAGTGATTTGTTGAACTGTCCTATTGCTAGACTCAGGTCTCTACAGGTACTCTCAGGGGCTAGATGCCATAGACCTATAGGACTACTCTGGCCAAGTGCAGGTTAGTTACCTTCACATACATTGAGAATATTATAGGGAACTTTCAGGCACTTTCAGGCGTGCGGACATCGACACGATGTTTTACATCACCAAAATAAGGGGATATTTCTAATATACAAATTATTTTTACATTTAGAGGTAGCGCGCAGATTTCGAACCAAGGCCCCGTGTTCAAAATTAAATCAACAGTTTAAACTAATTCTTAATACTGTTTCGAAACAAAACGTAGTATTTTATATGAAAGTAAGATTGCATGACAAATTGTAGAAATATGTGAAAACTTTCAAGTCGAAACGAATCTGTTGGCGCCTGCTTTGTCGCAGTCTCATAACTAAGTAATAACAATTTATCAAGTGCATAATTCATGACTAAGTCAATATAATTTGCAAATACAGACTACTGACAGCTACTTGAACAGGTTTTGCTATTTGTTTTATAAGCACTTGAGGCGATTAAAATGTCTAGAACATTCAATGGTTTTTATTTTATATTTATATTTCCTATTTTATCAATTCTTTTTTTTACCTTTTGGTATGTGTTTATCCGGCCTTCCTTTTTGTCCACGGTGACACCAATAATTAAAGGGCTTGAGCATTTATTCATGTTTAAAAGCAAATATTTTGATACCAATTTTCTCTTCTTACTAAGTCAAAATAATAAATGTAGTGTAATCTACACGCCACTCATAGCCCCACACGATTGTGTCGTGGGTCGATTCCATGTGTTGTGGGTGGACAAAAACACACCCTGACCGAAAGATAAAAGTGTGCACATTCACATTTCCGTCTTGCTGGTAATCGAATCCAGGACGCTTTAAACGGTCCTTATGAAGCATTCTGTCACGTCTCATGTTGTGCTAATAAATTACAAATGCTTCTATAATCATTAGCGTCCATCAAAGTGCTAATCAAGATCTGATATCATGGTATATTACATCCACTACAGGTAATAGAAGATAAGCTTGCATTAACGTAATCACGCGGATAATTCCTCTAAATTAGTTCATTAGCACTTCATTAGGTATTGTCACTTCTGTGAAAACACTTGTGTGTCACTTGTGTGTGTGTGACCTAGGTGTTAATACACTATATACCTAATGAGTCACCCTGCTTAGTTTTAGGACACCTATACCTTAGTACCGACTCACACTCGAAAAATATTTAGAAGTATTTTTTTACATTTATTCACATAAGCTTTTTTATTGAGTAATGTTTTTTTAACTGGAACTTAGGAAAGAAAGGAGTTTATTTCAGTACATCCGGAGGTACAGTTTACAGACAATCCGATAAACATACTATCAACCATTTTTGTGGAGCATATATCTCTAATAATAGATTTTCTTAAATATCATTCATGTAGGTTAGGTAAGGTTTTAAGGTACACATTAAGACGGCCCTGCAAAAGACTTCATTAAACCTGTATGTTAAATTTTTCCCCTGAAACATTAAGCAAACTAATGTTAATACTAATAATACTAATAAGATAGGTTTTACAGACCAAATTCCATCGCGAAGACGCGGGCAAAGACGCTAGTATATTATACATTAAAAAATGCTCACGCTAAAATGATTTAAATTGCAGGTAGCACCCACAAATGAAATATCATAAACACTTATTTTTCACGTTTGTCATACTCGTCAGTCCACATGTTGCCACTGTATACTACACTGGTATTATTTTGGCGACAAATATTCTTATTCAGTCATAGTTAAACGTGCTTAATTAATATCTATTGTCGTGTTGTACCTACCGATCCAGTCACGACCATAAACGACTGAAGGACGTTTGGTGCCGGTGCAACTTGCATTTACATTTTCTGAACTACATTCTTGTTTAATATTATGCGTAGGGTGATAAAGAAAGCTTTTGACTTATACGTTGCTTGGTAGTCATTAAATTACTAATTATAATATTAGAAACTATTACTAAAAACATTGACTATACCCCGTTCTGATTCCTTCTTTGTTTGTCACAATGTACATACATATATTATAAGTTCAGTTTTTTGCTCTTTTATTTGGCTGTCACGGAAATTTACTAACGAAGAACTGTTTATTGCATTCTATTACAACGAAAATTTCGCAAGCAAATATTTATAATAAATTTATTTATTATTCTTATACCTCCCTCAGTAGAAAAATGTATTATCCCTTATCTTCTGATAAATAAATCACATAATTATGTACTTCTCTTAGATCAGTTTAATGATTATCATAAAACAAGAACAACATAATATGCATTCGTCTGAGCAATACATACTAAAGTATACATAATATTATCTTTAATTTTTCATTGTTTTAATATAAAATCCAAACTTAAAAATCCTTATACGGTTTATAAACAATTAAAACTGATATAAATTATCCCAGACATGACACCATCCTGTTGTCTCTAGAATTACCCACCATTAGAAGTACCCACTAAACCGTTGAATAGCCTGCAAATGCAAGGTAAACCACCGTTTATAAGGACCTCTTATCCTTTATACCATACAAATACTTCTAAAGAGAAAAGCGATTTTTACTGCCGAGAACAATGGTGTTTTGAAGAATTAACCCATGGATTAATTAACATATTCACAGACCGTGTCTAATTACCCTCCCTTTTGATTAAAACTTTAAGCTTCTACGCTTTATTTGCTTCCGTTCAATGGTTAGGGCAATGAAGGTATTTATGGGGTAAATAAAGAACTTGATTCGGTTCGTGTGAAAGAACTATGCTCGGTTTTAGTGTAATGAGGTAAATTTTGTTTATGCGCGGTAAAATGAAGTAGATTTAATGCGTTGATTATGCTCGTAAAGGTGTAGTTGTAGTTGAGTCAGTACACTGAATTAGTTTGTCATTTTATTTGTTATTATTTCATTATTTATTTTAGCACTGAAAGATTCGTGAGTGACTGAATACGTTTTACGAGTATATCACGGCTTAAAATGTCGATCGGCATAAAGCAACGTAAATGAACGTGTAAGCTCGTTGTTAATAGTTCCAAGTATTCTTTATGGTTTCTTCATAAGAAAACAATAAGCCGAAGAATCAAATAATGATAGGAAATTAGTTAATTGAATTTAAAAAGTACTTAATCCTTGAGTGTTATGATAATTGCGATTCGTCCGTGAAATGTATCTATAGACGAGAGAGTACATTAAAACTAAAGAGATGTTAGTTCCTAATTATGTATTTTTAATTTAAACTTTAAACCGTTTGGTTAAGTGCCATTTAACCCCAAGCTGTAAACTGAAAGCTTTGATGTTTTAAGTTTATTTGAGTTCCAAGTAAAATACGGAATGTTCTTGTAGTATTAAGCCGGATGTACAACTCGCCGAGATTTCGCAGAATATTGGTGACAATTTTGTCATGCATGACTAATTTGATTATTCAGTAAATTGTTAGTAGGTGTATTTGTATCCTCAATAAATTAACCTTTGACTGTCACGAATGTGGTTTGAATTGCTTAATACTTAAAATCGAAATATCATGTTAAGTTGCTTAGGAAATGGCATGATTAGCAACGCAGAGATGCTTTTGTTACCATCAGATGACACGCCTGTTCGTATGTCAACCATTTACATTAAAATAAAACTACTATTATATAAATATATCTTATACTTTTGTACTTACAATAATAAATTAAAGTTCAGCGCAACTGTACTTAGATATTTTTTTTTCTAACATTAAAGTCAAAACTAAAAAAACTAAAAATAAAAATAACAGCTTTTTACTAAATTCATACGGATGTATACACGGTGCATATACCAAAATAACATTTTTTACAACATTTGTCTGTCTGTCTGTCTGTCTTTCTTTCTGTCTGTCTGTCTATTTGTTTGAGGTCTGGAACGGCTGGATCGATTTTGACGGGACTTTCAATGACAGATTGTTGATGTCATAAGGAGTAACTTAGGCTACTTTTATTTTAGATTTTGTTTTGTTAAAATTCACGCGGACAAAGTTGCGGGCACAGGTCGTTTCTAATATAAGTTGTGTTATAATCAATATTGAAACAAACACAACGGGACCCTAGGTCCTATATCTGCTCTATATACATTAGATTCGTTTCACCTTCTATGTGGGAGTATTAGCTGTTGCGTCACCATGTTTTATCAGTTCTCATTATAATATCGAGGGCATTAGTTAGGTAGCAGATAGACAAAGATACTGGCGTATCGGGTATCAGATGTAAACGCGGGACAGGTTAACAACCTAGCTGCATTCCGCCTTGCTGGTTTAATGATGAGGAACTCTATAGAGCTGTTGCTACGAAAATGTTCAATGTTCAAAGAAAAAAAAGTAGTAAGTATACCTAGTAGTAATTGGTCAAATCCGTACATTGGATAGTCATTGGGAATTTCAATGTAGACAAGGCGGATATTTATGTATGACGTTATTTTGTGCTTCCATGTCACCCGACACGAGGAATCATAGTGGGTGTGTGTTTGTGTGTGTGTGTGTGTTTTTTTAACGCTGTATCGTTAAAACGATCGTTTTCGATGTCTTCGTTCACCTAGACAAGTAATAGTTAAATTCTAATTCGTTAGTTTCGAACTTTTCGAAGCCAGCTCCCCTGTTCGGGAGTCCTATGTTAAATCACTTGGTAAAAGTTCAACTCAACTGCTGCACGCTGACTTTTTATTTACTGGGTGGTATATACAACTCCTTAAACGTTAATTATTTCAGAAGGTCCCAGACAGATAATATAGAAGTGGAGCGCTGTTTACTGGCTATTAAACGTGAATGCGATTCAATTCCACCGTCGTGTTCGGTTCATAACGAACTGCGGGCTGACCAACGGTAATGAAGAAGGTGACTTGCTTATAATAAGATGCGTGGTTATTCTGTGCGATACAAAACACGTATAATGATAGTTGGTATTCCGTGGTTTTACAATGGTTGTTATTTTTTTTTATTCGTATGGGACTAGAATAGTCGTTGGGAATAGAACATTTAAAAATAAATTGTTTTCGTACATACATGAGTTGAGTTATTTTGAATCAAGAACGAGAGAAGTTAAAAAATAGGAAAGAATTAGGTACATTAAAGGAAAATTATTATTTTGCCCGCACTTTTCTTATGCGTCAAGTGTACCTACTCCAGAACCATCATTATTGTTTTTTAATCTTGACTATATATTAGAATCAGTATTTTGAACAGGGGATTTTATCTAAGTTAAAATACATAAGGAAATAAACCGGAACTAAACACTTTACCAATTTTTGACGGATAACTAAATTTCCAGATTAATAGTACGGACCATCTCCGGAAATCAATAAGATACCGATACATAGACAACTCATTGTTCGTAATTTGTCACCAGAATCTGTACATCAAATTGGTTCCGAAGTTGGAAACAATTCGTAATGGGTGACAAATCAAAGCGAGTGTCAGATCAGACCGCTCCTTAGAACCGTCTACAAGTATTCTTGTTTGAGATATTGCTATACCCGATGAAAATAGCATCACTTCGCTCGCTAACTTTAGATTATTGGCATTGCTTAGTCTCAGGTGGGTTGTGGGGTTACAGATTATTATTAATTTAAAATTAAAGCTCCTAGTTTAACTATCCTTAACTATAATCTCTTTGGTGTTTTATACTTGAGTTACAAAACAAATATTTCTGATTACATTTACAAGAATATAAGGTGCAACGTAATAAGTTATCGGATTAATTTTTTTCACTTTTTTAACTTTAGAATAAATAGTAAAACTTAATTTGAATAAAAGATTTTATGTTAAATATAATTTAAATAAATAATTATGTTTGCTGAATGTTGCAATTCATATTGTAAAAGCAATAACTGATATTTTTTTATAATATTGCATATTTATTCTCATATTGACTTTTCGTAATAAGCCTGCCCCAAATCAGGAACAGATAAACCTTCAAAAGTTTCAACTGGCTCGGACTATTATTCCACAGACCGAATCCGTGCATACCAACTAGCAAGGTGTGATAATAATCATTAGTTAAAGACTGTATCTTAGCACGGTAATAGTATCATATTACCGTGATCTTAGCCATGAAAACAAAAAAGAAAACATGATTTTAAACTTGCAACATCGCGGCCACTAAACTTTTTAAATGAAAACGGACACACTATTTTGAATTGTTATACTTTCGCCGTTTCAGCCCAAAATCCATGTGAATGGATCGAAATATCGGTAAAACAATTCAAAATTGTAAGTATCCGTTTGCGTTTAAAAAAATATTGGTTGTCTGTAAAGTCGGTTTACTGATGATAGTTGAACGTGACAACGTCTTAAGAAAATAATTTCCTTTGAATGAGTAGGCAAGCACAATAAAAGAACACTTTTTCAATACAAGTTAAGTCATTTATTAAAAATGAATGCTGGATACTTATACATCCTACATCGTGATTCAGAATTATAGCGCCCCACTACTCAACGCCATCTAGTGTACTGCGAGTGAACTACCAGCTCAGCCAGCCTTCCTCCATCGATAAATGGACCCAATCGAACTTAATGAATAATTGTTCACTGCACAATACATAGATGGCGCTGGTATAATAATTCACCAACGGTAACGACGGTAACGCATGAGTCATGTTTTTTCATGCGTGCCACCGAATTATAAGACGTTGTCACGTCAAAAAGAAAACATTAATTAAAACATAAACGCAAAGCCACAGTTTTAAGTAGTAGTAAGCACCTAACATTTTGTATCGAATCATCTTTTAACGGATAATAAATTATAGTATCTGGTGACAAAAAGCCTATTTTAGCACTAGTTTTGTTAGAACGTAGTAGCCGAACCTGCAAATAACTCTACAGCTTATACCACTTAAGATCTTCGAGATAGCGGACTGTCTCAGGTGGTCCAGTTACAAAATGCGCCCTGTCCTTTTCGTTCTGCACTCGTGTTGAAACTTGGCCATAAAACTCAAACCGTCCATTACTGTTTGCTTAGAAATTATTGCTTGTACCAATTTGCATATTGGGGCTATTTCTGTTAAAATAGTGTAATGTTCTATTGTAGCTACATTAAAATTAGAACTGAATAATTTCCAGATGAATAACGAATGATTAACTGCGTACTTTAGTAAAAAGCAACTGCAATTTTAGCATCATAAATATATAGACGTAATATACATTTACTCTTATACACAAGTAAAGGAGGGTAGTGGTCAATTACCGCTCTAGCTATGTGTAGTAGTGAGCTAGTAAGTAAATATTATTACTGTGCTTGGTAAAAAACACTATGAACTGAA
The DNA here is from genome assembly GCA_905404295.2 of Ochlodes sylvanus. NCBI lineage: Eukaryota > Metazoa > Arthropoda > Insecta > Lepidoptera > Hesperiidae > Ochlodes > Ochlodes sylvanus. Next base: position 9,909,178 of record FR990135.1, read on the forward strand.
ACTTTTTATTTCTTCAATGGATTCACTTGAAACTTTGTACCTATATATAAGTTCCTCAAGTGACGCAAATAAGCACTAAGAAAGGATTTTTGGAAATTGGCGGGCGAAGCCGCGGGGGAAAGCTAGTACAAATTAAAATTAAAATCTACTCAATGTTATTAGAGATACTCCTTAAATCAAATTCTTAGCGCTTTCCATAAAGCAATCATAATGATAATATCAACTGCAATCTTTCCATCTGCCGGATTACAAAAAAGCAATTTTCCGTGTGAAAGCACTAAAAACGTGCCGCTCAAGCAAATTCAGTAAATTCAAGTTTAATTTCTTCCTAAAAGATTTCCGCGTGGACTTTATCGAATCCAGTGGGCTGAAGTGAAAATGAAACAATTATGCAAATGGCCAGCAAAATAAAACTCATTTTATTAATAATCAAATAACGAGATTTCGCATTCGTGGATGAAATAAAATTTTCGTAAATGGTGGCATTAATTGTAGGGAGGAGTCTCCCCATTCGCCGTTGGTTTCTATGAAACAGAACTTATCTCAAAGGGGCGAAGTTTTAATAAAATTCAGAATGCCGCGGGCTGTTAGATGCTAACAGTTTTGAATCTTATACAAGTTATATGCATCTTTGAGATATAGACGAGATCAATGTCGTCGAATATTAGCCATTGAAGCGATGATAATATTTTCTGAAAGTTTAATTTTAAGCGTCGTAATATTTCGTAGTAGTGATGATATCTATAGAGGACCCGCCCTCGCTTCGTTTCGGGAAACATGTACGCACATTCGGAAATTGTTAGGTGTGATTCTTTAAACTAACATAATTTTTTTCTTTCTCAACCGATTGAAATAAACAAAAACTAAACAAACATTAAATGTAAAGTGAAGCTTACCACAATATATCAGTGAAAACCGCACCCAGATTGGATAAGTCGTTTCGGATTGGCGCGTACAAAACCACAGACAAACAGATAAACACAAAAATTCTAAAAATCACTGTTTTGGGTTCTACTAAACTGCAATAATAAAAGCCCCCAGTAATAGTTTTTTTTAAAAAGATCAATTGCAGATTTATTATAATGTATCTATATATATTAATATCAAAGCATCGTATGGTCATACATTTGTACGGCTCGTCTATAGACATGTCATCGCAACGAGACGTTGAATTTCACATCAAGTAAAACTATTTAAGCGACTACGAGTACATGTGGTAATTCTCACGATATAAAATAATATAATTATTTCAACTTCAAATAGGGCTGCAGTGCTAATTGATATCATACTTATACATAATTATATTATAATATAAGTCTTATATTATTGTTATTTAAAACTAGCTGTACCCGTGGCTTCGTACGCGTGGAATTTACTTTATCCCTACTAATATTATAAATGCGAAAGTAACTCTGTCTGTCTGTCTGTCTGTCTGTGTCGCTTTCCCGCTTAAACCTCTCAACCGATTTTGATGAAATTTGACACAGACAATCTTTAGACCCTGAGAAAGGACATAGGCTACCTTTTATTGCGACAAAAAGGGATGAAGAGGTTGAAATAGAGGTTGAAAGTTTGTATGGGATTTCTTCGGGTTTTAAGCACAGCGCCATCTAGGGGTGAACCTTCCTAACTTAAAGAATAAGAACGCCTAGCGCCATCTCTTAAAGAACCATGAAACTTTATATTTAAGCACTTGATAATAAGTTTCCCGAAGCGAAGCGAGGGCGGGTCGCTAGTTTATCAATAAATCTACACTAATATTATAAAGAGGAAAGATTTGTATTTTTGTATGTTACGAATAAACTCAAAAAGTACTGGACCGATTTTAAAAATTCTTTCACCATTCGAAAGCTACATTATCTACGAGTAACATAGGCTAAATTTTATTTTGGAAAAAAAATAGGGATCCTTATAATGTAACCCAAGGTGTAAAAAAAATACCTAAAATATTCTTTACATCGCGTGCGCTGCGAATACTATGGATAATAGAGCAAAGTGATGTACTACAGTTTTATAAAGGACATCAATATCTACAATAAAGTCCGCGATGGCATATGTCTAACTATTATAGTTATGCAGCAATAAGTGTTTTTTTATTTAAAAAACTTAATTGAGATACTGCTGCTGGAAATGGCTCTTTATTTGTATCTTAGTATCAATCCTTATCAAAATAAATTAATTCATATTCAAGACTGCTTAATTACCTTTATATAACTTTTTAAATTATTCAATTCGGACATTCCATTCGAAAGATATCACGAGTGTAATAATTTAAGTATTAGAAAAAAGTTGATCTGCACTAGGAGAAGCTGACTGACTGATTGACATGTCAATGCAGGGCCTAAACTATAAGGGTTAGAAACTTGAAATTTTGCACAGGGGCTCCTTTTATAACGTGGGGGAGCACTATGAAAAGATTTTTGAAAATTCACTCCCTAAGGGGGTAAAACGGGGGTGCAAAGTTAGTATGAAACTTTGCCGTTTTTGAAGGTATTCGAATGAAATTCAGTATGAAGGTTTTTCATTGAGAGTTATGAAACATGTATAAAATATTTTTTCGAAAACCATCCCTTAAGGGGGTCAATGGGGGGCGCAAATTTTTATCAACTTTTATATATTTAGGGGTATATGGCGGGCGAAGCCGCGGGGGAAAGCTATCATTTATAAAGATATCCTGTGAATTATCCAAAATATATAACTAAATATTTGCAAACCGAAGGAATAAGTTTCCCGAAGCGAAGCGAGGGCGGGTCGCTAGTATAAATATATAATCATTGTATCACGTTAATTAATTATTACTATCAACGGAATCAAATTATAAATTTATAAATTATTTGAAACACAAGTATAAAATTTACATGTAAGCTGCGTCATAATTTTGTTTATCGCATTTTTAGTTAAATGCGGCAAAAGTTTCCATAAACTAAAATAATAAAACTCACTCGTATCGCAAGTGTAATTCCCGGATGTGGAGAAGCAAAACTGTACTGGGACTTAGTTTCAGTGCATTCTTCGTTTTGTTTTATTTGAAGTTCTGGAATTAGTTTTGATATAGTTTTCATGTTTATAACAACTTCATCAGAATTTTCTTGAATTAAAAAATTATATAATGAATAGAGGAATTTTATACCTCTACTTAAACAACAGAGAGGATCAGCAGGAAGAAGTGAGATGAGGTGTGGTGAAGTGAGGAGAGGAGTGGCGAGCTGGTGAGCCGCGGTGTGGAGTGTTGAGGTGCGGTGAGGAGTTTGAGGAGAGAAGAGGAGGAATATACTAAGGTGGAAGTTCTGCTGTTCAAATGCTTCTGGCCAGTGTCCCAACTAAATGTTACTGGCCAGCAAGCAGGTCATCTTCGAGATGATTAATATTAACAAAGAAATCTTGTCAATATTTCGATTGAATTAAATGCATTGGAAGACGGTGCCTGGCCATTTTATTTGCCCTTTTTTACCCCAGTAATTAGAAAACCAAAGTCACCAAAAGAAATCTTACAAAATATTCTTCAATTTTACCATGACAAGTTAATTACCTTAAAGTTATTAAGCAATTACCAATCATAATTACTGCTTCGTAATTACCTTATTGAAGTGCGGATTCGAGCGGCATTTATCATGATATTCTTGCTTCAAAGCAGAAGAAATTCGTTTAGTCAATTAAAATATCACGCCGTAAGTAAATATTTCAGTTTTACTTCGTAAGCCATCTATGAACCTTCAAAGGTTTAATTAACGAGCGTTTGATGTTCAATCTGTTACTTCAAATCTTATAATTGCGTCAGTAGTACGATGTTTTGATAATTTAGCTTCGAACCGAAAGATCAGAGTTAATTTTGTTTATTAAACGGACTATAAACTTATCACCCAGTGATCTTTAAATTTATATATTATACCTAATGGTTCTTTGGATATTAACTAATACAACCGTATTGAATTTTATTTTGTTCTAAAATAATTTTAAGCACATTTCTTTTTAGGCATCATTAGCTACTTTTTTTATCAGTATTAATCGCGGTACTTTGTGGTACTCTGTTGCAACCATCACTAAGATAATGGTATGAGTGGGAAGATAATGGTGTAATGGTATTTTTTCTTCATTATTTACCGCAAGCTTACTACAGAATACCCACAAAACCAGCATTCAAATTAGTTTACCCGTTTTTGAGACGAGCGAAAACAAACGAACAGAAAAATAGAAACATTCTAACTTCAATAAGTAATGTTTATTATAGAAGTATCTTGATAGACGTAGATTTCGTAATTGTGTTACGTTGTAAATGGTAATCGTAAAAAAGGAAGCAGGTATCTCAAAATAACCCGCACGTAGAGACTCAAGAGATAAGTATAAACAAGAGTTACATTAAATAATAAGAAAATATTATCATCCCATTAGCGTTCCATTTCACACCCCTACTGGAACTAATCCGACACCGCACAAAAACTTAATTAACCGCAATATATATGGGAGTGGATAAACAAACAGCCTCAAAGTCACTCCCTACCCCTCGGGAGCTCCTACGGTGATACTATTTCGTGTAATGACTTCAGAATGAGGATATACCGTCCTATATAACGCGGATAGCTTTTTGACTAGAAGGGACTTCTAAAATCGTAAGTTGTTATAGTAATCGATTTACATAAACGTCAACAAGATAAAGGTATATACTCGTAGGTTATCTTTACACTCTTTGATGCCGAGAAGTGATTGTGTGCGTACCATGTACGTACACATCGTCGAACGCATACAAACGAACAGTATAGTCAGGCCTCCAACTGCAATCTTTGTGTGCGTTTTAGGCTGTGTAGATACATGACGGTCTGTAGCGTTCACACAAACAAGCCATTTCACCACCTGCACACAGTCACAAATGAACAGCAACTTGTCAGTGACTCCTTTGGTGTTACAGAATAGATGTCCATGGGCGTCCTACTTGGGTCGTTGTAGGCTATTAAAAAATGTTTCCTCAAGATAGGTACGGACTATACATATATTTTCAATTCCCTGACTTTCAGTTCAGTTCAGAAATTCAGTAGCTTTAATTTGATGTGATATTAAACGCATAGAAAAACGTTTGTTTAATTTGTCCAGTTTGTAATAACAAATAATTTAGAATTTTTATCTCAAAAGACAAACAATATGTGTTATAACTGTGTATGAAACTGTGCTGCATGCTCATTTGCAATCTTAAATTATTAATAATATAATTATTATAGATGAGTGCAGGTTTCGAACCCAGGCCTCCTTGCTCGATAGTCAAATTGCTATATAATTCAGCTGTATTCTACTGTATATTATCTCTAGATATTGCCCAATAACTCGTATAGGGTAATAATACTCATATTTGCCACAAAGAATTCTATTTGTCCTCAATGCTGCCATTGGGTTTTTCTCATCTAGTTCAGAAAATCTAATACTATTTCAGTCCATTGATTTTCTCATGTAATACTTTTTGCGTAGGTTTCTTTTATTGGTAAGAAAACTCCTATACACAATAAAATAAAATAAAAAATTTATATTTTTTTAAACAAAAAGTGATCGCATGAATACGAGCAGTATTAGAGAGATTACTCCTTTAGAGAACACAATGCGCATAGCCTCCTTGTTTTCGTGTAAGATCGTGCGAGCTTATGGTCACTATTTCACATTTACTATGACCCTTGCTTGTCACGACCGTCCTTTATGCCGTTGAACTTATTCAGGGGCTCCTCAATTCACACACGACACGTTTGCAAGGCGTGACGTAGTTTGCGAAATGAATATTTGAATGTAGAAGGCATTAAAGTATCGTTATGCAGAAAAGGTAAAACAACGCAAAATGTTTATAGGTAACTCTTATATTACAATAGCTTCTATGTTCCGTACATGTTATGAAAAACACAGAAACAGAACCGAAAAGAGTTGTAACGTGACTGTTTAGAAATCTTAAGTGTTTTTTCTAAGTGTAAGTACCTAAGTAGGAAACATTGAAAACAAAACACAATAGTTTTTAACACGGAATGGGTACAGAAATATGGTATTTAATGATTTAATGATATTGTTGGCTTGGTTGATCCTTTCATTAGTAGGTACAAATTTAGTAGGAACAAAAACATAAAATACAAATATTAAGTTCTTGAATATATTAACATAAACATTAAACAATATGAACCATTTTTAATTTGAGGGTTAAAAGGAAATTTAAAGACAGCATTGGTGAATGTCAACCATAAATGCACAATGCAAAATACAATAAGATCCAACACACCACCCTCTGAATCCAATGCAAAAAAATAAACCTGACTTTCTTCCTCATATTCCCCACATGCACCACATTTACATGCAAATACCGTTTCATAACTCTGAAACTACATTATATTCCACGCATAATTGAATTAGAAATTTTCACTTGCAAGTGCTGCCCTCTACAACCCAGGCACGCACTTACATAATATCCCCTTAATATGAATATTTGTCTCAATGAAAATGGAATTATGAATACTCCCCTTGGAATGGGTCACACAATTTATATGCCAGTCTGCGTTCGCAGAATTTTTCATACACGAAGTTATTATTTTTAGATGTCGCAGGTATTTTCTTGTTATTTATTACTATTAGGTATATTTTGATTGAACAGGTAATAAGATCTATTGTATAAATCGAAAGGAAACGTAAATATAAATTGAATTAATCTAAGTATCTAATTGAAAAAAACATTAAAAAAATTATGTGTAAAACATTTTTAGTCGACATAAATAGTAATAAATCAATCATGCTTAATAATAAGAACCATGACCTCCAAACAAAATAAATTGGAAATATAAATTTCTAACCCGAGACTCGAACCCAGAAAGCCTTACTCGATCACTTCAAACTATTATTTTCAGTGAACAACATTAAACCCTACTTGCTAGATTGATTATGCATTCAAAGGAAGCGTACAATCTTCTCATTACCACAAACGAAACATACAACTATTACCAGCAAACGTATTCAATCTTCGTAGGTAGAAGCATTGCTAATGTGCCGCATGTAATAATCACCACGTTACCCGCTCATATTAGATTTGACTTAGAATAGACAGCCTCGCAAGTTTATAAGCGTGCAGCGTTCCCCTAATGAAAGCTGTTATTGCACGTTGGAACTCTCATTGTTATACGACACGTGGTTTATTAGCTACCACAGAGTACAAAACTTACTTACAATCGTTAGTTATAAAGTGCAGTATCGCAAAAGGTCCATGCAAATCAATTTACTCTGTAGGCTCATTCCTCGCACATCACATATCCAATTCCATTAACGCTTCGAAGTAGAAGCGACAGTAATACTGATACATAAGAGCGAGAATAGCGTAACAATATTTTACGTCAAGGCACGTCCTGTGTTCGGTACAAGGCACGGATGCCACTTACCCTCCATTAATAAATGAGACTAATTAATCTAGAGTGGTGTCTGTCATGCTAAAGAATAGTCAGAAGGCCCCAGGCACAAGTCACTGATGCGAAGTAATTGCTTTTGTTAAATCAACAGCCCCGAAGTTGGTTCTGTAGGAAAGTCAACCGGATGTGGAACTCGTTACTTGTTTTAAATTTATTTGTTCGGGTCTAACTAGTTGTTCGTATTGATGTTGAATAATAGTATTGACTAGTTACTACCCGCTATGCAGTCGTAGTTCTACTGTTATTCGTTTTGTGAAAGGGTCACTTCAACATTATTGAATATTTTATTTTTTTAACACAAATGTATTTCCAACGCAAATATATAAAATGTAGATCTTTGCACTTCTTCTTCGTGTAATGCTAGTGTTTTACTATGCTAAATAATACTCCTGTGTGCATGTATAAGTCTTAAACAGCGGTTGATGCACTTCCTGCCTGAATTGAAGCATGAATCACGATATGGAAGTTTTCTACACCGCTTACAATAATGACACTTCAAGTTCCGACCAAGATCAGTTCAGATCAAAAAAAGAACCCTGCCAATCTATTGTAGTTTATTCAAATGTTTTGTATATTTGTACGTTTTGTAATGATAAATTCGTTGATTTAAAGACAATGTATGTTAAGCGTACGTAAAACTAGGATTCTGTTTTAATTTTTTAGTTTGTTAATACATTATATTAAAATTGTATCTCTTATATTACTACTACATTATTTGTTAGTGTAATATTTATCGATGCAAAAAATGGAATTCAAAAATAATAATAAGTTATTATAAATCAGTCATAATATTTATCAAAATTCTTCATCAAGAACGTAATCCAAAGAATTTCTAGTACTTAAATTTAATAACCGACATGATTCGCAATAAAATATTGTTATCATAAAAATGAAAGCTTCAAGAAAAAGAATAGCACAAATAATGCTAAAGATCAAATCACAAAAACAATGTAGCAATCATGTTCAATAATGAGATAGACGGAAAGTTAGGCGCGCTAGCGTTGCGCCAAGTTCAGTTGCAGACATTGTGAATTACTGTCATGTTATAAATTAGTCAGAAATAATTATTTGTTAGTTTATGGTTAAAATTTTCCGCGCCGGAAATATTTAGTTATTCCTTTTCTCACTGGGGAACTCTCTAATTAACTTTATTATGTTTGATTCTAACTTAAACTTAAATATTGACAAAGTTTAATAATGATTTAAAAGCACAATATGACTTAACCAATAATTTAATAATAAATTCTTTGTATAATTTAATAAGGTAATAATTCAATATGTATCACAACTTTTATAATTAGTTACCTAATTAATAAAAAAAAACAAAAAAGCTATTAAATTTAACAGTAAGACACTTAGGCACTGAATTCAAATCTAAAAAAATTCAAAGAATCACAGTTCTCATCTTACCATCATAATGCATACTATCGTATTAGTTGCATTGTTGTAACAGAAAAATTACTTGGCTACTTTTTGCCTTATGTTACCATCAAGATTCTGATGGAATAAATAACTTACATCATGTCGCATTAGAAAGAAAAGTAGAGCAACACTGTAATTTAATAGAAACAATAGACACTTGGTACCAAATCGCTATAACATAGATTACACGCGATTTTGTAACCATAATGATGTGCTTATTATTTGTTGATGTTGTAGCGGTGCATGAATTTGACATAGACGTCTACATAATGGATTATTATATACACAGATAATGAAAAGTGAAAGTGTAGTACTTACAGTGGCCATATTACTGACGATTTATCATAAAAAGGGTAACGTTTGGGAAGAAGATACAGGTACAAATACTAAGAAGAGGTAGTACAAACATTTAGTTTTACTTTGCGCATTGCTTTTGGAAACCGATTACACATAATTATTTGAAAAAATCCCCTTTTATAGGACCAACGATCATTAACTTTATAATAATGTATTTGTTTAAACCAACAAATATCTTAAATAAAACAGAATATAAATAACGCAAACCAGTTTATGTTGATAAAAAATCGTTATTTCAATTTGTTACAGTAGCAAAATAGGGGCTATTCCAAATGTCCGGGATGGTATCGCGACAATAACGGCGTCCCTACCATAATGACTAATATTTCACTTTTATGTCCCTTCGGGGCCATTTTGTAAAACCTAATTACCTCGAAGAAAGTTGCGAGCCTCAAATGTAACGACTATGATTACATGATCATAAACTCAAAATGAATTACTGCTTTTGTCAAATATTACGTTACATAAACTTCGTTCGTTCATCATCGCCATCCATAACTGTACCACCGTTGGCCTCCGGTCTCCTCCCACAATGTGTGGACAGGCCACTGTCCATCACGCTGGCCAAGTGTGGTTTGGCCGACTTCACACACCTTTTAGTTTATTATAATAAAGAAAAACTCGCCCCGTCCACGAATGCACACGAAGAGCAGCGATTCGTGAAGAATGGTGGCGACTTGTGGGGCGTACCACAAATACCGAATGATCGCGACCACTCTGCCAAGAGTGCAGAGACTTAGAAGAAGAAAACTCTTAGGTGTGCAGGTTTCCTCATAGTGTTGTCGTTCTTTGTTTAAAAAATCTTTTTGTGTATGATAGCCATATTCATGACTAAGACATTTAAAAATGAAAAGAATAGTTTAAACGGTGGAAATAGTTATGGAATTTTCTAAAATACGCAATAGGTATAAAAAAAGGACATAACTTTGTCGAAATACGTTCCGTTCGCATTTACAAAACCACAAACAGTGACCTAGGCGCACAAATTCACGACGTAACCTATTTAAATCACTTTATTGCTTAAAGCCCCGCGATAGAGACAATAAATTGACCGCGTACTCCGACCGTGGCATGACTCCCCGTAAATTTTGACTTTCCACAATATCTGACACTCACATTTCGTCCGCGGGCGAAGCGTGCACTAAGATTAATCCACATGCAGCATCATCGGGATATATTACGCTTTTTAACTGACCGATATAAATAACCTTCTTTCATTGCATTAATATTGCGTTTTTAAGTTTCTATTTGCTTTTGCTTGTATTTAGTCAAACCAATGGGTTGAGTTACTCTGCTGTGCCCGTGATTTCGTTTGCGTGGATTTTTTTTCCACGTTATCCCAGTATCCCGGTCGTGATAAAAAGGAGCTTACTATTTTGCCCTATAATCTCCTCTATCGCCCAGTGATAGTTCCATTTAAATCGGCTCAGCTGTTCAAGAGATTTGCCCAGACGAACAAAGAGACAGACAGACAATTTTTTAAAAGTTTGTTTTAACGTATAGGTATTTTCATTTTACAAAGGAAATGTTTCTGTTAAAATAATTTAAATTTAGCCAGTGGTTACTTAAAGCGGTGCATCATTTTCGATAGGATTTAAATAACGTACTCGTATAAAACACCTCATATTCAACATTTAGTCAAGGTTTCCTTAGGATTTTTGGTGTAGAATAAACAAAGTATTTGTTGAAATATTATTTAATAAAATGTATTTGGCCGATGTATTACAAGGTACCTCAAAATTACTTATTTCTTTATTTTACCGTATACACTGTTACTCCTTATTAGTCGTCGAACATCGAATATTTGATACAATTTATTTCAAAAGACCCTCCGCCTTTAGTACCAATCAAACCCTACAATAAAATTGCCTCAACAACGCGAACGCCTGCATTATTCAATGGAAGTAGTAAAAACGCTGGGAAATAATTGGCACCTTGCTAATTGTCACACACCTTCCCAAAAAACTGGAAGACAAGCAGAAATTCTAGAAACAAATGGAAAACCTTTTCACTTGCCAGTTCCTATCCGTCCAATTAGACGCACCTTCGGGTAAAACTCAAAAACGAGGAGTCGACCCTCGATACAGCACGTTAAAATTCATTCAACCTTATTGGATACGTGGTTGGTGTGAGCGGGCAGCGGAAATTATGTTTTATTAACTTCCCTTGGCATTTAAAATTAAACATTGAATATATAAACAAGTTTTGTATCGTTAGAAGATAAGCTAATTTATTTAAGCTAATAAATTGCTTTTTCTTGTTAAGGAGAAACCAGATCAAACAAAAGAATGCAATATCCGTAAAATTAATTGAAAAGCTAACCTAATTAAAGTATCAATTACTCCTGTAAATTAATAAATAAGAGTACGAATACGGAACGGATACGGTAGGTACGGAATAACAGTGATTTTTTTCTTAAAAACGGTTTTATCAATTTGAATGTGGTTTTCATTGTTGTCTTTATATAGGGATAACATTTTGTTTTATTTCAATCGGTTATAGGGTTCTGGTAGGTAAAGATATCCTCTACCACCATCCTACCATTGGGACCTGATTAGGGAAGACCCTTTATATTGTATTGGATATTTACGGCTATTATATTTGTGCCGTATTCGGGCGATGTAGAATGCTAAGCTTGGTGTGAGGATTATTTATCGGTATTATTATCGGCATAAATACTAATGTATGTATTTTTCCGTGAAGCCTGCCAGGATAGTTACAACCCTCTAGCTTCTGTCAGTTTCCAAACGACTCGTCTTATTTCGGCGAGGGGCTTGAAAACCAGTGCCCTTGCCTTAATTTTCTCCTCTTTCTTGGTCAGCTACGCACCCTGATTCCTTTCGTTTAACCGATGTTTATGGGCGACAATGATTGTCATTGTTTTGGCGTCTACTTGATTGTCAGCGGTTTACAAAAAAATAATACCTATTAAAGCACGTTGACTTTTTAAACCGCTTACACTAGGGCTCAACCCAAATCAGGATACACACGCGCACGAACTCGGTGCCTGTCTTGAAATACAGCACCAATTAAACCTGACACCCCAACGCCTCCGTTCGCACCTCGCACGAAACCCAAACACTTCCATTCTCACGTGTTCGTTTCGTACCGAAAAGATAGCTTGCAACGAATAATAAGCCTTTGTTGCACTTTTTATAATAGCTCGATTGTTGCGGGAATACTAATTGGATTGTGTCTGTGTCAATTGAATGAACATTTAATATTTGTGCTAGAATTTTCAGTTCATTTAATCTCAATACGGTATTAGAAACTCTAACTCTCGTCTAGGAATAGCTTGAGAATAGTTTTTAACTTAAAGTAAAACAGAGTACCTACCTACTTCTACCCCTAAGTAGAAACTCTAATAGGTTGACAATCTGAGTCATATAGTTCGCGCAGAAATATTACTGATCCTTACGACCTATCAAATCTATTTGACAAAGTTTAAAAACAATAGTCTTGCAAAGTAATTGGATGTAATTTCAACTCTATAAGGTGCCTATAAATGACTACGATAATGCGTCCTTTCAGTCTCCAATTGCTCTAATTGTTTTAAAGCGTTTTCTGTTCGATTTCTTTTTACTAATAATAAGTTTTCAACCCCAGTTATTGCATATACTTGAAATTGGCTATTTCAGTTATAAAAAGAAGTTTCGAAAAAAAATTATGATGTGTCAATACCACTAAGTTTTACGACGTCTGAAAATACTACCAAATGTTCCAGACACCATAACCATAAGCTGAAACAAAGTTCGGCGTGCGAATGGTCTCATAGCATGCATACCTTGAAAGCTTCGTGCATGCATGCAGTATTTTATCACTAAACTTCTTTGTGTGACAGTCCTTACTAAGTTGTATTCGCAATGTTATGTCTGGCTTATAAAGCTTTTTTTTCATGTTTGAAAAATCATTTCGATCAAACGATAGACAATTTTAAGAACAGGTAAGATTAAAATTGCCGTGTCTATTAAGAAATTACTATGGCTTTAATTTCACTATGATAGGGGTATTTGTAATAATATGTTTTTGTTCGCCGATATTTGACCTTACACGGCTGGACCGGACCTTACGTAGAAAATTCACGTACCAAAAGGCTAGATTAATCTAGCCTTAACACCAGTAAAAGTTTAATATTAAATCCCTATCCTGCTATTAGTACTTAAGTTATGAAATGTACCTACACAGTGAATTAAACTCAAATACCTAGTGTTTGCTTTAACATTCTAATCTAATTTGCTATAAAATTTCTGTAAGTTATATAATTTTTCGTTCCATTTGTGAATAAGTCATAAAATAATGCCTAGTATTGTTGTCTGTCGGTTTGCATACAACTTGGATCAGAATAAAATTATATTGACTCCAGGGGATTGTAAAAAATATGTGTTGGAATAAACATAAATTAGTAGAAACATTACATCACTTAAATATCTATGACTATATTTTATGGTCTGATTTTGATGTGGAACTTATTGTGGCCACTTATCGCCCGGTGGCATTGACAGCCTAAATAAGCGTAAGTGATTAAATATAAAAATATGTGTATCTCAAATATTATACATGTTACCAACTGGTATATAATATACATAAAAGAGACGATCTGTTTTGGACATCTTCGTATCTTGACATCAACCCCAATAATAAATATGAAATAAGTTATTTGTACTGTCTGCAAACATTGTACACCTACGCCCTTCTGTTTACTATCCAGTTATGAAAATGGATATGTTGTGTGATACTTTGCTTTCTGTGTGTTTATCCAGACGCTCTTTTTTTATCAAATCAAGATTTTTCATCTTATGTACTAGTTGTCTTCAAGAGGAGAGTGGCTTTGACTAAGTTAATGGCCTCAACACTCTTACAGGTGGAGTTGTGAATACAACCAATATGCTTCTGCTACACCTACAAAGCGAGTGGTGAAATATGATGGCTAACGTCGAGCAGTGGTGGAAGGTACAGAACGCAGCAACCACATCCTGTAAGAGAAACATTCTGAGAGGAGAGACGACTTTGTCAGTAGCTTATTTTTGTTAGGTAGTGATTGTCTATTTACGTATTCATTTGTCGGCTATTTATTAAAAAAATATTGGATATGACTCTAGAGCAGACCCGTACATGCCAAACTCATAATGATCAAAAAGTCTAATTTGAAAAACCTCCTTTGAATAATTTGATAAGGCGACGCAATATGACAAGGTAACGCATTACCTAAAATAGTCGCCTTCACTATAACAACCTAATTGGTCGTTCCGTTTTCAAATTGCTTATAATGTAACAGGAACCTATTTACTCACGGACAAAACTTGCCATTTACCTAATAGCGTTAGCGCAGACTATTAAATGTTTATGAGAGCACATGACGCCGCGAGCGAAATGGTACCTACTAACGTGTTTATATTTGCCATATTTTGATGCCAGTTCACATATTACGTATGTGAGTAGGGTTGCCATTTGCGTGAATTTGTAGGAAGGTTCCTAGTAACTGTATTTTTTGTATATTTTTGTAGTGTTCTTGCAGCTTTGTGTCATTTATTTTTAAATCAAAATAGTACAGTTTAGTACAGTATGTCATGTTTTGCTTGTAGATCCAAAATAATGATAAAATGCCTTGTAATAATAATGAAAAAATTAGCTAAATAACTGTACATACTACTAAGATTTATAATATTTTTTATTGCCTATATCTATACCAACTAGTATTAAAATAATAAATAATTAAACCTTATCTACGCAATACGAATACGCGTACTTAAATACGCAATACGCGGAAACTTTTTTAACGGCAATACGTAGGTTTTCTGAAGGGAAAAGATGGCGGTTCCTTAAGCATTTGAATTTACTACGTATTCACATACAGGGTGCAGGGTACGAGAGATTTTTTTTTCTATCGGAACAAAATATAATATTAGTACTTATATATTTTATCATACAAAAAATCTAAATAAATAGTATTAATTAGGTAATGATTATAAAAAATAAAAAACATAATAGTAAATAACTGAACTAATAGTGGTTTGCGTAAGGGGCTCTAACTACGGCGACATTATGTTGTTTTCGAAGTACAGCATTTTAATTGCTGATTCAAATATTTATGGCCTACTACGAGTATAACACACCAAGAGAACTTCGAAATAACATTTGCTTACAATAACAAAAAAAAACATTTTTTGCATTTTTTAATTTATTTTAATCAAAACTGCAGATCATTAAGGTGTCCTTCTTTGTTAAATACATTCATGGCGACACTTACTTAACTATTTCTGCATGATACATTAGGTCCCGGCGTAGGGGTGGCAAACGCAACATAAAGATTCCTTTCGTGGAAAATGGATTTGTAAAAGTTTTCGCATGAAATAATATTTGAATTTGTAATTCTGACGTCGTCGTGTTGAAGACGGATGTTTTGTGAAAAAAAAACATTCGAGGTAAGTGGTTGGTGGAAAAGAGCTCAAATAGAACTCTGAAAGGTTTCCTTTGCTCGCTATATGTGCTTTTTCTTTAATACAATCTAACATACATTTATGTAGGTATTACTCTATATTCGTAGTACCTAATCTTGTGTGAATATTTTTGGTTCCGTATGCTGACAGGAATATTGTTTTGGTTAAGTTTATATTTAGTCAAAAATAATGAATTTTACTACATAAATAGGGTAGTAGTATTATTTACATGTATGTAATTACACATGATAACTAAAATGGTATGTACTAACTATACGATAGTTAAATTGTCGGAAAATATTAATAATATAAATTCACAGTGAATAAAACATTCTGCTCCTATATTCTGCGGTACAACGTTTACGTTACATGTTGTATTTATATAATTACAGTATTTACAGGAGGATTCAAGATATCAGGATTTTAATTTTTTTTAATCTAAATTTAAGACGATGCGTCGTGCTATGGTGCAATGGTTAAAATGCCGTTCGAAAAGTCCTGGGTTTAAAGATGCGTTTAAGTTTTCATTCTCGATCTGGATGTATGCTCTTATCTTGTATGACACCCACGACACAGGGAATCCTAGTGTGAGGCTAGGGTGATGGCTATATAGAGGTGTGTAGTAATCTACGTACAATACGCAACGTACATACACTTATGCATTTACACATACCGCAGTGAAGCTAATATAAAGCACGCAATATGACAAGTGCTGACTTCCAACATTCCATGTCATATAAAATGCCGTCTGCCAAGTCAAATCCAATAATAAACTTGGCAATAACACCACACGCAGCTTTATCTCAGAGCATATGGAAATTAATGTTACCTTCTCGTACAATATCTTACAGACGTCAAAACAAATTGTACGGAAGATCCCTCGGGTCGACGACCCCGGGGCACCCCCGCCGCTCCTATAATGCAAGCACCCTGTGATAAAAGGTCAAAGCTGTAATAAGCCACGCTTCAAAGAAAAGTGAAAATCAATTGAGTTTCCTTAAAACATCCCGAGTTTTGTATAAATTGAATAACGATATTTTAGGAGCACGGTATAACAAATCTATACAATTAAGTAAAATTTGAGTGTCTTTTTTATGGAATAAAGGTAGCAAACGAGCATGCAGCACCACCTTTCGCTGTCTGTCCGCTGTCTATTTGTAATATTAACAAAAAAAAACAAAACAAGCAATGTTCTGGCATTGCTTTTTCTGTAAATCTTAATTTTTATCATTTTTTTTATGTACACACTGCCTTTCTTGATTATTTTGTGTTAAACTCCATAAGACTATGGTTGTGTGGAATAGATCTCTCTTAGCGATTAGACCGCCTATTGTCTACACCATGACTCTTTTTGTAGTATTATTTATTTAGTAGTGGTGATATTTTTGTAAATCTTGTTACTGATCCTAATTGGGGAGCAATAAAGTGTGGCCAAGTGCGGATTGGTGGACTTCACACACCTTTGAGAACATTATGGAGAACTCTCGGGTGTGCAGGTTTCCTCACGATGTTTTCCTTCACCGAAGCAAGTGATAATTAAATTTTAATACGCACATAATTTTTGAAAATTAGTGGTGCGTGCGGGGTTTGAACCCGGAACCTCCGGTTCGGCAGTCCAATGTTCAACCACACCGCTATCACTGCTGCTATTATCGTATCGTAACCGCTATTAACTCGTAAAATTATAAACATTGTTTAATAACATTGCGATTTTAAAATTAGAAACATTGTTTGGCATGCAATTTCGTAGTAAAATCTGTAAAACCAATTACATCGTCAATTACTACGCGAAACCATTCTCTACAAAACACGAAACTTCAATGTCATTTCAGAAACAAAAGTCACAAAGTATCCAATTTCCTGTACCCCTTAACTTAAATGTACCCTCAAAGACCCGACCATAACTTTTTATAATGTTTATAAACAGCCTTATCGCGAAACCTATTTCGAGGTTTTATGCAGAAATAATAAAAGTGTAACATCTCCACGATATTGTCAAACGAGCAGCATACATTGTACGCCGGGTTTTACTTTACGACCACTTTAACGACACATAATATGTTTTATTTATCTTCGCGTATCAGTTTTCGTATTGTCATATTTTTGTTACGCGTTTGTAGTACAGTGATCGCTGTTTCCATTGTTATACGGATCTCATTGTGAAGTTTTTTCGAGTAACTTCTTAATAGTTTGTTTAGATAATTTTCTTAATACTTTATTACGAAAAATCTCAGCCAAAGACTTTTATTTTTCCATTCTATATTTAAACACTTAAAGAAACATAAATATGAAAAACTATATATATTGTAAATAAAACAATGAAAATTTAAATTTTTACTTAAACGGATTACTTTACATTGACACTTATGAAATAATAAATGTTTTACATTCCTTAATAAACGTATTTTTAACACGTAACTTGACTTATTTAAAAAAGAATGAATTTAAGTTTATTCGAAGTTTGTTTTTTACGAACACTTTTCGAAAGCCAAATTACGCCAAAGCAAATCCCTGCCGTGATCTTGAAAGAAGAAGCGGCAAAAAACTCCGAATGAGTTGGTTGTTGGTTTTTCCTACTCACTACTACAGATTACACTTACTATCACGGCTAAATATCAATTTCATCTATAATCAGTTTCATCTTTAAAAAAATTATCAAGTTTGCAATAACTGTTCGTCATATCCATGGAAATACGCCCATTTCATTCGATTCGATATGTTCCACGTCTTCTGTATCGGTCCGCGTACGTTAAAGAACGATATATGATAAGATTTTCCATTGCTGCATTGGAGTGTTTTGAAGTGAACTGGGTTTGGTTTAAAGCACGCCGTAATAAGATTTTTTGCACGATAACTATTTTATTGTGATAGAAGATCGACGTGATAAGGTTATATAAAATACGGCTGTGTTTACGTTACGTGATATAGCATGTGGACATAAATTATTTTATTTAAATGGGGTCGAAGTTGGAAAAAAACAATAAAAAATGTCTGATGGTTTCAATAAAATAACTATTTCGAGGATTTTATGTTATAGATAAAGTTTGTTACGTATGCTTTGCTTAAAAACTGAACAGATAATGATAGGTTGTTGTAATAAACAATAAACTATCATTATCTGTTTAGTTTTAATTTATTAATACACTATTAATTTTATTCTTCAATACCGGAAGCGTAGGTACTGTCTTATAAGATTGTTGTTATGTGAATAACCACGGATATGGTCTGTAGGTACCCTGCACATTTTGAGAGGAGACCCGTGCCTATCAGTGGGATAGCTTATATTGTTTCCACAAGACCAGAACATGCTACACGCGATTTAGAAGTCGATTTAGTTTTTGTTTAGGTAGGTATTTTGCATAAAATATTTTAAGTTAGATGTCACTTACAATTTCCTCCACAGAATGAAAGAAAACATAATGAAGAAACACGAATCTTAGAGCTTCCCTTTGTGCAGTCTCGAGGACGTCTGAAGTATGCCAAGTACTTGATTAGCACCATTACAACGATGACTAACCCTCTCACCTTAACACAACACTGAAACGTGAAAAGAAATGAAGTAGAATTTCATACAATAAATTGGAATGTAAGCGTTTCAAACGTAACACCCAAGCGTGATAAATATTTCAATTTTATCGCATAAATACTGGCTTATTCATTTTCACACTCGGTAACCCGCAACTGCGGATGCGGTCTTGCTGGCCCACCAGTCAAAGGGGCAGCATTGTACGTCAGTCGAGGCTCGCGGGCCGTCCTCTGAGGCGCCGCGGTCCGTCCGATGGTTATTTAGAGCTTCATTGTGCCATTGACCACTCAACTGCCGAGATTTGACTGTGATAAGCCGGATTGTTACGACTGATGGAGGTAATGTGACACCCGCTTTTAAAGGTTTTGATTTGAATAATGCGTGAGGCTTTCGGCTATTTTTATATTGTTGTGATGATTGAATTTACGTTGATATTTGTGTCTTTCTTTTTGTATTTTATACTTGTCATGTTGTTATAGCCTGGTTGTAGTAATAGGTATTGGTTTAAGATTGAAATATTTCATCTCAGAACCTAATTTTAATTATACTTTCTTTTTACTATTATATAGTAAAATGAGTTCTTCATATTATAAACTTTACAAATTGAATAAATAAAATTCCTAAAAACGTTTGTACCTGCCGAGAATTAAATCCGGGACTGCTCGTTCCGAACTAACTGAAGTGCGGTGTAGTCAATAAAATAAAATTAAAAGAGAAACAACGTTGATTAATTTCTTTACGTTTTCCTGTTTAATTGTTAACGTTCGAGAGCGAAACACCAGAAAGTAATTATAGGAGCTACCAAAGCAATTAGGATTCTCATAAAACATCCATCACATTCCCGACATATACCATTGTATCCGTAAATATATCATACGGTTGTGAGCATGGACCATAAACACACAACAAGAATATTGTTCTACTCAATGAAATTCTTAACTTTCAATTTACCGAAGTCAAGACCAGATCATTCATTAAAACTTCCCGTCGACGATGTTTAGTGTCAAATTAACTGGCAAAACACATCATCACCACCGAATTGATTTTACTGACCCGTTCATCAATCTTTTTGAGTTGACTATTGATTGATGATCACGCGTACTATTGACGTAGAGTAATTATAAAAGGCCACGCATTTCCAAATAAAAAAGGTTAATAATAACTCGTATGGTATTACAAAGTTTATTGCTATGGAATGAAAAACGAGAATCGCGTGCACAAATTTGTCAGATTGTATACATTTTAACGGAGCGTACATTATTATACTCTCGCACATAATACGTCTCGGTATACGAACGACTGCATTGAAATGAACCGCGTTAGCATTGAAGGGTTGTTGAATTCGGAACATTCTGACGTTTTGTTGTGGGAAATTGAGAAGGGAGAGAGGTCTTGGTAGACTGGTTGAGTGAGGCAGCCGAGTCAAATTATTTTATTATCAAATGTACAATCGCAACTCGTCCGCGCCATTTTGTCGTGACAGGTTATTTATTTTGTTCCAATGCGATTTCTATGGAATGGTATGAGGTCGCGATTGAAAACCGGGAGTTAGGTAATTTATTGCCTAACATTCACTTGATTAATGAACAGTGTACTTATTGATATTTGCGTAAGAATTTATGGATTCATCAGATATATGGAGGTGCATTACACTTCAAGACTGACTACTGTGGCTTAGACCCAACCATCGTACATTCGATCTAAAATCAGATTACGATTCTATTCACAGTTGAATATACATAAATTACCTGGTGCTGTTAAAGTCCTGGATTGTCTACTGTACGACTTATATAACTTTCTGATTATGAAAAGCCAAATAATGCCTTTTTACAGGGCAATAGCGTTTAAACCCAATATTAAGCACCACTGCCTCATAATGATTATTTACGAGCATAACCAAACTCATATAGGTAAACACTGCTGCTGCTGCTGAAGTGGAACAACGTTTACGATGCTGTAAGCCGACAGGTGTTGTTACCTGTATGTAACGAAGACAAGTTATCTATTCATTATAATAAATCTGTAACTGATCGCGGTCTGTATATGAAAAATATATTATTGTGAGCTTCTAAAAAAACTCATTTTTTGAAGTGAAAACTTCTTTACCGGCGTTGTGCACTTTTTAAGATGGGTAAAAAATGTTGAATTCGCGTCAGGACACGTGTCCTGATCGAAAATTCGTGTGGGGTATTTTAGAATCAAGAAGCTACTCAGATACTTTGTAATAAGGTTCCTGTTAAACTGTCAGTGGTGACTGTTATTTATAGTGCCATGGCAACGTAAAATGAGGATTGCTGTTATGTATTACAATATTATGTTCTAAAAATAACAAAATTTCTAAAAGTTTTAGTAATAATAATCTATACTAAACACGACTTTTATACCGCTAAATAGCACGTCCATACTGTAAATCTAGGCGCGGTTAAAACTCCCTGGTTTCCGAGTAAAACTTGTAAAGCCATGGATTGTGCCTCCGCAGCTCCGTGGTAAATTTACTTAGCACCGTGGGTAATTTTATCGTTCATTCAATTAATTATCTCGGTTACAATTACCGCATTCCGGTGAGAACCGGGTTATTACGACATTTATTGCGATAGGTGGCGCGACAACAGTATAACCAATGCTTGTCGCATAAATATGGAGCTGTTCTTATTTAATTTATGTAATACTGTTATATTATAATGTTATAAAATAGGTGTAATGTCATTGATATTATACCTAATTAAAATTTTACTTTATAAATACCATGTATCATTGTGTAACATTATTTAAATTAATAAAGTTTTGATTAATTTCGATATTGGTGAGCTGTCAATTCCTAAAACGAAATAAAAGATTTTACTTTAACAATGACTCTCTCGAGAACACAATATTAAGTTTTAATTTTTGACGACCCTGTAGTGTTAGTGCCCCCGGTAAGTGAGTGGACCCAGGTTCAATTCCCAGCTGGGGTGTATGATCGTAGATTTTTGACATGCAATGTAAATGACCATGCCACCTGCGGCTCATGCAATACTTGTGCCTCATCTGGAGTGTATTTTATTTATCATTCGTTACTAAAATCAAGAAAAAGAAGCAAATAATTGTGATCGACTATACTGACTAAGAAGTTTTTTTTTTTAACCCTGTAGTGTTAGCCTGCAAATACGATAACAAGACGTCGTGGCGTGACGCTTCAATACCATATCGGTTTCATACATTTATTATGGTTGCATTCACTAACACGCGACACAACATACCACGCCACTACACGCCACGACTCGTCGACACGCTAATATTTGCAGCCGAAGCACATACCTCCATGAAATTCAGGGCGTCAAAACGAAATCAACTGTCTACAATTTATTGAAATGTCAGAGCAATGTCAAAAGTTTTGACAGGTTTTGTATACTTTTAATATGATAGAAAATAGCTAAGTATATTGTGAAAGAAGAATAAGTATATAAAGAAGTAGGTATCTTAATAAAAGTTATGAAATTACCTACCTAGCTTTGGTCTTGGAAACTTTATTGCATATACCCAAATTCTCTTTGGTTTAACGTTTTTCCAAGTGTAGTAGATCATCCAAAATGGAAAAATCATTTTATAGGATTGCGATAATAAATAAGAGTATAAAGGCATCGTTTTTCTAAGATATCTTCCATGTAGAAAATACAGCGATTGCGATTACGATGTGAATGGATAGCAATATGTATTGCCTTTTTATCAACACGTTTCGACATTTTTAGAAGATTCATCGAGAAAATTGACCTTACTTACTTATCTACTTACTTTGTGACCTTACCAAAGAATATAAAGTACTTACTACCAAGAATATAAAGTAAAGTAGTAGTAGTAGTGAGTAAGTAGTGAAGTACTCAATAAACATACTAAAAATACAAATAACGCTATCAATAATACATATTTCATGACCATCAACTGACCGTAGACTAGAAAAAGGGCGATATTTTATTTTTATTGATACATATTTCATAAGTTTTGAAAAGGGACAGAACATTCGTAGGCGTAAAATATTAAGCAGCCTCTAATATGAAAGTTTTCTAACGCATAGGTAAGGACATTTATTAGTGCAGCTTCAAATAAATTATCACAAAATTTGGAATGATGAATAAAAGTTACTGCAATTTTTGTAAATTTAAGTTAAGGTTTCCTACAATCTCACCTGATGGTATGTGGCGATGTAGTCATGAGTCGTAACGCCCACTAACTGAGAAGAAACTTCTAAGTTCACTCTTGACTTGAAGATACCTAGATTATAATCGAATGGACTCTTTTAGGACTAACTAAAAACTAACTTAAGAGTGTCTCACTTTATTTCTTCGCAATAATTTTAATAATAATTTTAAGCGTAAGATCTTCACCTTTACGAGTAACACAATCTGTTTCCCCGTTGACATCTCACTACTTGACAAGAGATGGCGCCACGTTCTTAATCAAACATGCTATGGAAGTTTCAACTTAGCTTGCGTACAAACTTCGAAGTTAATACAATCATAGCTCAGATGCTTTTCAAGCATGATAATCTAAACTGAAGGAAGATCTTCTTTGTAGATGTTGCGAAGTCGTAACTTTATAAGCGATGCATTATCGACCCTCTATATTACCTGTGGGTACCTTTCATGTGCAAAAAAAAAAACAAGGAGATAATATTTATAATAAAATACTTCAATAATCAATATAAAACAAGGTTGCATAGCTAAGTAAGTATTTTAAAAATGTAAGTCTTGCAATGCTTTCCTACCACGGCAAATAATTGTGAGATCTTATGTACTTACAACCAAGTAAGTTATTTTAGTTGGCATATAGATGCTATGCATGCAGATATATAAATATGCATATAGATGCTTCCATAGAGAAGCATCTGATTTCTTTCGGTATATCAAAACTACAAAAAAACAAGTCTTGACTTGAAATAAATTAGAAATAAAACAAAACAAAATTACCTTTAGAAGTGTTAATTTTTTTGTTTATCATAATATTATTTTTGTGTCCGATTCGAAATTGACCGTTTTCAAGGCGCGGCATGAATGTCGTTCTCATTGACAGGTCTGACATAGTAACCCAGCACTTGCGACATCATAATATCTCATAAAAGATAGTGGCATAAAGTACCTATTGCCTCAAACAAGCCTTTAAAAATATTGATGATTATGCTCTTCTGAAATTTATAAAACATCGCAGGTTGCGCGAAGTATTCCGAAGCGAAATTTATAGCAGTATAAAGTTTAGGATGAGTGATTTATATTCTTTTGGCTTTACGGGATGTTTTGCCGAACCTCGTTCTATTTAGCACATGGGTTCAGAAATAAATTACGGGATGTGTGTCAAAAGTTATTAAAAGGTTTTACTTTCTTTTAAAATGTCACTTTAAAATATTACTTTCATTGCTTACCATCTTTTTCGATGATTACTTTTGGACTGTACGTAATTTAAATCAACTTGTGAGTCTAAGTGACCCTCTATTAAATGTGTATTGTGCTATTACGCTAAAATACTATTGGAGGTTGCTGGGCTACACCCAGTTTAATGTAAACGATCCTTGTCCGTGGATGTATGGCTCTTTCTGCCTGGCTGCCTAAATTAAAATGCTGACTACAAAGTATGTCTATCTTGTAAGAAATACAAGCCATGTTTAGTATTTTCTTTCATTTACTGTGATGAATATGTCTTAAAACGTCAAACTTGTACTTTAACTTCAAACAGAAAGAGAAAAATTTACATAGCGACCATTCAAAGAATAATATTGCTTTATCTAGACGCGGCTGAGCACACGCCCACAAAACATTACGCTCAAGAATAAATGAGAATAGTTGCATAGAGAGGCTGGAAGGAGCTGTAGGCAAAGCCGTTAACAAGAATGTCAGACGGCAACGCAACGGCAGTGACATCTCTGAGACATCCTGTGATATTACACTTGTTTTGTCTGAGTAATCTGCGGACGCGACGGTACAATGATTGCTAGAACTGACATGCTCTTTTAGTTAAACTAATATCATGTTATTGTTAGTGAGATTTAACACTTACTAAAGTTAAAGATAACCAACATTTGTGCCAAAATGTCATAAAAGCTGCTTGAATATGTGACATGAAATTTTAACAATTAGCTGCATAGAAGGCATTCGTGAATCATTTAATAAATTTAATATTTAATAACGCCACACACTCATAGCCCCACACTAGGATTCCCTGTGTCGTGGGTGCCATGGACAACACCCAAGACAAGGACACACACACCCAGACCAAGAACGGAAATTTAAATTCATCGTTCAAATTTCCGCCTCGCTGGGAATCGAACCCAGGACCCTCGGAATAGCGATCCGGCGTGTTAACCATTGCGCCATCCGGGTCGACATTTACCATTATTAGCCTTAACTTAGCATTAACCATTATTAGCCGATTACATCCCTTAATTTTTTTATGGAATTAAGGTAGCATGCGGCACCACCCTTCCGCTGCCGTCCATGGCAACTGTTAATTAATTACTTGTAATTGTCATAACTCCAATTTTGCTTACCAGTAGAAATATCAATTATTATTATAAAAATTGACATTGTATATCTATAATGATTTATGTTTTAAATATTATTTTTTTAATAATAATTAAGATCTAACTAAAGAAATTATAATGGAATTTCTTCCAGTATATCTTAAATATTACAGATTTCCCTGTTTTTACTACATAAAGAAAGTAGATAATTTATTATTGCATAGCACGGTATCGTCTCAGTGTTCAAATGACTCTTCCAGATTAACTTTATAATAAACCTCGACAACTTTTGAGTTCAGATTGTCTCCTGTTCCTTCTTGAAAGTTATTAATGTAGTTTTAAAATGTGCACTCTAAACGGTTTTATCTGAATTAAAAGCCCGTTTTGAGTTAGTTTTTGCGTTCGTGACGTAACCATTTAACTCTAGTTTGTGAAGAATGGCGCTGAGATTACAAGATATAATGAATTTGCTTTGAATAAAAGTACGTAAATTTTCCCTCTTCGAAAATCTTTGGCGTAAGACTACTTAACCAGTGATAATGAGGCAGAGATAAGCAAGTAACTGGTGGAAGAGATATGGAAGTTAACCAGTTTACAGGCAGACTGCGATATCTAAAGTGTTACGGCCAATTCACTAAATTATACGGTAATGAGACATCGCTTAATAATTTTGTTTAACCTGTTTAAGACTCATTTCACGGAATAAATGAGTGTGCTATATATGACAAAAAGGAACTTGTGGTGCAGTTGGAAGAGACGAATTTGTGACAGTTACATTTTTGTTATCAGGTCGTAGTTGCTTGTGGTGTATCTTTTAATAATCATAATTAATAAGTGAAAGGTATTACATCCTTATTATTGAATTATATTATATTTTTGTTTAATGAATCAGAATTATGTATTTTGTATGAGTTTAGATTTTGTTATCGTTTAGGTTACTAAGTTGCAAGTTTATTTTAAGTTCAGTTAACTTTTGTTAATTAGGTATTTAGTTTTATGATTACATAGTTAATCTTTAAATTTTTGATGTACTACTTATACATAAATTTTATTCAAATACGTACAAGCTAGAAAATAAAACGATAGGTATCTACATAAAAAAACAATTGATATTGAGAATTTGGTCCATAATAAAGATTAAAGTACCGTTCTCTTTATTATACATAAACTTCCTTCATTATATAGGTTCCCTAATCATTTACTACGTTCCTGATGTTTTCCACCCAACTTTTTTCCTTAAGCAAAATTTATGTGCAAATATTTTGAAAGTCTATACATTAGTTAATGAATGCAGCTCTTGGCAAGGGCAGAACATCTTCAACGTCCGTATTCTGGTTCAATTTAGTGAAATAATTGTTGGCTGTTTAGTATTTAGATCTGTAAAAAATCATACTTTTTATATTCTGGTTCTTGGTAATATGTTTGACCCTATATCATCGTATTCTCAGATAAATTGCGCTCATTTTGACATAATACTTATTTATTAAACAAATAGGTGAAAATACTCGTAACTATTAACAATTTACCTGTTTGTACCTGCCAACCCAGTAGTTACGCCAGAAAAAAATAGACAACTCAACGTTTGTATATTCTACAGGCTTCAAACTTTCGATTGGTATTAAATTTATTCGTTTAACTCATATATTGCAATATTTAATAAAAAGACATTTTTCAATTTTTAATTAATCATAGCCTGGCCAGGTATTTTTTAGACAACCCATCGAGATAATATATTTTCTAATATATAAAATTTGATATAAAATAGTTTTCACCGATTAAACAGATGGATGAAGGTCATGTCTAGTTCGGATCCTCTACTAACTAAAAGTAAATAAAAGAATATTGATATAAGTCGGAAAACTGTTTATATAGAAATAAAATAACATGTTTTTGAAATACAATCTGTGAACCTTATGATGACATTTAAATTTTTATTCATAACAAAAGGCACTATTAAAAATAAAGAATTGTATACTAATAAAAGAAAAAGAATAAGTCTTCTCTTATAATGGATGACATTGAGTGCGTCGACCGACGCGCCCCTGCAATACCATTAAGCTCTGAGCTAGCGATAATTCGTTAAGAGTTGTACCTAACATTTGTTCATAATTGTATTAAGTTAAAGTACCATCCACTCCTCCTGAAGGAGCATGGTGAAATTTGCTGCAATCCTTGGAAAGGTTTCTCATGGAAAAAGGGTTTTAAGTTAAGTTAAGGAGACAAATAAATATAAAGACAGATTTGTAAATTATAGTGAATATCAGAGTTATTGTTTTAAGTTTCAATTAAACAAATGAGATCAATCAGATTAAAATTATGTTTGTATTATTCATGCCAACAAAAAAAACATTGATATTGATTAGGTATAATAATTTTATACAGGAATTTTAATATATTATGTTTAACACATTACTGTTTCAAAATTTAAAACAAAGTTAATTAGGACGCCACTGTTTGTTTCAATCAAAATTAAATAAGTTGAACGCCAGACTAATAAAGCACAAGCAAACTACAAGTTTTTGTACTTAAATCATAAATATTTTTATTCAAAACTGTATCCAAACACACAAAGAATGTTCGGACAGTGCTAATGTGTGCGCAATGCGGTACAGCGTAAAGACATGTCTTGACATTTAATAAACGCAAACGGGAAACCGGAAACCTGTCACGGGATAGAGTGTGGAAAGAAATGCGCTGCAAATGTTTACAGTGAGTTTTTGAGCAAAGGATACAAAGGATACGATATTGATTGGAAAACTTTTTGTTTTGTATAATAGTACCGATTGTTGCTACTTTTTAATAAGCCAATAGTTACTTTTTATGTATAGTTAACGATCATCTCATGGTGCAATCGGCCGCCCAGTACTGACACAGAGTGGACGTCGAATTAATAAAGTTAGATACTCATTTTTAATTGAAAATTTTTTTAGAGCTCATCGAAATTTGTATTTGTAATGATTGTACTTATGTTATTTATATTTCAATCGATAAGTAATTGTTTCAAATATACTGAGCAATTAGCTAAAAGTTGTTTAATTTTAATCATTCCACAAACAAAAGAGACAACAATTTATAGAACGCCGTCTCATCATTTTTTCGTGTGTACTAAGCCATAAGTATTATGTTTCCTGAATTAAAGTGACGGCTGTTGAATGGTCAGTATTATAGGATTTATTTTTGTATTTGTATGCTACGAAATCATAGTCATGCAATTCTGATTCTTATGCCGTTTCATTATGTCGCATCATAACCGAAAACATTTTAAAATTTAACCACGTAGCTTTTCTTCGGGTTTTAGGTCAGGTGGGCTTTCGCGTATAATTTGTACTTACTCGCATACACAGTTTTCACAACCACGCCATTT
Source organism: Ochlodes sylvanus (assembly GCA_905404295.2). Taxonomy (NCBI): domain Eukaryota; kingdom Metazoa; phylum Arthropoda; class Insecta; order Lepidoptera; family Hesperiidae; genus Ochlodes; species Ochlodes sylvanus. The sequence continues at coordinate 9,938,183 of FR990135.1, forward strand.
AGAACGATGTTCTTTTAAATTGTAGGATCTTAGAATTTTAATAACGTGCGGAAGTTTCATATGCTACATGAATATTTGTTTTATTCTTATCTACATTTGCGTTATCGTGAATAAAAATATTTTTACGTCGGAGTTGTTTTCATGAAGTAACTGTTAATCTTTCTTTTTTAGGAATGTAATTAAGAATTTTATTGCTTTTTTGTAGTATTTAAAGATGTTTATTGTTTTTAAAAACGTCTTAATTGTGTATTTCCATGCCATATGGCTTGGCATGGTGCTTCCTAGAGCCTACTTCCTAGTGTAGTGGATAACTTAGCGTAATAGCAATAGTTTCGATTTAAATTCTTCTCAGCTAAATTTTATTTCTTTCCTCTTCTTTATTTCTTAGCCGAAAGATTCTTCTTTATTTTTTTTTAGTTCTTAATTGCATCGGTGATGCCTTTGGTATTACTGATGTCCTTGGGCAAAGGTGACCACTTACCATCATATGGCTCGTCGAGCAGACGAGCTGATTGCCGGCTGTTAAGATGAAATAAAGTCCATCATCTAAATATTTCTATTCTTCATAAACCTTATCATTAGAAACTGTTCTTGCTTCGCTTCTAAAAATATAACCTTTGTATTAAAAATTGTACCGGCAAGAAAAAGTGATTTTATTTCACAGGCACTTCCTATTAAGCTATTTTTTCTTTCGTGTGTAGGTTTAAGAGTTCTTAAAACGGCACATTTCGTTGTCAGAATTACGACAAAATGTTCTCAACCATTTATCATTTACTTGTTCCCAGTACTTGTTTTTATGTAACTTACGTATGGAATCTCTTATTAATCCTTCATCACAAACTTTGTTCACTTTACTTATTATCCTTCAAGAACTATTTTTAGGACTCAATTTATTTTGGATATTGATAATGCGAAAGTAACTCTTTCCATGTGTCTCCTAACATTTTACGCTTAATCCGCTGAATCGATTTAGGTGTAATTTAGTAACTATCTCCATAGATAGTTTGATACCCTAGAAAAGACAGGATAGTTTTTTTCCCGGAAATAGATTGTTTCTGGATAATTTTGACAATGTTATACAACTTTTAAAGTCTTATTATTAATATACATAATTATTTAGCACGCAATTCTACAAATAATTGGGATTGATAAACACGACACGTATGTTCTTTATGAAAAGTCAGCATTATAGTCGTTTATGAGGAAAAATATGAGGCACAATACATCAGCAACTAACCCCTCTCTATTAAGGCACGGCTTATTCGCTTAGGGCAATAACATACATTACTTTCTTGTTTGTTTCTTCGTAAATACGATTACGTACCTTAAAAGTGTTCAATGCCTTAAATACAATGCCTGTGCCATAATTGCGAATTGCTTTTTGATGTAATACAAGCGTCACGTTAGTAAAATTCATTCATCAAACAGACTTTTTTGTACAAACAACACACTGTACTTTAGGCCAATTAATTACGCAGCCACACAAGATAAAACCTTCTTCAATTCAATCATAATTTCATAAATATAACTAAGATTCAAGACATAGATGACAACCACCTCTACTACTACCAAACCATCGACTTCGACTTAGTTAATAACTATGATAATGTTTTTCACAATGTGCATAATTATAATTTGTGTAAGTTTTGTTGGTATATTATTATCTAAGTAAATAAATAAACCTTATTGGCGCAGCGTAAAGGAATATTATACGCTCCAGGCCGCCTAAATTACGAGCAGCAGCAGAGCGCTAGCTGTGCAAACGCCTGATATGTTTCTGTCCTTAGATCAGGGCTTCGCTAAACCAGGCTTATTTTTCAACGTCATTAACCACATCAGAATGAAAGGATAATGCATTCTTTGCAATAATGCGCGATAATGTACGGAAAAGTAGGTGCAGTGAGGTTAACAATGGGTAGGGAAAATAAACGTGTTTCGTTTGACTACATAATGGTTTTCACTATGGAAATTATGAATGACAGCGTCATGACATTGAGTTTTTATTTAATTTTGTTCTTTAGACACATTGAAGTCACAAATATTGTTTTATTATTATGGAGTTATTATTAAAAGGCCAGTTTCTCCGTTGACAACGCATTGGTGATGCCTTTGGTTTTACTGATGTCCAGGGGCGATGGCGACTAGTTACCATCAGGTGACGTGTCTACTCATTTGTCGTCTATTAACATTAAAATAATATAATATTATAATTGTATGATTGTCTATATGATATATTATTATGATAAACGCTATCACACTCATACCCCCACTCCAGGAATCCCTGTGTCGCGGGTGGCATGGAAAAAACAAATTACACATCACTAACAGCCATGACCCGAGAAGAAACATTTTATCTGTCACATCTGCCGCAGCCGGGAATCGAACCCGGGACCTCTCGCTTCGCAGGTAGGGTTACTACCTTAGAGTAAACAGTAATATATTATATACTCTAAGGTTATTACTAGGCTAGGGGGTCGTCTATAATAATTATGTATGTACAGCGTGTTGCGATGATGAATGAAGAGCGAAGTACATAAATACAAAAAATGTTTATTCTAACTATGCGCCCTTAAATATATTATTTATTTTATTAGGCTGTGCTTATATTATTAATGCGTATCGAGTATCCATTGTCTCTCGATCAATAATACTTTTATTTAGATCTTAGATACTACTTTCTTATATTTAGGTAGCTAAATTAAAATCTCAATTTAGATAATTATAGGCACCTACATAAAAATTCAGTACAATAAAAAATCCTTTATGGAATGTTCTTAGTTTGTTAAAGTGAATAAAAATTTACGCTTACTTAAAACAGTGAAGTTATTTTTATACGTTGATTATAAAAATAACTTTTGAACGTTCCTGAAATATGCGATTGTCATAGAATAAATTAGGTAAAACAGTGGAATTTTCACTTCTAAGTAAACAACTTTAACAAGTGGCTTTCAGGCACGTAATATTTTTTTCTCAGAACTGATTTTAAGGTTTCATCCAGATAATAACTTTATAGACTACGACTGACAAAAGTCGTGCCAATTTGTTAGTAATTATAAATAGTTAATACTTAATCATTAGATAAGTAAATTATACTTGAAGCGCGCATAGGATAGTTTGTTGTCGATTCAGTACAATCTAGGTCGTCTTAATAAGAGAGACTGTGTCCCACAGCTGGTTTGGTAAACCCAGAACTATGAAGTTGTAAAACTAGCAAAATCACGCTTTTAGAAAATTTTCCATATTTAAATTTATTATTTGTAAAAAAGGTCCTTGTACATGTCTTCAGGTTAACTAAATGCAATTTGTTAGAAATACAGTACATTTACCAAAATAGGTTAAAAACTTTTAGTAAAGGTAAACTTTACTTAATTATTCGTTATCACGCGAATTTAAAACACCTGATAAAAAGAAGGGAAAATTTTAAAACAACCTCACTATAAACTAATTGAACCTAATTAGATTAGAAAAATAAGATCAGTGTGTTTTTTAACTTAGTCACGAAATTCAACTGCAAGGAATGTTTTTACCAACCAGATTGTGTTCCGTGATAAATAAAAAATATTTCCATGGAATACGACTACTTCCATTAGTTCCTTGAACTGTTTTAATGTAACTTCAGGTGTTAGATCCTCAGAAAATTCGTTTGAGGAGGTATATACCGTTTACGCCGCGAAGAGGCTTTCTATTTGTCAAATACTCTAGGATTGTAAACGAAAAATACTTTCTGTTTTTTTTCATTAACATCAGTTTTTATTAACGACTGCACTATTATTTATTTATTTATAATTAATAGGTTTTATTAATTGATAAAAAACTATTTGACTTATGAACATAAAGTTTATGATTAGAAGTCAGCTAAGAACGTATTTTGTGATATTTCACCCCTCAGGGGTTGTCCTTGTTGAAAGTTTGTTTGATCAGCTAGAACGTGATAAGAGCAAGTAACAATTTTTATAGTGCTATTGTTTATGAACGTAAATATTATCTCCCGATACTGAATAATCCTGTTTGAATGTACTTATTCAATCAATATATCCATTGAATACATGTTTAAAATCCCCAATACATAGTACAAATTTTCATTTCAAAGTCTGTTGCGTATTTGCAGGCACGTTGCTGTTGTTGATATATTCCCGTGTCCGCGTTGACATTTTTGTCTTTAAGCCCACTTCCCCGGTGAAGCTCACGCTCTGTCTGATCGAATATAGTTCGTGAAATGTATAACAACGCGGTACTGGCTGGGCTAGCGTGACTGGCGTTCGAGAGATCTATATAATGTTTGTTTCGAAAATGTCTCGAAGCAATATTTTGATACGATATTAAATAGAGAAAGTTTAGTTTTATAATCGAGAATAATTCATAAAGTCATTAATGAAAATTTTCCAACGAGTAGCCCAGCTTTATGGTGTTAAATGGTCACCGTCAAGTAATAATATCACCCAAAAACGAATCAGAGAACCGCATTATTTCTGGCACTATGATCGAAACAGGTCAAATTTGCAATCGACTTTGAAAGAAGGGGGATTTATAGCGAAAAAGTTAACAATGTTAGTTTGTTAGTTAGCTAGCCAAAGGGGAAAAATCCTACAGACATCCTTTAATAGGGATTAAATGGAGTGGAACAAAGAACAGCAACCTTCAACGTTGATGAGGTCGGCTTAGGTATCTATGTAGTTAGGTAAGTACTCATTACAACTACATTTTAACCGACTTCAAAAAAGGAGGCGGTTCTATGTTCAACTGATTATTTTTTTATGTATTTTCATCGATTTCTCCGTCAATTGTGGATCTATTTTGGTTATTATTTTTTTATTTCAAATAACGTACTTCCGAAGTGGTCCCACTGCCACCAAGTCAGGATCTGATGATGGAATCCCAGGGAAATCGAGGGAAACCCTCAAATTTTTTTATTACTTGTCAATTTTGAAGTCGGTTTTTTGTTTTGCAGAAATTATTTCTTTTACATTTTGTTACATTTTTTATTTTAATCTTATTTTATTTTTTATTACTATACTTTATTATTCTATGCAAATGTGCTATAATTTCCTATTTTTAAAATGTGTCTTAAATGTAAATAATATCGAAACTATACGATAAGCCCAAGCTTGATCGTACCGTACGAACTAAAGCTGACTTATCACGCGAGTTGCTTTATTCACTTACCCACCCAGTTTTTTTTTTAATTGTTTTAATACCGCGTCGTGCGATCTTATGCTTCGATAGATGTTTAAGTAATTTTAAAGTTAATCGCGATAATCATCTTTCGATACCTCATTAACGTGTCCATTCCGTGTAGCATGTCTGTTTGCAGATTTAGAAAATGTGACATTTCCTCGTTAAGTTTTTTTTCACATTGAACACACAAAAATAGCAACAAAAATTTACAGATTAAAAGAATTTTACAGTTCTTCTTATCGTGATATTCTTAAGCATCTTGCACCCTAAGAATATTGTTGTCTGCCTGTCTAGCGCAGTTTATGTTCTCTGAATTGACTAAAAATAAATATGTATAATTTAGTAATGACGTAGTTTTTTTTGTCAAGTTTACAACATTAAATAAGAAAGATCCAATAAAACGTTTCATCATAGGAAACACCAACAATATTTCTTATAGTAAAAAATTCATATTATTATTATAAAATGAATTCACAAATTATTCAACTATTGAATTGTTCAACTAAATTCAAAGTATGGGTTCATTAAACAAAAGTGTGCTAATTAATAAGCACCTTTTCAATTCATTTTGTACAAAGAGTAAACATGAGTTCCACAAATAAATTCATACTTGGTAACCTTGATAAGAAGTTTCTATTATATCGAAGTGAATAGTAAAATGTTCTTGACCTTTTTATTGCTAGCCATAGCTAACGCAATACGGAGCTTGTGAATGTGGACAGTGGTCAGGCAAAGTTTTAGTGGACGGTTTATACAGAAATTCATTCATACAATTTTATTCATAAAATATACATTACGAGTATATTTAATAATTGCAAGTGTTAAACCGACGCGACATGGTGATAATGTTTGTTGCAGTGTCAGAAGTGATCAGCGGATCATTATTTGTTTCGGTTATGCCCTTTTTAGTATTCATGGCCAATGGCGTTGACCATTTTCAGTCAGGTGCCTTGTTTGAGGACGACGACGTCATCGATGTCATGTCATATCGCGGGAGCAGAGTGGTGAGGTGACTTTACCTTTTCGTCGGCTGGCTACAACCCATTAATGGCCCACTACTGAGCACGGGTCTCTCCTCGTACCTGAGGAGGCCTAGAGCATACTCCACCACGCTGCTCCAGTGCGGATTGGTGGAGGGGTTAGTGGCCAACCCAAGTGTCGGAAATTTTAAGCCGCCCGAAGGTATCCGACATGGCTTAACGACTGCTACCAAATGATAACAACCGGGACCGACGGCTTTACGTGCCCTCCGAAGCACGGAAGCGCTCAAGATATTTTGCCACTAGCGGTCACCCACCCACCCTTTCGTCGGCTATTTGTATATAACAATATTAGAGCATAATAAGGCATGTCTTTAATCATAATCATAATATGTGAAGTTTAGGTACAATACTTTGCAATTAAGTTAACAATAAAGTGCAATAACTACAAATTTAATAAAAATAGGAGTAGGTAATAAATGTAAAGTAGATCCGTGAACGAAGTATCAAATATCTCATTCGATTCGTTTGATCACTATAAAAATAACTAAAAATTAACGTCTAAGTAGTTAAAGCATAAACAATTTTTATATTATGAAGTTATATTTATAAAGATAATATCAAAAACGTGGGCAGTAGAAGCATTCCATTTACAAAATAAAATATTCCAGATTTATTTTATAACATTTTCAATCGCATTGACCGTTGAAATTAATTGAATTCATGAATATTATATTAATGATGTGTCCAAAACCTATTAATAAAGGGAGTTCATTGACGACACGAAACATTATGTAGGTGTTCAATGTTAAAACTTTTAATTACATAGCATCTAATCAACAGATCTTATTAAACAAGCCATTAGACCCGGAGTTATTATTATGGGTTTCCGTTTGAGATAGTGTTTGATAAGAGTACTAAAATAATTTGATTAAGGAAACAAACTAATAAAAGTTAATAAGCCAAGTGCAGTAAAGGTAAATATTGTATAAAACTCAAACTCAATATATTAATTTTCATTCGTTAATGAACTAGTAGTCTGCCCCGGCTCCGTCTGGGTTGAATAATCTTAATGTCACTGGCAACGTGTCGTGATCCCTACCAATATTTTTTTGTCACGCGACTATTTTTTTGTGATAGTCTCTATAATAGTAATTAAATTATACAGTGTCAAAGATAAATACATTCTAAGTATTTAAGATAATAAACGTATAGCATATAGTCCGTAGCTATTAAAAAAGCTTAGCAAATAGTTCGTTATTTTTGCTTAAAATTTCAATGTGAGTTATCTTCATAAGATAAAAATCATAATCCTATCGTGGAAATATTTTAGAATTGTATAAGAGGAACAATGATTTAGTCAAACATTATTTTCATGCAACGTCCATGAACTTACGGTGGGTTACAGTCTGATTATAATTTGTATAATATGGCCTCAATGCTTTAATGAGCCACTACAGATCATGAGTCTCTCGTCATGACTGAGGATGTCTAGGACCTAGGCCTGCTTTCGTGCGAAACGGAGGAAAATGTAAATAGAATATACACAGATTGTAAAAATAGCTATAAATAGCTTATACGGATTATCGTAAAACAAAAACAAACAAATTACAGGTATTCTGATTTTACTAAGTACTCGTTATAAATAAGATGATACCTTTAGTGTTGTTTGTTGAATCGATCAATGTCTTACTAACGACCAATCGATCAGACCTGTTTCAGTTAAGTGCGAGATATGTCCAGTTAGTTCTAATTATTGCATCCAGACATTACTGCAGTTAGACCATTGTTCTGCTGGGTGATTAATAGTGATCTTACAGTGAAATACTACGGAATATATTACGAGATAATGATGTTTGCGTACCGAGCCTAAGATAATAATATGTACTAATCATTGCGATTAAACATTTATTAAAGTATAGTTTAGTACAAAAGCTGTGGTACAAGTACTTGAATTTCTGATAATTATACGCTTTGCTATACTTAGCAACTAAGTATTACTTACTATAGAGAACTATAATGTAAATGTATCAAATTCAAATTGATTTTATAATTTGTTCATCACTTATGCAAAATGATACGGAAATTTTTCTTACTTCGTTTCTGAACAGGAAATAATTATTTATTTAATATAGTGATTAATTTATTTACTGTAACGTCATTTTGACATTTTTATATTGTCAAATGCTAAGTACCTTTATATGTCTTAAAGTTTAGTTGTTCTGCTGTTGTTCTGTATTAAAAAAATATAAAATCTGTGTTAAAAACAAAGCAAATTTAATTTTATAACCATTAATCAACGATGAGGTTAGTACCGATTAAACATATTTCTAAATGCTCAACCACGTTTCGTACGCGACAAAAGCGTAGGAATTAATGACGCTAATAAAATAAATGTGCGACATACGTTTACACGTCCCCCTGTTTATGTCTCATTTAAGACGACATATACTTTTACAACGGCGTCGTAAAACGTCCCATGTGGTGCGTCTTGCTGACTTGTCTGCCCAAGAATGGATTAGCAGGCGATAAAGAAGTTTCTCCGCAGTTGACTGGAACTGTAAATACAAAACTAAAAGCTTTAAGTTATAATTAATGTTTTATTTTCTTCTATGTAGTTATTTTCAATCCTAAAATTGTGCACCCTACCGATTTGGGCTACTAATTCCTACCCAAAAGTTGTCTGGAAAAGATCGCTGTTTAGCGATAAGACCGCCTTTTGTGAAAATTTCTTTCATTGTACTAATGTGTAATCTCCCTGTTTATGCACAATAAAGAATATTTCTATTCTATTTTAACAAACTTTAAATGAGAATGGTATTCGATTAAATATATCAGAAATTTAGCTTAACTATTCAAAATTCCTACGTAGTCGAAGTCTTTGATGCCCATGTAAACACATTTTTGTATCATGATTAGGATAAATTTGATACTTTTATATTCCCAGCGATTATACCCGCGCCTTATTATAAAGCCAATGTTATAAGAAGTCATTCTTGCATTTTTACCTTGTGATGTTCGGTTACTCTTTTTTATAATTCACAAATAGTGCTTGTACTTCTTTCTGGATTTTAAGAGATGAAGTACTTTTATTGAAAATTTTAATAAAGAAATATTGTAAAATTTTAACAACAATTATGAAGTAGGTAGATAGGTTACTGAGAGATATGCCGACAATAAACCCGTTGTTTCTTTAAAAATAAAAAAGAGTACAGTATTAATTTTTTAGGTACGTACATACTTTTATTAGTGATCGTTTAATTTCTGACTAAGTTCGTATTGTGGTCATAATTACGTAATTTGTTTGTTTAATGCGATGCTTTATAGCTATGGGGTCAAGTCAAATCACGACTAGCGATGGTGACTCATGACAACCAGTGCGTTATAAAAGTTGATACTCCTCTCTCTATATAATATCGACGTGGTATCAATTTCATAAATAGATAAAGTATCCGGGTAAGAATATGTTTCTCTTGACTTTTAATAGTTATCATTTAATATTTTGTTAAATTAATTGAATTATTATTAGGTTAAAGTTATTTAAGCCATATTATATATTTTATTTTATTCGGAAGGCATACTGAAATTAAATATAATATTATTTGGTAACGAAATAATAAACTACACCTTTTATCTGCTTTAGCTTATATTATCTAAACATAGCTTGTAGTTTATTCGATTCTTGATGCTAAGTAAAAGCTTGCAAAATCAAAAGCTTCAATCGTTTTTATCTAAAAAACATTTAACTAATGAAACAAAGGCCTTTTCTCTTTAACCTATATACTTAACTTAATTGTAGCATCTGACAAAAAGCACACACCGCTAAATACGGGGAAAATGAAATCGTTTCTCGCTGATTTATAATGAACAATTAGCAAGATTTAAGAGAATCACGTTGCTGTTAACGGGCGAAATAATCCATTACTAGCGTCGTAAATGTTTCGTCGGTCCATCGACGTCGCAGCGAGGCGACGTCGAATGTCGCAACAGTAAAAACAAAATAAAATTATGGCTGCACTACTTATGCTCTCCTTTGTTCTTTTAAGAGTAGGTATAGTCACTACAATATTATAAAATAATAGTAATAGTTGAAAATTAATTATTGTTCAGAATCATTTTTCTTTTTTCAATTTTAATAACTTTGTTCAATTTTAAATTTTCACTTTCTGAAACAGAAAATGTAAGGACTACTTTGAATAAAACTATGTGACTAGGAGTTAATTGGTCTTTCATGTATTTTCCTCTTCTTTCTTGGGCGGTTTTGGTGCGGACTTTGGTGTAGCTTTTGTCCAAGCACAGTAGTGACCACTTGCTGTCTTGACTCGTCTGTGAGTTTGTAGGCTGTCAAAAAATAAAATTGAATGTATGTATGTGAGGAATAATTCCTCACCTAATAGAATAAAAAAACTTGCAGCATGCAATGCCAAAAACCCAAAAAATAATCTTGTTGCGTAATTATGGGCACATGTTTATATGTCGAAAGCGATGAAATTGAAAATACTCTCCATCTAAATAACAATGATTGCGGGCAGTCGAGAATTGATGGTAATGTGGGCCAGTTCCCCGACGTCTGTTATTGTGATGAGGCGAAAGGGAGAGTGAGAACGAAATCTTTAACTGTTATCGACATCATTTCTATTACGATTCCACCGTAAATATTCCTAATGTATGCTGTCACGAGCATCAGTCTGACTTTCACAATCATTGTCGTTTTCGTAAAAGTCCCTGACTAAGAGTCCGGATGTGAGCGGTCGTTTTCTGAAGCAATATTGTAACGCGGCTTAGAATTTGGATTAGGCTTATCTATAGTTGAAATTAAATAAAATTACCAAGAAACTACAAACGATAATTGTATAGTATAATATGAACATTCACTATTATCTATGCCTGCATGTAATAAAAATGTAGCTTATCAATGTATGTACGTGAAAGATATTCGATTTCCCGCGATTGTATCGAATCGAATATTTAAAATCGAAATGGATATCATAAAAATGATTTTAGAATTTTTATCTCTTTGTCTAACCTAATAATTATCTGCGTCTGGATAATGTACCTACTTTTGCTTTAATCCATTCATTGGGTGAATCATAAATCTATCGAATACGATAAAATAAGTAATAAAATAATATTCTAAGAATCCAATGTCCAGTTTCTCTGTAAAATCGAGAAACAGATCATCAGATTAGACTTGGAAGAGTCGTGGCTCCTTAAGTTTAATGTTGCTACAACACAAAGAGCCGTAATATAAAACACACGGTGGTGTTGCCACAGGCAAAGCATCAGTAAAGATGGCTGAATTATGCAATGGCCCATTACGATATCAGAAGTTCGCGTGGAACAATGAACTATGCACACTTTGAGCAGTATCGCGCGAACTTGGCGAGTTTATCGACAAATCTAATCGAGTTGGTGCTTGTTGCCTTATTATATTGGTAATGATGCCAAAGTTACCAGTCTTAGTTCTGACACAGAGATTCATCGCTACGAGCAAATTTGGAATAAACAAATAATTTATTAATGTGAAGGGTAAACTATACGGGTAGTTGCATAATTGTATGGTAAACTGCTAATAAAAATGCGAAAGCTGACGCAAGCAATTAGTGCTTGGCAACTATCGCACTAATGTTACTATAGACATAATAGGTACCTATATACTGTTACTCAATTATAAGTTTTATAGCTTACGTCACTAACACTTACCTTAAGTACTCTTGATAAGGGAGTGACAGAAGTTCTCATTAAAATGTTGCATTATATAGTGACAAACGTCCACAAACAAACACTCATAATGACATGCCATTAACACTCTTCGATGTTTGCAGAGGGGAATATGTATGACAAACTGAATTATTTATGTGACACAGTGAACTTAGGAACAAGCAACTTGTAAATTCAATCAATACTAATCGTCAATACTAATAATGATCCGTTAAAACTAACATTAGTGATTTATGATTAGGTACGTTTACTTAATAATATCCAATGTATTGATAACAATAATTTAAGATTGTCTGTTAATTTTCTGGCAGTATGATGAAGATGAGAATAAATAATACAGAGATTTCATTTCAAATATTAGATTTACAAAATATTATTTCTGATCTAATTTTTTAAACGATACTATTTTAATCCTTGACTACAAAGTTAATATCTGAGTTAGATATTAGGTATGATTTATTAATTTACGCAATTACAGCGATTAATATGAAAAAGATAGTTTGCCTAACTGTGATGCCGTATGTATCACCTCTGTTATTCTGGTACTTCAAATTCAACTGTAACCTTCTGGGCTTTCGTCAAGGATAAATGTTTCAAATGAAAGAAAACAAACATTTAGTACAGTAAACATGTAAAGTTACGTATCATTGTTCAAATCTTTTTTACTTCAGAAAGGACTACCCAACTAAAATTGTTTTGATAAAATTCAAAAGTAGATGATAGTGTTATTCAAGTAACGTTGATAGTTTTTTGAATTCTGTTTACTTCCTTGCCATTTTTACATGCTACATTTTTACGTGCTAAAATTTTAACTTAAATAATGCAGTTGATGCATGCAGATTCCAAAAAGCGGCATGTGTGTTCCGGAGAATTATGTTTACATGAGTGCGTGTGGTCGGCTCCAGCGGACGTTACAATGCAACCAGCGATGCGTGGTTAACTTATGCCCTGTACCATCATCCATCCCTTCTGTTCCTACGCAGTTTGGACAAGTGTAGCCTAAATATGAGCATACAAAATCTGACGTTCCTCACAGACAGGTTTGAAATTTTGGATTTTTTAAATGGGTGGAAGAATTTTTTCAGTAAAGGTATTATGAGTTTGAAACTCAAATGAAAAGTATTTTTCAACTGTGAAAAAAAGCTTCATAAACAGAAACAATTTTATATTGAATTTAGCGATTTTATTATTCTTATGAATTTAGCGGTCATCTTTGACATGATCGTCTTGATTTGATTGTTATATTCGAACATTCACACAAACAAAAGCTTACCGACGTATTTTTTCATAGGTCTACATTATGTTTTGTAATCCTTCGCGGCTAGTATTTGGGGAATTGTAATCGCTCTTCGATATATTACAAATTCCTTTTACCAATACCACGGTAATAGTAGGTATCATAATGACCGTGCCAATACTATGACACGTTCGGTGCTACTAGCTACATTCTTAGCGCGTATCAACAGTTAAGCCTCGCGTGATGACAACTAGTTATAACTACATATTTCCTAAATTATTAATCTTTTGGCCATTTACATAAAAAATAGTTTGTGATTACATACCAGACGGTACGTAAGTAATACGAGCTTGAGCTCGTATTATAGTTTTAGTTGGCTAAAACCATATGAACTATAAGTTAAAGTCTATGGTCCACATAATAAATACATTAATGGATTACACGCCAGATCATCCTGAGAACAGTTATAAGCAATTCAAATGCGGTGTAAGTAGCGATTGCAATATTATTTGGCTCGTTCTCAAATCCTAACGTAGCGTAAAATATATTCATCCGAAAACATCTCATCCAAGCGAGCGCACCGCGTCCGCTAAAATACGTAAGACTACCGTTGTCTTTAAATTTGAATAATGTATTCGTTCCGATGCGATCATATTTCAGGGATCCATTAGATAGTCCCCTCTCTTTGGCTATTCTTGTTTTTCAGGCATCGGTCGTTATTAATTTGTCAGTTTTAATTTTGTTACGTTTGTTTTTATTTCAAAAAACATAATACTTACGAGTAGTGGGAAGATTAATTAAACTGACATCTAAAACTATAGTATATAGGCACTGCTTAATTCAAAATGAAATATCTTCGAGCAGACCCGGCAATTGAGTGTAAAGTAAGACTTGTATTTACCTAAACTACATACTGTAGAATGCATAAATGTATATTATTAATATGATTTGAGTTTTCTATGAAATTCCAAAACTAAGTCAATGTTTCAAATGAAAAATTCGGCTTGCAATATAAGTATTGCGTATAAAATCTTAGGTAAAATACTATTTTTTAAGTTACGCTGTATGTAGATTTGTTAAATAACTAGGCATTACCTATTAGCCAAAACCACGACCTAGAAAATTTGGCAAGGAAATCCCAATTCCTTCGCCAAAGTGTTTCCACCAACTGGGGAAACTCATTCATTTAACGTAATGTGGCATTATGAAACAAGAAATGAGCGCATACAGTAATTTGAAGAGAATATTAAGAACTTTCTTTTAAACCTAATCAAAAATGAATACATTTTTAAAACATTTTTGATAATCACCAATTCGTAAATAGGTTTTGGAAACACCATGGGCAAAACTAGAAGTGTCGCCGATGTAACAAATTTGGTGGTAATTGCGCTATCTAAACAACGGATAAATAAATGAATAAAGTATTCAAAGTAATTTAAATTTATATAACAAAGTATAAACAAAATTATGTAAGATGATTGATACCAGCTTCAAATTTTTAGAGGAAACGTGATAAGGCAAGACGAAACAGAGCGCGACGAGCCATTTGACAAGTGACACCACAATTAATGCGAACCCTTTTCACGGTAAATGGTGCGAGGAAAACTTCTTACCAGTCATCTTAGAAGGGTTCATTCACTGTTCATCACATGTCGAGTTTTGAGAATATTTCAATTTTCGTATTCTTTTTAGTATTTTTAGAACTCTATAGGTGCAGTGAATTAAGGATACTTCTTTTTATATTATGCATATAATTATGCTATATAGTTCTACAATACTGACGCTGAAATAAACGTTGAAAGATTCTCTTTTAAAAAGTGCGCGAGTAATGTTAGAAAAAAAAAGTGGTGGTTAGAATAAAAAAAACGTCCATAATCACAACAAACAGATGACTTTAGTATAACCTCAAGGATAGATGAAGCCCATTACATCCAAAACTTAGTTTTAATCTTAATGTTTAATTATGAAAAATCCTACGTTGGTAACTGTCCATATAAATATGTACGTTCACGAAACTACTGTTTATCCAATTACGCTGGACATTCTCTAGAGTAGTTGCAGCATATTTAAACATCTCGTAAACGAACACGACCGCTTTCGAGATTTTGGGTTAAATAGGACATCACATATGCATCTTCATACTCATGTAAAACTGGTGTCCGGAGATTAGAGCAAATTACTAAAGCATTGCCGTCCTTGTGATCCTCGAAATGACAAACAATGTTCCAGAGGAGATATTCTAATTGGTTACCACTGGGAGGGTAGCATGTTTGCATAAGCCGGGTACAGTGCACGCTTTATTTTTGCACGTACTCAATTTCCCGCCTCACTGGGTGTCTCGGCGAATAGATATTAATTTACATGAATAAATAAAATTTGCATTAAGAGCGTCCGAGGTGCTAGGAGGGCGTGCAAAGAAAACTGCGTCCTAAGTGCAGTGCGCCACGTTTTTGGTGTTAAGTTATTAAGCGTACGTCGGGTTATCCTGAAATATTTTGCCGGTATGGTAATGGAGAGAGAGAAATGAAAGATGTACAGAAAGTATTATGGTTTGTTTTGTAATATTCTATTCTATTTAATGTTGATAAGATGTAACAGTATTATTTTATTCAAAATTATTTAATTGCATTAGGTGATAACACAACGTATGTTTTACAAGTATGACCCTGTTATAACTTAATTTTTAATACTAGTACTACGGACATATAACGGCAACTCAATTTGGCGTACACCACCAATTTTGTTATTTTACCAGCTTCCCCACCGACAATTCCCAAAGGGCTGCTACCAAATGCATTTTATTCCCGCTAATTCTATTTACTCCGCTTAATTTTGAGTGCAATAATATTCCTGTCTACTTTAAGGCTGTTATTACAGTGGGTTCAGTCTCTTTCAAGGATGAGTAATCCTCAGATTTGTTTAAAAGAATAAGTTAAACATTTCTATTAAAAATAACTAGTAAATTTTATATTGAATGTGAATTTGCCACAAATACTAGGGAGTATTTTTCTAAAATTTCACTCATGTGTAGACATCGGTCAGTTGACTATTTTAGCACGTGAGTGATTTATTAAGGAAATCGTAATCTTCGGTAATAACATACTCTAGAAATATTAATAAACACATATTAGTATACTCCGAGGTTTTTTCTTCTTATCAATTTCCGCAGATGTTCCGTGGACACGCATATCATTAACATTACTCCATACATCGTTATTACGGTCAGTGGTCGTCATAAAATTATATCAATGATCCTTTGCTACGGCAGGAACGCTTAATTAAATTTTCATAAACTAATATGGGGTGCTAACTTTTAACATCCACGTTTCACTTTGGAAAATTATATACTGTATGTTACCAGAAATGTTAAATAAAAACCATGATTGAAAAGCAAAACAGTTTTTCAAGAAACATACGTTGTACAAGAGACAAACGGGCAGGGGCGAAAATCTCATATTATACTTAAGGTAATATACTCTAAGGTAAAATACTCTAATAATCTAATAAACATCACGAATGCAATGTAAAAATACCCACAGTATTAATGAATTTGAACTGAAAGAAAAAAAGAAAAAAAGAAATATCTTTAAGTATAATTATATAAGTACTACACCAATTTAAATAGGAGTAGGTACAATAAAATAAAAGTAAACATAAAAATCTTGAAGAACTACAAAAACTAAACCAAAATCACAGCAGAGCTGTACTATGAGTTATTAAAAAGACAAATCACTCTCAAAAAATACACCAAGACCAAATAATGGCTTGACTAGATATAACCAGGGCTTTTCACCTCGTATTTTCCGTATTAAGTATTTTGTTGAAATCTCTTTTACCGTCAACCCCTCTTTGAACCGGATCCGATATCATCCCCTCAAAATTATGAAAGTGTATAAACATTTCACGCCCAAACCTCGCCCCTGTTCACATTTCCGCCTGTAAGTTATTATTATCAAATCAGTCTATAGATACCTGGTTAGATATCAAAGACTCTCCCCACGTTAATGGAAAAATAAGACCCTGTTTCGGAATCAAAAACATTGTTTTATGATAGGTACAGTTGTTTTGAAGGGGCCAAGTTCGGGAAACGAAATTTGTGTATTACGTTGATATATCGATGATTCGGGTGATAAGGAGTAATTTTAGTGGCTTGCGTGCACTGTATTTAAATTTTTATTTGTGTTGTCATAAAAATTGTGATTCTTTTGTTTTTGTACAAAATGAAGAGAATACGACTTGAACGTACATTTTTATGAGATGCTTGTTTTAAAATTTGGAATATTTTTAAGTTTTTATTATAATAACAATTAGTTTTAATTTTCATACTTCATAACTTACTTAAATCATTAATTTTTTTTTACTTTCAACTCAACAACTTTTTATTCAGCCAGTTAATTTATTTAGGTTAGGTCCTAAACTGAATCTTTTTACGCACCTACCACCATTTTACCACATATTTTTAATAAATTACCAAATTTAAACACTCTGTAATTATTAAACTTAATTAAATATAGGGCCAACCTGGTTTGACAGAAACTACAACAAAACGCAATGTCTAAACTTTGTTTCAACTCGCACATTTACCGAACTCATTTACTAAAACGTCGAATTTCAGTTCCAAATTAATTAACAAAGTAGCAAACGTGACGTAACATCAGTTCTAGGAAACCTTACATGTAAGTTCAAAAATTAATTATACAGGGTGTTAGGGTTAAGACCAGAAACCTCGTAACCACGCTTTCGGACCGTGATTCTAAGTAATACTACATAGAGAAAAAAAATGTCAGTGCCCTTTTTTTATTCCATATAAAATTAAATAACATTTTTTTTTTCTGAAAAATTGAAATATGACACTATTCTTGCGGCCCATCCGAGCTATACAGTGAATGAAAATTACTATTCCCATTCAATTCTACACGTAAACCTCAAGGTAGCGCTCTAATTTGTCACGGTTCGAATGATCTTGGTACTTGATTTTAAATCAATCTTATTCTGCGATGAAAATGTTAGAATTATTTAATGTAGCTTAGGTACATAAATATCTTCGTAGTGAACATTACGATAAATGTTATACCTACAACCTTAAAATGATTAAACGAAAGTTATGGTAGAATTTGATACCTAACGAAACACACTGCCCAGCTCAAATGTACTCTGACAACAAATTAATCTGATTTCTACACTGTTAGAATGTGGCTTGGCAATAACAACACTATTAAAGAATAATTTACCTACCAATACCGAATTATCTAACTTAACATACCTACATTGAAAAGAGAAAATACATAATTAAAAACGTCATTAATAAGGAATTTGTCAATACTTATCTAAAGCATTAGAAATAAATAAAAGTTTCACTTTAAAAATAACACCTACGTAGCTGTACTCATAAAAATACAAACTAGGTAATCTTACACTGCTTACAATATTAAAATCGTTTGGTCGCGGTACAAATTCAAAAATAAAATCATAAACCCACACAGACACAACGCAGAAACGCACACTAATAGTTTGGAACGTTAGGTACCTATCAGGCTGTCAGGCCATTCAGGCGCTTCCCAGTTTTCGAGCATTTGTTGTTATTGAAAAACTGATATTTTACTGTTGAGAATGCAATCGATTAATCGTATATTAATCGATGTGTGTTAACATGAAAATTACGTATGTATTTATTATCCAACATAGATAAACAGTCAATTAATTATTAATAATTGTAATGGTCGGCATTATGAGTAAATAAATAAATAAATAAATAAATAAATAAATAAATAAATAAATAAATAAATAAATAAATAAATAAATAAATAAATAAATAAATAAATAAATAAATAAATAAATAAATAAATAAATAAATAAATAAATAAATAAATAAATAAATAAATAAATAAATAAATAAATAAATAAATAAATAAATAAATAAATAAATAAATAAATAAATAAATAAATAAATAAATAAATAAATAAATAAATAAATAAATAAATAAATAAATAAATAAATAAATAAATAAATAAATAAATAAATAAATAAATAAATAAATAAATAAATAAATAAATAAATAAATAAATAAATAAATAAATAAATAAATAAATAAATAAATAAATAAATAAATAAATAAATAAATAAATATAATAAAAACGATTCCGCCTATCTACTTAGCGCGTACTGTATGTAGAAATAAAAAATTAAAAACTGGTCGATTATTCAATTAAGACGAATTGTTAAATAATATCATTAATTCTAAATAATAAAATTTAACTTACATTGAAATTGTGAAATATGATAAGGTAAAAAAGATAAATAAATAATATGCCTTGTGTCACTTGTGTGCAGTTTGCTAAATAACATTAATGATAATAATAAATACATTTATTTATTATTATTTTGTAGCACATGAGTTACTCGAATAAATCGATTTTGCAAAGATATCTTTGAAATTGTACCTTCTTCTTAACTGTAATCGTTACCTAATCGATTAACGTTTACACAAACACTTGAAGTTATCTTTATCTAAATAAAATAATAAATGTAAGTAGGTTTATTTGGTTTGCTAAACAGATTTATTAAAGGAAAATAATCGATTCTTGTATTAAAATAATTCAAATCGATAGAACTGCTCTATGATTACGGAGCCTCGTCGCGCCGCGCCTTGAGCGGCTTCGCATTCTTTTGGCGGTTTGGCCACGTTTGGCGGCAAAACATTCAAAGATGCGCGGCATGTGTACCAGGGATGTTATGGATATGAAATTTCGGATCTGGATACGGATATAGGAATAATATTAAACCGGTTTTAGATACGGTTACGAATATGTAATTATTCCGCATTATCCGATAGTTTCAGATAGTTAGTCTAGTAGTAGTCGGTTACGGATATTAGATATAATTTTGACTAAACAATAGAAATAATAAAACTGTGCAAGATTCGCGCGCGGCTAGTGTATGCTTCTCTGCTCAGCCGGCAGACAGAAAAACCTGTCATTACATGTCTCATTTAGATGTCGCCCCTATTCGAAATTAACCGAAAATTGGACAGATAAAATTTTTATTTCGGATATCCGATACTTTCGGTTACGGTTACGGAGGTTCATAGATCCCGTATTTGTGCAATCGGAAGTCTTTCAAATTGACCGACTCTGTGTTATTTACCTACTTATTAATATTTTCGCTAACTTAAACTAAGACATACCAGTCGCTTGGTTTCGCAGGTCGGATATGGATGTGAATTGTGATTCTGTGAATTTAGTTAGTTATTTAGTTATTTTATCAATATGTCCACGTTTAGTTCCATCGAGTTTACGGACATGGTCCGCATACTGGCGACTTTGCTTTATTAGTAAAGTGTGTTTAGTGTAATTGAAGTGCTGTGGATTGAATCACATTAAATGCACCCTGCTCGGTAAGTAATTTTATTATTATGTAACTACTTAGGTATGTGATGTTTTATAAAAGTAAATTAAGTAGATATTTCGTTTAATAAATTAATACAAAATGTCCTAAAACAAAGGACATAATACAACATCAAATGTTTGAATAGGAATCACTTACCTATACTAACCATTCCTACCTTTAGTATGTTGTACTTGTAGGTACAATACTCAATAATATCACATCCTAGATAGGTATCTAGGATGTGATATTATTGAGTCGTATTTTTTCCTTTTGTTATGACATCGGTAGCTTTTATTAATAAGCTAATGCCGTTACATAAATAGTATTATATCTTGAAACCAAACAAAATTACATAAAATAAAAAGGTGATTAATTTACTATAACTGTAGGTACTGGTAGTAAACGATTGCCGCCATTGCTACTAGCTAGTCGCTCGCGTGGATGTAGTAGTGTAGCCGGACGCTACGCACACATGGCCATTTTCGTAATGAATAACGGCGTACGCGGCGCGCGTTTATAGTAATTATAGTACTAGCGTAGTGGAGGTTCCAGTGGCATACTGTTATAAGTTCATTTGCATTTATTTTTGAATTAAAATGAAATTTGTAAATTGTGGGCAAATTAATGTATTAATAAATATAGTTTGTATGCCATACGACTTAACTTCACGGTCCGAAAGCGTGGTTACGAGGTTTCTGGTCTTAACCCTAACACCCTGTATATGTCTAAGAATTGCTTTTCTAAACCTTGAATAATTATTTTATTCATATTTTCATATTTATGTTTTAGTCGACAAAGAAATCGATTACATAATGCAATTTAGGTTATGTATTGAAATAAATAATATTAAATTTAATAAAACGTTATCATGTTATGGAGCTGCATAGCCTCAAGCGAAAAGATTTTTATAATTATAGGTTTTTATATAGGAAGTTTATGTATAGGAAGGTTTTTATGTAGAAACACTAAAAACGATTTTGGGAAAACTACATAGAGATATACGTGCGTACGTAGAGGTATAGATTGTAATCTGAATCCAGGTATTAAGAAACATAAAAGTAAGTATCTAAGTATAACAAGGTTCGACAACGAATAAAGGCCGAGATTTGCATGGATCTGTATAATCGATTTCGAATTTTGTAAATTTTGCTACGGATGGTTGTATAGTTTGAAAAATGGCTTTTATATAGAGAAGAATCAAGATCATCAAGCATCAAGATTTTCTAAATATATTATGTTCCAAGTTCTAAATATATTATGTTGTAAGTCTTCATAATGATTTTGAACGTGTGTAAAAGCTAACTAGCATTTGAAGTTAATGCACTACAAAACTGAGGAAACTCAAATTAACTCTAGATAGTACATACGAGATTACTTGAATTATTAAGCAAGCACACAGCAAGTACGAGTAGCTATTTGTAGACACAAGCTGTTAGTTCTCATCCAAGAAATTGTTAATATTCATTAAATTTGCCTCCGGGTATCGGTAGCTTCTAAGCTGGTGAAACTAAGGGTATTGTAATTTCAGATGTAGTCTGACAAGGTATATCAAGATGTAGGACATAAGTATATGCATAAAAACTTCATAGAAGGTACATCCCAGAGATAAAAACCCTTCGGTAAGAAATTTCATAAAGATAATTTCACAAAAGGATTATTTTCACACAGTGTCAGAGATTAAATACCTAGTAATACCCGACAAATGAGAAGACAAGCAATTTAATCGTAAGTATAGTCTCCATTGCTCATGGACATCAGGAAAACCAAAGGTATAAAAAAGAAGAGAGAAGAAAGAATTAAAGTAGTTATCTTAGTTCCTGATGATGAATAATGATAAATTTTCTTTAACTCGACTTTAACCAATACTACTTTAACTTTACACGTCTATACGTTTTTCCAGTAAATTGTCTGCGCGTCAGAACAGACGAGCAAAGTGGATGTTTGGGGTATCTGATAGATAATTCAACGCTACACACGGTTAGCTGCGCTACTTAGAATTGTTATTCATACCTGACAGACTTGGATAAACCTTGCATTGGTAGACTTGGTGGCGTTTAATCTCCACGGAATACGTTAATTGTAAATGAGGACTTCTTATCTGACTAGCGCTCTAGATGTTGGTTCTCACGTTTAATGTATGTATGTATATAATGTATGTATGTATATAATGTATGTATGTATATAATGTATGTATGTATATAATGTATGTATGTATATAATGTATGTATATATATAGTATACGTACGTAGTAAAAGTTGTGTATGTGGTCGAACGTGTTATGTCAACTGATCTGGAAATCATCACAACCCATAACTGTCCCACTGCTGGGCAAGGATCTCCTCTCACGATGAGAGGGGTATAGGCCATAGTCCACCACGCTGGCCAAGTGCGGATTGGCGGACTTCACACACCTTTGAGAACATTATGGAGAACTCTCAGGTGTGCAGGTTTCCTCACGATGTTTTCCTTCACCGAAGCAAGTGATAATTAAATTTTAATACGCACACAATTTTTGAAAATTAGTGTTGCGTGCGGGGTTTGAACCCGGAACCTCCGATTCGGCAGTCCAACGTTCAACCACACGGCTATCACTGCTGCCATCTGCTGCCATCTACTGCCATCTGCTGTGATCCAAATGGATTAAGTACAACTTCAAGAAAGAAATCACTTGTAGAATCCAACTCTTATGGGCTGCGTTCGGGAAGCTGCGTCACATCTTGTCGTCCAAAATACCTAAGTGACTGAAGTTGAAGGTGTTCGAGCAGTTTGTGTTGCCAATGATGACATACGGCTCCGAACATGGTGCTTCAGTATTGGTCTTATACACAAGTTCAAAGTCGCTCAGCGGGCTATGGAGAGGGCTAAGCTCGGTATTTGTCTACGTGATTACATTAGAAATAATGAATCCGTGGAGACCACGTCTTAGAAAAAGGAGCATAGGGCGCCCCCCGACCAGGTGCACTGAGGACTTGGAGAGGACAGCGGGCAACCGCTGGATTCAGGAAGCTCAGGACCGGTCAGAGTGGCGCAATTTAGGAGTAGCCTATGTGCAGCAGTGGACTATTGAAAGCTGATAGATGGATGGAACCTTTTAATCTCGTAGCCTAGGGCCAATTTGGCAAATAGGGAAGACTATAATTTTATTCTTAATGTAAATGGTCTTCGTAATATTGGTATTTGGGATGAATAAAATGTTTTTGCCAATGAAATAAATCTCCAGAAAATGGATGGTTTAACAAGCGCTTAAGTGTTATTCTCTAAAATTACAGGTGTAGTTAAGTTATTGTTATTAAAAAAAATATCAATCTCATCGGTCTCTCTCCTTGTGTCCACGTTTATATTTTTCGTCTTTTCGAAACACATGTCTTAATTTATACCTATACTACGTAGCTACATATTAAATAATATGTTGTGATATAAAACAACTTTAATTCTTAAATTTTTCTTTGTTCCTGTTACGTATTTACATCTAAATTACCACAAAGAGTATCCAGAAAAGCAATAAAGGTTGCACTTAAGCTTATACCCGCATACCCTCAGAAGTAAGAAATTTTCATTAAAACAAAATATTGTATTACCGAGCCAAGCAATTAGTTGAGGAATATTAAAAATTTTACCCCAACAATGCAAGTGTACTAAGAAAGTTTCACCGCTAACTAGATTTTTGCAATATAAATGGCCTATGAATCTCAATTACTTCATAATAGAGAAAAACGCAGAACCCGCTATTATAACTGAAACAATGACCAGAAATTTAGACCTATCGTGCATAAAAGTAAATACAACTTCCCCTAGCATAAGACATTTTATAGGGTAAGGGAGAGGTCAATCAATACTTTGCAAACCACCCTTCTGATTCTGAAGATTCTTTGATAATGCCCAGTGTAATGCGGTTGCCTTAAGTTGAATTAACAGAGGTCGTGAGAGGTTGTTTGTGAGACGTTATATTATAGAGAAACAGTTATTTCAGACCTCTTATTTTGCAATGTAATCTCGTATATGGCATAAAAGTAACGTGTTTTATGGCAAATTTTCATATAATCTTCTCAATAAAATTTTCTATTGCATATAAAATCGCATAGCACATTCGAATAGGGGTGATATCAGGTTATTCTTACCCGTCTGCACGACGTCTTGGAATGTAATGTATGTATTTAGCAGCCTATGTTTGCTCCTTTGTGGCGCTCTGGATACCAAATGCGTGGACCGATTTTGATAATTCGTAAGTCAATGGATTTGTCTTAATCTTGCGCATATTACTAAAGCTATTACAATTATGTATCAATGTGGCGCCCGCTTGACGTCATATTGTTATAAAGCAAAAAATCGACGAACAATTTTTAATAGGATATCATTGATTAAGTATTCGAAAATCTTTAAGTTTCTCTTATCATTTTTTATTGTGAATGACTGCTTTGAATTTATAACGATTCAAAGTTAGTTAACAACTAATCTCACTTTATTACGTAGGTAGTCAGAATGCAAGTTTTAAATTTACATTTTATTATTAAGTGATACTGATTACTTTATTTAAGCAAAGCGGCCCAGTAAACATATATTATAACATTAGTAATATAATAAAAATGAAAAAGAAAATTTAATTCCGATACAAATAAAAAACAGTTCTTAGTTCCTATCAAATACTCTGTTACGAAACATAATACATAAATATTTATTCCTACCTATACTGTATGTATGTAGAAAATGTCTAGTACCAATTTCATCTAATACCAATCGATATTCATAGTGTCTCCTCCACAAGAGCAGCCTTTGTGCCAGATCGTAGTATTTGGGGAGCCGTTGACATGTAAATCCCTTAGACTATTAAATTTGCATACTAATTAAAGATGCTACCGTACCTTTACTGTTCTCCTGGTACTTTAAGGTATATAATTTTGTCTTTAGAAAGCTTAGTTACATTAACCTGGCTACGTTGAAATTTTATTAACTTAGTCTATGTTTTATGTTTTAAAATGAGATGAGATTTTCAAAATCTTCATATTATACTTAGAAAGAAAACTACATGACCATTTATTAAAACCTGGTATATTAATGCACCTAATATCAGATATTTCAATTCTAAGCTTTTAGTCGCTTATACTTAGTGTCTTAAATCCAACGGTAGGTATAGATAATATGTATTATTTTCAAGGTATTTCAGACACAAACTTCTCTCGGAGAGATCTCGGTAACGCCTATAGTTGTCAGGACGGCGATTGCTACCAATGATCATATTTTGCCGACTATTACCACAAAAAAGTCTGCAACCCGCACTTGACTAGCGTGAGATTTAATACCAACTCTAGGACTCTCACGGATGTACAACTCTTTATCGCCAAAGAATTTTTATTGTCTAAGAGAAATAAGGTTTGTAAAACCATCTTCGTGTTCATAGCCTGTAATCTTATCAGTCCCGGCTGCTCATAAAAATGTGAGACATTGTATTCCACGCGGAGCCGATGGTATCATACGTGCAAATAATTTTATTCCCTCTGACCGCCGGCCGGTAAGGCCGCCCTTTGCGTGATAATGCATTATTTATACCGCCTAAGACGAGTAAAATGAATGCAGATACTAACGAAAAAGAATGGCCAGCATCTTTTGTCTTTTGTCCCAACAAAGCGTGCCTCGTGAATAAATAACACAAATAAAAATCGTATAAATATTGAACAACCGTATATTTCACACTTTACGAAGAGCCCCTTAACTGAGATATATTATGACACTGTTATATCGATGCCGGTTTTTTGGGTGGCGATGTTTTTACGAATCTTTGTTTGTAAACGACTGCGAACAATGCCGGCGGTTTCGATTTTTCTTTTTGAGCCGTTCAGTACAGCAAAAAATCTTCGGGGAGGCATAAGGTATGAACGCGATGACAAACCACGCCTGTTAGGTTCGTAACTTTTTTGGCACAGACGGCTAGAGGCGATTGTGTCTTAAGACCAAAATAGAACCCCTTATCACGTTAATGCCGATAATGAATTATACATTTTTAAAATGTTATTTACTCAAATCCTGTCAAATCCTGAGTCGTATATCCTGCTAGTTGTATCCAGCTAATCAAGGAATCAATGACTTCAGAAAATATTTTGCACCACTGAGCTTTATCGCAGTGGTAAATATTTTACAGGTCTGGCTAAGTTATATACCCTCCGAAAAAATGATGGTGACCTATTTTGAAGTTTTTCGGTTGAAACGTTGGAGTACCAGTTCCGAAAAGCGGTCTCGATTCATTTCGCAATCGTCTCGTGTTGCAAACGTTCATGAAGTGGCCCAATATTGCGTAATTTTCCTGAACTACTCCAATATTGTAGTTTGTAATTCGCTTTTTTTCTAGAAATCATAAATTAATAGCAGACTAATTTTAATGACTACGAATTCGTCGTTATATATCTCCGAACGGCTAGCGGAATATTTTCGAATTTCAAACAATTTTAAATCCGAATATAAAACGCAAAAAAATATTTTTGTTCTATCCTCTGCAAAGGGTAGTTTAAAAAGTGGAGGCGGTTTTAGAGCTAAATTCGCATGGATTTTAGTTTTCAATCAATATTTCATCGTCACAGCCAGCCGGTCACCGCATGACATGGTTCCCGTATGGGGATAAAGAAATCTATGGAGATGACGTGTCAAATGTTATGATTTTAAAACACGCACCACTTTCAATGATATTATTTTGCTAATGTCAAATTTTGCTAATGGTTTTAATTTTCATGTAACTAACTCTTTCTGTCTCATACGTTCCGTAATTATCTTTCGAATTCATAGTTATAATACAATTAATGTCCAATATTCCAATAAAATCGCAGCGGATCCGAAAGTGCAACTCGCCTTGTAAGAGCGTAACATATCTATAGTTTTAATATCTTCGGCCAGTTTAAAAATTTCGACACTGAACAATAAAGTGCACCTTGTTGATCAACGGATGTGGTTATTGGGCTAGGTATTGTGCTATTGGAGTAGGAATTCGCAGTGCTCTGCACCACCCAGTTTCATCCCGATGGTACTCATGTGTGGTACTTTGTCCGCAATATCCATAAAGTCCCAGTTCCTAAGCCCCACTGCGAATGTGAGTGTGTGACCATTTATTTTTATTTTCTAGATTATTTCCTGATTTGGCTGATATAACCCTTTTCCAAAGCAAGCACAGTAAAAAGCCAAGAGTATTTACACTTTAGTGTAGGAAACTAAAAAATACGTAAAAAGAGAAGAAATATTTTTAAAATAAAAGGTTTTACGTTGTACGTAAAAAATAATAACAATTTTCGATCTGGTAGATTAAAAAAAAGTTTAAAGTTGACAATTTTTCACATTACCAGTATTACCACTGTATTAACAGCAGTCTTTTTAGGAAAATATTTAAGATAAATAACTTTACGAAATTGTTATTTTTCTCCATTTGGTGACTAGGTACTTTTTTCTGCTCCTACGTCTTTTCCCTTTTGCTCCGCGAAAATGATAGAATATATCAACAGATTGTGTTATTTTTGGCGTCTCTATACGTTTCCTAAATCTGAACAATATTGCTATGAATAGCAGATGAACGAGTAAAACAACACTGCACAGCAGTTTGTAAGGTTTGTACAAATCATTTAGGATATTTTTAACACTCTTTTTAGCTTTTCAAATTGAAAATATTGTTTTTTTTTTGCAGCTCTAATTGTTAAAGCTATTCTGTCTTGCTCTGATTGTCTTTTGTTACAGCCTAGTATCGTCAAACTTTAAAGAAATAATTAAAAATGTTAACACGTAAACGACAGTATTTTCATTTAAAAAGTATACAAAATTCTTTAAAATGTAGATGTATTAAGTAGGTAACACAGAAACGCACAACGCCTACGTCAAAGCTTAAAAAAGATATAAAAAGAGTTCACTTTCTTTCCTGTCCTTGTCTATAGACTAAAGTAGCGACTTACTATCGGGTAGCTCTGGTTTTTGTTAGCCCTCGAGGCTAGATTTGTAAAAATATTTATTAGCTATAGAATTAAAGTGATATCTAAAGTTAATTAAATACTTATACATATAGTATAGTGTCATCAGTAGTCATGGCACAGGATAACCCTAATTTGTGAAGATTAAAATAGTACATACATTTTACTAAACATCACAGAGTCGACCAAACATTCAGTGGTACGATTAAGAAACACAATTCTTTCTCCTGCCACTGGTGAAACGAGTTGGCGACACGACGAAGAGGAAACCAAAAGTGCTCACATTTCTAATACAGTATCACTCGCCATGCAATCTCTTTCCAGATACTTCAATATAAATTGTCTATTTTTCCTTATTAAATAAATAAAAAAGGTATTAGCTATAACTTTTTTATTGTTTATAAAAATACATGATTCTAGTACCTACATTCAAAGGTGGTATAATTATATTATCTGTATGATATGCACCTCTACATGTCGTTTTCTGTAATTCAATCATTATTTCAGCGCTGCAAACAAATACCGTTCGAAACAGATATTATTTGAACTCAATTTCCACTGATACCGCCATGTTTGAACTTGTCACCGCTGCAAGGTAATGTTTGCAGTTAATTATGCCAATGGATTGCAAGTAATGGACTAGTTTCATCATTCGCTATTAAAGAGTAGCGAAAAAATTGGATTATAATATCCGGTCAAATACATACTTACCCGGATCCCACGCCGATAGAAGCCGGCCTCACTGTTTGGTGGTATAGATGCCCGGCTGGCTAGCAACAACCCTTTTGCTTGAGTTAGCCGCCAAACAACTTGTCGTGTTTCGGCTGTTTGAATGCTACCATGTTTGAATGCTATGTGAATAGATCTATACCTATCTGGGTTATGATAAAACTTGAAGACACTTGGACATGATGGACATATGGACCGCATCTTGATAGGCTTACGTTCAAAGAGGAATGTTGCGTCTTTTAAAGTGTAGGCAAAATATAGTCTATCGTTAACTCTTTGATTGTGAAACGACTTACCCGTGAGCATCGCAGTTGTCTGTGCTGCGATGACTGTAGGTACTCGGCTAATCTATGTATGTAGTTATATTTGAAGTATCCGAGATGTTGAATTAATTTCAATTCAGGAGGATTGTGGAGTTAGGTTTAATTCGGGTATACAGAAATAGTAAGAGAATAGAAGAGAAGCGCCGTCAGTTTATTTAACGTATCACACGTACGCTGTGACCCGATTATATGTGGATGTGGATGGGGATAGTGACTACTTACATTATGACGTTCTTCTGCTCGTTCTTAAGGTATTCGTTCGTTCATTGGAATAAAAAAATACAAAATGTTTTTATCCCCAAAACCAGCTTTCGATTTTCATCTACGAAAAATATTTTTCAAACATCTGCCGACGCATTTTTAGTTTCTATCCTAATCGATCGTTTTGTTTGTGTGATTTTTTCTGTTTGTAGTTTTGGATTGTGCCATCTAGACATACTTTTACATATATAAAGTGTCGTCGTCTATTGCCGTCGTAGTAGAAAGGCAAAGCGTAATGGCAAGCGAAACAACGCAATTGAACAACTTCAGACAGGCGAAGTGCCTGTTTGATTACGTCTGTATATACTCCGCAGAGGCCGTTTATCGTCCGTACCGTTTTGTCGTAATGTCATACGACTTTCTTCGTCTTTGGAATAATGTAACAAGACATAATTTACGTTTATATTCTAAACGTAATACGTTTTATATTCTCGGATATCTGAATCTAGTCACCTTTTTTGCTTAGTTAAGTTATAATACAATCATTAAAAGTAAAACATTAATTTATCAGTAGAGTTTCGACACCCTTTACAAAGACAAGTGAATCCGGGGTGAGTTTAGTTTAAAATCATATGGATAAATCAAATAATCAAATGTGAAAAAACATTCAAATTGAACAAAATTTTATTAAAATATAAAAATGAATCAACAATAAATAAACAAATTTTCAACAAACAAAACAACTTATAAGATTCAATACCTGCTAAGGAAATTTCAATTCTCAGTCTAGCAATACAAAGATTACATTAGGAAGTCGTGAACTATGTACGAGGAAATTAAACTTGCTTGCACGTTGTGATTGAGTTCTCGCGAAGGATATTGCTACAAGATTGCTCGTCAACTTGAGCACTCCAATCACTCCGAACAGCGCCGATAGTTTCAGCCTTGATTGAGAGAATCAGTTCAGTGGGACATTCATGTTCAAGCGAACCGATTAAAACTGGGTTATCAAGTACTGATTCGCAGACCCTAGTGTTCAGTGTGGAATGACTTAATTAAGTAAATAGATATTGCTGAAAATAAGCGATGTTCTATGTTGGTATAGTCTACCACATTTAAAACTGGAGAATAGTCAGTAGTGATAGTAACAACTAACAACAAGTAAGAGGACTAACTATCACTAACAGTCCCTGCAGTTCTTCTACTTACTAACAAACTAACCAACAAATGTTCTAACACCGCCAGTGAACATGACTAACCATCCTAGTCCTCATTCGAGTCTTGTTCTAGGTCGGTCACAGTTGTCATGGGTGGCAGAGGGTGTTGTAGGGTGTTGTTGCAAGCTCATTTGCTATCTTAAGTCATCAAAAGAAATTATCATAGATAATCTCTTTAATTTGCAGGTTGTTTTATCACTACCCACGATTATTGGTATGCGTGCCTACATGGCACGTAAACTGTGAATTAAATTTCTTCTAATATAATCGAAAGCTACGATTTGAGATTCTATTCCAGGAATTATGTTACCGAGCGGACGTTTACTTCTTTGCTCATCTAGTTGCAAAATGTAAGCTTACGTAAGTACTTATTTTACTGTCGTTGATTGAATTAAGTCTTTGATCCGTAGAGGCTCCTAAACCTCGTTTTCTATATACTTGGTAGGTGAATTTCAGTAAAAGACCCTTTAATAAAACGATGTTCTAATTTGGGATTCTTTGGAACGTAAAAAAGCGACAATACTCTGGCGAAGGAAATTAAAGTCACTGGCATATTGTGATTGAGTCAGCTCCAATAGTTTCAGCCCGTTCGTTGATTGAGTAGAATTGGTTCACTAGGGCAGCAACGAGAGCAGTCATATCCACAATGAAAAGACTTTTTAACTCAAGTTGGGTAGAAAATCCAACTTGTTTGAAACCGATACTAGAATTCAGGGAAATGGCAGATGGCAGGCAAAATTAATCACAACGTATCTATAGATGAAAAATACGGTGGAATGAAATTGTTTTACAGTCGTGGTTTCTTAAACTATACAAAAAATAAATATAGGTATGTAGCAGATCTAGAAGAAAACAAAATAGTGGAGTATTAGGTATGTACATAAGGTATGCATATAAGATCAGGTCAGATCAAAAAGGATAGAAATGTATTCGTATAGGTAATTTTTTGGCAAATAAAATATTGTAGGATTTTGTAAACATAACATCATGATGAAAAATATTTGTTGTAATTTACAAAATAGACCTTTAAAACATAATAATAGTTACAACTTAAAACGTAAGCCTTCAGGCGATAATCCTGTGCCTAATTGTAACTCCTTATCTCCCAACTCAGGAGTTCCAAACCTGGCTCAAAAGTTTTAATCGCTCCATTACGTACACGCTATGTCCAAAGATACGATTTTGACAAATAGCTTTCAAATTTTGCTGTTTATTGGGGTGTGTTTTAGACAGATATGTGCGGTTCATAAAATATATGTATTGACGAGTATATTATCATTAATTATTCTGGTCTATTAAAGGTGAATCTTTAATGGATCAAGATAATTTATGGATGGATCAAAATAATATGCAGGAAATGGTTCTACTTGTTATTGACAAAGACTGAAGTATAATTACAGAGTATACAATTATAATATACATAGACAATAGGGTTTGGTTGGAGCCATGTTGGAGTCACCAATTTTAAAGGCGTTAATGGCTTTGCCCAATTTTTGCGAGTTCAAAAATATTAGTGTGCCAGTTAATAGTCCTAGTGTGTACCCTCTTTTCTTTTTATTTGGAGTAACGTCACCGCCCAAAAGCCTTCACCTTGACATATCAAATACTATTTGAACTACAACTACTAGAGCTAAATGCACAGTAATATTTGGTGTTCATGGAAATTCGTCTTCTCAAATCACTTCAATCGCTTGACATTGTTCCTGTTGTTTAATTCGATTAAGTCTAGCTGTTGCTGTACATTTCCACCTATTTTAAGTAGATATTTATAGATAGTCTTAACAATTTCGACTAAGGTTAGACTTAGTAAGGTACGACTAACGTTAGACTTTGTCGGATGTTATAAATAATAATTATTTACCCACGTTAGCTACGTTACTTTGTACGTCAATGTTTTTGCTCGACTATTATACAATGCCTAGTTTAAGTAGGAACACAAACATTTTAACTGTAATAAATTAGCTTGTAGCAATATACTAGTAGCAGCAGCTTCTTAGTTTTAAACTGTTTATACGTACCTCTCAAGGATTTCATAGACAACGCCTAAGGAGGTAGCTATCTCTCTAAAGTTTTAATAGCCCCATTATCCGAATGGTAGGTGCAAAGATACGATTATGACAAACGGCGTCAGAAGTTTAGCAATATGTAACCATTAGCTTGAACGTGTATCGCTATCTCTATCGTTATCTTTGCCGCGAATAGATTTCAGTGCGAAGCAGCATTGTCTGTGTTATTGTCGATCGCTGATATCGATGCGTTATGGTAACGCCTTGAGCAAAGATCTTTAGAACGTGCGATTTCGATGTTAAAAAGTAAAGAAAAATAAAATCTATTTTCAAGACTTTACAGGATGTTAGTGCTAGCTGCCCTAAAAATGTGATAGCCCGATAGAATGTGTAATTTATTCTGGGATGCTTTTTACAGGGAAACAGGAAGAATGAAAAAAGTCAAGATCCTTTATAGATTTTAGATCGTTTCTTGATCAGCTTTGCGATGTGTTGGAATGTCAAACCGAAAGCTAGGCAATAGTATCAATAGCGTGTTACATAACGAAGTAGTACAGTACCTACCAGTAAGAATTGAACATCACCGTAATACATATAATTATATGTACGATTTTTTCCCTTCTATTTAATTTCGACTAGGTGTCTCTTCTATGGGTGCCTTCTACTATATCTTTTTTTCGGTGCAAAATTAAACGAAAAATATATTTACAGAAAAATACATTTATAGAAAATTTTAATAATATTTACTAAAATGAACATGAGTTGTTTATTTTATCTAACAATATTAATATCTTTATTTGCATGAACATGGGTAAGTACATAAAATATTAGGTGATTATAATTATGTAAATTATAATAAAACTTTAAAGAAAATTTTAGTACACACATTTAAAAACATCGTTGTTTTATTCTCTATTTACTATGCTATGTAAAATAACGCACCGCAATCGGCTTTTGTAAGCTTTTGTCGGAAGATTCGAACGAGCTTGTATCAGCAATGGCCGCAGGTGCCGATTAGAGCTGATCTCGCATACAACTGCTGTTTCTGAACTTACTGACTTGTCTGATAAGAAACGATTAAACAACATACGATTAGTTTTCATCTTGTTTGATTTTTTTTTAACTTTTAACTAATGAAGCGAGTAAACTACAACTTCGATGTTTCGCTAAGTTCCGTTATTAAGGATACTTAGCTCAGATGTGATTTATGAAATTTGAATATTCTCTCAGAATAAAAGATCTGATAATATAATTATTATTGCGACTGATAGATTCGTGTACGCATCTTTTCATTTTTACTTCCAAAAATAAAAGAGCGAGCAGTAAGTATACCTACTCGTAGATTTATTTTAAGTCCAAGTATCTACTTGCAATTTTTAACTAAGTCAGAGTTCTATTAGAAGTTTGTCTAATAAGATTAGCAAACAATCGGTAGACAACTTATTTTGGTAACAAATATAATTATTACTATTCCTGACGATTGGAAAAGTAAACTCCGACATTCTTCTTAAACAAAAGGTTATTTTGCAACTCACTTTATGACTAAAATATTTAGTACTCCACTGAACCCAGGGCAAAGGCTCTATGATTTACTGAGATATAATTTTATTATATGTACTTGCTTGTTAGGCAGACTTTGCTTTACAATATTTGTATGAATCTTTAGTTTTAGATCATAAGTACAGGGCCACTTATTAAATCGTAACATCGCTATACACTATCGTAAAAAGAAGTATTTATGTAGGTACAAGTGGTTTCTAATATAATAATTGAAAGGTCTTTGTCAAACAATGCCAATTCAATATCATACATGGATTGCGAAAATATTTTTCATCGTTTTGCAATATTTAAAACTTTGTTCTATTCGAAAACGGCATTGACTTTAAATGTTAGCTCTCTAATAAATAAATTGACTTCGCATCCGATAGGATCATCCATACGGCGGAGCGCTTGCCGACCGAACGAAATAACCTTAATGTATTCGGAATATCCAATCTGTTCCTACGATCTTTCGCTGCAAGAAAATCTTTGATATACGGTAGCAACGCGTTAATATCCGCAAAGATAACAACCAATAACAGGATTTTCTCCAAGACGTATTCTGTACGCAATTTGATCGTAGATAATAGTAAGCTTTGTCCTAAGGGGAATATTTGCGTGCATTTTAATTACGAGCGCAGGGATCTTAAATTGTGCTACACTGCAATAGTCGCCTCTTCCTTAATGAGGCGGTTGAAAATTCTTAATGATTATTCATTTATTTTATATTCGTGTGCTTTGGAAATATTTGTAAGATTTTATTATTGCTAGCTACTGTGAATCAACAGTAAAATATTTCTAACTTTGTGTGTGTGAGTGTGTCATTGGGTAAATGTATTGCAAAGAACTAATTAGCTCACCACTGATTTGATAATAACATGAATTATCGACAGAGAATAATACCTATAGCAGATGAATGGCTTCAACCCATTAATGGCCCACTACTGAGCACGGATCTCTCCTTATTTCCGAGGAGGCCTAGAGCATACTTACTCGTCCACGCTGGTCTAGTGTGGATTGGTGGAGGGGTTAGTGGCCAACCCAAGTCTCAGATTTAGAATGATGCAGAAGCAGATGAATACTGAAGAAATTTTCCCAGTTGAAGCAAATTTACAAAACTTTTTATTTTCACTGTAACTAAAAGTAAAGCTCGTTATCACAAATAGCAAAAACCATTAACAAAAAAGCGTTCAAAAACTACTCCCATCTGTATATTCTAGCCGAGAGATAGCAGATCACATTAGTGAAATGTCATCGACAGTCGTGGCACGTCGCGTCCAGCCTGCGTCTACATACGTAGTAAGGTGAAAATACACGAATGAGGGAAATCTCAGTAAAGACAAGTTAAAATTATTTTCCTAATATATAAACATACCGAGCAAGAAAGTACTTCAATAAGATGATAACTATACTGTAACAAAACTTCCCGTTATCTAGTTGAATTTCTGTCTACTAACAGTGGTGGTAACCATTTAAATCTTTGCAATCTTTCTATGGTGATGTTCAAACAGAAATAGCAACCGATAGTAATGATTTTGAGGTATTTTATTCGAATTTAACCACCTAGATTGTAGACGATGATAGACGCAATTAATGTAAACTATGTAATGTCAAAGACGATAAAACTACATCACACGTTTTTTGAACGAGGCTTACTTTCCCTCTTACAGAAAACACTTCCCGATAATGTTTAGTACGACAACCTACTAACAGAGTAACAAAAAAGTAGGGAAACTTTGGTAAAAGTGGCAGAAGTCATTTATCAAGCGTAGAGGACTCTCAACATCGAGAAGTTTTGATACAGGATACTCGGCAAAGGAACATTAATATTAAGGATATCGTACTACTTGAGATGCTTTTGGATGTCACGGGCGTGTTTTATCACTTGAGTGTGAAAAGTTATCGCTAATGTACTTTTTAAGAATACAGCAATTATTATCTTTATAAATGTTGTAATGTAACAGCGTTTTGATAAAGACCATTCAGGAAAGATTTGCGTATAATTCTGAAATTATATAGTTATTATACTTAATGGAATACGTATCCAAATGAAAATTTGACGACAGCAAATCGTGATAACCGTTACTTTAATAATACCTAATAATAACTAAAATAATTATAATAGATTATCTTGTATGTTTACGAAGCCCGAAACACATAATATGATCCAGTAGCCCGATTATACTAAAATTCAGTCCACAGATAACTACTCAGATGTATCTTTATTCTTAACGCCCGCTTCTTAAACTTCTGCCGTATTCTGTTCGAAGCTAACTTCCAGTTAGACCGTAAACGACTTTACGTGTCGAACAAGGAAATCAAATTATCAACTCCCACCAACTTTGCACCTATTCTCGGTCGTACGAGGTACCGGAATTCGTAGCCCAAAAACGGCCGCCGTCTATTTGAAAATTCTATACGTTACTTTAGACAAAAATATGCGAAGGGTACATGACGCCAAACAAGCTTTATTGGGTATCTTCGCCAAAGTATGCGCGTAGGGAATTCAATAAGTGACGGAAAAAGAATTAAGGGTATCCGAAACAACAGACCTGCGCTTTGTTCCTGATTGTCACTTTGATGTTTCTTTTACCTTTGTTTTATTTATTTCACATTTGTATTCTGTAGCAACATCCTTGAAGTAAGATAATAAAATAAACACTTAGATTTTTACTACAAAAGAGTTCTGCTACATTACCTTCATTGATAATAATTTACGGAGATGGTTTCTTGAAAAGCACGACTTAGAATGGAGTATGAAGCCTACAAATTCATAATTCGTTATTAGCTGTTCGTAGTCTTTACGCCACCGTTCACTGTATTCGATTAAGAAAACATTATATAATTTTTATTGTTCGAGCGCGGTCTGACGCGCAAGTGGCGCCATGCGAGGTAACGTGTAACTATGTGGAGACGATAGGGTGCGGGGGCGTACAGACGGAAGGGCGACCTGAACGCACCACTCTTGCTAAACAGCCGAACCGAACCGCCTCGCCAAGTCGCCACTCGCCAGTCGCACACAAACCACTATGAGGAGAGCACGCGCTCGCGTTGCCTCCGACACCGTAAATACGTGCGTCGCGATGTAAACATTGAACAGTTGAACAGTGGAGTGATATAAGTGAAGTTTCTAAAAATTGTAAAATAAAGTGACCGAAAATTTAGAGTTATACTTTCGGATAACAGAACAAATGTATAAAGAAAATGTTTCAATTGCTGACTCTTTTATTAGTGACTTTGGGTGTGAATACCGTGAGAGGTGTAGATAGTTGCGGACCTATATCGAAAGACGTTGAAGGAACTCTTTGCTATGTCCGAACTCTTGAAGCTGATGGATCCAGTTTAGGTTCAACATTACCGGAAAACACGAAAAGACTCTCTGTTGAGTGTAACCAGCTGTTACTTTTTGAAAGTTATCTCGAGGCAAACTATTTCCAAAAATTTTCAACCCTTGCCGAACTGAATCTTCAGAATTGTAAGATCCTTAGAATACCTGGTAACGCGTTCGAAGGATTACGTGAACTAAAAAAGTTATCGATCCGATCAAAAAACGGCGATTGGAGCCCGAATAAAAATTTGGAGCTATCACTTGGAACTTTCAATGGACTCAGGGAGCTACAATCACTTGATTTGGGAAATAACAACTTAAAATCTATACCAACCGATGTATTTTGCCCCCTTGATAATTTACAAATGCTGAACATAACTCGTAATAGATTTAAAAGTGTTGATCGTCTTGGCTTTGGAAAAAGTTGTGGATCAGGTCTTCAAAGTTTGGATATTAGCTACAATGAAATTAAGTCATTGACTGAAGAATCGGAAATTACAGGATTAAGAAGGCTTCAAGAATTAAGACTTCAAAATAATAACATTACGGACATTTCTAGCGAAATATTTAACGGGCTGCTATCATTACGTATATTAAACATTTCTTACAATAACCTCCAGTTAATACCGGAGGGCACATTCGCCAACACGAAAGAGTTACGAGAAGTGTATCTGAATAATAACCAACTATTTGAACTAGCCCGAGGCGTGTTCCACCGATTAGAACAGCTGCTTGTCTTAGATTTATCGAA
This sequence comes from Ochlodes sylvanus, assembly GCA_905404295.2. NCBI lineage: Eukaryota > Metazoa > Arthropoda > Insecta > Lepidoptera > Hesperiidae > Ochlodes > Ochlodes sylvanus. The sequence goes on from FR990135.1 coordinate 9,976,711, forward strand.
TAATCAGCTCTCAAGCGCTCATATAGACGGTGGAACATTTATAGGCCTTATACGTTTAGTCATTCTGAATTTATCCAATAATGCGTTGACGAGGATAGATGGTAAGACGTTTAAGGATTTATTCTTCTTACAGATATTAGATTTAAGGAATAATTCTATTGGTTATATTGAAGAGAATACATTTCTCCCTTTATATAATTTACATACATTGAACATAGCTGAAAATCGTCTTCATACTATTGACGAGTTCCTGTTTAATGGTTTATTTGTATTAAGTAAGTTAAATCTTAATAATAATTTGTTAGTAGGTATTGACCCGAACGCTTTTAAAAATTGTTCCGATTTAAAAGAGTTAGACTTAAGTTCAAATCAATTGACAGAAGTTCCATCTGCAATTTGGGAATTGGCTCTATTAAAAACTTTAGATTTAGGGGAGAATCAAATAACCGACATCAAAAATGGTTCTTTTAAAAATTTAGACCAGCTGACTGGCTTAAGAATAATTGACAATCAAATAGGAAATTTAACAGTAGGTATGTTTTGGGACTTACCAAGTTTGCAAGTATTAAATTTAGCAAAAAATAAAATACAGGCAGTTGAAAGGGGAAGTTTTCAACGAAACAAACAATTAGAGGCTATAAGGTTGGATGGTAATTTTATATCAGATATCAATGGAGTGTTTTCCGCAGTACTCAGCTTGTTATGGCTTAATTTGTCGGAAAATCATTTAGTGTGGTTTGATTATGCTTTCATTCCGAGTAATTTAAAATGGTTAGACGTGCATGGTAATTTCATTGAGCATTTGGGTAATTATTATAAGCTTCAAGATGAAATTCGCATAAAAACTTTAGATGTTAGCCACAATCGTATTGTTGAAATATCTCCATTAGCAATTCCAAATAGTGTGGAACTGTTGTTTATAAACAACAACCACATAAATAATATTTATGTAAATACGTTTACAGACAAACGTAATCTTACGAGAGTCGATATTTACGCAAATGAGATATCTCATTTAGATATAAACAGCCTCCGGTTAACCCCAGTTCCTTTAAATAAATCTTTACCAGAATTTTACATAGGAGGAAATCCGTTTGATTGCGACTGTTCGATGGAATGGTTACCCTTGATTAATAATATGACTTCAATGCGGCAATACCCAAGAATAATGGATTTAGAGAATGTTTTATGCAAAATGACACATACAAGAGGCGTTACACACATACCTTTGGGTAATTTAAAATCTACAAACTTTTTATGTACATACGAGACGCACTGCTTCACATTATGCCATTGCTGTGATTACGTCGCATGCGATTGTCAAATGACCTGCCCTAATAACTGTTCTTGTTACCACGATCCAACTTGGCATACAAATGTGGTCGATTGTTCAGACCAACGTGCTGTTGAGATCCCTGAAAAAATACCCATGGACGCAACCGAGGTCTATTTAGATGGAAATGACTTTAAAGAATTGCAAAATTATGCATTCATCGGCAGAAAAAATATGAGGTCGCTTTATGTAAATTCGAGTCAAGTTGAAAACATACAGAATAGAACATTTGCCGGCTTATCTTCCCTCGTTATATTGCATCTTGGGGACAATAAACTGAAACATCTAAATGGTTATGAGTTTGAACATTTGACGCAACTCAACGAGCTTTATCTACAAGACAATTTCATAAGCCATATAGAGAATACTACGTTTTTGACATTATCTACATTAAAAATTTTGAGATTAGATGGCAATAGACTTGTAGACTTTGACATATGGAGTTTGAGTGTTAATAATGATCTTAACAGTTTAACAATAGGTAACAATATGTGGTCGTGTAAATGTAGGTATTTACAAAGATTTACTGCATATATATCGGAAAATGTTCCTAAAATTAGGGATATGACAGACGTGTGGTGTTGGAATAGTGGCAATCCTGGACCCAAAAAGAAAGAACTAAACCTCAATGGCACCATATGTAGTGACTATTATGCGGGAGATTCTGTTATAGATAACATGTTGGTTTCAGATTACATGCCCTTGATGGTAACCACGCTCACGGGATTTATGTTAATCATGCTCGTCACCCTTGTAGTATTCTTATTTAGAGACACAATCCGTGTATGGTTGTACACAACCTGCGGAATAAGATTGTTTCCATTCACTGGAGCATACGATGACACTGATAAATTGTACGATGCTTACGTATGCTACAGCCCGAAGGATGACGATTTTGTTATTCAAACGTTAGCCGCCGAGTTGGAAAATGGAAGCCCTTCTTACCACCTTTGCTTACATTACAGGGATATTCCACAACATGGCGTAGCGTATATGCAATGTACATTACCGCTTCCCGAAGCCGCAGAGGCATCGAAGCGAATAGTTCTTATTCTAACAAGAAATTTCATAGAAACAGAATGGTCACGTTTTGAATTTAGACAAGCGCTGCACGAAATTCTTAAATCGCGAATTTATACTTTAGTTATAATAGAAGAAAGTTCAGTGTTGCCTGAAGCTGAATGCGATCCCGATCTCCGGCCGTATTTAAAAACGAGCTCGAGGATAAGATGGGGCCAAAATAAATTTTGGGAGAAACTTCGCTATGCGATGCCGGATCGGCGATTTAGATCTAAGCCTAGTTATAGGAACAATATAAATTCTTATACAATGCAGGGTGGGACACAGAATGGAACGATAAGGTCATTTTCGTTTACAGAGAAAGTGAGAAGCTCAACTGATGGAATTAGTACAACTCCTGAGTTTTTGGAAGGGCGTGCACAACAGGTGCACACAGCTTATGGCTCAGACGGTAGGCCTCCTTCAGATCATATATATTCTTCTATAGATTCAGATTACTCGTCATTAGAGTTGGGTGGTAGTAATCCAAACAGACGGCGGGAGTTTAGGCATTGGCCTCCGCCGCCTCCACTAATTGACACACAACATTCGGGTCAAGCTTACCTCGTCTAGTCTACGCTTCTCAGGAACTCGTCAATAAACTAAAATCATATAGTCAATGCTTCTGTGTAAATTGTATTAACCGCATCGCGCTTTACCAAATAATTAAGATTTTAATCTATTTTTGTAATTTCTTGCCGTTACAAAGGGCGTTCATTTCGTATTGTTGGTGTAAATAAATTCTATAAGACTGCTGTAGAATATTATGTGAAATTGTAAATATTGTGTATATAAATGTCCATAAGTCACAAGTATACCTATTTATGTACTTTAATAAAGCCATTGTGATAATTTTTGCATAAGAATTTTCTTTCCTTTTCCTTAATTATCCTCATTACATCAAAAGTAAAATAACAAGGTTAAGGAAAACAATAATATTCATAAAAGTTGTCGTGTAAAGCTTGAAATAAAATTCCTTTTGATTATGACTATATCTTTTATTGCATTGCTAGTTTATAATACAAGCTAATAAGTGCTGTTTGATTAAGAATAGCTATACTCTTAAATAAAATCCTGGAGTCTACTTACATTTCACAAGAAAGACGCCTCACCTCAACACTTTAACTTGAAGTAAACACAATCTATTATTTTATCACCGAAAGTGTAAACATAACATTTGGTTAACAGAACTCAATTAACACGTCAAAACTTATTTAGTAACCTAACACAACAACTGATGGGCTGAAAGTTAAAGATAGTAATTTAGTCACACGCAATGAAGTAAAAAGATTGGCAGCTGATTTTAAAACGGGCACAATGCATTTTTTCGGCTTCGAATGAATTTATAAAATAAGTAAGTACTTATAATGGACGATTGAGAATTCCTTAACCCTTTTTATTCACAAACAAAAATTTAAAAAGTTAAAGGAAAAGCTTACTCAACTTTCTTTACTTTCCTATCTTTCTTGGCCTTCTACGCATCGGAGTTGCCTTTGATTTACTGATGTTCATGAGCAACGGTGACCATTTATCATCAAGTCACTCAGACGAGATCATCCAGTGGCTGGATAATCGGCTATCAAGAGAAACACCTCGTCTGCAATAATTTGTGATACTTGTCTTAATGTGTGTCAAGTTAAACTTACGCAGATTGTAACTCTCCTCTCCTACCAATTTATTTATTATTTTAGATATCAAATTAAGTTACAGCTAAGCACACTCAAGGCAAATTGTATAACAATAATTTTACACGTAGCATATAAACATAAATTTCATGTTTAGTAGTAGTAAAACACGTAGTAAAACACTTACTTATTGACTACTTCATGTTGTATATAATATTATACAATGATGCAGGAAGGCTGAAAATGTCATGTGGAATATGTCTACGTGTGATGTCCCGACAATCGTAGCATTGAGTAATGAGTAGCCTCATTGCTTGCGCCGTGCGTGGGGGCGTATTTTCCGGAGAGAGTGCGCGCCGTCGCGTCGCGACCGCCATAATTATTTGTGTTTTTTTCAATATTCCATCAAAACATTTTTAGTAGGTAGGTACTGTATACATTTGGGCAAGCACATAACTCTTCCAATAAGTTATGATGATGACAAGTAAAATCATATTTTTTATATTATCTGTATAAAGTAAGTCATCAGTTACAAAACTGTACAGCCCATACATGCAGCACATAGATATTTAAAATCACTGTTCTACGATTATGCTAGTTTGTACCTGTCCCTTTCTTACACCCATCATTAGTAAGCGACCGCTGAACGTTGTCCCGCACCTAAATCTGGATATTCTACGTGACCAGAATCGCTGGACGGAAGCAGTCCATATCATAATCACAAGGTAAAAACGAAGGATGAATTTTAAATTAATACTTTTACTCACAATACAAAGGAAGACCGCAATATAAGTGAGTTATATTATTAGTGCTGAGATAATTTTAATTTAGTTTGACGTTTCGTATACTTTGAAATGTAGTTGAGACGTTAGTTAGATAAATGTATGTACCTAAGTATGTTTAAAAGGCATACAGAATGAAGTAAATAAATAAAATAACTTAACATTTACACACATTTATTACAAGTGACATCACAAATAACACATAAGTAACACACACGACCCGAGAAAAAATATTTATTTATCACATAAATCTTGTGTTATGTATTATAATATTATCATAACTGCCCCTGCAAGGAATCGAATCCGAGACCCTTAGCTTCGCAAGCAGTAAGTATTTGAAAACTATTATGTATTTATCACTTGTTTCTGCAAAAGTGATGAGAAGAGTAGGTAGGTAATTGATATGAATGTGGATGGACGAAGGGGACGAGGACGGCCCAAGAAAAGATGGATGGATGGTGTGAGAGAGGATATGAAAGATAAGGGATTCAGTGTAAAAGTTAACAGTGTAGAAGTCAGGAAACCTTGTAAAAGAATTCTGTTCGTCAGCTCTTGAAGATAGAAAAGTTGGAAAATCTACTTTTGAATTAGAAGAATCAACTGGCACTATGTATGTAAGTATATTAATTAAATGTTATCTCTAATTAAAATACAGTTTTATTGAAAACGATATTAACCCATAATAATATATTCCCACAGGGTCGATAACGACCAAAAAGTAAGTCATGACTTTTAATGCACACTGATCACGAGGTGTTGCTTCAATTTTAAATTGAATTCCGTATTTTTTTATATATTTAATGAACTTTAATAATACACACTCAACGTAAAACATATTCCGTATTTTATTTGACTGAAGAAGTGTTTTGTACCGTAGCATATCAGAGTTAAAATCACTAACTCTCTCTCACTCACTCATATTTCTGAAAGTACTGAGTCCTAGAAAAAGGGATATCGATCATTTTTTATATTATCAGGAAAATCCGTACTAAAATTTTTCATCATGCCCAAAACAATATTCCTAGATTCATTGTACCTAAGCCACACAAGTTCGCTCCAAACGCTATGGCTTTTCATTTACAAGTCACATACGTTAGGTAGTGCACAAGCTCTCCATACTTGTTAAATGTTAATTATGAGCTGAGAGGAGCACCAACATCAGAGTATGCCCAACCTCAAACAACTTCAGTCACATTTGAGGTCAGGCACAAATGAATTGCTATCCCTGGGGATTTAAATCGCAATGGTTGTGAGTCAGAACGTTCTTAACCACACCCTTCAGACAATGCATCAGCTTGCTTGCTACATAATAATAAATGAATGTTAAATATTATCTACCTTTATTAACTTGGAAATGTTTGTTACAAACATTTTGTTTCTTTATCTTTTCAAATGTTATTGGTTATAATGACCAAACCTACAGTCCTACCGGAAACCTAAAGTCTGTAAGTCCTGTACTTACATCCAGATGTAAGTGTATTGCAATAATACAACTTTCAAGAAATGTAAACCCTTTTTAGTAGACTAAATAGTTGGTTGATATTATAATTTTTATGAAAGATGACCCATATCCGTGGCGACTGTATCGTATTGAAACAATATTATTATCCTATTAATATTATAAATGCGAAAGTTTGTATGGATGTATGAATGTTTGTTACTCTTTCACGCAAAACTAACGAATGGATTTTGCTGAAACTTTACAATAATATAGCTTACACGTCAGAATAACACAGGCTATAATTTATAAAGATATAGTGTGAATTATCCAAAATATATAACTAAATCTTTGCAAACCGAAGGAAGGAATAAGTTTCCCGATGCGAAGCGAGGGCGGGTCGCTAGTTTTCAATAAAAATAATTAGAAGCATAAAAAATACCTCTACACTGATATCCCCACACTAGGATTCCCTGTGTCGCGGTTGCATGGACAACACAAATAACACATCACTAATACCCACGACCCGAGAACAAACATTTACCTGTCACATAAATAATGTTTATAATATGTGTATATACATAATTATAAGCAGTGATAGCCGTGTGGTTGAACGTTGGACTGCCGAACCGGAGGTTCCGGGTTAAAACTTAATTATCACTTGCTTCGGTGAAGGAAAACATCGTGAGGAAACCTGCACACCTGAGAGTTCTCCATAATGTTCTCAAAGGTGTGTGAAGTCCACCAATCCGCACTTGGCCAGCGTGGTGGACTATGGCCTATACCCCTCTCATTGTGAGAGGAGACCCGTGCCCAGCAGTGGGACAGTTATGGGTTGTGATGATGATACATAATTATATGTTACACCCGGGAATCAAACCTTAGACTCGTAGGTTCACTAGGATCTTTGTTACGGGGTCGTTTTATAATTAAAAGATTTACGTTGATTCGTATAATATCAAGTCTTAAGTCACAATACACGTCACCCTAAACCGACCTATTTGTCGTGTCAGTTCTATTACACCAAATAGCAACCACGCTTCATGTTATAATATGCAAATGTTGCGAACATATGTGGCGGTCACACAGTGAATAATGGGACTGTCAACGACGTATCTAGTGTATTCATTCGATCACATGGTTAATTCTCTCTGGAGTAACATGAAAGGGCTTGACCCAATTACAGCGATATGGTTTGCTGGAATATTTTTTGTTTTAGCTTTATTGTGGGACTATTATAAATGGGGACTAAATAAAAAATTATGTTACGATATGTTTCAGTTAGTAGATTATTATATGGATATTTTTTGTATTAGTTTAGTTTTTGATTTGTGTTTTATTATCATACTATATTATTAGTGTTTTATTAGTATTTTGTTTAGTAATACTGTGCTACGCACTCACTGCCCTACATTAGAATTCCTTGTATCTCGGGTGCCATGTACAACACGCAAGACAAGAACACACACACGTAGACCGATAAGACTAAGAGTTTAAAATCATCATTCAATTTTCCGCCTCGCTGGGAATCGAACCTAGGACTCTTTGAACTGCGCGGCGGCAGCGGTCCGGCATGATAACTATTGCGCCATACAGGTCATCGGCCATATACACACAAAATTGGCATCAAAATAAAATACTTTAAACTACAGTTTTCTCTGTTCTCGACGACAGTGTGCCCCGATAGTTCCCATGCTGAAATGCCGTTTGAAGGGTGTTCGATTTTAAGTGAGGGATAATTATATCCAAGTCTTCCATCATACCGAGTTCATTTACATCTTGGATCCGTCAATGATTCTTCTTCTAGTAGTGGACTCTTTGCAGAGTGGTCGTGGTCATGTCTAGGTTGATTATTTTGTCACTAGGTACTGTTTTTGTAATGCGTCGCCATGTAGCTCTATGCTTGGCGTCAATGTTTAGGATGTACAAAATAATAATAAAAATAATTCTAATAGTGTTAACTTACCTAATTCAATTTTGTCAAACTCGTAATTAAGGTCCCCAACAGAGAAATGGGCATTGGCAACATGCAGTTAAAATAAAATGAAAATATGAATGATAGAATTATCCAATACGCTTTCCGTAACAGTCGATGCAAGATCAGCTTAAGCCAAATACGTATTATTACCTCTATTCGCTACTAGCCAACATAAATGCACTTTTGTTACTTCAATTTAAATAAAAATATGCAGCAGACATTGAAAGCGGGCGCACAATGAATCGTGCGACTGTCCTCACGTAACGAGTGGTCCATTCATTTGCTCACTTGGCTCATTCTCTCTGGATTAACACAGTTGGGATTTAATTGTCAGCACTATGTTTAATATATTGTATTTAAATGTTAGAATGGCTTTCCAAATTTGAAAATAATAATAAGTTTTTTTATGTTAATAACCGACTGGCTCTCATGCCCCCAGTAAGCGAGAAGGTAATAGCTAGCTCGCCGAGCTATCTTTCACTAAGCAGGGGCCGACTACGACAAAGGGGATTTTACGACATACACACCACTGCTGATATGAGACTGGAGTCAGTACCACCTCAGTACTGTCAACTTGGTGGTAGTGGTATGAATTGTGTACCAAGGTATTTGTATCTATACGTATAATTGAATTGTATTATCTATGTTTATTCAGAAAAGTAGTACTGACTGAATCACAAGATTGTCTGTGAACAGTCATAGTATCTAATATTTTATAAGATAATGGAGCCCAATGTCCATGAATAAATAAACAAATTAAAAATACAACACACTAGGACTAATTATGGTGTAGATGCCATGAACAACACACAAAGAAAAGAACACATACATTCAGATCGAGAGCAGTAAACTCTTCATTCAAATTTCCATCTCGCTAAGGATTGAACTAAGGACGTCAGTAAGTATAGTAACCATTGCCCGGGTCCTTGGTCTACAAATGGATCTTCAGAAGCCGGATGGATGAATAAGACGACGACGTCGGCGACGATAAGCCACTCCAGGAAGCTATGATGGGCTGTCAATCCTTGCGTTAGTATAAAAAGATTTAATAATAGCTGCCATCAAACTATTCTAAACAACCGTTCGTTCCCGAAGTTGCTTAACTTGTCGATCACTTACGATTGGCCTAAACTTTTGTATTACAAGTGCTTCAAAAGTTAGCTTTAAATTTTTCACATAAAAAGATAACACAAACACATAAAATAAATATTATCGGTGGCTGATTCTTAACCCATAATCATTATGAACGATAAAATAAAAAATAAATAATACTAGCACTCGATAACAACATTACAACGCAGTCCCATCAAAAACAAATACAAAAGTCGATGGTCACAAGAGCTTTTAAGCTACTGGATAGCTTGTCAAACACTCATAAATTCTTTAGTTTTTGTTCTGACCATGCTTTCTTATACCAGGCAATAAAGTTTGAGAAACATACGTCTCATTGTTTGTTAAAAAAAGAGTGAATTGTTCCACGGAAAGTGCAGTAAATCGTTAAAATATAGCACCTTTTGTTCCGCTTTTTGCTCTATAAACTTATCTTGCAAAACGGATTCCTCTTTATGCAACTGTTATCGATCTTTTCATCCTAACAAACAAGCAGCGGAATTTATAACAAGTTACTTGAGAAACGTAGAGGCCAAGACTAAGTTGCAGTTGCTATAAGAAGATTCATGAGAACTTCAATCAGCGCATACTTCTAAAAAGTTATACATCCAGAAATCCGGATATAAACAGAAATAGTTTGGATTGCTTGGTAAGTTTTAACATTATCTTCTTGAAGGATCCATGGTTTGGAATTCTATACGCACTATAAAATATTATCAGCGTCTTTGAAATAATTTATCACTTGGCTCAGTGAAGGAAAATATTTGAAGAAAGATGTATAGTCGAAAAGAGAATTCGCTGTTCATTATTATAATTTTAAGAAAGATCTGCTCTTACTAAGCGTAGATAAATAATCCATTAATTCAATGTTCATTCGTTCGTCAAAAATGAATTACGTAGTTGTATATCCTAATATCATTGATACCCATCTTTGAGAAGTGTACCTATGACATTGTAACAAGTATGTTTGGACATGAATGAAATTCAAATTTAAATCTCAAAATTTCAAAAACTCGATACCCAGCTTTCAAATTGCATGTCACGATACTCACAATGCTAGTAGATAATAATGTGTCAATACAACAGCAAGCATTCCTTGACATTTTACGGTACCGAACCGCAATAATGAATTTTAATCAATAGTCATTGTGTCGAATTTCGTAATAATGTAATTAAAAGCAAAGCAAGGACCGGCGGCAATTTAAAACCGTTTTTATTGCAAATCAATTTGCAACATCCAATCGAAATCCATTGTCTATAACAAGATAAACTTCGGTATTTAACTTGGCGTTGAATGAACAACGAGCAATGTACGAATGAATGTGAGTGGCAGTTGAAATCTAACCAAACACTCCACAACGTTTACGAAACAGTTCATCACGTTTCCATTCATTAGTTAAAGTTAACTTTTAATAACTCCGACGCTTACACAATGGTGAAACGCTTCATTAAATTGTCACATGATAATAAAGCTCGGCTTGACGTAATAGAAGCGGGTTGCGTAATACTCTTTAGCGAAGGTCTTTTGTTTCGGCTTCTTAGTAATATCAGAGCAAGTTGAGCAGTTTGTCTGAAGTCGTTTGTTTTCGTATGGGTCTCCAATCTCCATCCATTTTAAGTCTAACCTAACCTCCCCTCATAGAGGTGCACTAAGCAATGGATGAGGCTATGGTACCAAAGCCCTTCTGTTAGAGGCTACTGTTTCCAATTTTAACACCCTACTCCTGAATCGTCCGTGAAATTATGACGTGTGATCTAAATCGGTCGCAGTATATGAGAGTCAGTGAAAATGTGGTTCACCCCCACTTGTTTTTCGGTCAGCAGCGCATCCGTGATGCCTCGTTGACTAGTTATAGAACTAAGATCCTTCCTCCGATTCAAGGAGGTAATTCAAGTATTTGCGTGTTGGTGTCAGATATTGAAATTGAACTGTCAGTTCAAGGCAATTTGTTAGCTATTGTCATTAAAAATGTGAGTTCTGATTATGATAAGATGATATCAATCAACCGAAAAACTCTACGTTTAATTTCATAGAGAAGACAATAGGAACAAGAGTACTAGAACTACATAAGCCTAGAGTATGCAAGCATAGAGTAGTTCAATGAGGGAGTAGTGATCGATGACATACCCACGAAATGCTGAAGTGCTGGTTGGGTTCTGGAAGTAATTTGACCATAAAAACCGGTACTGACTGCTTAATATAGGACATGATGACAAGCAAAACTTCTCTTCAAATAATTTTGCAATAACATTGGCATGAAAAAGATATTAACCGCAGCAAAAATAAAATAGGCCGAGAAAAATCTTAGTCGAGAGAGGAAAAGAGAAAAGTGATTAAATGGAAAGTTTTGGCATCATCCAGAAAACAATGACGTAACCCTTCGCCATCTTTAACCGGAAATTTAATGTACCGCTCAAACATCAAGAAAATCATTTAGTGACTTGTTTTATTAGAAGCTAATAACGTTTATTTATTGTTTACTCTTATCAATACGATCTCAAACCTAAAGCTGTCATTTGTAACTCCATTGTTTAAATGGCTCTGATCGATTACATAAGCTATATAAAATCCTATAAAATAAAATATAAATAATATAACCATATTTAAATAAAGAAGAAAAGTAAACATTACTTTAAGTTTCCTTATTAGTATTTCAAACAATATAATAAATTGAGATCTAATTACATACTTATTTAAAATGTTACATAATTATATATCATCAACGTATTTCTCAATTGTAAAATCACTTTTAATGGTAGAACGATTTCTAGAACCAGGAAGAAATAGGGACAATCAATCGTCACTTCGATGAATAAAGTCACATTCAACGACTATTATCGCTTCCACTGATGATGTAAGACAAGTCGGTCAACGTCCCGCTTGAACATAAAGACAATCATTAATTTTCCTTTGTCATAACCGCATCTCGGTGTCGACACGGCCGGTTCTTTAAAGACGTTTCTGAATTAAAACAGACATTCTCAGCATTCAAGTTGAAACTCGGCCGGTAATAAAAACCCCAAATATTAGACCGCGATAACGAGCTTAAGGCCGAAAGATGGGAATAATTTTACCGCATAAAAATGGGTCATATCATAGAACGAGATTCTTGGACGACTTTATTTGCCCATTGTCAACTCACTTTGTTTGAATTGAGACTGTTATGACGTTCCCTGGAAGGGAAGCGGCCGGATAATAAATTATAAAGTGTGGACAGGACACGCGGATACGACGTGTTAAATTTATCTCGTCACCAAAAGTAAATTATGAGTTAAATGCACCTGTTTAATACAAGGATGTGTATCCTCAACTTTTTGATTCACAGACAAAGACAGTTATAAATGAGACTTCCCAACCCAATTCTAAAGAAAGCACTGAAAATATTGCCGATTTAAAATAATTATTGTAAAAAATAAACTACAAATTTTTTACAGTGTTATGGATGGTTCATAAAGTCAATCAATCCATACTACATATGAATGGCACCACTCTTCTAACACACTTAAGACTACACTCATCAGTCATGAATTGTGATTATAGACAATCGAATCAGTTTTCCTACAAAGATCTCGGTGTTTACCAATCATGTATCAACCAGAAGTAAACATGTGTTCTCGAGTTCTTTGTAGTAAATCATCACTTATATTTCCGATCACCATTTAATTTTGTTTTAAATATAGTACAATGTATATACATTATACATTACCTGTTTTTAATATACACCTGCCTACTTATCATATCATTATAAATGTACTTGCTTGCAGCAACGAATCGAAAAGATAAACAAATACTTTAAAAAAATACTTTTTAAAATCTATATAAAGTCTATGACTAGACCTCCTCGGGTATGAGGAGAGACCTGTGTTCAGTAGTGGGCCAATAATGGTTTGTCAGCATCAAAGTTATGTATCTTTGTTAATAAAGTCAACATTTTTTTTTCAGTGACAATATTCAGTTCAATTCCGCATCACTGACCCGCCTCCAAACATACTTTTGAGACAAAATTTTATGGTAGTTTCCTCTTAATTACTATAATAATAATTTCATTCTCGCCCTCCGCTTGGGTGCACCTATTATTTTTGTTCACGCTTTGTTAAACACCTTAAAAGCAACATTATTTTACCATCTTACTTTCATTGTGCAAAGCTATTTTCTGTTAGAAATATATCAATGCAGCGAACAGAACATCTCACTTTATTTACATGACTTTTATTGAGTTTGTACTTTCATTCGGTGGTGCGAATATATCACCATCTATTTACACCGGACTTATTCCTTTCCTATCCCTAACCCAATCCTGTGATAATACCTACATATTGCCGATGGTATATTTTTATTTTGCAGGTGCATTACACTGAAGAAGGATGCATTAGACGAATTTCTTTTCTCATTCTCTTTATGTCGTATATTTTCCAATTTGGTCACAGATGTGTTGCTATTCTTGAGGACTGAGATGGTCGCCTCGTCGATCGTCATCTGTTAATTTTCAAATAATTTACAAAGTTTATTGTCGTAGATATTTTTATTAGTTCACTTACCCTAGCTAATACAGCTCTCCTTCTAAAATCAACCGTGTAAAAATGTTCAGCGTGTACAACATAAATGACACGCCTTACGACACATTAATGAACACTTGTGTCGGTTGCGGAGAAAGCTGAAACATTCCCCTTAATTGTATTTTAATTTTTTCTCGGTCCTCATACCTTCTTTTTATTTTACCTAATTGGTTGAATTTGCATAATGTGCGATAGTACGACCGACCGTGTCAGTTCACTATCTACGTTAGCATTGTTTAATTAAAAAGAAACTACATTAATCAAAATGGGTAACAAAAGAAGATACAGCTTATTTGATTTGAAATAATTGGATGTTGAACATAAAATACTTTTCTTAAGGCAGACACAGTAAATATGGTATGCACTTCTGTTTCCGTTCCTGATCGATTGTAACCTATCTTCAAAGCAGGAGTGAATGGGCTCTGTAAAAGGTATTTTACGTCTATAATTAATATGGTGGTAGGTATTTAGTGAGTAAGCTAAAGGACTATTTGTAGGTACGTCAAAGGGAGTATATGTATATTTAGTATAGTTTATTTGATGCCTTCATCAAATACGATTGCCACATGTTTGTACCTACATTCTTTCAACATTTTCGTATCATTGTCATAACTATCTCAGTGCTGTTTAAGGTCGGGCGTGGGTCCCAATTTGAGGGGAATACGTCCATAAATCAATACGCTGGCCAATTGGTGGACTTCACACCTTTGAAAACCTTATGGAGAACTCTCAACATTGCAGATTTTCTCACTTAATTTCTTAATTTCTTCAATGAAATGAAGAAATTAAGGATATAAATCGTCGTAATCATCGTATGATCATCATTCTAAATCATATCAAATCATATCATATCATCATCATCAGTCTAAATTATACCATCAATAACTTTCCTAAATACTAATTATTATATGCTTTACTTATAAGCACCGCAGTAAATCAAAATTTTAATCTGAATAAAGGCATAGCTTCATATTATTATAATAGACTGCACAATTATAAATTTCTTCAAAAGGTAAAGCTTGACTTTCAAAAGAACTTGTAAATTTCACAGCACCGTCTCTGAAGTTTACATAAATATTATATTATACAATATTCGCCAAGTTGTTTCCAAATATAAAAGCGTTCTAATATGGATTTCATAAACCTCATTATACTTAAACTCATCATTCAAAGTAACAATCTCGTTCAAATTTACAAGTTTATTATTCCGAAATATTTTCTATTGAAACTTTTGCCAGTTAGTAGTTTGTAGTCGACTCCTTAATCAAAAACGGAACGCAATCTAGTCAACTCTCAAGAAATTATATTATCAACCCAAGTTGTGGTTGTGCTGTTGTGGTTACAAGGATGAGATATTAAAAACTATTTTTGGCCAACGAAAGACGTTTTGATTTAATATAACAGATGTTCTCATCCCGAATGGACACGCTCCGTCGCAAAGCCTTTGAGTTTGTCACGGGACTCAAAAGAAAACTGTCAACAAAGGATTGTTGTTGCAAGTGTGCTCAAACAGTATAAACAAGTTTGACAAATTGAGCGTGGACCTCTGCTGTCAAGGAATACGTTGTTTTGTTCTATTTAGTTTTAGGATTAACATCAAAGCGTTTTGATTCTCTATCAGTTACTGAAATGACGTGCTTGGGGAATCTTGAATTCTCGTTGACTCGTTTCGTGGAATATAAGTACATTGGTTAAATATTATTCTTGACCAACATGTTTCAAATTCTCGTCTTCATGTTAAGTACATTGTGTTGACTTACTTTCTGGAGCATGATCAGCAGTCTTAGTATTATAAATAATTTGATAGAAACAAAAACATGGGTTAGACTTGTGACCTAATGGGTAAATAGGGAGAACTGGCTCGGTTATTATTTTTTGCTTTCTTTGCCATAGTAGCTACTGACAAAAAGCATGTTTTTTATTTACTATAACTGTTTGAAACCTGGAATATTTATGTCAATAATACATTAGAAAGTTTGCGCGAACTTACAAAATGAATTCATAAACGTGTGTTACCCACTGATGTGTGTTAATGACAATCTTCATACATCTAGTGGCAACTCACAAGGGCACTTCACATCTCAGTCCACGAATTCATTAACCTTAAAAGAGATTTTCACCTACTTCTCCCCGACGGCAATGCGGTAACGAACTTTCCTCGTGAAAAATTTCAAGTTTGCGTACAAAATCGATTAAGACTTCTGTCAGGAGAGATTAATTCCCAAATAAAAATGATTATTACTAAAAGTTGAACTCAAAAATGATAACTTTTAAATTTTACAAAAAGTTTCTAGTTACTTCTGTCTTAAATATATATTTTATCCAAAATAGAGAAGTATAAACAAATCAAATATTATCATCTCATTATTCTTTAACAAAGAGTTTTTTTAACAAAAATTTTAAAAAACTCTTTTTATCTTAATTGTATTTATCATAGCATTCTTTAGTAACGAAAAAAGAAACAAAATATATAGGTACAAGCATGGTGACAACACTATTCAATTTCAGATGACTTTCAATACAAACGACATCATGAACAAAATAAATGCTCTTGTTTCAAAGATAAACGATTCAACAGCGAAACTAAGTAAGATATTTAAAAAGGCATTGCTCTAAATCAATGACAATCACCCAACTGTCGTAATGGCTTTTGTTTTAAAACAATAGGCTAAGGAATTCTCTAGTGGCAACGAAAAAACTTATCGTGTGAAAATCAGAACCGTCAGCGATCTAGGACGGGCGGGGTATGTAATTTAATACTTTCTACTGACTTAAACGTTACATTCAAAGAAATAATTACACGCTTACTGCTTATCTGACGTCTTATTTGACAGCTCAATATTCATTTGGCAAAACATTTATAATCTAATGCGTACAAGAACAAAAGGAACATGAAAGTACATCAACAGAACAATCGAAACAAGAAGCGTCCAAAGACGCATATTTCGTGGGCTGTTTATGTAAATTAATTCATAATAAATATTTTGATTTCATGCTAACGAGTAGTTGAAGCCGAACGCCGCTCGTTCGACTCTCGTTAGGACTGAATACGGAGCGGTATTATCATAATTCTCTTATTTATTGCAAAACCCTTTATTATTTTGTATTAGTCGCGGCTTTATTTCCGCATAAAAGTTTAATATAAACTTCATCTTAAATTTAAATTACGTCGTGTGATACTCCGCAGCATTTATGATTTAATAATAAATAAATGACACGACTAAGAATAGGTAAGTGACTTCGTTTATTCAGCATTCAGTTTTTGTCACTGATTGTTATCATTGGTAAGTATTCGTGTTAGATTATTTATTAGTATATAGTTAGCTATCATCATCTATCTATCAATTCATCATCTCAGCATCATTATTTACTTATTCGCAATGAAGTATCTCGCATTTAAAGCGCTCGCGAATACTTTCATGATCGGTAACGTCTTGGAGTTATTGAAAGGTATTGAAGAAGTTACTATCACGTGGTATTTTACTTTGCTGGCTTGTTTTTACCAAAGGTATGAACGTATCATATCATCATAATAAGTCTACCTACAACAGTATCAATTACTGGAGTCTGACACATTTCTAATTCTACTACAATGTTAAGAGGTATGCTAGCAACTCACGACCATACTCGCATGCATGTAAATAATTAGGTTATGTCGTTATGAAAATAAGGCATCATAAAAGCAGTAATAGGTATAAATATAAGTATACGCATGTGGGATTAAACCTATTAACAGTAATTTTTCAATAAAATCACAATAAATTAATGAAACAACAAGGTGGATACAGTGTACAAAGTTACTGCTTAACTCTAATGAAATGTATTCCAGCAGACCTGCGACTGGAGAGGTGACAGTAAGGTAGATTAGCTATCATTTCAACAATTTCATCGCAAAAATTTTGTCAATTCCATCCAATTTATATGTACGAAGTAAAGAAAAAAAGGAAAATGTGAGAAGATGCTAACGAACCGGGCTTCCATCTTGGAAGATCATTATGAAAGCCATGCGGGCTTCCAAATATGAAATACCGTACGACACAACGCGTGCATGAAATGAAGGAGTGAATTTCCATTTACAATTCGGTCACACACTCCCGTGGAATAATAAAGAAGCAAACGAAACGAAATTAAAATGCTTTTTGAACTGGAACTACAAAAATATTATGGTCTCGAGGCAGTTCGTTACGAGTTTTTAATTTATGTGAAAATTTTAATATGGATGGATTAAAATCCATTAATAGACCCTGACCCTGGGTGACCGCTAGTGGCAAAATTTCTTGAGCAGTTCAGTGCTTCGGAGGATACGTAAAGTAGCCGGTCCCCCGGCCATTAACCCCTCCATCAATTCGCGTTGGAGCAGCGTGGTGGATGTAGTATGCTCTAGGCCTCCTCCACTATGAGGAGAGAATATACGACGGTGCAGACCGATGCACCCTACCATATCTTATTTGGATAACTAAAATGCCTATTAATCGATGTTTAGCGATAAGACCCCCTTCTGTGTAACATGCTCATTTCTTTGTTACTCTATGTATGCACTAAATAATATTTGTATTTATGTTGTATAATTTGAGGGGGTACTTGCTTGGAATATTTGAAATTTCATCACCTAAAAGGTTAATAAGTGTAAGTGTAAGTAAATTAAGTGTAAGTGTAAGTTAATAAGTGTAAGTAAGTACCTAAAAGTTTGTATGAATATAAAAAATTACGTCAGATTTACTAAATACTGGAAATTTACTTTTCTTATTAGAAATACTATACAAATGCAATATCACCGCGGACTAAGTTGCGAGCAACGGCTAGTATATTATAAACAATGTAAAACCAATTAGTGGTTTATTAATAATCTCATTCTACCACGAATTTCACCACGACAACATAATCTTCCATTAGATGTTACGAAACTAATAATATTCAAGATCCTCTCAAGTGTTGGCTTCTGGCAGAGCAAATATTTTTTTAACACTCGGTCAATAGTTTCTTTCACGTCTGTCCTAGTTAGCTGCCACACATCGCGATCACTAATGATGAGAACATTATGTACTCGTAAGTACTCGAAATACCAAAAGTTCTTGTGGTATCTTTTTAGTGTTTATTAGATTTTGAACGTACATTATGTACCTATATGTTTTTACTGAAGTAGCGTGTACTGAATGCGGGTATGTTTAAGTATTTTCAGTGCACGATTTTTACGTTGTTGGGTTTTTTTTTTTTTGTCTTGATTTATTAATAACAAAACCATTTCATTTACTCAAAGCGGGAACATACAAATAATATTTATTTTTTAATGTCTATTTAGTTCCGCAAGTACAAACAAAGAAAGCTAATATCTCAAACTTGGACGTGTATTGATCCGTAAGGCCGGGAGTTGCAATCAATCATGCTGTGCAAACATTGGACCCATTATATTGGACAAACACATCAACTAGCCTCCAGCACGAACTCCAAATATTTCTTTTCAGTTTGATGTCCGTTGGGTAAGAATAATATCAAATAGAGCTTTTATTTTAATACGACGTCAGTCTTTATGGACATTTATTAGGCCAGACCTCTGAGGAATTTTTCATTTTTGTTAGGGATTTCCGAACTTTTACAATATTACCTATTGGGAAAAATATTAACAAAATTGTAACCCTACTTATTTTACATCGCATCCTATTTTATTTGAATTAAAACACATTTGCTCGAGATACCTACGCTAAAGTAATCTTACGCGGAAATTATGCGCCCTAGAGGTAATTATTAGGCTCGTAAAATAATTCTGACTCGTTATCTTCAAACTCCATGCACTTGGGATTTCATCGAGTAATGCCTGATATTAGCACGCACAAAGATTGTTGAGGGTTGTCTATCTGAAGTTTATTATTATTAAATCTTACATATTATAAACATGCGCTTATTTTATTGTCTGACAATGTAGTCAGAGTTATAAATGATCGAGCATGTTCAACAACTTACTATAGGTAGGCCTAGAGGTTTGGCACGTTGCGCTCCCGAAGCAGGGGGCCCGGGTTCTAATCATGCACGCACCTCTTATTTTCAAAAATTATGTGCTTATTAGAATTTTATTCATAATATCATGAGGAAACCTGCACACCTGTACTCCTCACATTGTTAGAGGAGACCCGTGCCCAGCAGTGGGAAAGTTATAGGTTGTGATGATGATGTTAGGGTCGAGGTTGCCTCGTAATTAAGAAGGCCTTAAACGTTAACTACCACGTCCAATGCGGAGTAGTAGAGGGTTCAGGAGTTAACTCCAATATTGAAAACTATAGAATCCAATGGTATTCCGTGGCATTACTTAAAGACTTTCTAACGAGAACGGCAGAGCAGGGGCAACAGGAGTTGTATGAATACTTCAATCCAAGCTTAACCAGCTTGGTACTATAGCTAAATTAATATATTGCCAAAAGAGACCAGAGCCGAGTAGTGGGTTAGTATACAGATTGTAATGATGAGATAGACATACATATTTTATATGGTTGCAGCGAGAATATACCATGTAACTCTCAAATTCTCCTTGTGTTATCTGCCAAATTGATCTGGTGAAATAAAGTTTATTTACTAATTCATTTAGTTGTAATAAGTCCATGCTTGACAACAAAGTAATGATAAGTGGCGACGTAAATAAATGAAATATCTAAATGAAACAAAAAATCCCATTTTTGTTACAAAATATGATTAGCCAAAAGAAACTCTTATATTTGTAGTAAACAAAGCACGTCCCTACTTACTGCAATGGAGACATCTGAATCGGCCAGCGTAATGATCTCACGAGCTTATCTTTTATCTAAAGTAGTTTCCTATTCTGTGCGCGCAATGATTCAGGTGGCCTGGCATAGTGACGTAAATATTTTCTTTCTAATTTAAAAATTTTACTGTTTAAACTGTTCACAGAATAGCCAATCAAACCCGTTTGAAGTTTTAAGAAGGTAGAAATGAAAGGACACACTTTAATATACGTTTTTATAAGTTTCAACAACTTGAGTTTTAATAAAGCTAGAAATTACTTTATAGGCAAAGTATCATCCTACATTTTTAGCATACGAAAAAATGTTATGTAGCTATTTATATTACAATTGAAGATGTACGAGTAAATTCTACATTATTCATGTTTCGAAATAAACTTTTTTTCTTTTTTTCTTTGGCCCGTTTGCCAAAACACGTATCCTGTAGTTGGTAGTTGCATAGGTAATAGAACTCACACAGAGGTATAAGGACTATTAGCTTCAACGATAATATTTTTGTCATATAAGTACCGGTAGGTAGGTCGGTATTAAAAGATATCGACCAATATTTTATAAATAAACGTCAACCCACTCATACCCCCGCACTACGATTCCATGTCGCGGGTGGCATGGAAAACTCAAATTACACACCACTAACACCCATGACCCGAGAACAAACCTTTAACTGACACATAAACATCTGCCTATCTATATTATATTTCTATTCTACTCTATTCTATTTTGCACCGGCCGGGAATCGACCCCGGGACCTCTCGCTTCGCAGCAGGGCCACTACCGACTAGGCTATGGGATCGTCAATACTTGGAAATATACCACAAAACCTATGCAACATTCACCCAGTGTTGGTCTTCAACATTTTCATTGTATTTAAACTGAAATATATAAATTATAACAGCTTTATTACCTTCCTTCTAAAGTAAGTGTTTTTTCCCACATGGAAAATACACCATTTTGTGTTCACATTATGTGTACGAACAAACATTCGAATGCTTTTTCAAACATGAAAGGATTTCATTATCTCACTTTGTCTAGCTCCAGCCATCTGTATTTCCTGTGGGATTTTCTGAACCAAATGCTTTCCAAATGCTTACACTGAAATTGAACACATTAAGGTTTTGTTAAAGATAAGATAATATAGATTAAAAATGTATATAAATACAGATAACACCAATAAGGTATTCTATTTTTTAATGCTGTTGTACAGGTACCAATAGGTCCTGGTTTGTGTATAGTATGTATATTTATTTCATTTATTAAGTACCATTAAAAGTCAATTATATATATTTGTATCTGATATACATAATATTTCCCCACCAAAATAATTTTATTTGGTTAAAAAAAGAATTATATTTAACATAATAAAAATAATATAATACTTAAGATAAACAACTTTTTATATCGACAACTATATCTAACTCATTGCACATAACGTTACTAAGACCAATTTAATTTCTACAACGCAAATCCTTGAGTCTTAAAACCATAAACATAAAACCTCGAACAAAAATACCCATAAAGCGCACCTTACACACAAACTGTATCGTGTTACGATTGTAATTGCTCGGACCCTAGCAGTTGAGCGAATGGCTAATTCAACGATTTACGCATCAACTAATCCGCAAATTGGTGAGGCTTTGTCGGCGGCAGGCTGCCCGTCTGCGACGTACATTGGCCTCCTATTAATGAGCGTCAGCGATGCGTCAACAGCTGATATTGACTATCTACAACTAATCTGGGAAAGCTCAGTTATGTGAAGTTGCCCAAACGTTTAGTGTTGAGCATATTTGCCGTTCGAATATTCTATAAGCTTTAATCCCTTGATGCCCGTCGTCACTCGTCAGTTGTTTGCGATCGATCTATCGAACGGCGAATCGTACGAATCTATTAAACTGCGTTGACGAGACGTTGAAGTGGTTGACGAGTGAGTCAATTGGCAAAAAAATATTTCAGATTATACGGTCCTTCCCAGACGTTATCTTTGGATAATATTTCGGCCAGAAAGTTAAATTGCAGGGCAGAGATATTTGAGCAGTTCGGTGTGAGACTTCAGGAGTCGTAACATTTATTTTTATTTACAATCAAAGTTGTAAATATGAGAAAAATTTGTTTATTGACATTCACGAGCCTAACATTACAAATAAATTGTTTATCTAGACAAAAAAACACGTCGTTGAAGTCTGCGAACACGTAATTACAGGATTTATAAGGAACTACGATGGCTGTCGTAATTTTAAGTAAATATTATAAATACCATAGTAGTAAATTAGACTTTAATATAATGACAACGTTTAAAACGCTTCAGATTTTCGAAGCGTATTATTCAGTAACTCGCTGTGTACTTTGCGCAGAGGCAATATTAACCAATGAGGTTAATCCGAGGTGCGATTATTGTTAGTTGAAACCTAGCCAAAGGTTCAAAACAAAATCAAATCAAATAAATTCCAAATTTAAATGTTCGCAGTGCTTTCTATTATGTTTTATTTGTCGCCATTTTCTGTAATCTTCTTACCGCGGATACCGATTTTCTTTTTGTTTTTAGTAAATCATCTTTAATACCCATAACCCCTTGGAGCTGTAGATAAATAATTTAATGGGTCCAAATATGCTTGGTTTATGTCAATGCAGAAATGCAGAACTTAGAACAAAAGTAGGACTACAGTGATGGAGATATAATACAAATTCTATGGATAAGACATCCAAAATCGTTAACACGTGAAACCACAAATTATAAAAATATTGTCCATCGCTCAGCCACACACCCAAACACTACCCTTACGTTGCCAGACGCAGCGAGGAAACAAAACCAATATAATTTTGTGTATACTTTTGTATACGACATTTTAATTACTTTGTACACAGGCTTCAGGCCTCCTCGAGTCCTAAATGAAAACTATTTGCCTTTGTGTTTCGTAGGGCTCAACAAAAGTTTCATTCGGTTTTGTTATGAACAACGCGTTATAAATTTAAGCAGTGTAGAGACAACTTCATTCATCTATCATATAGAATATTTTGAAGTTCAGTGAATAAGACTCATCAAATTAAGACTTGACTTACAAAAAATTACAACTTCGGTACAAGCTCTTTCATATTTTGAAAACTATTCAAAATATGAATGCACTTTTTATGTTCGCTTCGTGCAGCAATATTCATTTTACGACACCGAATCACAATTATGGTGGCGCGTTATAGCTCCTGATAGGATGACAGATGTATTTGACACTAATACAGAAATCTGTCATTGTATTACTATGATAAAATCAATGTTTACCTACTATTTCGTTTGCAGTTTCGTTTAGGCTTTATTTTTGGTTAACAAAACATCTGGTATGCCTTTTTGTTTTATTGAATTAGAAAAATAACATCTGTGAATGCTGCTTCGACAGGTACGTCAAATGTAAGAGCTTTCGCAGTAGAAAGCACTTCAGCTATGATCTGTCAACCGCTTAATTTTGACTTTAGCTGTAATCGCTAAACTGATCCTAGAAAACCTCAAAATAAAAACAAGTTGCTAATACAAAGTTATCATTATAAATTATTCTTATGATAAACAATGCTGTAATAAGGTTCTTGTGAATTTTTTTATGTAATAACAATTCTGTTGACTTTTCATTACTTACTTTTCTGGTAAACCGTCGAACAAATTGTTAAGTAAAATCGTATTTCTACTTTTGCGATTGTAATTAATCTAATGCTTCGTCTGGTAAGTGCGGTGTCTACATCGCGTCGTCTGGATCAATGGGGGATTTAATTAATGACGTCATCAGTGATGTAGTATTACGATAACTTGCTCAGATGTACTATAATTACATTAATAGATCAGTAGGTGGATATGCGGGCAGAGAACGCTTCTATTTCCATACGTAAACCAAAAATTATGTACCCTATGTATGTATTATTCAATGTGGTAGGTTAAAGTAGATGTAAGTATCTTTAACTTTAGTTACTTAATTATAATAGTTTGTAGTTTGTAGTTAATGTTCTAAATTAAATTATTAAAACAGTAAAAAATAATACCAAGCAGTAAGAGAATGGAAGCTTTAGAGTGAGTACTCGGATATTTCGACACCGTCCGTAAAATCGTCTTACACGTTAGTTGACCAATCAATTTCAAGTGAAAAAAAAAATTCTTTTGGAACATTAAATTGAATAATCAAAAATGTTTTAAGTAACGAAAATATTATATTCTGAAATAAATCTAAAAGATGCAAACTCATCGAGATAGACTCCACTCTGTAATCTTCGTAGACTCAATTAAAAAACATTTAAGGGCCCAAACACACCTGGTCGCGATATACATCGCAACTATTGTGAAACTCGAGAAATTCGAACCTCAATTTTGACAACAAAAAGGCCATAATCGATTTTAGGCACACAAAGGGAGTATTATATTTGACAAGTCGACTGTACAAACGTTGTTTGCGGTAGAGATTATTTCGGTTGAAATGAATGAAAGCAAAACACGATCCGGTGAATATGTTGGTCGTAATTGAAATACGAACAACGCCCTCAAGAACGATTTTTTAATTTTTTTTCCCGCAGTGGATGTAGGTTCGAGTGCGGCTCAAATTTGTCCCGAGATCTCAAGATTTCAATTCGAATTAAATGACGGGTTGAAAAAAGATTGTAGTGGTTCGTGGTTTGGAAATTGTAAATATCAAACGGAAATAACTGCAAAAACAGCAAGTCAAAAAGTTTGACGAGATTTTAATTCCCTGACAGTGAAAAGAAAAACAATTCACAAGTCACTTAAAAACATTTCACAAACGATTTTACAAAACGAGTGGTAGTTGGCCAGACGTGTAAAATACTTTAGCACCATGCAAATACCGACGTCGATTAATGGTACCTGGATGGTATATAGCCCAGCGACCCCCACCAGGAGAGACTTGGTGTGAAAGCCACGTTCATTTTTCAGCAGGGTGCACCACGTTCATAAAAGGAGGGTTTCATAAAAATAGTAACCCATTGAATGTCATTGATTTATTTATTAATCAATTACTCAGTTGAAAAGAAATCGTTGAAATAAAAACGGAAAAGGCGGTCGATCAGACCCTCCCGCTGTCATTCGTCATTATTTTTGGTCTTTGGAAATAGCTAAGGCCATCACCTGGTGTTTATTAACCACTGCAACTGATGAATTAATGTAAGTACTGATATCAATGCCTTGCGCTTACAATACTGGTTTCAACACCAAGTCTGAAAATTCATCGAATAGAATATCTCTTATTAAAGTATTTGTCCCAGTACTGCACCCGGTTCTATTCTCACATGACGTGTGTAACGGACCTCACCCAAAATTATTTCGAAAAATGTTATGACTGACTCTAAGCTATGTTGCTTTGCAAAGTTTTTCGAAATGGAAATAATGAAACAAGCGAAGTAATTAATTATGTGGTGATACGCTATGTGGGAAATTGTGAGATACATTCAAATTGCAAACCCACATATAAAACATTAACTACCAGACTTACACTGATTTTACGGATGTATTGAACCCCATTTGGTAGGGAGCAGGTGTAGAGATCGAAACTATTACCTAAGGCTATCTTAACAAAGGTTCGACCCATCAAACGCCAGTTGTTCTGTGATTCATGAGGGTTTAGCGAGTAATGATTAATGATTTAATTAATTGCGTAATTTTCTCCATGTCATCGGTCCGGCGCATGCTTCCTGACGGTTTAATCCTAAGGCCAGGTGGAGTTTTATCTGATTTTTCTGCCTTAAAAGGGTTGAGTGGACATCGCGATAAACATTGAAATTTGTTTGCTAACCCTTTTTGGCTTAACGATATATTATGTAACCCGATGTTAATCAAAAAGTTTCTTTGGGAGTTTATATTAACATAGCCTAAAATAATATGTCAATGTTTTAATGGGTTTTATACCAATTGATGTTGTGTGGTAAAGTGGATGTCCGTCCATCCATTCATATTGTACTTCCATTAAGCGTAAAAGAGTAAAAACCTCAATGTCTTTACGTCTCTTATTTCCGATACGAAAATTGAATGACAAGTCACAAAAAATTATAAGTTCTCATGTGTAACCAGATAGGTTGACAAATCATACACACAAAAAACACGCGGGAACGACAATAAGAAAAAATGTACACGTACCTACAGACAAAAAGATTTATTATATTTCAATGTCTCCAATATTTCTTAAATTATACCTGCCTTAGACACTCTAGACAAACATAAAGCAATATTGTATGACAAAATTAACTTTTGTTTTTGACGTTGAAATTATGTAATTAGAAAAATAGCATTCTCAAAATCAAAGATAAACATTTAAGTTAAACACAAAGATTGTAAAGCACAAATATAAATTTTCTGTGTATGAATAATTTACGAATCTCCAAAGAATATTTCCCTTTATTCATTACTTTATATCTAATCGGTTTATAAAATCTTGCAAATAATTACAATTAAAGCACTAAAAATTCAAATCCCTTTCTTCAAATAAGGCCGCACGCCTCACCTTTGATGACAAACATTAACAAGAAAACAAATGAACATCATCACATGCTCGCTCGGTGTTTAACAAAACCTATTTATCGTTATAACTTACTCGATCAACGAAGCGTAGAGCACGAACAATGCTCAGACATACATCATACAACAAAAACAGCTCTCAACGCGAACACTATCAATTTGTCATCAGATTCCGCGCGGGTGTAGACGATTTGAACGTAGATACTAACGACGTGTTCATAGCTACGCAGCCGGTGTTCATGGTAATTAAGCACGATATTTTTGTAATGTTGGTTTTTTGGACCCCTTTTTTGGAGAAGTAGACGATATTGATTGAGCTTTTAAGGAGTAGAAAATCGTTCAGATAATGGCATTACAGCAGAAATTATAATTTACTAGTGAGAATAAGTCTTTATTTTAATCATTCGAAACCGCTTTTGTTTCGTAAATATGAAGTTATAAACAAAAAATTTAAGGTTATTTTTTTCTATGGAACTAATCGCGTGAAAGGCGTTGAAATTTATTGTATTGTTTTGAATTGTTTTTTACTTGTACTCGTTCCTATTTCTACTTATACATAAATATTTAATTTTATAAGACCATGGACATAAATAGAATAGATAAGTATGTACATAAATAATTACGTGTGTACACTTTCTCTAACAGATTAGAATACAATAAATTTCAACGCCTTACTCTGGTAACAAACAGTTGTAAAAAGATACGCGTAAACAAAACTACAAAAACAAAATTTTAACATCACCGCTATCAATTTGTCATCGGGATCCAACTCACGGCCTGGACGATTTAAATGCGTCGTACTAACGGCTCTCGATTAAGAAACGAGATGCCTTGTACCCATAAAAGCGTATTTGTCCCTGTTTCTTAATTATATTACAAATTAATTATAGTCTTACACTTACCTAATTACCTATAGTCATATGATTTGACAATAGGTAATTAGGTAAGTGTAAGTCTCTGTAGTTGGTACCCATCTGCTGCGTCATAATATAGCTAGAAAAATAATTAGTTAATTAGCATAAAAAACACTAAAAAAAATTATAATGTAAAAAGATCAATTTGTAACTGTCAAAAAAATATATAAGGTCTCCAAAATTTACATACGTAACTTACCTTTTATTACAAACAAAGTGGACTCGTCAAAAGCAAAAGTCCTAATAGCTTTATTTGTTTCCAGCAACAAAGGACTCAGCCCAAAATTACCTTGTAATCGATTAAAATTGAATTCAAACAACAGAACACTGCGTCAACGAATCGAGTTGAAACGAGACAATAGTAGACCCCCCGGAAACTGGATTAACGCTTGTCAACTTGATGAACGATGTGCGTAAGTTACACGACAATGGAATGTGGGCATCCGTCCCATTTGCTCCCACTATGTCCGATACGCATGGCAGCTATTAATTAATTATGAATCGTTTTCCCAAAACAGCATTTCAAGCAAATCGTTCCAAAGAATGCACGTGTTTCTTGAATAATACAAAGACGAAACAAAGTTGTGCAGTTTAGTTTTTGCCTCTCATTCTAGTACATTGCCTGTTAAGGCGTCGAAAGAGATAGCGATATGACTAGCTACTGGTCATGCCAAAATTACGATAAAAAATACGAGTGGTCTTTAGATTTTCTTTGATCCTAGCGAAAGTTACTTTCAAATTATTGCACTCAAAATGAGTAGTTATTCAATATGCTATAAGGACTATATTCGTATACTGAGAGAAGTAAAAAAATATCCCTTGGGGGCTTGGGGGCAATTCTTCAATAGATTGTACCATTGTATTTTTTAGCCACGTTTTTGTGTCTATTCCACTATTTGTGAGTTTTGTTTGTGTGAATCAATTTTACGTGCTCTTTACAAATTCTTTTGTGTCATTTGTTTTCAATTGCTTGAAACATTACACGGACAATATTTATAATTATTCGTTTATTATATCGACGGTGGAAAGGCAAATTGTATTAACCGCCATTTAGTAAAATGTTCAGGAGAGACGATTAAAGTTTTAAAAAATTCATAACTTTTAAAGTATTGAAGATATCTCTATGAAACTTAGTGAGTTAGTAATAAAATTTATTACAAATGGATACATGTAATAAAAAATATCGTATGTCTAATATTTGTATTAATTTATGGAGTTAATACAAAATACCACAAAATCTCAGATAGGTAAAATTAGCTGTTATCCAAACATTATATCCAAAAAATTTCAAGCAAAGTGTATTATATCCAAAATATAACTTAAATAATTTCAAGTAAATTGTTTTATATCCAAATAAATATGATATTGCTATCGAGTAAAATGACTTAAAAACAAATCCAATCATGACCAGAGAGAGGTAAACACTTTTATGTAACTTTTTCATATCTATTCGAACCTGGTAAAACAGTTGTACAGACATCATTGTATTCGAACAAAGAGGGCAAAGTGGCTTAACCATACACTTATATATAATTTAAGTCAAAAACTAAACTTTCAAAAACTTAACTAAATCCCGAAAACTGTAAAAAAAAAGAAAAATTAAGGTAGTCCTATATGTTTTGCTAAAAGTACATACATACATAATAATAATCACGCCTCTTTTCCGTAGGGGTAGGCAGAGACCACTTCTTTCCACTTGCTACGATCCTTACATACTTGTTTCGCTTCGTCCACTTTCATTATTCCCTTCATACACGCTCTTTGGTTTAGGGTACTCTTGAGCTGGCGTTTTTTCAAGTTGTCCCTAATTTGGTCTCGAAACTTCTGCCTAGGTTAGCTAGCTACCTTTCATTCACACTCGCCTTATACACTTCTTTCGTCAATCGTTCTTAATTCATTCTCACGACATGGCCAATCCATCTCAATATACCTTTCTCAAATTTGTCACTACATCTTCTTTCAGACCACAACCTTTCCTTATCTCACTATTTCTTATCCTGTTACTCAGTTTAACTCCTATCATACTTCTTGGTGCTCGCATCTCAACCACATTTATTCTGCTTTCATGTTTCTTCTGCTATGGCAAAACTTTCACTTCCGTACAGAAGTGTCAGAACCAACACTCCCTCACGCACAGCCAAACGAGCCTTGTTAGACACCTTCCGACTGTTCATAAAGGAGTGCAAAGCTCCATTCACCATGTTTCTTGCATTCACTCTTCTTTCAATATCACTCTAACACTTTCCATCTCTTGTAAACTTTGAACCCAGATACACAAACTCATTGAAGCGCTCATAGCCCGGCGGCTTGCGTCGATCTCAAGTGATCGACAAAGTTAAGCAACAGATGGCGCGGTCGGTAGTTGGATGGGTGACCGCTAGTGGCTAAATATCTTGAGCGCTTCCGTGCTTCGGAGGGCACGTAAAGCAGTCGGTCCCGGTTGTTATCATTGGTAGCAGTCGTTAACCCATGTCGGATACCTTCGGGCGGCTTAAAATTTCCGACACTTGGGTTGGCCACTAACCCCTCCACCAATCCGCACTGGAGCAGCGTGGTGGAGTATGCTCTAGGCCTCCTCAGGTACGAGGAGAGACCCGTGCTCAGTAGTGGGCCATTAATGGGTTGTAGCCACACAAACTCATTCACCTGTTCAATTTTTTCATTTCCAATAACGATATTGCAGTCTGTCACTGCCTCATCTCTTTCAAACACCATCACTTTCGTCTTCTTTACATTCATCTTCATTCCCTTCCTAACAAAAGCTCCACTCATAGCAGTTACCATCTCCTGCAAATCCTCAGCCGAAGACGCAGGTAATACTTGGTCATCAGCATAGAGAAAACATTTGACGAGTAACACTAACAGTAGCATTCATTCTGAACCCACTTTAATTATCTTTTAAATCTGTCAAGCAATTGTTCATGAACAGACTAAACAGCCACGGTGACACTACACATCCCTGTCTAACACCTTTTTCGATATTAAACCATTAGGTGTATGCCCCGTTTAGCACTAAAGTCCCTATAAAGAGATTGCAATGCTCGTATGAGGACACTGCTCACACCGTTCACGGACAATGCTGACCACAATTCTTTCCTCACCACACTATCATATGCCTTTTCTAGATCCACGAACGCGCAAGAAACCTTCTTGTTTTCTCTCTCTCATACTTTTCAACGCTTTCAGTATTTCATCCATGCTTATTTCACTTTCATCAACATTTATATTAGTTTCCATGGAAGGTGCCGGATGTTGTACCTGCACTTCCTCTCTTTCAAACAAACTTTCAAAATACTCTTTCCGTCTCTTTAATATTCTTCTCCTTTTATAATGCTTGACTCCTCTTGAATCTTGACTCCTGATTGTACTCAGCTCCGAGGTAGAAGTTTTTCCTCTGGCTATTTTGATGGATTTACGCAAAAAATTTATGTTTGATTGGAAATCTTCAGTGACCCTCCTATCAAAATCATCCTTTCGTTTTTCTTTCTTTCTAGACACTACTTCTTTCGCTGCTGATTTCAATCTTTTATACTTCATTCTTGCTTCCTTTATCTATTTGAAAAGCGTTCGATGGGTTCTACGGCGTGACACTGACAGAGGACGAGGGGAAGAGATTCTTCTGGAGTCGTTTGAGGAGGTCGGCTGGTGAACAGTTGAAGATGTGGAAACCATCGCGTTCCAAGTTGTGTCCAAGGAAATTAGATATCATAAGAATCGTGACTATATTGTGAGATGGACAATACACGATGTACTGGTGATTGAATCGATTGCTTTTATTGTAACCAACATTTCCCATGCAACGCCCACAAGAGAATATCGGAACCTTTCAAAGAAATATTACACAGGGACTCCGTTCCTTTATCTCGTCTTCCGTTGGCTTTTGAACTTTTTGGTTAGCTTTTGTTGCTAACCAATCCAACCACGCTTTCTTCTTTTCTTGCACAGGCCTTTGATGACCCACCTCCGTGCAGATTCGTCGGTGCATAGACCCCAAGGATAAACAAGCGAGTGAGTCCGACTTTTAACCTGATCCAGAGGAGTGTTGGGCTTGCACATTCATGCTCCATCACACATTCAACTATTCGAGAGGAAAGAATCACGCCAACTCCCTGACAGCCTCGGCTGCTTTGGGGGACTCCCGACCAGTATGCCGTGTAGAGACCATGAACCGTGGTGTCACATACTTTCCTGTTGGTTTCGTTCACGTACGGAATGTCTACTCTCTGCATCGTTCATCCATCATCTGACATACTTCATCTACCTTACCATCCATTCCTCCTCTTACATTCAACGTAGCGAAGCGGCTCTCCATGGGCCGCTTTTGACCCCTGCGAGAAACGAGAGAGAAATGCTCTTTTAGTTTGGTTATTTACGCGGTATTTCGTTTCAACATATTTGATTTACTTAGCGATACGCAATATTGATTTTAACGATTTAACCACTCGCTCTATCCGCGATATCACCTTTTATTACAACTTTCAGAGACTACGCGTCTTAGATAACATAATAACTTCTTCCCTTTACGCGGGAAGACATCTTCTGATCTCGAGGGTAGGTGGGCGTGTCTCGCAAAATAAGAACGGATCGCACAGATACACGCGGATTACAAATAACCTATCAAGTTACTTTCCCAAAATCACAATTGATTGCAATGATATACTCGGATTACAAATTAACGAAACAATATTGGAAACTCAGCGATTTCGATATCATGTGGCCACGACCGTCCTAACCTCACCGAGGTTCCGAATCTGAATGCCCATCGCTGCAATGGCTACTGTCGACACTGTCGTTCTGTCAAAGTCAATGTCAAAGTGACCACGTGCTACCGACTTCAATCATTTGAACTACTTGACGCTTCCATTATTCACTAATAGATGGCGCTACGTGTTTACGCCACGACACGGCCGTCCTGACCAATCGCACGTCCCCGTGCGAGATACGTGCGCAAATTGCAAATGTCATAGTTCACAAACAGTCGCTCTCTCAACGTGGCACAGGATTACTATTAGCGCTTTCAAGACATAGGTAAAATGGCTACTAGTGCGAGTAAATTTTAATTAACTTTGTATTGCATTTTTTTTTAATCCCTAACTACCGTAAACTACCACTGCTTCCAAGTGTCGCTATGGAGAAGAAGCAGCGGAACAAACTCCATAACATTACAACACATGTTTGAACAAAATTACCAATCAATTATTTGCGCGATTGTAAACTTTTAACCGGTACGTCGTCACCGTATAAATCTACGCAATTCGGTGTCTCACTTAACCAGTGGCATCACTTATCCAGCGGCATCACTTAACCAGCGGCATCACTTAACCAGCGGCATCACTTAACCAGCGGCATCACTTAACCAGCGGCATCACTTAACCAGCGGCATCACTTAACCAGCGGCATCACTTAACCAGTGGCATTGGAGATTACCTGTAACATCAAAACACAAACGCGAGTATCTCTCCAAGCTCGGCCCTTCCTGACCAATAAAGTCATTTTCAAAATCTAGTCTCTGTCAGACCTAATCATTGTTGTTTCAAGAATTATCAAAATCTTCATCTAGTATGATCGAACAGTATTCTAAAATTTTGAGCTATTATCAAACCAGTATTTACACAATTTGTTCACCCATGAACAGAAAGGGCAGAATTTTATTAAAATTAGGTTAGTCGTTGTATGTCTGGTCAGTGCGACACAGGCTAGTCAAGTTACAGTTACTTTTAATAAAATCAACTTTGCCATTAACTCGATAAGACACAATTTGAATCACGAAGGGGATGAATTTTATCTCCATCATCGGCTATTTGGCGGCATCGTTTATCCAACAGCATGGCTTAACCAACGGGATAGATAAAGCAGATACTTAAGCGGTATCAGAATAATAAAACTGAAACTATATTCACTAACTTTGTTCAATAACAAAATATTTCTTTTGTGTGCCATTAATTTACCACTTTACCCTAATACTCCTATGGTAACTCAAGTTGCTCCATAAAGTTGTAAAACAACCCGCAACGGTCATTACTAAATAGCCATAGTATGTGAATGCAAACAGGTAGTTGTCAAATGTACCACCGCTTGATATAAAGCTCATTTGCAAAAGAATAATTATTCGTCGGTAAAAATGCGATAAGAAAACAAAATGATACAGCTCACCATATTGCATCATACTAGTAGTTATAATCCATGATACCAGAGGTGCGAGTAATGGTTTTTTTTTTTTGGTCTCCCTCGCCAGTATAATCAATGCACTCAAGGGGCATGTGTACGTGGCACACGTTGCGGTCCCACATAACACACGGCTATTTAACTGTTCCCCATGTAGTCATCGCAGGTTCCATGTCCTTAGATGTAGAAAAATGTGATTTTTCCAATGACCTGTACTTCTTCAATAGCTTAACTGGAATACAGAATAAGATAAGCATTGCATCGCGCTATGCGCCCATATGTGAGAAATATTCAAAACATATTGGCATCATAAGGTAAATAAAAGTTGAAATAAAATAATTGCATTGCACTTTTAGTACACCACTTAATGAAGTTATTAAGAGGCTCGAACGGGGTACCACACCACTAAATCTACTAACAAATGTTTAACCGATCCCCGTACACTAGTCAATTCATTTCACCATGTAAAATGAATGCTAAAACTGGGCATAAATTCTGCGAACAAATTTATTTGTTATTCTAGAGGTATTCATAATTTACAGGGCTTGAATAATTCTTCTTTTCAGCGCAAATACGAAGTAACCTTTGTAATACCATACCATATTAAAGGTTCCATTAAACCGTAGCTGGAACGCCACCAATACTAGAAAAACACTATTGGATTTCCCGTTAAATCTCAGATACTGACGGCTCACCAAATCCGATGCCATCAAGAAACAAAATAATCAAGAAATAAAAATAAGCAACACGTGAAATAAAAGTTATTTCTCTGCACTGCATCACATTATTACCCCAAAACGTAACTTAATCGGAACGGAACAACAAAATACTTGAACTAAAGTGGTTTTCTTTTTCTACACGACTGAAAAGTTAAATCTACCCTCCTTAACTTTAACAAACTTAAAAACGAGAGTTACTTAATTGTAATTTCCGATGTATGCCACTTAGCCTCGAATGATTATTTTCTTTACAGCGAAGGAAAAAAGGAAAATAAGCCATTAAATTAAGTTACTATCGGAACTACCGATTTCTTAATTAATACCCTTGTTATCGATTACTTCATAGTATCACAACTATACTATCAATCTACAACTACTTTCCTACTGTTGGGCACGGGGCTCATGTGAGGCCTACGAGACACAGTCCACCACACTGGCCAAGTGCGGATTGGCTGGCCAATACAGATTGTTGTCCAATTATGACGGTTAACCAAAAATCTAATTAAGATTTTTCTATCACATTAGGTGTAATGAAATAAAAATTATGCCATACCAATACTCGCCGTCTTACTTGAAAATCCTCATGGCTTACCACAACCTGATACAACATATCTCCAGCAAGTAAAGAGATGTTTGTAGATCATATTATCACAGTAACCTGAAAAGCTGAAATAGGTTCTTTATCCCAATTTCTGATCTCGGCGTCAGGTATGCCGAGAGTGGGTGTTTGTATGATTTTACATTCAATTCTACTCTGTGTATCATGTATTTTCATGAAAGTAGGTATTCTTCACATAACTTCCATTGTGGGCTCATTTCATGTCAGGACTTCAGCTTAGGATATCAAATAAAACACAGGATTCCGGACAAACTCATGAAGAACACGTTTATTCAATGATCACTGTCCGACTGGGCATAAATGCTCTTTTAGTTTGGTTATTTACGCGGTATTTCGTTTCAACATATTTGATTTACTTAGCGATACGCAATATTGATTTTAACGATTTAACCACTCGCTCTATCCGCGATATCACCTTTTATTACAACTTTCAGAGACTACGCGTCTTAGATAACATAATAACTTCTTCTCAAGATATTCCCTTTACGCGGGAAGACATCTTCTGATCTCGAGGGTAGGTGGGCGTGTCTCGCAAAATAAGAACGGATCGCACAGATACACGCGGATTACAAATAACCTATCAAGTTACTTTCCCAAAATCACAATTGATTGCAATGATATACTCGGATTACAAATTAACGAAACAATATTGGAAACTCAGCGATTTCGATATCATGTGGCCACGACCGTCCTAACCTCACCGAGGTTCCGAATCTGAATGCCCATCGCTGCAATGGCTACTGTCGACACTGTCGTTCTGTCAAAGTCAATGTCAAAGTGACCACGTGCTACCGACTTCAATCATTTGAACTACTTGACGCTTCCATTATTCACTAATAGATGGCGCTACGTGTTTACGCCACGACATATATATAATTATATTTATATAATACGTAATTATATTTATCAAAAAGTTACAATTAAAAAAACTGAATTAAACTTTCATACTGACATTTACAAACAATAACTATAATAATGGCAAAACGCGAGGGTTGACAACGGCACGAAGTGCGCGCAGCCGTCCTCTCCGACACAAGAACTAAGAAGGGTGACTGAAGCGCCTACGCATCAGCCCGTACTTAAATATTATCTCTGTTTTACTAGCAATTTGCTTTATTTTGTATGGTTTAACCAACAATTTTGTATGCGATTAAAAAATTGTAAAGTAGTTTAAATGCAGATTTTATTTAAAAAAAAAACAGGTAAATTTGTTTTATTGTATTAAAATTGGTTCTAGAAAGAATAGCAAAACGACTCAACGCATAGTGTTTTCTTATTTTGGATAGGTATAATGTATTATCTTGGAAATAATTGCATTTTAGAGTAGCGTAAAATGTATTAACTTACAATGACTAACATTTAAAATCGGAGTAAAATGTTTTAATTCTATTGATGATGAAAAGTCAAGTTGGGTATAATGTATCAATTACAAAAGCTTATAATAATATAATGTGGTAAATTGTATTATCATTTAAATTTAGTTAAAGTCAAGCAAGGCAAAGTAGCATAAGGTAAAATTTTTAGTTGAGATGTGTTTTAATGACAAAATCCACTATTTACTATAAAGTTAAAACACAAAAATATATGAAAAACTTCAAAATCACTGGTGTATTAACGACCATAAAAGTCGTCAGATCGAGCTGAAACCAAGACCATTCGAAAGAAAAAATTCTCCCGATTCCAACGATATATATAACTCGATATCGCCTAAAATGGCAGTTAATACATTTTGCCTTTCCACCGTCGATATATGATCACACGAACTTCTTAAGTGAAGTTCGATCAATATAATATGAGTGGTTTCATTTGAAGATATAAATTAACAAGTAGTTCTTTGTCCTACCAGGCAACACTCGCACGCATTAAAAGACACCCTCTTTTTTTTTTTTTTTTTTTTGTCTCCTACCTCCCTTTATCTCGCTAGCTTACTAATCATTCTTTTCAGAGATGCAACTTTGGTTAAAATCTCGTGTTTATACAAAACGTGGGTTTCGGGCGGGTTGGGTCATTTATATCTTCAAATGAAACCACTCATATTATATTGATCGAACTTCACTTAAGAAGTTCGTGTGATCATATATAATATTTCGTGGTTTCATTTTCGATATAAATTAACAAGTAGATGTTCAGAGATACCGTTTTGTCAATATTTGTGGTGTAATTCTGAATAGTTGCACTAATAAAACACGAGATAAGATCACTACTAAGGAATTTTTAATTCTTATTTAAACACAAAAAGAAATTATAAAATTAAAAATAAACATTATTATATGCTTGAATCAATCATGATATAGCAATCAATTATTTATCAATTATTAATTAGACAAACTGATTTTGCAAAATTTGATTTTTCAACAATAGGTCGATGATAATATTTAGCAAAGGTTTGAGAGGAAGCGGACCAGCTAGCCGTCTTCCGTATGAGGTCGAGGCTGAGACCGGCGGCGCGCGCCCGTGACGTGGCGGCGTGCCGGGCGCTGTGCGCGCCGTACTCCGCCACGTCGATGCCGCACGCGCACAACGTTTGCTTAATCCACCTGCTTATTGACTGTGCTGTCGCATTCCTGTGTGGACGCTTCACAGTTATTAAGAGGTGATCGGTGTCAGAAGACCTTAAGTCTTTTGTCATCGACATGTAGTCTATTAGCGTTGTAGCGGGACAAATCGAAGGGCTTTCCGTAAAATATGGTAAATCTAAAACTGGCTGAACTTTCCCTATTCCTGAAGTTTTAATAATGTCAGATATGAAAATTTTGATACCATCTGTATTTATTTTAATGTTTTTTAGCCTAATTAATGAGAACGTCTGCACCCTATGTGCAGTACACAGAGCCAATAAAACGACGACTTTTTTAGTTAGTTTTTCTAAATTTAAATTGATATTAGGTACCCACTCGGAAATATGACTTAACACTTGTTGAGGATCCCAGGTGTGAGAGTACTTAGGCCAGGAAGGCCTCAACTTGAATATTCCTTTCAGGAGTCTCTTAATGCCATCATCTGCGGATAGATTGTTCCCCAGGAGCAAGGACAGAGCTGAGCGATGGTTGTTAAGCGTACCATAGGATGCGCCGCTCTCAAATTGCTCAGTTAAAAATTTAATAACCTCGGAGATTGACCCCTGTAACACGTTAAAGTCATTTTTCTCACAAAACTGCCACCATAGCTTGTAACAAACGCCGTACTGCTGCAAGGTACTGGTGGATATTGAGGCCAGCATTAGCGGCAAGGCGGCGGGCGGCGCGCCGCGGTGGACGAGCGCGAGCCGGAGAGCAGGGCCGCTCCCAGGGTAAGCGTCTGGTGGAGCGGGTGTTGTCGTCTGAAATGCGACAACACTAAATTTGGCCGAGGTTCCAGTATAACCACCTCAGAGACAAGCAGATCCATTAACTGCGGGTACCAAGCCTGAGCAGGCCACATAGGAAAGACGAGAATACCGGTGGCTTCATCTTGGATAATTTTCTGTATGCATTTTATTATCAATGAAAAAGGTGGAAATGCATAAAATAATTTAGACTTCCAAGGAATCGTAAATGCATCAACACTTTTGGCATCCGGATCCTGTTTCCAGGACACATATTCGTGACACTTAGCGTTGGTGCGAGAGGCGAATAAATC
This sequence comes from Ochlodes sylvanus, assembly GCA_905404295.2. NCBI lineage: Eukaryota > Metazoa > Arthropoda > Insecta > Lepidoptera > Hesperiidae > Ochlodes > Ochlodes sylvanus. The sequence continues at coordinate 10,015,867 of FR990135.1, forward strand.
GATTTCCGGTTGACCCAACTTTTTAACTATGTAAGAAAATGCAGCATTTGACAACTCCCACTCTACGTCCGTGTTCATCTTGCGTGACTCCTCATCGGCTTCGATGTTTTCTTTACTGTTTATATAGGAAGCAAATATCCATAGGTTTCTTCTCTCACACCATTGCCAAATGTCACGAGACAGTGTGTTTAAATGTGGGAACTGTATTCCGCCCATGCGGTTTATGTAGCTTATAGCTGTAGTGTTATCGACGCGAAGTAAGATATCACAATTAGATTTATCCCGCGCAAAACATTTAAGGGCTAGAAAAACAGACAATAGTTCTAAATAATTAATGTGGAAATTGAGCTCGGTTTCTTTCCAAGAACCGCTAACCCTTTGATTATTACAAAATGCCCCCCAGCCGGTGCGTGACGCATCTGTGAAAATTTCCATTATATAAATAGGATTTTTTATTAAATTATGAGTCAAATCGATATTATCCTTCCACCAGTTTATGTCATCTAAAATTATATCAGGAAGTTTAATTTTTGCGTCGAAGGTACCGTGCTGTTTTAATAATAAATATTTTTGTCGTTCTAATATCTTAGTGTACAACCACCCGTAACGCACCGCTGGGCATGCAGAAACTAGTACTCCTATCAACTGGGAATAATCTCGGATTGTAACTGTGGGTAATTTAGAAAACTTTTTAAGTAGACGGGATATTTTTATGCGTTTTTCCATAGGTAACGATATGGTCATATTTATAGTGTCATAAATAAATCCTAAAAATTTACATGTTTTTTATGGCTCTAAATTACTCTTTTCATAGTTTATAACAAATCCCAAACGTTCAAATAACGCTATGGTTTCCTTCACATTCCGGATACATTCTTCATAACTGCTACCGATGCAAAGTAAATCGTCTAAATAACACACGGATTTAAATCCGCGACAGCGTAAATAAGCTACCACCTCTCTAACAATTTTTGTGAAGCACCTGGGTGCTATTGCTAGTCCATATGGCATCGCATTAAATTCGTAAGTGACAGTTTTGTTCGAGTTTGGTGCGATGTAATGGAAACGAAGATACTTACGAAACTCTATGTCAATAGGGATGAGTAAATACGATTCTTTCAAATCTATGGTCGCCATATACCAATTCGGTTGTACTAACCTACAAGCGGTTCTAAAATCCTCCATTTTAAAATGCATTTTAGGTATGAAGCGATTTAAACATTTGAGATTTAAAATAAACCTTTTCCCACCATTTGCCTTTGGAGCCAAAAATGTACTCGAAATAAACTGGTCACAACTTGGTTCCACTTGTACTATAGCACCCAACTTATGCAAGTTACTAATAGCTAATGACATGTCATGATGTTCACTGGGAGACCAAGATATTCGAGGTACACTGAGCTGATAAGGCTTGGTTATAAAAGGAATTGATATTCCATTCAGTACCCAATTAAGAATGGTACAATTATTTGTAACCTGAAGCCAGCAATCATAAAAATATTTGACGCGACCTGCGTGTACCTGCACTATGGGCGTGTTGCGACACGGGGCCGGCCCTGGTTCACTCGGGGTTGTACCGACGATGTTGCATTCGCTTGCGTTGGTCGACGCGACGCCGTGGGGAACCTCCGTTGACCTCCTCGCCCCCCCCTGGCCGACGGGTAACGAGGAGGCCCGTAGTAGTTTCCCTGCGTCTGTTGGCGCGCTTGAAATGAGCTTTGACCTACGGCAGAGTTCAATTTTGGAGGTGGTGGCGCAAGCTTTTTTATCTGCAGGCCCTGCTTTTCGATTGTCTTCGAGGCCTTTATTTTCTCCGGCAGACTTGTTCCGAACAAGGTCTCATCTCTCTCGCTGTCTTGGATGACATTGAGAAAGGGTTTGGCCAAACCAGGGGAGATCATTTTTATTCTCGCCTGTGTTTCTGCATAATGCAAATCGCATAAAATGCGGCAGCCATCACTAAGCGTTTTTATTGCCTCTATTTTATTGTCACTTGTTAACAATGACGTCATAGCCCGACTTATAGCTGTAATACCAATGCCAAGTTGTTGCTGGGCAGCTTCGACTTTTTTGTCTCGAGTCCTCACCATTTCGGCGACTGCCGCTGAGATCTCTATATTTAATTTCGGGGCTTGTAATAGTACACAGTTACTAGGTATAAGATACTGTTTTAAAATTTTTTCTTTGGTATCCTTAGCCATTCCCTTTATAAGCAATGGTTGCCACAGTTGTGTCAAGTTATTATGTATGTCTGGGCCCACACTGGGACCTGGGTCGGTCGCCTCGCCGAGAGCTGACAAAATTTCCGGATCTAATGCACTCGAGTCATCCGGAGTTTGGACTGGCTCGGTTTGCGCTAATGAGGGCGGTGTATAGCTGTGCTCACGCTGGATCGCATTGGATTCCAGCGGGGCATCGACCGGGTCGGATATTGGCGATGTGCCTTCGGGATCAAGCAGCGGCTCCACAAAATCCCACATCGCGTTTTCACCGCCTAAAAGGCAACGGTAATCTTAATATTTTATTAAATACAATATAAACGCCTTGTTCGCTTAGGAATCTATGGCGGGTAATATTATTTGCCGTGTTCAAATTTGAATCTATGGCAAAACGACCGTAACAAGACTCTCGTTTTGAATAGTGCTTGTACGGTAAGGACTATAAAACGGGGCTTTAAAATACACTGACATACCTTGGTTATCTTGATGAGGTGGTGAATAGGATTCACTTAAACGACGTCGCTTACGACTGTGTTTTTCTTTTAACTTCTCCATTTTTCTCAAATAATACTCCATTTTTTCATCGTATGATCTTTTAGGCATAGCGGAAAACTATTACTAATACTCACGGATTCTGAAAAAAAAACTTAAGCGAGAATCGAAAGAAGGCGCGTGCACTCGTTGCCTCGCACGGAAAAAGAATGATTAGTAAGCTAGCGAGATAAAGGGAGGTAGGAGACAAAAAAAAAAAAAAAAAGAGGGTGTCTTTTAATGCGTGCGAGTGTTGCCTGGTAGGACAAAGAACTACTTGTTAATTTATATCGAAAATGAAACCACGAAATATTATAAATATAGTTCGATATTTTGACATTTTAATAATAAACTTAACAAATAACATAACTTTATATTGGAATTAAGATAGCAAAGCAGTGACTGACACACAAGAGTCAAAGCAAGACTAGGACGGTAAGTTGATTAACTCAACTTAAGTTCGTAACATAACTTATAACTTTATTTTGGTTGTGTTCAACTCTTTATATTTCCTATTTAACATCCTATAGTTATTATAAAATGATATTATTTAATAATAAAATCACCCTACAATTATAATCGTGAATATGTATAATGAAAATAAATAATAAAATGTAGAGTTGAAATAAATGCATAATTTTTGTCTAGACTACCAATTACCTGTATAAAGCTGGGTTTTTACAAAAAAAATATTATGTTATGAAGCTTGAAAATAACATATTCATAATGAATATGTTCAAAATTCCCAACATGCACTTATTTAAAAAATACTGGCTATGTAATTGAGTCCCAAAAATTCGGATAGAAAGTAGAAATTCAAATCCGTAAGCTATGAATCATATCATAACTTAATACTACGTTTAATATGCGGCAATACTTTGTTTTATTAGAATACTTAGGTAGGAAAACTGACTTCCAACTATTACTCCGCCGTTCTTAAGGTCGGAGTAGACCGTTCGGGACGATTTATTGTTTAATCACAAGCACTCAGCCGCCGCGGTATTGCGTCGGTAAATTGTAGCAAGCGTCAAACTAAGTGGATTTAGGAGTCGTACTGGATGTGATATGAATTTGTTAAGTCGTCGCTGTAATGTGTTACATTTTATTTCATAATATAAATATTTTGTTAGACATTTAGCAAGACACTAAGCAATGCACAACAACCATTCATTTCAATGATGAAGTGAAATTTGTCAGTGGACTTCGGAGATCGTTGCATTAAATGGCAACGGAAAGGAAGGGTACGAATAGTAAATTAATTAAATAAGTAAAATTAATTGAATAACTAATTGTAAAAAATAATAATAAATACGATATTAATGTCAAAATTTAATTCAAATTACCTCCGCTTTTGAATTTCGAATTCAAAATAATTCGAATTTTGAAATTATTAGTTATTAATTCCGATTCAACAGCTGTTCAGACTTAGACAACGTGAGCAACTTACTTGCTGATGAAACCATGCAATCGGGTTTCATTAGTATTTTTTACTCATATTAGGTTAATTCGTAACTACAACCCCACCTGATTGAAAACTAATATTAACATTTAGTTTATTAATTTATTAAGCTACTCTAACTAACAATACTTATCGACGAAAAATAATTTAAACAGAAAGAAAGGGATTATTTATTTTAATTGTAACTTTTCCAGTAATCCTAACATACTCTATCTATGTTCGCACCCAACACATACCGTGCGCTATTGTCGTGCTCAATGTGACGTGCTAAATATGGCCGCCATTATACTCGTTTGTTTCCTGACGAAAGACGAATCTAAATCCACATTTATTTACAAGGTTTCCTTCCTCTGTAGATGATAATTAAATAAGTAAATAATGTTTTATTTTGTTATCTAAATCACTTTCATATTTTACACTAATAGAAACCGATATAATGAAACTCGATATTCGGGAGTCTAGACACTCATGGTACTCTCTTTGATAGCAGTGTCAGAGAGCCAATCCGCATTATTCTGTAATAAAAAATGTTTTTATTATTATTCTTCAAACATTATTCAATAGTGATGCTTTTAGTACCTACCAGGTATTCCCATGAACTGTATTTATTAACTTATAGTCATATAAATTATTAGTCATCGTAAAAAGCTTGTACAATTATTGTTACTTCTAATTACTCAGATACAATAAAGAATATGTATTAGGAACGTAATTCCAGGAATATCTAGTTTTTTAATAATTGATGCTGAAACCATGGATCAAGTATTCTTGGAAAAGATAAAAAGTGTTAAAGCAGGAGTATAGATGAATTTACGAGATAAGACGATCTTTTATGTAAAAATTCAGTCAAGTCCAAATCAGACCGGCATGTGGTAAGGTTCTGTATAATGAATGTAGGATTATTTCCGTCTCACATTTAAATATCCTGTGTATTTTCTAAATTATTTATTTTAACTATTTCAAAAATAAGTGGGAATGATGTGAGATTAAAGTTAATATTTTTTTTTAATATTTATATTACTTAGGTATAGTTTATTACTCAAAGTTAACTTGTAATATTAATTAGAGAATTACTACTTTAAAATTAGTATAGTTGGTTATGGCACCTTTTTTAATGAATCAGAAAACTATAAGTATAATACACAAGTTAACTTTAACTTTCTCTGCAATACATCTGAAGAAAATTACATGTGACATTCGGACTGACAGACAAATTATACTGAGAGCATTTAGCTTTTCATCAGATATACAGAACTCTACAAATAGAGTCTAACCTGCGTATTGTACAAGATTCTGATGACATTTTTTAATACAGCGACATAAAATTCTCATGAGTCTCCGAGGGTTTAATTTGTCTGCCTGTCATAAAGGCAGCCCCTCTCCCTTTTCTTTGTAATAGTCTCGAGTCCTTTATTAAACGCGAGGATCGCCGTCGGTGTGTGGTCTTTTAGATGTTTAAGATAAGATCACTTCTACGATATCCTTGTAAAAACATTTTTTGGGGGAACACCTCGACGTTTCGGGTCAAATGTAAAAAAGTGTGACTAATTTTGACATTGCGTCTGTACCGAAGTTCGAATTCTTAACGTTCTTGTCAAATTAATCCTATTACATTGACATGTGTCGCTAGCAGGTCAGTCGTAGGTTTGGAATTATAAATCCCTTAATCGCTTTCATTTGTGTTAGGTTATTGGGTGCCAGCCTTATGATTTCTTTGATCAATAGAGTAAAATAAAAAATATTAAAGGGTTTATTACTTTTTTTTTATTAGAATACGACAAATATTTGACAAAAAAGTACAAAATGTTGGGAATCAAACTCGGCATAATTTGCTTACCAGGATTAATCAGCATATATGTGTGTGTGTGTGTTAATTTACATTTATCTTAATTCAAAATCCTCAAGATGAGATCAAAATTGCGATATCAGATATAATTATGAATTATTCTCAAACGATGGTGTGTTTAAGAAAGTCATTCATAATTATCGTTTGTGAACAAGTTTTAAATTCCATTTCATAACGAATCGACAAATAACATATTATCATGAAACTAACAATGAGTAATGGGAAATTACAAAAATAAAATACTGCATTTTTCGTTACGCTTTGTCAAACAAAGACAAATGTTACAAGAGACACTTTGCCTCCTGTTGCGTAACGTATAAAGGAAATGTAATATTGAGTTAAAGCGAATTGTAATGTTATTAAAATAAAAACCTTTCTTTTGTTTCAACACTTCCAGTGTTTGAATTTTAAGAATAGACATTTAGTTGTGGCATTGTTTCTTTTGTTGAAACTTAGAGAAGATAACACCCTTCTTATTATTTTTAAAATATTTCTAAACATTCTGCGAACAATATAAGGTCCGGTAAAAACAAAACGGGGTTTACAACTGCTACCAGTCTTTGGAAGCGTGCCATGGTATTGTTCGAAGGTTTGAACAAGGTTCGAACAGTAGTTATTATGTTAAATTATGTTAAGTACATTGTGTATTGTTTATTTAGCTAACTAAATGGCTGTTTTTATAACGATCTAAAAATTGTGTTGACAGTTAATAAGTCTAGATAATTTCTATTGTATTATTATTGTGTTAACAGCAATTGTGTTCCGGTTAGAAAGTTATGAATTACACTTTTTAAGAGGCGACCATCTCAGTCCTCAAGGGTAGCAACACATCTTCGATCGAATTAGAACGAGACTTTTACTGACAATTTTTAACAGAACTATCTATCACTAACAGTCCCTGTCCTAGTGCTCATAACTACATACTAACGACCTAACCCACTAACGTTAATAACACCTACTCCTAATTGCACTTGTTTATCATCCGAGTCCCGATTTGAGTCTTGTTCTGTGTCGATCACAGTAATTGTAGACATGGTAGTTGTTAAAAATAAGTTATAACTACTAGATCATCCTCAATAATTATTTATGCTTTGTTTTTGTTAATGTTCTTTATAATCGTTGTGAATAAACATCGGAGCATTGATTGATATTTTTTGGAACCGATTGAAATAAAACAAACATGAAATGTCATTCTAAGACAGAAAATACTTTGTGAAGAAACAGGAGAAGAAAAAAAGTTAATACAAGACTTCTTGTGTTATTTATGTATGGTATATGTATGTAAGTAGTCTGTATTAACTTGTTTCTTATTTTGGTAATATAAGTAACTTGAGCGGTACAGTAAACAAAACAGGTTGATGATGTTAAGTAGAACATCTCAATAGACGCGGCAGTTGCATTTACATAAACACAGCCGAACAACGACCGTTCAATTACGTCACCAGTTTATTAGGCACGTGATGTCGAAAGCTTGGTTTGTTTTAGAAATTTTATCGTAATTTCTGCTGACTTCTGACTCTGATTGTGTAACTAGTATAATTGGAAGAACAAGGTAATGCAACAATTTATACGAACTACTTCGAACTGTTGTTTGTTGGTGTCGTTATACGTAGTTATAAAAATATTGAATTTTACGTAGTGACATAGCAGCATAGTAAGTTCAAGACGTGTTAATAATAATTATCAGCGTGTTATATTTTTGAATAAAATTTATCTACGTAATTTTTAAATAGAATAAAAAAAATTAACACAATCATGGAAAAGTTTGAAATTTTAAACTATGTTTACAAAAATATAGTATACTTATATATCGTAGGTGCAATTTCCTCAATTCTTATCGATGGACAAAAAAAAATGCTCCCAATCCCTAAAATGAATACTGGAGGCTTAAATATCCGTATCTGCAAGCCCTTTGAGATCGTAAAAATGGAATCCCTTAACTACGGCCGTGTACAAACAACACGTGTGTAACAAAATAGTTTAAACCACAATTGATATAAAGAACAGTAGTTTATCCTCACACTCGTTGGTACCGAGGCTTGATTGTGTGCGCGTCATGTACATAAGTACCTACTCATCGTGAAACGCACACAAACAAACAGTATCATCGGAATATACTGGTCGTACTGGCTCTCTAACACTGTTGTCGAAATACGTAAAAATTACACTGCCTATTTTAGAAGTGGTAGAAAACCAGGTGAATAAAAACCTACACCTATATTATGGTGATAGAACATAATAACACATTCACAGCACCCGCGCCCAGCCCTAGAGCTTACAGTGCTTTACTGCAGTGCCTTTAATGTATAATCGGATCAGCGAGATACGTAAGTAATCGTTTGAAAATCGAAAATCGATATCCCTAAAAGTAGTTCAGTAAAAACCCGCCCACTCCTTAAAGAAACAAATCGCTTCTGGCTACATCCGTTGCGACGTGTCGACGACTCTTATGTCCAATTAATATACCGTTTTTCGGTACCTATCTAATTTATTGTGTACCGTCCGTATATATTATCATTAGTTTGACACTCACTGCCTATTATAAGCTGACCGATCATTAGATGTGTCCGATAAATTGTGATAGCGTTGGGAGAATTGAGATATTGACTCCCAATAAATTGTAAGGCTACCGTAAGCACTGTGGTGTCGATACGTTTTATTAGGATGCCGTTAGAAGGTATGATGGGTTTTTGGGTTACGTACTCTAAGGATGATAACGGGCTTATTAACATGCCTCCGCTGTCTGTCTGTCACAGGGCTATCTCTTACGGATTAGGTAGTCACCTGAAAATACACGGTTCACGGTTCACGGAACGTGTATTACTGTGGCCGCTATAACAACAAATATAAAAAAGTAAAAAAATTAGATCATAAATGGGGACCCCATGGCCTGCCACTGTCATTGCAACAAAACTATACCGCGCGTCGCGCTGAAATCTGTGCCGGCTCTATGCCGCAATGTGCAATGACAGTCATGACAGAACGTTTAATAGAATCATTGTCAAACGTCTATTCTTTGTACTAGCTAAGATGCGAATGAGTTGCGTCGCAGCATACGGAGGGGGCACATGTCTGCCTCAATTGCCCTGAGGTGTACTGATCTGTGATTTGCTGTACTGCGTCGCCTGCATTTCAGCATATGCCTAGCCTAAATATCATATACGAATCTCTATGGCGCTTAGACGCGTCTGTTATGTCACCAATTGCTAACTTATACGATAAATGGGCTATAGATAATGGGCTAGCTAACGTGTGTGCACACAAGGTTTCTCATGCTGAAATTGACATATACTCGTGATGAAAATTGCACAATTTAAAAAGGCAATTAAATTGATTTTTTAAGTGAAAATAAAAACTACTTAAACAAAAGCTCACAGAATAAGATTTTAATTTATTTAATTCAAATTCTGATAAAAAACAAGGTATTGAACGGAATAATTGAGATAGAAATCTTAACGCACCATTTAATTAAACGCCATGTCGTGTTACGGTTGTGAATCCTAGTGTCAATAAATTAAGCTTTTTAAAGCCGTTACAACGGAGCTGACTATAATTAGGAGTTAATTGACAAATAAAACAAGGATCGTTTATTCTAAAACCCGTTTAATTTATAGATTGTATAGATAAATTGCTTTCGGCAAATTTATCACATGGCCAATGGACGTTATATGTCCAAACTATCCGGTCCACATTGTTTTAATGGCGGTGTAGAACAAAACGCTAATGGTTAAGACAATAGCACCGAAAATACACAGTTACACAAGATAATAATGACATAATAAACGTTTTATTTAAATTGTTCAATTTGAAAGGCCAATTAAGTAGAATGTAATTAAATGTAGGAAATAAAAACCCTCATAGAATATAGTAGTAGGCATCTATTTATCACCTATGAAAAGAAACAATATTACGTTTTATGCGTAAGATATTTTCAATACAATAATCGTAATAATATACATAAAATCATTTATTTGTCTCACTACTATAGGTTAAAATGCTTTAATGCTAGTAGACAAGGGTACCTACTTAACTATTTTTATTATTTAGTGATGCACCTAAAATATAATTGATGTATAAAATACTATACTAAAGAAATAAAACGTTATTAAAACATGTCTTTAAAGCAAATAGCATTAGAACATATAGAATTATACCAATAGAAATCCCGACTTTATTAAAATCGATTTTTTGGTACAATATTTCAATTGATGCAATTTATTTTGTGAGTTGAAGCAAAAGTATTTAACTCAAATCAAATAAAGAAATAATAAATGAAGACATAATTTCGCCACCAGCCATTCAATCCAATTTTGTACTGACATTATAAAAGAAAAATGTATTACGCTCGTAAATTGCTACAATATAACAAGTGCTTATAATTTGAGGTCCAACCAAACTCAACAACATAAGTTGGTAAACCTCGTGTTTCATCCTTGTAGGGGGACAAATAGTTATTTTTAATTATGAATTATGACCATAGATATCTGATGCCTAAAACAATACGAAAATAGTATGTTGTTTGATATTATTGTGATTGATGAACGTTCATCTCTTTTGATAAAACATAATATTATTAAGATAATTTATTACCTACATAGATTGCTAAGTAAATAATAATCTTTCATGATTATTACGTGTATTAGAATTGGAAACCCTTCTGAGTAAGATGTCATGTCAATAAAACTAAAGCTTTTGGTATACAACGTCCTCGTCGCAATGACAATTCCTTCTCGTACCACTGGTGGTACGAGTTGGTGACTCGACGAGCATTACACCGATATAATCTTCAATGGAGTAAGATTACTCAGTTGCCGTAGATATAACAAGTAGCAAAATATAAGCGATGCGCTTATATATTTTTAAAACGAAATGAATAACTTTATAAAATCGAAAAAAGATCGTCTCCGCATATGGCCGACGTTTACGTACTGCTTATAATTAAAATTAACAAATATATGTGCACAATACAAAATAGTGACAAACATATAGGCAGTTTAAAATTTTAAAAATTTCGTGTTGCACAAGACTGATATGCTACTTCGGTGATCGCTCATCGTTTTCCTGTTCATAGTGAAGCATTCGGTAGCAAAGACGAGGTGAAACAAACTTTGGTAAAAAGTTTCTTCCAAAGTAATATCCCAGACTGATTTAGAGAGACATTACTTTTGTCTTAGCAAATTGAATTCCACGGAATCTCCCGTTGAAGATTGACTGACCACAAATTGGGGATTCGTTGTCAAGCGCGATAACGTCGTGGAATCTCATTACAGAGGAACATTCGTCCCGACTGCCTTTGCTTTATGTGTTGGGTTAAGTTGAGCTCAAGAATCTTCTCGGGGTTTTAGAGTTCAAGTCTTAGACAAGGCTGAATTTGTGTCTGTTATATAATCTGTTTCAAACTATTTCTGTCAAGCAAGATTTACAATTGAAACAGAACACGAAGAATGGGAAACTTTAGATATCTTCTGCAATTTAGGTTCATCTATAATGTAAGATGTTTTCTGTAACCAAAATCTTTTTAATTTCTCACTAAGTGCCTACTATTATTATTCATTCTTTATTACCTTACAATTAGCTACAAATTTCTAGAGGCCTATTGCAGGGCTCGTCTTTTCCTGCAAATGTATAGTGTCCTCTTCCTAGATTTCTTCAGAGTAAAAATAGAATGACGGGTAGCTTTAAGGTGTAAGGGGCTCCATTCGAGCATTTCTAGAGTGCAAGTTAACCTGCTCTGCTCGTGATGCACCATGCTGAACAACGAGCAAGCCAACAGACCCCCTCTGATAGCGGTCGCTGGACTCTGCACTATTCAGGTTAATTCCGGCGGGACTCATTAATGCTGATAAGGTTTGTTACCGGCTTAACTAGGTACAACCTATTTTCTAAAATCGACTATGCAATGTTTTTTATGTGCTTATTAGTAATAATGTGGGCGCATTGCTTTGTTGGCAGGTGGTTTTAATTGATATCCATTGTTTTTAATGTATCTTGCTAGTCTATTTTGTTATTAATCTTTTAAATATTCAGAAAAATATAAAATAAGTTCAAAGATCTGAGATAATATTTTCTGTTTCAAGATAAAAACTTAGACATTGACTTAACCCCAGATGAAACTCTTGCATCGATTAACATGGATAGTTAAGACGACCGTGGTTATTCTGGATTCAGCTTGGTGATAAAGCGCCAGGACATTTCGAGCCGGCGGGCATGAGCAATGTTGCCAGCTTAAAAGCACAGCCGTTGGGAACGGAAAATTAAAAGCGAAACGGCTCCACTTCCTCACCATTCTTTTTAATTTCTCCCTAACGGCAGGCGATGTGGAATCATTAAAAATTTCCTTTGGATTTCGTCTGAAATTACGGCATTTCTCAATCCTTGATGGTAAGGATTTCACTTTAAGGATTTAAAAATTATTTTATCATTAGGCTGTGGGCACATAGTTAGATGTACCCGGACATTATTATAGGTGACCTCACTAACATTGCTTTACAAACTACATACATTTTTAAATTAAATTTTAGTGCAGTTTTTTATATTCTTCTGGTAATAGTTATAATTATTTTGTTTACATTCCAATGTATTAAGGAATTAAAAAGTATTTTCTTGAGTATTCGGCCTGAGAAAAAAAAATTTTTTTTGTAGGTCGTCCAATTTATATACTCATACCCAATATCACTTTGTCACATAGGAAACGAATAGCCAAATTACTGAAATATAGATGTGAAAACCACTGGCTGACTAAATATAATTAATGGCCTTCCAAAATAATAAAGAAACGGAACCATTACCCATAAATATTCCATAATCCTCTTAACATAATGCGTAAATAGGACTTTGGGCGCAAACTGAATTAAATACTGGCTTTTTAATATTCAGAATGGTAAAAAATTGTGTTTTATTACCAAGTAAATTATTTATTACGTAAAAGGCTATAATTCTCTACCATAATTAAAAGCTCAGTTTTCTTTCTAGATTTAACATGATTATTCTTACAACATCATCTATCAGTATGATTAATAATGTATCTATGAATACAATAAATAGCTAATTAACAAATTGATAAATCATTAAGAATATTTTAAAACTCAGGAATTCTGTAAAAATCATTCTTCATTGTTACACACAATAAAAAATAACATGTACCTAACGGCCAATTCGTATAACATGTTTATAATAAAATGTAAATTTTTATAATAAGAATCGTATTATACTTCTTTAATGATTATTATATTGTTATTCATGATAACTAATTGTATGCCAATGTTATGCATAAATAATAATCATAAATTAAATAATGTGAAAAGAGTTATTTAGATTGCCAATAATAATAAACATTATTCTGTTTCAATAATTAACATACATAATAAAATAAATATTGAGGTGATAATTTCTGAATCGTAATGAAGACGTTTACATCTAATTAGTTGGTCGTATGTCGTTCCGTTCATTGTTCCCAATGTAAACACTTAATTCCATATAAAGTTCACATCTTTAGCTGCTTTTTATTGGTTATGTACAGTCGTGTGCAATTAATTATATTTTAGACTATAGTAACGGCAAAAAATTAAGGCCCCTTTGACACATTAAAATAGTGACGTGAAAAATGTTAATTTAGTATCGAAAAAATATGGTCAAGTGCGAGTCGCATCGATACATTTTTGGAATAAAAATTTTAAGCACCCTTTTTAATTACATATTTTGGAATGAGAATCGAATACTGAGTACCCCCATTAATATCACAAGAGTCTTACGAATCACCTTATATTTAAGGTCTCTTCGGCTTTGAGCTCAGTAGTGGGCCTTGTTGGGTTGAGATGATTTATAGTATATTCATTTATGTAATTGACTTACTTACTTTATTAAAGGTGGCACTGTATTAGTTATTGTTATTGTTTATTGTCCCGCATTAGTCCATAATATTTAAATATATTATATATATTGTTTCAATATCCATGTAATTAATTAACTTTGGGTCTTAAAGTTAAACATTCGATAAATTTTATGACTTTTTGCACATCACTATAGACCATGAAGAACAGCAATTTGCTCCTTCAAATTTATGTAATAATTTATACGAAACTTGATGATCGGACAGACGTCAAATAAACGTCATCGGGGCCTTCCTTTTGTGCCGCACCTATAGTATATCAATAGATATAATGATGTCAACATATCAATGTCAAGATATCAATAGATACATGGTTAAATCAATATTATAAAAAGGTTAATAAATATACAATGTAAAGAAATGCTAACACATACGGGGAGATAATTATATTTACACAGAATTCTTTAATTTGGCATAATTACATTTTTGTCTGTAAACCGATTTAATAAAACAAACACTAAATTTTTACAATAATAATTATTGTAAAAATGAACTCTCACTTAGTTCAATTAAAAAACCACCATGACGGAAACTTAGAATCTCCACTTAACCTAAAAAAATATTGTCCCCAGAATTATATTCCTAAAAGTAGGTCTGTTATTTTCAAGAGACAATTAACGCCACCCTTTCCACCCTTGTTATTTCCATTACAAAACCATAACATGACATAGTGATAAGCCAGCTATGTACTATGAATTACGACGTCGTCACCGGATTCTGTAATAGGATTTAATAGCACCCCTAGAGATATGAAGAACGGGGTAAGCATTGCGTCTATTATCGTGGAAGGGTAGAATAGCCATCTAATGAGGCTGTACAAGGCCTTGGATGTGAAATATTTATAAGGGCGAGTTTTCTCGTTCGTTTGAATTTTCGTGCCTATAGCTTGGTTTTATCAGGACTACATACATAGGTATACCCGCGGATTGAGTTTTATTCTCGACTGGGCCAGACAAATTAATATGTGTTAGTAATGTTTTTTTGGGAAATATTCACGGCACCGCAATATAGTTACTAATACAGGAGTGTGAATGTGATCACTGATTTATTTATTTAGTTATATCTAGAAATTTATACTACTAAACGTTAAGTAATTAGACAATATAATATATAATGAATACCATTATATACCATCTTTTATTAGAACAACAAGATCTTATAATTGAAAACGAAGTAAAAATAATATTATTTATATTTAATATCAGAAGTGAAGTAGGTAGACAGTGGTATAAATAGGGGAAAATAAAAGTAGCAAAAAAATAAAACATTTCTAATTCTCCTATTAAATTTCCAACATCGTAACACTTTTCTTCCCGAGCTTACTGCGTAGGCAGAGAGACGAATGTGAAGAATTTGCCTAATTTATTGTTAACTGTATTTTAGTTTATAAATTGGCAATTCTCTCCGATGTCATCCCGTAAAATTTATGCTAGAAACGGGATTCTAAAAGGAACCAGAGATTTCCGAAACATATTGGTGGCTTATTATTGCTATAATAATATGGCTTCTAGTGAAATTGGACTCTATATTACAAGTAATAAATACTTAGGCTTCTTCTTGAAATGAAAGGGGCAAAAGACCATAGATTACTACCACGACGTAACGTATTATTGAAAATAATTTTAGAGGTTTTAATTTGGCTGACGTAACTTCTATTTTATTACTGAATTTACGAGCATAACAAAATTTTATGGCACATTTGCATAGTAATAGTACTATAATATTTAAAACGCATTGATATAGTCATATAAAATAACCACTTAGTTAAAATATTTATTTACGATATTGTCACAACCACCAACCGCCATAGTTAGTAAACAAGAATTTAGGCGAAATCGATGCAATATTGTCATATGCGACCAGTCGTACATATCACAACAACCGGAGAATCAAGCGATTTCGAGCCTTAATACGTCTATTGCAAAGTAGAAGTATCAAGACTTCATGAAATGGAAAACTATGTCGTACATAACACTAGTACAGTTTTGGTACGGTTCCAGAAGTGACACTTAAGTAATAATGGCAATGTTTGCTGTTAATATTTTGCTGCGACAATGCTACGTAGCATCTGTTCGGCAGCTGGTCTGTGTCCCAATTTCTAAACGATTACATGTGTAATATCAAATACTGGACAAGATACTAATACTCCATATAACGACTTGTCGCTTAAGTCCTTCTATAGCATGCGTTTACAACTACACGAGTAAGGACGTAGGAAAATATCGTAAGCGCCAGAAGTCAATAAGTCTTTATTACAAGCACATTCGATTCGTAACGAACACAGTTAATTTTAATTGTTTCATCTAATTACGATTGTAGTTCACAATGTGTGCCCTTATTTCGTTATGAAGTAATTTGAGATTTTTACTCTGCATGGATCATTAGAAGGTATTGGAGATATGTACATTGTAAGGGGGTTATAATTAAAAATGTTAAGGCCACATACAAAGAATAAGGGTATAATAAATTAATTTATCAAACAATACTTACAACCGAAATTTGGCCAATCCTCACTTGGCCAGCGTGGTGGACTATGGACTGTACCCCTCATATAGTGCCCAGCACTGGGACAGTTAAGGGTTGTGATGAAGATGAACCTTGTTGGTAGTGGCCTTGCCTACGAAGCGAGGGGTCCCGGGATCGTTTCTCGCTGGAGCAGATATTTATGTGACAAAAGACGATAAATATTTGTTCACGGGTCGGATGTTAATGATGTATTATTTGTGTTGTCCATACGTCCTGCGACACAAGGAATCCTAGTCCGAGGGTGTGTCAACGTTTATGTAAAATAATGTGAAATTCTTAAAAATAAATTTACTTATCGTCAATGTTGTTTAAACAAGTTGTTACTAAAAAATTAGCAGTCTTGTTTCAGCAAAAACAAAATAAAATACCTACGCGTCTGCCTGAATATTTTCCAGTGCGTAGCTCAAAATATAATAAAAAATATACGAGTTTTTTGTACCACACATAATGCTAATACATTCATAAAATATGTCAGCTCATATAACTTATACGTTTCATCACGAGAAATGAATCTATTCCCGCGGGATTAAAGATAGAAGATATATTATATAGGTTTGGTCAAGAGTGTAGGTTAATTAATGTTTTACTGTTTTTTGTCACTGATGTACCTAATTATTGAACGTATGTGTGTATTTCTATTTTAAACTACAATAAAATCTACCTCCTAAAACAATTACCATAAAATTTATATAATGCCTGCACGAATTTAGTAACAATAGTTTCGGGTCCGAGTACTAACGTATAGCTTTACCGAATCGTGGATGTGTTACTAAAATCGATTTAAAAAGGTAATTGGATGCACAAATGTCATAAAACATTGCATGAAAGTAAATTATCATAATGAGCCATATACCTATAACTATTTTTTTCACTTAGCTACCCCCGCAGGCAACTGAATGTATAAATTCATATCTTTCAGTCTAGACCAACAAGCACCGAGTGACTTATTAGCCATACTCATGAATACCCTCTATTGCCTTAAACAAAGGCACTAGGGGAGAAAGGTCTTAAATATTACTGCAAAGGAGGAACTAACAAGGCAATAAGCCTGTCCCAGCTATTATACTGCAGTGGACGGCGTGTATACACGTCGTGTCCCTACATCGAGAACATTCTCATGGTAATATGTAGTGTTTTGTTTCAGTAAGTGGCGTGAAAGTAAGACTGGTTAATAGTGTACGCTGAAATGGTGCCTGTTGAAAAATGTATCGCGGTCGTAGATCGGTTGATGTTTATCGTATATGATTTGGTAACGAGAACTGTTTTAAGGTCAATAGCCGAATATATTATTTTTAAGTTTTTATTTATTTATTTATTTATTTATTATTTTATTTAAATTGTCATGTACACCTTAAACTATAAAGGAAACAATAAGTTTTATGTAGGGGTTAATTATCTTGAATAAATCCCTTTCATTTTATTTCAATCCTTTTCATTTCATTTCATTTCAATAGCCCACAAACGGGCACATAAGCATCCTGATAAAGGAAGCAGAAGACCAGCATTACCAACTCTCCGGTACTGCTACCTAGACGTTAATATTTTAGCGGTCGATCTTAAAAGAAGCGTGGTAAATAGCTAGACGGAACCGCTCCAACAGGCGAATATATTATTAATTGGTAAGTTATCACTACGGCCTACGATTATCTGTAAAACCAAGATCAAAATTGATGACTTGATAGCATAGACGGAAGAACAGAATCCAAATAAGAGTATAATTACCTGGTTACTGACTCCTATAAATTAATAATCTAGAGGACCTACTTCTAAAACCAACGGTAAAATGTCGAAGAACCAGTTGAAATATTGGTTACTCGCATTTTTAGCTGGCAATGGTGCTGCTTTTGTGATGTTTTTGTTAAACAAAAACTCGGATGGTCAGAGTTTTCCGAATATTTATTTAAAAAAGTTGTCCAGAAATTTCTTTTAATTTCTTTGTGGTAAAACAAAACAAATATCAAATTGAAAGTAATTTGAAATTCATCTTTAGAACACAATTTTATACTTAAATTACTTCGCTCGAGAAACCACCAATTGGAGCCACTCTTGCCATCTGCATTAAATTCGCATCACTATTAATTCATCAAGATGTTTTGCTGACCTTATTCATACATTCCTTTAAGATGACATCCGTTGCAAGAATTATTTCCTCCACCTCGCTTCTATTGGATAGATAATGATCACTACAATGAGTATATTATAAAATGTAATCCACG
This sequence comes from Ochlodes sylvanus, assembly GCA_905404295.2. Taxonomy (NCBI): domain Eukaryota; kingdom Metazoa; phylum Arthropoda; class Insecta; order Lepidoptera; family Hesperiidae; genus Ochlodes; species Ochlodes sylvanus. The sequence continues at coordinate 10,034,552 of FR990135.1, forward strand.
TTAATACAGACTTTACATTATATTCTCTAATACTTTAATGCAATATCGATTATTTTATTAGAATTAATTCTTCCTAAATGGTGCTGTAGGAATGCGAACATATAATACAATTCAACGTTTGTTTGAAAGCAGCGTATTTACGGCTCCTTACATGGCCTCCAAAGTAACACATTTATATACGAGTATAAGCTATTGCTGAATGTATTTTGAGTAGGGCTACCACACTTTTTGTGAAATAGGCGACAAATAAGAAGATGAGCGCCCTGACGGCAAGTGAAGTCACTCATCTACAATTGTTACACCAAAGGTGTCATCAACGTGTTGTCTACTGAAAATTAAGCGGGAGACCTGATTAATTACAGGGTTTTCGACGCTCAACCGGAACATGATTATGAAAATCATTTTACGGTCAATTTTTTAAGGGGGTTAAGTTAGGGGTAGGTAGAGGTTAGGTTAACATGCGAATACCGTTTGATTAAACTCATGCTAGATTCAGGCGCCAAATTACTCTTTTTGTACTGGCTAGAGGCTTCAAGGTACCTTCTGTCTTTCTTCACTATTCTTGCTTGACCGATAATGCATTAATGATGCCTTAGGTATTAGTCAGCCGCTATTAAGGTGTCATCAAATAACTACAAACGTCAAACTTAATATTTTATAAATTAAAGATGACATGAATGTTATTAAACCATTATATTGAATGTGAAAAACAGAACACAGCACAAACAATTGAGCAACATGTAACAATACAAGAAATAAGAAAAATTATGAGTCATAGAGTACAGAATAAAGACGTTTATAAATAAAACTAAATTTTCAGAGGTTAATAGTATTCCATTAAAATCATTAAAAACTTTAAAATTAATCAACATGAGACATATATTCAATTGTTCTGAAATGTGTGGTTACCCTACTATAGGACGTACGGCGCGTGTTTTACGATAAGTCGTAATTAATGTCGTTGCACAGTGCTTTATTGTACCGAAGTTAGTCGCGCTGTATAGTTGTACATCCGACTGAGTTATGACCTGACTTTGCTTGTAAAATTCAATTGTGTTCAAATTAACGAATAAATTGTCACAATAAGATTTCACAAGTAAATCAATTCCTATAATTTTAGGTCTGTTTAATATGATACAACAATTTACTTACCCTGGATCGTAAATATTTCGTGTGCTTAGCCAAGTATTCTGAACCATAATTTATTACGAATTTAAAATCAGTACTTGCGATTAAATTTAGATCTGAATAATTATGTATTCCATCCGCTCGGTTCTTCAATAACAGTCTTGATTATTCACGTATCAAAAACCACTCTTGCGTAATATTGTTCGTCTCAAGCTTACGAGCGAAGACTCCAAGAATAACATTGAAATTACATAGTGCATAGGTAAATAAAAGAAAACCTGATTGCGTTGGAGGTAGCGGGGTGTAATTGAAAAAATGTCTCCGGAATGGATTCGAGGTGTAATGAGATGGGATTACCAGTGAGTGGAATTTCTTACTCCATGGTTACTTGTAATTTCCTTAATTTGAATTCATAAATAAACTTTTACCAAAGGGTCTATGTAAGAACTATATTAGAATATAGTATATATGTTGTCGTATAATGATTCCCTATGAAGTGTAACTAAGTAATAAAAAAATATATCAATTTGTAATTTATACCTGCATAATAATAAATAACTAAACAATGTCTGCGCAATTGCTCACAATTGTGACATTTACCATAAAATGATCACATTTACCGTGAGAGTTATGTTATCTGCTTGTTTATCAGCTATTCACTCAAAAAAGAAATAATAAATAATTATCATAATCATGAAATAAACGTATTTTAAAATCGAATGTATGAATTAGCCTACACACTGCAATAATATGTGTTAACAAAACTATGAAAATAGATGACTTCATCGTTGTCTTGTAAGCTGAATGAATTGTATTAACAATCAAAACTGCACGCGCTTATTAGCCGAGAAGATAGAATTCTCTCAGCGCTAACAATTGCAATCATTGCCTCTACAATGAATGTATTGCATGCCCTAGATACATAGGGTTGCTTGAAATATTTTGTACGGAGAAAATAGTTATAGCCAAATGGTTGTAACGTGGGACTCGTGAACAGAGAGACCATTTTTCGTATCCTGTACGCATCTGTAATTCACAAAAATTATATGCGTGTTAAAAATTATAGTAATAAGAAAACCTATACACCCGAGATTTCTCTATAATATTCTCAAAATATAATTAATAATAAATAAACGTTAACACACTCATACCCAACCTCTCAACCCATCCATAGTGCTTTTTCCTTCTCTCTTCTTTCCTTGCACATGACGCATACGTTTGGCGATTCTGATGTCAGTAGTTGACAATTACTCACCATTAGCTAGCTCGTCTACGTTAGTGGATTACAAAAAAACTTGAGGTAGAACAGTTATGAATTGATGATACAGTTACGAGTATGAATTGATGATATTTCTAGTGCTTTTAATATTCAGCTACGACCTTCTTTACGCAGTCCCAACATCTATCAACCCTGGTCGCAACGTAAGTACAGGACGTCTTTTATTGCTGCGTAACTGGGAGTCATTTGAAACAATTAACGGTAGAAGTTCGCTTAACGAACCAATTAGAGATCTTCTGTTTCTATGTTTATGTTTATCGTTCTCTATCTGACGATTTACTATGGTTCGAATGCCTTCGGATTAGATAAATGATATCATTTACCTTCTAATAGGTCATTACGTGCTCGATTTGCTCTACTTACGTAAGTATATTTTGCTTTCTTTAAAACAATTGAATGGCTCATAGCCCGGCTTGAATCGATTGTAAGTGATTGAGCGAGTTAAGCAAGTCGCGGTCAGTAGAGAGATGAGTCAAGCCATGTTGTAGACCTTCAGACAAAGAAATTTCGACACTTGGGTCGACCACTAAACTCCATATGATGAGGATAACGAGGATCTTCATATTCTTTTTTCGATGAGTTAAGTTCAGTGTCGCCTTTGGTGTTTGATTAGTGATTAGTATGGTATTGATATCCATTAAAGACCATTCATTACCTTCTCATCAGGTGGCTCGTCTGCTCTTATGTCCACCACTTATGCAAAAAAACTCGAATTAAGTACAAATAAAAATAAGTATGTATATTTGCACTAGTAGTTGCGATCCTGTTGAAAAATAAAGGAGCAATGCAAAAATAATATAAAACTCGTTCCAATATCAGATAGTTGTCTTGTTCTTGTATGTCCAAATATTTGCTGGAATATTAAATTTTGTTTTGAAAAGAAGATATTGTAAATTCCCTGCAGACAGAACACAATGCAATATGTTTGTGTTGACACAGCAATAATGAAACGTATGAACGGAGTAAAATTTAAAAGTAAATTTAGTAGTTAAATTTAATTTCTTTTAACTTTAAACAAATATTGATGTTATTTTCTTAACATTGATTTTTAAAGTTAATCTTACAAATACCTTATCATAAACTTATCATTTTAATAATTTACTTAACTGTTACTTAACTATTAGTATTAATAGAAATAACGTCACTGTGACGTTATTTCTATTAATAGATCAACACGAGATTCACTACTTTTGTTCCCAGCACGTTAATTAGTCTGTATTGATCGTTAACCCATTTCGTTTGTACGCGGAAGAGTCACTTGGTATTATGAAACTACTTTCGAACTCTGTTCAAGTAGCTACCAGCTTTGTCGCATCATCGCATCACATCACATCGCATCTTGATGAAGTATCCATCCATCCAGATTTATTTAGATCATCGCCACTATCCTGAAGGACTGAAAATTGTAGCCTGATTAAGGTATATTTTATGTGATGAGTTGAATTTTGCGAAATGCTGATTAATGGATTTATCTAAACTAACCTAACTTTGAGTCGTAGATGTTTAATGCAATTCAAATGTATATAATACATAGGTATTATAGGTGATACAATTTAAAATTTACTTAAAGTAATTCCAAATGTACTAATTTATTAACGATTATGAGATTCAAGCAAATTCACTAAGACGGTATAATATCAATAATACAAAGAGGTACAACACTTTTTACATAATTATGTATTTACTTTATAGCTCGTTGGATATTTATTGTGTAACTAAGTAGGATTGAAGTCTAGGAAGTTCAGTACAGTACAGTAGTAGTATTAAATACATAATTAAATATTTTTTGTCTTCAATCCTTACTTTTTCCCAATCCGTACTATTACTTAATTTCTCACCTTCAAACATTTAAATTTAAAATAAAAGAAGTTTGGTAAGCAGCGCAACGCCTCGTTCAACTGCCATCCTCCATCCTATTCACTCCATAAACCCAAAATATGGAAAGAAAGAGCAAGTCTGCTTTTATCACAAAAGTCTGCCACATAAAATTCTTCGTTATGTTTCAGTCAGGAATATTACTACAATAAGTTTATACTTAGGTACTATAATTTTCTAGTATAGTACGTAGTAGCTACAAATATTTATTTACCTTTTAAGTTAAGAAACGAGTGGTTAAGTTGTATTTAGTTTTACTCTTATTCCTGTTGAAGTAGGGCCCAAGTGATAAATCTGAAGCGACTGAAATTAGAATACATATTATGAAGTCTTTGCTTACTTTATGTTTTATATGTTATTCATTAAGTAAAGTCATATAACAACCAATTTAAAGGCATTATTTTATTAAAATTTTTAGTTTCGTTAGGCACAGCAGCATTACAAAATATTGTAAGTTTTTCTTACTTACTTTCCCGTATGAGGCTTGTACCGCTTCGGTAAACCTATGCATAGGCACCCAGAACTTAGGTACTAATTTATTTCAGGCATTATATAAAGGACCTGGATGACCAAGCTTTGCTCGGTTTTTTTTTACATCTGGACTCGAACCGGGGTCTTCTGGTTTCGGGACCGCACGACTTCCCACCTGTAAATAACCTTGCAAATGGTCTTGAAATTTATCTTCATATTCTAATGATATTGTAGCAATTTTTTATTGCCTGAAAACTCGGATAAAACGAAGTTTCATAAACCGAAACTAAAAGTAACTATTTTATGAAAATCGTTGGAGCCGTTTCCGATATTCAGATAATATATGTTAGGTACGAATATACAAGAATTGCTCGTTTAAAGGTTTTAGAATTCATGTTTGTTTCTATTTACCGCTTTAAGGACAATTTTGGTTTATAAACTATAATGATGTTCATTTATTGCAATACTTCCACAAAAAAAATGTTATATAAACATGTTCACTTGGCTTCAACCCATTGATGGCCCACTACTGAGCACGGGTCTCTCCTCATACCTGAGGAGGCCTAGAGCATACTCCACCACGCTGCTCCAGTGCGGATTGGTGGAGGGGTTAGTGGCCAACCCAAGTGTCGGATATTTTAAGCCGCCCAAAGGTATCCGACATGGTACCATATGGTAACAACCGGGACCGACGGCTTTACGTGCCCTCCGACGCACGGAAGCGCTCAAGAAATTTTGCCACTAGCGGTCACCCATCCAACTACCGACCGCGCCCGCTGTTGCTTAACATTGTCGATCACTTGAGATCGACGCAAGCCGCCGGGCTATGAGCGCCTCCATGTTCACTTAGCTAAGAGTATTTATTATCTACCATATCATAGGCAAAATATTTGATGTCTTTCCAATAGTTCTCTCATCCCTTGCACCTCATTAAAGGGCTATTATTTATCTTGTGCAAGACGGATGGCGTTTAGCAAAGAAAACAATTTAATGGAATATTCCGGTGGTCGACAAGTCACTTAACCGTAACCCGAGCGGCGAGTTGATGGTGGCGTGTTTGTTCGGTAACCAGATACAGTAGGCAGAAGCTTGTAATGCTTTGTTCCAGTTTGTAGTATTTGTTCCTCAAATACTAATACTTCACTCTGGAGATAAAAGGAAATCTGTCTTAATTTTATATGTACTTAATGTCTGACTGTGCTTCTCACTGTTAAACTAAGTTAAACTGTGTCTTGTGTATGGGGTGTTCTCAAATATTATATTATATCGCTATAAATAATTAACATGCCTAAATGTGTACAGTAAAATTGAATATTTTTGACGTTTCTCGTCGCATATAATGTAATCTTACACAAATATTAACGCATAATTGATATCCCTCACACGCTCTCAACGATTTATTGTCTAATCGGTTTAGACAATAAATAACGTAATATAATAGAATAACTTTCTAATGTTTCTTGATCAAATTTGAATAGTTTAGTTGATACAGCCACGCGCCGAACCGCGATAAGCATTTGCACATAAATTTCGTCTATTAGATTCTGGTCTAATATTCAGTGGGAAGTTATGTGTAGCATAAAATTTCAATCAATTTACCCACTACAAACTGTAACCGATGAAACGACATCGCGTACGGTTTATAGCTTAGCAACTTTTTATTGGTAAGTAATCGTTTGTATGTGATAGTATTTGAAAATTAAACAATAATTCCATCCCGTTATGGGATACTGATCGAAGCCAGGATGATTTTTTGATGATGTCACTGTAGTTAACAATGACTGAATAGTAAAAATAATAAGACTTAGGCACAATCGGACCAGCTTTCTTGATATTTATTACGTATAAAATAAAATATATAAAAAAGGTGCGTGGAGCCCAATGCACAGATGAAGTCGAATTTGACACTATGAAATTCAAAAGTGGAGGCTATTTTTATTGATTTGTTAATGCAATACTATTTTAAACAAACTATTAGTTATTTTACAATCTGTGTCTCAATTTCATTACTATTTTTAGGCGAGGAAATTTTAATTGAAGGTGCGTTCCCCTACAACAGTAGGTACCTTTAAACGTTTAACGCAACCGTCTCCGAAGTCCACTAAGAATTTTCACTTACAAATATTAACGCCTATCTCTTCACGGTGATGATGACATTAGTCCCTTACTCAGATCCCTAGCGAGTTTTGGAGAAATAATTTTATGCTCATTCCGATTATTCTTTTTATCTCGACCCCAATGCCACGGCTCGGGAATCACATCGTTATTGAATTATCATTTGAATATGATATATAGCAAGATAGTGGGCTTGGGGTGCGGACAATTGCTATGAAATTTTGGGGTCCGCCTGATTGGGTCCGTGAATTATAGCCCCGAAATTTGATATCCTGATCCGTTGGCCAAACAGAGGTTAATTTATTAAGGGTTACTTAACTCATTCGCATGTAGAACAGTAGCCACTTAGACACGTGACGTTCACAATAATTGTGGGAAGGTTTGGAGTTGGTAATACCTTTTATAAGTTGAAGTGATTTATTTGGCACTGTAAATTTATGTAGCCTTAAGTATAAAATATATCACAGTGAGTTTTAAAAGGGATTACTTTAAAATAATTCTTCTTTCTAATAAAGATTCCTTTAATATTTTTGTGTTTAAACAGGAACCTAATAAGAATATTGATTAAAGTGAAAATGGCCGCTAACCAATTTTAAATCGTGTAAGATCTAGATGTTCATTCGAAATTGAAAATGATAAAAGAAATCTAAAGATGATGTGCCAAATGGATTGCTGTAAGAATCGTCAAAATCTGCTCTTGGATATCTAGAACGCCACAAAGATGCATTCAGTGATAAACAAAACAACTCCTTTGCACCGCGCAGTTGGGTAACAAGGGATATATTCAATACCTAAGTCCTTTTAAAGAGTAAATATCAATAAGAAACTGGCCAGTAAGGCTCCGGTGAAGGATGTGAACTTTGGAGTTACTAATGCCAATAGGTTATATTATTACTGCCATGAGCGGGTTGTCAGGTCAATCGTTGGATATTTACAAAAAAATATTAATTTACAATTCAATGAAATTGTTACATGAAATATTAATGCTGTATTTATCTGTTGCATGAAAAATCAAAACCATCATAGTGTTTAACAATCATTACTTATGATTTTTACTATACCTTTACTAAATAAAAAACCAACCGAAATAACCATAAACAGCAACGTATTAAAAATAAATAAATATTTCTGCAACGTATTAAAAATAATATTTCCGACTTATTTATGTCCATAAAAATCTTATCCATTTGTATTGGTCGAACTCGCAATTTTGTCGAAAATTTAATTGTTGACGAGCGTTCAAAACGACAAGTTCATAATTGGCTGGATTTTGATGAGTTCAAAAATTGTCCAACTTTTTCCTGGTAAACGAAAAAAATGAACGTCAGTTAAGAATTTCATTCATCAAACGGGCCAACAATTTAATTAGCCTTGTTTACAGAATCCGACATAATTTGTCTATGGGTATAATAATAATAATCTTTAATCTTCTATCTGTACCGATCACTTATAATGTATCCGACAAACGAACAGACGAGCCACCTGATGGTAACTGGTCAGCATCGTCCATGTATATCAATTAAACTTACACCAAGCTAGGAAAAAAATAAGGCCGGCTAGGAAAAAAATAAGAGGGAACAAATAACTAAAAATTGACTTTTAAGACTAAATTCTCGCTAAAAATGAAAGCATAATTTATCTAAAAATTACAATGGTAATAAAATATTATGTACTTTGCTGTGAGCTCAATTGTGTTTAATTTTGTGTACTTTAACAAGCGTTTGTCTCTGACACTTACCTCTGTATACTAAAATTTTGTGAACATTGTTATCTTATTTTTCTTCCTATTATTTTATTTCTTCTTATCTTGTTTGGGTCAAAGGTTATGCAAAAACGAATTTTACATTTGTCTATGGTAGGACATATTTTTTGTTGTTAAATAGGAACTGTAGAATGAAGACAAAATGGCGATATGTTCATCAACGAGCTTCGAATTCCGTTTACTCCATTAGGCAGATATTTTAATTGTAGCATCCTGAAGCTTCGCAGCTGGGCCCCTACCGCGGAGTTCTATTTCGAGACAAATTACTTACGAACTGATGACTGCTTCCCAAATTTTCTATATAAATAGATACCTACTCAACGCGCAATAAAGCTGAATGAGTTTTTCGATTAGAAGGCGGAGTTTATACGCCTGTGCTTCGTGTTACAAACGTGTGCTTCGGCTTCGAGCTTAAAATAAGTTTTTCTCCAATTGACGCCTTACTTCGGACTAACTTAGTACCTACTACTTTTACTTAGGACTAAGTTAGTAGTAAGTAACGCATCAATTGCATAAAGACAACTTTATACAATTTTTGAGCGTCAAGAGAAATTCCTTCTAAATAAAATTTTATGAAAATCCTTTCGAATCCTAATCTCATCGGACGATTTGATTAAAATATGTATATTGAATTTTTCCAATAACATATGGACGGAAAAGTTTGGTCCAATACCAAACAGATGGAAAACGCTTTCTGAATTTCTAATTTTGTCGTTTTTAAACCTGTAGAAATAACATAAATTATAGGTAGGTATCTAGTCCAAATGTTGCTTTGCATCTCATGACGTCAAAAGTAATTCATTTATATAAAGTGTTTGTATGGTAAATTATCACCATTTTCTTCTAGGATAGGATTTTGAAAGTAGAATGCAATCAAAGTCGGAAGCACAGTTGAACAATAATAACAAACGTAACCATAACCAAACAAGGTTTAATGCGTGTTGATTTTGCACAAACCAACGAGTAACCGAGCGCCAGTAATAATAGAAATATGCAAATAACGTGGACAGCACGAATGATGTTCAAACAAGATTACTTGTACAAATGTTGACTGAAATTCATAACAGAATTATGTGGAGAAAACCGAATTATGTAAATTAAATACAATGTGCGGAAAGTCATGCCATATGATCAGTATATTTTTTGGGATTAAAGATTTTTTTATTGTGCTATTGTGCGTACCAACTGCTGTTCAAAAGATAACTGAAATACTACTGTGTTGATAAAACGGACGAGGACTTTTTTCAATTCAAATGCAATTTAAAAGCCGTCTTACCTTACGCCGTACCTTATCATAGATATGACGTTAGTTAAACATAAAATTAACGATAATTTATGAAAGCTTTAAATTAATAATAAATGTTGTAAATTCATCCGTAACTAACTCGACTTAAAGCTCACATTTAAATATTTTTCTTTGAATTGACTTGGAATCGTGTTGGAGTTAAGTTAATGTCATATGCTAAGACCTCTATTGTTACCATCACACAGACAGATGCAGACAGACCATTACTATTATAATACATATAGGTATGAGGCATTTAAGATAGGCGTTTATGTTGATTTTGACAAAAACCACGACAGTGACTATCGTCGTAAAATTCAAACCACAATTGTCAGAATGTTTATTTTGAGAAAACGAATTTCATATGACCAGTATAAAAATACAGTTGCAAATTCAAGAATAACAAAATACAATTACGTAAACTCGCGTGCAGCTAAATTAAAAATTAAATACGTTTATTCGTAAAAAATGTTCATGCCAAGCCGACATGTCACGCGAAGTTTGCAGGCGAATAAATATTTATTACAACGCGCTAATGGGTAGAGCTTCAACCTATATTTTATAATTATTGCACGATAATTAAAACACAATAGCACCTACTTAAGTACGCTTTGCACACAATGCGAATGCTTATTGTGATTTTGTGTGAATAAGTGCGTAATTTGTCTGCGGTATGAGAACAGAATTGCACTTACGGTATCCATTAACATTTTTAAGTAATTTAAGTTTTGCTTATAAATTATTCAAATTTTTTTTTCACTTATTTGTAAATACGATATGAGGTGAAGGACGTAAATCTGTAAGCTTTAAATTTTCAATATTAAATTGAATAACTTATGCAACTAAATCTTTTCACTGCTTATAAAATTTATTAATTTATCAATTTCCATAATATGACATCCAGTATAATATTAGTACGAACGTCTACCAATCCGCACGTGGCCAGTGTGGTCGAGCAAGGCCTGCACCCCTCACATTGTGAGAGGAGATCGGTGTCCCGCAATAGGCCTTGTGAGGTTTCGTGACTTATCTTTCTAATCTTAGAACATTCTACATAACGATCCATTTAACGTGTTTACCCGAACCTTAACCCTTAAGACGGTAGAAATTAGAGTTGTAAATTTTAAAACTTGGTCCCGACATTTCATATCTGGTCCCAAACAAACCGTCACTCGTTAAGTTGTCGGATCCCCGTGGGACAGCGAGCATATGCGTCCTGTTATAATTAGCGAACAATGTTTGGCTTTAGCAAATCCCTTTGGGGCGTAAATTAAGAGATTTCGCTCAACAAACGGCTTACGAATACATTTACGTTAAAACCATACGACGTATTTGCGTGTCCTTGTTACGGGCATTAGCCGGCCATATTTATGGCGATATCATGCGTAGTAAAAGATTATACTATGTATGCAAAATCTTTACTTATTTCTTAAGTGTACTTACTAAAGTTGCTAATGTCTGTAATCCAGGTTGTAATAAGACGCAACCAAAGCCTGTCTCCTTGTTTGGTAATAGGGTGTCTGCTTAGTGGTAGGTATTATTATTACCCATATTATTATATAGAAATAATTAAATCATCGCGCTCATGGCCCGGCGGCTTGCCTCGATCTTAAGTGAACAGCGGGCGCGGTCGGTAGTTGGATGGGTGACCCCTAGTGGCATAATTTCTTGGGCGCTACCGTGCTTCGGAGGACACGTAAAGCCGTAGGTCCCGGTTGTTATCAGTCGTTAAGCAATGTCGGAGGCCTGCGGGCGGCATAAAAACTTCCGACACTTGGACAATCAAACCCTTGGCGGTGGTTTTTCCAAAATCCTCACAGTAATTTGTCCAAATAATGAATGGAAGTTACCTACTGCCACAATTTGTATTTAATTGTTTTTTTACTGGGCTACACTCGCATTGTTTGGTATATTATAACAAAATATAATTATAGATTAAATTTTTACATTCGTTTAAAGAAGATAACATTGAAATATTATTATTACAGCTTGCTAGAATACACAATACATACATAGGTAACGAATTTTCTTATCGGAGATCTCATAACAAATTTCAATGAAGACACAATCAGGGTAACGCAGTAACAAAATCAGTAGGACATTTGCTCACACTGCGGCCTCGTCCACCCCTTTGTCAAAAACTCTAAGCACCTATCAGGCAAGCCCATCTCCATACAATTTAATGGAGACACTCATAACGATATGGCCAATCGACAGTAGACCTTATTTCCTTTGAATAACACATTGATTTGTTTAATTGAAATGTTAACTTAACCTTGTTGATGTGCGAGTTAATCTGTCAGCTGAGCTGTGGATATCGTATGAAAGCTTGTCCCCTCCTTGTTATTGTTTGTTTAGGATGACGATTTGTGGTAAAAGCTGGGTTTAGGTGCGTACGTTAATACGATTGTCCGTTAGCCAAGTGTATCTTCTGATATCGCGGGCTTGAATGACCACAGATTACCAAAGTAATACAGAAGAATGTTTGTGTAGAAAGTCCTTTAATAACAATTTTCTGGCGGACTCGGACAGTGAAGATTAAATGGATGGAAAAAATTAACTTTAGAATCAGTACAGAAAATAAAATAAATCTAATGCTTCTAAATAATTTAAATAATAAAAATTAACGCTAAATATTCATAGCTTCATACTAGGTGGGAGACCTAGTTGTGGGTGCCATGGACAATACACATCCAGACCAAAAACATCAATTTAAATTCATCATTGAAATTTCTTCCTCGCTGGCAATCGAACCCAGGACCCTTGGAATGACAGTCCACCATGGCAGCCATTACTCCATAAGGTTCGTCATAAATAATGTTTTTCACATTTTTTCTAACCATCAAAAATAATTTATCTATATGTATGTACATACGAAAATCGACAATAATGTTTAAAATTAATAGCTGCGATCTGACGGTATTGATTTTTGTATTCTTAAAAGTGTAAGCAGGTGTCATGTTTTTTGTTCTTAAAACAAAGGTTTCAATTATCTATGTATTACCCCTTTCCTGACCCATGTTTATTCTTCACATTAAAAGTGAAAGTGATCACCGTCACCAGTCGGTTCACCCCAATAACGGTTTCCGGTGGAATACAGGACCGCTATAGCAGATTATAATATAGCCTATAATGTCAGTCTCCTTTCTGCCTGCCTGTGCGTCTGACATCCATGATATCTCCAGATCTCCTGAAAAGTTTTCTTTTATTATACAATTAATAAGTCAGCGACGTTTTTTGTATGCCTATACTATACCTATAGATATAACACTAATTTAAGTTAGTGGTTAATGAAAACCATAGATAACTTACACAAAATACACTGGAATTTACGATCTCTGTAATCAGTATTACGGTTTGACTCTATTCTGTTGTTTGAAAACAATAATTTTATTCGACTATTAACGGTTTTAACTGTAGAAGTATCTACAGGGCTCTGGTCTCTCTGGACATTATACTTACACTATTTTGATCCAGTGTCCATTGGCGGAATCTATTTTATTGTTTTTTTTTTCTTTTTGGTTTTCCGTTAAACATTCAAATAATAATGCTGACCGTTACAAGTTCTATAGGAAATTATAAAGTACATTTTATCCCCTATTTTCGTTTCAGTAAATTGAAGGGCGCGAATTGAGATATAAGTGTGATAAGCATGCAAATGGGGATTATGGATCGCGACTGTCCACTTAAATTTCCAACAGAATAATAGGATTATGGAGAATAAAGAAAATGATTGAAATAAAGCTGTTCACAAATATAATCCGGGCTTACTTTACACTTCTTCACCACACTTTGGGTAATACCCACGTGTTCCTCTGTTCGTCTGTGTATCTGTTCATTAAATTATTAGATATAGTTTTCTAACGTACGTTTGGTAATGCCTGTTCACGTGTGCGACGGCAATATGGCATCGCAACGATAAGATGTTGCTTGTTACATTGGCGAGCACAGATTATGAAAATGCATAGCTTTAAGGCGCGAATCAACCCCAACGCACGGAGAGGCGTGTGTCTAGCCAAGCCGCATACGTGATTATAGCAACGATATAATTTTGTGGCTACAACGACGCAGTCAAGATGTAGCGACAATATTTAACTTTAAGTCTTTATTTAAGTTTTTTTTTTCTTATTGTAATACTTAGACTAGGTAGACTAGACAAAGGGCGGACTTAATGTCTTTGTGTGTTGTCCATGGGACCCACAACATAGAGATTCCTAGTGTAGTAGGGGCTATGAGTGTATAGCTTTATTTATTGTATTTCTTATTAAATACATACATACTTTCAAAGGTTTTTACCTTTGTAAAAACCTTTGATCACCTTTCACCTTTGTGAAGAACAATAATTTCCATTAACTTTATGGAATATTTTCGGAGCATAATAAAGTATTTGTGCTTAGCAATAAAACGCACGGTAGCAATATAAACCAAGACAACGGAAAATAAAGGGTACTACGAAATCAATTCACTTTATTCTCACGTATTATTTTAGTCCGAGGCTTGACCAATCACGGAACGGACCCTAACGACGGACAAAAGCACAATTAAGTACAGTCAGGGTCCGTTAACAAAGGCCGGAGAGCACACAATTTGTTGCAGCCACCTTTATCTGGCCCACTGTTGACCCCTTTGCCCTATTTTGCTCTCAACCCTCTTTACTTCCATGGTAATATCGACCCCTACGTTTTTTGGGGTTCCGCACAACTGATGGGAGAAACAGATAAGATCGCTAGTTTAATTGGCTGTCTGTCTAGGTTTTTACATAAACGTGGGAAGCTTTGACGGTTTGATAAACTTTTTTTTGGGGTTTTTGGTACATAGTACAACGATCGAATGAAAGGGCCTATTGTAAGCAAAAATAATAAACAAAATACGCGACACGATAATCTTTAAGCGGCTTGAATATATTTACCAATACAACTAAAACCGGAAATACAAATCGAAGCGGAAATTGGGAACGGCACGAATAAATAATCTTTGAATATGAACAGAAAATAGTCCTGGAATAATCCACAGTACGGAACCACAACCCACACTCTAAACCGGACTTCACCGGTTATTTCACCTACTGCCACTACTCCTCACTGCCTTACATTGAATTTAGCGCACGGACGTTAGCGGGCAATTAAATTATTATTATTATTCAATGTGAACAAAACATGTGGTCGCATTACGCACGCTTTAGCGACATTTCAAGAGTGATTTGCAATTGCATTGTTCCGGCCCCCCGTACGATGATAGCGATACCTTTAATTATTTTTTGAGAACACGTGTTTTTGAATAGGTTTGATGTTCATTAATATTGAATTGGTTGGGGTCCATAATTCCATACGCAATCCGTCATCATAATGACATTGATGACAAAATAACTTGGATCAGTTCAAAACAGATAACTAAATATTTTTAAATATATCATTGTTCATCTTAAGTACAATTATTAATTGTAATACAATAATTTACATACATACCGTAACAGTGACAACATAAAACATTACGATAGGAATTAAAACAATTTAACACTATGAATTCTCTCTCTCTCTCTCTCCCCCCCTTTATCACTCTCTGTCTAGTCCTTCCCTAATCCTATTATTTGGTGATCAGATCTCACTATTCTGCGCCACGTCGGTCTACAAGTATTTTCAATTGTTATTCCTGACAATTAGGCTTGCTTGAGGTCTCATCATATTTAACTAGTTTTATTATCTGTTCCTTTTAACACTATAAATAAATAAGAAATAAGCAATCAAGCAGACCGTTACCTTTTTGTCATAAACATGTCTCTGTCGCTTCTAGTTTTACATAAATATTATTGTTATACTTAATTAAATGATATTATGTTGTTTATTATTTATTATACTTAATTATTATAATATCTGGATGACCGAGCTTTGCTGGTTTTTTTTATAAATTGTGTTTTTTGACTTCGTGTTACTTAACAACGCCATCTGCTGTTGTGTCGTTAAAGCAATTATTTGCTCACAAAAAAGTATTATTATTCGCCAATAGATGTCAGGAAGAGTCATATTTTTCAGTTTAAATTGGGACTACAAAACACGAATAAAATGACATTTTCTAAAAATGATTCCTAGCTAGATCGATTTATCGCCCCCGAAACCCCCTATATACTAAATTTCATGAAAATCGTTGGAGCCGATTCCGAGATTCCAATTATATATATACAAGAATTGCTCGTTTAAAGGTATTAGATTCATGGACGATAATGACCACATAATACCTATAACTCGTCTGCTCCTTTGCTGCTGTTACTATAAAATCTATTTTAAAAACAGAACAACAAATAAGATAAACCAGGATTAAACTCCCAGAATAATCCAACCGTACTTCATATTGGAACTTCCCTTACACTATTTGAATTTCGAATCCTGCACATTCTTTTTTCGTCACAGTTCGGTCAACCGAAACACCATGGCGTTCACTCAGCACCTTTGCATTCGTTCCGTCGTTCTGTCGTCACTCATTCCGCGTCAGCGCTTGCACTAATTAGTTGACATACGACACCGACACGTTCCTAGCTCCCACAGGAACTTGCCCAGGAACGAACCAGGTGTGAAATTGGCTGCTTATGTTATTTTGAGTTTTGCGTTGACGAGATGAGAATAGTCGGTGTTGCGGTCGGCTTGTAAAATGTATTGCGGTTTTTAGAAACCTAATTATATTTTTGGAAAAATAATGGGTGAAATATCTTTGGAGGGAAAACAATGTTAATACTTCAACTTATGTTCGATCATCAATAGAAAGATTTAATATTAAAATTCCGTGTTAAAATGTATCAAATATAAAAATTACTGGCTGCGCCTTATTCTTAACCATACATATTATAATTAAGCAATTCTTATTTAAAGGGCAAATGAAAGGTTTAAAAGACTTTTAATTTTTATCCAGTACGTAAACAAACTTTTCGTAGAACATGCATTTGACTACGCACGCACACACAGCACGTTCGAAGCCACAAAACTACAAGCCGGGAGTAATAAGGACGTTACCTTAATGAAACTTTTCGTATATTGTGTATTAGATGTATCTGAAAAACGTATACGTACCGCTTGCGTAAATGTAACCTGCCTAAGAGACATAGTTGGCAGTGTGGGGCATACATTTATATGACAGATAAAATGTTTGTCCTCGTAACGGAAATTTGTGTTTTCCATGCCATCCAATAATCGACAGGGTGAATCCTAGAGCGGGGGTATGAGGTTGTAAACGTTTTTTTAACCGACTTCAAAGAGGAAGAGGAGGTTCTCAAATCGACTGTATTTGATTTTGTTACCTCAGAACTTTCGACTGGGTGAACCGATTTTGATGATTCTTTTTCTATTAAAAGAAAGCTGGTGCTTCCCGTGTGGTCTCTCAATTTGGTCCAGTTCTGACAATGGCATCCATGAGAAAACCATATAAGTCTTAAATTTGCACTATTTTGAAGTCGGGTTTTTTACTTGTAAAATTATATTATTATTAATAAAAACACTTTTTCAATATTTTCTTTAAATTAGGCAATTTTAGTCTGCCTCAGCAATGACGACTAAATTATAATAAAAGATGAATTAATTTATTAAATAATAATGTCCATTTATGTATTGTTTTCTAACACAATTATATAGTGATAGTCATGGCCCCTCGCCACATAGCACTCCAGTGCCTTCATATTTTTTACCAGTATAGTTACAACTTTTACTTTAAATATCCATTTCCAGGACCTTTCGCTCAGGGCTTAGAAGAAAAGTATAAGCAGTAAAGTTGTCATTTTTAATGCTACGTACAAAATATATATTAAGCAAACATATCCGTTGTACATTAAAGTTCAACGACTGTATCCGAAATACCTTAGCCCTTACAACCCTGTCACAAACGACAAAGCGTCACTCGTTACGACCGCGGTCGCAAACTTGGTCCCGCTGCACTAATTAGTGTCCTCGCTTTATTTGCTCGAAGACTCCGCGGTCTCCCGATTTTGTGGTCACCGTGGTGGTCATGGTCTCCGCGGTCTCGCCGGCCAACAGCTGGATTGTCCTAAAGTGTTGTAATTTTCAGAGCTTAGACTTTTCTCATTAGTTAGATCTTTTTTGTTGTTTGATTTATTTCACAGGAGCCGGTTTACTTTTTGAGAGGCGATCATCATAGTCCTGATAGCAATACATCTGTGACTGAATTAGAACGAGACTCTTACTAACATTTATTAACTAGACTATTAAGGACAACAACTAACAGGACTAACTATCACTGACAGTCCCTTCCTCAGTTCTCTTACCTACATTTAAATGTCATGTACCTACATACTTCTATCATTATTCAATTTTAAATTTCCACTTCGCTGGGAATCGAACCCAGAACCCTTCGAACGCCAGTCTAGCATGTTAACCATTGCGCCAAACGGGTCGTCAATTTAATATTACAACTTTTAAATCTACCAACTTAATTAGCACTGGACCTAACTCACATCGGATGTAACACAATACTGTTTAATATAAGTTTTTGTTACATACATATTACAACAGCGCAATATGTTTAATCGAGGAATAATTACAGGGGATATTATCAACTCCAAAAGGTCATTGAATATAACGGAAATTACCTTTCTGTTGATTGTAAATTTGATTAAGGTCAAAGGTTTTTATAATTTAGTTAATATTTGAATATTATGTCATATGTAATTTATAGTACCAAATATAGTATATAAATAACGACATAATTGTTACAAAAGATAAATAGAATCTAAAGAGCTAAATTATTAACAAATTTTTAAATAAATACCTATTTAGTCGACCTGGTACATTAACAACTGACATAACAACATTTCTATTTGACTGTAATTATACATAAAAAAGGGAGGAGATCGGACCGGAATGGTAAAGTTTTAGTGGATCAGACCGGAATTAAAAAAATTGATTGGCAGTGGATCGGTTTTGGGGATCAGACCGGAATAACTCTACAAAAGTTCTAGGAATTATTTTGAAGAAAACATTTAATGTCTAGTTAGCTTTTTAATTTAACCTTCTAAAGTTAAAAAATCTAAAATACTTGGCTTCAACCCATTAATGGCCCACTACTGAGCACGGGTCTCTCCTCATACCTGAGGAGGCCTAGAGCATACTCCACCACGCTGCTCCAATGCGGATACCAAGTGTCCAGCTGTCCCAAGTGTGGGATTTTTTTATGCCGCCCGAAGGCGTCCAACATGGCTTTACGATTGCTACCAAATGGTAACAAACGGAACCGACGGCTTTACGTGCCCTGCGAAGCACGGAAGCGCAGAAGAAATTTTTCCACCATCGCAGCGGTCACAAATTATATCTAATAGTAAGTACCTACGTACGTAAGTCGTTACGATTGATCAACATAAGATAATATTTTGGTTAAATTTACACAGTCATCTACGAGCTATCGTGCGTAAAACAGCAGGTTTAAACGAAATGACTCACCGAAGTTAGTGACAATGATAACTTCACTTTATTAACATGCGGATTTATAATTTAGAAAATAAGAGAATGTCCAAACTAAGGTCTCCAATGCTTCTGCAACTTAATTTTCAAACCAATAATAACAGTAGTACCTACCAATAGTATAATAGTAGGTATAAATAGTTACTTGTATTTAAGAATTTACTAAACATTAACTAGAATGTTTTAATTGAGTATTTTCAAGCGGCAATTCTGTCACTTCAACGCCAGTGAGTCAGATTAAAATTATAGTGGAGTGAACCATTTGAACTAAAAGGTTCTTAAGTAGTTTTTAATTGGTGATTCAGTGACACATTGCCGATTCGAGTAAAGTGGGTCAGTTTGATTAATTAATTGAACTAATTTTTAACCTGCTCTCTACGAAACAACATTTAATTATTTTTTAAGTTTTTAGTTGCCGTTGCCCATGGGCTCAAGTACCAAAAGCATTATTATCGATGCTTTGCTGGCCAAGAAAGAAGTAATAGACACAATACAATACAAAAACTCTTTAGTGCACACCATGTTACCAAAATAAGTACAATTTGATCTGAAACATATATACAGAAAAGAGAGAAAGAAGAGAATAGAAGAATAAAAAAAATTAAAGAAGTAAAAAAGAGGAAAAAGAAGAAAAAAAGAGGTAAAAGTGGGAAAAGGAGGTTAAAGAGTTAAAGACGACAAGTCGTTTGGCAGCTGACTCCAGCGAGAGGATAGTTGCTAGCCAGCCTGGCTTCAGCCCTCCCACTAAGCAGGGGTCAAAATACTATAAATAAATACTATATACTATATTTATCGGTTAGATATAATTTTATAACATGAACACACAGAGGTATAAATTGAAACGCACGTTTGTTGCACGCACACATTTTTGTTCATCACTCTATTATTTTGCAAACTTCAATCCCACTTCTGAAGACCCTAACAGTTTCACACTTGAGCAGTTGGTTAAGTGGTTGGCTATTTTTATAAACATTACTTAGGGTTATATAATGACATAGTGCTACAGGGAAAGCTCTAGGGAGTAGAACGCATTTTGTAAGTGGCTGATAATAACACAGGTTTTGCATGCAATTGTTAGATAGTGAAATAATTGCAGTAATTTTGTATCGGGTTTTATTGACTAATGAGAACAGTGTGACCGGATTCTACGTAACCTCTTTTTTATGATGTATGATTATATTGTTACAGTTTTTTATGCACTTCGCTTCTGTCTCGTTGTTGTGTGTAATCAAATCTTGGAAGTGAAATTTAATCCATTTTTAGGTATACGATTGAGCAGAAGTTTTTTATATTTAATGACATTATGTAAATCGGATTACAATGTAACATAATGTTATTAGGATTATTTATCAAAATGATTATGCGTATGACTTACAAATACGATACTATTTTTATTGTGGAA
This sequence comes from Ochlodes sylvanus, assembly GCA_905404295.2. Lineage (NCBI taxonomy): Eukaryota > Metazoa > Arthropoda > Insecta > Lepidoptera > Hesperiidae > Ochlodes > Ochlodes sylvanus. The sequence goes on from FR990135.1 coordinate 10,055,324, forward strand.
TTTATAAAGGAATACTTAAGGCATGCGTGTAGGATACAAACTTGAGTCACTACCAACAAATACCAACACCAGAAGACCTGAAAGTAATATATAATATTTGAATACCGACCGCGCCTGTTTTTGCTTGGTCAGTCACTTAGAACCAACGCAAGCCGGACTATGAGCGCTTTAAGCAGTAGCATAGTTTAATTATAATTCATATCTGTCTCAGTATTTAATGCCTGGCTGTAATACAAGAGAACGGTATTGCAGTGACCACAGAACTACATGTAGGTACTATTTATGACAAACCACCAGGGTGCAAGGACTTTCAGGACATAACTCACCTTTTCCAATTACAAGGATACGTCGATCACTCACTGGCGGACACCTCATTTGCCTGTCATTTATAAAGAGCATTTTGTTCGCGTGGTTTATTACACAAAGGCGTATACGCGTCTTCGGATCATGTGGTTTCCGTGACCGCAGCCTGTGCGAAGTAAATGTAAAAACAAAAGATTTTATTGTGTGTTGTACAGTACCTGCATTTTTATGGTGATAGGCAGAAGAAGCATTGAGCTTGCTAGGTGATGACTACTCCAGAAATATCCATAGCTCTAGGGGTGTCATTCTTCATTACTGAAGATCGTACCTGTTCTAGTAGGTAACCCTTAATGGCGGAGCGATCCAGCTACTTTCAACCCCCCAGTCTTCTGCTTTCTCTCTCTCTCTCTCTCTTTCTGTGTAAAACTGTAACTGAAACAGCTTTGTCAAATTGTTAACTTTTAATAATAAATATTTTTTACAAGCTATATTTTACCTACTGGAATATTTTCGAAATCTATTTTTAAAATATTCTTTACGTGCGTTTGTGCCTTTTGTTCGTATTTAAAGTACCGATTTGAAATATGTATTTCATTAAAAATTTAATTAAATATTTACACGTCTAAACTTGGTTTAGTTTTTTGGGAGCCGAATGTAAAAAGGGAAATAACTAAAAATAAAACAGTTTATTAAAGCGAGGTCGACGAGCGACGAGCGAACTACGTTCGATCGACTTTTCGTGTAAAACATAAAAATGTTCGGCAAAACTAGTATTAAATTTATTACTTCACAGCGACACGGAGCGAAAGTTTGCCATCACAGATTTCGTAGGATCTCGACCAAAAAGTTTAGCTCGTGAATAAATTTCATCCGCGCGCCAACTCATCCCTAAAATGAATTGGAATCATAACTTTTCCACGAAAATTACTTTACTGAAATCTTTGTTTCACCACGTACTAGTAAACGAGGATTGGGATAAACTGTTAAGCCGTGACGATCATGCAGCATGGATGCATTTTCGCCTGTCACATGATCGCGTCCATTCTGCTTAAACTTAAAGTTAATACTCGACTTTCCGCTCTCTGTCTCTGCAGAATACTTGAGATTTTCGGAAGAATCGCCATAAAAGATCGCCGGAACCTAGAACAACTTAAACTGGCCAGGTTGACGGCAAACGACCAAGAGGCTGCAGTCCAACTAGGGCTGACCAAACCAACACGACGGCCTATATGCTGCCAAAGACAAAATGGCGTGAAACTGCCAGGCACAAAATAATTCCACTACTCCTGGTCACGATCCCCATTATTGAGGAAAACGACGCAAGGAGGATTACCCATTTATGTGTGAGTACCTATCTAATAGTAGGTACAATGAACAATAAACGTATTAAAAGGCACTAAACTAAACTGCTAAAATTCAATGCAAACAATTTTCTTGTATATGGTTTAGGCATTTCAGGCACACCATTACTAATAGGTGTTAGGTATAAATGCGGAAATAACTCTGTGTATCTGTCTGCTAGTTATAGTAGTACTGTAGTTATAGGTGGTGAACAATACCTATAAACCTGTTTTGTCTTAATTCTGGTTAGATATTGAGACTATTTATTTAAAAAATCACACTTCTGTTATCAATGGTTTAGGGATAAAAAATGTTTAGTTAGTCGCTGTACATGAGACAAGGGCGCAGTCCATTTCATTACGCGACTATCATATATTAAAATCGGCCTTATTTGCAATTTTTACGACGAAGGTCTTTTATTGAACGTAACGAAATATGAAACCCTTTTGTGATGGGGCAATTCTTCAATATTACTGGGTATAGTTCACAAGGGTGACGTAAAGGGCTAAATATAAGGTGATTTAGTGGTCGTATAACTTGGATAATCGGCGGTTAGCACTTAAGGCTGCGCGGTTAACGTCATATCCTTATGGTATGTAAGTGGTTACAATAACCATTTTTCAGCTGAATTATGACATTTTTGGTTTCAGCGACCAAGACTCACTTTGGGTCGCTGCGCCAGTGGAGTAAGTTTGAGTAAGTATCAATAACATCGGTGATAGTGTACCAGCTAAATATTAAAGCGGTATGAGCAATTGCCTAAGTTTTTATTACACCGGGAAATTTACATTAAAACAGTAAATTATCTTTGAACAAAAGTACTAAACGACGTTTGTATGATTCCGCACCGCCGCGCCGCCGCGCCGCCGCCGCAACGCCATATTTTTGTATACAGGTTAAAACGCACACTTGGGCGCATAAGGCGCATGGGCATTCAAACAGAAGCTGCCTAAAAATAGGGTATTAATTACTTATTTGTTCTTAACTGTACAACAGTTACTACATACATCAGGCTAGGTCATCCAGGCTTTAACATTTAATAAATAAATAAATGTCGAATAGCTTCTGAAACAAAACATGTCCTACCAATACGAATTGAAAATTTCTTGATGTCTTAGGTCCTACTGCGGAGATATGTGTGTAGGAGTTTATTTATTTATTTATAAGAAGGCAACACCACCATATAGATATTGAAATGGTATCTGATACAACGAAAACGATTCGCTTCTCTAGTCACCAACGCGTTGCTCATTAGTCAATCATAATTATTGTCGACCTATACATATAGCGCAGGTACTTCTACCTAGTTGCGTGTATCATAGTCTTGACTTAACTTTGAATCATCCGCAATGTATAACTCAAAACTTCAAATTGAAGGTACACATGTCATATACTTACCCCAACGCATCCTCGCTTCCATTGAAATCAGAGAGTATTTATGTCCGGCCAAACTCGCCTCAAAGGGTCCTTGTTCAGATATTTATATAACAAATTATTTTTTCTTTATAGGCCGTGATATTAGTGCTCTAGATGAGTAATAATATTCTCAAAGATTAGCTTGCTATGATTTATGATAGTGTAGGATTGATTATTTATTTATATTTGTAGGTAAAAACAACTGAATCCAACTGACAACAGTCATGTTAGCTATTGGGCCTGCTAATCAAAGCGGAACCTACTTAAAGACGCTGGCCAAATATTACATTGTGTCTTCATATTGCAAAAAGGCTTGCATTTCTATAAAAAGGGTTTACAATAAAGGCTAGAATGGGTTGGAAAATTTTGACAGAGGGTACCTTATTGTGTGTTAGGGCATTGTATCTGCATTCAAAAGATGAGACAAAGGCAAGGCCTATGCGTTTGGAATTACAAAATGCTCCACTAGAGGGGGTTGTGTTTGCTTTAAGGGTATTCCTAGTACTTAAATTCCGGGAGGGTAGTTTTAGGGTTCCCTAACTCAAAAAACTTTGGCTTACCGTTTAATTTACTTTTATCTTAAACAAAATATGAGCGTGTCATACATGGACTGGAATTCATCCGTTTGACTTTCAAACCAATGAATACTCAAACCAATGATACACATGAAATGTTAGAGTTATTTCCGTGAAACCTGCCATCCTCTTGCCTGAGTCAGTTTCCAAATGACTCATCGTGTCCCGCCTTCGGGCTCGAGAGCTAGTACCTTCTTTTTAGATGTAATCAGCTGACAAACGAGCAGACTTTCTTTATTTCTTCTCTCCTCATTGGCATCAACACATCTTTTATATAAATAACCGACACACGTGCCAGCGTAGCGTACCAGCGTAGCGTACCAGCCACCTGGTGCTGAGTGGTCAACGTCGCCGTGGACATCAGCAGCACCAAAGGCGGCACTGATGAGAGACGAAGAGCGGAAAAAGCCATATGACAATTTTATTAGGTAAGGAGCCCTCAACCACTAAATAAACTCACGCCTCACCGATGCACAAAAACCTTTTCAGATATTGCATAAGAAAAAAATCGTACTTTATATGTGAGCCCAAAATGACTATGATAGGAGCTTCTGCCATCGTCTGTATCTGAACCTTATCTATTCATGAAACTTTTATTATTCTGTATTTAATACCGTAGCCTAGTTGGTAGTGACCCTGCCTGCAAAGCGAAGGGTTCGGGTTTGATACCCGGCATGGGAAATTATTTACAGATAAATGTTTGTTTTTGGGTTTGAGTGTTAGTAATGTTTTTTATGTTGTCCATGCGACCCACAACACAGGGAATCCTAATGCGGACGTATGAGTGTATATAAGGATATACAATTATACATCTTATATAAAAAATTCTCGTGTAAAAGTCTCTGTCTATTTGTTTGAAAATAGTAATCATAAAAGTACATAATCCTTGAATTTCCTCGTGGTTTTACCATAAGGTAGAACTTCACGCCGAACAATCGTTTCTGGTGATTGTTTATGAACATATATGTACAACTTCTACGATTCGTACTACGATGCTTGTAGAATGTTACCACTATTTTAAGTATGATTGTATTTACATTACACTCTCTATACATTAAATGAAACGAATTTCAATATAATGTATATGTAGGTATACAATCGTTTGTTAGCCCTAAGAGGTAAGTAGTACTTCTACACTAGATACGATTCGTAACTATCATTTATAATTTTATAATAATTTTCTCTGATTTTATTTTATTAATTGAATGAAGGAGAGAGGGATACGTTATACGATACCTTTATTTATTTATAGGGCCTAAATAAATTCTTATTTTTCCATCAGGCACGTAAAACGAAGACTAAGAATGACTAAGAACGACTAGAAAACTAACGAAGACGTGGAAAAGAGTGACACAGGAGCGCAGTGAAAATCGTTAAAGGAGGTGCTTAGAGGCACCTACACTAAGATATTCTATAACAAGAGTTACCTGAATATGCAAGTGTTGTAGACTGAGATGTGTTATTATAACAAGAGTTACCTAATTATATAATTCATTGGAGAATTTACATGACCTGCAATTATTCTTCGTTCCTTATACATGAGTCTGTTTTCCGTTTATCGTGGTAAATTAGTCGTCTCCGTGAGCAGCCATTTTCTTTTTCACCGGCCGTGGCCCCTCATTATAATGTTGTTATGAACGCACAAAATAGAATATAATCATTTATATTAGCATTTAATTTTCCGGGCCAATGGTCCACGCTGTCGATTTTGATATGTCCGTTCCCACAAACGCGTTGCGGGAAGGGTTACCATGTAATTTGGCGATTGTAGGCATATAATATTCTTCATGATTTTTGGGATACGCATTATGTCAAAGGAGTTTGTCATAATTATCGGGTAATACGTAATCTTGAAGCGCTCATACCCAAAGCGGTCATAGCCCCCCGGCTTGCGTTGATCTTAGCTAATCGACAAAGTTGAGCAACAGCGGGCGCGGTCGGTAGTTGGATGGGTGATCGCTAGTGGCAAAAGTTTCTTGGGCGTTTCCGTGCTTCGGAGGGCACGTTAAGCCGTCGGTCCTGGTTGTAATCATTATGTAGCAGCCATGTCGGAGGCCTTCGATCATTCATGCATTCATTGCGATCATCATAATAATATGAACTAAACTCAGATACACTGGAAGAAGTGAGAGAAATAAGCGATCTGGGCATGATGATGGATAACTAATTGATATTTAAACTTTATAATATAACTAAGTATATTAAATACCTTTTTTAACATATGATGTTCTATTACAATAACTTGGTTACCTAAATTACACTTTTTCTCTCTTTATTGCTACCGCCTTCTTTATTCTGCCCTAAGGTTGACTTACAGAGAATTCTCTTAGAATTAAGTCCGCCTTTCGTTCCTTACCTATGTAAGGTTGAATAGTGAATAAATAAAAAATGCAACAAAATAATGGTCACATTACTTGGAAATTACTACTCGGTGTCCCAAGAGATATTTGTAAATGATTAAATTGGAGGCAACGTGTTTGGAGGTTTACATGCTATTACGAGTTAAACGTTAAACTGACTTATTTTTTACAACTATCAAAGAGCTATGTTATTTATAGTCTATTTAAAAATGTAGAAATTTATAGACTATACAAGATTTATCAGTAGGTACTTAAAAATAAATCGACTTCGAAAAGCAACTTAAAATTATAAAACAAAATAAATTTCATGACACAGTTAAAAGAAAATATAATTAATCAATAAAATAAAACGGATTTTTCCCCCAATTAATATTTTTTCACTTTATAATTTTTTTCTTTAAAATAGAAAAACATACGAGTATTTTGTACGATATTTATGTAGGTTATATTAAAATCAAAGAAATTGTGTTCATAATAAAGAGCCATCCTTAATAAATATAATTATTATTGTAGTATCGTTAACATGGAAATATTAATGTAGCTTAAAGATCCTTTTTTGCTTATTACAACTAATTGAACCTAAGCAACCATGACCGAACATTTATAAAAATAAAAATTCAACATAGAGTATACAGAATTTATATTCATAAAACACTTGATGACATAATAGGGTAGTAATTTTAGGTTAGTGCGAATGGGCATACGTTGTGCTAGTCTCACTACGATCGATAAGCGAAAAGAGAGTTAGCGTATATCTATGGATGTACCTACTAATAACTTAAGGGATACAAATGCACCTCTGCAAAAGTATTTCTCATATTGCTGTTAAGAACCGAAAAACAAAATTAAAATATTTCATTGTAACCACCTGGCTGTCTACCTTTAACCCTTAAGCCGAATTCATAAGCCTTTGAAAAGACTATCGAACAAAAATTATTTTAAAAAGATTACAAATTCACAAAAGATTCTAAATTCAAAGTTTTTTAAACGCTAATCTTTCCGAATGCAACACCATGGTAAGCAACCGTTCATTCGCCTCATGAATAAATAATATAGAATCACAATTTGGATCGTCATTAAGCAATTATGCTGTTGTTATCATTATGATGTTTTGGAAATGCTTTTAATTTTTTATTAGGTCAAATTATCGTGGGGCAAAGCGCGGAGTGGAGCTATTAAATATCAATCATGATCACATGCTCTAGAATTTGATGTAAACATACTTAGTCGTCTTCTTAGTAAGCTGACTCAGGTATATGCTTCGGGTTATATCCAAGGAACATTTTGGTGTTATTATGTTATAATGCTCATAATTAGCTGACATGAATCTGTTTGTGACTCATGAAGATGATTAAGTCTAGATGACGGTTATAAGGAAATATAATCAAATTTGAGCTTGATATTTTGAGCAACAGGTACTTTATTATAAGGTTAATTTTTAAAAATATTTATGTGAATTTTTTTCTTTTATTATCAGCAGGGGGAGGGGGTTCTTTGCATTCTACCTTTTTTCCACCATGGAAATCAGTCCTCACCACTATGGTGACTTCATTGCCATTTCAAGGCAGCCAATTCTCTGAGCTATATCAGTCACCCTTGTTTGTGAACAGATTTCATATTTTTAGATTCGATCACGATGAGAAATATCGACCATAATTTTCCATTGCGCGACTTTGAACTTAGATATCTAGGCCAATGGTAAATGACCGAGCAATGATACAGTGAAGTTAATACAAGAATCGTAAATCCCTGAGACTGTTCACAAACTGCTAACATGTCGGTATGTTGATGTGTCATGTAACTGCCTCTGCAATGATAGACAATATCACGTAAAAACAGGTCGCCTCCGCGTCTGAATTACGTCTATCTTGCTCACATTAAACGGAAATGACAGCGTACGGTTGCTAAGCTTAACGGCGTATAATAAGCGACTATTAAGTATTATGGGTATAACCCACGCCGATAGAAAATTATCTGGCGTCAAAACAGAAGAAAACTTAACATACAGATCTACAAATCTGAAAAATTTGTACGTGAGTACAAAAATTAGTCTTATGAACTTATGACTACTATAATCTCTATCTTAAAAGAATCATTTTAGAAACAAGTTTAGGATAATTAGTAGGTGCTTTGATCACTTTCAATAACTGTTTTTTATGATATTGGCATTTGTAGTTAATGTTCCACATCCTACTTTAATTTAGCTAATTAAGTAACAAGAGTTACTTTGAATTTTGAATACACAACCGCATTCCAATCATTTCAGTATTTTTTTCAAGTAACACAAAAATACGAACGAAAATTCTAAGGTTTACTATTCTCGTCATAACTATTGCATTATCAAATCAATTTTTAAGTGTCAGAAGTAATACGGCATAACCATATAATTTAATTTACATAAAATCTCAAAGCGTTCTCAAATGGTCACCCGATAATAATGGGCTATTGTTGACTTTCCAAAATTTGGTCCCAAGCCCTTTTCTTGTGTATCTACACAAAGAAAATAAGTATCGAAATAACCACTTTCCGCTTGATTTAATGTAAAGTTTCGGTTTGGTTCAAAACGATAAAACGTTTAAGATCATTCACGAAATTACATTCTAAGTACTGGTTTTAGTTAAAAAATTAAAAGGTTTTTTAAAACCCTCAATCATGGGGTTGGAATTAAATGGACAGTTTTCGTAATCATGGCTTTTATGGCTACGACTGAAGTATATTTAAGGTAAGGTTTCTTGTTTAGTATCAAATCGGGCACCTTTATATTATACTTATGGTGTTTAAGTTAATAACCTGATTTTTTTCTGACGTGACCAAATTTTGATAAAATAGTGAAGTAATTTGAGTTTACAAGATCCGTCAACTTTTCCTTCATTACTGTGGTTGAAACTAATCTGTGTTAAATAAATCAATCAAATCATTGAGCTTACTACCATCTTATTTATATAATTAAAACAATTAATTACATTCGCTTCACCTATTAACGTAAAAAGTTACTAAAATTCTTACTGCTTTGTAAAAAAATATTTTATTTATTTTCCCAAATTTATCATTATCGATATTGAGTGTTGAATAAGAATATTCCGCGAATAAACCTATTCATTCTTGAGTAACCCTTATAGAATACCTATCTTATTCAACACAACATTTTGCCGAACTGTTGACTATTGGCACGATAATGATGTTCGTGAATAAACCTCTGCTTTGAATTTTCCTTTTTCTATTATGGGTATGGTTCCTTTAATCGAGATTTTAAAATACTGGTAGTTTTATATCTTACTATTAAAACATTTGTCAAGGAATCAAATACACATGCATGTATTAATAATCTATGAGGTTTGATTGAAATATTCTTCTCAACTCAACAAACAAACTTGAATAGTTAACCATCTTTTTTCCAAATTCATCAAATCAAGTCAGCTGCAGCAGAAAAGGGACAAAAGATTTGAAGGCTATTAAAGGAATATTTTAGTTACAAATTGAGCTCTTAATAAACGTGACTGAAGTAAATTATTCTATTGCTTTTTGTATTTTGTTTCAAGTATTCGAATATTTTCAAATAAGTATTTATTATATCATTAGTTTTATTAAACTGAATAGTATTTTAGCCGTAAAACTTTAACAACGATTAGTCCAAAGCATTAAAAGATATAATTGCTTTAGACCCAAATTAACCCTTTTACTTTAAAATGGCTTTAAATTTAAATGGGGTTGAAAGAGCCATATTTCAAGCAAAATAAATTATCCAAACCTAACCGATACACTCTTAGTAAGTTAATTTTTTGACATCTGGTGGTTAACAATGTTCACTTATATATTTTGTTCTGTATTAAACATAAACAAAGAAAAATTTGGTATCCATTACACATTACATTATACAAAAAAATTTGACACTAGCTTCCAAAAGGGTTCCCTGTGTAATGAAAAACTTGGTTGATTCTTTTCGTTACAAATCTATCTGGTTAGGGTACGCGTAAAAATCAATCCCAATAAATCGCTATCGTTTGCGCCACCGCTCGCAAACACCCCACCGCCTTTCACTGACCCACGCGACAGCTTTAACGACCACCTTTTTCCAAATTGTATACTTCGAAGTAAGGGCACGTGTCCGAGGTACGTTTTTACGAAATCCCAACATTTTAGTTTCTCAATCAGAGTTATGACGTCTTCTAAGGAAGTTTAATATTTCAGCATCTTTCATACTATTATGCTAGTATTATGTTAGGTGTGGTTTAAGTGATATGCACGTTTGCTCAAAATCTTGGCGCGTCTGCCACGCCCACCACGCCTTTCTATTCTTTTTAAATGTTCTGTGGTTTAAACGGACCGAAACTACAAAAGAAGTTTTTCTGTATTCAATTAAAATTAAAACTTATTTTCAAAACCCAAATTTCTTAGTTATCTACACAAATTTGTCTGTTAATCGCTTTTTGTGAACTTAAATTTAAATCCAAATTATAAAGTTCTGTACGACTCATGTAATTCAAATTTTAATCTCCTTAACATAAATTGGATTTTCTTAATTTTATTTGACACGCGTAAATTTGGTTAATATTTAATTAAGCGCTGTACTTTTTAATTTTCTCAAGTGCTGGTTTAAATTTACTTTGCAATATTTATGTTGACGGTAACTATGAACTATGTAAATAGCTCTTACTACTTTACAAATATTTTATCACTCAAAGTACTTTACATATTAAAATTTAGTTATTATTTAAACGTTGAGAATAATGTGTTTTAAAGTGGGTAGTTTTTTACAAACGGTCGGTTTAGTACACCTTAAGTACGCAATAGCCACAGAAGCGCCATAGGGACGATCGAACGTGTGGGTTTGTAATCAGGAAGCGTGCGTATTACCTACCTACTTACATTCACTACAAATAGAAAGAGGCGGTCCTAGCGCGCGGAGCTGTAGGCATTTATTTCAAGGACAAAGGACAAGGCCGAGTCACAATACTGTATGATACTATTACCGTGCCATTACCATGGAAATCAGTAACCATCGTGGAATAATAGCATCATGCGTACATATGTCGCGAATTTAAATAACATATTTAAGTGTTCTTTATTTTGCAAGACATTGAACTAAGGTACACAATCTCTACCAGCCTGCAATTACAACTGGTATCACTCAAATTTTTGCCTCGCTGGGAATCGAACCCAGGGTCCTTCGAATGGTGGTACGGTATTGTGCTTACATGTTGTCGAGAATTGAGCTATTTCCCAGTTCTAAGCATACATACAAGTCATTCATATATACCTATTCTAAGTTATTACTGTATGTAAGCAAAATATTTCCGAAGTGAAATCCAAAGGGATACACATTTAAGCTACAGAGCTAATAAAAGTCCCGCGACATCAATCATTGAGTAAACCCTATCATCTGTAAGATTAAGCAAAAACACGGGGACCGTGCCTTCGACCGGGATAAAATTGTAATCCTCTTAAGTAATGAGCACGTACACCGCACAGAGTTAGGAATTCGATCTAATTTAATTTTTTTATGGAATTAAGGTAGCAAACGAGCATGCAGCAGCACCCTTCCGCTGCCGCCCATGACTACTGTGACCGACTTAGAACATGACTCAAATGGGGACTAGGATTATTAGTCCGGTTAGGAGGCGTAATAAAACATTAGTTGGTTAATTTGTTAGTAAATATGAGGACGGGGTCTGGGATTGTACGGAGTGTCAGCAAAACAAAAAAATTGTTATTTTTCTAAATTCAGAAAAATGGCTTTCTATTTAAAATCCCACTTTAAACTTCGAACATCTTAAAACTCATCGTGAAGTAATGAAACACACCAAGAATATTTTTGGAAACATTTCAAATAAATGCCGAGTCTAGTACTTTTATATGTCTGCAGCAGAGCTTCGGTCCGCTTATCAATCAACATAGCGGTCCTTCATTATTAAGAGTGATGAGACGGTCCGACGGGAGAGCAGATTTGTCTTAGGTTTAGCTGGATACTCCGATACCCTATCGTTAGGGGATGCAAACGATGGCGGTTCTCAAACCTTATTTGCCGGACATTTCAATTGTATTATTATTATTGTATACTTTTTCAATTATTTATCTAATTTTTTATCAGAGTTGTAATGTAATTTCTGTTTCAATCTACCTATTAAAACGAGAACGGTGACAGACTAACAGACAATAAAGCCTAAAACAGTGAAACTAGAAGCATTCAACTTTGTACAGGGGTTCCTTTATATAGTGTGAGGGTGTTCCCCCACATTCCACACATTTTCAAACATAGAACACTAAAATAGGATGTTAAAAACTTGGACGGTAGAGTGGCAAAATATGTGATAAATGTTCGTAAACATTTTTTTATTGAATTAAGGTAGCAAACGAGCATGCAGCACCACCCTTCCGCTGCCGCCCGTGACAACTGTGACCGACCTAGAACAAGACTCAAAGTTATATTAAACTATAAAATCAATTGTGCTATATTTTATCTGATTGATTCGTGTTTATCTGACTCACTCTGACTTTTCTGATACATAATTATACGTTCAAATGAGATAAAAACTATTGTTTAGTACCTTATTATTTATTTTCTTGAAATAATATAACGTGTAACTAAATATTATAAACAACATTATCACCTTTATATCCCCGTAGATTTAATAACGCTATAAAACTACGTTATATTACGAAACTCATAAATTATTCCCATAGTAATGACCTATACATAATATCACCATCACACATAGGGCAGATTTGTTTGGGCTTAGCCTTATACGACCCTTACAGATCCCTATTCGTACCCACATCCCCTCTGGGTTGAGCATTAGGGCAAGGCTTGTAGCCGATAATGGTGCTTGAAATTTTATTCAAGCTATACGCAGAGGGTGCGTTTACATGCGTCAGTTTTATTCAAGTAATGCGTTTAGGGTACATTTATAGATTTATCTATTCCACAATTATGCGAAGCGTATTTTTCTGGAAATTTTATCATTCAGGACCTAATGGAAATACCAAATAAATTTTAGGGCCAATTATAACAAGTTAAACTAGTCTAGAGATATAAAATAATATTTATTTATTTATTGGCAAAGTGGCCACTTGATGGTAAGCGATCACCTACACCTATGGTCATCACCATTACCGATGCGTTGACGGACAAGAAAGTAGGGAGAAGAAAGAAATAGGTTTAGAAATGCATGTCACTGAATTGGAAACCGGACAAGGAGATCCAGTTGGAAGTAACGAAAAATATATATTTATGTAAATTACCTTGGGATTGACTTTTTGGGGCGTTTGAGACAATTTAACAAAACACGATTCTGCAATAACTTTTGTATTAAACAATCGGTGTTGCCGTAGGAACGTAAGCCCTATACACAGTCATTTTTCTTTATATTCTAGGAGACAGCAGCCCTACTATCATACACAAGTAAAAAAAGGGTAAGGGCTACGTCGCGTCGTCACTTACCATCAGGTGGGATCGTAGTTAAGCGGCAACTTAAATTCAGTAAAAAGTAGCATCAGGACTAAACTGAGCTCGGCAATTTTGTAATAAGAGCGACCTGGTACTACAGCCTGGTTTCTTCTTCAAAAGTATGTACCGCAGACACCTTAGCTTATCTTCAGTCAGAAGTCATGATTGGATGTAGATTTTTTCACCGTTCCCAAAAGTTTGTAATGCACACTACACTACCACAAAAACGTGTTTAGGTATATTGGACCAGTTAAGTTACCTATGCCCGATTTGAACGTCGACCGAAGACCACTGATGTAGGTAGGTAGGACGATGACGTAGTTTGAATTTCGTAAAGTTTTTGTAGTTAACAATCTTGACTAAAGATTTCATTAATCATATTTTTTTAAAAGAAAGGCATGCAATTAATTTAACCTCTGTACAGTCAGTTAAAAGTTCAACCCTTAAATATAAAACCTGGCTGGTAATAAAAACGGTACAATAAGTTCTACTAAAAGCAAAACGGTGTACCGTTCGTTGATAAGGATTATGCGATTACAGCACGCGGTAAGCTCACATTCGCTGTATTGTGTTATATCGTTGTGAATTTTATTTTTATTCAAATGTGATTGTGTAGTCACCTTTATTTTCTCTGCATGCTTCATAATTAGGATACGTTCATGACAGAACATGACGACGTTTTACAGGTATTCAATGTCTTCATAATGTTAGCTTTAATTTTTGACATATTTTTTGATAATTCATTCCCTTTGAGATGTAAAGGACTTTGTTTATCTCGATACCAAGCCAAATTCCCCAATCTCGTGGTGCACTCTGCTGATGCTATGGCACCAGGTTCCACCTATTGAAGGTCGCTGGACTCTACACTACTCAGACTGTTTCTTTCGCCATTATTTCTCCTTGACAAAGCCTTTTAGAAAAATGATTTGTTGAAGCAAAAAACATAAAAGATTTTGCTTTTACATACATATAAAAATGTATCACTAGACGCCACAATGACATTTTTCTTAATGATGAATGATTTGTAAGTATGCCAAGAATTCGAGGTTAAAAATAAGTAACAACTTAAGAAATAAACAATAGTACTAGGTATTACTTATCTTCTTTACTTATTTCCACCTGCTGTTTTCCTTCAGGTCAATATATAGTGAAACATAGCTCAATAAATTGTCACTAAGGCACTACTCCAAGTTAAATTGGTCGTAAATTCGTAAAAGGAAAGTTTAAAGTTTTCCGTCGACGGCAAAAAGCGTTCACTTGTTGTTTTCCTCAACCGTCTTCACAGTTTTAGTTGTCTATGTCATAGTTATGTAATATATATGTTTAACTCAGGGACAATTTTTCTGTACGTTGAATATTTTTTCCAGCAATGGTTTTATATAGGTAGTAAAAAGTTATAATGTCATTGTTTTCAAAATTTCGATTTAGAGCCTTTCGAAATCGCGCAGGCCAGTCGGTAGAAACCCTGTCTAAGAAGCTCGAGGTTCCGGGTTCGGTATTAGTGCCCGTCAATGCCAACTACGACACAGGGGATACCACCACAGGGATATGAATAATTATACTAATGGTAACATGATCTGTATAAGATTTACTTACGTTGTTACGACAATGAGCCTTACAAAAATGGATAAGATACACTTTTTCTTGTAGTTAAAACTTGAGTGAGGTAATGTGGCTTTAAATGTTGGTCATCAATGTCTTAGGCGACATAGTCAATTTCTTATACAACTGCAGATTAAAAATCTTAACTGATTTTCCGATGTCCTACTTGTGTGAATAAACGTGCTACAAACCACACATTGTAAACATACGACTATAAAATGTATTCAAACACGATGTAAATTAACATAACAATATCCTTGCCACATTCCCGTAACAACGGAAACATAGTCCAGATATAAACCACTCCCTTATTCTACAAAAGGTCCCAGTGTAAATTATCTTACATTTAAAACAGAACTTACGTCCCGGAGTTCTTAAGGCGACAGAAAACAAACAGAGGTTATAGCGAATGAAATAAATACAGACAGCCCTAGAGGCCAAGAAACAAATGCGCGCACCCGACAAAACAAATTAAGACAATTTCAAATTAACAGAGACTGCAAAGTCTGATATACGTTTCGCAGAGAATTCATGGTATACAACCATCTTATTTTACGTCACTGCACAGTACTTTCGACCTAATTGCCTTTAAAACAGGTGCGAGTATCACAAACACACAAACAAAATCACAGTGTACTTGAATTTCAAATAAAATATTTTCTATTTTCCCGCATGCTCATTCGTTTCTAGAGATACTTTTAGACTGTGGCACAACTAGCGTTGTAAGGACAGCACATCACGGATGCCTCTCGAGAGCTGAAGAACCCCTTTGCGAGGGCCAGAGGCCCCTCAGGCCTCGTACAACGGGGCCCCTAATGAGTCGCCGGAGCACTAGAGTTGTAGGTCGTCTCGTAAGTTACTATCGCCCCTATACTACAGGATTACCTGGCGCGGAAACTCGGGTGAGTTTTTCTTTGCTTTGTTGTTGATACAGGCATGACTCGAATATAGGGCGGATCCCTACGTTTGCAATAAAAGTGCTTTTCCACATTCGATTTTATTTTTTAATTAATGCAATGTTCCTCTCGAGAGCAACAAAGTCGGTATGTTGTATGAAAATGTGAACAACTAATTATATTCCTATATAAATACATATTAAACTGCAATGGTTATCTGTTTATTTTTATTATAATTATAGTGGACTGAAGTCGCTATCATACCCGGTTCCTCCGAAGCTTAACCTTTCGCGTTACGCTTTTAGTTTCCACTTCTGAATCTCTTTTAATTTGTTTTTACATAAGAAAGAAGCGTTGGATTACACGATAGAAGCACTACGTTTAACAGTCGCACGATGATGATCACACGACACGACAGTTAATAAACCATTTCGAACAAATGAAACACTCCTTTGGTCCTATCCTTCCAGCCAATACTGACCATGATGTTTTTGTCCTCAAGACAAGCCTAAGCGAAAGTCAATGCTCGTGCTGGTGAAAATCGTCGAGGATACAATACCAGGAAACTCATTTTATTATGATACGGGTACTCACGATATGTATTTTGAAACGCCGATATTTCGACCCAGTTGCATGGATCGTGGTCACGACGGTTCAGCTATGCAACTGGGTCGAAATATCGGCGTTTCAAAATACATATCGTGAGTACCCGTATCATAATAAAATGAGTACAATCCGCGATGAGTTAAGTTTAAAATCATACGTTGCCAGGAAACTATTGGCCAGTTCGATTCCAACGGTGCTACTACATGATTTTTGTGCAGTTACCACGATTATTCTGGAGTCAATGGCTAAATGATTTAAGATGCCTTGGTTGCATTGTCGAAACGACAGTATCAGGCAGGGATTTCGATATGTTTTTGGGCTAAGACAAGGTTTATGCTTGTTGCGTTCGACAATAAATGGCGGTAACTACTTATAAAGCAGTCTGTCTGCATTTACCTAGCGACATAAAAATCATTTTCATCGTGATAAAGAAATACACTTTTAATGTTATTTATACAGCCGTCATCGAGCTATGTAGATGTTAATTAACGAATTAATGTCCTCATAACAACATCTTCGAGCGAGTGTTTCCAACCGCATAAACGCGACCCATTACTCGTCAACAACAATGCCGAGTACTAAATAAGTTACACGAATAACTTAGTAAAGCCATGGGACTCATTTACAATTTTCGGTACTTGTTGCAATAGTAACTAGTAACTTGAAGCTAGTAATAAAGTGTATAGTGGCGGGATGGAAATATACGAGGATAAAATAACCATCGTTTGGAGAATGCTTATGAGAATCACCCGCTTTAAATAAGGCCATAACCAAATAGACATGGCAGAAGCATGAACGAGATGAGCCTTAAAAACCTCACGTTCCTTGGTAACGTAATGTACTGCGCGTGAAGTAGTTTCCCCTTAAATCAAATGGACACGAAAGAGTCTATGATAATATGGCTTAAAGACATATTACGCTCCTTTGGATTGCGTAGTCGGTAAATAGTAAATATACTACTCATCGCTTATCGCTCAATCGCGCCAAAATAGACCAGTGCACAGCCCACCGTGGGCGACCGAAACAAAAGATATGTTTTATCCATTCATAAATTTATCGTACAGTTCCGATTCGTTCGCGAGATAGCACTCTTGAAAGGCTTTACAAGCTCGAAGAAAGAATGTCTTTTTCTGTACCCCTTTGTACGTCAATAACTGCGTCCTCCTTGTATGAGCAAAGTTACCGTTAGTCTAATTAAACTCAAAAGATTTTAACTTTGTTTTGTGGAATACAATGCATTACAAAAAAGTGAGAAAGAATGTCGTTGTTTCTTGCAACTTTGTCGTCAGGGATTTTATTTAGAAATTTATAAAGAAATAACGCTTGCTAGTATAAAACAGTGAGTAAATTGTAATTTAATCAAATTAAAGTCAGTAAATATGATATTTTATAAATAGTCAGTAAATTAGTTTAAATATTTGCCTCTCATACGACGACCTGAATTTGATTCCTGAATGTTTCTTTAAGGTTGAATTTATAAGTGTATTGGAAAAATTATAACTTTCTTTGGTCAAAATATAGTGAGAAACCATACCTAAAAGGTCTCATCTAAAGGATCCCAAAGACCATCTAAGAATAACGATTCAAATTCTTATCTAATAATGTAGTCGAGTTTTAAGTTTTAACTAACATCTTGTACATACGGACCTCTAAAAACAGACGAGAGCTCGTTAAATAACGGTCGTCGCACCCCTTAAAATAAAACCAGAAGGTCCGCGTTTGCTTTGATGCAGAAGTGTAAGGGTGGTGTTAGTGGTGTGCCCGCAGTCAATATCCATCCACCAGCTTTGATGCCAGTGTCAACGGAATGGGGAAATATGTTCACTTACATAAATTAACTAGATGGATGACCGAGCTTAGCTCGGTTTTTTTTTACATATATATTTTCACTTATATGGCAGGAAAGAATCGCGAAACCACTTTAACACTGCGACCAAAATACGTAAAAAACATTATGCCCGATTCCTATATTCCAAAAACGATTGGTATGCTTACAAATATTAGGTAAAACTATCTACGAGGCGTAATTAGGAACTAATTTAACGACTCGTTACTCGTAACTAGAAAACGATCGGTTTTACGATTGGTTAAATATAGGAAAGCGGTTGATTCCAGAAGGACGGTAGGTTCAGGTACATCCGAAAGATTCTCGCCTCAGAATAAGTACCACACTCTACTGATTCTCGGCACATGATTATTCGAGCTTTGATCGTATACTGTTGTATCTGAAAACATAAAATTCAAAGCTCTGCCGGTGCAATTTGATGGCGATACGTAAAACTATAAGCTTTATAAATTAAATGGAGTCGTTGAGCTATTGAAACATTGAATAGACGCATCACAAGCGTGATTGACCGAGTAACCGATGGCCGATGAAATTTGTCCATCATTCCAATTTGTATTCATTCTGTATCTATTACGGTGCACAATGAGACGTAGGTGTCGATTGATATTATTAGATACGGATAAATGCGGGGGCGATATAATGAATTTTTGGAACTGTTACCTTGCGCAATAGGAAGTAGAAAGGTTTAGAAAATGTTAGTTATCGACGTTTAACTAACGAAATGCAGAAATAATGCAGTTTTGTAATCATTACCAATAACTGCTTCCGTTAGAGTTTCTTTACGATTCATTAAACACAAATACAAAAGAAATATTAAAAGCTACTTAATATTTCTTCGTAGCTAAATACAAAAAACTATTAAAAGCTAATAATTTTAATTTTATATCGCTATTGATTGAACACAATGTTATTATTGTGCCTAATGTATACTTTGTGTATGAGTGAGTTTTCTTTACGTATTGAGACGTAAGTGTCCCGAAGCGAAGCGAGGGCTGTTAAATACACATTACATTCATAATTATACATAATCCTATAACAAGATTTCTAGCAATCCTGATTTAGTTTAGGTTTTACTTATCTATCTGAACGATACGATGTAATAAAACTGAATTTCAGTATCAAACGCTCACTTATAATTCTCTAAGAGGAATAGCTCATAAAATTCCGCCGTCAAAGATAAAACGACGTCGCTCGACAGTTTTATAATAATTCAGTCATCACAACGTGACTGGCCATGAAAAGCTTATTCGAAAGCCGTTAAAACCAACCGTGTCCACACATCCTCCCGTACCTAATTGAGACATTTCACAAAGGATGTGATTACGAGCGGACATAAAACGCCACGTTTCGTTCGAACCGGAACGGAACTTCAAAAAATAGATCTTCAGTATACCGAGGGTTAATATTTTTGCTTAAGCTCACACACGTTGTGAATTATAACTTAATTAGTTGGGGTCAATTTTATTTATTGTTCTAATAATCTTTTAAGAGCAGTGTTTTGTTGGTGGTCGCTGGACTCTGTACCAATTTAATACCGACAGTACTTCTACATATTACTAGGGGTCTCTATCTTCTTCCTTCTGGAACAAAGAGTAGGTAAATGAAATTGTAAAATGTTCCGTTTGCAGTGTTACGAAAAATAACGCAGGTCCCCTGTGGTGATGCTTTTGAATTTACTGATATGACGATGGTAACCAGTAAACCAGTTACCATCTACTTAGTTCTAACATAATATACCTACTTCCATCTTTTGGTTGACGTTTTGTTCATGACTTTCGACCACAAATAATACTTACACTTTCCACCGAACGAACTTTTGTGGTAAACATCTTTTCAGTAGAAACCACGCATTTTTCTTGGCTATTTCTTGTACGGAGGATAGCTTGCCCACATCGACGTTTCATCGCAGGTGTCTTCAAGTCAAGAGTAAATAGAGCTTTCCTATGTAACTTCGGTATGTCATCCAAGATTACATCATCAGTTACTACCAGAAGGGATTGTATTCAATATAAACTAAGAACAAGAAAAAAAAATTACTTGAACAAAGCATTTAGGTACACATCTTTTTGACGAATAAGTAGCAATACACATAAAAATGCCTAGTATATGTTTCGTTTGCACTCATATACATATACCAAGTAGCCTAGATCTGACATCAGCCTATCATAATGGATTACCTAATACTTAAGATAGATTAACTACTTACATTCATATTCAGGCCATCGGACCTCATTTAGGTTCGTTCATGTTCATTCAGACTCATACGAGTATAAGCTCAACATGAATAAATCTGTTAGACGTCTATTCATAATGCTACTAATTCGATGAGCTACTTCAATTAAATGAATTCGAAGGAAAATATGGGAACGCGAGAGTTCTCCGTAGGTCTCACTCTGCACTCAGGTAGTGCTTCGTAATATGGATATTACTTCTTACGTTAAGGAAGAACCGAGCCAGCAGTGAAAGTGGATTGTGATGAATTGATAATACTAGGCGTTAGTTATTAAGCAGAAAGTGAACGCCATCACATATAAATATTCATCACATAATCTCGTCAATATATAAGTAAGTTTAAGTTCGATATTGTATCATTTATACATGACTAGGTTGTCCGGAAGAGATCGCCCTTAGCGATAAGCCTGCCTGTTTGCACCTTAGGTACTATGCTTAACCGTATCTTTAGTGATAAATTGTATTTAGTGGGGTACAATAAAGTGTTAAAAAATTTAATTTTCTTTTCTTTTTAATAAACCTTCAAACTTTAACACTCATGAGAATTTGTTTTATTTGTTTTATTTTATTTCTGAAAAGGACCTGAGAACTAGTGCATTAAACATGTAATATAATAGTAAATATCAATGATTTATTATAATGAGTATCTTAATCTAAAACCAAAAGTGTTCACAATGAGTATACCCAACGATTCCACATTTTAATTCAATTATGTTATATCAAACATTAACAAGACCAACTTGGTTGATTTTTGGCAAATCTAATTTGTTATTAGCATGAGACCAACTTAATTTTAGTCAAGTGAGTTAGAGTCAAGTTAATATAACCATACAATTTTTTTGGGTCGAGTGGAAAATCCCTGAAAGTTTTGAATTTTAGACTTAGCTTTTTGAAGTTTGCCGCAATAAATTCTTACAGCTATGAATTTGATCTGTGAGATAACGGAATGGCTGCATAATTATTTCATTCTCAGTGCATTCTTAGCACTCTGTAATTTTCTGTTCCATAGCCAGAAGTAAAACTATACCTGCATTTTCTCGCCTTTTGAGCTTTCAAGCTGTTATGCACAATGCTGTACTTTGAACAGAAAAAGCTTAGTGTAATTATTCACACAAAAGCTTTCCACGTGGACTCTTCAACGCCTCAAACATTTCGCTTATTTTTTCGTGCTCTAGTTTTTCCATCAACATCTTAGCTTTGACCTTTTTCTAGTAGTAAGTAGTACTGGATTAAGCAAAGTAATGCTTGCGGTACGATGGAAGCGAATGCGAACTTGAAGCTCCTTTGCTTGCAGTATATCTAGAAAACCCGTGGGAATCCTTTTCTTAACGGAGGACGTTAAGTTTGCTCTTAATTTACAAAAAATTACGACCCCGTAGCTAATTGGTAGCGACCCTGCCTGCAAAACGAGAGGTTCCGGGTTCGATTCCCGGAATATACAGACAGACTGTGACAGATACATAAATTTATAACTTTTTAATACTAATGTTGCATATTATTTTATTACCTAATGTTGCATGCTCAGAAAGGCCAAACATGTAGAACGAAGTTATGTATAACATCTACTGTAACCATGTTTGAAGCAATAAATAAATATTTGAATTTGATAAATAATAATTGTTCTCGGGGCACGGACAGGAATCCTAGTGCGGGGCGAATTATAGTGTAACTAGTACCTAGGCACCAATCCGCACTTGGCCAGCGTGGTGGACTATTGCCTATACTCCTCATACTGTGAAAGGAGACCCGTGCCCAGCAGTGGGACAGTTATGGGTTGTGATGATGATGATGAGTACCTAGGCACAAAGTAGATAAGTAAAACCTAGGTAATACTCGCTGCGCTTGAGAAAAATATTAATTTATTCCTACGTAATAATCGCACCCGAGACCATATTATTTCTCAATTTTATCAGTAGTTTTACATTGGTGAATGCATAAAAATCAGTAAGTAGCTTTTAACAAAGACAATGAACACCAGGAAACATTAACGTAACAAAAAGTGCTCCTTTGAGGTTATTCAATATCTGAGAAAAATTAAATCTGAATTCTGTTGTTTTGTACAGAGTTAAGAGTTTTCATGTAACAAATAAACGACAGAGCGTCCTACAAAACTCTGCCTTTGAAATTGAAGAAGCTTAACAGTCTTTGTATGATCCAATCCCTTCACACGACGTCGCATGTTGTATGCCCCAGTTCACAACAAATTTCGACTCACTCTGAAATCTAAGCTAAGTAATGATAAACTGTCTTTGAAACTCTAACGATACAACGATCTGAAATACTAAAAATTAAAGTATACATTTAATGAAACTGGAAGTTTTCGATGACTGTACCTACAACGAAAAACTACTTTAACTTATTATGACTGTAGTGTTTGTATTAAACCATTTATATTAAACTCTATTACAACGCAACAGAACCAAATGAATTCCAGATTTTTTGTTTGATGACACTAAACTTTACGATAGATAACAAATTGGGTATAATAAATAATACGAGTATATTTCCGCAGGATGATTACTAAGAACAACTAACAGGACTATCGCTAACATTCCCTGTCCCATACTTACTAACGAACTAACCAACTAATGGCCTAACCATCTGCTAACTGGGCTAACCATCCTAGTCCCCATTTGAGTGTTGTTCTGTGTCGGTCGCAGTTGTCATACACGGCAGTGGAAGGGTAGTTCTGCATGTTTGCCTTTTTCTATTAATAAATGTCACTCCAGTCAAAATCAGTAAGTACCTAGAGACAGCCATTCTATTGAAAAAATAATAATAAACAAACACAGTTCTACAGACGATCTCAAGTTCATTGCCTTCAATTTAGAAGAAAACTTAATCTTCTTCTATTGCTAGCTTACTACGGATTGTTCACAATCCTTCACTTGCAAAATTCATCTTCAACTTGAAGTACTCAATGTTAACACACAATTGTTTTTGTCTGAACAAAGATTTAGAGACGTGCATTGGTTTAAAGCTATTTCATCTCCGATCTCAGAACTCAAGTTTGTCAAGAGTGATTTATTGAGGAGCTGTGAATTGTGAACTGTGTACCATGATGTATATGTATATAGAATTCCAGTTAGTACTACTTATGTACTTTTAATGTCTGCGATACCTTATAATAATTACTTACATGGAATTTAGAGATATCTCATACCAACCCAAAAATCAATAGTGCTTAAACCTTCCAAAGACTTTCTTACAAAGTTTATCCGCAGAGGTTTATTATATTTACAATCATTAATGAAGTTACAATGGGAGCTTTTTCATAACAGCCCTTACAAGCACAGAAAGACTTATTTTCATACAGACGGAACTACCACGGAAATTACCAATTCAACGTTTCTCGGTTACCAATTGCTCGATCGATCATAATTATGTTACTAATATTTGACTATATTAATTTACTATATAATTGATTATAATAATTGACACTAAAATAATTGTATTAATCATTTCAATTAAAGTCCTAATTTCTGAATTCTGTATCTAATAGGATATTAATTTTAATTATAAAATGTTATAAAACGCTTAAATCACGTAAATAACGTTTTGCCAACCCTATTCATAATCATATTATATTGGCCAGACTACACGAGTTGTAGGGCTGTCGTATGAAGCAGCGAAATGAAAGACCAAAGTGCAACCGGCGCGAAGTGTCGGTTCGAATGTTCTGAATTCAAAAACGACTATATTTCACAGCGTGTACGGATAAAAAATTTCCAGATATTAAGAAATGAACTATATTTTGAAATAGAGAGGATTTTTTGATTGAAGTGAAAATTCTACATAATTATAACGCTTGACGTGAGTAATTTGTTTCCCTAAACAGGAAGTTGTGAACTATGTTCTTATTTTAAAACATCTTGATTGAAAAACTTACAGCAGCAACAAAGTTTTACTGAGTACACTAACTAGTACTCGCACATTTTTTTATAAGGCACACACAAAAAATCTTATTTTACTAATAATCGGATACTTACTCCGTAATAACGCTTAAACAATAACGTAGACAACGATCTAAACCTAAACCTTATTATACATTGAGGCTACGTTTAATAAAATAAGACAACAAATTAATTCTTAACAGTTCAAATTATTATTTTGTGTAGGTAGGTAAGTAAGTAGTTATTTATATCTTTTAATATTACATAACTTAGTATCACAGCCCGGCCGCTTGTATCGATCCAATGTGATCCGAGGTACTCGTAAGCATCGGTGGGCGCGGTCGGTAGTTGGATGGGTGAAGGCTAGTGAAAAAACATTTTTGAACGTTTCAGTGCTTCGGAGGGCACGTTAAGCCGTCGGTCTCAATTGTCACTAGATAGCAAACGTCGATCGATCGTAGTCGATCTTCGGGCGGCATAAAAATTTGCGTCGCATGGGTTCGCCTCTAATCCCTCTAGCAATCCACTCTGGAGCAGCGAGTTTAGTACATATCCTCTAGGTCTCCTCAGTTGTGAAAAGAGCATTAAAGGCATATGAAACATTTTTGTCAAAATTTTATTAAATAAATAAACACATACTCCTAGCCCCACGCTAGCATTCCCTGTGTTGTGGGCCCCAAGGACAACACAAAGACAAAAATACGCATACCCTGACCTAGCATAGAAATTTAACTGATCATTAAAATTTCCACTTTTATTAAACTTCCTAAAATTAAAATGAAAGCGGTTTATATATTACTATGCTATACATTCACATAGATGTCATCAATAACACATGATTAAATTAGACATGCGTGGTAAAAACCGAAGTCGTTTAAGGTCACTTTTAAATAACGAACAGTCCAGAGCTGAGTGAGGTTGGCATGAATGGAGCTCGTGTTTGGTATTTAAAAAACGAAATTGCATACGATTGGATTCAATCTCATGATCACTTATGGAAATTTCGATTGGATCGTTTACATCATTTTGAAATGCGCATTTCCGTATGAGCATTCGACGTGTTAAATAATTTATGTAACGCGATGAATATTAAAGTTAAAAATCGAATTCATTTTTGAATTTATTGTAATTGCATACTTGAAGTCGACTTTGTCCTGCTGACCTAGATGAACGTAAGTAAATTAATGAGGTAGGTTAATGAATTATCTATAACAATATGTCTGTGTTATACATATAAATATAACTAGTACAAATGTATATTATACGACATGACGTGATAATATTCTCTACCAAATAAATCAATTACCTTTTATTATCGTGCATGATTTTTATTTTTGTAAACCAGTTTTGGGACAGTTATGGTATAAAAAAAATGATAGCCTCATTAAAACAATTTTTTTATCTTCAATGTTCAATATATTGTTGATTGAATAAAACTCGTAGAATACAGGGAGATAGAAAGATAACGGACTCGTGCGACATAATCCAATAAAACTCGTCTATCTTCAGAAGCGCGTTGAGTTGTGAATGTGCATAGCTTGTCAGGATGAGGATAAAGGCGTCCACAGACGTGCACGTGGCAGGCGCGTGTCGTATTGGCGACTAGGCTCGCATGTGCTAAAGAGGGCTGCTGTTACACTGTAGCGTAATTTTAATGTAGAATAAATAATCAACTAACATTGAATGAGATTGTGCCCGAAACAAGTCAAGTTATATAATTATAATGATTTTATGATTTATTTTATTAAAGCACCGCTTCAGAAAGTTACTACCATTAGCAGAGCTGACCCGCGACTACTGACCGACTGAATATATTAAACTTATTTCCCAATATATTAGTCTTGGATGTAATAATCTATAATACTTTATACTATTTATATGGGGTTTCATCCTAGAAAGTGACTTTATTTCCGCGGGATAATATTCAGAGAAAGTATGGCAGTTAGGTTAGTTAATTAATGATTAGATGGAATTTACAACAATTGAAATAAAATTAATATCTTTGTAATTTGTAATTTATAAAACACAAGAATGAAAGCCTAAAATAAACAAGTGGCAATTGAAATTTTCAATATTAACGTTAACAATGCACTTTGTCATTCAAAACTAAACAACAAAACTAAAGAAACGACTAACATTTAAAATTATGGAATAAAAAATTTAATATAATAAATAATTTATCGTTCGCCTATGACACACATTTTATAGTCAGTGTGAAGAATTGATTTATTTTTTAATAGGAAAAACATAGATAATCGATAAATGAAGCAGTCACCGTTAACCATAGACATCAGTTACACTAAAGGCATCACCAATGCTTTTGTGGCGAATTAAAAAAAAAGGCAAAATTTTTAGAACAGTCATTATTTTAACATTAAAAATGATCAACTGCTTCGATAACGGTGTAATAGAAACCCTGGTGACAGCACAAACGTTGTCTTCCAAAAACAAAACTAAGAATAGCCCCCCATTACGGAGCTAATGTGTTGACAATATTCGGAGGGGGTTGTGCATTTGCGAAAGATTTAAACGATCCTTTAACTGGATATTTTACTTCTGTATTTGGTTTTATTTTTTGAAAATAGTTGACGAAGCAAAAGAAAGGTAACCTGACAATGAACACTACTCATAGTGTTAAGCTGTTAAAGTCCGTAAGGTCAAAGGAATTTAGGGTTCAGTTTAGAGTGGGAAGTCATGTGAATTTCAAAACTATTTTGAGTAAAGCTTTACTAACATGTCACATATAATGTAAATGTAAATGCAACATCGAATGCAACTAAAGATTTATATTTGTACTAGCTGACCCCGCGAACGTTGTTCCGCCATATATGTAGATACAAAAAGCGCGATTTAAATTTGAGGGGCGGGGGTAGGGAAGTAAAAATTTGGGATTATGTGTATTTTTTTATGCCAGACCATAAAAAAATAACAAAAAAAAATTTGTTCAGAAATTGAAAAAAAATTTTTTAGGGTGAACAACCCTTAACATTTAGGGGTATGAAAAATAGATGTTGGCCGATTCTTATACCTACTCGATAAGCACACAAAATTTCATGAGAATCGGTCGAGCCGTTTCGGAGGAGTATGGCAACGAAAACTGTGACACGAGAATTTTATATATAACGATTTTTACCAATAATTATGTTAATAGTGTGAATATTTATTCTTCTTCATTCGATCCTAGTTCTTCGTTTAATGTGTCATGTCATTTTTTGTTTTCTTTTTAATTTTTTTTCTAACATATTCAAATTAAAAATATTATTATATTAAAAGAGGATCCTGGCTGCATACATACACTAAAGTTCAAATCACTAAGCCTTCAAACGACACAGGTGCATGAAAATTTACTCAAACCAAAGTAGTAATATTTTCAGCGATTAATCATAACTTGAAACTGTTAATTAATCCACATAATTTATTTTAGCGCCATATACTAATATAAGCCTTGTAATCTGTATAAAGTTTCAAGTGATTTATGACACTTTCTCAGAATAATCAAAGCCGACACTCTTATAAGGTATCTTCACACAGTGGAGTATTGTTATAATAAAAATTATTTTATACCCTACTTTTACTTTTAAATTATACTTACCTTTAGTGTTTTATACTACCTGCGGCAAAATTACTAGTAGTAGTAGTAGTGTTTAAGTTGGCCAACTTAATACTAGTATAAAATTGACCAACGGAAATATTTCTTTATGAAATTATTAGTGCTTACAATTTCTAGTTATTGTAGCATCGATGAAACGATAAATCATTTCTTTCTCCTAAATTAATTCTTCTTCATTCTTTCTTGGTCGGCAACGCATCAGCGATGCATTATATTAATGTCCGTGCTGTTTCATGTTCCTGATGGACTTCGGTAACCACAACCATTTACAATCGGGTGGCTCGCATACTCGTTTTTTTCACTATTTAGGTACTTATACAAGTTAACTTGGATGAAACTTTCACTTTAGCAGGCGTTCATTAATTTCAGGGTACTATTTTTTTTAACGTCTCTTGTTCTTTAAATTTGTCTTTTCCTTTTCCTTGCTATTGTATATTTATTGTCTCTTTTATACTTAGTTTTGTTATCTACATAGTATAATATCCTAAAGTTCGCTTCACACCAAACCTTTGCGTGCAAAATCCCCATTAGACTTTTTCGCACACAAACGAGATTAGTATTTGGCCGGCGGTCCATCAAACAATATGTTTGCCAACAAATTAGCCGGCCCACAAACTCGAAGCGCATCCGAGTCAATTTAGGTAGTCCTTATTGAATTACAAACCGACACGTTACCGCGTAGCCCGTTCTCACTCCTGCAGCCATCATTAGTATACCAAAGAACTGCGATCAAACTTGGACCTTATATTACTGTGTTAAGGCTCTTTCTCAATAACGATACTGTGTAAAATTACTTGGACAGGCCTGATCGAATTGCAACCTTATTGTTAGATTCGTATTGTAGAAGTTACGTTGTGGGCAGACGGATCAAGTATCCGTAAGGCACAGAATACGTTAGAGGTAAAGGGCGCGATGAGTGATGTGACGTATGTACCCTCTGACTCCTACGTCGTGCGATTAGATGAACCACGCCGGTACACTGATATTCATAGTGCAAATTAGACAGATATATGCAATAACATGTCATGTTCTAATAACTCCGTGTCTGAGCTCTCGTTTCGACCCAAGGATAGTTTTTCATCAGAAATATTTTTAGTTAATCCTCTGCAAAACTATAGATATTAAGTAACTTTTATATCCTGATTCAGCATTCATGTTTTCATATTTCATGTCGTTTTTGTAACACAAGTTAGCATTAAAATTCAGGAATAATAAAAAGATAAATGATATTACTATCATTGAAGGAATTACAGACGCACCGCCACAGATGAAGTGGGAAAACTAGTATTCATTCATGAATAATAATAATATATGTATGTAGTTTGGAATAGACCAACTTCAGAGTTAAATTTTTTCACTTATAACTGTCAATAAAACGATAAGTAATTCATTGATCAGTGACGTATTGTAACTGTTCCCGTTATTATACTTGGACTAGTTCAGTTTATGGCGAACAGATAACTCACTGTTGTCGTGATTTTCACTTAACTATATGATGAGCTGACATCGGTGTTAGTCGGTCCAAGTCGAAGGTCAAGTGGCGATAGCTGTATGTGAAGTCAATTTTATAATCTCCGCCGAAATCGTGACAACGAGATGCTTATAGCGGCAATAACGTGCTCGATCTAGGAAACGTGTATTCTGACTAATACTTAACCATTTTGCACGAAATCTTCCTTGAGAATCTTCGCTGCATATCTGTGTATTCCGTTATTATTGAATAGACCAGAAGTCACTGGTGTTTGGTTTTAATAATCTGATTTAATATAAAAGATGTAAGTACAGTAACTTTATGACTAGTCAAAAACACTGCTGGTTTAGGCTCTACAATTAACAACGAATACTTTTCACTGTTAATAAACTCGTCTTCTCTTAGCGTCGGGAAACATAATTACAGTCTTAGTACCCACAATTGAAAAAATATTCAAACGAGGTTCTTCAAATTGACCTTTTTATTTTTAAACTGATTGAAATGATAGAGCAGTGCCAGCCACGTGGTTTGAACGTAGGAAAATCCAAATCCAAATCTTGCGCAAAATTCTACTTTTCAAAAATTATGTGTGTATTAGAGTTTAATTATCACTTCGGCTTCGGTACTTAATTATATATTATGTTTTTATATAGATATGTATTCTATTGCACAGTTTTAATAGTTACTGAAATATGATCTTGTTTTCTATCTACTTCGATATTTAATTTTTTGCTGCTTAAGCATTCACTAAATTTGGAACTACCAATCATCCATTTTACTCTTGACCTTGTCCGATGATGTTAACTCGATCGATCATTTCCGATTGACACAAGCCATATTATATCGCTTATCAATGGTCACTTCAGAAGACTGTTTTTTAGGAATCCGCACTTTGGTACGGAACCCTAAAAAACCGCAGTAAAAGACGCAACCCTATCAATATGCCTCAGACGCCTGTCTATAAAAAAACGATAAAGTTATGTCAAAAACAAGGAATTATTTGAATTAAAAAAACGAAATTAATAGAAATGTACATAGGGGCCATTGGACCACGGCTACTTATTTCAAGTTTGCGCAAAATATCAATCGTTTCAACATGCACTGTTGTCATTCATTTGTAATTTTCTTGAAATGGATGAAATAATTCAGTTAATATCGCTCGGTGGTACGAAACCCTACGTGTGAAAGTCCGACTCACAATTGACCGGTTTTATGTATAATTGCATGAATTTAAACTTATAAAAAGTAATCATCTTGACCCCAATGGCTATTATGCTTTTTTAAATAGATTATGAAGATAAATGATGGATGGCTTTAACTTATTATGAAGGTAGGTTTTTGTTTAAAACATGGACTATTTTATGAAAAGAAGATGATATATAATTTTGATTAATAAACAAGTGCAGATATATATTGACACTGTTGAACTCAACAAGATTTTCAAAAATTAAAGGATTTTTCCCAACAGTATGCTCTACTATACGTATAGTATACCGAGAAACCTGTGTTCAGTTGTGGGCTATTAATGAATTGAAGCCGTTATACATAACAATTGTTGCGTCTCAATATCTTTTTAATTTAGAGCACTTCAATAAATATTTAGTTACGATGACTTTGACTGTCACCATATTAAAACGCAATAAACAAACAGCACCAAAAGCTATAACAATGTTATTAAAGGGAGGTAACAAAATACAATTGACATAAATTAAATGATCATATTTATAAGAAGAAACAATTCGTAAGGAGTGGTCTTAAATTTGAATATGTTAATTACGTCTGGAATAACACGCCCACGACAGAATGAACTTTCTTACGACATAATCTCGGCAAACGAGCTGTTTACAAGCGGCCGATACTAAATCGTAAATACGGTAAAGTGACTCGGAACCAATTTCGTTAGAGTCGCAACTATTTCTTCGGTAGTGGTTTTCAAAAACTTTTACGTCTTTTTCTTTTGTTCTGCGAGGTGTAGGTGAAATCGTACTTTAGTACCCAGACTCGTAGACGTTAGAACTTTGACGTCAGAAGTAGAAACATACTTTAAACAGGACTCTTATTGGATAAGTTTCAACGTGGCTGTATTACGTCAGCTAGCTTGTTCGTTTTCTACTTTAATATGATAAACTGCGACATTAATGTTGGAAAATATTATGCTGACTAAAATACTAGCTCTCGGTGTATATTGCTCTACATATACTTGAAGCTACAGTGATTTCACATTCAGTCTCCATCAATCCGCGCTAAAGCGAATGAAGAGGAGAGGCCCATGCTCAGCCTACTGGCCATTAATGGGTTGAAGTCGACTATGATTTCAACTCAGTAACAGCTCTGTGCAATATACTCGAATTATAAATTTGACTTACTTTTACTTCCTCTTTTGGCGCAATTGCGCGATGAAAACGCTGCGTTCGAACGCCGGTCTATGCTGCAATCAAAGCTAGGAGGAGACATATTAATTTGTTGTTATACATGTTTATCCGAATTAAGCCGTAGCGTGAGACATAACGCTCTAAATGAATATATTAATTGTCACATTTAAATTTTACGGCTGCCATTAATCCGAAGTGTTTAATGAATTTCGAATAACGTTTGAATTATTTCAAGTTGAATAGTTTTTTCTGCTCTTGATTTATTTTTATGTGCTCATGATTAATTTAAAATCTAGAGTTTTCTATCAAACATAAGTAACATAATTGATATTAATTTAACGCAAATATTTATTCAGTAGCCATCAACTAGGAGAGCTCATAATAGGAATAGGTACTTATGTAATTTGTGCAGCAATTAACTTCATCTAAAGCTTGCGAAAAACTATGGAGATTTTTACACCCCAAAATTAGCAGGATTATCTAAATCGTAATATTTTAAATTACAGGAACTGTGATAAATTTCAAATTTTTACAACCCATAATTATGAAGGAAATACTTGATCTATTCTTGGAAATATTATTAACGAAATTATGCCCTTACTGATCATTAAAAATATTTTACGATTTGAACTTCGAACAAACGAACTTTCGACCACTTGAGGTATTAGGGGCTTACACAAAGATACACAAAACGCATCGCATGGCACATAAAAATTAAATCCGTGAAGATTTACGACTAAAAACTTTGAAATATAATACACGGGAGTTCAAATTACACGTAGCCTGTAATAAATTTAGTTTTATAAACCTTTTGAAGATCTTAAAGCTAAAATGATAATTTGATATTTTCCTTAGATTTGTTTCATGATTTATTGATGGTTATATTGAAGCACAAAGGAAAAGTTGTTTGTTTGTGCCTTTTCGTCCTTGAAACTTCATACTTTAATAGTGTTAATAATTATGACTTATTTATGATTAGTATTTAATTCATTAATTGATTAATTACTATGTAGGTATTTGTCGTTAATATTTGGTGATTTAATTGGATACATAATTATGATGAGTTTAATAATATAATATAATTGTCTACTTCTTATGTAATTAATTATTATTTTAACATGGTTATTATATAATAACCGTTAACAAATTCAGCTAAAAGTGTTTAAATTATACTCGTACAAGGATAGTTACGGTCATAACATGACTGTCAAAATTAACGAAGCGTAAAGGGACACACGTACCACAAAACATCTTTGTCATCGTGTTTGCCAGCATATCGAAACAATCTATTTGTGTAAACAAAGCAACGATTTTTAAGCTGGACTATACTACGTGGCCCATGGGTCAAATTTTCGAGAGCCCAAACTCAATTTCACTGCGAAATGAACGAAGCGACAAAAAATGCCCCTACAACCGAACCGGTGATTTGTGGGGCACATTCATTGTAGTGACAAGCTTGTTCGGACTGAAGCGCGGGCCACACAACCCGATTATGTTTTTGTTTTTTTGGGAAATGACACTTCTGTCGCAGGCGCCTAACGGATATCTGACAGCAATTTTCCTAAATATTCTGATATGGAATTTGGCAAATCGGAAGATTTTTATTGGCTGATACTACAACTTACACACATGTTATTCGTTTGAACAATAATCCCATAATGTTATAAAATTAACGAAAATAGAAAATATAATTATATGCGTATGCGTGTAATAAAAGACATACGAACATAGAACCTCCTCCTTTTTTGAAGTCGGTTAAAAATAATAATTGCGGCAAATCGCAATACTTATTATGATATCACCTTGCCTTGATAACAATTTAAATATGCAGTCTAAAAGCAACAGAAGCAAATTAACGTTCATAAGTATAATTGAAATAAATAATTCTAGTTTGAGTTTGAGTTTATCATATTTATACATGTGAAAAAATCATTTAATTATTATTAAGGAGTACATAATTGATAAAGCCTTAATAAAACAATTTACGGCTTCAGTCTTTGCTGTCAACTTTGTTTATGAATTTAGAAATGGGTGACATAATACCTCCCTGAAAACCCCGCACATACAATCACCGCACGGAATACATCGATCCCTTTTACACATTCATCGTGTACGCAAACAAGCAGCCAGTAACAACACGGACACGAGTTGTTAAATTCGCTTCGGCCTCGAACCGATTGACATTGATTGAGTTATCCATTTCGCTGTGATGCCGGTTTTAAATTTAAAGTACAGGTGGCAACGTTATCTTGTTTTGTTTGTTTGCCGAAATGGCTACGTTAGTTTTTGCGAATTGAAATGCGTGTGATGCAATTATAGTGACAACCGAAATTTCGCGGATTTTCCTGGCAATGGTTGAGGTCGTTTAAATTAATCATGTCTACACTGAGTACAAAATGGAATTTGTATATTTGTAAACCAACGAGAATACAATTTATATCCCATTAAATAATATCAAGGGTACAAGAAAATGTTTCTAAACCTATTTTTTTTTAATTGATTTAAGCTGCCGCCCATGACAACTATTAAACAACATGATAACAATTAAATAAGTGTCAACAATTACAGTGAACAAAGGTCATAACATTCCATATATTGCGCAATAATCAGATTGCATATCGAAATATTATATGGGTAACTGATGATACAAAACTTACTTTTCTGTGAGACGTACGAGTATTTGGTTCTCGCCAGTAATTGCTTGCATGGATATAGAACAGAGTCAGTAGGAGTAGGAGTAGGAGGAGTAGGAGAGAGTGATAGTGATAAGGTATCTTTGTAATTTCATAGAAAATTGTAACCCAAAAAATAACATTCAGACTTATATGTAGGTTTAAAGTATAATGCTGTAATTAATTACTTGAAAATAAAACTAAAATATTTGTAGTTCCCACGAACGCGGGGCGTCGTAGTTTGTTCTAAATCGCTTTATTGAAGGTTATGGGAACTTTTGTCACAATAGGATTAATTTATACTCTTATTATACTAATTAATTTGATTAAAGATACTTACCTACCTAAGTTCCTCACTTACATTAATTACGTAGTTTTAAAATTACTTAGCCAACTTGCAAAGTTTTTCAGTATCCAAACCCACAAAATCGGTGTAATACACATAATATAGTCAAACATTATAGACAAATAAAGTTTAAACTACTCGTCGAACAAATATCAAATAAGTAACGAAAACTGATATCTCCGTAGTTCTCAACGGATATTTTCTCAATTTGCTTAACGTTTAAGTAAAAGCACCTAATATGGACCGGCCCTGTAATTTATTTTGGTCCTTTGCCCCGCCGAGCTTAGTTAAAAGTATAATTGGTTTCAAGTGCCGGCCTTAAGTAGTACATGAACCATGTTTTTTATAGCATCCTCAGTTTCCCAACAATGGTTGACGTGTGGAGCCAGAAAAAATAATGTGGACTAAATTGCATAAGATCGTCTACACAACTGCCGAGTGACAGCTAATTAGTATTAAATCAATTGGTCGAATGTTACTCAGAATAGATTCCTGCTTCTTTAGAAATAGTCCATGGTTTATGGATCAGTAAATATTTTATGGTCGTTTTGACCTATTAATAATGAACGAGTCATTTATGAGAAAGAAGTTAATGATCGATTATTTTCTCGCTGGTTTCTGTCATCCAACCTGAAGATTTTTTAATATATAACAGCATAACATTGCTTCTATGTTATGGAATCTGAATCTGTTTTCGGCCTTTGTGCTTGACAAATGTACAATGTATTACAAAAAAACCGTTAGTCCTTCCGACCAAATGTAAATATATTTTCAGCGTCAAAAACGACTCCGCTACTTAAGATAATCAAGTCCCCGGTTTTTGCCTCCCGTCGCTAAAACACAGGGTTTTTTGTGAAAATATTTTCGCCGGTAGATAAGTGGTTACATCCTTGGTGTACCGATTGTGTTCAATCATTGGAGCGCCCCGGGGATGGATAAAAAAGCTCGTGTGAAAATTAACACCACATTTCACTTATCCCGGCTCATGATACGCGATGGTTATTTAGCTACCGTAGCCGAAGGGGTCTTAAGTAGTAACTTTTGATGTTTTTTGCTTTTTAACGTTATTTAACGGAGTAGGTTAGATATATTGATTTTTAGAGACGTTTCTATTTCAGGTAAGTTTCGTTTAAGACATGAATAAATTGGAAAGTTTAATTTAAATCAAGTTTAATTTCAAGCCACTCCAAGCTGAAAGTTCTCCATAATGTTCTCAAAGGTGTGTGAAGTCTGCCAATCCGCACTTGGCCAGCGTGGTGGACTATGGCCTGTACTCCTCACATTGTGAGAGGGGACCCGTGAACAGCAGTGGGACAGTTATGGGTTGCGATGATGATGAATTGCGTAAACAAAACACCCATAAAAGACGACTATAAAGCATAGCTCACACTAGCGTCCTGACAGCCGAACTGTGTATTCCATTATCGTACATCATATTTCCGTTTTTTAATGTCCCGCTTAAGCGCTCATTATCGAGAGGAAATAAGGGTAGATAAGATACAGCACCACACTAAAATCTATATCTGCGCTTATAATAATAAACTCAAACTGAACGTGTGATGTTAGATGTACCGCTTATAACCAAGCGGCTGATATCCTGATACCGGAGTGCAGTCAGTAGTTATATGGCTAACTGTGACTTATGTGTTTTTAACATAAATAAAAAACAAACAAGCGGAGGAGTCACCTGATGGTAAGCGGTCAAAGCCATAGTATATAGCCATACATAAGTAACTTCACGCCATTTAAAAATACGCCAATTTATAAGTAGATTACATATATACAAATCTTTATCAGACGGAAATATTTTTACGAATTATAAAACTGTATTTAAGGCATGTCTATGTCACGCAGAAAACACCACAGGATGTTATAAATAACTTGATCATCCTTAAAAGATTACGACCACTTTGAGTAGAACCGCACAAAGTCGCAATTATTAACTAAATGTGACAAAGTTTTTATCATTATAACACGTATAGTACTGCAGCTCGCTTGTGTGAACATCTCGAGTAATCGCATTAATTAACATCTGACGTTTCGCAGCGATCCTATCGTTTATAATCTGTGACGGAGATCGAGGGTATAAGGGTATTAATGCGTTGGTTGATTGCAAGTTATTTGTGGACCGTGCAAGTGACCGCAGCAAATGAATCATCGTAATTAACTATAACTGATTACTATGCAGTAGTTTCAAAGGCGGTTTCCTGAACGGGTCAGGTGTGATGGCTTCTATTTTTACTAAATACTTCAATGTTAAATTTTATTAATATGTGAGTGTTGGAAATTAATTATTATCACTTGCATCGATGAGCAAGACTTCGTGAGGAAATCTGAACTTTACACCTAAAAGTTCTACCTAATTCTTATACTCGTAAGTTACGTCCCTATCCATGGCCAGTGTGAGCGTAGACCCGTGCCCAACAGTGGGAGCAATTATGGATTGTAATAATAAATAACAAACGCCCACAGACTCACGTTTCTTCATAAGAATTCCCTGTGTGTGTGTTTGTGTGTAATAATAAATACAAATGTGGCATCTTACTCATTCAAGTTTCGAAAACTTTTGAACAGAATTTTGCGCTTGCAGTAGATTTCTCTGAGAGTAGAGTAGAGTAGAGAGTAGAGTTTATCAGTTAATCCATGATAAAACCCTTTTGAGTTTCAAATGAGTTATATATATCAAGCAATTTGAAATGTAAAATAAATAATTAATATATTGGATAAACAAGCAAAAAATGTAAAATTAAGGATGATTTTATAGGTACTTGAAAAAAGAAATGATTATTTTAATTAAAAGAAATTATTATTTGGTTGAATTCCTGCTTCAATAAGATATTAATTATCATAATTATACTTCCTAACCGAATTCAGCAAACGGCCCTTTCTGTTTTAGATAAAATACATCAAAGGCTTCAAAAAAATTAAATTTAGGAGCGAAGACTGCAAAAACTAAATCTAAATATATGCATCCGTTACAAAGGGCACGGTTGGAACTAAGTCAACTAAGCAGGTGGCCGCTTTGAGATAATCCCGCTAACGATCCATCCTTCCGTCTAATATATAGCTTTTAAAATGTTCTAGTGTAACCATTTATGAAATTAATATAAATGCGAGGTAATATTAAGTCCGAAAATCAATTTTACTGTATTTTAAAAACTAAAATGAACATAATTTTTTAGATGTTTTGAGGTAAATAAATAAGGGTTAGTAAACACACTGCATAGGAGCATACCACAAGCATTTCTAGCCAAAATGTGGGTGGATGTAAATTTGTACGAAATCACGTACATAGTCAAAATAAGACAAACCACATTTTGCAGACCACTTCGTACAGTTGTAGACGATACCGGTACGACTCAGAAGCTACACTACACCCACAAGCGAATCAAATTTTGTCGTTGAGATATATTGTGGGTGTTCTAAGCCACAATATCAGAAGTCACACACGTAAATCAGGAACGTTCTTAGTTAATATATCCACTTACGAGAATATTCACATGTACTGTGTGAGCTCATATTACTTAAAACAACTTTATTAGCATAACAGATATCAATATAGCATTACGAATTAAATTCCAACGAGAAAACTGGCTTTCCGATAGTGATCGAAAAAAAATTATAGCTCTTTTTAGAAGGACGGTGGTAGTTAGTCATAGGTAAAGATAATCGTACCGCGGTATATCTGTAGCGTTTAATGCTGACGCTACACGCTAACAGCTTAGATGGTACATTAACTGGCTTGGCTTAACGTTCTACAGCAGAAGGGGTCCGATGCCAAAGCCTCGTTTCGCAATTCAACAGAGGACACAACCATCACGGCATATTGGTATAGGTTCAATGATTGACAGAGAGTTATAATCTACTCGTAAAAAAGTAATAATTATTTCATTTGTGCACAAAAAAGGCACGCTTCCATAAACGTCAGTCCCGCAAATCACCGCACGAAACATGGACATACTAATCCCAACCCAATTTTAAAATACGCCTCCATCGCTGACACATGTTATAATCCTAACCGAAATATGCGAGCCGGCGACCCGAGACATATTTTTTCGTTCATGAAATAATATTTATGTACTCAATGTGCTTCAGGTGATAAATGTGTCTTTGTATTCAAATGTCGTCAGGGTCGTATCGAGTGTTTGGAGTATTAAAACGGTTCGTTGTTTCAGCTGTCAACTTGGTGCCCTTAAATCATATGAAGATATTTGTTTTATATCTACTATGCAGTTGATTATAAACTATTTTGTTTGACGTAGGGCACGACAAATTGACAAGACATGTACAAGACAAATTGAGGGAAAATCCTTAGTTAACACGGCAAGAGACAACGCCAGACGCAATGCTTTGTTATTAAAGACAGCTCTTTCTCCTTTAAGTAAGTCCAATATATTAACCATACGAAAAAAACTCTGACCAATTTATAGAAGTAGAAAAACCAAAAACAAAAGCTATAAAATGAACTAAACGTGATTTTTTTAAAGGTACCTGATATAGTGGCAATTGTTTCCAGTACGAAAGTAACGGCAGATTACCAGCACTTGTGATAAACTCGAATATTTTGCATAACATATCATACGCCACGCCAATCATTCTGTAATAAACCACTTAACATAATCCCTTATAAACGACCTCATAAGACAGGAATGCGCAACATTTTTTAATAAAAGACCATTTATTTATTTCACGCTTGCTGCTCATAAGACGCGGGACGATATCAATCTTGGCTTTAACTCCGCTTTCTGCCAAAAGGTTTTCGCTGACTGCAGACAGTAATATGTTAGTGTATAAGTCATATTTATGCCGAATACACATTAACATTTCACGCGATATGGTTAACATCTTTTGTGATTAACACGGATGTTTGCGAATGTTAATTTTGGATGATTTACGTAATTTAAACTAGTGGTTTCACACAACGAATTGTATTAACGTTTTTTTAATAATGTCAGTGTGGAAGCTTATTTTGATTTATCTTGAATAAAAATGTAATATCCGATTTTAAAATATTATGATACATCCACCCATATCTCTAAATGTATATCTACTAATCTAATACTATATCTACTAAGCTAAAAAGTTCTATGTTTATTTGAACACGCTAATCTCGGGAACGGTCAGTAATTGTTTTGTGTATGACAGCCACTTCAATGAAGATTGCTACAATGTTTTGTTAGCCTTAAATATGTATTAATTTTAGCAAAGCGCAGTGAGGAAGGAGGGGCGTACTAATAATTAATAATGATCGACTGTTGAATGCATCCAATCTTGCCTTTTTCTTCTTGCTATCGGTCCTTGATAAGTCCACAAAGTTTGCACGAAACCTGATCGCCAAAAACGTGTCGAAATTGAGTTCAAAGAAGTCGGTTATTTCTTTGTTTTTTCTTTCTAATTGTTAATTTGTAATCGGTCCTAGATAAGTGTGCCAAATTTCGAGTTCGAAGTTCGAGTTCGAGTTCGAAAATTCGAGTCATGTGAAGGTCAAATTATACTGGTAAGTCAGAATAAGGCCTAACACGCCGTAGAGTCGTTATGGCGTGACATATGGCTGTCAGAATTAGTCGGATTAGTGATTTCACGGAGAACGCCTCGTATCCAATTACAGAGCCGGAACACAGGCATTAACGGAAAAAATAAACATGACAATTGGACACAAAAATTGGAAGGAATTTTGAATTAGTTAATTTGTAATACGCAGAGGCTGGAATATTATTAAAAGCATGTGGGTACGCCGTCTTAACTGGAATAGGTTTGGTTTTAATAAAAACGTTTTTATGGTGTTTTTATGCCGGCATTACGCATCCCGACGTCCCATACGCCTAACCCGTATAAAAAGAAGCGTGAGTTAAGATTCTTGGACAGGTTTTTTCGTATACTTGGTTTCATTTTAAATAACGAATATACGTCTTATACATTTTCTTTTGAAATGAGTTGTACAGTTCATCCTTTAATAAAAATCTGATAAGGTTTGTATTTCAACCGAGTAAAGAGTAAAATGTGCTTGCGCATATACTAGTATCGCCATCTAGCGCGCAGTTCTTGTACTAACGATAAAAGATGCTACTCGCCATTAGATGGCGGTCTTATTTTACTTGATGTTTTTATTATAATTTATATAATCAGCCATTTTTTTCTTATTATGGCATGCATAATAAAATCAAAATCAAAATTAACCAATAGATCCACTACTAGTCGTGCTTGTCCGTGGTGTTAGATATTTGAACCTGTCTGGTTATCTACAAACTCCCCACTAAGATGTTGAGATAAACAGAGGCATAATTATAGCTCTT
This sequence comes from Ochlodes sylvanus, assembly GCA_905404295.2. Taxonomy (NCBI): domain Eukaryota; kingdom Metazoa; phylum Arthropoda; class Insecta; order Lepidoptera; family Hesperiidae; genus Ochlodes; species Ochlodes sylvanus. The sequence goes on from FR990135.1 coordinate 10,096,602, forward strand.
TATCTTAGTAAAGATTAAGAAGAGAAACTTAGTTTCTCGTTTATTCCTTTTCTTGGCTGGCAATGCATCTGTGATGCCGTTGGTGTTGCCCATGGGCGACGGTGATCACTTATCATCCTAATATTCCGCTAACATTAATCATACCAATCTCAATGCTAAAGTACTCTGCTCTGAAGGCGATAAATAAATCTGGTTATTATTACTTCATACCATTTTGCATAAACTCTCGTTATTGAGTGCATTTTACTCAACACACAAATGAAAACTTTAATTAAAACAATTCTGAATTGTAACGGGAAAATAATAAAATAATTTCAGCCCTTAAGCCGGCTGTCAACCGAACAATTCCGTGCAGTCCATCAAAATTAATCTAATCTAATCCAGGGCCTGTCTCAAGTTTAAACAAAGATATTGCAAACTCAGTATCAAGTGGTGGGGCGGCTAGACTTGTACGGTTCTGTGTTTGTTAAAAAACCGCGACGTTTATTAATTTCGCAACGCTGATACAACTCGAAAGCGTTTTTGTTTTCAATATAATACGTAATTATAATACAAAAATCCAAAAAATAATCAGTTTAGTGTAATCATTTATTGCGTAACATTATTGTACCTATTTAAGCTTTCACTCATAAGACGCTAAAAGTTAAAGCTCAAGTTCAAAGCTGTGCTAAAATGACTGAATAATTGACGCCGCCTTATTTATTTTAGATAAATCTGAATTTAAAAACTTTCATTCCGTTTAAAATTAGGTATTAATCTGTTTAGGCAAAAAATTAACGACTGGATATAATTATGAACTAGGTACCTAATTGTGATAAAACTCAAAAGATCATTATTAAATTTATTAAACATTTTAGTATATTAAAAATTAAGATTTAGTATAAGTTGAGATAGTTCAATAATGTTCTTACTGCCTTATTAGAATAATCGTCTTTATCAACAAAGTCCGCAAAACAGCCAAACAAAGTATCGCGAACAACAGTATCGCTGACAAAACGATCCCCTATGTTTACAGAACATAAACATGCCTCTGGTCGGGTTGCACCCCAGTTGGTAATCGTCGTTATTATTGAACTCGCACCCTTCTCACAATCGAGCTACGATCGAGTTTCAGAGCAAACAATCAGCGCGCTATGATCCGAATCGCCGACCAGTTTCAAAAGTTGGACAGTAAATAGCAACGAGAAAATTAATTGGACTATTTTGCAGAAATATTGTATTATTTGTTATAAATTCAATTTGGAAAGTTTCTAAAGCTTCCAAAAAGCTTAGCAGCGGTAATGAGAATAATATAATTAAAATTTTCAAAGTTCATTTTATTACAGCAATCAGAATCTTGGATGGCATTTGAAATCTTTCTCTTATTACGTTAATAAAAGTAATCGAATACCTAAACGTTTTTGAATAAGACGTGTTGTCTGGGGCTTCATTATAACATTATTAAGAACTTGGGCACAAACGTACCATACGAACGAATGTAGAACAAATATTTGAATAAAGCAGCAGTTCAATGTTACGTCGAATGTCAATTATACAATTGACAATAAGAATGGCTCAATGGTTACTATGCCAGACCGCCTTTCAAATCGTCCTGGATTCGAATCCCAGCGAAGTGTAAATTCTAAGTTCTGTTAAATTTCTGTTCTCGGCCTGGGTGTGTTTTTATCTTGTGCGTGGTCCTCGTGTGAGTCTATAAATGTTATTTTATTCATTATAACTAAAGAAAATAACTTAGACGTAATCTATAATAAAGGACGCAACATTTGGAAAAACTAACACCAATTTCATGAAATATTGCTAAAACATAGGTTTAATAAATTCTATACCCGTTATTGACATAAAAGGGACGACAAATGTATTATTTATGACGCGCTCATTATTTTTAACGAGCGGAATCGTACTCCCATACAATAACGTGCCAAAATCTGCCCAATATCGAAAAATCTGCTAAGCGATTACCCGCCATTGTCCAAGAAATGTTTTGTAGGAAAGTTTTGTATGCCGCAGTTACGGCCGTTTATCAAGGAAGACTTTTTTTTGTCAAAACTGATTTTGCCTAATCTTCTTTATATTGATGTGTCTGTGTTTAAGCCAATAATGGCCTACTACTGAGCACTCGTCTCTCCTCATTTCTGAGGAGGCCTAGAGCCAAGATTTTACCCCACCAAGCTGCTCCAGTGCGAATTTGTGGAGGGGTTAGTTGCAATATGTCAGGTATAACTTTAACTTTGAAAGCATGGAATGTAGACGTTCAGTCTCAGCAATAAATGCTAAAAATGAGTTTTTTTATATAAGTATATTCTTGTAGACTCTTCTCTGGGACAATAATAAAATAAACTCTTACTCCTTTAACTCAGTTGAATTCAGTATGAGCTGTTATTATTATAAATGATTTTTTAAAGAATTCATGAATTATATTTGGGCTAGCATCCCCTTATAATAACGACTTCAACATAAATATCCTTTACTACACGGTCTTTAACAAAACGTCATATTTTATGTTTGCACTATAACATACATCAGGCGTTTTTGTATATAGGCCATTATTTCACAATAACCAATCATTGCCACGCATGTCACTTGCCTGACGTCCCCCGACACCGACGGGAGTATGTCGACACTAACGGTAACGACACTTTATTTGATACAGTTCGTTTTTTAACCTATAATTGAGCACGCGCACACTCGAACTTTTTTTGGACAGGGTTCTTTAAATCGGGATATCTTTTTTTTAATCGCTTTATATTTACGTATTTAAATCGGTATAGGCGTTTGTTAGTTTAGCGTAAACAACTTATTTGTGTTCAAGCTAAACTAAAGTTTAACTCAGTTCAATTAATAATTTTCTTTCCCAAGAAAATTATTTTAAATATTTTGAATAAAGCAAATCATTAATTTACTGTTGATATGAATTGCTATTCAATAAAATTAACATAGTATCTAATAAACTGTCGTTTTTGGCAATAGTTCCGAAAGCGGCTGGTGTTTGCGAAATAAAAACGCAACTTTTTGAGTAATTTTGGGGGAGACGAGCTTTCATAAAGCGTGCTGTTTTCGAATCGATTTGGTCGTGATTATTTTTACTTTACACATCTCCTGTAGCGATCGAGGTAATGAGATTATAAGAGTTATACTATATTATTAGATATTTTATAGATTCATGACCGAGTCTCTCTTTCTGGTCCGCTCCGATGACATTATTTTAACTTTGGATGCAAAAGATAATTACGAAACGTATGAGACAGTACAGAAGATAGATTAGGGGGAAAAGAACATTAATTGAAAATAACATTAATTAGGGGAATTTGACTTCCTCATTTTCGGCACGCTAGTGAACGTCAGCGCAGATAAGAGGTATCTGCGCTTAAAATATAATTTTATACACCCCGGTTATAATAATTGTAACGAACTGACATCATACATGAAGTAAAATGGCCGTACGAGGGAAAGTTAAAAGCGAATTCAGACTAACCAGGCGGCCTCTTCAACTTAGTCCTCAGACAAGGGGCCTGTGGTTAGTTATGGGAGTCTATGGGGTGCCATCCCCTCGTAATCACGATTCGTGCTCAATTGCGACTCCACATTTTAAAAGTTGATAAGTGATGGTCCGAGCGACGCCATCAGAATTTAATTTGCTTTGAATTTTTAAGTTTCAGGTTTGTCAGTAACGTTGGGTTAGGTAAGTATGTGAAAAATATTCAAAAATGACTGTTGTAATTGGACCGATGTGGTAGGAGAATATTCATGGAATTTTATAGTAAGTTAAGTAAGTTATTATAATTCTAATGAATTATTTCTAATATTTTTAAATAATTATTTGGACAGACAAGTAGACGGTTAGTTATTTTATGTAATTCATATTTTGTCATGTAATTATATTGCACACAATATAATTATTTTGTACACATTGTTCTAGAATACATTCATTAAAAGACAGAACCAATCTTTGCTTTATCATTAATCATATTTATACCAACAGTTTTAATTTCGTTTTACAAGTTTTTATTTAAATTGCAATGGTTCTATGCTCGGTTTAACTTGCAAGCTGTATTACAACCTCTTCTTCTTCTTAATATACCTAAAGATTTGACATTTTTCATATAGTTTTAGTTACGATGACAATGCAATTTTATAGCAAGTATGACAGCATACTATCCTCAGGATTGGCTCCAGACAAGATAACTACTCAACAGTTTACAGCACAATAACTACATTGATTGATTTGCAATGATTACAACTCATTTAGCATCATAAAAGCATATTTTTAACCGATCATATATTATAACCGTAACTCATAACTTTTTACTGATGATAATGATAGATGATTCTTTTTATATTTACAAACTGGTGCTTGTCATGTTTCGTTTAGTAATAGTAAACGAGATCTAACCAGTAGTTTTCATTTATTTAATTACGAGCATTCTCCCGCGGCTACGTCCGCCAATTTCCAAAAAACAGTTTATCCCCTTTTTTAACCCCTTAGGGGGTAATTTCCAAAAATCCTCTCTTAGTGCTTCCCTCCACTCCCCAAGGAACAATCATGCCAAATTTCAGCTTTTTGCTTTCAGTAGTTTCGGCTGTGCGTTGTCTGTCAGTCACTCAGTAACGGAAGAGTTTTATATTATATAGATTTCGTAACACCTAAAACTATACCCTAACCTTAAACTATACAAGGGAAAAAACTTAATGCGTGATGGCATTCTCTACCAGTAAGCCCTGGGTTAATATAGAAAAGGCAGATGGTAGGTGTAAAAATAGAGAAAGGTGAAAATAAACCTGTGGCTTTTGTATATAAATATATATAGTTTTTAAGTTATTAAATTCGACAACATACCTTATGTTGATGGTGTTCTCATTTTACTACTTGACGATCTAAAATGTACAATTTTTGAAATCGGTTTGCTTCAAACTATTTACTATTAAAATTTTGATTATACCAAAACTGTACCGAACAATATATAAATGCTTGTAATTGCATGTCATTTGCACCAAGAGGAACAAATCCGAACTCACGTCCAGGTAGCACTGAAACAATAAACTCGCGCGTTGTGTCCCGGGTAAATGAATTGAAACTGAACCACGAACTTCATTACACTAAACCTGGATTTATAGTGCTTTTCCACTACTTTAAATTGTCTTAAATTGTTTTGTTGAAGATAAACTTCAGATGACTTTGTTTTTAGACGACTTCAACTGAAATTATCATACGGGGTGTAAGGGGGCTCTGTCCATTGTGTTCAAGCCAAGCTAACCAGCAGGTTAGCAGGTTAGCCCCTGCTAAGCAACGGTCAGGCTGCGGCATGTGTAGCCCAGCTACCACGTGATGGAAGCTGGGCTATACACCGTCTATGCATCCAGTCTATTTTTCCGCAGGATGCACCACAAACGAAGAAGGTTAACTTAGCCCCGTAATATCAACAATCGATTAACTCACAGTTTAACTAAACTACTTCAAAAGTTAAACTATCGATTAAACTGCTCTCGTAATTTCAATGAAAATCAAAAAACATTGCCCGATTAGTTAAACTTAGATCAGTTTTTAAATTAACACTTGGCATTTCGTTCATTCGTTTTGGTTTAAACCGTAAAGAAATGTATATGGCAATGTTTTGATCCAAAAGAATTGACGTTTCTTTGACTGACTTTGAGAGATATTGACACTGACTTGATTAAAATTTAGGTAATATTTTGAGGTTGTCTTCTGAAAGTTGTGTTTTACCAATATCAATCTATAATAATTGACGACATGGTGACATGACAAACACCTGTTCCTAAGCAACCATTTTGAAATAATAGATTAAACCCTACATGCCAGTTTAACCTCCCCTGCTTGACCGTTTAAACTAAGCGATAGTTTAAACTGTCATACACGGATTAACTGTCATTGATATTACGAAATAATCGACAAAGATAGTTTAAACTCAGAATGATAGATTAAACTGCTATTGATATTACGGGCCTTAGAGTTACAGGTGGATAAGCTGTGATATTAATAGCTATAATAAAACTATTTTTCGCGTTATTAGATGTAAGTTTAATAAAACGAGAGAAAACTACGAAGAAGCTACAAATTTGCACTACAAGTATTAGTAACAAATAAAATAATAAAGGAGTGTAACCACGTATTTCATTTCATTAGGTAAGCCTTGATACTAGGTGTTTTCATCAAGTGTTCAATTCAAATTCAAATTCAAATTCAAATTCAAATTCGTTTATTTGTATAAGTGTAGTTACATAAACATGTTCCATATTACACAGCAACCACACTTGTCATCACTTATTGACATACAAATATTAAACAATTTATTCATTTCAATTAATAAAAATAAAATAATAAAAGAGAAAAAAAAGTACAAAATAAGAAGAACACAATATTACTATCTAATGTCAGCACAATGTTAAATTAAATGTGTAAAATGTCACCTTATATTAACCATACATAATTATAATTAATGTCAAAATCTAATTTATCATAATGAAACCTATCTAAATTGTATTTTTTATATTTTTACTTGTTTATCTTCATGTCAGTTAAGAATTCGTTTATTGAATAATAACATTTTCCTATTAACCATTTTTTCAATTCATATTTAAATTTATTCGTAGGTAAAATTTTCAATGACATTGGCAAAGCATTGTATACTGTGCCGCACATTGCGTAACAGTTTTTCTTATATGTTACTGTTCTAGGAATTCTAGGCAATACAATTCTGGTTTTATTTCTCGTATTCCTTAGATAAATTTCTTCAGCTTTCACAAATAGATCCTGATTTGTTTTCAAAAAATAGGCTAGTTCAAAAATATACATACATGGTAGTGTAAGAATGCCTAATTCTTTAAATAATGGCTTACACGTTATCCACGGTGCCTTACCGCACATAGCTCGCACACATTTTTTCTGTACTACAAATGCTTTGTTAAAATCAGACGAGTTTCCCCAGATTATTAACCCGTATCTTAAAATGGATGCAACATGCCCATGGTAGGCTGCCTTTAATGTTTCTAACCTTGAAGTTTTGCTTAGTCTGTGTAATACATATACAAATTTATTGATCCTAGAGCAGACCTGGTTGACATGCAATTTCCAGTCACAGTATTTATCTATTTTAATACCAAGAAATTTCACGGCGTCTGTCTCTTTAATGGGTTCGTCTTTATATTTTAAATCTAATTTAAAAGGAATCGTGTTCTTTGTCATAAATTGTACGTAAACTGTCTTGTTTAAATTAACAGATAAGTTATTTTTACTGAGCCATTGTATAGTTTTTTCAATTGTATTATTAGCGTCAATTATTTCATTTTTAATGTCATTCGTAAGTGTCATAACTACTGAAATATCGTCAGCAAATAAAATACACGGTTTGGTCGTTACTCCGGGCAGATCATTTATATATAGTAAAAATAATAGTGGACCAAGAACACTTCCTTGTGGGACACCGTGTTCATTTTTTTTGTACTCGGAGGTAAAGTCAATTAATTCGTTGTCTTCATTTAAGCCACTTATCGAGACACATTGCTGCCTATCTTTTAAATACGTAGTAAGCCACATCAGGGCTGGTCCTCTTAATCCATACTTTTCCAATTTTTCTATCAACAAATTATGAGAGACAAAATCAAATGCCTTCGTCATATCAAAAAATATCCCTACAGCTCTCTTTTTACTATCTAAGATGTCCATTATTTTAGCTACAAGGGTAAAACACGCCATTGTTGTCGACTTGCCTTTTTGAAATCCATATTGTTCACTTGCAATTATTTTGTTTTTAGTGACGAATTCCATGACTCTTGTATGCATAGCTGTTTCAAATATTTTTGAGAAAATTGACAGCAGTGTTATTGGTCGATAGTTGCAAACTAACGTTTTATCGCCCTTCTTATATAGCGGCTTTACTATAGATAGTTTTAATGCACTTGGAAAATAACCATTTATAAACGAAAGATTAATTAAATGACTGAGAACTGGTGCAATTTCAAGAGAACAGTATTTGACAACTTTGGTACATATTTCATCAAAACCAACAGCATTCGTATTTTTTAAAGACTTTACTATTTTTACAATTTCATTTGTATTACATGGCCTAAGAAATATGCTGTTGGTAACCTTATCTTTATATGTATTACTTATTTTATGATTGTTAGCATGAGTAAGATTTATTAAATAATTATTAAATGCATTAGCAATATCCTCATATTGAGTTATTGACTGTCCATCTATTTTTAATTCTGCGATGTGACTCATTACATTGGGAGACTTAATCTCATTATTAATCAGCTTCCATGCTGCTTTACATTTGTTAGCCGATTTAGCTAAAAACCTATGGTTATAATTTTTAATCGATGTATTTATGCAGCATTTTAGTAACTTAGAATATTGATTATAAACACCTTTTGCATAATTTGACTTACGATTTTTATAGTATTTAAATCGAAGAGATCTCTTAGTTTTACAACTTATTTTGAGTCCCTTAGTTATCCAATTATTTTTTTGCTTGGTAGAAATTTTTACCTTTATAAGTGGAAAACACAACTTAAAGAATAAAGCCACTAACTCTAGAAATGTATCATATGCTCGATCCATAGACGAATGCTCGAAAACTTCAGAGAAGGATAAATTAGACAGGCATTCCTTAAATTTTTTCATGTTATCATGACAGTAATCTCTTTTGAATAAATAATAATGAGTTTTGGGATGCCTTTTTTGTAAGTGCGGAATAGTTAACATTTGAGCAGTATTGTGATCTGAGAGACCTAAATGTAATAATTCGCCTCTTGCATTCACAATGTTACTGATAATATGATCTAAACATGAATTTTGTCTAGTTGGTTCAGTAATATAGAAAATTAGGTTATAATTTTTTGTAAAATCCACTAGTTGAGCTGAGTTTCGATTTACCTCCAATATGTTAATATTAAGATCACCAAGTAAAACAATTTTTTTATTGGTTTTGTAAGTGAGTTTTCTCATGACATCGTCCAGTTTTTCGATAAATATACTAACATCGGAATTTGGTGTCCTATACAAACAAAGTATTATTATATTTAGACTAGGTATGTTTACTCCGCAACATTCAAAGATCATATCTATGGCGTACTCTTCTAAAAACCTAATTTTTGTAAATAATAAGTCTTGCCTTACGAGGATACATACGCCTCCCCTTTTCTGTGTATTGATTCTATGGTAGTAGACTGCTAGGTTATAATTTGATAACTTAATTAAGTTTTCACTACCTATTTGTACAAAAGTTTCCGTAAAACAAATTATATCTGGTGATTTATTCTCTTCAATAAGTTCCTTTAAACTGATTTCTAAAATATCTTTTTTACCCAGAAAACCAGCTATGTTTTGGTGAAAAATTCTAAATAAATTCCCATTTGCATTTGAATGGTCGAAAAAACTTTTTTTCGTCATTTTGTATGCAGATAGTATCCAATAAAACATCTGTTTGTGTGCATTGGTTTCGAGCTAATTTTTTTTGGGACCCTGTATGAATAATCTTCACTGCATTTTTAATAAAGGGTAAAAACTTCAAATCATAATCTATTTGGTCTACTATAGTGTTAATTTTTTTACATAAATTGTAAAAATTTTCCTTATAATTTAAATTAATGTCATTATTATGATCAATAAATTTACAGTTCCTAAATTGTGTGGCAGTTGTTTTTAGCAGATTATTAAGCTTATTCTCATTCAAATATAAATTATTATGAATTTTAAGAAGAATTACAGGACACATTCTTAATGATTTCAGCAAAGTGCAAATTTCAGACATAATTTTTATCGGGTTGCAATCGTGTTCTCCAGCACTAATTATCACTCTATCATCCTCATTAATATCATACAGTTTAACACTATCCAATATATTTTCGGTTGAAGCATAAGGTTTTATAAATGATATGACTTGATATTTTTCGTACTGACTGTGTCTTCTTAATTTTCGTACCATTTCTGCTACTTGTATGCATTGTTTTCCTCCAAATATAAACAATCTTTTGTTAGTTTTACAATCATCTAACTGACGCGACTTTTCTATAATATCATCACGCAAATTACAGTTTCGTTTTTGTTCCTTTTTCTCTATGTTACATGTGTCACTCGTTAATTTTAGATCGTTTTGATAACTAGTTTGTTTGATGCTTTGTTCCGTTGTTACGTCTTTGACCATGTTTGACTCGTTACTTATACTAGAAGGAACTATAGTGGGGTTCGGAATGTCAGTCAGGTCATCTAAGGGGCTATTTAGCAGAGTTTCTGTAAGTCTACGTCTGGCTTTCTTTTTGCGTGTAGAGAGACTGTCCTTTTTTGCTGAACTAATTGGACTTGAACATAATTTTTTTAATATTTGTATTTCTTGATTTTGTTGCAACATTTGTCGCTTAAGTTCTAAATTCTCTAATATTATGTTTTCTAATTCATTCTGTGTACTTAATAATTTAATTTTTAGATCGTCTATCTCAGATTTCATTTCATCGACGACAGTAGAAGGAACATGTGTTGACAAATCTAAACTTTTTGCCAGGTTGTCTTCCGAATCGCTACTTAGTGTATTATCTGTTGTGTTGAGTGATTCTAATGACTTTGACTTTGTAATTTGTTTCCTCCTTCGTAATGTGATATGAGTATCCGAATAATCCATTTTAAATATTTAAAAGATGTAAGTAGCTTCCTCTAGTGACAGTTTATCAAATTATTTAACTTTTATGATTTAGAAATAATTTTGTAATGAACAAAAATTCAATGGTTGTTGAGGTTTGAACCTCCGCCCCCTTGCGTTACAGTCCGTATGTCTACCGATCGACCATACCGTACTTGAACTCTACTGGTAAAATTTTTCAATGGTATCTTGCTTTAATTATTCTTGGTTAGGGTAGATTAAAGATAATTTTTTAATCTAAACCCGCTTTAAATAGAGTTTGTATTGAATTTGTTTTAACTTGTAGCACTGTTTAATAGTTTATTATCATGCATGATTTGTTTTGTTTTATTTCACTATTAAGTGAAGGTACACAAATTAACACACATTAAGTTGATTTTCTATTTAGAATAGCTTGTTTCTTGTTTATGTAGCACTGTAGTTTGTCACAAATTTGTTATAGTATTTTATGAAATTGGAAGCACACAATTAGTCACAAACACTCATATAGAATATTTAGCATATATTGAAAGTTTTAAACGTCACTTATATAAACTTCAAGCACTTTTTACAATTTAAAATAATATTTTACACGGGAGAGTATGTTACTGTTTCGGCACACTAGCGCCGTTTTCAAGTCAAGTTCAAATCAAGACACTCGACAGGAATTGGTTTTCGCTAAGTAAGATAGCTAGAAAAGAAAATGTTTACTCAGTTATTCCTTAGATATTATTAGTGACGCGGCATAACGGATAGCGCCATGAGTTTTTTAGTAAAAAAAAACGAATTGATCATTAATCAAAGTTTTAAAGGGCGATACGTATTTAATCATACCATGCAACATAGAAAAGTTTTCTATGAGCCTCAAGCTTTGATAACTCATTATAATAAAGATAACGAGGAAACCCCATTTGTGGGTATACAAAAGTAGTTAACAAATAAATCAGAGCCTCTGACCCGTCTGTAACCCAATAACCCGGCATTCGTTTCAGATAAAGAAAAAGAAACCGATAACCGTTTCCAAATATCCGGTTACACTTCAATCAAAGATGGCTGCGAAATACGGAGCGAAGGGTTCTCGTTACAACCGGATAAAACTAGTAAGTAAAGGTACACAAGTAGAGATACAAAACATGTTTATTTTAAACACGAAAGCGTGCCTTTAGTAAGCACTTGCTCATTACAGGCATTTTTATACCAACGTGCTTTGCTCGAAATATGCATGCTCGTAGACAATACAGCAAAAGAGCATGGTTATTTTAGGCATTTTATAAGCATCAGCGTCTGTACCTTTAGAGACCAAGATTTTACGATTCCTGTTGATAATCTTACCTTACAATAAATCAATGTGTACTTACCTGGGGGAGTTTTATTTGGAAAAATAGTAATAAAATTTTAATGCAAAAATTCTGATTTAGGGCTGAAACATCTTACGTATTACAAATATGCAAAAAAGATAATTATATTAATAGAGATTGAAGTGCATAGTTTCAGATTTAATTTTACATAGGATAATCTTTAGTTTTCATAAGTAAACACAAATGTAAAACCTGTTGTCTGTAACATACTTTCTAAGAGAAAAGCAAGATAGGACTCCTGAATATATTTATATAAATCTCTTTAAATCCGATTCGAGGTTGATGAGTTTCATTAAATGTTACCTGAAACCATGCCCTTTAGAAGGTTAGATCCAACCATATAATTGTTTGCAACTTTCCTTCACAATAGATTTAGTAGGCGCTGATCCCGAGTGTTTCGGTGTAGGTACGTCTGGTGAACCGCAAAGGTTCTATCTCCTTTATTCTCTTACCACAACAAGTTTCTCAAGTATTTAATTGTTTAACATTCGTATCAAATAACAATGATTATATAGAGCAAAATAAAATTCCGCATACATAATTATAACAAGTTGTTGGTACAAAATTACCTACTACTTACTGATATTTTGCTCTAGAAAAGTACATTACTGGCTTAGGCAAACAATGTAATTGTGTACAATTAAATTTACAATAACACACATTAAAAGTCCATGCTTAATTGCTTAAATTATTATAATTTATTGATATCCAATATTCAAATGTCAATATTTAATCAATCAATATTTCAATATCAAATCAAATCAATATTTAATATTCAAATATCAACATCGTAGATACACTAACTGCAGTGCACATGCATTACGTCCACTGTAATGCTTATATAAAAAATAGAAAAAAATAGACTCCACTAAATACAAAAATTGCTAACTCATATTATACAGAATGCTACCAACGCTCGCGTGACACATCAAATTAAAAGCAGTAATGAATTCGATTATCAGATTACTGACATTGAATTATATGCTGCGGTGTGGATAACGATGTTTCTTATTTATGATGTTTTATACCCATAAATATTACTTATTATACCTTTATAAAAAAAGTAGGTATAACCTTTGTATGATTATATAATCCTTACACGATCCAACTGCAGCGGTAACGGTGAATGGTAACTTCCCTTCTTCTCTCTTGGCCAATTCTTCGGTGACGCCCATTGACTTATTATTACTATGGACATCTAATCTCATACTAAAATCGCGAAAAAAATGTTCCAGTCAGTTATGTCAGGTCATGTCATGCAGTTAACAAGGTAATTAATTTAAACACTAAAATCACGGATTAATTTCGATTGCAGTCGTGAACTCGGAATTGTTGCTCTCCTTGCGTTTTGTTGCTCATTTGGCTCGGACATTTTTTAACGCAGACCCAACGTCCATAGTAATAATAAGTCAATGGTGACGCCTATGATATTGCTGATAATCATGGGCGAAGATGACCAGTTATCATCGGGGGCTCATCAATTCGTTCGTCTTCTTTTGTTGGTCACAAGGGAAGCGGTGATCCCACTTACTCGAATTACTTGTTTTCTGACACTGTTTCCAAAATGTATGACGCTTACCTCTAGAATGTGAATGACAGCTCACCAGGCAGGTAAAAACCCCTAAAAATATGCACGAGTACCGTTGCGACTATTTGGTACAAACCGCAATCGTTCAACAGGAGAGAACTGGTTCCGTAACCTCGTACGATATTCAGCAGGATCCATTATCATCTTAAATCGCAAGGTAAATGTCGGATGGGCCTTAAGGGTTAAGCTCTTCCGACAACCATCTTCTCATCGAATTCAAAAAGCTTCTTAATTAATGAATATGTCCGAAATCTATGAGTTGGCAAGATTTTTACCATGAATTGTCTAATTCTTAGAGGTCCGGCGTTGTTATTCGCATAAAACATTGGTTATTATCTGGTTTAAAAGTATTTTAGGTATGTGTCTCATCTCATATTACTAACGTTGGCGATACAAATATCTCATTACCAATATTACCAACAAGATTGGTCAAGTTATTAATAATAACTGTGTTTTCATAATTTATTTATGACAATCATGTTTATTGATATGTAATGTATGGACAAAAACAGTTTCGCAACCCATAACTATCCTACTACTTACTGGCCTCGGGTCTCGTCACAAAGTGTGAGGGTTAAAGGCTTTGAGAAAATTACAAAGAACTCTCAGGCGTACAGGTTTCCTCGCGATATTTTCCGTCATCGTCAGTTACCATCTGTTGGACTAACTTATCAATACTAATACTTAATATATCTTTAGCTGGTCGCTGTCTTTACATAGAAGATATATGAGAAAATCTTTTACGGGGGTTCTTTATTAACTTAATAGAACCCAAAACAATGATTTTTAGAATTTTCTCTGTTTGTCTGTTTTAGTCCAGACCTATCTACATTACATACATTATGTAATTGCATTACATAATATTGCGACATTATGTAATTACATTACGACGTTATGTAAACATTCTGCCAATTGAATGGCTTGCTAGCTACTCGTATACTCGCCGATAGTATAATAATTATGTATAAAGTCAGTTAATTCAAGTTAGCACACTATAAATTCTATTAACCTTAAGCTTGACTGCGGTCTGAGTTTCAGAAAACACATAAAACCAAGATTTATTTCTGCTCGACCTCGAGAAACCTTTTACGAAATTAGTCATTGTCAGAATATCGCCAAAAATGTAAATAAATAAAATGAACACGTAAAAGCTGTCATCGTAAATTTTTGACATAGTACATGGAAGATGATAAATTATTAAATATTTTCGAGTCATTCAATTACCAAATTTATTTGTCCGTGAACCACGCTCGTGAACGTGAACTCTTCAATGACTCACTCCAGTATTAAACAAATATTTTCACGTACCTTTAAATGCAGTAATCCAGCAGAGGCGCCAATGATAACAAGTAGTAGGTATTAAAGGCAACACCGACGCATTGTTGACCGGAAATGAAGCAGGAGACCCAAAATCTCACACTGCGACTGGAACGCGTGTGAACAAATATCATAGTCAATTTTAGATGGTGGTAGCTGTCCATGCAGGTAAATTCCCTACGACCATGGGTGGTAAGAACCAAGTTGACGAACCTCCAAGAAGAAGGACTTTATGCAAAAGTAAGAGTAGTAGATTTGGACTCAAGCTGGATGCAGCTTCTTACACCAGAAAATCGCGTGATGGTTAGAATTTAGGTTTGAAAAGCATAGGTATACAAATTGAGAACTGGAAAATTCCATAAAAAATAATTATACGCTATAACATACCAGGGCTATAAAATTAATTTCTTGTTGTAACCTTATAACGTCAGGTGACTTGCATAAATAGGAATCGAATGTCGCATGGTTATTACAATTTATCGCATAAAAGGTTAGTTCATTATTTCATATTAATTATCCTCGTGTTATTCATTGGATACAATGGTGAGTTCCAGTAATATATTTAAAAGCCTATTTTAATTTAAAGCTGTTTAAACCGCTACATTTGTATATATTTACGATCTCCGGTGTATATGATGTGTCACGTCACATTCTATAGGTATTTTAAGTTTGGCTGATTTTCTTTGTTCTTTTACGGCTTGTTTTACTTATAAAAAATCAACTCAGGATATTTAAAATATTTGATCTTGTTGCATCACGTCGTTGATAATTTATGTGAATAATTTACAGTTTAAATAATATTAATACATAGGTACCTATAACCTCATTAGTTGAAGTCTTTAAAAAATATTTTCATTTTATTTATCCATTTAACTTTACCAGGCGAAGCAAATCATTTGGTTAGCTAGTCTATAAATTATGTATTACATAATTTATATATCAAGAACGATAATGTGATCATTATCAATGTTTAAACCAGCGAAACACACCAGTTCCATTAACGTATTTCAGCTTAATTAGGAATAAAAGTTATCTTGAGCGCATTTTATCGATAAGAAAAGTTTTATTATCGTTTAAACTACATACAATTACCTTTCCGTGTTATGGTTGGCGCGGCGCACACGTATCAACTTTAAAATGATTCGGCATAGAACTCGCGCCATTAAATATTCTTTATATGAAACCACTATGGAGGATAGTCTCGGTAGGGTCCAGCGGTTGCGTTCGGGACGCGGCAGGGTACCTACCAGGTGTGAGTCAGAGTGTGTGTGTTGTGTGTTAAGTATACATAATAATGTGTATGTTCGTAATACAGACGTGTATTTGTTGGTGTGTACCCATATGTGAGATATATTATAAACTACATTATGCATAGAGAGAATATTGGACGAACATGCCCACACTTCATATACACTTATTAGCGTCGTAACGGAATGCCTTTGCCTCGGGATAAGCGGACGGCTCGAGGAGAAGCCATGCCGAATTGTGCCGGAGTTGATGAGTGTGCGCCAAGAATTACACGTAAAACTACACAGTGATAATTTATGACATTGGTGTCTAATATAAATTAATATCCCAGTAAATCACGTGCAGTTATAACCTCGGTGTTTCAAATTCAGACCTATATTACCATCACTGACATCCAAGTATGCTTACATAGAAACATATTTATTTAAAACATTCCACGATTGATTCGAAACACTATACGAGATAAAAGTTGGAACTCAAGAATTTAAAGTATGTTCAATAAATAGTTACAGGTATATTAGGTGACTTGATTTAATTTTCGGATATTTCGAATTCTACGGGCTAGAAAATAAACAGAATTTTCGTTTTTAGTTTTCCACATTTCCTAAATCACCTAAATTTTTAATAGACGCAGAAATAACCGCGAGCGATGACTAGTTAACGTGTCAAAAATATGTATGCAAATACCGTGAGATAATGGTCAAAGCAAATTAAACCGAACATGATGCTGAAGCAAATTAACATACACGCGTTGGCGGGGCTAAAGTTATTTTTTACAGTTTAATCTATAATGAAAGTTGATCTATGACTGGGGCTCAATTTATCCTCAAGCAACAAAAAGTTAATTAAAGGGTAAAAGAACTGGACGTTGAATGACGAGACACCACGCCCTTCGCGTATCGCAATTTATTTGGTTCGTCTCGTTACCATCCTTTTGCCTGTCTTTTGCGTGCCTTTAAACGAAATTGTCCGTGTCATTGTGATTAATCCTTAGGCATAAAAGCAAATAGAGTTAACAATGTAGGTTGTTCTGTTTGTTTCAGCATAAAATAGTCTGCTATTCTATTGCATTTATCACATATGAACACAAATTGTATTAAGTGAAGTTATGCAACGACAGGAATAAAATATTAATGTATTATTATTACGGAATTATATTTCTAGACAAATATATAAATCTCATTGGTTAAACTAACCTGAATAATATCAAGATCTTGATTGAGATTTTTTTGTACGGTTGATGATTTAGTGATCGGATCACTATATATTTTTTTTCTCCTTCTAAATTTGAAACTTATTTAGGGCCAGTTTCACCGGTTACGGATAAAGTTCCGGATACGGACCTTACCACCGGTTACGGACATTTAATGCTATCTACCAGTTATAGGCTGCTAATAACTTTTTTTCTGTTTCACCACCTAACTCCCGGATAATTTAACTGATACATAAAGTTATCGGCAACTTGACAGTTGACGGAACGGCAACTTCGCTTTTTTGCGTTTCGTTACTACTAGTAAATTATCGTCATTTGAAAACAATTTTAAAAACCTAAATAATAAAATACTTTTTGATCAAAATAATCCAAGTCAAGTTTTATTATATTATCAAGTTTAATTTATCAATAAAGAATGGAAATAGTAGGATTCCTATGCTTTATTAGGTATTCAAATTCTAAATGTGTTTATAGAAACGAAACGCAAGACATGTGTCATTTTATTTTTTTCGTTCCCGCCATTTGACTTGACAGATTTTTTATCCGTCGGATAACGCCTCTAACAGCCACTTGAAGTGGCAGTTATCTTAACCAACACTTTATCTGTCAGATACTTCTATCCGAGACCTGTGAAACCAAAAGTTGTAGTTTATTTGGGAGTTAAGTTCCTAATAGGCTATCCGGAACTTTATCCGTAACCGGTGAAACAGGCCCTAGTCTATTTTGCAAGAGAGTCTAATAATGACAGAAATAAATTATTATTATTATTATTGGTCGATATTGAACCTATCCTTAAAATGCTTTACTCTTAAATAAAGGCTATATTCGACAATGACACATTATTAAAAGGACTTATTCGAATATGAAGATTTTCGATCTTTATCGCTTGCTAAACTCCCTTAACGATAGTTAATTAACATATAATTTGCCCAAATATAAAAAGTATGATGAAAATATTATTCATAGAATACCATGATAATAATTATTATTCATTATCAATAGCCTGTTTCTTCTGCCGCGAGTAATAGCGGCTAATGAATAGATTGTCTACGAGTATCCTTAATTAAAATTAGCCATGATAAATAATCTGAAGTTCGCTCCAACTTTCCTCGCTTAGTACTTAGTAAAATCAATGTTGAAACGGATTCAATATGAATTTCTTTGATCCCTTAAACTTGTGTAATTATCGCTAACTTAATCATCTTAAAAACTTCTAATTGAATTAATTTCTTTGATTACAAACAATTTCAATATGTTGAGTGCTTTATTCTGTTTAAGATGTTAGATAATTAAAGGACCTTTGCTCAGTAGTGAGTCATTAATGGGTTAACCCCATAAGTTACTATTTAGTTTATGGTAGTGTCCTGTTAACTATGTATCAAATCTAGGGAGAATATATGATATGTACAAGGCAACGCAGGGGCGTTGCCTAGATAATTAAATTGCCTAAATAATTAGATAATTAAAGGACCTTTGCTCAGTAGTGAGTCATTAATGGGTTAACCCCATAAGTTACTATTTAGTTTATGGTAGTGTCCTGTTAACTATGTATCAAATCTAGGGAGAATATATGATATGTACAAGGCAACGCAGGGGCGTTGCCTTGTACATATCATCTATTCTCGTTATATCTTGGCATATACAACTAGTACAATGGGCATACACTAAATCAGCACAGCTTAGTGTCTAAAAGCAAATTGCTCCACTTAACACCCTCATCCCTACATCATGACTCGTCACAGAGCATGAAACATAACGGATATACGCCTGTTAATGCTAGATTACAGTATGTTATCTGTGCTCAACGTAGCCTACTTGGCAAGACAAATGAGTTGGTAAGCCAACAAAGGGACGAATATTTGATCAAACATTTGATTACTTAGCTTACTCATTTTTATTTAGGTATAGTTAAGTAAACGTCATTGCCAATTTTTTATAATAGTTAATACCACCACTTTTATAGAAGTTATCGATAGATACTATTTCATTGTTTTTTATGTTTTATTTAACTGTAAATTGCCTTCAGCTGATTGTGAAATATTTTTTTTTGAAATTATGCTTTAGAAATTAAATTAAATCTAAATTAAAATTATGGTTCTAATAGTTTCTTGCTATCTCGTTTAAAGTGATACAACAAATTAGTTTAAAACAAATTTGTTGTATCACTTTAAATGAGATAGCAAGCAAAAATTATTTATGTAAGGCTTAAAACTTATTTATTTAATGGTCTCCCCATCTTATCCTTAAAAAGTCGATTATAAACAAGTTATAAAGTTAAAAACTTACCGAAACCCAAAAATTGTAATTCTAATGTAACTGATACTTCGAGTCATTAGAGTCCTAGCCTGTAGTCGTACATACATATATGTACACTTGAAAACTTGGCGATAGACCAAAGTTGGTACATGAGCACCGGCGAGGCAGGCACTTGAGAATCCAACGGTCCAACTATTCAAAGCACACGACCTATTAACCGTATAAGTTTAAACTTTCTAGCTAGACTAGTAAGGATTCAGATGTATTCACGCACTGTGAATAGGAAACGCCGCTTTTTCTTGTTTCATACTAATGACAGCAGTGAAGTAAATCCAACAGTTACAAAAAAATAGGAGTGGGGTACAATCACAAATGATACTAAACAGGAGCACAATCAACCAAATTAAGGAGTGCGCACATTACAACGACTCCACGACCGACCGACGCCAACGCGACTAAAACCTTGACAAAGCTAACATTCAATTATGAGCCTTATATCTTTGAAGGTAAGATTGAATTTCGAACTTATACTTAAAAGCCCTGTACGGCTCGCCCTACACCCATAGCCGTTCCGTTTCGAGACCAACGCGTCGACGTTGCGTTGACGACTCACCGTAGACGAGTAGTCCACGCGTCGACCGACACAATGACGTAATGTAACTAGCGTCGGAGTTGAAACGGAGTCGAGTTGACGTCGATGAAGCGTTGATCGCGGAACGGAACGTCGGAGTTGAAACGGAGTGGAGTCGGAGTGGAGTTGACGTCGAGTTGGTGTAATGTGCGCACTCCTTTACTTTACATATTTTTGTAGTTTCATTTTAAAAGTACCTTGCCCGCAACATATAGATATAATAATATACGATCGTACTTATTTCAATCCTATCATGTAATTATATTGAAAGAACTAAGAATATAAATATACCGAAATAGACCATAATTATACCCTATAATTATAGTTATTTAATTACTACGTTTTTACTAATTTCTATAATAGTTAACGTTCTCAAAATGTGAAGTCTACAATTTAGTAAAAAAAAGGCTACATTAAAGTCGGTATTCCGCCTACGTAGCGAACCGGCGCCGGCGACAGATTTATGAGAGGAGATCCGAGCCCAGCACTGTTACAGTTACGTTACAGGTTGCGTACAACGCAAAATGTGTATTGGACACACCGCGTTTCGTCAACCCAGTGCGTATTACAATTGCCATCGGACTTCGTGCCAGCTGTGCGGCTGGATATGATGTCTTTAATTAAGGATCTGCCGACGACAAGTTTCGGGTGAATTTCTGTTTCATACACTTTCATACTTTCGTATCTACCTAATGTTTTGTTCGCCCACTTTCTTTTCCCGGGAATATTGCTAAAGTTGTATGAGTTTCTTCATGTGTTCTGTTGGACAAGTGCAATTTTTGTTTAAAATACTTATACTTTACGAGTTTTGATACTGATTCGCCTTGGGAATTTCCGCTGCCACACAAGGATACCATCACATTCGACTACTGTGACTCTTACTGTGATTCGTAGATAAACGGGCAAATGGTCATACACGCCGCTCAAATGCAAATTAGCGGATGTTATGGCTCAACTTAAGCGTGAGAATTAATGACGTCTTCTAAAGGCCTGGGACTGGTACTCGTATAATGATGTACTCGTATAATAATTTACTACTCAATGATAATAATAAGATGGATGAGTTAAGGTGCCCAAGCGCTTTTAAAATTCACAATTGAAGCGCTATAATGAATCTTTTTAAGGGCTCACAACATAAAACTTGCTGAATCCGCTTTGCAAGTAAAATTTATTTTTAATTTTTAATTCCAATGTCCTTTTAATTTGGGATATTTTGATTAAAAGGACATTGGAATCAGGATGTGAATTTGATAAATACTTTGGAATGTAAATACTCAATTTATGGCTTAAAACACTATAAAAAGTGCTATATGCAGACATCTAATACTTACCAGAAACTATTAAAAAATATAAACCACACGCGTAACAATTGTTAAGGCAGCGTTGACTAACTATCTACCTACGTAAGCAAGATGAGGAAGGGACTACTATTAAAGACTATTAAAGAAGTACATTATTAAAGACTATTAATAAGTACTATTAAAGAAGTACATCAAAAAAAAACATAAAAATTTCTAACAAGATAAACCAGGTTATTGAAACAAGATCACCTTAACTGCATTGGAATATCATTACATAAATAATCACGATAAAGGTCAACTGACAGATAACGAGAATTCCTTTTTTCAATTTAAACGAAAAGTATTCGAATTTTAATTAAAACATCGGTACATTAATACGTTAACGCTGTTACCGTGGATCGGAACGGTTTCAGTTTTACCAATTAAGTTATCGCCTTTAAGCGATACCAACATGTGCATAATTTATAAGGAATTAAGAGAATGACACTCGGAACAAGGATGAAACAAAAAGGAAGGTTTGGATGTGGTTTAAGCTGTGTGTATACACTATACAGTATCTAACGTGATTATTTATGTGATACGCCTGTGGCGCCAGTGCAGTTTCAAATAAAATTATTGGGTTGTAGGTACAACCAAATATTTTTATTTTATGAATAACGATTCCATATTAGGGTAAAAATTTGTCTTAGCGGTCCACCGCTAGGGGGCGATACTATACATATTTCAGCGCAGTTCGGGGTACTCATCATAAAAAAAAAATAACCTTGAACCTATTTTTCACTTTGCACCTATTTTTCACTTTGCGCGCAGTTCGGGGTACTCATTTTTTCACTTTGCGCGCAGTTCGGGGTACTCATCATAAAAAAAAATAACCTTGAACCTATTTTTCACTTTGCGCGCAGTTCGGGGTACTCATCATAAAAAAAAATAACCTTGAACCTATTTTTCACTTTGCGCGCAGTTCGGGGTACTCATCATAAAAAAAAATAACCTTGAACCTATTTTTCACTTTGCGCGCAGTTCGGGGTACTCATCATAAAAAAAAAATAACCTTGAACCTATTTTTCACTTTGCGCGCAGTTCGGGGTACTCATTTTTTCACTTTGCGCGCAGTTCGGGGTACTCATCATAAAAAAAAAATAACCTTGAACCTATTTTTCACTTTGCGCGCAGTTCGGGGTACTCATCATAAAAAAAAAATAACCTTGAACCTATTTTTCACTTTGCGCGCAGTTCGGGGTACTGTGACCAAACCTAACCTAACCTAATGCCTATTTTTTGCCCTTTTGACCTGGAACATCAAATTTGCGGGTATTTTGACTATGATATTCTTGATCAGCACGTCAAAATACATAAGTATACCAAATTTCAGATCGATCGGAGGTATGTTCTAAACGGAAGTACACCCAAAATTTCTTCAGTCACTACAAGTAATCTATATAATATGGCGGAACAATGTTCGCTGGGTCAACTAGTGTTATATAATATTGCAAAAAATCCTATAATTATTGTTGTCTGTATTGTATACAATATGTATATAAAAAAAATCCCTTGTAATTCAAATTTTATAAAACGTAAAACACTGTTGACAAAAAAAAACAGGTAAAAATAAGCGATTTCGACGAAAAAAGCACAGAATACAATTGCGCATGCGTTGGGAGGAGTGGCTGAGCATGCGCTGACATGAGAAACCGATGAAACATGCGCCATCTATCGAGAAAACCGTTTTCTAGCAACTTTTTTATTTGACCTTTCCGGACGCTGAAGGTCATGCCGATCGACTCAGAATCAAAAGTTGAGTCGATTGATATATAGCATCGCCACCTAGCGGTGGACCGGTAAGACCAATTTAAGCCCCATATTAGTTTTATACTATTAACAAACGGCTTAATGAGCGGCTTCATAGCTATAGATATATTGTTCCAAGTAATCTTTCGGCAGAGTAGGTATCTGCTTTATTAAAATATATAATGAAATCAATGTTTATTACAGTTTAAAATAAGCATACAATGTTTAACTTTATTAAAATGAATATTTTCTGATGATTCTGTACATATACATGTACGTTTACAGTGAAAAAAAATTCAAAACAATCCAATTAAATATAATTCCTCCTTTTATAACAATATTTCGAGAAAAGAGAGACTGAAGTATTTATTCGTTATCGCATTGAAATCTTTGAATCAGGCATGAAAATTAAATAAAATAATATTTTGATTCAAACCTGTAAACTGTAACATCTCAGTTCAAATGTATTCTTAACAATAAATATTATTTCGTAATCAGTATTAATATTGTATTTTATTTGCCTTCTCCTAACATAACTTATTCCTATATGACTGTATATCGTCCAGCAGTCGAGGGCTTTTAAAATGCCTATTAAGATTTTTATTTATTTGAATAATAAGACTACTAGTAAACGTATGTCTGATCAGGTGCATTCTTATCATTTTATTTATTAGCAACATCAGACTAATCAAGATCAAATAATTTAATTTAGTCTCCATTGACAATTTAATTAACAGTCAGATTGTAGCTACTTTATATCCATCTGATAAGTTTTGTATTGTTGATTAATTAACGCGAGTTTAGGAAGCATTCAAAAACAATTTTATAATTTAAATGTTAATTGTGTCATATAATTAAAAATAACTGTGGAAATTACTACAAAATATAGGAAACCAACGAGCGAAAAGATTATTATATTTTAATATTGCTGTCATATGCAAAAAGGCTAACATTTATTTTATTATATGCATAAGCAAAACGATATTGATCAAATACGTTGATAGAATTAATTGAATGAAACAAGCGCAAACAAGAATTTCAATCGTAAATCAACACGAGAATTTGTTCCGCATATTTCATCAACTCTAGTTTTAGAAAATTCGATTGGAACTGAAGCATTAGTGTATCCATAATGGTTCTAAGGATTTGGTAAAAATAATTATTCAAACTCTTACTTTTATATCCGTTTTAGGATTCTCGAAATTCTCATACGGGGTTTAAAGAATCCGTTATAGTGCAAGCACTATCTCACGACGAGTATTCGAACTCATCGATAAAACCGATTTACACTGATGAGAAGCGTGGTCTGCATATTAATTGGTTCATATGCAACTTGAGGTGCATTTTGTATTCTAAAAAGTCAGTATTAGCATTACTAATAAGCTCTGGTAATAAGAACTTGGGAATCGATTCTCTTTGCTCCCTATTTTTTGAAATTGGTCTCATGTTCAATCTAAGTTTTTGATTATCTTTCTTTGAATATAAAATTGACGGTTGCCGCGATTGGTAGTGAGTTTAATGAAAATCTCGAAGAGTTATTTAACCATCATATCAAACATTTTCAGTGGAACAGTTATAGGTTGTAATGATGAAGATTCGTCATTGATATTGGTCCTGAAATTTAATAAACTTTCGGAAACGTGAATTCATAAGCCAAAAACTGACTCTAAAATCCAAACTAAAACTTTCCTTGTTATGATCCATGAAAAACCAATCACAAAATGAATTTTTATTCGTCATCGAATATTTTTGAGTGATAACTTTGTTTACGCTGGATTTTCAAGCGCGCAGTAAGCGCAGGAATTTCAAACTCGTGTTGTTGTTTTAATTCCAACTGTTTCCAATTAAACAAACAATCTGGATAAAGAGAAATATGTTTTTTTTTTTGAGAACAAGCCACGTATTGTGGTAGATACAATCAGTGATGTGACTTATTTTAAATACTTGTTTTTTAATTTAAAATAATTATTTCTCTACTGCATTTTACTTTTTGAAAAAAAGTAATTGTGTTCCATTGAAAATACTTTTCCAGAAAAGTTTGCTATTTGAAATATAAAAGCACTTTATAGGAAATTAAATCTTATCTATATAAGCTAAGAGTATTTTACAATAAAAATGTACCATAATTGTCAGTCCCTCAAATTATTAGTTTAGAGCAAAAACCAAAAAAAATACATAGAATACTCTTTATGGTCCACACAAGAAAATCATTTACCTCAGCTTTCATTTAGTCCAAAAAGCTATCTATTTATACCATATAAAATTAAATGACAATTTTTTCTAATTATGTCATTATTCTCGCGGCCCATTCTAGCTATAGTAAATAAAAATGATTATTCTTAGTATATTTCCCATCCACAATTTATCTACTATCTACAGTTATTTCCAACTTATATTTAATATTATAACAATCTGTTTGCTGCCCGTATAATCACATCCTCTTCTCCATTACGGTGTCTAACCGAAATAAAGCAAAATGGAGCAAAGCTTTCAGTAGAACGCTCTTTGTAGATTTATGTCGCTTGTAACATAACACAGCAATTTCTTCTTTATAAATTCTCTTTATGAATATTGTAATTAAGAGACTCTTTATCGAGTTGTTTAAATTCCGTTAAAATTTATATTTTGCGACAGAAAAGGCCGTGAATTGTGAGCACTTGAATTGTTCCGCATTATGATATTCTTCATTAAAGGGGACTTTCTATGTGGGCATCACAGACTTCAAAGTCTATACCACTTAAATTATTACTGTGTTAAATCTGTACATAGGATATTTTTAGGAAATTTCTATGTTAGTAAGCCTTTGTTATCGATATGGAGAGCGAAACCATTTTTTTTTGGAATCATTGTCTATCTGTCTGTCTATCTATTTATTACTTCTAATTTTCCATAGACAAAAAAACGAACTTTGTTATGCCAGTGTTCTCGTGATTATCTTAATTTTTTATTTATTAGGTTATTTATTACATTATTATTTATCAGCCATTACAAGTAGGTTTTATAATTATTATAGGTACTTACAATTGCTCTCAATAACCACCGCGTGAAATTGATAATCGCCGCAAATAATTCGTTCTAAACATCCGATATCAAATATGATTATTATCAACTTACTCTGTTTTTATCGAATTAAACATGTATCTTTGAGATCATTTTTACAAGTCCAGTGTCCACTACTTTAACAACTATACATATTTCAATAATTCCATCGGGTTAAAAAGAGTTCACTTAGAAGCCTTCGGCACCCGTATAATTACATCCTTGCAAAAGAGAGGAGTGAACTACTTTGAGTGGAATACCCTTTGTACATTGCCATCTACGAGTTCAGTCGACGCGTTGAATTGAGTCCTTTGTGGGGAGAACTGCAGGACAAATACGGAATTACAATAAATTTTTGATGTGAAACATTACACATTTATCTTCTCTAAGTAACACCATTTTAAATGAACTTTCTAAATATTGACTATTACACATTGAGGAAATTTTAATTATATCTCGTAAATAAAAGATGCGAGTAATCATTATCAACAATTGATTTGAGCAATGGTTACGAAGAAACAAGATGTTTTATTTGCTCTCACAAGAGATTACACTAGACTAGAAAATACAAGAAGATACAAATACAAGTACATATATGTGTTACTAAATAAATCTACTACTACTTAATAAATCTGATTAATTGAAAATTATTAATATTTTTACAAAATTATTAATAATAACCACATGTTTGGTAAATGTGACTAAACGATCGAAATTTATTACTTTTAGTAGTAATTATTAATAATTCACGAAACCTAACCTAACCCAACCTAACCGATAAAATCACTTTAACCTCGACTTTCGGTAATTATTAATAATAATAGATAATTATTAATAATCTTCAATTATTCACTCTTACCGTAACATATACATAATTATCCTGAGCTACCTGGAATTTTAATTGTTATGGGGAAATTTCTAAAATAAATGTAGCCTAAGTCAATCCTTATTACATCAGCTATATGCCAGTGAAACTGATAGTTTGTGGCAATAAATTGTCCTAGAAACACCTTACACAGCAGTTTAATCAAATCAGTTACGTTTACTCTACAGTCCACACATTTGCAAGTCCGTTTGTAATAAGTATAATGCAATATATGAAAATACTAATATCAACCCTATTTTTATTGCTCTAAGGTTTAAGGTTAGGACAATAACTAGGAGTGCGTGTTCACAGAGTATAAACCATCGCTCCATAATGAAAGCTTATTGTTTTATATCGCCGCCCGCCCTACGATGTGACGGTGGGCGGAATATTCAACTATTTTATTCTACTTTAAGAGCTTGAAAAGCCATTACAATTTAAATATGATTTTATTTTAAGTGTAAGTGTATTTAGTTGTTGAATTTTTTATTACAAAATAAGGCGAGGAATGTTTTGTTGCTCGTGTTCGTACTAATATTACCTACAAATGCGAAAGTGTGTTTGTTCGTCCTTCAAAACGAAACTACACAACGATGGTTTTTGGTATGGAGGTAGTTCAATGCTTGAATGACTTGAGTATAATTTTATGCTCAAGATACTTTTTTGTAGAAAAGTATCTCATATCCTTAGAAAAATACTCTTTGATTAAATTAGCGCTATAGATGGCGTTACGAGCTTGCGCTTGTTACATGTTAAATGTAAACAATAAGTTTACCGAAGTAATACGAGGGCAAGTTTAATAGTTATAAATAATTTATTAACTGTAATTTTATTTTGAAAGACACTAGTCTTAAGTACTTACAATAAATTTACAAAGAAGTCCTATTTATTTGAACAGAAAGAAGAGATATCGCTAGTGTTTCCAACATATTATTATTTATTTATTAACAAAACAATCATATATGCCAAAGGCAGGTCTCGTAGTTTGATTTCCGGTCGGGGCAAACAATTAAAAGATTATTTATCAGCAACCTTGATACATAAGGAATAATCAGTTCTCAAACTTAACTAATAATCCTATTAGTTTCCCCACATGAATAGATAGGTGCTGCAAATAGGAATGAAAATCCTATTAATATTATAAATGCGAAAGTTTGTATGGATGTATGAATGTTTGTTACTCTTTCAGGCAAAAACTACCGAATGGATTTTGCTGAAACTTTACAATAATATACTCACTCACAGCTTACACATCAGAATAACACATAGGCTATAATTTATAAAGATATAGTGTGAATTATCCAGAATATATAACTAAATCTTTGCAAACCGAAGGAATAAGTTTCCCGAATCGAAGCGAAGGCGGGTCGCTAGTATGGGAATATTTTTTTAAATCAATGTTGGAAAACTTGGCCATACAATAGGTAACAATAGTTCCAATAAAGGTCCTTCTAATAAAATAATGAATACTTCATCATCAATTTATTAATAACTTATCAAATACCTGTCGGTTGATAACAAAACAAAATTAGCTACAATTTAAGCTAGTTTGTTTCATGAATAACTTCGTAACGAGTTCATGGGCTTTCCGAGCGTAATGTACAACATTACAATATTGCGTTTCAAAATATTGTTAGTGGCGTTGAATTAATGGTGAAGTAGGACGCACGCCGCACTTAATTCTGACTTACCACGATAATTGTTAAAAACAATACGAAACGGAACAACCTCGCATACCAGAGGCGTCAACATCACGATTTCGGGGTTGTTGTGACCCCGTGTGACCAACGCGTGCTTAATTAGGGTTCTAATTTTAAGGGATCTACAAGATTTTAAGCAGTTTTATAGCTGCTTTTCCTCTGCTTGTGAACAACACAGGAAAATACTGTCAAAACAATAATTACTAACCTTTTTTCGGAAGCTTCATACTTACTTTCATCTGTTATCTCGCAGAAATCAATTCGTTTCCCGCGATAAAAAGTATCCTAAGTCTTTACCCGGGGTATAAGCTATAAATATCCCAAGTATCATCTATATCTGTTTAGTGGTTTCCGGTGGAGGTCTGTACATACAGTTCAAAAATTGATCCGGCCTCTAACTATAACAAAAACAACCAACATACTTGTACAACAAACATACTTTAAAATATACCCATGGGTGACCGCTAGTGGCAAAAGTTTCATTAAGCCATGTCTGAGGCCTTCGGGTGGCATAAAAACTTCTAACACATGCCACTAACAGCTGTTGGCAGCGTGGTGGAGTATATAGTATTCATTTAAGCTGTGAGACTCGTGCTCAGTAGTGGACCATTAATGGGAAGCCATAGTCTTACCAAAACCCCGGCGTGCAAAACGCTCTCCGTATGACAGATCCCTTACTCTCAATATGTAAACGCATTGCTTCACCCCCGTTACCGTTTATAAGGGTACGTCGCGGTTTTTCGTTGTAAGAAATTCTTTTCCAAAATAACGAGTAACCTCTCCGGGAGTATAATTACTTTACTTACTAATTAGGTTAAAACAATGGCAATTACGGTTAAAGTAAACAAAATTGACATTATTTTTGACAATGATACAATAAATATAATTAGGTAAGACAACGTCAATTCTAATTAATGCCAAGAAATGTCTTTTATTTTGAGGACTATCTTCTGTTGCTAGTTATAACATAAGCTTCTTGAATCTAAAGACGCACCCAATTTTAAACAAAACGTAGGTACATAGTTAATATCCTTATGTTGAGCTTCTAGTTAATTTAGAATAAGTTACTATACACCTTTATTCTATGTCCCATTTCCACATTTTACCTAATTTACAGCTGTTGAAACAGCAGTAAAATTTTCAACTTATAAAGCGCTTTACACCACTCACCACTTCATAAAAGCCTTACGTTGTAACACACATTTAATAGCTACGAAGCCGGCATTTGCATAGTTCTCGCGTGGTATGTCAAACGTGGAATGTAGCGTGCTATCTATTGTGTCCGCGAGGGCTGAGTTATTATTTCAGCGGTATTTTTTATTAGAAAAAAGGAGGCGTTTACCAGAAAATAAACAGTGCTATTGACATATCGTTCGCGTAAGCCTAACCTACCACGAATGTAGATTTAATCACCTATTTCTCAAAGCATTACATCCATTGCCGTTTTTCAAAAGAATCAAATTTTAAACTCGGAACGAAGCCCGCAATGGATGCGATATAAAACAACAAAACTAAGTTTTTTCTTATCCAAGAGCGTGCTACTGCTAGTAAGGTTGCGTGTTCCATGTGCGTGATTTGTGTGGTTTAGTGTGGCGCGTGACATCCCCCAGATCCTAGGGGCTCGGGGCCGGCATACCAACGGGTGCATGCATGCCCAGCCCAGTTCTATGAGACGACAGTTTTATTTGCCTAGCGGTGACAGGGGATCAGTTAAGTTCCGTGTTTTGGTATTTCGAGCTGGCGATAATGAATTTATTCGATGAAAACAGAGGCAGAATGGAGTAAGTTTTGTGGAGTGAAAAATATTTGATAGTATTAATACAAACTTTATAAATAAGTAGGCTACCATAATTGCCATGCTCATCCACCCACGACATCGCTTCGCTCGCCCTAACAATGCGGGTCCTACACTTCCTCCTCAATCGCCAACGCGTCGGCAATGTGTTACTGTCTTCTGACGATAACTACTTACGATCAAGTAGCCCATCCGCCCGTTTCGGAACCAAAGCAACATAAAAAATTCAAATCCATAAAGCAAAAACAAAAGGGTTTTGACCCGAACATGCATACAAACATTGCAGTTAAATAAAAGCTTGGAATATACCATTATCTTTTATGTGTGTATGAAAATAAACCACAACAAGCAAAAAAGCCAACTAGGTACTAGACGCCAGACGATTAATTCGTTCAGTTCAGGACAAGGTGACGTCCAGTTTCTAAAGGCGCTTGATTATCGTGAAACGGTAAAAAAGTACCTACAGATTTTTATTGTCAAGCACTGAAATTCTTTCACGGCGATTCTTTTATATCTGTGAGAATATTTCAACAAAGAAAACTTTGAAGAGAAAACTGTCAAGCTTCTTGTTGTTCATCACAGATCTTAATAAGGGTTCGTCTATAATTCTATATAATACTAGTGGTCCCAGCGTACTTCGTACCGCTTTATAATTAAAAAATGTTTTAGTGATATATCGACAGCAACGCCACCTACCGGGTCCAATTGTGAATCTAAACCATTCTCGGATCCACCTGAAGACACACAAAAAATTTCAACCAAATCGGTCAAGCCGTTTAGGAGGAGTTCAGTCACATACACACGAACACAAGAAATATATATATTAAGATGTAACTCTCTAGCTGGTTTAGCAGATGTTCGGATTATTAATAGAATAATTTTGACTTCAAGTTAACTTATCGAATCTGTCATAGCTTTGAACCATGTCGACGATGATGACATTAATTATTATGTTGTGGATGATTGATAACGGATGGATGGATAAACAGTGATAGCCGTATGGTGAACGTTGGACTCTCGAGCCGGGGACCCGGGTTCAAAC
The DNA here is from genome assembly GCA_905404295.2 of Ochlodes sylvanus. Taxonomy (NCBI): domain Eukaryota; kingdom Metazoa; phylum Arthropoda; class Insecta; order Lepidoptera; family Hesperiidae; genus Ochlodes; species Ochlodes sylvanus. The sequence continues at coordinate 10,128,374 of FR990135.1, forward strand.
GTTCAGCGCACCTCTAATTTTCAAAGAAAATGATGTGCGTATTACAATAAATTTAATCATCACTTGCTTCGCTGAAGGAAACATCGTGGGAAAACCTGTACACCTGAGAGTTCACCATAATGTTCTCAACGGTGTGTGAAGTCCGCCAATCCGAACTTGGCCAGCGTGGTGGACTAATGGCTTGTACCTTTATGTCAATGCTTGTACCCATCACATTGTGGGAAGAGACCTGCAGTGGGAGTAAATTATGGGTTGTGATGACGATGTTGAACGGATGGATGAACCTATTTCAACTTAGGACTTGTATATGAACAGCAAATAACGAAATATTTAAATTAGTTAAAACAACGAAACTTAAAAATCCAAATGGACACGGTGAAATTATTACCACACAAATTTACCTCTTATAGAATTAAATAAATAAATTAATAACGCTAACCCATAGCTCTACACTAGGATTTCTTGTGACACAAAGACAAGGACACATACTCGGAACGAAGCCCGCAATGGATGCGATATAAAACAACAAAACTAAGTTTTTTCTTATCCAAGAGCGTGCTACTGCTAGTAAGGTTGCGTGTTCCATGTGCGTGATTTGTGTGGTTTAGTGTGGCGCGTGACATCCCCCAGATCCTAGGGGCTCGGGGCCGGCATACCAACGGGTGCATGCATGCCCAGCCCAGTTCTATGAGACGACAGTTTTATTTGCCTAGCGGTGACAGGGGATCAGTTAAGTTCCGTGTTTTGGTATTTCGAGCTGGCGATAATGAATTTATTCGATGAAAACAGAGGCAGAATGGAGTAAGTTTTGTGGAGTGAAAAATATTTGATAGTATTAATACAAACTTTATAAATAAGTAGGCTACCATAATTGCCATGCTCATCCACCCACGACATCGCTTCGCTCGCCCTAACAATGCGGGTCCTACACTTCCTCCTCAATCGCCAACGCGTCGGCAATGTGTTACTGTCTTCTGACGATAACTACTTACGATCAAGTAGCCCATCCGCCCGTTTCGGAACCAAAGCAACATAAAAAATTCAAATCCATAAAGCAAAAACAAAAGGGTTTTGACCCGAACATGCATACAAACATTGCAGTTAAATAAAAGCTTGGAATATACCATTATCTTTTATGTGTGTATGAAAATAAACCACAACAAGCAAAAAAGCCAACTAGGTACTAGACGCCAGACGATTAATTCGTTCAGTTCAGGACAAGGTGACGTCCAGTTTCTAAAGGCGCTTGATTATCGTGAAACGGTAAAAAAGTACCTACAGATTTTTATTGTCAAGCACTGAAATTCTTTCACGGCGATTCTTTTATATCTGTGAGAATATTTCAACAAAGAAAACTTTGAAGAGAAAACTGTCAAGCTTCTTGTTGTTCATCACAGATCTTAATAAGGGTTCGTCTATAATTCTATATAATACTAGTGGTCCCAGCGTACTTCGTACCGCTTTATAATTAAAAAATGTTTTAGTGATATATCGACAGCAACGCCACCTACCGGGTCCAATTGTGAATCTAAACCATTCTCGGATCCACCTGAAGACACACAAAAAATTTCAACCAAATCGGTCAAGCCGTTTAGGAGGAGTTCAGTCACATACACACGAACACAAGAAATATATATATTAAGATGTAACTCTCTAGCTGGTTTAGCAGATGTTCGGATTATTAATAGAATAATTTTGACTTCAAGTTAACTTATCGAATCTGTCATAGCTTTGAACCATGTCGACGATGATGACATTAATTATTATGTTGTGGATGATTGATAACGGATGGATGGATAAACAGTGATAGCCGTATGGTGAACGTTGGACTCCCGAGCCGGGGACCCGGGTTCAAACGTTCAGCGCACCTCTAATTTTCAAAGAAAATGATGTGCGTATTACAATAAATTTAATCATCACTTGCTTCGCTGAAGGAAACATCGTGGGAAAACCTGTACACCTGAGAGTTCACCATAATGTTCTCAACGGTGTGTGAAGTCCGCCAATCCGAACTTGGCCAGCGTGGTGGACTAATGGCTTGTACCTTTATGTCAATGCTTGTACCCATCACATTGTGGGAAGAGACCTGCAGTGGGAGTAAATTATGGGTTGTGATGACGATGTTGAACGGATGGATGAACCTATTTCAACTTAGGACTTGTATATGAACAGCAAATAACGAAATATTTAAATTAGTTAAAACAACGAAACTTAAAAATCCAAATGGACACGGTGAAATTATTACCACACAAATTTACCTCTTATAGAATTAAATAAATAAATTAATAACGCTAACCCATAGCTCTACACTAGGATTTCTTGTGACACAAAGACAAGGACACATACTATAGGATACTATAGGATAGGATATATAAATTCAAACTCAACATTATATTTCCACCTCGCTAGGAATCGAACCCAGTACCCTTTTTACGACATTCGAATCTGGTAACCATTGCGCCATACGCGTCGTCATCAAAGAAAATCAAAGCAAAGTCAGAAATTTCATACATTATAACATATTCCATTTGAAACGAAATTATTTTATGAAGCAAAAACGATTTCTTTACGAAATCACTTTCGCGTCTCTTTGTAATGACGGCAATGAAATTCTGCGCAGTTTGTAAGAGGACTGCGGCACGTTAAATTCTCTATATGAGGAAGAAAATTGGAACTGCCTACATCTACTCAATCCTGGTTTCATATTCAAGTACACCTACTAAAATTGCCTACTGAGTACTTACTGAAATTTTAGTATTCTCTTATATTGTTACGTCACGTCGCGGCAATCGCAAATATTCTCAAATATTCTCGTGAAAGTTTAGTGGGTAGTATAATAAAATTGTGCCGGTGACTGTATAAAATTTTATGTGTATTGTGCACATACTGTTCTATATCGGAACGAACTAATTTCAGGAACCATCAGCTTATCTTAGTAATTACAGAATTTTACTTCAATTTTATAGAGACGCCATTTGTTTCATAATTCCGTACCTATACACATTTCTATAGATTTAACGATTCAGTCATCAATTAGATCAAGATTTGTGTGTTTTCAAATCACATCTACTACTACTTACACAACAGCAGGAAACACAATAAACAACAGCGGGAATATAGATTCCCTATGTTGGTTGTCAAAATTTTAATTTATTGCTAATGATATTATCATTTAAATGCAATTTATCAATCCAATCAACACAATTATACACAAACGTTTGTGTATGTAGTAGGTATACATCAAGTGAGGATGGTATAAAGGTACGATAACAAGTAGAGCCCGTATGTCATCATTAACTGGACTCCATGAACATCAATTTCCTACCTCCAACATGCCAACATTTCCTCAAGTTAAAAGTGGTACCTATTTAAAAGGGTCCGCCGAACCACTTTCTCAGAGCGGGTAAGCAAAGGATAAATATTTAAGATTAAGCCTCTTTACTCATTCTTGCCGCATTTTTGTTAGCTGTAATCAACATGAAAAAGCTTTCTATACTGATCTTGTTAGCCGAATATTCAAAAGAAAACCTTCTGAAGTTGCGAACGGGTTTCCTAAAAGAAATAAGGGCTCATGTCTTGGTAATTGTATTTGCTTTTTGGAAAGGGTTGTTTTACATAAATGTCATATCTTTTTACATGAAGCTACTTCTGTAATTTACAATTATTTTAACATTGGTGCTTATCCATGATTTTTTAACTATATTTTCTTCCATGGGGGATTTCCCATAGTCTTTATTCATACCGAAGCCTTTAAAAATTCAAAACAAGATATAAGGCTCCATTAATTTCCTTTTATTGACTTACAGATTACTTGATATTCCTAAAATCATCAAAAATAGGAAACGAAAAATAAAGACAATTGCTAATTGTAGGCTAATAAATTAACCAATATAACTGAATTTCAAATCCAGATGAGTCTAATTCAGAGCCAAATTCACCGTTTCTTACCATTTTGTTACGGAACCCTAAAAAAGCGACGAACTATGATAAGTAGAGGGCTATTGAGTTAACACTGGACATTGCAGGCTCAATAGACATCTTTATACCGGAGGTCTAATTAATACTATATCATTAGATTCTTCTGTGAGACAATAACTCTCTGTAGAATCGCATATTAGGAGGTAGCCTAATCAGGGATCTGGAACCCAAGAATGTCCTACGGGTTATTCCAACTGTAGGACTTAGGGACCATTATATATATAACATTAATGTATCTAGCTACAACAGATCAGGGTCGCAGTTACCTTTGGGAACGCAACCCACGCTTAATTCACAAATACTAGTAATTGTTGAATTACTTATTACGCAGCATTTTGTTCGTTTTTGATTTAAATGTGCAGATGAATAATACCGTACGGATTAAAAATATTACCCAAACACCTGAACACGATTCTTTTTATTCCAGCGATGCGATGGGCTCTATTTCCAGATTTCGAGTACAGCTCAAATAAATGCCGCACCGGAGACTGTTTTCACTGAACTTCAGTGGAATCCAATGCAGTTATATTTACTTAATTCCAGTATTTTTAGGTGCCTGACTTACTCTTTTGCCATGCATCAAAATTTTCTATATTCTGAAATTAAACTGATATAATATAGATAAAATAGTTCAGTAAAATATATTTTTTAAACAGCAGTGGTGCCACTAAGTTAATATTTAATATTATGTTGATTTTTGAATTACTTCTTTTCCACGCTAAAATAGAAAAAAATCGTCGAACTTATAAGGACTATTCAAAGAAAATATGAGGCTTGGAAAGGAGCCAAGTTCATTTGAGGTTCTTCCACATTTAATACTCTTAAGTGTGATGTACTGCTACTAATAACGTTACGGGATTAGTATTGTTAATTTTGTTAAGAGGTTTATTTCAAATTGCCTGCGAGAAAAATTTATGTTGTTTCTAAGCATGTTTTGTTAGTAGACTTCCGCTTTTTATTCATTATGTTATACAAGTACCACACCCTTGGTTCTCGCTTTAAATTGAGATATATTTTTGCAGTGAAAACTTCTTTAGTATCGTTGGAAGTCGATGAAACGGAAATGACGCGCAAATTAAACGAAACGGAGACCAAAAAGAGTGAATATGCCGCCATTTTCACTCGTTTTCGTTACGTAAGTAAAGCAAAACATCAATATATGGACTGAGAGTATTCGTTGTTTTGAAGTTTTCACTTCTAGCACACATTTTGATTTTTGTTTGTAAACCGACTGAAATAAACATACATAACACCTTACCTTACCTAACTAAACTGAACATAGGTCCAGATTTAATTACACCTTCTTAAATATACCTACTTACAGAGAGACTGGTTAGTCACTTGACATATTAATAGGGAGTAGGGTAAAGGCACCAAAGAGTACGCAAATTATAAACTTTTATTTATAGAAAGATCAGATTTGTTCATAAACATTGTATTTCTAATTTTAATAATTTTTATTTTATATTTTTAACCTTTGACTGGTGACATGGTTTTTGTGTAACATAACTGGTGACAAGCGGCCTGAGAGGCCGCTGCTGTATTACGGTCTATACCATCGAAACTATATAAGGTAGCTTATCGCAGTGTTTAAAGACACTTGATTAACATATAAAAGGATAAAATAAAACTATCTAATAGAATCTAAATACAATTTTAAATGAATAACATGCTATTACAACGCAAGTATGAACTGAAATCAAAAATCTAGAGATGAGATCAATAATCACACACAAAAACAGTTAAATCAACATATTATAACAAAAATACTATTTTTCCTTATATAGTTATGATATACTAATTATCAAAAAAATATATTTTCTCATCACAACTATCATTATAAAAAAACTAGCAATGGTCAAACTTTGGTTATTTTTATTGGCACGTGAGAGATCAAAGTCATGTCACTGGTAAATCCATAGTGTCGATCCCACCTCTCTTGATTTACTCGTAGATGGCAAGAACTCTTTGGGAATTTCTCGTTTGTTTTTTTACAGTACTTTGAGAATTACTCATTGTTGATAATAACTAAAAATGCGAAAAAAAGTAAAACAAAATGACTTTAAAAAGTTACGTAAGTGGTGACGTGGGGTCTGAGAGACCGCTGCCGAACTTTATGTCGATGTAACTTACCGTATTGGGACAATACGACGCAATTATCCTTCGCTACGGCGCGTACACAAGTAAACTCGAAGCTACTCGGAAGTTGAAATAAAGAAAGCACGGGGAAGGGGGTGAAATGATGTTTCACTGACGCCGCTCGGCCTGTGAGACCGCTTGTCACCAGTTAAAGGTTAAACAATACCTATGACCATGTACTTTCATGTCCTTGAGTATGTAAAGTGACTAAACTTTCCCCCTGTATAATGAGAATAGATCTTTAAGGTGACTTAATAACATTAAACAGTGAAACATCCATAAGCATGTATACCTACTTTCGATAACATCCTACTTTAGATAATATCTTAGAGTGGTATTAACATTAATTAACATATTCATAAACGTATAATTAATGTTGTTATTCAAATATTTCAATAATGAACTAGGATTTGAAACCTAGAATATCATTGTAAAGTCACTTATACAGAATAACAATGGGATGAAAATTCTAGTGAATTTCACAGAATACTAATGCCATGAAATTGTCCGCAAAGTTTTCCGACAAACATCTTCAAACTAGCAATTCCCACGAGACCCCCAGGGGTTATTTGACTATGTACCTATGTATGTAGTAACTGTGGACTATTATAGTATTATTGTAGTATATATATATGTATGTATTTACTGAATTAAGGTAGCAAACGAGCATGCAGCACCACCCTTCCGCTGCCGCCCATGACAACTGTGACCGACCTAGAACAGGACTCAAATGGGGACCAGGATGGTTAGTCCGGTTAGAAGACAGTGTTAGAGCATTAGATGGTTAGTTTGGTAGTAGGTATGAGGACTGGGACAGGGACTGTTAGTGATAGTAAGTCCTGTTAGTTATTGTTAGTTATAGTCCACTTAGTAATTGTTTTATTCTATTGGCCATCTGATGGCTTATCTGCCCGTTTGTTGGCTATTGAAAAAATGGAGTAGGTACTGTACAAGTTTTCATTGAGACAATAAAAAAAAAACAACGCCACACACTCATAGCGCCACACTAGGATTCCTTGTCCCATGGACAACACACTAGACAAGAACACACACCTTAATCAGGAACAGAAATTAAACTCATCATTCAAATTTCTGCCTCGCTAGGAATCGATCACAAGACCCTCGGAACGGCGATCCGGCATGTTAACAATTGCGCCATCCAGGTCGTCAATATTAAACCCGAACAAGACATAATATTATACAACAAACGAAGCCAAAGAGAAGTTCTGTAATACCTTAAAAATAATTAATAACTCCGTATGTTAAAAATATAAAATTATGTAAAAACAAAATTTCTTGTCGAATCGAATAGAATAAATCTTCTTCCAGTCAATATAACGTTATAAGCTGTTTTGTTCTGTATTTTCAGAGTTAAGTCCAAATCTGAAATTTGTGAGAATATCATTGAAAATATGGCGATAACAGAGGGAAGGAAATTGATGTGGGTGTAAATAAATTAGTAGATTGGTAGGAACATTATTTGTTAGTATTTTCTTTATCAATAGGTTTATACCGAATTCCTCCTTCATAGTTTGCCTAAAAATATACAAGCTTAGCAATAAAACTGCCTATTGTTTACATCGCGAATATTATCCAACGTTTTATTTTTTATGTATTAGAGATTAAGCCATTAAATTTTATATGGAGAAAAAAATAATGTAGATATAATAAATACATTAAATGAAAAAAATTAACATTTAAATATCTATTATGTTACTCTAAGCACACTAACGGTAATAGTGTACTGTGCGCATGGACGTTGGATGTGTAACATGGCGTTTGATATGGGTACGTTAACAGTGGCTATGTGAAGTAGGTCAAATAGGCCCTTGACAGAATGAGTTACGGTCGAAATTCAAGCGCAGGTCAGGTGTCTAGTATTTATAAAAGCACCGATGGACCCAAAAAATCTCTTCCAACAGCTCATAAAAAGAGCGACACGGCTCCACATAATAACATAATCTGTACCCACAGGCCGTACCTCGGATATACAAGTAGGTCAGTGTGGCAAGAGATCCCTTGTCAAATTAACGCTTCCCTCTGTCTCCCGTGACAAACGACGTGAACGTAATAAAAACTTACTCATGAATATGGCGCAGTGAATATAATGAAATCTGTTCCGACATTTACATAGCGTGAGGTAAATCTGTTTTTTTTTTTATGTCTGGCTTTAACCCATTAAGCGCCCACTGCTGAGCGTGAGTCTTTCCTCGTTATTGAGGAGGACAAGAGCATACTCTACCACGCTGCTCCAGTGCGGATTGATTATTGGGGAATTCAAGTGGGTATCGGATCTTTTTAAGAAGAGCTCCAACATGGCTTGTTTATCTTGTATAAGCTAACGCTTAACGACAGCTATCTAACGATAACAACCGGCATCGACAGCTTAACGTGCCCTCCGAAGCACGAAAATGCTCAAAAATTTTTTTCCACTAGGAAACACTGAGAACAAGAGTGTGACGACATCGCACACACGTCACACGGTGACGTCACGAAGCCTGAATCACGCTATCGAAGTTTTCTACACGCTCACATATATATACAGGTTCCAACAGCGAGCAGTCAGGGGCTTCACTGCCTCCAGGGCATGACATCTTGCCCGGCCGGACATCTCCCTTTGCCAGAAGAGCTTATGTTAAATGGCATAAGTAAGCAAGTGGCAACAATTAAATTCATCTAAGTGACCACCATGTCTACATGGTAAACTTCAGTTGTATTGTTGTATCAGTTCAGTGTAGTTAAGGATCAGTGTATCATGCTCGCCACCAAATTAGAGAGCAAGATAGTTAGCGCTTCGATCGTCTTCCTAAAATTAGGTCGGTGGCGCTTTGGTGTTATAAATCAATTGACAATAAAATACTGTACATTGAACATAGGATCCTTTAGGGGGTCCATCACTTCCTTCTTGGCAGGCAACATGTGGTAACGCCTATGATGATTTTATGTATATTTTAAAGTAGATACAGCATAGCAACAGTCTGACATGTTTATTTCGAGACGTCACCGAAGAGGGTATGTTTACAATCACCCATACAAATATTTGTGTACTGTTATTGAATACGTTTAGGTACTCTCGCAACTTATGAATACCACCTTCAGATTAGATATTTTTGTCCCAAAATTTATGTTTGTATTATGGGTTCTACCCATTATTGGGTTACTTCACGCTTATCTTTTTGTTACTAAAGCAGACTTCACTGTGGGTGGACTACTCTCTTACGTCTCTCCAATATACGTAGAATGTGAATTGTGGAGCGTAAGGAGCTCTATTCATAGATAGGCTGTCAACCACGCTGTAGATTTACTTATTCATATATTCATATTCTTATAAATATTTAATCTACGAATACGTCTTGTTATATTCCAATTGAAATTGAAAAAATCATTTATAATCAGATGGGAATTTCACAAAACACTCATGAACGTCATTTTATTTGTTTCTACCACAATTCCGCAAAGGTGCTGTATAATTTCTAAATTATTATGGACAAGAAACGGAGAATAAACCTGCTCAGAAAATATATTTATTAAAAACAATTGTGCATAATATATTACGAATCTACGCGGAAGAGGCTACGGCACTGGTATTTCCAGGCGTTTACTTTTACGATTACTTTTGTGGAGATGGCAATAAATAATTCAATATTTTGTTCATAAGATACTACAGAATATTTCATCATACGTCTGCATAGAATTCCTGAATCCGAATCCGAACCCAAATCATCCAGATCTTTACGCAGTACATGCGGCACATCCTTCCTACTTAATTTCAACAGCGCGAACTGAATCCGTAACTACATAAAGCGGAAAGCCGAGAAACGGCGGCCTTTACACACAAAAGGTTTTCCCTTACAATATTCACTCCACTGCAAAACTCAATCGACCGCACAAATCATAATTCAATACTCGCAAACTTTTAAAGTCATCAGTTTCAGAAGGGAAGCTAACCCTCTGATTTAAAAAGGCTCCGTCTTGAAGCCGCGGGGGTTATTGTGCATAACCTTCCAACTCAGGCGTTCTAATCGCCCTTTTTGAAATCCTCACTAACGGAAAACTCGAATTTGCATTACAATAAAAATACATTTCAACATCAAGAAATGCCTGCGCGATATTCACGGGCCATAAACTTCGCATTCGGACTTGTTCGCTGGCTAATGTAATTTGAACCCTTGTGAAGAGCACGTGGCATCGAATATGCCATGAGCAAAAGATAGCGAATGCTCATAAATGGTATGAAATTTTCTATTCTCGTATCAAATGAAATATTAACTTTACTTTATATGTATATGTTTGGCCTTCCAAATTAATAATGAACCTTAGAATAATTTAGTAATTATTCTAAGTAATGAATGTTATTAAATTTGTCCTACTTCTGTTTTCTAAGTGATGTTCTTTTTGTAATATTTTTTTATGTCTCAGGACTAACAATCACTAACAGTCCCTGTCCCAGTCCTCATGCTAACAAACAAACCAACTAATGTTCTAACATCGTCTCCTAACCGGACTAACTATCCCAGTCCCCATGTGAGTCTTGTTCTAAGTCGGTCATAGTGGTCATGGACAGCAGCGGAAGGTGGTGCTGTATACTCGTTTGCTACCTTAATTCCATAAACAATGGTACTCCCAGGTTACTTACTTTTTATGTTAATAACCGACAACCGAGCAAACAAATCACCTGATGATAAGTGGTCACCAATGCCCAAGGGGATTATTACCACTAAAATCTGACTCTCTGACTCAATCAAACGGGTGGTCGCTAGCCTGCCGGACTCCAGCTCGACCACCAAACAGAGGCCAGCTTCGGCCGCCTTTTACGAATCTTTAAACTGCTGGAATGGGGTTGAGGGATTATATGCCTACTCTTATAAATGTAGTTTTCCGATTAATCAAAATATTTGTTGGGATATTAATTAGTTTATCTTATTAATAAAAACACAAGTTTCAAAGTTATAAACTAAAATGCAACGCCGCACAATAAACTACTCGTATACTCCGAAGCATCCACATTTTATCGGGCGGTCGGGAGCAATTAATTTTCTAGTTACAAACTTTGGGCGCGGCGGTCGTTTCGATTTACTACGAAATAACTTATTCATTTTTAAATTAATCTATTTTATATATGGAACGAATTATTATTCGAGAAAGAAAAATTTCCATTCAACTTGAATGGAAATTTTTATTGGTCCAGTTCGTTAGTATCTAAATAGCTACGCAGTTAAATGTTACTGAGAGATGAAAATTTAATAAGTTTTCTTTCTAAAACAAGACTTTTCTCTGTGAAGTATTTATATGTACTCAATATAAATTGGATAGTAATCGATCCCAAGACCCTAGGCCAAATGGCTTTTAATGATAATTTCGTTTTTTTAGTTATCATAAAGTAATGCAGATTAAGCTAAAAGTGTTATTTAAGTTAACAAAAGGTAATTTTTTGTATACTTGTAGATCTTTCAAAGGAAAGAGGCATTTTAGTTACTCGAACAACATTGTGCTAGTGCTCGCACCCTAAAGGTCGCCGACCCTGAAGTTTCGAACTTGCACAATATAACTGCCACAGCAGTAAACAACGTGAAACATTCAACGCACACGTCATATCAGCCCGCTTAGATAAATCACAGCAATAAATATTACAGGACAAACGACGAACAACGCCAGCCCTTTTGTTATTGGCGCTTATGACATTTTTACGTGGAACTCTATATATTTTTCATGCAATTATTTCATAAAGATCCTAAGCGCTAAGTAAGTAAGAGCGGTTTTTCCATACATGCTCGCTAATATTCAGGCTCCAACGATTTCCAGGCCAACATTATGCATTCATGCATACTGCACTATTCACATACCTTTGTGTCAAATTTTACATATAATTATCGACCTTGCCTTTACTGTTCAGTTCATGACGTGCTACTGAAGTTCAGACGTGATAGATTGAAAATGAACCCTATATAGAGGACGTATGTTAGCATTTAAAATGCAAAGATAGTGTCTGAAACTTTAAGTTTTAAAACTGTATTAAGTAAACGTACTCGGAAACTGTGCAGGTCTACATTATAGAGGTATTTATGTAAAGTAGGTATGTAAGTAGATAACAGTTCTAACTGAAGATAAAAGAGTAAAGTATATTAATTTAAATCTTTTTTCTATATAAAATACACAGATTTAGTTGATACTTAGCATATTTCTAGATAAGGTTCTTTGTAACCATGAAAACAGATATAAACAGGAAATACACAGTTACAAAACAGGGCACAAACAGCGATGGCACGAAGAAATTTATTTGATACAGTGTCAAAATTAATAGCAATAAGATATTTGTCTGTTTTATATGTACTCATTGTACCTACTCGTGAAACTTTAACACGTATTCAACCTTCTATTTAAACAAACTTCAGAACAATTGTTTACGTGAAAAATAGAAAAACATTTCATTTATTGAAGCCCAAAAGAGCAATCACCTTGGCGTCAAACGAAACTACGTCAAAAATAATAATGGCACATGGCACATCAAACGATTTCGTATCACAAATAACGGTTGGAACTCAACATTCACTTGTAAACTGAGACAAAGTAAAATTATTACATTCAAAATAATAATGAAAAAATATTCGGAAAATTGCGTTGCTTCAAGGGTATTTTGCTTACAATTCTTTTGTTATTGAAACTCTTTATAATTGTAGTAATTAGTAATTTATATGTAATTAAAAAGTCCATACCTACATTAACCAATGTCCAGGCAAGTGCTCTTTAAAACTAAACACCAATTTACTTCAGTTTCTTTGTCACAAGAACTTACAGGCAGTTACTACCTTACTGCCAAGCAGGGGTGGGGGCAAGGGGGGGTGGACATTCTGCTGCCTTTTAGGATGCCCTGGTCGATGAGCATGGGTTAACATTCAGAATTGTAGGGCGCCGTGCGCCCCAATATGGTCTGTCTCTAATTTCAATTTACCTGTTCCTCGAAATTTCAGCTTATTAAACACTACAAATTCTCTTTTCGAAAATTTACAATCGGCTCAAAATAGATTATGATATAGATGGTGCAATCGGATATAGTTTATGTTTGGAAACAGCGCAACAATTATGTAATTAACTTAAAATATCTCAAAGATACCTCAAGGTTTTGGACCTATCTTTGTGCGAAAGTCTTCCAAATTACCTTATCCACTTTCATACCGAATAAGATTTTATATATGCACTTTATAGTTATACTACGAGTATGTAGTAAAAGTAAGTAATTGTAATTGTACTCAACTGCGAATCATTTGTTGTATAATGGACAATCCAGGGAACTTGTTGTACGACTTGATAAATATCGTCGACAAGATTGACAAAGATTATAATACGAGTAAATAAATAAAGTTGAACTAAGTCAGTACTACTGAATTTTATACAGACAGAAGATTAAATAATATGACGGTATGATGTCGAGGAACTCGTTAAACTGTCCTATGATCCTTCTGCTTAATGAAATTCCTACGCATACGTTACGATCCTCATACACTGCGAAGGGTTCCGGGACGGTAACGAGACGATAAATGTAAGAATAAGGATCCAGTTATTACTCCAAACATTTCAATTTTTGTTATGGTTATACTTTGCGTCATCTTACTTTTCCTGAGTAAAGTAAAACGAAGAAGTAATTTGAAAACAGACGTTAAATTATGTTTACGTCTATTACTCATGGCTTGATGTGTCGATTGGTTGGTTATAAGTTATTGGAACGAAGTTCCCTTATCGCGCGTTGTGAAAGGGGGCTAGACGGAAAAAAATCTTACGAAAAGTTGTCACGACACTTTTAATTCTTACGAAAAGTAGTCACGACACTTTTAATTCTTACGAAAAGTTGTCAAGACACTTTTTGTGTACAGCGCCATCCCGTGGAGCGTTTTTGTAATAAGCAAATGCGTAGTTTTGTTTTGTTGTGTTTGATGCCGTGATGTTAAGTAGTGGATCAAGTTATGCAACTGCTGATGAGGTCGGTAGCGAGAAGGGCGATATCTCTTAAGCATTTCCAAGCTTTGGATGAACACACACACCTAATCTAAAAACAGAAATTTAAAGTAATCATTCAAATTTCCGCTGGAAATCGAACCCAGGATCCTTCGAACGCCCATCCGGCATGGTAACCGTTGCGTTACACGAGTCGTATAACAGTTATATGTAATGGTCGTATAATATAATGAATAGTACAAATGAAATTCAACTTAAAGGATCTTTTATATCCGTACAGTACAGTATCCGTGTCGTCCAAAGCAATCTCGTTCAAGTAATCTCGGCCCATCTCCGTCTCAGTAAAGTAATTACCGTGGCAAATGCAAGCGATGCGGGCGTAAAAATTCATTAATGTCGGCCGCTCGACCGTTTATCAATCTGTCGAATGATGGATGATATGTAAAGTAATTTAGCGTTGCGCTTGTTTAAGTAGACGAGTAACGTTTCATTGTGCATACGTAAACTATGTTCTTTAAGTCGGTTAACAAAACCAAGGAGAAAGAAGCATTGATGCCCGATGCATGATGATTGTATCGGGCAGTAATACTGGCCACTGACTGCCCGCTGTAGATATAGATTTTTAATGTAAATATCAGTCGAAAGAGCAGATGAACCATCTGATGGTAAGTGATTGCCGTCGACTAAGACATACTATGCTTTGCCGGCCAATAAAGCAAGAAAAATAAAGAAACTACCAGCTCTCAGTCTCCCTCTCTCTGTCTCACCTCAAGTTTGGTGGCTGACTCAACCAAGAGGGTGGTAACTAGCCAGCCGCGCTGCAACCTAGCCACCAAGGAGGGGCCGGTAAGTGTCGGCTCTTACGACTCCTCTGCCGGTATCAGTCGGCTAAAATTCACCACGGTTTAATTTCGATTGCAGTCGTGAACGAGGAATTGTAGCTCTTTTTGCGTTTTGAAGCTTATTTGACATTTTTCAGCGCGGACCTGACGTCCATAGTAAAAACCATATATAAAATCGCAGATTAAGTTGATACTTAGCATATTTACACATAGTCTCTTATAACCCCTGGTCTGCCAGCAATAGCTAACCTAATCCCATTAGGTCAGTATTCTAGGCCGTCTCAATAAAGCCAAAATGGTTTCTGATATGTGGAAAAAAATAAGATAGTAGTATATGTAACGAAGTGAAAAGAAAACTCTATTACACCTGTATAGGCTTATAAACGACATAGAAGTCGACCACAGAACCCTACCCTGCGCGTAGTCCGTCGCGCACTTGACCAGGTTTTTCAAAGATTAATGTGATGCTAATTTACCAACTTATACCGATTCCGCATCGCTAAATAAAGGGACTCCCTCAAGCAATAAAAACTGACGTTTAGACGTGCTTGTGAATAAAGAAAACCTCTTGTGACTGCTTCAGATCGTAAGATACGTAGAGGCGTTTATTTTTGCCAGAATAACTTTGTGAAGTTCAATTTTGAACTCTATTTTAATGTACATAAGGTTGGCTTAGTAGCTTGCAATCTTTAATATGTTTCCAATGGAGAGTCGTCTTTTCGATGTCTTTAAGTGTAAATTATTCAAACATGGCTCATCCAACGTCGACTTAACTTTTTATCGCTGCGAGCCTGTCTTTTAACATAAGTGGGGTTATTTAAAACTGAAAATGAGCCGTAAGTGTCACTGCTGAATGTTGGTATAAAAGGAAAATTGCATATCTTTTTATTGAATACTTATTTGTATTAATAAAACTGTTACGGGGTAAAATTTGTACATTGGATATTTTTGCCATATTTTAAAGCCTACGTAGAATTAGTTATTAACGTTTTGACAGTATTTACGTAAAATAAATCCTTTCTTATTTATAGAAAATAAAAATTTAGCCATAAATTAATAAAATAAGGTAGGCAGAAATATATATAACGCCTAAAACAAATTAACAGCAATGTTTTGGGTGCGTGTAGGTGTATAGGCAAAGTTTACCGAGGCGAATTTAAATTTAGAATTAGTTAAGCTTAGAAAAGAACGTCCTACAATTTTGGCAGTCTGTGCCAGGAAGTCTCGTTTCTTGAAGTTTCAGGACTTTTGTATGTAGTTCGGATATGGAAACTAAGGTATAGGTTTTCCGAAGCGAAGCAAAGACAAGACTAGCACATAAAAGTGAAGCTTATCGGTAATTTTGCGTATTTTTTCATTTTTGATTCGAAAATGAAAGATATCATTAACAAACCCACAGATCTTTAGCAAACGAACACGCAGCACCCTTCCGTTGCTGCTCTTGACAACTGTGACTGACCTAAAACAAGACTGAAATGGGTACTAGGATGGTTAGTCCGATTAGGAGACGATATTATAACATTAGTTAGTCAATACCAACAAAGCGTCCTAAATAAGCGACTAGAACAAAACACTAGTTTACTGAAGCGGCCATATAGCACAAAATAAAACGATTTCCACCGCACACTGCTAATAATCACTACATTGAGGCTATTATTGACGTGGCATTTGCAGTTCTTGGTAGACCTATCTAAGTATTAATTACATGTAATTAATATAACCCAGCCTGGATATGGAAGCTATAAATAACAGCGGAAATAATAACGCTGTAGGAAACTGCATTATTCTTTACCTACTACCTTAAAATATGGATGATAATACTTTTCCTTTATCACACTACTTTTTATTCTACACACCACTATAGATTACATTAGTAGATAGTAAACCAACCTGAAGAGTTTTGGATACGTTGGATTAAGAGGGGGTATAAAGCTAGGAAAAAATCAAATTCAACGGTACTGATAAATGGAACAGAGCATGTCAAAATCCTAGAGCTATAAAGACAAAATATGTATTTTATTTAAATAATTCGTAAATTATAGATTTGATTTAGAAATCGATCTACAAATCCCTCCGTGATACTAATTAGCGTAACATATTAAAATATTGACTCAAAAACATGCACCATATTGAAAAAAAATTGATTTTAGTTGAAAATTAGACCTAACTTTGTGATTTTTTTTATCGAGAAAATTTAATTTTTTTATGTTTTTGATTCTTACATTCACTCAATAATATAATGAAGTTTATCTATGCCCTTATTCAGCTTCTAGAAACTTGATCTACTACTGTAAAAATTGAATCTACGATTGCCAATTTTGCTTTATACCCCCTCTTAAGTTGGCCTAATTAAGTCAACCAATGATAGTGGCACTGCCGAAGCGAGGTCCTAGGTTCGATTCGCGGAGGAGGGATTATTTATGTGACAGATAAAAATGTTTGTTGTTAGATATCAATAATGTCTGTTGGAATATGTAAATTGATTAAATGTCTTATTCGTATTGTCCATTTCACCCGCGACATTGTATAGGGAATCCTAATGCGGAGGTACGTACATATTATAAGTGCGTAATTAACCCTTAATTAGGCGCATTAAGAAAATCACACAAATAGTCGCATGGGGTCACTACTGACCCCAAACAAATATATAAAAATGGAGTGGAAGAAACTAATAAAACAAAGTATGTGTTATTAAAAATACTTAAATGCTTTATTATAATTATAATAAAACATTAAATATATGCATAAAATAATAACTTTGACTTTAAACAAAATCAACTTCTAACATCTCTTAAACTACTTATTTTTGATATAGCCGAGATCAATTAAAAAATATATGTAATTCATATTCATCAACAGATTCTTCTATTCTGCATTCAATCCTGTAAGTCCTGAAGTGTTGCTGACAAACAAATTTACCACACTTATGGCATTTATTTGGCACTTTTTTTTCGTTCGTTTGTTGTCGTTTTTCTCTTTATTGTCACATAGATTGTCTAGATAAAAAATAGTACCCTCCGATGATTCAGGGACATTTTTACATCTTCGGACTCTTCAAATACACTTTCCGAGTCATGAGCACTAAGTATAGGAGTATTATTATCTTCCGCAATTTCACTATCCTAAGTAGAACCAGCGACGTCTTCCTCATCATCGGATAAATCTTCCAGCTATTTCTGTAACTGATTTTCTTTATTCATATTGAAATTTAAATTAAAAGAAAAAAGAAAACATTACAAAAATAAAGACAAGAGTATATAAATTAAATATTACACGAATACAAGTTAAGATATATCCATTTATTTTAAATGGATATATGTAAAAACATAAAAATGAGAACTTACCTTTTGCCAAAAATTGTTACGTAATTGGTCGCATGGGGTCAGCACCTAAGAGAGCAGCGACAAATGTGTACGCGTTGGGTTTCCGACCCAGACTGATTTGCATACCCCGTGGGGAGTTAGGAAGCTAGAAAGAGCGCGTTCGCTTTCCAATCACTTTAACATAATTTTTTTTCAACTTCAAACTGTCCTGACCCCATGCGCCTAATTAAGGGTTAAGATAAGTGGCTTGTAACATGTTTTTTCATCGGTTCGGTCATTTTAAATGTCATATACATATATTACGAGTATGTTCTTGTATATCTAATATGTACAATGAACTCACATAACATAACAACTGAGAGTGACAGTCTACTAAAGCTCCCAAAGCTGGGAGGCGCTCTAGAAAGCCGAAATTTTCACCGTACGCCTTTACCCTTCCATGCAGTTGCTTGTCTCGGTCGCTGACTGACAAATTATCAACAAATAGTTGCTACCGCGCTTTGGTTTGGTAAACAAAATACCAATTTTCATAATACGTGCTTTCAAATTGGCGAAATTTCAAACAAACTTTCAAATCCGATTAAACCCCGACTAAAAGGTTACACCGACCCTTTGAAGGTTGAAATTCGCAAAATCCCTTCTTAACTGATGTCTCCTATCTATGAAGTACCACCCTACCAAATTTTACCTACGGTGGGTGAGTGAATGAGTGTCTGTAAAATTATCTTATTTATTTATTTGTTATTGTAATATCTAACCTAGGTTCACAAAGTTTATTTAAGTGACTTAATGCCTACGGACATTCTCTCCCGATAAACCCCGGGCGATGGTCAGGCCTTGTGTGTGTTTTAAATAAATGCTCTTGAACAAGACTCAACAACCTAACCGGCAACAATACTTCAGTCTAAAGTATGAACCCAGCCCTGTCCTGTTCTATCCCGAATATGGCCCGGATATGTTTGGATAGAGTTATCGTTTTGAAATAAATCGCCTTATTTTTTTATAACATACTCAATACTGACAAGACGTGTGTTGCACCTCCTTGATACACTCAATACTTGCCGCAGCACGCGCTGGAATCGATTTCAGTCTCCCAGACACGGTCCTTGTTCAAGAATGGCAAGTGCCCATGGCATCGGTGTCAAGACCTTACCAAAGCCGGCGCGGGGAGTGTCCGGGGCATTGCGCGCGACGAATGCTCGACCACTCACGCCTCGCCTGCAGCGCTCCTTACACGGGTACACACGATGTGGACCTGTTTGTTCTTTATGATTTCTGCTATTATAATAGATAAAGTATTTTATTATTAAGAATGAAACGATAATTGGTAGTGACCTCGCTTGCGATTGGATTTAGACTGGAATCTTGACCAGATATAGAGACAGATAAAATAAAATAATATTTTTGACATCTTATTAATTTTTGTATTTAATGTTGCCCGAAACACAAGCATGTGCAAGCGTTTCTACAAAAAGGAAAATTCATGAAAAGACCACATAAAGGCTGTTCAGTTTTTCAAAGAGACGTTCAAATGACCAAATTTTCATAAATTACTTATAAAAATTTGGTTTTAATATGATGACGCAAGGTTGTCGGTTACCTACCTCGGAAGTGTTTTCACTAATGAGACCCTTACCTACAAATATATTTTTTTCCCGACACAAATAAAAAATTAAAAGCGGAAACTATTTAAAAACTTCCTACCTAACGTGAATGTAATTTTAAGATTTTCTCTTTGAGCATATTTAAAAACATTTCGTTCGCCACCTCAGTAGCTGTTCACAAGGCGTGCCGAGCTCGGCAGGAGGTCGAATGAATGCACGGCATAAAGGTCGATGTGATATGTTTTCCTTTTCTTTATGTATGCCTGGTACGTGTTGCTATCGTCACGCCAGCGTGAATACATAAAATGATGTTTTAGAAAATAGCTTTGTACGCGACCATTTTACAAGAATGTTGAAATTGTAAGAAAGGTAAGATATTGTGTAACGAAAGGCAGAAATTGTCAATAAAAAATTCAATAAAAGTTTTTTCTAATGGTTCTTTGTGTTCTAATGTAAAATTAACCGTTCATCAGGAACTATTCCATCTAACCTGTCAGATTTACTCATCAGTCCCATCAGCATAATCTAGTGTGCTTCGTTATTTTCCATTGCTCACTTTCTAGACCCTAAAAAGCGACCAATACGCATAAGTATAAGCGTCATACAGTAAAAAAACCAACATAAATTTCTCAAGCCGGAATCCTACGCCTACGAATATCCCCTAAATCGCAACGTCACTCATTCTCTATCCAAAAATCCAATTTTGCATCCGTCTAGAACACGTGACGCACGAAAAAGCCAAGTCTGACGAAGCCGTCATAAACTTCCAAAGTAATTCATAACTGGAAAAGTGCCATTCCACTAGTACTCCGCCGATTCATCCCGCGCGACAGAGACCTATTAATTTTTACGATCCATTTAATTCTTTAACCTGGCAGAATCGATTTATAACAGTTTTATCGGCAGCGATTTAACGCCAGCTGTAAAGCTTCTGTCGGCAAGACATGAATGTGTTGGAAGGCGTTATTGAAAACCTTCAGTACGAATAGCTAATTGAATTTACTGCCTTATTTACTGTCAAAAAACTATTTTGTTACTTACAAAAACGATGAATCGAGTGTGATTCACTCGTACTCCATAATATTTGACGTTTTTGAATTTTGTGTTTGCGGCTTTTCTCGCATACTCTATGTATGTATGTAGTACTACGGGTGTCGTTCTAAAATCGTTTGTATCATGGGTAATTTAAAGTTCATGTTTTTCCTCATAAGTCACTAAATATATCCAGGCATGACGACGACTATTAGGTTCAGTTTGAAGGCTTTGTCAACTTTAAGCTAAGCTACTATTTGGCCAGTATCCAATTTGATACGTCAACTTAAGCCTATAATTGGCCTATCGCCCATCTTGCCTAGACAATCGGGATCTTAATATATTATTAGTAAGATTATATTCATTATGTACCTACTTGATTTTTCATGTCACTCCTTAACAAACGACACGACGAAGCCACCTGATAGTAAATAGTCGACGACTCGACGTCTCTTATCGGGTTAATTTAACCAGAGGTATCACTTACGCGTTGCCCACCGAATAACAAGCGGAGGTCTCGCATAATAATTACTGGCTGTTTGACACTGCGATCAAATATTTCACGGCCGCTTTTAGTAGGAGACCGTCAAACAGACCTGGAAGAACCTTGTGCCTTATAGGTACGGCTTTAACGAAGTTTTCTAAACAAGATCACGATTTGGCTGTTCTCAATATTCTATCCATCGATAGTCTCTGGATATGTAATCAGGTAATTGGGAAAAGTTGCTATGCAAATTACTCAGGAGTTAAGGTACATAGATAGCATATTGATAACGATTGTCATCACAGTTTTTGCCTCGACCTAAATAGCCGTATAATTAATTTGCATACGAAATCCTCGGGTAACGTTTATTGGATTCTTCCGCAACGCAATAAAGCATCGTGTTCGCAACAAACGCGTTTTGTCGGCAAATTTAATAGAACGGAAGCAGTGGTCTGTGCGAAGTGAATGCGCGCGCTGATTTACGATTGAAATGC
Source organism: Ochlodes sylvanus (assembly GCA_905404295.2). Classification (NCBI taxonomy): domain Eukaryota; kingdom Metazoa; phylum Arthropoda; class Insecta; order Lepidoptera; family Hesperiidae; genus Ochlodes; species Ochlodes sylvanus. The sequence continues at coordinate 10,150,220 of FR990135.1, forward strand.
ACGCTTCATGTCCGCGCTTGTTTCATTCAATTTCGATTGTATCAGTTTTGATCTCGTTAGTGATTAATTAAACAGATAGCTTTTTACGTTCGTCCGGGAAATTATCGGAGGGGACCTGGTGTAAGCCATCATCGCACATGTATTGTTCGTAATCTATACCAATTGACAACCCGTTGCCTAGTTGGTAGTGACCCTGCCTGCGAATGGAGGGGTCCCGGGTTCGATTCCGGCAGATATTTATGTGACAGATAAATGTTTGTTCTCGGGCACCGACCATACAGCCAATAGACTCCTAATAACAGGCGAATAGTTTCAAACAACACATCTGGCTTATAGTACTGATATAAATTCGTGCCGTCTCATTCTTTCCTGTTGCTTAAATTAATCTATTTCTTTCCAACGTTTCGTGTGGCCTTGAATTAGCCAATCACAGCGTTGAATTAGCCAGTCACCCCGCTTCGTCTTACCTCTAGTCGTCTGAATGTTTTCCATATGGAAAATCAAACATTAGGAGTCTATTGGCGGTTTGGTCGGTGAGTAACACACATGACAATGACGCAGGAAATCCTATTGCGGGGTTATGAGTGTGTTAACGTTTACGTTTAATATATGAAAGCGAACACTTTAATTTTAGCACAATAGTGTTCGTTTGATGGAAAAGCTAGCCATGTGGAAATAGGTTTCATTATCAGTCATTGCTATTAATCAAACAAGTGCTTTTATATAGGCAAGCATGGATACCATATTGATCCAAAGGCTACAAATAAAAATAGATGATATCACACACACCTACGATTCGAGAACAAACAATTATTGTCTGTTTTATAAATGTTTACCGCACTCGGGAATTGAACCCAGGACCGCTCGGAAAGTATTACTTCCAACTAAACCACATCAAAAAAATAAAAAGATCTGTGACCATCAGAAACTTGGATGAAAATGTCGATAAACATCTAAGACTTTATTGGAACTTACAATCAGGTGTATGTTGTCAATCATTGACTGATCATACGTAAAAAAAGTTACTTACAGTTTCAATACAAAAAAAACTACATTCGAATCAAGAACAAGTTTAAATATGAGTGACGTATCGACTACCATTTTAAGTTAACGTTGGAAATCAATCCATCGTCCCCTCACGTCTCACTTACCCCAACTTCCCCTTACTGGCAGTTTTTCACCTTCGTTGCACACATCAAAATAAGTGAAACTACATCAAGTGTGACCCGACCGAGGTTTTGAGGGGTTCCTTAAACTATAGGTACATATAATAAATTAGAACTGATCATGGAACACATTTGCGAAAAACATTATTGGATGTATATAATCCCCCTACAAATATCATAAATTCGAAAATAAATCTATAGGTCTGTACGTCTGTCTGCCTGCTACTTTTTCGCGCTTTCCGCTGAATCGATTTAGATAGAGTTTAGTATGGAGATAGTTTGAGACCCGGCAAAGGAGACATACATAGGATAGTTTTTATCCCAATAATACCTTCCCTTGGGACAATTTTATTTTAACGGTATTATGTCGTTTTCCGACGCCCATGCGGACGAAACCGTGAGCAGACTAGTATTTGTAATATTATAAATACTTTTGCACTTAATTATGTCAATTTAAATAATCCCGTCTTAACATTTTTTCTACTGGGTTTGTATGTACATGCATACATAAGTGTATCAAGGCATTAGATTTTCCAACGCGAAGAGGACAATAAACCTTAAATTTATTTATTGTGTCAATTGATATTATTTTTTTTTACAAACGGGCCCCTAAAATGACGAATGTCTGGTAAATGCCGTGAAAGCTCATTTACTTGGTGATCGAGTAATGCGCGTTTAAACGCGTTCTTAGGGTAGGTTATGCGTGAATCATTACAGAGATTTCATCGACGGGGAACGTTTGAGCTTCGTGTGCACTAACCATAATACAAGATATTTTTTTTTATGCTACAAGCCCATGGATCATGGTCACGGCGGCACCATGATCTATGCAACTGGGTCGAAATATCGGTAAAACAATTCAAAATCGTGAGTACCAAATTATAATTTATTAAATTATAATTTATTACCTATAACATAAAAAATAGGACACTGCCAAAAATAAAGTTCCATACTTATGTATGTACCACAACGCGTAAGACATACAGAAAAAATATGTATATTAAGAGAAAACTATGCTAATCCATAGCATATGTGTAAAGTACATAAAAAAATCTGGTATAATATCGCACTAATTTCAAGTGGTATAGTGGGTATACTTCTTAACATCGATCTAATCGCTGAGGAAAATTTATTCACTTCTGAAATAAGGGTTCCACGGGAGTGCTTAATAACCCGAAAATATGGGTGAAACTTCTAATTGTTTCTTGTTTATTGCAAGGGTTGGAGTTTCAGACTACATACTTGATTATTGTAATTGACTGCGCATAATTTTATCAGCTGCAGCTCAAGGGTTGATCACGTAGGTATTTTGCTTCGGCAACCGTTTTATGGTAATTGATTCGTACAAAAGTTACGCAAAGGGTTTATTGGCTCTTTTTGTTTATTTATCGAAGTCGATAAGTAAATATCGACTTCGCTGCGTTAAAATATTTATTTAAATAAAAAAATGTGTGCAATTCACACGTGGTAGAAGTGAAACTTCAAAAAATAGTTTGGTTAGATGTCATAACTTTTGTTTTAGCGCTGCAGCGAACTTTAGTTCCAACACTTGCTAATGTTCCTATCTCATTATCTCCCACGTTAAAATGTGTCTGTGTCTTTTTCGTTTCCGTTTCGTTTCATTTGCGCGTCATTTCCGTTTCATTATATTCCAAATCGCAACTATACTATAGAAGGTTCACTTCAAAAATAACTCATGTAAACAGTATCGCTACTGACTAAGCGACAGACTCTTCAATCAGTTAAAAGTCGGTATGAAATTAAACTTCACTCATAATTGTATTTAATTCATAATCATCATTGAAATACAAATACCAGATATATACAATTAACTAGTGATTCGTTGATGCTTCACTTCATGTTCATCAGATGACATGATCCTTATGTTAAATAGTAATCAGGAGTATCAGTGTAACTGTTAAGTCTGTCTCAACGCGATAATGCCCAAATTACAGACTTAACTTTGTTTTGCAATCGATGTCGCAAAACGAACACGACTCAATTGTGCTTTGTTTTATACACAACCCTTATATCTACAAACAGTAGGTACCAGAATAACATCGAGACCAAAGAGCTTTTAAATCTTGAGTTCAAAGACTAAAATATCTGCTTGATATTTATTTATGAACATTGTAATAAAACTGTGAAAAAAACGAACTCATCTCGTCCAGACACTTGCCACTTAAACTTTTGAAATAAATCTCCTTCGTGTTCTAAAAAAAGAAGCGTGAAGAAGAATCTCTATGATAGTTTTTTTAACGAAACATTACTTTGGACATAGCAGTCCTTTGTCACCCTCGCTGTAAGTTTGACACCAAACTTAGTCGTTAGGGGAGGGAAAAAATAAATATTTCACAGCCCTCCGCCACACCCTTGTTGGTGGAATCACGCGTCGCTTGCGCGTTTTCACGAAGATGGATCATCTGTACGCGCGACAACTGGTGCCATGCTTGGCGGTTTGAACGCTGCGATTATAACGCGAATATAATTGAATACCTCGTACATGGTACGAATAAAATCTTACTAAAACTTTTTTTTTGGTCTGTATATCTTGCTGTTTGTTCAGGCTAATCTCTGAATTTGCTGGGAACTTTTCTTTACTATTTATATCCCACAGGATTTACGTGTAAGAACTCCCACGAGAACGAAGTCGCGGGCACAGTTAGTTTCTTTTTTATTAATTATAAGTTAATGCTTGACCACAATCCCACCTGATGGTAAGTGGAGATGAGGTCTTGATAGTTACTTTAGTGTATTAACAAAACCGCCCGTTCGTTGTACGCCAGCGCCCCGAAGATGGATCACGCAGCCGGCGGCGGCTCTCGATAAGCCGTCGCGATATGGCCCTGCGACAGCATCACGCGACTGGGCTCACAACCTGGAAAACCTAATACTTGCATATATCGCTAAACATTTTAAATGCAAATGGGTACTCACGATATTGAATCTTATTTTTTTTATTATTGCTCTCCAGCACCTTTAAATACAGATAGAGGTTACACGTATCTATTGACCTTCAATACATACAAAGGCTTGTAAACATTTTCAAAAATTTCGTCTGAGTCTCGTACGTTAAGAGAACCTGCAGTTAACAGCACATACCTATCACAGACAGAATAGGATATGAAAGACTTAAGTAAATATTGACATACACTTACTCCCCTTTCAAACATTCACAAACATTTGGTAACAAACTTTGACATGTCGCATATCTCAGTACCAGGAATAAATACACTTAAAGGAGCATTATCTTCTTATTTTTATATTAAACTCGAACCGAGACGGAATCTTGTAATCGCCTTAAACTTTTCATCATTCAAGAACATCTGTTGCAGGGCGTCCCCTAACATTTTTTAGCTTCTTTTATTATGAAGCCTGCTTTGTGATGTACTGAATTTTTTAGGGTGACTTATTCAGTATGACCAAGCAGTTATTTACGGTTATTGCAAATATTTTGCGACGACTATTAATTAATATTGAAATATTTATAGTAGGCTTAGTTCGCTGAACCTTCAACTGTTCTAAACTTTGTTTCTTTCACGATGAAACCAATTTAATTGTTATCCTTTTTTCTTACTTCTTCAACTATTTCAATTACAAAAGCGTTACAAATATTTACAAATGCATTCAGACTAAAATCAATCAGTATCGCCAGCGGTCTGAGTGTATTTTCTAGATAATTTTACATTCTTAATTGGCTTTTTGAAAAATCTATACATTTGATATTGGAACGAAGTTCCTTATCGCGCGTTGTGAAAGGGGTCTAGACGGAAAAAATTCTTACGAAAAGTTGTCACGACACTTTTTGCTATAGTAAGCTATTGTAAGCCGTGCGGCGTGCGCATGTTTTATATTATTAGTATAACATATATAATAGTTATATATATATGTATGTGTATTTATATACATAATATAAATATTATATTTTTTTTTTTACAATTTCTTCACTAATTAATCGAAAGAAACTTCGTTCCATCCGGATGTCCCTTGACACCTCTCAAGTTTTTTTTTTGAAACTTGTAGCGTAGATATATTTTTCTCTTTCTGACTTTGCGTTATATATGCGGCGAAAATCACTGAACACGTGTAGATAATCGTTGATTTTGTTATTAACTTATATTATGCGTTACCTAGGATTTTTATCCCAATAGTTAATAAAATTATGGAGGTATTGGTAAGTTTCCAGGTTAACTTTTTTGACTACTTCTGACTGTCCATTGCAAGTATTAATGCTTTTGTGATTTAAAGGACCATACCTAACCCTTAAATTGATAAAATAGTCTAACATGAATTTTATATACCTAACGCCTGATAAAAATGATTAGCAATTGTTTCAGGAACTAATATTTCTTGAAACGAAGCGAGGGCGGATTTACTATCCTATTTATATTAAAACTTAAATATAAAATACATTCACAAATTGGGTAAACACGTCAAACTTGATACATAGTTACATCAACGTTCTCAATGAACGGTAGACTCCTAAGAAGGAAAAACACAAAACTCTGAAACTTTTCGGATCGATAATTTCCAACAGCATTATGTAAGCCCTACAATCGACTGTTACGTTTTAAAGAGAAAGTTATTGGAAAGAAATACCACGAGAGAATAACAAGGGAAGACAAAACGAATTATTAAACTGTCTACATTTGAATTTTCGGACCTCCTTGTAATATAAATTTGAATACGCACTTCAAAGTTTGTTGACTTTCTTCTTGTATTAGGGCTACGATAACATTTCCAGATGACTAGAGTTTAGGACGACTGAACAGATAGTTAATTTTCTTTTCTATTTTTCGTGCTATAGACGGGAGTGTGTGGCTGTTAGCGTGTATAATCTGTACCTCCTCTATCCTAGAAAAATAATTCACCTAGAATAATTCAACTTTTGTTAGAAAACAAAGGCCTAAAGACAAAAACTTTTTCAATCAAACTTAATAGCTTTCGCTCGCTAAATAAGATAATAACAGGGCTCTTATTTATTTAGCAATGGGAGATCTCCCGCTAGACTAAGTGATCATACCCGGGTAGTGGCGTGCTCCAATTGCTCAAATTCGAAAATGATTTTATATTCGAATGTTGTAAAACTTCGATAGCGGGACTCAGGTTTTGACGTGATGTCACTGTGTGACGTGGTATAGTGCAATGTCCCTACACGTGTTTAATTAATTAAATAGCTTCAATTCACTGATGACTCTACATTACGCGAAATCTCTACTTATTATTCCAACTACTTATTCCAATATTGCTCAGCGTTTAATTAATTAAAATAAAAATGATTTTCTCAAAGCAACTCGAAACCTATTAAAATAAAAGTTTGAAGAACAAAATATATAATTATAGAGGGGTAAACAAATTGCAAATTACTAAAAAAATGGCATGGATTTCTCCTTATCACTGAGGAGGTTTAGAGCATCATACTTCACCTCGCTCCAGTGCAGACCGGCAAAGTTTTTGTGCCACCAAAAGGCTCCAGTATGGCTTAATGAGTATTATCTAACGACAACAACAATGCCACTATCCATCCTATCCATCCTATCCATCATATCAACCTATCCATCTACAGATTGCACCCGCAGTTGCTTAAGAGAGTGCGCGCACGGGGGACATTTGTTGCGTGACATAAAAGTTTTTGTCTTCGTCGCGTCGCGTTTCCAAAGTGGGGTGCGCTCACGAGGGCGACAGTGACAAAACATTTTTGAAAGCGTCAATGGAACGACGATCTGGCATGTTAACCATTGCGCCATCCGGCTCGTCAATGTGAACGGAGAGTGACAATTTTGTCACCGACGCCGGTAGGCGGACATAAAAGTCACCCAGTTGTCGCGTCGTACTCCGTACATATAGACTTGATAAGAGTGACGAATAGTCACGGCGTCAAAAGTCCCCCGTGCGCGCACTCTCTAACTGGTTCGATTACTAAGGTCCGACTAAATCATTGACGTAGGACTATGAGCATGTCGTAAACAAATATAATATATTTAAATAACATTACACCAAGAATCTTTATTAAGACAGACTGACCTACTTTTTATGCCGATCATGGACCGTAGCAATACCAAAGGCATCACTGATCCGCTGCGGGCTAAAAAAGAAGGAAGAAAGAATGAATGAAAAAAATATGATGTAAAGGTACCTACTAGGAAAGCATATAACATAAAATCGTTAATCTAATGGACAAGACAGCGGAAAACTATTCCATTACAGCCACCGAGATTGTTCCCTATATCTGTCATCCACCGCAAACATTAATCATGAGGGAGACGGTGAAGTTTTTCAAAACAAGAAAATACCCCTGTAAGTGGCCGATCATTTAAGTTATTGGATATTCCTCCTCGAAATTTCCCAATGTCTCGCGTGGGCGAACCCCTATCTTGCCAATACTCATGTACATACTTTAGGAGATAAAGGGATTCGTCCTATAGATCACACTTCGAATAGAAATGTCATGATCATTTTTATGTAACAATACCAAACGGAGCATCGCTGAGGCTGATCCACACACTGGTGTTCAAAAATCTAAGCTAGCTTTGTTCATCAAATTATTTTAAACAGTTCAAGATTCGATAATTATAAAGATAGAAAACCCTGATGCTCAGATTCCGTTAGTTCTTACGGATTTTTTACATAATTATAGAGGTACTCGCGATACGTAATTTTATGCCGATATTTCGGCCCAGTCGCATGGATCGTGGTCGACACTGGTAATACATATTCTCTCGTCTTGACTCGATTATAAAATTAAACGCAGTGATAAGTTTAAAAATTATCTATAAGCAGGTTGAGCGATTTCATTGTCGATAGCTACTTCAGTGTTATATAATACAAATACATATTAACTAGGACAATTGAATATAATAAACTCTTAAATCTCTTAATCAATCCACATTAAAGCACCGTGAAGGATGTCTTCAGACTTCTTCAATCACTGGACCAAAACCCTTGCAGTCAACTACAAAAACGCCTGATCTATACTCGTAATATTCTCAACAAAGCCAAATTCGCGTGAGCCCTTTCTATATATAAATAGGTAATATTTGATCTATTCGTAAGATTGAACCCATTCCAATTCAAACTATCCGTACATGTCGAACCCTTTCACAATAATGGAATAAAGCTTTCATGTTGCGGACATTCAAAACCGAAATATAATAAGTATTATGTTATTTCTTTATCTTTTTCTTTCAGAGGACCATGTGAAATTTTACCCAAAACCTGGGTAAGATAACGAGCAAAATTATGCGGAACACAATTTTCTTGCCATACTGCCAAATACAGACGAATTTTGTTATGTGTTTATATTTCCAAATATCTCTTTTAGTTTTGTTAGCTGGCACTGTAGGCTAAAACTTTTTGTTTTCACGTCGAAGTGGTCAATTTTAAGTCCAATAAAATTATACCGAGACATTTATAGGTCTAGATAGTTTCTAAACTTAATAGTACTTCTCGCTAGTATTTTATGGTATAGTATATTTTTTGGAAATTGTGTTTTCACTTAACCATACTTCGATTGTCTAGAGTTGCTACAGTTTATTTGTGTCATATCATATTGTATTGTTTTCATATTCATATTCAGATTGTTCATGTCCATCGTTTGTTTCAAATACATTCAAAAATTTAGCTGACAAAACAAGTATTAACAAAAAAATATCTTAAGACAAAAATTTCAACGCTACAAAAACTTTGTAAAAGGCCTTATCTCACCTAGATCACGCTACAAATAAAAACCAAACGGAATTCCAAAGTAATGCTAAGTAAAAAAAGTTTTCGCGAACCACAGCACGCTAGACAAATTTAATTTAGCTACAGAACTGACTGCCCTGCCGTATTAAATTACCTGCATGGCACGGCCCAACTTTTCTTATTAGACTCCAGAGGATTGTGGAGCTGTACATGTCAGTTTTTTTTTATGAAACTTAGGAAGTGCTAAACCTTTTGTACAGAAGGACTGGGAAGTTAATCAAAACACTATTTATGTATTTCACATATCATAATAATAGGTAAACTTACCTAATTTTTGTTTCTTGAAGCTTTCTAACAAGACAACTGATCTCCGCCAGGCCGAGGAATAGGCCTGGGATGCGTTTCTAATCAGTGGAAAATTAAACTTCTGAAACACAAACACATTATACCTCCTGCCTTCCAAAGAGAGTTTTATTACTTAACCAATCGGAGTTACTTATAGTAAACCAAAAACAAAAACCAACTTTAACCCACAAATGGTCATCCATTCTAACTAAACCAACGATTGATTCACACAAAATAAGCTATTGCTATTGCTATATCCCACGAATTGATAGCTAACACACTGCGAAATAATAGGTATTCCACACAAAACCACAACTAATATCAATCGGGCCTAGGAAAGTTAATAAAATTCATTCCAATATACTATTCGTTACCTTGCCTAACCCTCCTCACCCTCTTTAGCTCTCTGCCGCTTTCCGCAATAAAGTTGTAGGCCGGTCTTAATTTATGAATAGTATCAATAAAACCAATCTTCTTCCTTAATTGAATAACAAAAGATAGATATAAAAACATACATTAGTTTTTTCTCTACTACGAAAATTTATCTAATTGTTTGACTAGTTTTTCAATTTAAATCACTAAAAAGTGAGCTAAAATAAAAAACGACAAGGTCCCGTCGAAGCTAGCATGTTGTCTGTTCAAATAACGACCAAAATGGTTTAAGTGAAAGTACTTTGACGTCTTTTGTATGCCAAAAGCTCTTGGATTAATGAGGAAATAGTACATTACGATACGTGTGCGTAAAGTAGCTTATTATTGCACGGTGTGAAGTTAGCGCACGAGCGGAGCGAGTGCGCTAAACACTGTACAAATAATATAGCTACTTAACGCACGAGTATCGTATACTATTTTATAGCACGAGTGACATAAACCCGCCTATACTCGAACATATAATTATTTACAGGGAAATAAAAGAAAGGAAATGTTTACGAAGCTGTGGATGTTCATTTGATCACTGACTTTAGACGTTTGAGTTTTGACATTAATTTGTCTGTTTTACCGACATGTCAAACGTCATTCAAAAGTATTATTAATTTGTCTGCTTTACCGACATGTCAAACGTCATTCAAAAGTATTGTTTAAAATGTATAAAAGAATATAATTATTATAAAACTATATATCTCAAAACATTTTTGCATTGATTCCAGAGCATCAATAATTAAATTATAGGCATACATTTACTGAAATTATATTATGAAACATTTGTAATTAAGGATGACTAAATGCGGGTTTAGGTTACCTAGCAACCTAAAGGTGTGTTCCGATATACACTAAATTACACTGCGAGTCCACTGTCCACTTGTCCAGTGCTCTAACTGGTGAGAAATTCGTTCCGTTATGGATTTACAATATACTGACGCAGTATCCTTGGTAAATATTATGACGTCATAAACGTTGCCATTTTTGTACTCGTAAGCACTGGTGTTTTCGAGGTAAGATGCTTTCAGTGCTTTGATTACATGATTAAAAGCGTCCAGAAATTTAAAAAAATGCTATTGATTATTATTATGAAATATTGTTTAACAAAGCGGCCGTTTTATTATGCGATTAATTCAATTAACAAATTATTATACTGGACTGCGTTCCGTTTTAAACGTAACCAGTATAGTTAACTATAAAGGAACGCCTTCGTAGTATACTATTAGTACTTCGTAGTATATTATTATAATTGACGTCACACCTTACAGTGCTCGCAGTGTATATCGGAACACACCCTTAAATATTCGTACCCTCCATTGAGTTATTTATTACTAGTACCCTCCATAAATATTTGTTATAAATTTGTCTGCTGCCAGATTCTAAGTGTCAATAGTGTAAGTGTCATCTTGTGCACGGTGTGAAGTTAGCATCATAACCCGTGCTATAATCGACTACTTTACGCACGGAAAAGCGTGGCATAAATGCGGGTTTAGGTCACAGTGTGCTATAAAATATATTCATAATCATATAATATTTTCCTTATTTTTGTAGCTTTGCAGAGATGAACCAAATATGACTGCACGTCTTCTTGAAAATTTTTATTTAAACAAAAATACCACAACGAACTTCATTTATTTTAAAAATTCGGTAAGTAGACAGGAATAACAATATTCAAGTTTAAAATTACTTGGCTTACTTCGAGTTCAGAACTACCCCCATAAAACGAAGATTTCTCGGAACATTATGCACAACTGCAATGGGCCAAGTTCCTTCGCACCTCACTGCATCTGGATTCGGAGGAAAGCTATGATTTATACGTCTTACGTCCGTGTCACTGACAACAGGGACATTATCTTCGCGGAAAACAACGGAAAATCTCTCGTTTCTACACGAAAAGATGCTACTTCATATTCCCCAAACAATAAATCTTTAGGGAGGGACACATCTGTCAAAAGTGTAAAATATGTATTTCTTGTAACATTACTCCTGTCTTTCCTTTTTAAGTAAATAAGATGCATGGTCCTCCTTTTTGAATGATAAAATGTATTTGGCATTGCAATTGCTTTTGAGATCTAACGCTTTACACCGCTTTTATCACCCGTAAGTGATCGACTAAAAAATTACGGGCCCCGCACAGTCACAAGTAGGATGGATGACTGCATAGCAGGTTAACCTACTTATTTTATATTATTACTAAGCCTTGTCATAGGTTAAAAGGTTAGCTTTAAGTAGTTTTCTTTTCACACTATATCAGCTACCAATTAGTTAATGGCAGACAATTAAAAGAACAGATCTCGTAATACTCGTAACAAGATTGTTGTACAAGATTATTTTATAAAAACCTAGTATATAAGCAGCCTAGAGCAAAACTGAAAAATTGCCCACGTAAAGACTTAAAGTGACTCATCTTTTCCTTTTTATCAAGTTAACAAAACGATATCAAAAAGCTTACGAGCAACATCCAACAGCAAAATGGCACCGAGTTTTGAAATATCACTTGGACGAATGCCCATCGTGATGATAATGGTATAGTAATAGTTTCCAATAAGCAATATCTTCCGAACGGGTGGACTTTTGGTCTGGTTAATTTATTTACATGTTTTCCTCGGATTCCCGAATAATGGGATGACATTTCTTATTCAGAACCCCGATCGTGACTTCGGAAACGCACCACAAACTTAAACTGAATAATAGATTACTGAAAATATAATCGAATATGTTTGTTGGCCAACTTTTGGAACAACTGAACTGCATTATGTATGGTTAAAAAAGTTATGTGTTTAAGTCAGTGAGTTAAAAAAATCGCTGTAGTCTTCGTCATACTAAAAACTCGTACCAGCAGTGGTACGAGGAGGAATGACTATTACTTTAAACCTACGAACCTAACTAATAAAGTTGTAAAATTTTGTCGCTGACAACCGCTAAACTTTTTTATTGGCACACTTGAAAATTGAACTATTTTTTAATTTCACTTTTTTATTTTATTGTAATAGGCATTTATGCGTACACATTTTTGTAGAAATTCAAACCTAAATAATACTTAATTCGATTTGCTAAAAACTAATGTTACTCATACATAATTACTACTTACTCGTAAGTAACATTATGTATAATTATGTATGTTACTTACGAGTAACTAACATTATGATACACCAAGACAAATATCGTCACTAATAGTCACACGGCGTCATTTCTGTACGTATAACTTTTGCCCTTTGTTTGCTTTTGAAATGCAAGGACTAAATTTCGCATGACAATAATTAACATCACCGTGCGTCACTAATCAATCATTTTATCGGTAGGCGCTTTGCAGCCGCGAAACTGCATTGTTTCCTGAAAATGGCGTTTCGCGGTTTATAATAGCTGGAGCATTTTCGCTAAACACGCCGGGAGCTTTCAAAATAATTCAAGATTCATACGAAAACCGGGCCAACCGTTACAACACACGATTTTGCCTCAATTTTCCGTGCCAATAGCCCTCTTGGTGGTTCGGGTGGAGTGGAGCTATTGCCAATAAACAATATCTTCCGCACGAATGGGCCACGAACGAGAATTTGCTAATTAGGGACATGGAAACCGATCAAAAGCGAGCCTTTGACGTGAAATTGAAAAGGTGACAACGACTACCCGCTAAGGCGTGGAAGAGGTTTTCTCGCTACGGACGTTTACAGATTCGAGGATGTGCGATATTGTCTTCATTTTTTCTCGAAACTTCAAAGGTTGCCTTTATAGATACGTGCCTTAAGGGTTATAAAGCAATGAAGAGCGCTGACGAGAGCTTGCGAACAACTTTTAGTTCAAAGATTTTTTTCCACAAGAATGATTTTATCGCTATAAGTTTGTTCTTGGAACCCGGTGTTCTCGTTTGTTATATTTTTAATTACGGTCTATTAAATTTGCCACATTCAAAGGATGGCTGTCTTATTTTTCTGACGATCTTATAATATTTTTTATGTTATATTTATATAAACTACTTTTAAAATGAATGATGCGTAGATTTAGGTTTGCATAATAATTGACACGTTAAGCGAGTTGTTAGAACTATTAATGTATTTATATTATGTTATTTAAAAAATCCTGTCGATTAAATCAGGTACAATTTATAATTTGCGGGATAGAAAAAATATTAGGTGTATCTATTTCAGTGTCAATGAATCTATATTTAAAAAATACTATACCCATATAATATGAGGTATGATTAATCTACGCTGCCTGGCTAAGTTGGTACGGGTAGCAATCTCCATTCAACTTTGAGAACATTATTAACTCTCAGGTATCTATGTATTTTCACAACGTTTTCCTCCACCAAAATGAGTCATAAATAATTCGTAACATTACAAATAATAGACAACAAAATAATATTCCTCTGTAATATTATTTAGGTCATAGCTACGAAGTATAAGTATAATATTCGATCGTGCACTTTTCGAAAGAACTTCCGGAACTTTGTGAATGACGGCGCCGCTCATGCAGAAGTTATCGCTTATTGAAATCGACCCGTGCCGACACTGCTCGATATTTTATTATTGCCACTCAAGAAAGACTTTTCATATAATGGGATAGTACACAGAAATATACGTAATAAATATTATAGGTTTAAGACTACGCGTCATAAGTAATGACGTTTTAGTGTTTGCCTTGTAAAAACTAAAACGACAGCTGTTAATTAAAAATAAAAGAATATTTAAGGGGTGGTAGTACTTTCTCGTTCAAAAATTAAATTTAATGATGGCGTTTGACTGCCTGACAGTATTGGTATAAAATATTTTTTATGTTAGCTTAGCATCAACCCATTAATGGCCCAATACTGAGCACGGATCTCTCTTCATTCCTGAGGAGGCCTCCAGAGCACAAGCTGCTCTAGTGCGGATTGGTGGCAGATTTTTTATGTAAATAACCCATTGACATAAATACTATATGTCAATGAAATAACCGATAAACGAGCCGACGAGAGCCACCTATCTATCTATCTCTATCTACCTGATGGTAAGTCGCCGCCCATGAACATAGGTCACACCAAAGGTACACAAAAAGTAAAAAAGTAAAGCGACTCACAAATTATGAAAGTATTATTTTTAACTTTTTGGTATAACAGCTGCCTTAGAAAATTTGAAATACAACCAAATTATGTAACCCCTATAAACATATTTAACTTGAACAAATTGCCTTGAAGTCAGAACAGAAACTGAAATTGGAAAATTTCGTAATTTAAAATTGGACTATTATTTTTTAATTATGAAAGACGAAAGCTTGGACGAAGTTCAACTGATAGGAATCGGCGAGAAGGACTCGAATTTTACTTTTGAACAGCCAACATTGATAGCGAAGAGCAAGTTTTTATCTGATTTAGTCTGTGAGAGTTCGCTAGCGTAGTGAACAAATTTATTTTAAGTTCTTCGCTTTTATGGTTTATTTCGAACCTCAATAAAATTTTATGTCACTTACATTTTTACTTAGTTCTCAAAGACGTCTGTTGAATTTTGTGGTAAGAAGAGAATGAATTTAAGACTCAACAGAACATTGAAAGTAATATTTCTTGAAATATTTATATTTGTATTTCTTAGCCCCTAAAGGACTAAGAAGTTTGTATGAGTACGAAATCCAGTTTCATTTTTACTTAAAACTGGGATCTAAATTTTCTTAACTGACTAAAAAAGTATTAGAGAATTTTTGAAAATTTATTCCCTAATGGGGTTTTCTGCAAGCTAGTTCTTTTTATCATTATAAAACCAATGACCGAGTCATTGATCACATTTAAATTACAGACATGTCTATTAAATACATAGTTAGAAATTGAAATAATTATAATAATAGTAATAATAAAGGAAAGTAATTGAAATAAATCCGGTATTGACAACCCTGTAGCCTAGTCGGAAATGGACCTGTCTG
This sequence comes from Ochlodes sylvanus, assembly GCA_905404295.2. NCBI lineage: Eukaryota > Metazoa > Arthropoda > Insecta > Lepidoptera > Hesperiidae > Ochlodes > Ochlodes sylvanus. Next base: position 10,165,723 of record FR990135.1, read on the forward strand.
CGAAGCGTCGGGTCCCGGGTTCGATTCGATAAATGTTTGTTCTCGGATCGTGGGTGTTAGTGATGTGTTATTTATGTTGTCCATACCACCCACGACACAGAGAATCCTATTCCTGGTATGAGTATGTTCAATCAAATATTTCAATTACTGGATTACTACACTTTGTAGCTGCATTTTGTAACATCATTACATGGAAGCATCTTCCACCTTCCTTTTCAATTGAAGAGAAAAACGATACGAGCACCAATTAGCGTCCAATTCCTGAAATAAGGGAAATACCGACGAACTCAACCGAGCGCGGTACACGGAATAGCAATTCCCTGTGCCGGCAATAAGAGCAAGTCTTATATCTAGACGGGCGTGTTCATAACTCACACACGTCCCTCTTGGGTAATGCCTCGCGTAGGTGATAATAACTTACGTTTGGGTCCAGCTTTACCGTTTCTTATTTATGCAAAAGGCTGACAAACGTGCTACTACGCCTTGTAATTGTAATGGGCGATCGCCCACTTTAACCTTATGTCCATCAAAGGTAAAAATTCTGTTGTGAGAACAAAGGCATCAAAGAAGTAAGTACCTGCCTACCGTATGGAGACCACGTCTCGGAAAAAGGAGCATAAGACGCCCCCCAACCAGGTGAATTTCCATATAGCTGAATTGCCATACCCAAATAGGGTTCATAGGTACGCCTAATCTTGAATTATGTAACACCTAATTGTACACCATATGATCGCAACAGAATTGAGGATTGAGGTGGACTGACGACCTGAAGAAGAAACCGCGCAACCGCTGGATTCAGAAGGCTCAGGACCGGTCAGAGTGGCGCAAGTTAGGGGAGGCCTACATCTACGAGGCCTATTGATGGACCTGCTTATTACTCTACGGCACTACTACACACTACACAACGAGAGCGGTTCCTAGCCTGACAGGCAACTCTAATATTCATGAGTACTATTAGGATTAAACTGGGTTTTGAAGAGCCAAGCGATCTCAATAGAAAGGACTCAACGTCATTGCTTCGTTCGTTGATCAGCAAAATACTCTGCTCAGAATCTCCAGCCAGCTCCTCTAGTAAATGTACATTAATGATTATTTTAATATTGACTCTAAAAATTACGGTAACAACTTGCAGAATTAAAATGGGGGAAAAACTTATATTGTAACTAACGGATGGATATTTTTACGTCAGATCACTCCAAGTGAAATAACTCACAAGCTCAGCAATGATAGTTACCTGAAATAAGCCGTGCGTTTATTGTATCCCGTATGTTTGGGCGGTATCGATCGCCGGCTAGACGATCCTCGCCAGGGAGTCCGGGACCATACTTCTTCAATTATTCAACCGCCTACTTCCGTAACGGTCGTTTGTTACTCTCTCGCGTTGAGTGTATTGCTACGCTTTTATGGTGTACGGAAAAAATGTCGTTTGAATAAACAAATGTAGTAAGACGACGTTTTATGTAACTTAGCATTTATTAATGTTTTAGTCCTTGATGTTTGGGTTAGGTTGTTAGTGTTAAGGGTTAAATCGGCACATTTATGACCCAAACAGCCGAAATTCGGGAATTACCCGAATGTATTGTAAGTGTATTTGACTACGTTTCCGAGCAGCTATCAATACTACAATAGCTACAAATAAATAAAATTAGAGTGTCTGTTTGTATTATTAAAATAACCGCTTTGTACTAAATGCATATGGATACACGGTGGATATACCAAAATAACATTTTTTACAATTTTTGTCTGTCTGTTTTTTTGAGCTTATCTCCGGAACGGCTGGACTGATTTTGACGGGGCTTTCATTGGCAGATTGCTGATGTCATAAGGAGTAACTTAGGCTACTTTTATTTTAGTTTTTTTTTAATTCCACGCAGACAAAGTCGCGGGCACAGCTTGTTTAACATATTTGTTAAGTGTAGAATTAACGTAATTGTTTTTATCAAAGTGTTATTTCACGTTGGCATTTATGTAAAACTTATATAAAATTCAGCTTTCTACACTTCTTTACTGTATAAATTTTAAAAATGTCGGTACATAGTGTGTGCATATGTCCAAAGTTTTTCATCACATATTACTTTAAATTGTAAGCCTGAATGCAACTGTTTACAGACGTCCATAAATTTTACAACAGGTGAATTTAACAGCAGGTCTGAAGACCAATTTTACTTACAGACTAAATTGCTTAAACTAATATTGCTTCTTTTGCTAGTTTTTTTAATACTAAATAATATAACATTTAATTTTGTAACTGTGAAGCTTCTGAGGTAAACCCCCGGGACGAATACAAAAAACACTATGGCCGTTGAAGTAAAATTTCCCTGGTAGCCGGAACAGAACAAATCTCCTTGAGAGCGAATCAATCCAACAGATCGCGTAGATCAGTCGCACGAACAACCCATTTGTCAGATTAATTGCCGTCACTGCAATTAGCGTCAAGTGCCTCATGAGGTCGTGACATCTAGATCCTTGCTCGGTAATGACCTATTCTATTAGATCTGAACAGAGTCTGGGCGGTATCGTTTTTAGAAATCCCTACGATTACTGACACACAGAAGGATTATATAAAAATAAATGGCATATCTACTCTTTTATTTATTTATTAATTACATACTAACAGCTTTGCATGTAAATTATTAATAAAATTTTCCTTACAGTACTGAATGGTGTAATTCATGATAATGGAGATAAATGGTGTTTATCGAGACATCTTAACCGGTTTCACTTTTTACGAAGCAACCATCTTAGTCCTCTAGGGTAGCAACACATCCGTGACCAAATAATAACCAGTAATTCGTACTAACAGTTACTAACTGGACTATTAGTAACAACAACTAACAAGACTAACTATCACTAACAGTCCCTGTCCCACTCCTTATACTTAGGTACTAACGAACTCACTAACTAACATTACTAATAACACCCTCTACTAACTAGTCCATTCCATCCCAGTCCCAATATACATAATTATATAATGTCATGTTCTATATCGGTCATATTTGTAATAGTCGGCAGCGGAAAGTTGTTCCTACATGCCCGTTTTCTATCTCTAACCCATGAAAAAGTATCTTTATCGCTATGAAGCAATTAGGTAGCCTTTTCTTCTTTAACGTGTGTTGTGGAGCTGAAAATACACGAGCCCTACCCCAGAGGTAATTCAGTAAAGGTAAATCGTTAGTTTGTGTAACGATTCGACTTAGCTACGCCCTTTTCATATATAAATGTAACATTTCAATCTGAGTAACTCAAATACTAGAATTCTGCAGAGGACAGGTATTATGAAGCAGGGAGAACTAAATTCTATCGGTAATAGGCTTGTTAGTAACTCCGTGCGCAGTCTCATTACACGTTATGGGCTAGACGAGAGCCTGTACTAGTCATATTGTGTTCAATTGCCACACAATGTCGATTCAGTCGAATTATGTTTTCGCTAAATAGAATTCTATTCGCGAAAGGAGCAGTTTCATTATATAGGTGATATTTTAGGGGGTTTCTACTTTAATTTATATCATGAAAATAATAATCACGCATTTTAAATATTTGATATAGATAAGAAATGGCTAGTATCCAGGCAGATCAATATCTGGGATGCACCTGCACAGCTCGTGGGTGTCTAATTATATCCAAGACAAACCTACTTAGGTTTTTATGGATTATACGCAGTCAAATGTTTTAAGTTCTGTGTATAAATAAAAAAAGTTTGTCTGTGTATAAAAATCTGTATTGGTCCAGTTTTAAATGGATTATTAATAAACCTATTCATTACCTATTTATTCCAATAGTACGATATCTAGTTAATAATTGGAAATGTGTTTTTTTTTTCAACCTTTTCACACTCAAACATTGTTATGATTACTTTATCTTTTTATCTTCTCTAAGATAAGCTGTTATACAGATAACATGTCCTGGATTACTATCGGAATAATTATCAATATTATGCATTAATATCATAAGAATATTAATACATTTACTTCAATTTGTAATCTCTAACCAGCGCTTCGATAATTTTATCTACATAATCAAAATATTATAATGTTAGTCACAAATTATATAAAGGTAAATTATTTCTACCTACATTCTATAACTAGCTTTTCTTACTATTAATTTATATAGCAGGTAAATATAATTATATCAAAGTAATTACGTTGTGTATATACTTCGAAAAATATTTTAATTTTAAAAATAAATCGCCTCATACAAAATAGTTAATTTACCCCTTGATAAAACACCTTTTTAAAAATACGCGCATAAATGTTTCGGTTATGTCTTTATTAAGTTCTACTCCAAAAATTCTACTCTACTATTTTATCAGTCAATTAATATCTTGAATATAGGCAAATAATCTCGAGAATGGGATCATAAAAGGGAGACAAAAATAAAACAATATTTCTGATAAAATATAACAAATAAGGTTTAAGTATTTTAATACTTCAAGTCATTCAAATCGGGCAATGTGTGACGCTAGTACTAGGGTCGTTAGCTAAAGCGAAACATATTAATCCTCTCAATCGTTCTCTTGCCTGAGTAGAAATATCCCTATTTACAACGTCATTGAACACTATGAATGGCACAAAGTCTATTTGTTCTATTGGTATGACTGAAGCTTCCTGCGCGGGGCCTTCAAGAGCATCACCGGTTGTCGACATGCAATGGTCCACGTCAATGAGATTAAGTCCAGCGTTGTGTGCACAAATATAAGATCCCTGTTGGAATGCTGGCAGAGGCCTCGTGAACTCACAACCCATGTATTTTACTTGAGCGTCCTGGTCGCCTTTCAGCATATTTAGAACACACCTGTGAAGACGGTTTGCCCAGCAGTCGTTTGGTCCAAATTGGCACACTAAGCTACCATTCTCGATCCTAGTTCTAGCCCAGGGTACAAATTCTATCTCCAAGTATTGTTTGTAGTCTTCATAAACAGGAATAAGGTTTGCCATGAAATTAACGGCGTCTCCACATCCTGACGTGGTACCCACTAACATTTTGATTGTCCCATTCACGGTTTGAAGTTCCGCGAATGTGGAACTTGTAAAGAAGCTGATTAAAACAAATGTTACGTATTTACTCGCCATTATTTCAGTCGTGACTACCAAACACTTAAAATGAACTAAGCTGAGTTTTATGTTATCAATTAATACATCATTATTACGACCACGAATTCCATACGATAGGTAATTAAGGAGATAACAGCAAAATTGACATGATAGACAATTTTTGATAGTATTAGATTAGTATGTATCTAATATCGACCGATTGATAAGTATCATTCAATTCGATAGATAGCCGAATTTACTTATTTGTGTCACAAATTTTAATTAGCATACAATTTTTCAATTATTGAAGTATCAAAGTACGAAAATATCCCTTACGATATGGTTTTCTTGTTGTTTTTACATTGAAAGGTTAAAAATGGATAATCTGATAAATAAATTTCCTTTTAATAATAAAACAATCCCAACTTGTAAATATTTATTGGGCTAAATGTTAACAATTTAAGTAATATGAAATTGACTTGCCTATTAAAATTTTAAACACGCGATATCGAAACTAATGTGTAAAATATTATTTAACCGAACAAAATTCATAAAGCTGCTACTATTTTATGTGTCTTAAAATTTTGTTTTAACAGATAGTCCTTATTTTCTACGCAATAAATAACACAATTTTTGGGAATCCTAATCTCATTATGAAAATAATTGTGCTGATTCAAATTCGTACTGTATCTGCCATTAGTGTTAATACAATTGAATACATATTTTACTTTAAAAATTTAAATAGAACAGTGAGTAACACTGGTGCTAGGATCGTTTGCTAGTGCGAAACAAATGAGACTCCTTAATCGTTTTCTGGCTTCATCGTGAATACTTCGATCAATGACGTCATTAAACACAATCGATGGAACAAAATTTATAATCTCCATTGGTTTTATCGAGGCTTCTTGCGCTGGTCCCTCAAGACTGTCTCCCGTTGTCGACATGCAATAATCCAGGTCAATGACGGTAAGTCCGGCGTTTTGGGCACAAATGTACGATCCCAGTTGGAATGCTGGCAGAGGCCTCGTGAACTCACAACCCATGTATTTTACTTGAGCGTCCTGGTCGCCTTTCAGCATATTCAGAACACATCGATGAAGACGGTTTGCCCAGCAATCATTAGCTCCGAATTGGCACACTAAGTTCCCATTCTCGATCCTGGTTCTACCCCAAGGTACGAATTCTATCTCCAAGTATTGTTTGTACTCTTCATAAACGGGAACCAGATCAGCAATAAAATTGACAGTATCTGAACATGCCGAAGTTGTTCCTATCGTAATCTTGATCTTTCCATTCTGAGCTTGAATCTCAGCATTCTCTGAATCAACAGCCAAACTGATTAAAATACATATTGCCAAATATCTTCCGGCCATGTTAGCAGTTACACGGTGACTACTTGAAACGTCCGTAATAACTGAGTGATATTTTAATCTAAAGTGTCGTATTTTTATGGCTATTGATGACCGTCATAAACGTTATCTTAGATAGGTGTCTGAAACTATGAAATACTAACGCATTTATAGGAATGGTAACATTTTAGTAAATTTGTGAGTTTGTTATTTGTGTACAATTTTGCATTATAATTCTTTTTCCTTTCAGTTTTAAAGGACGTAACAGACACTGTAGTTAATTAGTAGAAGTAGAATATAGCTGTAATAGAAAGTAGAGTATTTACGCCTGATTTTAAATATTATTATAAAAAAAAGATCATAAATAACTGATTATTTATTGAAACTGATATCGCGTCACTGGTGTTGTTGTAGTTTAATATGGGTTTATTATATTCAGGTTCAAGGTTTAGGTAGATGCATAACGAGCTGCCTATTAAAAATAAAACCTTCAAAAATATTTTGCTCATCAAAACTAACGGTATTCAAAGATGATTGGAATCGCGCACGCTTTAAGGCGTGTCCTGCCTGACATAAGACAACGTCATCATCGACTAATTTTATTATGAAAATAATCTAAATGACATTATAATATCATTGATCGAAATAATTTACTTTAAATAGAACAGTTAGTAACACTGGTGCTAGGATCGTTGGCTAGTGCGAAACAAATGAGACTCCTTAATCGTTTTCTGGCTTCATCGTGAATACTGCGATCAATTTCGTCATTAAACACGATCGATGGAACAGAATTTATCATCTCCATTGGTCTTACCGAGGCTTCTTGCGCTGGTCCTTCAAGACTATCTCCAGTTGTCGACATGCAATAGTCCACGTCAATGATATTAAGTCCAGCGTTTTGTGCACAAATATACGATCCTAGTTCGTTTGCTGGCAAAGGCCTCGTGCACTCGCAACCCATGTATTTAACTTGAGCGTTCTGGTCGCCTTTTAGCATATTTAGAACACACCTGTGCAGACGGTTTGCCCAGCAGTCGTTAGGTCCGAACTGACACACTAAGTTTCCATCCTCGATTTTGGTTCTGCCCCAAGGTACAAATTCTACCTCCAAGTATTGTTTGTACTCCTCATAAACGGGGACCAGGTCAGTAATAAAATTGACAGTATGTGCACATGCGGATGTTGTTCCTACCATGATCTTGATCTTTCCATTCTGAGCTTGTATCTCAACAGTTTCTGAAGCAACAGCCAAGCTGATTAAAATAAATACTGCCAAGTATCTACCGGCCATGTCAGCAATAACACGGTAACTACTGGAAATGCCGCAGTACTAAAGTAATAACTAAATGATACTTTAATCTAGAATGTCGTATTTATATTGATGACAATTGATGACCGTAACAAATGTTATCTTAGATAGAAAGTTACATTTTATTTTCAGTCCACATTAGTTCTCAACCTATAATATTGTATTACTATGATGAAGCAATGGAAAACACGAAAAAAAGCTTCTCTTGGAGGTCACCGGGTTCTGTTCTTTCCAGTTTGATCCTGACAGTACCTACACTATATTACCATCAATAGGGATTTTATACCACCGTCCTTTTGTAATCCAACGTGGAATATTGTATTCATTTATGTTACAGTATCTACTCTACTATATACATAGGTACGTATCTATGTATAATACGTAAAGCAAATTTATACAAGGTGGATACCATCATACGACATTAAATGAAAACACAAGCCCTACTCCCTCCTAGGAACATGTTGCATCAATTAAAAAACTGTTAACATCAAATTAAAAAAAAAACAAATTTTCAAACAAACTTAATAGCAAAAAATGGGGTAAAAAATAGAACATCATTTGTAAACACTGTTCACTAACCTTTGATAAGAGCGGCAACAGCGCACTTTCGTCACGTGATCTTTTGATTGTTGTTTTGATTGACGCAATGTGATTCTTATGACTTTGTTATAAGGTTCAATGTGCATTATGTATTTAATTTGATAAATTTGCTTGTTCCGTCTGGGGTCATTAAACTTTTATGATAGACTGATTTTAGACACAGCGTGTAGAAAATTTCAAAAGTGAAGAAAAATTCCTGTGCCTAAAGTATTGAAGATATTTGATTGAAAATTTGTTTGTAGACTTGGAAGATGGATAGGTACATGCAGTTAAATTTAATGTCGTATGATAGTATCCACCTTGTATATGAGGAGTATGAAATTTGGCACACTTTTATATGGAGGAGTGCAGAGGAATGGTATATTTTTAATATCATTATTATATCATTTTTATGGTCATGACAACTATCGACGAAAGTGTCCACCATCGGGTGTTTTCTTGGTTTAAATAAAAAATTGCCTTCCGCCCTGATAAACTTCGCGAAACAAAAACAAGTGGAAAGTAATTTTCGTTGCTGTAACTCTCCCCTCTAAAAGTATTTCAAGGTAATCTCCTAAGACTACACGAAATCTTGAAACTCTTTAAGCTTCCATGTTTTCTTTATGGATAAAATGCTTTTTTTCTTGCTTTAATTTGTGGCGTGGCATGTCTTTGGGAGGGGGAATCTTTATTATAAACATATTTTATATTCTGCTTTATAAACAGCTGCTACCTAGTAATACTTGAAGATTATTAAAACGTAACTTATTGAGAAACTTCTGATTTACGTAAGGTGAACGTAATTTATAAGGATTGACTGGCGGGGGAGCTAATTATTGTTATGTCTATAATTACTTTGGTCCTCCATATATTTTTTAGACTTTATACTTCATTTTTGATCAAACATTTAAAAACATGAACGTTTTTGAATATACAGTTTCAATTTCAGTTACATAATGTTTTCAGTAACACCAATCCGTCCGTTGCTTATTAATTTTATCTTGTCTCTAACTCATTTTATATACGCTAAGTATATTCTGTTTGTGTAATTATTTTCTATATTTTTGTGTTGCGTGAATATCTATTAATCTTATAGCTATAAAGATAAACTGAAATTACGGGACAACATCATGATACAAAGTTTCAAATGAATCCCTTGAAGAAATAAAATGTTTGAGTTTATGCCCCTTTTTATCCCGTTAGGGGAGGGAATTTCCAAAAAATCCTTTCTCAGGGCTCCTCTACAGTCACCAAGGAACATACATGCCAAATTTCAGCTTCTTGCGTTCACTAGTTTCGGCTGCGCGTTGTCTGTCAGTCGCTCATTACATATATGTACCTACATATATAGATAATATTATGTTAATTTTAAACGAAAGTAAAAATGATTCGCTTTTCCTGAAGGTAGGTGCCCTATAATAAGGGACATCTTAATCTTAATTCATGGCATAAGATGCAGGTACTTCGTTATGGTTAATATATACAAAGCCCCTCGCATACGGAATCCAACCGCGGTATTAATGAAATTGAGTTCCCTGGGGACCGACCGGGCGACCAGACCCCTCGCACGTGGTGTCTGTCACAGCATTGTTTTAACCAGACGCGGTTGCAATATATCCTCATTTCTCAGGAATAGTTATAAAATGCCATTATAACTCTCCCCTTTGTGTTAGGATACAAAGTAACCATTACAGATTCGTTCGCTTTTTCTTACAAAAATCAGTTATGTAAAAGCAAAAACGATATTTTTATTCCAAAAATAACACTTTCCCTATTATAACTTTATGCTTGCTGTAAATACTGGAAATGAAAGACTACCTAGTCATTTATTTCATAAATATAAAGAACGAAGATTAAACATACCTACGAGAAATATTCTAGATTTTAATAAGTTTCAACGACTTTTTAAAGACCTGAACATCGTTCACCCGTTACATCTTACATCGTTACATCTTTTACCATATTGCATTGCTCTTAAACCTATAAAATGAATTTTTAATGTATTTGCAATAAAGTCCAAAATCAGAAAAATAAAACCACGTAACATGTCGACGAGTATACTGCGAGTCCTGCCTCGAGATTCAAATAACGCTTTTTACTGCCCAAGTTTTATCCCACCTTATTGTTACGAGACACTCCACTCACCAGAGTGGTTAAGTGATTTGGAAATTCTTCTAATTTAATATTATTATATACGTGTCTGGACTCAAGGGTATAATAAAATTCTAGAAAAGTTCCAAAGACTTTAATATGTACCTACCGTAATGCAGTGAGTACATAAATGTTAATGACTATTTAATTGTGGCATAATGACTTAATAACTCGCTCGGAAAGTTGGAAGATATTTGCAGCTAATGTCATTTCTTGCAGTGAACTGTGCAGTGTCTGAACAAATTAATGATTTTATTAGACTCTCATAATCCATAGCTGTAATCGTATAATACTCGTATACATTAACAAGTACAGTATTTTATGGGAAGTAAAAGAAGTCTGGAAACTTCTATTCAAAGGCATCAAACATCATTTTGATTTTATTGCAGTCAGTGCATAAACATGTTTCAGATTCGGATATTATGTACTTTTGTTAATTCAAAGACGTTTACAAAGTTTACTGAAGAAGAAGAGAAACGCAAGCGGGAAAATGTACAAATTAAAAAGCTGCAAAATGTTAAATTCTAAAACAACTTACATATTACATATTGACTAAAAGAATTAAAACTTATACTATCAGAACTTATAAAATCAGAACGCAAACAAAACATTTGTGTAATTTAACTAATGAAAATAGGCCATGATAAAATCTTTGATAATTGCACACATGGGGCAAATCATACCCTAAAATTGTGCTAATTTTAATTAATTCTAATCGTGCTGCTAACTTATATCACACGCCATCGTGCATCGTTCCAAGAACCCTGTGTACGAACGACCGCTAAAACTTAACGACTTCATACAATTCCTTCTCTGCTACAATGGGGGTCATAAAATTAATACCTCACCTCTGAAACGTCAATCTAGGTTTCCATAGGATGACATTTAACAGAAATGTCAAAAACACTGCTTCAAAATTATGCTACCGTAAAACGGGGCTTTTTGCAAGTCACGAGGCTATTTGGAATTTCCGAAATAAAAGATTTGGTCACGTGTAATTATTTATTAAGGAATAGTATAAATTATGTTTTACCACCTGCCAACACAGCGACAATTAATCTCAATGTCACAATTGAATTTTGGAGATTATTGGCGATAAACAGCGAGCAGTTTAAAATTTAAAAAGTCTCGAAATTTTGATGTATTTCGTAGGTGCATAACTTTCGTCTGGTATACAAAGTCTAGACAGGTGTGTACAAAGTGAAATAGACTAAGAAATTGTGTGTTTCATGCGGATTTCAGTGAGTCTACTTGCTCTTTTTTATCACTTACGAAATCCCATAAATTTTCTGTTTTTCGAAATGGGGCTTTTTGGTTGCTGTTTTGGGGCTACTTGGAATTGAGTATTTCATGAGGCATAAGTTAAGGGGAAGTTTTTTTTAGCACTCTACAATTATCAAATTAATTTGATAAAAATAAGTCTTAAATCTGAGAGTAATTATTCGTCTTATTTTGTAATTATTTGAAAAAAAGTAGTAGAATAACATTGAGAAACTGTGAACAGTAATTAAAAATAAAATTATTGAAATGCAATTTGGAAGTAGTTTCGTTTGAATTATAAATTTATTAAATCTGATAAAATAATCAGGTCAATGTATGTAATATATACCTACATGTATTCTGTCAGGATTTTTTCCCGTGAGGGTAGGGGGAGAGCACATCCTTCCATTTGCTACGATCCTAACTCACTCAATGTGACGACCCGGATGGCGCAATAGTTAACACGCTGGATCGCCGTTACAAGGGTCCTGGGTTCGATTCCCAGCGAGGCGGAAATTTGTATGATGAGTTTAAATTTCCGTTCTTGGTCTGAGTGTGTGTGTTCTTGTCTTGTGTGTTGTCCATGGCACCAACGACACAAGTAATCCTAGTGTGGGGCTATGAATGTGTAGCGTTATAAAAAAATGTATGTAAAGTTCTCTCATATTTATTTATTTGTAAGGCATTACATTCATGGTATAGTATGGCAGGCAAATGGCAAGTATTTTTGGTAAATTTGTCGAATCACGGCACCTTGAAAGTGCTCCAATTTTTTTTCTATCGTTGTTTATCACTAGTATGTAGTAAGGCGTAAAAATACCTAACCTAACTCAACTGTCCTCCTAGCTAGAGTATTTATTCTTACTCTAGACCTAGAGGGACAGTTGGTTTAGGTTAGGTTAGGTCAGGTATACGCGAAAAAAAGGGACCCCGCGAAGCGGGGTTCCGTCGACATCTGTGACGAAGTAACATAAATTTGGAGCACTTTCAAGGTGGAGCCGTGATTCGACAAATTTACCGTATTTTACATTTATTTGCGTTTTCATGTCCGGGCACTTTCATCTATCTGGTAAACCAACCGATAACTTGTTACTCACCAAGAGGCTAAAATAAAACAGACTTAGCCTTAAATATTCCAAATATCGCTACATCCATATTAAGAACACATCAGATATTATTAACGTTACATTCCAAATAACCCCAAAGCAGCAGTAGATATCATTATGAATAAATTATCAGTTGTCGTTTTTCACCTTTTAAGGGACAGAAAGGAGTGAAACTGAGATGAACTCAAGACAGCTGGTTATCCTTTTACTTTTCCATTATATTTCTTTATCGTGTCTTTTTACACGGCTTCAAAAAATAAGGAAAACCGAAGCAATAAAGTCAGATTCCAAATACCCCCATTGAGGCGATATTTGGAACGGCACTTGTAAAACAATATATCTTTAAATCTATTAACAGAAGATGAACAGTGAAAGTAGTTATTTATAGGAAATTGCGAGAACTACCCAAAGAAAAACATCCTATGTAGATAGGGTAACCGTCGGTTTTGTTAACAGCCGTTTCATGAAAAAATTCTTCCAAAAAGCCCCACTTTACGGTAGATATTTACTTTATAGTAATATAAGTAATTAATTTTACTAGACATTTGTTTCATAGTTTAACGTTACAAACGTTTTTTTCCGATTCGTATCCGTCAATTATTAACTTTATATTTTAAGTACTAACCAATTGAAATACAAGTTATAAAAATACCAGTACCATAAAAGGTCTAGTTAAACTGGTCGATCTATCAACTTGAAGTATTATTCGGTTGCATCCAAATTGGGAATGGTACAAACTCAATTTGAATCAATCTTCTGTCCAATTGCTACCGGTTTTGAAGGGTTCAAACTGAATACGTACGTACATAAAATGTATTTACTGAAACACGTATATAACTCGCAAGTGCTTCTTAATTATATATAAGTAAATGGCTACCTAATATTTTACATGTCTGATGAACAAGAAAGCGGTATTATATCTTTCCTTCAGCTATACATAATTATGTATAGACATGCCAATTGTGATATGAGAAATGTTTTTTGCTTCAAAAGAAAACTACGTACATAAAAAAACATAAAAAAATGTGCGCGATCTAGTGTCGTACGAAGATTTCTTTACGACACATCGTTTTTTTAATATAAAGCTGTTTTATTTTATTTTTCAACTTTCAAAGATATCCATTAGTTGCAGATGAGACTTCTGGTATGGAGATATTTGTAGAGCTAGAACGTAACATAGGCTCATTTTTTGTGGAATAGCCTCAATTCTACGGGAAAACCCATTTAAATCAAATAAAAGCGCTAGATGACGTTACAGGCTAAATCCTTCTAAATATTTTTAAACGTGAGGAATAGGTTTCCAGAAGCGAAGGCGGGTTCTCGTTCATTATTGTTTATTACACCGAGTTATTACACGGTGTACTACTAAATATACTCATACGAACTATCTAATCAGAATTACCCTCGAGATATGAACATCATCTGAATATCAAAGACATTGTCACCATAATTAAGTATAATGATCACGTACACTGTGACCTCTTAAATCACATACAATGTTATCAGGTCGCATAATTAATATGATTTCGTGTCTTGGTTTAATAACTTGGAAACTAATGCCCAGCTATTGTTGTACCTGTTACTAGACCTGTTGTTGTTGTACCTGTTGTTGGTAAAAGAAAGCGCTTACCACCTTTGGACATCATCGCCGATTTATATCAGGTGGGATTGTTGTCAAGGATTATTCATCGTATATAAAAAAAATATTATGTTTATAATTTTTTTCGTTTTGATGACACACTTTTATAGAGAAATTTATTATCACTTGCTTCGGTGGGAAAAAAATTTAAACCTGTACACCTTACACTTTTCCTTAGGGATCTCGCAGGTGTTTGAATTCTATCAATCCGCGCTTGGTTAGCATGGTGGACTATGGACTGTAACCTCTCTCACATTACGAGAGGAGACTCTAGCCCAGAAATGTGACAGTTATGGGTTATTGCAAAGAAGAAGAAAGGCATAAAAGGTAAGGTACTGCCAGAGTATTGAAATAGTTACGAATTTTGCTTATATCTATTTAGTAGCAAAATTATAACAGACCAAAGACATTGGCAAAGAAAACAAAAACATGAGATATTAAAAAATCCGATAAAAAAAGATGTTAGAAAATTGACTTCAATTTTTGGTTTATCAGTACCAAGTATATTACCGGTGATGTTCCCTGATCGTAAAGCGAAGGACAGTATGTCACTTCCAGACTACAATCAACCCTCTCCTTAATTGAGGCGGACGAGTTTAACAGAATCCCTTGTACCACATTATGAACAAGGGGCAATATTCTGGTTTAATTTCGAACAGCTACAATACAGAGAATAGAGTCGGGGATACCTATTAAAGATAATTTTACGGCACACTGTCATTTTACATGTAATTGTTAGCACATTACATGCCGCTCCAACAAATAGTTGTACAAATGGGTATATTTGAGACTGAAAATGTTACAAAGGGACCTAAAAATGTTGTTTATTATTATGTCGTCTTCTGAGCTTCTCCTGCTTCTTTTGACGTGAATACTTCTTTAAATTAGCATTGTGGGAGGAAACTGCCAATGATAACAAATTTTAGTGATATAGTTTTGTGTTTTAACTCCATGTAAAAGGTTTATATGATATACATATATCATATAAACCTTTTTATTGAATTAAGGCAGCAAACAAGCATTCAGCACCACCCTTCCACTGCCGCTCAAGGACTGTGTGAGGACTGTACCTAACACATCATGCCTTCAGCCTTACACCAGGCCTAGAGTACATTTGGGATCAAACTGGATGGCACAGACTCCAGGAACCTCTGAAAAGAGGGACTGCTTCCTAATCTGCTTATAATCGTCCGTTGTTCAATAGGGTTTCACCGAGCCTGGAAACTCGGCGCAGGTGTGGCGCGACCGCGGCGGAGACGACCGCGGTCAGTAAGTGGATGGGTGACCGCTAGTGACAAAGCTTCAGGGGGCACTTATAGTCGGTCCCATTTTTTATTATTAGCTACAGTAGTTAAGCCATGTCTGAGAATTTCGGGTGGCATAATAAGTTCCGACCTTTGGGTTGACCATTGACCCCTCCACCAAACCGCACTGGAGCCGCGTGGTTGAGTATACTCTAGGCCTCCTCAGTTGTAAGGAGCACCCCCTGGTTAGTAGTGGGCCACGCGTTGAAGAAACCACGAAGCCCAGGAATGGGTTTCGGCTTGGGCTCAAAGATGGATGGATTACAAACCTAATCCCATGCATGGATGGCAAAAACCACTTACCATAGTTGCTCGTCTATTGACTTGTCGGCAATTTACATAAAAGAAAAGTGCAAAAGGTTATAACAATCCTAACATAATGTTTAAGGTTCGTAAAAATTCGATTTCCCGAATTCACTATCCGTGTATTCGTTCAAGACCGCTGTACGAAACCTTTTCTTACCACATTATCAAGATATCATCTAAACGGTCGGCCAATGGGTTGCACACCTCTATTGGATCTCTAGATAATTTGAGTTTTACGATCGAATACATACGAACTAGATTTGGGGTCCCGTAGGAGAACCAAACTTTGTTGAATTCCTAGCACTATCTTTAGTTTTTTCTAGCAAAATATGACATAAGAAACTGGTTTCGTCACTTAAAGTACATTTAATGCAGACGGTGCTTAAGTGACCGACTAAGGCATTGATTTCCTTAGTTATTTTATATGTTTGTAATTTTTAATACCATTAGCTAGCAAACAAACAAACGAAACTTTATCGGACAAGAAAGAAATAAAAAAAGGACTAACTCTCATGCCGGGAATAGGAAGGAAAAAATATACTGGCAAATAAATATTGGTAATACCAAAGCGAAAAACAAATTACTAGTCCTTATCATGATTGTGCTTGTCCTGAATTTACCTCAACCATTATATGAAACCTAGTTACATGACCCTACATCTGAAACCTTAATGGGAACCCGACTATTAGCTCAGAGCCAGCCTCTGAGGCGAAGTCAGCTAAGCCGGCTTAATATAACCTTGAGTAGGTTTGAGCCGAACTTATTTGCGCTGAAAATATTTAAGGGTTAGCTCTCGATAAGGGTGAAATCATTTGTTTTCGCTATCGCTCAATTTTGGATAGTTCAAGGCAGAGACAAGTTCTGTTAGTTATTTCATGCAGGTATTTTTATAAATACACTTACAGGTATACGCTACTAATATTCTATATTGAATTGTATTATTAAGCGGCAATAAATAAATTATTTATTTTCAGTTAATTTCAGACTAGACGCCTAAATAGCTGAGAGCTTATTTAATGGTTATAGAATTTTGGTAAAATGCAGTAACAACGTATCTTGGATACTCGGATCTTGGATCTTAGATACTTTCAAAATATTTAAAAAATTTCGACATTTATGATGATATTTTGAAAGTCTTTTGCCTTTTATTGTAAAGTATAAAAAAATTAAGGGCCAAATTAGGTTCACGGCCAAATATTTTAACATTCCTAATTTTTTTCCTAATTTTTTTAAAAAGTTCGAAGATCGGGACAGGCCATAGGATAGTGTTTTTTCTAAACAATGCACTCCCAAGCGGGCGCAACAATAACTAGTAAACAATAACCTGTAGGTATGAAGGTAATTAAGTTTCAATCTACAGTGGAATAGTGCCTAATTAGTTTAAACCAAGTTCATTAGAGAATAAAACCGTATTATTCAACATCCATTAAGTCTTGCATCTCCGAGACAAAACATCAAAGTCAACATGTTTCCAATTACCAAATGCTTTGTTTACACTAACAACTCCACATGATTACTTGTGCATTAAACACGGTATACCATTACTTATTCATTAACCGAGTGAGGGAAGAGGAACCAATTAAACTGATCAAATATTGGCGTACGCTGGCGCAAGTGAGATCCTTGTCGTAGTATGTACTGTTTTAAGTGGGTAAGAGTTGAATGAGAAAGCATGCCTGTTTGTTGTTTACAGAAATGTGAACACTATGGACTTGACTAACTATCCTAGTCCCGATATCGATATCAACCTTGTTCTGGATCGGTCACAGTTGTCGTGGAGCGGAAGAGTGGATTTTTTTCTATATTAACTCCATAAAAAACCATGAGAAAACATAATTAATAGTTTCTATCGACGATACCTTCGATAGCGAGTTGTGACTCTGCCTACGAAGTTAGTCCCGGGCTCGATTCCCGGACGGGGAAGACATTTATGTGACAAATAAGTTTTTGAAGTCGTATCTGTGTTGTTCATGCCACACGCCATATCTAGTATTATCCTCATAACCCGATGAGTACGTGTAAGTAAGCAGTTCAAAAATTTTTTGTGTCTAATTAGGAATTAAAACTATATAAAGGTACCAACATTGGCTATTTGGATAATAAATAGTCAATCACAACATGACCTTCATTGAAAAACATTTATAAGCCTATTTTCCAGGAAAACACTATAGTTAAACCGTTTGGGGCCCGCCGAATACTGTGGACGCGAGCAGATTACGCTATCATATTTAGCTTACCAGCGCCTATTCAATTCCGTTCCGTTCCATTTTCCATTTACTCGCGTTATCTTTATCTTACTGTAGCACACTTTAATTTAATATGCCGTTACGAAGCGGGTTAAACAGAACGTTCGGCGCAGTGTCTTGGGGATAGGGTTTCTTTGGAAACAGTGTGCTTAAATTTTCTCTAATACTTTGCCAGATATAAAGGGCTTGTGCTTTTGTTTACTTGAATCTTTTGAGAAAATTAAGGTTAAGATTGTCCACGTAAGTCGGGTTAAAAGTTTAAGAATTTGATGAGAGATATGTTCAAGATTTTCTTTTGAGGTTTGAATAGTGCTTGACCTATTTCAAAACTGTGTCCTAACTTGATAGAAGGTTTACTTTAAAACCCGGAAAAAGCTTTTCATCACAAAACGCAAAGATTCCCCTAATTAGAAAAAATGTGTTACGTCGATATACATGAACGACTGTTATAGCCAATATGTCGGTGATTCCCTAAGCAAGTATTTTTCTGCCCTCAATAAAAAATGGGACATGTCAATATTCCTGACATATACAAGCAAAAAAAAGTTGTATGGATACCACCTCGAAGCTGCCGAGGCACGTTAAGACCAAGAGGAAGGCAAGAACAAATTTTGTTACGTTCTTTTCTTAAGACATGTCAACCAGACTCTTCTTTATAAATAGCCTAATCATACCCTATCTAATAGATTTCGGCGACCAAACTTTAACAAATGGCCAAAAATGTTTCTAGCATGCACATGGAATTTACAATTCAATTTTTTACCGCATCTCCATTGTCATCAACAACCCATCTACTGGAGTGTGCTTAAAAATACTGCACCAGGTAAATGATTAATGTTCACGAACAAAATGCATACAGGATTTTCACCGCTTTATGATTTCGTTCCAATGAATGCCTCCCGTGACTGAATAGCAATTAGATTGAGCAAACATAAATCCACTCATTCGAAACAATATGGGGAAGGGGCGCATGAACAAAAGGCTAAATATTGAATGGTTCGCTGAAAGTTTAATAAAATATTTCCCTGGACCCTAGCACGAAATTAAAGCCTTTTCGAGATTGTGGCCTGGATAATTGAAATACGATTTGTATACGGTGCGAGTACCCCTTCTGAACCAGTATGGTAGAACCGATAGGTATGTCGAAGTCATCTTCATCACAAACAACATGTTTCCACTGTTAGACTGGAATGAAATTAAGTCAATGTCTATAGAATAACACTTGAACTCCACTGGAATCATCTAAACTCTAAAAATGGCAGCACTCATAAACGGACAGCCAATGTCAATTCAATGCGGTCAATATAGCAAGTATTAGAAGAAAGGCTACTAGTAGCTTCATATCTTAAACGCTTCTGGATTATGGACAGCTGATGTACTTTGATGCTTAGATTAGAAAATAATGGAAATATTCTAAGTGTCCTCAATTCTGAAAGACCGGTATCCTACAATGGACCGCAAATGGATAGAAGCTATAATGGTAGACGCTCGAACGATTAATATTATCTGTATTTAATTTTCTAAATATTGTAACATATTTTACAACAAAACCTGTATTACATGAGTAGTCGTGTCCCAGAGGTCTGTAGATGAAGTCGCAACAAAGACCGTCTCCGCAGTTGAGAGGAACAAAATGCGCAGTGCAGAACCCGCTATTGTACTCACGCTCTACGTGATACATTCTACGGCCAATTAGGTTTTACCTGCAACCATTTCATTGAGTATTTCTTCTTATTATCCGCTTTTGTATTGTTTGCCACGGCCATGCCGACTGTCTCTGTGGCAAATAAACTTTGCTTTCCCATTTAAAATTTTTAAATGCCAGATTAGTGATGTAAAAAGTGATGATACTTAATAGTATCTACTTAAATTAACATTTTGTATTTTTACTAGTGAATTTGTAAATTCTTTTGAGGAAATTTAATAGCCGTCGTCATAATACCCATCTCTAATGGAAGATAATAATAATTTATAATTATGCAATTTATATGTTTTCAAGGAGTCGTGATGAATCGCTTGAACACTATAATTAACTAGGAGCTAACGAAGATCTCCCGCCTTACAAATCATACTGGAAAGTTATAGTGGTGCAATAGTTCGGATCTTGTGCGCCGGCACAAACAGACGAGATTCAGGCCTCATACTATTCACATGCCGTTTTACGTCACGTCACGTTTCACGTCATCACATCAGCGTGCGCTGAAACTGAAATTCGATAGATGTGCATCTACGTAAGTCATTGGGTAGTTAATACATGAATACGTTGTTGAAGTATGAAGAAGATGCAATGTATTAATGCTCACACGCTAACACACTCATGCCAAGGTCTGCGCGGGCAATGTATTAATGCTAACGCTAACACACTCATACCCCTGATTCGCACTAGGATTCGCGAGTGGCGTGGACAACACAAATAACACATCACTAGCACCCATGACCAACCCACATGACACAAATATTTGCCCCGGTCGGGAATCGAACCCGGGCCGTTTCGCTTCGCAGGCAGGGTAGAGACCCTACTAGGCTACAGGGTCTTTGAGCCAGCCGACACAGCAAAAACATCGATAGCACGTTTCAGGTTTCAACACTTTTGACGGATTGAAATTTCACTGCCCTCATAAAAGCATCACTTGCACTTTTGATTACAGCAAACTGTTAATACCTGAATAAAATAGTCCTTGACTATAAAAACCTAAGTAAAAATACAAGTATTGAAAGTAGGTTATATAATAATTGTCAGTAATAATAATAAAATTAATTACCTATATTAAAGATCACAAGAGAAACTTATTATGTACTTTTTTACCCAACTGTTTAAAACAAAAGTGTGTCGCAACTTGGCCAATGCTCTGCCATTTCCGCTAATATTCTGTGACAAATTGGACTGTCAAATAGGTTAGACATCGCCACTCCCCCTGACGAATGCTCGAGGAAGCCTTAAAAGTTTGCCACTCCATACCTCCCTGTTGTGTATAATTTGACGTTTTAATTAATCAAAATTGCTGAATCTTGTTTTCTTTCGCAGCAGGTGCTTTCGAGGCCGTATTTTGATTTCGCGTTGATGTTGGTTTTTAATTTTCATGGTAATTTGCTCAAAGTTGAGCAACTTTGTACACGTTAAAATTTACTTTGCTTTTTAAATGTATTTTTTATCTTCTACTAGTAACATGCCCTCCCTTCGTTTCTGTAAATTTGTGTCTATAAATAGACACACGCGAAAAAATTAATCTCTTTTTATGGAATTAGAGGTAAATTTTTCTTATTCCTTAAATTAAAACAGTTAACCTGTCAAAACCTTCAATAACTTCTTACCTTTTTACAGAATATTTTAAGTAAAAAATAAGTAGTTAAGTGACTAGCACGCGAAAAATGAAGCAGTCAAATTCGGCTAACTGTCCTACTTTTCATGTCTAGCTATCTCTTTCTGTCTCACACGTTTCTTAATTAACTTTCGCATCCATAGTTACAATAACGTCATCGAAGTGGATTCAAACGACTCGCGTTGGATGAACGTAACGTACCTATAGTTATAATATCGTTGAAAAGCTGCATACTATAAAGTCTTAAATAGATAATTCTCGCGGGAACAACTCTGCTTTGCGAGATGAAAAGTATCCCAGGTCTACATCCGTTTTGGGCGCAGTATCGGAGAACTACAAATGCGGTGATGCATTTGGTCTTCCTGATGTACATGGCCAACGGTACCCTTACCATCAGGTGACTCATCGGTCCTATCTGGTTCGTTTAAGTGTTTTTCCATGTAAATGGAATCAAACTACTTTTTTTACTTTTTCTTGAGTTGAGTCTTAAAATATTTAATCTCCTTAAGATCTTTACCATTGCCCATCAAGATTACAATTTCAATTCGTTTCCAAAAGCGTATCATACAGTACACATAACCTAAAGAATCCAATATCCGCAGCGAAAGCACGTGGGTTATCTATCCAAAACTCATTCGCGACTGGCAAGCTGCCTAGACGTGCTTCCCGACGTCGACGCCTCTGTTTAATCAAAATGCAAATTAAAATCGGCATCAGCGTCACGTGACAAAACACCGTTCCCGCTTGATGTGTATTTTATGGCTGCTTCAGGCGCGTCCGCCACTCGCTCGTTGGCTGTTTTGCTTTCCGTCTTTGACGTGTTTTTGTTACCATCACTTTGTTCAGCTTTAGCTGTTTAGTGTTCTAGTTGAAATTGCTTAAAGCGTAAATGATACCGATCATCCATTCAAAATATGTTTTCTTTTCTTAAGATAAAATGACGATTATCCATATGATCCCAGGCTAAGCGCAAATTGGCCGATTAACATTCGGCTCGAGTTGTTATAAAAAATTGTTTTAAGGCCCAATAGCTTTAAAAAAATTATAAATAGGTCGACTTCCAAATCACTTAACTGTTAGCTAAGGACACTTTAAAACAAATTATTGTAATATGAGCTATAAGCCAATATTTTTATCAGTGAGAGATTACTTTAAAGTTACGGACGAACAATGTACCTCTTTAAGCAGAGTCAGCACAGCATCAGCATCTATCTCTTGCTTTCTTCTACGACATGTCCATACTCGCCTCAGGCTCGTCAGCTATCCATGCCAAATTGTTATTTCCGTTCAATTAAAAATCTTTTATTTTTAAACCCTAACACCCTGAGACTCGTAACGTTATTTGAACTTCATTCCGTTATTGGAACTTCAGCTGAAAGCTTTATAAAATATTATATTAGATATTGCCAAAGTTTTAATGATAAATGCTTTAAAATCTTTAATACTATGTCTCCGAATTGGAAGAATTTTATCAAACTAACCCGAGTTAATTCAACTTTAAAACGAGTCTCCGAGTGTTGCGACGTGCTTAACTAGTTAAGAAAGCTACTTTCAAATCTTTTCAGTTCTAAACGAGGTTTTATCCAGACTTCATCGGCGGGCTTCAAGTAAAACTGTTACTAGCTATCCTTAAGCTACCAAAATGATAAAACGATAAATTGTACAACCGCTTGGAAGTAAGTTTGTTTTTATAGCAGTTTTAAAGATACGAATGACAAGGCGTTTCTGTATTGCGTTGGATAGACTGGTATCTTGTATAACATGTGCAAACAAACAATCGCATCCCCTGATGGTAAGAAGTTACTATCAAGTTGCTAAAGAAAATAGGGGACCTGCTTACGCCTCTACTGCAGTCGAAACTCTAAAAAACCTTTTTATGAAGATGACAACCCTCTAATTCCTAAACTGAGGGGTAAAGCACTAGGCGATCAACAGCAGGTACCGTTGGTAGGATAACACAATCGGTTGGATAAACCTCGATCAAAAAAGGTAAGTTTGTAAAAATTTGGGAAAACATAATAATTATTATTATTTTTGAATTATGAATTAAGCAGCAATAATAGCCAAGCCCAGCAAATGATTGCCAAGTAGCCTGGGTTTTTGAATCCTGCACCTGTAACTTTCTAATAGTTATATTATGCTCATTAGAACTTTACTTATCACTTAAATTACTACTTATTACTTGGCATAAAGATAAACATCGTGGGGAAACCTGCAAACCTCACTTGGCCAGCGCGGTGGATAATAAACCATACTTCTTACATTGTGGCAGGAGTTTACATAATGTTTACATAATCCGTATTTGGCGAGTGTGGTGGACCCTGGCCTGTACCCCTTACATTGTGAAAGGAGACGCGTGCCCAGCATTGGAATACCTATATCTTAATATAGTTAGAAATACACTTGGCGCCAATTAACATTAGCACATAAATTTATTTTAATTCATAAGTTACTTTTTGTCATTAATTTTCTCTCAGAGGACTGCGCTGAAAACCAGCAGCTATGGTTTCCACCAGTTCCATGGCACATGCTGAGCGCGGCCCTATTTTGTCATGTGGTGTGGTACGGGCGGAAATACTCGTAGATAAACTGTATGGTTTTGTATGGTATCTAGATGTATTCAGTACCATATTATTGTGACAGAATAAATGTGTTTTCTTTCTTTCTTTTTATGTTTTTGTATCTATTGTAATTTCATGAAAAACCTTTATTAGTAGATATTTAATGTTAAGAAAACAGGCTCAATTTTTATGTGCTTGTAATAAACACTACAAAGCTTATTCCATTAATATTAAAACTTAAGTAACTTCAATAATATCATTAGAACGATTGTAGTACATGGTAAGATATTTTTAGCTTAATCTTGTTTTCATATTGTTTTTATATTGCTCAAATACAAATCATTATAGGTATCACGCAAGAAAATAACGTTCAATCAAGTTCTGAGAACAACACACGATGTAAAGGGCGTAATATTAAAATGTAGGTATCTGTATTCTGTAATGATGTGTATCCTTTTACCAATTTAAAAGTTGAAATGAAATGGATCTTCGCTACTAATTTTTCAAATTAAAATAACACACATCGCTCAGTAATGAGTACAATTATTCCTAGGCGTTGTTTAAAAGGAAGTTAAATTTATGTTGATTGTGTGACTAGTAAATCCGCTTATGCTGCGGTTCGGGAAATTTCCTCAATACGTTTACAAATAGCGCCAATCCTCAAAACAATTTGAAGAAAGTTATGTTTAGTTGAATATTATTATTTGACTTGACACACATTTTTTATTTGTGAACTGGTTTAAATATTTTTCATGTTTCGCTCGCAGTATCGTATAACCAGAAATAAAGCTGGTTCCCTTTTGTCTTGGCCGGCATTGCATCAAGGACATTCGTTATGAGGTACCTCGTCTATTCGATTATTTGCTATTCACATAAAACAAGGCTGCCGACCTACAATGGGCCAGGCCACTACCAACCTGCATTGAGAGTTACGACTTTATCCATGCGTAGTGCATTGTGACTTGAATTGACGTGAATTGACGTGAAACTTCTTATGCGACTTGCAAAACATTTAACGTTTAACGCTGTTATTATTTCATCATA
Organism: Ochlodes sylvanus; assembly: GCA_905404295.2. Taxonomy (NCBI): domain Eukaryota; kingdom Metazoa; phylum Arthropoda; class Insecta; order Lepidoptera; family Hesperiidae; genus Ochlodes; species Ochlodes sylvanus. The sequence continues at coordinate 10,190,927 of FR990135.1, forward strand.
AAAACCCATAACTGTTCCACTGCTGGGCTCGGGTCTTCTCCCACTATGTAAGAAGTGTGGTTTATTGTCCAACACGCTGGCCAAGTGGGGATTGGCAGACACATACTTGTTTATGTTGTATTAAGTTATCGAATTTTTAGTTCGATCATAACGTGGCTTCTACTAGGTTAGTGCCCTATAATATCCAAGAATATATCACTACTTACCATCAGTTAGGATTGTAGTCGAGTGATAATTAATATATTAAAGTATCAAAGTCAGATTATTGTAGCAAAATCTATTATCGCAAAAAAGAAAATCAGTTCTTAGCGCGCTGGAAGATCCGAAGTCTTACGTTTCAGATATCATTGGTTTTATATGAAGCTTTGGCACTGTTTCCATTGCATACTAACCTAGGATCCCATTTTTAGGTAGCGATCTTCATGTTCCAATAAACATGGTAACCATTGCATAATATCTTTTGTTAACTAATAAGTGTCTCTAATTCAATTACATGTATATACAATGTAATTACATAGTGTAAATTTGTTATAGATTTGATGGCCTATTTGTAAAGATATACACTTAGTATAACAATTAGGACGGACGCATTATTTAGTTTACAATTTGTTTTTTTGGTTTTATAAATTAATAAGATATTCTGGCTGCCCTTTCATTTTTAAATTTGAATCAAATTGAAATAATTATAATAATAAACTTAAAGATAAGATGATATTATTAATAAAAAATATTGTACTTGATTAACGTCGCTCAACCAACTGATATTCCAGTCTACGTATAATAGGTACACAAACCACTATCTTTTTCTTTACATCGGATTAAATCGTGACTTTAAGCAACAATGGACACATGCCAAGCACATCTCGATAAGTGCAGCGGCCAGCAACGGTTTCTGTTACATTCGCAGACGAAATCTAATTTACTTTCAAACTTTTACAGTTCGCACAGCATCGTCTAGACTCCAAAATGTCCGAAGGCACTTCGCATCTATGTTTTGTCTCAATTACGCCACGACATACGTTTTCTTTAGTTTCGAAATTCTTAGGGTTGAAGGCCTTCAACTAAACTTAACAATTAGTCTCTAACGGTGAAAGGTGTTGACACGACCTCTAATTGATCAGTCTAGATTTTCTCCACGATGAAAATTATTTGAACATAGTTCACGTTACTAAGTAAAATATTCAGTAAGTTAGCAACCTTTCGGTATATTAATCCAAGTCCAAGTTAATCTACTCTAACTTACTAAACAATAAAAACCTTTTACAGTCGACCTAAGCCTATGTAATAATCGTGTTATGGCTATTATGAAAGTTTAAAGTAGTGATGTCAACAATAAAAACGTCATATTAATAAAATCACTCCTAACCTTACTGTTATTTGGCAAGTATAAAAATCAACAACACAAAATACTCAATACTAATGTCTGAAGGGACTGTAGAACTTGAAAAATATTTATTTGAAAAGGCGGCATAATCCAATTCACAACTTTAATATACATTCAAATATATTCGGCGGCATTGCGCACATTCGCAATTTTATTTGCGAACAAACTCGTCTTAGAGCAGATGCATATGCGACGCAATATCGATTTGTTAGACGCAGGCGGTAAATAGCGAACAGTATGAAGGTGGACTCCGTTGGGATTCCAGGGGACTATTGTGGAACCGTTCGCAATTATATCACGATTTTTTTATTGAATTACATATTACAGTATTGTAAATAAATTAATTTATAACAATTCTATGACTGGTTTTTTGTATTTATTGCAATAAATGGATATCATTATAACTAATAAAATATCGAATATTTTTATATCACAATTGAGGTACCTAAATATTATAATGTTGAAGTAATGCCTTTAATTAGTATCTAAATTCATAGCCATTTTTTCGGTTAAGAGTACTAAGCCACAGCCCAACTGAAGCGAAGAGCCTCTCACAAAACTTAAACTTTATTCGGTGAATTTATGAGCACAATTTTGATACCACTACGTCACATTTTTTTTACTACGTCCACGTAGAATTTAACAAAAAAAATCTAAAATAAAAGTAGCTTAAGTTACTCTTTATGGCATCAGCCGTCCAGAGATTAGCAAAACAAACAGACACACAGAAAGACAGAAACAGACAGAAAAAACAAATACAAAGACAGACCGACAAACATTGTCAAAAATCTTATTTTGGTATAAAATTTACAACGTGTTTAGTAAAAAGCAGTTATTTTAATATTACAAACAGACACTCCAATTTTATTTATTTCTATAGACAAGAAAACCACTGTCTTAGGCCAACATTTTCGAACGTTACTGAAATAGTTCTCTAAAAGGGAACTTTCGCCTAAGCTATCACATGCTCTATTCGACTATTTTGCCAACACTCGGCAAACTACATGGATTTGCAAGCTATTTTTATGGGTCGACTTAGAATAGAATGTACTGTTGGAAATACCGGGACTCTCAGCTGAATTCGGATAAAATAAAGAATCCAGGATGGCAAGATTTAGACAAAACTTTATCGTCGGATTTAGTTCGTTAAATTGGCTCAGGTTTCTGTAACCGGTTCATTTTAGAAAGGATTTGTAAGCGTTAACCATTTTAGGCTAGTCGATTTATATCTATTACAAGCTTTCCGCCCATGGATGCGCCTGCGTGAATTTGGGTTATATCGTATTATACCTTACCATAATTTCAAAAATCCTTTCTTAGTACTCCCCTACACTCCCCAAATAACATACGTGCCAAATTTCAGCTTGTTGCGTTCAGTAGTTTCGGCTGTACGTTGTCTGTCAGTCATTCAGTAACGGAAGAGTTTTATAATAGATATAACTAGATTGACAGTGTTTGTAAAGACAACGGTTGGTCTGTAAGGGGCTCCAGCCATAAGAAGTTATCACTTCAAAAATAACACTTACAAAGAGAAGTTAAATGCGATAGTATGCTACATTGGCCAAGTGCAGATTGGCAGACTTCACACAACCTCAGATGCGTGTTTCCCCATAATATTCTCCTCCAAAGTGCTAATTAATCTCTAATACTTAGAATAATAACACTATAGAAAGACAGTCTTCATACAAACACTCTGTCTAAAGTGAAGCACTAAACCGAAACTTTCCCGAAAGCGGGGAATGATTCGGCTGCGGATAATCATGTTTTTAGCAAAAATACATAAATAGCTTTTCAGATATTTTGTGACACAGTTTAACTGGACAAATCGTCATAATCCTTTTTTTTCGCGAGACACGTTTGGCGTGCGTTGACATGAGCTGCCCGGTGTTTGGAGCCATTTCTGGCTCCAAATAAGGTGCTTCAAAACGGCCGCGCGGACTTCGTTTCTATAGTGTAATTATTCTAAGCCCTAATAGTTCGGAAAATTCGAGCGTCATGCAGGACTGGGACTGGAGTTATAGTTATACCTGTAAAGTAGGCTATCCTTGTTAACTTTGGTTTTTTATAAACAAGAACTAAGATTATGTAATACCTAAGTTGGATTTAGTAACTTTTTTATGTAATTTTGTATGTTATATTAATTTTTTGTTATTATGTTAATTTATTGTTATGTATAATTTCTATTAGTTAAATATGTGCCTACTTATAATATTTTTATTTTGCACAACGTAGGCACGATATATAAACGAATACTTAGGTACGGTAGGTAGGTACTTTAGGTTAGGTACTTCATCGGCACGAGAAAATCCACTTTAATTGTTTGATCAGCAGATAAATCTTCACCAGAGATCTGCGATTGAAGTTATTACCAGAGTACGTACATATAAAAATTTAAGAGTCATCCTAAGTAACAGAACTACAAAAAAGACATGGGACATAAAAACCGCGTCGAGCAATCGTTAAAGATTTAAAAGTATTCTCTTCGGTCGTCGGTCGTCGTCACAGTCGCAGAATACCGATGCCCGCGGCGCATGCATTATTTATCCGCCTAAGCCGCCCAAATGAATGCACCGCCCAAGAAAAACAACGTACACGCCACAAGAATATATAGTTACTGGAACTGATTACATTTAATTTTTAATACCTTACCAATAAAATTCATAACTTATAAAATAAATAAAACTTATAATTTTTTTTTAACTGATAACCCTACGAGGGTTAGTCGGTAGGGCTTAGTCGCTAGGGCTTAGTCGGTATGACTATACCTGGAACGCGTGGAGTCCTGAATTCGATTCCCGGCCGCGGCAGATATCTATGTGACAGATTAATGTTTGTTGTCGGAACCTGGTTGTCAGTTGTTGATTTTTGTCCATTCTACCCGCGACACAAACAATCCTAGTTCGGGGGTTTGGCTGTGTTAACGTTTTTGTGTGTGTTTTTTGTAACAATTGCCATTTTAATAAATATTAAACTATATTATGTAGGACCTCCTGTCACTAATGAACACACTGGCTCGCTCACACACGCACACACAACAATGACACGACCACTCTCGCCCACGGCTCTCGTGTTACTGCCATGACAGCCTGTGCGGCGTGCGCCCGAGACAGAGTATATCTATGTTTATATAGATACCCAAACACTACACTATATATTTATTTATTACGGTTTTAAATATAAGTAGGGACACAAACTTTACATGATTATCAAAACCTTTCAAAAATATAATAAAAATGGCTCACTAGCTGGTGATTGCGTCATCATTTACCCGTCTATTTCACCCGTCGATGAAAAAATAATTAAAAACCCTTTCTTAGTGCACCCATACTTTACGAGGAACTCTGTACAAAGTTGCAGACTTCTAGGTCCACATGTTCAGGCTGTTAGCCGATCGTCGTTAGCGTCTAATTATATAACTAAATCTGGATTTCTTAAAGGCATCCATGCAATCCAAACTTATTTAAGCATTTCATATTTTTGAAATGATGTGAAATAACATTTTTACTTATTTATTAATTTATTGAATGTTAATTGTAAACCTAAAAAACAACATTACAATAGGTGGCCTTAATGCCTAATTACATTCTTCACTAGTCTTCCCTGAGCGATATACATACATACATAATATATAAAAATTTCGATAGGTACAACAATATACAAATAAATAATTTAAAACTTCACTAATCCAACATTAAAAACACAGTACAACTTTAGTACTATATAAGACTTTTGATCTTCGTTATCAGAAGGTGTAGACGTCCTGTGGTGTCAGACAAATAATAATGGGTCGGTAACACCTAGTGGTCGGCAACTTTTTGTGCCGAAGCCAATTGCCGGCTGCAGTGCGCGTTGTATAAATTAAGCTCCTTATACACTCTGCGTTTTTGCGTATCGCAACCGAAAACGTGTTTGCCGTCGTGTTTACAGACATACTACACTAATTTATTAACTTTAATTACATGTTTATAAACTGTAAGTGTTTATTAAATTTATTTTACACATTAAAAGCGTATATGACCTTAGCGTCCAACGAATAAATAAATATTTTATTTCTGTGAATATAATTGTTTAGTTGTAAATAAATGTTAATAAATAACAACTTTATGAATGAATCCGCGACTGAATCATTTGTATAACAATCGGCAATAATCACTGACATAATTGAATCACTAAATAAAAAATAAACAGAGAGAAATAGCATGTGGATCCTAAAATAAAGAAACCTAGAGCTTAACTATTTTTAAATAAGATGTACTTTTCTACAATGATATTATAAAATACAAACATTGTCACGAGTACAACGTCACTATAAGTTACAAGCTTATCACTTCCAGTTGAAGGAACATCGTGTGATGTTATTGTCCCCTCTGTACGAACGTGTATCCGAAGTTAAACGACGGAAATAAAAATCCTATAAATATTGAACAACCATATTTTTCTCACTTTGTCGTGTCGTCCGCCGTGTCGGCCATGCCTTCTACAGTTCTTGAAGCATAGGGCGTAGCACACTTGCGACTTGTTTTACGAGTGCCGAATTCTTGTCTCAAGTTTTTGAGTCTGTTAACAAAAATCAAATAAAAATATGAAATAAAAAAAACAACAGAAAATAATGGTCTCGTGGATTGCAAATCGAAAATTAATTGCAAGTAGAAGAAATAGAAATCTAGCAAAATCCATAATGAGCTGTCATTCTAGTGAATCTAATGTTATATTGCAATTTTAAACTTGAAAAACCATTTTTATTATTTTTAAGAACTTAGACATAATACCTACATAAATCAACTAACTGAGTCCCTACAATATCCAAGATATAAATTGAATTGGATGTGATCGGAATCAGCTAATTATGAAAACAGCATAATTACATTAAATACTCTTTTTTAATTAACGGTATAATGCCTTATGTGCTTAACCTATGTCTATAGGTATATTTATGTCTGAATGTAAAATATATTTATAATTTTGTTTTTTGTGTTAACTAAACACTTAAAAAAAATAACTGATATTGTTATGCGAATGCAAGCTTTATCAATACGATAACTTTTAACAATTTATTTGTAACCATTACTATTATATCTCCTGAACAATAACTCGACTGTCTTTAGTGTGTATAACAACCTTATCAATGTGCCATGCACATCCCATACGAAGGCTTTCGTTTCGATTTTAGGGGTTCAATAGGCACTGCGTTGTTTTATGCTGCTTTCATTTTATCAATGTAGGTAATAAGAATCTTATATCTGAAAGTTTAAGAGCTAAACTCGTGTGAACCAAGCGTAAACTTATTGCATGAAACTATATGGTCGTACGCACATTGAGGATCAAGAGTAAATTGGTTGCGTTTATTGACGGCTCCGGCTTTACATGTAACAAATGGTAGGTAGCAGGAAAGATTTAATATAATGGCGTTATATTTGGCTGCCATTTTATAACAAAACATTGATTTATTTTTCTTCTTTATTTAGTACAGTCTTAGTATACCATAAATGTATCCAAGGAAATGACGGAATCCTTAATTTTAATTATTTTGTCAATAAATTAACTTGACTATCTATCTGTTTGTCTGCTTGTATGATACCATAATTAAGTCCAAACGTGATCGGTAGAATAAAGCGATATTTGCCATAATGACAATGACCATGACAAACATATAACATAATAAGGGTTTAAACCGTTGTTTTAACCATCGAACGTAATGGCGGTTACACAAATTAAGTTGTTTGCAAAAACTAAGGTACGTTCAGATCTGAATGGGGTGATAATCATTTTACTTATCACGCTTTATTCGGTACAGTTTTTATTCTTTATATTCGAAATTGGTGTTAGGATTATGTTTCCGTACTGAAACCCATTTACGCTTTGATTGACCTTTTATCTCTACATTTAAACACACCGTGTTCCGTTACGAGCTCGGAACATCAGCTCCATGAAACCGCTTAGGCTCTCAAGACTGCCATTTCGCTATCTGCGGTTACGAAACAAGAAATAACGTCTCCGTAAAGAGTTAAGATAACAACTTGTTATGCTTCGTATTCCCTTGTTAATAATAGAAAAGCAGCCGTAACAATTCTCATTCGCCTTTAATAATGACAGCGCAAAGTCTTGGAAAATTTTCAACTTGCTCAAACGGAAGCAGAATGACCACTGCACTGCATCCCTGGAAACACGTTTAGTTTTTGTTTTTTCACGGGATTTTGATATCTATTTTAAAGTACTAAGGTCGGGGGTGGTAGCAAACGTAAATTGGCGATATGTAATCCGAATGAAACGTTGACACTGAGCCGCCAGCAACCGACGGCAAGAAAATTGTGAGATCAAATTAGGTCCGCCTTTAAGTCCTCACAATAATAAAACAGCTCCAAAATGAAATATAGAAGGGGACTTTTTGCCCTGAAAACTGAAAAGTTGAGAAATATAATTGAATTCCTCTTTCGCCTGACTCCGCATTTCGCTTTGCTGACGACGTTTCAGTAAGGAGATTTTAATGAAAAAACATTTTTAGTAAGTATTAATATTCTTCGCCAACGAATTGGACCCAAAACTAAAACTATTTATATATTTCATTAAAAACATTGTTATCAGCATAATTTTTGATACATCTATCTTTTATATCTAAGCTGACAGATCTCCAGATTAGGTTCCTGCTAGCTATCAACCTTCACCCAAAAGTAGTGATAGCTCCAGGTGACTATTTTCTATCATTGAAGGTTATTGTCCTCCAAATTTATTTATCAAAAAACTCTTAAATCTATCTTAATTTCCCCTCAAAACCAGCCAGCAATGTAAATACATCTAATGGTAAATATCATTAGTTCTTAATTTCATCATCACCTCAACCGAAAACTAGCAAAATGTATTAACACTAAATCAGATTTATATCTGAACTAACTTCACATGTCTCATAACTTCTTATTTTATTAAATCATAAAGAGCTAAAATATTCCAGAAAATTTTCTTACAGTTTCGAATATTAAATTTCTGAGTCAAATTTTCCGTTGGAGCTAGCCATCGCAAGATTGAACGGTATCCGTGAGAAAATTAATATGGCCCGCCCGGCCTTAGCGATTGCTAGGAAAAAGTATGAACAAAATCCATTAGTTGCGTCCCGACGGACGGAGCTTCCGTTTCGGAAATTACGTTAAAAGCGATACTTCCTGCTCAATAACTGGAGATAGTTGAGTTGAATGCAAGGAAAGAGCTTCTTTTTGCATCATGTTGCTTTTGAATATTTCGACCTCCATAATACATTTTTATGAATTTGAAATATAAAGGCCGTAACAACCTTATGACTGTAGTAATGACACTTCAAAAGAAGACTAAGAATTAAAAAAGATAACTGTTTTTCTTTGAGTATATAAGAAACTGTTTTTATGCTTATACCTATAAAATAATCATGGAATAACTTTTAGGCCAATTTGAGATATCAAAATAGTCATGTAACCAAAAACACATTTGGATCCACAATTTTAATGTTCGTGCACCATTAGGCCCACACGTTAAGCTGGTATTTTTCCCGATTTCACTGTGAGCAAATCCAATCCTCTCAAAGGTACCAGGGCTCCAAAGCTAAGCAGAAACTCCAAATGTAAATAAGCTGAATAACCGAGCGATAAAGACCCGCTCGAGAGTTAATCGGTACAGCCTAAGGCTTCGGTCACACAAAGCGAACCACAGATATGGAATAGGATAGCTGAAACTGTCTAGTAAAATATTTGTTCTATACATAAAATAAAACAAAATAGTACATGGTAGAAATAGAAAGTATGATTGATGTGTTGATCTTTTGTCGTTCTGTCTGTTCTGTTTGGCTGTGCGTTTATCCTATTAATATTATAAATGCGAAAGTTTGTATTAATGTATGAATGTTTGTTACTCTTTCACGCAAAAACTACCGAATTGATTTTGCTGAAACTTTACAATAATATAGCATACACATCAGAATAACACATAGGCTATAATTTATAAAGATATAGTGCGAATTATCCAAAATATATAACTAAATCTTGGCAAACCGAAGGAATAAGTTTCCCGAAACGAAACGAGGGCGGGTCGCTAGTTACCAATAATCTCAGAAGGTAAGTAAGTAATTTGGATGTAATTTTCACTGATATATACGTATGGTTGGGGTAATATTTACGGTTTATATTATTTTCATCGATCCACAGATAACAAAAATATTATGAAGATGAGTAGAAACTGTTTCGGACGCGAGTATTAAAGGCATGGGTTTCCCGGAGCGCAGTGAAGACGGTAACTGTGTGTTATGGTGTTGTTATTGTTACCCTTTTATGTATTATTTTATGTTTTTTTTAAGTATAAATAATTTATAGCTTATTTTAAGTCTTAATGTTGTGGAGTTCCATAATGTTGAAATAAACGTTTCTTCTTCTTCTTCACCAAATTAGCTTGAGAATACTTTTCTTCCCTCTCCTTTCTTGACCGGGAACATGGGTGATGCCTTTGGTGTGAGTGATGTTGATAGGTGCCGATGACCTCACACCATCGGGTATTTACATACCAACGAAGGTAGCGCGACGACAGCGCTCGCCCCGGGTACTCACTCGAGCCGTGACCGTGGTTAACAGACGGTGAGCAATTTAGCCCGGATTAAATCTCGATTCCCTTGCAGTGCTCACCCCAAAGTGAATAATGCAGTCGGTTTATTTGTACTGCAAAGTTCGTCGCTCTAATCGAATAAAGTCTATTGAGGGATGTCGAGGACAATTTAGCGGGCTCTGTTCTAACTACCTAGTTTGAATTCTGTATTTAAACAGAATTTGTTGGAAGGGTTAGTCGAATAATCGTTCTGAGTGGTGTATGAAAGGATGATATAAAAGGTGTATGAAAGGATGATATATAAGAGATGGTATAAATTAAAATAATAAAGGAAATAACAAATCATAATATATTTGGATTTATATCTCATGTTTTAGGTAAATGTTTACAACTTATGAATGTATGAGAAATAGAATGGTTACAATAATAATCACTTCTTTTAATCAACATTTGATATGTTTTCATTAAATATTTTACAACTTTTTAACGATACAATAAAGTTTAAAACAATTAACACCAAAAATATTTTCGAACCAGTCCTACTTTAGAAAAACCTTTGTAGAAAAATCAATCGTGATTGTATAAAAATGAATAATATCCAACAATTTCGTAATGAGTCATTTATAAATGATCATTGAATGTTTGATTTGATTGGCACTTTATTGCTCCATGCTTACATATCATGAGCGTTACGTATACCTATACATATTTCGTGTTACGATACTTATAATCAAATTATAATCAATTTAAACAAATTTATAACGAAACGACTTGTTAAGATATATTCATTTATAATCCGTATTATTGCATAGATTGAAAATTTCAATTAATTCAATTTCCAATGAATTAAGATCGGTTATATTACCTGTATGTTATATTACCTACGCAGTCGATTTTTAACTTTTAAACTTGTTTCGTTTATTTACGGTAACCTGACTATGCAATTCCTAAACTATCAATTAATGTAGACTAGGAATTCTCGAAGCGATTAATTGAAGCGTCTAGCGGCTGCAGTGATGTTTAACAATCCAAATCAAAAATTGTCACTGCTCCAGTCCTCATACTTACTAACAAACTAAGAAACTAATGGTCGGCCACTGTTGACATGGGCGACAGCGGAAGTTTTCTAAAATCATGATATTGCAGGTTTAAATTATGTCTACGATTACGTCGGTAGTGTTTTATAAAATCTCACTGAAAATACATACCGTCGCTGTTCGTGTTTGTACACTTTTCAAGTTTTAATAAAACCAAAAGTTTGTGTGAATATAATACGGACATAAGCAGCAAACCAGTTGTATTTTTATATATTTTCTGTAGTAATACGAGAGGTCAACTGTCCAGCCACACAATATACCGAGGTCGTGCTCGTTACGTCGCGTCGCCGCTAACAACCAAACCATTCGAGATACGAGTACTCTGGATATGTAAAATACAAAATGAGATGTTCCAATTTTGTCATTCTCAACAGAAACCAAATAAAGTGTGAAAATAATAATAATAATACGGTTTGGCAGACCGTATGATTCACATGACTTCAAGAACCTAATAGCACTCTTAGGTGCAGGTAAGACTGGGCCGCTGCGACTTGCGTCTGCGATTAGCAAGAAAAAATATTACTGAGAAGAACCGTGGGATGATGCCATATCAGATTGGCCGGTAACTGCGTTGCTCGACTGGATCCAACGTCGAACGTCGCTTAACCTGGAGACAATTTTATTAGTGTGATAATGTGTCATTCAAATACTACAGACATCGCGTGTAGGTAACATTCTTTTTGTGAAGTTATTAAATATTTATAATTTCCTTTATAGCCAAAATTATATAAATATAAGTACAAGTCCAGATTCATAATAATATGACACGCGATGATAAGGGTCGGGCATATTTATCAACCGATGCGGAATACATCCGGCTACTAATGAGGCCTTTACCAGATTCCTGAATATGACGACGTAGACACGGACCTCATACGCGCATTATATTCCTTTAAGAATCCCATTCAGTTCCTATTTAGTGATTTGCTTCTGAAGATATAACGTACCTACACGGAATTTTATGTAATATCCATTTCAAATGTTTAGTGTCTGCCATGATATGAGTTTAAAATCAAATGTATAGTATTTCCAAATCTGTAAAGCATCCTAATATGAGTAGTATTATTATAGTAGTATATGAGTAGTATTATTATAGTAGTATATGAGTAGTAGTATTATTAGGTATAGGTAAAGAAACACTAGTGACAACCTTACAGTTTGAATATGGTCTCCGGGAGGCGTTATGTTTATATCCTACAGGCAAAATTTTCAACATTATGTCCATATTAGAAATTGATTGTCGCTTGCTTATCAGTGAAAGAAAACATCAAGAAAAAACCTTCGAATTCTCTATAACATTCTAAAAGGTATAAACTCAGCCAATCTGCACATGGCCCGCACGGTGGACCGTGGCATGAAAATATAGCTCACATTCTCAGGACCCGATCCCAGCTGTGGGACAGTTATAGATTGCGATGATGAATTAAACCTATAATTGCGATAAAACTTTCACAAGTCAGACTAATTTAATCCCTCAAACGATCTCACTGGTTCCAAAGAGTACACAAATTACAAATTTCGTAAACTTTAGCACTTAATACCAGCATGAACTACAAGAAGATTTCAGTTCAGACCACAATGAAGAGAATACAAGCGCAGCGTATTAAAACAGCAAATAATTCTGTCTGTCTGTTGTTCATTCGCCGCACGTATCACCCCCGAGCGAGTGCCAGAACTATGCATTTAATGAAAATAATACTACACTACTAATGACATCTTTGCACGTGATGGATTTTAGTTCTGGAATTGAAGTTATTGAAGGTGTGCTATAAAATCGTGACTTTCTTTATAAGTCACTGTTGCAATGAGATAGTGCTCGCCAATCAAACAAACAATTGAAGGGTTTCACCTGGGGCCCAAGTCTAAATCAAATTTATAAAATGCTTCACTTGCATCGTGTCGGATTAGTTTGAGACATTTTTGACACATTTCGTATACTAAATGCATATAAGTCAAACTAGCCAAACACCATGCAATCGAAGCATTTTTATACATTATCAGACATGGTCCCCTCGGTAGGCCATATTGGGGCGGCCTAGATTACTGAGCCCATTTCCCTATTTTCCATGCCAGCAAACCAAGATGTCGGAGGAGGCGACCGATATCGGCCGGTGCTTGGTGGTAGGGCTGGAGCTCAGCTGGCTAGCTACCACACTCTTTCTTGAGATTATATCCTACTCACATACTTAATGTGAATACTTTCGGGTAGTAGGTACTTGGCTTAGGTGGTAGCCTTAAGCCATCTATCATGAGAAGAGGCCTAAATCCAATTAGTACAATAAGGGTTGTTACAACGCGAAACTAATTAGCCATTATGACGGATGAGTAAATCATAAATCTCAGTAAAACGTACAAAGATCTATTCCTAATCCTGAATAATAAAATTGTAACTGATTCATGTCGGTACATAAAATATATTAAATTGTATTCAAGCATTAACTTATGATGAAATAATATTAACAAAATCTTGAAGTAACTTCTTGCTACGCTTAGGGATTAGGGTAACATAAAACATAGAAGCCACAATCGAAAAAAATGTTAAGACGGGATTCTTTAAATCGACATAGTTTTGTATTGTAAACCAATTAAAATAAAACAAACAACATGTCACAAATGTGAAGTGAAATAGATGAAGTCGTTTCTGAAGTTATCTGGACTAAACTCTCCAAAAAACGAATGTACAGACAAAATAACTATAAATCATTTTTTAAAGATCTATAAAAAAACTTCTTTTCGTCAGATCTTAATAAATCGGCTTCACATAATACATTTCTCAATTACATTTCAAGAACAAACATCGACCAGTAACAATTTTATACGTATAGTTAAAACTATCTAGTCCTGAAACCAGTTGGGATAATAAACCTCATGTTGCCTATCAGGAAACAGATAACAAATATCGTCTTAATTAACTGCATAAAAGCCGCACTGGATTCGCCGGTCGGAGATACGCGCTTAATTTTACTTGAGATTAGTCGTATCGTCATTATACCACCAGGCGGGGTAGGGTGGCCGACATTAGTATACAGTGTCACAGATTAAATACTAGTATTTAATCGCTACAATTTTAATTGGACAACTTGGTGAGTAGTTGGTGAGGTGCGTGTAAATCACGTGTTTACCCCGTTTTATCATTATACGGGTTGATATTCATTGATTTATTTCAATTCAATTTTAAGGTATTGTAGTAATGCCATAAATCTATCTTAATATATATAATTCGAGTGTGAGTGTGTATGTCACTGAACTCCTCCTAAACGGCTTGACCGATTTGGTTGAAATTTTTTGTGTGTCTTCAGGTGGATCCGAGAATTATTTAGATTCACAATTGGACCCGGTAGGTGGCGTTGCAGTCGATATATCACCAAAACATTTTTTAACGACTGGACCGATTTGGATGAAATTTTTTGTGTGTGTTCAAGGGGATCTGGGAATGGTTTAGATTCACAATTGGACCCGATAGGTGGCGTTGCTGTCGATATATCACCAAAACATTTTTTAATTATAAAGCGGTACGAAGTACGCCGGGACAACTAAACTTCCTTTAGATTCTTACATTAACTTCTCTTACCGTGCCTTTTAATATGCCGTTCTTGGTCTGGGTGTGTGTGTTCTTGTCTTGTGTGTTGTCCATGGAACCCACGACACAGGGAATCCTAGTGTGGGGCTATGAGTGTGTAGCGTTATTTATTATTTATTATTAATTACCAATAACAAAGCTGGTTCTAAATAATAATCTACCACACAGACTCAGCCTTTTTACAATATCATCTAGCATTATCTATACTTACTTACACCAAACACATTTTGCTAATGAAGAGCGCGGTAGACCTAATTTACCCGAGATTACTCGTAATACTGCACCACTAGCGTAGGGTGGCCATGATTGCCGAGATGCGGGTAATACCGGTGGATTTACACGAGGATTATTTACTATTTAACGTACGCCCTGCAGGTTTGCTATTGATCTGTTTGTTATAGGCTCTTGGTTAATAGATGTATCGTTGAATCAAACCATTAAAATTTATTTACCTTGCTTGTTACGATTACATTTCGGAAGTTTTGCTTGAAGCTCCAAACGACTCATCTCGGTCCAATTCTTTCTTTCTTTCTTCTCTTTTTTTGCTTCGCTAGCAACGCATTGACGAAGCCTTTGGTGTTACTTATGTCCAGGGTACGTTCGTTTGTCGGCCAATGACATATACTCTACTACTCCTACTTAATACGCTTTTCTATAGGCAAACAATGTGAGGGGAAATAATAAACAGCTCAAGCAGACCTTACAGGCGTCACCGACGCTTTGCACTAGATGAACAATTTTTATGTATTTAATCTTATATATTATATAAAATGCTCGCATCGACGCATTAGGCTATGTTGACCTGTAATGCCATTGTGTTTAAGGATAAAAAAATAAAATAAAAAATAAACAATACATCATTTCGACCATTAAAACGTTTCTTGTTTAATTTATAAGAAGTCGGACAGCTCCATCAGTTAGTACGGACTACCTTACGTCCCTGTCTAGAAACATAAAATGAATTTTTACGCGAGCAAATTCGCTTGTTTGCTGTACTTTTCAATTGTAGTCGGTTATATTTTGTACAAGTAATACTATACGAGTATGAATATTCCATTTCAGATTTGACTGTGGCTTAAAAGGTTTTCCACTTGGCTTGAAAACGCAAATTCGCTCTGAATGGAAATAGCGTTTGTATTAAATAAAAATAATATTACACATAGAAGGCGCAGAGGAACATTTTCTTGGCAAAAACTTCAAAGCAAAGTAGTAAATTTGTTCGTACAATCTGCTCACTTATGCATTCTGCAGGACATTCATTGCTTCCTTTATCTATTCGTGTATTGTGTTTATCTACAATGGTAAAGTAGCTAAATTTTAAATGTATTATACTTAATTTTTCGTATAGAATCGCAGTAAAATATTATTTATCATCCATTCATTATGGAAGTTAAAAAGACACAATAACCTTTCCTGATTTTGGACGACGGCTACAAATAGGAAGTACGAGTACTTGTTTTAAACTATTTACTTTAAAGTTCCCCCTTAATGTAACCTCATTATTCAAAATAAAACGCGAATTGAGTTCTTTGAAATAAGTGTTATTCTGCAGACGCATAGGTATACCTATGACATCCTTTATAACTTAAAATGATTCCAAATTGTACTTTATATTTTTGAAAACTATTTTTGTTGTAAATATTGTATGTGAACCTTTGTATGTTCTTAGATACATACAAGGATTGTTTAACGATCTTATTAGGAAACTCCAAAAAAGACAATAAATACATTCGCTAAGACGGATCCACAAATAGTTTTCACTTATACGTCCTTTGGGAATGGCGGAATGTTTGTTCTCAATTTCACGCTTAGCCGAGTCCACCAAAAGAATACACTCAGAAATAAAATCACTTACGAAGCGGTACGGAATGAGGATATAATGAAACTGTTTTGGTGTTAGTGTAACAGACGTGGGTTTTATTTGCAAAAGTTATTGTTTACCTACTGTTATTGTACTGAGAAAAGAAAATGTATTCTTTTACTAGTAACCCCTTGCCTGGCTTATGAAAACCTATGCCTATGCCTTAGTAGGTATCCATGCTCGAAAAATGTCTAGCTTTTTTTTGAATTAACATAATAAAATATTTGTATACCTTGATACAGTAGTATGATTATGTATTTAGATGATGATCAAAATGGTATTGATTCATGTCTACTACCAACAGCAGCAGAAAATGTTCGCTGTCTACTATAAATTGAATTATGCTGTCAGCGCTACTTTTAAATTATTTATTTGCACTATTTAATATGAAATTAACTAAAGCATTATTTTCATGTCTTGTTTCACGATTTCGTTCCGTCTGACGGAATTTTAAATTTATATTAATTATCTGAATCTCATTAACTGTTAAGAATAACATTTATAACATTTTTTAAATGTTTATCACAATATCTGAATTTCTGATAGGTAAATATTCGCCCAGTCATTTAAATCAAATAAATGTGGATCGAGATGTTTCCTCGAATACATTTTCAAAACTATAATAAAGGATTCCAGGTTAGAGGACTCGGTTAAAATCAGGATAGTTGAATTTAATTAATGTTAAAAGTAATGCTGCGGTTAACTTCTTTATATATGACTTCATCTCCTGTTCAATTCATATTGTTGTTTCAGAAAAATAATTGAACCTCAAATATAGAAAGATAGGTAATAAAAGTCAAAAGGAGTAGAATAGTAGGTGAACCGCATTGTATGAAAGTTTTTGCTTATATCGTTTATAATATAATTTAGATTTATAATATGGCTCTGAAACGCCAAAGGATGGAAATTTGTTGTTTCGGCGTAAATTACTGTAGCGCACCTACAGCTTCCTTGAAATGGCCGCGGCTACACTAACATTGACTTTGCTTTCGCCAACAAAGTAATTTAAGTTGTTTACTGACTTGGTTTTGAATAAAGATAAGTTAGATAACTTAAAACTGTTTTACTGTAAATTATTTTTGATATTTTGTTAACATTTATCGCAGTTTTTAACATCGTGCGAAGCTGACTTAGTTAAAGAAAATATTTTGAAGTGACATCAATCTGATAAATTACAGTTTTGTGAGGTTTCAATAAATAAATGTAGTATTAGCAGAAGGCGCAGAGCATACTCCACCTTCCTCCAGTATGGATTATTGGCCAATCGAAGTGAAAGAAGTTTTTGTGAGGCCCACAGACCTCCGACATATCTTAACGAGAGCTTACTAAGATAACAACCGGGACTCACAGCTTTACGTATTCTCCGAAGCACGGAAGCACTCATGAAATCCACCTACCGACCTCAACTGCACTCGCTTAGCTCGGTCGATCACTTGGGTTGAGATCGACACAAATGTATAAGTCACTCGGCTATTAGCGATTCAAATGTCCATGTAACCTCAAGTCAATAACCTGGCGATGATGACTCGCTAATCTATTTATCTCTCATCTCTTTACTCAGATTTATATAAGACAAACAAATAGAGCTTGAGCCGGAACATTTAATAACGCGAAGAAATTTCCTTAATCTGAGTCCTATGCAATTTCTGCAGCATAAAAATAACGTTAAGATGCCTCGGCCCATAACCCCCCGCTTCTAGTAAAAGCAAGGATTACCATATAGAGTGACATTTACACTGCGCTGGCTTTCAAAGCGCTGCACCATCTTGCTTATAACTAACTCGCTTAGTGCAATCTACTTTGAGGTTGGCTGTAAATATATATAACATTAATTTATTAAGATAAATAGATTTCTGATTAATCAATAATGAGATGTTTGATTACTTAATCATTATAAAACAATGAAAAATAAATAAAATAAAAATTATAAACACTTACACCGTATTCAGAGAACTTCAATATCTGATTGATTCGAAACGCCTGATAAAAATGAATATCAATTGTAATAGATGATCACTTTTCATAAAAGTACAGTTATAGGCCACGCAATGAGAAAATTGTGTGTGCAACGAACGAAATAGACACACAGATTTTCCTGAAAAATTTCCTACATGCGATAGCAAAACGCATACAATTAGATAAGGTTAATACTTAAACTAAAATGTAAAAATTGCGGTCTAAAAAGGAGCAAAAATTCGCACCTTTAATTTTTAGTTACTACTTGAAATTCTTTAGAGGACGCCATATTAAATTAAGTGTGATGTGGCATAGCCTACGAGTATAATCACCAAATGATCACAACGCTTCTAACGATACCTCTTTGGCCGAATAATGATAAGTAGTTTAGAAGTTTTGCGAGAACCGAAGAACCTCAGTCTGTGGGAAGAACATATAAATCTATGTAGGTAGGTATATATTCGGATTGAAATTGTAACCCTCCTTTTGGATTCACCATACTCGAGTAAAAATTAAAATTGCCGCAAGCCATTCGTACGTAGGCGAAATGTACGCCCTAATTAATACTTGCCTATCTTCACACAACTCATTCCCTAGTTAATCTCCCTACTCACTTAAAACTTTGTTCAAACGTCCAATAATATCTGAGATAATTATGTTTCACAACACATGCAAACGCCATTAAACATACGCGTATCGGGACTCGCTTGTAACTTTATAATTACTTATTTCCGGATTTGCCTGAAGCGTTTTAGGTATTGGCTGGTTCGGAATTCGTGCTTATGCCCGCTAAAGGTTTGTTAAGAAATAAGGCCGATGAAAATAAAATAAAATTGAAAGGTTAAGAAAATTTCAATGATGTATGTTGTCCAGCTGAGTTGAAATTATAACGGATAAATATATTAGCAGCCTACTGCAGGACTAACAAATAAAATTAAATGCCCTTTAAAAATTAGTTGATTGAGCTTAAATAATTCAACGAAATGGCAATGTTCTTATGTACGTAATAATTAAGTAACTTTTATTAGAACCTCCTTAGAAATAACTTTTTTATTCATTTTACTAAGTAATAAGTATATTTTTTTATTCCACCGATTAAACCCGAATTACTTATCTCTACACAGTATTAGTTCAGATAACTTTGCTTTATATACTTAAGTATTGCTGTATATGTACAACATTTACGACTTAATGATGTGAAAAGTCTAATACAGTGAACCGAAATTACAAATTCTCACGTTAAGTTCCGAGAAAATTATCCAATACGTCACATGCTATTCCCGATCATTAAGCAGTAACTTAGACTGAAGCTTAATTAGTGTTGTGCTGTGAGTTTCAAATTGAATTAAGGAATTTTCCAGTGATATCTCTATTTACAGTTTGTAGATTAGAGCCGAGTGTTATTTTCGTGTGTAAATTAACAGAAATCGTTATTAATAACTGCTAAATACTGCACTAGGATTATTAATATCGCGGCTGGCATGGACAATTAGACTTAATTACGTACACAAAAAATATCAAACAAACAACTAGGAACAATACCCAAAAGCCGAAATTACCCAAAGAATGGAACCCAGGTCTTTCCACTTGACAGGCAGGACAGCCACAACCAAAACTACACTATTTTTTATATAATTTAGGTATTGACGTCGACAAAATATTGTGTATTAACATTTTCTGTTGTTTCGATCGCATTGTTGGAGGTACCTGATTAAGGTTTAATTCTTTATGACGCTGATAGTAGGTATGCGACTGTAGGTATATTTGTATTGATTAGATGCCTAATCCAAGTTTATAGGTGTAGGTGTCGGCCAGCACTCAGCGTTCTTTTTTAGCCTTACATTCCAAAACCAGATCCTTAGGATTGCAAATAGTACCACATTCGAAATAACGTTAGGTACCTGTTTTCATCAGGCGGTTTAATCTTTATACGTCCCAATACTACAAAACTTTCTAGTGACTCATGATACACTGTATTGGTAAAAAATACTTGAAAACCCACCATAAGTTTTTGAGGTAAACAAGGACAGACATGCAAACTAGGACTGCTTGATACAAGACTGTGGTAATCAAAGTTTCAACCAACAACTTCGCAAACAAAACATATTATAACTGACATCTCTTGCCGTCCTGTCAAGTCGTACCATGCTACAGTTATAAGTAAAGTAAGTTTATAAAGTTTATTATTACTTTTCTTTACTACTTTACTATAAATAACTAGTAAACCCGCCCTCGCTTCACTTCGGAAAACCAGTTCCTTATTACGCACATGTTTTTTTTTTTTATTATTATTGATAAGGCAGCAAACGAGCATGCAGCACCACCTTCCGCTGCCGCCCATGACAACTGTGACCGACTTAGAACAAGACTCATATATGGGGACTGGGATAGTTAGTCCGGTTAGGTGACGGTGTTAGAACATTAGTTGGTTAGTTTGTAAGTATCAGGACTGGGACAGGGACTGTTAGTGAATGATAGTCCTGTTAGTTATTGTTAGTAATAGTCCAGTTAGTAAATGTTAGTAAAAGTCTCGTTATAATTCGGTCACAGATGTGTTGCTACCCTTGAGGACTGAGATGGTCGCCTCTAAAAAGTGTAGCCGGCTCCACACCTTTCTATCCGGAACACAATCCGGAACACAATTGATGATGGTGTGATTCTTTAAATTGACATGACTTTTAAACTGACATGACTTCGCAGCCAAATCGGTTAAGCATTAATGAAGGCCTCCAATAGTTTTTCTTATAAATCATACATGTACAGACAGCGTTCAGTTACAGATTGGCCACCTTGCCTTTTGAAGTGAAAACTTCTATAATATCGTTGTGATTTGGAATTCAATGAAACGGAAATGACGCGCAAAAGAAACGAAACGGAAACTAAAAAGACACAGACACATTTTAACGTGGGAGAAAATGAGATAGGAATATTAGCAAGATAGAACTAAAGTTCGCTGCAGCGCTAAAACAATAGTTATGACATCTAACCAAACTATTTTTGAGTTTCACTTCTAGCAATTGTGAATTGCACAAATTTTGATTTTTCTAAAAACGACTCTGGATTTTTTTTTCTACTTGTTTACGTCATAATGTAAGAGAGCCAGAAATGTGCGTTACATTCCTCACTTCTTATTTGGCTGACAATGCATCGGTGATTTTTCGCTGATCGGTGATAATTTATTTGATTTGTTGATGTCTATGTGCGACAATAACTAATTACTGGGAGGTAGCTTGTCTACTAGTTTGTAGGGCTCATTAATACTCGTAATAATCTTACGAGTAAACCCGACTTCAGTAATGCAAATTTAAGACTTATATGGTCATGATGGATGCAATCGTCAGTACTTGACCATATTGAATGGAGATCACACGGTAAGCACCAGGGTAAAAAAAGAATCGTGAAAACTGGTTCACCCAGTCGAAAGTTCTGAGGTAACAAACATAAATGTGTTATTATTATTTTTTTTAAAAATTTATATGTATTCATGTGACATTTAAATTTTTATTCATGTGAGATTCTGAGATTTAAATTCTGTAAATATTTTTTTTGATATACGATTGTAAATAACTAACATGTATTCACTACGCTAATGCATTAGGCTAGCCTGTAATATTAGTGTAGTGTAAAAACCTCCTCCTACAAACAAACAAACAAAACAACATACAAACAAGCAACAAACAGACATGCTATCAAACAAACGGCAGTCCCCTTTGCTTTCAAAAGTGTTAATGTTAACATACTCAAGCGAACTAGATACATATTTTAGTCCCGCAAACTATTACAAAGCCCCAAGCCGAAATCAGTCCAGGTTACAAGAGAATACCAATCAGTTTGACAAATATAAACTATGTTTATATTCACGTCATAGATCTTCAGAATACGTCTATTATAGAGTCATTGATTATAGACATTAATTTAAAAGTTAATTAAAAATTATTTATTTATTTATGCGGTTTTATTAGCTCGATCTATGTATTTAAATATATTATGGGGATAAGGAACTTTATTATTATATTATATTTGTTTCAGTATGCAGCTATAAGCAGTGATAGCCGTCTGGTTGAACGTTGGATTGCCGAACCGGAGGTTCCGGGTTCATACCCCGCACGCACCACTAATTTTCAAAAATTATGTGCGTATTAAAATTTAATTATCACTTGCTTCGGTGAAAGAAAACATCGTGAAGAAACCTGCACACCTGAGAGTTCTCCATAATATTCTCAAAGGTGTGTGAAGTCCGCCAATCCGCACTTGGCCAGAGTGGTGGACTATGGCCTATACCCCTCTCATTGTGAGAGGAGACCCGTGCCCAGCAGTGGGACAGTTATGGGTTGTGATGATGATGATGATATGCAGCTTTCTGTCAAAAATATTCAACTCATGGTCCTCAACTTCCATCCCAGACTACCTCAATCACAACACTCGGCACACACATACTTACTGTAATTTTCAAAAATACAGTTAAGGACATAGAAATTCCCTTTACAAGTTTAACAGCCGCAGTAAAAACGTAAAAAAATAAAAACAAAAAAATATCAACGTCGCTTCCGCTAGTTCTTTAAGGCCCTGTCTGCATCAGAGCCAGTCCGCAGTTCATAATTAGCTATTTCCCATTTCGCGCAGCGCCTTGCTGTGCCTTAATTAACTGCACCGTACTGTAATGTGGGATCGCGTCTAATATGACAGCGCTTTGAGGACAAAAAACTTTAAAGAACGCCGGTCGTGAAGTTCTTTGCGTTAACAGCTGATGTACGTGAAATGATATGAAGTACAATGAATATATTCTAATTTGGTCATTATAAACACTTTTCGAAAGTCAGGTTAGTTCCTCATATAGGTAAGGACTACAAATTGTGGTCCACAAGAAACCTACTAATTGGAGTATGTAAGAGAACTGCAACTATTGAAAATATGACTATTGTCAGAGGATTCAACTTCTATGTCCCGTCTCCTTTCCAGTTAGCAATCATTATAACAATTATTCTGTATGGAAATGCACGAAAAAAGAGCAGTCACCTGATGATACGTAGTCACTGCTGCCCATGAACATCAGCAAGACCAAAAACATCAACGATGCGTTACTAGCCATAGAGAAACAAAAAAGAACTATCTCTATTTAAATCCTTGAATTAATTAAACAACTCATATAAAATGTATAAGAAATGAAGCTCCGAAGCGCGGAAGCGCTCAAGAAATTTAGCCACTAGCGGTCACCCATCCAAATACCGACCGCGCCCGCTGTTGCTTAATTTTGTCGATAATTTAAGATCGACGCAAGCCGCCGGGCTACGAGCGCTTCTGGAGGTTCCAGTGGATTTACGAAATTGGATAAAGTAAGAAATGAGTGTATTAGAGGAAGTTTTAAAGTAGCACGAATTACCGAAAAGTAGAAAGTCAGCCGAATGGTATCACACACCATCATCACATGATGAGGAGAGAGGAATCGCATGTAACGAGTGGAGTGATTGATATGAATATGGATGGACGAAGGGGACGAAGAAGGCCAAAGAAAAGATGTATGGATTGTGTGAGTGATGATATGAAAGATAAGAGAGTCAGTGTAGAAGTGACGGCAAATAGGGAAGAATGGAAGAGTAGAACATAATAGTACGCCGACCCCAAATACATTTGGGAAATGGGAAGAAAGATCATGATTTAATTAAACAAACGCAAACAAACTTGCTTAATTTAATCGGTTACAAACATGTCTCACATAAATGACTACCGTGGTCAGGAGTCGAAGCCAGGACCCCTTGCTTTAGAGGCAACATCACTGCAACCGTAATTCACTTAGCTTCGTCCCAATGGGATACAATTACTTCATATTAACCGAACTTTATATCCATCATAAAAGCTAGCTAAAACTAATTTTACAAAGTTATAATGGCCTTTATTTCGCGTTTATAACAAACCATAAAAAATTATATTGTAAGCAGCATTTTATGACCGTTATAAAATTTAGTGCTGTAACTTTAGCTGTCGAGTTTACATCAATATTGTAAGTTTATTTACTTAGGTCTAAAATTAATTTAAGTAGTTAATCGTTGTACATGGGCGATCACTCACATCACGTGGCTTGCCTGCTCGTTTTTCACCTAATAACATTAATAAACAAACAAAAATGCTTGTCTGTAAAGTCGGTTTACGGACTATAATTTTACGTGATAGCGTCATATGAAAACATCGGAGAAAACCGAACGCTTAGGCCGATCGTGCCTCTCTATCGCTTGTTCTGCGCTCTCGCTTGAACGCTCGGCGCAGGCAGAACGTGACAATGACGTTCTACTTTTCCGTGCGTGCAGCCGGCGTTCATCGATTCATAATATGTTTACGTAAATAAGTGAACATTACTAACAACTATAAAAATACAAAATCTATAATTTTGATTCTCATTAACTTATAAGCTTCCGCATCCATACCAATTAAAAATTTACCTACTTTTTTGCATGCATACATACATACTCAAATGTACTATAAGTGTACATTGACTTATAACAATACCAATAAACGCTCATACAAATAAGACAACAAACATCGATGACCCGGGAACAAACATTTATCTGTCGCATAAACGCTGCCCCCGCCCCCGCCCCCGCCAGGCGGGCGAAACCGAAACCCCAAACTCGGCAGGTTCACAATTAAGCTAAACTTAAACATCACTTAACTCCACTTCCAAAAATGCTAGACAGATAATGAGGTAGGTACCATCAACATAATTAAGACGTCAGAGCTAAACACAAAATTCGGTACGAAGTTCCTAATTGCGCACGTCAGTAATAATTCAGTTTAGTTCGTCTATCGCATTTCAAAGCACTTGCCGCGTTACTGGAACGCAAATTACTCGCTAACAAGTTAAAACGCGCTGAAAACTTTAATTTGGAACACAATATTTGTGAACGGAAAGGAAATCCCCCTCCCCTGTCAACTGCAAAGAGCTTTCGTGTAAGGAAAATTTAGAACGGTCACGCGGAGACCAGTCTAGTCTAGGGTGGAAAACGTAGATGTTAGGTCTCTGGATATGATTATACTACTTACTAGCTAGAATATCAAACTCATCTCAAAGCGTTTTTTATCTTTAAAATAATCATTAACCTTTTATCATGAAAAAAAACAGCAAATTTTTTATCAACCCAAGGGCTACGTAATGAAACGCTCAAACTAGTTCGCTCTGCGTTGCAAGCGTTAGCGTCAAATGTTTAAACAAATGTATGTGTTCGACTTAATATTTCCCACGAAAATGTTCTGCGATGTATAATTGTGTTATTTGAATTTGTATGTAAATTGACCTTGACATGACGCTTATTTATAGCATCAAACAGTCACTAGCGCTTATTATTATAAAAGAGAACGTGTTTTGTTTTGAATTCAAAATCCAATCAAGACAAGTAATATAAAAGTTTTGCGGAAATAAATAGTACAGAAATACATATAGGTACATATACGAGTACGGGCTGATAAATTATAACCCTCCTTTGGCTACGCTGTTGATCTTTCGGAAGCCACAAGTGTATGGTATGGTGAATGTAAATGGTATTTTTCTACATTCTGTCGTATCCAGTACAGCTGTTATAGCCACACAAACAGGCAAACACGCTACGTTTACGTCAAACTGTCTTAGGTTGAGATTCGGTTTTAAATAATCGCGGACTTGGAAAACGGCGAACACAACCCTGCTTGGGTCACGCAATTTGTGTCCTAGTCGGAGACATTCTGAGAATCCACTGTAAGGATACTTTTAACTTGGCTCATGCTATATTTTCTTATAATTAAAATTAATCTATACTACATGTATTAAAACGTGAGCTGTTTGTATATGGATGATATTTGAGCAATCTAATATATAAAATTCTCGTCTCACGGTGTTAGTGGTCTAACTCCTCAGAAACGGCTCGACCAAAACTTTTCAAAACTCAAAACTTTTTTTGTATTTTTGGTCCCCAAAATTCCTACCCCTACCTATCAAATTTAAATCGCGCTTTTTGTATGAACAATATCCAAATCTAGTCAGCTAGTTATATTATATAATAAAGTTTATAAACCCAATCTTGTTCTTATCCATTATCCATGAGTTTTTTTATAATTTTATCTAATTTACTTTTTTTTTAATTGACTTCACTGATGACTTCACGCAAGTGAATTGTATTCACGTCACTGAAGTATTTTTCTCATCGTGAGCTTATCCTGTAATACTAAAACCTTTGTGTTGGTTCTCTACCTCCTAATAGAGAAAGATAATTCTGCTATCATAAACTATAACATAAGTGTCTGCCCGGTCGGGAATCTATCCCAGGACCTCTCGCTTCACAGACAGGGTCGCTACCAATTGGGCTTTGGATTCGTCTTCATATACTATGACTTGACATACAAAGCAGAAGGTATGTCAAGTCATAGTAAGTATATCAAGTGCAAAAACAGACAATTCAATGTTATATAATGCCGTGCCAATATAAAATTTAAGATGGCAACAAAAAGTTCGATAGAGTTGTGTCGATAAAAAAGTTTAAATAAATGGCTGTAATCAAAGGGTACAACCCCTCACTTAGCCCTAATGTTGTACTTCAGTGAAAACGTTTAAGTTGTTTCATTTGTCAGATATTAATTACAGCAATAATATTAGATATTTGTTATATTTTGCTGCTATTCCAAGATATAGGTACCTACTGTTTGTATATTATAATAGGGAGGTATTTGTATCTATTTATTTTGTCTTAATTAAATAGTAGGTATTCTATTTTCGTAAAAACTTTTGGTGTTTCGTGTATCATTCTAACAAAATAGATAAAAAACTAAATAGATTTATCTGTTTTAGATTTCTTTGTATTACTCGCAATTAATATCAGTATTAGTTATTATTAACCTGTAGTGGGCATAAATCTAATATAGAATATTTTACAGTATGTAATTATTATGTTGTAACTAGTTGAATTAGTACGTCTGCTTAGTTATTTATTTAAAAATATATAAGATAAAGAAGATAAATGAATACATTACTAATTTTTGTTACAGCTATTGTATTAAATTTAACGAGACAGCTCTGTAAGCGTGGCGTCAATTTCGATGTTGACGATATTTAACATAGATTTCCTATTAAGATTAAAAACGACAGTGTTACAAATGAAACTTACCGAAGTATGTAGCCTAATTACTATTCCCTAACCATTCAGGTGGGGACGATCCTTATCAAGTTTCTGTCACCCGGCGAGCACAATCGAAGAGTTAATTACGACGGACCCCAGAGGAAGGGTACATATTGGGGGTTATGACCAATTATAAAGTTTGAACTACAACAACCAGCTTTACCAGACCTCGTACCAGGGCTAAAGTGTGCTAATGTAAGGCCAGAGTCGCCGGCGCTAGGGCTCACACCGAATGGCCGTTCAGTTTCCCTCTGTTTGTGTTGGCGTAAACCAGATCTGAAAGTTTGTCCTAAACAGTGTCTGGCTCCTGTTTGCATTTTGTTGCGTTGCGAAAGGCCATTTTATTATTTTCCGTGTTAATAGCCGTACATTTTCATGCGTCCCCTAATATTTTGATACCGTGGGGACAGAATTTATTAACGTTGTTTTATGTCTGTTTAAGTGAGCCTACGTTATTATTTAATTAGCATAGTACCATCTATGATTCCAGCTTTAACACATCCACTGAAAAATATAAATATATTTGTGTATTGTTATGATTTTACTCGATCAAGCATGGAGAATAGAAGATAGAAGCATCTCTGTAATTTAAAAATGTCCGCTGATGGTTTTAAATAAGAGTGGCGGTATTGCAGCAAGAGAGTAAATTTGATAGCAGTTTTTGAAGTATTACTTAATTTGATAATCACTGACTTATTTTGAACGATGAATAGTACAGAGAAACATGACATTCATTACATTACATTATTAAGTAAAAAAATATAAAGAAAATCAATTACGTCATAATATTATAAAATAATGAATAAGATGAAAATAATTGATTACTTACTTAGGTAGTAGACTGACTCACTAAAACAAAGCATACCTACTTACTGTCTATAAGTATGTAAAGCTTATTACGATCCGCTTCTTACTCTGTAACGGAAAGACAGGCAAACTAAAACATTATTATTCTAATTAAGTTATATGGAGAAATTAATTCCAAAGCTTGGAGCTTAATTCAAGGCTGTTGCCTAAACGATGTCGTCGGTTTAGATCAGCGATACTCAAACTTTAGGGTGTTTAAAAATACTAGCTTATCAAGCAGTCATCTCAAGCTGCCCGCCGATTTGCACGTTTGGTGGAGAAGTTGGCTGATAGAAATCAGTTCTTCTTTTCTTTCTTCTTTCAGGTTTCTTCGACTTCGACGATTTCGTTAAAGCTAAGGTAATTCGTAAAATATCGCGGGCTTTAAAATCAATCATAAAAATTGGATTATAAAACAAAGATACACACTCTACAGTTGTGTGCCGTTGTAGCGCGGATATTATGGACAAGAGACAAAGACACAAACACACACCTAGACTAAAACGGGAAGACTCATAATTCAGGTTTCGCCACGCTGTGGATTGAATCCAAGACCCTTCAAATCTTCGACGCGGTCATTGCCTCATATGCGTCATCTTTAAAGTACGGTCAAATATCAAAAAGACAATATAGTAAGTTGCTCTTCTAATATGATCCTTTAAAAAAGTAATCAAATATTCTTCTTTCTCCTCACTTACTTATAAAACTTTATACCGTCTTTTTATTTATTTATTTAGGACAACCAACAAAACTTACACTAATACATGTACATTGGAGAATTATCATAATTATAAGCTAAGTGTAGTCTTAATAATAGGTTGCCACGGCATGCATTTATAGAAAACCTATAAAGAATTGGGCCACAAAATTTGAGAACCATTGCCTAAGACATTAAAAGCCTGCCACGTAGCGTTGCACGTGAATCAACCGTGATTTCGTTTCACATACAGCATCCTAAATTAAGCTTTTAATTACATTTAAAGTCTAAATGAAACACCGCATATATAACGTTCGGTTGAGATGTAGAGCGATGTAGCGTCTATTAAGATAATTATACGCAAATGCGATTTCGTAAGGTTATATTGTTACGTAAATTGGCTTAGGCATTGTAGCCTTCCTGCTTACGAAATTATATTGTTATGTTATTTTGAGAATACATACTATTACACAAGATCTCTTTATGTGTATTACATATTATCTAATTACTTCTGACTATTTATGTCTTTATCTTATATACCATAATTAATCACGCCTTTTTATGTCATAGTCGGGCAAATGAGTAACATGATGATAAGTGGTCGTCGTTAGTCTTGAACATCAGTATCACTGTAGCACGGTAATATTATCATACAGTATTGTGACTCGGCCCTGTCCTTGAAATAAATGGCTACAGCACCGCGTGCTAGGGATGCCACTATCTATATAGTTTAGTGAATGTAAGTAGGTACATAGATAAATCGCACGCTTCCTGATTACAAACCCACACGTTCGATCGTCCCTACGAAGACGTTGCTATTGCGTATCAAATGTATACAAAATAAAAGAAGAAATAAGAAAGAAAGGAAGTCTTTCCTCTCTTTCTCCTTCGATTCCTAGTGCGTTCTCCTGTAAAGGCGACCTACCTTCAGATAAAATTATCAGCTCAATGTCTAATATTAAATAAATAAAACAATGTCTATTACGCCATATATGTAACAATATCACCTACATCCAACATTGTAGGTCGTATGGCACGTGACAAAACTGCTTCTATATTTGACGTTTGTTTTCCTTAGATAATAACCAATAGTCCTCATTAGGTACATTAAGGCGCCCACAGCTTGAGTACAAACCGCAACCAGCACTAGACCTAAAGTGGAGTAAGTTGAAAGCCTCATTAGCTACAACGAGAGAATATCTAGTCTAGTCATTAGTCTAGTTATTACTAAGTTGTGCGCAGTTCACTAACTGCGTACAACTAAGTCTGCGTGGAATTTAATTTTAAAATTTTCTAAAATAAACGTAGCCTAGGTTACTCCACATACATAAGCTATCTGCCAATGAAAGTCCCTTCAAAATCGGTCCAGCCGTTCCAGAGTTTAGCTCAAAGAAACAGACAGGCAGACAGACAGACAGACAAAAATTGTTAAAAATGTTATTTTGGTATATTTACCGTACGCATATACATCCATATGCATTTAGTAAAAAGCAGTTATTTTAATATTACAAACAGACACTCCAATTTTATTTATTTGTATTCCACTATTTATCCATCCAATATGCTATCACGGGGTCGCAATGTATTGGCCCGAGTACACATTACATCACTCGGCGCGAGTACGATGCAGTCCTGAAATTTATCTCCGTGCAAGCTGTTTCGGAGTGGTTTATTTGAACGCTGCGCCGACTGCACTACACCCATATCCCATTGACGGGGGCATTTCGATATTGGCCAGTTCGGGAGATTTATAATCCTTTAAATTTTACATTTTGCCGTGTTTTATGTGGACTTATTCAACTACTTGTTTAATCAGAAAAATTGTGTACATCTGTATCTACACTTACAAAAAAGTGTAACGGATAAAAATATTCAATGTGCAGAATATTTTTTGTAAGTATTCTCTGTCTATAAAACGTGTTATTAGGATAATCAGAAATCCACTGTCTATAACGACACTTAAGTATTCATATCTGCGAGACAGTAATAAACACCTCGCTGTCAAGACAGTGTATCGAGTTGAAGGTTGAAGGGTTCCAAGACGTCTTAATATCCGAAACGATTTAATAATGTAGATATTAATAAAGTTCCGTTCCCACTCAAGTAGTTCGTTATTGTCTACCGCATCCTTCGCCAACTTTAAGGTATTCAGACAATACTGGATACTTGTATTATTAGCTGTTGAAAACTTCAAATTATATCGCAATAAAGTGTACTAAGTTTGAAACTGCAGACTCAATGCAAGACAGAAAAGATATTGCCATGTTGAGTAAGATGAACGTATATGTAAGAGTGAGAGGAACACTGATGAATTAAACGGGAAATGTAACTTTAATGGAAAGGTTAGACTGATAGTTGATTGTTCTATGAATTTTTTAGGCGTTTTGGTTGCAGTATCGGAAAGTTAAACATTATAGCGAGTTCCCCGTTTCTTGGTAATACTTACATTTGATTTTACAAACGTCTATAGGCAGCTATGTGGTAATTTATGATCGAGTATACCCATTTTTAGATTATTGATGTATATACTTCTCTACAAAGGATTGACGTTAGTATATATTATATCCTTACGTCCATCTTTATACATAGCTATATAAATATATCCTTAGATATAATAATATATCCTGAAAACTGACTCGTTTTAGAACGTTCCAACAATAGGTACTCCCATAATCTTTAATACGACACTAAGTTTCCAGACCGTGCAGTTGCAATGTTCGAGTTAATTCGAAGTTATTGGACGCGAGTTTAAAGCCTCATAATCTGAAATTAGACGGTAAACGTACCGCGTCTCGGGACGCCGAAGAGCCGTTTGAAACCATGTTTGTACTACGAAAATACATTTACAGTTTACGACCGCGACACGTCGTAAGGACCAAGATACAAGCATTAAGGAATTGGGGATTCGATAACAGGAGCCTGGCAATAGTTAGCGAATAATATAAAAGTACTAGGTAATAATAAGACTGTAACGTGGGGATTAACATTGTAATTTTTTATGTAGTGTACTTTGTTATCGATACAGAAACTCTATCAATTATCGATTTTTTTATGCGTACGATTTAATAAATATATTTTAGATAACAATAGGTGCAACTGTAACACTGAAGCCCACTTGGAATAAACTTATTTTATAAAAGAAATATGAAGAATAATTACTGGAAGCACAGTCTCAGCAAATTCTACAGAAAAAAACAACAAAAAAGTCGTAATCGTGTATAATAAGCGGTCACTAACAATGAATTGTCGTAACCCCTTGCTTTCGGAATATTCGGTTTCAAAGGCAAAACGAACGCGAACACTCATTGCCATGGGAGCTTGGCTTTCAAAGACATGCAACTTGGTCTAAGTGTCAGTCATTTAGGTTTGAGCTAACATTCGTAATGTGTGTTTGAATTTGTGCAACGAGCATGGCTTGAGACGTTTGTCATTGCTCCCTATGCGGATTTAGCTTCAATGCATTACTTTGTACGAACTCCTTTTGACTTTATTGCAGTGGCAATGTTGAAAGAAGTCATTTTAGGTAAAGGTAGGTAATGTAGTTTTGTTCCGTTATTCACCGTCAGATCAGTTTCTGAACATAGATTAAAAATTAAACATTTAGTTTTAAGGTCATCATCGCAACTCATAACTGTCTCACTGCTGGGAACGAGTCTTCGTCCACAATGTATACAGTACACGCCACAGTGTACTGTATACATTGTGGACGATTTATTTAATTAATTATTAAATTACTTTAAGTTGCGTAAAGAACTACTTTACTTACTAAGTAAAGTTTAATTAAAATTTCACACACAAAGTTCAGTTTATTATTCAAAGGTTTGCCATTACCGGCCGTTCATGCTCTCTGTCCGAGGAGATTTCCCCAGAGGGTCCATTGCTAGTAAATAATACTGTGATACTGGTGCGCAAGGAATTGTTTCCACGAGTTTCCACGGTTTCGTTATAACGGCTTTGCAGAAGAGCGATCGATAGACAGTTACGTCGTTTCCGCTGAGTTATTATATTGTTATGATACAAAATCATATTCTTATAAAAGTCATAGTAATACCGCGGCCATTAACTGTTTAATCTATGTTAATAGCCGACAAATAAACAGACGAACTGGTCATCGGACGAAGTGGTCATCGTCGCCCATGGACGTAGACAAGTAATACCAACGACATCGCCAATATTCTTCTAGCCAAGAATAAAGGCAAAGTTAAGCCCCCGCCCGGCACATATACGATAAGTCGTTTGGCGAACTCAAGCGAGAGAGTAGTATTCAGCCCAACCACGTAGCAAAAGCAAGCAAGTATAATAATAAATTAATAAATAGCATTTCCTGTTGCGTCAAAAGTGTAACCCGTGGAGACAAACCCTAACTTCGAACCAAATACCTCATTTAATTGATCGTATTTTACCTACTTCCGATACTTCGGATAGTTATGGTGTTGCCATGGTTTACAGCGGTGAGGTCGGCCATAATTAACGTGCGGGGTGGGCCGAGGTTTCGATGGCAACAGCGTCGCATTTCTAGTCGAAATTTGCAGTGGACTGATTCACAAATGTGACTAGCATTCATTGCGGTTGTCGATAGAGAAATCCTAAAAGCCAGCACGTTTTAATGGATTGAAAACTTGCAGTGTATATCGTATCTGCATTTACATACATTTAACGTTACGCTTCTCGATGCTAAATTGAAAATCGGTTTTGACAGAATATAGGTTCCCTAGTGACACATTAATGTAGGTAATACATTATGTTCTATGTTTTTGAAAATACGATTCATAGTAAAAGTAAAACGGCGAAAAATCCCTCCATATCTTTTTAAAACCATAATTTGGGTCTTATTTTGAAAATTTCAGGTGTACACCTATTTCCGTTCAAGAGATAGAGCCATGTGACTGACAGACAAACATCGGAGACATACTAATACGGTTCCGTTTGTTACCATTTTGTACAGAACCCTAAAAATGATATTCAGGGATAAGCCAACTGTTTGTCAACTGTCTTTATAATGACGTGTAACAAGTGAAATATGTCATACTCGTTAGTAAGACACGGTCGCGTCCTATTTTCGTAATTTACGTTACTGAGGCAGCCGGCTGGTAACGAGGACAAAATGTGATAGGCGGCTATTTATTATACTTACTAGATTAACCCCATCTTGACCTACATCCTCATGCCTCATGCCCGGAACTACGTCATTTGTATGTGAAGTTTCAAAAGTGACACTCCAGGTTGTGTACCCTCATGTAAGGATAGGCCTGTTTAGATGTTGGCGTAACTTTCTGTTAATTAATCTCCTGGGATTATTTTCAGAACGAAATACATTTTAAATCTTTAATTTATGTGTAAAAAAATACCCAAAATTTAAGAACACTTAGAAAACAAGCAAGAATTACTTATAATAAATTCGATATCTTACGGTCTCTGGACTACGAGATTCACATACAAAATAAAATTCGGAGGCAATCATGAGGACTGCCGACAGAAGTGAAAACTTTAACACTTATGAAAATAACTTGATAGTATGTAAGTCTTGCGCTCTCCGTCACCGCATGTTAATGACGCGAACCCATAAGATTTTCCCCTACCAAAAACGCCTAAAGAAGTTTTCACTTTAAAAAAATCAAAATGTGCGCAATTCTCACGTGCTAGAAGTGAAACTTCAAAAAAACTAATACCCTCAGTCCAAATATTGATGTTTCATTTCATTTGCGTCATTTCCGTTTCATCGAATTCCAGATCACAACGATACTATAGAAGTTTTCACTTCGAAATGCAGAATATTGAGTTTACACCAAACAAGAGTTCAGCCCTGGCTTGCTAGCGTTGAGCTAGCAGCGAGCGAGTACCGTCTTATACCAAATTTCGTTCATCTTGACCCCGTTACTGCGCTGCACTTGTAACTTTTAATATCATACTCGGCGTTTCAAGAAACTAACTTTCAGGGCCGGATCCGGCTTCGTGTAATTAAATTTTTTGGCTGCAACCCACAACCGGTATGTTCATGAATTCGTATTTTACATTTGAATAGAAAATATACCACGAATTGCGATGCGAATTGCTCATTCTTGTCTCTAAAATAAATTGACAGAACAAAAGAATAGTAGAAAAATAATATGGGAAAATTAATAACATATCAACGATAACAAACGACGAGTAAAATTGTAAACATGATCTACAAAGCAGGGAAGTGCCTACCCACAACATTTTGTCGTTACAGACACACATCTATTTTTCTACTGCGCCCTAGTCTACCTAAATAATATCAAGTAGACCTAATAAAGTAAACGATTTTTAAAAAATCAATACAAAATACTTTGCTATAAGTTATTTCTTGAAATCAATTTATTATAAAAATTACCTCCTTTTATTCTTCGCTATGCTTTCTTTTGATAAAGTGTCAATGCCTATTGCGTTACAGATGCCCATGAGCGACGGTGACCACTTAGCATTAGGAGGCTTGTCTTGCCGTTTGTTGTTTAAATAAAGAAACACAACACAAACACTTCGTCGTCAATGTATGCCAGAAAGAATATGAGCTTCTTAGCACATTTTGATACACGTTGTCGGATTTATTTTCTTTTTTTAAAATAACTTGTTTCCGTCGGAGTTACGCTTAGATTACGCGTGTCTTGACCTCCTTTCTACACGTTGCACTTAACACGATGTACATTAAATGTCGTGCTGCTTGCAAGATTTCCTCGTTTTTCCGGCGCGCTGAAAAATACGTAATTCCGCGTAGTTGTTCAGCTGGTTCAACAACAAGAGTAAGAGTTCATTTTTATAAAACAACCCATGTAAAATGAGAACGCAAAAATACAAACAACTATCAAAGCACCTACAACAAAGTTTATATAATATAATAATATCAAAGTTTATATAATACTGGTATTCCGCTCGCGGCTTTGCTCGCGTGAAATTATTAATTTCCAAAAATTCATAGTTCTCACTTGCGTCAATTGAGGAACCTACGTAATGTTCAAAGCTTCAAGTGAATTTCCATTGAAGAAATAAAAAGTTTCAGTTTATACCCTTTTTCCCCTTAGGGGTGAATTTCCAAAAATCCTCTCTTATTGCTCCCCTGCACTCCCCAAAGAACATACATACCAAATTTCAGCTTCTTGTGTTTGTGTTTTGTTTCAGCTGTGCGTTGTTTGCCAGTCACGTGGTTATATTTTAACCCTAAATCACGACCAATCAACGGTAATAACAATTATCCCCTGTAACATTTATTTATATTTAGGTGTTATAAATATAAACTACACTCGAGAAGCGATAATTTATCTTCGTTAATTATCGCTCTGAATAATACTTAACAACAAACTTTACCGTTCCGCAAAACTTGCCTTTATTAGTGAACACCGTATTTCTCTTAAAAGCGAAGGAAAAAATTCAATTTTATGGACGCTTCGGGAAATTTCTAATTACACGTTATGGTAAAGTTTTACGTTAGAGCAGAACTATAATTCCTAGAGTTTATTATTATTTGCATGTTGGTAAACAGTTGAACAAAATCTTTTTATTTTTGTTGTGAAAATTGTGATTGTATCGAAAAATTATATTACAAGTGTATACTATTAGATAAAATTAAAACTTAACAGCATTTATGCGCCAAATGCGCTCATAGATGCTCGAGCGTGGTCAGTAGCTTGATGGGTGACCGTTAGGGGATAAATTTATAAAAATTAAAATAACAGCTTTTTACTAAATGCATAATTATGCACGTTTACACGTTACATTTACCAAAATAACATGTTTTACAATTTTTGTCTGTCTGTCTGTTTGTTTAGGCTAATCTCTGGAACAGCTGGACCGATTTTGACGGGCAGATAGCTGATGATGTAATAAGGAGTAACTCATATTTTAGAAATTTCTCCATAACAATTAAAATTCCACGCGGACGAAGTCGCGGGCACAGCTTGTATTGAATAATTTTGAGTTCTAATAATACAATCAAAGCATTGTTTAACAAGCTTTTAGTAAAATATTACTTTAAATTATTCAATATCCGCTTATAATTATTTTCCAATTTCGAAAATAAAAAGTACAGTAAAATAGACTTTT
The DNA here is from genome assembly GCA_905404295.2 of Ochlodes sylvanus. Lineage (NCBI taxonomy): Eukaryota > Metazoa > Arthropoda > Insecta > Lepidoptera > Hesperiidae > Ochlodes > Ochlodes sylvanus. Next base: position 10,228,096 of record FR990135.1, read on the forward strand.
TCATCAAACCACGCTAACATAAATATGGTTACAAGCGTAGCTTTGATCTACGAAAAACCTCACCTTTTGACCTTTTCAAACAAGTTAGTTTCAGGTCCAAAACGCTGTAAAAAACAAAATAAAGTAACGAATAGCAACTGTTTTATAACGTTAGCACAAAATATAAGAGAGACCATTCAAAACGAAGCCCGACGAGAAAAACTTTGAATCAATTTGCCATTTTATTAAAACTTGCAGTTTCATACACATACTGCAAATCTCTCGATTTGAAATAAAGCCTCACTTGTTTTATTGTACAACACCTTTGTTCGTTTATTAGAAAGTGTGTATTTATTAATCTGCTAATCATATAAAAAATTATGAAATTAATATATTGTTTTTTATTTTCAATTTCGCAAAAATAACATTTGAAAACTTCTATTTCAAACTACTATACCAACTTGGAATTTCTGACGCTAAAATTTGAAGTTTTTTAGTCATTCCAATCATTGTATGTCAATGATTCCAATCATTAAACACGTTTGCAGTAAACGTATTAATTCCAAGATGAGTTTTGTTTAAAATTATACTGAGGTATAAGACTATAAGTTCCATTTTTTAACCGACTTCAAAAAGGAGGAGGTTCTATGTTCGTCCGTTTATTTTTTTTATGTATGTTGACCGATTTCTGCGTCAATTGTGGACCGATTTTAAAAAATATTTTTTGACCTTTAGGATTAGATTAGTTCATATCGTGAATTCTGAACGTATCCTCATAACATATTAACAACTTCACAAAAGTGACCACTTCACTCTGTTCACTTCTGTTCATTTTCTGTATAAAGGCGTAAAGAGCATTTTGATCAAATCTTTATTGTTTACAAATAATAGCTAACTCATTATGTAAACTTGTATAGTGAAGTTCTTAATTTATTGGAACGCGATTTCTCAACATTTTTAGTGTCTATGGTCATGGTGACATAACTGAAACACGTCATCAATGTTTCCCATAGGCTGAAATGGAATCTTTCATGATTGAATTTGAATATAAACAGTAATTTCACCCGAAATCATTTCTGTAACTTTGTTTTTCCCCAGTAATTGCTACAAAATCAGTTCACTTGGCATATTATGCCCGTTTATATCTTCAGACGTCGAGTAACTTAATATCACGATCTTAATTATATTTAATTCGGCAACTTTTGAAAATAAGTTTGTTCAAGATATAATATAAAGGTAGATTTTCAAGTCAAGAGTGAATAGGACTTTCAAGTTCGTGGTCATATTATAAGTCAAGCATTAACATGTACCTACTTTGTAAAAATAAACACTATTTATTTTTATATTTTAAACAATTGCAGCAAATGGCGATCTTCCTCCAAGCTAGAAGATCATGCCTGGGGATTGGCCGTGTTCCGATTGTTCGTGTTCCGAACTTGTACGTATAATTATACATATTATACGAGTATACAAGCGTTGTATAAAACTTCGATAGCATGATTCAGATTTGCCATGAGCCATGACGTCACTGTGTGACGTGTATTGCGAGCTTCACTACACAACACTTCACCCAGACTTCACCACACCGCACTAAAAGAATTGAATTTGAACTATTCAGAGCGTAAGTGTCATGTCTTCAGCCTACAAATTCAAACGACACGGCAGTATAAGTATTGTAACTTATAGCATACATAGTCCATAGCATACATACAAGACTAGTTGTCAATCCAATTATAAGTTGTTTGGCATAGCAAAAACTAATTTGTGAACAAACTATAAAAACATTGTATAGTTGTACAATAGTAAACCAAGAAGCATGTATTGTTTTACATTGTATCCAAATTCATTATTACTAACAACAACAATACACTGCGCAATATGTGCAACGTATTCTCATTGTATTGTATGTTTCTTAAAAATATTCATAGAAATCTGAAGTTATAAAAGTACCCATTTCAATTCAAGGCAGGCTGCGGTTCCGCGTGCAGTGCTCCCGATTTGAGCTTTGAAACAGATTTTTTCCGACAAATGTAAATTTTACAAAGTTTTTCGCGTAAACTTCATTCCGCTACGAATGCGCTTTACATAACGCTAAAACAACTTTTTCTCGACAGGTCGCGTATGATTTCACCTAGAAATGTCGTTTTACTCTTTTTCTGTAATTCTATACGTTAAAGCGTAGTTTCGTGACTCGCTCGCACAACCCGCTTTTGCTACTCACTGAGCTTGAAATCTCAACTTTAAACTCACATTTTAAATATGTACCAAACGCGAGCCTTCGTATGAACTTTTTTTAAATGTTTCGTCGACTGGCTTTATTTAATACGGTTTTATTTTATAATTTATATCGTTTTGTTTTTAAATCACTTTACTTATTTAACTTTAATGAATGAGAATTCAAAACCTCGATGTTTGCACAACATTACACGACTTTGTGATTCTAAGTATTCCGATATCCTGTTCCACTGCGGAAGGTGAGGGGATTTGTAGCCTACCCAAGTATTGAAAGTGCACTTAAGACCATCCATTTGAAAGTCATCTCTATTGATAAATACTATTCTGTGAGCTACTTACGGATGAGGATAGTCTAAAGTGTCGTCCTAATTGGCAGCGATCGTACGATGGCGCGATGCGTTTTCGTCGTGCGATGGGTATTTCAATACAATTACTTGTGAGGTTAAAATAGGACACTTTGATGAAATCTCTATGTTTGAACCCATCGCACGACGTAAACGCATCGCGCCATCGTACGATCGCTGCCAATTAGGACGACGCCTTAGAGTCACAGGCATAAAGAGTTTTTAAATAACGAGTTTGAGATAATATTATGTACATACATAAAAGTATGTATACTTTAAAAATATTCTCTTACGAAGAGTAAGGATTACGTAAGGTCATTGGTAAACAAAACATTAACACGAGTTCGATCTTGGGTTTTGTAAAAAAACTATGGAGAAACTATGGAGAACATTTAATTACTATTATGACATGTACATATCTATAATATTAAAGTGACGTACTTTATTAAGTTGCCAATTAACTATTAAACAAACATGTTTAAACTTACTAAGTGTCATGTCAGGAATACAAACATGCTTAGAGCGAGTGCGCGGAACTAGGCTCGCGACGCTAATAGTTATTCATCCAAGTAGACGTTTTAACCCTCAAACCTCACCTCTAGCGCTTTTATTAACACGAAAACTTGTAATTCTGTACACGGAATTTCCCTAAGGTAACCGCCCAATAACCGTTAACTAGTTTCAAATATAATCAAGCATAAATTTCGGAGAGGTTCACACTTATCAGAAATTGTTTGCATCCGTAAGTTCGGTATAATTAAACAGTTGTAAATAGTAATTTATTATTGTTTTTGATAAATATTGAGCCGCCATTTTGAAAATTTACTTCTCCATTTGTAGTTCATTTGTAGATAAGGCACGTATTCCAAAATATTGTCGAGTGAACAATACGGAATGAGGATTTAGATTCAGGACGGGTCTGTTGAAATATGTGATTTGTTATTTCGACGAGATATTGGTAAAAGGGTTACTAACGTGTTTCTAACTAATTTTCCTTTATTTAATGTTATCTGATAAAATAAGATTTATTTCGTTCATTTGGTGATTATTAATATGAAACAGAAACTATTTCTGTTTTATATTAATAATTTAAACTGGCTGACTACTCTGCGCCATTGTCTGAAAGGCTAGTTTTAATGTTTGTGATACCAATAATCCCTGATTCGATGTTAAAGAAGCTTTTTAAAACAATATATTAATAAATTAAATTGATACAGCAATAAGCAATTCAGTAAATGCATAATAGGTAGATTTCATAAGAGTAGTAGACCCATCAGTTGCCAGTAGTACCAATGTTTATATTTTCGACAAATCTATACCTACCTACTTAAAAAATGTTTTTACAAGTTTGGGTACCTACCCAACTACCTAGTACCTACTTAGTACCTACTAACGCATAGATTTTCTGAAGGAAAGCGAGGATGAATTATAATAAAGTCCTGACTAATCCTAAGTTAATACGTGACTTGCCTGTGTAATTATTCAAGAAACGTGTACAAGCTCAACTCATAGGCTAGGGTGACAAAAATGCATGGAAATGCCCAGCTCTACAATCCTTTCTGGTCAGGTTAAGAAATATTACTATATTTATTGATTGGATTTTGATGTTGTAAACTACTAAGTTACGATTAAATTAAAACGGTATGAGGATGTAATAAATTATATCTAATTATTGATTGTTGTAAAAAATAAACTTTTGTATACTTTTTAGCGTGTCAATAATGTGTCAATATATTATTTATGTGGAACGTAAATAAATTTTAACGTTATATTTTGCCACCTTATAATTTTCTCGTTACTTCTGACACTAGAGTATTATTTGCTGATAACACTGCAATATTAATACACAATTCAATAAATTATAATGTAACATATAAACAATTTAATACAAACACAGCACAGCAAAATTCTATATTTTAGTTGTCGCGTGCCACCGATCATTCACGACCAAATGCCACCACAACGCGTCCCGTATATTGGTCGGAACTCGGAACATATTGTGGTCGCCGGTTTCCTACGCATATAAATCGGTACAGGTATTTTTATACGACTATTCGTTTGACTATTGTGTAGGAATTTAGATTTATTTTAATTTCGTAAAATTTAAAATATTTTTTGCTGTACGTACTTAACTTCATTCCGGCCGGCGCCGCGGTGTGGCGACTATTCGAAGGGTCCTACTCGTAGTTTCAATACCCAGCGAGGAATAGGACCGAGAATCCCTATTCTCGGTCAATGTCAGCTATTATTTCATCGATTCTAGAATATAAGCCTCCTTGTCGTTGCGCTTTTCTGATCCCCAGCGGGTACCCACTGTGGTTTTTCAGGTCGTCATTCCACCTGGTCTTTCTGTGCACCTTTTACCAAAGCTCCATTTAGATCATTCTTATGCAAGCAGTTATTTTATCACTATTTATACACACACGGATACAATGTACAATATACAATAATAAATATAGGCTTTGTTAGGTGCTCATAGACAATGTGACTTTCTAAAAATAAAAGAATTTTTGAAATTAGTCCATAGTTTTCCAGTTTATTTGTTACAAACGTTCAAAAATAATAAATACAAATATTATTTCCTCTTTACAATATTAATGTAGATATAAAAGTAGAAAACAAGTTTCTGACAACTCAACAGAATAAAAATATAAATTGAAAGAGAATTTCAATAACAAAGTTGTACACAACGCCGTAGAACATCTGAGGATTGTATCTCAACGTATTGTGGTTAGTGCGCCGAACGTTATTGGCTAGGCAGGTCGGCATGCTTCTGACATCCACATTTCCCACAACGCCGTCACTCTTGATTACGCACCGACCTGACAGATGGCGTTAATGTTCAAAATGGTTGTATACAATAACATTATATTACTAGCAGATTAGTAGATCATACTGCCCAATATTATAATATTTAATATTTTTGAAAAGTAGAGGTTCGGGAGTCAACATTCAAACCACCAGGGTATCACTGCTATATTATGATATACAAATCGTTTTTTCACATTAACCAATGTTCATATGTGATTCCATAATATGGTTGAACATCGGAGATAATTGACCAGCCTACGTATCTAATGAATACATTAAGTGCACTGCATAATCTCGCTATAATAGAAATGATTGCGTTAACGCCCACAACGCGTCAGAATACGTTATTAACGTATCATAATTTCCCACGTGCAAACACGTACTAACAGTTCAACAGTTCTGTCTAATTGATCGTATTTCAAATTCCCCGAGGGGGTTAGATCCAACTATAGTTATTACACACTTGATCCTCAACATCGAGAACTAGCAACAATCCTCAACTAAATTAAACTTATATCACACGTCCTAATGTTTGTGTGGTGTCTTCGTGTGTTCCAACTATGAACTATTTCAACACGGATATGATCATGTTTCTACGTTTGAGCAAGACAGTCTTGATGTCCTTGTGGTTTGGGCAAACCCTGATCAGAACTTTATTTTTAATAAGAGATAAGATTTTCTGAACATTCAAAAAAATATATACGTACAGCTCTGCTGACAATGATCCTGCTGGTCGAACAAGGAGTCCCGGCTTTTAACCCCAACGACAAATATTTATATCCAACTATTCTGTTGACAATGAACTGTTTTGGAAGAAACGTATCACACGGATATTGTTTAATCGGGATTAACACACGTAATACTTTTAGTTCCAAGAAATAAAATAGGAAGCCGAGTAGACAAACGGTTTAAAATAAATTTGGACGAAAACACATAGAAACTTTTCACGGTTGGTTCTAAGGGAGGATAGTAATAATCCGTGAAGGTTATTACCTACTTACAACAGAGGTCGCCTGGCGCCAGTCTATTGCACCTCACGTGCAATTCAAAGCAATTCAAACAAGAATGGAGTTCGTCCCAAAATATCATAGAGTAATAATATTCTGTGAACGCCTCAAGCAGCAGGGAAGGAGCAGCAGCAAGGAAGCAGTGATAGCCGTGTGGTTGAACGTTGGACTGCCGAACTGGAGGTTCCGGGTTCAAACCCCGCACGCACCACTAATTTTCAAAAAATTATGTGCGTATTAAAATTTAATTATCACTTGCTTCGGTGAAGGAAAACATCGTGAGGAAACCTGCACACCTGAGAGTTCTCCATAATGTTCTCAAAGGTGTGTGAAGTCCACCAATCCGCACTTGGCCAGCGTGGTGGACTATGGCCTATACCCCTCTCATTGTGAGAGGAGACCCGTGCCCAGCAGTGGGACAGTTATGGGTTGTGATGATGAACGCCTCAAAACGTGCTAAAGAACTAAGCATTAGCGGAGGAGCCACTTCCGGCTCCTTGACCGTTGAAGACAAGAACAAGATTTAAAATTCAGAGTTTCAGCCCGAAAGAGTTTAATAAAACTAGAAGCAAGTCCCATCGTACAAACTGCCGGACTATTTGAAAACTTTTTAACATTCGCCCCACTTTCATTTCATATTCTTAATGGACTTCGCAGTTAAAGTTATGCGATCGCTTGAATTCTTTTCATTTCATCTCCGACAGTGTGACCCATATTTTTGTTATAATATTTCCATAAAATTGTCGTCTATTGAAGCGGAATGCCGCTTTACGCATTTAATGGGATCGTTTTGTGATAACATATTCATCTCTACTTGGCTAAGTGTTTTGTATATTTTATTTTATGCGAGTAATACGTTGGCTAGTAGCCAATAAGCCTACATGGACCTCCTTTGAAATTTAGCAAGGAAGCTTTCACAGCTGAGAGTTTTCTTTAGTTTGAAATCACTCCAATCACCAACAATTACGCAAAATTGCAAACGAAGTCGAAACAAAGCCATTTTTTCAGTATTACATTTTTAGGCAATCCAGGGATTGCTTAAAAATATAAGGCGATTTAAAGCATGGATGGGCAGTGCAGTTCCGGAAGCGAGTCCGGAAGGAGGTCAATAAGATGAAGAAAAAGAAAAAGAAAAATACGGAAGAGCAGAAAAGTTAACTGCAGTGAACAGTGTCGTTTCACAGTCGCAGTGTCGCGAGTGTTACTCTGTGGTTTCAATAAAACTCCATCTATTGAAGCCGGCCTTATTCCTTTACTATCCCTTACCCACTCCTGTGACAATATGTTATTACACTGTTGGTTTGGTTGAGTGTCAAGAACCGTTTCCCTTACAATATCTCAGCGACTATTACAAAGATGGTGATTAATTGCAATTATGTTTCTACAAAAATTTCGCTCAACCTAGGTACATTTAATACGAAATGGAAATACGAAATAAAGCGAGGGCTGGAAATAAAGTTTTTATTAAATTACAGCCGAGGTAAATAAATTACTGAGCAGATGAGCCTGCGAAGGTTTCGGCGAACGTAAAAATTTCAATTTTGCTCAATGTACGGACCGCGTATACGTATATTAATCATTTATATTAATCAATTTATCTGGGATGAATATGGGATCAAAATGTTATAAGAATTTCACATTTCTCTTAAATAATTACGGAATTTTCGGCTTCTGTGTGATAAAGGTCTTTGGAAATGTATGAACTTACTGTTACATAACTTACTAATGTAGGTTACGCTACTTTTATTTTAGAAATTTTCAGGTAACAATTAAAATTCCACGCGGACGAAGTCGCGGGCACAATTAGTTACGTATAACACGAAGGGGACAATGGAAGAGCTAAACATTTTGGATCATTACCCTTCCCGGTCCGTTGAAACTGGGAAGAAAACTACAGTACTTAACAGCAAAAAACGCTTAATTGTCTCTAAAGCGAGCATTGAGTTGTTTGCATAGAAATAGCTCAAAATTATTTCCCGTTTTAAAAGCCGTTAAAGAGGGACAATAGCGGTAGCAACGCTAAACTCTCCCCCAGCGCTGGAAACTCCTCAATTAAACTCCTTAAGAAGGAAACAACAATACTTAATTAACTACAGCGTTTAGTCGTAAAAATTTTCATTTAAACGAATCATTAGGGAGTTGAAGTTTGGATGATCAGTGTTACCGTTTTATTAGTGTACTTCGTTTGGAAAGACATTTAAATGTAATACTGTTAGTTTCTTCAAGAAGAATTATAGGGGAATCTGAAATATTAGTTTCCAAGTATAACTCTCAATATATCTACTCTACTCAATTATTAGCTCTCAAGTCTAACGCTGTCATCAAATCGCCGTGCGCCGCCCAAATTATCATTTATTAATATTGATCATGCGTTTCAATGTTAGATGGTTACGAAATAAAACATTGGCTACTAAACTGTATTAAATTAAATATGAAAGATGGTGAAAACAATGGATTCTTAACAAACATAATTAAAATATATTTTTGTCGGACTACGCCGGAAAGAGACTTATCTATTTTTCTCGAATAATGTATGTATGTCTTTTTTCTTTGGCACAGGTACTAAACTTCAGCCTAAACTACGGAATACAGAGATCTAAACGGTTTGATAAATTTTAACATAATAATATATTATCATATGAGGTGGCGTTAGACACATTTATATGAAAAGAAATCAAAATAGACTTTAAGATTGCTGACCAACTTTAAATCTTTATAGGCAGTAAGTATTGTATTTTAAAATTATTGGTATCTAGTTGTGGCTATGAAATCCAAGGCTGTTATTAGACGAAGTCAAAAAGGTCAGTGGCCTATCTCTCTATCACACCAATTATTTATTTTCCTTAACTCCAAAATTGGCGAAAAAGATTTACGTAAAATTATGTTGACAACTGTATTTTACAACTGCGAAAAAATACCAAAGGTCAACATGGCCCGACCGTATCTCTTATTAGTAGTAGTCGTAGTAGGTAAGTACTAAGCCAAATTTTAATACATAAACACAGAATTCAAAATTCAAGATTCAGAATTCAATTTCAAAAAGAATTATTTCTGGATTTTAAAAGTAGAAAAGAGTTGTTGTAAATATAACACAGATGTTTATATGCTACTATATCTTATTCTCTCTCGTTATTTACTATTCGGAGTCGTTACTCAGACCCATTACCCAAGCAAACCGTGTACTGGATGATTTATTCGCATTTCTATTCAATGAAGTGTACTCACAACTATTGCGTCTCAATATCGGTAAGTGCACTATCTCCGACCAAAACAACGGCACATGAATATTTCGGCATTGGAAATTTTGTTGGAAATATTCGTCACGAATCCCCGACATGCAAGCCAAAATGCATTCGCTATCTCCCTTGTGAATACAAATAGCCTTAGAAAACAGCTACGGTTGTGGAGGGTTGTTGAAGTATTTATTATCTTAGGATGCCACGCTATGTAAGTGCATGTATTATCGTAACATGATATAAAACGGGCTCAGTAGGCATAGTGACCCCAGTGTGTGTTGTTTTATAAAAATGCTTAGAGGCCGTAGTCAGTTATTTTTTAGAACTTAAAACCACTTCAAATTCCACCTCATTGGGAATTGCATCCGGTCCCCGTCGAACGGCGCGGTGGTAAAGCATGGTAAACATTGGACCATAGGGTTCGTCAGATTAGACATGGGTGATAAAGATGTTGAGTTACCCGAAGAAATCCTAATCACATTTAATGTGAGTAAAGTAGCCAGTATGTAAATAACCTGAGAACCGTATAACCTAAAAAGCCTAGCATCTTATGTTTTATTGTAATGGGTCCCGGCAACAAAACTATTTTCGTAGAAGTACCTACAGCGTACGGTAAATTGAAAAGCTCTCCGCATCGTCGGGGAAATAAAAACAAGGAGGAAATGAAAATAGGTTAAGCGGACCCTCGAGTTCTGGAATGGCTTGAGGATCGGTTTTTGTATCAAGGCCTGACGCAGTGGGTGTAACTCGCTTATATAAAAATTTAGCAACGCATTGAATCGGGAATAGTGCTGTAGATTAGTTTTTAGAGTTTCGAATATTCGCTGAAAACGGTTAATATAAACGTTTTCTCCATACTCTGTAGTCAAAGGTCTGTAGTTATGTCTGTCAAAGTCTTTTTTCTCCGAATATGTGACGGAAACAGTTTAGGAACACGAATATACGAAATACGATTTACCGTGTTATTTTTAATTGCCAACGCTTTTGCATCGAAGCTTGTGTTTCAAATACTTATTATGCATTGTCCGGTAGATGGTCTGCCATGTCGGAGGCCTTACGGTGGCCTAATAATTCCAACTCCTGGGTTGGCCCCTCACCTTTCTACCAATTTACACTCGAGCACTTGGAGAACGCTCTAGGCCTCCTCAGATGAAGAGAGAAAATCTGAACGGGAAATACTCGAAAGAAAATATTCATTTTATTTTTTAAACTGAAAGAGAAAATTGCATCTCATGACGTAACAATGAAAATTAAATGATACAATATTTGAGTTGTCACAGTTTTTGAAGTTATTGGGCGTAAAAATAAAAAAGAATACTCTTGGCTTCACTACGCGCGGATGAAGGTAATGGTAAATGCAAAAAATGACGTTCACAAGTGTATGCAAAATACCTACGTGAAATAAATGATTTGAGTTTGAGTTTGAAGTGAAATTTTACACTAAAAATTCAAAAGCGGAGGTGATGTTTATTGATTTACAGTAAATTAAAGGGTATTATTATTATTTCTCGGTTAATATCTACACAATATAATATTATCTCCGCAGTGGCGTTAAACGTTTAACGCAACCGTGCCCTTCACATCCATTCCCGTGACGCCCGTTCCCTCACCATACTGGTGAGGGAACGGAACGGAACACTATGGTAAGGGAAAGTAAAATAAAAGGAATGTTGGTCTGCTATAAAAGTTTACGGGAAAGCACGGAACCTTACACAGGTGAGACCAGTTTGAACTTGACCGATTTGTAATTTTTGTTTAGACAATACTCACTATCGTCTAAAAGCCGAACGGTTGCAGCATTTGTACTGCGGTATACAGATGAATAGAAAACTTCCCAATGCGGATATTTCTGCGGTTTCCAACATGGATTCGGAGAAGTGTGTCATTATTAAAATTGTTGTGGGTTTGTGGGTCAGCTTTTGTATTTACTTTTAACTTTAAAATTTTACAGATTTGAATGTTACTGTTGCATGAAAGGACAAACTCGCATCCTTGATTTCTTTGACCACGTGTCTAGGAGAGTTAATGACTCCATTGAACGTGCAAAAGTCAAGAGTACGAGGCCATAACGCGATAAATCGCCAATGCGATGGACCTACCAAATTAAGCCTGCTGTGTTGGCGGCCTGTTGCATGAGTGCACAAAAATGTTAACCAAAAGAGCAAAATTTCCAGATATTGTAAGGCGAATTACATCTCCCAAGAATCTGACAACATGACGATCACGACAGCTCTGTCATGAGTGAAACGAGAGAGTTGCATGCGATGCATCATGACTCTTGTTGTAATTCACTAACTATCCTTCCATGAGTGTTTTGGATCGCGTTCATCGAGAATCATTATCATCATCATCATCTTAACCCGTAACTATCCCAAAGCTGGGCATGGGTCTCCTCTCACAATATGCCCCTCACATTGTGAGAGGAGACCAGCATGGTAGTCCGCCCCGCTGGCCAAGTGCGGATTGGCGGACTTCAATGCCTGATTCATTAAAATAATGTCTATAAGGTTATAAGAAGTGACGTCTGTTGGGCCACCGGTGACCGCGACGCTCTTCAAAAAGAAGCACCAGAGCCACCGGTGGCTGTGATCGGTACCCAATTTGCGCGGAGCCTAAATCTTAAAACCCGGAGCCAGATAATTTTAGAATAAGGATTCCTTGCTCGGTTTATACTAGCCAGAAAACTTCTCGTAGGCTTTAATTAGAGTTGACGGAGCGTTCGTAAGTAAGCGCTATTTGGAGTAACGTTTGTAAGGCTTAGCCAGTCCTTGAGCCGGCGGAACAACATGTCAGATCCGAAATATGTCACTCTGCGAATGTTGTCGCACTGTGGAATGGAATAACTTTATATAGGAGGCGGCTGAATGGAACGCTATATTGGTAGGTAGGCACTTCACTGTACGAAGATATGCTGGAAGTTGGAATAACTCGAAAACCTTTAAAAAAAATGTCTAGAAAAGGGATCAATAATAGAATCAAAACTGGCTTCGTACATTCTTAAGTCAAAGCCAATGTCTCTTGTGTGTGGGGTAACCTGCCGAACGCGCTGGTAATTTTCCATTTGTTGGAGTGACGTTGATACGACGCTGGTATCGCAGGTTTATGACAACTATAGATTACGGGTTTTTACTTCCCTGGCTTACATTTTTTATAGATTCCACTTTTATTCTATTTTTGTCGTAATTCCGTTGCAGTTTTAGAAGACCAGCAAAAACGGTTTAATCTTGTTTCCTAACCGTTAACGCGACAGTGCTTGCTATTTATTATGCTATTTATTTAAGTTATAATAAAATTGTCATAATAAAATAACCGTACCACAGTGCAAATAGACGTCACAAAACTGACGTAATGTACTCGTAATTGGAAAACATTTGTTTATACCTAAAGGCCTGGAATTTGATTCTTTAGCATTAAACAATGAATTTGCCGACATTGTTGAGACCTTTTCAGAGGCATCCGTGTTGTTATAAAGAGAAACTGGTTTTTATTGAAAGCATTCAGTTCTTTGCTGGCTTTTTTACTCAATAGCTACAGTTTACGCGCTTGAATGTAGCAATGATGAAGCGAAGTTTTGTTTCTGTAGAAAGAGTAGTAGGTAGGTAGTCTTTTCGATTCTCTTGAATAGTGAAGTGAGAGGCTTCCTTTCTCATATCAGAGAATCAAAATATATGTAGGTATTCTGCGTATGTCGTCTAAATTTACCCGAGTTTATGTATAAGTCACTAGTCCCGTTCATCGCTTAACTTTGAGAGGCATAAGAACTTCACTTAGGGTCTGCACCAACCAACACGGGATGATAAGTAATGGTGATAATGATGGAGCACACTTTAGGCTCTTAGTTATGAGAAAATCGTAGATACTCTTGGATGCTTAAATTGGACCAACCAGAGTTAGTTTAAAAAGTGATATTCCAACAAAGTCCAGGAAATATTTATTCCAATCTGTGACTGGTCTATTTAATTATTGCCAGATTTATAAGTATTGTTCCAAATCACAATTTTTATCCATGTTTTAAATGCGTGATTTCTCGATTTTTATGTTCATTACCTATTTCTATATTAAGCATCTTACCTACTCAGTACCTAGTAGGAAAATAGATCCAGAGATAAAAGAAAGTTTTTGCGCTTTGCGCTCATAATCTGTGGGATTCGGTGTTAAGTCCTGCCGCTTCCGTTGCACTCATCAATCTTGCTCAACGAAGTCAGCAAATAACCCTTGGATTACTGCGTGACCTACGTTTTTAACTGCTCGCCCTGCAATAAATAAGGAAATGCGCACGTATTTTCAGATTAAACAATCTTTTGCTCGCCAACCTGCAACCATCCTACTTCTAAAACGGACCTTAATATTTTTTACGTGCTTATGCCGCGCTTTCTTTTAGACGGGTAACGCATCGGTGATCCCTATACTGACTTTGCAGTTGGTGGTGATTAATGATACTGTCACAGGAGTAGCTAAGGGATAGGAAAGAAATAAGGCCGGTATCAATAGATGGTGTATTTATTCACACCACAGTGTAACACTCGCGATACTGTAACTGCGATACGACACTGTTAACTTCACTCCACTTTATATCTCTTCCTTTTTTTTCTTTTTTTTCTTCCTCTTCTTCTTTACTTATCCTCCTTCGGGATTCGCTTCCGAAACTGAACTGCCAATGCTGTGGGTCCGATCGCCTTATATTCTCCTGATTTCGAACAACAATCCAAATATATTTTTTTTAATTTCTAGTCTCGTTTCATAGAAAACATTCTAGAAATACTATTAATTAAATTCTTCTATCCTGCTCACACATTTTCTTTACTGTCATTTCTTTTCTATTTCGTCAAGATTTTTCTATAAATTGTCTTTATTTGTAAGTTTACATGTAGCATGAACATCATTCACCAATCTAAACACTCGCGATAAAAAAAACCCTTCAAGACAATTCTTTGTAACACTCACCCCAGCCCTTAAGAATTTGTGTTTGATATTGAAACCAGCCCTCGGTAATTAGATCAAACAAACAAATCACGATTAAAAAGGTTCACTTTCATCTTATTATCGTCTTGGATATTTAATTAAAATTCACCCTCCAGCGGTCCTATCTTTGTGGGGTTTGTCGAACTCGTTATTACCACATTCCACGGTACAAATAACGTCCTTTGGTGTTTCCATAGACATATATAATAGAAATCGCAATTACAAATGTATAAATTTTTTTAATTAATTAATTAATTATAGTATTAGGGCGTAAGGCATTAAAGCATATGACAATTAATATCAGTATTACATTAGTATCTTGGTATAGCTTGTCTAAACTTGTTTGTCAGGGCTGGTACCGGGCTATACCTACCGCATACATGTTCTATTTAATTTGTGATTAAAAGCGAAATTAGCAACTAATCATCGCAAAATCGCATTGTACATGATTGATGTTTAGTTCTCTCCCTCTAGGTATACGTGTCATACACATATACAGAGTAATTTTTATTTCACTTGACATACTCCAGGACATGAAAGAACATGGTTATAGGTAATGATTAAGCATATAAAGTCAAAATTCTACACGATAATTATTTCAAAAATGTTAATCAAAATTATCTAAATGACCTTTAGTAGTAGTTGACTGCGCGCTCAGTTTGCCACATTATTGGTTTGTAATGGATAATTACGTCTACACCCCCAACCGCACTCACCATCACTCGTTTGGTCACATCATCGCTCGTCTGGTCGTTTGTCAGCTTTTAACATAAATAAAATAGTTGTCTGTAAAGTCGGTTTACGGACGATAATTTTACGTGATAACGTCATAAGAAAACATGGATGAAAAATTGCATACTTTGATGGAGTGGAAGAGAGATTCGCGCTCTCGCTTGCACACTCGGCTCAGGTGGAACGTGACAATGACGTCATATTTTTTCGTGCGTGTAAACGGCGTTCAGCAATTTATAAGACGTTATCACGTCAAAAATACATTTATTTTTGCTTAGTAAAATCAAACACAGACTGAAATAACAGAATAACTATATTCAATTTTCATGATATAGTATTATAACTATATCATGAAAGAGATAAGACTTTATTGATATGCATAGCCTCGGCAACCCTGGCGAGGATGGCAAGCCATGCGTGAAAGTTAATTCGCATCAGACGAATATTCTGGCAGATCGCTCTATATAGTTTGACTATCTTGACTGTAGATTGGATCTGGGACGTTCAGATAAGGCTTTGTTCAGTCAGGTAGGTTATGTTTAATTGTGGAATATGAACATGCTTTTTGTAAGCTTTCATTTAACTGGCACTTTAGCCATTTATGGCTCAACAAAGATAGGCATAATCAGATTATGGATTACTATGAATATAATACCTGGGGATACAGAAAGGCCTCCGCAAAAAGCGGTCGAAACACTAATAAAACTTTTTTTATTGTTTTAAGATAGCAAAATCATGTAACTGTAAGCTTTGCCGAAATGTAGCAAGAGGAATAAATATTTCTTCCTCTTCTTCAAACTAGCACGAAGCACCACCTTGCCGTTGCCGCCCATGACAACTGTGACCGACAGAGAATAAGACTCAAATCGAGACTAGGATGGTTAGTGAAGTTAGCTGTTTATAATGATCGCTGGTAGGTCAGTTCGTTAGTACGTACTTCCAAGCTAAATTATAACTACTTCCTATTATTATAAGGAGTCGTACATTGCTTTAGTTTCGATAACAATGCACTTTTATTGTAAGCATAACATCGTTAAAGGTCGGCTCCAGATGTTGGAACACCTTAGCGGCTAACATCACAGTACGTACATAGGTAATTAGGTACGCATTCAAAATGGAACTGACTTGCACAAAACAAAATAATATATTATGACGTAATTATTTCAGTCCTGTACCTCATACCTCATTTATATACCAGCTACATGTAACAAGGCGGGTACCTGGTACGCCTGTAGTCGTTAGCCTATTTCCATACAGGCAGACCCTAGGGAAACGTGTACAAATCGTGTCTCCCATATATTATAACAAGTATAACGAACAAACTTAAGTGACCTACATCTGTTATTCGACTTATTAAATTGAAATAAAACTTGAATTTGGGTCACATTCTCATTCGTTGATTAAATACATAGATCAGATCTAATTGATTGATTTAATACATAGATCAGACAATGTTTGATGAAATTCGAGCCCAATAGTGAATAGATTGTGTTTCAGTTACTCTCTACCAATCTAATAAATTACAATGAAAGAAATGTCACAGAATTAGGTCATGCTAATCCTAAAGCAATTAGAGCGACGTCATCGCAGTCCATGTATATAATAGTAGGTTCTCGTAGATACTTGTCTGCACACCACTGCGCGAATACTCGTTAGCTTGAAAAACTCCTAACTCTCGAATAGCTCACTAGTACCTGTCGAATTATCTGAACATTGTCGACCTAGATGCGCTCTCATATGCTTCTAGTTATGTCGTTCCATTTTCAAGGGAAATTCTGGGCTGTATTAAGGCCTGTTCAGATATGCAAGTGTCCGAGGAGGTACAGCCACAGGTACAGCGGTATTATTAAGCTGGGTCTACATCGCACATCAACATTTTGTAACCAACGTAATGATTCGGATTGCAACATTCGACATACGTACAGTACTAGTAGTGTGGACGGCGGCTGTTCTAAGGAACTCGTCCCGAACACACACACAAATAGCCGATAGTTACTCGTTTACACGCCGGCGCGGTGGTGGGAACGTAACGCGCGATACAATTTATCATAATAATAATATTAATTTCGTATATCTACAGTAAGCAGTTCAACTTTAATATATAAAATAAGTCAACAACAGAATATCAGAGCAACAAAATCAGACCAAAACAGTTTATGGAAAATATGAATGTACTCGTATTAATAGAATATTCTCTAAAGATACTTTAAAAGCATTCAGTAATTGATGATAAAATTACTCGCTATTTATGCATCCACGCCATCGCAATCAGGCAGTTTTTTTCTTTCACTTCTCTCCATTTGTTGAGGACATAAAAAATTCAAATTTTAGAGTCCAATTTCTAACAAAGTTTAAATATGCAGGAGTTCAAAATCGCTGCATTTGTCGAGGGATGCGTAGGGAACGCCAAGAATCACATTATAATGTCAGCAATGAGAACGAAAAAAATCATAAGGGCTGCATAATTTTCCACTTCAAATAAATTAAGTCTTCATAATTGTTTCCTTTGACAATAGATTTTTTTGTTCGATCCTCGCAGTAACTAGTTTATATATACATATATTATATCATCATTAATGCTATATTATAGCTATATATCATTATGGCCTCAATCCTAAGCTTGGGTTTCAGATAACAATAGAGAATGCATGAAGCCCTAAGCTGCTGGCCATAGAGCAACCAGCTTATTCGTTTATGACTAGCTCTAAGCTTGACGACCAGAACAGTTGAGAATGATACATGTTGTTTCTATACGAAAGTCGTTAGTTAGCCAGGCAGGTTAGCAACATTAAACATTTTAGAAGCAAGCAATTTCATGTAGCAAGCCACAAACACTCATATTCCTTCGATTGCCATCCATGGTCATCACAAGATTGGACTTCACTCGAACGAATACTTACTCTTATGACCGATACAATGTAAGCTGTTTAATAGTGTCCATGTCATTTCCATACACCACCGCGTCATTGCGTCAAAACGTGGTGTCGCGCGTGGTTGCTCGGATACAACGTGATAGATCTTCAATGTGAACTGCAAATGATAGTCCTTGTTATTAATCTTTGTGTTTACATACTAAAATACTGTATGTATATGTGATTATTATTGTGATGTATGATTTCACCAATCCGCACTTGGCCAGCGTGGTGTACTATGGCCTATATCCCTCACATTGTGAGAGGAGACCCGTGCCCAGCATAACATTCCCATGTTATGGGTTGTGATGATGATGATTAGATTTCAATATGTCTAAATGTGATCTTCACTTTTCCGAGAAAGTTGTGTTTCGGAGAGTCATCTTGTAATAAAAGCAGCCTTGCTTACAAACGGAGGGTAGAATCAAGATACCTTCAACAGTATTAAGAATGCCGAATTGGATGTTAAAGATAGCGTTAAAGGCCATGTGGTGAACATTGTATCGTATCGTACCCAAGTTGTGCGGCAATATACACGTTTTATGACCGACTTCGAAATCGTATGGAAGTTGCACCCTTCGAAAGTTGAGTGTTTTCTTCCATTAGCTTAAGTGGTAACAGACATTCTGACTTTCGTACTTTAATGTACACCTGAGTTGAATTTGATATTTAATTTCGATTAAGAACTTTCCTTCGCAACTTGTTGACTCTGATGAACGCTCGGAATTTTAATGGTTATAAAATTTAGCTTCCGGAAAGTAATCAGCTCATCGAAATGAAATTTGACTTTTTGGAATGTTTCAACGGTCTTCTCAAAACTTGCCGTGTGAGTTGTGCAGAGTGTAGTCGTTGACTTCTTAGCATATTACTTTATCGCATAAGTCTGTTGCGAAATACTAAGAGCTTCATTTCTTTAATCTACAACCTAGTAACCTATTGGTACCAAATACCAGAATAAACGTGCCAAATAGCGTGGTGGATTATGCTCTAGTCCTCCTCGGTTAAGAAAAGAGCCTCTGGCCCAATAGTGGGACATGAATGGGTTGACAACATGCTGAATGGCGTTCGATATCTATCTAACAAACTAGCCGCCAAATTGTAAGGCCGTTACGTATTTAAGCGTTTCTTTTTTGACTTCAGTATCTCGTAATAGCTCCTCTTATCCTAAATGATATCCTTCAGTATATCCTCTTATACTGAAGCCTCAGAAGATGGAGAAGCTTTAGTTGAAATTTAAACTTCTATTTTCGGGGAAACAACTGTTGAAACATTTTTATCGTTTCAAAGACAAATCTGTTACCAAATAAGCGAAGACGACCCGCAAACCTGGGTTTTCGTTTCAATGTTGACTTTGTATAAATTTTGTTCCACTGAAGCAGAGATATGTTTTCAATGAAAGCTGAAGGAATGTATACAGTGGTTTGTAGTTCGTGTTACAAAAGAGGTTTTGTGAAACTAGGACGGAAATTGTTCTGGCGAGACGTGTGAAACGAGGTGAGGCGCATTTTTGGAGGTAAAATGTAGCCGCTACAAGATATTCACCACTTGACCTAGAATAAAAATGGAAAGAGAATAAAAGCTTTATTTTTAAATTTATATATTTAGTTTCAATTTCAAGTAAACTTTACGAACCATTGTTTTACAGGGTAAACCTGTACCCCTCACATTGTGAGAAGGGTCCCAAGTCCAGCAGTTATAGGTTTCGTCTTAGCACTGTTGTACTATTTACCTTCCCCGTTAGGTAAGGTCACGTGACGATGTGCCACCGATAGATCTGGTATTTAACAGAATATGCCCGCAATGCCCACAAAATACCCTTCTGCGATGAAGTTTAAATACTCGTAAATATTGCCGTGACAAGTGTTCGCGTTATTATACTCGTATTTACCTGAGATTAACCAGCTCCTCGTCGTAAAATATTATTCACGTTATACTTATGTCTTATGGCGTTATGAAATTGATCATGGTGTAATTTCATAATACAAATTGTTTGTAACAAAATTGCGTGCGCAGATGTAACACACGATAACTTAATATAACTTTTAATAGCACATCTTAATATCGTATGTATACTTTGAAATATGGCATTTGCGGATAATAATATGATCAGTTCTTATATTTATTACGCTGAAGATTTAGAAATATAAATTTTGCTTATTGTCATTTCTTAAGAGTTTTTTCTCATGAGTAGATTCCCACCAGGAGCCTTATTCTGCTAATTTACAAATGCTTCAATTGCGTTATGTTTAAATAGTTTGACACGTATCGTATAGAGAATGTGTCAATTATTTGTCAAACATGGCAAACACTCTTAATTCTACACTCAGCGGCACGGAATCTTGGCCAAACTCATAGCGTACGATAACAATGTTTTAAGTGTGTGTAACTTTGTTCTTAATGTATAATTGGGTAGAAATAATGTTTACGTTAATCCTAAGAGGCTAATTAACTAAGTTGAAGTGCATTTTGATTTGATTTCTGAAGTTTAGTTGAACCGTGTCATTTATCCGACGAAGTCTACGTTTTGAATTGTGTTCTGGAATTTGCAAGTGTTAAGTTGTCGAAGTTCTTTGGTTTCATTGTGATCAATAAACATCTAAAGGCGCATTAGGATCCATAAAAATGCCTCTATCACCAAGTCAGATAGCACAAGCAGTGGCATTAGTCGAACTAGACGACCTTCATCCTTAAAGTACCAGGTTTTTCGATGCAATATGCACTAAAACGGTACCAAGAGACTGGCCTCTGCACACGCAGACCAGGTAGTGGCGGTGTACGTTGCACGTCAGCTCGTGACGACCACTTTAATGTGTTAGAGATTTTAATAAATCGCTTCCTTACTGATGTCGAGATCCGGCAGCGGCTTCAAATCTCCAGGAATGTAAATGTTAGTGAGCGTACGGTGAGAAGACGTATGGAGGAAGTTTTTAAGATCAAGAAGACCAGCCCGTGGCCCACAGCTTCTCCCACAGCATAGAGCAGCGCGATTTCAATTTTCCCGCGAACCTGCTAACTGCTAACATGAACAATGGGAAAGGATTTTGTTTACGGACGAGTGCAGGATCGCTTTAAATGTACCTGATGGTCGACAACGTGTCTGGAGAAGTAATGGTGAACGATATCTGGCGATTACTACCACTCCCACAGTGAGTTTTGGTGGAGGCTCTATAATCGTATGGGGTGGCGTTAGTTCTGATGCACGTACAGAATTGGTCATCGTCAATAACTCTCTAACTGCAACACGATACGTCGAGGATATCCTTCAAGAACATGTTGTACCCTTTGGAGGGTTTATTGGATATTACCGATTCATTTTATTGCATGATAATGCACGACCATACGTCGCTCATATCGTAAATGAGTACCGTCAAGAGGTTGGTATTCAAAAATTGCAGTGGCCAGCTCGCAGCCCCGACTTAAACCCAATAGAGCACATTTGGGATAAGCTAAAAACGACAATTAAAACAGCATCGAACCTACCACAAACCTTTAGCCAGCTTCGAGATGCTGCACTGACTGCGTGGCGCGACTTATCGCAAGTGGACATTAAAAAATGTCATCCAAAGCATGCCAGACCGAATGCAGGCGGTCATAAGGGCTAGAGGAGGAAACACGCGATATTAGAAAGTACAAAATGTTGTCAAAGATCAAACAGTTTTTAATTCCTAGTGCTCAAAACTGCAGTGTTTAATTTTGTGTAAATGTGATTTTGCGCTTAAACTTCATTAAAAACTTAAAAAGACGTTATTTATGAGTAAAAATGATTGAAGACGTTAGGTGGATGAACAACGATTAAATTGGCCTAAATTAGAAGTGTACAAACTGAAAAAAAAACTGAAGTTATCACAAATTTTGTAGGTGGCCAAGTTTCCGTGCCGGTCAGTATATATTATCAATATTTGGAATATCATTAAATTATTCCTGAAGGGCGTTTACCTTTTTATATCATTGTAATTATAAACTAATCCAATTAGAAAGCGCAAATCAAATAGCTTATGTCTGTTCTAGTTGGAACTGCTTAAGTGTCCCCGTCACGGAAGGTGGCGTGACGTGTCGCCGATAGCGGCCTTCAGTGACGGCGCATAAATATTGTCGTGACAACCTTTAGTTTATGTGCCTTCTGTGCTTTATTTTACGATTGTTTAATGATTTGGAAAATCCCTGGAATGCTTAAACGACGCTGTGGTATTGCGCTATGAATTTTGCTCTTAAGATTTAATAAGTTTATGAGCTCTGAAGAGTACGCAATGACATTATAAGGGAATACGTATAAAATAGTTTGAATTGCCGTAGACTCAATTCACTTGGGTTGATATGAGGACTATGAGGTGTTAGGTAATCTGTGTATAGTATTTTCTAAAGCATTTTTATTTTTCCTGTGTGGCCGAAGCCTATGTAAAAATGTATAATTTTCTCAATGGATGTTAAAAATTATAAACTTTTATACAAACTTCTATAAAAACTTACAAAAAAGCTTTATTCTGGGCCTCATGTTTCGCCAACTTGCCATGCTCGTGGTGCTTAGTGCTGAAAAATTGATGATCCAATGGACTTCGGCTTTTTCTGTTGGAGGTCGCTGGGCCTTCACCACTCTATTTATTCCTGACGGTATTCGTATGTGGTACAATTTTGGTAGGCTTTATTCACGTAATATGCTAGATGGAAGAGACCTAAAATGAAACTTGAAAAGTGTATCCGGGTTTTGGCTTCAGTGTTGGAGAGTGATAAGCGGGTTTCCCACGCTTTTTGGTTAGCAACACGTTGGTGATGCCTTTCCCTAAACTTGGAGACACACACAAAATGTAATTAGTTATTATGCTGTAGAGTAATGACTCATTTATTTTCTACTTATATTGTATTGTAAATTTAAGTTACAGGGCTCTTACGGTCAGCGGTCGTCCAAGTTACGAGCTCGCGGTACGGCGCGGTTTGCCCACGGCGGGCTACGTAACTCCCCACTATTTACGACTCACGCTCTCCGCACGGGAATTTTCCGTATTAACCCGCGGCCGCTGCGGTTTGCCTTAGCTATAAGTATGTGCGTCCCGCTATCACTTCGCTTTGCATATAGTAACCGCACTGAAACTAATATTACCTATTGTGTAAGGTGTTATTATGAGGAGATTCGCCTGTTTTATTTTTTACTACTCGTAAGTAAAAAATTAATACAGAAAATCCTAAAATCAAACTCCCATGCTGGCAGACCAGGGCGTCATAAGAAGAGACAGCTTCTTGGCAGCAGGGCGCAGCGTAATGATGGTTTATTATTAGTAAGACATTAATTTTATAAGTGGTATTATAATTATCTTTTGACTCCTTGTGTTCTCGATGGGGTTTAAGAGCTAGTACTTTCTTCCAACCAGCTAGTTAACAAGGCCAATATTCTGAAAGGATATCTTATGATCGTGGTTTTTATGGTAGCGGTAATGGTGGTAAAATATACGCAATTATTTACTTTCAAGTCTTTGCGTGTGTTCCATTTTTTAATTACCGTTGCCTACCTAACATTCTGTTAAAGATATTTATAAATTTTGTTTTATATCACACAAAACCGTTTTACACTGAAAACAAAAAAATTGTATCCCACATCCGGATGTTTGGACATTCAAAAACAATATCTACCTACTTGCCTATCTATTTTATTAAAATTTTCATATACGATATAACGTTCAGCTCCCGTGATTTTACGTTGATTTTCCGTTACATAATTCTTTCACAATTCAGCAGAACACGTACCCACGTAGCCTCGTACCCCGATCATAAAAATAAAAACCGCACATAGCATTTCGCAGCCGCACGCTTCGCCCTACACGCGCGGAATATACTCGGCACTCGTGTAATTATTTCCTAAATATTTAGGCGCCGCGTGAGCCCATTCTCATAAAACCCGCTAAGTTACTGCTGACGGTACTCGTAACTGAGAGTTGAGTGAACGCGGCATCGGGCCTTCCATGAGTGTATTCCGATAGGATTTTAACGTATGAACGTTTACTGTTATTTTGTAGGTATTTACTAAGTACAGATACTACTCCCGGTTTTCTAAGCCTAAAACAACTTATAGAAAACCTTTGGTACAAGATAAGAAGACAAGACAAGATAGTATAAAAAAATGGAAATCTCTGACACCAATCAATCTAAATCACTGGACATGCGATTCGACATTTGTGACATTCGTGACTAAATTCGTCAACGATACTATACTTACTCTCTAGAAGGAACTTCACGCTATCAGCAATACAAAAAAATATCTATGTAAATAGAGGCTATCAGTTAGTGACAAATTTTTCGTACAGAATTTTTTGGTAACTCTTTATCTAGAGAGATTATAATCAAAGTATATCCAATACCAAATTACGAAGTGAAAATCGCTTACATGCCTCCATGAAAATAAATCAAAATCGATTAAATCGATTAAACGCAAAAATTCAAAGTAAAGCTACTATCGGATTTCTAAAAATTTTTATTGCTCCTCTCGAACGTTCTGTGCACCAACATTGATGGAGCGTTCCCTAATCGTTCACTGGCTAACTGATCGCGACGTAACTTTTACACCATCAGTCACACCGATACATCAGTAAGACACTCATGATAAAGTGATAATGACTGACTGTTTTGAATTCATTACGGTTCTAATAACGTCTGTCGTCCGAGTCGCACTTGGCCACTACGGCCTATACTCCTTACACTGTCAGAGGAGACCCTGAGCCCAGCAGTGGGACAGTTATAGGTGGCGATCATGATGATGATGATTTAGCACCGGCCTTATAAAACCGATTGATACTTAAATGGAAAGTCAACCTAAAATCCTACGCAGTCGTAGTAGTACAGTTTGTGCAAGAAATGCACACTAGAAAAGAGTTAAGGATTACAAGTTCCATAAAACATTTTCTACATACTTATTAAACGTTTTATAACTTCAAGAATTCAATTTAAATCTTAAAAACTAAAATGCTAACTGCAGGATTTTGAAAGTTTTTCATTATAAAACAGTATCAAATCAACCATTCGTTGTTCGTTCCGTTAATAGATTTAAGATACTTAACAACCTCTCTCCCTCTTTCTCTCCCTCAAGTCTTATTATGTTCTCCTGTACCTGATGATCTGACAATTAATTTCTAATACGCACATAATTTTGGCACGCCATAAGCTAACACGCCATAGTTACCAAATCCGGGTAATAAATTATAGGATCAAGAGACAGGAGACTTTACCGGATGGCTTTATTGCTATCCGGGGATCAGTGTAGACCGTCTAAGATAACGCGAGGCCTTGTTGGCTCAAGACACTGTGTTTTTTAAACCAGCAAACGAGTACAACCAACGGCTAACACTAGCGGTAGAGGAAGGAAGAAATAAAAACCTAACTTGGTTTGGGGAGTCCGACAAAAGGTTAGGAGTTAATGTTTTAAAATTTGTGAAACGATTGCAATAAATACAGGGCAGCGAAATGAGGGCCCTGCATGCCTGTTTACTGTCTTAAGTCTATTAAAAATTAATATATTTATAGAAACTTAAAATGGTCACTATGCCGATAATAGGAGAAAAAAATAGTTGCGATTATTTTTAGTGCAGGTAATATGGCACACGTCATCGTCACCAGTTGTCTACAAAAATTGTACGCCGGCTCATACGAATTCCCACAAAGATACGTGATTCTTTCAGAGCTGTCTCAGCTACGTAGGCCGTCACGTGGCTGGCTGCAAATGGGCCCTCGTTATTCAACGCTTACCGCGGCAGGTGACGTGAAGAGTGCACCTTTAGCCGAGATACAAGAACATCTTTGTTGTAAGGGCTTTGTGTCACTCCTCATTTCCCTCTCTGCTCTAGCTGAATTATTTAGTCCATTGAAATGTTATTTGGTTTGCGTCGTCTTTCATAGTGCGTACAGCGAAGGACTGGAATAGCTTGCCGCGTCGGTGTTTCCATCTGTGTATGATGTGGGAGTCTTCAAGAGGAGAGGGAATAGGTTTTTTATTAGTGCGTTTAACACCTTGGACTTCATCGCCACTTACCACCAGGTGGGATTGGAGTCAAGCATTAACTTATTTAATATAAAAAAATACATTTTTTGGTTAACGTTTTATTCGTCAGAGGAGGAGGAATTTTATTTTTTAAATGTCAAGAGAGTAGTGTAATGTCAAATCCAAGTTGTTGGGGTCGCTTTTTCGTGTTAAAAGCGTCCAAAGGAACAGAAGAGGCACCTTAAGGTGAGATGGACATCAGCAACGAAAAAGGGATTGTCGATGCGTTGACGGCTCAGAAGCAAGAGAGAGGAAAGAATGACAGTTCTGGTTCTCAAACTCCACCCGGAATATGAGGAGTCATCAGCTGCCTAATGGATAAATTAAAGTTCAAGACCCAAAAAGACAAACGATAGCACAATTTCCTCAATTAAAGAAGTGAGTAAATTCTTAATTTTTCATATAGTACGAGTGAACCATATTGGCTGTAAAACGTTGCTTCTCTGTTATATTAGTTACGTTTATAGAACGACACGCGACGTTGGCGCGTGCTTTCCGGGTAAAAAGCCAGTCAGTAAATAGCTCACATTAATCATACGTGACTACTGTACCACGATACTTTTCAGAATTCGGCTTAAATTCGCTTTAAAGATAAATAGTAATAAAATTTGTCAACAGATGTCAATTGTCAATCTACGCACTCGGCGTGGGTACAGACGGCAAATTCAATATGAATTATTTACCAATAGTTGTGTTACGTATTCGAGTCCTCGGAGAAAACTAATCAGACTTCTTTGAAAGATTTACTAGTAGGTACGAAATTCAGCAAAATCGCGAAATAACATTTGTTCGTTCAAGCCATTTGTTAAATCACTAAGAGAACTAAGACAGACACTAATTTGGAGATGTTGCTGTCGTCAGAAGAGTATTATCTGGTGGTTTTGTGGACTAATCCACTAAGTAACGTTAATAGTGTTACTCAGAATACGATCTCAGTATTGTATATGTAGAAATCACGAATACTTCGATCTCTGTTACTGGCAGATATAATCGCTAGACGCAAACGTTTCTCATATGTACGAAATATTATTATACAGTTGTGGAAGAAAACATAAAATATTACGTTGTTCATAGAAATTTAGTCCAAGACACACAAGCTAAAAATATGAAATAACTAGCTTCGCTTGTGTAAAATGTGTTCCGAAACAAAATAGCCAACGATAACTCCAAACTGGCCGAAACTCTTTAAGTAAACATTACTAAATACAACTTTAATGGCATAAAAGAGGGAGCCGTGCCCTATTCCCCACCATCACCACACTCACGCTACAGCCAGTGTGATGCAAACGTAGGACCTAAGTTCAGTCACGCCGTCACAAACACAGTCACACACCGTCACACTACGTCTCACACAGTCACACTCTCTCACATGCCGTCAAATACAATCACAACGCACACGCGCTACAGCCAGTGTATTGAAAAATATAGAGTTTAATTCACTGGATTTCTACTATTAGTATTACCAACAACGTAGTATACATAATATGTATGTATCGTCAAACCCTGAGAGACAGCGATCAGTTACAGATTTATTATATGTAAAGATATTATTTGTTTTATCCATTTCTGTTATAAAATAGAATAGATACTTAAGCGACATACATATTATGTATCTCCTTATCCGGTCACACCTGGATATGTTCTTGATGTTATCTGCTGACGGCCTGCATACCATTTCAAATAACTCGCGCCGTTGACTAGCTTCACACGTTTTCTTTAGCTAGTAAAATGTTTCAAATGAAAATTACACCGTGGCATATTTGGTAACCTGCCTGCAAAGTGATGGGTGTCGGGTTCGATACCCGGCATGGCAGATACTTATATGACAGGGAATGGGTCTTCAAGTTGTTCATTTTTTAGTTAAAGAGTCGAGGGGTACTGGATTCGATTTCCAGCAGAAGCAGATGTTTATGTCACAGATAAAATGTTTGATCTCGGGTCATGGTTGTTAGGGATGTGTAATTTGTGTTGATCATGCCACCCGCGACACAGGAAATCCTAGTGCGGGGGTATGAGTGTGTTAACGTTTATATAGAACTTAATAATTACGCCCTTAGATTATAAATTACGTTTATGTTTTCCTTTTTGCTATTGAGTTAACCGTCTAACCTCAGTAGCAAAGCTGAAAAGAAATTCATTTATTTATCTACGTGGGTCCCTATCGAGCCTTTCATTCCTACTCTCAACGTTAAGTGGACACGCTTAAGTGGTGTTTGGTCAGAGGGATTTACCTTTGCTCTTTTCGTACTACCCTCATCCCACTCAATCAGGTACGGCAGGACTTAAGGCCTTCGTGTCTAACGTTTTAATACCAATCTCGTATTTTTATATGTGTGATTTCTTTTATACATGATTCGATTTGATACGACTAGCCACTGGAACTGGTTATATTTTTTAGAGGCCACCAGCTCAGTCCTTCATCTATGATTATAACCTGTTATCATCATTGTTGTTCCCTTGATTCGTGGCTAATTTCCTTCAAATTAAAAAAAAAATATTGCGCTCGAGAATTACCAGATGACGTTCGTTAGCAACTTTGTGACTCTCTCATTTCCTTGTGTCACGCTCAAGTTGTCAGATTATTGAAATGTACGTACACTTTTCTGCAGGCAACTTACTTATATCTCTGTGACTTCTCTGACGCGCTCCAGTTGTACTAACGACCGATTTTGTTTACCTAGTCTGATCGGCAGCCCTAGACGTTTAACCCTATATAAAGGGCTCATGGTGGGAGTACTTCACAAGGTGCAAGGTTGCCCTCTTATGTTACTCTGTTTCGCTCGAGTAATTCCCGAAATACCCGCTTGGGCTCCCCTATTATGAAGCTCTTCAGTAGCTCTCTAACGCAAAAGTATCTAATATAAAGAAAATTGATTGATAAACAGAAGAGAAAATGGGTATAACTCTTTTCTTCTAATCCACGCATTAGTGACTTATAAGGAAGCTGTTAGCCCTGGACGGTACCGACCACTTAACGGCGGGCCACGTCTGTTCGTTTACCGGAAATATAATATCGAATTACAGCTACGTGGTCTGACAGGAAATTTGTTTACTGTTCAATAACGTTTGGTCGCGACCCTTTACTTGTATCCGTTTTATTTGAAGGTGACTGAATTTTGTATATTTTTTTGGTGATTTTGAAGTTAATAATTTATGAACAACAAAATTAGCTTAAATATATCCAAAAACATAAAAATAACTTATGAATTAAAATAAATTTATGTAACTAGGTCCCTGCGGTGCAGTACCCAAGTAGGTAACCCATTTTGTTTTTGTTTATAAAACTCGTACAAATTTTATAAATACTCGCGTTTTTTTTTTGGTTGTTTTTTTTATTGTGACAAATCGCAATTCAGCCGTATTCCAAAGGCCTAATCGTGTAAGGCTTCAGTACCTCAGGAGCCTACTACGGGACACTTAGTAGGCCCCTGATTTACTGTTTCTCATAATTTAGACGGATCTTGAAGCATTTCATTAGGATTAGAATTAGGATGAACCAACTTAAGTTTCGGACGTTCTTTTGCCATCCGGTGGCCTTCGATGTAATTTCAACAATGCCACTGACTGTTAAATATCACCTCCAAAGAAGGGAGGGAAAACTTTGTCACATGAAGTTACTTAGCCAACCACTGATCACACTTTATTTACTAATAAGAAGGTACAAGCGTTTCAAAATTATGCACTATATATACCTACTTACGAGTATGTTCTGCTTCTTGAAAATTCCTTAAACTAAAAATAACCCCCAGAGCTATAAATTTATAAAACGTGGTGAGGCAAAACATCATTAATAAAGTATTCTACTCTCGCCACAGACAGACGTTCGAGTATGTAATCAATGCCACCCGATAGTCTAGATAGCTCGTCGCATTTCAAAGACAGCATCTTTGTGGTATAGTATCGGAGAAATCGATACCTGAGGGTTTGCAGCTTCCATACACTTAGTATGCGATCCACAGCCCTCGTGTGTTACGCTCTCCTTCAGCAAAAAGGTACTCTATAATTTTATTTTCCGACCAAAACGTAGTTACCTCGAAACTGATACTTTTATAAAGATATTTCGTTCCAACTTTCTGTTTCTGTCTTTGATCAAGGGTAAATTGAATCTATACGAGCTTATGCTCGCGTGGTCCTATTTTTATTTTATATCTTCGTTTTCCTCTCGTTTTTATGACATCTTTGTTATGTTTAATATCGGAATAGTTTTGATTCAAATTGATTCTTTAGCGCGACGAAGAAAATAAATTTCAGTTTATTCTTTGGATTGTTAAGTAATAAACTGATGTCAGTTATTAGTTGTGGCCGTGTGTACCCGTAGTTGGGGTATTTGTTTTTTCAATCTTCAAAAATTGTTTAATTCTTATTAAGTTTCCAGTATAAAGTTATGTAATTTCTTCTAACATAGTCAAAAAATTTGGGTTTTATGGTTGCAATTACTTCTAATTTATATTTCAACGTATTAAAGAGTCATAATGATCGATTTATTTTAGGTTCATATGTGGTGCACATAAATTTGTTTTTAGTTAAAATATATTGTGTTTAATTAAAGTTGTAATCAATTTATTTATTAATTAAAATTAATCTAAGCACAATATTTTTTCAGCAAACAACTACTTTACGAGTATACCTACACTTACAATGGCGGAAATGAAATTGGGAAAGAAAAAAATCTAAGGGCTTTGATGTGGCGAATATCTAGAGAGTACCTATAGCACGATATTTATCTATATTGGAAGGTAAAAATAGTTTATATAATTTGTTGTTATTTAATATTATTTATTAGTGACTGCCCGCGCTTTCCTTCGGGCAACTTAGAACCCACATTCGAAAAAATGCTTACACAGAATTCTCTAAATAATAGACCTTTCTTTTTATAGACAAAAAGATTTATAGATAGATCAAATTAAATAATCCAGTCTAAAATAAAATTTGCCAAAATTATTTAAGATACTGTTTCTATCTTGAAACGTAAGGAATAACATGAATAGTAAAGTATAAAATGAATTAGACTATAGCTTTGAAAAATTCCAATACAGACACGGATTGCTAAGTTGATTGTTTGTATAAAATAAAACAAAAACTCCGTCTAATTGTCGGTACTTAGTCGTATTGTCGCCGTGTCGTCGTCGTGTCGCGTAATGTAAAACGCTTTCCCCATTCCCCAACCAGCAGGGTCACGTGCGACGTCGTCTTAGTGTTTGCTGACTTTTGTTTGTCCTCGAGTTCTTTACTCGATTTGTTTGATATCTGTTGTTTTGTGAATAGACCTCCCTGGGCAATTACGGCGTCTTTGTAGAACAAATCAGAGGCAATTTGTAATTGGATACAAGTTAATTTATCTTTGTTCATAATAAGAAAAACGAAAACAAAAGATATTTTTATTCGTTAAATATATACAAGTACGACTTACATATAAATATTAAATATTAGCCTTATTTCATTATTGGCGTTTATATTCATTGGATAAACTCACAACGTACTCACAACTGGATACATCGTAGCCATGATAGCAAATTGTAGGTCGCCTGACTTTTCACACCTTCCAGAATATTGAATATTGTGGCGAATTATCAAGAGTGTAGCTTCCCTCAGAATGAATTCACTGAAGGGATGGAAAATAACTGCTTATCAGAAATAAATTAAGCATTAATGAATACTACACGCTCTAAGGGTGGGTCTGGAACCTGTTAGGGATAGTTAGTCCTGTTAGTTGTTAGTAATAGTCCAGTTAGTAATTGTTAGTGAGAGTGTCGTTCTAATTCGGTCACAGGTGTGTTGCTGCTACCCTAGAGGACTGAGATGATACTCTCTAAAAAAGTGTATCCAGATACACTTTGTCGTAACCATGTAAATATTACAGCGTATCTATTTCAGGCCCCGAAACCCTGAGACACGTGACGTCAAGTAACCTCCGTGATGTTTGCTCAACTGTTTGTTCTTACTTTGTTTGTAGTTACTTGATTTGTTTGATGCCCCGAACCTCGTATAAAACTTTTATATCTTTGCGGTATATCGACTGTTGTGTGTAAGGTTCCGAAACTTCTTACTTATTATAATATTATATGCTCGTATTCAATTATTCTTCATTATTATCAGTATTATCAATTTCAGTTTCATAGTCACTAATTATCTTAATTACAAGAAAATCTTTTATAGTAACGTTTTGAGAACAGTTTTTCAAATCCAGATTGGAAATGTAAGTACCTACACCGTGGAACATTAATACCTCTGATGCGAGGAGGCGATGAGGGATAAAATATCTTGCGACCCAGTAGCCTAGTTAGTAATGATCCAGGCTGTAAAGCGAGGATTCCGAGTTCGATTTCGACAGAAATTTTTTCTCGGATCGTGGATGTTAGTGATGTCTTACTCTGTTGTCCATGTCCCACGCGACACTGGGAATCCTAATGTGGAGGTGTGAGTATAAAAAAGCTTTTTAAATGTATTTTCTAATTATAAATGGGCGTTGGTTGGAATAATTTCAAACGGTTCAATTTAACACGATCCCCTTGTTACCAGGCCGCTCTTGAATTTTTGATGCAACCACGCTTAATAGATCACCTATCGAGTCCAGTGCGTCTCGTTTAATTATTTACTCCGCCCAATTCCGATAGTATTGAATTCGTGCTGTGAAACTATTGTTTGTTTATCGCCGACAATACACTAGCAATACGGGGTGACGTCCATAGTCCAATACTCTGGCCTAGTGCGGATTTTTAGAATAGAAAGAATAGAATACTTCTTGACCACTTCTGCGCTTCGGAGGGTATACATTTAGCAGTCGGTCTCGGTTGTTATCATTAGATAATAGTCGTAGAGCCATGTCGAAGGCCTTAGGGCGGCATAAATTTCCGACTCCTAGGTTGGCCACTAACCTCTCCGCCAATCCGCACTGGAGCAGTGTGGCGGCGTATACTCTAGTTATGAGGAGAGACCGATGCCCTATAGGGGACTATTAAAGAGTTGGAGCCAATAGACAGCAGGTCTGGCGAAGATGAAAACAGCAGGTTCCAGACTCAGAGACTGATTAGAGTAGCGTAAATTAAGGGACGATCTACTGGAAATCCAATTAATTATCCAAATCGGCATACCACGGCTAGAGAGTAACCACAGAAAGCGTATTCCATGACTTCAATGGGTCTAGAAGATGCATGGTTGCGGCTCGTTAATTTATGGTGTTTTTTGTTCCACGGGGTTAATGGCCTTTAATGGGGTACTTACGTAACAATTACAATGACCTCCCGTATCAGACCGTAATTTGTCGGCAAATCAATGTGCCGGAACACGACGGCCGCATACAAGGCTTAGCCGTTCCGAACTTTGCGATTTATCGCTTTGATTACTAGCGGGGATGCTGGGGTTAGATAGCTGCATGAGAACATACGACTACATGTTTTACAGGGGACAAATGGGGTAAAAACATACCTGAACTTTTCAACTTTTTTTGTAACTAACACCGAGTACAATCTATAATACTATACAATCTATAATACAAATTATTATGTTTACTCCATGTTTACTCGCAAATAATTAATCCACATTCAACCTCATGTCACTAATCGATTACACAACAAGCAGATGAGCCACCAGTAAATGGCAGATATAAACAAGAAGTACTAAAGGCATCCTCCAAAGGAAAACGAGCCTACAGTCGGCTCTCCCAGAGTCATGCGTCAATATGTGCTTGCTTCGGGAAAATCAAGATAGACAATATTGTAGCCCGGTCGGTCGTGTTTCTGTCTATCGTGCATTCGATTGGCTGCTGGAGCAGAAGTTTATGACAGACCAATCTTGGTTCTCGAGTTCTCGTCCATTATTCTATGTATGTATTAATGGCACCGGGTTTGGTTTTGCGAATAGATATTATAACAAATACCTACAAATCTATCAAATGATCTTAAATATTTAGATGTTCATTTGTATTCGTAATAACGGAATTAATAAACCACATTTATAAAGAGCAAATTTAATATACTTTCTCAACGTGCAGTTTTAATAAAATTGAAAAAGTTCGTAACAAAGAATCGAGATAGGAGCCGCAATTAAAAAACTTTTGAATTTATTGTCCTTACATAAATATTCATACTTATAATATTGCTGGGGTAAATTGCCGCGTTATTTCTTCGCTACACAAACGTGAGTGCAATATTGCACCTGGGCTCCATTTGGAGAAAACGCCATAATATTTGTGACATATTGGTTCTCCGCATTTATTCGTGGTACTACCGCCGCGCCGGCAGCGAGAAACGATATATAATGTAGATACAGGGTGACTCTTCATAAAGTAAATATAAGAAAATGAGTCCCCGGAATATCCGCTTATAGAACATGTTGTCGTTGGGATAGCCCAGAGGTATTTTTATTACAATGGAAAATTATAAAAAGTATAAAAATCGAGGGTTATTACGGCGAAATTTTGAGAAAAAAATTATTAGTATTTAACGAAACGCTAACAGATACTAATCCACAGACAACTCATAGCCTAAACTAGTTGACCTAAAAGCATGAAAGTTTGTAAATTTTAATGGTTCCTTATAAAATAGTGCAGGAGAGCATTAAGAAAGAATTTTTAAAGCATTATAATGGGGACTGCAACAGCACCAGCATGTAATATGATAACACGTAACTGATCGATATCTGCACTTGGAAGATAAGATATGGAAGATATTTGGACAAAACCTCATTGGCTAGCTACAAAGAATAAACGAGTCACGTGATCAACGCCCTCCATGGAACATGAACAGACTAAGATGATATTGGACACACGTAACTTATATCACGAGTAAAGAACTAGGATACTTTTTTGTGGAATTAAGGTAGCAAACGAGCATGCAGAACCACCCTTCCGCTGCCGCCCATAACAACTGTGACCAACCCAGAACAATACTCAAATCGGGACTAGGATGTTTAGTCCGGTTAGGAGGTGTTAGAACATTGGTTGGTTTGTTATTAACTATGGGACAGTTTACAGAATCAATAAAATAGTCCGTTAAATCGGTAGGAGGAAGTAAATATATAAATACAATGCTTGAAATCAATTAGGTAGGTATATAGTAAATGTAAAAAGGGCATATACTGCGAATAAGTTCACCGAAGCGAAACGATCGCAGTTTACTACTCGAGACTAAGGGCCAGTTTCACCGGTTCCGGATAAAGTTCCGGATAGCCCTAGGAATTTATCTGCCACTTAACAGTTGACGGAGCGGCAACGTCGCTTTTTGCGTTTCGTTACTACTACGTAATTTTATTGTCACTTGAAAATTATTTTGAAAACTTAATTAATAAAATACTTTTTGTTCAAAATAATCCAATTCGACTTTTTTAATATTTTCCAGTATAATTTTATCATTATAGAACGAAAATAGTAGGATTTATAATAATATGATGTATTACAGTTCAAATTCCAAATGTGTTATAGAAACGCCACTTGAAACATTTTTTATCCGTCAGATAACGCCTAACAGCCACTTGAACTGGCAGATAGCTTAACCATCACTTTTCTCTGTCACTTCTATCAGATTACCTGAGAAGCCAAAAAATGTAGTTTATCTGGGAGTTAAGTTCCTAGGGCTATCCGGAACTTTATCCGTAACCGGTGAAACGGGCCCTAAAGGTACAACAAGTTAGTTTTAAAATAACAGTGCACAAGCCACTCGCGGGCGGTGAGACTCTTAGGCATCGTTGCCTTGAACACCCAGAGATTTCAAATATTAATGCAAAGGAATATGTTTTATGGCAAAATTTTAGGGTTCTGATAAAATATTAGGCAATATAAAATGCGTTGCTCAATGTATTCCATTAGGTACGTGATGTTCTTTCATTTTGGAGTTCTACATTAAAGTATTAATAAGTCTGGTATAAATGCACAGTGATTTGTTTGGGCACTTCTAAAAGATAAAAGACACTTATGTAATACTTGCGATAAAAATTATTCGCTCTCTAATCTAACAAAAATACTCGTAAGGAAAATACTTTTTATCATCTGTTTTGATGAACTCAGTTGAAAACCCAGTGAGAATTGAAGAAAGCTCAATTTACCTTCTTCGCCAACTAGGTCATGATCTCATTTAAACTTGTTGTTTCTTCACTAAATAAATTATTAACCTGTGACCGAGTTGGGCGAAGTGATACTTAATAAACATTTTTTCTAAATATTATCTAATCCCTACTAATATTATAAATGCGAAAGTAACTCTGTCTGTCTGTCTGTCTGTCTGTCTTTGTCGCTTTCCCGCTTAAACCTCTCAACCGATTTTGATGAAATTTGACACAGACAATCTTTAGACCCTGAGAAAGGACATAGGCTACCTTTTATTGCGACAAAAAGGGATGAAGAGGTTGAAATAAAGGTTGAAAGTTTGTATGGGATTTCTTCGGGTTTTAAGCACAGCGCCATCTAGGGGTGAACCTTCCTAACTTAAAGAATAAGAACGCCTAGCGCCATCTCTTAAAGAACCATGAAACTTTATATTTAAGCACTTGATAATAAGTTTCCCGAAGCGAAGCGAGGGCGGGTCGCTAGTAATATATAAATCAGGTTATAGGTAGATTCGTCACTTGTGTGACGTTTGTTTAAAAGACCGGCTGTGATCTATCGGTGCCTAGTACCTACGCATTTTAATTTGTTTAAGTTATAGAAAGATAAAGGTGCCGTTAGTACTCGTACTTATACGTTACGAGGTTAAGTCCAGAGTAGGTAAGTAAATATTTTCAAAATAATAAATAAATATTACGAATTAATAATTTCCGGCACGGTACTATTATTCACGTATGGACCATTTTTTAAGTGAAGTGAGGTTAACTTATTCTTTAATACATATTAAGTAATATTTAATTTATGCAGAATCGATCCGTTAAAATATTATTTAGTAAAACATGCAAAAACATCAAAATTAATAAATAACCTTGATTACATCAAAATTTATTTAATCTGTTTTACATTTTATCAACCATTGCCTACACTGTGAAATTTGATTAATTCAAAAATTAAATATCAACTTTAATTTTACTGTATTTTTTCCTGCGGCTTGTGTTTATTGTGTTGAGTGTCTTTTTTAATCAACTTTGTTAACTAGGTCACGATCCTGTTTAAACTTACTGCATCTCCGTAAATGAATTATTTCCCTTGTAACGAAGGTGAGACTTGGCCGCTTGGCCGTGGGACGAGTTGAATCATTAAAGAGAACTCGGGGGAAATCACCAGCGGGCCCGAGATGGCCCTTCGGTGCTAACAGAATGACAGTTAACAAGGTGTATTGCGAATAACACATTGACATAGAAGCGTAGTTTAATTTTGAATAGTTACTAGTTGCCAATGTTAAACTGTCTCTTAGGATGTGAATTTACAGACGAAGTAATAAATAAGTTGGCCATGGCAGAGTCGAGGGTACCAGGCAGGCAGAAGTTTTATATTATATGTAATATAGCCTAGACTTAAACTAGCGATAGAGATAAATGATCAAACGCTATATCATACAACTACATTCGCCTTCACATGGAAAAAATATACTCCGACTTTTTGAATATCTATGTATGTTCAGAGAATCATTAGGCTCTAAACAAGCCATTTGTGCCTCTATTTAATTGCGGTCGATAAATTTTAAGTTAACAAAATTACAGCTTATTATGCATTTATAATTATTGTTATTTTATGAGCTGCAAACTACGGTACACTCGTGTATTATTTATGAACATAATTTTGTTCGGAGTAATAGCAATAGATTATGTACTAATAACTAAATTGTGATGTGTGATTTTAAACTTTTTTGATATTATCAAGAAAAGTATTACTTAGTGGGATTTGGGATGGATGGTTGTGGGGAAAATATTAAAGGAACGAGTTACCATCAACGACCAACAAGGAGCCGAAAATAGTATCAGTACCGACGCCGGTAGGCGGACATAAAAGTCACCCAGTTGTCGCGTCGTATCTTCTTAGAGAGTGCGTGCACGGGGGACTTTTATCGCCGTGACTGTTTCGTCGCTCTTATCAAGTCCTTGGATATGTATGGAGGTGCGCGCACGTTACGACGCGACAACTGGGTGACTTTTATGTCCGCCTACCGGCGTCGGTGACAAAATTGTCACTCTCAGTTCACATTGACGAGCCGGATGGCGCAATGGTTAAAATGCCAGATCGTCGTTACAATGACGGTTCCATATCAAAAAAGTTTTGACACTGTCGCCCTCGTGAGCGCACCCCACTTTAGAAACGCGACGCGACGAAGACAAAAACTTTTATGTCTCGCAGGCAAAAGTCCCCCGTGCGCGCACTCTCTTATGCTCGGGCCACACTAACGAAATCGTCAACGTCAACGGCAATGCCGAACATCGCGATAATTATTACGATAAAATTAACACGTTATGTGAGTGGCTACACTTGACTGTCAAACGTGACTGCCCATCGGCGATAAAATTGGCGTTTACGTTCAAACAAGATGGAGGTTGACGATGCTCTGTTTTTGATGAGTGTAAATTTTTATTATATGAATTTAATTAATCATTACCATTAAACAAGGGATAAGTAGGTAACTAGCTACTAACGTGATAAGGTTGACGTATATTAAATAAAAATAATTAATAAAATTGTCATGTTATTATAAGTAATATGTACTGTAAATAGGTAGTAAAATTGAAAACAATAATTGAGAGAAACAACATATCAAAATTCATACATTTGCAACAAACGAACTAATATTTATTTATATATATAAATATATAGGACAGGCTGTATATAGGATTATATATATAGGATTATTAGGATAGGATTATATATCCTTCACTAGCTCGGGATTTAAACTAGGCAATCACAACAAAAACAAATTTTGCCATCTTGTTGAACAAATAACTATTGTTTATTAAATTGTATCCTCCTGTGCCAACCCTACCAAAATAGGTATAAATTTTGCTCGCTTCTTTCTCTGTGTTGTGGCCGCTTCAACGCATTAATTATCGCG
Source organism: Ochlodes sylvanus (assembly GCA_905404295.2). NCBI lineage: Eukaryota > Metazoa > Arthropoda > Insecta > Lepidoptera > Hesperiidae > Ochlodes > Ochlodes sylvanus. The sequence goes on from FR990135.1 coordinate 10,267,290, forward strand.
TTAACCAACGGCAAACGGCAATGTGAATGCCTTTGTGAAATTATCGCGTTGAAGTCGTGGCTACACCTACGATCATCGCCATAATTAACGGCATTTCCCGTTAGTGTGGCCCGAGCATTAGAAGTACATAATTATATTTGCCAGTCAATGCAATATATAAAAACATTTTATAAATCATGTTAATCTAAGTAAAGCGAAGCTGGGTTTACATAGATTGAAATAAACATTGTTTATTATCAAACATTAAACATTACTTCGGATAGTATAGAAACAGCGTATTATGTCAATTATAAGCGCCAAACTAGACGCCAATATTTGATTCCCAATCCTATATATCTGTAGGCAATTCGCTTATTTAATATTCAATTTAGAGGTATCATCGGTCTCATTAAATACGGAATTATCTTTATTAAGAGGGTGAATGTACAAAAGAGTAAATAATCTATTAGCAAAAATTTGCCGGGGTTTTAGGTAATTGTCGCATCGAATGGTTGCATACTAGAGGCGAAATTCAAAAACTTCTTCGAAGAGATTGATTATATCGACCATTACTCAACAACGAGCACAATGTGTCTGAAATTGGCATCTATCCAAATTTTCAGAAAAGCTCATTAATTTAAGGTCGACATACATAAATGCTTGCATTCTTAAATTTGAAATTATTTACTAACGTAATGATACCATATTCCGGGATATTAAGGCATTTTCTTCTTTGAGGATGGTTTAAAAAAAAAATTGAAAAGTGTTATGTATGGAAACCGTTTTATTCTGTAGACTACTTTTATAAGATGGTTGTAGGACTTTTAAAACCCATATAAATAACTTATTTAAGTACATGTAAGTTAATGAATATTCAAACGATAAAGAACTTCATAGAATTAAGACGGAAAAGATTGAAAATAAAAGTTACTTACTGACTGTTTCGTGGTCAAAAGCTCAGATAAGCTCAGATATCGCTGCTAGTCGTGCCAGAAACCTTAGCACTCCAGTTTGATTGGGAGGGTCGAGTGGAAAGAGTGGCTGAGGCACCCTCGAAATTTAATTCAAATAGACGACTTCATTGGTTTAACCCCAATAGATATCGGATAAAGGATCGGAGTTTGCCTAACAAGCCGTAAGTGGCTTGTTTTTCATACCGATCCAAGCAATATCTGATGGTACTTATCAAGGTTCTTTCGAGAGTCTAAATAACTCTCCGGATGTTATTTATATCTTCTATAATGTGATTTGCTTCGATTGTAACTTCTATATTTAATCTTGGAGTCAGTCTTGGCTTATAATTCTGTTAGACTACGTAACCAGTTTTGATGTGGCTTTTAATATTGCGTGTGTAATTTTTTTTCGTTCTTCTATGTGACTAGGTGATAATTACATGATAATAATATCGTTACCAGTTTGAAACTTGGAATTTCCTCACGTTATCAAAATTAATATAAAAACTCTTACATTATATAATTTACTTGAGTTATTCCGGGCGGATCCCCTAAAACTCTTAGGGATCAGTTATACTTTAGATTTTCATTATAAGGTAAAAGTACCATATTCCGGGCTAGTACATTAATCCGTAACATTTTGATTTTTGTCGCAAAATAAGAAAACTGTCCGTAAAATCCATAATTTATTGAATGTCACTACAACTACAGTTCATATAAAATCAAAATAACACGATGTTTGAATATAAATAATCATTCTTAAAGCCGTATCGAGCTTCCGAAGAGTCAGTAGCGGCCCCCGCGACGTTTCAGTACTATGTTGTTAACAGTGAGCGTAAAGCGACAGTGCATTTTCGTAAGGATCTTAAGTGACACTGGTAAGTTAATTTAATTTAATTTTGTAATATTATTAATTGTTACTTATTAACAGAAGGTTTCAGCGTTATTTCGAGTTATAACAAACCATATTTTGAGAGAAAATATGGCTGCCGGAATTATGTTCACAACAGTGAAACGGTGAACATAAATACGTGCTGTATTACGTAATAAGGGTAAATTAGTATGATGTGTTTATGGATTTTATTCCGAACTGGGGTTAAATACTTACATAAATATGACATAAATTAATTCAGTAATGATAACAGATTAGTGTGACGTAATTACGGTATATGCTTTTTTTAATTATAATTCTTAAAATCGAGTTTGAAATTATGACATTTTATGTTATACTAAAGAATCAATACAGTATGTTATCGAAATTAAATTAAGTTTATTTCAAAAAGTAAATAAGGATAACTATTTATATCGATGTTGTGCACATAATAGTTATATTAACTTTTAATATATTCAGATATTTTATTTAATTTTTTTAATTTAACCTATTTTCTTCAATGCCGTAATAAGGGACAAGAGTTTTTTGCTTATGTCCCATATTCCGGTATACCGTACGGTATTACGTAGTATAGTAATAAGAAGCAGAAACATTGGTTTTCAACATAAAACGCCAAATCTCAATTTTTTCAAGATTTTTGTATTAATCACAAAATGTATCCAAAAATTTAAAACGATACGTTTGCATTTTAAAACATTTTAATATTATTCACAATTATCATTATAACTGTAACCTCGATTTTATTTTATATTTTAGGTTTACCTTTGGTAACCAGGCCTGCTCATAGCCCAGCGGCTTGCGTCGATCTTAACTGATCTACAAAGTTAAGCAACAGTGGGTGTGGTCAGTAGTTGGATGGGTGACCGCTAGTGGAAAAAATTTCTGGGGAACTTCCGTGTTTCGGAGGGCACGTAAAGCCGTCGGCCCCGGTTGTTATCATTTGGTAGCAGTCGTTAGGCCATGTCGGAGGCCTTCGGGCGGCATAAAATACTTCCGAAACCATGGGTTGGCCACTAACCCCTCCACCAATCTGTACTGGAGCAGCGTGGTGCTCAGGGTTATGCTCAAGGCCTCCTCAGGTATGAGGAGAGACCCGTGCTCAGTAGTGGTCCATTAATGGGTTGAAGCCAACCAGGTCTGATCTTAATATTATTATGAATTGATGTTAATTAGAATAGGTAAGTACTCATAACTTATGTTCTTTGAGATTTTTGACATAATAAAAGTTGAAAAATTGTTTGTAATTTTGAATTTTCGTTAATTATACTTTTTTTTTAATTAAATTTTCACGATGGTGATTATTTAGTAAACAGCAGCTCTCATTTTGTCGCAGAAGTTTTATGGTAATTGTTTTTTTATTTATCCGAAAGAACAATTATATCGTACTTAATAATTTTAATAAAAGTATAAATTAATACAATTAGGTAGTTTAATTCATTAAGTATATTCTTAAAGACATGTATGATGATTTTAGGTCAAAGAAAACGTATGCTAAAGATAGTACGGAATTACGTACAGTGATTGCCGGAATTAGCTCCGACGCCAAATTTTAGTACGGAATTAGAGACAAACGTGAGGTTCAGCAAAATAACGATTATTCCTATAAATTAACGGCTACGACGGAAAATATTTTTCAACATTTATCTTATAATACCAATCTAGAGAATAAAACAATTTTTATCCCTACAACCTTCCTACTTTTTCTAAAAACCAACCTCAAAGTCAAAAGTGCCTTAATAGTCCGGAATATGGGACATTTACCTTAATGATTGAAAATAAAACGCAACAGCTGGCCATGTTTAAAGTAAAAAACGCAAAGAAAGGGCTTCAATGTCGTACTTAATTACAGCTTGTCGTACTTATCCCCGTGCGGTGGTTAAAAAAAATCCAATAGCAATTAATCAGAAGAGTGAATGAGCGTTGACCTTTTTTCCTGAGGGTGGATTGAAAGGGTTCATTCGTAGTCGTTAGTCTATCGGCAATTATGGGTTACGATGTCTACTGTACACTTGATTGGTACAAGTTGTAAGGATTGAATGGGCAGTATGTTCGACTAGTTAACATACTATAGGAAATTAAAGCCTACATCTATAATATAATTATGTAATTACATATAAATAAAATTATAGGGTCTGTCTGTAATTTTAAAATTACTGTGTTATTTCAATTGCTTATAGTTACACGGTACTAAACACTAATACACATTTTTAAAATATTTGCCTATTTGTCTTTTTTTGTCAGTATATTAAAAAAATTGTAGTATATAATTTAAAAAAGTTTAAATTTGTATCTCGTTGATCTTAATACACAGTCGAACAATACCACAAGGAAGCGAAGCATCTTGTTTCTGAGCAGAATTAGATTCTCATATTTCCGTGAAGCTTACTGTAACAGTGGGGCGCATGATGGAGCAGGTATTATGTTAATAAAGCAATGCAAATACCGTTATTTGGTAAGGGGACAGAAACCTTGTTTTGTTCCGCCCCTCTTAACATTCTTATGGCGTTATATGACAACCTTGCGGCTATAGTAGTGTGCAATTCTGTCGATAGGAAGTTATGAAGTTCATGTCTCGGTGTGAGGTTGGACATTATGAAGGTTTTTATTAATTTAATAGCCGACAAACTAGCATACAAGCAACCTGAGCTTTAGTGGTCCCCGTCGTCCATGAATACAGGATCATCTAAGGAACAGGAAAAACAACAAGACTTAACATTAACAATTTCAATTTAGTGGCAAGTGCAACTATCAATCGAAAACAAACCCACAACTAATCATTCGGTTATCCGGTGTTGACCCAATTTATTAGATCCTCTGTGGGATTCCCTGCACTATTCAGGTGTCCATAGAGTTGCAATACAAGGATTACAGGCTTTGTGTTTACATCCAGTAATAGCATTCGTAAGCTATTTGCATTGGCGCTGTTGATTTCGGATCATAATCCTCTGAATTTCGAATGATTGGATGAACCCGCCGCAGCGCTGTCCGGATATTGGTGTTATGTTAAATCGCGTTGTGTTATTGTGTGCAGTTCGTATATTTTGAAAATTACTGAATACTAGGTACTTTGATTTGATACTATGCTTTAGAAATCAAGACCCTTTCCGTAATTTTTTTTTTTACTGAATATAAGTTAGTTATTAATTCATAATTGTGTTCATCGTTGCTCCAGTGCGGGTTGGTGGTCAACCCAAGTATTTGAAGTTTTCGTGCCGCCCGAAGGTCAAATGTATATTTCTACAATTTTCTACTATGGATCTTGAGAGGGTGAAGCCTAAACTAGAAGTACGCAATAACTATTGAAAGTTGAAAGTAAAATAGTCGTATTCCTCATATCTATTGGCCGATCCGTTACAAATTCCATCCAATTTTGTAAAGCACCCCTTAATGCTAAAAGGAGTAGATACCGGACGTTAGCCGAGTGAGTGAGCACGTGAGCTGTGATCGGGTTACGCTACGTGGGATGACTTTACACAATGCGCTCCTACAGTAGGTACACACGTGCACAGAGAAACGTATGCAGTACTTTATTTATGGAGTACACATAGCTTTATAATTATGTATAGCATTGTGTATAGCGAGTGGTTTCAACGTTGGACTCCCACAAAGAGGGCCCGGGTTCAAATCGTGCACCCACCTAATTTTCAAAAATGATATGCTTAATATTTAATAAAATTTAATTATCACTTGCTTCGGTGAAGGAAAACATCGTGAGGAAACCTGCACGTATGTGTAACCGCAAGGTGTGTGAAGTCCGCCAAGTGTACCCTTCACATTGTGAGAGGAGATCCGTGCCCAATAGTGGGATAGTTGTGTTGCGATGAAGATGGCACGAAGCTTAACTACTTTACTCGGTTATTTATAGTCAGCAATTTTTAAATGATAAACCGTTTAGTAGCAAAATTTCTTGAATGTTTCCGTGCTACAAAGGATATTAATTAGGTATATACTATACAGTCACCCCAATGGAGGTCCTCAGGAAAACGACTTCACAGATCTTAAAACTTTTATTAGTATAACTTACTTTTAATGAAAAACAACATTCAAATCTTATTTTTTACATTTGTAGGAACGTTGTAAAACTTTTATGCTCGTGGGGTGTTTTGATTTGTAGTCGAGGGGAAAGTATCTTTTATGTAGGTATACCTACCTACTCCACGATTTTGGGTGATCTATTAGCTTACGTAAGACTTCTAACCGGTGAAACCCCTTTGGGATTCATGCACCGCGTGTTAGAAGCTCCTAAATGTGTTAAAGCACCTGTGAAATATCCAATCCCAATCGATCTCCCAGTGACGCCGGTACTATAAAGATTTCACCCGGCATAGAAACTATAAGTGCATTTTTGTAAGTAAGTAATCATAACTTTTATTAAATTTTGACAACCCGCATGGCCCAAATGGTTTACCAAACCGGACTGTCGTTCGATGGGTCCTGAGTTTGATTTCCAGCGAGGTAGAAATTTAAATGATCAAGTAAAATTTCTGCTGTGTGGTCTTTTAGTGTTGTCCATGGTACCTATCCACGACACAGGAAATCCTAGTGTGTAGCTACGAGTGTGTGGCGTCATTGAATTAGGTACCTAAGCATTAAAATTCGCAAAAAATACCATTTCTCTACGTTCAACATTCGCTACTTCAGAAATACCACAGCTACACCATCATACTTAATCTAATAAATTGTAAATTCATTGAAAAAAACTATATAATAGCGTTCTTTGTGTCCTTGATTAAAACATCAGAGCCCGCGAACAGAAATATTATTATTACATAATAAGTGACATTTCTCAAAACCACAACGTCAAATCGAATAGAATTTTTCATTACCGAGAGCAATTTTCCGTTTCGTCAGGGAAACGGTCTGCTAACTCAATAACTGACGACAAAAGGCATTTGAGTATGAAATTCGTCAATTATTCCCAACCCGTCCGATGTAAGGCCGTTCAAAGTATCACAATTAGATACCTACCCTTGCGACCATTTCTTCAAAGTGAGGGGATGGTTTTAATTTAAATCTGGCCCTCATCTGAAGGCATTCCGTTAATATCTGCTCGTTAATAGCACATTCGAGAATGTGAATTTGATTCCCTCGACCCTAGAGGGAGACCGTACGAAACCACATTTGGCCGAATTTGGTCTCTAGTTTTCAAATTACTTAATGTCTTTAAGTTCAATTGCATTAGTGCTCGCTCCGCTACGAAAAATAGCTTAGCGCATACTCGAAAAATTTAATTAAATTGACATAATTATCTTTTTTTACTTGTCAAGTGATCGTAATTCAACAAACATCAAATGTTACTCCAAGCCTACTGCACTATATAACTGATTCCTAATTGGACGGTTTGGGAACTGATGCAAATCGCAAAATCATGAGAGTCGCACAAAACTTGATGACAATTTTTAAATTACTAACTGTACCTACAACTGTACAATTAATTTTGTAAACGAATCACCTCTCGACCGTCAACATGCATACGGAGGTACCTACCTATTTTATTTTGTCAATAGTAATTGCTGACTAACGGACTTAAACATTACTTTTATAAAGAAAGATCATCCTAGTGTGGTAACCTAGTACTTTTTCTATTTTATTACAACGTTTGTAAAAGAATTTGACATTACCTATCCTCAGATTATAAAAACAAACCTGAGTTCAAAAGGAACGGATAAGAAGTCTTTTGGAATCATCAATTTCAACGCAGTTATATCGACAGTTAAGTATTTTGCATTTGCATAAAAAATTAGGTACCTACTTACTTTTAAATTACTTTTGTAAAAGCAATAAAGTCTCATGATTTTATCATTATACTAATAGGTTAGAACAAGAAGTATCTAATAAAAAAGCGATAAGTTATTTTCAATTTTGAACTCACATTTTTCCTATATTTATGTACCCTAAAGAACTAGGTACCTCCTTATGCACATTTATGTACTACCAAAAAATACATTACAGATGAATTTAAAACAGCAACGGCGGCGATGCTGTAAATCTAAAACGTTTCCACTTAATGTTGCATAGGACGAGCTATTTCCTAGCTACAACCGTAAAAATAAAAAATAACTGACGAAACAAGACAGGTCTTCCCGGCAGTGTAGAGAATCCCGGCCGGCACAGTACAAACATTCATTCGAACCCACCCTACTTGAAACGTCTCCTTAAAAGGGAGGAGAAAATTATCTCGTGAATAAATTATATTTTTCCCCTTTTATGAAGACAGTTGAAGTGCATTTTCGTCCATCTTTTTTCTTGTTCGTCTCAGATCAAAGACTTCGCAGGAATTCCGGACCGTGAGTCCGCAAAAATAAAATGAATAAGGAATTTAATGTGACTTGATGTTTTAGGGATAATAACGTTAAAGGCCTTTGTTTGTCTATGGTGTTTATCGTATATAACATAAGATGTGTATATTTTTTTATTTCAAGAGGAAAACAAAGAAATGTCGATGGACAACCTGAAGATTAGGGGCGCCGCCTGTAACTTTACCCTATTGTGTGTGTTTATAAGTTACTCATAGGTAGGTAAATTAAAACGGCAGTCTATAAGTAACGCACACAAAAAAGACGATATACTTTTGCCTAACCTTGCCTAGGTATATTTTTGCCCCTCTTTGCCTCAACAGGCAGTTGTTAGTACACAAAATGATTACCTAACCTACCGTAATGTAAAGTATAAGTACCTACTTAACACACATACCTACTTTCTTTAGTGAACTGTGGCGAATGTTTTTACTCGTAGATAGCTGGTAACTCCATGAAACTGGGACCCTCTTTGAAGAACGCAAAGTTTAAAACAGTCTTCATTAGCGAATATTCTTTACGGAAACGCACCGAAGCTTTAAATTAGACGAATGTCTCTTGCTTTATATACGAGTAAATCCATATTTTCGGCAAGCTTGGGTAATTATTGTGCTGACATTACAATAAAGGCATGTAGGTATAATGCGTCGTAAGTACCTAATTACCTTTTTACTTTGAAAGCAATAATTATAATTAGGTAGAAAATTATCTTTGAGCTAATTTTTTATTACAAAATTAGACGATTGGACATGAAAATAGTATGACTTCGTGGCAACACAGAGTAGTTACAAACAACTCGTGGTATCTAATGATTAATCATTACCTAGTTCTATGTATGTCTGTCTCTATACTTTATGCTCATATACCTTTTTTTATTTGTCCCATATAGGGTAACAAAGGTCAATCAAAAATACCCGCAAAATGTATGAAAATGCCAATTTCACTGCCGACATTGTTTGGTCGGACACCCGACAAGTGGGAACAGGGCGTGACTATTTGTGACTGTTCAATGTTCAATTATCGATTGTATAATTCGACGAAAATTTAGGTAACGTGTGCTTATATATCTTGTAATTAACACCAGATATTTGACCTGGTGTTAATTACAAGTTAAGTTAGTTGTTACATGGAGGCAATAGTCTGTTGGATTAAGCATACAAATTGTCTGAGTAGCGCCAACTAATAGAAGCCTTCTTCCAAAGGAATATAAAAAAATACAACATTCTAGTGCAACCCTTTATTTTATTCAATAAAGACATCGATTAACACATTTATAAACATTGATATTATGCATAAGAGAAAAATAATCTTAGATTACTTACATACCTATTTTAAATGTGTGCATGCTCAAAAACACACAATATTATCATCGAGCATAAGCTTAACATAATGGAATAAGCCGGAACATTCTTGTACTTCCAAGTAAACTATTCTTACAATAATGTAAGTTGCACTATTAACATTAACTAAGGAAATATTTATTGAGGTTTGTAAAATCAGTTGCAGGGAAACGACAATAAAAGAGTCATAATAACTTTCGGCGTCCACTAAAACAACATGAGAACAAGGTTGCTGGATTAATTTGTCATCATTACCTACATCCTACATCTTGATGTTACAATCAGATCAACCACAAAGTGGTCGGTGGTGAATACAGTCTACCATTTAATTTGATACCATTTGATAAAAAAAAATCTGATGCCATTTAAGCCCACGGTCCCATACTTCCTTAATTTTTTCCATACTTTTTTAATGATCAACCAATCCCCAGCCATATAAACAACTCTGCAGATTTTTTTTAAGTCCTGACATTATTGGCACTATTTCTAAATGTTATACATATTGTACCTAATTAATGATCAAAATGAAGCTTATACAATGCATGTTTGAATAATTATCAATGGAAAGATAATTCTAATAAATTCAAATCCTCAACTCCTCAACTCTTATGATTAATAAACATGTAATATATTTAAAACACATACATTATGTAGATATGCTTTAAAATTTAAATGATAACAATAATTGGTGGTAGAGAACCCGTAAAGCTAATATAAAACTTTTAATATAAAATGCAGGCTTGAGATTTACGCATCTGACATAGGGACACAGATACAGACAGTAACATGTAGGTAATATTATAAATTACATAAAATAAAAAAATCAGTTCCTACGCTGATAGAAGTTATACACACAAAAACCATACAAAATGTTGTCATAGATAAGCGTTATAAGTATGATAGAAATGGTATCAAAAATTTTTATTTCAATGCGGATTGTTTAAGAAAATCTGGGCACACCACGATCTATTGAATCCATCTAAAAACAATCTGATCCGTCCTTACGATACAGAGTCTACAAGACCAAATTCTTCAGATTTGTCCCCGCAATAATTGGGACTCAATGTAATACTTCAAACGCAGTTACCGTAATTTAGCGCCTGATTACTAACCCAGTACCCTCCGAATGTCTCTAACCCAAAAACCTAATAGTTCAACGCACTTATATCATTCTCATGAAATTTACACTTAAATATAATCTAATCAGTACTCTATAAAACTAAAAAAATGAAGATATATTTTTCTTAATTCAGAGACCCGCCTAAAAGTTGTCAAAATTATCTAAAAAGCAATTATACTCTCTAAATACGAAAGATAGATATAGAGCTTCTTTGAAACATTTATTCACTACATTTATTATGTTCTTATTCATAACTACTAAACTATTAATTTATCGTAGCTAAACTTTATATAATGTAATCGTAGTGCCGTCTGGTACTTTGTTCGTAAATAGAAAATAAAAAAATATAATATAAAAATGTATTTACAAGTAGATAGTATACAAAGTATACACATTTTCAAAAATCGAATGAAAGATATCGAAAGGTGAAGGTAAAAATAGTTTAAGCGACATTTTAGCAACTTTCCTGAAGAGCAATTCAAAGTTAAAGTTTAAAATCCAAAGGTTAAGTTCGGCTCGAGGCGAGACAAGGCCGAATCGTCTCCAAGTTGATAATGATGTTTCAGTACCCAAACTGAACCATTACACCATATATATTATATAGATATGAAGTAATTGAATCTACGATCACTACATCATTTACTCTACACCTACAACATTAAAAGCTACACACCTATTGCCAGAAACACCACATGTAATTAGGTGGTTAACATTTTTCGTGCAGATTAATTATTTATTGATCATAAAATACGCTACATTTGACGACGAATACTCCAAGATTAAGAGATAGAATTGTAACATTCCACAGAGCCATGCAGAAATATTTGAAAAAGTGTATTTTTTTTAATTGACAGATTTTTTTGACATTTATGAAAAAATATTAATAAAAAATTGTACTTGCCGAGTACCATGAAGTCAAGTCTTATTGAAATACAATAAATTATCAAATATTTTGTCCCACAATCCGGAGTAGTATATTTTTAATTGTAGAGATGAAAAATGGAACGACATTACTCTACTCAATAAATACAGTTACAGAATTACACAATTGTGTGTTTACTTACCACTTATAGGAAATAATTTTAGAATCTATTTTTTATATTTTTTAATCTCATCCATATTTTCTTAAAATGTCCGTCTCATGAGTACGGAATATATTTATTTTTATATATAGACGCCAAGTTACACCTATAGGCCACATTCCAAAATCCATTATTTTCATAAATTTACCTTAATTTTAACGTATTTTCAATATATATTCCAAATACATATTTTATGACTGTCAATTTTTTATTTTTGTCTTCAACGAATACGTATTTAAATGTAAAGTATATTGTATTCAACAATTTATACTCTGTGTGCGTTATAAGTACAAAGAATAAATTTTGTCGATTAAAAATGCAACACCAGAAATCTTGGGTTTAACTACCATTGTGATACTTGTTGCGACAACACACCTTAGAAGCAAAGAACCACAGACAATTAATACAAAATTTTCATCTCTCAAGCATTTTTTAATATTTATTTTATTTTAATTAATTACAAATACGAGTACGAAGTTATGGTAGTCGTACCGTACTTACCACAACACCAAATTTCAAAAAAAGAACTACTACATACGTATCGTAGCGGCAATGGCGGCAAAATGTGTACAGTTACTTTCAAATTTATTATTTATTGTTTGATAAACGTTTCAAAATGTTCAAAATGTTGAAAAAGTCTTATAATTTGTTTATATAACATTCTGTCAATAGTACCTATTAATAAAAAAAACGTCTTTGGCAATCCCATATACGAAAACCACAATGCATTCATATGTTCAGCAATACTTAGGCCTGCATTTGAGCATAATATTTGACAAGAGATTATTCATAGCATATCCTACTCACTGCGAAGAACCGCTAACAAGGAATGTTATACCTGCACATACTGTCCATACACATTCATCGATGGATACTAAATCTAAAAATTAATAGAAACAAATGATATAAGTAATACAAAAAAAAAATAGTTATTTGTAAAGTAATGCGGTCAGTAAATGCTCAAACATGTTTGTCAAAATTTACGTTTTGTTTGTACGTACGCAATATAGTCGTGTCTTTTATTATCAGATCATTTTCGATGCAGCATTTCACATGTAATCAATATCAATCAATCAATCAAGTCACCAACCGACCAATCAATCAAAAATCAATCACATCTGATAAGTCAATAATATCTCTTTACAACAAAACATAATTACAACTCAACTAAGTCATAAACCTAAATTATAAATGATTGTACTAATTTTTTACTACAACTTGGGAACTCAACATAATGTGAACATTTTATAACATCATATACATATATTGGTAATACATAAATCGTGAGAACTTATATCATAATAAAGGATATTACATCAATCAACTCAAACTTGGTTCCAATTCAACTCATAGGAGAGCATTGAAATTTGAACTTTATTACTTGTTCTATACTGTTGAATATTATCTATCAATACCTAAGTAAAGCTACTGAGGATTATGTATAGATAGAACTTGGACCGGCCATAGCGAAAGATAGTTGGAGATGTCAGAACCAGACTAATACAAAGGGACATTTTTCTTCTAAATAAACATGATATTTGTATATAAACACGAAATAATAATAGTTATTCATTCTTTATCAACATAATGTACATAAATGTAAATAGCTGACCCATCTGTACTTATAATTGTACAATACAGGATCTGACTGTAAGTACAATGTACTTAAAATCAGATAGATGGCTTATAGCGACCCTACATTTGTAAATATTTTTACAGTACATATTCAACCCTAATTTCTACGTTGCCATAGCAATATAAAATAACAAGATTGTCAAATAATTCTTTTTCCTTCACTTTCTATATTTCGCATTGCAAACAATTCTTTTTCCATCACGTCGGGGTCACCAATTCGGGGGAGGTGTGGCAATGTAATGAAGAATAAACTGACTCCAGTTTGTGGTGATGATTTATTCACAATGTAAAATATATACAGCTGTACAACGTGATGGAAAAGCAATTATTTTCTTTGTTATTTTATATTGCTATAGCAACGGAAAGCTAGGGTTGGACATATATACACACCGACCACACAGCCAATAGACTCCTAATAACAGGCGAATGGCTTCTGTCAACACATCTGGCTTATAGCACCGATATAAATTCGTGCCGTCTAATTCTTTCCCGTTGCTTAAATGAATCTATTTCTTTCCAACGTTTCGTGTGGCCTTGAATTAGCCAATCACAGCGTTGAATTAGCCAGTCACCCCGCTTCGTGTTACCTCAGCTAGTTGCCAGAATGTATTCAACACGGAAAATCAAACATTAAGTGTCTATTGGCTGGGTGGTCGGTGTGTACACAATATATACATACTTACCAATGTAGGGTCGCTTGAAGCTCGTTGGCCACTGTCACCCACGGACAGCTCCAGTTCCGGTCAAGACATGCATGCATTGAACGGTGAGCGGTTCAACTAGATCACTTGTTCACAGTTCACAGTCCGAGCAGGCAGTACGCTAGCCAGTTGGTGCATCAGTCGTTGTCGTCCGGCTCGTTGTCGCTCATGTCCTCGTCGCTGGTGCACTCCGCCTGCCCGGCCTCCTCCACGCAGCGCTGGCACCAGCACAGGAACAGGTAGTTCTGACTGAGCTCCTGCAATCGTGTTACGGTTCTTGTTTAAACAAAAATGTTGTTACAATGTTGGAAACTTAGAATAATTGCACTATAGAAACGAAGTCCGCGCGGCCGTTTTGAAGCACCTTATTTGGAGCCAGAAATGACTCCAAACACCGGGCAGCTCATGTCAACGCGCGCCAAACGTGTCTCGCGAAAACAAAAGAATTATGACGATTTGCCCAGTTAAATTGTGTCACAAAATATCTGAAAAGCTTTTTATGTATTATTGCTAAAAACATATGATTATCCGCAGCCGAATCATTCCCCGCTTTCGGGAAAGTTTCGGTTAGTGCTTCGCTTTAGACAGAGCGCTTGTATGAAGACTGTCTTTCTATAGTGTTATTATTCTAAGGTTGTAAATTATAATTATACTCGTAGTTTAAAAAACTAAAGACACATTTTTATAATAAATAATGAATAAACGTTAACATGCTCCCCCCGCACTAGGATTCCACGTGTCGTGGAGTGGCATGAACAACACAAATTACCAGAACAAACATTTATCTGTTACAATACCATCTGCCCCGGCCGGGAATAAAAGACATTTCTTTGAACCAAATTGCAAAGTACAACCATACCTTCTGCCTAGAGTGTCTGGACCGTTGCAGGGAGCATTCATCCAGATAGCTGATGCAGATCTCATCACCGGGCATCATGGGCTTGGTCGCTCTCAACTGCAGCCTGTGGTTCCCGTACGGGAAACACACCTCAGCATTCGGGTCGCAGCTGTGGTTGCAAGCGCTCTGCAGACGAAACAGCCCAGAGCCTTCCGTGTTGATGAACTCCCCAGATTCTGTTCACAAATAAGATAAGATATGTCTTTGTTACTGCTATTATTATGAGGTTGATGTGTCAAACTTATACAATTTTAACGGTGTGTGTATTTTTATTTTTTACATGTCAAGCGAGGGTTTGTGTGAAGTATAATCCATTATTGTGGGGTCGCAACTCTTACCCCGCGGCCACCAACTTGGAAAAGGGGTACAAATGTTTTTTATCGTTATCTAGTATTATGTAACGGAATCATAATAAACAATCATTATTTATCGTAAGTACGTTTATTTGTCCTAAGGAGCTGGTTAGTACAAATGGCTGGCACACATAATTCAACTGAATTGAGCCAGAAGCATGAGGAGCTCATACCATCATATAAAGAGTACACTGTCATTCCACATGTTGCTGACGGCATGGACTATAAACACTAAACAGCCACAACGATAAAGATGAAACAACGAGTCACATAAAAATCTCCCCTTGCCGGGAATCAAACCCAGAACTTCATTCTACTCTTAAGGCCTCCACTAACTGAGCTATAGGAAGATAATCGTCTAAAAATTCTACACAAACATGGCCTTTTAACCATGTAATGTCGTCATGTATTCTTCCCTTCCTTTCTTTCCATTCCGTTCTTACCTTCCTCCACTTTCTGATAGAGCTTGTCAACGAACAGCTCAAGCTGCGCCCTCTCGTCATCAGACATGGTGCGCCCCAAACAGTTCTTTACCCACAATGATAGGGGGCTGGATCCGATACCCTGGCCGTTGGTTCCTACCAGAGCCATCAGTGAGTTAAATCCCTCCTGGGTTAGAAACTGAAAGACAGATCACATTTTTTTATAATTTATGTAGGTCGTAACAATACTTCGAGCAGTGATAGTCGTGTGGTTGAACGTGTACTCCCGAAGCGGGGGGGTTCGGGTTCAAACCCCGCACGCATCACTAATTTTCAAAAATTATGTGTGTATCAAAATTTAATTATCACTTAAAAGAAAACATCGTGACGTAAAGGAAAACATCGTGAGGAAACCTGAGAGTTCTCCATAATGTTCTCAAAGGTGTGTGAAGTCCGCCAATCCGCACTTGGCCAGCGTGGTGGATTATGGACTATGGCCTATACCCCTCACGTTGTGAGAGGAGATCCATGCCCAGCAGTGGGACAGTTATAGGTTGTGATAATGAACAATACTTCAATATTGAAAAATTATAATATGTAGTATGAAAACTAAGTCTGTGTAGCCTAGGTTATAGACTCTGTAAGACTTCACTACCTTGC
Source organism: Ochlodes sylvanus (assembly GCA_905404295.2). Classification (NCBI taxonomy): domain Eukaryota; kingdom Metazoa; phylum Arthropoda; class Insecta; order Lepidoptera; family Hesperiidae; genus Ochlodes; species Ochlodes sylvanus. The sequence continues at coordinate 10,283,621 of FR990135.1, forward strand.
CCTATTATTAGATCCAAACGAAAAAAAGTGATTTTTTAACTTCAGGAAACAATAAAATTCTTAATAATTGTATGTTGTAAATGTTTAATGGAGAATATTAAAAAAAATAGCCCAATTCCTACTGCAGTGAAGCGTTGGAACATATACTCATACTTTATGTTGTAGGTACTATATTATCTTTTATGAAATTGGATGTTCGGATGTTAAACTCAACATACGATGCTTTACTAAAACTTTGCACTAGTATAAATCAACCTTTAGATTTATTTAGTTTTGGCGCTACAAATGTAAACGAACAGCGCGGTTTGATGCTTGTGTCTTTGTTTATAAATGATCTCTATAAAAACAATATTACCTGCTGCACATGCTCTCCGTTTACGACATTGCTCATCAATTCTCTCAACGTCACCAGCTGTTTGGAGAACTGATCACCCAGCAACTTGTGGGCCAACTCCGAATCCTCACTCTCGGTGCGGTGACAGAACTGTTTCACCTTCGCGATGGTAGCTTCAGGATTAGGACTCAGCTGGATCATTGCCAAGATCCGTGCGATGAGGAGAATACTTGTCGTTTCCGGGGGAAGATGCATTTGCCTGCATAGAGTGCAAGTAGTCATGATATACATACATGCAAGATTTCAAAATAGAAAATAACTGAGTGCTACTAATGAAACTAGCGAATTAAACTGCATGTATGTAATATAATTATCGTCAGACTTGCGCCAATCTTTATGTAATCCACAGAGATTATGAGCAGACAGATAAAATACAGACTGATAAAGAATACATCCACATCCATATACATTTATTTATGCTAGTGCCATCACCATAGTATAATTCTTAGTAAGTATACCATAATGCCTTTTTACAGTAATGACTAAAAGATTAATGCAGTCTCTAAACATAAGCAACTAAGCAATATACTAATGCATTAAAAATAACAAATTCCGCTTCCATTGCTGATGTTACCAATCCGATGAAAGGTGCAATACCAAGCACAGAAAGACCATATGCCTCATGTACTGACTGTTTGACAAAAAATGTTTCATACCTGAGCAGGAGACTGATATCCATGGGAAAGTCCATTTAGGCAACGTAAAAAAAATTTAAATTCAAAATATAATATAATGATGAGCATAATGAACTTCATTACTGTAAAAATAATTTTAACAACACTTACTTCCACACGTCCAACAAGACCATTATAGGATGTTGCTCGTCAGATGCCTGGTAACACAACAGGGAGTGGTAAGAGTTGTACGCTTCCTTCTTGCACTCCTCCGAGCAATACTGTATACCGCATTGGTCACAACTCGTAATGTTTGCCAGATTGATCTCGTAGCAGTCTGGATGCGGCAACACAATGTCTGGCTTGCTTGTGAGACGCCTTGCATTCTGTTCTGGAGTTTCCAAAGGTCTGAAATTAGAGTAAGTAGGTATATCCTTTACGTATTTTGACCATACTAACACAAACTGTTATTTAAGTTGTTGCTGAAAAACAAAATTAACTAGGCTCAATTGTGCACCATATCCTGTTTCCAAATTTATTTTTGTATTTAGCTTAATAGGTTGTCTGGAGATCGCTAATTAAGCGATAGAATCGCCTGTTGTACCTACTCATTTTTGTGTTTTAAAGTATCCTTATAACATTAGTGCACAATAAAGAGGATTTTATTTTTGTTGTTGTTGTTGTAGTCTCCTGTCACAATTATGGGTCCAATGTGTTTAGATTTGCAAATCTTTTTTGGACTACCAGACTGAATAATCAAACATTCAAGGAAGTGTGAAAGCCAATTCATATCCTCGGGTTACTTTAAAAATGTGCTAAATGATGTGCATAAATGAATCAGTGGAAAGTATCTGAATAAATGAATTTGTTTTCAGCTTATAAGTACATCAATAATTTATTATATTTATCATATTCAGTAAAGTCATGGCTGTCCTGGGCTTTGAATAAGAGATGCTGTGGTCAAACTATTTTAACTATTTCGTGATATGGACTGAAATCATACATTTAATAAAACTGTTACTGATTGATGTCTGTGCGTGAAAGGTACTTGAGAATAACTGTTAGCTGGGGTATTTATTAAAGTTAGGTTGCATAGCAATGAGTTTGTCAGTCTGTTGGTGTGTTTATTCCTGTTAATTTTACAAATAGTTTAAGCAGTAAAGACCGCACTGTATTCCTATTTGTAAGTAAGAAACGAATATAATTCGTAACAAGGTGCACCAATACACAGCCATAGTCCATATGCTACTTTTGATAAATTACCTACTTACCTCATACAATGATCGCATGCTAAATAGCTGTAGGCAGCATTCCATGCAAATTGGCATGAAACTATCGGGTCCTCCTCCAGGATAACATCTCTTGTTCGGAAGGATTTTGTCGCAAACAACCCCTTGCCCTAAATGAAACGTTAAGTAGAAAACAATCAATCAATAAAATAATGGAGTTGGGAGTCTTTAATATAAATTAAATTGAATGAACATGAACAAGAATACATACCTTCTGTTTGCTTGAAATCCTGATCTCGAAACCTTGCAAGCCGGTATTATCCATTGTTAAAACAAGTATTTCTATCTTAATTTAATACAAGAACACCGAAAAATCTTCGGACATAACGCCGCTTTCCTCGTTTTTCCTCTGTCGCTTTATGGTTATCTTATCTAGTTATCTTGTTCCGTTCCGTCCGGTCCGGGAAAATGTCATACCCACAGACTAGGTATGAAATACAATAATTTTAACAACCAATACCAATCAAAATAATTCAATAGCATTAGTTCATCACAGACTGCACAGACACCACCGGCCCATACCATAGACGCCTAATCACAGACTAGGTACATTGTGTAAGTACGACGTACGCCATATAAGTCACTCTATGGGTACGCCTGTTTGATTTTCCGTCTGGTATGCATTCTGGCAAGTAGCAACTGGTAACAGTGGTAACAGTAGCAACTATAATGAGCTGAGCCGCTGAGGTAAGACGGAGCGGTATTGCAACGCCGTGTTTGGCTAATTCAAGACCACAGTGAAAGATAGTGTTGTACAGAGCTTATTTATTTTTAGGTTAGAGATTGTCGATACACTTAACGATAAATCAAATCTGTTCCACAAGAAAAAACTTGTAAAAAATAAAAAGGTTTTTTAAATAACATCTATTTATTATTATTTAATTAACCATCACAAACTTATTGGCATTGTTTGCCCTGATTGGTGTCTAAGCAAGTAATAATTTTAAATATTAAGTAACAATAGTAGTAAGTATTATAGATACCGAGCTTAAAATATAATTATATTATTAGTATAAATTATATATCTTTGAATCAAATTTTAATTAACCGAAGGAATATATATTTTTTGAATAGTAACATGTGTCTTCGACTTCAAGATTTGTCGTTTTATTATTTCCCTGCTAGTAACCCCGATTTTACTTAGTAAATCTGCGTCAGTAAAATCAATAAGTTTTTTATTCTGCAGTTCTTTTAAAACAGTTTTTAATGAAGTTATACTTTTCTCTAGGTACCGTGTCTTTTCTCTCAAATTTTTTAACTGCTTGTTTTTATAACTTAATTTATAATTCAATTCAATTACCCTTCGATATAATCGTTTCGCATTAGGCGAATTGTATTGTGACGGAGATCCAGGAAAGTTATTCATCGTACTTGGTGTAGTAGACAGAGTAGAGGTACTAGTTCCATCTTCTGACTCTCCAGTGCTCTAAAATTAAATCATGAAATGTAAGTACACAACAAAACACAGTAGGCTTACCTGCACCAGCCCGGTAGGAAAACTAGTTGTATGCCAAATTTCATCCATATCAATGGAGAAGTTTAGGCGAATAATATAAGTTGTAATTTTAAAAATATAAAAAAATATATAATCTCCATTTAATTTCCTTAATTTCGATACCCACTCAATAGATTTAGTTGACGAAAAAATTGAAGACTTACAATTTGAGAGCAATGAAAACCCAACGGTTAGACTCTAACCGTTGGGCTTCCATATTACCGTTACACCTGTATCATATTATAACCGTTAGAGCACTCATCTTTCATCCGGTTCAGGGTTCGAATCCGGGCCGGCCTAATGATATTTTTAAGTCCGTATTTTTCTAATAAATTTACCACGGGCTCCTAGGTGAAGGAAAACATCGCGTGGAAAAGTCCAAGAACCTAGCAAGTTCGAAGACATGTGATATCATCCAACTCGCATTGGGTCATGACTGATACATTCCTTTGAACCTGCACACAGCAGGAGCACTCATTACCTTAGTAGTACGTGCTCCAACTGTGTGTACAGGCAGCTAAAGAAACTGCAACTCACCAAAAGAGGCAAAAACAGTGTTGGTATTGCTGATTTTAACAAACGCCGACGATTTTTCATATATTTGAAACAGTCTTCTGAAAAATGGCGTGAACAAATCACACTGTGTTTCGATGGCATCCAATTGTCTCTTCTTGTTGCATTGATCCACTTTTCTTTTTCATTTGCATCTTGAGGGTACCTAAAATTAAAAGTGCCATGGTAGCCCAAGTCTTTACTAGAAAAAATAATCTGGATCTTACAACCTGTGGATTCAATGGGTTGCATGACAGCTCAGGGGTCTATTGAAGGTACACATTTTTTATTAAAATGTGTCCAGAGGAGTTCAGCCAGTCACACAGCCACATACACCTTTACAGAGAAATTGCATGTATGCAGAAGGTGCAGAACATTTTATCCAGATTTGTCCAACAACTTAGGAGTCCTAGGACAGATCGCAACGCCACCTACCGGGTTTCATTTAAAACTACATACATCACGTATATACGGTATGTACGTAATGAAGGATTATTGTAACGTTAAAAAGAAACCATAATTACATTATTTTATTATTCTTTATCGACAACGATATCGATTTGCTACAACACTAGTTAGGTACACTCACCACGAAACGTGTGAAAGGAATAGATAATACGATTTACGTAACGGGAATATAGTAGACGTAGACGGCACGATAGTTTGAGTTTGTGTTTGAGTATAATATGTATTATACTTTGTTTTTTAAAACAACAACCAGTGGTAATTGAAGGTGAACCGTGAACTCTGTACTTACGAAAAAATTTGATATTTTCCGTTTCTCCAAAACATATAAAGATAATAGCTACTTACAAGTGAAATGTTATCCCATCTTTCTCCATATTAGATGTGATGCTTTTTTTACCGCACCATTTAATGCTACACTGAGGCATTTTGAGTTTTTTGCACTTTCTTTATGAACTCCGATCGTGTTGACAGGTCACAGTAATGGTCGACACTGATTGAGTTATTTCTGCGCGGAAATTTTTTCGGAGCAATAATCCAGATGTGTTGTCAGGAGCCATTCGTCTCTGTTATTTATTGGTGTCTAATTGTCTATTGGCTTGGCCCGTGGCCGTGTGGTCGGTGATCACAGACAATAAAGTTTCAGATATTTATCATTATTCTGTACAGCACAGATACATCATTGTTGAATCCATAGAGGTATTAAACTAGAGTAGGGTTAAGACCTGGCTGTACTCCGATGATACTCCGAAACGTTCCGACGGTTGAAAGAAGAGAATGGATCTTTGTCTCCACTAGTGTCTAGATGTTTAAAAAGAAGCGCGAGAGGCGAGAGGAGAGAGATAGAGAAAAACGAGACAGAGTGATACGTTGTTTTATCTCACATTGCATACCGGTTTTTTCTGGGAAAATATTGTAATTATTATTTACTTTTTACAAGCAAATTTGTCAGCTGTTGTCGAACTTTTCTTGTGCCAAATGTACTTTCTCGTGCTATCTCATGTTTGCCACATGTAGGTCTATAACTATCTTTCTCTGTCTACGATATGTTAATTTGTTACCGGTGTATATAATAAAAAGTAATATTTTTACATGACTCATTAATTTCGAAACTTCTGAATATTACAAAAAAAAATCAAAAAGTGTGCAATTCACACGTGCTACAAGTGATAACTTCAAAAAAATATTTCATGATAATTCGGCTTTTATGATCTATGTAAAATTGTACGCGTAAGCGCCAGGAAATCATAGCGCTTATAACGTTTTGTAAACTATACCCTTTAAGTAAGCGATCTAGCGCTGCATGTTTTAATAGTTTGGTTAGATCATAGATTGTCATAACTATTGTTTTAGCGCTGCAGCGAACTTTAGTTCTAACTCTTGCTAATGTGCCTATCTCATTTCCTCCCACGTTAAAATGTGTGTCTTTTTCGTTTCTGTTTCTTTTCATTTCCGTTTCATCAAATTCCAAATCACAACGATACTAAAGAAGTATTCACTTCAATAAATTGTTACAGTTACAGTTAAACTGCTGTTTACGTCGGCCCAAAACAGGCAACTTAAGTTAAGAGAAAACGTTATATTATATACATAGAAGTTAAACTTTTATTACTTTTAGATTCTTTGTAGTTTCTTACAATCTTTAAATTTCTCGCGAGTATCGAGAATATAAATAACTAGGATCCAAAATTAAATACGAAACCCATAGCGCCTTGTCTCTCCAGGCGAGGTCGCATCCGATGAAGGCTTCGAAGCCACAAGGCCAAAGCGGGGGCTGAAGAACAAGTATTTTCTTTCTTTCTTCTTCCTTCTTTCTTGGCCGAGAAAACATCGGTGATCTTAGGTGTAGGTAAAAATAATTTATTACTTACTTTAATTTATTAATAAATCAATTGTAGTTCTTTATTAACTTAAGAAAGAGTAGTTGAACAATTTTTTATAATGTATTTATTTATTTATCAACAATGTGCTTACAGTCTGAAGGCCAAATACATAATATTATGTGGAACAGACATAATTATATAGGTACTTATTAGGAATTACAGTGCTACAAGAATATTTTTATAGCTATTAAAGTTCTGCCTACAATATACAAGTAGATCTTACAATTAATCAACATTCTTAAAATTTTGCTAATAATTCTAAAATGTTCATTGCTTTACCATGAATTACAATACAATTACAGTGGCCTCTATTGAAACCTTTATTAATTTATACAAAAAATAATACATAGAAGAACGTATAAACTGTGGTATAAATATTATACTCGAACGCTTTTTAACCGACTTCATTTAGTATTACCTTATCTACTTTGTGGTATTACCCACATGATTCGCACAAATCGACTGGCGTAGTCTAAGTACGCCGCGTAGATGTCATTTAATTTGTACTAAAGATTTAGCCAGCAAAGCAGCAAATATTTTAAACATTATTCTACAGCTTACTCGTACCTAACTATTTCATAGTATTACATCATTATATTCTAACAAAAATTATTATCATCATCAACATCATTTGATTAAATCCACCAAGTTTGCCAATATAAATAATAATAAGAGATCGCGTTATCCTTAAATTACCTTAATAAGGGGGCATTCATAAAATTAGGTCACACAAATCTTAAGATTGAAAAAAAATTGACCCCCCCCCCCCTCCCTCTTCTCAACAATGTACAACATTGTTGTGAAGGGGCGTGTGCATTTCTTTGCCCCCTCTTAACGTGTGACGTAATTTATGAATGGTCCCTAATAAAGCAAGTGATAATAAAATTAATTTCTATTAGCATCATATTATTTTATTAACTAGAAGAGGACGTTACAAATGCGTCATTATTCTAGAGTTGTGAACGTTCACTTGCGCTATAGTGTCAAATAACGGCAGAGTCTTGGTCTCCGGCGTGAATGACAGAAGTACCGCAGCTATTACAGCAGTGGATGCGAAAAGGATCGACGGAAGTGCTTCCATTTGACTTATCTGTAAAAAATAATGATTGTTATTGAAAACACACTTTCAAACTGACGTTCCTAACTGAAATACTGTAACGTTGTATTTAAAAAAATATCCTACTAAATCTGTGAATAGTAAAATCTTGGATGTGATCGGAATATAAATAAAAACACTCCTGACTCCTGCAGTATACCTAGTACCAGTAGTAGCTACTAGTAGTAGTATAGTAGTATGTAGGTATCATAAAGGTCAAGCTGTCGTAACACGAGTATAATTTGTTATAAGTGTTTGTCCACCCAATAAAAGTCCTTGTCGTAATTAAAACGATAGACTTTGTACCTTCAAACAAATATTTATGCTCTACTGTCAATAGTAATAAGGTCTGCGTACATTACACCAACTCAAATCCAACTCATAGTGAAACATCGAAGTAGACTTCATTTATGTAGAAGGAAAGTAACACGAAAACAAGTAGGTAAGAGCTTTTTTCGTGTTACTTACAGTCGAATTTTCGGCCTGATTGGAGTTGGCTGTAGATGAAAGTCGCGCGTGCATCAGTTCGTTCTAGTAAGTAAAAGTTGAAAATTCAACCGTAAGTACCTAAATATAATGCTCTTTATAACGCTCATAATATATTTCAATGGTTTCCAATGAGTTGAGGAGTCGAATTTGAATTAAGTGGAAGTAATATGAGCAGACCGTGTGCATTTTTAACTGATTAAAGTCAAGGTTGAACAAGCGTTTTTGTGGACTATCCTAATATGTACCTACATGTTTTTACTTGTGTACCTTATGTTGATAGAAATAAATAAGGCATTTAATAACTTACTAATAAAGGTGTAAGTGGCGCCAGCATACTTCCGACCCTGGCAGCGGTATTACCACATCCCACCATGGATCCTCGCACACTGGTAGGAAACAGTTCCAGACTATACGTGTATATTCCAGTAAAGCAAACGCATGTTCCCAATTTTCCTAGTAAAAATAATAGGATTTTCAACCATGTTATTGCTGAAAAGTCATAACCGATTTCAGTGCAAAGCTTATTTTATTACAATTTTATAAGAAATACCTACAATAACATAAAAAGGGTCTCAATAGTAATACAGAGAAAAGTGCGCTCATCGACCGACGCATAATTATTCTTATTGGTCTCATATTGTAGGTAAGCTCGCTGGGTTCGGTAACGGAATACCACGAACCCAGCGAGGGACAGACAGAAGGGAATGCATTTTAGTTAAAACCTTTTATTTTTTATTTATGAGTCTTCTAGAGGGCACTATATTAAATTTAGTGTGACATCACAGGCGTAAACAAATGAAGAAAATTTTTAAATAGAAAGAAGTACTTACATTCAGGCAAATAAGTTTGCACCACAAGACATACTGCCGAAAATAGGTAACCACCTTGAAGCGATAATCTTCTCCCGAATATATTAAAAGCGTAATAAGCCAATAGATCGCCTGGGAACGATGTCAAAGACGCCAGTACAAAATTTGTGTATTTGTTCCCCGGTAACAACACTGAGTGTACCATCAAACCATAATAGACGAAACTCGAAGTAAAAAAGCAGAAAGACGTTACTGCTAATCTGATCATCATCTCTTTCGAGTTCATAATATCTCTTATACTCTCCTTCTCTTTTTGAACTACTACGTTAAATTTGAATCGTAAATCCCCGTCGCTTACGTCTGTTATTTCCTGAGGAGTAACACTCAATTTGTTGAACTTCGCTGCTAATTCTAAAGATTCCTTCGCTTCGTCAATCTTCCCTCGAATCATTTGCCATCGAATACTTTCTCTCAGCAGAAACACGTACGTTACAAATAGAATCATTGGCGAATATATAACTAATACCAAGGTTTTCCAGTACCTAAGTAACATAGCAGCGAATGCAAATAAAACTTCTCCAACATAGACGGCATAGGAAAATATAACTCCTGCCAACACGCGCTTACTTTCTCCGCCCACTTCGATTACTGAAACAAAATGAGTAGTTTCACTGCATTTTACAAAATACAACGTGTTTTAATTTTAATTTTTAATCTAAATTAATTACTTTATCATTGCTAACATGATGCTTAATGATGATTAATTATCACTCACTAACTGAAGGAAAACATTGTGATGAAACTGCATAACTGAGAGTTTCGTATAGTTTTAATGTAATGTACCTAATTATCTGTGTGATGATGATGATGACACAATAATTTATATGATTACTTAGATATTTACCTCTATCTATATCTCAAAAACATATATATCTACCTACCTGTGTAGAACCTCGAATATCCGGCCCGATCAACCGATCCTCCGCGTTATCCGATACAACGGATTGATCTGACTCTGAGATGGAGGTAGCTAGGTATGACGATAAATGGAGTGCCTATGTCTAATAATAACTGAATCAATTTTTATCTTACACAAAACAACCGCAACTGTGTATAATCCCGAGGCAAGAACCGATTCCAGAAATTCAATGGTTAAATACAAATAATAGTTGGTGACTGCAACTTTTATAACCCCAATAGCACCGCCAATTGAACAAATAATTATAGTTGGCTTCCGCCCGACTCTGCAATGAAGATAATAGATATAAGATTCAATATTAATTATTATGGTAAAAGAATAGCGTTTTTGGGATATTCCCATCTCCCTAATCTGCTCTCCAATTAGTAGTTTGGGATAACATAACGTTCCTTAGACGTTAAGTTATTAAGTATGATTGTATACAAAGTGGACAGCACTTACTTGTCAGCAATCCACCCCGTTAATGACATAGACACGATCATCCCCGCATTGTGTATACTTCCCACCAGAGTGGCTTTCCATGACTCACAGCCAAGGTTTAGCTGAAATAATTCGGATTTTATAGAAATAACTCACCACCTACTTCCTCGCGAGTATTAATTTGGTTCTTATTTATAATTAAATGCCTCTGTGTCTTTAATGAAATAAAGAGCCGCGGAGAAACAGTTTGACTTTTCGAAGTGTTTATTTAAACCAAATTTGAGTAAAATTATTTTTTTCATTTAATTACGGTAAAGTCTACATTATCGGATGCGGTGGTTAGTATTTGAGGATTGTTGGATGGGTGACCGCAAGTAGCAAAAAAATCTTGGGCGCTTCCGTGCTTCGGAGGGCACGTAAAGCCGTCGATCCCGGCTGTTACCATTTGGTAACAGTCGATAAGCCGTGTCAGATACGTTCGGGCGGCATAACAAATTCTGACACTTGGGTTGGCCACTAACCCCTCCACCATTCCGCATTCCGGAGCAGCGTGGTGGAGTATGCTCTAGGCCTCCTCAGGTATGAGGAGAGACCCGTGCTTAGTAGTGGGCCATTAATGGGTTGAAGCCAGCTAACGAGCATTACAATAATAAAAACATTTCTATTCATAAATAGCTTTATCTAATTGTAAATATTATATCATAAAAACGCTAAATTTAATGCGCTTTTATAACGAACAAATCCTTGAGTAAATCATGTAAAATGCATTTTAAACGGCCATTGAACTAATAAGACATGACGTTAATGACTTTATTTTTATCATTAACACATTTTACTACCTACTTACCAAAGTTAATAACGCTACTTTATTACTCTTTGTCAACAATATTATTTATATTGTATTAAAAAGATCACTGTCTTAGGAAGCTATTTAAAATTAACCTTGTTTTTTTATTTATCAAAGAATTATAAACATTTACATAACATTTTTGTTAATTTGTAACGGAAAATATCAATATATTTAATACAGTGTAATCAAAGTATTGGCCTGATGCACAAGCTCAAAGTCGCGCAGTCGGCTATGGAGAGGGCTATGCTCGGTATTTCTCTTCGTGATCGACTCAGAAATTATGACGTCCGTAGACGAACGAGGCTAACCGACATAGCTCAGAGAACTAGCCATCTGAAGTGACAATAGGCCGGCCACATAGCTCGAAGGACCAATGCCCGTTGGGGAAGAAAGGTCCTCGAGTGGAGGCCCCGTCTTGGAAAAAGGAGCATAGGAGTAGGACGCCCCCCGACCAGGTGGACTGACGGCCTGAAGAAGACAGCGGGCATCCGCTGGAATCGGAAGGCTCAGATTGGCGAAAGTTAGGGGAGGCCTATGTCCAGTAGTGCACGCACAAATGGATGGTGCCATCATTATAATAGAATAAATTAAAAACCTGATTCAAATAAAAAACGTACGCAGTTACGTTATCCAAACTATGACGAACTTTAGACGATGTCAAATAGAAATAACAAGTTTATTTAGTAGTTGTTAATTTATGTTAAACATCAATTTATTTTAGTCTTGTCTTGCCTGACTTAATTTAAAAAAGCTTGAGATAGAATTTATTGAAGATATCACGATGTTTTAGACGTGTCACTGAACTCCCAAAAGGCTGGACCGATTTATATGAAATGTTTTGTGTGTGAGTGAGTCTCTGGAATTCTGGATGATTTCGTTTCACAAATTAGAACTGGCAGGGGGCACTGTTGTCGAGGCTTACTAAGAGAATCGAAGTGCTGCCTCAGAAAAACGTTTTGCCTTTGATGAGAATTTAAGTATATAATATTGTTATATATTAAGTATATATAACATTTTAAGGTCTCTCGGGTAGTATACAGGTCAGGTCAGATAGTAGATAGTGTTTCGCACATCCATCCATCCGTCTATCAGCCAAAAAGTCCACAACTGGATATAGGCCCCGCTTATCTTCATTCTTGCCCACTTCAGGTCGTCAGTCCACCTGGTCGGGGATCGCCCTATGCTTCTTTTTAACCGACTTAAAAAATGGTATGAGGTTCTACGTTTCACGCCTATTTTTTTAAGTATGTCCAGCGCTTTCTCCGTCATTTGTGAATCGATTAAATACAATTTTAATTGAAAGCTGGTGCATGTCATGTGGTCTCATTTAAATCTGAGCGAGATCTGACGAGTAGTTTTTGAGTTATCCTTAATAATGCGTATTTAATTGTCTTCGTCTACATTATAATAGATGTTCTGTCGTCGGTTATCGATGTTGAAGTCGGTTTTTTTTGTTAAACTTATTCCAAGAAAAATTGTACATTTTAGGCCTTAGTTAGATGACGCGAAAGTTTTGGCTTTGGAAAACTGCGCGTTCGTCGCGCATCCGCGGACACGGACGCGCAGTTAGGTAACTGCTAAGAATTTGTACGTTATAAACTAGTTAATAAGGTTTAATTTGCTTTGCACCAGGAGGTGAGCGCGCGGCGAAAGCTTTCGCGTCATATAAACGCGCACTTACACGTCTACTTTTCAATAACACACATGAATGAAATTGAATACCTAAGCCTCGATAGTTTATGAACACTTAAATTGTTTCGATTACTAATCAAGTGGTACCTACCACCTACTTTAAAACCAATCGCGCGTCGCCAAAAAAGTACGCAGTTTTCTTTGAAGAAAATTGATACGATTTACAGTTGTGTTTACTATTCTACAGTTATTTGGTAGTCAAATCGAGAAATGACGTAATACATTTACGCAACGCTGTCCCACGGATAGTACGAAGTGGACGCTAACATTTACACCCTACCGTTGTTCTAAGACCCTACTATATTTCTTCGTTTCCATACTTTAATATCTAATTTTCAAAAAGGATGTAAGAAATAATTATCTAAGTATAATAGCAATAAGATTTCGGATTACCGTATTAATAAATCTATTTTTAATTGTTGAAAATAACAAAATAAATGATATTTTAACTTACCGCTGAAACAATAGAATTATCATCCTCGTATATCCATTCGCTGCATTCTTCCAACACTCCAACAAATGTGTCATTAGAACATGTATTGTTAGCTAATGCGTATTTGAATTCATCTATAATGGGTCTAAAACATTTAGAATTCACATCTCCCGGCCACCATTCCGGTATGTCCACTGTTGGGTTTTTCACTTCGCACTCTGGGACTTTGCATCTGAAAAAAGCTTGAATTATCCACTCATACAAAACTTCTGACCGGTTCGACACCAATTTAAATTATAATGTTGGAGCTACTTCTATCTCTAACGATATTCCTATCTATAATATTGATTTTTAGCTGTGTCCATGTCCTAATAGTACATTACGATACGTGTGCGTAAAGTAGCTTATTATTGCACGGTGTGAAGTTAGCGCACGAGCGGAGCGAGTGCGCTAACTTCACACTAAACACTGTACAAATAATATAGCTACTTAACGCACGAGTATCGTATACTATTTTATAGCACGAGTGACATAAACCCGCTTATACTAAAACATATAATTATTTACAGGGAAATAAAAGAAAGGAAATGTTTACGAAGCTGTTGATGTTCATTTGATCACTGACTTTAGACGTTTGAGTTTTGACATTAATTTGTCTGCTTTACCGACATGTCAAACGTCATTCAAAAGTATTGTCTAAAATGTATTAAAAGAATATATTATAAAACTATATATCTCAAAACATTTTTGCATTGATTCCAGAGCATCAATACTTAAATTATAGGCATACATTTACTGAAATTATATTATGAAACACTTGTAATTAAGGATGACTAAAATGCGGGTTTAGGTTACCTAGCAACCTAAAGGGTGTGTTCCGATATACACTAAATTACACTGCGAGTCCACTGTCCACTTGTCCAGTGCTCTTCTTACTGGTGAGAAATTCGTTCCGTTATGGATATATGTATTGTAAATACAATATACTGACGCAGTATCCTTGGTAAATATTATGACGTCATAAACGTTGCCATTTTTGTACTCGTAAGCACTGGTGTTTTCGAGGTAAGATGCTTTCAGTGCTTTGATCACATGATTAAAAGCGTCCAGAAATTTTAAAAAATGCTATTGATTATTATTATTAAATATTGTTTTACAAAGCGGCCGTTTTATTATGCGATTAATTCAATTAACAAATTATTATACTGGACTGCGTTCCGTTTTAAACGTAACCAGTATAGTTAACTATAAAGGAACGGCTTCGTAGTATACTAAATTGACGTCACACCTTACAGTGCTCGCAATGTATATCGGAACCAACGAATTAAGAAATAAGAGGAAATGCCCTAAGATCACGTGATCTAAAGCCAAAATTAATTCTAAAATGGCGCCGACTCCGCCCACAAAAACGTGAACACACCTTTTAATACAACACTTTATCATGTTAGGTATTGCTAAATTAACCTTAACAACACATTAAACGCATAAATCTAAAGTTTTTATCTAAAAATAAAGTACCAACAACGCTTTGAACGCTTAAATTAAATGACAGTTGACAGGCCAACAGCTGTCAAGTCGAATAAAAACGCCATTTTTTTATTCGACTCGTGCTTCAAGGCGGATCTTGGGCGATATGTAACCAGTTAAATGACACGTGCGACATATATGCTGTACTTTGTCTTCAAACGCAAATTGTGACGTGTAAAAATGAGACAGATATATTTTTGGTATTGTGGGCCATATTTGCATGATATTTGTCTAATGAAAAATTATATTATATGCAAATTAGGGCCTATCCTCTCTTTTCTTTAATCGTTGATCGGAACACACACTTAAATATTCATACCCTCCATTGAGTTATTTATTACTAGTACCCTCCATAAATATTTGTTATAAATTTGTCTGCTGCCAGATTCTAAGTGTCAATAGTGTAAGTGTGAACTTGTGCACGGTGTGAAGTTGGCATCATAACCCGTGGTATAATGGACTACTTTACGCACGGAAAAGCGTGGCATAAATGCGGGTTTAGGTCACAGTGTGCTATAAAAATTGTTTAAATTAACTGTAATAGGTACTAAAGTTAAAGTCAACAAATTTTGATAAGTACTGCAAACAGTAATCGTGATTTCTGTGTAGTTTGTGACGTTAAAGTCCGCGTAAGTCCGCGAAAAATTATAATTTTCAAAGAGTTCAAAATTCACGTTTTGATTTCTATTTATTAATAGGTACAACATTTCTAAAACTAGGTATTCATATACCGATATTCTAAAAAAACACATACAAATTACAATATATTATTATCAGAGTAGTGACGAACTTGCATTCCATTTTTCTTCGTCTCTACATAATGAAGTCTTCTGGAAGAGCGAATAAATTTCTGTTATTGTTGAATGGATTCATTGATAAATTTATTTTCATCGAACAAATTGATTGCTAATAAAAGAACCAAGACCACTGCGAGTTAACTTATGTTCGCTCACAGTCAATTGTGAGTCCGTTATTAAAACACTAGAATATCGAGTATAACAACCTTTAAGTAGGTGCGTAACCACGAATCTAGAGACTAAATTCAATAAATTCTACCGTACCGTGCGACTTTTCATAGCTTTTTAGGCATAACTAGTTTGACCCTATGAGACCTATTATAATTTAATTATCACTTGCTTCGGTGAAGGAAAACATCGTGAGGAAACCTCGTAAGTGAAAACATCGTGAGGAAACATTATGGAGAACTTCTCCATAATGTTCTCAAAGGTGTGTGAAGTCCACCAATCCGCACTTGGCCAGCGTGGTGAACTATGGCATATACCCCTCACATTGTGAGAGGATACCCGTCTCCTCGTCCGTTGCGTCTTGAAGCCAAACGAGAAGAAACGCCTCATTTGTAAGCTTCGCTTCAACATGGCCCTTCTAGCCCCGCCAGCGGTCCTAGCTACGAAATAGTTGCCGCGACTTCTGTACAGAATGTCATGCGTGTCACACACACCCCTCACCCCTCTCACACTCTCCAGGATTTCCTGGGTCACGGGCGGCTTCGACCTGCCGTTGACAACAAATCTGATACCAAGTCTTTCTTATCAAGAGTTCCAAACCACCTCTAGCTAGCTGCTAGGTTACAGGTGAAAACCTATTTTCACGAGGTTATCGCCGTAGCTTTTTGTTTTTCTCCACGGCTTAGTTACTTGTTTACGTCTTCTCGTCGTGAACTACAAACAGAAGACCGTTACTGTATCCAACGACCCATCGTAATAAGAATGTATTTCGCATAACATGTTGACACAGTTATAGATTTGGCATAGATACCTACTTATCTAAGGTAGGTAAGGTATTTATTTGGATATTTCTTGGATTTATGCAAGTTAAAACGCAGCTTTTTATAACAAATGAACGTACATAAGTATATCTAGGCCAAATGATGTTACAGGTTGTTACGGGTAACCTGGGCGCGTAAAGAATCTTGGCGCCCATAGATTAACTGGCGCCATTCATTCGTTCATTAATCAATATGAGTACACCACGAGTTGGGGAGGTTGGCTTGAACTACAGGATAGATAGGCTACTAGTTACTCATACAACTATTAAGAAATCTGTTATTAAAAGCTTTTATTTCACTTGTAATGTATGAATGTATTTCTCACAGACGAGAGGTTAAGTAATGACGCTCTAAGTTGATAGTAAAAGTTTTAAAGGAAAGTTAATTTTATTATTTTTAGCGCATATAAATAAAAGCTTGTCAAAAATATTGTTTATTGTTTAGATACGAAGGAATTGTCTGAAAGATAATGACTACTAGTCAAGACTGTTAAAGCGAGAGTATAAATTGAACTGACGAATGACATGAAATAGTTTCAAGATTGGGGTGAAGGCCAAATTTTTTTTTGTTTTGTCTCTTCTTGTCTCCTAATTGTCTCGTGGCTTTCATCTGATGATAATAATTATTTCGAGTTTAGTGTCATTTGCTCATGTGAGTGTTCATTTATTATTATTTTCTAATTTTTTTCAACCATATTTACCTATAAATTTAATTACGCATGTTGAGACTATTTATATTGCGAACACGAATTTTTTTTTCAGCATAGCTACTTTTATTTCAACATTGCTGTAAAACATACTAATTAGCTAGTTACTGAGAACGTAGTACGAAAGTACCTATGATTGACATCTTCAGCCACAAATATATAATTAACATGGATCATGGACACCATCATCAGCGGCAGACAGATCAGGATGTATTGGCACAGCTGGAACTTCCCAAACTTATCCAGGTCCTTGAAGTGATCGATTTGGGCGCTCCTGTCTGCTGTCATGGCACTTTTTATTTAACACTAAACACAACACTAAATTATATTGATTTATGTAATACTGAGCGTTACCGATAAGGACGGAAGCTGGCAAAGTACTAATTCGAAGAATCACAATTGGCGAACGAGAGCCAGACTGCGGTGTACACAACCGATTTCGGGAGTACCTACGTATTTCTGACGCAGAATGAATTCATCACCAAAACACTTATTTGGATCGTTTAAAACGTATGTACGACATATTTTATATTAGGAACTGGAGAAACCGGTGTGTGGAATTTTAACTGGGTGAATATATTATTAATTAAGTATTAATTTCTGACGCACAGGTTGATTCATAAAACGGTGCATTAAATCAGATAGATTACGTTCTTCTTTCCTCAGGCATTCAACCAATATTCATTAATACCCTTTTTTATTAATAGCCGGCCAGAAATCAGACGAGCCACCTGATGGTAACTGGTCTCGGTCCCTCATGGATTTCGGTCCCATCAAAGACATCATCGATGCGTATCGGCCAAGGAAGAAGGAAGATGAAAGAAAGAAAATACTGGCTGTTGGTTGGCGCCCGACTCAGCAATAGAGTGGTCGCTAAAGCCTAGTACCTTCGGGATTAAACTGGATGGAAGGCACGTATACTTCCATGTGCTTGTAAGTAGCAAGTGCTCATGTGTATCTCTACCTTAACACCAGTCTAAAATGCCTCTGGGGTGGTACAAAATCCAGTGTTATGAAAAGCGGGACGGACCGCGTCACCTTGTCCGTTGTGCAGTAATGCTCCAAGAGGTCGACTTGGACACAAAGATGGAACCCGTAGACTCCTATTATTTAAACATTATTATTTATTTCGTTGTTAGGTTCAAAATCGTTGGTCCCTAATCATACTTCACCTACTGATGTTTCTGAATGGTTAAATAATAATTAATTAAATTATTTTATGAGATTGTCATATTTGGGAATAGTTTTTTTAATCAAATGGGTCAGAAAATCAACAGTGACTAAACGGCATTGAATTTTGAACTTTAGTTTTTTAAATGATGTTTGGGCGATCGTCTTTCGTAGGTATAGGTATGAGTCCGGTTGTGACCCTGCGTTTCACAGAACACATAAATATACATTAAGTGGGTATAAATTATTAAATAAACATACGATTTTTTTTTCTTGTTTGCAAGCTGATTTAGAACTACACGAGATTTGAGTTGCCATCGGAATTTAACAATGAGAACATCAAGGTGTTTTGCAAAATAATAATTTAGCATGAAACTGGTAATTTACACCATCTGTATGTGTAACATATGTGGACACTTGCTTAGAGTAACTGTTAAATGTATGTTAAATAAAGTTGCAAAATAGTTGTTCGATTCAACACACAACAGTTCGCGGAAGCTGTTACATAAACGTAGAAATCGTATAAAAGTTTTGAACATAAATATTCCGGAAGATGTTGACCCTAATGTAACGCGGGTTGTACACACACATGGTCTAGCGGAGACTAGAACTGCGCAACTGTACAGGTAGAGGTAGCAACACATCTGTGACCGAATTATAACGAGAGCCTTACTAACAATTACTAACTGGACTATTATTAACAATAACTAACAGGACTAACTATCACTAACAGTCCCTGTCCCAGTCCTCATACTTACAAACTAACCAGCTACTGTTCTAACACTGTCACCTAACCGGACTAACTATCCCAGTCCCCATTTGAGTCTTGTTCTAAGTTGGTCGCAGTTGTCATGGGGAGCAGCGGAAGGGCTGCATGCTCGTTTGCTACCCTAATTCATTAAAAAAAAGGTAGACCAAAGCGTTTGTAGGAAAAGTCTGCTCAATTCTATCTACCCACACAATTGACCGGCGCGCGAAACAAGATTTATTGTGGTTTGCAGTTGACTTTGCAGTTGCAGGCAAACGTCAAAAACGTCAAAAGGTCAAAACGTTGCAGCAACTCTATTCACACTTCGTCATTTTGTCGCGTCGTCACGGTTTTGCTGACGGAGGTGTGAACATATAATAATAGGTACCTGAAACTCTTCAGGAAAAATATAAAGAAAAACTTAAACACAAAAGTGACTTATCTATCTTATTTTCATCGCTTATTAAATTATATTTCAACTAATGTTCTAACACCGTCTCCTAACCGGAATAATTATCCTGGTCCCCATTTGAGTTTAAGGTGGAGTTCTAAGTCGATCACAGACTCTCTCTCACAGTTGTCATGGGCGGCAGCGGAAGGGTGGTGCTGGCAAAATCTCATGTACCGACAATGATAATAATGATTTATGATGTCATTGTCATTTTGCCAGTAATAATAATTTACTAAAAAATAATAAAGTAAAAGCGAATCATAGTAAAACAAGTATCTTTGGAACTAAGTAAATTGGTATAATTTTGTAGCATAACACATTCGTAATAATTATAGGTACTAGGTACCCGATTAAACCTGAAATGATTTATAAGAATGGTTATTCTATGACGTCTTTGATATATCTAGATGTATTTATGGGCTGCTGTAATGTACCTTTCCAAGCTAAGATCACGACAGACAGCACGCATCACAGTAATCAATTGTAAAACCTACCTAATTGTAACCGTATTATTTTATTCGGGCGTGGGTAATGCGGGAACGATCTTGTGAACGTGCTAATGATGTATGTACATCGGAGATGTACATAATGCAATTTAAAAGCCTAAACAAATATTATTTTGGAGATAAGACACAACAGACGTAATACTTTAAGTAATGTGTGCAATAAATCTCAGTAATCTGTTAGTTTTCGTTACATTAACCTTTTTAGGGTGATTGGCTGAATGACACTATGGAACAAATGATAAATATATTATCATTTCATTTAATTTGATTTAATTTAAGTATTATAGGCATCGAGATATAAGTACTTATAGGTCTTTCTTTTAAAAATTCCGACTATGATTGATCATGCGTTAAAAATGCGTGTTGTTTCTTTAAATTTAAGACTTAATTTACAGTTTCTAAGTAATGGAAAAGGTAAATGTTTATACGTAAGCTAGTCTGCTTAATATATAAGTATGTGTTAGGTGCGTGAGTGATGGCATTAATATCTATGTAAGTAGGTACTTTGTGATGGCATCTACCGTTGGCTAGCTGCCGAGTTAGTGAGCCGGTTTAGATCATGGTTAAGGTCATGTAGTTCTCAGTTACGACAATCCGAGTGACCTTCGATTAATACATGCTTCAATTTACTTACCTATATTATTACGTAATATATGTCTCACTCAAATTCTCTAAAGAAGAATTGTTTGTGTTCTGTACTTATCATTTTTCAATGCCTAAAATACCTCGATTTGCCGCTGCATTGCCTACTCATCTATCAAAACTTCTAGCCCTAGCCTAGGGTACTATAAATCCCACAACTTGGTCAATAATTATACTCATTATATATATAGGCCGTTTCATAGGACTTTTGCATTACCTATAAAACATCTTTTAATCATAAGTCACTTTATTTCGTTTAAGTGGTTTTAATCTTAAGGGAATGCATGTGTTACGCCCGCGAAACGAATGACCTTGTATTTACCCAAGATATGGGGTTTGTAGAATAACGAGAGGCTTTGTAAAGTTTGCTCACTCTTTTCTCTTCACATCCGACAACTTTTAAACGGTGAAAGTGTTAGACATACTTAGACCGAAAACAGTAATTTAAACTCATTATCCAAATATCTGCCTCGTTGAGAAACAAACTTAGGTTCCCTTTGTCTAGCCTAGTGCATCGTAAACTTTACGTGAAGCCACACGCGTCGTCAACTACAAAACACCGGCAGAAACGCGGAATAATAACAGGCGCCCCATAAATCAAGTTTAATTGTTATTAATCCATACTAAGATAGCTGAGTACCAAGTTTAATTCTTATTAATCCATACTAAGATACCTGAGTAGGTATACCTATCTACAATCCAATTTAGATGAAGTTTTGGTATTATTTTCATACCAAATTTTGATGGTATTAGCTGGTATTACCAAATTTTGATAGATTGGTATGAAGATATAGCTTGAAAAAAGGGACACAGGATATTTTTTAACTCGAAATCACCCATAAGTTGGTGCAAAGGGAGGTAAAAGTTTGTATGGGGTATCAATAATTTCTCAAGTAATTAAAATACCAACATAATGAGATTACGATAAATTTTGGCACACGGATAGACTATGACTGGGACCGGGACTTAGTTACTTAGTAGTAGTTACTTAGTTAATAAGTACCTAAACGGTGTAATCAAACAAAAAATCACACTAAACTACGAACTTAGTACAATGTAGGTATGTTGTGATTTACAGGTAATACCTACCTACATAATTATATACCTCATGAGAATTAGATAATAAGAACAAAATAAACATGACGACCAGCAGCAGGTAACAATAATTTACATATAAATAGCATTAAATAAGGCAAGAAATCAACTTCGTCTGTTTCTTTTTGCGCTTGATCGTTCTTTTTTAAAGCTACGCTGTACATTTTGATGCGGTTTTATCATGATTTAGACTATAAAGAATATCTTCCGGAAGGCTTGGTTGCATAGTAATGGGTTCATTTTCTTTGATAATGTGTAATGTCCAATTATTGTGAATAGCCGAAACCTGCCACCTGCTGGAAAGTGATGACCGCCGCCCATAAGCTCAGTAACACGAGATAGCATCAGAAAAGCCCGCTATTTCAGAGGCCTACTACGAAAAACGAAAGTCGACGTTTCGGACGACGGATCGTACTTTTTCTTACTGTTACGTGTTCCTTTTCCTTGTGTTCACACGAAATATAATTTGGCGACCGTGACTGGACTGGTTTTACATTATTAATTTATATAGATTTCATTGCCTTCCAAAGACACCGATCCTTGATCATTTCACAAGCTTAAACTAGCAACTAGTAATAAAAGGGTTAAGATTGAAATTCACACCCGTAAAATGGAACAAGAATGTAGCGACCTAGCAACATGCTTATGAGCAGAACAGGTTTGATATTTCTGTCCAACCGAACTTTACATAAATTACTTTAAATTAGGTATGTTAGCCATAAACAACTGACGGAAATGCATTAAAAAAATCCGACACTCAAGCGACTGTTTTTATGTAATTTGTCCTTGAGTTGATTGTCATTCACGATCATTGTCACCCTACCCATTAACTTGCACATATTAATGGAATTCGACATACTTCGACAAAGTGGCTTCAATGACTATTACCTAGAATTTTATTTATAAAGTAAATCGTCAAACATAATTATTATTGTAACATACTTTGGCATTTTGTAAATATGGTAGGTAATGGTGACGACCCGGATAGTGCAATGGTTAACACGCCGGATCTCCGTTTCGAGGGTCCTGGGTTCGATTCCCAGCGAGGCGGAAATTTGAATGATGAGTTTAAATTTCGGTTCTTGGTCTGGTTGTGTGTTCTTGTCTTTTGTGTTGTCCATGGCACCCACGACACAGGGAATCCTAGTGTGGGGCTATGAGTGTTTAGCGTTATTTATTTATTTATTTATGGTAATGTTTGTATTTTGACGACCACTGATCCTGTCTGTAATAGTCTGAGATCCCAAATCCACCAGACATACGAGTACGTAATTTCAACAAAGCTACCATTCTACGGATGTTTTTTTGATAGTTTTATGATGCAGACTCGCAAGCTTGAAAACGGCTGTTTAAATTAAGGACCCTAAAATCAGCGAAGTAATTTGTAAAATATCATAAAAACCAATATTGGTATAAATAGTATGGAACTCCACTTAACGTGTAGTCTACCTTCCTATTCGCTTCAACCCATTAATGGCCCATTACTGAGCACGGGTCTCTCCACATACCTGAGGAGGCCTAGAGCATATTCCACCACGCTGCTCCAATGCGGATTGGTGGAAGGGTTAATGGCCAAGTGTCGGGAGTTTTTAAGCCGCCCGAAGGCCCGACTGCTACTTTATACTATATAACTAGTCTGGCCATAAATACTGTTACATAAAATAATTTATTTTTTTCAACTTTTTAATTAAATTTTATTTGGAGCACCTATATTATTTTAAAAACTTCTTTAAATTTTGCGCCATTTCGCATATTTTTCTTGTTCATTTTATCAAATTACAATATGGAATGGGGTGTTAAAGAAAATAGGATTGCAGTGATCGCCTTGCACAAAGTGGGTATGGAGCCGTCGGTGATATTCCAGACACTTCAAAAGCTTGGTATCAGCCGTATGTTCGTATATCGTACTATCAACAGATACAACAACACTTCCTCTGTCGAAGACCAGAAAAGATCGGGGCTGCCGTGTGCTGTTAGAACTACAAAGGCTATTAATGCTGTTAAAGCCAGAATTCGTCGAAACCCCATTAGGAAGCAAAAAATCTTATCGCGAGAAATGAAGATTCCCGCTAGGACTCTCTCGCGTATTATAAAACAAGACCTGAAGCTCGGTGCTAATCGTCGATATACAGGACATGCCCTAAATCAATCTTTACAATTAAAGAGAGTGGATTTATCAAAACGCCTTCTGTCGCGATACGCAGGTGAAAGGCACAAAAATATCGTCTTTACCGATAAAAAAAATTTCACGATTGAAGAACACTACAATAAGCAAAATGATAAAGTGTATTATCACTGTTCTAAAGAAGCTGCTCAAGTGGTCGGAAAGGTACAAAGTAGTCATCATCCTGCGTCAGTGATGGTTTGGTGGGGCGTGTCTTATCAAGGAGTCACAAAAGTAAATTTTTGTGAAAAAGGGGTGAAAACTTCAGCCAAAGTGTATCAAGATACAGTCTTGGAGCATGTTGTGAAACCTCTAAGCAATAAACTTTTTAAAAATATACCGTGAACTTTCCAGCAGGACTCTGCCTGGTCATAAGGCACGAACTACCCAAGCCTGGCTTAAAAGCAACGTTCCGGACTTTATAAGAACTGAAGACTGGCCCTCAGCTAGCCCAGACCTTAACCCTTTAGACTTCAAATTATGGTCAGTTTTAGAGGACATGGACTGCTCTAAATGACACAGCGACATTGAGTCTCTTAAAAATCTTTGGAGCAAGCAGTGGCGAAATTTCCCTTGGAAACAGTGCGTAAATCCATAGGTTCGTGGCCAAACAGATTAAAGGCCTTTATAAAAGCCAAAGGTGGCCAATTCGAATAAAATTTATTTTTTTATTTTTTGCTGAGACTAATAAATATGTAGGTTTTAATTTTCATAATATTACATTACTTCATTTGAAAAAAAATGCATTTTCATTTGTAACAGAACTTATGGCCGGACTAGGTATTTTATTTATACTTATACTGCTATTTTATAAATTCAATGAATTCTCGCATTAACGTTATTATTGCTATTGTTTTTCCTCATGTTTTTGATTACGTCTAGCAATTCTAAGAAATCTATACCTACAAATAATAAATCTGTAACTGATCGCTGTCTGTACATGGAAGATATATGAGAAAAACTTTTTTTGAGGGCCTTCATTAACGTAATAGAGCCTAAAACAATGATTTTTAGAATTTTTGTCGGTTTGTCTGTGGTTTTGTATGCGCTAATCTCAGGAATGGCTCAACCGATTTGGGTGCAGTTTTCACTAATATATTGCCTACTAATGTATTGTTCACTTATCATTGAGCGTTTTGGAACGAAGTTCCTTATCGCGCGTTGTGAAAGGGGGCTAGACGGAAAAAATTCTTACGAAAAGTTGTCACGACACTTTTTGCTATAGTAAGCTATTGTAAGCCGTGCGGCGTGCGCATGTTTTATATTATTAGTATAAAATATATAATAGTTATATATATATATGTATGTGTATTTATATACATAATCTAAATATTATATTTTTTTTACAATTTCTTCACTAATTAATCGAAAGAAACGTCGTTCCATCCGGGTGTCCCTTGACACCTCTCAAGTTTTTTATTTCAATCGGTTAATGAAAAAATTATGTCAGTTTAAACCATAATAACCATCAGCTCCTTTTTTCCAATATGGCGGACACGGGGAAAATGTTGCCACCCCACAAACTTGGAACATCTAAAAACTAAATTATGTACGTCTTCTTACAAATACACGCTTAGACCAAAAAATATTTCAATGGGCTATATAATATATTACTTTTCGTCGGTCTTGATCTTGACAATAGACGTTCTGTTTGATATTTCTTCTAATAAAAGATAATTAAAGATCATTAATCTCTAAAGATAATTATTTCAAACATTATTTGCTTGATTCTTGACCTAACTCAAAAATGAAAGTATCAATCGAGTTGATGTCTATTAACACCGGGTATTATAAGTAAGCACGTACCTATACTCGTATAATTTTTACTTAGGTATACAAACGGAATTTTAAAAGCATTTCTTAACCAATCAATCAGTAAAATAAACAAGCGGTACCTGTGATTGACATCTTCAGCCACAAATATGAAATTGACGTTCATCAACGACACCATCACCACCTGCAGAAATATCAAGACATACTGGAATATTTGGAACTTGCCGAACTTCTCAAAGTCCTTAAAGGGGTCAGGAGGAGCGCCCTCAGACGTCATGGCGTTATTCCTCTAAATGTGACACTGATTTTGATACCGATAGTAACGAACGCTTGCAGCGTACTCTTGTAAGAAGTAACTGTCCGACATGTTTGTATAGAACAATTGTAGGTTTAAGACTTGTTTTATTATACCTTAAGATGAACCGGATAATGTTGCACGCATTATTGATTACATACCTACATTTATTTACAAACAAGCTGTGCCCGCGACTGTGTCTGCGTGGAAATTAACAAAAAGGTTATTAAGTTTCTAAAATAAAAGTAGCCTAAGTTACTCCTTATTACATCAGCTATCTACCAGTTAAAGTCCCGTCAAAAACGGACCAGGCGTTCCAGAGATTAGCTGGAACAAACAGACAGAGAGACGGAAAAAATTGTAAAAAATGTTATTTTGGTATACGTACCGTGTGTACATCCATATGCATTTAGTAAAAAGCTATTATTTTAATATTACAAACAGACACTCCAATTTTATTTATTTGTATACATTGTACATCAACAGACGTTAGATGTAGGTACATACACAAAAACCAGTTTTATCATACTGTACCTACATATCATAAAACACGTCCTAGATTAATTTCTATGCTCACTAGACCATAATTATATCGACTTAGATATAAATAGAAATATGTAAATGAAAATATAATATGACACATCTTATAATTTGTCGTATCACAATCATTGATTAATAAGCAATGTGTTAGGCAAAAAATAAGAGGTAATGATATTATATACCTTCTTAGTTATTATTCGTTGTTATTCAGAGTCTAAGCAGTGATAGCCGTGTGGTTGAACGTTGGACTGCCGAACCGGAGGGTCCGGGTTCAAACCCCGCACGCACCATAGTCCATTGAAAAGTTACATTTGTGGTTGCGTTTTTTAGAGGACGCAATTTTATTTTTTTGATGTGTAGGGGGGTCAGTGTAAACCTAAACCAAGTTTGTGGGGTCTAAAAACGCAAGGTAAGGCCTAACATTTCAATGGACTACCACTCATTTTCAAAAATTATGTGCGTATTAAAATTTAATTATCACTTGCTTCGGTGAAGGAAAACATCGTGAGGAAACCTGCACACCTGAGAGTTCTCCATAATATTCTCAAAGGTGTGTGAAGTCCACCAATCCGCACTTGGCCAGCGTGGTGGACTATGGCCTATACCCCTCACACTGTGAAAGGAGACCCGTGCCTAGCAGTGGGACAGTTATGGGTTGTGATGATGATGATGATGATGATTCAGAGTCTATAATATAGACCGTTTCGGGGTATAAAGGTACATAAAGGGGCGTCGCCAAAAGGGCATAGTGGGACAGCTGCCAAAATCTAGACATTAAAAAAATGTACTCAAATGGTAAGCCACCAAAGCTCTAGGATACTCATTTGATTTAAAACTTGCGAAACATTTGCCTTAAATTTTATGATTTAAGTAGGTACCTGCTGTACATTAAAAATTAACTCAAAATGAGGCATTTGTATTCAATAAATCCAATCCAACATAATTGGCGTTCTTAATACCTTTTGCGACTGACAGGGGAGGCTTTACCTATAGTGCAGGGGGTGCGGTGCATCGGGCGCCAGGTGTCAGAGGGCGCCAAGAAAAAAATAAATTATTTATTATTATTTTAACGGAATTTTACTATAAATATTTACCCATGAACGAGCCACCAGTTTTACTAAGTAAGTATGCAGTTTAAACTTATTCCTATTGTAAATATCACTCTTCGTAGAAAACTACGAAGTTTCTATCCTTGTTGACATTTAAAGCGAAATTTATTGACTGTCCCATTTACATTTTAATTGTGTTTAAAGAATTCTTTATTTTATTTGGTATGTAAATCAATTTTGCTTTCGCACAACTACTTTTAAAGTTTTTTAATACGTTCTAACTTAAATTATGTTATTCTTTGTCTTTAGGTACATAGAAAAATAGTCTGTATGAATCTGCTTGACAACCGGCTCTATATCTTTTCTTATTTTATTTATTGCTATAGACTTAAGAGATAGCAAACGACCATGCATCACCACCTTCCGCTGCCGCCCATGACAACTGTGACCGACACAGAACAAGACTCAAATGGGGACTAGGATGGTAAATCCCGTTAGCAGACGGTGTTAGATGAGGACAGGGACTTTTAGTGACAGCATAGTTAGTCCTGTTAGTTATTGTTAGTAATAGTCCAGTAAGTAAGTCTCCTTATTCGGTCACAGACGTATGCTACCCTTGAGGACTATGCCTTAAAGCTATGGTATGGATGGCGAGATAGACGACATATAAAAAATATACGCGATATAAAAAAGTGTAGCCGGCTCCACAAACCCACCGCCCACTCAAGATTGGGCGACGTCGTCACTTAATAACCTACGTGAAAATAAATACCTACGTGGAAATCGGAACACGACAAAATACCGTTATAATGATCCCAAGAGAGCCCGTTATCGGGATAAAAAGTAGGTATACTATTTCCTTCCCCGGGTATCATACTATCTCCATACCAAATTTGAGCAAAATCGGTTCAGCGCCTTAATCGTGGAAAGGTAATAGACAGGCAGATAGACAGACAGACAAACTTACTTTCGCATTTTTATTACTTAAATATGGAAGTATGAATTTAAGAAGAAGGTGGCTAGCCAAACAATCAAAGAACCTTCTCATCATCACGAGTAGGTACCTGCTAACCCTGCTGCTAGGGATAAAAAAGGTTGGCAGCTACAGAGCTCTTCGATTTCTAAATGGAAGGGCCTTTAAAAGCCATTGCGAGAATGTGAATGAATAAGATTGTAGTCATCACAGAATTTTGGGAAGTGTAGGTAATAATAATTAATATTTACTCGATGATATAACACCGACGACGTCAATCAAAGCCAGTTTATAAAGGAGGCGCGGTAGGCAGGCAGTGACGTCACTGACAAGCTATGCGGCCGTACGTTTTATTTACTACGTTAGGCTTAGCTACATATACCTCCCTTAACGTATTTATATCGTCTTTATGTACATACATATGCTTTTAAAAAGCATGTCTATAATGAGGATGCTCTTTATCTTTAGCTGTATTGTCTACGAGCACCGACCACACAGCCAATAGACTCCTAATAACAGGCGAATAACTTCTGTCATCACATCTGGCATATAGTACCGATATAAATTCGTGCCGTCTAATTTTTTTCCGTTGCTTAAATTAATCTATTTCTTTCCAACGTTTCGTGTGGCCTTGAATTAGCCAATCACAGCGTTGAATTAGCCAATCACAGCGTTGAATTAGCCAATCACAGCGTTGAATTAGCCAGTCACCCCGCTTCGTCTTACCTCAGCTAATTGCCAGAATGCATTCAATACGGAAAATCAAACATTACACACAAATAATGCTCTAGATTGAATCACCAATTTTGCCTTACCTTATTTACACGATACAAATTAAGCACTCTAGGTATGCAGGAGCAACTTTAGCAACTTTAGCTTTTTTTTTAGAGCACAAAATACAGAGAGCAGTATGCTTACAGCTTTATAATTATATGAAGAAATGGCCGCGTAGTCGGCTTAGTTCTATGTACAAAGTCTATGCTTTGTCTTTGGCTGCGCGTATATACGCCAACGCCATAACAATCAAATACGAAAGTCTATGGTTAAAGTTGTAACGTCACACGGTCACATCAAAGTCATCAAATTCAAACGTCAAACACGTCAATGTCAGTCGGGAAATGGCGGTCAATGCATTAATTTCGTGTTTTTTCTAAGTTTTATATCTTTTCGTTTTGAGTTTTAGAATATAAAAATGCATATAAAACAGGTAAAGTTTCAGTTGTTATATTACTACGGGAATCTCGTTGTATATGTATATTTTTACTGCATCTAACGTTCAATTTATTAGTGTGTTGTTGTTTGTAAGCTTACACTATTGTTTACAGGTCATTATTCAGGGTTTCAAGAGTTATCGGGAGCAAATTGTTGTGGAGCCTTTCGACAAACGCCACAATGTGGTCGTGGGTCGTAACGGCTCAGGGAAGAGTAATTTTTTTCATGGTAAGTTTTTCTCATATCAACATCAACATCCAAGTTACTTGGAGCTATTTTCAACTTCAAGAAGTATTATTACGTGATAGAATTATTTATTAATAATTCATATTATTCTGATTGCATTAACTTTAGTATTTTATTTAGAGATTGCTAGATGAACTTTACAAACTCCATGGAATTAATAGTCAATAAAGGTTTTTTGGGGTGTTTGGAATTGTAAATGTTTGGTATTGATGGGGGTTAAACTTTTCTTGCGAATGGTACCACATTTTTGTATTCAGGAACTACATAGTTTTTTATATTAAATATTTCAAAATTCAATTATTCTGTTCCATACATAATCAAATTTGTAATTCGTCCACAAAAAAAATTAATATTTATTTTGACTCCTAAATGATATCATTTATTACAATTGTTATGTTAAAATTTAACCTGAAATTTTATAGTGGGTGCACTAAAACTTTGGAACTGAAAATCCATTTTCATATATTGAGGTTGGAAAATAAAAACATAGTTTTCTCGTAAACCATGCATGGTCTCACAGGAGGAACTGGGGGATTCCACTCTCACCCACTTCCCCGTCACTCTACCAATCCTTCAAATTCTTCAAAAGCTTCTTAAAATTTACCATTGTACAGTTCTCTAATCCAAAATATTGATTTCAGCAATCCAGTTTGTTTTAAGCGATGAATTTTCTCACCTTCGACCAGAGCAAAGATTGGCCCTGCTACACGAAGGCACAGGACCAAGGGTGATATCGGCATTCGTAGAAATAATATTTGACAATTCTGATAATAGAATACCTGTAAGTGAAATTTCTATTTTAATATGTTAAAAAAAAATCTAAAGATAGAAAGCTTGTAGTAATATAGAAAGCATTTAAAATGACAATTTATTCTAATTTAGAAATTATAATAGACTAACTTTGATATTATAACAATAATTATTATCTAATTTCAGTTTGTTTGGTGCAAATAAAAAATAAAAATACCTCTGTAATGGACTGTAAATAATTAAAATCAATCATTAATATTTATTAACACATTTGCTTGCTGCGGAGCATGTGTACGTCATACTTTTTTCATAGAAAATTATGATCGCCACAGCGTATGTTTTCATAATTTTCACAACTTAAATAAACATTAAGTTCACTCCAAACAACTTATAATTTGGTGCATTTGATAGTTGAATTAACTAATGATTTGAATTACTTGTCAGTGATTGATTGGTTTTGGCAACCATGATAATAAGTCCTTTTTTTAATTTTTCAGATTGAGAAAGATGAGATTTTCCTTCGACGTGTCATTGGCTCGAAGAAAGACCAGTTCTTCCTTAACAAGAAAGTGGTTCCTCGCTCTGAAGTTCTTAACCTTTTGGAAAGCGCTGGTCTCTCCAATTCAAACCCTTACTATATTGTGAAACAGGGAAAGGTAATACTTAAATTACATAGGTATTAAATAAGGACACACCAAAAATATATGATATTAAGTAACAGTTAAGGTCTGCGTTACTACATGAACTCAACTCCGAATTGGCTCAGATTCAACTCATAGTAAAGAATTACGCTTTATTGTGTGCCACATATGGTCGAATTTTTGATGCGATCCGAGTTTGCTGTAGGTATACAATGCCTCGAATCGCATTTGAAAATTCAACTGTAAGGCACACATAAGACTTAAAATTAGTATAAAATAAACTTTTATATTACAGTATATTCTGTATGTTATTTTATATTTATTTACAACTAACTGCCTGGACAGACTTTGTTCTGTTTCTGCTACTAATTCCCGTGGAATTCAGACATTTATATTTTTCTTTTTTTTTTTATTATAAAAACCTTCCGTGTGCTTTATGGAACATATAAAAAAAATTAGCCAAATCGTTCGAGCCATTCTCGAGTTTTGCGTTTACCATCGGTAGTTTTTATTCTATAGATTTAAATGTTACTCAAGTTTATGACTGAACTGTTAATATTTCTTTACAGATCAACCAAATGGCAATCGCACCAGACTCTCACAGGCTAAAGCTTCTCAGAGAAGTAGCTGGCACCAGAGTGTATGATGAACGTAGAGAGGAATCTGTGACCATACTTAAGGAGACTGTAGGAAAGGTAATTGAGTCTACTAGTAGTAAAAAATTACATGAAGACAATTAATTGTACTTGCTTCGTCATCATAAACAGTAATCACAAACTTAAGCATAAGTGATTACCGATGCCTATTGGGGCTCTCTCATCAAAAACAATTTATCTTTTTTTTGTGATATTCATTGTTATTATTAATATAATGAACTTTATCAGGTGGAAAAGATTAACGAGTTTCTTCAAACAATTGAAGAGCGTTTGAAAACTCTAGAAGAGGAAAAAGAAGAATTAAAAGAGTATCAGAAATGGGATCGAGCTAGGCGGGTCCTGGAATTCATCATCCACGATACAGAACACAGAGAAAACAAGAGAAAATTAGATGAGGTATAGTAATTCCAATTATAATGATCTATTTTTTATCATCAACATAGCCCATAACTGTCCCACTGCTGGGCTTGGGCTCAAATTAGGGGTAAAGGTCATCATTCTGGCCATGTGGCACTGGCTAGCA
The DNA here is from genome assembly GCA_905404295.2 of Ochlodes sylvanus. NCBI lineage: Eukaryota > Metazoa > Arthropoda > Insecta > Lepidoptera > Hesperiidae > Ochlodes > Ochlodes sylvanus. The sequence continues at coordinate 10,316,534 of FR990135.1, forward strand.
ATTTTTGTTAGAGTTTGTTGTGTTTTTATATGACGTATTTACTGGCACTAGCTAAAAAAATTCTAGGCCCCTAATATATTAATTTTTGAATGATATGATTTAATATTTTATGTTTCTTTTATTGAGTCAAACAAATTTGACTGATATTATTTAGTGTAAATTGTTTCATGTTATTATCAGTTGGAGAAAATGCGGTCAAACAGTGGCAAGGAGCAGCAGCACTATGCTGACATGGTTCGGGAGGCTCAGGACCATGTGAGGGAGGCCAACAGGTAAATAATACATTTCCACATCATTTTGGTTGAAGAAAGAAGTCTTAGGCTGAGATGTATAGACGATACTTAGCCTTAGCTCAGACTTTACTTACCTTTACTTACGAAAAATTTTGCAGGTGTATTGCATGTAATGAAACCAATAGCGGTATTATGACTTAGCTTATGCTGAGCACAATCTCAGCGTGACATGTCTATAAATACCAAATCGCAGTCTTTGCAAAGCAAAGTTTTTCGTATGTAAAGTCTGAGCTAAGGCTAAGGCTAAGTATCATCTATACATCTCAGCCTTAGTGCCTACCATATTGTTACGGAAATGACCTAAACATATAAGGTGGAAACCTTATGGCGTTAAGTACATAATGTTGTGTCCAGGAAACTGAAGGAGGCCCGCAAGGACGTGGCTGCGGCGCGCGAGGAGAAGGACATCCTGTCGACGGAGCAGCAGCAACTGCTGCGCGAGAAGACCAAGCTGGAGCTGGCCATCAAGGACCTCACCGACGACGTCGACGGGGACAATAAGTCCAAGGTAACGCTGTCCTGCACACGAATGCGCCGTATTGAGTTGGGGCTGTCTCATTTGTCAAATAATTGTAGATTGCGAGTGCTGTGAGCACAGGTGAACATTCAACACATTCAGTCTTTCTCACAGTGTTGATATCAGAATCCTTAGTTAATTAGTGTGTGTAGTAGTAAGAGACCTGGAGGGTACATTGCACGAATAATGTAGATAAGTCATTCGAATTACATAATATATGAATAAAAGACTGGTTTATCGTGTTCTCCAAACCATCCTTCTGAAGGATGGTTAGGGGTTGGAGTCCAACACCCGCCGGCTAAGGTTATAACAAATGGCATACCCATAGTTAGGTAAAGACGTTCATAGCTTTCTAGATAATTAGAATCGTAATGACACCCCATCCAATTCCCACAGGAAAGAGCCGAAGCAGAGTTAGAGCGTCTGCGGCAACAGATAGCGGAGAAGGAGAAAGAGTTGGAAGAATTGAAGCCCAAGTACGAGGAAATGAAGGCTAGAGAGGAAGAATGCACGCGAGCGCTGGCTCTGAACCAGCAGAAACGTCAGGAGCTGTACGCTAAACAGGGCAGAGGCACTCAGTTCACGTCCAAACAAGACAGAGACAGATGGATTGAGAAGGAGTTGAAGTGAGTTTGTTTTGTATTGGCTGATATCCCATGAATTATTAAACTAAAATAGATGTTTATTAACTAAGCATTAGGTACCACTCAGTGACAGCTGAGTGGTTAAACGTGGGACTGACGAACTGGGGGGCCCGGGTTAAAACCCCAGCACCTCTAATTTTCAAAAATTATGTGTCGTAATTTACTTGAGAGACCCCTCCGAGTACTGAAACTGTTTCATGATGCATTTGCACGTTGTTCATTTATTTTTTTCATTTATTTATATTAATAATTTTAGCTTTATTCATTTATATAACTAAAATTTATATATTATATTAATTTTAGTTTTAAAATCACAGGTCGCTAAGTAAACAGATAAAAGACAAAAAGGACCACGAAAGCAAACTCCGGGAAGATCTGCGCCGCGACGCGGCCAAGTTGACCGAGCTCGAGAAGAGAATAGAAGAGACCACCAAGGAAATGGAGCGGCAGCGGGTCGCTATCGACGAGCACAACAAGCAGTACTACGAGTGTAAGAAGAAGAAGGATCAAGAACAGAGTGCCAGGAAGTGAGTACTGTAGGGATCATTTGAATTCTGTTGTTTTGTGGTAATTTAGCAATGGTTATCTGTATAGTCGCTGCACCAATCCACGCTGGAGCAGCATGGTGGAGTAGGCTCTAGGTCTCCTTAGTTATGAGGAGAGACCCGTGCTCAGTACTGGGCCAATAATGAGTTGAATCTAAGGATCTTTTTATTGATATATAGGGAGGACAGACAGACATGATGGACATGAAAGAACAGGGTCAGAAATAATAGCATAAATAGCAATCTAAAATACTCCGAATGTACGGGCCATAGATGAGAATCGAAAGTACCCCCTATTAATATGTCAAGGGACAAAAATACACTTTGTATATTATGTTTAAGCATAGCATAATAGTATGGGGTATATCACATCACTACGCCTCTTATGTACTCGCGTTACGATAAACACGTACCTGCTAGTTACGCTAACTGTTTCATTACTACTACCGAATTAACACTGGATCTCGCACGATCTTTTTGAAGTTATACTTCTTTTGGCGCGTTGGAGAAAAATTATGAGAGTAAATTTTTAATATTATTACAGTGAATTGTGGCGTAAAGAAACGACGTTGACTCAGAACTTATCGTCGCTAAAGGAAGACCTGGCCAAGGCTGACCAAGCGCTGCGCTCGATGGCTGGGAAGGTAACTTATCTGAACCAATGAATTAATTGTATGTAAAAAAGAAGTAGATACGGCTTTTCCTTATTTTTGAAGTTTGCTTTACTTGTTTTTGATGACATGGGGGGGAGTCTAGATGGTGATTACGTCAGCAGTTTTTTTTTAGTCTGCCTGTTTGTTTGACCGCGCATCACGCAAAAACTATTGAATTGAATGAAATTTGATGTGGTTTTCGTAGTTTTATTGCTGGGGTTCTAACTAAAAACTGGTGCATGTTTCATCTTAATGTGCCGCTTAGAACCTGAGATACAAACAATACACATTATATTGAAGGATTATCTGCCGTGGCAGCCAGTAATTAATATAACTTTGTTTGTTTGCAGCCCATCCTGAACGGTCGGGACAGTGTACGGAAAGTGTTGGAGACGTTCCAGGAGAGGGGCGGCGACTGGGGGAAGATCGCCACCCAGTACTATGGACCTGTTATAGAGAACTTCACCTGTGATAAGACCATTTACACCGCCGTTGAGGTAAACTGCCCCTCGTTAACTACTCCTAGCCAGCTGCGAGTGACCCTGCCAGCCGAAGGTTCCAGACTTTACGGTGACATCGCACCACGTAACACGGTACCGTCGCGACAAACCTGAATCACGCTATCGAAGTTTTTTACACCGTTTGCATATACTGGTTGTTTCTCACGCCACGCGCGTGAGCAGCGATTGTCCATATTTTTGGTTTTTAATGGTAATTGGGACAAATTTTAGGCACCCTTTTTAATTCCATATTTGGAACGAGATTCGAGTACTGAGTACTGAGTATTTATGTCAATTGACTTACAAATCATTTTGTATGCATACAAGTTCTGATTGTGAACAGTCGGAGCTCGGCCGCTCCCAAGGAATGACGCCTACTATTGCGGGAAATCTCCCTCTGCCAGAAGTTCTCATGGAAATCTCGCTTAGAGCCCCTGCCTTAACACATAACATGGCGACCCTACATCACATATAGTCAAGTGGTACATTTGCAGGTGACAGCGGGTAACCGTCTGTTCCACCACATAGTGGAGTCGGACACGGTGGGCACCAAGATACTGAAGGAGATGAACCGGCAGAGCTTGCCCGGAGAGGTCACCTTCATGCCGCTCAACAGGCTGCAGGTCCGGGACATGGTGTATCCCAATGATAACGTGAGTATTATCCATCCATCGGTATCTGTTTACCTAAATATTCTATAAACAAGCAGACGAGCCACACCCCCTTACCCCTTGCGCCCTTCACCCTTCCGCTGCCGCCCGTGACAATGGTGACTACTGGTTAGTACTGTTAGCAGACGGTGTTAGGATATAACATTTACTTACATACATTTATTTACTGGTTACTTTTTTTGTGTATCTTTTACATTTGTGTATTCTCAAATTTATTTCATTAACGAAATCTGTAAATTGTCTAGCTGCAAAATGTGCTTGTTGTGGCACCCTTTAATTCATGTACACTATTTTATTTATTATTCTTTAGCATTATGTTAAATAGTTTTGTATTAAGTGTTATCTGTGTTGTGTGTCGTATTATTAAATAAATAGATAAATACATAGAATTAACTCATCGCGGATTGTACACATTTTAGTATGATAGGGGTACTCAAAATATTTTGTAAGCGAAATTTCGACCAAGTTGCATGGGTCGAAATCATTGACTTATTATTACAATGGACGTCGGGACAGCGCTAAAAAAATGTCCGAGCCAAAAGAGCTTCATAACGCAAAAACAATTCCGAATTCACGATTGCAATCGAAATTAAACCGTGATGTAATGATTTGAGTGTTTAAATTACCTTGTTAACATTTCTATTCTTACCACGGCTGTGATTCGGAAATTTTTTTCGCGATTTTAGTATGAGACCCGATGTCCATATTAAGTCAACGGTCGAAATAGACACTTTTCTTGGACAAAACAAACAGTCCAGTTGCAAAACTTCATATGTTGCAGAATGCCATCGCTATGGTGCAGAAACTGAAGTACGACGCGAAGTACGCAAAGGCTATGAAGTACATATTTGGCAAGACGCTCATTTGTAGGAACCTCGAGTGCGCGACAGAGCTCGGCAAACAGTTCCATCTGGACTGCGTCACCTTGGAGGGGGATCAGGTATGTCACTTCGTGCATTGGGTGCACTGGCCACTAATTAAGTTTTACACCCACACCCACACACACACACACTCACACAGACACACACACACACACACACGCGCGCACGCACGCACGCACGCACACACACGCACACACACACACACACACCTGCACTAACATCCTCTGTGTCTACGACTGTACTAAAGAGACACTGCTGCGTCGCCAGGTATCGTCGAAGGGCTCGCTGACCGGCGGCTACTTCAACCAGTCGCGGTCGCGGCTCGAGATGCAGAAGACGCGCTCCGAGCTGATGGAGCAGATCGCGACGCTGGAGCAGGAGCTGGGCTCGCTGCGGCAGGAGCTCAACAAAACCGAGAGCAGCATCAACAACATCGTCTCCGAGATGCAGCGCACCGAGACCAAGCAGGGGAAGGCCAAGTGAGTGGAGTACGGTACGGAGGCATTAGGTTAGGTCATAGGACTGGAATAAGTTGCCGGCGTCGGTGTTCCCGTCGATTATAATGTGGGTGTCTTTAAGTTATTTTAATGGAATTAACACGTTCGCTGCTGTGCACGTATACGTCATGGTTTTTTCATAGAAAATTAAGATCGACGCAGGGAATGTGTTAAGATATAAAACGAGCATGCAGCACCACCCTACGGTTGAGGAGACGTTCATGCTAAGCTAATTATGTTGCATAACCATGTAGAAATAGAAACTTTTATGTTGCATATTGACCATGTAGAAATAGAAATTAATCACTAAAAATATGTAGTCAGAAAGTTGATTCTAAGCCAACTATAATTATGTCTGACCAGGGACATATTCGACAAGGTGAAAGCGGACATTCGGCTGATGAAGGAGGAACTGGCGTCCATCGAGCGGTTCCGCGGGCCCAAGGAGCGGTCGCTGGCGCAGTGCCGGTCCAGCCTGGAGGCCATGCAGGCCACGAAGGAAGGCCTCGAGTCCGAACTGCATCAGGTAACGGCATTGCCATGAATTGTGTGTGTGTGTGTGTGTGGTTTCGCGTGTGTGTACCGATATAAAAATGTCAGTGTTATTGTTAGATTTTTCCGTCTTTTATATTATGTATGTGTGCGGTGAGAAGTCTGTTACCGAGAATTCCGTACACATTTTTACTTCAGAAAATTGTGTATATAAATTATGGGACCACACGGGAACCACCAGCTTTCAAATAAAAAAGAATCATCAAAATCACCAAGCGAAAGTTCTGATTTAACAAAAAAAAAAAATACAGTCGAATTGAGAACCTCTTCCTTTTTTGAAGTTGGTTGCAATGCAAAGCATGCAGCATCACCTTCCGCAGCCGCCCATCACAACTGGGACCGACACAGAACAACACTCAAATGGAGACTTGGATGGTTAGTCCTGTTAGTAGACGGTGTTAGACCATTAGTTGGTTAGTTTGTTAGTATGAGGACTGGGACAGGGACTGTAGTGAATGTTAGTAATTGTTAGGCAAGAGTCTCGTTCTAATTCGGTCACAGATGTAAATTACTTACTTGGATTACTTGGTCTGCAGGAACTAATGGAACAGCTGTCGATGGCAGACCAGGGCAAGGTGGACGAGCTGAACGATGCGATCCGCCGGCTCACGCAGGAGAACAAGGAGGCGTTCAGTCAGAGGATGAACCTCGAGGCCAACAAGAACAAATTGGAGAACTTGCTCACCAACAATCTCATCAGGTCAGACGTTTGGTTCGCTTGGTGTTTTTTTTTGAAGTTATACTTCTTTTGGCGCGTTAGGGACAAATGTTGAGAGTGAATTTTTACAATGCGCGAGCACGCTGTCACGAAAATGCCGACACCCTGAAGTTAGCTGTAGTCAACATTTTAGTTTTACCGTGTATATAAATCGCGGCACATAAGTTGAACCAAAATAGCTGCCGTTTGCGCAGGTACTACGGATGGAGAGGGACGGAAAGCGACTGTGCGCATGCGTGTGAGCGGAACTGAGCGAGTGACGTACCGCTCCCGCGTCCCGCGCTTCGATTGAGACCCGAAAATGTGTTACTGCGCACTCAAGGACATAGTTCAACTTATACGCCGCTTATTATACATCCTTATGTATTTAGTAGAAAGCGGTTATTTTAATACTACAAACGGACACTCCAATTTTATTTATTTGTATAGATAAGATATATTTTTTTGTGTATACACAGTGTACATGTATTAGTGTAAGTTTTGTTGGTTGACCTAAATATTTTTTTTCAGACGCAAAGACGAGTTAGTGCAAGCACTACAAGAGATATCGGTTGAAGATCGCAAGAGACGACTGGCGGTGAGCAAGACAGACCTGGGCGGGGCAGAGAAGCGCATCCGGCAGATCAACAAGGAGCTGGAGGAGGTGGAGAGGAAGGTGCAGGCCGCGGTCAAGAACGAGAAGGCGCTCAAGATTGAGCTGGACAAGTGGCGGAATAAGGTTCGTGCACTGCAGGGTACATATAGATGTCCCGTGTGTTTCTTTTGTAGGAAATTTATTATCATAGTGCCGATCCTATACTTACAATAGGTTTTCCCAATATTTCTTTTGAGCTATAATGTTGTATTCTAAGGCCGTTCCGTACAAAATGTAAGACCAAAAATTGGGAGCAGCTATTGCGTTATTCGTTGTGAATTTTCTTAGTTTTTTAAATTTGGTAATATTACTGCATTTTTTGTGCAATTGCAGCCTTAGCATAATCTAAAATAATGCGCTACATTGACCCTACACAGTGCATTACAAAATGGTGCAAAGGATAATTTATTGCTATGTGATGGCGAATTTGTCGTCATCCAATCAACTTTATGAAACCTGTTAAATGAACCCAGGAAAAAGAAGCTCAAGACAAGATGGAGGAAGACGCTAAGGGTCTGGAGAAGATGGCGTCCAAGGAGGTCCTGCTGCAGGAGAAGATCCAGGAGTCTTTGGACAAGATCGCGGCGCTCGGGACGCTGCCCAACGCGCCCGAACTGCACGCCAAGTATCAGAAGATGTCCTTGAAACAGGTGACATACCTTATTTATTGGAACGAAAGTTCCTTAACGCGACTTACGGGTAGTGCGATTTAGTCGAAATCGTCACGTAACGAAATGCAGTATGCATTTCGTTACGTGACGACGGTTATTACGTGCTGTGTGTGTATCGAGCCTACTACAAGCAAATGTGCACACGAGTAAGTGAGTTCACAGCCGAGTGCGCACCTATCTTTCTCTCTCTCTCTCTAAAAATAAATCTGGTCATTAACATTTTTTACTTGATAAATAATTCAGAAGTCTGACTGTCTCACATTTAATTTGTTTTATTGTATATCAATAGTTGTTCAAAGAACTGGAGAAAGCGAACCAGCACTTGAAGAAGTACAATCATGTAAACAAGAAAGCGTTGGACCAGTTCATCAGCTTCTCCGAACAGAAGGAGAAATTGTACAAGAGAAAGGAGGAATTGGATATTGGGTGAGTTTATTTATTTATTTATATCATTATATTCCATGCAAAAGTATGGAATCCAAGGCGGACTTAATGCTAAAGTCATTCTCTGCCAGTCGACCTTTAGGCAGTAATAAAACTACTTTGGCCATATATTTATGAATTGAATTATTAAAACATAGAATTTATACAACTTATTATACATAAATAGATAGATGTTATATACATATGTAAATACAAGCTTTAAAGACAACTAATATATCTACAATAAAATTGTGTCTCTGAGGCCGCACATAAAATTTACAATTATTAACAACACCACATGCTCTATAGAACTTACTATTATTCTTATATTACTTCTTAAAAATCAGTCAAAAATGTTTTGAATGTTTTGATAATACAAAAGGAATATGATGCAATCTAAAAAATCCTGTGAATTTGTAAGGATTACAAATAAAAAACGAAATTTTTGCGATATTATCTTCGTTCATAATCATGGATATGTGCAATAATTTTATCATAAACGGTTTCTTTGGCAACGCTCGCGTATAAATAGTCGATGTGACTCAAATATTGGGAATAGTAACTGGTGCACACGTTGGGTAACTGGCTCTTGAGCATTGACACGTCAGACGGATGTGACAGCCAGTCGTTACTGCTGAAGAATAATATTACAGGCACATTGACCTCACTCAAATCGTAATCCGGTGCACTGAACTGGCCGTATACAAACAGATTTCTCATCCATCCGTAATCGAATCGACAGAACCTCCCAGATCGGTACAGTTGCCAGTAATGAAGGAATTGTCTGATCGACGATGTACTCGAGTGTCCGATTATAATCGGCAAAAACGCTTCGTTCACGAAGTAATTGGTTCCGAACACCATTTCGAACATGCTTCCGCACCCGGTCGACGTGACTTTACACACGCTCGCGTATATCTGGTGCAGGAAATCGCTGGAAGGTGTTAGCGTGTAATACTGGAAATATTGCAGTACAGTGGGAATCGTCGATAAATATCTCAGCATCGGGCTTTTTGCGTGACTCAGATAGGCTATGGGCGACAGCGCGAACATCGTTTTGATTTTGCTTTTGTAGTCCGGTTTTAAGGCGCCCATCACGAAAAAGCTGGTAGTTCCTTGGGAATGGCCGACGTAGTACAGAGTCTGTTTATTGGTTATGTTAAGGATGTGGTCTATCATAGCTGGCAAGTCGTAAACGCCGATTTCTTCCCAGGAAAACGTCCAAAATGTTTCCTCATTCGGGCTCAGTTCGGTATGCGATGCGCTATATTTGTTCCCTCGAGCGTTTCCCATCCATACGTCGAATCCTTCGTCGACAAGAAGGTAAGCGAGGGAGTTAGGTCCTTGTAGAATCCAGCTATCTGAGGAGTCAATCAATCCATGCATCAGAAATACTGGAACGCCAGTATTCAGATTACTTTTAAGTCGGTGCAAGCCCAAAACGTATCCATCAACCGTTTTCACTTTATGTTCTTCGATTGCGTATCCACGTTCTCTCGCTAGTTCAGTTATATTTGGAAAAGAATCCGTTAAATTACGGGGCGAATCTTGACTCAAAAAGCTCTTAAAATCAATTTTTCCGATTACTTTCGGAGATGGTATGTAAATTGCGTTTAAAACGCATGGTGCACTAGACAAGATAAGAATCGCTAAAAACCACATCGTTTTTTCCGTTACACGTTAAGTTAAGATGTCTGGCTAATATATATTGCTCACAGTCATTACGTTATCGTGTTGAGCCCTGCGCTTAATAGCGGCCGTGGCACATATTTGGTATCAGATTTTTACAACAGTTTAGCGGTGCGTTTCATTTGTGTTGACAAAAATTTGCTTTTAAAAGTCGTGTTCATTAGCACTTTTGTTAAAAAGAATGTAAAAAAATATTACAAAAATTTATTAATAGTAACGTAATATTTTTCGCATACATTATAGTGTTGTACTTTACCTGCGAATCGGAATTTGGAGTCGGGTAGCTCAAGGGAGCTCAAAGGTGGCAACACATCTGTGGCCGAATTAGAACGAGACTATAATTATAACAATTACTAACTGGACTATCACTAACAACTACAGTAACAGGATTATAATTCATACTCCTCCATCAGTTCTCATACTTACTAAGCGCTCGTACGCACTATAGCGGTTAGCCGGACTCCGGCCAGCCGTCCGGCTGACCGGGGGATGCGGTTGGGCTAGAGGTTGGCCGGACGGCTGGCCGTATGCCGGTTAACCGGACAGTGCGTATGAGTAACCGTCGTCGTTTGCGGTTGGATCGACTAATTTCCAAGATGGAATTTAAAGAAGTCGCAGCTATATATTATATTTATTCATGTCATATATAAAAAAGAAGCAGAGAAAAAGGTACTGGGTGCATTGAAATTCATTGTAAATCATTTGTTATCATCAATAAAATGCGCGAGCGTCGGTGAACACGTACAACATCCAACCGCAACCGGCCAACCGCATAGTGCGTATAGCGACCGTCCGGCTAGCCGTCGATCGGGCCGCAGCGCTCCCAGCGACCGGAGCGGTTGGGCGGCAGCCGCATCGCAGTGTGTATAGAAACCATATTTTCATACATATTTTTGATTCCGGTCAGCCGGACGGCTGGCCGCAGTCCGGCTAACCGCATAGTGCGTACGAGCGCTAACAAGCTAATAAAAAGAAGTTCTAACAGTCTCCTAACCGGAATAAGCATCCTAGTCTCCATTTGAGTGTTGTTCTGTGTCGGTCGCAGTTGTGATGGGCGGCAGCGGAAGGTGGTGCTGCATGCTCGTTGGCTACCTTTATACCATAAAAAAGCTTAAACAGAGATTATGGATAGATAGGATATTGAGAAAGTTTAATGACACGCTAATAATATCATACAGTATTGTGACTCGGCCCTGTCCTTGAAATAAAAGCCTACAGTCCTGCGCGCTAGGGCTGCCTCTTTCTAGTTGCAGCGAATGTAAGGGGGTAGGTAATACGCACGCTTCCTCATTACAAACCCACACGTTCGATCGTCCCAACGGCGTAGCTGCAGCTGTTGTGTACTTAGTGTGTACCAACTCCGAGGCGAGTAGGTATGACTCGCGTTCCGACCGTTTGTATGAAGATGGAACACTGTATGCTACTATTGCCGTGTTAGGGCGCGTTCACATAGGACGTCCGTTTTACTGGATCTGTTTTAACGGGTCAGTATTTCCTTTGTGTGTAGGATTTTTTACTGGACTCTGTGTGAAATCGCTCATACAACTACATACGCTACTAGCATCCAGTATTCCGGATCCAGTAAAACGGACGTCCTGTGTGAACGCGCCCTTAACGACGTGTGATCGGCAGCGGCGAGAAGATCCGCGAGCTGATCGAGACGCTGGAGCACCGCAAGCTGGAGGCGATCCAGTTCACGTTCAAGCAGGTGAGCAAGAACTTCACGGACGTGTTCAAGAAGCTGGTGCCGCAGGGGCGCGGCTCGCTCATCATGCGCGTTGCGCCCGACGACGCGCCCGACGCCAGTGTCGAGGTGAGTTATCACATATTGTTATATCACGTTTGGTATGGTATTATCATATGGTAGCTGTTAAAATCGTTCTGAATTATTATGATTTTCTGTTTATTATGCTACATTTAAAGTCGCTAATAAATAATAGTAACGGAAATAGGGGCATTTTTAATTGACTATAAATAACAATAACTAAAAATGATTTCGTGGAGGGCACCTAGGTCATAGGGACAGCTAGTTTAGCAGGAGTTGGGAAGGGGGGGGCTTGTAAAACGTTATAATGCGACACTTTGTACACTTTGCACAGCGCGATACGTAAACATTGTTTTTATTTGAAAAATAAACTAGTTAATTAAAATCTCCCTAGTTGGCAACCCTTTTCGTTTATATTTTACGGGGGATCTCTTAAAAGATGTGTACGTCATTTTAAAAAAAATCAACAATTGCAAATCAAATGTTTCGTTACAAGATTTAAAGATTATAGATTTTAAAATTTTATTGCATACAAAAAACACAAAATAACAATAATAAAATTGTACGTAAACACACACTACACAGTTTTTACTAATGCAGCTGCAATAATAAAAACTGTGTCGCAGCAGTTCACGCCCATCCCGAAACATTAAAACGGGAGTGTTCTAAGTATACATATACATGAAGAATAAATGACATTTTATCAATTATTGTCCGGTAGCGCACGAACGGCGACCAGTTCACGGGCGTGGGCATCAAGGTGTCGTTCACGGGCGGCGAGGGCGACATGCGCGAGATGAACCAGCTCTCCGGCGGGCAGAAGTCGCTCGTCGCGCTCGCGCTCATCTTCGCGATACAGAAGTGCGACCCGGCGCCCTTCTACTTGTTCGACGAGATCGATCAGGTCAGTGCTTGTGGGATTGCCTTTAGAGAGATAAGGTCAGATTTTTCAAGGAAAGCACAGTTGCTTACAAGCAAATTTGTCAGCTGATCGTCGAACTTTTCTTGTTCCACATAAAATTGTACTTTCTCATATTGGCCACGCTCACTAGATGTCTATACTGTACTGTATACCCTGCCTAAGCATTAATATTAATAATTCCCGATATGACCGACTGCCAGGCCTTGGACGCGCAGCACCGCAAGGCGATAGCGAACATGATCCACGAGCTGTCGTCGTCCGCGCAGTTCATCACGACCACGTTCCGGCCGGAGCTGCTCGAGCACGCGCACAAGTTCTACGGGGTCAAGTTCCGCAACAAGGTGTCGCACGTCGAGTGCGTCGCGCAGGAGGAGGCCCGCGACTTCGTCGAGGACAGCGCTACGCACGCCTAGTGTGTGACGCGACACGCTGACCGGGTGACGCGTATTACGTGTCACACGCTGACTGTGTGACGCGCTTAACGTGTCACACGCTGACTGTGTGACGCGCTTAACGTGTCACACGCTGATTGTGTGACGCGATGAACGTGTGAGATGCTGACTGTGTGACGTACGGAAAGCGAAGAGCTATAATTTAAATAAAGAACTAGGTTATTTTCGAGCTCGTTGGTAAGGCTTGTTTGAGTGCTCACGTGCCGAAATCTGTACATTCTAAGCCGGTGGGGCTGCGGACATTCACACAAACAACCCTCATTGGCGATGGTGTATGAAAATAACATACTTGTTTATTTAAATTATATTTATAATTTAAGCGTTGGGGCGACCTTGTCTCGACTAATTAGTCCCTGGTACGCATTTGAAGTGTTTGAGCGCGCGATTTAATAACGCATGTTTTGAGAACTAAAGGGACCTATTGAAGTGTACACATGGAAACGTGCGCTTTTATTACCCGAGGGCCTCGAAGCGCATTAGGACAGAGACGGACGTTAAAACAAATGTATGTTTGACCTTATTAGGAACGAACTAATCGGTACAGAGTTCAACGATCCCAATAGTAAACACCTGGCGTTATATGTCCGTTGTTTAACGGTTGACAAATATTAAAGGTAGATTCCATCTACCTTAAATATACCCCGACTCTTAAGATTTTATTAACACGATTAATTACACTGCATTGTGGTTATTTAATTTTAGGTGACTTAAATTTAATATTTACATAATGAAACTTGATATTTTAGTTTGTTTTTTTTTTCATTTAAAATTTAATTTTAGTTATTGTAAAGTGACATGTGTTAGAAAATGGTTGACATTATCAGTATATTGTGTGAGAACTTTTCATAATCCTAATCTCAGTGTAAACCGTGTAAATGGAATTTGTTAACAATTTCCGATGTAATATGATATAAACAATTATTACTGATTAATAATATTAAATATCGGATGAAAGAAAATGTAGGGTACAAATTTGCAAGAAAATTTTACTTTTTAAGAAAATTTTATATTATACTTGGCGTGAAATGTATCTTTAAATATAAATAGATATATTACAAAGTTTAGTTACATGCGTACTGAGTACGTCGGTTGAATTGAGTGCAGAAGAAATGGATTAGCACCGCCAAGTAATTTCTAGTACTAAGCGGTGGTAAGACTCGTGTACTGACGTGTCTCATGTATCATTATACCTAGTTATTTTTTTTAATGCGTTTTTTTTTATCCTCCGTTCACCAGATATGCACTTTGTGTCTCCTTAACTTAAATGCATTGTTCTATTTTTGAAACTGTTATCCTTAGAATAATAGTAATATGTCAATGATTACACCATAGAAAGACAGTCTTCATACTCGCGCTCTGTCTAAAGTGAAGCACTAAACCGAAACTTTTCCGAAAGCGGGGAATGATTCGGCTGCGGATAATCATATGTTTTTAGCAATATTTATATTTTGTGACACAATTTAACTGGACAAATCGTCATAATTCTTTTTTTTTCGCGAGACACGTTTGGCGTGCGTTGACATTGAACTCTACGGAGCTGCCCGGTGTTTGGAGTCATTTCTGACTCCAATTAAGGTGCTTCGAAATGGCCGCGCGGACTTGGTTTCTATAGTAATTATTCTAAGCTGTTATCCATGGGTGAAGGTGACAACTTGCCTAAGTGGCTTTAGGCCATTGAAATGTTACATTTTTTTGGGATTAGCGTGCATTTGTCAGGGGACACAATTGTATTTTTCAGATGTCAAATTAGTCCTACCTTACGCTAACCAGTGTAAAGGCCGCACGTAATACTTGTAAGAACATTTCTCGTTGCAAATTAGATTCTCTACAAGTTTAACTGTAGTATACTGTTGTAGTCTAAATCTAAACCCTGGTTTCCACCACATGGGGTCTTAGGTTCAAATTGGGCTCGCACCTCTATATACTATTACTATGTATAATGTATTATTACAAATTAATGATCACTTTGTTTACGTGAGTCTGTGAATCCGTACTTGGCAAATGGCATGAGCCCGTGGAGTTATTGTCCACGGCACAATGAAATATCAAAGGTTAAAAGAATACAAGACACAAAATGCAGTTAGTAACTCTTTATTAAAGATCTCATCGTTTTCAGAATTTAAATCTCATTTCTGTCGAGTGCCCTGAGATACACTAGGAATAAAGGATGCTTATCTGAAATAACACTTTGAGCTTATAGTATAATATTACTAACATAAGTACATAGCTTCCAGAACTTTCTACAATAATTTACGAGTTTACAAATCGATTAATAGGATATCAATGTCGTAGCGATATGACGTAAATCGAGATTTTTATCAAAATCGTAAGGGAGAGGTGAAATGTTCAATTTAATAACCACTCGGGGAGATGTCTGATTTCCAAACAGAGAGCAAGTAATTGAATGAAACCCCTGAACTATTATATTTTTTGGAAAGATTAAATCAGTCTTAAAACATTTGAAATCATAACCTCAAAATACTAATACCCTTCGCGTAGTTCTGCTTTATTTTATTTAACATAGACAAACTTATTAGATTATAAATCTAATTTTAACATCGGATTGAGGGAATATTGAAGGTTTAGGGACGAGGGAAATATCGTTTTTTGTAGTATCACTACGACATAAACATTGAAAAGGTATAAAAATAGGTATTATATATTGCTATTCGATACATACTTAATATAGAAATGGTAAACTTTTTAAAGTTACATTCATTGGTCAGAGATAAATATAAAATTATGTTACATATTTTATTACTGTTTTTATATACATCGTACATCGATAAAAACTATTTATTTCTTTCGATGTAAATAAAATACGAAAATAAAAATCAACGGACAGACAAATCTTTAACAGAACTTGTAGATTAAAACAAATAAGTATAATTATGATTTATTTAATATGGAATTATTTTTGTAGCAGCCATAGTATTACCCTGCTACTATATCGCAGAAGGCGAAGGTGTATACATTTTAAATTAATATTTTTTGTATGTAATGTAATATATAAATATGTAGTAGAATAATCAACCGTATTCCTATACAATAGATCTTACAAAGCGTTTAGATTTAGAACATTCGAATGCTTGTTAAAATATTTTTCGTTTTCTTAAAACTAGAATGTATAAAAATCTACTCATTCAAGGGAGTCAAGTGGTCGATAGGTAAGAATCACTCAAAGCGAGAAGGCACACTTTCAATCAATCGCTAGCGTTTATACAGCACCTTTATTAACATTTACAAAGGAAACATCTTAAAAAAACTTGAAAAAATATCAAATCATACCAACTTTTAGTAAAAAGGTATTCCTACATAATTATTATTTTTGCTTAATATTTTGGTTTTATAACTGGAAAACTTCTATTAGCTAACATTATTTAATTTCTACCACAAATAAAAGTGTCAAACACCAAATGTGTTCAGTTTAAATGCACAAGTGTACTTTGGATACTTACCTACAGCCAATACTTATATAAATTAACCAATGTTATATTACGTACCATAGATGCAACATTTTTTTAAACATACGAAACATACTAATTAACATTAGACAAAACAAATAAACAGTACAAATATTACAATAATTAACACGAAACAGTCATATTGCACAGTGTAAGCGTCAGAAATCATCACGTTTGTGTCTTGAAATGGCAATAAACAAACTGACAAAATCACTGGCCGGTCATCAAAAATCCCCAATAATAAAACAAACTACTAAAACTACTGACCAGCCTTAAACGTTAACAAATACCGTTATTTCTGTCTTAACCCTAAAACGGTTACCCAAAAACCGGTATCCAAAAACCGGTAAAATAGCAACATATACCGTCTACCAAACAACCGTAAACAAACGAAACCAACCTACCGCTATAACCGTCGCAGCGGCACAGCGTACGGCGACGTCCAGTCCCTCTCGAACAACTGCTGCAGCTCGCGGCGGATGTCCGTGGTGACGTTCCCGCTCTCCGGCCGGTACACGAACGCGACGCCCGCCGTGTCCACGAAGTAGTCCCCGAACCAGTTGGACGTGCCGATGTACGCCGCGCGGTCCGTCACCATGTACTTGTTGTGGTTGACGCGCGCGTACGGTATCTTGTCCTGTTCCGGTGTGGACGGCACTATGAATCGTCGCTGTCGATTAAAAGTACACTTTTGAAATGAACGCCTCTTTAGTAACGTTGTGATTTGGTATTCGATGAAACGGAAATGACGCTAATGAAAAGAAAAACGGTTGACGTAAGCAAAGCAAAACATAAATATTTGGACTGACAGTATTCGTTGTTATGAAGTTTCACTTCAAGCACGTGTGAATTGCACGCTCGCGAGTGTTACCCTGTGGTGTGAATAAATACACCATCTATTGGAACCGGCCTAATTCCTCTCCTATCCCTTACCCACTCCTGTGACAACGGCATATAATTATTATGTATGACACAGACTATACTTTATATTGTATCACTTTTTTTTACTAATATTGTTTCACCTTTTTGCATTAATATTGTCTTCTCATTTTTTTTTTAAATAACCTTCATATACAGGGTGTAATCGTTAAGTGTGCACAGGCGATTATTCCGTAACTATTACAGATATCAAAAAACTTTAAACTGATATCGAAAGCACTTTACATAATGAGTAAAATGACAATAATAATTTATTAAAAATAAAACGAGAAATATCCAAAAAAATTACATTAAACTCTCCCATACATTTAGTATGAGATAGTAGAAAGGTTTAACTTTCTTTATTTAAAGTGGAATAGTAGGTACCTACTCCCGCGATAAAGAATTTGAATTTAGAACGAACACCAAATAGTATCTTTCTTTTTGTTTTTATTTAGTATGTTGCTTTTCAGCCAGTTCAAATCAATACGATATTGACACAAGGTGTATTATTAATTTGAAGTGGTAAGGTAATTAATCTACACGTGTGTATCTACTTGAAATTCATCAATATCATATCATACATAATTATAAAATGATAAGGGTAAAATGAGTAGGTACTATTCCACTTTAAATAAAGAAAGTAAAACCTTTCTACTATCTCATACTAAATGTATGGGAGAGTTTAATGTATTTTTTTTGGATATTTCTCGTTTTATTTTTAATAAATTATTATTGTCATTTTACTCATTAGGTAAAGTGCTTTCGATATCAGTTTAAAGCTTTTTGATATCTGTAATAGTTACGGAATAATCGCCTGTGCACACTTAACGATTACACCCTGTATATTAGTTACCTTAACCGCATTCGTTGTTCTCGGCACACCCCTAAGGTTGACTATTAGAACATCAAGTCCGCCTTTTGTACCACTCATATTAACGGTCATAAATAAGTAAATCCACCCACCACTTGCACGTCGAGACGCGGGTACGCGCCGTCGAGCGCGGCCAGCGAGCGCAGGTAGTTCTCCTCGGCGGGCGGCGAGTGCCGCCACCACGAGATCAGCATGCGCACCGCCACGCGCCGCTCGAGCGCCGCGCCGCGGATCGCGTCGTCGATCTTCGGCCAGAACCTGGATACGTTTGGAGCTTAGAATGATTACACTATAGAAACGAAGTCCGCGCGGCCGTTTTGAAGCACCTTATACATAATTGAAGTCAGAAATGACTCCAAACACCGGGCAGCTCCGTAGTGTTCAATGTCAACGCACGCCAAACGTGTCTCGCGAAAAAAAAAGAATTATGACGATTTGTCCAGTTAAATTGTGTCACAAAATATCTGAAAAGCTATTTATGTATTATTGCTAGAAACATATGATTATCCACTGCCGAATCATTCCCCGCTTTCGGGAAAGTTTCGGTTTAGTGCTTCACTTTAGACGCGCTTTTAGCGCTTGTATGAAGACTGTCTTTCTACTTATTGTGTTATTATTCTAAGGTTTAGAGGTTTCATTCAATTGTAATAGATATTATTGAGAACGCTATATACGTGTATTGAGATTTGCTCTGCAAGAAGATGTAAGCGATAACGTTCACTGGCAACCCACGAATACGCTACGCACGAAATGACGTTGTCGAAGAAACGAGCCCACCCACGCAGGTAAAATGCGCCGCGTGCCCGTGCACAGAGTGCGCGGCAGTGGAATCGCGGCCTTAATAATATAATGTATACTATTTCCATTTCTTTATTTTCTCGATGACAGCTCCTGTGAAAACTTGAACGAGCGTCTTTTTTACATTATGTATGCATTATTTTATAAAAATATGACGTTTACATACGTACAAGGTTATACCTGATTCGGAGAAACTGATAGGGATGGGCTATATCGATAAACGTAACACGAT
This sequence comes from Ochlodes sylvanus, assembly GCA_905404295.2. Classification (NCBI taxonomy): domain Eukaryota; kingdom Metazoa; phylum Arthropoda; class Insecta; order Lepidoptera; family Hesperiidae; genus Ochlodes; species Ochlodes sylvanus. Next base: position 10,335,847 of record FR990135.1, read on the forward strand.
AACAGACCCGATACTTTTTTACAAAATGTAAGAAACTAATTGCTGCCGGATACTTTTGTACCAATTTATTAACTAATATTATACTATATTTCATTACAAGATGTTACACGTATTTATTCTTGTTTATTTCGTATTTTTTCGTATTTATTCTATTAAAATTTTCGAAGATGTTGTAAATTAAGTAGGTATAGGTAGATACTCGACAATGAAACGTAATAATTATAACGACAGGTAATCTTTGTTTATTTATTTTAATCAAAATCTGATGAATTTAATATAATAAATATATGCGATCGATATCATTACTTATTTGGTCACAACACTACTACAGAACTGTCATCGAGAAAATAAAGAAATGGAACTAGTATAGTTAATTGTCGTTTGCAGTTTGACTCCAAAAAAGCTAGTGTACCTAACCAGTTCATTAGTGGTGTATTTATACGATATTATTATAACGACAACATGTCTAGACAGATGTCAGCCAGCGTGTAGGTACTCACTTGAGCTTGGGCGTGTACTCGAGCGCCGGCCCGTAGTCCATAACGGAGATGTAAACGAACTCCTCGGCCGACTGTATGATGTTCACGATCGCATCGTCGTCGTTGGTCCTGCCGCGCGGGCTGAGCGGCGGCGGGGAGCTCTGGTAATCATTCACTCATTCATTTACTTATATACACTCAATTGTGATCCTTAAAAGTAAGAGCAAAATAAAGTCCTAATTTTATATGGGAATCGAACCCAGGCAGCAGCAGGCTTCGCAAACAGGGCAACTACGAACTGAGCTACGGCGTCGTCAGTTAAAGTTTGGTTTAAGCAGAACTGCAACGTCAAACGTTCCTTTTTTGGCAGTCCGAAGGGACTGGTGATGTACTGCTGAGGTGAAAAACATTCAAAATTGAGAACCTAATTGAGAACCTTCTTCTATTTTGAAGCCGGTTAAAATACCGAAACTAACGAAAACATAAAAAGTAATATATACCCCAACTATTCCGTGTTTGTAAACAAAACTATACGCCGTGGACTTATACTCGTAATTACATTCACTGTTTACACAGTCCATAAAACGTACTCCATGCAAGCCATGTAGCCACAAGCAATTTATTATGCCACGCGATATAATATATTACCCTGACTCGGTGGCTAAACACGTCACCGATGGCAAAATAATAACAACCCACGTGTAAAGCCATTCCGATAGGCCTTTGATAAGATCATACGCGATATACGGTACCCACATGAATGCTCTACAATTTAATCAAATAAATATTTCATATATAAATATTTTTGACTTAATTCCATTCCATTTATGTATTTTATACATAAATATTTTTGACTTCATCAGTCGACTTGTCAAGTACACATTTTATTTCTCCTTCGTACAATTATTGAACAGGACGAATGCCTGCCACCTCCAATGCATTCGCTTTTACAACATCGAAAAATAGTGCCATCTATGTCGTTCTAAAATTATGACCGAAATTCAATAGCACAAGTGGATTACCTATAATAGTTTCTCTCTTGTTCAGACTACACCAGGTTTCATGCTAAGTATCTATCGATATACAGTAGATAAAAAGCAGAATGCACACCACAATTTATAACAAATTGCGATGAATGGTACACGATACGCCCATTTCAGGTAACGCCCAGGAAAGTTGGTAAGAAAGGTCAGAACATTATCAGTACGACGTCATGCTTAAGCTTTTAACACCATGAAAAGGAAATTATGAGCAGAAATATTTTACGAGCAATATTTTTTTATGTTATACTAGAATTACGATCGCTCATAACCCTTAAAGCTTATGTTAAGCGAAAATTATAGCAATAGGGGTCCGATAAATAATAATTAGTTGTTGACTAGGAGAAGCTTTTCCACCAGCTCTTCGCAAATGTACGTAAATACTACGGTGCTTCGGAGGATCCGTTGAGTATATACTTAGGCCAAGTTTTCAAAGTCAAAGATACTTTATTTTCGACGATATAATTATGTTGACCATTTTAGCCATATACAATATTTAACGTATTAAAATGGGATCGTCAACTAGCTTTGTCGGAAGCCACTAGCACAGTATAAAGAATTAAAGATCATACAGTATGGAAACTACCCACAAACCGTCGAAACCGCTCACTCACACAAACATGCGCATCGACGAGACCCAGAAGCAGTTCTCGTAGTGCTGTCAGTACTCAGTAGTGAATGTCGCCTGCCGCGTCAAGACGAGTGGTCACGTATGAGTTTATTTTTGCGATCTTTTTAAAAATGCCACAAGCGTATTGCGTAGTATATGGCTGTTAATTTGATCTCTGCTGCAACAAAAATATTCAACACGAATATGTTGAATATTTTAAAACATAACACAAAATAAAAATCTAAGATGGCGGTTTCAATAGATTATAATAATTATTGTTATCAATTATTTATCGTCATGGGTGTCGTTTACATGGTGTCGAAGCCGATAGTGCCAAAATGTAAATAATATAGGATAGTAATTTTTTACAAAAGTTATAAAACAAAGATCTACAAGTTGTTGTGTGTCAATATTAAACTGGTATCCGTATTTTAAACTATCGAGATTACCGAACCACGTTGGGAGTAAACCACGCCATGAGATACCTATTTAAATTTTATTTGTAAACTAGCTATTTCAATTCGATTAATTGATCACTACAGAGCATAGAATGTTTTAATTCAAAAACAGTAGTTAGGTACCATAAAACATTACAAGTAACAACCCTGTTGCTTCAGCGGAGCGTAGGTAGTTATTTTATCAATCTGGCTTAGTTTTCATACTGTATGATCTTTATACTGTGCCATTAGGCAGTTCAACACCAATCAAGATAGGCATAAATGTAACAGAGCAGATTCGAGTCATTCGCGACGCTCAAAATGTTGTAGTTAGTGACCATCAACTTCCGTGTACACCCGACGTTTATAATCTTTTTTTTTTACTTTGACTACGATGTATGAATAATGTCGAATAGAAAAGTAATTGACTGATCTCACACTGAAATACACAAACATATTTATTGCGACGTAGGAAAACTTATCCTGAAAACTTGAAAAGTAGTAGGTACAGTTCGTTACCTTTCTAGCTAGCCTTTGTTAGTCTCTTACATTCATTGAGAAATGTTTTTAATTTGTATCTTAGTAACATAGTAAGAAGCGAGATGGCGAGATTATGCTTCGCTTCTTCTAAGTCATGCGTTATACCTTTGTTGTTACTGATGTATGTAGCTATATGACCGACGGTGACCTTGCCTTACCATCATCAGGACTTCCATAATTTCTTTTACCCGTCAACTGTAATCTTTTAACGCGTTATTCAGGGGCGTGAGTCTACTAATTTATAAAATGCTTCAATTTCGTCGTGTCGGAATATATTGATATATTTTTGACAAGTTGTACCAAATGTGTCAGTAGGCCTTGGGCCCCAGTGCGGTGGATTGAAATGTGAAACAAATGAACATAAATTAAAATAATATGTGGCACGGAGTCCGCACGGTGAAGGTTCCTACGCCGGCAGATACGATAATGATAGTGCCACATAGTGCCACGTGCCATCGGGATCATAAACACAAAGGTCGGGGTCAGGGACGCGCTGGCCGCGACCTTCTCGGTTCATTTAAGAAATCCGTTGACTAATAGAATTAATAATACTCAGATAAGGATGAAAATAAAAATTAATGATAATTAGGTAAGAATATTTAGTTAAGAATGGGTAGCACGGGGGAAAATTAATCGATAGTTTTCAAAACTAAAAACACGCTTTTATAGTGCGCTTAAATTGTGGGTAAAAATTGAGGGACTATGCTGTTGACCGCTGAGGAGGCACTCACTTTAACTTTGTAGGATAAAAGACTATAATTTTAATTCAAGTTGCTACATGTGATCCAAACAAATCGAAAAACAGTGCAAGTTAATAAAAGAAACATATTTATACACTTGACAGTTCTTCATAATGTCTTCATAATGAGTTCATGATGTCGTCAAAAGTGTGCGAAGTCTACCAATTCGCAATTGACCCCGGTTCATTGTAAGAGGAGACCTGAGTCAAGCATTGGGACAATTATGTGTCGGTGACTAACACAACACCGTAAATAATCATTAATAAGTCATTATGTTTAATGGATGTTGTTAGCTGGTGGCATTACAAGACACAAGGACGATTGTACGAATACGAACGACACTGAAACCATCAATTTCAACGCGTATGTAGTACGACAGCTGGTTGCATTTTGGTGAAGTTACTAATGTTGGTTGAAATTACCATCTTATCGGACTTAATACTTAATGGCATTCTCTACCAGTCAACTCTTGGAGATAGTGAGAAGTTTATGTATAAATACAAAAAAAAACAGGAATAGTATTTTATTCCTAAATAAATTATTATTATAATTATTATTATTCAGCAAAATATAGAAAAGAAGATATTGATAATGAACAAACTGGATAAATATACAGTTGCACGATTTTACATTACCATACTAGCTGGTCAAAAATCAAAATTTGAAAAATATATAATATGCAAGAATTTGTTTTGTTTCTTTCGCTATATCTTGTACAGTTTCGTAATCGAAGAAGAAGCAAAATAATAAAATGAAATATTGATAAATTCCTATTACAAAAGACTCAAAATTAGAATATAACATCACCTACAACAAGTTAGAGCTTCACTAAAATCCCAACTGATAATAAGTGGCGATGTATAAATGTGAACTTTGCCAATTTCACCATCACCTCCTGTCGTATACTCACATTCAAAGTCGACTGTTGACTAGCTACGTCGGCACACAGTTAATCTACGGGACTTCGTTTACAACCCCAAACAACCTACGAGCGACGCTACGACCTTGGCCACGTCCAATACATTACAAATTACATAGTTAGGTAATTATTATACCATAAAGCAGATTTCATTTATAATTCTGCTACTAACATCCTTTTTTATTGAGAATATTCCCAACATTCTAATGTATTATAAACTAGCTGACCGGCAAACTGATTTATCCTGCAACGTGATTATTTATATCTCAGGTTCAATTAAAGATGCGCCAGTTTTTATGTCAGACCTACAGGGAATGCAACTTCGAAAACCGCATAAAATAATAGTTTTCGCGTGATGCGCAGACAAACGTACAGACGTAACTTGAGCAAGTAAACGTCGTGTTTTACTACAATAGACGAATACGATTGCCACCGCTAACGTGTTAAGTGTTAACACCTTTATGAAGATTATGAAACTGAAGTGTGTATTTTTCTCACCAATACGTTTTGCTTCACCGAAACAAGTGATAATTAATTTCTAATGGAATAAACTAAGTTTCCATAAAATCAACCATTTGTTGAGCGTTCAGTGGTCACCGTAGACTGAAAAGTTTGAGAGTCACTGATCTAGACGACACAGGACATTCGATGCTTATTGATCGAAAGTTATCAACCTTGCCTATTGTTTACGAGTATATACCTACTTATCACAAAGTCATAATTAATTATTCAAATGGAAAACACATTAAGATTAATTAATTACCTATAGTTCACTAAAACTACGTTTGACCTATATTCGACCGAAAATGTATTCATTAATAACAGAATGGACACTTCTTCCTATGCGATATGAATTGGTAAAAAACAAACCAAAAAAATACACGATACTATTTCAACTGTCTATACCACTGTTTACATTGACATTGGAGCAGTATGAACTGTGAATAACAATAATGATAACTCTTTTTGTCCCATTCTCTCTTAGGAGTTCTTACGGCCGAAATAAGATTGGTAGCCAGCACGAGCTCCGTCGCGGTTGGTGCGATCTAAGATGGTCTGTCAACAATGTCTGTGGCACAGGTAGGACTCGGGTCAGATGGGATTATAGTACAGCGGTAACTTTCCACTTTGTAAAAAAAAGTAAATATATTTTTTATTTACTCTACGGTCTATGGTATGAAAAATAACATGACAGTCCACAAACCATCATACACAGTGCGGGAGGTGACTCACCGACTTACAAGGGCCAAGGTCACTGGAAACGGAAACTGAACCGGCCACGACTAAAAAGCATTTAATGGCTTTTATTTAGGAGACACTTAAGCCATTTAACCTAGTTTTTTACAACTATTGTATTGGAGTTTTATGCTTAATAAATCTAGGAATTCTTTCATGACATGTGTGGATATTATTGTACTTATATGTAAATAAAAACAGGCATACCTACTTAATAAGTTATGTCTGAATTAACAATGATAGTGTAGAGTTGTTCAATATTGATGAGAAAATCCATATCCGTATACTAATAAATATAATAATTATAAATGCGTAAGTAACTCTTGTCTGTCCGTCTGTCTACAACATTTTCACATCTGGGGCTGGGACATCGGACACTATTTTCTCAAAGCGAACCTAGGCCGAGTTTAGTGAAGTAATTAACTTGATTTGTTTGATGCTTTTTCAGAGACAAGTTAAATATTTAATAAATTTTGAGGTAATATTAAGTTATCGATTGAACGTCAAATATGTAGTAATGAAGGTTACATAAATACCGTTAAAACGAATTTCAAATACATGCCCGGATCTAGCGATAGCCACGATCAAGGTTGATTGTTAAACGTTATGAAACTACTCTCCACTTAGCCTGTATCGGAGATTCTAAGCCATAACACACGACCATTTAAACGGTAACGACTATACAAACGAGTAACGTTTAATAGCACTTATGTTGAACGTTTAATATCTTAACGCCAAGTTTTCAGAACATTGCATGTTTATAACGGCGTCACACCGCAAATGGATTATAGGTGTAGCTTGGCTTAAAAGTACCTATTATTAATTTTTATGTTCATCATCATCATTTCAACCCATAACTGTCCCACTGCTGGGCACGGGTCTCCTACCAAAATGTGAGGGTAAGGTCAGGAAGCAAGTGATAATGAAATTCTAATACGCACATTATTTTTGAAAATTAGATATGCGTGCTGGGGTTTGACCTACCACCCAGCAGGCAAGGTGTTGAATATTTAATGTCACATTTGTTTAATGGTTTAGGTTCAAATATTAAACTTCAGTCAATATGATATATAAGTGTACTTTTTACAATATTTTTAAATTTTCCCACACTAATTTCTCTATTAGGTATCTCTGGATGAAATAAATTACGTTGTTGTTTATTGCGCCATTTAAAGCACTTTATTAGCCCTGAGGATAATTTGAATATACAAATTAATTGGATACAATATTAATCGAAAACAAGAACGATAATATCGCAACCACTCGACCGATAGATCCATTTGAATCGCTTTATTACAAAATGAAATGAAACGCTATAATTACAAAATTAGTAAAACAATACAATTGTGGCACAGCGAGAAACCGAAACCTCGAGACCAAAATCGATTTCCGCGAATCGAGAGATAAACATGCCTTCAAACGCTAAAGACATTTCACCACTAACGGTCTCCCATCTAACTCACTATCCGCACGCGACTTAACGCTAAACAAAAGCTGTTAAAGTAAAAAAAAACATTGGCTTAAACTCATTACTGGTCTACTTGTAAGCACGGGTCTCTTCTCATAATTGAGGAGGCTTAGAACATCTCCACCCCAATGCGGATAGGTGGAGGAGTTAGAGATCAACCCAAGTATCGGAAGCTGTTATGCTATCCAAAAACCTCCGACATAGCTTAACGACTGCTATGCTGCCGTCATAAGGAAAAAGGCCACAACTCACATTTTTTTCGAAGTTAGTTGTGTCCTTTTTCCTTCGAGAAAAATTTAGTTGTGCCCTTTTTCCTTATGACTTATGACTTTTTCGGTATGTAACAATAACAACCAGGACCGACGGCTTTACCTATAAAGGTCCTGGTTGTTCGTCGGTCCGTGTTTCGGAGGATAGCCTCCGAAACACGGAATGCTCAAGAATTTATGCCCCTAGCGGTCACCCATCCAAGAACCGCATCCGCTGTTGCTTAACTTTGTCAATCACTTAGGATCGACGCAGGCCGCCAGGCTATGAGCGCTTCAAGAATGAAAACATTCCACGTATAAAATTCCCGTATTCAATGAAACCGTACAATACAGCAAAGCGATTCAACGACAAGAGGGGCCATTCGTTTAACGTCCAAGGACGAGATCGTAAAGTGGAGTCTAAATAATAAAACAGCGTACGAAGGGATCGCGTCTGCCTCAATGTCTCGAGCTGGATCACAACTCATATATATTTCAGGGCATTCTCGATTCTTTATACGTAAGAACAAAGATTCTGCAGCATTAGCACATGATTAGATTGTGAGCTTAGTTACGTGAGCGGGAAAATTTCGCATGAAAGATTTTACAGGGGATATAATAGCTACCTCAGAAATAAAAACAAACGATTTAAGTGTGTAAAAGAAACTTTTGCGAATAAAAATCTCACTGCACCATCACGGGGCAACACGCAAGATTCTATATAGGTACACCATTTAATTGAACTTTAGCAGGGATAGCTTGCCAGATAAGTAAACCGTAAGTTGGGATTACGCCGAGTGGCACAGAACCAACGATTACGGTAGAGAATGCCATTAGGCATTAAGTCCGCCCATTGTAATTCCTAGCTTTAGGTTTTTCAATAAAGAGTGAAATAAATAAATTACCAAAAGAAGGGAGTTAACGCCCTAACCATGACCGTTATATAGGCTTCGACTTAATATATGGAAGCTAAGACCTCATTTAATGCCTGGATGCTTCATTTGATGATTAAAAGGTCTCCGGTACGTGAGTACGCGACACCCTGACATTGATACTGTAGAAAGCTACAGACAGAAAATTGTTATCACAAAATAATTCATACCAAAAAGTTACTTTTATCGGAAAGTCATGGTAAATATATAACACCGTATTGAGATTTTATTATATTTACAAAAGAAAACGGAAGGGAAGCCTCGCAAGCCCAAACCAAAGGGTTCCACTTTCACGCATACAAAAATAACAGCTTATTTCAAGTAAAATATTTGTACATTCGCTATACTTTTGCTTACAAAGAGACTAACAAAAAAGAGCACATTATCGTTAATTCCACACAGAACAACGCGTGATTAGCTCCGAGGCATCCCCGAGAATGTCTTGTGTTACGAGAAACGTAAAACCTTTGATTTTAATGAGGCCCTGTCGGCTTGGCTTTGATTAGGAAAATATTATATAACATCTCATTTGCAGGATTGTTAGATCCGACAAGGTAGGTACGTGTTTCGTATTAAGAGTTAGTTACATTTAATCATCATCATCTTCATCGCAACCCACTGTTCCACAGCAAGCTCAGGTCCACCACGCTGGCCTAGTGTGGATTAGCGGACTTCACACGCCTTTGAGAACATTATGGAAACCTCTCAGGAGTGCAGGTTTCCTCATGATGTTTTCCTTCACCGAAGCAAGTGATAATTAAATGTGATAATTAAATTCTTATACGCACATAATTTTTGAAAATTAGAGGTGCGTGCAGGGTTTGAACCCGGCTCCCCTGGGCGGGAGTCCAACGTTCAACCACTGGGCTATCACTGCTCAATTATCAATATATCTACATATTTATTGCACTAAAAAGTAATAAAAAATACTTCAAAGCACTATACGGGTCACTACGCATTGTCTGGAAGAGATCCGAGTAATGCAAACAAACAATAAAATTATACTAAAAAGTTTTATACTTAATTCAGTTATTCTGTAGATTTAATTTTATCTTGTAGTATATTTTTCCTTATTCAATTTTACATTTTACTTTGATTATAAAATATTATTTTAATTGCATTGGTTTTGGCAACAGTATGGGCACATAATATGCAAAATGAAGTATAAATATTTTGTCTAAACGATATCCTATGACGTCATTTTATAAAAGCCCAATATTAGATCCCCAATAGTCAATAAAAAGCAAATTGAATTTTTCGTACCTTACACTATAGACTATTTCCCTCGGGAAAGAAACTACACGCCCTAGAAACTGAATTTCATATCCAATAGTATCTTTTATTTCATATTCAAGTATTGCGATATTAGACAGATGAAATGGAATGAGTCTAAAAAATTGTATGGCACCACCCTTCAATAATACGTACGTTTAACAGAATTTGCACTATTACGTACGATAAATAAAACGAAAATGATTCTTAAGTATCTGTTGTAATATTTATAATAGTTAGTCAAACATGATAGATCTCTCTTGACCGGATTATTATTGACTATAACAGTCCCTGCCCCAGTCCTCATACATACGTTACTAACGAATTGACCGACTAACATTCATAACAACACCTGCGAACTGGACTAACCATCCTTGTCCCGATTTGAGTATATTTCTGTGTCGGTCACGGTTGTCATGGGCGGCAGCGGAAGGGTAGTAATGAGGAAATTCATAAAAAAATTAGGTGTCATAATAATACAGTAATGTTTGATGTATGAGCGTCTTACAGGACACGGAACGCAATAGCGATACTTATAAGATAACATCTAAAATACAACTTTTATTTTTATACTTTGCAACTTTTTCAAGTATCCGTTATATCAAACTTAGCCCATTATACTATTATGTGGAGATATTTTCATGAAACTCGTCCCTCTTTGAGTTTATAAAGTTTAGATTAGCCTTTTGTTATTAAATTCTTTAACGCAGATAGGTCATTTTTTCCGCAGAATGTAGCTTTAATACCGCTGAATTTAGCTGAATAAACAACAAAGAGATTCTTTTTTAATTTTTCTTTTCCAAAAATGCGTTGTATATTGTGTATTGTATAATTTTGAAAGAAAGCATTTAGTCATTTCATTATAATTCAATTCATTATAAAGTATTTTAAAGCACCTATGCAAAATGGTGGTAAAATGAAGAAAATAATTAGTTGCATTTGCACCTGATTCAGGTATGACTATGACATGACGTCAAGCGCCCCAGTTTTTTCCAGTCGGAGATCGAAACTTGATTCCACGCACACTGAGGGACCCAGGGAAGGATCAAATTTGCCACAGATACACAATAAATAACAATACTCACAGTGATATAAGCGCCGTAGAGCCCAGCGCCATCTGTCACGTTAATCGGGTGTTCCATGTCGATGTCGGTGCTGAGTTCCGCTGGCCACTTATCTGGTATCACTGCGTCCGTTGCACCCATCTGCCAGTACACCTGTGGGCATTAATACAAACATTCATTAAATATAACGCACATGACAGTTATATAATCTATGACAGTTTTTACTCTGTGGCGTTTTCCCGCCACTTTTCTATTTTCGTACTCTGTGGACTGTCATCGTGAATGTGTGTCTGTGTATGTATCGATGGCGTAGTTTGACTTTCGAAAAATGTTTGTAAATAACCAACCTGTTTGTAAAATAAATAAATAAACTTCGAATAAACTTCATTTTATTTCATGTCATGAACGATGACCAAATACCATCCCGAATCAACAAACGTTCGAATTAAAAGCAACACTTTGTTCTTCAAAAGATTCAAAGCGCCAAAATGTCCTAAACGACGGAAACAGCGACATTCATTGATAGCATTTATTGATAGCAGTAAAACAGATTAATTGAATGGAAAATACGATCACAATCACAAACAAAAACGCTTACTTAACGGCGCCTCGCAATAAACTCGGATTTAAATGTTTCTTACCCATAAACTTGATCTTCCAAATAACATTAAATTCTCTGAAGTTAGTTGACGACGCTATAGTTTAATACGAACATTTTTCAATTGCTTGTTTTATGATTGAAGATGCCAAAGAGGCATAATTGAATTCCTATGTTGTGAATTGTGTTCTAGGATAGTTCAACTGACCATCGATTCGAAATTTCTTTGAGATGTTGTCATAAAATATAAAGCTTGAGTTAACAATAATCGCTGAAAAATTCAAGGTAAACGAAACGAAAAAGAAATCGTTTTGAAGCCTATTCGTAACAACAGATAGCAGACAATCCATTTTGTGATATTCAGACAAGACATTTTAATTTCGTTTAATACTATAATTATTTATGTATATTACGGGCAATCGGAAATACTGTCCAGGTTAAGTCTTGTTTTATATTGGTTACGAATGCATTTCTATTCCAGTCGACTAGACCGTGTAATTCATTTTGGTATCAACCTTGTGACTCTTCCGATATACGACTGATATTTTAGCATTCACCGGATTTATTGGATTCAACTAACGATATCTAAGATAAATACGAATAAGTAAGGCCAGAAAGAGCATTAAGAGATAGATTATGTTAAAGAAACTAATATCTATTAATATGAAATCCAATAAATTTTATTCGTATTTGGTTTTTACTAACACTTTTCGACACTCAAACTACACAATCGCTCCACACACACACAACAAATCCCCACCGTGAGTGGTATTGGAAATAAAACAATATTTATCTAAATATATACAACATAATATGGAAGGTTTATAGATTACAGAATATTATATACTCCATCCATTACAATAAAAACTATTACATATCCCGCTATTATTGTCCGTGGTATAATTATGTGCTAAATCTATTCTCATAAAGAACAAAATCATCCTTCCACAATCGTGACCTACATCGGGACAATTTAGGTCACTATTCAGACACCAGGTGGGGGAGGGGACAAAACTGGGGAAGCTGGGAAACCTAATGATAACCTTGTTACGAACACTTACGAAGGTTGCGAAATGCAATCGAGGTCATCTACAAACTATTCTAATAAATTATCTCGGGAACTGAATTTGTCGCAATTCCCGAGGTCGTTTGTGAAACAACTTTTACAATTTTTAAAACAACGCTAAGAAAGACAAACATGTTTTAACCAAAGCGATTTTGTGTGTCAACACCATTCATACTCGAGTCCAAGTTTATCCCCGTTTAATTTAACAAACCATTTTATATTTCCCCGAGTCCGAATCAACCCTTACCTGAGTCACATTGCTGAACAACGCGTTTTTTGGATATTGTTGGCTCTTTACCATCCAGATTAATCCTAAGAGTAGTCATGCATGGTCGTTTTATACCTACTTGGGTACCACGTTTCTAGAATAAATCCTGAAATGATTTTGAACGTTCAATTTAGCTTAACCCTTTACATGGATATGTTACAAATGTCATGAGGCGTAAAGTAAAATGTAGTATACGTCAAGTCATGCGTGTTTAATATAGCATTAATGTAGTACCGAGTGCATTGTCAGTAATTAACATTGCACCAACACGAACGTCGCCCTTCATCACTTATTCATAATAAAAATGTAAGTACGTAGACGATATTATCGCTACAATACTGGAAATGTAGGTAGGTATTAAATATAATAACTTACGATTACGACACGTCACATTGTCAAGTGGAAGGTTCTAAGTTTGATTCCAGTCCGGATAAAAGTTAAGTTCAAATCCATTTAATCATGTAGGTAGGGTTTATTAATACATTTATGCTTATAATTGTTTGCTTCACTACCGCTTTAGAGCCTTGTTGAGAAGACACGCTTACAGGAAGACACGATACTTCTTAGCACATTTTTTTTTTCAATTATTTTTTATGACGTCACAGGCAGTCCCAACCTCACAATCTACCCGTATACCAGCGAACGGTGAAAACGCGTGTAACGATACTTCATTTGTAGAATTATGATGAGTTGTATAGAAATATAGTGAGAACAAATGAACAGGCATAGATACAAACTGAAATCGTAACGAAAGTGCGGCTGGCAAATACAACGCTCTTGAGTCAGCCGCCGAACGACTTGTCGCTTTCTTGCCTGACACTGCTTTGTGCCTTTGGGGTACATGGACGGTAACCACTACCAGGTGACTCGTCTGCTGTTTTCTCGGCAATTAACATAAAACAATAGTCCCGGCGTAGTCAGGTAAATACATCAGATACTCACGTCAAAAATCTTGCCCAAATCGGACGCCAGACACGAACAATTGTAGGCGACTATACCCAACTCCTTCACCTGATAACAAATATTCGTCAATTTTAGTCGTTGCTTAAATTGTGTTTTAATTATTTTTTTTGACAGTTAACACCCCCGTACTAGGACTCCCCGTGTCGCGGGCGGCATAGACAACACAAATTACACATCACTAACACCCACGACCCGAGAACAAACATTTATCTGCCACATATCCGTGTAATACCTGCCCCGGCCGGGAATCGGGCTTTGTAAACAAGGCCACTTTTAACTAGGCCACGGGACTTTCATTCTTTTAATATGTATTCCTTTGGCAGCAATATAATACATTCAAGATAAGAGCCCTATGGCAGACACACAGGAGAGGCAAATTACAGTATTTAGGTACGGAACCCAAATAAATCGTAAAGCCACTCGATATGAAAATCAGATAATAATGCATTAAGGATGGGGAGGAGGATTAAAGCTGGGATAAAAACTAATGAATTGAAAATACATAAAATGGAGTTAATTTAAATCCCATTTATGATAACAGACCTGAAATAATTGGATTTAGACGATCTGAGCAAGCGAGCGATTTATTAAAGCCGTTTCTTTACGATCAATTTATTTAATACTAGTAAACCCACCCTCGCTTCGCTTCGGGAACCATGTCCCTTATTGTTAAGCGTGATTCTTTAAACTGACATAACTTTTTTATTTATTAACTGATTGAAATAAAACAACCACTAAATGAAGTTTGTTTACCACAATGTATTAGTGAAAACTTCACCCAAATCGATTAAGCGGTTTCTGAAAGCAGATAACAAAACCACAGACAAACAGACAAATTCTTAAAATCATTGTTTTGGATTCTATTGCGTTAATAAAGACTCTTAGTTTTTCTCACGAGAAAAATTGAGGGTATATCCTATACTTCCCGCTTTTTTATCCACTTCTGATCATGGAAACCATGAGAAATTGAGGGAATTTCCATTCCAATGGTGTAAATCTGATGGTGAGTTCTGGAGGTGAAGAGTTTATGGGAGTACTTGAACCGCGTTTAAAGATATTTGTTTGCAAAACCTCATCATTGAAAATCATTGAAGTGGGTAATTTTTTTGTTAAAATTTTGATTATATTACATGATTTTTTGTATCTTTTATGCAAATACTAGTTTTCCGCTCGCGGCTTCGCCCCAGTGAAATCCCTTTCTTAGTTCTCACTTGCGTCGCTTGAGGAACCTAAATATACAAAGTTTCAAATGAATCCGTTATATTATCCGTTATATAATTTCCAAAAATCCTCTCTAGTGCGCTACACTCCCAAGGAGCATACGTGCCAAATTTCAGATTGTTGCGTTCAGCAGTTTCGGCTGTGCGTTGTCACTCAGTAACGGAAGAGTTTTATATATTATATAAGATTGAACAGGGTTGACAACAATATAAAATTGCTTCCTTGACTCACCTGCGTGAGCGACCGCCAGTCCATGTTGGCACTCCCTATGTAGAAATGCGATCTGTCCACAATCCAGAACTTGGTGTGTAGAACGCCGCCTCCCAACAACTTTGAGAAGTTCAGACTCCTCACCTGCATATAAAGTTTACTTATACCTACGGATAAGGAATAGGCTATGCTACTCCATATCTGAATCTACATAGGTACAACAGAACAGATTTTAGGGCGCGTTCACATAGAACGTCCGTTTTACTGGATCTGTTTTAACGGGTCAGTATTTCCGTTGTGTGTGGGATTTTTTACTGGATCCACAATACTGGATTCTGTGTGAAATCGCTCATACAACTACATACGCTACTAGCATCCAGTATTAAAACGGACGTTCTATGTGAACGCGCCCTTAGATACAGCTTGTTCTGTTTTCGTCGGCTCTTAGCCTCGAAGCGAAGGGTCGCGTTATGAATTTTCACTTAAATAATAAATATTTAGTGCGCCCTTTTTTCATAAACCTTTAAATTTGTGTATACAACAGCAAGAATTCGTTCAACTCCGACGCGAGAAAGAATACGACGCCGCGCATTTTTTATATTTTCTTTTACAAAATTTATTAGTTTATGGAGATATAACTTAAGATAGTTTCTATAAAATAAATCTATAGCTTGCACTTTCTAATTGAAAAACCGAAGAGATAAATATGATTATCTTATACAGTTTTATTGCTCATTATATTTAATTATGAATATTGATAAGGATTTTTCCAAACTTGAATTTTGAAATTATAATCAATTTACGTTTCAGTGCTTTCAAATATAATCTCTCTCTCAATCACCTAATATCTCATTTACGAATATAAAAATACGAGATAGCTCGATTCTTCTGGCCGGAGCTACATAATATGTCCATGTTGAACACCAACACTAGAGAGACCAATGCATCGCCGACCTTTCTGAACAATTTTAAAATATTCTCGAAAATCAATAAAAAATATTAAATGTCTCACCTGCGCTGCTTTTTTCTTAACTAAATATTCTGTATCTACATTAGGATATAACTTAGTGGGCCAATTTTGAGCAATCTTCAAATCAATTTTCCTTTTGCTTCCCGCGGCGAGTAGAGCTTGGAATACTTGCTCCCCCTAAAAACACAAAACTTTTAACTTCATAATAAATAAACGTTAACACACTCATACCCCCGCACTAGGACTCCCTGTCGCGGGCGGCATGGACAACACAAATTACACGTCACTAACACCCATGACCCGAGAACAAACATTTATCTGTCATATAAATATCTGCCACGGCGGGGAATCAAACCCAGGACCCGTCGCTTCGCAAGCAGGGCCACTGCCAACTAGTCTACGGGGTCGTCATTATGGGTAGATAGAATATAAAAAGTAGCCATTACTTAAGTATCTACGGGCGTATTCGGTACTTAGATGACTGCTTTAATGTCTTTACTACCGTGGCATAGTAGTTGTTTAGGCAAATTGGAGACCTTCGGGCATAACAACGAATAAGCCGGCGCTCAGGATACTAACTCATTAACATATCTTCAATGGAAGAACGTGGTTGAATACGCACTGGGTCTCCAATTACAAGGAAAATCCTATGCGATGGTGAAGCTGAAGACCACGTGTTAGGTATAAGTATTATTATAAACCGTAGTATTTCGTGCGTCCGTTGCGTGTCATTCAGAATAAGACACGCAACTCACCTCAAAACTTATTTACACATCAGATCAGATAAATTAGTTAAGAAGCTAACAAAGTATGTTTATGACACAAAAATAACATGCAATATAGAGACAGAAATAGGTGTAAATATAAACAATTCCCACTGACCTCCACCGAAGAATTATAAGGATACATCTCATTAAACCTAAGCGTCCAATAAAAAGAGGCTATCTCTATGGTAGTTTGAGCTTCGTCTATTAAATCTAACCACACGTTCTTAGTCGGCGTGTACGTCGAGTTCGGTGGGTACATGTGGCCCTCCGGGATACTCTCCACTAACGATAATCTGAAACAAACATCAAATGTCAAAATATACATGAATATTTTAGAATATGCAATTCGAATAACATTATAATGAACTAGTGAAAGTGAAAGTTTACAAATATTAAGTATTGATTAAAACGTTTTTCCCGTGTAAATGGGTGACCAGTAATATCAATTTACAGTGACCCTCTAGCCTCCAGGAGGGTTGTTATTGTCCGATAAATGTCATCATCCTGTCAAGCGCTCCGTTGATGTCCCGATTATTTACGATGTTGATTGTGAAGTATAAGATGTTGTAAAGTCACCGACCACACAGCCAATAGACTCCTAATAACAGGCGAATGGCTTCTGCCAACACATAGCTTATAGTAACGATATAAATTCGTGCCGTCTCATTCTTTCCCGTTTAGCCAGTCACTCCGCTTCGTCTTACCTCAGATAGTTGCCAGAATGCATTAAATACGGAAAATCAAACACAGGAAATAAAAAAAATGTTTTGACCTCTACATTGACAGCAAAGCCAGGTTACTTAAAATCATCTATTATAAACAAGCCTTTGTCATTAAAAATAAGTGACCCAAAGCTAAAAGACATTTGTGACCTTGAAACCTTATAGTTTTGTCCTTTTCTTACTACATAGAAATTAAATAGTAATGAGACTAATGAGAAAATTAAACACATTTATCAGAGCACCACATCAGCTGAAATAAGTTAAATAAAGAGAACGAGACACAACGACCTTGGACGCATTATTGTAGGTATTATTTAGGTCACTGAAATAATACTTATGTTAGACGTACGTAATGTTAGAACCCTATTTTGTTTTTGGTTTGTTTATCGATGGGAAATATATCGCACACAACAGCTAGAGGACTGAATAGATAAAACCGGAAGTCTTTCAGCGCGTTCGAGAAGATAACGTTATGAACGCAACAGGCCATAATAGGCTAGAGTATTTAGTTCATTATATATGAACTGACGACATTGATACTTATTAGGGAACTTGAATAATAACACTATACAAAGACAGTCTTCATACAAACGCTCTGTCTAAAGTGAAGCACTAAACCGAAACTTTCCCGAAAGCAAGGCATGATTCGGCTGCGGATAATCATATGCTTTTAGCAATAATACATAAATAGCTTTTCAGATATTTTGTGACACAATTTAACTGGACAAATCGTCATAATCCTTTTTTTTTCGCGAGACACGTTTGGCGTGCGTTGACATGAGCTGTCCGGTATTTGGAGTCATTACTGGCTCCAAATAAGGTGCTTCAAAACGGCCGCGCGGACTTCGTTTCTATAGTGTAATTATTCTAAGTTAGGGAACTTGCAAAACGAATTGGGATAATTGTTTATCACGTTTTCACCCGCATTCGTCATTGCGCATTTGCGATGAATCCGCATTAAGAATCTGTGTCATGTAAGTTGTTGACTGACTTGGGGTCACATTTCAATTGAGACTATATTTACATAATATATTTCGTATTGGTTTATGCTTCGGTTCGCGGAGGTGACGCTTGTGCTAACAACAAATAGCGCTGTTCCCTCAGACTCAGGTATTAACAGATTCTGTTTTATCGATAGAAATATGTATATCATGCATTACTGTGGGGAAATAAAAGTAAATTAAATATGGTAATTTTAAGTTGTACACTTCACTATGCTTTGACTTTGCGCTAGTATTAGTATTAGTATTAGTAGTAGTCTTATGTAAATCAACCCTCACAAATCTTCATCACATGGGGTAACACGCCCTAATTTACCTATCTAGGCTAGACGTCTCGGTTAGCGGCCTTTATAAAACAGATTGTAATACTAAATAATTATGCTGACCTAGTTCTATCATCATTTTGTTCCACATGCATTATAAACACAAGCACACGTTGCGACTACGATACAGCTAAATGTATTCCAGCGCAAGATAAGCTAATTCTAACAGACGTTTCACAAAGAGCTACATACTTAATTATGTATTATCGTTAAGCACTAACTTAAGGATTAGGGCGTATTAGAAACTAATAAAAAATCTGAATGGCGAATTCTTCGTCTGGTAGATTGTCGGTTATTTAAATAACAAACAGGCGTGGCCACAAAAGGGACTGACAAGCTGAAATTTCACTGGTGGATTCAGCCATTTGAGATAGAAGAGCAGCATAGCCAATTAACTGTCGCACAGTTAATAAACTTTACACAATAATCCATTTCCTCGCGTAAAAGGGCGTAAAAGGTACATCAATAACGACCACCAGGCACTCCATGTAATCGTCACTTTCAATCATTTTACAACCCCACACGTACACATTTATCGTGAGTGGTACCATTAGACAACGTTAGATACGCTCTGTGAATAGTGTCTTAGTCATAGACAACATTTTTATTATTAGAAACTACGAATAGGGTCAATGGCCCAATTTTTCTGGTTATATTTCATTAGAATCACATTTTACTAAATTATAGATAGGTACTATTTAAACGTAGCCATAGTCAATTTTTGTGATATAGGTGTAGGCAAAATTTAATGAATTTGCATTTAAATGAGTTGATAAATTCAATGTTGGTAAATTAAAGGTAAATTTAAATAATTGATTATTTATTATTGATTGAATTAGCCAATTAACAAGTGACTATGATTCATAAGGTTTAGTAATAACACGAAATAAAACAAGACAGACTGATACCATGTTTTGTCTCACTTCGCGTGACGGTTTTTTCAGTTGCTTTCAATTCAAGCATATTTGACTGCTATCCGTCGAATTTCTCTTGTGCCACTTACAATTGTATGTTGGCCACGCTTACCAAATGTCTATAGCTTTTCCTTCTACGCCCTAAACCTTAGAATAACTACTCTAAACACTCCACACAAAATGGCCAACACCACTGAACACTTAATCGCTACGTTTTAGCCAACACTAGTTTATATAAGAGATGGGCAATATGTTATCATGATTACATTCTACCCATCTCTGGATTACACTAGCGCACTCACACACAAGCGCAGAAGTAGCTCACCTACACTCGTCTGAGCAGTGCAGCTGGACGTGGTCCGGCTTCGCGACGGACGCTACGTTCGGCTGGTCCAGCAGCGGGACCAACACGACCAGCACAATCAGTACTATCACTATGGATACGGGGATGCAGGATGGCCGGCACCATATACTGCGCTTTTTTCTCCTGTTAAAAGAAATAAACATTATAGTTAAAATTTATATTGACCACCTACCTATCTGCCTACCTAGCCTAGTTAGTAGTCACCGGGCCTGCGAAGCGAGGGACCCTGGTTTCCCAGCCGGGACAATGTGAAACATTGCGGAGGCAGCGATGGGCAAAATGTAATCATGATTACGGATTACAATTTCATCTGGTTCATTTTGCCCAAAACATAACCATGGTTACGGATTACGATTACACCTGGGGGAATGGAAATGCCGCCGCCAAGAGCGCTCTAACTACTGGAAAGGCGCTCGCGGGGCAATTTCCGGGGCTCCAGATGTAATTGTAATCTGTATGCATGATTACATTTTGCCCATTTCTGTGCGTTATGAGGTAATGAATGTGTTAAGAGTTTATTATTTCTCTATTAATTTGAATTTCTACTCGCAGTGGATTTACAAATAAGTATACCCCGAGAACAAACATTTATCTGTCACAAATATCTGCTCAGGCGATGAATCAAACAAGTAGATTTCGCAACATAATCAAATGTATGTAAATTAGTTTTATAATATGAATTAATTATAATCATAATAACTATGAGTGCTTATTTAATAATATGACATACATCAGTAATTATTCTGGTGTTGTGAATGTCAATGGCGGCAGTGTTCACATAATTATGTTATGTTATGTTTACCTAAGTGATTTTGCATTACATGTAAAAAATTCTAACTTGTTATAAAATTGGATGTATCAAATGTAAAATTGTTGTTAAAATTAATAAATAAATGAAAATAAATAAATAAACAATTAAATATCATCACAAATCTATACAAATAATAAATAATTACATAAACTTACTTATCATTGTAACTGTTGCCGTTCTCATCTCTCATCATGAATATCTGCTCCCACTGCTCCAGTTCTTCATCAGATGAGGATGCGTTCCCCACACTCCCAGACTCTAGGACAGTCTGTAACAAAACAGGGGCTGCTTTATGGATCAAGAATGAACAATAAGAATGTTAATAATATGAATAAAGAATAATCAACGAAACGGTTTGCTTCGTCGTTCATCATCCGCACTGCAAAGTACTGCAATAGCTTGCCTGCGTCGGTGTTCCCACTTGCATATAATGTGGGAGTCTTCAAGAGGAGAGTGAATAGAGTGAATAGCGTCCAACATCTTCGACTTCATCGTCACTTACCATCAGGTGGGATAGTTGTCAAGCATTAACTTATCTCATGTAAAAAAAGAACTTGATAAGCTAATTTTCACAATAATAAAATTGAAGATTCATATTGGCGATTTAGCGATCAAATAGAAAACTGGTAGATATAGGTAGGTCAATTCTTAATTCTTTCTAATTCTTTTGTAAAATAATGGGAATCTGATTCCAAAATGACCCTATATTATTTTTCGTAACTAAAGAAGCAATATATTAAAAATAAAAATTTTATGCAGCTTACAACCTCACAGTAGTTATGTTATTGAACTTCTCCGCAGTAAACCAATAAGTATTTTTATTCCCTATTGTTCTTTTCAAGCTGACCAAAACAAATATTCTTACAACGTAAACATTAACGTTCTACGTACACAATATGTTCATAATTCTTATTTAATATTCGATAATAGGTAGTAATTAAACATTTAAAGTCACATCAAATTATTATACCCTGCTAACAGTTTAAAAATAGTTAACTATAAACTTTCAAAAAATAAACAAATATTAGACTAACCTTTATATACCCAATAATATTTTTGATGATATAAGTTATGAACCCCATGATTGATTTTAAAATATGATTATTAAAACTGTATGTATGTACTGATTTCTATAATACTTAATTCACTTTTTAATAGTTTATGCTTCTTTCGAATACATCACATATAGTAATTCACCCGTTATCTAATTGCAGAATGCACGATGCACTAGTATGCACATCGTTTATCACAAATTGATCACAAAAACAAATTCACAATTAGCAATAGTTAAAATATCGCCGCAATTTTTGTTTTGACATTTTAAATTGTTGATGTTGACGAATCAAAAAAATTTGACACGTTTGACATATTTTAACCCACGTGCAGTGGATAATTTAAAACAGATTAAATATCAATCGATTATGTTATGTGTGAAGAAAAAATATCGATTGAAAAATGAAAACTTATTAACACATCCATAAAGTTATTATTTATTACCATTTAAATAGATTTTTCAAACGTGGCTAGGTAACTAAACAGTACAATAAATCTATGTAACTGCAAATTATTAAGTCACTGTTATTTTGCTTTATAACACAATCACTAAAACAACACGTTATTAACTGCATTTTCGTATATCCTGATGTTCCTTTACAACTCGTGTAGGCGCATTAGTGGCAAAAATATTACTGCAAAGTAGATGACGTCGGCAACCACCGCATTGTGCATGTGCATTTTAAATACTAGGTTAGTTCGAACCGCAAAACTATTCAGGCCAGAACAGTTAAAAACATTTGTTCCACCTGGTAAGTAAGCAATTTGGTTGAATACCTCAAATCAAATTTCTTGGCTCACCACTACAACTGTCCATAAGCATCTATTAAGTAGAGAGGTATGTTAGACTTGCGAAAAATGTTACATAGACCTATTGTTAAAAAAACATACAGTTTTACGTAAGTAGGTATGTAAGTATAATATAAAATAAGTTACTTATGTATGTTATTTAAATATAGGTAGGTACCTACTAAAATATGGGTCTTACCGGTGAAATAGTAGGTATTCATTTTCCATTCCACGCTTTAGATAATTATACATATACTTAGCTGATGCAATTCTTTACTTTTTCTACATTTAGTTTGCAGTGTCATAATATACTTTTTGTGGTAGCTAGCCAGCCGGGCATCGGCCCTATTACAGGTTTCTTAATTCGATAATAAGATTATTAATCAGATAAACCACTATCATAAACCATGCCTTTATTAATAGCCCATTAAGGACAAGCTGACACGGGGCCTCTCTTCATAACTGAGGAGGCCTACAGCATACTCCACCACGCTGCTCCAGTACAGATTCGTGTAAGGGTTAATGGTCAAGTCAAGTGTCGTGCCGCCCAAAGACTTCCGACGTGGCTTAGCGACTGTTAAGCACAAAAGCGCTTATGAAATTTTAACATCAGCGACTGCCAAACCACGCCCGCTGTTGCCTAACTCGATAGGTCACTTCGATTCGACACAAGCCACCGGGCTATGAGCGCTTCTATACACAACTCCAGTCTACCTATTACAGTATCTATCAAACAAATAGAAGTTACCTACTTTACTTACATAGCGTGTGATAGCAGAGCATCGCTATAATAACCTACTATCACACACCGTTACGAATCGACGAAAAAAATTTATAAAATACGTACATTTAGTCGAATAATGGTCGCTTTTGTTGGAGTTTGGTTATAAATAATACACGTAAATCGAACTTCACAACGCTGGCGTGTGAACGCGATAACCACCCAAATTACACTGTAACAAAAAAATAACGAAACAAATCAAAATGTGTGTAACTTTTATGATAATAACGTCCTTCGGCCTGTTATTTAGAACTACCGAAACCTTAATGCATAGAAACTTCCGTTGTGTAGGTACTTCTAAACAAAAGGTTCTGATGACTTAACTTTTAAGTGTTCAGTCGAAATATTACTTGACTTTAGATGGTTAAACGATTGCAAAGTCATACACAATAACAAGTACAACAAAAATAATACAGCACTAACACCCGCGATCCACAACGATCATTTATTTGTCTCAAATGTATGGCCCGACCACAAAGTACATAATTAAACCACGACCGAGATCGAACCGGGGACCCCTCTCTTCGTAAGCAGTGTCATTGAGTCATTCTAATTATCAACTGGGCTACAGGGGCAAAGATTTCAAAACGGTTATTCATAATTATGGTAAATAATATCAGTACTAACAAAGATAACAATAAATAATAAGTGGACAAAGTCATCGTGATGAAGGCTTTACTTAAATCGAAAAGTCATTTCGAACTTGATAAAAAACCGGTCAAGCGCGTGTGTGAGAGTGCACACGTAGGATTCCGTACCAGCGATATTAACTCTATTACTATGACAAATTAATATCTAAGAACATCTAAGACACACATACATGTTGAAACAAATTGATATTTTCGCACGTACCTACATATTTATATTTCAAGTTACCCGTGACCCAGTGGCTTGTTCTACGGTCACCCAATCGGTTCTAACTCGGGTAAAATGTATTTTTATTAATGTCGTATAATTTAATATAAATAATTCCTTTTTTATTAAAACTACTGTTTTTCAGTTAGATTTTTTTTTATTTATTTATTTAAACTAAATAAAAATATTATTTTGTTTCAATTTATTCCTGTAAATTTCAGGTGTCTATTTCCTTCCAAGAGATTGAGCCCTGTGACCGTCACACGCACACACAGACAGAAAGACATCGAAGGCATATTAAGAGGAAATACCACGCGAACCCTTTTTCAAATTTGGGATTTTTTCACTCAATAACTCTGTCGCGCTTGCGAGCGGCGTGTATGTCAGTGCGATAGGGACAACTGCAGCTCCGTGTAAAAACCCGAGGCAAAAATCATCAAAATCGAGGTTCCGTTTTCGACTAATCCCCCCGCCAAAACTAAAGCAATCTTAACGAAATTTTGGAAATTGAAGGGGAAGGAGATATTCTGTGTCGGACCGTTTAGCTTTTTGTGCTAATTATTATACAATTTGTGTACTAGGCGTTTGTTTGCGGCATATTTATCTGGCCGTTTTAAGCGCTGTTTGAAGTAGCCTAAAACTTTTGAAAACAAAAATATCAAAAAAATCAAAACGTACCGACATAGATAATGATGATATTATTCTTGTGTGAAAAAATTATTGATCTAGAGTCAAAAACCAGGGAGGGATTAGTCGAGAACGTTTGTATGGAAAAATGACCCGTAGCATTTCCTCTTAATAGGGTTCCGTTTTTTACCATCTTGGTACGGAACCCTAAAACTGCTTGGTCATAATGTTGATATAAACATAGCCTAGCCGTACCGTAAGTAGTAGGTAGTAAGTGCTATCCGTTGGTAACGGGTGGGTTTGGTGTCCACGTACGACGGTGATCAATTATTACCATCAGGTGACTCGACTGCTCGATTGCCGGCTATTAACATAATAAAAAAAAACTGGCCACAAATCTAGATTTAATGTATCCCTTTTTATATTTTTCTCAAATATTACCGATCGATCACTTACATTTTAATTTGTTTACATCTTAGCACTACGAAGTTGAATCTACAAGGAGACATAAAAAATATTTGGTACCTAAGTATCTAGATACTTTTTGCATGCTATGGGTGTAATTGTAAATCGCCACTGATGGCTAGCGATATGATGTTACAAATGTGACGTATAATAAAGCTGTTACATACGTAATTTGATTATACGCTATAAAAGTTACTTTGTCGAATATCGTAGCATGCACGCCATTTCATAATCATACGATAACTCTAAATTACGTCTACAAAATAATAAAAAAGGCATGGCTGTATCTTTTCATTATTTTAGCTAACATAATTTATTTTCCTGTATGTTTCAGTGTGATTTTAGGAGTTCATGTCAAATTACGAGACAGAAGGATATGAAACATGAGCATAACTCCAATAATTTTTAAAAGCGTTTTCCTGAACGGAAAATTTATTGCTCTGGGAAGCGCTACAGTCTTTTAGCTTAACCATTATCGTGAAGTTCGCTGTCAGGGGAACTCCCTGCTTTATTTAATCGACATCCGCCAGCGGCTATCACAAATTGCAAGCATGTAAATAATGGTCGAACATTATATTAAATATTGTACAGCACATAAATGATTACTTAATAATTGTAGATCGGAATTAGAGGCACATCAAGAATTTGTATAAAAAAAGGAAAAACGCAAATAGAACACTATTTACGAGTAGTAAAATAAATTCAAAGTATGTATTTTATTTTAATTCATTAAATAAAATCTTGATTGCAAATCTTAAGATGAAAAAATATTGTCGACGTGAACTTGATCCATGATCGCAAACTTTATATAACAAACAACTTAAAACTCAAGCAATTCAGACAAAACTTTAAACTCAGGGTAGATAATAGGAATCTACCCTCATTTCAAATAAAAAGCCATTAAACACTACTAAAACGTTTCTGCTTCTACTAAAGATAGGTAAATGTAATTGATTTTTAATGCGATTAGAATCTCATGTCAATGTCCACTATTGAAGAATGGCTTGCGACGCGGTCAGGGAGTTTGATAAAATCTATTCTTTATGTAGTAGAAAGTTAATAGTGTTTATTGACAGAGAACACTTCACTGTCTTCCATGTGTTTTAAAAGCAACTCGTCTATCTTCATGTTTTATTTGTCAAATTATCTTTTTTGATTGAATTATATCTTTACTTGGAAGATATTTGACAAAAGCCTTAGAGTATTATACAGTAGATAATATATACTCTAAGAGAAAAACTGTTAGTAAGGATAATTATAATTATGTTAAGCCAACAGATCCCTTAACAATATTTTTTTCAAATTATACAAATTCTATTTCATGTTATACAAAGTATCTACTTACGGATATCGATATTTTTAATGATATCTAGTTTAAAATATTTTGTAAATAGCTGTAGATTATTTTTAAGTGTCAGCATGTAAAAGACTGTATGTTACAAGTTTCAAATTAAATAAATTAGCGTGTCCCAACCTAAAAAACGGCATAAGGATCACTGACTGTGTTAATCTTGGGATTAACAAATAAATTAGATAATTATGCATGTCAATTTAAAGCATCCTATCTACACATTTTTTCGAGTGTCGCTAGTACTAAGACAGGTTCGAAGCGAAGAGAGGGCACTTACTATTATAAATATTTTAGGTAACAACACTAACGCAGTTTACGAGGCAAGTTCCTACATAACAAAGTTACTAAAAAAAATATGGCTTAAGTTTTCAGTGCTCGAAGAACCTACACACAAAATCCTACGTCGAAAATCAATTTTAAGTTACCAGTAACTTGATTGACGACTCGTAGATGTTTTAAAATAACACTAAAATTGAATGATTGTTCGATTTTCGCTAGTAAAAATGCGTCTGGCATTTTAACGTAAATTGCGACGAAGAAACACTCGAGGAGCGAGCAGACTAGACAAATTAAATAAAGCGTGTTTTGTTTACATTTACTTAATTATATTTTGATTTTACTTCAAAGTGCAGGCAGCTTCATGAATATGAACTTTGAAGTCTGCGCAGCCTTTATAATAACGATTTGTTTGGAGATGTTTGGAAGTTTTATGGAAAATAACGCTGCACACTCACGCCTCACCAATC
Source organism: Ochlodes sylvanus (assembly GCA_905404295.2). Classification (NCBI taxonomy): domain Eukaryota; kingdom Metazoa; phylum Arthropoda; class Insecta; order Lepidoptera; family Hesperiidae; genus Ochlodes; species Ochlodes sylvanus. Next base: position 10,363,697 of record FR990135.1, read on the forward strand.
CATCCCCTATAACGGGGGTGCCCGTGCCGCGAACAACACGCAAAAACAAAAACACACAACCACACTGAGAAGAGAAATTGAAACTCATCATTCATATTACCACCTCTCGCTGGGAATCGAACCCAGGACACGTGCAACAATCGTCCGGCATAGCAAACATTGTGCCATACGGGCCAACTTACTATAGATTACGACTAGGTCGTTATTTACATATTTTAGATTTTAATTACTATGGGACATCATTTTTAGTTTTGTTACCTTCCGTAACAACTACATAACTAGCTACAAACAAAATTTCCATGTTGTCTGTTCTGTAGTTTTCGTGTGGCACTATAAAAACTGTACACTATATTCATATTGGATAGCAAGGAAAAATTTACGAGTAGGTATGAAAAATCGTTTTGTATTTTACATCTTTAAATATCTTAGGGGCCATCCATAAAATACGTTACGCATTTTAACGATTTTTGTTAACATACAAGTTTCGCATTTTATTATTTTAGATCTTCTATGTGACTTCATCTTTTGTTGCCCCTCCGTGAACTCTCTCCCTTTAAGCGCATGACGTTATTTATGGCCCCTTAAAAAAATTAAGTAGGAACAGCTCGTTAGAGTTAATTTGATAATTAGTATATTTTCTACAGAATATACTTACAATGTGTTTTGACCGTGAAACCACGTAACATACTTACCTAGAGAAAAGCAAGAAAATGAAACAGACAAAAAAAAAACATTTTAAAATTACACATGACAATATGTGGACCGCAGCTTAAATTTTTCGACTTTTTAATCTTGATAATGTTCAAATAAGCTTCTCATTGCTTAGCTGCAATGAAGCCCGCACTGCGCAACCGACTTTTCAATAACAGTTCATTACTTACATAAAGGCTCAATATTCCAAGAATAGGGTATACTTATTTACCGAAAAATTCGGGCATTTTGGGAAATTTCAGTGTTCGGATGGCAAGGTCATATGCAAAGTTGTTAATATTATTAGAGAAAACATGGTTTGTCGGAGTTTGTCGCTAGCGGTTGCCATGGTTACCGGTGTAATAACAAAATTAAGCAAATGCCAGCACCGTTGCTTTAAGCTGATTACGACTCGATATAGGTAGTGTATAACGAATGGCTGTTACTAATTGGCCGTACGTAATTTTTATGAAAAAATGTTTAGTACCTACTCGTTCCTACTCTTAATACTTAATCGTAAGGTTATAAAGGAATATAATACGTAGGTGATTACTTCATCATCATCTTCATCATCATCATCACAACCCGTGCTGTGCTATGCACGGTTCTAATATCACAACGTGAGGGGTACATGCCACAGTCCACCACGCTGACCGAGTGCGAATTGGCGTACTTCACACACCGTGACCGCTAGTGGCAAAATTTTCTTGAGCGCTTCCCTGCTTTGGAAGGCACGTAAAGTCGCCGGTCCCGGTTGTTATCATTTGTTAGCAGTCGTTAAGCCATGTCGGACCATCGGGCGGCTTAAAAAAATCCGATACTTGGGTTGGCCACTAACCCCACCACCAATCCGCACTAGAGCAGCGTGGTGGAGAATGCTCTAGGCCTTCTCAGGTATGAGGAGAGACCCGTGCTCAGTAGTGGGCTATTAATGGGTTGAAGCCACGTATATGTTTTTGAAAACTAGAGGTGCGTGCGGGTTTTGAACCAGGGTCCCCTAGAATAACAAATCCTAATTAAATTCCTGACAAAAATAAAATTAATATCGATTGTTTCGGTTCGATGGTGTCATTTGACATTTGTGCGTAATGCGTATGTTTGTGAAGTGGAACGAGAGCGGTAAGTACGTAATAAAGTTCTATTTTCAGAAATTAGCTCAAGTAATTAATGTCTTTAATACGACTTTCGGGAATCTTAATGCTTTCCTTAACGATAATAAGAACACGAAAATAAAACGAAGATTGTCTATACATATAAATCTCGTGTCACGATGTATGTCTTTATTAAACTCCGAAACTACTGAACCGATTTTAATGAAATTTGACATGTATCTGGCATTTGGTCTAAAATTATAAGATAGGATATTTTTAACAAATTTTTATTGCAAATTATTAAGTTTATCGCGACAGTGTAATTATAGAAGTTTCACTTCAAACGGAAACCTTTTTTAAGACGTTAATTTTCGTTGCAGAAACTATTTTATTTTCAAATTGCAGGTTTAATTTAATTTATCATCTAATCCTACTTACTTAAAAAAATAGTAAAAGTATTTTAAAATTGTTGATCGTTCAAATAAACATAACTACCAAATTGACCCATTCAAAAGGCCATCGAAAAAATTCTGTCAATACCTATCGTCGATTCTATCTACGATTCAATCGCTCTGTTGACAAAATGTCACGAGAGGCGGGCCTTGTGTCGCGTGACCGGGTCGGTACGACGTGACGACACGACATGACACCACCACGTGCAAGCCACAGGTGAAAACTATCCACAAACTAACGTATTTTGGCTGCTATCCATTTTCCTGACCGTTCGATTGTTTTGCAAATATTATTCAAAGTTGAATATTTCGGTAATCCCAGGGTATGGTTAGATTAGTAAGACAGATTTGAATAACCTGACCTATACCTAGGTTAGATTATTCGAGTCAGGCTGGTATCCGAAAATTTTGGTAAATTTAAATTTTGTGTTTCTATTAAACCTGTTTTAAATTTTAACCAAAAATAGTACGACAATGATATTTCATGCCAATTTCAACAATTTTTCTGAAACGCATAAAGCACCAAAGATTCTGTCGAAAACAATTTTAAAACAGCTTATTATTTAAATTTTTACTTACAAACAAATAAATAAAGCTCCATACACAACAAATAAATAACCTAGATGTGGTCCTGTATGATTACTGGGAAAATTTCGAAGGACAAAGCGACTTCAAGGCCAGCCTTGAAAAGTTCATTCAGTTCAACGACATACTGGGTGGAATGAATACTTACTTTAATATACTTTACGCAATGTGTTTTTCTTGCAATCCATGGTCACAGACTTTGTAGCATGTGGACCAGTTTAAAAAATGTTGCAAGCGAAATGACGCTTAGTAAACATTTCATAAGCTAAACACACTGAACAATACATTTTCTACTGACAAACTCTTGTATTAAGAAATTCTAAAGAGAAAATGTTTTAAAAATAATATAGTCATACATGTTTTACTCATGTCATATAAATCGGCGAATAAATGCGGATCCTTTGCACCGTTTGGTCGGCAACGCATCGGTGATGACCTTGGTGCTTGTGATATCCATGGGCTCTATATTAAAGTTATATAGACCACTATTATACCACTAATAATTTATGTAGCTGCTAAGCTGCGTAGGCAAGAAAACGCATGCTTCGTAGCAAAGTGCTACGGTTCCGTAACCGTGCTACTACTTCGTAGCGGGCTCTGTAAACGTTACAGCGTAGCGGTGAAACTAGGGCATTTTCCTAAGTATATTTATAACGGAAGCTTCATGCTAACCTAGTCACACTAAAGGTCATAAGTCTAGTGTTCAAATATAACACTTTTATATGTTACTCAATAAATAAAAGCTGACCTGACAAACGTTGTCCTGCTAAATAAATATTTTGGATTGGATATAAAATGTAATTTAGTAACGTTCAATGTTAAAGTATTTACTCTAATCATTGATATTGTTCATGTTAAAATACATGATAACATCATCTTTTCACATAAAATAAATTTACTTTCCAAGAATATGAGTTTTATTGGGCGAACAAAGGTTATTTTTAAAAATTAAATACATTGTTGTAAAAATACTAACTTACTATGTATAGTATAGTCTATCAAATTATAATTTAAATTAATTCGTACAAATTACCTGGTTAAGATCTAAATATTCCGTTAAATCCATAATAAGAACTGGATGCAAAATGAAACCCTTTAAATTGTTTATAATAACTTGATCAAACATATAGAGCTTCTTCGAAAATACGTTCGTGTCAGTTCATCGAGTAAATTAGTCGTTCGAGGAACGTAGGAAATATTGGGTTAGTCATAGCCAATTTGCGTTTGCCCGTTTCACTGTTGAATCAGTAGTACTGGAACTGAACACAAGCGGAGTTCCCGAAAAACACCCACAAAATTCACTGCTAATATACCGATAATTGGAACGAGGTCAGACGGCTAGGGCGAAAGGTATGCAGCGCTCGCGATGTCTTTCTTTAGGTACGTGTAAAATCAATATAACGGCAATAGCAGCGCGACACGCCATGAACAAAATAAAATAAGGAACACTATAAATTACATAAAAGTGCATTCACCTCGATTGAAAGCAGATTGCAATAACTTCAGCGCCCTCTTCTGAAACCTTAAATACACCGTCAATCAACGCGTTGGTTCCCACACCACTTGTCGTACGTTACTGATGGACAATCAGTGTGGAGTGCACATGCCACGCGCGCCTATGCATCTTTAACACTGAAGACAAGGACGTCAGCTATCGCCGTAAAAAGTTCGATGAATTCACCGTCAACGGTGACCTTTCGTAGCCAATAAAGCGGTTACGACAAATTTGTCAGACAAGTTGTTTTGACCAAATGCTACGATGTTTGTTCCGTAAAAGACGTCAATATCCTAATAATGTTTCTGTCTCAGACGCGTCTGTTTCTAATCTACTATTCCTCTGTTATGAATTAATAGTTTATGCCTGAGGTAGTACTTTGCGCTGTATATTGAATCGCTTGCGGGATGTTTAATGAAACTTTGTGGTTTGTTTAAGCTTACATAAAGTGGGTCGTAAACCTGCCAACACTGTGATAAACGTAAAGTAGATTTATATCTACATATAGGTAAACATATGACGTATTCACGTAGTTGCTGTAGTCGTGAGATAAATATTTATTATTATGTTTGGTAAAATTAGTAAATATAACTGGTTAGTTGTTTATAATATTAATAAGGTTATATTAGCATTAAGCTTGTAGTAAGTAAAGAAAAAATAAATTAAACGAGGACTAAAAAACGTAAAACCTGAAGGATACATAACGCTACACATATCAGGGCCATTTTGCTTTCTGTTGAAATAAGTCAATGTCTAAGTATGTACAATTCTCTTATTTAGGTATTTATTATGAATAATTTCTTAAAAAAAGCAAATTCGTATTACCGGAGAGTTTTATTTTACTTAACAGTTTCCAAAACTATATAATTTTATTGATGTATAAACATTTTTAACATTCCTTCCTTTTTCCTTTCTTTTTTCTCTAGTCCAAACTGATTCCAGAGGAAGAGAGGAGAGGAGAGAAAAAAATTGTGCCTTGACAAACATTTGTTGCCTGTGGAAGCTTATTAAGACGCATTAAAACTAAACATTAAACATTTGATTCATACGCTTCAGGTACTTGCAGTTCCATTTCGTAATTTAATAATAGTTTAATTTAAGAGGGAGAAAGGGTTAGCCTTTGGATGTACCTTCGAACCATTATGATAAGGCTTGCTCAGTCTCCACAATTACGTACATAAAATTAAGGCTAGAGTAAGTACAATAATAAAATAAATATCTACGTAGTTAAAGAAGATAAACACTACTGTTTTAAAAAGTTGAATGATCTTCAAATGCCAGTTTTTAGGTGCTACGTTCTACTTGGATCAAACAATAAACTATTACCACAATATCTTAATTTAATTTGCAATCAGGATCACACTAAGAATTCAGTATGAAAATTATTGTAACTCCGTAGCTCAGCTGATTCTGTAGAGCAGGATCCCGGGTTTGATTCCCGGTTCTTGGACTGTGGTGTCCAGATGTCTGAATTATTAATATTTACGACATCACAGCTGGCCCGCGGTAACGACAACTTACGGCCGCGCGCCGGGGTGTGATGTGTGAACGTTAATAATATAAATATATATTTTTTTACTTAAGATAAGTTAATGCTTGACAACAATCCCACCTGAATGTAAGTGGCGATTCTTATTATTATTATTATGTATCTCTTAACTAGTTTCAATTAACTCTAATTAACTTCACTTCAACTCTAATTAGTTTCACGGGTCCTAGATGTAAGTGGACCCGGTCATTTGGTAGGCGTGCGTGGGGACACAGGTCCAACACGTAGAGGCCCCTTTGAGACACTTTCATGTTGTGCATGTATGGTATTATTGATTATTCCTTGTACTACATGGCTGACAGTAAACTTTGTGTCTGACCGATAATATTGGGTATTATTGTTGTGTACACAACATGTAAACCATTGTTTTTATTGATACTTGTCGATGTTATGTCATCTGGTAAAGCAGCATAATTATGCGACTTGTTCATTGTTTGTTTGTTTGTTTGTTTGTTTGTTTGTTTGTTGCTATCCAAGTGCGGATTGGCAGATATCACACGCCTTTTAGCTCATTATAGACAACTCTTAGATGTGTGTTAGAGGGATTGTGTTATAATTTATAATGTGCGTATTATACCATCGTATCATAGATATCAGATACCAGCGTATCATTTTTAAATACAATTATTATACAAAGTTTATTCATCCACGAAAAGTATTCCAACAGTCCTAAATAGTGGAATGATGAATGAGCAAACAAAGCTATAGGGTGCAAATTAAGACTAATTTATTTACATACATAACATGTGAACAATACGGTAACGTACTCAAGTTTCGTAACATTTAATTATACGTAGTGCGTAATTCTATAGAACTCATAAAATGAAAACTATTGAAAACGAAATGGCTAATACAGCAAACGACTATTATGAAATTAATTTTTATATTAGCCGGCCGAAGTGGCAACTTGCTGGCCACATAGCTCGGAGGATAAAGGAACCCAGCCCTTATATGTTCGACTCTGATATGTCAGTCAGCTTCTCCTTTTATATAAGTATATAAATTTCGAAGTATTTTAAACCCATTGTATCTTTCTTTGGTTTATAAGCTATGCTATTAAATTAAATAGTTTATAACTATTTACCGAAAGATGTTGCCACATGAAGTACATAAATTAATTCCAAAACTCACCGATAATCCTGGATTGCAGCCAGATGTGATGGAATTCTTGCGGAACTTGGGAACGCAGACCTGCATCGAACTCTTCCCCGTGGGAGGGCCTGCGCACCCGTACTCGTCGCTCCTGTTGTTCCTCGACAAGTTTATATTGTTCGTATTGTTGACCTTTACCAGAATGTTACAAGTCTGCGACGCGATTTGAAAGAGCCCTTCCTCCAAGTTACGTTTATTATTGTACTGTCGATTAAAGTGCAAATAGTCCCACCATGAGGGCATTTTCTTTTATGAACGCGTTCGCAAGTTTCGAAGTTCCGTTCGTGTACCGCGACGCGTCCGACCCGTCTCCTCAACCGTTTACTTGTGAGAGCTGCATGGCATGGCCAAACGTTGACTTGCGCGTTCAACATTCGTCTACGTTTCGGTGAAGTCTACACGAAAGTTCACGTTATGCTACTGTCACCCAATTCAGTTACGCTTTTAGTTTAAAACATTTCAGCTTTTATTATTTGTAAAATGAAACCATTACGATATCCGTGCCACACTGTGTCAGGCTTCGTGACTAGTGTGATCTACGTTTACAAAGTTTTCTTCGTAGTGGATAGAAACATGTCGGTTTGATTGATGAAGCAATGCTTATAACGCGTTAAAAAATATTTTCGGGCTTCATTGCAATCTCATTCTTCATACAGTTTATTATTTATTGAAATTTCACGGGATCGGCCCTTAATAATTGCAACTAACAGATATCCCGGTGCTGAGCTGGGATATCGAGTCACAAGTCACAATGCAAAGGTGGCATAATATACGAGGGTTACAGTCACGCTGGCCCACCGCGTAATAAATTTATACAGACGGTTTGAACAGCATAACATAATTTTACGTCAATTTTAACTATTTTCCTTAGTTTAATGCTATACCTACGTCATCTGTCCCAAAAGTATCGGGCCTATATTCATACTCCGCGCTAGAACTTTCTGTGAGGTTCGTACTGATGAGAGTGATGAGATAGGTTAGTTCGGGCGCAGCGTGTAGGTATGTATCTGTGTACCTACAATATCTACATCGTCCTTCATGCTCGTCGGATTTTGTAGCGGACAATACTAGACCAAATCATTTGCATCAAGTTTTGCTACAAACTCGAAGATTAGCGCGGACCTGCGCGGACAATTGAAATGATGCAGAACACATTTAGAGATGTGTGCACGAACAAAGTGATAATGAGTTCCTAAACTAAATAACACGCTATGGACACGTCGTATATCAACTGACCTACGGTCAACTCCGATCTGACAATAAATTCAACCGTATGAAACATATGAAGCTCAAATTTAAATACTTTCTCACGGGTTGAATCGGAATGTAGTTGGAGTATAATTGATATAGGTAGGTACTGTGCGTAGATCTACATAACTAAATGCACTACTTAGCGCACTTATCTTAAATGCACTAGCGCACTTAGGTATTGATTTGTGAAGCCATTTATAGCAAAACACAACCGCAATGTCTCTCCCGCTTCTGCAGTTCTAATATAGCCTTACTTATTACTATTTTCAGGTAGCTATGGAAGATTGAATATACATATGTCACTCCAATAAAATAAAAAGATAGTTAAAAGTTCCAAGCGACGACTAAGCGGTACGATGCGCTACGAATCGTAGCGCATACATCGTAGCCTATGAACATAAATATTATATTCCCCGGTTTTGTTACGAACCGCGTTTTATGAGCATTTCTACTCTCTGATGTCCTCAGAAAGTATGTCTGGCACGAACCCTGTAATATTAATAATTTAATAAAAGTACATATTTGAGACGCCAAGTTTCTTCCAAAAACCATAAACGACACCGGTGTAAACTGAATACTTTAGCGCATTACAAGGGCCCATATGTGTATTCTGTGAGTCAACAAAGTAAACTTGCGGAGTCAAGCATTTAGCCTTATTTTAGGACATCAATTTGATGGTTGTACATTCTTATATATTTTTATTTACTCAGTATAATACTAATGACAATTTGGATGGCTTGCGGATTAGGTACGTCCACACAACACTATCCTAATAATAACCTAAAAATCACTATCCTTCCGCATAATAGCGACATTTTATGGGAGCCTGCGTAAGCACTCAAGAATTTGATTCCGATGATAAAGGTGTAGCTCCAATGATAAGTCTTTAATCATTGTGTTCATTGTATGGCTCTCATATATTATTTCTATTATATATATAAAATTGGAGGTGTGTCCCTATATTTCAGTTTGCAGCTAAAACTACGCATCGCAGACGAATAGTGTTTGCATGTGGCAATTGGTACAAGTCTCCCGTCGTGCACTATGGTGGTTGCAAGTCGATAGTTATAAGGGTGTAAAAGATACGGGGGTCGAAACATGTTAACTTGAAAAATGAAAAAACTATTATTGGTCTCAAATGGTCTGAACTCCTAAACGGCTGTACCGATTTGGTTGAAATTTTTTGTGTCTTCGGGTGGACCCGGTGGCGCTGCTATCGATGTCATCAAATTTGTTTATTAATCATAGAGCGGTACGAAGTTCAATTTTTTGTGTGTCTAGGTGGGTCCGAAAATGGTTTAGATTCTCAATAGGACCCGGTAGGTGGCGCTGCTACCGATATGTCACCAAATGTCAAAAAATAAATTTCCACCCATGCGAAGCCGGGACGGACAGCTAGTAAGTGTATAATCTATGGGTGTAGCCTCACAGCTTAATGATAGGAAGAGGGAGGGGTTCAGTTCATCAAGAGGACTCATATACCTAAGTACTTCTTTTAAAGTAAAAACAACTTCATTTGTATAATAAAGTAATGTTTATTACTTCTTACTTTTATTTCTTATCCTCAACAATGAATCCTGTTTTGCTTTAATTATTTTCTTTTCTCTGAACTTTTTTCTTACACTGAGTACAACAACAACACCCATCTTGAGATTAATAGTTCAATTTATCTGGCTTAAGATATCTGGTCAGTCTGGCAGGCAGATAGTCTCCTGGCGCCCATTTACCGGGTTTATTTCTTTTATTTATTCATTTAGATTGAGGGATTATCAACTCAACATCAGACAAAAAATACGGTTACTATCAGGTACACACACACTCATATATTTTATCCACCACATTTGGCGACCATTAAGGGGTTTACAACTGTACAACTTTGTTTTATATCGGTTATACGTAGTTGGGATTCCTAAATCGCCGACAAGTGTTAGATCTGAAGTAACAATATCCTTAACTATAGTACCTAATTCAAGCTTCCTTAACTACTTTCATCTCCACATCCTCATTGAATGATTCAGGATCGTCGGGTTCATCTAGGAGAGCTTGTAGCTGGTGTATAGATGTTACTAGTACATGAAACTGTTTCTTCCTTAACGCTAACCGACTCTCCAACTGCTGCTTCGTCGTCTCTAAGCCACTAAGCTCCGTTTTCAATGTACTCAAACGTTCCAATGTCTCCTTTCTATCCGGCTGCTCACTTATAACCTTAGCCAACACATCATATTCAATACGGTTCTTACGTACAGTCTTAGCTTGTGCCAAATCAACTTTGCTCTTTTCTATATTGGTTTTAGCAATCTCTATCCCGGATTCCAGTATTTTTGAAAGTCCTTCATAACTTTTTAGCTCGGCAGCCATCATTTCAGATCCTAATTGGGATTTGGTGACAGCAAATTCGCATTGAGCTAGCTGAGCTAGCATGCGATCATGGGTGGATTTGCTAAAACAATTACAAATAAATATTATTGTTGGTCATAATAACAACCAGAAAAGTTTTTAAAAAATATTAAAATAATATTAAACACTTTTACATAGTTTATAGTACTCTTAAAAATAGAATTTCATATTTGGATAAAAAATGAAATTATGTGTTTCCAGCAAGCCTTCAGTTAAAGTAGTACAATTTGAAATGCAAAAAATAATATATGAAATATTAACCTTTCCTCAGCTTTGTCATCTGTGCTGTTACACCATTTTATTAGAGTTTTCAACAACACATTCAGTCTTCGATCATCTCCTGTGCCATCACCGTCTATTAGCAGCCGTCTTCTAATTACATCCTCTGTGAAAACACAAATGGAATAAATAAATAGCGATGCACACTACCATTCCCTGTGTTGTGGGCGGTGGGTGCCACAGACAACACAAGCCAACACACCCAGATCAAGAACAGAAATTTAATGTTGTCATTCAAATTTCTGCCTCGCCAGGAATCAAACCCAGGATCCTTGGAACGGCGATCCAGCATGGTGACCATACATAATTGAATACAAATAAATTAAACTGTATTTCTTTTCTATTATCTTTATTGTTTTATGTTCATGTTATCAGTGGTTAGACAATTTTTTAGTCTTGTGAACTAGCGACTTTGCCAGTTATGGATATAAAAGTTAACTCAAAACAGGCAAACAGCAATACAATCGGAATAATTAAAATCGGAATAGTAAAGTATTTCTATTGAGTGAACTTTAGCTTGCAATGCATTGGTGTTGCCTTTCTGTTTCTGATGTCTACAAGCAATGGCGACCACATACATACATGCGCGTTCTACTAAGTGAACATTCCTTTTTCTATAGAAAAAGAGTCGTTTTCTGATCGCTGGCTGATTCACAGGTGGCTCGTATGGTCCTTTGTTTGCTAAAAAATAGTGAGGTGGAATGCTTGTGTAAAACTGGCTTTAAGGTGAGCTTTTTATATACTTTTAAAAAGCTCTTGAAGTAATGTTAACAGATCGTCACCGACATAACCAAACCTACCGTAATATCTAACAATTCTATTCGGAATTTAATACCGGGTAAAGGAAATACCAGTAATCATTTATGCAAACTTATTTGTTTATTATTCATTTTAGACTTGATTATAACAATACTAAAAAAAATGGGTCACACTTACCATCACCCATATTTTCAAAATAAACACTGTTTATCTGTAAGTGTAATGTAAATATTATTTATTCACGTGAAAAATTGAAACTATACCCTCTTTTAATTTTGGAATTTGACAAAACAAAAATTGCGTGACATTGACATGGCAGTCATGGCATGCCAAATAATGTTTTATTACGTTTAATACAAAGTACTCTGTGGTTATATCATTAAGTTATGGTACAGATAGACATAGACATGCTTTTAAAAAGCATGCTTAAGGAGTGCGCACATTACACCAACTCGACGTCAACTCCACTCCGACTCCACTCCGTTTCAACTCCGACGTTCTGTTCCGCGATCAACGCTTCATCGACGTCAACTCGACTCCGTCTCCACTCCGTTTCAACTCCGACGTTCCGTTCTAGGTACATTACGTCATTGTGTCGGTCGACGCGTGGACTACTCGTCTACGGTGAGTCGTCAACGCAACGTCGACGCGTTGGTCTCGAAACGGAACGGCTATGGGTGTAGGGCGGGGAGGGGCCGTACAGGGCTTTTAAGTATAAGTTCGAAATTCAACCTTACTTTCAAAGATATAAGGCTCATAATTGAATGTTAGCTTTGTCAAGGTTTTAGTCGCGTTCGCGTCTGTCGGTCGTGGAGTCGTTGTACTGTGCGCACTCCTTTATGAGCATACTTAAAATTACGGAATACAGAGAGAAGTGGAAGTGCAAAGTAGGCGTGGCACACGCACTAAGGTTGCGCGGAGCTCCGCGTATTTGCCGGAAAATGGCCGGTATTGCTTAACTGTCACTGAGATGCGTCAGTTGTGCATTGCGTAAATTAAATTCTTAATAAACTACGGAAATATGCCTTACTGTGCAATTTTGGAGTGCAAAAATGATAGCAGAGCTTAGAATTTATCTAATGGCGGAGTTTCGTACCATAGGTAAGCCTAGTTTTAAATTAATTTGAAAACCAAAAAATCAAAAACATACAATTAAAAGAAACTATAATTTATAACCAAAAAGCTACTCAGTCCCTTTGCAATAAGGTTCGTTTTAAGTTTTAAGAAGTAGTGCTATTCCCAGAAAATTCTATGCTACTCGTGCAGGGATGCGGTAAAAAAATCGATATCGACAATTTATTATATTATTTCTAGTTAAAAAAATTCATATCAATATATTACATTTACCATTTATTTAACAACATGTGTATACAGTTCTGCTAGATGGTGTGGAATAAAGAATATTTCATTTTGCCCTCCACACCATTCCAAGCCGTTCATCCAATTGCAATGGGATTTTGGTTAGTTGTTATGCGTTAGGGATGGACATTTTTGACAAAATAGAAAGCACTATTTCCTATGCCGTACATTCAATAGGGTAGTTGACAGTAAGAAAATATTTTGAATATTTCCATTTTTGATGGTAGCTTAATATTTACAAATGCGAAAAATCGATCTCGTTGATTAAATAAATCATGAATATTTAATATTTTTGAGAATTAAAATCCCGAAATTACAGTCACTAGTCACGTGACAGCGAACGCCAATACGACGCGTGACGTCACACGTTGCAAAACTAAACAAACTTGACATAGCATTTTGGTCTTTCCGCTCAACCAAACAGCTCTTCGTTTACCAACATATGACGTCACACGAGTCGCCATGACAGTTTGACGCGTTTTTTGACGGAAACATCAAATAGTTCATGAAAATATAAAATAAAATATGTTACAGTTAGTATTTTACTGAAATATTAATATTTCAGTTAAATTAGACCATTTGGCAAACTATGATTTAGTTTTTCAAAATTAGTCAACTAGCCTATTGTAATGACATTTTGTGAAGTTGTTATAAAACAATTTACTATTTTTATACTACATACTACAGGCAAGTTATTGTCAAAAAACGATCAACGGCCAAGACTGATTAGGGTTTAAATTGCTATTTATCAAATAAATAGCTTCACAAATAATTCCATTGTTAATAAATATAAAATAATATAAATACATATATTATAATACATATAAATACGCTGGTGTTGTTGGCATTCTCGAACAGTGAATTCAGTCAATATGAATTATTAATTATATGAATATTGTCGCGATGATTTATCTGTTGACGAGACACATAGAAGTACCTAATTTAAAAATAGAATTTCTTCTTTAATGTTCTCGATAATAATTGGACATTGGAAGCAGTGGTAGTTTACGGTAGTTAGGGATAAAAAATGCAACACAAAGTTTATTAAAATCCACTCGCCACTAGTAGCCATTTTTCCTATGTTAAAGATTTTGAGTTTTGCTTTGGTTTGAAGTAATTGAAAATTTCGGAAAGAGCAAGTTGTTATTAAAGTTCTAATAAAATGTGATATCGCGGATTGAGCGAGTGGCTCGATCGATAACATCAATATTGCGTATCGCTGAGTAAATCAAATATGTCGGAAACGGAGTTCCGCGTAAACAACCAAATAACCAAAGTAAAAGAGAGAATTTATGCCAAGCCGGACAGTGATCATTGAATAAACGTGTTCTTCATGTGTTTGTCCGGAACCTGTGTTTTATTTGCTATCCTAAACTGAAATCCTGACATGAAATAAGCCCACAATGGATGTCGCCGACATATATATGTATTATACTCTGTAGGAAAACAAAAACATCCTAGCCGTCGTAAAAGACGCACTAACGTAAGACGTGGTAAGCATGTAAGTATCTAATGATAATTATGAATATATGTATGTTATGTAATTTAACTGGAAACCGTATTTTTATTTATTTTTATTTCAGTAGGTACATATAATTATGAACATTGCATTAAAGTAGTTATATGTTTATATATCGGATAATCCGGAATTTGCTTGTTTGCTGCAGGTTTTCTCAAAACGTTTTCCTTCACCGTTTTAGCAAATTAATGATAATATTTAAATACTTAAAACGCACACAATTCCGAAAAGTCAGAAGTGCGTGCCCTGGGATTCGAACCATCTAGACCCCCCGAACAGGAGACCGAAATATTAACCACTAGTGACTAGGCTATTACTGCCTTTTATAATTATTAATTCGAGTATCTACCTATACCTACTTATTTTACAACATCTTCGAAAATTTTAAAGTACTTGGCATTATCAATCAAGAATAAATACGTGTAACATCTTGTAATGAAATATAGTATAATATTAGTTAATAAATTTGTACAAAAGTATCCGGCAGCAGTTAGTTTCTTACATTTTGTAAAAATATCGGGTCTGTAATCGTGTTACGTTTATCGATATAGCCCATCCCTATCAGTTTCTCCGAATCAGGTGGTATAACCTTGTACGTGTGAAAACGTCATATTTTTATAAAATAATGCATACATAATGTAAAAAAGACCGCTCGTTCAAGTTTTCACAGGAGCTGTCATCGAGAAAATAAAGACATGGAAATAGTATAATTTATAAAGGTAACAAAACACCAAATATGGCAAGGAAAAATAAAAACTAAGATAACATGTTAAGGTGCATTTTCAACTACAAACAGCCGTTTTGATAGACTATTTTAAGTTGACAAGTACCAACCAATTAAAATGTAAGTTTCTTAGTGTGAATAATACGATTAGGGATTTACTTGTGTTTATTTTGCTACCGTGGTTTCCTTATTAATCAACACTTGTACCATTTCCACTTCTCTCTGTATTTCGTGCTTAAAATTATGCTCTTTAGCTTGTACACAATCATTTGCTTGAAATAAGCATGCATCGTAGATAATACAACCAGGATTTTTTTGCATGAAGACGTGCATAAAACACGCCACCTTTCACGCTGTTCTGTGCCCCCTTCCACCCACGCCGCAGGTAGGATGCTCGATAAACGCACAACTATTGATTTTGGAGCATGCTCAAAATAAGCATGCCTATTTCGAGCAAAGAACGTATAACATACTTGTAATGCTGGGGTCGCACTATTGCGATAACGCGATGAATGGCTACACTTCTCGCGCTTTACTTGACTGCGATTATTTAGTTGTTCTAGAAATCTAGATTATCGCGACGTAGTGAAGTTTTTTTGATGTGGCCAAGCACTTCGTCAAGGATAGAACACGAACTTTTATCGTGACACGATAAAACGAGCGAGCACGAATCTTCACCTTCAAGTGTGGCCGTAGCATAATTGTAGCAAGTGCTCAGTAAAATTGTTCTTTCGCTTAAAATGAGCATGTGGAACTGTACCTTTATAACTATGAACTCCAACGATGAGAGAGAAAAAACACATGGACTCTGTGTTCTTGTTCAGGAATCAGGTAGTATTTTTATAAAAGTGTTACTTTTAGTAGCACTAATACTACCTACCCTAAAAATATACAATAGTTTTTTAAAACGTATTACAGTCTTATTTATTTAATGCAGTCTTTGATTCCCTATTATTTAAATACCAATATTTATCAAAAATTAAAAGGTATTTCTGGTATTTTAAACTAAACGTATTGTATACTTCTGTCAGTGTCAATGTCATTCATCCAAATGTTTTGCTTTTAGGCAAGCCCAAGCCCATCTTGCTATGAGTGTTTCTTTTAATTTGATTACTATTCCTGTGGAATTTGGCTTTCGACCTGTGGTCTTTACGTAGATGCTTATAAATATTGCTAGTTGTGATCGCTCACAACGATGGAGACTGAGAGTTTCAGTGACAAAGTCGAGGCCTACTTTTCGGAACTCGGTCGATGGTAATATCAAACTTCTCTTAATATTTCTGTTTGTTCAAGCATCAGTACACATGTAAGTAAAGTGCTTTCGTGCTGTTTCTTTTAGGAAGGTGTGGCGAGGGATAATTCTAGGGCAAATACTGTCGCTTTTCCTGAGTGGGAAATGTATTTTAACAACTCTGCTGCAGAGCGCGACCTGGCAGTTTCCCATCACTGGGCAGCTAGTTGTTCCGTATCTAGTGCTATTTATTCTATTCACTCCTACATTGCTGTGTAACGGCGTCCAGAAATTAGCGAAGTAAGTATGCAATAATTTGTCACAATAATTAAAGCAAAACAAAACACTTAATGTTGAACACTTGATGATCATTATTTAAAATGATTTCATTATATCAATAGCAGTTGCATGGTGACTGTAACGTGCACTTTATGCTCAGTTTACTAGGAAAATTAAATACTATACCACATAATTTTACTACTTATGTAATATTATGTACATATTGTGTGATACTGGGAATTTGTTTAGTGATTTTTTTAATGAGTTCTGGCCTTGTGATTTACTTATTGTAGTTGCATGCCATTAATGTGATTCTATGGAGTAACTCATTGATTATATTAACACATTCACTACGGATTACGTATATGTTGTGTTTTTTCCATATAAGATTG
The DNA here is from genome assembly GCA_905404295.2 of Ochlodes sylvanus. NCBI lineage: Eukaryota > Metazoa > Arthropoda > Insecta > Lepidoptera > Hesperiidae > Ochlodes > Ochlodes sylvanus. The sequence goes on from FR990135.1 coordinate 10,380,901, forward strand.
CCGCAGCGTATGTGTTAAGGTTTGCAATGGTGATGATTGTACTAAGTACATTACTTACTACAAAATGTAGTATCATTTTAAGATTTTTTACATAACATTTATTTCAGACAATGGTGGATAGTGATAATAGCATGCAGTTTGGATGTAGAAGCTAATTGGCTCCTAGTGATGTCTCAGCGGTTCACGTCAGTGCTTAGCTGACAGCTGTTAGCCTGCAGTGGCGTAGGGGCGGCGTTGGTGGGCGGGGCATGGAGGGGGCAGAGACTCGGCGTGGTGCATGTGGCGGGGGCTACGTTGGGACTGATGGCGGTCGTCTGTGTGGTATGGGCAGACGTGGAAGGGGCACCGACAGATGGTACGATGTTGCTTTTAAAATTTGTGGAGGTACAATTGTAATTAACAATACATGTAGAGTACATTAGAAATGATACAATAACTGACACATTTATTTGATGTAAAAAATTCAACTGTTAGTTTACTTTAGTAAATAATAGTAAGAAGCTAATTCTCTACCATTTCATAATGACACGTGTGTAATCTTTTTATTCAGGCAAAAATCAACTAGTGGGCGACATGCTATGCTTGGCTGGTTCTCTACTATACGCCGTCGTGACAGTCCTGCAAGAGATGATGTTGAGAAAACAGTCTTGCTCCGAATATCTTGCTCTCCTCGGCTTCATCGGCAGCGTCATGTCTTGCACACAAACATTCTTCTTGGAGTTTAGCGATCTGATGTCGTTTAACTGGTACGAGATTGACACAATCGTCAACTTGGGAAGCTACTGTGGAGTGCAGACAATATTCCAAATACTGCAAAGTTTCATGCTGAGGGATGTTGGCTCTATAATACTACATCTGTCATTTTTGTCAGCTGATTACTATACACTTATTGCTGGGATGTACATATTCCAATTTAAAGTAAGTAATTGTTTGCTTAGAATTATAATAAATGATATTTAATGATATGGAGAAATTGGACCCCAAGGAACATACATGCCAAATTTCAATTTGCATTCAGTAGTATTGGCTGTATGTTGATGTCAGTCACTCAGTAATGCAAGAGTTTTATACAAGGATTTTTTAGTCAGTTGACATATATTAATTGTAGTATTTGACAGTATTTGATTCTCATTCGAATTTGTAATTAAAAAGGGTGCTTAAAATTTGACGTAATTTATCCATTACAAACCAATACTGTGGCAAACTGAGCGCTCGGTCTTAAACTACTCCACTAAAGGTCATTAACCCCGGCAAGGTCAGGCGCCGGCTATCGGTCGCCGTACGGCACAGCTGTAGTCCATACATTCAGAGTATTTTTAGACCATTTTAATTGCGATTTTTGAAATAATTATCGTGTAGAATTTTGACTTTACATGCTTAATCATTACCTATGAGCATGTTCTTTCATGTCCTTGAGTATGTCAAGTGAAATAAAAATCACCTGTATATTGTTTATTTAGTACTAACAAAGTGAACTGTCCGTCGTTAGTTCCACGCGCTGTACTTCCTGTCGTACCTGCTGGCCGTGACGGGCGTGTTCCTGTTCAGCGCGCGCGGCACGCGCCCGCCCGCGCCGCAAGCGCCGCACGCGCTGCCGCAGCTGGTGCACGACTCCGTGCACACGCAGGACAATGTCTCTATGTGAGTATAAACGTCTGCGCACATTAGACCGACTCAACTACCGACCGACGCCAACTCAACTAAAGGACACGAAAAAACCAAAATTCAATTATGAGCTTTATATATTTTTAAGTAAGGTTGAATTTCGAACGTATACTCACCAGTACTCCCCTCCTACTCCCCAGTAGTACACGAGTTTTAAGTATACGGTCGAAATTCAACCTTACATAAAAAGATATAAAGCTCATAATTAAATTTTGGTTTTGTCGGTTTTTTAGTTGAGTTGGCGTCGGTCGGTAGTTGAGTCGGTCTAATGTGCGCAGACCTTAAACCCGCGTCAAACCAACGTATTGTTGTTAAACCGTCACTAATACTTGATAATCATAATCATAATCATTCATTTGCACGAATAAGGTATACATAATATAAGGTGGTACAGTCAATACATATGAGAAAGTACGCTTATGCCCATGAGGGCGTGCAGATTGTGAGTACATGTTATATCAAATTTTAAATTAATTACTATAGGTCGAGGTCGATAGGTCGTAGAGTTCGCCCGGGGTAGTGCCACCTCCAGCCACAGTTGGTTGCCTTCCGCCACATTGGATACCATTTATCCCGTATAATAATGATTTTAACAGAAGTTGTGTTCCAGTTATAAAGGTGTGGAGCTGGTTACGCTTTTCTAAAAACATTTGTGACCGTTTTGGAACGATACGAGCGTGTGACTGAAACAAACAATAGTCAAAGTGACACCCCGTGCGTCTTGCCACCATTTCGACCCTAAAATTGACTTCTGCGCAGCGATCCGAACAAAGTTCAGGGCGGCCAAGAACCGCCGGCCGTACTATAATTTATTTATTAAGTAGGCCTTCATCAGTACTTCATAAATGTACATCTTCCAGGGAGTACACGGTGCCGACGCTCGATTGCATACCACTCTCTGAAGGGTTGGAGCCGCCCATGAGTCGCGACACGACATTCACTTCCTTCCTCGGAGGTCCGCAGGGCATGCCCAACGGAACGGTCACATTTAGCCACACCAACAACGCCCAAAATGGGTCGAAGGATATCATCCAAAACTAGCTCATAACAAAACGCAATAAGGTATGTATTAGAAATGACTGTAAACGTTGTGAAGGATTATTATCCGAATTACCGAATTTTTTGTAAGTATATCCTTTTTGGTTATTCAATGTATTATGTGGTCTGCAATATGATGAAAGCAAATAATTAAGTTTTAAAATGTTTATTATAATGTTTTACGCAGTTGTATATGTTTATTTATAGTTAAAAATTTACCATATCTAATGTTTAAATATGAAAAGCAAACATTATAACCCGGCTATATTAATTCCAGAAAGTGTTCAATATAAAATACTTAATAGATATTAAATTAATTAATTATTAATTACAAAAATATTTTACTTTGAAACTTAATGAAAAAAATGATGGCTCAATATTATTTTAGTTCTAATAAGAAATTATTTTCTGGGCAATTTATAAAAATGAAATTTAATGGGAACATTTTCTTACAGACAGTATTGCTAATCTCGTGCTTAGTACCTAACGATTACACATTATCGACTTTAATAAATAAACCAATTTTAAATTATTAGTAGACCAATGATTGCATGCAGTTTTGACACCTGTAAATTTTATAATAGGTCTTAATAAAAGTCTTGATAAAACATTTTAAAAATTGCTAATTAATATACCCTTTAGTATGTAGGATACAATATTCAGGTCTTAAATTACTAATACCTTTGTGTTCCATACTGATCTCTTTTGGAAAATTATTTATTATAAAAAATATAATATCACTGGGCGTGTGTGGGGTAAGGATATAGGATTGTATTGCATTTAGCTACAGATCTAAAGATATTTTTTGCTGAAGGTATTAGTAGTATAAGACTATAATTTGTCACTGTAGATCCTAGAAATATAAACATAGAAATAATATAGCGCACAGTAAATTTAACAGTACTTTATGCTAGACATTCTTAATTTTTAACGAATATACTCTTTTTAAATAGATATTTTAATGCTGCTATAATGACCACTAAGGAATTATAAACGAGAATTGAGAACGATAACTGCCATATATTCGAATTTTTATGAAATTTTTTAATCCGATTGATATTATTAAGATTTAGCAAGTTTGTATGGGATTTAATGTAGACATTTAGGGATGAGAAAATAGTTATTGGATATAAGATATTTAAATATTATACGCCGTAGCTTTTAATATAGATATATTTGCTCTGAATCTATTTGCTGTCCGTTCATTTTAGAAGGATTCTAAAAGGCGACTTTATGCTTAATATGTAATATTTTTAATTTCGAATTTCAATACACCGTACTTCTCAAATTGTGAGTGGCGACCCTTCCCCATTAATGGGTCACTTAATGGGTTGCAATGATATATATAATTTCCTTTATAGACAAACAACCTTAACAATTTTTCGTCGATTAACGTATCGTTATGTCGTTCGGCGCCCTTTTGTAACAGAATCCGCGGCCGAAATGGATTAGGTCTAGGTGTAGCAAGCGGCTCTCAGCGCCCCCTAACACCTAGCGCCCGGGTGCACCGCACCCCCTGCACTATAGGTAAAGCCGCCCCTGCATATCGCACTGCGGCACTGCAAACACATCAATATTTTTTTCTTTATATAATACTTCCTGGCAAGTACCTACCCATTTTCTCTACAATTCTACATTAATTTGTTTTGATGTAGGTACCTAAGTATAAAATGACGGGAAAATCGCCTTAGGCATCCTTCTATTTTGAACAAAATTAAAAATTATTATATAATGTAATTATTGTTATGTGCTGTGATTGAAAAAGTATTATTTCCTTTACGTAAGAGATCTCTGCTATTTATACTTGTTTCAAAGATGAATTATTGTTTATTAAAAGTTTATATTATTACTATTTATCTAGTTTATTGAAAGTTGTGTATTAAGCTCAATTACTAATATAAGTCATGCATTTGATCTAGTCGTTAGTCAGTTGTTACCTAAAACTGGATTTGAATCTTTATATAGGAATTGAATATTGTTATGTGTTGAATATCAATTGTTTTATTATTTTGTAAGTGTTATCTTTTGTTACTTAAATGAAGCTTTAATTGAAATTAATAAATAACTAATAGAGCATCGAGGTAATGTCGTCAGTGAAATATTTCGATTAACAATAACTTTAACTAAGTGGATGTTTTCTTTATCTCTTGACTATCTGTGCAACTCCATAGTTGATATTAGAATAGATATTTGGACATGAACCAAATATTTAATTAAGTCTAAAACCATTTTCAAGTAATAATTTATTATCGACAATATTAAATTAACATCCATAATTTTCTTGTGATATTGTCAATCTCATTATTTTAAGTAACTTGCCTGGTGTACTTTGTTAAATTCAATTTGCTTAATTTTTGTATTATATTATGTTGTTATTTAATCTTCGTTATTATACCATTATTTTATTGGCTTTAATTTATACACAAACCATGATGGTATTTAAGATCATCTTAAACCATTACCGTACTAAAATAAATAATCTACAATTAGCTCATGTAAAGTGATTGCGAATTTTACTCCAGATATTTACTTGCATAACGTGTCTTTCTTAAGATCATAGTAGGTAACAATAACATCTATGTATTAAATTAGGTGCATATTTAATAAATATACAAGATTTTCAAACAGTATTTTGTTTATACTCAAACCCCAACTTTCATTAAATAATAATCCACCGACCACACAGCCAACAGTTGGCTGTGTGGTCGGTGTAATATCAGAATCAACTTTAAAAGTATGAGAAACGATTTAATTAAAAATAAAATTGTTTTAAATCGACGGGTAATGAAATGAGAACAGCATCAAGGTAGTCGAAGTCAAATAGGTATGAATTATTAGTGATAACTCAAAAACACAACAGCCATTCGAAAATCATACCAAATCACTCACTTGACGTAAACCGCTAAACTTTCACAATTAGTTCTTATTTTATGCCGCATTACACAAGGCCAGCCGTGATTGGCTAATTTCAATGTCAATAAAAAACAATAAAACGGAACGACTATGTTGCCTATAGAGCAAGAGCCCACGACGGCCAGACCTTCGTTATTTTATAAAAGTTGAAATTTTCTCTGTACATGTCTCCTATACAGGTAAGAACGACCAGCGACTATAGAGTTTGGGTTGTGGTTACCTGGGCAGGTAACAGGTAGTAAAGGTGTATAAAATAGTACTTATAATTTGTTAGAGCATAAAGCTCAATTTTTTTATATTTTCTTCGGGATAACTATAGAAATCTCGTCATCCATTGCCGGACACTTATGACAGTTGCTACCCCTTGCCAGACACCCCTAAACTTTGATAAATTACAATTATACTTTCGTTATAGTATAAAAGCTAAATTTTATATATGTTACTTGGGGACCTATAAAAAGATGTTACCTCAATAGCCGGACAGTTTTTGTGGTTTTTACATCTTGCCAGACACATTGAAAGTCCACTGTAGATGCGAACGCGAGGTAACAACTGTTCAAGCGGGTGCGAGTGAGATAGAGCACTTAGTCGAGTGCGTTCTTTTACTGCGCACCACCTGTTATGTATTTTGATGTATTTAATTGTTATGTGTAGATACACCCAACTGAAATAAGTAAAAAAGAGGGGGGGTAATAATACTATGTAGTATATAAGTGCGTATAAATAATTAAGGGTATGAGGTAAATGTGGAATAAAAGTTTTAGATATAACCAAACTTGTGTAATCTCCTTTAAGAGCAGTAAAATTACATCCGTAATGTGGTTACAATTACAATAACACACTACTATAATATTAAATTATAAGTAAAGGGTTTAAGTAGTACAAAGGGAATGGCAGTAGCCAATCCAAGAGGTAGGGACAAACAGTACACCTAAAGAATTATTAAGAATGGGCCCGTTGGTCGTTTGTCTGGCTTTTATATACCTATATTAGAGGTATGTAACTAAATTAAGTACGTAAATTAAGGTAAATTATGTAAGTAAATTAAGTAGGTATTGCAAGGTGCTTTGCTCTCCGGGTACCAATAAAAAACAGAGAAAGTAAGAGAAAAGAAAGTGGTACGGGTTCCCCTCGGTGAAGGAGGAGTCAGCGCGGTCCAAACAGCTGGCCCCGCACAAGCACACAGCTACAGCACTCAGCGTGCCCCGGCAAAGCAGATAACTTCAGCCCCCTCAAAGCAGATAACTTCAGCCCCCACAGTGCACCTCCTAAAGTGTACATAAACAAATATGTCACCCTCAGAAAACAATTAAACCCCATCAGGGTTACTCAGAGCCAGACAGTGTTTAAATTTAATAGCCAGACAGCGCTTACACAGATTTAGTATAATAACAAGTATTAAGTAATATTAAGTAGGGTAACAATTTTACTTAATTAACAAAATAATATTAGGTAGAAAGATAATTATTGTAATCCTATCTATTTAAGACCACAACATCAGGCAAAACAGCATCACCCTACAGTCACATTATGGAATAAGTATCCTTATATATCTTTAGTCTATAAGTAAATTTTTAATAAGTTAAACAAGAACAATAGAGGGAAGAGCGCTCTCAATTAACTGTGACAAGTAATAATAAAAGTATAGCTTACAAGGCCATCGGTATCCGGTGCCTGAAAGCGAGGCCGTTGAGGGCATAGGGTAGCTTAAGGCGTCCAGGGGGAACACCACAGAGCTGTTGATGACTGATGTTGAGGACGATGATGCCATCGACTGGAGTAGTAGTGATGAAGAAAATGAAAACATCGACGACAATTCTTAAATTAATAAACAAGTTTAATTTTTTTTTTCCTGTAATCATACTTTTTATTATATTTTTATGATATTAAACTAATATTTTTTACTTTATACAACATGGCTATGAACGTAATAAAATTATTTTTTATTAGATATCTTAAAAAATAGTAATCGACTAAGTATTCGCGCTCGCACCTACAGTGGATTTTCGATGTGTCTGGCAAGATGTAAAAACCACAAAAACTGTCCGGCTATTGAGGTAACATCTTTTTATAGGTCCCCAAGTAACATATATAAAATTTAGCTTTTATACTATAACGAAAGTATAATTGTAATTTATCAAAGTTTAGGGGTGTCTGGCAAGGGGTAGCAACTGTCATAAGTGTCCGGCAATGGATGACGAGATTTCTATAGTTATCCCGAAGAAAATATAAAAAAATTGAGCTTTATGCTTTAACAAATTTTAAGTACTATTTTATACACCTTTACTACCTGTTACCTGCCCAGGTAACCACAACCCAAACTCTATAGTCGCTGGTCGTTCTTACCTGTATAGGAGACATGTACAGAGAAAATTTCAACTTTTATAAAATAACGAAGGTCTGGCCGTCGTGGGCTCTTGGGCTACTACTAGGCCACAGCCATTGACATTCATTACGCTATTTTTGATCGGTAGTTACCCTTCTAGGTATTATTTTTCGCTGCTGTCGGTTATTTACACAGTTTTGCCATATAATCCAAGTTTGTCATAATTTTGTGAAACTTGTGACGACTTTCATCAGCTTATGGAAATCGGTATATTATGAAAAAAAAAACAAATGTTTCATTTTCATATTCTTTATTTACTACCTACACAATCCTGTCACAGAATTCAATACTTATAAAACACACTCAAAATATGTCTATGTGAGGTGCTAAAAGATCTTTGTAACCTATTGGCTAGAATCAACAAATAAAATCACAAACATTCAGTAATAAGTCAAAATTACAAGACATGTTGGGTAATAGTGAATTAATTACACTATTATAAGTTTGTGCCTTGTTTGCTAAGCACTTATAGATAAATCTATGGAAAAGAAAAACTAGAATAGTCTGCATAAATATAGTTTTGGACAACAGTCAGCTAAACCAAATGTAAAATATCTTTTAATTTAAGTACTTCGCGTATTAAAATGTTGAAATTTGTGAAATCTATAATATATTACATATAATTATTTTATACAAGGCTCTGTGATTGCAATGATAATAGCATAATTGAGTGTTATCCATAGTGTCCAGAATGCTATTTTGATAGACAGCAATTTTTTAAATTTCAATTAGCTAAAAGTTCAACAATTATGTTATATATAACCTATGCTATACTCAGAGGCGGATTAAATGTCGAGAGCGTCCCAGGCAAACACCTCATCAGCGCCCCTTCATAAAGTGTACATAAGAAAATGTGGAAAACTAGAGTGATATCTATGAACAAACACAATACATGAAAAATACATTTTTGTAATTGTTATTGTTAAAAATACTTTAGAACCTCGCACCCCTAGGCACGTGCCTAGTTTACCTTAGGCATAATCCGCCCCTGGCAATACTACTGTAGATACAACGTGAATATATTTATTTACAATTTTACAATAAAGAATTTTGACATCACTTAATTTATAATATCCTAGCAGAAACACTTGACTTTCATGTACCATACAACACTTTTATATTTTAACTGTAAGACATATTAAAGAGATAAATAATAATGCATATAATTTATTAATTACTTTCAAATTGTCACGTAAAGAAATCTTTATAAATGTCCAATGAATGGAGATGAAAATAAATGAATTATTTACAGATATTTGTTATTAATTATATAAGATATAGATAAAGTAACGTATATAATAAAGGCAGTGGTTGTTATAATACATACACAATACTATTTTTTTACATACAACTCGTGTTAGAAATATTTACGGTGATAAAAATTTGGCGTAAATAATTTTGTCGAGAATAAATGATTAGAATTTGCATTTTATGTTGTTTTGAAAAATAAATACTATCTCTATGTTGACTCTTTTTAAGGCATGTAAAATAAAAAAAATATACAGCAAACAATAATGAGAATAGATAAATAGCATACCAGTTTGTATATCGGTAAGCATCATTCAGATGTATTTAATTTATTCATAATCGTGTTCATTAGGCCTCATTTACATGATACCTGTTGCATACAATAAAATTGGAGCAATAAATGACTTATATCATCTAAACTCGTGACGTTCTTGACCTTTTGCACAACAGTTTCAAGTTTCGCTTTTGGTGTAAACAGCATAATTATACCATAGTTTCTTATGCAATTATCGTATTCAATTGAATTCTCTCACCTTTTGCAAACATGAGTGCATTGAGTGACGGTGTTGATAGTTGCTGCTCTTTTGAGTAACTTGCAACGAAATGCGCCTTTTTGGCGACTTGGAAAATGCATTGTGGCTGATCATACACTATAGAGGGTAACATAATAGTAATATTAATAAAACAAATGTGTGATTACATCTATTCTGCCATTGACATACATATTGATTAACATAAATTACAGGTTATGTTTAACCACTTAGTATACAGTATAATATTGGTAAATTACACAAGTCACTTTTGGACTTTGACAAAAACAAACGTTTTATACTATAGTTTAAAAAAATAAATCACACGCGTTAGTTTAAATTGCACCTTAACGTCGAGTCATACGAGTGATAGTCACATAAGTCTACCACACTGCTTCAGAGAACAGCTTGCCTGCGTCGGTGTTCCCACCTGCATATGATGTGGGAGTCTTCAAGAGGACAGTGAATAGGCTTTTAATAAGTTAAAAAAAAATGTATGTGTTTATTTTATTTTACACACTATCTCGCATGGACTCGACATGACTCGGGCATTGACACGAGTCAATGCCCAAGCGTGTGACTTGGACATCAGGGATACAGGTTTCCTAAACGTATTTTTCCGTCTTCAAACCAGTAGATAGATAATTTTTAATAGGTAGTTGAAAAAATTACATACCTGAAAGATTACACCCAGAGAGCCTGACATTCACACCACTGGGCTATCATTGCGCACTGCATACTATTAGCAAAGAACATTGGCAGTTTCTATTACGACAAACATTCTACCAATCTCAATTAACATTAAACTACTTAATGACGTAGACGAAAATACATAACAAGGGTGACCCTTAGACAAACAGCCCAACGTTCCTACAATCAAACTATACCTACCTCGAAGGTAACATTCATACACCACATTCGTACACAAAACAATAATATTTACAAATGTACCTAAGCTTCGTCTTCACTAGCTGAAACGGATTTCCTAGAAACTGGCGTATCTGGTCTGGAGTTTCTCGACCCCGAACGGGATCTCGACCCGGAGTGAGATCTAGATCTGGATCGGCTCCGAGATCCGCTCTTGGACCTGGAACGGGACCTCGATACACTCTTCGATTTGGAACGGGAGTGACTCTTTGACCTGGTAAGTAAAGAAAGTACACAAATTAAAGAAAGACATTAAAAAAATACTTATACATTAAAATTCATTTACTATAACAACTAAAGTATAGAATAATGAATTTTCTCATGTAAATGTGGATATGAATAATTTGATATTATAAAAAAGGCTTTCCGATTAGAATTTGCAAGTTAAATCATAAAATCAATTATTAAACTACATAGAATTATAACAATTTAATACCATATAAGGTACTTAAGGGATTTCAAAATAATTACCTGGATCTTGATCTAGAGGGGCTCTTAGACCCGCTCTTAGACCTTGACCGGCTTTTAGACCTGGATCGACTCTTAGACCTCGACCGACTCTTCGACCTCGACTGGCTTTTAGATCTGGATCTGCTCTTCGACTTCGACCTGCTCTTAGATCTCGACCGACTCTTAGACCTGGACCGACTTTTGGATCTAGAACGGCTCTTAGACCTGGATCGACTCTTGGATCTGGAACGGCTCTTAGACCTCGATCGGCTCTTGGATCTGGAACGGCTCTTAGATCTGGACCGGCTCTTGGATCTGGACCGACTCTTGGACCTAGAGCGGCTCTTTGAGCGAGATCGACTCTTCGCTGAACCGGAACGGGAGCGGCTCCGTGATTTAGAACGACTCTTAGACCTGCAAGAAATAAGTTCACTCAATATAAAATTATATTGCAATCATTTAATACTATAGTTATAAGACTAATATAAAAATGTGTATGCAACATATTTCAAAATTGGGATCCGCACTAGATTCGCTTAGAGAGACCTAACTACGTTACTGTATGCCATGTATAGATAACAAATGAAACTAACCTGTCACTATCGGAGCCCGACATGATCCTCTTGCGTCCTTTGTTAGCCGGCGGGCTGCGACTGCCGCTGCGACTGCGACTGACGCTGCGACTGCGCGACTTGCGTGACGCGTCCGAGTCCGACTCGGACGTAGAGATCGTCTCCTTGGACACGATCTTCATGCGCTGCTTCGCGCCCAGCTTGTCCTCCACCCTGTCCTTGTGCGCTCTCTCTCTGCGGCCGATGCCCTTCTCGCCCTTTAGATTATAATATACAAATTATTGCATTTATGACAAACTTCAAAGTTATATATGTATCAACTTAGTATAGGGTGCAGGAGTATGGTTTAAACCCATTTGAGGCTAAACCCTGCAATGAATAATCCATTATTGCTACTAATAATGGTAATCTGCTACTAACGATGATGATGATGATGATGATGATTTATCTTTAGTAGCAATAATGGATGGTGATGGTGATATTAGTGTTGATAATGATGACACGGATTATGGTATGGATGATAAAAATGAGTCAATGTAGCGGTTGTCAGGTGTTGTCGGAGTCCATAGTAGTAGAATGTAATAACATTGTTTTATCGTTAGATGATGCTAGTGAAAAAATGACCTTTAGCAGGGTATCGTAAAAATGTCCATGTGTAAATGATTTTCAATTCGAATTTAATGATGCTTGTAATGAGGATAACAGCGGTGTTGTTGATAATGCTGGCAGTGTTGTTTGTGGTGGTGGTGGTGGTGACGATGGTAAGTGTGGGCGTGGTGACCTTCTTGCGGCCCTTCTTCCTGGGCGGGTCGCTGTCGCTGCCGCTGGCGCGCTCGCGCCGCTTGCGCCCCTTGCCCTTCTTGCCCTCGCCCGCCTCGCGCTTGCGCTTGCGCTGCTTCGGCTCGCGGTTGGCACTGGACGACACGTACAATATTAATCGACGCTATTTTCGAAGTAAAACCTCTACGCACGCTCGACTTGGGGAGTAGGCTGGTGGATGCGTGACGAGGGTTACGAAAAGTGTGGTCGGGCGACGCGAACGGAAGTTGAGAGGGAGATATAAGTTACTGAAGATAGAAAGAGAGAGAAAGTTAGTGAACCCTCTCCTTTGGTGAGACCTTACACATATTTTGAAATTTTTAATAAAGAAATTGTGTAAAGAAACAATGATAGCCAAGTGCTTTGCAAAATGGACTGCCAATCAGGAAGGCTTGAGTTCGAATCCTACACGCACCTCTAATCCTCAAAAATGATGCACGTAATAAAATTTAATTATCACTCGCCTTGGTGAAGGAGAACATCGTAAGAAAACCTGCACAACAAAGAGACTACATAATATTCTCAAAATGTATGCAAAAACTGCACTTGGCCAGGGTACTGGACCCTCATATTATCAAAGGAAATCGGAGCTAATAGGCTAGTTGACTAATTTTGAAAAACTAAATCATAGTTTGCCAAATGGTCTAATTTAACTGAAATATTAATATTTCAGTAAAATACTAACTGTAACATATTTTAATTTATATTTTCATGAACTATTTGACGTTTCCGTCAAAAAACGCGTCAAACTGTCATGGCGACTCGTGTGACGTCATATGTTGGAAAACGAAGAGCTGTTTGGTTGAGCGGAAAGACCAAAATGCTATGTCAAGTTTGTTTAGTTTTGCAACGTGTGACGTCACGCGTCGTATTGGCGTTCGCTGTCACGTGACTAGTGACTGTAATTTCGGGATTTTATTTCTCAAAAATATTAAATAATCATGATTTATTTAATCAATAAGATCGATTTTTCGCATTTGTAAATATTAAGCTACCATAAAAAATAGAAATCTTCAAAATATTTTCTTACTGTCAACTACCCTATTATCGGGACAGTCACTAGTTGTTTAGAACACACTCACCCGTCCTCGCGCGGCCCGTCGCTGCCGCTGCCCGAGTCGGACACGTACTCGTCCCGCCGGCGCCCCCGGCCTCCGCCCTTCGGCTTGCCCTCGGGCGGCATGTCCGCGAACAGCAGCGCGTTCTTCGTCTTCTCCTTGTACTCCTGCCGCTTCTGCAGCATCTCCACTGTGCTCTTCTGCTGCTGTTCCTCGCGACGCTTGCGCTCCTCGTCCTGATGGATACGTATACATCTATATATATAAAAGGAGAAGCTGACTGACTGACTGACTGTCTGACTGACATATCAACGTTGGGCCCAATCTATAAGGGTTAGAAACTTGAAATTTCGCACAGGGGTTCCTTTTATAAACTAGGGGAGCAATAAGAAAAGATTTTTGAAAATTCACTCCCTAAGGGGGTGAAAGGGGGTACAAAGTTAGTATAAAAGTTCTTTGGTTTTATCAACTTTTATAATTTAGGGATTTTTGGCGGGCGAAGCCGCGGGGGAAGCTAGTTACGTAATAAATTATAACTTAATTATACCATACTGAAAACACGTCTTTATCCATAGCTGAGTACTAAAATGAAACTTTCATCGACAAGATTGTGTATCGTCAAAACGTCACTAAACGTTGAAAAAGCTTTCAGATCTAAAACAAAGCTGTGTTCATCTCTCATACATTTTTATAACAAGCTATATGAGCGCACGCCAAACGCGCCGCGCTCCAAATACCGACACCGACCCGAGAACGATCGAATACTCGTTGAGAACACCGAAGATGACCGAGTAGACCTTTACATGCTCGTATTCGCGTGCAAGCGAAGCGCTCATAGCCCGGCGACTTGCGTCGATCTCAAGTGATCGACAAAGTTAGGCAACAGCGGGCGCGGTCGGTAGTTGGATGGGTGACCGCTAGTGGCAAAATTTCTTGAGCGCTTCCGTGCTTCGGAGGGCACGAAAGCCGTCGGTCCCGGTTGTTACCATTTGGTAGCAGTTGTTAAGCCATGTCGGATACCTTCGGGTGGCTTAAAAATTTCTGACACTTGGGTTGGCCACTAACCCCTCCACCAATCCGCACTGGAGAAGCGTGGTGGAGTATGCTCTAGGCCTCCTCAGGTATGCGGAGAGACCCGTGCTCAGTAGTGGGCCATCAAATGGTTGAAGCCAGTCGCGTGCAAGCCTTTCTTGGCGAGGATCCAAACGCGGAGTACCACGCACCTGCTGCTTCCTGAACGCCTCGCGCTGCTCCCGCTGCCGGTCCCGCAGCGTGACCTCCTCGTCGTGTTGCCGTCTCGCTCGCGCCACGTGCCACTGCGCCTGCGAGAGCAGGTCGGCGCACGTGCGCGCCTCCGCCGCCGCCGCCGCGGGCTCGTAGCGCGCGCGCTCCGCCCCCTCGCCGCCCTCCGCCGACGCGAGACGTTGGAAGTATCTGCCGGATAGCGGATTGTTAAATTACACTTTTGCTTTTTATATAATTGTGTAATGTAATGTGGTATGCTGAACTTAACATTTAGTATTTGTTTTATTTAAATTAGATTATAAATAAAAAAGTCATGTCTGTTAATAGTATCACGCCTAACAATTTACGAGTGTTGGTCCTAAGGTTTTCTGAAGCGAAGGCAAGTTTACTAACCACCATCTTTTCCATCACTCGATTTAACCATTCATCATCATCACAACCCATAACTGTCCCACTGCTGGGCACGGGTCTCCTCTCACAACGTGAGGGGTACAGGCCATAGTCCACCACGCTGGCCAAGTGCGGATTGGTGGACTTCACACACCTTTGAGAACATTATGGAGAACTCTCAGGTGTGCAGGTTTCCTCACGATGTTTTCCTTCAGCGAAGCAAGTGATAATTAAATTCTAATACGCACATAATTTTTGAAAATTAGTGGTGCGTGCGGGGTTTGCACCCGGACCCTCCGGTTCGGCAGTCCAACGTTCAACCACACGGCCATCACTGCTTGACACTTGATTGAACCATTAATTAACTCCAAACGCACAGTAAATCGGCATAGTTCCCAACACGCACCTGTGCGACACGTGCAGCTCGTGCACGGCGCGCAGCACCGCCTTGAGCTCGGAGCGCTCGTCCTTGAGCACGTGCGCGGCGAGCCGGCGCAGCGCGAGCGCCGTGTTGTAGAGCAGCGCGGCGTCGTGCGGCGCCACGCGGCGCGCCCGCAGCAGCGCCGCGCGCGCCGCGTGCGCCCGCCCGGCGAGCGTGTGCGCGCGCGCCAGCCACGTCAGCCAGTCCACGTCGTGTTGCATGCGGAACTTGCGCACGCAGTTCTCGTACTGGACAAGGAAAAAAAACGGTGATAGTTTCTTTTGCCGTTGCTTCTACTACTGTGTTAGGGAAAAGGATGTGCCGTAGAGATTTTTTGTCTTCTTCCACAGCTTTTTTTTATGGAATTAAGGTAGCAAACGAGCACGCAGCAGCACCTTCCGCTGCCGCCCATGACAACGGGGACAAACACAGAACAAAACTCAAATGGGGATAGTTAGCTACTGCTATAGAAAGGCTAAGGTTTTAAGATTCACCAACTTTTCTCTTCTTCTTCTTTTCGGTCTTATGATTGACCAAGGAAAAATACCACAAAATCGTTAATCGTTACAAAGAAAGAGAGAGAGATAGAGAGAGGGGGGGGGGGGGGGGGAGAACACTCACCATCTGTATAGCGTTAATGTATTGCTTCTGTTCGACGTATATGTGCGCGATGTTCATCCACACGTCGGGGAAGTCTGCGGTGGCTTCGCGCACCTGGGCGAACATGTCCCGCGCCTCGTTTATGCAGCCCTGGTACATTACAAACATTTTTTTTATCTATACATAATATAATCTATTCATATAATAAATCTGTAACTGATCGCTGTCTGCACATGGAAGATATATGAGAAAAACTTTTACTGATGACCCTTATTAACGCAATAGAACTTAAAACAGTGAGTTTACAATTTTTGTCTGTCTGTTTGTCTGTGGTTTTGTACGCGCTTATCTCAGAAACGGCTTCACCAAATTTAGATGCAGTTTTCACTAATATATTGTGGTAAGCTTCACTTAACATAATGTTTATTTTGTTTAAATCAGTTGATAAATAAAAAAGTTATGTCAGTTTAAATGATGGCCTAGATTCAAATCCTACTTTAATTTTTTTAAATTAGCAGCAGTGGAACAATTTTAATATGATTTATGAATACTTAAGTCGAAATTATGTGCAGAATACAATTTGGGTCATAGACAAAATTTCCAAAACAGTTTACCTTGTGTGCCAAAACACACCCGATGCCATTAGCGGCCCAGATGTTCTTAGGATCATTCTTTAGCACTTGCTTGTACATAGCCAGCGCTCTCTCTTGATGTCTCTTCTCTCTGTCTTTCTCTCGGCAAGGCTGGTGGAGAGTTTGTAACCAAACATTACCTGCAAACATATACATTTAATATGTTATATATATGTTAAGAAAAACATTGTAATCCATTTTAGCATATTGCGTACGCTAAAGCGTTACAGGTTGTGGTCAAAAAAATGCAGAAAACTAAATTATAGTCAATGTTTCGGTTATCGTTCGCATTGTCTCAAGTCCACTACACTATACTTTCAAATAACAAATCTCAAAGTTTACTTTTTCTTAAACTGTTTTTTTTAACATTAACTTTCTGTATGAGTCAGTGTATAATGAAACAAGTTATGCGACTTGTTTCATGCAACGTGTTTCGAGACATGTCAAGTTAATTGTTATTTAGTCTGGACAGTTACACTAACTCAAATTCAAAATTACTCAATCATGTGGGTATTTTAACAATACAATTACGTAAGTATTTTTTTAATTATAACCAGTTTTGGAGAGGTGCCTTATTATTGAGGAGAAAAACCACAATGCGGAAACTCACCAAGAGCAATCAAGGAGTAAGCATCATTGGACGTGGAGGGGTTCTGTAGGATCCTCTCGAATTTCTTCTGCCCTGGTCCCCACTCCTGCTGCGCCAGATGAAGGTTGCCTAGCAACGACCAGGTGTCAGGGTGTTCCGTGTTCACTTTCAGGGCCTCCTTGAACCAATCTGATGCCTCGTAGATCTGGCCTTTGTCCCGTGCCATGCATCCTAATCTGTGGAGAAATAGAAGTTACTTAGACTTTAGATTGACATATATTTTTGAAGAGAAACTTCTTTTTTTTTTTCAAATAACTTCTGAACTACTGTATTGATCATTGCCATAATCGAATTAGGTATTTTAATAAAAAAAAGGCGTCAAATTCCTTCAAGCTCTTCAAAATCGGTTGTTCTGTTCCGGAGATATCGGTGACGAAAATTTTTGATAAAACTGTCTCAACATAACTTCGAGATTCCGTGACATAGCAATTTAGTGGGACGATTCAGAGATGGCTTACAGGGTCAACCGATTTTTAAATTTGTCAACTGAATAAAAAACCAACACTAAATGCTATCTCACTAACTACAAGACATCAACTACTGCATCAAAACCGATCCCTCACCTCAAGTAACAGTCGATATGGTAACTACAATACATCAACGACGGCATCAAAACCGATCCCTCACCTCAAGTAACAGTCAATATAATTGGGATGCTCCTTCAGTATGTCCTTGTAAAGTTTCTCAGCCTTGTTGTAGATGCAGAGTGCTTCGTTGAGCCGGGCTAAGTTGTAGCTCGTCGTGACCGCTATAGAATTGTAGTACTGAGCGTCTAGTGTCTCCGCGTCCGCTTTCTCTCTGGAAATTATATATTAATTAATTCCAATAGAATAAAAGGCAATTAGATAAAATTTCAATGTGGCAGTTGACGGTTACATAAATTTTTTTAAAGATTTTTTCCTTAATTTTTCTGTGTGTAAACTTTAATTTTTTACACTTGACAAAAACAAAGTATAAAAATTAGTTTTACCTTTCCAAAGCTTCCTCCAAGTAATTCTTAGCCTCGTTCAAATTCCCCAACCGGTAATGTAATGCTGCTACATTATTCAATATTTCAGCTGGTATATCGGCATTCACTTTCTCCTTGAGAATTTTCATTGCAGTGCTGTAGGCGTTGAGCGACCCCTGAGGAAAAAAAATAGTAAATTGGGTATGTGTGTGTCAATAGTGCGTATGTGTGTGTTTATCCATTGTGGAACCAAAGTCTGAACTCTGAAGTACAAGCCTCATTACGTACAACATACTAAGCAGCATATCTCTTAAAAAGTAAAAACAACTTTAACCAAGAAGACAGCTTTAAACAAAGGTCAATATTAGAAACGTTTTTTACATAATATAAGCACAAGCGTCACAGGTACTGTGCGAGGCCAAGAAAGAAGATAGAATGAAACAATATGTAGAACAAAAGAAACAACAAGCAATTACCTGCAAATCATTCTGCTCCAAAATCTGAGCCAGCTCGATCCAGGCCTCCACATCATCTGGAAACTGTTCTGTGACCTTCTTAAGATGTTGCCTGGCTATGTCTCTCTTCGACTGAGATGGAGAGTTTGCATACAGGGAACCCAGAATCTTCATGGTTTCATAGTTTCCTGGTTGGGCTTTAAGCACTTTCTCAAAGCATTGTGCTGCCTGAAAAGACAATTTGGTTGTGTTATTAGTAATGTTATACCTAATGATTTGAACTTTGATCTCGCGCACAGAGAAGCTTAGGTGTACAGCCTGAACGCACGTGTCATTACTACAACTTCATAAAACTATATGACTTTTTATATCATCCTCATACTTGCCTCTATAGTTAACTATATCAGGTATGATATAGTATCCCACGATGTTAACTATGAAAGCATGGATATCCGGCGTGCGACGGGACGTTCGATAGTAGAAGGGGGATGGGGTTTATGTATGGGTGGCTATGCATAAGTGTATTGAGGAAATACTGAGATAATTAAATGAATAAATAACTTAAGGGACAGGTGTTTCAAACAAAGTGAGATCTGGTTACCTATTAAACATATAAATGGAATAATTTTATTATATTAGTTTTCATATCAATATGTAGAGTCAATTATTATTATTATTTTATAAATTATGAACACGAATACACCATAACATATAACATACAAGAAAACCGAAAAAGGTAATAATGTTAAGTAATTTATGTTGATTTGTTAAAACATTCACAATAACTTACATTTTCAGTATCCCCTCTGTAGATATACATCTGTCCCAGCCCGTAGTGGGGCAACACAAAGTTGGGCGGCGCGAACTGTGTCGCCTGGTAGTAATACTGGAAGGCCTGGTCGCAGTCGCCCTGAGCGTGGAACGCCCTCGCGAGGTGATGGCAGCTTTCCGCGCGCATCGCTTCGTTCTCTGTGTTGTGGAACGCGTGGAGAGCCAAATGTTGCACTTTGCTGTAATCCTGGTACAACGGAGAAAGGTACAGTGAGAAATACATTTATTTATGACGAACGCAGACAGTGAAGCTTGCCTGGCTAGCTATCATCTTGTTAGTCTGCTGCCTAGCAGCGCATGTTCCAACTGGGGGCGTGAAAGTCAGTAATTATTGTCTTACATATCTCTTCTTTCGCGGCCAACTTTAGTTTTACAGATGTCCATGGACGGCAACCACTTACTATTGAATGGCTTGTCAGATTGTTTCTCGGCGGGCTTCATAAAATTAAATAAAAAAAGAGCCATCATGGTACATCACCATGCCATACATCAGAAGCATGAACGTCACTTGATAAGTCAGGACAATAGGGGATTTCATTTACATTACAAAACATTGCTATGAGGCAAGTACTGTACAAAGAAATTCTAGATCACAATGATAAATCACAAGAAAATCACAATGTCAACTTAAAAAAAAGTTGTTGCAGTTCAGTGGCATCATTAAATTATTATGGTTTTTTTTTCAATACTTCCGTAACATTATAAAAAAACTTACCTTTTTAAAAAAGAAATGATTGGCCAAATGGTTCAAAACCATAGGATTCTTTGGATCAATGGCATATGCTTTAGAAAGCATAATGACGGCTATCTTATTGGATTCATTCTCTTGCAAGTTCAACTTCAATATTGACAGCCCAACGAGGGCACCAACACATTGTGGGTCGAGTTGCAGAGCTCTTTCAAATGCCATTCTGTAAAGATGTAATGGAAAAACATATTTGACTATTATATGTATAAAGGCTTAGACATTAAGTCTGTCATCATTAATTTGTCTTAGAACCTGACAGCTTACTTAACGTGAGCCAAATGTCAAAACGTTATAAATTTTAATAATATTATACATAGTACTTCATATTACCTTAATGTAGTATAATGAAATGCCTACTTACCTATACTTAAATAGAATCCTTTCATAAATACTAATTGCCTTATTTATATGATGTGTACAGTTATCAAATCTTACCTAGCTTTTTCCTGGTTATTGAGCTTCATAAAACAATGTCCCATTCCCAACCGCAATGCTGCAGGACTATCAGGATTTGTCCTTAGAGCCTTTTTGTAAAATGCCAGAGCGCCTCTGTAATCCTTACGATTGAATGCAATGCAGGCTTTACCGAGCAGAGATGGCACATTATTAGGGGACTGGTTAAGGACAAAATTGAACTGTGCATCAGCTTGTTCCATCTTATCACCCTCAAGGAGACAGAAGTACGCTCTGCCGAGTAGATGGTTCTGGAAAAACGATAATTTATTAACATTTGTTTTCAGATTTGTTGTTAGCACAGTATGTAAATTATGAAAATTAAAAAATATACAAAAACCAATTATTGTTATTCAAGTTTTTGATCAAAGGGTAAATCTCCTCTTTAAATAACAAAATAATTTACCTTTCAACCGCATTAACAAAGTTTTAAACTACCTAGTTTCACTTGAATTTTAAAACTAAATATAACTATTACTCGATAATTAAATTCATTGAGATATTTAATTCTTTTTATTATTTTAGTCTAGCACTGCTTACCTGATCATACATGATAATCTTATCGGCCATGGTGTACAAAAGTGTTGCTTTAGTAAACAGTTCTTTCTTTTTATCTTTTGATTTTTCCTTGTTGGCCTCCTGCACATAGTACGCAGCCAGCATGTCGAGGGCTCGCATTTGGTCTCTCTCAAAGTCCCGATAGTCGATGTTTGCGTCCACTCGGGATGCTTCCAAGATCTTAAGGAAGTCATCGATTTTCTTTTGCTTATAATACGCAAGCTGTAATTTATCATTTTCAAATATAAAATGCTATAAGTAACTCACCAATTATTTGCTTTGGAAAAGAGCAGTTCTCAGATTCTCAGGTTATATAATAACATTTATAATAACAATAATTATAACAATTATTATAATGAATAGTGAAATATAAAATCCAAATGATGAAATTACATTTTAAGAAAGGTATCTGGTTAATCAGAATAAAATTGAGGTATTCTGCTTAACCTAAGAAATGTTGGAAAAAAAAAAGTTAAATGTATTAAAAATTCAATGTTTATATTTATCTCTTATCAATATAAAAGCTATGCTGATACTACCTAATAAGAAT
The DNA here is from genome assembly GCA_905404295.2 of Ochlodes sylvanus. Lineage (NCBI taxonomy): Eukaryota > Metazoa > Arthropoda > Insecta > Lepidoptera > Hesperiidae > Ochlodes > Ochlodes sylvanus. The sequence continues at coordinate 10,402,988 of FR990135.1, forward strand.
GATAAACAAATAAATACGCAATATGGTTATGTTAATAACTTTGTTGGAATTGCACAGCAAGTTTTAAGTGAGGTCTAAATGTATAATATGTATATTTGACACACAAATCACGACAAAGCAACTAATATTATAATAATCCTAATCTTCATAAATGTAATCTGAAAACGAATTAAGCGTACTTCAATAATTTATTGCAATATAAAAATCAGATCGATTTAGATGTCAAATCTTGCAAAAGTATTTTCTATGCCAGACTTATGAATGTTTTAAAAACAATTTTTAATGTTATCATACGTATACAGATTCAAACAAGTAAGGTTAGGTAACTCACGGCAACATTAATCCAGACATTTAGCTGCGATCTTTCCTGCTGAAGTATACTTAGGACTTCATCACCGGAAGGTAGTTGTTCTGGATCTAGCTCTATCACCTGAATAAAACACCAATTAATCTCATTATAATTTTGACACACTAAATGTAAAATCGCGCCTTTAGTAAAAGCATCACCTCATCGGTGCTCATCAATGGGATTTCGAGCGACATTTTTGATATTTTTGTGTCTATAACACTTGTCTCAAATACTATACTGAACAGTCCATATTTCCGGGTAATTCATCACTTATTCACTTCATCGCACATGACATAAATTGCTGCTAAAGCAATAACTGTAGAAAATGCAAAATTTTATTTCAACACGGCACGGCAATACGGCACAGCAACGCGAACTTCACAGAATATGTCAATTCATACAGCAATTTTGACGTATGCCAATTATGCCATGCCACAGACAAGGAAGATATAAGATAGGCACAGACGGTACAGAGTTACATACAACCGCACGGCAGCGACCAGTAACAGATTTATTATTAAGCTATTGCATTAATTTGCATAGCTTTTATCGCGGGCCTTGAGCGTGGGGACCGAATCCAGAAATTCCGTAACGAAAAAACCTAACACCCCCAATCAGCGCCATCTAGTACCTTAATACTAAGGTATGGTACGTATGTTTTCTACAAACTAGATGGCGCTGTTCTGATAATTATAATTGCATAAGTTGATAAAAAATGCTATGCAATAGCTTTATGGCAGTCTCCGAGTGCCACATTTAATTTTATTATTATAGATTTTATAGTCTGTGGTAATTATATACGCTGTCATATGTGTGATAAATGTCAGATGTGGGAACTTGGGAAACGTTAGTGTCAAACAAAAGTCATTTTGAATTTTTGAATTTTGATTAAGTTGAATTGATTTGAATTTATTATTTTGCTTGTGCTTGCATTAATATTATTACTAGGTTTTCAAATACTTGTTCATAATCACGATAAACATTATGATATTTTAATTGTGATGTGCATCAATTATATTTTCATGTAGTTGTTGCGAAATAAAGTAAAATGACCGATGTATGTATTGTGAGCTCCGCTAGGCCGGTTACATTGAAGCGGTCCCGGCCGAATCCTATATTTCAAGACTGGCTAGAAGAACTGCTTGAAGAAGCAAAACAGAAGAAATGCAAGCTTGAACATCAGCTAACAGAGGCCTTGACGTCCTTGTCCAAATATCCTCTACCTTTAAATAGTGGCGCTGAATGCAGGATATTAAAAGGTTTTGATTCCAGATTATGTGACTTTATTGAGCGGCGTTTGAAGACATACAATAGTCAGGAAAATGGTCATTCAGTCCCAGATAAATCAAATGGATTAACCAATTCAGGCATAACTGTAAATAAGTATAAGAATGAAAAATATCTAAAACAATTAATAAGCTATTCTTCAATCCTCATCAGTCTTAGGCATTTCTGGATAGATGGTGATGAATATGTTCCCATGGATGTGCTTTTATCGCATACTTCGAAAGAGATCTATGAGGTAAACATTAAACTGGCGATTTCCAAAAGTCTGCAGAAATTTCCAAAAGCCTTCAGGCCTCTCAAAGAGTTGGTTGATATAGATCCTAGCACAGAAAACTGCAGTTTGACTAATTCTGGCTTTGCTGAAGCTTGTTACTTAGAAGATATTTTAAATGATTATAAGACTTGTGTTAGCAGCAGTACTCAGACAGATGTTGAAGTACCAGATACTCAAATAGATGTCTGTGATTTTACAAATGAAGATGCTACCACTTTTGTAATGGAACCCGGAAGCTTTGATATAATACTCCTGATTGATAAAAATGAAACAAGTGGGTATGTGCAAATAATAAGAGTATTGATAATAATTTGATACACAATTTAAACTTTTAAAGTACACAGTTACCATTCAGTGATATGTTAACTTTAATTGGTCAGGTATCAGTAACTTTACTAAAACAAAGTTTTAAATCAAATTGCATCATGGCCAAAACCAATACTACATCTTTAGATTAATCATAATGCAGATTCTTAAACATGTTTACATAGACCTGATATAAAATTTACATCCTTTTCAGATTATCAAATAAAAATGACCCAACTGTTACTCAATTCAAAAAGTATTCAGACTTGAAACATGAATACAGAAGTTTGAAAGTTGGTGATTTTGCTTGGATAGCTCGGCACAAGCTACAAACGGATCGAGAACTGGTACTTCCTTACATAGTTGAGAGGAAAAGATTGGACGACCTCAGCGCAAGTATCAAAGATGGCAGATTTCATGAACAGAAATTCAGGTTGCGAAGATGTGGACTGAATGTTATTTATTTGGTAGAAAATTATGCATCGAAGAAGTACACAGGTCTGCCAGTCCTGACCCTCATGCAGGCATTGGCTAATACAAGGGTACAGGATGGATTCAAAGTTCATATAACTGATTCATTAATTAATTCAGTTAGAATTTTGGCTATGATGACTAAGAGACTTACATTTGAGTATGAGGTGAGAATTGCAGACTAGTATGTTTTATTTTATAATAAGGTAGTGATGAAAATTGTGTAACACATATTTAAGAGACAAGTTTAATTTAAGTTTGTTGTTTATGTTGGGTTTGATATTTTATTGATGATGAAGATGTTGTGGCTTAGCTGCTCACCACAACAGAAACAATCTTAAATAGGAAAAATGTTAAGTAATAAAAGTTCCTGCAGCTAAAACACTACTACACTAATCTACTACAACACTACACTAATTAACAAACAATTAACTACTACCTAAAAACACTGTCGGTACTAACAGTTTTTAAGCTGAAATGTATTAAAAAAAATTATGAAATATTGGTGATTGGTATATTTCTTCGTTACAGGAAAAAACAATAAAATATCGAAATGCTGAAGCAGATGGCGACACGCATACGACTTTCGATTTCTTTAATAAAATGTCTGTAAAAAGTAAGTCGCTGACCGTCACGGAAACATTTATAAAACTCCTACTACAGTTAAAAGGTCTCTCAGTTGAGAAAGCTTTGGCTATAACCAATGTGTATAAAACACCGAAATCTCTGATAAACGCATACAAATATCTTGATAGGGAAGAAGGGGAAACATTACTTGCCAACTTGAAGTATGGTGAATTGAATCGTAATGTTGGACCTGTCATTAGCAAATCATTGTATCAGCTGTTCTCATCTTTCGATATAAGTTAACGATACTTTAGATTCTTAGAATTTAGTGACTAATTTTAGTTAAAAAATATTAGGCCAAATTATGTTTAAATATTTAAATTATGTAACAGATAACTATGTTTTTTATTTATTTTTAATATTGTAATTTATTGTTTATTAATTGTCAATAAATAGTGAAATAATTAGTTTTGTTTATATTATTTGATCTCGACAAAATCTAATGTCATATTTATAATACATAGTTGCACAAAAAATTCAGGTCTGGTTTCTTGCGTAATAATATGGAGATGTTTCAACTGGTCAAGGTGATGGTTTTCCAAACCATAATTAACTTGTATTGTATTGGGACATTATAAACGTTGTTTAACATATTTATTTGTAGTTATTTAGATATTTCTGCAATTTGCGCAATATTTCCTGAAGCATAAGGGGGTGTGAGTACTAGGGTAATAAAATAGAAACTAAATTACAGAAAGAAAATATATTATTTGGTATATACCTTTATTAACACAACTATTGACTGTGACATGACTTCGAATCTATACATAAATAGTTGAGATTTAAGAGCACTTTAGGATGGAATCATCTTATCCCAGTTTAATATTTGAAATAAAAAACATTGGGTTTTGTATAACCATAAGCTAAAAAAAATAATCTGAGATTCAAGTTTAGAGATTCAAAACAGTAGGCTTATATAGTGAAACGGTACTTTATGGCGCCAAACCAAGATAATATTTCGACCCTTATTTTCATCACATTGTGTTGTCATATATATAACGCTTATAATTAATAATATGCTTACACTAAGTAAAGAGACAGTGCGAAGAATGTCTGAGGAGTGATTTCATTCATATACACTAGTGCAATTTTAGCAGTCACATTTAGTAAAGATACATGATGTATTACAAGAAATCCCAACTCCTAAGACTATAATGCACTCAAATTGTCCATAACTGTTATCTTAATTATCTTTTTTATAAATTGCTTTAACAGTTTTTCAACATACATTAACTGAAAAAAATACAATTCAAAGTAAAAACTAATTGGATAGCTGCATAATATACACATAAGATTTTTTCTTCTTACTTAAAATGAAAATAAAAAATAGTGTTAGTGAGATATGTAAATGCCAAAATATAAGTTCACCAAACTACAATATCAAGTGGTTTATAAAACTATTTTACCCTATAAATTCGAGTAGTACAAAGTCCAGCCACCCACAAAATTTAATCACGTTATATTTTAAAAAAATCTACATCCAGGAACCCTGTTACATCAATCAGTTAACAGAATAGTTGATGAAGTGCACACAAAATAAAAAAATAAACTAAAATCGGATTTCTGCACAAATTAAAACATCAAATACTATAAAACAAATTCGTAATGTATTTGAAACATTAAACTTATATTACTTAGTGCACTTAGCATGAGAAATATAATATTTAGAGAGTGTGATAGTTTCTTTCAGTCTGGTTTTTGTAGTACTTGAAGCCCATAAAACCAATTGCGAGGAGACCCAGGGATAGGATGATCCCACCCATGAAGCTTGGTCCATCGAATCTGTAACAGACATTTTCTTTTATTAATAGGAGGAAATAACATTAACATCAAACATCGGCAATGAAGTCTATAATAACAAAACTGTCAACTATTAGTGGCAAAATGTCAAATTTGGTTCTCATTGTAATATTGAAATAACCACTTTTTACTAAATGCATATGGATGTATACGGTGCATATACCACAATAACATTTTTACAATTTTTGTCTGTCTGTCTGTTTGTTTGAGCTAATCTCTGGAACGACTGGACCGATATTGACGGTACTTTCACTGGCAGATTGCTGATGTCATAAGGAGTAACTGAGGCTACTTTTATTTTAGATTTTTTTGTTAAATTTCACGCGGACGAAGTCGCGGGCACAGCACGTGCACGTTAAGGAATAATAAAACATATAACTCACCCTCTCGCCTGAACAATATGTTTGTCTTCGTCTTTAGGAGTTACATTAGTTTTGGGTTCTTCGGTCTTCGGAGCATCAGTTGGTTTAGTTACAGGAGCTGGCGTTGTCGTCGTGGCCTTTGTACCTTCCTCTGGCTTACCTTTTGGCATAGTCTCACTGTTTGCCGCTGGTTTTGCATCCGTGTGTGTGTTAGCGGGAGTGGATGGTTCAACCTTCGGCCCCTCGGTAGCCTTTGCTTTGGGATCTTCCTTCTTTTCAGTTGTCTTGTTACTATCAGTCGTTGTTATCGTGTTTGGTTTTTGGGTTTCCGGGTGTGTATCAGATTGCGGGGGCTGTTCTGCTGGGGCGGATTGTTGAGGGGTTGCTTGCGTTTGAACAGTTGCAACTGGCGTCTGAGCCGAAGCTGCGGGCGTTTGAACAGGATTAGCTGCTGTCGGCTCGTTGGCCTTTTCAACTTTTGCGTCGGCAACTTTGTTAGCTGCGTGGTTCGGTGGGACTGTAATTAAATAACGCACATCATAAATTGTATGAACAACAAACATAAATAACGCACATCATAAATTGTATGAACAACAAACATTACGAAGGTATATTTTACCAAAATAAAGAGTCGCGTACAATATAACAAAATCATTGCATTTTAGTGTTTTATAAAAATAAGTAGGACTTTATTTTATACAATAGTTTAAGTAACCGCCCGCCGTGCATTTCCATCAGGTGTAAATAGAAACAATTGACGTATTTTTGAGGAATACTTCGAAACATTGTTTGACGTAACTCGAAACGACTTAAGGAGTGCGCACATTACACCAACTCGACGTCAACTCCACTCCGACTCCACTCCGTTTCAACTCCGACGTTCCGTTCCGCGATCAACGCTTCATCGACGTCAACTCGACTCCGTCTCCACTCCGTTTCAACTCCGACGTTCCGTTCTAGGTACATTACGTCATTGTGTCGGTCGACGCGTGGACTACTCGTCTACGGTGAGTCGTCGACGCGTTGGTCTCGAAACGGAACGGCTATGGGTGTAGGGCGAGCCGTATAGGTATATTAAGTATAAGTTCGAAATTCAACCTTACCTTCAAAGATATAAGGCTCATAATTGAATGTTAGCTTTGTCAAGGTTTTAGTCGCGTTCTCGTCTGTCGGTCGTGGAGTCGTTGTACTGTGCGCAGTACTTTAAGGAAGGACTGTGCACTTGCTCTGTTGACGTGAAGGAAGGAGAAACAGACATAATACGTACCTACTTCTGCATTCTGCACTTATAATAATAACATTTAAAATTACTTCATAATTCATTTAATTGAATTAATATAAGTATAGCAACGGTTATAATATATCGTTATAAGTCCCGCATATAACATTCCGGTTCTGATAAGGACCTCAATATCGGCATTCAGACCCACACATCACTTGCCAGTCTAACTAATGACCAGCGATGCTGAATGGCCCCAATTGGTTGCCCAATTGCATAAACTAAGCTGCATTGAAGATAGATACGATCATTACGCCGGTTTCCCGACCACTTCTGATCACGTGAAGACTACGTTTTGTGAAGATGACAGATTTTATAAAAATATCCTGTAAATATTTTTTGAATGGTTGTACCGATTACTTATACAAACTTTGAAACTACCCGCTTCTCTAACTTTAATGGTTACAATAAGCTGTTAAATCCACATGTTGAGTTTACATTCATTTTCAATATTAAGTCAGGTGCTTAACAACTCACTGTCACTTATTTACTGATATCTGAATATGGATAGACCGATCATTATTGAAGTCTCCCGATGCCTACACTTATCAACATGGAATCTGCTTAAAATAAGTACAAAAAGCTTTATGCTCCTCTTACATGCTTCACGGTCCTAATTTGTCCTACTACAATTAGAAATCATTTGTTTTCCTTACATGATGTGATAGAGTAAATATACGCTATGTTAAATATAACTCGGTTCAGTCTAAGTTTTCAATAAATCTTTTATTTAGAAGCCATAATATCCACTCAGGGTCACATAATTCTCACCTAATTTAGTTAACAACATCCTTGAACTCAATTAATGAAGTCAAGTAGCTGGTGTTATTGTGGATCATTGTGTCCACGTCCTGGATTACTTTACGGAGTGAAAAAAATTGTGTTGCATCTATAGTTCACCAATCTAAACTTTGGATGAACCAATTCATTGAATATTTCTTTCATGTATATCCTTGAGTCAAAGACAACCTCAACTCATAGATACCTGACTGCCTTAGATAGAAGTCCTGAGGTGTGCAGGCATAGTATAGGTACTATGCCTGCTTAATAAACAAACTTAAGAAAAGATTTTAAAAGACTAAATGATTGGATTTTAGTATTGAAGATATAAAAACAACTGAAGCTGTTAATTATTATGATTAATATAATTATAACTTCCTAATTACATCTGTAATTTGAGATTGTTTTTGACATAAATATTTTGCATGCCTGTAATGAAAATCGTTATATTGTTCCAAAAGATAGATTGATATTGATAGGTCAATATCAATAATCTTTTGAAATTAATACCTATTGACCTATCAATATCAATAATCTTTTGGAATCAATACCTATTGACCTGTCAATATCAATAATCTTTTGGAAGAATAAAACAATTTTCATTACCGGTAACAAGATTTTCATTATGTTAATATAAATTACCCTTCAATGTTAGTGTACAACTATGTTGCAAAAATATTTATGTCAAAAACAATCTCAAATTACAGATGTAATTAGGAAGTTATAATTATTAACAGCTTCAGTTGTTTTTATATCTTCAATACTAAAATCCAATCATTTAGTCTTTTAAAATCTTTTCTTAAGTTTGTTTTATTTCTCAGCATGTAAAGAGAAAAAAAGTGCACTGGAAAAACAAAATAACGTTGAAATCTTTGTCACAAGGACAAAATAAACAGAGCTTTATTTTTAATGTCATGTTTTATTTGATTAAATTTTAATACTGCATTTTACTTAAGTACTTTGTGCAGGTTACTTAAGTACTTTGTGTTTTAGGTAAGGTTATAAGGGAATTTATATATTAATTTATTCAATCTGTATGATGACACAAATACCTATTATGTATATTAAAAATGTTGTTAGTAAAAACCTGTTTCCAATTTCACAATAATATTAAGTAGACATGAATGACTAATTGAAATAAACTAGTTTGCTTCTCTAATAACTGAATGTCTTTTAAGTGATCACTTAGGCATAGAGATTATTTTTACTGTGTATCAATTAAGTTGGGAAGTAGTAGAAGTGTGTAGAGGTTCTTTAGCTGATTACAACAATTACTATATGGCATATAGTCTATGCAATAGTCTATGCAATAGTATATGCAATAATTTTGAGGTTAGATGTCTTTTTAATTTTCTCGAAAATGGTGCATTACAGAGAGTTGTAATTGATGCCCCCTGTTACTGGATACTAACCTCGTACGACATATTATAGACTAATTAATCTTCAATAATCAAATTATGGTATTTAATTATGTTACCATGCTCAAAATGATACAGTACATTATCACATTTTAAAGTGATTTGATCATTTTAAGTACTACTGCTATCCTATACTTTACTCATGAACATAAAAAAAATATTACTTTTCTGGAATCCCATGAAATTATAAGTACTCAAATTTTGTAAAACAGTAACTATTTTGCCTTAAAAAAATTAATCTAAGTTAATCACAGTAATAATACTTTGTAATTAACTTTGCCAATGCAAAAGTTAGATCTATTAAATAAAAGCATGGTACACTATCATGCACAACTCAGAGGCTTTTTGGAGACCAATTCAGAGATAAAAATTTAATCGGAATATATTGTGGATGTCTACAGCTCTGTTGATCTCAATTGGACTGATTAAAAGGGTGGCAAATTCTGGGGGATGGAAAGTTTATCACAAGTATAATTATTTATTTGCGTTTTAACAGAAAATATATTATTATGGCAATCTGTTTATTAAATACAAGAGATAACTTTGAAACAGTGCATTTAACATGAACAGTTCTGATAACTTATCTGTGTAACGCAACATACAACTACATACTGTTTGTACACAAAGCATCTGCTTTATTTTTATAGCTGTTTAAATAAAGAACTCCTTTGTAATTATTAATTAATTATATTATAATAGACTATCTGTTAAAATGTTTATTAATCATTTTATTACAAAATAATGTAATATGTATGTAATTAATAGGTGTAATATACCCACCCCAAGCAGGTTTATTAGAATGTTTTATAAATGTTGGACAATGGACATGTATTGTTTTACAATTACAACGTATCATTAGAAGTGTTAGCTACTCATCTAGCAACAATTTTTTGCTTCTACTCAGTCCAAACAAGTTGAAAATGTATTTCCGCACTTAGTTATCAAACAAACAACACAGTTAAATGCCCAAATTCCGTTATCAGTGCCATTTTTTCCTCGTTCTAAGAAAATAACTGTTTAGGGAAAACCTGCTAACAGTTTTAGATCATTACCATAAATATCATAAATAAAACAAGGTAAACACAAGTAAAGCATCTATCTATGCCTTTCATACACAAGAAATAGATGCAAGCCGAATAGATCAGGAATGTCATAATCAGTTACAATATTGGTTGGAGACATTTTACGAATTGTACGCAATGTGAAGAAAAATTCCAACAGAACGCAATAGTGACGGCAGATAGCAGATTGTTCTGGTAAACTTACCTTCGGGTTCTGCTGGCTTGCTAAGACACAACGTCAGCGACAGCAAACATAAAAATATAACTTGCTTCATTTTTACTGCTCGTCTCTAAAATATTTTTGTAAAAATAGTCTCCGAGTCTTCGAAATTTTTTCAAGGCGCAAGCAAGATGAAGAAAGCTACGGAGTATAGATTACGGAAGCGAGCGAACGAGAAAAACAGTCGGAGTCGGACCAATCACAGACAGCAATCACCACAGCACGGAAACAAATCCATAGATAATGAGACGGCGACAGAGTCCGGCTCCGGTCCGGCTAGCTAGGCGATTTTTACGCGGACGGAGTGTTGCCGTTACTTTTATTCTAATTATTCTATAGTTGCTCTCACAGAGTAATAACACTAATTAATTTTTTTGAATAATATTCATTTGAGATGGATCAAAGTAACTCCATTATATTTATTTCACTTATGTTTATTGAAAATTGCCGTGAAATAAAAATGTATGTCTTTTGTACACAGGTTGAATTTGAATGGCGGGAAATTAAATTAGGTAGGAAAAGGAAAAGGTAGGAAATTAAATGAAGAACTGACTGACCAGTAATTATTTAAGTTAGTAGGTATTTATTTATTATGAATCTCGGAAACGGCTCCAACAATTTTCCTGAAATTTAGTATGCAGGAGGTTTCAGGGGTAATAAATCGATCTAGCGAGGTTTCATTTTTAGAAAACGATCGGGACCCGGGACCGTCCGACCAGGACCCGTCAAACCCACCCCCCCCCCCCCAAGTTTGACGGGTTTGCATTGTTATTTCATATTTCAAAAATTGAAAAATACAGACTTCATTTCTAATTAATTACATTCAGTTGAAGGAAAAACCAACTTCGTTCTTGACGGGGGTCCCCCGACCGCACGTTTTTTTAATGGTTTCTCTTAAATGCTTATCCACTGATTACGGAAAGGTGCTTTAATTATAATTAATAAGTGATTATAATTAATGTAATTGGTTCTACCCGGTTTAATTAGAGTACAAATAAATAAATAATATTAATATTGTGTAAATTAATTAATTATATTAGCACGGTAAGAAATTCTGAAAGTTCTGAAACAAATTACATATAAGCAAAGCTCATCTAACTCTGTTTTTTTCGTTTCATGTCCACTGCCAACTCGAGTGTACAGTTCTATTATAAATTATAATTCGGTGGGCATTGACAAATAGAGGTTCGCCCTCGCAATTTAACACTGCCGACGTTCCGCCTTTTATTATAGGTATTTTTTTTAACGCCATGTCACTTGCTTTTTGTAGACTTACTAACTTTATTTGGGAATTTTCTTTGTCCTGGAATTCCGCATTTATCATTCTATTTTCAAAATGTAACTCTAACAACACAGAAAACTTTTCTAAGAACTAACAACTACAACCTTTAGGAAATTCCCGCTTTGATTTGTTACGATCGTAACAATACAACGCTATACCTATGATGCACCCCTACTACTTAACTTGGAGGTCAGTAGGATTTATCTGTACCTCCTAGTCTATTAATTACCGCATACACTGTCCTTTGTTTGGCGTTCTATTTATAAAAGTTTGAATTGAGAATGTTATTATAAACAAAAAATAGTATAATGTGCCGCACTGCCTAGTTTCCTAAGCCGAAGAAAAAATATTTGTCCTACAAGATGTATGGTCTGATCGAACATGTATCGATGCCGCGCCTGTCAGTTCTTGTTAGCAACGTTTTTGCATCTTTGTGTTGCTATGTATTTTTCAGTAGTAATCATTTTTGATGACCTCGTTAACGATGCATGTTGGAAATGGGGGACTCTTCGATCAAACCACAAATTTTGTAGGACAACTATTTTTTCAAGTAATTTAGACCATAATCTTGAGATTAAAAAAAAACAACCCGTTAGTAATAAAATTTTTCGAATCATGAAGTCGACATATTTTATCCCTGCTATTCCTGTTAGCTTCCACAATCGAGATTTTTCGTTCAGAAATTCTTGGGTGTCTCATCGTCTCAAAATTAAGCTACTCACGAAAAATTAGCTTGTTAGTAATCAGATAAAAAAAATGTACTAGGGATCTCGGACCATAATAAAGTTCTCGCGAAATTACTCTATTGTTTCTTTAATCAAGACGCAGAATACTAAAATAGTCTAATGTAGGTTATTTATTATACACTGAAATTTAAGCTAGAAATATTATCTTACTGAATACTTAGTAATCAAAAAGACCCTTTGTCTTCAGCTGCACGAGGAACATCTCATTAAATTATAATGATATACATTACGGCGGAAAGACATAACAATCGTCATAAAATATTATAAAGATAAGTTGCTGTATGAAGCTATAATTTATATTTTGTGGAAACGGTTCAGGTTTCTCGTTCAACACAATAAGAAAAGATTCCTTGGTGTCCTATTTGTCAAGTGATGTCTCCCGATAAATTCGGCGGTGCCGGTGTAGGCGGTATGTTCGGCACGCACAATGCCCAATTTAGATTTACGCGTTTAAAGTCTGTATCGCGGTCGTCCACTCTAGACAAGAGAAGGCATCGAATGCGTATATTTCGTAAGATGCAGAACTGTGGACGCTTATCTTTATCCTTCTTAACCTTTTTCTTATCTTTATTCTCCTATCTTTATCCCGCACCGTGCGGCGAAAAAATACCGCATAACTATTAGCTTACCGCTTACCTATTACCTACCTTATAGGCGGTATGGGTGTTTCGCAACAGCCGTGGTATCCGGCCTGGTATATAGCGTGATATTTTTCGCTACCGACAGCGGTAGTGGATGTCGCGTACATCTGAACAGGCCTTTACATTCATGTCCGTCGTGTGACGTGATGAATAACGAGTGGTACAAGACGGTATTTCATTTTGCCCTACACCGTGGCTGTGTTTGTTGAAGTGAGTACTTCTATAGTATCGCTGTGATTTGGAATTCGATGAAACGGAAATGACGCGATGGGAGTAAATGAGATAGGACGTAACGGCAAAATGGCGGCTTTCGGAAGAAAAGAAAAACTCCAATATTTGGACTGACAGTATTCGTTTTTTTAAGGATTCACTTCTGGCATGTGTGAATTGCACACTTTTTTTTTGTTTTGTATGTTTTCAATATCACCGTTGCTCGTTGATATCAGTAATATCAAGGACATTACCGATGCTTTGCCGGCCGCGAAAAAAGAAGAGGAAAGAACGATAGATACTGGCTCTAAGCTGGAACACGACAAGTCCTTTGGCGGCGGATCGAAACGAGAGGGTAGTGTCTAGCCAGCCGGCGTTCAGCGCTACCACTAAGTAGGAGTCGGCGTATGCCGCCCTGACGACACACTGGTCTAACGTCATATGAATGGGGTTAGTATCCCAGGGCGTCCCAAAGCGGCCAAACCAAACACACCAACTACTGATTACAGTCACGCCAACCTTCACGTTCACCTGTGTACACGTGTATGAAAACCGAAAGTGTCGCAGCGGCCTATGTTAATAGAGTGTTGTTATTATTTATCTTGGACCCAAAAAATTAACATAAAGATATTTTGTTTTGTTTGAAACTAAGTTTCACAAGTTATAATAGAAAGGTTATAAGGTTAAGGAAGGGTCGACTCCGCTCGTCCTCACAATAATTGCGACGACGGGAAAATGTCAGACTTCCCTTTGTTACTGTACAAAAACTGATTTAGAAAAATGTGCAAGTTTCAAAACTGTTTATAAAAATTAAGCTTTTAAGAGATATGATTTTAAACTTTTATTATCGCGGACACTAAACATTTTGACTGTAACGGGTACTTACAATTTTTATTACCTCTCGCCGTGACCATGATTATCGGTACATAATAAGTAATAAGTCGTGAGTACCCATTACTGTATAGCATGTATATTATATTTGTCATTAAAATATCATTGGATACAATAAAATAAATTAATAACGTAACAGAGTACTTAAATTAAGAAAAGTTGTATTTTGCATTGTATAATATTTGTTGTCAAGCCAATTATAATTATAATTTTATGTAAAAAATGGAGAAAAATAAGGAATGGTAAAAATATGCCCCTATGATGGCCATGTACCTATACCATACAATCAAATTGATTTGATTGTATTTTGTTATCTTTCGTGGCTGTAATTAACAAAATAAAAATCAACTTCAATTAAGTTTGATAAAATTTCAATCCCCCTATTTCCCATCCTTAGGGGTATTAACTTAGAGTATGTATTAATGCTACAAAATTTCGTGATATACATAATTAGTCAGTAATAATTGCAGACATCACACAGAGTATTAGAAAAATAAACTTGGGTAAGCTGTAGGATTTATCACATTCTCTCTTATTAATTTTAGTAGGTGAACATCACTTCCATCTAGTACTTTTCTACTATTATATAGGACTGCTATAGGACTATAGGACTGCTAATGTACGCTAAGTAGGGCTAAAGGCTTGCTTACTTCACACTTTGTGATTGTTTACACACTAAAATTATAAATTAAAATTTCTCCGTATACTGTATAATTATACATAGTACTGTATAGTTTTTCGATGTCAAAGTAAATAGGCTTGCTTACTTCACACTTTGTGATTGTTTACACACTAAAATTATAAATTAAAATTTCTCCGTATACTGTATAAAATTTTAATTTATAATTTTAGTGTGTAAACAATCACAAAGTGTGAAGTAAGCAAGCCTATTTACTTTGACATCGAAAAACTAATGAAAAACAAATATAAAACGTGTGTGTGTGTGTGTGTGTTTACAAATCGTACTCACACCAAAACCTGATTATATGTATCAATATTTTTTTATGGCTATTAATATTTAAATATGTTAATATATGAAATTACGGGCATATTAAATTGAATTCTTGTAGTAGCATGCTGATGTACTATATTTTTATACACTTAAGTCCTTAAAATATGTTATAAATTATTTAGCTTTTGAAGACCAAGGTACTAAAATACTCTGGAAATAATATATAATCTCCTGTAATATATAACACTTGGATACTCATGAAGTTAAAATATCGTATTGGACTACAGTCGGAATCGTCTCGCCTCATTTGTAGCTGAAAACTAGTTATATTTTCCAGTGAGATTGTCACAAACAGTTTCCAATCCATGTAGCATTTTTGTTTTGAAAAATGTATCTAGGGTAGTATTTTCTCAAATTAAAACATGGATCATTCTAAATTGTAACATATGCATTATGAAATAAGACTTCATTTTATATGTGTTACTATATACGAGTCGTTTTAAACAGCATACTTTAGTAGTTTTAACGCTCTCAGGTCGCACGTAAACGACACTATACGGATGTTGGATACGAAAATTGTGTGAAGCGTAAAATTACAATCAAATCGAAGTTGTTTGTGCTTCGGATAAGAAGTTTCGGTTTAATAAAATTGAACACACTGGTAGTGCTATTGACACAATTTTGAAATAGAAATGTGCATACAACCTTTGCCATTTTGTAAGGACATAAACTGACAATGAAATGGTTGTAACAATGACAATGAAATATGTGATGATGAAGTGCGAATAATTATCTTCTATCTAACATTTTAAGTGAAAATGAGTTATGTATGCCATTGGATTTAAAGCTTAAAATAAAAATAGCCCATCATAGGCCAATGTGTGCCACCCGCGACACAGGGAATGATAGTGCGGGGTATGAGTGTGTTAACGTTTAACGTTTTGTACATTCCATCTCATTTTGTGTTTCAACCTGTGTATGATGTGGAAGTCTTCAAGAGGAGAGTGAATAATTATGCTTTTATAAGTTAGCGCGTTCAACACCTTGGACTTCATCGCCACTTACAATCAGGTGGGATTGTAGTCAAGCATTAACTTATCCAATATAAAAAATCTCGTTATTATACAAATAAAATTAAAGTAAGTAGTAAGAGGTCAATGATAATTCGTACTTGACAGAATTTTCAAAATTACCCATAATAAAGGTGAAAAACAACCTGCAATTAGCTTCATAAAAGTCATTTAGCTGAACCCTATATTTAAATCTCTTCAGCTAAGTAAGACTTAAATTGCTCTTGAGATACTTTTCTTTGAGCGACAAAATTACATTGTAGGAGAAACCGCACAACTAAACAATTTTGCAGGCATTGAATAAAAGGTTATAAGATTAAGAAAGCATTTTTCCATGCCTGAGGAGTTTGCCCGCCTTTTTATTAAAGTATAAAACATTTTTATAAGAAATACCCAAATATTATGAGAGTTCGGAATATAATAAAACTTACATTTAACCAGCGATATAGAAAAAAAGGCAGATGGAGCGTGCAGAACAAAAAAGTGAAGCCACAAAAGCAAATACAAATTCAAAAGCGAATACAAACTCGCATTAGTGCTATTCAGACCGTCGTACTGTTTAGACGTCACGCGTAATCACGCGTCACGCATTACTACAACTTAAAAATGCCGTCTTGTATATTTAAACATTGTAAAAGTTGTTCCCAAACACATAAAAACGAAGATGGGATATCTTTTCACAGATAACTATTTTTATTTCACCGTTTTGTTGTATATTTACCCATGTAAATAAGTAAAGAAATAAATAAAATAAATAAATATTTTATAACCAAAAAGCTACTCAGTTACTTGGCAATAAGGTTCGTTTTAAGTTTTAAGTAGTAGTGCTACTTCCAGAACTTTCTATGCTACTCGTGAAGGAATGGGGTAAAAATGTATCGATATCGACAATTTTATTATGTTATTTCTAGTTAAAAATTTTCAAATGAATAATTATGAGTCTTGTTCTAAGTCGGTCACAGTTGTCATGGGCGGCAGCGGAAGGTGGTGCTGCATGCTCGTTTGCTGCCTTAAATCAATAAAAAAAAACATGTGTATACAGTTCTGCTACATGGTGTGGAATAAATAATTATTATATTTTGCCCTCTACACCACTCCAAGCTGTTCATCCAATTGTAATGAGATTTTGGTTAGTTGTTATGCGTAAGGGATGAAAATGCAAAATAAAGGTGGTTAAGATTTAATACCTATAATTATCTGTGATTTGAATAAATATTTTAAGTTACCTACGTATTTATGTCTCTCAAATTCAAAACACCTTAATATGTTATTACCCCTGTGTGTGATAAATTAATTATATCACAATATTATCATAAAATGTAATCACGGCCGTCTGTTGTAGTAATAACGTGACATGTCACTACACGTAAGATGGCGGATTCAAAACCCGCCACGGACAATATATTGTCTATTGAATGTTATAATAAATAACATAATATTATAATAATATAAGTAATAGCACTAGGCTATTACTGCCTTTCATAATTATGATTAACAAATATTATACGAGTAAACAATACAGTACCAGTTTCTATCGTTTTCATATAAAAAAGCAACATCATAATAATGTATTGTAGATCTAGTTCTAGACCATGCAACAATAAACTGTCGATAATTGTCGATAACGTGGCAAAAACACCGGCACATCACTAAGCCTAAACCGATAATGGTACTATGCCTGAAGCAGTTGTTAACCAAAAATGTAACTTAAGACTATATGCGTAAGGTCAATCTGTTATAGATACCAGTCACGCCATCTAGCGTTCAATAGCGTTACATAAAATTCCATTGCCATCTAGCGGTGGATAGACGAACTTTATAAATATTATGTACTTAATTGATGAAGGTAAGAAGACACCAAATATGGCAAGGAAAAATAAAAATTAAGATAAAGTGTTAAGGTGCATTTTCAACTAATAACAGCCGGTTTGATAGACTATTTGAAGTTGACAAGTACCGACCAATTAAAATGTAAGTTTCTTAGTGTGAATAATACTATTAGCGTTGTCACGCACACATAAATGCTAAAGTGGCCTATGTTATGTCTATTGAATGTTCCATCTAGTTAATCTATGCATTTAACATAGATTTGTTCTTACTTTTATGTTTATCTTAGTATAACAAACTTATTTTATCCATTGCCCACTTGAATATGAAACTGCTGTCACTCATAAAATCCTTTTCGTTTTGGAACAATAATAGCAAAATGACCAGTCACAAATTTTTGAATTAACATTATCCAGAAACAATCTGTTCGTTATTGTTGTTTTTTATGTATGTATGTATCCAAAGGAAAGATATATAAACTTGTTTTTATTCATGTACTATTATGGTTACAAAATAATACTGTAGATGGCGTACGCCACTATTAAAAACACACACATAAACAATATGAATGAATATTCAAAAAAATTTCACACTACAATCAGTAGGTATGTGTAGGTTATCCATTTGGGTTTTTGCGCCATTTATTTTATTACGGAAGGCTCGATTGAGCTTCCGTTTCAATTTTCATTTCGGTGAAATTGCTTTTATCATATAACATGGTAATGTAACAGGAGAAATTATGTATTTATTTTAAAGTAGCACTTTAGCACTTATTACCGCTTATGTCCTTAATTACTTGGGGATAATGAACATAATAAAGAGCATAATTATAATGAAGCGTTCTTATCCCGATGACTTGCGTCGATCCTAATTGGCAACAGAAATTCTTGGGCGATTCCGTGCTTCGGAGGCCTCGTAAAGCCGTTGGTCCCTGTTGGCTCTAGTCCCTAACTAATGAAGGTCGGGATAACTAGATGCATTTAAATAAAACGCGAACTGTAATAAGCTGGTATAATAATAACGTAAGACGAGTACAAAAGTGACGTATGGGTGCTTTGGTCTCGTTATGGGCACTGTCCGCAGGGCGGCGCCGACTGAGCTCCTCACGTTGCTGGCTGGGGCGGGGACCGGGGGACGCCGCGCTGCCCGCGCGTCTCCTCCCGTGCGTAAGCGCGTCATTTAGACGCGTGAACATACTCCCCGCCTTGAAGTGTCTTCAATATTTGATACAGGTAGGGGGCATATCATGGTATATGCCCTACGAATGACGCCCTTGCGCGTCTTGATGTCAGCTACTCGTGCCACCCCATCCGATCCAGGGATGAGTCTGATGATGCGCCCCAAAAGCCATTGAAGTGGTGGTGCCGTCTTCTCCTTCACGACGACCAGTGATCCCACCTGCAGCTCTCCCTTTGATTTGCCCCATTTTGCTCTCTGTTGAAGCCAAACGACGTATTCGTTAGAGAAGCGAGACCAAAAATGTTGTTTTATTTGCTCGATGCGCCTGAATCGCTGGAGGCTCGTCATCCTTTGGTTGGTCACATCAGGATGCGGCATCGCGATCAGAGATCGTCCAATAAGGAAGTGGGCAGGAGTGAGTGGAGATAGATCTGAAGGATCATCGGACAGCGGCGTTAAAGGTCTAGAATTTAGAATTGCCTCTATTTGAATTAAACAAGTAGCCATTTCTTCAAAGGTTAAATGAGTTGTGCTTAATATTCGTCTCAAATGAAATTTAATGGATTTAACTGCTGATTCCCATAGGCCTCCGAAATTCGGGGAATAGGCGGGAATATAAGAAAAATTTATACCTCCATCCAAAAAGTCACCCGAAAAGTCCTGTGAAAGAAATTGAGTCAATTCATTAGATGCTCCAACAAAAGTAGTGCCATTGTCAGAGAAAATATTGCGTGGTTTACCCCTACGAGCTATAAATCGACCGAGAGCAGCTAGAAAGGCCTCTTTGGTCAAGTCTGACACTAGCTCGAGGTGGAGAGCCCTTGTAGCCAAACAAACAAAGACACAAATGAACGATTTTATTAACTGACAACCTCTACCCTTACGACTAGCTATCAGAACTGGCCCGGCATAGTCTACACCTGTATCTAAAAATGGAAACTCTAGATGTAGTCGCTCTTTAGGTAGATTTCCCATAATGGGTTGTACCGTTTCTCCCTTTATTCTACAGCATTTGACACAAGAACGAGTAATTTTTCGTGCTAGAGTCCGACCACCTAATACCCAGTAATTATGCCTTATTGTGGCAAGTAGTAACTGCGGTCCAGCATGACATAGAGTTTTGTGATACATGTCAAATAATAGTTTCGTCATAAAATGTTTGCTACAAAGTAAGATGGGATGTTTGACATTGTAGTCATAGAAAGAGTTGCTAAGTCTGCCTCCAACACGAATTATATCATTAGAGCCTAAGAAGGGTGATAGGCATAGAAGTCTATTTTTGCGAGAAAGTGATTTACCTTTGGTCTTTAAAATATTATGTTCTTCGGGAAATGATTGCATTTGAGCTATTTTAAAAAGTAAATTTGATGAATTATTTAATTCTGCTAATGATAAATGTATTGAAGAATTATTATTATTAATCTTGCGACACTTGTTTATCAATCGAAGAATATAAGCAGTAACACGTTGTAATTTTGAAAAGGAAGAGTATCTGTTAATTAGTGTTGTAAAGAAATCGCTTTCTTGTACAGAAAAGAAAGTTTGTTTAAGCTCCGGTAGTAGTGTTGTGTCTAAAGACTGAGGAAGAACAGGCCACTGAGATGAATTTAATTTTAAAAAGTTTGGTCCTGACCACCACAGGGATGAATCCCTAATGCGGTTGGCGCTGAGTCCTCGTGAAGCGAGGTCCGCGGGGTTGTCGTGGGAGGGAATGTAGCGCCACTTGTTAATTCCTAAATCTTCCCGAATCTCACATACACGATGGCGTACAAAAGGCTTCAACTGGACAGGACTAGTAGAGAGCCAACCTAAAACGATTGTCGAGTCGCACCAAAAAAAAGAATCTGAAATATTTATTCTAAGCGACTTGACAACCTTTTCGTATAGCCGCTTTGCTACCAGTACACTGCACAATTCGAGGCGCGGTATAGTGGTATTTTTGATTGGACTGATCTTACTCTTTGCGGCCAATAGACTAACATTTACTGTACCATCACTGTCGACTGAACGTACGTAAATACAAGCCCCGTATGCCTTCTCTGATGCGTCTGAAAATGTATGCAACTGTACAGCAACTGGTGTATTGCATACAACGCATCTTGGTATTCTTAATTGATTAAGGAGCGGCAATGTTCTTTGAAAATGAGACCAAGCATTTTTAATATCAATGGGTACGCATTGGTCCCATGAACATTTGTTGATCCAAAGCTGTTGCATTATAATTTTGGGTTCGACTATGCAAGGAACAACAAGGCCAAGAGGGTCAAAGATTTGGGCAATAGTGGATAAAATATGACGTTTTGTTACATTGACACTAGTAGTAATATTTATAGTGTAAGTGAATGTGTCTTCGGAACATTTCCAATTAAGCCCTAACGTTTTAGATAGCTCATTATTGTGGTTTAGATTAACAGATTCGGTTTGTTGTGAATTAGTCGAAATAGCCTTTAAAACATCTCTTGAATTTGAATGCCACTTTCTTAAATTAAACTGTGCTGATTTTAAAACTGAAGTTACATTTTTAGATAATTTTATAGTGTCTTTAACTGTGGAAGTGCCGGAAAGGAAATCGTCTACATAAAAGTCATGTAATATTGATTGTTTTGTATTTTCGTCTGAACATTCGTGAGCTAATTGAACTAAACACCTTGTGGCTAAGAAAGGAGCTGAAGCCGTGCCGTATGTAACAGTGTTTAGTGTATAAGTTTTAAGCGGTTGTGTAGAGTCGGGCCTCCACAAAATTAATTGTAGGGGCCGTTGATCTTGTGCTATGCAAACAAACCGGTACATTTTCTCTATATCTGCTGTCACGACATATTTATGCTGACGAAATCGAAGCAATATGGAAAGTAAGTCATCTTGAATTGGCGGACCGATCATTTGTATGTCGTTTAAAGATTTACCGGATGTTGTAGCAGCAGACCCATCAAAAACTACTCTTAATTTCGTGGTTGCGCTTGACTCTCTCATAACACCATGATGAGGTAAATAATAATGTGGATGTGGTACCGGTGTTTGTGTAGGAGTCATGTGTCCAAGACTGATGTATTCTTCCATGAACTCTACGTACATAGCCTTAAAATTCGCGTCACGTTCTAAACGGCGTTCTAAACATAGAAATCTATTTTTAGCTGTTTGAAAGGAACTGCCCAAAACATCAGGTGAATCCTTCAAAGGAATAGTAACAACAAATTGACCGCTAGGGCTACGTACGGTAGACTTCACGAAGTTATCTTCGCATGCTCGTTCCTCGGAAGTAAATTCATGCTTTATGGGAATTGTATCGAGCTCCCAGAAACGTGATAAATCGGTAGAAGTATGTTCATTTTGAGCAAACATGCATACAGGTGAAGTTTTATTATTATTTTGTATTACACCTGATAATAGCCAACCCAATTTTGATTCAATTAAAGTCGGTTTATTTTTACCCAAATGAATTTTATTCGCGCCTACAATGTTCCAAAATGTTTCCGCTCCTACTAAAATGTCAATGGATGACGGAATATTAAAATTTGGATCGGCAAGACGAATGCCATATGGAAGCTGTAATTGACTTGTGTTAATGAATGTATTAGGTAAAGAAGAGGTGATTTCAGGTAAAATGAAACAGTCAATGTTTATCCTATAGCCACTGATAGAAGACTCAAAGGTAAGTGAGCATGATTGTGAACTACTGGAAATCAGATTATTTATACCTATCACCCTTGAATTCGTAGTATGAGCAGGTATTTTCAGCTTGAGTAAAAGATTCTTAGATACGAAGTTCGCCGTACTACCGTTGTCCAAGAGGATTCGGGCATTGTGTGGCTCCCCATTAGCATCCAGCACCTTCACCATCGCTGTGGAAAGTAATACAATGCGGGAATCAGAAGCATGATTCGCAGATAAAGCAACATTATGATCTTGAGATTGTGAAGTATGCGATTCTTCTATGTGCAACAATGTATTATGCTTTACTTTACAGTATTTGCAACAGCTAAGGCGACATGAAAATTGTTTGTGGCCTGGGCGTAAGCAATTGGTACAGACGTTAGACTCATTAGCTTTTAAAATACGTTCTTGAACAGACAATTTTCTGAAACTTGGACAACTAAACAAAAAATGTGGTTGTTTGCACATGGGGCAAGATGGATTTTGACTCTTGCTCGTAGCTACAATAAAACTTTTCGATTTATTGACAAGAGGAGTGTCAGATTTAATTTTTGCGGATTGTGCTTCCTCCATGGTCTCTAATAGGTCCGCACGATTACTCAAAAAAGTGAGGAAATAATTTAAATCAGGTGAATCCGACAAAGTATTTCTACTTTCCTCCCACTGTCGCTTGGTAGTGCTATCCAACTTTCCTGTCATTACATGGATAATTAATGTGTCCACAAGCCAATGATCCACTGATTCTGATCGTAAAGTACCCAGCGCTCTTAAATTCTTTTTAGTGACGTCAATGATGTGACGTAAACACTTGCTTGACTCTTTGTTAAAAGATTCTATTGAAAAAAGAGCTTGTACGTGATTATTTATTAATAAGCGCTTGTTATCGTATCTTTGACACAATAATTCCCAAGCAACTATATAGTTTTCGCTTTTGAAATCTAAATTATCTATAACCAACAAAGCATTATCTTTAAGAGATGCGCGTAAATAATGCAATTTATCTATATTATCCATATCTGCGTCGTTATGCACGAGCGAAATGAATATGTTTTTAAATTCGAGCCAGTTTTGATAGCTGCCAGAAAATGTAGGTAATTCGATAGTGGGTAACTTAACTCGCTTTTTGTGTCCAAGCTTGCGTCCGTCACAAGAGCTCACCGTCGAACTATCGAGCCCGTGTGCTGCGTTGCGGCTGCCTGGCACCATGCACCGAGCGCGAGCCAGGAGGCCGTAGTACTGGTTCTCGAACTGCTCCCGCTCTCCATACTGCTCGTCGGGGTCTTCCACTAACTGCTCAATCTCGGTCTGCAATGCATCGTATTTATTATATAAATTTTGAAATTTATTTAGACGTACTTCGAGTTCCGATAATTGACATTGACTCAATTTTTCACAGCTTTCGGAAACGGCTAAATATGTAGAAAATTGCGTAAGCTTTGCTTTGATGGATCCACGTTTTCTAGATAATTCGCTTATTTTTCTTTCGGTTGACATTATAGAAGCTAAAGCAAAATACCAAAGGAGAGAAAATTGAAAAAGAAAAAAAAATGCCTTTAATTAATTTGGAAAAGGACTAGGGTAAGCAAAAAACGCTTTAGAATCAAAAACACAAGATATTTAAAGGAATTTATGCGTCGCGCCACGTGCCACGTGCGGGTTACGTGTGCCTGAGAAGAAGAAAAAATAGGTTATTCTCAGATCACATATTATGATTATTGAGATGGTTTATGAAACGCACATTGATGAACAATAGATTTAATGTTTTGAGGTGATTATGGAAAAATGCGCAAAAGCAGTGAAATGATTTGAAGAAATGGTTGAAATGAAATGGATGAAACAAATTAAATTTAATGGACGAAATGAATAGAGGAAGAAATGATTAAAAGATTGTGATGAAATGGACAGAATAAGGATAAAATGGATAAAATATTGTGATAAAATGAATATGGAAAGATGAGATTAAAAAACGGATATGGAACGATCTCACGATTACGATGCCCTGTGAGTTGTACGTCCTGTTCCGTGATGTATTTGACGTAGCACCCGTTGAATATTTGAATTCGCCCTCGGTGAATGCGTCGACTTGATGTTCGTAGCGGCGGCCGTAGCGCGAAGTCCGTTACAATAAGCGCCGACGTTCTCGAAACGACGAAATCTTGCAATCTTGAATACTCGGTCTCCACGGTATTTTAAAGAGGATCGAAGGACCATATGTTGGCTCTAGTCCCTAACTAATGAAGGTCGGGATAACTAGATGCATTTAAATAAAACGCGAACTGTAATAAGCTGGTATAATAATAACGTAAGACGAGTACAAAAGTGACGTATGGGTGCTTTGGTCTCGTTATGGGCACTGTCC
This sequence comes from Ochlodes sylvanus, assembly GCA_905404295.2. NCBI lineage: Eukaryota > Metazoa > Arthropoda > Insecta > Lepidoptera > Hesperiidae > Ochlodes > Ochlodes sylvanus. The sequence continues at coordinate 10,428,030 of FR990135.1, forward strand.
GCAGGGCGGCGCCGACTGAGCTCCTCACGTTGCTGGCTGGGGCGGGGACCGGGGGACGCCGCGCTGCCCGCGCGTCTCCTCCCGTGCGTAAGCGCGTCATTTAGACGCGTGAACAGTCCCGGTTGTTACCATTTGGTAGCAGTCGTTACGTTAAGCCATGTCGGACGCCTTCAGGCGGCTTAACAAAATTCTGACACTTGGGTTGGCCACTAACCAATCCGCACTGGAGCAGCGTGGTAGAGTTTGGTGATTTGGTGTGACAACAAATAACCTATAACCATGGGTCAATCAAGACGCTTAGGTATAATGACATTTCATTTGTCTAATTATGAAAAGTACGGGAACACTGTCTTTCTATAAAAAAACGGTTCTAAAATTTCACGGTTTTTAAGAAATATTTCAACCGGAGCAAAATCACTAAAATCAGCAACTATACCTAAAATCTTCGCGCCACATTTTAACATCTGTCAGGTGCGTATCGCGATAACAATATCTCCGCTACAATCAAGGCGAATTAACCCTGTGAATTCTACCCGGTACAGTTTATAATCTGTACAAATCCGCGAACTATGCCGATTTTCCGCTTCATAAAACGTAAATACGAAATCCAGCCATTAGTGTGGAGCGTGGTTAGCCGAAATAACCCAAATGATTACGGCATCCTAAAACCAATTATGACGTAAGCTTTCGATTAACGTACCGCTATCTACCTCTATGAAATCCTGCCAATGATAGGTACATGAATGGTGTTTACCATACATGAATGGTGTTTACCATTCATGTACCTATCTTATATTTGTTATTCATTTAATAATTAACTAATTCATTAATTGCATAAGGAAGTAGGTAATTACAAATTCTCTCACCGAACCTATTGTTAAGGTAGGGTATTCAAAACCAGTTATGTGACAGCACGTGTATAATATACACAAACATCCTCCATATTATGGAGGATGTTTGACTGATTTTCTACGTTAAGTAGTTGTAGGAGAAACCTCTATATCTACAAATAAATAAAATTGGAGTGTGTTTGTAATATTAAAATAACCGCTTTTTACTAAATGCATATGCTACCCACACTAATATACGGAGGATGTTTGACTAATTTCATACGTTAAGTAGTTGTAGGAGAAACCTCTATATTTATTTATTTATTTATTTAACCTACAAATTTTATCTACAAATAAATAAAATTGGAGTGTGTTTGTAATATTAAAATAACCACTTTTTACTAAATGCATATGCTACCCACACTAATATACGGAGGATGTTTGACTAATTTCATACGTTAAGTAGTTGTAGGAGAAACCTCTATATTTATTTATTTATTTATTTATTTATTTATTTATTTATTTATTTATTTATTTATTTATTTAACCTACAATTTTTATCTACAAATAAATAAAATTGGAGTGTGTTTGTAATATTAAAATAACCACTTTTTACTAAATGCATATGCTACCCACACTAATATACGGTACATGCCGTACTTAATATCAAAATAACATTTTTTTTACCATTTTTGTCTGTCTGTCTGTCTAACTGTTTGTTCCGTCCGGCTAACCTCTGGAAGGCATAACATATGCCAAGACACGAGTTTTATTTTCTTCATTCAATCAAAAGAAAGACATCCCTGATTCAAAATACTGATTCTTATTACGAGGTGAGGGTGAGAGTTAGAAATAAAATATTATGGTATTTTTTTCATGTTGAAGCGAAAGAAAAATTATTATAGAATGGGCATTAATATTATTTACTCAAACATTTTATACCTCAACAAATAAAAAAATCTCAATTTGAATACTTGAGTAGGCAAAATGAATTTCTGTAGTGAAACGAAAGGCGAAATTATTCGGCCATATGGGAATAATAGAACTTCGACAATTCACGGGATCCCGCGTGTTTGTCACACGAAAATTTAATTGAAACCCTCAACTTATTCTTTTATCCTTATGTGTTCTGAATTTGGAAAGCTCAACTTCACAAAGTTTCGTTGGGAAGGGTGTGGTGAGCATGTCAGCAAAATTTCTAATTTCAACATCCTACGAATAAAATTTGGCCAAACGCGAGTTAATCGTACCTACAAATTTTACAGTTCTTTACAAATGGAGTTAACTGACAATTTTTAATCAATATTTTGTTTTAACACGTTCGCTGCGGCGATCGTAATTTTGTATGGAAAAAACACGGCGTATACGCGCTCAGCAGCGAACGTGTTAAGAAAACAGCAGGCACTGACAGGATTTTTTCAACAGAATTAAAAAAAATTAGGAGTTTTTCATTTCTTTATGTGTGTTGCTTCATAACTTTTTACTGGGTGTACCGTTTTTGAATGATTCTTGTTATATTCGAATTCGAACGCTGGCTTGTCATGTGATCCCAAAGGTATTAAGAAACGGGAACCGATTATTAGGTATTGCCTTTCCGACCGCACCTCGAAACATGCGAAAACAATAATTACACAGGTAATTCTAAGATAGGGGAAAGAAGATACGAGTATAATATACAGCAGCGATGGACAAAACAATAAGACATGAATACTTATGGTACACTCAGATGACTCAGACAAGAGAAAGCTCTATAAATGTCTGCCTCGCTAGTAATCGAACTCAAGACCCTCTGATCGGCAGTCCGGCATTATAAACATACACGTCGTTAAAAATTTTCAGCCACGCATTTATACGATTTATATTAATCTGGTAGGATAAATCTTAAACTCCATCGAGGTAAACCCAGGTCTACCGTCCGAACTTGATGGTGGTTGCGCCACCATCAAATTAGGTCGGTTTTAAGTCAAAAGTCAATAATTGAATGAAATTCCTGATAGGGGCATCGCAAATACGAAATATTTTAAATCTTATAATTATATAAAATTCTCGTGTCACAATGTTAGTTACCATACTCCTCCGAAACGGCTCGACCGATTCTCATGAAATTTTGTGTGCATATCGAGTAGGTCTGAGAATCGGCCATCTATTTTTCATACCCCTAAGTGTTAAGAGTGGCTCGCCCTAATTTTTTTTTTTCAGTTTTTGGACAATTTTTTATTGGTTATTTTTTATGGTGCGGCATAGAAAAATACACCATAATCTTTAATTTTCACTTCGCTACCCCCACCCATAAAATTTAAATCGCGCTTTTTTGGCGGAACAACGTTCACGGGGTCGGCTAGTTGTGATATAAAAAAAATGAATCATTATTTCAAAATACCAGAAAAACGTCTATCAGGGAAGCTTGTGTCACTAAATTTAAATGTATCATTGAGCCCATCCATCATACCGCGACAGAATCACTCAGAAACATTTTTGGCGGTAATCCGAGGAATTTGGCGTTTAGAACGATATTCCTAAAGCTTGGAAATCGTATGCCAGTAATGGATGTACTCATATATCGTCACGTATTTCGCATTAAATGTAATCTCAAGCACGCGAAAATAGAATGTGTCGTAAGGGACTAATAGCGGGAATACTTTGCAGAGTTTTCCAGAATTGAACTCGACGGTGAGTGGTATTCAACAGACAACACGTTTGGGACATATTCAGACGTTGTGGTGCTGCGAAGCTTATGTAAGCGTATGGAAATCTCTTTTAAATTCTGATATGAAGATTGGAAAATACGTTGATTTACAGCTCATGTGGGATGTTTTATTCTCGTAGATGTGTAAATTGTCTCCGTATATTCATCATCATCGTAAAGTTGATAATAGATTGTTTTTATCGTTTGTGTAAATCGAACATAGGTAACGTTGAATCGTAATACCAAAATCAAAGTTTTGGTGATTTTTCTTATGGATTGAAAATGACTGATGAACTGTGACCCAAATCGACAATAGAACGGTTAGTCAGTTAACAAACGGTGTTCAAACGTTATTTGGTTAGTTCGTTAGTTCGTGAGAACTGGGACAGGGATTGTTAGTGATAGTTAGTCTTGCAAGCAGTTGTAAGTAAGAGTCTTGTTCTAATTCGGACACAGAAGTGTAACTGGATCCACACTTTTAGAACGGGAACACAATTGCTGTTAAAACAATTATTACTCGGGCGGTGGGAATAACCCGGGTGAACTCTAGGCTCTATCACCTAGTAGTGTCAGCATTAAATGTAAATAGATACGTTTCTTATTATCTGAAGTATTTAATTTAAAACACATTATGTATTTTAAATTATACAATTAAAATTTGTGTGATAGAAGTTATCACAAAACAATAAATTTACACGCGACAAAAATATTATTTTCTCCTTGAAGTGATTTAGTACATACCAAAAATAACTTAATGAGGACTTAGTTTCGACTTAGTCTGCGTCCGGTGAGAGCGATTTAGAGCGGCTAACCGACTTAGATATCGAAGTTTCTGTTATATCATAGTTTGACAAGTCTTTGGTTGGTTCCAACGGGCGATTTAAATCGTTATGTAGTACAAATAATGTAAACTATACTCATATATTTCTTTAATCTTTATTTGTTTAGGAGTTTTGATATTATACACACTATGTGTCAACCCTATTCATTCCTCACACAAAATGTATACAACATACAAATAATATTAATTAGTTAACAGTTTAACTAACTAATTAATTCATAGTTGCTTGCTAGAGTTAGTGGTTGCACATGTTGCGGTGAGTGTGTGTGGTTGAGGGCTTGAGAGCCAGTACTTCCTTGGCCATCAGCTTTAGTGTTGCTAATAGACATGACAGATATCAACGAAGCAGACCTCTTGTCATGAGGTGGGTTGTTTGCCCGTTTCGCGGCAATTTACATAAATCATTGGTTTTTTTTTCAGATTGAGGGTTTGGATTATAAGAGGTATTCAGACCCAACGGAACGACTTCTAAGCAAGTCCTTTGCATAGAAGTTGTTACTTGTTTCTTGAGTTACACAGATTAAGCGCTATAGAAAATAGAGACTTTGAAAATGGGCAAAGCTCCTTAGCCAATTAGGATTCATTCACTACGATTAACACTCTAGCGATGTGTGGATAGAATATTATATATTATTATATAATTATAACTGAAGAAAACGTTAGTCTGTGCTTGAATTAACTTCCACAAGATTAACTTTGCTCTCCTTTGAGATTTATTTTATCTTGCAACTGTAGTTTCTGATTCGCGCCGGATAGCTCAAATTTCTGCACGAGATGTACATAAATTGATTGCTTCTAAGGTTGATTTGGCTATATATTATCTTTGTCTTCATTATTTAACAATTGTAACTTGTAGAGTTTTGTATATTTAAATAAATAAATAACGCTACACACTCATAGCCCCACAGGCAAACCTGTCAGGTACACCCTAGCGTGTATGGATATCTCAAAGAAAAATTATTGTAAAACATATTACTTGATCTTAATTTTCTATTGAATTTAAAGTAAATATATTATTTACCTGCACCTTCTATTATTTATCTGTGTACATTTACCACCCAGCATAGCTCAAAGGCCCAATTTGCCCTCGTCTTTAAGAATATTATGCAATTAGTCTCGTTTCCTTCCCGTTCTGGTGCAGACCCTCGTTTTCGTGCAGTTTCCTGTTCCGTTTGTCAGACTTTAATTGTTTTAGACTTGCCTTGAAACTTTTGTTTTAATTGTCTGCTTTTTATTCCAGTTTGCGTTGCTCAATTTTTCTGGGTCAGTACTGTAACAAGGTAAATAATTAAAGATTGTCTGGATTAAAAAATCCTGCTAATTGTTCGGTCTTTCTAAATTTAAACAATATGTGTAACCACATACGGGCGTAACCAGCGAAGATTGTTCGCTGGGCGGTACGGTACGCATTACGTTTGTTTAAAGAAAATAATATTTTTCATTAATTAAAATCTAACGATGAACACGTATTTTGTAACGATGTTTTTACAATCTATAACAAGGTTTTTTTGTAACTAAAAGTAACATAACGCTTTCTGTTAGTAATTGCTCAACTTACCTACTTAATATTGCTCAATGCTTTGTTATTTCAAAATATAATTAATTTGAACATTTACGCTAATGATTGATATGTATTAAATGATAATAAAAATATCTTTTGACTAATAAATTGCAGCATTGGTTTGAACATTGGACTCCTGAAGAGGGATGCCTGGGTTCGTATCCAGCACGCACCTCTAATTAAAAAAAAATATCACTCGCTTCGGGAATGAAATCGTCCTGAGAAAAACTACACACCTAAGAATTCTCAATATTACTCCAAAGTGAGTGAAGTCTACTAATCCGCACTTAAGCCTAGTATACTGAAATAGCTACACTTATATGATGAGATTCCATGATGCATGCGACCTTATGTCATTGAAATACTATGTTGATTTTGTCATTTCTCTTCTATGATTAAGCACTTTATTTTATGATTAAGCACTTTAACGCCTAAATAGTGTTAGACGCTTAACTATTACGTGCTAAACATTTTAACTGTACCGGGTACTCACGCTTTTTATTGTTATTCCAAACAGATCCAGCCGTGTCTGTCTAAATTGGGTCACGGCAAGCCTTTCTTGTATTATTTGTATTTAAACTGAGTGTCTAAAAGTTGAACATCCGTATTTACTCGACTTTGTCTGGAAGCGCTGAGCTTAACGAGCACTTTCACAGCCTCTGAAACTTGACACATTGTTATGGGTATCACAAAAGCTCGACTACTAGCTGAAATGGCTGTGGAAAATGCGAGCGCTTTGGTAATCAGTCTTAATTGTTACTTTGTAATATTACTTCTTCTGACTTCGCTTTGGTGTCTTTTTTTCTTTTGTTGTGTATTCAAGTTGTAAGAATAAATAAAAGGCTTAGGCCGATTTAAATTAAATAATCACTAAATGTTACCTGGAGCTTACTTAAATGCATCGACTTCTAGATTCCTAGAGGGGCAAGAATTATTTATTTGAATGATGAGTTTAAATTTCTATTCGTGGTCTGGGTGTGTGAGGATATTATTATCATCCATCGTGTCGTGGATGATAATAATATGGATAACCTTAGTGTGTTATCCATATTATTATCATCCACGACACGGTGAGTCCTTTTGTGACACTGAGTGAGTAGCATTTTATCTTTTAACTAATATGTTAGGTGAACACGTGTAAAACTTCAAATGAGTCAGAAATTAATTAAAACATACGCAGTTCAGATCGAAACAGAAAATACTTGTTATCTAACCGTTCAGTTCGCAAAAGCCACAGATAAACCATTGAAGATTAAGGGCCAGTTTCACCGGTTACGGATAAAGTTCCGGATAGCCCTAGGAATTTATCTGCCACTTAGGGCCCGTTTCACCGGTTACGGATAAAGTTCCGGATAGCCCTAGGAACTCAACTCCCAGATAAACTACATTTTTTGGCTTCTCAGGTAATCTGATAGAAGTGACAGAGAAAAGTGTTGGTTAAGCTATCTGCCAGTTCAAGTGGCTGTTAGGCGTTATCTGACGGATAAAAAATGTTTCAAGTGGCGTTTCTATAACACATTTGGAATTTGAACTGTAGTACATCATATTATTATAAATCCTACTATTTTCGTTCTATAATGATAAAATTATACTGGAAAATATTAAAAAAGTCGAATTGGATTATTTTGAACAAAAAGTATTTTATTAATTAAGTTTTCAAAATAATTTTCAAATGACAATAATTTACGTAGTAGTAACGAAACGCAAAAAGCGACGTTGCCGCTCCGTCAACTGTTAAGTGGCAGATAAATTCCTAGGGCTATCCGGAACTTTATCCGGAACCGGTGAAACTGGCCCTTAGTGACTTAACAGTTGACGGAGCGGCAACGTCGCTTTTTTGCGTTTCGTTACTACTACGTAAATTATTGTCATTTGAAAATTATTTTGAAAACTTAATTAATAAAATAATTTTTGTTCAAAATAATCCAATTAGACTTTTTTTAATATTTTCAAGTATAATTTTATCATTATAGAACGAAAATAGTAGGATTCATAATAATATGATTTATTACAGTTCAAATTCCTAATGTGTTATAGAAACGCCACTTGAAACATTTTTTTATCCGTCAAATAACGCCTAACAGCCACTTGAACTGGCAGATACCATAACCAACACTTTTCTCTGTCACTTCTATCAGATTACCTGAGATGCCAAAAGTTGTAGTTTATCTGGGAGTTGAGTTCCTAGGGCTATCCGGAACTTTATCCGGAACCGGTGAAACTGGCCCTAAATCAAATTTAACAGCGCAGCATTATTCCGATAACTAAAAAGCAAATCTCAATAATCCAGCTTTTATTTCCCGGATTTTCCGGTAAGTTTTCTCAGCGTTAGATCTGTGAACTCGAGTAGGTACCTTTTGTTTCTTTTCTTATTCTACGTTTTTAATTACGCGATAAAATGAAGATAAAAGAGAGATTAATCTGTTGGTTTAATGTTGAAGATGGATTCATTTTTTCTATGTAAGTTCATGTTGAAATAAGTTACTAAAAGATCGCTTTAACGTTCCGTACCTAAAGGGTGACCGACGGAACCCTATTAATATACTTCCGCTGTCTGTCTGTCACAAGGCTCCATCTCTTTCCAAGTATCAGACATTCACAAACAACAACGAAAAGTTACTGGGTAAGATTTAGAAATATTTTACCAGTTCTTTTCGAATTGAAATTAAATGTTCAGTTCTTTCCTTAACCTTAAAAATATTTTTTATTATTAAATTATTTTTGTAAAACATTCGATACCTTTCTAAGTTAAGTACACTACATTTTGTATCGAATTTGACAGTTTTATTAGTGTACTCGTACGTAGCGCATGTAACGGTAGAGGATTGCGTAGATTCTTATTCAGACGTTGTTGAAAGTCTGCCAACACATTTAAGGACGATTTCCGTCTTGTTTATTGTTGTGTCTTCCATTGAAATGCAGCACAAAGGCAGAAGCGTAGAAAGCCTTTAAGTATGTATTTATTTTAATGAAATGGAAATCGGAGTAGCAAGTTAAGTTAAGTTAAGTCTGTCTTATACTCCAAACAACTTTACCAGGCCTCTTTCGGGTTGTAATTGAATTAGTGATTTAGTCACACAGAAACTGTGGCCCATTGGGTGGAATGTCTTCCTAAAGTCTGCTCATCCAAACGTAAATTAACACGATTTAACATTAATTGGGGAAATTTGTAAGTTGCCTACTTCAGAGTATCCGCTGATGTTGGTAGCACTGAAATGGAATTTATAATTGCTATTGTAAGGAACTTCCACTATATATGTAGGTACCTACTAATAACCCGAGGCCGAGGTAACGTTCAAAGTGAATCGCTTTGCACTGCAAGCATCAGCGTAGAGCGTTAAAATCAAATAACTATATTATAGATTCAAATCCCAATACAAGTTATGTACTTACTCGTAATTTATAAAATTACGTGAGAGTTTGTCAGTTTAATTCAGGTTTTTCCCTTCGCACAAATGTGAATATTTGTATCCTTTGCTTTGAGGTTTGCTAATTATCCAAAGAGTTTGCCAGAACTAATTCGAAAAAAATACCCTACAGTATCTGGAAGGATCACACAAAGTACCCAATGAGCTGTCCCATAAATTTGTAGAGCAGGAAAGTGAGTACTTTGTAAAAAGTTTTGAATTTTTATTACCATAATAAGCTTCCTAGTGCATTAAAAATGATAAGGCAATGCATAACTTAGCACAGCGTAGCTTGTTTATTTTATGTTTGGTTTTAAGGTTTGTTTAACCAACGGCGAGGAGCGAGAAACGTAATTTCTTGTCTCGTACCTGTCGCCCTTAGCCCTGACTATCCTGTCTGCTCGCTTGGCATTAGCCCCGGGTTGGCAAATGATTATGTATCAAATAAATGTTCGTTCTCCCTAGAACACCCACGAATAGTAGTGGGTGTTTTTAATCCCATATATATATAGTAGTATAGTATATTACGTTAATGTATTGATGAGTACGGAGATGTCAGCATAGTTGCGGAGTGCCTTCCATTGTTTTAAATTCATCTGTCTATTTTCTAAATAGCCCGCTCGCTAGCCAGTAACATTTTGTTGCTCACTGTCTAGAAACATTTGGAAGAGTTCCACCTCATCTCATATCTCCTTCACTTCACTTCTCTCTCATCGCTTCCTGCCTATTTTGCTCCTCGCTGTTGTTCTTGTAGAGGTATCAAATTTCTCTTGTGACAACCATAATCACGGTACTCGTATATCGTCGAATGCCTCACGTTCATGGTCAGACAAATGGTTAACTGTGTACTGGCTACTGTAATTAATCCGAGGAGAAAAGTTAATTTTTAATACATTAATTTCTTACTTTGACTGTAAGAGAACTCCCAGAATGACTTTGTTGAAGAGTGTTATTATGCCTTCTCCAATAATATTTATTTAGGGCAATAAAATTGTTCAGTTGTACGAGGGAGGATCAAAAAGTAATGATAATCGGATATTTGTAGAGCATATAATAATATAAAAAAAATAGTTTTTGCTTCCTCATATATCCACTAGTTCAGCATAAAAAAATCATATAAATAGGTCACGATTTACGGGAGGTACATTCATTTGAATACGAACAGTCGGAGAGTAAACATCAAAATGGAGAAAAACGAAATCAGAGCTGTCATAAAGTACCTCTGTTTGAAAAAAATGTCTACCAAAGACATACACAGCGACCTAGTGGAAACATTGGGGGACTCTGCTCATCCATATTCCACAGTTGCGCGCTGGGCAAAGGAGGTCAAGCTGGGTAGAACATCCACAGAAGATGAACATCGCGAGGGACACCCATCCACGTCCTTCAATGCGGAAAACGTTAAAAAATCGAAGATGTCGTATTGGCAGATCGAAGAGTGACCATAAGGCATGTAGCTGAGGTCATAGGGATCTCATATGGCAGTGATCAAAGAATCTTTGCGAACGAACTGCATATCAAAAAGGTCTCTGCGCGTTGGGTGCCGAGAATGTTAACCGCCAAGCAAAGGAAAAATTGAGTCGACATTTCGAGGGCGAATCTCGAAAAGTTCCAGACGGATCAGGATTTTTTTTTGTCTCGTTTCGTAACCATGTATGAGACCTGGATCCATCATTTTGATCCGGAAACCAAACAACAGTCAATGACTTGGAAACGAGCCTCTTCCCCGACGTCGAAGAAATTCAAGGTGTCAAGTTCGGCAGGAAAGGTTATGTCCGTTTTTTGGGACGCTGAAAGAATTATAATGGTGGAATACTTGAACAAAGGAGCCACTATTACAGGTTCTTACTACGCAGACCAAATAAGAAGATTGCGGGAGGCCATCAAAGAAAAAAGACGAGGCAAAGTCCGAGCTGGAGTGTTGTTTCACCAAAACAACGCACCGTCTCACAAAGCCGCCATTGCGATGGCTGCCATTCAAGAAACGGGATTCGAATTGATCGAACACCCACCCTATTCGCCAGACCTGGCTCTCAGTGACTTTTACCTCTTTCCTCGGCTCAAGGAATACCTCCGAGGCAAAAAATTTGACGACGATAGCGAGGTGATGACTGCTGTAGAGGCGTTTTTGGAGGGTCAAGACAAAGAATTTTTTTCAAAGGGAATTATGGGTTTAGAAAAAAGATGGACTAAATTTATTCACTTGCTAGGAGACTATGTAGAGAAACAGATTTTTTTTTAGTTAAAATATCCTTATTTCATATTGATTCTCATTACTTTTTGATCCCCCCTTTTATTAGTAATTTTCCTTATAACCTAAGTTAGTATTTTTAGTAAACAAGAGGATTGTCACCATTTCATAAGGCAAAGATATTCTATTTCCCCAACTCCAGGGCAATGCACGCAGTGCCTTTGTATCAGGCAGTTATATAGGCCTGTCAATGTCAATAACTATATCGATGTAGGTTTTAATACACACACAAATTACATAAATTACGATACAGGCGGTATCATCCGACAATAAATGATACCTTTTTTATGTTGATAGCCGGCAAAATAGCAGGCTAGCTCTTACTGGTACATATTCCTTGGCGCACATGGACTTTCAGTAAAACCAAATGCATCACCAACGTGTTGACGGCCAAAAATGGAGGAAGAGATAATAAATGGCTAATAATTAATGGATAATAAATCTTTAGCATTTTGAGGCACAAATCGCTCTTTATCTCCCTGTGTAACATTATTTTATACAAGCACAGCATGCACACTTCCACCTTTTCATCACCTTATAGGTGAACTTTTAAAACTAAGTAGTTTCAAAATACGGAGATACATTATCTTAAATTACTATTGTGTATTGAACAAGTCTATAAAAGACTCGTTGCCTAACTAAATTAATTTGCTTGTTGCTGTACTTGAAACCTAAATCCCCGTTAAGTATTCCGTAGCTAAAAATTCGCAAAAAGTTCCGCCCTTGTAATAAGGCAATCCCCACATAATCACAGCAGTGAGTAGGCTCCGTTGTGGTCGTACAAATGGCTCGTTTCCATGTCATTACAGCGGTGTGATTGAAGAGATTTGTAGTTGGAATTGCGATACTTTTTCAGTGATGTATTATCATGTTTGCTTTAGCCTTGCTCTTTTTGTGTAAGTGGAATTACGGCAGTTAATTCGTGCAAGTGTTTTTCATGCTTAGTATTAGCTTAAGATAAATGTAATGGGAATTTATTATGCGTATATGAGTGTTTAGCGTTATTTATAATTTAGTAACTTACGTGTTCTTATTTATTACTTTATGAAATACGAATAGTATAGAAACGAATTATCTTTCAAATCAAAATTCAAATATATCAAAATCTTCATTCCATAAAAAACAAACAACAAGACAGAATTACTGTCCCACTGCTGGGCACGGGTCTCCCTTCACAATGTGAGGGGTACAGGCCATGGTCCACCACGCTGGCCAAGTGCGAATTCACGATTTCACACACTTTGATAACACGTTGGAGAACTCTCAGGTGTGCAGGTTTCCTCACGATAATTTACTTTACCGAAGCAAGTGATAATTAAAATTTAATTCGCATATCATTTTTTGAAAATAACAAATGCGGGCAGGATTTGAACCCGGGCCCTCTGTTTGAGGTTCCAACGTTCAAACCACTCGGCTATCACTGTTTATCAGAAATAGTGATATGAAGCTATACTAGAATCATAATCTGTACAAATAGGAGCTTTGCATGAGATCTGATAACTTTGTATTAGTCCAAAGCATTATGAGCTTGTAAGACACAAGCTCTGAGGACACCTATTTTATATGTCACTTTTTAGTTTAATGATAATACAGTGTATATTTTCCGATCTCATCTCATCTCGACGCAGGGCGGGCATCCATCCTTTCCTAGTAAACATCCCTCCGGTACGAGCGTTGCGCTTTCGTTCAACGTTTGTTATGCTTACCGCGTAGGACTGAAACAAATTGCCGGCGTCCGTGTTCGCTTCCGATTATAATGTGGGTGTCTTCAAATCAAGAGTGAATAGGCTGCTACTAAGTTAGCGCGCTCTACCACCTAAGACCTCATCTCCACTTACCATCAGGTGGGATTGTGGTCAAGCATTAACTTATAATAAAATTATTAAAAAAAATCCAAACAATGGTATCAAGTCAAACGCACTTAATAAAGTTCACGAGCCGAAAATATTGCTCTATGAGCCCATATCATCGCCATGTGATATATTACTACAATCTAACAAAATGCGCTTTTCCGCCCCGTTTCATAGCTTTGATTGAGGACCTTTATAACAAATGATTTGGGGACGTGAATACTGCCTGTTTAATGTGTCTACTACATACTCTGTTATATTGGTGCCTTGATGTAATACAAGTATCAGGGGGCATACGCTATGAAGTTTTATTTAAGTGAAACTTCGTAGTGAACTTCAGAGATGGTTGCATTAAACGTTTAACGCTACTTTGGTGGGGGAACGTGTGTCACGTGAATGGATAACAAGGGTATGAATAGTTATTAAATTTAGTTATTAATTAGCTGTAAAAATATATTAAATATTGTCTAAGAAAGTACGTAATTGAAATCGGTCATATCAGTAATATTGCAGAATGATATATTCAAGCTACAGTACCTATGACATAAAATACATGTACGACGATACTTAAATCTAATGTCTTAAAACCTTCGACATGAATTTACTCGTGTCTGGTAAATCGTCCCTGAAGGATCATCAATTCGAACATGCGAGCATTATTACTAACTTTCCAACCAACATTGTACACGGGGAAGCTCGATTTATCAAACACTGATTAACTGTTCACATTAACTAACTTAAGGTTAGGTTAACGATACGATTGTCTTCTTTCCTTAATTAAACTATTTACTATATATTAAAGCTAGCTTCTTAGGTGATCATATTTTTTGAAAACGGCTCACGTAATGAAAATATTTTTCTGTTATAAAACTATCATTAATAATATTTAACTGCTGTGTATGTAAAGAAAGTGTCAGTACTAACTTTTATATATTTTATCTGTTATTAAGATCTGCTCATGGTTATTATAATTATAAAAATAAGACACTTCACATAAATATAACTACTAAGTAAATAATCTTTTATGGCAAACACCATATCCACAATCGTATAATATATTACGTGAAAGTGAACTGAAATACGTGAACTGGGGTATTCAGTTAGTAGATACTTACATAACATATTATTGTAAGATATGCAAATGTGCGCGAGGTCCACAGGTGCGGAAAGCGGATCAACTAACGAGTAGAGGGTTGTGCATCGTTAAATGCTCACAAATCTGCGACATTAGCCAAAAGGCTATGTCAGTAATAATTAACTACGCTATTATAATATTAACTACGAATTTTGTGTACCAATCCGCACTTGGTCAGCGTGGTGGACTACGGCCTGAGTCCCTCAAAATATGAGAGGAGATCCGAGCCCAGCAGTGGGAGAGTTATGGGTTGCAATTATCATGAAGTATTTTACGTTACAATCCTTTCCAGTCAGTTCCAGTTGAAATTGTCATGTTATTGAAGTTTAAGTACCATCTCAGTTTTTGCTATTAATGTTCCGGATGGGATTGTGTTCAGCAGACAAATACAATGTTTTCGAAATAAGCTGCTGGAACAGACTATACGTTACATTAACCAGGGATTAAGTAACCGGCCATGGGTCTGTTAAATCCCCGATGTGGTGAAAAAGTTTCCGAAGCAATTCTAGGAACATTGTAAACTAGGACCGTGGCGAGGAAATAGTGAAAGTTTAATTAACCCAGACATTTTATAATGCCGACGGGACCGATATAAGATAGGTATGGGTATGTCAGCTACTCAAATATATTGTTGTATAAACATTAGCGCCTTGTTAGTAAACTTTATTATTTCATTAGAAAGGATGCACACTCATTGACTGATTAAAAACATGAAATCTCGGAAACGAATTGAGCTATGAAGATGAAGTTTGGCTATCTTATGAATAAGGTAAGAACGGATTTTGTTACATTCCGGCCCTGGATTAATAGGGGTTGAAAATTTAAAGCAGGCACTGTGAAAATTGGTACTGGGATTCGGGTCACACAATAATAATAAACTACCTGTTTCAACATCTTCAAATCAAGCTCTAAGCAATGCTCAAGGGGGTATTTTGTTCTGTGAAATTTATAAAATAAAACAAAACATCAGTTAAAAGTAAAGTAAGTAAGTACGCCAAAATATGTAGGTGCGTGTTATAAGATGTATAAGTAAGCCGTTTATTTAAAGATTACTGTTTCGTTTCTCCAGTTGAGATTATTTTCCGGAATGATTACGGTTGTTGAGGAACAATCAGCATGAAATAATAATATCAGGCTGCATGTGTGCTCATTCTGCAGACCGTTTGTCGTAGTTTTGAAGTGGGCAATATTGTATAGCACAGAAAATGTACAGGTGAGCGTGGAAGTAATAACACGAGTAGTTCACGACCCGTTTTTTCATATAAACTACGTGGTATCAGGGAAATGTCGCAGGTCTCGTAGGAACTCCGATAATATAGTGCGCGCGTTTTGAGCTTACGTTAACTATTTGTGAGTTTTATTGGATTGTTAGTATAATTATGTAATTTATTTATATCGTTTCCGTTTCATCAATTAATGGAATTCGTTCGATGCCCCCCCGCCAACGTTCAAATTTTGTTTTGTTTTTCACAAATTGTAGATCTACTTTACATCCATCGTATGTTGAGGAACTCGATCGGAGCGTGCCATCCAAATAATACTTGATTTCCAGATTAAATTGATGATTATCTTTCATTGTAATTTGGTTTTTATCTTCATTTCTTATGACACATACTTGAACGTAAGAAACTTAATATTTTCCCCAAAGAGAAACGAGATAAATTGTATGACATTGAACTTCTTACACTTTCATAATGTATGGTTTGCGGAAATGTCGTGTCCCGTGCGCTCGCTGCCTTGTTTGAAAGTTATGATAAAATAACATCGAAGTGTTCCCGTAAAGTACAAACTTGATTGAAACTTAGAAAATTCTTACACTGGTTGTTATTTAAGTTTGTTTAAAACTCGAAAGTTTCCCCGTAAGGGGCACACGAAATGCCCTGAAGTTATTCCTTCATTTGTTGTACATATTTCATTTTGCCGCCTGAAACGTTGGTTTCTTAAGATTGAAACCGAGTTTTCGATAAAAACTATGTTAAAATTAAAGAATAAAATAACGAAGTAAACTATCGCAGTCTTTGTAGATTTTTTTGTATTAAGGTGCTGCGCCGGTGCTGAGTATAAATTGCAATGTATGTAATGAGTTAAAGCCAATTAATTAATTAATTTAATAGGTAGTAGAGCCCACAGTTCCCCCGGGGTAGTACCTAACCGCCCGCCACGGTACTTAGTACCATTTGTACCGTGTAATATTTTCTTAACAGCAATAATACAACACTAGGTGAGGTGCAACAAATGCATGCAAGCAGAGACGAGCAAAATGTAATCATGCTATTACTACAGACTACAATTAAATCTGGTGCCTTTTGCTTGAAGTATAATCATAATTACGGATTACGATGAGACCTGGAGGCACGCAAATGACTACCTCACGAACGCTCTTAACTACCTTTTTTCGAAAGTTGCGGGGCATTTCAGAGCCTTCAGATGTAATAGTATTCTGTAATCACGATTACATTTTACCATTCTTCATGCAAGGCGGTAGTGACCAATAAATCTGCAGCTTAAGAACTGTAAACAACTTACTTCAATGTCAACTCAATTCAATGTACCTACTTTTATTTTACATCGATATTATGCGATGAATAATGTATCGGTTCAATGCATAATATTTCTTAGAGTGCAGTTTCATTCGCATGGCTTTTCATGAACCTTCAAAGAATCTCTGCAGAATATCATCTTTGATATCCGTTCTTGTCTAAAGTACATTTTGTATTCGATATTTCCGTTTGTGTCTATATGGCGCACCTTTAGAATTGAAGTGGCTTAACTCAAAATTTTAAGAACATGACTTTTATTGATGGATAAAAATCGCAGTACCTACTAATAAAAATTATAAATGCGAAAGTTTGTGAGGATGTATGTCTGTTTGTTACTTTTTCACGCAAAAACTATTGAATGGATTTTGATGAAATTTTACAATAATATAACTTACACATCAGAATAACATACCCTATAGGCTATAGTACAATTGTGTGAATTATTCTAAATATATAACTAAATCTTTGCAAACGCAAGGAATAAGTTTCCCGAAGCGAAGTGAGGGCGGGCCACGAGTTAAAAATAATTTTAATGAAGTACGGAACTTTGAGGACTCTAGTCCTATTCGCACTTGTCCGGCTTTTCTTCAGCGAGTTAACTTCGACGAATGTTAGCACATTAGTAGACGGTGTTTCTTCATAGCCCAGTAAATAAATTATTGCTGCAATTATTCGAGGCACGTTTACTAGTATATTCTTGTTAAGTTTAATTCCATTTTCCTTTGCTCCGTTGTTAGTAGCAACAATAAATTTTCTAACGCTCTTTGTGCGATTTAAGCTCTTATTTAGTACCTAAGATTAAACCTGGCATGAAATAGAAATGTTTTGAAGGTACAGGACACTACTGCTTATGGTGAATATCTCCTGGTTTGAATTTAGAATTATCAGATAAAAGCTCATTTTATTGCGCACGTTTATTGAAATCAACGTTCAACGCGATTTCAATGAACGTTTAAAGATTCCGTTAACAATTTTTGATCGATTTTAGATGATGTGTATATAGAAATAAACATAACTTTTTGCAAAAAAAACATCGTATTTTTTTTGCAACAAGTGATGAAATGAATAATTAACTGAGAATTCTCAAAGATGTGTGTAAAGTTTGCCAATCATCACTTTGTCATCGTCAGCATGAATACCTCAGAAGGAAGCTCGTCCCATAATTCTCTTTAAATTGTTTGAGGAAATCCAAAGTCCAAGAAGAATTATAATAGCCCAGTATGTTTTAGATCAACATCAAGTATACCTAAATTTTGATTTTAAATAAGCGCATAACGTTGAAAAACTATGGAATCTTCACGGATTCGAACTCGAACTCTCAGTGCACAATTTACAAGCCATTGCATATAGATTATACGATATTAAAGAGGTATCAAGTGTCATATCTAGGACCTAGAGGTTAAACTTCAAAGGCGCAGTGAATTACGGTAACTTTTCATCTTGCCCTCACTTTAACATTCATTTCAGCAATTCAGCATTTAGATAAATGGTAGGTATTCCTACATGCTTATCTCGTAGTCAGCACCTTGACTCACACAAAAGTACTCATCATCTATTCTCGCATAGTAAATGAAGAGAACTTCCGACCTTGCTCCTTGAAAATATGACCTGAAGGTGAGAGGATGAATAGGATTTTTATACGCAAGCACGCCTCTACGTCGTACCAACAGTATTTCATCTTACACAATGTTATCAGCAATTTTATAAATACGTTCTGTTGATTGAATTGTTTACAATATATTTTTAACTGATTACCCGTGCTCGCTTCAATCACAGTATAAAGACTGCAATGCTATGGAAAAAACATCCACAATTGAAATTAATATCAACGTGTCACGTTCTAATTTTGCAGTGCCTTAAATTAATCAACTATTAATGTTCTATGTATGTTGTACAATAATATGTTTCTCCTCGACGGTATAATGTGGTCAATCAGCAAAAAGACACTGAAATAAATAATGAAAGGAAGATTATTGTGAACTATCGGAACTAATTTATTGCTGACCAATTTTCTTGACAACTCCATGAATTTTATTCATTAACCCTGTTGTTCACTTCATTTTATCTGAGACCTTATCTGTGACTGTGAAAGCCAAACTTATTATGAAAACTGGGTAATGGATGCTACCTTTTAGTGTTCGGTGGAGTACCCAGGGGACCAGGGGTGGGCATAAATTACGCCTAACTATCATACAGCCACACGCCATTTAATGCTATTAGGAAATGTATTATTTGTTCGGCCGTGATTTTATTTACAATAATGGGTTTTTATATAAATTCTTCGCCCCTCATTTATAGCCACCGGAGAGTGACGTAAACGTTAACGAAGGAAACGGAGTGAGGATATCTTATTAAAGAAAAGTTTAGTTGAAGATTGATTCTATACAATAATAATAGTCTTACCTTTTTATGGGGCACCTAACACCCCAAATACGTAATAATGCTCCGTAAAGCGTGTGCGTGTTCAATTAATATACGATGAATACTTTTTTCTTGAATTAAGATACTTTTCATACTAAGCGCTGATTGAAAATTGGACGAAATTCGTTTATATCTATAGCATGAAGTTGCCGAGCGTGTACTCCTCTTTGAATTTACTGCTTCGAGTTTTCTTATACGAATTCTAATAAATTGATTTATCGTTGGAAAATACGTAGAATTACGGCGCTTCGTGTATGAATTGCCCTTTACAGGGTAATATTTTTAACGTTGGAGATATTCGTGATAAAAGTTACCCAAACCGCCTAAAGAAATGTAACATTAAACGGCGCAAGGCGAGGAAATTGTACTGTTAACGGTGCGTTGGTCTTGGAATAAATGAACAACAATAAACAATACAATTTAAATGGGACAAGGAAAATATCGAAATTTGATACATGAAGTTGCAAAAAATACTAACTAAATACTTAAATAAACTCTCATATTAGGATACGGTAATGTGATTTATTTTAGATTTATTTTAGAAATCTGGAAATGTGTGTACAATTTTACAATTTTAATCAAAAGCACCCTTATGAATGTAGCTGCCATTTAATTTTTGATCATTTGAATCATTCGAGAAGCTATTGGACTCGATCCGTTCCAGAGAGATTATCCTAAAATTGTTGCCGGTCGACGTTCGATTGAGAGATTTGGTTTATTAAGTGTAGCAAAACAAATGACGTGATCATGATTTCCATAATGCGGGAAAATTAAAACTTGACTATGTAACTAATTATAAAACTGTTGTACAGAGAAATAAAATGTCTGCGGAAATTGGAAGAATCAACAACCGTTTTCATTTTTTCTTTTATTTCAAGAGAGCAAAACCCTCCAAAGATTATAATCAACATTAATATTACTCTTTTAACACTCTATTATTCGTAATTAATGGCCACGACTTTCAATTAAAGGATTGGGCTCTAAATGTAGAGGATTACGCTAATATTTTTCTTTGAGAAATTTAATCTCGGAGCAATTACAAGAGGGCTTCTGTATTTTTTGTGAACGGACAATCATTTTAAGGGCCTTTAAACTGAAATGAACGTCGCCTCGGATTGACTGAGATAGAAGACAAACATTAACTTAATTTGTTCTTTTCCCCTTCGGGTTTGCAAATTTGGTAATTGCGAAAAGCAAGGCTGTTTTGTGTTTTTCTATTCCAATTGTGAGGTCTAAAGTTTATAATACTTAAATATTTGCTTTGTTAGAGGCACGTGGTACTTATTTATTTTTTATTACAAGAAGTGCCAAAAATGTAGGGCTGTTCGTATCTTTCTGAAGTAGTTAATATTAATTTAGTTTGGATTTTTTTTTTTGTTTAAGGATGGCGGGATGATGGGGCAGTAATTAGATTTAACTTTGAGATGCACAATGTTTAGAAAAAGATTGAAGATTATGCAAAGATTATGTATGTATTTGCACGATTTGTAAAATAGAGTTTAAAAGCTTCGTGGGATATATGACAGATTAGTATTTCGGCAGATTAGGCAAATAACTGCTATAGAGCAGGCTCTTATTTTACATAAATATCTATTCTACATTCCGCCCACACGTAGTACATCTATAACCAAATTCATTTCCGCGTAGTAATGCATTCACATATCGGTTACATTGTGATCGGCTTCATTTCTCTCCAACTGCCTTCGAATTTAAATATATATTATCTAATGCTTACATTACATAATAAGCAGTGATAGCCGTGTGGTTGACCGTTGGACTGCCGAACCGAAGGTTCAGGGTTCAAACCACGCACGCACCAGTAAGTTTAAAAAATTATGTGCGTATTAAAATTTAATTATCACTTGCTTCGGTGAAGGAAAACATCGTGAGGAAACCTGCACACCTGAGAGTTCCCCATAATGATCTCAAAGGTGTGTGAAGTCCGCCAATCCGCAATTGGCCAGCGTGGTGGACTATGGACTGTACCCCTCACATTGTAAGAGGAGACCCGTGCCCAGCAGTTGGACAGTTATGGGTTGTGATGATGATGAGGATGAATACTTACATAGCAGCTGTGGACATAATAATTAGATATGCCATGTTTACAGCACTGACGTAAAGGTCAGGGGAAATAGCATTTTTGCACTGAATCAATCGTGAGTGTCTAAACACAACTATAAAACGATAACAAGCTTTAATGACTATTTTGTGTAATTTGTGGTCGGGTGTGTCCAACTAGTTTCAGACCTTTATGAGGCCCTTAGATAACGCCTTGAGCGACATTTGTGGTCAACATAAAATTATATATTCCGTGCTATAGTATTAAAGATGTGGTCAATAGCATTGGTTACAGAGTAGCTGTTAACATTGACATATGATATTACTTATGTCAATGGCTGTTAACGATAGTTATTCTATAAGCAATTTATCTCGTATCCCGATTGATGATCTACTTCCTTTTTATATAAGCTTCCTTATTCTTACTTATGTTTGATATATGATATGAGATTTGGAGCTATATGTCAATTTTATGAATAGAAATGTTGCAGTTATTGTAATATGATGTTTTGCTGGCAGTAAGGAATGTATATCTACTCTCAATAGATAAATATAGATACTCCATCAACTCCCTCAGTTATGAGGCGAGACTCTTGGTCTGTAGTGGGCCATTAAAGGGTTGCAGTCAAGGTATCGATATAGGATGTAGAAGGTAAGTATCGTTTGTGTAATGTGTTAACAATGATAACGAAATGGGAAGCCTTAGAGTATATAATTATTACGACTTTTTACTCTAAGTGGGAAGCATTGCTGAATCATTGGGTATTTCTCAAGTATTTCTATAATACCAAAAAAGCCGGAAAATCTTCAAGGATCCGTTCTTCAATATAATATTCCGTGAAACTTTCATAATATCTGTTTCGACACGATATTCCTGTCGCTCTGAGAGCGTGCCATGAATAATTCTAAACTTCCCACTTTGGGTAAAACGCAGCACCGTAATAAAGATAGTATCTCTCAAATACGTCAAAGGATAGACGCAGTCATATACTAACTTTATTTATTGTCACGTCACGAACATTTGCAGCTTAAGCCA
Organism: Ochlodes sylvanus; assembly: GCA_905404295.2. NCBI lineage: Eukaryota > Metazoa > Arthropoda > Insecta > Lepidoptera > Hesperiidae > Ochlodes > Ochlodes sylvanus. Next base: position 10,450,646 of record FR990135.1, read on the forward strand.
AATTAATACATACTAAACGCGAAAATACTTTTCCCCCGACCCATTATTATGCTCTAAGCCTCCTCAGGTGTGAGGAGAGACCTGTGCTCAGTAGTGGGCCATTAATTGGGTTGAAGCCAGCCAATCAACCAAACAGCCAAATAAACACTTACACACTCATACCAGTATTTATTAGTTACTTTAGATTTTACTTATACCAAAAATACATCAAAAGCCACTGAATTACTCCTGTCTCAAAAATTCCTAGGTTAACTATCTACATCCCGTAGTTCTAGAAAGCTGAACTTTCCTAAATGTTTCCCGCGTTAGGATTCCCAGTGTCGCAGTGTGGCACGGAAAACCTAAATAACACATTGCTAACCCATGATCCGAGAACAAACACCGGAAATCGAACCCAGGACCTTGCTCCGCAGGCAGTGTCACTAACAGCTAGGCTACGGGGTCGCCAAAATCATTTAGGTATAATAAGTAGTAGACCTAAAGATAAGATTTCGAAAGTCTATCAATATCTTGAAAAGCTTTCAATATTTTCATAACACCAAGTTAATGGGTAAAATATTTTGGTAGTTCGACGAAATATTCATTATCTTTAAGAAAACCATTTTCTTGTATATCTGGGCTGAGTAAAATAAGCATGGAGTGTGAATTGCGTCGACTCTCAATGGAAAAACCAATCATTCTTCGAGGGAATAAGCTCTGTTTAATGCGGAGTATTTTCTGAATAGAAAACTTACCTACGTATTTATAACTGAATGTCACTACAGATAGGCTTGTTTTTCATTATAACGAAGAAAGCTGTTCGAAGCTGCTATCGATGACTGATTGCTTCGTGTTCTCAACCAATCATTCATTGACGAACAAATAGATTTCAAATGCTGGATGTTCTTTTCCGTGATGGTGAATTTATATGTAGTGTTACACGGTTTGTAAATTACAAGCACTGGTAAATTATTATTTTCGTTAAGGTTTAGGTCGTTTGTAACTGAATTTTAACTAAGTACCTACTTTTCTGCAGGATGGATGAAGGATCTCATGGAATCCTATGCTTGGGTATAGGCCAACCTCACTTATTGACGATAAGTGGGTGGACGTCTTTTATAACTTTTAAGAGGCCACCATCTCAGTCCTCAAGGGTAGCAACGCATCTGTGACCGAATTAGAACACGACTCTTACTAAAAATTAGTAACGGGACTATTACTAACAACAACTAACAGGACCAACTACGAGTACCACTAACAGTCCTCGTACTCACTAACAAGCTAACTAACTAACGTTCTAACACCGTCTCCTAACTGGACTAACTACCTATCCTGTCTTGTTCTAGGTCGGTCACAGTTGTCGTGGGCGGCAGCGGAAGGGTGGTGCTGCATGCTCGTTTACTACCTTATATCCATATCCTTAGTATATAGAGTTCTTGAGTTCTGTACTCCCTAATTTTTAAACAGTTTCTTCAATGCTCGTTTACTACCTTATATCCATATCCTTAGTATATAGAGTTCTTGAGTTCTGTACTCCCTAATTTTTAAACAGTTTCTTCAATGCTCGTTTACTACCTTATATCCATATCCTTAGTATATAGAGTTCTTGAGTTCTGTACTCCCTAATTTTTAAACAGTTTCTTCAATGCTCGTTTACTACCTTATATCCATATCCTTAGTATATAGAGTTCTTGAGTTCTGTACTCCCTAATTTTTAAACAGTTTCTTCAAATTCACTCATAACAAGATAATCAGATTAGCCTTGGAGAATGAGTTTATAATGATAAAAAAACATGTCTCGTCCTTGTAAATGAAATTTACTGTCGCAGACAAAATTAATAAATTCAACAAATTTGGACGTTAGGGAACTTTGCCTTCAGACTTTTAATGAAGAACCAATAGGTACAAAAAGTTGAATCCCCGTTTATTTCTAGCTAACGTAATTTGCACTTACAAATTTAATTCTCTTAGCTATAGACAAAGGAAATTAGATCAATTTTATCAATTTATTTGGCAGGTTCAACAAATTGTTGGAGCGAATTAATGACACTCAATTAAGGTCTACTAGCGATTAGCAAGTTCAAAGCGCTATTGCTTATATCGTTCGTGAGTGATCGGCAAAGTTAAGCAAATTTGAATGCGATCGGAAATTAAAGTTTGACCGTTTAAAGCAAAGTTGTCATCTTTCGATAGCAGTAATCAAATCAAAAAAGAAATACGGAAAGATTTCGACAAGAGGGATGTAGCTAACCAGTAAGGGTTCTGGGAAAGATATTTGTTATAGGAATGTCACAGGAGTGGGTAAGCGATAAGAAAGGAATATGAATATAGGAATAGGAATATAGGAATAGGAATAGGACGATGTTTACTTCACTTCGCTTTGCTCTTCTTCCTTGTTTCCTTCCGTGATTTTATTATATTCCTTGTGGATTTGATCAAATATCCATTTTCGTCATTCCCCTGCGACATGAACACGTATTCAAACCCGATGATGATAAATAGTGTGCCACATTTCAATCCTCATTCTACATATAGAAGATCACCAAATAACTGATGCTACAACCATGAGCCGATTCACTCAAAGTCGACTATTACTCGTTGAAATAAATGAAATCTTTGTAAATTGAAGTGAATTAAACTCAGCGTAGGGGAAATACGTACTTACCGTTCCGTGTTCATGAATTTTTTGTCTATGTTTTTGTAAACCCGATATATCCCCTGGCACTGTGATAATTTAGGGTCGGGATGGGGATTATGTTTGTAATTTATTTGCTTTTCGCTGCTTAAATATTTGAATTAGTGGATTTTTCCGGCGTTAAACTTCGATACACATGCCAGGCTTATTTCGGTTGCGAACAGATAAACTGTATATAAGGCTCACCACTTATATTGACTGCCAATGTGTTGAGTCGTTGGTGTTTTTCGTTTTGTGGTGTTCATGACTGGCAATGAAACAACTCAAGGGTTTTGGGTCTCAAAAGTCGCACAAAAATAGTAATTTACTTAATATTTTCAATAAAGTAGGATAATGTCGTTGTCGCATTTTGAGAGTTTTCTTAGCGACAGCGTGCGTTGATTAATAAGAAGTTGAAAAAAAAGACAGTTAAGGATTGGATACCATAAAGATTTCAAATTTAATAATACGTGCGTAGTCTACACAATCTTGTCTGTTTGTCTTGTGCGTTTGTTCCAGCTTAGAAATGGCTAAGCCGATATATAATACCGATATGTATATTTAACAGATATTCCATTAAAAAAACCCGTCTAAACTTTTTTTACCAGTTCCATACTTCCTTTCCTTTACCCCGAAGCGAAGCGAAGTATTACTAACAAAGATAATTTGAAGAAGGTAAAGACAAGGCGGGTCGCTAGTTATAAATAAAGTTATGTAGTTATTGTACCTATTAACTAAGTAACGCTGTGAGTTCGGTTCATTACTTAAATGACAAAGGCGTCTATAGTCTGTTAGTTACAAACTTTAGAATTGAAACTCAAATCGTAACTTTAAATTGAATGTTGTATCGTACTTAGTAAGTTTCTGTTTCATATTGGGCTCATTTATTACTCGTGACTAACGGGTTGTAATATTGTAATCGTTTTATATAAAACTTAAGGGCACAAAATAGCTATATTTTGAATAAATGGACTTATAATAAGAATAAATTAAAATACATTGAGTAAAAACAAAAAATTTTCTTCAAACATTACAAAGTTCATATAAATCTTAACGTATTGGTAAACTTATTATTTACCGGTTACGTCAGGGTAGGTATGTACGTATTCAAGATTGAGATGGTCTAAATCGTACCTACTTTACTGCGATTTTCCACTGTATTTGAGGAAAGATTTACATGGCATTGTAGTAAGTTTGGAAATAAGTGTTACCAAGGGCTGTAATATAACAACTATATGACAATAACAACAGGTCTGACGGCTTAAAGTGTCTTACGGTCGAGTTTACTTATCGGCGCCACTCGAAGTTGCTTAATCCAGTCGATGTTACTAAAGAGTGTCACTTCAGCTTTGTATGACCGCATTTGTTTAAGTGTAGCTTTGGATGAGCGCAGTTAGCTTACTTGCCACTTTGTTTTAGGATTCCATTGTCAATAAGGAACCCTTCTCCGAAGGGTTCGGCCACCAACTCAGCTAGAAACGCTATAACACGGTTTTTTATGCTACAAATGTCATGTCATCGGTAACTATGTTTGTGAGCGTTGCTCGAGTGCGCAGTGTATGTAATTTAACTGACTAGCTACCGTACGACTACCATAAAGCTAATCTAACCATCCTAGACGTGATTCGAGTGATATTATTATTATGCAACCAAAAAGTGTTAAAAAATCTTTCAAGACTGATTGTTAGCAACTATCCAGGCGTTCCCAAAACCCATCACCCGGATAATAATTCTTGAAATTAAGTTTGCTGGTAGGTACAAAGCTAGTATAGAAGAGGAAACCAAAGGCTGTTTCGTCTGTTGCCCCACGAGCAGGTGAATTTAGCTTGTTTAAGTTTAATCATCTTCAAGAAAAGAGATCCTTCCACCAAATTCGTATTGAAAATCTCCTAAAAGTTTTGCAGAAAAGCAATGTTTTACAAAAACGAATGTTTTGCAAATATCGTACTCGTAGTTTTTTTCGTTTGACATTAAAATACGTAACAAATAAAGGAATTTATGCGCTTGTGAATTATTTATTGATGTGGATATACGACTCCGTCGCGTACAAAAGCGAGTCTATTTGAGCAATAAAAGGAATTATCTCAGATTCGCCAACAAAACGTGTTGAATCGTACCGATCGCGGAACTGTTATACATAAATTAATTCAGACTCCTTTGTCGGTCAGGCTTAGCATAATTTAATTTGAAGAAACACTTAGCATCAAAGTACTCGAATGACGAAGTTAAACCTTCTATTTTATTATTTGTGCATTTTGTATTCTCTTGAAAAGTTGCCAAGCTTTGATTTGTTAATGGTATAGCTTTTCGGCGACTTGTTTTAGTGAAATGTTCAGATTTGAAAGGAGAATAATATTTCAGAAGTGTACATTATTATACTTACTCTTTATATTGTAGGTCTTTACCACAATACGAGGTAATGAATGGAACGATTCTGAGATATCTTTCACCTGTCACTACAATACCTTTGCGAGACTTATCTACAATACAAACTTAGAAGGTATCTATTCTTTATAATTTATCACACACCAGGACCAAATAATTGCCATTTTTACCTTTATCATTGCAATGCAGATGTAGATTTTGTGCTGAAATTACTGACGTCTTTCACTGTACCCGAATAAAAATGTACATCTGTGGACACTTCTTATAAGTACACTTAACTAGGACCGTACACTTGTGCAGTGTACATTATAACCTAAGTATGTTGAAAATATTAATTGCAGTCAATGCAATACACCGACACATGTCATAATATTATACCTACGAGGAGCACCGGTTTTAGAAACGACCACTGCTCTGCGAATCTCGCAGGCGTAAGACTTTACTGAAATAGGGTTTACATAGAATAATTATCATATAAGTTATATTTTGAACTTAAATAATATAATATCAAGGTACCTAAGTAGTTAATATAACTAGATACATAGGTACATAGTATTGCAGATTTAATTGAAATAGATTTTTCCAAGACCTTTCCGAAAGTTAGAAAACTACGCCATTGTTTCTTGCTAAAGAAACCCTCTCATCGGCGAACCCGAGAGATAAAGTGGCAAGAAATTTCCAAGTGGAATATATTTCTACACATAGTTGTGAAGAACACTTGGGAATTACTTGTGATTAAATATCAAACTCTGTCCCTAGTTTTTTGTCGTTGAAGTAACCCATATTAAACTTTTTCATCACATTTCTGTTGCTCCACATCTATAGGTATACGAGTGCCTATTGTTTTCAGAATTGACGCTAGATGGGGTGACATGTCCTACGGATGTTTTCAATAATCTATCTATAATATCTATAAGAAAACTGTAACTGACATAAATTTGTTCCAGATTATTGTATGTAAAGATTTTTTACGCTCCATTTCTTTATCTCTGTCTTTTAAAAGTATAATCAGCACCTGCCATTTATTATTTGAGCGCCATTCATTTTTTTGATAAAGAATTCTATTTGATTCTGAGAAACCGATGGCAATAACAAAGGGACACCAACGCTCCCCCGACGTTTAATTTCTCATTATTGTAATCAAGCGCCTGTGTTACGCAAGATTATGGACAACTACGCATTACATTCATATTTCATTCTTTTCATTAATCAATGAAATATAGATGCCCATTGTCATAAAATAATAAAAATGCGCTATTTCATAAAACCTTACATCTATGAGATAAGTACCAAAGATACGAAAAGCAACATTTATCATTCACAAGTACCTAAATGTAATTATGGAGACTTGTGAACTTGTGATATTCTAAGCCGCGTATTTTATTGAAGTATATAGCCGATAAGCAGACGAGCCACCAGATGGTAAGTGGTCAACTTCATCCGAGGTCATCAGTAATACCACAAAGAAGAAAGAAATGGCTTACTTACTTACTTAAGTTACGTACTTACTTACTTACTTACTTACTTACTTACTTACTTACTTACTTACTTACTTACTACTAATTAAGTAATGGCTTACTTACTTACTACTTATGTAGTAATGGTTACTTCTTGTCGTTTGGCGGCTGTCTTAATCCAGGCCTTACGGAAAGATAATAAAGCAGTAATTAATAAATATTAATGACGTAATGATAATAATCTATACTATACATTTCATAAATCTGTAACTGATCGCTGACTGTACATGGGAGATATATAAGTAAAACTTTTACTGGGGTCTTTAATAAGTACTCGTATTAACGTAATAGAACACAAAACAATGATTTTTAGAATTATTGTCTTTGTGTTTGTGGTTTGGTTTTCACTAATATATTGTGGTAAGGCTTACTTATTATTATATTATATTATTTATTGTTTTATTTCAATCGATTAATAAATTAAAAATATTATGTCAGTTTAAAGAATCACGCCTAACAATTTTCAATGGTGCGTACCCGAAGCGAAGTGAGGGCGGATTAATTACTAATTCATAATTAATCATAAAACCGACTTCTTCCACCAAACAGGCTTCAGAGGACTGTTCAGCCAGCTTATGATTAAGGTCAGTATTGTAAAACGCCCCAATAAGACCAATCTGGTACTTCAAGGATGATAAAATATTAGCCTGAATTATTATACACATGAGGACTACGCGGCTACCTATACTCAATCAACGTCATAGAGCTGGCCCAAGCAATTCATTTTATGCTCTGAATTTCCAAGCTGAATGCAAAGTAAGTCCAAGATTTGCATAGTATATTCTGCGAGTTACTCGAATATACTGCAGACGTAATTTGTTATATTTAACATGGACACAATAATTTGAAAATCTGTTGCAGTATAAACAACCACATTAGGGTGTTAAGGTAGTAGTAGATATCTATAATATCTATTATAATTCTTCTGTAGGTACGTGTGTTGACAGTGAACTCCTCCTAAACGGCTGGACCGATTTAAATGAATTATTTGTGTGTTCAAGTGGATTCGAGGATGGTTTAGATTCACAATTGGACCCGGTAGGTGGCGTTGCTGTCGATATATCACCAAAACATTTTTTAATTATAAAGCGGTAAGAAGTACGCTGGGACAACTAGTATGTAAGTACATAAAACTCTTTCGTTACTGAGTGACTGACAGACAACGCACAGCCGAAACTACTGAACGCAACAAGCTGAAATTTGGCATGTACATAATATGTTCCTTGAGGAGTGTGGGAGCACTAAGAGAGGATTTTTGGAAATTCCCCCCCTAACGGGATAAAAAGGGTACCTTTATACTGAAACTTTTTATTTCTTCAATGGATTCACTTGAAAACTTTGTATATGGGTTGTTCAAGTGACGTAAGTGAGCACTAAGAAAGGATATTTGGAAATTCGCAGGCGAAGCCGCGGGGAGGAGGTAATTAAATAATAACAGATAAGTAACGCTACATAGTCATAGCGCCACATTAGGATTTCCTCTGTCTCGAGTGCCATGGACAAGACGCAAGACAAGAACACAATACCCCAAATTATAATAATAGTACTATGTATTTCTTTATATACTATTACGTTCATTCTTGATTTTACCTAATATTAGATTTTATTACCGAACAGAAAATTGCCGTGTATTACGTCCAATCTAATGAAGGAAAAAATTTTTTTTTTGTTATTTTTAATTATTTGTTCTTAGAAGGAAAACAGTCGAAAGATTTATCGTGACCCAAAAACAGTAAGGCCATTAATTAAACTTCGGTACTTTGATCTAATTCATTTTTAGACTTATTATTTATTAAACTTTTTAACTGTAAATGTTTCGTCTAATTAGAATACCTATTGGTATGGTATACTAAAAACCTCATTAATATACCAGTAATGAAAACTCAACATTCATTTATTCTATAATTATGTATTTATTAAAGTAAAACTTATAATCTATCGCCATAATTTTTTTTTATGTATTAACTTAGTAAACGACAAAACGAGGTGATTGTATACAGATGGTCAGTTGTATATTTTTTCTATGTACTTTCTAGCAAACCCGCTATAGATTCGCTTCGGAAATCAAATACATTGACTTATTACTACTATGGACATCGGGTCTCATACTACAATCGCGAACAAAATGTCCCAGTCACAGCCATCGCAAGAATAGAAATGTTAACAAGGTAAAGTGACATCGTAAATATCTTTCTAAAAAGTGTATAGATCCATTTATTACGTGGGAGCTTCATAATAGGCGAATAGAAGCCGTTCGTTTACAATTTGAAAGCACGCTAATTTCTGAGGTAATGCGAATCACGAGAGGAAAATTCAATTAGGTTTCCGTTAACTAATTCATTATGTTATTGAAAATTTACCGAAAGTTTTCAGACTGTAAGCGGTTTCAGAATTTCAGCAGTTTCTATACGGAGTGTTAATTCATCAAGTTCATGTTTCAAGTTGTAAATTAATATTTACGCAGATAAACATTTTGAATTACGCCTGACATATTGGAAATTAATTCAATTTTATCTTAATTTAGTAGTTTTGTATGCAGTAAGTAATCGTGGCTGCATTTGGTCATATTAAGCGGACGTAATTAGGGATTCAAGGTCCTGCTCAAACGAGAATATTACGACCCTCAATTCTTTCTGTTCAAGGTGTTGGCTCTGTATCATTGGGTGCCATATTGGTACCAAAGGATGGTGAAGATTCTTACTCGTCTCCAGTATCCAGTATTTCTTGTATTTTCGCAAAGAGTTCTTTTACAGTTTTTATACGATTAAATTACTACTCGTATTAGCGATTTTTCTCTCCTTTTTTTCTTTAAACTACTCGTATGTATTGTGTGTATTGAACTTTACATGAAATAAAGGTATATAATTTTTTATTTATTATTATCCATTTTTTATGTCAAACGAGCAAACGAGCCACTAAGGTAAGTGGTCTTTGTCGCCCATGCCACACCAAGGGCATTACCGTTGAGCTGAGGGCCAAGTAAGAAAGAAGAAGAAAAACTGTCACTCAAGTCTCCAGCGCTTGGTGACAAGATACAACAAGTCGCTTGCCGACTGGTTCAAGCACGGGTGCTATCTAGCCAGCCTCGGGATAAAATAGAATGGTACAACCTCTGAAAAGAGGGACCGGGAGCCGTCACCCCGTCCATTGTTCGACACTCGACAGGGTGCACCAAGGGGACTCAAATATGGATAGAGACCCTGATCTTTAAAATATGTAGCAGGTATTGATTTATAACAAAGGCTAAAGAAATTTTATCCAAGAATATTTTGTATAATTGGCCTCGCTTTAGCCGACTTTGGTACTAAAAGAAACCTGAGATTGCACTTGTAATTGCGGCCATAACGCTTTTTAGTGAGTTAAAATCCTAATGCTATCTACAAACAAGCCAGTTACCAGTCTATAACAAGCTTCACTTCAATAACCTTTGCTTGAAGCCTGGCTACCTACCACCCTACTTGAGTCCGCCACTGTATGACGCATCTAGCTGCGGCTGGGGGTTCGAAATCCAGTATTTCGCTTCATTCTTCTTATCCGACAACGCTACGTGAGTTCTACGCCGCTCTGAAGTTAGGCTTTCGGATATAGTGCGCAGGTATTGTACTTTAGAGAGAGATAGCGACACGAACACTGAGCGTGTGACTGAAACAAACAATGCTCAAAGTGACACCCCGCGCCTCTTGCCACCATTTCGACCCCAAAAATTGACTTTTGCGCTGCAATCCGAACAAAGTTCAGAGCTGCCTAGAACCGCCGCGCCGGCCGTACTATAATTACTTATTTTGTGACAACGCATCGTTAAGCCTTTGGTGTTTCTGATGTCTATGGGTGAAAGTGACTTACTATCACCTGGGTTACCTGCTCGTTAGTCGACTATTTACATTAACACTGCAGAAAACAGACCGACGCAAAAATGTTGCTACAAGGTTTTTCATCAGAAGTACAGAACCCAAAAATTAGCTGTATTAGCGAAAACGGTAATCATTGAGGGAACTCAATTTGAATATTTAAAGGTGTTTTCGATAGCAACTTTCGCACCATCGTAAACAGGTACGTGGGCGGTTACAGAGACCTCAATTTGCAGAGCGTGTAATCGACACGTTTGGCACATGATTTTGCGAAGCACTTTGCCGAAGCAATGATTACGGGTTTATTCGATGTGGTATATTTGTTTTCTGATGAAAGTATTACGCGTATTAAAATTTATATTACAGAGTAAGATTACATACATACTAAAGAGGTATACAGGTATAAACAAGTACTTAGCTACCTAGCCTGGTTTCAATAACTAATCCGTTACTACGAGGATAAATATCTTCAATAGATATAAAAATCTTTGTCACGATGTATGTCTTTGATAATCTCCGAAACTACTGAACCGATTTGAATAAAATTTCACGTGTGTCTGTAATTTGGCCTAAATTAAAAGATATGATATACATAGACATATATACATATAGACATATTGATTATGCAAATATGGAGTAAAATCCGAATACAATACATTTTTTTTAAATATAATTGATTTATCGAGTCACGAAATAATTAGCTAAATGCGATGCAAAATAAATTGTCTCTGTGTGATTTTTTGGAAGCACAGTAGATTATCATAAACCACTTGGCGTCAAGTGCCTGAATCTAATCGAGTATACAAGCTCCATCGTCTGTGCAAGAGATACTGTGATCAGAGGTTGCTGCCCAAGAGGACATTTTTATGGGGTTTGGTTATTTGTTTCAACCAAGTCCAAGGTCCAGGCCATAAATATAGAGTCAATGAATTAAAATAGTGTCCGAGAAAGGATTTTTCATTGACGCTCGTGTTATTGCAATATGCGGGATTTTAATAAGACTTTTGGCCGTAATGTAAAGTTTATAAGTATGAGTGTAACTAAATTCTGTATTTTTCTGTATTATTCTGTCCTAATGCTCCTGATGTTTAATGATGAATGATGTATGTATGTACATGTCTTTAATAAAGTACTAAATATCAATGTTTTACTTCAAAATTATTAACATTGTTTTTGTAAGTTAAGTTGTTGGCGCGTCAAAAATAAAAAGATTTTTGTAACATATTGAAATATATTTTACAAGACACTTCAAGGCATCTTCACGTCCGCGTCGGAGTGTCATCGCTACCGAAGGAAGTAGTTACTTGAGCTGAATCCTCACGGACGTACTTTACGGGGTAATATCTCGAACATTCTCGAATACTTATCACGCATAATGCTTCACCGTTGAACGCTCTCAACCCAGAATGTGATACGTGCTTATCATTTCAATTCAACGTCTGCTGAAATAACATTTGATATTTTTTCTATGATATAAGAGAAGCCAATAGGTGTAACATCGACTTATGCGGTTCAACAAGCTCACATTGATATGTCTGGGAGCAATTGATGTGGCAATTGGGACATTGTATTTTTTTACATTAGTTAAGTTAATGCTTGACAACTATCCCACCTGATGGTAAGTGGCGATGAAGTCGAAGATGCTGGACGCACTAACTTATTAAAAGCTTATTCACTCTCCTCTTGAAGACTCTCACTTTATAAGCAGGTGGAAACACCGACGCAGGCAAGCTATTCCAGTCCTTCGCATTGCGGATGATGAACAACGAAGCAAACCGTTTCGTTCGTATCGGTGGAATGTTCACGACGAAAGGGTGGATACCGGCTGTACGTCGGGTTGTTCGATGGAGGAAGGAGGATGGGGGAATTATTTCGAACATATCCTGCGCACACTCTCCAAAATGTACCCTATAGAAGCACGAGGGGCTGGCGACCCTACGCCACCCTACCCTACCCTATTTTGACCCGATTGCACGATGCAAAGGAACGAAATGTGTTTAGCATTAGCAGAATTTGTATGTATGTAAATAATTATGTTTGTTCCTCTGAGGCCTTCGATCAACAATACTAACTAGATGTCGGGTCAGTGCAGCTCTTACGTCAATCGATACGATCAATCCGATTAATACGATTTGTGTTGCGACAATAATGGGTTGCAATGATGATGATGACGATGAATATAAAAATAAATAGTATTATTTTCTTGATGATCTCGACTTTTCATAGGTATTTAACATAACGTTTACAGTAGTCATTTTAATAACGCAATAAATAGGAGTTTCATAGTTTGTTTATAATTATATCACTTAAAAAACATCGTTCCTATATTTTAACAAGAAACATAATGTAAACATATAGCAAGGTGACGTAAACCCGTAAAGTGCGAAGCTCAAAGGTGCGATGTGCTCAACGATCGCCAAAAGAGTGTGTTGTTCAATATGAAGCACTCTTGACCCAGAAAGGCAATATGCTTGACATTGTGTTTGTGTCTTTTCCATATTTATATGAAATTTTATATTATTATCGATCGGTCAAATGTGGTCGAACTTAAAACCCAATTTTGAGATTAAGTTTTTAATACATTATGCATAGATTAGAAACATTCATAACAGAACATAAATTATATATTACTTTAATTTAATAATATTCTGTTAACTATATGTTGATATCAATCGTCCGAACTGCACGACTATCAATGGGTCACTCTGAAAACAGAACTCTGAATAAAAGAATAAACATTAACACACTCATACCCCTGCACTAGGAGTCCCTGTGTCATGGGTGGCATGGACAACACAAATTACATATCACTGACGCCCATGACCCGAGAACAAACATTTATCCGTCACATAAACATCTGCTCCGGCGTGGAATCGTACCCGGGACCCTCGATTCTCGTACTCTAGTTGGTAGGGCTACTACCAACTAGAGCACGGGAATTTTCATTAAAAAGCCTGTTACACACAACTTGACATCGTCAATCAAAGTCAATATATTATATTTTTATCGGTACCTTTCATTTATTCACGTGACCTCTCTGCTTTCTAATAAATATTCCGGACACGATCGTATTTCTAAGTATTTTTGGAACCGCTGCTTTTATCAGACTAATTCGGAAAACACGTCGACTAATCGCCTCTGAAGTTTATTGCTGCCTTTTAATGTGGGCTATTGATCAAAATAATATCTGAAAACATATTTTTGTATACCTACTACTGTGCTCTCATCAAAGAGGGTTTATGAGGAAGTTCAACTGATATACTTACGTACAGATTATCAATTCATAATTATGATGTTTATTATACACGACATTTCTACTAGATAAATATATAGCTACAAAGAACAAACGTATACAATTGACTACTAAACCAGCGATCACTTCCAAGGCAAACATTAACTGGATTGATTTTATTAGTGCCTGGTTAAACAAAAGTTTAGGGTTGTATGTTTTTAGTTACCTACATGTTTAATTCGTAAAATTGCACTCAGGTAGATATTCCAAGAGATAAAATTTGGATGTGTTTAAGTTTCAAATGGTTCAAGTTTGTTCAAGACATATGAGAACATATTATGTGATACTTTTTTAAATATCTTTGACATAAAGGGCCAGGTTTTTGATGAAAATACGAGTATGTAAGTGTTAAAAAAATAGTTGTCTATATGTATAGACAGCACAAATCTTTGGGCTTTTTATTATTGTAATACTACAGTGTGGAGATTAAACTAGGTACTCTGTACCGATAGAGCCCAGTGAGCTTAACCAAGAGGGAACATTCGCTAAACCTCGTCCGTTGTTGTCCGTCAGTACAGAACATATCGGGCAGGGAAGGCTGGCTTGGATAAAGGAAGGCTCAATATCTATAACTAAGTAATAGTTAACTTCGCCTACAAAGTCCCATTGTTTTATCACCTTAAAATCGTTCATATCTGTTCGTTGACAGTAGCGCAAGTCATACGAGCAGCCATTGAGAAAGTTTGAAGCAGCCGTCCGTCGCTTGCGATATCACGAAATTCAATTTACGAAATAATAAACTTTGAGTGTGTTTAATGTTGTTGGATTTCGTTTGTTAGGCAAAATAAAAGCTCGTTTCATGTTATGATATTTGTATGCTTACGTTGTGTATTTCAACACGGATGGTTCAATCTATCCCTCGGTGTTATCAATATCATCATTGCAACCCGTTACTCCGCAACTGCTGAGCCCGGGTCGACGGTAACAATGTGAAGGTACTAGTCCACCACGCTGGCCAAGTGCGGATTGGCGGAATCACACCTCTGAGAACATTTATTGCAATGAGTTGTGAAGGTTTCCTCACAATTTTTATATAATAATGCATTAAAAATACATTGAAAAAATAAAGAAATCATTACACCTACATAAAAAAGTTACTATATGCGCACTACCATACGTTTGACACGACGTGATGTGACGTTTGTAATGTGTATGTTCAAAGGGTCAATATGAAGTTTTAACAGAATGAATTAAGGTCGTTTTTCGAGCGCACATATAAACATCCTTCGTGTTTATATATTTATCATTGTCCACGTATGTCAACTACTATATTTTATTAAGGAAAGAACTGAAAAAAGAATTAAAAGAAAGAAGCTCCATTTCACCACAATCAAATAACTTTTCAGTACCAGCACGAGGAAATGTCAAGCATTCGCACAATATCATTACGCCAGACGTTTCGCCCCCTACTCACATTCCTGGCGCGAGATATTATCTCTCGGTGAACAAGATTATTAATGGTCCGACAGGACGGGACATGTCCAGACAGGGTAAGTGAACGCGCAGTTAATTGTACAGAACCTATGGTTCGTGGACTGTTTTGTTGCAACTAGGGTTACTATGTCACAAGTTGAAAAGACCGGATTGTCTCCATATTATAAAATACAGACATTTTTCAAAATTTCCGGACGTTTTAGACACAAAATAATACAAACACTCTTCTATTACAATGGGATTTTGTAAAAACAATCAGTAAATAACCTATGAGATTTAGTATTTTGAAGGAACGAATTTATTGTATAGTTGAAATCGAATGTCTATAAAAGTTATACCGTTTTATTCATTTTTTATCCGGATAAATGAACAAAAACCGTATAAAAGCCTTTTATGTCCGGCCTCCTGTCCTGTCCGGCTTTTATACGGTTTTTATAAGCCGGACAGAAGCTCCGGACTCCGGACGTGTCCTGCCCAATCCGCACAAATGGTAACCCGAGTTGCACCTGTTTTTGTTCCGTTATGGTAACGCCTGTACTAATGGTTTGTCACGAAACCTATTGTCACAGCCGTGGGTAGGGGATGGGAAAACATAAGGCCGGCTTCAATAGATGATGTTTAATTTTTCACTGTAAAAGGGTAACACACGACACGGTACTATACACTTTACTGTACACTTTACTTCCCTGCACACTTCACTTCACACTCGCGACACTGTACTGCGAAACGGCACTTCACTATTCCTATGTCTTCTTCCCACTGGCGCGCTTCCCGAGTCGCTACCAAGACTTGACTGACTCTGCCTTGGCCGGAATCGCCTTATATACCACCAATTTCAGTCATTCCAAATTCAAAGGTTTCCTTTTAATTTAGCGTCGAAAACATTTTATAAATTCTATTTTCAAATTTTCTTTTTCTTTTATTTTTAATTTACGCGACACTGCCCCCTCTCAAGACATGATCGTCCCGATCATCGTTGCTTCCGTGATATCGTGCCAACCGATCCACATGTACGATCTTTGGAGGACTGCGAGGAGTACGCTGAATTCGGAGAGTGACGTCGTTGATCTTAGTCACAACTCTATAAGGCCCTTCCCAACTCGGTTGAAGCTTCGGAGACTTCCCTTTTCGTCTAACGGGGTTATGTAACCAAACCAGGGTTCCTTCTTCAAAGCTAGGCCCGTTGGCCCGTCGGTCGTAGCGGGTTTTCATTCGTTCGCTGGCCTTATATCCTGCTTCTCTGATTTGCTCATACACGTCAACCATCTTGTTGCGTAGATCGCTTGCGTAGTCAGTTATTTCTTTTGGTGTATCCGGTGGAGCACTCGAGAGCAAATCGGCTGGCAGTCGCAGTTCCCTTCCAAAATTAGCATACGCCGGAGTGACTGTTGTGGTCTCATGAACCGCAGTCCTATAGGACATGAGAAACAGTGGAATATACTCGTCCCAGTTCTTCTGATGATTATCCACCACTTTTGCCAGATGCCGTTCCAACGTTTGATTAAATCTCTCAACCATTCCATCAGATTGCGGGTGATAAGGCGTCGTCCGAGTTTTATGTATTCCCATCACTTTACAAACTTCTTGAAAAACTTGCGACTCAAAGTTCCGTCCTTGATCACTATGCATCTCTAGTGGTACGCCAAATCTGCAGAACACTTCAGTAACAAGCTTCGTTGCCACGGTGATAGCCTCCTGGTTAGGTAGTGCAAACGCTTCTGGCCATTTCGTGAAATAGTCCATCACTACCAAAATGTATCGATTTCCAGCATTCGTGACTGGAAACGGTCCAGCTATATCAAGAGCCACTCTTTCCCAAGGAACCCCAACGTTATACAGCTTCATTGCACCCCTGCTTCTAGTCTGCGGTCCCTTAACGGCTGCACAACTCTGACACCGCCGACACCAGTCTTCCACATCGTCACGGCAATGCAACCAGTAGAAGCGTTCCTTGATTTTGGTGAGAGTTCTTCTTATGCCCAGGTGTCCTCCCGAAGAACCATCGTGGTAAGTCTTCAACACCTCGTTCACTTTTGCTCTTGGAACCACCATCTGAAGATGACAATCTTTGCCTTTAGGAGTCTCCCACTTGCGGCAGAGCAATCCATTGTGGAGTACCAGGCTTTCCCACTGTGCCCAGAGACTCTTCGTGGCCGTACTGTACTTGGCCACTTCGGACCATCTCGGCTTAGGGGTTCCACTTTCCAGCCAGTCTAGGAGCGGTTGAAGATCCTTATCATCCTTTTGGGCTCTTCTCATGGTGTCATTGCTCCAATTTGAATCGATAGAATCCGTTCGGATAAGTTGAATTTTTATTTCCTCTTTCTCCTCTTGCCGATTACAATGCCTGCAGTCTTCAGAGCATGGTCTCCTGGACAGGGCGTCTGCGTTGCCATGAGTTCTTCCACCACGATGTTCAATCTCAAACTCATACTCCTGCAGTTGCTCCAACCATCTGGCCACTTGTCCTTCGGGATTCCTGAATTCCAGCAACCATTTTAATGCGGCGTGGTCCGTTCTGACTAAGAATTTACGACCGAGCAAATATTTCTTAAAATGTTGCAATGTCTTTACGACAGCCAACAATTCCCTGCGGGTTACGCAGTAATTCCTTTCCGGCCTTGATAAAGATTTGCTGAAGTAGGCAATCACAACTTCCTGATCTCCTCTCTGTTGAGAAAGAACACCTCCAATTCCAGTGTTACTTGCATCAGTGTCCACGATAAATCTTCCCTCTGTGTCAGGATATCCGAGAATAGGTGATTCACATAGACACATTTTGAGATTCTGGAAAGCTTGCTTGCAGTCTTCATCCCAAGAAAATGCTCGTTTCTCTTCTGTTAGGCGATGTAATGGCTTAGCTATGTCAGAAAAACCTTTGACAAAGCGTCGGTAGTATGAGCACAGCCCTAGGAAGGCTCTCACTTGCGACTTATCCGTCGGCGTCGGCCAATCTTTAACGGCACTTATCTTGGATGGGTCAGTTGCAACACCTCGCTCCGATATAACATGTCCCAAGTAATCCACTTGACGTTGAAAGAATGAACACTTCTTCGGACTCAGCTTCAAATTTGCGCCCCGTAGCTTTGTGAACACACTTTCAAGTTTCTTGAGATGATCATCAAAATCACGCCCCATTATGATGATATCGTCTAAATAGACTAAGCAGGTTTCTCCCAGCAAACCTGCCAGCACATGTTCCATCAATCTCTCAAATGTAGCAGGCGCGTTGCATAATCC
Source organism: Ochlodes sylvanus (assembly GCA_905404295.2). Classification (NCBI taxonomy): domain Eukaryota; kingdom Metazoa; phylum Arthropoda; class Insecta; order Lepidoptera; family Hesperiidae; genus Ochlodes; species Ochlodes sylvanus. The sequence goes on from FR990135.1 coordinate 10,469,015, forward strand.
AAATGGCATGGTTTTGAACTGCCATAAGCCTTTTCCAGTCGAAAACGCAGTTTTTTCCTTGTCTTTGGAGTCCATTTCAACTTGCCAATATCCACTTTTCAGATCAAGGGTGGAAAACCACGTCATTCCACAAAGTGAATCCAGGGTGTCATTGATTCTGGGCAATGGATAACTGTCCTTTTTCGTTACATCATTCACTCGCCGATAGTCCACGCAAAATCTGGTCGATCCATCTTTCTTCTTCACTAATACAATCGGTGAACACCATGGACTTGACGAAGGTTCTATAACGCCGTTCTTCCTCATCTCCAGAATCATGTCTTCAACTTCTTGCTCACGAGCAAACGGAACAGGTCGTGGTCTCTGTCGTATGGGTGCTATATTACCCGTATCAATTTTGTGTTTCACCAAATCAGTTCTGCCAATGTCTTGGTCGTTTTTCGAGAAAAGATCGGTATAACGTAATAGAAAATTTCTTGCTTTTATTAATTGCAGCTTGGTAAGATTATCTTTACATTCTTCCAAAAGCTTTGCCACATTTTCTATTTGACTCGGAACTCTTCGCTGTTGTCCTTCTTCGCACTTCCTTAGCCAGGCTACCTCATCACAGGTTCCGACAACCGTTCCCTTTTCCACTGTTTGTTCATCGTCATCAGGATTGAATACAGGTACCATCGTAACACAGCCGCTTCCCACTAAAGTCCTGGCCGGTATCCATGGTGAGCCCACGACTCCTCTCTCTATGATGGCACATCTTCGCTGTATTCCTCCATCGATCTGCGGTAGTCTAACAGGAACTAATGTCTGAGATCTTGGTTTTAGGATGGTGTCCTTCAAACATAGCACTTTTCCGAAATTGCCCCCCTTCATTGGAATTTCTTCATTTCCATGTTTTAGAACGCCTTGTTTCAAGTCGATGTTGCATTGATGATTTTGTAAAAAGTCCAAACCAATAATGCAGTCATCAGATATGTTCGCTATAATGACTTTTTGCCAATAAAGTGTGTCACCAATCTTGATAGCCACAACTTTTTCACCTTGGGTTGAGATACGCTGACCGGTAGCAGTCGTTAACGTGAGGCTTCCTTTCGTTCGAATGTACCGCCCTCCGATGTCCTTAAATCTGAGGTTACTGATAACTGTACGCGAAGCTCCCGTGTCTAACGTTAATTGGCAAGGTTGTCCGTTGATTGTTCCGTCTATCACAAGAGTGTTTCCATCATTCGTCTGTTTTACAACGATCTCCGGGGCTTTACTGTTAACAGCTTGCGATGGATTTCTCCAGCTTTCCTCCGCCGCATCCATTTGCCGTCGGAAATTGATCCGTTCACGCTTAGGGCAAGTGCTCCGTATATGACCTCGTTCTCCGCATTCATAACACATGGGATTGTACGGTCGCCGTCTATTGTTATCCGCTGCTATAACTTCCCGCAGCCTCGGAGAACGCAAGTCATGTCGCACAGCTTCCACCTCAAGAGCATGAGCTACTGCTTCCTTCAAGGTGGCGTGGTGTTCAAGTCGTACGGCGGCCCTGACCTCAGAATCCCGTATTCCGTCGATGAATACTTGTAGAAGCATATCCTCAACCACGGACGGCGACGACTGGTACGCCTTGCGTACCAGTCTCTCCACTTCAACGGACCATTGTTGTATAGTCTCGTTAACCCGTTGAATGCGATCCTTAAGCTGCGCTCGATATACATGCTCCAGGTGACTGTCGCCATATCTGGCCTCCAGCGCGTTCACTAGCTCGTCGTAAGAGACCTCTTTTTTTCCACCAGCGAATGCTTCCAACACGGAGAGAGCCTCGTCCCGTAGCGCTAGGATCAGCGCTGACTGCGACTCCTGGTCACTCCAGCAGCAGATCCTTTTGACTGTCTCCAGTTGAAGCTTGAAGGCAGCCCAAGAGGATTTTCCGTCATATGGAGGAACCTTCAGATGTCTACCGGAAGTTACTACGGACGTGGTTACGGAACCCCCGACCTCCAGGAGCTTCATTCGTTGATTGAGCTGTTGAAGCGTTCCCTTGACTTCCGTAACTTCTCCCTTGACTTCTGTAACTTCTCCCTTGACTTCCGTAATTTCTCCCTTGACTTCCTCTTTCACAACTTCTATCCTAGAGGCGTTGGCCCGGATCCCGGCTACCAGATCCTTGCTAAGGCCGTCCTGAAGCTCCTGTAAACGCTCTTCTTGGCGGCGTGCTTCTTCCTCCCGGTGGCGCGCTTGCTCCTCCTGCATTGCACGCAGCTGCTCCTCCTGGCGGCGAGCTTGCTCCTCCTGGCGGCGTGCTTCTCCCTCCTGGCGGCGTGCTTGCTCTTCCTGCATTGTACGCAGCTGCTCCTCCTGGCGGCGCGCTTGGTCCTCCCGGCGGCGAGCTTCTTCCTCCCGGTGGCGTGCTTCTTCCTCCCGGTGGCGCGCTTGCTCCTCCTGCATTGCACGTACCTGCTCCTCTTGGCGGCGAGCTTGCTCCTGCATCATGGCCGTCATTTGCTGCAGGAGCGCACCCATGTCCATTGACGCAGGCGGTGAAACGGCCGGAGTCGCCATGGCGCCGTCTCCGGTGCTAGGCCCCTCTTGCGACTGTTCTTCTGCCGCTGCAGCTCCCGCTCTGGTGGTTACCCCTCTCTCGTTCCTCGGCACGATCGGCATCTTTCCCATCCACTTCTGACACCAGTTGTCACAGCCGTGGGTAGGGGATGGGAAAACATAAGGCCGGCTTCAATAGATGATGTTTAATTTTTCACTGTAAAAGGGTAACACACGACACGGTACTATACACTTTACTGTACACTTTACTTCCCTGCACACTTCACTTCACACTCGCGACACTGTACTGCGAAACGGCACTTCACTATTCCTATGTCTTCTTCCCACTGGCGCGCTTCCCGAGTCGCTACCAAGACTTGACTGACTCTGCCTTGGCCGGAATCGCCTTATATACCACCAATTTCAGTCATTCCAAATTCAAAGGTTTCCTTTTAATTTAGCGTCGAAAACATTTTATAAATTCTATTTTCAAATTTTCTTTTTCTTTTATTTTTAATTTACGCGACACTATTATTCAGCACAGACCATAACTGTCCCACAGCTGGGCACCTCGTCGTTTGTAACAGCCGTTCTTACAACGACATAAACTAACTGGCCAAAATGATAGCATTGAACTGTAATAAAAAACAAAACTTGTAATAAGTAAAAAAACTGAAACGCTCGTACGCGCTCGCGTTCGTCTTGATTAGATTCAAAGTTATCGACCGACAGCGCTTCGGAGCGCGTTTGGAGAGTATAACTCCACCACGCTGCTCTATCGCGAATTGGTGAAGGGATTATTGGCCAACCCAATTACCAGAAGTTTTTATGCCACCCCCGAAGGCCTCCGCCATGGCGTATGGGTTAAAATTTAATTAATGATTACAACCGGGGACCGACTGCTTTCCGTGCCTGCAATATGCAGTCTAATTACACCATACTAAACCTTGTATTTTGTTCATCTTGTTTCAATTATGACAACTTTCAGAGCATGCAGAGAGCTTCTCTATCCATTATGATTAAAACCACCACCGTGTGAACGAAACCTTAACAGAACCGACATACATTTTCTGTGAATGCATTTTAATTAAAACAATAGAACAGCACGTACGACGCTTTAATTAATGACATGATATATAAAACTGTTATATAAGATACATTTTATTACTCGCATGGAACTAATATAATATGCTACGTTATCTAACCTCATTGAACAGTCACCCACGATGTGACAACGTGCTGTGAAATTCCATACACCGTATCCATACAAAAGTGCATAACGTCCTCATTCATTGGCAATACTTATATATTGAATATAGGTTTACCAATATGACTGGTTTACCTATATACTTAATGAAATGTATCTCGGGTCTTCCTACGTGTTCTCTCAATGTGAGGGGTACAGTCCACTACGGTTGACCAAGGACACACCTTTGAGAACATTATGGAAAACTCTCAGATTCCCATTTCCTCACTATGTTATTTTACACCGAAGCAAGTGATAAATAAATTCTAATGTGCACCCAATTTTTGAATATTTGAGGTGCGTGCACGATTGAAGTACCCGGTCTCCACTGTTCAGGAGGTCAATAACTACCGCTAAGACGCGCTCATGGCTCGCAGTTAAACAACAGCACGATCGGTAGTTGGATGGGTGACCGCTAGTGGTAAAATTTCTTAAGCGCTTTCGTGCTTAAGGGCGCGTAATAGTCGGCTGTAATCATTAGATAATAGTTGTTACGCCATGTCGAGGGTCTTCCTGTCCAAAGACCACGTGGATTGGCCTCTGCACCAATCCGCACTGGGGCAGCATGGTGGGGTTATTAAGTTCTTGAAGCCAGTTACAGTCTAGTTATTTCTTTAACTTCTTCCCTTCTTTTTAAGTACCCTTATGGCTATGTTTCTCTGGCATTTCCAGAAATAAGTACGTACATGAGTAGATTGCTAACTATAAAATAATTATAACATGTGCAGGGTGCCTTTTCTGTATCTTTTGTTAAATTTCTACAAGACTGGGTTTTCTGGAAGAGATCGCTCTTAGCAATAAGCCCGCCTGTTGTCTACACCTAACTATGCTTAACTATACCTATATTCAATGATAAAATTGTAATTAGTGGTGTACAATAAAGTGTTGTTACATATTATATTACCGTTATAATTTACTTGTGGTAAACATACACTACATAAACTTCTTCGGTTACATTATTTTCTGCTTCATTAGGCATTCATCTAGTCTTTACGTAAGTAATAGTTATTGATTGAGACCTAAGCAGAACGTATAATTTTACATCTTCAATCACCAAGCAATGTCTTACGTAATTATTTAAGAAATCAGTGACTCGGGTCAATTATAGTACCTAATGCATATAATCATGAATATCTTAGTAAATTAGTCATATAATACAGTTAATCGTGAACTTAGATGACGATCAAAAGGTTCCGCGTTCGATCACTGATAATGGTAAATTTCTGTTTAATATATTGTATTACTGAATAACAAATCGAATATAATCTAAATACAAAATATAGAAATCTTCCAAATTGTTTTATGCATTGTATACACTCCTAAAACAATTCCCCTTTTCAACGAGCAATTGACTTCAATATATCGCAAGCTATATTTAAACGTTATGCAACGCAAATAAATACACTATAACGTAACAGAGAAATTTCATCAGGAAACCTCATGTCACGCGCCAATCATTCGCTTGACATCCGATACTTCAGACTCCACGATGTCTGATCGTGATGGCAATTATAAATTGTGTTGTACTTATTGTACTGTTTCGTATGAGAGTCTCAGAAGCCTTACACCTGTAAATCCCTACTAATATTATAAATGCGAAAGTAACTCTGTCTGTCTGTCTGTCTGTCTGTCTGTGTCGCTTTCCCGCTTAAACCTCTCAACCGATTTTGATGAAATTTGACACAGACAATCTTTAGACCCTGAGAAAGGACATAGGCTACCTTTTATTGCGACAAAAAGGGATAAAGAGGTTGAAATAGAGGTTGAAAGTTTGTATGGGATTTCTTCGAGTTTTAAGCACAGCGCCATCTAGGGGTGAACCTTCCTAACTTAAAGAATAAGAACGCCTAGCGCCATCTCTTAAAGAACCATGAAACTTTATATTTAAGCACTTGATAATAAGTTTCCCGAAGCGAAGCGAGGGCGGGTCGCTAGTGATGTAATATATCAGACGGCGTTCCGAATGCTGATTTTTCGTAATTTTGATGATGATTTTCGTAATGTCCATGGCCGATCACTTACCATCATGTCTTGTCTGCTCGTTTGGGCTATTTGCATAAAAACAATTTTAAACAATTTTAGTGTGCAAAGGCTTCAATTCATGCTTGAGGTAAATTGGTAACTTGGTCGGGCAACCTACTAAATAACGAATAGTTTTGTAATCTTTGAAGGCTTAGCTTCTTACCATTGTCTGCAAAAGGAATTTGTAATTAATGTATGTATTGTTTAGAAAAACTGTGCTGAGTAGTTTATTTTGTCGTCACTTCTCGAATTTTATGGGTAACCTAGACAAAACAACAAACTAATTGTGTCGTGGGACACCAGGTAGGAACGAAGTTCCTTCGGCTAATGAAGGCAACGGCGAACGAAAAGAAAGAGGGAGAAAGAGAAAGGTATTATACACTACTCGCTTGTGTATGCGACTGTCGCGCCTGCGCATGTCTTATTTAACGGTTTTATTCCACGCTCACCTTTTTTCTACGCTTACGGTTTTACTATCACATATTTTTCAGTTCGGTCGCGCAGCAAAATCCCTATCCCCTCCAACCCTGCCGTAAGGAACTTCGTTCCAATAACTAGTGAAAATCTTGAACCTTGAAACCTTGACCTTTACAAGCGTAATGATAAACACTGACATAAAATACAATAAATTGAGTTCAGTTTGTACCACTAAAGTGGATTTCCCCATCTCGAGAAACAAGACTATTTTGTGGCCGCGGCGCATGTATGTACATAATAATACTCTAACTTGGTGAAGAACGTTCAGCGCCTCCTTAGTGAAGACTACATGCTCAATACATCACTAATGACCTGAATAAATAAATATATATTGTAGAAATAAATATTGTACGAGGTAAATCGATTGCTTGTGTTGTATTTTCCAAGTTTATATTTAGATCGGAAACTGTATGTGTTTATTTTGGCAAGACAAAGTAAATATTTTTCAGAACATATATGTATATTGTGACGTAGCATATCACAAACTGTTTACGTTTACGAGCTCGTAGCTTGTAGAACCATTAGCATATATTAGATGAAAAAACATACGACAAAACATTTTCAGTATCGCCATTGAAATATTAGCGGTGACGATTTTCGTAGGGTAATTGCTCCAGTGACGAACAACATGCCAGTTATTAAAACTATAGATACGTCACGTTCATACAACGCAAGTTGCACTTTTGGTTCCGCTCCGATGACATGTCTGTAACTTCATTCTCAACTCATCTCTGGGAATCGAACCCTTCGAACGGCTTTCACGGTCACAGAGGATAATACGTCGGGTGACACAATTTTAAAATTAGAATATAAATTTAAAATGGGAATAAAATAAAACGTTACGTTTAAAACATGTTTCAAGAACGGTTCAAGTCAATGATAAATTTATTTCGGATTTTTCTTTTGTTAAATAAATTGACATAACACTCAGCATCAGTAATGTTTAGTTCTTGATATTAGCGGTTTATTTAGCACTAGGGAGGTGCTAATAAATTTTCATAGAAATGCACTGAAAATAATTCAACTAAGACGATTTTCTCGTACACTATCTTTAGGAAAACCCAACATGTTGAGAAATTGCTTTTATGTTATTTAATATAGTACTAGTATCCCCTGTAATCTGTCCCTTAGTATATTCACTCCAAAATTGTAGACGTAACGCACGAATTTATTTTCACGTGCGTTAGTTTCATTTTGCGATAACTCATAAGATATTAATTTAAATTATATGGTGTTAAGACTTGTGCCTGAAAGAAATAGTCAAGAATTCCACTAACTACTGTGTTGATTCAGAATTAAATACTCTCTAAGCCCCCAAAATACTGTTTATCTAGAAAATTTATGGGCTTTCACAGAATTTTCCAGAAAGAAACTACTTACACTATTATCCTATCAAGTGTTTTACTTCAGGGGACATAAATAACGATATAAGTGGAGGACTGCGTTCATTATTGTTTATTATAGCACATTATTTTATTATAGCACCTTATCATGCAATACCTGCTATGAAACATTGTGTTCAATTTTATTATTTACCTTCCTTAATAAATCGCAACACTGTAGGAAATAATGCCAATTATTGAGTACTTTACAGTGGTTTCTTCCAGATAAATTGTGCTAAAGAGGTTTTTGAGAACTAAGAACTAAGGACAGCATCTCAAGATCTAGCCGCTTTCCCTGTTTGTGGTTCAGCTTTCTAAGGAATGGACGAGTTTTGGATGCAGTGCCGGAGACACCGACCACACAGCCAATAGACTCCTAATGTTTGATTTTTCATATGGAAAACATTCAGACGACTAGCTGAGGTAAGACGAAGCGGGGTGACTGGCTAATTCAACGCTGTGATTGGCTAATTCAAGGCCACACGAAACGTTGGAAAGAAATAGATTAATTTAAGCAACGGGAATGAATGAGACGGCACGAATTTATATCAGTACTATACGCCAGATGTGTTGTTTGAAACCATTCGCCTGTTATTAGGAGTCTATTGGCTGTGTGGTCGGTGGCCGGAGACTACTAGATATGTACCGTTCTTTTTGGGCGGCAAAGGAACCCTTCGATGATGCCTTTGATATTAATGAAGTCTGGTGTTTGTTGCCTATTTTCATGAAAGGGAAGAGATGGAATAAAATATTTGCTGTACATTGTATTAAATAAATATGTTGTTTACCGTGGAAAGTTTTTGTTTTCCTGTTTATTAGTGATATAAGACGAATGAGGAAGTGCGTGTATTTATGTGCGTGTGCGTATGTGCGTTGTACATATATGTTTTGTTTATTATTTTATTACGTTTTGATTTGTTTTGATTACGTACTGTTTTGTTATGTAACGTTCAACTATTATTATTTAACAAGCCCAACAATGACGTAAATCATTGTCATAAATATTCCAGTTACCATCCGGTCCAAGCGGATGCCGGTTGAACTTGGCCTCGAGCGCTGCGTTATGATAATGTTATCAGTATTTGTTGTGATCCGTGTGGAAAATGCCCTGATGAGTACTACGTTGAGTGTTGTACTGATGTTAATCACTATTGTTATTCATGAATAATTCAAGTACTCTATGTTGAAGGCACTATGTACTTTGTGACGCGTAAACAAACTTAATGGAAAATTTTTGTGTTGTAATAAAATCGGGGATTGGGTTTTGGTCATGCGTGACTTTTTGTACTAATTATGAATTTGTTTAGTAATTATGAATACTAGTGATGTATAGTTTTTTGTATAATATATGTAAGTATACTACTGTAAAAAGTAAGCAGTGATAGCCGTGTGGTTGAACATTGGACTCCCGAGCCTGGGGGCCCGGGTTTAAACCCCGCACGCACCTCTAATTTACAAAAATGATGTGCGTATTAGAATTTAATTATCACTTGCTTCGGTGAAGTTCGGTTTCGGTTTCCTTCACCTTTCGCTATACATTGTACATTTGTATTGGACTACAGACTGGCTATTATAGTCAGGAACTCTGGCTACAATAGCCAGAGTAGGTACCTACATAATTATAAGCAAGTCGCTTATCATCAAATTAAAAAAAAACCAATTCAAAAATTGTTCATTTTACATCGACAAGTAATAAAATGAGAACGTCATCAACATATTTGACGCATTACTAGCGATAATTCAAAAACTATTCATCAGGCGTCGCCCAATGTGACCACATGACAAGCTCCAGCTTTCAAATATAAAAAGAATAATCAAAATCGGTACACCCAGTAAAAAGTTATGATAGTTAGTCATAATATTGTGTACACAGTAGATACAATATTGAGATCCTTCTCATCTTTTCGAAGTTGGTTAAAAAAGTGACCAGCACGGATTGTTGACGGGTGTGAAAATAACCTACTATACTTTTATGGACGTGGCTGTAGCCTTCGGAGCCTTCCAGAGTTCTGGGATCTTGAGTGAATATCATTTTGTAAAAGCGTAACAATATTATTGCCTGAACCTGAGCACATCATAGTAAGTAGGTAGGTACATACAAAACATGCACATTATAGTAATTACAAAACATATTATGGCAGTGGATTCTTCAATGAACTGCTCCGTAAAACTTGCATTGATAATTTACATTCAAAAGCGTCAACAAAGTTGGCAATAATATTGTTCTCAACGTAATATAAATATACTACGGAATACTACGCGTTGGTTGTACATGATCTGTATATATAATAGTAATGATATGCAGTGACGTAGTCCAGAGGCATAAGTCTGCTAATTTATAAATAAATAAACTTAAAACTCATGCATGATTGCGTCTCGTTTGAATAGTTTAACACATTTTTAAGACTAGTGGTATCAGCCTTCTAACTATCATGCATAAAATTATACCATAACATTAACATCGCTCCGTTGCGATGTGAAAGAAGGACAATCAAATAAACAAACACACTTTCGCATTTATAATATTAGTAAGTGTGGATATGGATAGACTTGTTTATATTTTTATGGAATTAAGAAGAACGAGCAAGTAGCGTTACCCTTAGGGACTAGGGTGTTATTAAGAATGTACATGAGTTGGACAGTTCGTTATAACTACTCGGTACTTCACGGCAGGGTGTGTGTGTGACAGTTAGTCCTGTTAGTAATAGTCGAGTTAGCAATTAATAGTAAGAGACTCGTTCAAATTCGTTCACAGATGTGTTGCTACCCTTGAGAACTAAAATGGTGTAGTAGCCGCCTGTAAATAGTGTAACCACATTGGCGCAAATAAACTATCATTCAACATTCAACATCGTCAAAAACCATAATATTAAATTTTTTTTCATAATATTTTCAAATTAATATGAGCGCTGTAATACCTTGTCCGCTTGCCCTCACATAATAGTATTTATTTTTTCTTCTTGAATAGCTGACAAAAGGAGCAGACTGACCAAATGATGGTAAGTGGTCACCGTCGCTCTGATATCAGTAACAACCGCGTCAACAACATGTTGCCGGGGAACAAATAACAGGGCAGAAAGAAAGAAAGAACAGGCTTTCAAGCCGCCAGCCAGTACACGACATCCATAAAACCGACTCAAGCAAGAGGGTAAAAGTTGGCTTGCTGTTACCCTCTTGCTTGAGAAACCTGGCCAGGCTTCACAAGCAAGAGGGTAACTGCTAAATAATAATAATAATAGTAAGAGGGTAACTATGTTATTTATGATTCATATTTACATAACCATGCATAATTAAAATGAGCATAATATCAATTTTATCAAAATACGTAGTGTGGCGTGACAATGTTGGTACAAAACAAATAGGCGCGTCAACGAGATAATAATGTTTTCCTACAAATTAAAATATGTTTTTAATCAAGTACTGTATAGCTTATCGGAAAGTTTAAAGAACGTTGAACCGCTGTACTGATGTAATAAGTTATTTCATTTTGGATCCGCTAGATTACATCCGCTTGTTACTAAGGGCTTTTTTAAATTTTGCCAAATTTTATGCGCCATATGATGCGAATTAGTAGCATTATTAGTAGATTCCACGCATTAATACTATCACACATATAAAAAAAACATATTTTATGTACCTACGCTAAATTTGCTTCTCGTTCAAGTGTTAGAATACTTGAAAATTCAAAATGATTTATTTTTATATATATTTTGGGAATACACTTATTTATGCACGTCATTTTTTTTGAGCCTAGAGCATACTCCACCACGCTGCTCCAGTGCGGATTGGTGGAGGGGTAAGTGGCCAACCCAAGTGTCGGAAATTTTTTATGCCCGAAGGCATCTGACAAGGCTTAACGACTGCTACCAAATGATAACAACCGGGACCTACGGCTTTACGTGCCCTGCGAAGCACGGACCGCTTCGATCACAAGCCGCCGGGATATAAGCGCTTGTTATAATTATAAGTAGGTACTTACAATATACATAATCATAAGTAAACAATGTACATATAAATAAACGATAAAGAATTATTTACTTTCCAGATGATAATTAAAACTGTTAGTTTTTCAGAAAGCAAATAATGGTTTATCATTTCAGAACTGTAAATATTTGGGCAGCCTTTTGTTGACATGCGATGTAAACTTCCCGTGTGCGACTTTTGACAAAGTTTGTTTAATTCAAATATACGAGTATAACATTCAACCAACCTATTTATTTACGTTGGTTTATGTGTTGGTAGCAAGTCTATCTAAAGGCTCTACCACCTATTTTGTATGGATTTCGTCCAGGGTAGTACCACCGCACGCTACGGTAGGTACCTACCCGGTACCATTTCTACTATATAATAAAATTATTTTAACAGCAATTGTGTTCGACGTGTAGTACGAGACTCTTACCAACAATTATTAACTGGACTATTACCAACAATAACTAACAGAACTATGTAAGTATGACAACTAACAGTCCCTAACCCAGTCCTCACACCTACAAACAGATTAACGACCAACCTTTTTGATAAAATCGTCTGCTAACTGGACTAACTATCCTCGATCGATTCGAGTTTTGTTCTGGGTGGCTCACAGTTAGACCGTAGATAACTTGGTTTTAAAGTTTATTATCGTCAGTTCATTATTTAATAATAAAAACAAAAGATTACAAAATTTTATTTTTTAAATGTATTGTCGTTATAAAACAATCTAAATATTATACCCTTATTTCTTATATCCAAACTATCACCACTATTTTGATCCAGTAGATACTTTTGCATCAAAGCAGGGCTACCGATCACTTTCAATTGTCGCAAGTCATCAGACTATTAACATTTTATTTCCAACTCGTATAATACAAAAATTCTGTTGGCCCGGTTATTGACATAACCAAAACATTGCTTTATTACAAGCTAAAGACATTATGCAAATATTCACGTCTTAATAATGTTTGGCTACAATTTACGAGTAGGTTGAAAAGCTGTTTGCGGTCTTAATCCTTTTCTTCGACACGTTCATGATAAGTTGAATGTGTACTAAACTAACAATGTGCAGTAAAAGAATTTAGTTTCAGACGAAGATACGGGGTGTTTGCTCATCGTCATATTTACTCTTATATTTGCTGTACTGTGACTCAGTATCAACTGGCTCTAACCACTTTCCTTGTGTAGACTCTTTGGCATAGAATGTTACTCTCTACATTACAGGTACATATAATTGGCGTATTTTTGTAATTACTGTAAGGTGATTTTTGTACCTTTTAAGAATTGTGTTGTAGCAGCATGTTTAAGGTACCAACTAGGATTTTGTGTGAGCGGGCTGCGCTGCCATATATGTAGGTGCGCAGCCTAGAATGCAGACAGAGATTTGAATCGGAGGTCTGACGACGACATATTCGATTGTGTACGTTCGATTTGATTCGAGGGGTACTATTGCGTTACTGCGTGAATAATAAATATACATAAATAGAATATATTATAATAAAATACGCAACTGTCGTTTTTCACCATCAACATACAGTATGACCTATCATACTCGTAGAGTACAGTATCGGTATCGACCTATTATGTGTATAGATATCATGTTGAGTTTTAGTCTGTACCTTCCAAAATGGAACGCCCCATTCCTCCAAATACTTCACCTAAGTCACCTTACACTTACTAAACGTATCAAAGGCCTTGTTAAGACGTCATATGTTTAGAATTTTAAAGTTAATTTAGCTATGAAACAATATTAAAGTTACTATTTTCGCTTAGATCCCTACATTTCGTACGGACAATGCACGTTGGCCTATTAAACAACATTTTGGCATCTCCCATGTCCGAAGAGGCCAAGATGCTGTGTAGGTTGACTGCTTTGGGCCTTGCGAAAATTTAGAATTGTGTTTTGTTATGTTGTATTGTTATCTTATTATGTTGTAGTAATTAATTTTGTTTTTTTCTGTACGGGATGATGTGGTCGCCCAGCGACAAATTCCGTTTAATAAATAAATAAAAAAATTACTATTTACTATGTTAGTCCGTTGCACTTAATTTATGATCGTAAATGAATACAATTTTTCAATTAAAACCTGTTAAATATTTTAAATATCTTAAACTTAAATTACCTAGTTATGATTAAAAACCATAACCTTCCCTGTGGTTGGGATCAGGTAGTCTTTTATAATGAGAAGCTTAAGGCCATAGTTAGCCATGTAAGGCAAGTTAAGCAGGCTGTATAAATCTTTATCATCCATGTTCCATATCTGATCATTCCGAGTTAGCCATGTAGGCGACCGACGTAAAATTACTGTTGCTTGTAAATGGGTTAATAGCCCTATCAACAGACACGTGTTTAATTACGTGACAATGACGAAATAAAAGTGTTTCTGTTGCTTAAATAAAAAATAATCCGTAACCAAACATTTGAACTCCAAACAGCGAACTTATCTTAAAACATCTTATCTTTTATTAACTGAATCCCGATACTCCGGGATGTCTCGTCAGTTTGTGCTTGTCTGGCCGATCAAATTGTATTTTTCCATCTAAGAAAAATGTAATGTGCCTATTACATTTTTCTTAGAAGTAACAATGTTTACCTTTTTTGATTCTGCAGTTGAGCAGCAGAAATGGAACTGTTATTTCATCTGTCTGTCATAAATTTTATGCAACGACTTGGCATGACTTCTTAGAGTTCCATTTATAGATGAAATTTGGAAGATAGGCTAGAGTAGATAGAAGTTATTCTATGAATTCCTCAACAACACGAGTATTACCGACTCATTGCTGGCCAAGATGGAAGTGTCTCTATCGTACTTAACCGACATGGATCAATGTGCGTGTTGTTTTATCTTGCATTTAATGCCCCTACTAGATCTTTTCACAGGCTTCCAGCGTGGTTTGTTGCCCGTAGACCAACCGCGAGGTTGGTTGTATGCAAGTAAAGATTAAGGCCGCCCAATGTACTCCTTATTATTGAGGTTACATTACTGTTGTCTTAGAATTAACCTAAGAATTAACAACTTTACACAATTTTGTAAAGAGTATGTACTCTTTACAAAACTATGGCTTCAATCTATGAATGGCCCACTACTGAGCACGGGTCTCTCCCCATACCTGAGGAGGCCTAGAATTCAAAACTATATTTCGGTTCAAATACATTTACTAAGGTAACAATAACATACCAGTATCTCTATCTAAGAATATATTTGTATTGTAGGTAATATAACGTTGCAACTACCAAAATCGCGAAAAAATACCCATCATGTAACTACAACAAATATGTATGTGCTCATTATTTGAAGTTGCGGCGAATACTTACGTTTTAAGTCAATATTTGTTCAAAGATACGAGTAGTAAATATAAAGTTTATATTACAGGTAAGTCCAATATTTGTTTTGTTTAAGATTAATTTGTTGGTGTATGTCCTATCAATGGCCAAGATCTTTTCGTAGATAATTTTATAAGTTTATGTTGACACACGATCGACGAACAGACGAGCCACTTAATAATAAGTGATTGCCACCGCTACTACACGTCATTATTATTTGCGGATTCACAGCTGATGATTAATTAGGATTAAGCCGGGTAGCCAGAGTCTAAACTTTGAAAGAATATCATCATTATTATCATGCGACCCTCAATACGTCCTGCGCTAAGCACACTATGTTTTTACCCAATACACTCATAGCCC
Organism: Ochlodes sylvanus; assembly: GCA_905404295.2. Taxonomy (NCBI): domain Eukaryota; kingdom Metazoa; phylum Arthropoda; class Insecta; order Lepidoptera; family Hesperiidae; genus Ochlodes; species Ochlodes sylvanus. Next base: position 10,484,328 of record FR990135.1, read on the forward strand.
CACACTAGCATTCCCTGTATCGTGGGTGCCACAGATAACACACAAGACAAGATCGTACGCGCCCACACAACAAAAATTTCAACAGGACCCTTCGAACAACAGTCTGGCACCATGCCGGACTGTTGTTCCATTCTACCATTGAGCTATGCGTCATCAAAGTTGTCATTGGTCATATCATCCTCTATATCCTCTATGTAGGTCTATATCCTCTAAGCGTTAAGATGATAAAATACTTAATGTACTGTATATAATATAAGTAAGTTATACATTTCGAATACCTTTAACACAGTCAACTACAATATTCATACTCGCTGTCCTCTCCCATCAGAATTGTTCAGCCTTTCAGGGGAAAGTCACAGGGAATCGTATAGGCCTTATCTTTGCGGACGTCAACGTCCATATTGGGCAAATGATCTTGGATTGGGCCCATCTAGAAACTGGCGTGCCTTAAGGCGATATTCTTAGTAATCTCAAATGTAACATTTTGCCAAACCCAAGAATTTTAAGTTTGGTCCAGGGACTATTCAGTTTAGTTTCCATTATCTCCACATAATTTGATAATCACCACCATAATCTACAAGATTTGATTTAGATAGAACCTCAGCGTACCGTCAGATGATTAAGGTAGCTTGCAAAAGTTACAAAGGACTTTTGCATTGATTGATTGCGATGCAAAAGGATTGTTTTTGCATAATACCTATGTTAACTATGCACGTACAAACTGAATAGGTATTAATGAAAATCACGCGTATATAAAATGATCGTTTCATTGAGTCATCATAAGTCATGTTTCAATGGCGTGATCTGCCCTGTTTAAATACATTAACTAACTGCAGTTAAATATTATGTGGAAATTGTAAATGTTTATCATTGTTATCGTTTGGTTTATGATCGGTTTTCCTTGTAAATTTCAGTCTAAAGTTTAACCAAGTATACCTTATATCAATTATATAATTATCTATATATATTATTTTTACATATTAAGATTTTAATAGGTTTTGGTTGTAGAGCCCATATTGTGCGCCCGGGGTAGGTAGTACTACCACGGAATTTCATTGCCAAAGTAGTACTCGACCGGATACAAATACGTATATTATACAGTATATAGTAGTTATATAACTTTATGTGTGTAATCAAGATGTCAAAGAAAATTCAATCAATTGACGTCAATTCAATAAAGTTTTACAGGAAATACGTTGTTTTGTTACCAGTATTTAAATGTAACGTAAATATCATTTCTTGCATCAGAATGTTGGCTTCGTGTTTGAACTCATTACATCGATACCAGTGATTACATTTCAATGAGGTTTTCGCTCTGCCTGTGAAGCGAGGGGTAACGGGTTCGAAACCTAGCCGGGGCAGACGTTTATGGAATAATTTTGAGCTTAGGCACTTTATCATTTCGATTTTTATAGACACAACACTGCAGTAGGTTTTTATAATTAAAAAATATTAATTAATTAAATGACCTAGTTACTAATTACATGTATAATAACTGAAAAAAATGTTAGGTATGCACATAAACATACACTTAGTTATATATTTTAATTGTATCATGGAGACCAGAGTCCACATTTAACCAATAAATTATAGAGATTGTATGATGATAATATTATAATAAATTTATGTTATCAATTCTGTTTTGTAAACATTAATAAGTCAACAAGTGTGTTATTAAATCAATTAACTGATAAAATAACGTGTGCATTGGATCCTTCTTTTAAGGTTATCTGGAAAATCTATGGTGAACAGAAGGAAATAAATATTTTATGATATCAGCTATACCTTATATCTCATCAATCTCATGTATCTAATATACCTACTATCTTATACCTAATATCCTATAATCCAATGCACTGTTGATATAAGGGAGTAGATCCGGGCAAGTAGTTATTGGGGGCACGACTTTTGATATTATATCTAACTATCCATTACGCACGCGCACACTTATGTATATTACGTCAAGAAGAGAGTTTATTATTTTTTATAATAAGAATAATTACATAATTAATTAACATCTCTTTTTCTAACAAATGTTAAAATCTTTTCTTGTTCAAAATGAATTTTCTCTGTTATCTTTATGTTTTACTAAATAAACCTTTGCCGTAGGTACTTGTGTTTATATATCGATGGGTCCTACGTATAAGGGCCAAACTAACAATTTGACGATTTTGACTTTTTTATGATAAACGCATCCTATCGATATGATTAATCGTGTGAGCTTTTAAAAAAAAAGAAAAACTGCATGGAAACACGACTTTCTATTCAAGTATAACGGCATATGTAGCGTGGATTGAAACGTATAAGGTCCAAAGAGTAATTTGAGACTTATACGCGGGGGACCTCCCGCGCGTTTTTTTATTGTTTGGGCCAATCGGCTAGTTTGACACTTATACGTCAGACGGAGCAACGCCCGCGCTGTGATCAAAACAATCTCGTTACTGTGTTTTAGCGTTACAATTTAGATTAATAACTGAAAGATGGCATCCAAGTATCGTGCTAAGTTTAGTAGAAGTCAGAATTTAGTAAATTTATAATTAATTCAAAAATATTTAAAAATACTTATATTATGCAACTTGGCATAATACACGTATATTGGCCAATTTGACACATTGGCCCTTTTATGGTGTTTTAAAATACAAATAATTTTAACAAAAACTAACGTAAAAGTGCCAATATGCAGTAAAAAAAAAACTGTTTAATATATATATAAAATGGTGTAGTATATATAAGTAGGACAATTGTCTTAGTAAACAAGCAAAGTTTCATAAATTTCGGTTTTATCAATCTTAAGTTACAGCAAGTTTAAACTTTGAAAGCCTCTCCTGTAAAGTTGTCATTTTGCATTTTGGCCCTTATACGTAGGACCCATCGATATGTATACCTTAGCTTTATGAATAGATTATGAATATTCAATATTTTTATTCACTATATTTATGAGCTATAGTTATGTAAACGTTCATCAAAATCCGTTACCAATGTATTTATTTGCGTGAAAAAGTACAAAACTTCCATCTATAAAAACTTCCATACAAAATTAGGTCATTTCATGCCAGTAGCTTAAAACACATTAGCTGTTGCTATGAAAAACGAGACAAAATGTTCCACGGAGCCTGCAATCTCCTTTGTTTATACTGCGCACATACGTTATATCATTATAAACTCATTACTAATCTACTGGTTATATTGGCACGCGCGCATAAAGTGCAAAGTTTGCACTCACACAACAAGACCAACAAAAATAAATACAAAACGTCACAGTGTTCAACACACACACCTCCGTTATCATTAGCGATACGCACGAGTCGGGCCGTATATAAAGATCGCTCGCTTCTCGAATCCTCACACAAGGAATATAGCTCTACCGGTGCATTCAAAACGAGAGCTAGAACATCTGACCCAGTTCCATTGTGAAATTTAAATTTGGAAGAACGTTTCCTGTTTGCAATCGATATTTGAATTTTAAAGTCCGTTGTTCGGATACTTTGTATCGATTGAATAAAGAATAAAGAAGCTGAGATAAAAATGGACAAGCGTCAACTTATCGGAAGCGCTACTCGCTACATTGCTGGAAGGCATGCCGTGCAGACGGTGTATTGGAGGAAGGCTGCTGATGACGGCAAGGGGCTCGTGAAGACCACCAAGATGACTTTCTTCGGTAAGAACGAGGGCCCCAACAAAGTTGATACAGCAGAGATGTTCGCGAGAGTCCGTGATAGGTATATGTAATGTAGACGTATAAACCCATACCCACCCAAGAGAGTATCTGTGATAGCTTAGATTTAGATAATTAGTTGTTAAGTTTTAAAGTATTGTATTATGTCACGTAATGCCATATGCCAGTGAAATTGTGATATTGTGTGACTTCTAATAATGACGTGTTATTCTGTTTCGTTTATATCTGCTATGTGTTTCTAACCAACCTGTGGTAAAGTACAAATAAATGTTATTATATAATTGACTATGTTGTTGAGTTTTTTCTTCTGACTTATAAAATAGTTACTAAAGTACTAAATCTTTTGTAAATAGATTCGTTCCGTAAGGTTTAAACAAATTTATAAAGCTATAATAGTGTTAAACATTAACTACAACTTTATCGTGTATCATTTGAAATTTAAAACTTTATGAAAATACTATTGTACCTGACCCGGTAGACATTGTTCTGCAACGTATTTTATATACTAGCCGAGTTAACTTAAACATTTTATATAACTTTAGGAAATGCTCAGTAAATGCAATAACTTTTCTACAGCAGCACTTCGATATCTCCAATAGTTTGGCTGATATCTGAGTTAATCTCCACCACAGCGCCACCTAACAGTTTGAATGAATCAGAGTGAATCTTAACCTTCTAAGGATCCACTAAAATACACACAAAAATTAACAAGATCGAACCAACCGTTTAGGAGGAGTTCAGTGACGTACTCACAGATACAAGAATGATATAATTATGTATGTAATCAAAATAGGTACAAGTCAAGTTTATCTTTGTGAAAATAAATAAAATTGGGCCATACGCACAATTAATAATAAATAAATGCGATATAATTTGAAGGTCTGAACTTTAAAATAACATATCATAACTTGTAATAATAAAAAGTTTGTTTGAAATTCAGTTGAAAGAACTTTCGTTTGGGTAAACTGCGAGCAATATGTAACATAAAACACAGATTTATATAATTTTTACTATGAATCCTCTACCATATAAATAGTATGGCGACAGAATAAAGCATACATAGGTACAACAGAGATAACTGAGAGAACTGTCTATTTTAATAAAGCTGTCTATTTTAAAGAACAGTCTGCGGCATTGATATTGAATACAGACTTGTTGTTCCGTTAATTGAACAGAGAGTCCTAACATAAGTACATCAATATAATTAAAATATGTAACTCTTCCGTTACTGTTGACTGACAGACAACGCACAGCCGAAACTACGGGTGTAGGGGAACACTAGGACAGGACTTTTGGAAATTTCTTTCCTAAGGGTTTACTTATCTACTTTGTGCTAAGGGGGTAGAAAAGGGGATAAACTGAAACTTTTTATTTCCGCAATGGAGTCATTTGAAACTTTGTATATAGGTTCCTCAAGTGACGCAAGTCAGCACGTAGGATTTTTAGAAATTGGCAGGCGAATCCGTGGGGGAAGTTAGTAATATTATATCATGTTTACATATCTTTGTTTAATAGCTTAAACCATTAATGATCCACTACTGAGAAAGGGTATCTCTTCATAACTGAGGGGGCGCCTGGACACTGTGAGGAGTAGGTATAGTACGGCCGATGGTTCTAGGCCGGTCTGAAGTTAGGCTTTCGGATATAGTGCGCAGGTACAGTACTTTAGAGAGAGATAGCGACACAAACACTAAGCGTGTGACTGAAACAAACAATGCTCAAAGTGACACCCCGCGCATCTTGCCACCATTTCCACACTAAAATTGACTTCTGCGCAGCGATCCGAACAAAGTTCTGAACGGCCTAGAACCGCCGGCCATACTAAGTATAGTGCGCCCACGCTGGTCAAGTGCGGATTGGCGGACTTCTCACACCTTTGACAACATTATGAGGATCTCTCAGGTATGAAGGTTTCCTCACGATGATTTCCTTTACCGAAGCAAGTGATAATTACATACGCACATATTTTTTGTTAATTCGAGGTGCGTGCGGGATTCGAATCTAGGCCCCCTTGTTCGAGAGTCCAACGTCGAAACATGTATATAATTAAAATCAATAATATTTGTGATAATTTTACCTTTAATATTGACAGAGCAATCAAATGCTAATGTAATAACACATTGTGTTAAATTTAATGTTCAAATCTGTCCGCAAATTTATTAATATCGTTTCATGGATAAATGTATTTGTGGTTGTCTATAAAATATGTTTACTATGTTAAGTGTCATATTAACGAATTTTGATGGCATTTATTTGTTGATTGCCACAATCCAACTTAACGATTTAAAAAATGTTAATTGACAGGCAATACACTATCTGAACCAGTTTTACTGACACTCTGCACAGCGGATCCTACCGTTGCCGGTTCCTAAGAATGCTGCCCAAATGCTTTTCATGAAATACAAGCCTACACCGGCGGCTTCGCCCGCCAAAAATCCCTAACTATATAAAAGTTGATAAAATAAGAGAACTTTCATACTAACCCGGCTCAGCTTGGTCCTATTGTACCATTTAAGTACGGATTAAAAAAATATATATAGTAGGTATAGTGACGTGCAATTTTGCGTTACCAAACTATGTAAATTTAAACGTTAATAACGTGTAGGGGGAACCAAAATAACAAGGGAGGAGAGAAGTATCCTTGCTATGATGCTGCAACAATGTTAATTACATTACCCCGGTCGGAGATGCTGTAATCTTATTGCGGTTTTCGTGCCAGAAATTAACTGAAATTCTGAAATATTAGTGACAGTTTAAATGAATAACATCGTCAAGTAACCTACATAGCGGAGTATTTCTCTACCCTTTCTTGCTCGCGGTGCCTACTGAACAATCTTTCTTTCTTTGTTCTTCCTTTTTTATTGGACGGCAACGCATCGGTGATGCCTTTGGTGTTACTGGTTCATGGGTGACGGTGACAGTTACCATTAGGTGGTTGGTTTGTTCGTTTGACGGTTATTGTTATATATGAAACCAATGTGTGAGTGTGTGCGTGTATGCGTTTAGTTGTGTGCGTGAGGCTGCGTCCCGCGCCAGAGTCATGAGAAATAAATTAGTGTGCAAATAGCTACCGTGTTTGATCACCCCCGACCCCTTTCTGTTGTACACACGTAACCGTTATTTACACAAAAACAGAAAACGGTGTTTCATTTTAAATTTTACATAATTATAATTGACGGATTTTTTAGAAAATACTTAAGTTCAATATTTTGCAGAAAAAATAATACGGAAAAATGTGAAGTAGATAAATATTATTGACTCCGGGCGCTTACAGCCAGCCTATTTGCTGGGTTTATTTCGTTGTTTATTTATTGAAAAAATCCAATTAGTTTAAGCGGTTGAACTCGTCCGCTGAACTGGGTCATGACAATTTATCTCGGAACAGAGATTCGAATGATATTTACCATATATACGTAAACTTAACTTATTTGCAGTGAAAATATATTAATAAACTAGTGGTCCCAGCGTACTTCGTACCGCTTTATAATTAAAAAATGTTTTAGTGATATATCGACAGCAACGCCACCTACCGGGTCCAATTGTGAATCTAAACCATTCTTGGATCCACCTGAAGACACACAAAAAATTTCAACCAAATCGGTCAAGCCGTTTAGGAGGAGTTCAGTCACATACACACGAACACAAGAAATATATATATTAAGATAATGAAGGAGCGGTGAATGTTGACTAGGACTTTAGGAAATTTTATGCTCTGAATTGTCAACGAGGTCACGACCAAGTTGTCTCTCTGACTAAATCATCATCTCGGATAAAACAATAATTAAGAATGGTTTTTAAAACCTATTCATTTGGATTTAATACAGTAACCGAACGTGTAGCACTACACCAAAAGCAATAAATAGTTCGTAGACTTTCATTTTTATTCACAGTATGTCGTGTGGTTGTAGCCATATTACATCTAGACTATGTACCTAATACAAATCGATTGACGATAATCATCCAATTCAAAAGAACAAACTAACGTAGATATTATACTGATGAACACATTCCACCTTTGCGTAACGCAGTCGGGTAGAACTACAAAGTAGACCGGATTTCTATATACATATATGTATACATATATAAAATTGGAGGTGTGTGTCCCTATATTTCAGTCTGCATCCAAAACTACGCATCGCAGACGAATAGTGTTTGTATGTGGCAATTGGTACAAGTCTCCCGTCGTGCACTATGGTGGTTGCAAGTCGATAGTTATAAGGGTTGGTAGGGGAGCCCGTGGTGCTAAATGGGGATTTACTCGAGCGTCACAGAGACCTATTGGGTTGCAAAGCTTAGATGATAAGAAGAAAAAAAGGTTATATGATATATATCTTTTCATCGGTGGGGGAAGCGGCTATAGATTTTTAAATATGTAAAAAAAAACTGATGCATGGACATCCTCGAGCGCGTCAGATATTGATAGCATCAATGCCCTACGTATTTTTAATAATGTACGTATGTTAATCTGACCGTTTGCATGGTGGGGGTGGTTGTATGTAAGGGTTGAAAATGAAAAAAAAAAAAATTTAATCGAGCGCGTCAGATTTTCTAAGGGAGTGTTAAGTGCACCAAAAATAAGCTCTCATTCACTAATCTGACGATTTCGATGGGACGCAAACTCGTGGCCATTCTCATAATATGCAAAAAAAAATCGCCATTTTGACATACTCAAGCGCGTCAGATTAAGATATATATGGTTCATCTTTATGTTCTAAACGTACTGTCTCATAATCTGACGATTATCTAGAGAGATTCGCCTAATCTGACAAAAAAACGGTTCACCCTAAAGGCCATCCCTGCAATTTCCCGCTAATTCCATTCCTGGGCGCTTAAAATTGTACTTATGACATTTATTTTGAGCTCGCGGAGTTCAAAGAAATAATATTTCTATGCATTTGAGCTTTCCCAGCTCAAAAGTCTCATAGAAGTTTCATTGAACACTATTTTTGGAATTTTCAAACCGCAATAACTTTTGAATGGATCAACCAATTTTCACGCGGTTGGCGGCATTCGACGCAGTTTTATCATTCTCATAAGTAATTTACAAGTTTTAATTGATCGAACCAAAAATTTCGGAGTAATCCCGAAAAAATACTTTTTCGGGTTTCTTTCGTTCACGATATCTCTCGAACGAATCAACCGATTTTGACCAACTTGGTGGCGATCGACGTGGTTTTTCAAGCTCAAGGGCGGATTCGTTTTTGAAGTTGATCGATAAAGCCGTTTAAAAGTTATTCCAAAAAAACCACTTTCAAAAATTTTTTTGCTGGAATATGGTGATGGCGTCATGACAGCAGAAACTAGAGTGGGGACGGAGTGAGAGAGTAATAGATAGAGAAAGAGTGAGAGAGGAATAGAAACGCGGAGAAGGAAATATAGGCATCACGCAGCTGCACGCATTTAACTTTATCGACGATTTTTTTGTTGTTTCGGCTTGCGGAAATCGTCAGATTATATATTTTTCGTTATTCTTGAATTATTTCCTTCAAAATAAAAAAAAAATTAACTACGCTCGAGAATGTCAAGATGACGTTTTTTTTTTACAACTTTGCTGCCCTCCCCTTTCTTTACGTCACTCTCAAATTGTCAGATTAGTGGAATATACACTTTTTAGGAGGTAATTAACTCACCCTACCTTAATCTGACGCGCTCGAGAATGTCTGATGATCAATTTTTTTTTACTAATCTGATCCTGTATCCTTCACGGGCGGCCATATATATGGGGCTCATATTTGGTGGTGGTACTTAACCGGGTACAAGGTATCCCCCTGTATATTAATCTGCCGCGCTTCAGTAAATCCAGAAATCCCCTCTTGGGCTCCCCTACCAGTGTAAAAGATACGGGGGTTGAAACACGTTAACTTGGAAAATCTAATACTATTATTGGTAAACGACTGTACCGATTTGGTTGAAATTTTTTGTGTGTCTTCAGGTGGATCCGAGAATGGTTTAGATGCACCATTGGACCCGGTAGGTGGCGCTGCTGTCTATATGTCAACAAATTTATTTGTTAATCATAGAGCGGTACGAAGTTCAATATTTTGTGTGTCTTTACGTAGGTCCGAGAATGGTTTAGATTCACAATTGAACCCGGTAGGTGGCACTGCTGCCCATATGTCACGAAATGTCAAAAAATAAATTTCTACCCGTGCGAAGCTGGGTCGAGCAGCTAGTTTAATCTAAAAGAGTGAGATTTACCGCCTTAGTGTAATTTGAAAATGTCACCAGCAATCGTATTCGAAATAAAGCTGTTTAAATCTAATTTTCGTAAGGTACGGTGGGTAATCCTACCGAGTGAATGCACATGAGCCAATAACATAAAATAGGGTGTCTATGGAATTAAATGATTAGTGAATTAAATGAAACCCGATATCGGCCATAATGCGCTGCCATTCACACATGATCAGTGATCCGAACTCCATTCATGTGCATCACGCCAAATACCAATGTCAAATACACATATTGGTGATATTCAAATGAAATGACTATTAATTTATATTTTAATTTATCTACGGCATTCACCCACTATTGGGCACGGGTCTCTTCTCATAATTGAGGAGGCCTACAACATACATAGGTAATGCACCACGCTGCTCTAATGCAGGTTGGCGGAGGGGTTAGTGGCGAACACAAGTACCGGAATTATTTTATGTCACGACTGCTACCTTATATTTGTACCTGTTCTCCGAAACACGGAATGAAAATGATGAAAAATGGAATGGATTGTATTGTAGGCTCTCTGCAAGCAAGCTCTGAAAAATAGGGGATAAGTGAGTCTGTGCAACAACAAATACTCGTATGGTCTACCATACGGATACATACATACAAACGGAGCAATCTATTGCTCCGTTTGGAAATGTGTATAGATAGTGATGGTGTTATGAATATGTAGGTATGTCACGGACTCACGTGCTCTTTCTTATGTAAATAACCGACTATTAGACGAGCCACCTGATGGTAGATGGTCACTGTCGGCCGTTTAGAGGAACGATTAATAAATTTAATTGGACGGGTTAAGTTTAATGAACTGTGAAGACATAATCCATTGGCTGTGCTCATTGACTTATCTGTATAATTATATAAAACTCTTCCGTTACTGAGTGAATTACAGACAATGTACAGCCGAAACTAATGAACGCAAGGAGCTGAAATTTGGCATGTACCTATGTATGTTCTTTGGGGATACACTCCCGAGCACTAAGAGAAGATTTTTGGAAATTCCGTGGATAAAAAGGGGATAAACTGAAACTTTTTATTTCTTCAATGGATTCACTTGAAACGTTATGTTTCTCAAGTGACGCAAGTGAGCACTAAAAAAGGATTTTTGTAAAGTCAGACGAAAAAGCGCTGTCGAGTTCATTAAAAGGCGACATAACCGAATTTCACGCGGGCGAAACCGTGGGCAGAGAGTTTGTTATTACGATAAGTCAATGGCTGTGCTTAATAGAATCAGCTTGATACAAACAGTCTTAGATACACTATCTGCCTCTGATATGCATACAATAATGTCTACACTGTTTGCACACTATACGCCCTTAATTATATTTTCAGGTTCTCGTTGCCAACGCATTAACCGACTTGCAAACGAGTACTCGGGAGATTTGGGTGCATTTATTGTGCAGCCAAGTACAAAGGGAAGCTTAACGTACGTTACGGACCGAAAACTTTTAACGAGTATCGATTTTTTATTAAAATGTAGAGTTTGGATTAATCGATTAATAAACTTGTTAAGTAATTTCGAACACGTTGAATAAATCTTGCGCTGAGTCTAAGTGGAGTCTAAGTGTAATCCTTTAGATTAGAGTTACCAAAGTTAGATCTGCTCTAATACTTCTTACAAAAAATAAATGTCCACTTCTTTGTCATTTTTATGATATCGATCAGCGATTAAGCAGTCATTCCTCGTAATGGCGTTGCGGGCTAAGCAGAAAGTGGTAAATCCGCTAATATTCCCACAGGGTCGATAACGACCCAAAGGTACTTCGTGACTTTTAATGCACACTGACCGCAAGGTGATGCTTCAATTTTAAATTAAATGCTTCAATTAAAAAAAAAATATTGGATTGCAGAAGTGTTTTGTACCGTAGCATATTAGAATTAATATTTTATTAAAGTAAATTAATTGTTATAGGCACCAATTCGAGTGCAAGAGATAACTATAAAAAAACTTGTTTTTCAGAAAAAATTGCGACACAGCTCACAGAAATGTAAGTTTTTTTGTATACATATAATTGTCCTATTTTATTAAAAAAAAAATTAAAAATAATTGAATGTTTATTTTAGAGATTAAATATATACCTATTCAAAATATCAGTATTGTTACAGTTAACTATACTCTGGTACTGTTTTTGCAGAATGTAATGGACATCACATAAGTCCAGTCACAAATGACGTCCACAATCGCGCTACCAATACTGAAATGGGGACTGGAGATAACATTATGACTCCGTGCAAGCGGGCCGTAAACGCATCAATGCAGCCATTGATACCTACAGAAGCCAACTGTACTTTTCTTCACTGCTATACAATATAACTGTAAACAGAACTTTGTGTAGAGATAAATAAAACAAAGTTGTGTTAGTTACACTATTTATAACTCAAGAACGGCGGGACCAATTTTTATGATTTTTGTGATTTTGGATTCGTCTTCGTCCGGAATAGGATAATAAGTATTAAAACATTTGAAAAGTTAAAAAATGATTTTAAAAATTATTGTCCTTAGCAACACCATTGAGTCGAATTATAGACTGTATGTTTAATTTTTTTTTCGTGACAGTGTTTTGTTTTTGTTTCGTGATAGAGTAACAAGTGTTTCAGCTAATACGTTACCAAAACATGCTGTACGAAGTTCACCGGGGCAGCTGGTATAATAATCATATAATACATATGTTTGTCAAAAATATGTTTGTCTTGGCTGCTTAAAAAATGCTTGTGAGCGGTTGTGACTATGTTGTATTATTTGATATTAATACAATAACAATAATTCTTTATTGCCTTACAGATTTGATATACCTACATGGTGTAAGATTGTAAGATGTATTTTAGTAAGCTTGAATTCTTTATTGCCTTACAGATTTGATATACATGGTGTAAGATTGTAAGATGTATTTTAGTAAGCTTGTGGTAACATTAAGTGTTTGTTTTATTTTAAACGGTAAATAAAGAAAATATTGTCACTTTAAAAATTTCCGATTAAACATTTTTTTGAGTGTGGGTAGGTGCTAAAAGATTTCCTAATGCAATAAAGACCAGTTACTATTTAATCATAAGGTCATAAAAAATACATGTTTCAAACCCTTTACCTTTTAGGTTACGACACAATAAATTTCATTCATTTTAGCTAAAAACATAATATAATATACCTGCTTCTATTTCTGCAAAGAATATGCATAACCACGTTTCATGTTTCAAAAATAAAATAAATCTTTTGAAAGCAACGCAAAAATGCTGTTTCCAATGTTGAATGCAAATAATTATGGCATTTAGTGTCGAGAGCGTTTTACGACAAATGTGTCACAATACTTTAAGCGCTTTGTTTTTCCAACTGCGGGTTTATTTATTTAAATTTATTTATTTTAACGTTAAAATCTACTACTGGCAATATTTTAGAACTATCGTTTTAATTCGGCGTTGTTGTTGAATTTAAAAGAACTGAGAATGAACCAAATTAATTACAATGCACGTCAGCTCAAATAGCAAGAAAAGTGGTATAAATTGCTTCTTTTGCTTCATGCATTATTAAAATATTGATAGTACAGTAAATATTACATAGATTTTTTACATCGTAAGTATTCCTACTTTATCGATATAAAATAAGCGCCATCTATTGACAATCTGTTTAATCAATAAACACGACGCGGAGTTTTTTTTTTTGGCAAAAACACAATAAGTCAATGAAAAACACGCGAAATATCATACGTCTATATTATTATATCTAATGAAACGCATTCATGTGGAAGTACAAAAGAATATTGAGGGCTTTACTTATAAAGCCTTCATAATTCTTTTGTACCTACCTATTTCCGCTTAGCGTCACCAGAAAAATAGTTTTACAATTTTTGTCTGTTTGTCTGTGAATTTGTTCTCAATAATCTCAGTAACAGCTGAACCGATTTGGATTCAATATCGATTGATGTATTGAAGTTAGATTGGCGTAACATTAACTGCAGCCCATGAATTAAGTTAAGCCTTGCCTTGAGCTTGCAAATATCATAAGTTTGCAAATATTCTCCTGGAGAATTTCTCCAAGTAAGCGTAATCATAGCCCGGGAGCTGGTGTCGATCCTAAGCGATCGACGGAGTTAAGCAACAGCGAGCGCGGTCGGTAGTTGGATGGGTAACCGCTAGGGGCAAACATTTCTTGAGCGTTTCTGGGCTTCGAAAGGCACGTAAAGCCGTTGGTCCTGGTTGTTATCGTCCGACAGCAATCTTTCAGCCATGTTGGACGCTTATGGGCGGTATAAAAACTTCCGACATATGGGTTGGCCACTAATCCCTCCACCGATCCGCAATGGAGCCCCGTGGTTTAATATGCTCTAGGACTCCTCAGGTATGAGACCCGTGCTCAGACTTTATGAAAAATAAATCAAAATATTGTCCTTGGCTTTATTCAGTCTACCTGCTGTTGCAATAACATAATTTTATTTTACTGATTTTGAACGGAAATAAAAGGTAGGAACTACTACTACCCTACTTTCAATATAATAAAGTCGATGAGGGATGGCAGTTGACGAGATTGAATTGAAATACCGGCGGGAGATTGTGTTACTTTGAACCAAGTTAAGAAAATTAAATCAGTGAATACAATATTGCATTTAGTTTTTATAAGTAGGTACTCTAGTAATCACTCATCGCATTGTTTTAGGAAATAGTTATTGCTAGGCAGTTTTATCACGCATTAGGTATTAACATTTTAAGTTAACATGTTCGATGCGGCAATTGCAATTTGTCTATGGAAAAAACCACGACGTATACTTGCTCAGCAGCGAACGTGTTTACCCTGTTTTATTATTTTAGTGATATATTTGATTGTTCTTCATATAAGAAGATATTAGCTGGCTAACCATCCTAGTCCCGATATGAGTCTTGTTCTGTCTCGCTCACAGTTGTCAGTTGACAGAATAGGAAGGGTGGTGCTGCATGCTCGTTTGCTATCTTAATTCCATAAGAAAAAAAAACGGTAATTGTTATAGCTATACATAAAAGCAGTCAACACATGAATTCAATTGAAAACAGTAATTGCATAAGAAATTATGTTATAATGCTGTTTACACCAAAAGCGAAACTTGAAACGAAAGTTGTGCAAAAGATCAAGAATGTCACGAGTTGTTTAGATTATACAAGTCATCTATTGCTCCAATTTTTTTGTACGTATGCAACAGGCAAGAAACTGGTATCATGTAAATGAGGCCTAACTATTGTCTTGCAACATAATGGCCATACTAACTTAAATCCCTCATGCCGAGAGAATAAAACACTTCATTTCATTGACTCAATTTCACTTCAAGTCAATTTCGGCCGTGTCTACTAAGCGGATTCCCCTTGGCAACTTATTCCTTATTGATTTGTGGTTACTAATCAAATTATTTTTATTATGGTAATCTCACCATCATAACATCTTGATATCCTAAATCTTTCATGTCTTCCGATTACCATAATGATCCATGAAGCCACCTTTTCTTAAAGTGCCAATGATTTATTACGGTACAAAATTACGCTATTAGCCTAGCAGGTGCTTTTAACATTACAACCAGACGTTACACCTGACAACTGGATGTTTCAAAGTATATTGAACTTTATGCTTTTGAGATAAAGACGACGCGGCGCGCGTTTGTGAAATGATACATCTGTAATAGTCCACACAACAAATTTTGTACTCGGATTGCCATGATCCCGTTACGTGACTCGAAACAGAAGCGAATAGGACCATTAGGAGCGCCAATGAAGTGGGTTTTTAGCTGAGGTTTGGAGAATGTGTGACAAACTGTACATCGCTTATCTTGGCTGGCCTCTCAATCGAAAAAGTAGTGACGTAGAGATTTAGTGTCCCAATTCCCAACATCATTAAGTAATCGCTTTCTGCTGTTAGTTAGCATTAGACATGTTCTAAATGAAGTTCGTGGAGTAAATGTAAGTGCACGTTAATAAGGAAAAGGCTGTCAGAAATTAAGATACTTTTTAGACCAGCAAATAGGGACCATTTATCTGCAGATCACAGACGATCTCAACTGAGATGTCCCTAACAGCACGTAAAATTGACTGAAGATAATCCCTTATGGGGGTGAAAAGTAGGTGGAGGTTTACCTGAAAATCAATCATTTAAGAGATATAAAATTTTATTATTCTTATCAGATTGCGTTTAAAGGGGGGTGCCCATTTTCGACTCGAAAACGCACACAAATGAAACTTAGTGGAAAATAAAGCGTTAAAAAAGAGGTAATTTTTGGCACAGTATCTGACATCGGATACTTTATTCACGAAGCGAAGTGTAGGTGAGCATAAACAGTATTGATTATAGTTTGTTTAAAATTGTTTACTGTAGCACTAATGATTTCATTCAAGAAGTCGATCTAGCAATGTAATAGCTTATAACAAAGTAGGTTGCCAAGTTCTAGACTAATGTATACTTTTCTCTCGCTCTTACTTATAGCTTTGTCATGCTCGGCACTTGAATAACATCTGAATTTTGCAATAACAAGCTGCATCAACATACATGTAACTTAATGTGTCGCCGCGGGAATTGCTTATCATAACACGACATTATTTTCCTGTTTTTTCCTCACACATTCCTTGACGAAAGTATTCATTTTCTGTTATAAGGCAGCTATAATGTTGGTAAACACAAACACCGTTTGTTTTTTCTTTATATTATATCGGATATTGTTCCGTCTCTTAATATAGGGATTTTATATCTAATTCTTTTTATAAAGCTACACGTTCTGTGTATTTTGGGGTTATTCAGTGTTTGTGTGAAGTGTAGGTTTTGAGAAGCAAGCAAGAGGTTAGTTGGTAGATGCCTACGAAGCAGGGGGTTCTGGGTTCGATTCCCGGTCGAGGCATGATTATATTTATATGACATATCATTGTTTGTTCATTTCTCCAACTGCTACTCATACAGCTACAAAAATTTACTATCATTGAAATATTCTAAGAAGATTTTAAATTACCTAATCGTAGTATTTAAATTAGAGATCTTTGGATCGACCTTTGATTCTTTCGACTGTCTGCATGCTAAAAATCAGTCACAAAAGAGAATAGTATTATTTACAAAGGACATTATTCAATGAAATCCAACCTCGAAACGTTTGTACTGATTGTGATTGTTCATAAAACATCGGCTACGTCGTCAAATGTCCTTGCCAAGGCAGTGCCGTGACGCGTGACATCTACAATGAATATGAAATGTATGTATATAAATGTACGTAAATTTCGGCAATCATTCTTCTGTCTCAGGAGTACCGAGAGGTTTCATAACAAATAGTCTAAGTCTTTGTACTTTATTTTCTTTATATAAGGTACAAGTTCCTTTGTTTGCTGTGTCTACACTTAGTATGAAAGTGAAATGAAAGTAATTTAGAAATGAATATTTTATTACCAGATTGTTCGTAGGCACAATAATTATTTATGAATATGTAATTTGACATTGTAAGTCCTTTCTAGTTGGCTAAAACAAATAAAGAATGTTTAATACGAGAAGCAAAAGCTTTGTACCGCTTTATACAAAAATTACGCGGACGGAGGCGTATGAAATTTTGTCAAATTTCACTACAATGCATCAATGCATTTTAAAAAACATGCTAAACATAATATAATTATGCTTTTTAAACGCTAACTCATTCATAGCCCGCACTAGAAATCTAGAATTTAATATCATTTTATTTACCCTTACTATTTGTACTAATAAACAATAAATAAAATAAATAAATAAATAAATAAGTAATGAACACTTGACACTAATTAAGTCTAGGATTCCCTGTGTCGTGGCTAGCATAAACAAAGACACATTTATGTGTGAAGCTAATAAATGAAAGCGTATTAAAAATCATACACACGCAAGACTCTAGTCACACAATGTTCCGGAACAGAACCCGAGAGACAAAATCATGATTTTTCTACGTCCATCGATTGTTTTCGGCCATGCATCACGATAACATTGTAGATTTAATTAATATAATATGTATACCTAAAGACAGTGGTCTGGGCTAAAGACGAATCTCATGTTAAAGTTAATAAAGCAGATGCATACCGGCTGAAATACCTAAAATGTAAATTCTGTTTACTATGTAGGTACTCAATAAATGTTTCAAATAATGTATTTACATATTATGCGTATGAATCGTAAATATTATTACGTGTTAAAGTGGACCCAGCGGTTCCATTAAGAGCTTAAACTTAAGTTTCAATTTCATTTATATGCGTGATCACATACTTCGAACATACAACACAAATATGTATTATGTTCAACCTAAGTGCCATAACCTTCCCCGTAATGGAGAATTTTATTAAAAATTTGAATAACGGCGAATATTAAGGACTCTTTTATGGTCAAATTTACATTTATTCGTGTCGGTTCATAATAGGGATATTTTTTTTAATTGAACAGAAAGGTAATTCATTGTGAATTAAGATTCATGTCAGTATAATAGGTCATGAATTTTTTTATAACGATTGTAGCAATTTAGGTAAAATTAACTAATGAAATTAGAATTAGATAATGTGTTACCTAGTTTCTTGGATAAAGCTATCTTTCTATTAAAGAATAAAAACATCTGTAAAGTAAAAGTAAAAAAGAAAAATATGGAGCCAAGAAAATTATACACGAGTTGAGGGATCAGATAATATTTTGATAGTGATTCAACTTACTATCGAATAAATTTTAAGTTGAATAAAATGCCAGCTTGGATGTAAAATACTTCATTTCTATAAGTTTTTAGTTTCATTCTTTTTGTTTGATTTGCTGGACTGAAAACGCTTTGTACACAACTTCAAAAAAATATGTAGGCACCGTACATTGTGAATGTTGATATTTATGTTGTTATTAAAACTTCTACACTTCTCTATGTAAATTGTAACTATGACAAATTTCATTCTGCTACGTAGCATGTACATTATTCTTGACAACAAGTACAAAGTTCACTTTTTAATCTGAAGATCCTCAGGGATTTGAAGGCGGAGTCAAAAAGTAAAACAAAATATTGTAAATATCAGATCATATAATCATACCGACTTTGTTTCTGGAAACTAAACTATTCTAGTTGTCATTTAACTACAATAAAAGCTTTCACGTCTTAAACTTTCACCCCCTTTTTCTAAAATACGTTTTAAATGCTCTTCTACTCTATACAATAGAATCTTTCTACATATTTTCATGCTTGTCGGTCTACTAAGAAGTTGTGCGTTGCCTGTCACTCAATAACAGATAACATACTGTTTAATACATTTCTCCTACTATTTATTACTTGTATTATTGATGTACATTTCATTATGTTATTGTACCCTAAGACTAGGTAATGATTTGCCTTTTGAAGTTTGTACATCAAACGGCAAATCATATCGTAAGATGTCTTTGTCTGTAACAGAACGATTGAAATAGCTTAAAATAGGGCGGAGCAGTGCGTGTAACTGATTGTTATTTTCATAAAAGTGTATAATGTTTACGTATCTATTTATAAGTTGTTAAATTTTAACATACCGCAAATAATATCCCCAGTACCAACATAAAAATGTTCACGAGACTTCCACTCGCACGCGAAAGCAATTTAGCTCATAATTGCTTACAATAACCTGGAAAATACAACCATTCGTTATCACATTGTACCGTACAATTTATTACGCGGAAATATTGAGACGAAATATTACAAAAGAGACCGTATAACCCAGTCCTGCGCTTGACATAATGGACTTGTTTCATTGCCATCTATTAAATAAAATCATACCTTCGAAGAGAATAATTAAGAGAATTCGTGCACGTTAGTCATGGGAACGGAAAGGAATATTCGCTTTAGAATTTCATAGTGTAAAGTTTTACTTAATTTACGCTTAGGAACTCAAATGCAAGCAAGCGCAAGTTTTTTTATACCTGCTATTATTATACCTACTCATCCCAAACTCACTCGTTTACACATAGGTAGTAAGACAATCCCAAAACAGTTTGAATTTACGTAAAATTTTATGACCTTGAGCCAAGTTATGACTTTTTTACAACTCTGTCAATGATTTCATCAAATTTTAATACTGTACGTGATTCATTTTGTCAATATATAATTAAATCTGGGTGGTTTGCGTCTCAGGATAGCCTAATAATTTGAAGCCACTATACTATAAAGAGCAAAAGTGTAAAGAGCTCAAATAAATATTTGTCCATAGTATTTATATCAACATTTGTATATTTTTGGAACGAAGTTCCTTACGGCAGGCTTGGAGGGGATAGGTTTTGCTGCGGCGACCGAACTGAAAAATATGTGATAGTAAAACCGTAAGAAAAAATGCGTGGAATAAAAGCGTTAAATGAGACGTGCGCAGGCGCGACAGTCGCATACACAAGCGAGTAGTGTATAATACCTTTCTCTTTCTCCCTCGTTCTTTTCGTTCGCCGTTGCCTTCATTAGCCGAAGGAACTTCGTTCCTACCTGGTGTCCCACGACACCACATCATTTTATGTGACAACGACATTACGATCATCTTATTCATCAGGGGGTACGAGAGTGCATAACCTAGACATGTCATCTACTGGTTTGCAATAGTTTTCACTTATATAACTATTGCACCCAAAACACTTACCAAAATAACTGTCTGGATTTCCAATAACTTTTTGCATTATAGGGACGGCGTTACTTACATTTAATGTTTTTAATCATCATCATCATCATCACAACCCATAACTGTTCCACTGCTGGGCACGGGTCTCCTCTCAGTGTGAGGGGTATAGGCCATAGTCCACCACGCCATGCGTATTGGTGGACTTCACACACCTTTGAGAACATTATGGAGAACTCTCAGGTGTGCAGGTTTCCTCACGATTTTATGTTTTTGATATTTTATGTTTTTGATAGGATCTTTTATGTCGCTCGTATTCATTTCTACGTCTGCCACTTAATCTACAATCCTCTCCCCAACTGTCCTCCCCAATTGTCCCCTCCGTACCTCATCTCAACACTATTTACAAATTAAGTAACGTTTATTTTCCATACCACAGATCGTTAAATGTCAAGCTATTCAATAGTAGCAATTATAGCCAGAGTCGTACAGATAACTATCCCTCGTGACAGGCCCTTAGTCGTTATGGCCAATTTCACTAATAGAACGATTGGACAAAGTCTTATCATAGAACGGGTATCAGACAGAAATGCCTTATACGCGTACGTTTCATAGAGTGAAACTATCAGTTTGGCGAAAGCAATTACGTTCTTACTTTTGTTGGTATACAATATTTAGTATCGACATTATTTCTGTTGGGTTTCGGGGTTTCGTATACCCGATGTAAAACTGTAACAGAAACCGGAGAATAACGCATTGTAATAAGAACAGTAAGAAAATATGTAACTTAAGTTTAAAAGACCAATGTTAACACTTG
Organism: Ochlodes sylvanus; assembly: GCA_905404295.2. Lineage (NCBI taxonomy): Eukaryota > Metazoa > Arthropoda > Insecta > Lepidoptera > Hesperiidae > Ochlodes > Ochlodes sylvanus. The sequence continues at coordinate 10,505,576 of FR990135.1, forward strand.
CTCTTGTCTTAGAAATCCATAAAAAATAAGCGTGTTCCCTGTTATTCCTTAACCGTCAACATCTTAAATATCACCATCTTAATGATTAACATTCACCATCACATAGTATTACCCAAGCATTAACTAATTATAATAACAAGGTAAAATACTCGTAGTAAGTCAAACAAAGAATTAGACAGGAATATGGGACATGTTTACTATATTTTCTGTTATTTGTTGTGAGATAATTAATTACGATATTTCTTTTCAGAAATAATGGTTCGCGGAAAAACAAAGGCCTTGCTATTGTCACAATGACACGTCACACTAGTTTATTTATCGTGCTATATTGTGTACTAGTAAATCCGCCCTTGCTTCGCTTCGGGCACGGTGTGCTTCGGGAACCTGTCCCTAAGTACCCACAATAGAAAACTGTTAAGCGTGATTCTTTAAAATGTAAACGTTTTTATTTATAAACTATAATTTTTGATTGAAACAAAACAACCACTAAATGGTAAGGTAACTAATGCTTGTTACTAAAATACGTAGTGAAAACTGCACCGTAATTGTTAAGCCGTTTTTGAGATTCATCATCATTATCACAACTGTCCCACTGCTGGACACGGGTCTTCTCTCACAATATGAGTGGTACAGGCCATATTCCACTACTCTGGCTGGCCAAGTGCGGATTGGCGGACTTAATATACATACAATTTCAGCTTCTTGCGTCAGTAGTTTCGGCGTAAGTTTGTTCCAGCTTATCTCAGAACGGCTTAACTGAGTGGAATGCGGTTTTCATTGATGTATTTTAATAATATTAAGGGAGATTTATTTCCTGACGATAACAACCGGGACCGACGGCTTTACGCGCATTCCGAATCACGGAAATGCTTAATATATTTATCTTACTAGCGGTCATCAATCCAACTCACGACCGCGCTTGCTGCTTATGTCGTTCGAGTACTTTGGATCGACGCAAGCCGCCGAGCTACGAGTGTTTCATTCCGGATTAGTTAGCTAAGTCAATATTGACAGTTGCGTAGCATTGTAGTCGTGCGTAGCCGATATCGTTGCGTAGCGATTCTACGAATCATTTGGGAATATGCTACGATTGCTACGTACACATTTACTAATCTAACTTCCTCAAAGTTAGGTGTTTATTACAATTTTATTAATTACCGGTTAGTTTAAACTATTTAGTTCGTATAACTTTATTAATTACCGGTTCAATTTAATATCGACTGTCGCTGCGGTTAAACTTATTAATTATCTTTTAATTTTATGTTAATTTTTTTAATCGCTATTATTTTAATTACTATTCTATATGAACACAGTTCTGTGGTCCAAACTACTTAATGTCGATCCTTTGACAAGTCGAAATGCAAATAACGTTCGATTCAAATTGGAATAGGTAATAAATCGCAAGTGGCTCGACTGCAAACTAAGGTTAACTTTGTGATGTGATTCTGTAGTTAGAGCTAAAGCCATTCAGCATAATAAGTCATTCCTTAGTAACGAAGGAGTTATTTAAGCATTTATTATAGCCCAGCGCAGTGTTGCTTCAATAACGTGTTATCTTGAAAATCACAATATTAGTTATTGAAGCGAGTTGCCCCCGTGGGTTTCAATAATCACTGGCTGGCTTCAACCCATTAATGGCCTCAGTAGTAGGCTCTCATGGATCGGTCTGATCGGTCGGATGGCTTTACGTGCCCTCCGAAGCACGGAAACGCCCAAGAAATTATGCTGCTAGTGGTCACCCAATCAACTACCGACCGCGTCCGCTGTTGCTTAACTTTGACGATCACTTAAGATCGACGCAAGCCACCGGGCTATGAGCGCTTCGTAGCCTGGCAATTCAATAATCACTAGGGTAAACAAAAACATCACTCGTGTAGAGACAAGTATATTAGAATGTTTTGAATAAGTTTTGAATATTTCAAAGATATGCAGATTTCCAGCTAGGCCATCACAACCTTATTATAATAAAATTGAAACCCTACTTCGCCTCATGCAAAGTGCATAATTATGCATAGTTATGGGTTGTGAAAAGGGTCCTTGCATCACCATTCTAGTTTTTGGACTATGTTTTGTAAAATTTAGGTACTTTTTGTTTCTATATTATTTCCTTAACAATAAAAAGAGAATTAGTGGCATGTTCGCGAACGTCAGTTTAATTTACGAGTAAAAGCCTCTTCAACAAAGTTTCCCTATAGAAACACCCCCAAGGTCAGCTCACCACAATGTGATATTGTGTTTTTCTTTTAATCAAAAATCGATCAATCATCAACGAATTCAAAGGCAAAGCTTTTCTTTTTCTTTGGTCTCGAAATAAATATAATGAAAATAAACAGATTCAACGGGGGGATGCCTGATTTAATCATCTGTTTAAGTACTTCAACATTTTTCTTGTTGACACATGTAAAGATATTAAATTATTCCTTGCGACCTAAGCTTGGCTTGATGTATCAAATCACGTTAAAGATCTCGCTTCTTAGTGACTATCCTAGTTGGTGTGAGCACTGGCTACGAAGCAAGTGGTCCCGGGTTTGATTCCCGGCCGGGGTAGATATTTATGTGACAGATAAATGATTGTTCTCGGGTCATTGGTATTCGTGATGGGCGTTAGTGATATGTAATTTGTGTAGTCCATGCCACCCGCAACACAGGGAATCCTAGTACGGATTTATTTATTTATTTAATTTAGGTATACATATTATGATCTATAGACTCGTGATTAAGATGTAGCCGGGTGGACATTCCGCTCAACGTACATAATGACAATACCAACGTCAAAAGCATCGAAACCTAAATCATGAAACACAATAGTACCTAAGTATTTGTAATATATGAGATTTTCGCAGTAATGGCTTTTCTGTGGTAATTGACATCTAGCACGAATTCAGTGAAAATAGACGTATCATTTCACAACAATTAGCATTAGGCTGATATTTGATGCAGATCACATACACCGACTATTCGATTAAAACGTCAAACACTCCCAATGATTAACATAAATAAGATTTAGTGCCTGAATGACCGTGTTTTGCTTGGTATTTTTTTTAAACAACGCCAACAACGCCAACAACGCCAACAACGCCAACAACGCCAACAACGCCAACAACGCCAATGACACCAACAACGCCAACAACGCCAACAACACCAACAACGTCAACAACGCCAACAACGCCAACAACGCCAACAACACCAACAACGCCAACAACGCCAACAACGCCAACAACACCAACAACGCCAACAACGCCAACAACGCCAACAACACCAACAACGCCAACAACGCCAACAACACCAACAACGCCAACAACACCAACAACGCCAACAACGCCAACAACGCCAACAACGCCAACAACACCAACAACACCAACAACGCCAACAACGCCAACAACGCCAACAACACCAACGACACCAACGACACCAACAACGCCAACAACGCCAACAACGCCAACAACGCCAACAACGCCAACAACACCAACAACGCCAACGACACCAACAACGCCAACAACGCCAACAACGCTTAACAACGCCATCTACTGAAGTAGCTTTAGTGTTGTACTTGACCGGTTTATTACAACAGGTGTAATGTTAATAAATTATTTTTTAAATATTTATTATTTTTTTATTTCGTGTATTATTTTAACGTGACAATATAATGATTAAATCATGTTCCGGTCGTCAGTTCTGTTATGTGATAACATGAATCATTTTTTTAACGAAATTGTGACGTACCAACAGACAGAGATACGATTAATATCGCTTTTTGACGTGAAAACCTGTAACTTCAATGTAGGAAGTAATTTATAACATAAATGACCTTATTTCCAGTATAAAGACCTAGGTCATAATTCATAAGCAGCGAATAAGGAGGGTGAAAAATATTGGCTAATTTATTCTGAGGGAACTTTGTATTGAAAATACTTGTCATGCTTTGTTGTGAAAAGAGTCGTGAAAAATTTTAGGGTTGCGTAGTCAAGTAACAAAAACCTTGTATTAATGAAAAATAAATAATCATAACGCTACACACTCATAGCCCATCTCTAGGATTCCCTGTCAGGTGGGTGCCATAGAAAACACACAAGACAAGTTTAGTGCACTCTGCCGACCGAAAATAGAAACTCATTGTTCAAATTTCAGCCTCGCTGGTAATCGAGTTCAGGATCCTTCGAATGGTAGACCGGCATGGTAACTACGGCATGATGACGACCCGGAGGGCGCAATGGTTAACACGCCGGATCGCCGTTCCGAGGGTCCTGGGTTCGATTCCCAGCGAGGCGGAAATTTGAATGATGAATTTAAATTTCCGTTCTTGGTCTTGGTGTGTGTGTTCTTGTCTAGTGTGTTGTCCATGGCACCCGCGACACAGAGAATCCTAGTGTGAGACTATGAGTGTGTAGCGTTATTATTATTATATTGCGTAACAAGTCTATACCCGCGGCTTCGCCCGCCAAAAATCCCTAAATATATAATAGTTGATGAAATCAGAGAACTTTCGTACTAAGTTTGCGCCCTCCTTTTACCTCCTTAAGGGATGATTTTCGAAAAAAAAATTTAAACATGTTTCATAACTTTCAATGAAATACCTTCATACTGAAAAAATGAAATACCCTCAAAAACGGCAAAGTTTCATACAAACTTTGCACCCCCGTTTTACACACTTTGCATTTTGCACGTTTGCACACTTAAGGGGGTGAATTTTCAAAAATCCTTTCTTAGTGCTCCCCTACGTTATAAAAGGAACCCCCGTGCAAAATTTCATAACCCTTATAGTTTAGTCCCTGCGTTGATATGTCAGTCAGTCAGTTAGTCAGTCAGTCAGTCAGTCAGTCAGTCAGTCAGCTTTTTCTTTTATATATAATTATAGAAGATACGGATCCTCGTGTGTTAAGCAGTGATGCTGTTGAGTTAAAATTTCTGTTCTCGGTCTGGGTATGTGTTCTTGTGTCAGTGTGTTGTCTATGGTACCACCGATACTGGAGATCCTAGTGTGTATCCTAAATCCTAGCGTGGTGCTATAATTTGTAACGTTTATTAGTATATTTATTTATTGGGTCGTCATGTACGCCACTTTATATGTGATGTTAGTATCCACAATCGAAAAATGTTTAAACGGGATTCTTTAAATCGATATATCTTTTTTATTTATCAACTGATTGAAATAAAACAAGAACTAGGTAAAGTTATCCGAAGTTCACTATAGGACATAATTGATAATCTCAATCAACATTCGTTTTCAGTTTTTAAACTTCTTCAAAATCAAATATATACATTTTTGATAAAAATTCCAACTCTTTGAGACTTCCACTCCATTTAAGCTTTAAAATCTCAGACTCCTACGTGCGCACATTATTTTCCTGTTTGAAAATAACAACAAAGTTTTCTCTTCGCGTATTAATAGACACATTCCTTCAAACATGCCAAATTTGGAAATAAAATGTAGTACGATCGAGGGATATCCTCGATCGTACTACATTCTATTTCCAAATTTGACACGTTGTCTGTTACGAAACAACCATGTGAAGACGGTGAGTAAAACGTGGGTCTACCTATAATTTAATGAAAAGGGAATTTGGCTGTCTCGAGAAATGAACAAGGGACGAACGGAAACCCATTAATGTGGTTACGTTACTGTGGATACACACCGGGAGACGAACTTAATTGTGTTGGCCGTTATTATGGACTGTGTACAAAAATAATAGTCAGTTTAAAAATATATGTATCTCGCTAGATTTAATTAATTGCTTTTATTGTTACCAACATTTCCCACGTAACCCCAAAAGTGAATATCGAATCACAGAGAAATTACATAGAATTACGGTATACTTATATAAAAGCGAAACAAATCTTATTTCACCCCAAGAGATAGAAGGGATGAATGAAATTAATGAAATTAAGATATTTTGAAATGCTCGGTGTGTCACAACTCTAATAAACTTTCCAATATACATATTTATGGGGAAAGGTTTAGCGGTATTCTTGATGAGAAATTCATTTCAATTCAAATTCTTTGCCATGGTAACCCGAAGCGCGATGACTCTCAAAAAAGTCTATTAAAGGCATTCGAGTAGTTTTTTGAAGAATGAGTGTATACTTAATAGTAACTCAATAATATATACCTACACTAGATTGATGCTTTTCTATTGAAAATACTGAAACGAATAAATCAATTCGTTGACACATGAATCGATTAGTCGTTTGATTATGACTGATAAAATTATTACAAGGAATTACAAAGTAACATCTAAAGTAAGTAAATAAATGCTTGTGCTATGGATGCCATGCACAACACATAAAGACACACACACACACACACACTACGACCTAGAACAGAAATTAAAACTCATGATTATTTTCGCATCGCTGGGAATCGCACCTAGGACCGGCAGTCTGAGATAGAAAGCATTCAGGTGTACAGGTCGCCAAACGTATCACACTGCTTTGATGTTTGATCTACCGTAAACTAAGATCAAAGGAGTTGAAGATATGCACTTCTGAGTTAATCCAATTGCATTATGTTGGTTGAAAGAGACGATGGATGATATAAACAGAAATCACAGTCGTGTTACGTACTCAAAGGAGCTCTCAGTCGTTATTGGTAGCTATCCATTCAGGCGAAGGCTCGAGTGCTATCGTCCTAATATAAAACTGTCCTTTTACTCGATTTGAATAGGTACTTTGTATTCAGTATTTTATTAGAACGTTCTAGGTATATTTTATACTGAGTAGATAAAGGTATTCGTACCTAATTAATTTGGTAAAAAAGGTTTTTGTGTTTTTAATGTCGACACATGAGGCACCTGTTGGTAATCAATCCAGACATTAGAAACATTGGGAACAACAGAGGATTTATTACTTTTACTAAAAACAATACCGAGGATTAGAATTAGCAGAAAGTGGTATGATGAGGCGAGGTAAGGCGAGGTGAGGTGAGGTGAAGCTAGGTGAGGCGAGGTGAGGAGAGGTGAGGCGAGGTTGGGTGAGGTCAGACTTAACGAGGAGAAATAAGATTGACAGGGAATCTTCCAAATTATTTTTGTGAGTGACTAACAAAATGATAATAAGCCCTTTAGCAGATCATCAACGACTATACGCAGATGATGACGGTGTCATCGTATAAAGGACTTCGCACATTAGACCCACTCAACTCCCACCCGTCACCGACTCTTCGACAAAACTAAAATTCAATTATGAGCTTTAATTATCTTGTTGCGCAAGGTTGAATTTCGAACTTGAAAGATGTGTACTACTCGCCGCACACCCATGAACGGAACGAGTCGGAGTTGAGTCGACGTCGAGTTGCTGTAATGTTTACACAGACCTTAAAATGGTTTGTAAGACGGTGCACGAGTATTGTTTCCTTTTATATTATTTTGTTTTCAAACATTTTATCGAGTAACACCCAATAACCCCGTAACATAAAATAACGATACACAGGTAAAACGTGATATTCCAAGTCCACATTCTGTCCCCTGGCGTCCATCACCTGTTTACTGTGATTGATGAACAGTAGTAGACTACACTAGCCTAAACTCGCTTTGTTAAAATTATTGACCTCTGATAATAGAATTATTATATATCCCAAATACATAGCCGAAGTCTAGGCTGCCTATAAATTCTCTATTCTATTTGCCATTGAACTACAGGCGATTCCTCTCTGTCAAATGACTATCTTGTTATTTAGAAACATTGCGCGTTATACCCCATCCGTCTTTCTCTGTTGCTTTTAGTAATGTTAATATTATTTATACTATACGATGAAGATAAAACTCAAAGCTTTTGCGATTTCATTCTCCGCAACCCATAACTGACCTACTGCTGGGTTTGGGTCTCGCAGTGTGAGGGCTCAGATCATAGACAGACAGACAGACAGATAAATATAGAGACAGAAAGCGGAGGCATATTAATAGGGTAACGTTTTTCATCCTTTGGGTACGGATTTAGGGAACCCAAAGCTGCTTGTTATCAAAAAGCAGTGAGGGTATTAATTACTAATCTTTCAATAGAGCCTTTGTATTGAAGTATACTTGATATACCGCGAGAACAGACCCTTGATCGATGTCTGTTAACAGTGTTAACACAATAGGATGAAAAACATATTCTAACATAAATCCTGTCTAAACATTTATGTTGAAAATAGAAAAATATTAGTATCCCAAAGCGCAGCGAAGTGGGGGTTAATACTAAACAATTTTAAAAAACAACAACAAATTGCAGTAGTGTTAAGAGTGATATTAACTGACTAATACTGATTGCTGGTATTTGGAACGATTTTACGTACTCGTATTAAGTGGAGCGCTACGATACTGCAAGGTACTCGGATTCACGACGACACGACGTCGTAGTCGTACACAGTAAATGCTCGCTGAAAACAATGCCTTGGACATTTTATTTGTGGGATAGTATGAGGCAATTCGGTCGCTAGATCTCACAAGAATGTAGTCACTAAGTTTACCAATAAGGTAAACTACCAATAAGGTAAACTTAGTGACTACGTAATTTTATGGTGGTTTTTTCACTATCACTTTAAACAATATGATCGTAAATGGTAATTTAAAAAATAAACATTAAGAGAAGTCTTAAGATGACTTTCAAATATCTATTCAATTATATGACTTTCATTTTTTTTATAATATCGCCTCTGGATGTCAACATATTGTTTTGATTACAGTCATGGTTTCAGTGATACTGGCAAGTTTAAAATAAATCGACCGACTGTTTGGTCTCTGGATCAAAGCATAGGACCAAACATAGCATAATATAGACAGCGAAATACAACACCCTACTTTGCATTGCACAGTCAGGCAAAAAGACGTGTTTGCAATCAAAAACCTTGATACGTGCATGTTTCGTTTGTTTGCTGAAATGGAGCTTACCTACTGCGTAACGAAACGCTGCTCAATAAAGCTTTGGGACAGTCAGTGCGGGCGGTATTCATCACGGGCTGTGGTAGCATTATTTTACTAAACAAACAGTGACACTATTTTATCGTATGTAAGTTTCGTTCCAAATTCTCCCAAAGTAAATATATATTTTCAAAATTCGAGAACAGTTTTTTTCGACAGTTCGATTCCCACTTTCCAGCGAGACGGAATGATGAGTATAAAATTTCTTTTCTCGGCCTGGGGGTGTTCTTGTCTTTACGTGCTGTCAATGGCACCGGGAATCTTAGTGGACGGCTATGAGTATGTTGCATAATTATTTATTATTAGGTACATATTAAAATATAAACAATAGTTCATAATAATTTATAACACCATATTTAAACATTTCCAAGCGTTCTTCATAAACATCCAACCAGGTAATTGTCGCGCCGACAATTACAATGAAACAAACCAATACGTTCTCGAAAGTGTACTCACGGGGAGAGTACAATTTGGGGATCGAATTTATGTCGTCATATCTTCGGGCTTTGTCCCGATTTATACTTCGTTTCTATTTCCATCTCTGCAAGGATTTTGTGTTGATACGCGCGGCTGAAATATTAGTTAACGGATTCGGGAATGCGAGGTGTTACGAATATGCTAAAATAGTTGAATTTCGGGCTGAATAAAAATGTAAGCCGTGCAGCAGCAGTGTTAACCAAGTTTGGACGTTGAACTTCCGATCAGCTAGGGCTGGGTTCGAACCCTTCATTTACCTCTAATTTAAAAAAAAAAATGTGCTTATTAGAATTTAATTATCACTTGCTTCGGTGAAGGAAAACATCGTGAGCAAACCTGCACACATGACAGTTCTCCATAATGTTCTCAAAGGTGTGTGAAGTCCGCCAATCCACACTTAGCCAGCGTGGTGGACTATGGTCTGTACCCCTATATTGTGAGAGGAGACCCACGTCCTGCAGTGGGATACTTAGTTGTAGTTTGCGACGTTTAAATATAAGCCCTATCAGCGCGTATAACCCTTGTTTCCAAGCCAACCAACCTCGATAGCCATAGGTAAACTGTCGATTAACAACGGGTCGCTATATTCTGTGGTATCCAGTTTAATATTACACCACACAATACTCATGGATACTTTAACCTATCAAAAGCAATTCTTTGAGTCTTCAAAAGGAGAGTGAATAGGCTTTTATAAGTTAGTGCGTTCAACACCTTGGACTTCATCGCCACTTACCATCAGGTGGGATTGTAGTCAAGCATTAACTTATTTAATCCTTACTAATATTATAAATGTGAAAGTAACTCTGTCTGTCTGTTACCTTTTCACGCAAAAACTACCGAATGGATTTTGCTGAAACTTTACAATAATATAGCTTACACATCAGAATAACACATAGGCTATAATTTATAAAGATATAGTGTGAATTATCCAAAATATATAACTAAATCTTTGCAAACCGAAGGAATAAGTTTCCCGAAGCGAAGCGAGGGCGGGTCGCTAGTATACAATAAATCATGTTCTAACTCCCACCAATTAAAATCGTGCAATCGGTATGAAGTGGATACTGTTACACAAAATAAATACTGAAATCATTGTCGTACTCAATTTTCACTATCTTTTATGTACCTCAAATTAATGTAACTTTATAGCCCCAATGTTCGAGGCCGTTAAATTAAAAGTTTAATAGAAATTGAAAGCTACTAAATACAAAAGGTTTTGTAACTGTATATTAATTAAAAGTTAACGTTTAATTGGAATAAGACATTTAACGAGGTTTTGTCTGTAGTGCCTAGTTAGAACACGGCGTTACGTCCATACCGAGTTCTATTTATATAATTCGTGATTAAGGTCTTTAATTAGATTAAATTAAAACTTCAATACAATACAATAATACAACAATACAATACAATAATATCTCTCTATAAATAGATTAATTGCGAAGCCCTGTCCCTCGGGATCGAACTCGGGCCCCTCGCTTCGCAGGCAGGGAAGGCCCTGCCAAGCGCGCGGGCGCGGGAGAACGAGAGCAGTTGGTAGTGCTTTACCAACTGGGTTACGGGACCTTTTTAGTTTTATTGTCATTGTACGGGACTATAAATATATTATTATGTGTTTCGTTTTGAGGACCCTGTAAACAAGGTGGTAGTGATCCTGTTTGTGAAGCCAGGGTTCCCAGGTTCAGTTCACAGTCAGAGCAACCACGTGACAGATAAATGTTTGTTCTGTGATCGTGAGTTATATTTATGTTTTGTTTGTGTTGTACTTGACAGCTGCGACACAGGGAATCCCAGTACGATGGTATGAGTGCGTAAGCGTTTATAAAAGACGAAGGATGAACAATGAAAGATAAAGGATGAATGGTGTACTATGAACAATAATGATGACAATCAATTAATGATGAATGATCACCGAAGAATGAACGGGGATCGTTGAATTCATTCGTTTATTTTCATACTAACAAATACGTCAGCTTTATTTCGTATTGTACCAGTTTTCTGATGTAATTCTACACCTTTATATTGTTTACATTAGCTACGCTAAAGTTACGTACATTAATTAGAAACTCCAAAGCAAGACGTATCACAAATTAACATTACCCAATTACTATTTGGTAACCCGGGAAAAGGGGAATAATACGTAAACCCGAGACGTGTTTTGAAACCACGTCGAGATTAGGATTTTGCGTCTGTTTTAATTGAAATAGGGTAACAATACTACATAGAAATATGATCTAATTTAAAACAGTTTAGAAACAAATCAGTTCATTTGTTTATTGTGGAGGATGTGGAATTATATCTTGAAATACATTGACATATTAAAATAGCATAAACCAAAGTCGCTATGTCTGTCTTGTGTTATGTATGCTTAGATTGCAGTTTTTTTTATAGATAGAGTGATTGAAGAGAAAGGTTTATATGTATAATGTAATAAAGTTTTGTGTAAATTGGTTGAAATATTTTAGAAAGTCAGAAAAATCAGGCCGCCTGGGAGCTTTCAGCGAAAGCGCTGTCTAATCCCTTTGAGATATAACAAAACAATGTATGGGTGGAATATTCTTCTTATATTGGTCTACAAAAAAATCCGCGATGGAATATGTCTATCTTTAAAGGATTAAGCTATCCTTTAAAGATAGACATATATATTTATATATATCCACAGACTATACCCATTCTAAGTTTAAAAAATTGTCACGTACAATGTGGCAATAAGAAAGCTATTTAGAGGGAGACAATATTAATCCTTATATATTTAAATATGTTAGTCACCTTAAGCATTTCAGGCACATTATGATAAGCCTTTACACCATGTAATTTAAATGATTATCTTAGGAGTTATCGCAAAATGAAAAATAACGCGCGTGAAAATAAATTCGTGCGCGGATTACGTTTAACAATTTTGAGGGTCCTAAGGGACAGGTTTATATATACGTATACATAATAATATACACAAAAGGCCTTATATTAATTGGTGTAGCGTAACTATTATGTCCGCGTGACGATTTTAACGATCTTGACGTAACGTAGGTACATAATATATATTGTTATCTTAATAATAATAATTATTAATAACTCTTAGTCAATATTATGGACAGACGAAAAACGATGTTTTGGCTCCTTATCGTTTAACAGGTGTCTGTGTACTAAAATATAAACCTTTTGATTTACAGATTTGGACCCTTTACAATATTTTAGTACAGACGGCTTTGAAGACAATCTGAACAAGTTTGAAGATTATTATAACGTAGAGTCGAGTCTGGTGACCTTTTTACTTTTGACTTTCAATTCAACAAATGGCTCGATTGTTCTTTCTTTTAGGTACGAAGACTAATAAAGAAAAAATATTTTCGTCTTTTGATGTATTTTGTCTTATTTTATATTTCTTACAATGATATTAGTTTACCACTGAAGCATAGCAGCTGTTCTCATTTAATGTAATATGAACTTAATGAGGCTTTTAAAGTTTTTTTGTTTAATTGCGGGTACCTTAGTTTTTTCACTGACATCATATAGATGTCAAAAAATATAAAAAGCAAAAGAACTTTTTTAGTAAAAAAAAATATATTTTTTATATTACGTAAGCTACAGATATCCAATATAACTGTTGGTAAGTAACCAACATCGCTTGGAAAACAACTCTTGACCAGTTCCTATATTCGAAAAACGACCCGTTTTGCTTAAGTATTGTTTAAATATAGAAACCGGGCATTAATCGGACTGGCTCGGTCGATAGTTGGATGTGTGATCGCTAATGACAAAATTTCTTGAGACTTCCGTGGTGAATGCCCCACTAGCATTCAAACTTTGACACTTAGCTTGTCCATTTTCCCATTGCAGTACTATCAAACTAGCGTTCAGTAGCAAATTGTCCAAATATTTTCAGGCCTCACAATAAGGAGATACAAATGTGCCGTAACTCTCTATCTTAATGGGTCGTAACCAATAAATAACATTAACCTGCAAATTGTAGACATTAATGTTCGCCACATTATTATACGTATTTCTACATAATGGACCAATATTAACATATCCATTGTCGTAACCAGCACCGACAACATTTTCGCATAATTATACATGTCATTGGTTTGTTTCTACTAATTAACTTACGAGAATAGCGTGGCCCAATACAAGCACGCACCTCTAATTTCAGTAATTACAAGCGTGTGATGAACTAGCGACCGCCGCGTGAATTTAAAATTTTCTGTAATTTCGTTTGTAGTAATTTAGTGTAATGTTTATAATGTTTTTTAATATCAGGAAAACTTAGAATGTGTTATATTATTGCATCTGCAAAATATTCACATTTAAAATATTATTAGGACTTCATTTATTTATATAGTTATTTGACTTCATAACACGTATATATTCAATTTTTTTTGGGTCCTGGGATCGAAGCCCACCGCCAGATAAAACGAACCTATTGAGCTGAAATAAGAGGAATGTTGCGTTAGTTTACGAAAATATTTTTATTTGTAAGCAAAAAGGAACCCCGCGGCCAAGCGAGGCCAAGTTCCCGTGAACCAAATTTTATTTAAAATTCCGTTCTCTATTAAAAATATCATACTTCGCACCCCTCCGCATTCCACGTCCTTCTAGTTGGTAGTGACCCTGCCTGCAAAGCGAGGGGTCCCGGGTTCGATGCCCGGCCGGAGCAGATGTTGATGTGAAAGAAAAATGTTTGTTCTCGGGTCGTGGGTGTTAGTGACGTGTTATTCGTGTCGTCCATGCCGCCCGCGACACAGGGGATCCTACGGGATATAAGTGTGTTAACGTTTATTTATTTATTGTCTGATTTAAAATATGGGTCACTTGATTTAAATTCCGAAGCTGCGAGTGGATTGTAAGTTCTGAATCAGTTCATGCACTGACGGGTTTTAATAAAGCTTATGGACTTACTTGGCAGATTTATCCATAGCATTGCTTTATTAGTTGTTACTTATAATAATCCTAATGAATGAGTAATAGATTAAGGTACTCACACTCTGGAAAGTTTAGTTGTTCATGTAAAAAGGATTAGATTGATTATGTAAATACAACAAGTAACCCCGCCCTCGTTCGCTTTCTTCTTGGTCAAATGATTGCTCTCGGGTCATGGGTGTTCGTGATGAGTTACTTGTGTTGTCCATGCCGTCTGCAACACTGGAATTCCTAGTGCGGGGGTATGAGTGTGTGTTAGCGTTTTAATAGTAATAAAAAGTAAAAAAAAATGTGGGTCCACCCCTTTCCTGGTCAGTGACCTGTTGTTGATGCTTTTGAGGTTACAGATGTTCATAAACGAAATTCACCGCTTATCTACCACCAGGCAGCGAATATGCACCTTTGACTGCTATTCCCATAAATAATTATTTATGATACTTACATTCAAAACCACCCGACTGAGAATATCTGCAATGAACTGATCATCAATCGCCTGAATGTTTTTTATTTTAGCTAGGAACCACGTCAGCTTTCAATAAAAAACGCATCTAATTCGGTCCATCTGTTTAGGAGCTACGATGCCAGAGACAGACACACTGATACACAGACACACAGGCACACACACGTCAAACTTACAACACCCCTCTTTTTGCGTCGCTACAAAATATGAGGGTATAGGCTTTTGTCTTTGTAGTTTCAATTTTACCAAGATTTATGGACCAAACGTTGCTATAAATCTCGCAACATGTCAAACAAGACTCGAGTTATGTATGAGCTGGCCAAATAGCCAAGTGAGTTTGTATACAGTTCAAAAAATAAATAAAGCACTTGTCGTCGTTTCTCGTGAATTTCACAACAGTTTTTTATTTACTGTCAATGTAATATTCGCTGAATTGTTGTGCAATTTAGTTTAGTTTGGGGTACCGTATAGGGTGCTATCAGAGCCTTATTAGTAAGACTTCATAGCCCGTCGGTCTGTCTGTTAGTCTGTCACAAGGAGGAGATTTTGCAGAATAAAAAAAAATATTACAAGTATAAAAAAAATTAAAGCGGGCCCCATACAAGGAGCACACAATGTGTAGTATCATTTTATGAACAGTTACCGTAACAACTAATAATAAAAGTAAAATAATGATAAGAGTTAAAGGTAACTTCAGTGTAACATATTTTTAGTTTGATTCGCACTTGGCTGATTTCTTTATTTTTTATCTTTAAGCAATATATTTACATGCTTTGAGGCATTATACAGGGCGAAGTTGAAGAAGATATTCGATGAATTTTTCGATAATCGAATCTTAATGACTTCTCGCCAACATTTTGTAGTGCATTTGAATGAAAAAATATAGGAATTTATTTATTCCCAAAAAACATAAAAGAAATAAGAATATGCTTTTGGAATAAAAATAATTTGCACAACAAAACTTTAGACCGTATTCTGAACACTTGCGACATTTTTGGAGAGGCGATCATCTAATTCCTCAAGGGTAGCAATAGATCTCTCTCTCTTTGATCGAATTAGAACGAGACTTTTACTAATAAATACTAGGATGGTTCGACGTTAGTTGGTTAGTTTGTTAGTGGGCTAAAAGGACTTGGGCAGGGACAGTAAGTGACATTTAGTTCTTTTAGTCGTTGTTAGTGAAAAACCAGTTAGTAATTGTCAGTAACGACTTATTCTAATTCAGTCATAGATATTAAGTTGCTATAGGTGGTTTCCTCTAAAATTATAACCAAATCCACACTGGCTGACCTGAGTGATCGGAGTCACGAGACTGATAGTGTGTCAGTATTTACAATACATACATATTGGTATATTCTAAAAGAAAAGCGTAGTATTAAAGACAAATGCTCTAACACCACGTACAGTTTCTGAGTGAAGCTCACAAAACATAAAAAGAACACGAAAACGAAGTTTTGGAAGAGCGTACTTATTCTTTACGGGTCGCATATTGGTTGGATGTAATAAAAAATTATCGCGTCGTCTATCTGTCCTTGGGTCTTGTGAACCTATATTCGGATATAAAGTTTTGTTTTGACGGCACATTTTTGTCGACATATTTATTTTTTGTGGTATTTTTATTATCTTAAGTTAGATTATGACATTTTACTTATTGCTGAAGTATATAATAAGGAAATAGTATAATATAAAAGTATCAAGTACGAGTATGTATGTAGTTTAAAGATTATACCTATGTTCTGTGACGGAATCAGAATGAGACTCTTACAATTATTACTAACTGGACTATTACTAACAACTATTAGGACTATCACTAACAGTGCCTGTCCCAGTAATCATACTTAGTAACAAACTTACCAGCTAATGCTCTAACATTTGAGTTTGAGTTTGAGTCCCCATTTGAGTCTTATTCAGTGTTGGTAACAGTTGTCATGGGCGGCAGTGGAATAGTGGAGTTGCATGCTTATTTGCTACCTTAGCTCAATAAAAAAATTTAAGCAATATATAATGAATAGCTTTTCTTATTTAAAGAAAAACAAAAATGGTGTTTGTATAATGCCTGAATAACATGAATAGCAATTGTTTTGGATGAGGGTGAAAAGGCACAGTATTACCTAAGCAAAGCGACGGCCACTAGTGATTAATATAGCATTACCCAAATAACTAATGAATGTGCAATCTGCAAGTGGGTGATGATTAATGGGATATAAAGCAGATAGCAAACAGGCATACAATCCGTTAGATGTGAAATGTTCATTATAAATAAATCACGGATTCATGTGAATTCTGTTTAGATATTTTGGGAATAGCAACTCTTATATAAATTACAAATTAATTTGCTTAATGCAAATAGGAAACTGGCTTGAATCTGTTTCATGTAAAGCTTTAACTAAGATTTCTTTCAGATTTATTTTCTTTGCTTTTATTTTATGCTACCTTGGCCGACAACGCTTCGGTGATGTATTTAGTATTATTGATGTCCCAGGGCATCGTTATATCATCACGTGGCTCGACCGGTCGTTTAACGGCTGTTAACATAAAAAAAACTGTTGAAAGTCAATCAAAAACATCGTAAAGTTATTAATTAGACTGCTTTCTCGTTTGTTCGTCTGTAGTGTGACAAGTGTTCAAATTGAACATCCTCAAGCTACAGCAGCTAATTTGGCAAACAGGCAACCACCATTCTTTTCCTTAAGTTATGCCCTTAGTGATTTAGGATTATGGTTATCCGGCAACGTACACGAGGCAATTCACCGGCCACGAATAATGGCTCTCAAGCGAGGCCTTCTCCTAATTTCCCTTTTCAGAATATTACTGGATCAGTATTTTCTTTTAATTTTGTTTAATAAGCACTTTTGTGTAATTCTAAAGGAATATTTAATAGTCAATCTATTACTTTTATTGGTTATTCAAAGTCTTCAAAAGCAGTATTTACGGTGGGGTAAGAATAATTTTGATCAACTTAACTCTTGATGATTACTTTTAAGTGTATTTTGTTTAATAACTTTTTCTTGTTCATAGAAAAGCGCTTTTTCGCTTATGCGATTTTGTCGTCTTCGTAAAACAATAACTGAGCCACACCGATACCTACCTACCTACCTACCTACTTATATTTTTTTGAAAATATACAGAATCACCGTTTAGAAGTTATTAAGTAAAATAATGAGTTTTTACGAACTTTTTGAAAGAATGTAAAGTTTTAAGCCTGCTGAATTTATCCTTATATTTATACTTGTTTTGCGATTGTATGTTGCAGTTTATACATAATCAACTTTTAGTATATTTGCAATTTTCTGATCATCTTCGATATTTTCCCACTTCCCAAAGATTCACTGGTAAAAATGATTTTAGCTTTAAATCCATTGAAGTACAAAAAGCCCTAAATAATTAAATAAATACATTTTAATTTGTATTTTGTTTCACATTTATTAAATTACTGAGTATTGATGTACTGAGGTCTATGCATAACTACTTAAAGATGAGGAAAAGACAAACTCTCCTTGATTATTTGGCTAAAAAACAAAGCTACTATCAATAAAAGAGAACATGGGGTTCCGCACTAGAAACGTAATCTCCCCATGTGACCTTCAATTTCTCACAATTCATTACATTAACTTGCCCCAATTGAAAGGATTAATGGCCTGCGATGTGCGCTAAACCATAAAAACTGCGCGACATAATCGCCGTCGGGACAATCTGCTTTACTTGTATTTGTTACTGGCAAAGCAGACATTCAGTTATTATATAGAATGTCAACATAAAGTATACTAGATTGTATCATTATATAATCATTTTTCATTATATAATATAGGTACTCTGCCTAGTTGAGTGACTTTATCCTTTATAGATCGCCAAGTGAAGAGAGAGATATTCTTGATAACTTTTCTGTATTAATTGCCAATTTCGTATTCACAACGTCACAGGCTAAACGTTTAGTAATATAAAGAAATTGTAGACAAAGTATGGAGTAGAATTTTACATATTGCCTGAACATTTTAGGCATTCGTCTAATGCCTATGCCTATTTATATAATCAATCATCTTAGTCCTTAAAGGTGTGTGTGACCGAATTCGAACGAGACATACTAAAAATTACCAACATAACTTACAGGACTAACTAACAGTCTCTGCCCAGTACGTCTGTACTGGCTGGCTAATATTTAATTACACCCTCTGCTAGCTGGAGTAACCATCCTAGTACCGACTTGTGTCTAAGGTAGCGGTAGTGCACGCTCGTTTACTATCTTCAGTGCATAAAAAACGTTATACACAATCAAGACGTCAGAAACTGTCAGGACCTGAGAATAAATATTTATCACATAAATATCTTGCTTTTAGGAAAAAATGTTTTTCGTGTAGTCACGAGTAGAAAATCCACCCGGATAAATGGTAATGCCCTGAGGATATCAGTAATACTAAAGGCGGCTACAAGAAGGAAGCAGGGATCCGTTCGTTATGTATAGGTAGGTAGAGACTGTCAATTCACTTATACAATCAACATTTTCTTACATACATAATTATAATAAAAGTCTGATTGATTTCTGAAAATGAAAGGTATTTAAGAAAAACTGTTACTTGTAATTTTTTACGAAAAAGATCTCATAATAATGTCTTTTGGAATTTTTATCGGTGTGTTAGTTTCTCTGTGCGTTTATTCCCATTTAGACTTAACTGATTTGAGTGAGGTACTGATGTATTGCAAATTTGAGGTAACATTCAATTTTCTTTGTTATATTTTAATCGGTCTACAAATAAAGAAGATATGTCACGGTAATATCTATATCATAATTACCGAGGATATGTCAATTTAAGAATCTCGTTTGAACATCTACCAATGTGGGTACTAAGCCATAGGTTTACTGAAACGAAACGCGAGGGTATTTTCCAATTTTTTTTCAGTGCATAAATTAAAAAAAGTGATAATCCTCGTGAGACCCCAACCAAGAGTTCCGAGCAAGCCAACGCTTTCTAGCAAGTGTAATTAGGTAGTTGTGAAGTTTGATAATTTAACACAGATATGAATCTTCGTTTGGATAGGGATACTTTGGTTTAGTTTAGAGACTTACCGCGTAGAGGACATTACGATGTGAAGATAACAGAACTTAGTATCTTTTGATGCAGCGACTGAAATTCATAGCAGCCCTGTTTATATTGAATTGAACCCTGCGGACAGCTGTCCGGTATGCCCATTAACATAATGCTGGGGCCACACTTACGGGAAACGCCGATAATTATCGCGAATGTTGAGGCCACACTTGTCAAGTGTAGCCACTCACTTTATCGCGTTAATTTTATCGCAATAATTATTGCGATGTTCGACGTTGACGTTGACGTTTTCGTTAGTGTGGCCCCAACATTACACGACCCGTCGATGGTCATTTGATGGTAGACAGCCACTTGGCAGACACGACTTATAAGCTGTCTTTCTTCATAATCGAGTTTTTAAACTCGGACTAAACTCACATAAATATGAGGAGCTACATGACTGAAGATGCAGCGTAAAGAACTATAAAAAGAAAAGACAGTTGCTTTCTTGAAAGTAAAAGAAAAATGACGGTGGACTAAAGAAGGAGCAGATTTGGCCGCAGTGCAGATATCGCTACTTTGATAGACTGACTTTTTGTTGCGGAGTCTGATGTTTGGCCCTCTTCCACTGTTAAGGTTTTTGTGGTGAATCGTTTATTATATCCAAGAAAGTATAAACGAGTATTGTTCTAATAATTCATGAACTAAGTATATGATTAACATCGATATAATTTGTCTTATATGAGATATCTAGTATTTACGTATTCTAGCATAACGACATTTATGTACGTCCATGTAGTAAAAAGTGGTTATTTTAATATTACAAACAGACACTTCAAATTTATTGGAACGAAGTTCCTTATTTATTTGTATAAAGTATAGATGTTTAAGGCCAGTATACGAAATTAGTTTATTAAGTAATTTAAACGTTTGTTCAATATAAAACGTAATTACAGGTAATAAATACATTTAGGACATGTTCTCGGCTAGACTGTTGGTGATAAGTACGTGTATTCGATTTATACGTCTGAGATGTTGGCATGCCTGTTTCAATTTACCCGTAAGCGATTAATATGCAGGACGAAAGTTCCTTACCTAATCCTTTTAGTTGGATGTGATGTACCTCTCCTTCTCTCCTTGTACCTGGATGTGATGTATGTTGGATTGCTTAATTTACATAAAGTTTTAAGTGAACTGGTATTTTGATAACAATGTCAGCAAAGTTCTGGTATATAATGGATGGATTCTTGTATGTTTCGCTTTGATGTTCAATTTTTAGACGCGACGCTAGCAACATATCTGTGATCAAATTAAAACGGCTAACAGTCACTAACAGTACCGGCCCCACCTAACGAACTGACCCACTAACGTTTTGAAAATTTAAATGCAACCTGGTACTCACGATGTACCCAACGGCTCGGTCGATCACGTAGGATCAACACAATAATACAGGGTGTCCCGTAAGTAGTGGACCAACGGGTTATGGGGGGTAGTGGGACTTATTATGTAACGAAAATACTAAATTTTATTGTCTTAGACCTGGTATTCAAAATGTGATGAAAATATCATCCACGTAAGCTAAATATTAAAATTTACCACATTAGTTTTTTTTATGGTAAAATTTAATATTTAGCTTACGTGGATGATATTTTCATCACAATTTGGAAAAAAGCATAACTCAAGAACTACAAGGCCTAGGACTGTAAAATTTAGTATTTTCGTTAGATAATAAGTCCCACTACTCCCCATAACCCGTTGTTCCACTACTTACGGGACACCCTGTATAAGAACAGCCACATTTGGAAAGCGTCATGCGATTTAACCTGCGAACAGTAAACACGCAGAGATGACTCCGAAACATAATAATATATTTTTATATCCTATATAAAATGGTGTGAAGATTCGGAAAAGGAAAGGCTCTTTGTCGATACGAGACCATAAAATGCTAGAGTACCCATAACGTCTATTGGTATCAGCGCAACATGTGGCGACGTGGGACATCGAGACATTGAGAGGGTCCGGATTTATTCCATTTAGATTCTTGTGAATATGGGATATTGCAGATAAAAATAATGTCTGGGATCCGTTTCTTAGATCTAATGTTAGAAGTATATTCTCATTATATTGGTGGAATAAAAAACAAAATGTGTGCAATTCACACGTGGTAGAAGTGAAACTTCATAACAACGAAAACTGTCAGTCCAAATATTGATGTTTTGCTTTGCTTACGTCAGCCGCCATTTTGCCGATGCTTCATACGCGTCATTTCCGTTTCAACGAATTCCAAATCATAACGATACTAAAGAAGATTTCACTTAAAAAATGACGAGCTTAATTGTATCAGTGATACCGTGCTGTATTGATTATGAATAAAAGATTTTGAATGCGAATTCGAATTTTAGTCATATTTTAATAAGGATATCGTTCGCTTTACTGGACATTAGGACAGATTACAGACAATTCTAGAGTATATTTAAATGTTAGGTATACATTATAGGTACACGTGTTATCCTGTCGTAATCAATTTTCTAAAAAAGAGGTAAATAGAAACAAATACAAAATTAGACTCATACACATTTTGTATGAATATAAAACCAAGTCTCGGGTATTGGCCAGAAACTATAAAATCGAAATTCTAAATAACATGAAATATAATTTGTATATTTTTCACACAGAATAAGTACCGTTTGTTCCGATTTTTAGTGAAAACATCGAAAGGATAAAATCATTTTCAATAAAAATAAAGCGTAGGAAAAATGTTTGATCCTAAAGCAACACGCATTTACGATAAGTATAGTGCCTATCGGGTTATTCAAGTCATTCTGAAGTATCTTTCGACCCATCGGGTTATAGTAGGTACCGTAAAAGTAGTTGTTTTTTTTGTTGACGGTATAACACATTCCATTCGATTTTTTTTCGCAATGTTTACTATAATCATAATAAAATAAAATCTTTGATTATATACAAATAAAATGTTTATTAAACAATAAATCTCAATGACGAGGACTCCAAGCGACTATTTGACTATTTTTATAACATAGCTGCCCTGGTTGCTGCTGGCCCTTAGAAAATTCTTTCTATCATTTGATTAGGATAATTATCTTGAGACACCGTTTCATAACAATGATTGATCAGAATTTAAAAAAAGCAGTTGTCAATAGGGTACCCTATAGCCTAACTAACGATCAAGGTCTGTTCGATGGTCTTCCATTACCATACAAAATCCCAAACATACATTCCAATTAAGTGCTGAATGAACGTTCAATCTTCTGAATGAACGTTCAATATTGAAAAAGGATTAAGGCTCGAATCGAAATGTTTGCGGACGCAATTACAGAAAATGATAAAATTCCCTGAAAACATGTGTAGCTACCTACGGATGTTCAACATTTTCAATACGACAATGTTCAATACCACATAATGTGGCTAGCGATGGCTTTTGCCTCTGGAAAAGATAATTGGTTCGCAATTTTTTGTTATATTAATCATACGTAGATAAATGGCGCATTAATAAATCTTTACTATCTCTTCATTTAATTTTAGTTTGTGTGTAAACGTCTATTTATTTATTTAAATTAGTACAATTACTTAGATAATGTCATTGGATACAGACTACAATCCTTACTAATATTATAAATGGGAAAGTATTGCAAGTAATTTGCATTTTTTTTTATGTAACCGCCTTCGTTGTTTTCCCAATGCCCAAAGGTTGACTGGCAGAGAATGCTTTTAGCATTAAGTCCGCCTTTTGTTCTTATACTTTATATGGTTCAAAAAAGTCTAAATAAATAAATAAATAAAGTAAATCTGTCCATCTGTCTGCCTGTTACCTTTTCACGCTTAAATTGCTGAACCGATTTAGACGAAATTTAGTATAAAGCCACTTAGAGACCCGAGAAAGGATATAGGATAGCTTTTATCTCGACACTACGTTCCCTTGGGATCATTTTAGCGGTATTTCGTCGTATTCAGATTCTCGGACAAAGCCGCACTCCAAAACTATAATTAGTCTTGCTTTTGAAGTTTGATTGACACGTGTCTTATTTGACAGACATCTAACAAACGTAGCACAGAGTCGGTAAAGAGAAATAACTCCATTTTTTATTCACAGAGCCTACTTTCATACATAAAGGCTTCTTCGATACTATTTGTAAAACAAATATTAAAATTAGGTAAATCTTCATTTCTTAAGCGATGAAAAACAAATACATACTCGGGAACGGCTTGGAAAGCGGTGGTTTCAGCAAAATATTGACATAACCTGTTTCTGCTATGTATTAATTAAGTGGTTGAAGTCTGTTTATTTTTGTGTTAATAGCGCGTTAATTCTGTCTTGGATATAACATAATTATGGCTTATTATAGGGCACTATAGGGCACTATAGGGCATGGGTCTCTTCTCCTAACTGACGAGGCCAAGATCATACCTACTCTACCACGCTGCTCCAGTGTTGATCGGTTGAGGGGTGCTAAACCCAGTGTCGGGAGGTTTTATGCCGCCCGTAGGCCTCCAATATGACTTAATGACTGTTATTTAACGACTACAATCAGGACTGACGATTTTACGCGTCGAAAATTTTGCCACGACGGTCACCTGCTCTCTTACTGACTTAATTACTTAAGATCAACGCAAGACGTCGGGCCATGAGTATTTCTGAGTTTTTTAATTGACTCAATATACATTAGAAGGAGTGGTTGGATGTGAACTACAATTAATTAAGTTTAGCTTTTTTGTACTCTTTACCTTATTCAAGATTTCTTTTTTTAAACAGATAGACAGACAAACTAAATGATTTGGTGTCGTGGGACACCAGGTAGGAACGAAGTTCCTTCGGCTACTGTCGCGCCTGCGCACGTCTCATTTAACGCTTTTATTCCACGCACTTTTTTCCACGCTTACGGTTTTACTATCACATATTTTTCAGTTCGGTCGCGCAGCAAAATCCCTATCCCCTCCAAGCCTGCCGTAAGGAACTTCGTTCCAAAAAGTATTGAAGTACCTACTCGTTTTTGGGTTTTGGTATCGTACAAATAACAATATAAGCTAAAGAACTAGCTTTTAATTAATTTGAGAACAGACAGACACATAACATGTATTTTTCGTATAGATGTACTAGTCGTCTATATATAAGCCGAAACTCATTTGTAGACGACAATGGAGATTTCGTGTTTGCCTGTCAAAAAATTAAATCGACTTTTACGGCATCCATTAAAGCTACGTAACTTTTATACGGGATACAAAGATTACTTAAAGATATATGTCAATGTCATTTGTAATAGCTAAGTGGTTTGAACAGGAGGGCTTGGGATCGGATCAATTGCATTGCATTGCAATATTGCATCCATACATTTTTAAAGAAGAATGCGTGACGGATAGGCTCCAAATGCTATTGCTATTACAAGCTGTTAAGATTTAGAAGAATGTTTCGATCACAGCAGTTGTTATTACGGCTATTATGACGTCAACCTCGATGCCATGACAGTCTCGGACTAAATCGAAATGTGGGTAGTTAAGTTATCTTTAGAGTACTTTATGACAGAGCAGCTTTGCAGTTAAAACGGAGTGTCAATGGCTCTATCAATCCCTGAGTAACTAGCTAAGCTAACATTCCCTGCACAAGATGTAACACTGAACATGCGACGAGATTGTTGTGTTAGGTTCTGTGCCACCTCGTGTAATCCGACGATAGTACTTGGGGGGTTATATGTTTTATTTGCCTGCCATAATTTATAATAAAACCAAAATTGTATAGAGAATTTAATTAGTAGGCAATTCTAAAATGTTATACTTTCATCTCAATTACCAAAACTGCTCTCATGTTAATTAAACTTTGTGATGAAACAGTATCGTCCAAACAAGTAGGATAATTATTTACATATAATGAGGTGCGTCGAAAAAAGTTCTTACTATTCCTTTTTTTATAATAATTAATTAATTTAACAAGCATAATAAACAAGCAGATTAATATTTCGATAGTTAGTGGTCGTTTTTGCTCATAACATCAGTGTCATAGCACCACAAAAGGCATCACAAATATATTGCAGGCCTTTAGGGGATCCAAAATTATGGCTCTCTGATACCGAAACAGTTAACATTTAAGAAGAAGGGTAAAACAGGTTAACCTTACTTCTGCGTACATACATATCACCATACATAGGTAACGTTGGGATAAATCTAGGCGGTAAAGAACTGTCGATCTCCTACTGAAGGGAACAGATGTAATACCACCTCGCTGTTTCGGGAACTCCCCTTTCTATATAATTGTTTCCCAAAGCCAATTTCAAATTTGGAATAAATTTTCATACTATTAATATCCAGGTTGATTATTTACCACTTCGTGAAAATTTGTCAACTGCTTAGCTCATTCCAATTTCAAATCACTCCATCTTATAAAAGGACCCCGCTTTTATATTCAAGAACTGCCACAATAGCCCGTGACGTCAGCGGAGATTACAATTTCTGCATGTTTAAGATTCAATTATTCTCCTCTTAAACGCTGAGCTTGAAGTATTTTCAATTTAATAAAGTATAAATAGATTCATCTGAATATTTTGCTGTTATGTTATGTTATTTCCGTAAATCGGAATTAGAATAAGAATGTATTAGTATTTTACTATTTACTTCTTACATAGTCTACATGGTATCTATGTGCGTATTGCCCTTTGGATACTGTAAAAAAATCGCATATATGTTACTAGTTTTTGCCGCGGCTTTAATCGCCCGAGAGTCGGAAAACGGCAAAATACCGTTATAATAATTCCAAGGAAACGTATTACTGGGAATAAAGTATCCCGTGTCTCTGTCCAGGTTATGGTCTACTCGTGTGCGGAATTTTATTGAAATCTGGTGAAAAAAGTACAATTATGATGACTTTTCTCGAGTAAGAGATTGATGCCTTACAAAAGCTTCCGCCTCCTTATTTAACCTCTTTAGTTTTTATCCTGAAAATAATTTCAGGATAAAAACTATCCTTTGTCCTATCCAGGATCATAAACTATCTCTATAACAAATTTCATATACATACATATACATAAATTACGGATGTAAGTGATAAATTAAAATTTCGAAGAAACTAATAGCGAATTGACTTAAAATTAACCATCCACATTTACTTACGAAAAAGAATTCGTCAATCTTAAAACTACTTTCTTGGTTGAAAACCTTCAGAATATGAAATCTTTCAATAAAGCTTTCTAGGCACGTCCCGAGTGTCGTCAGTATAAAGGTAGGCTTTATTTTAATAACGTAAGGGAAATCCCAAACGGACCCTATCGAAATATCAATCCGATGGATTGTGAGAGATACGAGTATTCTGACATAACTTATTTGATTTAGAGTTGTACCGGGCCGACAGACATTCTGGCAATTTATTGGTTACGCAGATATTCTTAAATAAGTTAATGACCACTCATACATGTAGCCGTCGTACTATGCTCCAGTGGCGACTTCGGAGCTTCAGACACATGTCATGACAAACCTGAACCATGCTATGAAAGGTTTCCATCCTAAAGGTCGTCCCACTGCTGGGCACGGGTCTCCTCTCACAATGCGAGGTGTACAGGCCATAGTCCACCACGCTGGCCAAGTGCGGATTGGCGGACTTCACACACCTTTGAGAATGACCACCTTTGATGGATTGCAGAAGTTGTTTTGACCTTTAGGTTGGATGGAACTTATATTTCTCATAACATTGTCTCTCCTGTATCTCAATAAATTCTGGTAATATAGTAGCGAGCATACAGAGTAGACGTGTCGCTAGTTAACTAAACTTTTAAAATTAATTTATCGTGGTGAACTTAAAACAAACCATCAACTAAGTGCATTACAATCTATATTACCGTAACAGAAGATAATCCAATGTGATAAACACAACAACGTGCACATGTGAGGCCACCTTCTTTTTCGCACCAAAGGGTAAGAAATATTGCTTGCTCATCCCGGCTCTGATACTTGGCCGGTTTATACAACCTTATTTCAAGTACATTAAGCCCATATTCGAATAACAATGAGCGTACAGAGATCACCTATTAAATCGGGCGGCTCGCAGCCAGACTTAAGTAAACTATACGATGATGACAAACAACTTGCACAGCGTAAGCGTAAACAACCAGAGACGGACTGCGATTGTGCGAAAAATGTAGCGGAACTACGGGCCGACATTATGAATTTACTCACAGAATTTACGCAATCCCAAAATGCTCATATGACGTCATTACGAAATGATGTTTCCCAAATAAAATCCCAAATACAAAATATACAGTCTACTACAGAACATCTTACACTTGAGCACAGTAAAATGTTAAATGAAATCACGGATATAAAAAGCCAAAATGCGATATTCGAACATAAAATCAAGACTCTGGAAAGTGATATTGGTACTTCGAAAGCAAATAACTGTGCGGATCCTATACGTTCACTCTCAACCAATACACGCGAAGACCTCATACATGAAATAAATGAAAGATCAAACAGGGAGAAAAACATTATACTTGTTGGTGTACCAGAACCACACGGGGCAGTCGGTGATAGTAGGAGGATACACGATGAAAGAGAAGCACTAAATGTGATTAGTGGAATCACAAAAAGCCAAATAACAACGATTAAAACATTTCGCCTCGGAAAATACAGTGTCAATAATAACAGATTTATGAAAGTATGCCTGGACTCTTCAATGACAGCTAGAGAAATTTTAAGGAATAAGGATAAAGTTACAAATAAAAGCATTAAGATATTTTCAGATCAGACTCCTGCTCAACAATTATACATGAAGGAACTGAAGAAAGAATTGCTCAGAAGGCAAGAAAACGGGGAAACAAATCTCACAATAAGATACTACTCTGGATATCCGAAAATAGTACCTTTGTCAAAAAACTAATAGTATCAAATGAGTCCTGTAAGCCTACTCTAAACTACCCTAAATACTTTAGTCAAGAAACAACACATGAAATAATACAAACGTACGAAAACTTAGGAAGCCTACATACAACTATGAACTTCTTTTATTCAAATATAAGAAGCATTATTCGCCCAGGTAAGCTTGACGAACTTATATGCATTATTGAATCAGTCGACATACCAATACATCTTATTTTGCTTACCGAATCATGGATTAAAACAGAACAAGAGGCAAATAATATACAAATTCCTAATTACTTTCATTACTTTAACCATAGAATTAATAACAGAGGTGGTGGAGTATCCATCTTTGTACGCAATGATGTTCAACACAGTTTTAGCGAACAAAACTACATTCATAACAACAATTATCTTTGGATTACATTGGAAAAGTTTAAAATAGACATAGGGCTTATATACAAACCGGGCGACTCGAACATGAACGACTTTCTACAAGATTTTGAATCACAAATACAACATAGAAATAGAGCTATTATCTTTGGCGACTTTAACCTAAATTTATTAACGCCAGACAAAAATACGAAGAGATATATGAATACAATACGTGAGTCTGGTTACACTATATTAAATAAAATTGATGATGAATACGCAACACGTACTACGACAAGCACAAGAACTGTACTGGATCATGTTATTTCAAATTTAAGAGATAGAAGCTTCCACCTAGCCTTGCATGATTCGTCACTATCGGACCATAAACAGATGTTTATCGGAATGAAAAAGTTCAAACCACAGCCGCCGCAAAGTGTGAAATATGAAGCTATCAACTATGAACTTCTGGATAAATGTAGTAAGGAAGAATTTTGTGGCACCGCTAATAATAGTAAAAATTATAACGAATTACATAATAAAATTAAAAATACAATAAATAAGTGTAAAATTAGTAAAATAAAAATACAAAACTTACCTAAAAATGATTGGATTAATAAAAATATAATTAAAAGTATAAATAGTAGGAATAAACTCTGGCAACACTTAAAGAAGGCAACGATTAAAGAAAAAGATAACCTTATTATAAAACATCAAAAAGCAAGAAATAAAGTAACAGAAACTATAGCTAAAACAAAAAATAAATATTATTATGATTCTTTTGAAAAATGTAAACGTAAACCTAAAAAAATGTGGTCCCTGATTAAAACTCTCTCTAATAATAAGATCAAAACAGACAGGATCCCGCCAAAGTTAAAAATACAATCTGGTGAAATAACTGAAGGTAATAGGATTTGTGAAGAATTTAACGTATTTTTTTCCACAATTGGAACGATCCTTGCAAACAACATACTGCCAATTTGTTCGAATACATATATATACAGTACAACATATAACAACCTAAACCTTGGGCTTTCAAACCTCGAACCATGTAGCGAAAGTGAAGTCTCAACAATAATTGACCATCTAGATTCTAACTCCAGCTCTGGAATAGACGGAATTACTACTAAGGCAATAAAATGCATAAAATTTTCAATTCTTAGTGAACTTACTGCAGCTATAAATGCTTGTTTTGGGAGTGGTTGTTTTCCAAATGAATTAAAAGCCGCTAAGGTCACACCAATATACAAATCGGGTGCCAAGACAGACCCGTGCAATTACCGTCCCATTTCAGTGCTGCCTGTTATGTCAAAAGTGTTTGAAAGGGTTATGTACAACCGCTTAAGCAAATATTTAGAATCAATAAACTATATTTCTAGTCGTCAATACGGATTTCGGCCACGATCAAATACTTTGGCTGCAACAGTTGATTTAGTTACCAAAATTAGAACAAATATAGATTCGCGAAACATAGGGCTAGGTATATTTATTGACATAAAAAAAGCGTTTGATGCAATTAGTCATACACTCTTATTAAAAAAGCTTTCTCATATAGGTATCAGTGGCAACGCATTAAAAACATTTGAAAGTTACTTGAGTGGAAGGTACCAAATTGTAAAGATTGGTCAATATGAAAGTTCAAGTCAACCTTTAACATATGGTGTTCCTCAGGGTTCTATTTTAGGTCCCCTCCTCTTCCTTATATATATAAACAACATTTCTGAGCTTCCACTACATGGCGAAATTTCTTTATACGCAGATGACACTTGTATTTTATACTTTAGTAGATCTATAAATGAAATAATCCCGCGTGCTCAACAAGACTTAAATATTTTACATAAATGGTACGAATCTAATTTATTAACCATCAATGCATCTAAAACTTCATACGTCATATTCAAAGCTAAAAATAAAAAAATTAATAACTATACACCATTGACAATAAACGGTACTCAACTAAAAGAAGGGAAAGAAGAGAAGTATTTGGGGTTGGTTCTAGACAGTACATTATCATGGAAGGCTCACATACACAAAATAAAAACTAAATTATCCTCTTTAATCGGGTCACTTTACGGTTGCATCCGATGCATTCCGCATCGGATTCGCCACATCATATATAATACACTGGTAAAGCCGCATCTGGACTATTTAATTGAAATTTGGGGTAGCGCCTATAAAACAAATTTAAAAGACTTGCAAATAACTCAAAACAAAATTATAAAATTATTATTCAATTTTGATTTCTTGACAAATACTGAAAAGATATATAAAGAAACTAAAATAATGAACATATATAACACTTACTATTATAATACTTGCATCTTAATAAAAAAAATTTTAGACAGTAAAATAAATACAAAAATAAAATTCATAACAAACAAAGCTAAAGGTAGAAGATTGCCACGTTATGCTAATGACCTCTATATTCCTAAAACACGCACAAACTATGGTAAGAAGAGCATATATTTCGAGGGTGCAAAGTTTTATAATGGATTACCTAAGGATATCAAATTGTCCAAAAATATTAATGCTTTTAAACGCAGACTGAAGCAGCACATTTACGGAAGAACCGAGTCCGGCCCTGGCCGTTTGTAACCCGCGCGTCATCAGGCGAGATAAGAATACTTTTTTCTTTCGATACCCTCTGTACGTTTTATGCATTTGAGAAACTCGTGTATTCATTTTATTAACATGTTTGGTTTTTTGTTTACCTTTAAGCAAATACCTGTTCTATTCCTGTATGCTCACTATTATTAATTATTGCTTATAATGTGTTCATTCTCATTCAGTGAAATGTAAATTTCTTTTGAGAATAAAGATCTTTAACCATAATAAAATAAATGCATAATAAATACAAACTCAATTACTGCACTGGATTCCCCGTATCGCGGATATATTACATATTATGTACTTAAGTAACCTAAGATCCTGAAAGAATCATTTGTACGTGACATAAATGTCTGCCCCTGCCAAGAATCGAACCCCGAGGACCCTTGGTTTGTAGGTACTTCGGTACATTAAATAAGTTACGTTGTCATCATAAAATATTTTTTATTATTGAGGCAGTTGAATGCATTTTATATTTATTTTATATTTCATGAATCTTCATTACTAAATAATGCTACTATTATAGAAGATTTACCATAAAACTCCTAAGAAGGTAATTAATTATAAAATAACTTGGTCTGACTCGCAGATTCCGTGCGGGTGTGAGGTTACTACGGCGTAGCCCGTCGTAGCGCCAGTTGATAACCGCCCTGTCTGACAACCGCACGCTAGGAACTTGCTCGCTACGCGCTACGGCTACGAAATATAACTTTTAAAACTGTTACCGGGAGACTAAAGAGAACTTTGAATGGTGATCATTTTAATATTGGTGAATAATACAAAACTGTATAGCACATTGTTACGTGTACTCTTTAGTGAATTATAATTTCTTTTCATTTTCATTCTTAAATCTGAGTTACGCGCGGTATGTCTGTGGTGGCGTTTATAGACGAGGACATTATGAATAGACACTTCAACTGCCAGTAATGAATAGTTTCAGGTAAGTTGTATCGCACCATTTTATTTATTTTAAATTTATTTCGAATTAATTGCTTTGATACTAACGATTAGCCAGTAATTTTATTTATTACCAAGTGGCAAATTGGATTTTATATAACTTTATACGCAAAGATTTTGAAATTCAAACGTACTGAATTTTATTGGAAAATAAGGAAAACTTTGAAGCGCTTCAAAATAATTTAGGACAGGAAACCTCAATATTTAGGCTTCTTATTGAGAAATAACGAAGAGTAAGAATTGGTGCAGTTAATAGTCCAAGGCAAGATAATGTACATCGGATAAGGAAAGTTGGTCGTAGGATAACCTCCTGGCTTAAAAACTTCTGCTAGTGGCACTAAAAAGGCAGCCTATCATTACTTGGGGATACAGTGTGCAAGGTTCAGATTAAAAGATGGTACCTTAAGAAGAAGATTGGAAACATATAGGCGCAATAAACATTTCAAATTCCTTCATCAGTAAAGATTCTCGGAGGCGTTCGTTGTCCAAAAATTTATATTAGCTCGGAAACTACTCTCTAACTCCGAGTAGTAACACTAATTCTGAGTAGATCAAATTGTCAGTGGAAGGATTAGGAATAGTCAGATTAAGAATAGATGGACGAATTTGGTAAACAGGTGGAATACATTTGCTCTGGATGGTTACCTAGGAGTTTCAGTTCTTGAAAATCTCGCACGGCACGTAATCTTATCTTACGTTTTAACGTATCTTCAATAGGTAAATCTTCTAAAATTCCTTTAACACATAATTATGTATTAATAATTATCTATTTAATTTTTATTGTTCCAACAACATAATTATGTTACAATAGGGCATTCTCTAACAGTCAACCTTGAGAAAGTGGAAAGAACGACGAAGGCGAATGAAAACACATTTTTGTAGACAAAAACACAACATAATTGTTAATACTTGAATCTTTTACTTCTATTCCCGAAGTAAAAAAAGAAATGATTTAGAAGATATCTACGCTGCACAATGGTTTATTGATTACAGCCATTATTTCCCTATTAATTGCATATTACACAGCTACCATTCTTTGAGGTCACTTTCTTCCTCTTTGTTTCTGTATTTATTTATTTTAGCAATGTAACAGATTTTGATAGTTGTGGTGTCTATTAATAATGACAAATTTGTAATGAATCGAAGTAAATTTGTAAATGTAGTACTGGGCAAAAGAATCAAGCCTGGACCGGTACCGGACATGGATAGGTTCTATCCTCAATACAATATATTATCATGTTAAATTATTATTTATAGTTATAATAAAAAAAATTTTAAAACCTGCGACAAAAACAATAAAAGATGCATTTTTGTAAACAATAACAATTGCGTTTTTATTGTTTTTGTGGGGTTATGTTTCGCTGCGATGCTATTGTTCGTGACAGTTACATTTTGGTCTGGGTACATTCATAAGACAGACATTATTTATTCGAACATACGTTCAGAATAAACCATTAAACTCTCACGACTGTCAGAAGAGTAATTGTTAAGGTAAATATATTTATCTTAACTTGATTGACTATGATTATTTGATTGACTTTTTCAGGCGCTTTCTGGATTATTACATTTCGAGTCATACCGCTTCGTTTTACGCCAATGACGACCATTTTGCATATTTTTAAGACCGCGTACCCGAACATTTTGATTATTCTGACGTAAAGGTTTTGCCAGAAATCATCGAGCTAGGTATTTTCGCTGCCAGAGATTTTTCTTTAGTAAAATACTTTAAACGAATTTTATATTACATCAATGATTATACTAATGTATACGAGTAACAGTGTGGATTTTTATTGTCAAGCAAGAGGCCCGTAGCCAGCTAGCTAGCTAGCCGGATTTAAAACCTGCGATCAAACAAGGGCTGTATGTCGTCTCTGACTAGTAGAGATTGCCCCCTACGAACATCGCACCTACATACATAACTCGTAGCATGTATGAATGAATGTCATTGTACTATTTAGTGTTAAAATTCTTGCAACAAAGGATCAATGAATGTTTGACCAGTCTTTCAATAGTTTTCATATAATCCCCAAGCCGGAACGTTAACAAAGTGTATTGCAATAAATTATATTATCGTTTTAAACATAATGCACCATTTCACTACGCTTTATTAGCATTATGCAATAAATCTGCTTATCATCAAACACGTTATTTTAGTACCCGAGGCACACAAACTTTATAAATTATTGCCAATTATAATATCCAGTTTTGTTTTATGTTATCACATAAAAGCTGAAATGTTGGCCTTTTTTATGTTAATAGCCGGAAAATGAGCCATTTCGCGGCCTCTGCCACCCATCACTACCTATAAACATACATACAACGTACATCAATGACGTCACCAATGTGTTTCCGGTCAACAGGGAAGTGATAAACCTCTCTTTTTTAGCTCGCTAACTATGTGATAAAAATGTTAAAAGTTACGGTCGATTGTAGTAGTCCCTTTGTTGGTAATATCTTCAATGCACATAATCTTCATTATAATTTTATCATCAGCATCACAAGTCACAGTCGATTAGTGAGTTAGGTACCACAGAGCTCGGGTCTCTCTCATAATAAGAGGGGTACTAGCCGTAGTGGACGACATTGGCCAAGTGCAGCTTCGCAGACTTCACACACTTTTAATAACACTTTTGTGGTAGACCCAAAAAAATATGCGCATAAGGCCTCATTTACATGATACCAGTTTCTTGCCTGTTGCATACAATAAAATTGGAGCAATAAATTACTTGTATCATCTAAACAACTCGTGACATTCTTGACATTTTGCACAACTTTCCTTGCAAGTTTCGCCTTGGTGTAAACAGCATATACCATAATTTCTTATGCAATTATTGTATTCAATTTTATTGAATTTTCTCTGCATTTGCAAACATGAGTGCAGTGAGTGAGGGTGTGATGATCGTTGCTGCTCTTCATAGGCACGAAATATTGAGAAAACAACGTAAAAATATAAATAAATAATTTATAGATATTAAAATATATTTTTATTTTCAGTATTCCTTAAACATTAATTATCGCGATAAATTTCAATGAACCTTATTATATCAGCAGAACCGAACTTTAGGACTATTTGGCTCATTTGAAATAATTAGCTAGCGCAAAAAATGTTCCACTAAATATTCACCAATGCAAATACGTGCAATACTTGAAGCAACACGTCAAAAGATGGTACAAGCATGTGTTTAGACAAGGCAAAACTTGAAAGCAATTGTTTCATAAACAGAATTGCCTTGGTGTAAACAAAAGACACTGGCAATTTTATCTTGCCAAGAATTGCATGCAATTATCGCATTCAATAATCTGCGTGTAAACAGCCGTTTACAATTCTTGAATGGCAATTCTTGCGCGTATTTAATTGCATACCATTATTGCTCTTGCATGTACAAGAAAATGGTATCATGTAAATCAGGCTTAAGTGTATTGACGTCGCTGTGCGGCAGCAATGTAGTCAGCCAGAAGCGCTCATAGCCCAGCGGCTTGTATCAGTCTTATAAGCAACAGGGTGCGGTCGGTAACTACCGACAGCACCCGCTGTCGAAGAAATTTTTTCGTGTTGCAAAAATTTCTTCGTCGTCGATATTTTTTATTTCGAATTTACATCCATATTGACGCCATATTGCATTTTTGTGATGTCACATCCTATCCTGGCGATCTATGCCACTTGTAATGATACATATTTGTTTAATTAAGATAAATAGTTTAAATTTCTGCGGGAACACATGAACGTTTATATACATATTATATATCTATACATATATACACGGAAGACTGGTTTCTCTGTTCCGTTTATATACATGCCTACCACCCCCCCCCCCTACCACTACCCTCAGTCCGTATCTGAATACATAACACTTTTTTTAGCTTCGCCGTAGTGAGATAAAAATAGCAGGTGTCGTGAACAAAGGCTTCAACTCAACCGCTGTCAATATTGTTATAGATATAGTGGATTGTTAAAGCCTTAACCTAAATTATGATTTATTGAATTCCAATTATGGTCGCGTATTTCTGTTCAAAATAGGAACATTGAGGAAAAAAGATCGCTCTATGGTAGCGTAAGAACGTTTACAAATATAGTTTACTGCTTGGGTTGAATACATCAATGGCCATTTCTGAGCGCGGATCTCTCTTCATCATTGAGAAGGCCTAGAGCAGACTCCACCGTTCTGCTCCAATGCGGATGGTGGAGGGTCTGGAGGCCAACCCAAGTAAAGATCAATGCTTCGAATGCTACATGCACGCTTTTTTATGTGCGTGTTAGAAATAAATTATCATTCGCTACGGTCAAGAAAATTTTTACGATTATACCTGTACGTACCTACGTGCGAATTGTTTTCTAGGTATATGAAAGAAGAGAGAGGTAGAAGTATCAATCATGCAGGCCCACGAAGGCCCACGGTGAATCGATATAACAAAAATAGAAGTATCAAGTTAGTCTTATAAATAGACGAACATTTTAATTGGACTGAGAAAATCGCTTGATATTTTGAGATAGTATTAAAGTTACATAGAAATATTCTGTGTAATAA
The DNA here is from genome assembly GCA_905404295.2 of Ochlodes sylvanus. NCBI lineage: Eukaryota > Metazoa > Arthropoda > Insecta > Lepidoptera > Hesperiidae > Ochlodes > Ochlodes sylvanus. The sequence continues at coordinate 10,542,657 of FR990135.1, forward strand.
GGAATACCGTAGCAACATGCAAAGACTTTATTATGAAAACTTTCGAAACGGGTATATAGAAGAGATGCTTATCGATAGCGAGATGCCGGAAGAGCGCTGCATACAAAGCGCCAACACAGTCACAGCGTATACAAAGCAGCGAAATTTATCATTTTGCTTCGGGATGCTTCATCTACGTAACGTGGTTGATAATACCGGCAATACATCTATACAAATAAATAAAATTGGAGTGTCTGTTTGAACTATTAAAATAACCGCTTTTTACTAAATGCACATGGATGTGTACACAGTGCATATACCAAAAATTTTTTTTTACAATTTCTGTCTGTCTGTCTGTCTGTCTGTTTGTTTGAGCTAATCTCTGGAACGGCTGGACCAATTTTGACGGGACTTTCACTAGCAGATTGCTGATGTCATAAGGAGTAACTTGGCAACTATTTTATTTTAAGATTTTTTTAATTCCACGCGGACGAAGTCGCGGGTACAGCTCTTAAAGAATAGAGTCGTATGTGTGAAAGACACACTATAAGAGATAATAATAATCTATAATAAGCTAATAATATGCTAATAATCAAAAGTTTGATTTAACAAAGAAACTAAGTGTGTTGTCTTGCAGTACTTCTTTTTCGATAACTCCGTTCTACGTTCTAGTCTTCATCTACGCTCGTTTAAAATACGCTTCTGTCTCTTCGCTACCTATAACTGTCCCACTGATCCACGGGTCGCTCACGATGTGAGGAGTACGGGCCATAGTCCACCTCTGGCCAACTTTCATCATGGAGAACTCTCAGGTATGCAGGTTTATAAATAAACAAGTTGTCCCGGCGTACTTCGTACCGCTTTATAATTAAAAAATGTTTTGGTGATATATCGACAGCAACGCCACCTATCGGGTCCAATTGTGAATCTAAACCATTCCCAGATCCCCTTGAACACACACAAAAAATTTCATCCAAATCGGTCCAGTCGTTAAAAAATGTTTTGGTGATATATCGACAGCAACGCCACCTACCGGGTCCAATTGTGAATCTAAATAATTCTCGGATCCACCTGAACACACACAAAAAATTTCAACCAAATCGGTCAAGCCGTTTAGGAGGAGTTCAGTGACATACACACTCACACTCGAATTATATATATAAATAAATAAATTATTAGAAGCACATAATTTTTGAGAATCAAAGGTGCATGCAGGACTTGTTTTCGGACGCCCCGGCTTCAGATACGTTCAAACCACTCGGCTTCTCTGGAGAAATTAATAGTGAATACTTTCACCATTAATTTCTCCAATTTTAAGTTTTGACTTTTAAATTGTGTACTGTACTCACAAACAAACAAATATAATTTATTTACCCAAGTTTCATACAACTCGAAGGCACTGACTTACGATTAAAACTGGCATGAAAGGTGCAGGCGACAATGCAGCTCAATATCCTTTGACGCTCACGTTACTTGTGCTTTGCAACTACGGCTTAAGGCACGAGGTTCGTTACAATGAACAAACTATCTTTTCCTTAGATTGAATTACTTATAATGTTTAGGATATAATGATACGAGTTGTTCATGGAAAAATTCTTACAAAGTTAAGACAAAGTAAAACATAATATGATTTTAAACTTAACTCATCGCGGATTGTACTCATTTTATTATGATACGGGTACTCACGATATGTATTTTGAAACGCCGATATTTCGACCCAGTTGCATGGATCGTAAAGTAAAACATCACTTCCAATCAGGTCGGTTTGATGTCAAGCCTTAACTTATTTTAAGAAAAAAAACAACATAGACAAATAGATTAAGTTGTAACGGTTTTAGCATTATTACCGCATGTAATGTCTATGGTCACATTATGTGGTATGCAAAAAAATAAGGAAATTTTAACATCCCTTCTAAAAATATAAAAAACGTTCAAAATTAAATGAGTTCTTCATACAAAACATATATTTTTAGTGCTTTTGAATTATCTTATGAACAACGAGCAGATCTTTTAATAGGCTATACCTACACTTGCTTTTATAGCTTTTATATCTTTTATCACATAATATATAAATTGTGTAACGATTATAATTTTATAGTGGAAGATTTAAAGGAAAAGTTTATTTTATTATTTTTAGCGCTTTTAAATAAAAGCTTGTTTTAAACCATTTTTTACATTTAATTTATAGGTATTTCTTGTCGATGTAATACGTAACATTTTTGAAGGCGGGTTTTCTATGCCTTCAGATCTGCAAGGTCAGTTGCGACGTGGTACGGACACAACTGTTGAATTATTCCCGTTCCTAATACAAGGAATGACATCGACAGAGACGGATGGCGCGAAATATTGGCAAGGATTTCAGATTTCCCTTTATAAATCACTATGCTTGATGGCATTCTGTTTTATTATTCATTACTTTATATAAAAACACAAAAAATAGATGTTATGATTTACCTTCGTTATAAACTCGTAACTCACCCAGCACACAACTCGTTAGGAGAGTCGAAAATCTAAAGTTTATAAAATAGTTCTCGTACGAATTTATAGTGTTCATTTTATGAGGCTTACTAACAATTGTATGACTGTATTTGTGTTAGGTTTTGTTACGAATTATTATATGAATTATAATAGTTATAAAAAAGCACATAATTTCTCATTAATAGTAGGCCGCTACGAAATCAAGCGAAGGAAGAATCAATGAAGATGTTTTTGTATGTACATTTATTGTTCCTTAATATTGTTGATGATTTTCCTTGGTGTAGTTTAGGTATGGAACCATTTATTATTCTTGACGCAAACAATATTAAGCAATATTGAGCATTGTTTCATATATTTGGAACCAAGCAGGTTTTTAAGGGAGTAAGTAGTTTTCAAGGAGGCCGACGAACTGTCACCGAACAATGAACAATAGATTTACTCAAAAAATGAATAATAGTGAAATGTCAAACACAAAATACGGATCAACTTGACCCACGTCACAGGTGACGTTACTTTATTGCGTCATTGCCGCCAAGCTAAATGTGATGAATGATTTCCACATACATTATGGATAGTGACCTCGCTTAGCTTCGAGAAACCTTGGTATACTTGAAAAAAGATTAGACAGGTTACTTTAAATTGATTGAGATCTGTAAGATATTGAAACTGAGAAAAACACTAAAATAATTTTACTCCAATCCAACTTTACAATACACGAATAAAAATACATTCAAGTTGGTACAGTCGTTCTTGACATTAGGGTGGAAAACGCATAGCCAAACTGACCAAAAGACAAAAATTCAGAAAAATATTTTAAGGGATCTATCGCGTTAAATACAGTAGTAACAGTTTGTTCTGATATCTTCCATGTACAGACTTTACTTTTAGATTAGACATTATGACAGAATAGGAACACTAAATAAAATCATTACTTCGATCAATTACGGTGTTTTTGTTTATAGGAGCATAAGAAATTTTCCAGTCATAGCCAATATCTTCTGCTCGTGTTGCACTTTGTTGAACATTAGTAAGATAAGATTGGATATAAAGAGGTCCTTCCATGATGTGTTTTTATTAGCTACTTACTTAAATCCAAGCAAACAAACGAATATGATTAGATGAGCCTATCAGGATTAGGCTCAACAAATATACTCTTTTTTAAGAAAATCAATGAACCTTGTAAAATCTTGTTATTATTGTTATATCAAATGTGCAACTTTAATCGGCTAGTAAAATTTGTGATATCAAAACTTAAGTTATATAATAGTGGAAAACTAAAATATTTCATTTCGCAATTTCATACCGTCTACGTCTGGTAAATTGAAATAATTATATCATCAAGAATTTCATTCGTTTAATTTTTTTTATGTATTTCATTTCCAATAAAAAAAAGTTCTAAGACTCTTAGTTAGCTAGTAAAATCAAAGTCAAATAATTGTAAGGTTATAATAATTAGTCGATAGTAAGTAAAAGCTAAAACACGAGAAACACTTTAAAGAATTTTGTTTGGAACACGTCACGGGTGAAATATCGTTAGTACTTGTCCGGTTTCGTGATATTCGAAATGAAAACAGCATGTTTGAGGAGGATTGATGAAAGAGTTGAAAGGGCCGGCCTCGGTGAATGTGCGTCAATCAAATACGGACGTTCATGAAAAAGGTATTTTAAGGGGAGCCCGAAATCTTGTTTCGAATGCATTTAAGAAACTAATGAAATCAGGCGAACCCAAAACGATCTAGGTAGATTATCTGGACATGGTAATTTACTGTGACGTAAAGTAAAATGTTATAGTAGAGGTGTAATGTTTATTACAACAACCAAATTATATTTATTTTATATTATCTGATACAAAATGTAAGCTTTGTTGAAGTGTCTAACTGAAGGAATAAACGTTTCTTATTCTTATTCTTATTCTTATTTATTTATTCACTGTTTATTATAACCTAAAAACTAGATTACAATGGCATTCTTCACCAGTCAACCCTGGGCGATACATAAAAGTTACGGTAGGCGCTAGATATATACAAATAGTATCATTATTATTGTTATGTATCTCTAAACTTAAAATTGTTATTATTATTATATTATTATTATGTGCTTTATAACGACAGAATTAATCTAATATTCAGCTACGCCAGCAAAATTCCAGCAACGCCAACATCATGAACCACCATGAACAATCAAGAACCATTGCTTCGACAATTTGTTCAGAAGTGTGCACTATGAACGTGAAAATTAACATCACCTGGAACATATTATGACATATGACATAGTCCTTACACGCTTACTTTACACGCAATTGAATTCCTTACCGTTTTTCATTTTTTATAAAGAATATATTATAGCTGGTTCAGGATACAATAAAAATCCACATATAGCTCTTAAACTAGATTATATTATCCCTAATGACCCCTTTAGGCTCCGGCTCTGAGAATCCGGATGCTAGTAATGGATTTCCGGACTCAGTATACGGTACAGGCATATGCCCATTTAGGCAGCAATGCAAATAATTAGGCCGCATTAGCCGCTTAAGCACAATTACGCCTTAACCAAACTATCCGTATCCAAGTTATTAACCCGCCGTCGTCGGTTACGTGAATTTGACTTACATCATTAGTGAGCCCGGTCCCTCGCACCGGGATTTTCAACCGAAGTGTGTTCCATTCATTAACTCTTAATGCTATTTATTATTATTTATATACCTCCACACAAATAACTCTTTACGATGTACCTATTCTTAAGTAATATAAAAAAAACTCACAAAAATCTCATTTTTTCAGAGCTAAAGCAACCAGAATTGGCCTTAACACAATATACACAAATATTAAATTTTGAAATTGAATATTCAAATTAAAATCATTTATTTATAATAAGTGTATGTCAGATATAAAATTAGTAGTATAAGCGTGTTAGAAATGGTGACTTTCTGATATAAAAATGAAAAATAGTGTTCTTCAGCACCCATAAAACTTAAGCTTGTAGACGCTATGTTCTCAGACACGAGTATTTCTTGCATTTATGATAAATGTATTTAGGTTTGCTTGTCATCCTTTACATTTGTAGCACTTTCCATTTCTTGTTACATCAGCTCGCCCACAGACATCATCGACACGTAAGAAAGAGCGTCAAAATTTGTATGTAAGTCAAAAATTTTATTACGTCAAATGTACCTAGTCTGTGACCCCGGTTGCACGGACCGGGTTGAACGTGCAATGATGCAGCTACTCGAAATAACCCTACAAATCTATACGAGGTGGATAAATTATTCTACTTTATCGAAACACCCGGTCTCACAGAAATTAGGTCACCAATGTGTGGGTTAAAGCAGTGTATTCAAAATGACTAACGATACGGTTAATGTCTGGACTACTCATTACTTTCTTAATGATCGTCTGCCGTGATTATGGTTTGTTTATTGCTACAGTCTTATGTCGTCATATATCAATGTTATTATCAGTGTAGTCTATTTTTGGGACTCAGAATTAATTATACTATTATATTCAAACAAAATATGTTAAGAATACGTTGTTGGACTAATATTATAAAAGCGAATGTTTGTGAGTATTTCAAACTAGTTTTCTTTTGAAGTGAAAACTTCTATAGTATCGTTGTGATGTGGTATTCGATGAAACGGAAATGACGCGCAAATGAAATGAAACGGAAACGAAAAAGAGACAGACACATTTTAATGTGGGAGAAAATGAGATAGGAAGCATCGGAAAAATCTATATGGCGGAACAACGTTCGCTGGCGCATCTAGTATATCACAAAAATATTATTACTACAAAATAAATACATGGAGCTTTTACTCCTGGCGTATTCCCTGAAACTATTCAGGGGTTAAAAATTAGGAACATGTCTTACACGGTACGCCCGGAATGATTGATCCGTATATACGTCACCGTTGGGCGACTGTTTGACAGAGATCGTTAGGCTCAGGTAAAAGGGTCCTATTTGTGGTACTTGTATTGGCAAAGGGAAAATATACGGCGCAAAAAGCGGAAACGCTATAACCCAAAAAATAAAAAATGTTCTCCAGAGCCGATAAACTTTTGAGATTTCAGAACATAATGTATGAAAATAGGGTTAATTTTAACGCTGTACAAAATTTTTAATTGGTCGTAGCGCCACGAGACTTTTACTATTCGCAGATTTTTTTTCTGATTCTAAATTTTAAATAAAAAATGTCATAGGTGTAGGTTACAACGTTCCCGCTTTTTTGCGTTGTTAAAGAGATGTCGTATGTTGGAAAGAGGTAGATAGATGGGCCTATTCACGTTTCGGTTCTTGCGGTACTTTGCAGCAGAATAATATTTTTTTAAATTAAAGGTGGTCTCCATATATCACCTTTAATTGTTAGATAATTTCTTTATAAATAAAATATAAATTTTATAAATTAAAATATAAATTTTATAAATTAAAATATAAATTTTATAAATTGTGCTAGCGGCTACAGTAACATACGGGTCTACCCGTATCCATTCAAGAGATACAGAGCGAGGATACGGGCACGGAACCCTTAAAACCATAGAACTCTATAGTTTCAAAACAAACATATTACAAACTTAATGCCATCAGGAACAGTGTTAATACGCCATAATATTATGTGTTTGCAACGGAAACATAACCTTATGGCTAAACGTTATTAATATTATCTTTATAAATACCGATATTGCCTATTATGGCACAAAATTGTGTACAATGAAAGTTAACGAGCCGGTTAATGCGTAGATACGCGGCGTGGTATAATTCGGCTGGCCGAGATTGCGATTTAATAAAAACGCAGCGGGAACGCGGAACATATTAATAGTGATTATCTACCCAATATTTAATCCCGTTGGCTACTGCGCCATCCCATATTAATTCAGCCTTTGAGTAGCTATATACAGCTCTTTATAGCTGAAGGGAATTGAAACATTTAAAAGCGATATATAATTTTCCATTCTATTAAATACTCGTAAATTGAATAAATTATTACATTGAAATACTACAACATCATTTGTTCTAACATTTCACTTATTAAATTTAATAATTTATGAGCCTAATTAGGGCTTATTGTGAGCTTCTATGCGTGGTAATTAAGATCTCTTGTAACCGAAATTACTGCAAATTAATCATTCATTGTCGTTCATGGGCGTGGTTAAAAGCCAGTAATCGATAGTGACATAAATTCACGAATGATTTTAAACTTACTAAAAGTAACACGTACGTTATTTACGTACTTATAGAGTTCAGCCGTGACCACGATCCATGGCATCGTGAGTACTGAGCATAGTATAGTGAGATATTACGAATATTTGACGCTTGAATCAAGACGGAATGTGGTACGTGCTCGGTAGACGGACCTGTACCGTCTACTTTAAATACTCGGCCGGATATTCGGCCACAAAACACCCGTTTAAAAATTAATGACTTTTCATTTATCTCTCTTTCTCTCTCATAGATATTTTAAACGACAATGACATGCGCGCGAATACAGACGAGAGAATATACTTTGATGAGCGCAAAAATAGTGACACCGATCCGAGAACGAGCGAACTGCTTACCGAATACCTACTGAAGATGCACGAATAGGCCATTTACATACTCGTAATTGCGCATTCCAGCCTTTTTCTTTCAGTATCTGAACGGGGCGTTAGTTTCATAATTTTTATATTATTTTTGTGTTACTTTGTTAAGTGATGCCCCAAAAGATATTTATTGGATTCATTTAATGTGACTTCACTTCCGATTATAATTAAAATATCCTTCGAATCACCGAAACATCCACCAGATAATTTAAACAAAACAAAAATCCGACCACAACATCGACCTGGATAATGAAATGGTTAACGCTCTAAAAAATTTATTCGAAATTCAAAAGTTATTTAACTTTATCAAAATTTTGTGTAGCTACAATTCATGCCGATAGGAATTCTAACACGTCAACTTTAATTAAGTTCTATAGGAATTCTAACACGTCAACTTTAAATAAATGTTGACGTGTTAGAATTCCTATCGGCATTGGTTAGTAATTTACCTCAGCTGCAGTTACTAACGACATTCTAACTTGTGAGTAGATGAGTTAAAGATATTTAAGTAAGATTTGAAATGTGTGGTATTAGCTTTATTTATCCTTACAAAGAGAAGTAGGGGTTTAAGGATGGAATGGGGCCCCATTCTCCTTTGATTCCAAGCCGACCTCCCCTGTTCGTGGTGGTCGTTGCCGAACAACAGACGGAGTTACTGTACTGTACTGTGTATTCAGGTACGAAGAGAGACCCGTGCTCAGTAGTTGACCATTAATGGGTTGAAGCTATACTTACTATGGAGGATGTTGGATCCGTACAAATCCAATTCCTTATCATTATCGACTTCTATCGTAGCGCATTTACGGTCCAAAATAATAGACATAAGATTTATTTAGTACTTTTTCATGAAAGCTCTTTACAAAGGGTCTTTAGATGTAGTATGTAAGCCGCTTGCTGAAAAAGGTTTTTCTTTGGAGAATTCGACTCTCGCTACACATTTAGAAGCAACGGTTAAGACGTCAACGTTTTTGATCTCATGTTATCAACTTCAAGTGTGTAATAACAACTCCTTGAGATCATTGGCTTTTTAAAGTTATCTTATCTTTTATATTTAAGAACTGATTGAAATGAAAACTTAATGTTGCCAAAAGCTTCTTATAATATTACATGCCTAACCAAAATTTCCTGGCATTAGTTACAAATGTTTCATATAAGTTTTATACGATGTATCATGTTAGGAAGATCCTAGATTATCTCTGTTGTAATATTATCTTCTCCGAAGACAACTGACAAAGAATTATGTAGTTTAGTAGTAACTTATTGCTCTACGTATTTTTGTCACGCCAGCGGGGATTTAGCGAGAAAATAAGAATAGGTGCGCGAGTTCTTATTTATGTGTGTGTTCTCAGCAACAAATGACAGTTTCGTAGTGACATCCACTATATATCACATTTTATTATGTCATAAATTTCTCCAGATGCTTCCTGGTTACCTAGTTTTGTAAAGCCATGAAAAACTTAATATGACTTTTGGTGTGACTCGACTCAGACTTGACTTTAGAGTTCAGTGAACTTGACTTGGCGTTATAGTTTTTCATGCTGTCTTCGCGTCTAACTGTGATGACAATTGGCTATAATCCGCTATAATCCGTATCTCTACATATATAATAGCTGTATTTAAACTCTGTGATGTTCATGGTGTGTAATATGTTGGTTCTATTAAATAAATAAAAATAGTTTTCGCTGCCTAGCATAGTGCACCACTGCACTGGTGGAACTTGAACTTAATTATGGAGGGAGTCGTTCAAACCCCAACTTATAATAATAATAATATTTTTTATCGGTATCAAAAAGGATTTACCATTAGTTGATTAGGTGGACACTAGTCCCCACAATAGAATTCCTTGTGTCGTGGGTGTCCAGCCTCTCTCCACACATATTTAAAAGTGTAAAGTTTATCTAAAACTACGATTTACGACTACTTGTTTGGTTTTGACCCACAATAGGTTGGTTAGACAACGAATGTCAAAATTTCTGATGCTCACATCAGCTGTCAAGGATAAACACTTTAAACAAAGATAAACTGTATAACGCGGCATAATCACTAAACACAAAGTAGAATTGGACAAATAATAGAGTGTAGAAAGCCATTTTGAATAACTTCGAACTTCTTGCGTCTTGTGTAGGCCAACTTTTTTCGTGACTGGAAGCGACAAAGACACGTGAGGTTCTTGAACAATTCTTGCTATTGTATTTGTAATGCCCTCTCGTGGAGGTTCTATGCACAGGGTGGGGTCGGGTGAAATCAAAGTCTCGCGAGAGCTATGTGACATCCAGCAATAATGAGTTTATTAATAAAAACAAACAAAACACTCGCAGCTAATTTGTGTACAACAATTTAACATTCGTGTACGCTGTGGCCACAAAAAACAATAACAACAAAATAAAATAAAAGCCAGCTGTCTGGCCTCCTCGATGAGAGAAAATAGAAAAAAAAAACAAAAATGTTGATTTCTGTGACTTCACGATAATATCGAGCTAGACTTCCCTGACTTAACCTCTACTCATGTAATTAACATAGAAGTGGTGACAAGGATTGAACTTGAATTTATTTGCTCAAGTCCAGTAGCATCTACTTGAAGCGCGGTCGTCGTAATGGCGGCGCGCTGCACATCAATGTTTCTTACTTGTATGGCCCCGCTGTTTAGACAACGGGTAACGTTCAAAATTGATGCGGACAATTGCAACAAACTGAGCCTCACTCATCAAAGGGCGTTTCCGAAATCTGAAATTGATTCAGATATATGTAAGGGCAACCCATAGCAATGTAGTAATCAATCGAAGTTTAACTGTTAACATTTAAGATGTCGTATAAAATGTGCAACTCAACCCGTGTCGGAACACACACCACACTAAACTTTTACCATTTAAAGAATAATATCAAGTTAATTGACTTTAAATCACAATTTTTATGAAATTTGGACTCGGTAATCACGCCACGATCAAATATTTTTCCATGTCATTCTTTTTTTTTTCTACCCTACCTTAACTGTATAAAATTTATTATGACGCGAAGTCGAATCTTCAGTTTAGTTTGTGCATAGTAGTGACATCTAGTAACGATTAGGGTTAAACCATTACATATTTGAGCGAGAAGTGTACCGACGAACCTATTACTCGTGTTACTTCTAGTAACTTTGGCGAGAAACTTCGAAACAATAGTTGTGAACGTATGACGATAACCAGAACCCACATAAGCTTTTTCAAAGTACGAAACCCCTCATGACTCGGTCCCTTAATTAACCCGAGCTATGAAAACTTTGAAACCAGTAAATAACTTTAACGGCAGGAGTAGCTCTTTATCTATCTCTAATTTTATTACTTATCCTTGGAGTAATTAACTTGATTTAATTATTTTTGGTTACTTAATTTAAATGGAAGGTAATAAAGAAAACAAAGCGCTGTTTTTTTAAGTAACTCAATTAGAAAGAGTTTTGAAAGTTTTGCGTTGGTTTTATTTTAGACAACCAAATGATGATGAATTGATGAATCTTTAGGGGCATTAAATATGAGGAAAATAGAGGATCTTTTTACCTTATTATATTTGTAACTATACAATTACATAATAAGTAAAACATTTTATTATAGATATATGTATATACATTCTTGATCTTATAATGATGTATCCGGAGATACGGTCGTGTCTCAGGCACAACACAATCAAACGCGCGAGCTGACTTGTGTCTCTATTCCCGGTACGGTACGTATGTACGTATACGGTAAATGTTTAATGTGTACTTGGCGCGTCACTTTATTGTTAGAACTGTGTTTTATAGGATTTTACATAATAGTATTGTAATTGTAAAATTACAACATTGACGACCACGTTGCCTAGTTGGTAGTGGCTCTGCCTGCAAAGTGAGAGGTCCGGGAATCGATTCACAGCCAGGCAGATAAATGTTTGTTCTCAGGTCATGGGTGTTAGTGATTTGTGTTGACCATGTCACTCGCAACACAAGAAATGCTAGTACGGGGTATGAGTGTGCAAGCGTTTATTTAATTATTTAATAGGCCTTCGTATCTTTTTAGGTCTATCTGCCACTCTCAATTTTCTGGGAATATAGAAGAAGTTATGGAAAAAGCTGGAAATTTCTCCATGTCGTATATTTACGTACATTATTTTCGATCGTATGGTGACCGCTTATAGCAACGTTTCTTGATCATTTCATTGCTTTCCCAATTAATCCCAAACTCGGTTGTTATCATTAAGTTGCAGTCGGTAAGTCACCCCGAATTCCTTCGAAGGCAGAAACTTCTGAATAGCTGAGAACTTTTGACAATAGTGTAGTAGATTGGGTCACTAACAACTCCAAATCGATACTTAATCTTACGATTCCGCATAGTCGCGAAGTATTACGACCTCGCCACGAAACTCGCCTGCAGAGGCTTTTTAACGCTTTAAGAGTCACGTCAATGTCTATGTCAATTCTCATGCAAATTCACCGTCCACAATTGTGATACAGAAAATAGTAATTTGTTAAACGTAAAATAAAAATTTTACCGTATTCAAAACTAAACTTAAAATTGTATCATTAGGGATAACTCAAAACTACTCGTTTGACTTTGATAGCTTGTTAAATCCTCAAATAATGCAGTTGTGGCTTTTAGTTTATGATGTAAATTTTAAAATGCCATTGTGGTCTATGCACAATAGTGTTATGGTTCTCTGGCCATAGTGGTTATGGCTGTCAATGCCTCAAATTATACTTAGGTTTCAATTATCACTTTATACCTCGAAAGGTCATTTGTGATCGATCACGATTTAAAGTTGGTTCGCGATCATTTTAATTTAAATTTTCAATATTCCTATTACGTAGTGGGGTTTTAAGTTTTGTACTTACCTACTACTTGTTTACGTGTTGCTACTACAGGTAGTTGAGTTAACAACTTTATTCACTTCCTTCTTCCGATTACAACGCATTAGTGATATATAATTATGCAGCTGCAACGCGGCAGCCATTATCGCTCACTATCAGGTAACAGTGTCCTCGTTTGCGAGTATTTATAAATTTTACTATAATATTTATCAGTACGTATCAACAAAGCAAAAGCAAAAGTAGCTACAATTATGGAATCACTACGTTAAATCTGCTTATAGGAAAAAACAGTAATCAAAAATCAGTAGGTAATTGAACTGATCGACCTGATCAAAATGAATGACTGATCGAGATTGAATAGTACGAATGAATATTATAGGTAGTGCAGGTAGATTTTCGACCACATCATTTGATCTTCATTATATTTCTAAAGGACCATTTAGTTGATATAGTACAGTTTTAAACAAAGAACAAGATAGAGTTTAACCCGACTACAAAAACGGGGTTTGAAAAATCCAACATGGCACTTTTTGATTATTACTTTATACAGGACACCATATTAAATATGTGAAATTGCATAACTAACCTACAGAGGATCAAAGTACTTCTAACAACTTATTTCTTGAATTATAATAAGTGGTAGAAGTTCTTGGGAAACATAACCACGGATACATTATGGACAAACCACAATCATTTTCGATTCGTCGTAGTCAAGTATAAATTTGAGTAAAAATCTCAGAGAAATTGGTACCTACAGTTACAAACAGACAAAAGATTATGACTATGTACTTAACCTTCTCCTTTGTAGATATGAATAAGAACGTTGTTTCTTCGACTCGTATAGCGATCGATTAGCTAAGTGAATTGACAAGTGACTCGTGATAGACTCGTTCGAGTCCGTCCTAATTGTCGTGTTGGAAGGATGTCTTGACAGCATTGGAATAATTGAGCAAATTCTTGTTAAGTCTGTATCGGACTGGCTTGGGTTGGCATTCCATACTGAAACTTCATTCAGAATTAGTTTTGATTTCTCGTAGAAATCTAATAAATCTATTTGTAAACCAAAGCGAATCTCTAGGAATTCTCTAGGAAATCTCGAATCTCTCTAATAGTAAAAAAACAACTTATATTAAAGAAAGCAGGCAAAGTTTTCATGCGGATAATATTATACTTACGTCTTGAATAACTTCACTTGAGTTACTCAATCTTCGACCTTATGAGAAGATTAACGATGAAAGTCTGGTTAAGTTTATTAAGCAAGTATGTGAAATTTTAAATTATTTGAGCTTTCAATTCTATACTCGGAGTAAAGCTTACAAGACGTGTTCATTCCCGAAATTGCTAGCAATAGTTGTGCCGAGACATTTCGAGTGCAGTCCTTCGGGAAATATACGAAAAGCTTGGGAATTCAAATAACAGCAAACGTGTCGAATAGGTTGGCACATTTTTATTCCAATAATGATTTTGGGTCAACAACGCGCTAGTAATTAAAATACTCGTATAATTGATTACACCTATTCGTTAAAAGGCAATATCACAATGCTTCAATGTTAATGTAATATGATGATATGATTTATTGTTAAATTACAATTACCTTTTGTAAACATGAACAGTTTGTCGGTAAATACGAAATAACAATATGCACTGTGTACAGTACTCCATTAACTGTAAGGCTTAATATACACAAACTAATATTTTAAAGGCTGTGTATTTACGATCCATTATAGTAGAGAAATTACAGAACATTACCAGCTAAGAAGTAAAAGACACATTTCACACTGGTCTCTCGGCGCTACATACGAAAAGAAACGTAACGAAATATGTTAAAAGCACTTTTGAAGTGCAACGGGCTTTACTCATCTTGAGGCCAAGTCAACCTTCCTTGTTCGTGGCGCTGCTGAGTAATGGACATTTGTTTGGGTGATTTGGTCTCAGACTCGAAAAGCCAGAAATGATACGAGGTTTTTGCCACGTACTCCTTCCACTTCTTTTAGTGCTGGTTACTGCCATAAGAAAACTTTTTGATTGATTGTAGTAGGAGGATGGTAAGCTACCATCCTCCTGACTGTTGACAGTAATTTACTGCCATCCTTGCACAATTTCAACACCAGGGGTTTAGCAGAGCCAAGAAGAGAACGGCAAATCAACCGATGTCTTAAAAAACCACATCATTACAAATGAAACGAATTTTATAACAAGAAAAGTTTAATTTTAAATTTATTCAATGCAAACAAAAAGCCTATTCCGCAGAGAATTACTTAAGACGGCCGCGTTTGATTAAAAATCATCGTTTCGTCAAACGATAATTTCGTAGCAAACTGTCTTTTATGAAACATCACAAATCTCTCAGACGTCTTAATGTGCTAGCAATATGCCGAGCATACAATAATAATTCAGTTCCATTCTATTAAGTACGCTGAGTAACTTAAGATATTTAAATTAAGTTGAGATTATAGGATTCCTTATCCGTAGTTCATCAGTCTGCCTGAGCCGCAGTGGCTAACTAGCTTTAGTGTGATTAAAACATCAAGAAGACACACTATGACACTATTGCATATCATATTATGTGGTTGAATGTATTGGTCTTCTATACTTATGACACCTATGTAAAACTACATTCTAACAATAAAATGATTTGATTTGAAAAAGAAAAGAAATTTAGTATAGGTACGTGGGCCGAACTGAATTGGACAGAGCGAATCAGACTGTTTTTTCTGTGGTAGTGGTAGTTGGTAGTGACCCTGCCTGCAAAACGAGGGGGGCCGGGTTCGATTCCCGACCGGGGCAGATGTTTATGTGACAGATAAATATTTGTTCTCGGGTCTGGGTGTTAGTGATGTGTTATTTTTGTTTTCCATGCCACCCGCGACACAGGGAATCCTAGTGGGGGTATGAGTGTATTTTACAGAAGAATGATATAAAACCAGATTAATGAACCTTAAACTAAAAAACCTTAAAAATATAATAATATTGATTAATTAAAATCCTTAAGCGAATTTGTACCTTCAAACCAGAGCCGGCATGAAATTTCTAGAAATCTACAAATCACAGTCTGTATTTGCCTTTAAATAGATCGCCTTGAAAAATGTTGGAATATTTTTTTACCAATAATAATTATTTATCGGGAGTAAAGTTTCTTGGCTGTTGTCTGGTTTATGTGAAGCTATTGAAATCTTGATTAAATTAGGTCAATTTTAGACAATGCATACTTCTTATTTTAAATAGGCGGGACAAAAGAATTACAGATTGAAATTGAATTGAAAATAACAAAATTGTACATTACACACAGTGACATTTAATAATTTAGAAGTAAATTATTGAAAGAAAATGTTGCCTCTTTGGTCGTGGGCGTAAGCGTTTAGGAATATTGCTTATTAACTTGTTTTTATGTTGAAATTACTAAACAAAATTATACTTGTAATAGATTTTCAATGTAAATATTTTTTGCCCTTAATACTGTATTATGTTTAAACGTTAAGAACGTTAATATGAATGATTCAATTTTAAGCAGAAATGAAGCTAAAAATATGATGGTAAATAAATGATATGAAGGTAAATAAATGTGTGTTATAGATTCTTCTAATTCTTTTCAGTGAACTCTCATAGAACTAACGTTGTTAATTACACCGTCCGCTAACTGAATGAACCATCCTATAAATAAATGTGTGTTATAGATTCTTCTAATTCTTTTCAGTGAACTCTCATAGAACTAACGTTGTTAATTACACCGTCCGCTAACTGAATGAACCATCCTATAAATAAATGTGTGTTATAGATTCTTCTAATTCTTTTCAGTGAACTCTCATAGAACTAACGTTGTTAATTACACCGTCCGCTAACTGAATGAACCATCCTATAAATAAATGTGTGTTATAGATTCTTCTAATTCTTTTCAGTGAACTCTCATAGAACTAACGTTGTTAATTACACCGTCCGCTAACTGAATGAACCATCCTATAAATAAATGTGTGTTATAGATTCTTCTAATTCTTTTCAGTGAACTCTCATAGAACTAACGTTGTTAATTACACCGTCCGCTAACTGAATGAACCATCCTATAAATAAATGTGTGTTATAGATTCTTCTAATTCTTTTCAGTGAACTCTCATAGAACTAACGTTGTTAATTACACCGTCCGCTAACTGAATGAACCATCCTATAAATAAATGTGTGTTATAGATTCTTCTAATTCTTTTCAGTGAACTCTCATAGAACTAACGTTGTTAATTACACCGTCCGCTAACTGAATGAATCATCCTATAAATAAATGTGTGTTATAGATTCTTCTAATTCTTTTCAGTGAACTCTCATAGAACTAACGTTGTTAATTACACCGTCCGCTAACTGGATGAACCATCCTATAACGATTTGAGTCTTTTTTGGTTCGGTCACAGTTGTCGCAGGCGGCATCGGAGGGATGTGCTGCATGCTCGTTTGGTATCTTAATTCCGTAAAAAATATATGTATACCACTCAAACTGAAATAAACTTTTAGTATTGAACCACACGAAGTTACACGAGTAAAAATAATTATTGGTAAATTATAATTTGTGTTATAAAAGACTATTCAGCTTTACCTAACCAAAACCAAAGCAAGACTTACATTGGACCCAAGTAAGCTTCGAAGAACTAATAAATTACCCTTACCTCAACCAGAGCTTTCACTGTACATTGCAATATTACTATTACTAGGACCTTTGATGTTTTGATTAAAGTGTATGCAAAACCCGGTTTCGAAAGTTTCGGCCCTTCCTAGTTTCATCGTGATTGATAGAGGCAATTAGGACATGGAAGAGTTTAAGGTTTAATTTACTTAACGCTTCCTCACATCATGCGATTAGTTATACATTGATGAATTAGGTACTTTACGGCACGGTACTTACGGTATTTATGTGTATTTTGGAGTATTCTTGATTTAAATTTCGAATAGTGTTCCTCTGTACCTACTGAGCCGGTAAAACTGCAAGCCATATTGAATAAACTCAACGTTTTATCAGTTTCAATGCCATTTATCGATAGCATCTTGTATATCAGAAAGTCATCTGCGTTCACAAAAACTCAGAGTGGAGCAATTTATATCGACATATTGTTTCAGAATGAACCAATCAGTCTCAATTGATTTCAACTGAATGATTTTTCCAATGATTATTTAACTTTTCTCCATTCGTTCATTCATTCATTGACATAACTGACTAATTTATTTACGTTCGTGAGCTGTATGTTGCCAACGGTTTGGCGTGGCGGACATCTATCTGATTTCCAAACAAAGCACCTCGCATTCCTTATTTTATTTTCCGAAAGCATTGAAACCAACAATTCCTTATTTCTAACTAAGGCATATACACAAATACCTACATATTAACTTTTACAGTGTTTTCAAATAAACTTTTACCCTCTATGCAGGGTGATGGAACCCTGAGGGATAGAAATTAGAATATACCAACGTCCGTTCTTAGCTAAAGTCTCCTACTTATAAACTACCTCCCTGCCAAACTTCATCTTTATAGGTCAAGTAGTTTACGAGATTTCGTGTTTGATCAGTGTGTAAGTATCTTTTTGCTTTTATGTGCGTAGAATATGTATATCGGGTCGAAATAGAACGAGTGAAGAGGGTCTTTGTTTGCGTCTTCATTCAAATCTTGATAGAACGTACCGATTAATAAAACTCAAGTTAAATCGAGTTCGTATTTAACTTTGTAATCGAGTCATGATATTTACTTTATTTATTTATTTAGACTTTTTTGTACCACACAATGTTTAAGATCAAAATCATTTATTTTTTATATCAGCGCTAACACAATTACCTACTCGTATATCCTCGCATCACATTCACATGGCACAGGTGGTATGAACACAAATAAATAGGACATCACAATCATCCACGATCTTAGACAAACATTTACGTAACACGTGCATATCTACCCCTGCAGGGAATCTAACCTGAGACCATCCGCTAGGCACATAATGTTACAACAAACTGGGCGCCATAGCCATGAAACTTTAATAACGAATCCTGTATTTAAATTACTTTTATTTTGCTTGGAAGAAGCTGTAGATTTTTTGCAGTTTCACTATGTAAACTAAGGGTATTTGCAAAGTAGACTAGTGCAACGTTTCTTATTTATGCTACTAAATACATTCTTTCTATTTTAAAGGCCTCTTCAGACATGCACGGTATCCGCTACCGCTGTCGGCTGCGGCTGGGTCGTCGCATGCTGGGTCCACAGCAGACAGCAAAACTTTTTAACCAACACATCACTCGAACTCGAATATCACACGTACAATACTATGTAGTAATGTGAACGGCGTTTGTTACGCTAAATAGCATGACGCCGTAACTGTCCGGAGAAACCCGTCTAGAACACTCGATAGAAACGGCCGGCATGATAACGTGATGTGTCCGGTCCGGTCCGGCGACAGTTACAAGTGAGGTTGTTGCGAAACACCGCATACCGCCTAGTAATACCTACAACGGCAGCAGATACCGCGCAGTACAGGCCTAGTTCTTCGAAATGTCAGTATACCTACTCGGTAATTTATTGCCGTAATCCTGTGCACCGATTACAAGGGTCGCTACACGATAATGTTTTTACAGGGTAAAAACAGACCCCTGCAGGGTTGCTAAAACATTGTATTTACACAACTCTATGTACGAGTAAATATTATCCTCTTTTTGTCTTTAAAATATGCAAATATTTGACTTACTTGCGACCCCTATAGGCCGGGTCTTGCGTTAGGGATTTATTATCCTTTTAGGATATTTGTTGGAAAAACATTGCAAATAGATCACAGAAACTTTATTACCTTATTCCTTGGGTATACTCTGTTAGCGCTTCATGTACAAAATGTAAGGTTTGATAAGTATTAGACTCTTTTTTATTTAAATATCTATGTAATTCACAAAGGTAGGTACTGTTAAGTAAACTAAACTTGAACGTAACTAACATATCGACTTTTTTAAGAAATTTACCATTTCGTCAGAATGACATGAAAAATATTGTTTAATTGAAAAACCCTAGTACCTATTATTAATAATATTTTAATAGATTAATAATATTTTAATAGATTTAGTGATTTTTAATTCACTTAACATTCTCGAGGACATGAAAGATCATGGTCATAGGTCATAGGTAAGATTAAAAATATACAGTCAAAATTCTTTACAATAATTCTTTCAAAGATGGCAATCAAAATTATATACTCAGAATGTATGGTCAGTTGTTTGCGCTACGGCGGGGGCGAGCGGCTGGGGTTAATGACCTTTAGTGGAGTAGTTTAATGTGCGTGCGTTCAGTTTGTCCACATTATGGGTTTGTTAATTACGTCAAATTTTATTATATTGGATGATTAATATTCTCGATTGCTGGGATGAAACATAATACTAAAAAAATTTAGATAGTAGCGTCATCTAGTTGGCCTAACCTGAAATCATTAACCCACCTTTAACATGTGGCAAGAGCCTTTTTTGCCAAAAATGAAATTTGGCAACCCTAGAGAGATGGTCGACGTTTAAATTTTTTATCATTATTCTACGTTGAGCGTGTAATACGATAATAATCGCATTTTGCGTAGGTTTGTCGACATTTTCGAGACTTTTGTGACGAATTTAAAAAGCAACGTGTGTAATCTGATAACCCTGATAAATCTTATGACTATTAGTTGAAGTTTTCACAGTGCTTACTAATGCATCACAAGATTATGTGGTGAGTGAACGACTGAGTAATTTTGGCTGTGTATGTATTAGAATAATAATTATAGAGAAAAATAATAATTATAAAGTTTGTTTGCTCCTATCACCGTTTCAAAAGATGTTTTATCTGCGTAGAAGAAAAGGCGAAAGTAAGTACTCTTTCAAGGCAACCTTTAACAGCTAATCAATATCAAGTTACCTATGCGGAACTGGATGCGACACTATTACCTATATTTTTTCCAGGCGTCCCTTTCATTTCTATTCGGGCAACATGTTAAGCTATTCAAACTTTATATCGTAGCAATTGCGTAAACGTTGGATACAACAAACCTATCAAAATAACTTAAACAATTATCAGTCTTTGTTATAGTTTGCTATATTAATGAGCAATACGAAAAATGATAATGTCCAATATTTCACTAGAACCAAAGAGTGAGCCATTACTAATGGATAATGGACCATTCATTCTCAATTTATTCTACTTATCTTATAACAACAGATCAAGAGCACTTAATAGAAATTACTGATAATTAATCGATGGCTTGAAGAGTAATTTATTGAATTAATAATGTACAATTATTCATTCAAATTATATATTAACTTGATTATAATAAACGCTTCACTCATAACGCTGTTCAAGAATGAGTAATAAAGTTGTGGGTGGTATGTTGGTAGTGGTCTGTGGGTTCAGCAGACTACCATCCAACCAAAATTGTGTAATAAAGGAATTTGAATTTGAACCATGAAAAGAATATCTAAGACAGGCCAAGGGAATTTCGAACAGAACGAATCATGAGAATTTGAACACATCTTTGAAATAAAATGGCTATACTTACTACAAAATGCATTTTGTCAAATTCGGCCAAATATCTCAAATTAATACCGTACAGTACTTAAGTTATCCTAATCTCACAATTTTAACTAAATATACTGTAAATTTGAGTACATTAATGACACCACAGATTTCAGGTATCGTCTTTGAGCAAAGGATTAGAAGATAAATCTTGGATAATAATTATAAATGTGAAAATTCAGATGTTTGTTGGTTAATCACGAAATAACGGCTAAGCGGATTTTGTTGTGTTTTGGCGCACAGATTATTTATAACCTGGATTAAATAAAATACATTTTTCATCCTGGAAAATGGATCGGTTCTAGCGAGTTAAGAAGTAATACGCAGTAGTTTTTAGGAAGGAAAATGTAATTAATGTTTGGACAGCTTTTAGCAAAACGGCTTTTTTGTTCAATTAATTTCTCTTTATCCAACATTTCTTTATTTCTCTATTTCTCTAGATCCAATTTTGAAGTTCACGAAATTGTAATTAGTTTATTGGTTAACACACACCCTTCGACACCCTCACAACTTTCTTAACATTTTTTATTTCACTGGGCATAAGAAACGTACATATGTCCCGCTCTGTGAAAAACTTTTCTTCCTCTGTCTTTGGATTTAGTATTTTATTCCAGCACATTTAATAATATCTTGCTACCGGTCCTTACTGTCCAAGAATGTTTATATAATAGATTCTCGAGATTCTTAGCAGCCTCTGTGGGCTTCATCGCTAAAATATCAACCTAAACATGAAGGTTTTCTTATAAAAAATGGCCATTATAATGCCTAAGAAAATATATAAAGGTATGGGCGTATAGGCCCATCCCCATTTAGACGGACCGTCTTTTTAAACGGAAGACGGCGGCCGGACGTGTGTTTTCACATTTGTACCAGCAGGCTCCGATTAGTTCAGTCTTATGATTCGCGGGGCGCGGTGCGGGTTGCCGCGGGTAGAAGGTAGAAGGCACATTGGTGCCGTCTCTTAAGAAAATTCGTTCACACTATTTCCGATCCGGGCGTTTAGACGACTTTTCGCAGTGGCAAAACGGCCATCTAAAACCCTGATCCGTGTTTTTTCTCGGATCAGTCTAAATGTGAACATTTTCATATAAATTGTACTTCCACTGGCATATGCGTCTCTTTAGACGGACCGAGAAAACAGACGGTCCGTCTAAGTGGAAACTGGCCCTCGGCGTTTAAAAAACAAAAAGGTATTAAATTTGCTACAGTTTTTTTTGGAGCAGAGTGAAGATAACGCTTTATTTTTGTGAAGACATTAAACAATTATCATATACTGGTTTTTATTAAACGGATTTAACCAGTTGTTCCTATAGTAGGCCGCTATTAAGCTAAGTGGCGGTAAAGAAGTTCAACTACGGAAAATGTCGACAAAACGAGCCCTTATTTTCGCTCTATCATGCTTAACGTGTAATTAAGCTAATGTGAGATTGGGGTAGTAGGGGATTAGGAAAATAAATTCCTTTAAAAACTCAGTGAAATTTAATTACTTAGCTTAAAACTGAAATCTTTCGATTACTTCGGTAAGTGCTGGGATCAACTTATTTCGACAAAATCGTTTTTTGCTGTGTACACTCTTCATGATGATTAATTTTGTTGATTGAATTAATGAACCGCTTTGGTAAAGAAAAAATCGTGAGGAATCCTACACACCTAATATTTCGTACTATTTCGTACACGTATATACGTATACGTGTTACGAAGCCATGTTTCCAATATGCCATATTCATGGCGAGTTTACCCTTTAAGGTAATTAATTCTCGCAGCGCAAATATTTTATTGGCACGTAACAAGACTATTTTCAATTATCCGTCGACGAACTCGTGTCATCTATATTCCTTTCGGATCCATCCCCGACTCGACCTCAATATTACGCTTATTTCCGCGACCCATTGTGGTAAGGCATCTCTCATTTCCACATTTCTATGCTCTTTCATCTCAGAAACAAATTGATTTAATGTTCCGCCTGCAATTTTATTCGCCATCAGTTTTCTGTACGCTTTTGTGGTTATGTTGTAAAGTATTCAAATATTAAAAGATTTCTTCGTTTATATGCGAACCTTAATTATTTTTTTAATTTTTTTTTTTAACTCAGATATTTGAAACCAGAGTTACTCGTACATAAAAAAACATAAAGTAGCTCGCAAAGCTCGATTAGGTACATCAATCCAATTTTAATTGTTTAGGCTTTTAAGCGTAATTGTAAAAAACAGGGCTTTCAATTCTTTATTCCTTAAAACGGCATTTGTGAGCAATCTAGCAAATATTTCCATACATACTGCATGTCTATTGAGTGAAATTCTTCGAGAAGTGGGAAAGAATGAAATTAAAGATTCTTCAGTCCAAGGAAAGATGTAATATCGCTTCGTTGAAAGGAATGTACGAGTATACTGAAAAGGTTGTTTTAAAAATATTGAGGACATATTATATGTCCTTTGAGGATATGAGTACTAGCGAACCTAAGGATAAAGTTATTATTACCTATTACGCTATGAGGAAGAATTTGTATTGGTAAAATTCGGATAAAAGGCCAACAAAATGGTCGCGTTAGTTAACTGAATGGAAAGGCAAGCCACAATGTTCAAGGGACTGATGAAGAAATAAAAACAACTACTTATCTGCCTACCAGATCACATTACTGATAACTTCGGTAAATTTGTGAAACGCTGTGTTAGTTGTGTGTGTGTGTTGTGTGTTCTCTATTCTTTTGTCTCTTTTTGTCTCTTCTTTCTTGCCGGAACGCATAGGTCATACTGATTGAGTTGAGAGCACTTACCATCAAATGCCTCGTCTGCTTTTTTGTTCGCAAACAACATAGAAAAAGAGTTGCGCCAATTAGGTGGAATATACAGCAGTGGTTTCAGAAATTTAAAGTAAGATGGATGAGAATTGAAAAAGATTTTTACATAGTATCTAGTAGTAGTTTTGTATAATAAGTAGATTTCGATAACAGATTCTGTGACAATAGACAATAATTATGCAAACATACGCATTTATTAATTTTACGAAATCTTTATTCTACGTTGAGAATTGAATGCGGCTTTATCATTTAGCTTTCTTTTCAGAACTGTATAAGATTTTCAGAAAACTCTTTATCCTACGTTCTCAGACGCGGCAATATGCAAATAATCCAGGTGACTGGCACACCAAGGCACGGCCTAAGCCGCTGATGTTAGGAATCCGTTATTTCGAAGTACCCACCTTTTATATTGATATCCACAGCGAATGAATCGAATCAGTAGATGTAAATTTTGATGTCTGTCCTTTAATTTTGCAAATAAATTCATGAGAATTCTGTCACTATGGTTGACATGGAACTACCTAAATTGAACCAGTTGATTCGGTTGTAGTGTTTCGGTTTTTTAATGTTGCAAATGACCACTAGGAGTGGGGTTTTTTGTACCATCAAAAACCCGTCTGCTCTATAGTAAACTATTGATGTAACAAACTCGTTTGAAATGTTAATCAAAGAATTTCACCCACGGGAATGGTTTAGTCTCAATTTATTTATCCAGGTTCTTTCATCAAGCTATTTTTGCTATAAAAATAAAATCTATTGCTGATTATAACAACGAGCAGCCAAATAAATATCACGATTTTAAATGTTATGTGTCATAATATATAAATAGAATTATGCGCACGTCATTTTCTTCATTCTTTAGATTTGTCTCAGATTATACAAAGGAGCATTATATAGCCTTTTATCGCTGCTAGTGTATGGTTTCTATTCTATAACTGGTACTAATTAAATATGTTCTTATTTTACTTTGCTCTTGTCATTTAGCGCCCTTAAGGATCTGCGTTTCCCATAGCCTGTTCTCTGTTTCAGGGCACCGCATTCATCAGACTCACTACAGCACTGAAACTAGAAGTTTTAATGACAGTGGTCTGATACCATTGATTTCTTTGTTGAGTCCCTCAGATTGTATATATTCACTGTCTTAGCTTTATTAAAATTAAACTATGGTACTCTTATTTTTGCAATGCATACGGCATATCTAACTCAATTGATGCTTTCAGAGATTCCGCTCTATTCTACAAACAACTTTCAACTCTAAACTTCTAATGCTTTCCATTAGTTTCAATCGGAACTTTGTTGACTTAGGCGTAAACTAAGGGTTAAATATTGACTGTAAGCTTACCAAAAGACTATTAAAAATCTAATCTAGACCGTATCGTATTGTACTGTTATTATTTATTATAACTGAAATTAATAGATATACTTTATTGTGAGTTCGGAAAAGATAAACTTGTTTTTAACTACGGGAAAGAATATATATTTGTCTTCTCAGTGTATACATTTAATCCATCGAATGAAGAGTCCTGGAGCATACCTCGCCACGCTGAACCAGTGCTGAATAGCGGAGGGACTAACCCCTCCACTTAAAATACCAGAAACTTAGATGCCACTCGAAGGCCTCCACATGGCGTCCACCACCTCCACATGACATGGCGTAACGACCACTATTGTTACATGACCTTATCATTTCAGTTGAACAGTCATACTTTTTTTTCTATTTGTCACTGTGTATGCCAACTGTTTTAACATTGATGGACGGCGGCAGTGGCGCTATGGTTCGGACTGATCAGAAAACAGCATTCGGTCGTCTGAAATATCTGACACAAACTTGAACAAGACTTTTTGAGCAAGGACTACCAGTAACAGTATTCAGTGTCATAGTTACAGTAACTGTATTTAGTTCCTAATGCCTAATGTGAAATAAACTACTTTACATCGATAAACGGCAGTTTGAAATTCACGTCATTGCGAAGAGTCCATAACACTATTTAACGATAACAACAGTTTGCATTAGCAGTTTTGTCTTTAAAAAAGGAAACCGAATACGTAATCGTACCTCCGAGCGATGTTAACTCTAGTTATATGGTTATATTAAATTAAAACATCTAAGAAGAATTTACTGCCTTGGTGTACTCCAACTCCGTTGAAACAAATTGATATTTTCACAGTGTATAGCAAGCTGCTCCTTAAGAGGGGGTATAAAGCTAGGAAAAAATCAAATTTCACCCGCGCGCCCCGCCCCGCCCGTCAAATAGATGCGCCGCAGCAGTTGCGCGTCCGGTTGCATCTGACTTTATTAGCGACTGTACACTCTCGCGAGACTGCTAGCCGAGTGCACTCGTATGAGAATGTACTTGGTAGCGCTCGCCTCGCCTCGTGATGTCTCGGGGGGTCTCGCATACTCTCGCTCCCATGACGTCTCGGCCGAGGCGTCACGAGACATAGCGAGTACTCTCGCACGAGAGTGTACAGCCGCTATTATATAACATGGCATCAGTCAAGAATACGGCACAGTATAATGTAAAAACTGAGACAAATTTCGGCTCAATAAATGTAGAATCATCTACCTCAAAAATGGCAAGCTGTTTTTTCTTTATTAGGGTTAGATTTTTATACAATGTTAATAGCTAGAGAGCCAGTGAATGGCAGACAACACATTATTAGGTGTCATTAATAATTTTGAATATATTATTATGTAGGTATCTATTAGTCTAAAGCAATTCTTCTCGCTGTAACTATCTGTATTTCTGAAACTAATAACATTTATAGGTAGTGTCGGTCGCATCATGTAACCATAGCGCTGGAAACCTAGTGTAGGGAGCGATTGAATCACTTTTATGACAAGAAAGGCAGTATAATGTTCGTACTGGTGTGACCATCAAATCATTTAAATTCTCGCAAAGCAGAATATCTGCTCTATTTTTACGTGATGACACCTGTATGCCGTATAACATGTAAATAAATAACACGTACAATGTTTTTCACACATTTATTATTATAGATAACATTGTTTTCATTTTTTCGCTACAGAAAGATAAAGTAAGTTATCCTTTAAATTTATTTAAATTGAAAGAAATCCTTCGCCAGAAAACAGAAAAATTACAAATGCCACTGCCGTTATTATAAGGAAACTAATTAAGTGACAATAATATCATAAAAAAGATGACAATCACTAACTTCTTAACAATCACTAACTTCTTGAGCGACAATTGTTAGCTTTAAAAATATATTAAAAAACCAGTGTGTGAAATATGATGCGTGATGATATAATTATGCGTGAGAACAGGAAAAATGTATAATGGGTATTCAAAATATTTAAGGTATGGTAAGAACACATAAGTCATCAAACTAAACAATTTTTTGAAGATTATAAATAAG
Source organism: Ochlodes sylvanus (assembly GCA_905404295.2). NCBI lineage: Eukaryota > Metazoa > Arthropoda > Insecta > Lepidoptera > Hesperiidae > Ochlodes > Ochlodes sylvanus. Next base: position 10,570,217 of record FR990135.1, read on the forward strand.
CATAAAATCGAACAAAGCTTACTTAAAACCAAAATGAATTTATTCGAAATCAAGTTTAATTCACTAAGTCCAAAATCCGTCTAGAAAAAATAAAATGCCAAAATTATGCATGGTTGGAAGTTTTAATTGTTCAAAAAAATATATCTTGTCTATTATAAGCCGTTGACTTGTCTCACATGTGTATTTAGTATCGTCGTTTGTCTTGATATTTATCTTGACCCGTTCATAAACACGAGGATTGATGTTACTGAAATTAAAAAAAAAGTCAAACACTGTTATACTCCCTAACATTGAAACTGATGACGTCAGGTATCACTTTGCGCCATTTATAATCGGTTGAAAGTTTTAGATAGGACTAAATTACATAAATACTTTATTTTAATGCCAGTCGTTCCGGTGCAATAAATTCGTCTGCATTTGGATCTGTATGTTCTAAAATTTCTACATTTTGTAAAAGCGTAAAATAGTAAGCCTGAAAATATATATTTTTTCTTTAAGAAAACACAATTAGCAATTAAAAAGTAAATAAAAAAGTCGCTTTAAAAATGCATTTATACAAAATTTTATGTTTTTGTTAAAGTAATTTTGCCTAACTATGCATGTATGTATAGTATAAAAAAAGTTTAGTTTATGTGTTATTTTGTAGATTAGTTACAATGCAACAACAAGCAAATAATAAATGAAACAATACATAGACAGATGAATTGATACGCACTTCTCTGGTGTAATGTTCCCGTCATCATCAATAGATTTTGGAATATTTTCTTATTCTCTCTTCTCATATCTTGATTTTGGATTAAATCTTGTTCTGAAATGAAAAAACAATAATAGTTTCAAACACACACAAGTAACAACTACTGTAGGGATTGATCAAATTGACTACCAGAAATATAGGTGTTGCTTTAAAAACAAAATTATGGGGCAAAGAGGAAATAATTAACTCAAAATTAAATTTGCTTTTGGATAAAGCTGTATATTTTGTTTGAAAGTACATACCTATACTAACTATTATTGATACATACAATGTGAATTTTTCGTATATACTATGCTGCTTCAGCGATCAAACATCAACATCAACATTGTATTGTGAGCACAAAAGTTAAAACAATAAGGTCTAATTTTGAATATGAAATAGTACTTGTCAACTTACCTCTGACAACTAGCCATGACTTGAATTTTCAGCTTTCTATGATCCCTTTTTAATGTTGATTTTATTCCGTTTGTTACCCATGTTGGATCTTAGTGTCTTTTAACTTTAGTTCACACACACACAATTATTGTTTTTGTAATAAAAACTACGCTCTCAGTCACAAATGTACACCAAAAAATAATTTCACATGTCGAGAAGACTGACGCAGTCTTCCCTTCTCAATGGAGCAATGGTGACTGATTAATGAAACCGAGCATGTCAAAATACTCAAAATCCTACAAATGTATTTTATTTTAATAATTCGTAAATTATAGATTTGATTTTGAAATCGCTAATCTAATCCCTCCGTGATACTAATTAGCATATTATATTAAAATATTGACTCTAAAATATGCACCACATTGAAAATAAATTTATTTAAGTGAAAAATTAGACCTAACTTTGTGATTTTTTTCTATCGAGAAAATTTGTTTTTTTTCTGTTTTTGCTTAGATCTTGCACTCAATAATATAATGAAGTATAACTATGTTTTTCTTCAGGTTCTAGAAACTTGATCTACTACTGTAAAAATTGAATCTAAGATTGCCAATTTTGCTTTATACCCCCTCTTAAAAAGTAAGAAAATTATGATAACAAATTTCACACGGTAAACTTGACCCAGGAGGTAGATTCTTATTATTATTGAAAACAAACAAAACGGTAACCTGAGCTCGGAATTTATTAACTTCGGATTATGTTATATACAAATTTTTCTGAACAATTTTACTAAATGAGAGAACTGAATTTTGTTTAATATTATACAGTTAAATTTTCCATAATTTTCAGCTTATCTCGACCTGCCTCGCTTCTACCACAGATGGGACGAATGAACTTGGTTTACATTACACGGTACACATAGCATTTTACTACCCAACTAGATTAGGACGATCGTCATTCGTGCACAGTTAAATAATAATTAGGGGTAATTACTTAACTAGATTACGAAAGCTTTTAAGTCACCAAAGGTTGCCATTAACGCTTATATAATTATAATCGCGTCATGATACCAGGCAGACCTATTTAACCTTCATAAGTGCTCCAGAATTGCTTTCGTAATCGTGCCATGGCTAATAAGGAATCTAATTATGTGATAGGTCAATAAAGACCTTTTTAATGTTATTTTATGTTTAATTAAGATATTAAAACAAATCTTCAATATGTCTAGAATTCGGAAGAACATGGCTGTGTGGTCGGTGGCTATACACCAAAGAATCCCTTCCTTAGCAAATCTAAGATTTTCCTCGAGACCGAGTATAGCCGGTATTCGATCAAACATATGGGGGCATATCTTTCACTCATTATTAAAAAACTGAAAGCTAGAAAACACTATGGGCGGACTTAGGTAATGTCGTCAAAAAATATTATTAATAAACCGGCCAAGTGCGAGTCGGATTTACACACGTTGGGTTCCGTACAAACGAGCGAAATTAACTCTAATTGATCAAAATCATCATCGCAACCCATAACTATCCCACTGCTGGGTTAACTTGGTTTTGCCTACATATGATGTGGGAGTCTTCAAGAGGACAGTGATTAGACTTTTATGAGTTAGGACATTCAACGTCTTAGACTTCACCACTATTACCATCAGGTGGGATTGCTGTCAAGCAATAACTTCTTAGAAATAAAAAAAAAATTACAGGGCTATTTTAAATGGCGTCAAATAGATAATGTAGCGCCGTTCACAAGCAGATAGATACAGCTACGAGTATAATCCTATAATCTATGGATTATACGAAAAAAATCTGACATATATTTTTAATCTAAGTAGGTACCTACTTGGTTGTATTTTTAGTCTGTCGGGAAATACTTGTCTATTTACAGTTCAGTAAGCTGCTGTAAGTAAGTCTTAAAATGTAAAGGTCACCGTCTTCCTACGTTATTTTTAAGCCCTCGGTAGTCTTTTGAAAACATAAATAAACCCTGCTTAATTCGAAGTAGTTTATAGCATGAGTAGCATAGCCAACATTTATCACAATCCACTTTGCCAAGCGCCACTTTCGCAGCCTTTGAATCGATTCTGTGCAGAAACAACTGATTTAAAATCGTTCCCAATAGCTTTTAAATCGAACGATTCGCATTCCAAAAGCTTTCTGCATTCGCTGCACTAAATCTGTTCTGAAGTGGCGTTTGATGCGCAATTACATTTTAATGCTCTCAGTTTCAAGCTAAAAACTTGTAAGGATATTTCGTAGTAAAAACTAGTGATATTATAAACGTAGATATGTCACTAAAGTGTTGACTTTAGTGAACCGCACACCGAAAGAGCGAAAATCCCGTACCTAATTAATATAATTTTCTAGATCGCATAGCCCGGCGGCTTTCGTCGATCCTAAGTGATTGATCGAGTTGAGCAATAGCGGGCTCGGTCGGTAGGACGGTAGGAGAACGCTGGTGGCAAAAAAATTTGAACGCTTCCGTGCTTCAGAGGGTACACATAACGCATCTATCTCATTGGTAAATCGTGTTTTAATTGTTTTCAATTTCGTACCATTTGGTTGGTAAATTACGTTAAAGTTCAGAAACAATTAGTTTCAAAGTAACTAAGTACAGTGTCTCACAATAATTGAAAGTCGTCTGTGATTTTGTAAATTGAATTCTAAAGTTTTAGCTTCTTAAATGGTTTGTATCCATGACAAAATTAACTTTTAAAAGTAGGAATGTGTACATTTCGCCTAAAAGCCGGTGCCTCGGTTGTTTTACTACTACAGCAAAGTTTTTAAATCTCGCAGTATGTACCACAGTGTGGGTTCATTTACAAATTATTCAATCTCAGTCTTTAGATGTAAAAACCTATAGCTGATTTTAAATAAGAATATTTGTTGTTTGGAGTTAGCATACATACGATTTAGGATGCGCTGGGTACAAATTCACTGGGATACTTTTTATGACCCACGTAAACTCTATAAATGCCTCTTTATATAATTGTTAATGTCCTGTTCTTGGTGTACAATATAGAGTTATAAATAAATAAATAAACCCGTTCTCACGGTCAATTTTAAGAGGAGGATGTTATCAAGACAGTCATACAAAAATCCCTACCACCATGAACCAGTAGTACTGTAGGGACTAGGCTAGGTAGTACAGAACCAGTGCCCTCCAAGAAGAGGGTCTGACAAGCTGCCTAAGGCCCCTAGTTAGATTGTTTATGATGATAATATCATACCTACCTGTGTATGATGTAGGAATCTTGAAGAGGAGAGTGAATAGGCTTTTATAAGTGCTTTCAACACCTTGGACTTCATCGCCACTTACCATCAGGTGGGATTGCAGTCAAGCATTAAGTTATTTAATATATAAAAAAGACGACGCGATAGACGATTAGACGCGCTCTCCTGCTGGTGCATAGCAAATTAAACTTTATTGACTAGTCCACAACCTACTTATACAACGTACAACGCCTTATGAGCACTTGCGAGACACCGTGTGGGCTGACTCTGACAGAAACCGAATCATGTTAAAACATGTTTTTGATTAAGTTATGAAACTTAAATAAAAAAATAAAATTTTTGTTTGAATAACTTTATACAAACGACAATGAAAGAAGCTATGTTAATGAGAGAATTTATTATGAGAAGTCTTGAAATATTTGATGCAGGACAAAGCAAACGAAAAACAAAATAATAATTGGCTTAACAGTCATCGAGCATAACTTTGACATTTTTAACTTAATCAGTAATTTCAAAATTAGGCTTGTTATACACCATAGTACTGCCTCAGTAAGAAAATCAAGAAGATTATGTTACTCATACTTAATTATTTTTGATCAGATGGAAAAGATTGTGACATCACCTTGAAAACATTAGTGTCTTGTTATTTTGACATTAAAACCGGTTAGTAGTTTTGAGTAGCGAATTTTTGTACATACAAGATTTTTAAGAGTTAAGTACAGCTAAAACGTTACAATTGTCAGTACCAATTAGTTCGAACAGAATTTTCTAAAGAGATTTCCTTAAGAGACATTTAGACGAAACATTTCAATGAGCGTTGTATAGAATGGAACTGATTTTGAAGTTATGAAGTATTTTAATGATTCAAAGCCTTTGAAATTTAATTTGTGACAAGTGATTTCGAACAATTAATGTGACTTTACAGTGTGCAATTCCCCTTAAGCTTCAACCAATTCCGTCTAGCTAGAAATAAATTAATTTCAGTTATCGCGTCAGAGATTCTTGTTTATTTGTTCTGACTCGGATTTCGTATTAATTATTGCAAAGGTATAATTTTCTGTCATCAAAGAAATTCGCATCACCCCATTTCAAAAGGGAAATATTAATTGATTCTTTATTAAACAGAAGAAGAATAGAAAATACTTTGGTTGATTGCCCGATCTGATAAAATTGAACATCACACAGTTGAATACATTCGATGAATTGAGTTAAGATTACGTACATACGAGATACGTACAACTAAAATTAAAATGTAAAGGTTTAATAATTATTAAGTAAAATGTTTAATTAATAGTTAAATGCTTTGTATGGTCTATGCAGGCGGACAGGTCATCTAATCGTACGATTACGTAACCTTTGTTAACCGTAGATAGACCAGCATCACGAGTTGACTCTCAACAAACATTTTGTTATTAATGCTGTTGTTGTTGTTATCAACAACATAGATAAGCTATCATGAGTTTCCGTGAGATGTTTTCTCCACCAGAATCCAAACTTGAAACCACTAACCCATAATAATTTAAGTTAGCATCTGCTATTAAGCAACAAATGCAAATTTATCTACCTCAAGCTTCGTGAAATTAAATTTTAAAATATTAACTTCTACTATAACTCTCCCAGGTGCATTGCAAATTATCTTAACTGGAACTAGAAACTCCGTTGAAGATTGGATAATATCCAAGTTCGTTTGTGAATCTGCCCCAGTTTGTTAGGAATAGTTTTGTTCATTTAATCTTTTTTAGGATTGCGTAGTCAAAACGGAATCCGTATAGTTTCGTCACGTGCGTTCGTCCGTCCATGGTTTATTACAAAAACTTTTTGCTGTAGAAAGCTATTATTTCATGCATACATATTTAACGTCCCGACAAAATAGTGTTATTTAAACATATAAAAATAAGTTATAGAGCACATACAGACACATAAGTAGGAAAAATAAATCTTGGTGTTAGTGGGTTTGCAAAAGTCATTTTTTTTCAGAAGTCCGTTTGCAAAATATGAAGCTTCTTTATTATGTATGGGGTCCTTCAAGAAGCGCGTCTTTCGCTTCCTTCGTGGCCGGCAACGCGGTGGTGACGTCCCTGGTGTTGCCAATGTGCATGGGCGACGGGTCACTTACCATCACCCGGTGTGACGGGTGACATCACGGGTGACCCGTCTGCTCGTTTGCCTGCTTAGGCCATAAAAAATTGCTTATTTTGTTTCTTTCATCTACCTTCTTACTTATAACAACGCAACAACAACAGCGATTCCTTCGGTGTTACAGATGTCCATGGGCGAAGGCAATTTTAATGATTTGGGGTAAACTATCGTTGATTGATGTTAAATCGTAGTTATTATAAAAAAATTGTTAAAGATTAGCTGACCCCAATAACCGTTCTGAAGGCCAGCTCTACAAATCTTACTCAATGCCACTAAAAGTCAAACGCCAATATGTATTTAGCATAATCCAACAGACGATGCCGAAAGCTGTGTTGAATGGGAACACTTGAGCACATATATTATGCTTAGACCTGTAACACAATAACCTTTCAAAATCGAGATAAAATGTTGTTTACTTTGCGTTTAAAGTTTTACTCTCGAAAAAAGGAACTTTATAGCGCTCATAGCCCGGTGGATTGCTTCGATACTAGAGATTGACTGAGTTTGCAGAATTTATGATGATTTGATGATTTAGGTCCTCCATCCAGGGTGACCGTTAGTAGCAAAAATTACTTAAGAGTTACCGTGCTTCTAAGGGCATGTCAATAATTCATTGGTACCGGTAGTAATTATAAGAGAGCAGCCGTTAACCCATTTTGGAGCTAAAGCTATGTTGGAGATGTATGATAGCTAGATGAACGATGAAAGGTTACAATAGTTAGTTATCCTTAAATTTTGACTAACCAAAGCGATGCGAGTGAGGGTAAATATATATTTTTTCATATTATATAAGTTAATGCTTGACTAAAATCCTACCTGCTGGTAAATATTAACTATAAAATAGCAAATATTATATCCTACAATGATTAATAATCTCATTGATATCATATTATTATTGACGTTTGTTTTGAAACAGCAGATAAGAAATCCAATTCACAGAACCGAGAAACAAAATTTGTAAAGACATGAGTTTGACAGGAACGTAATGGGCAATTTCGTATTTCTAGTTCCAACATTCAAATCTGTACAATTTTATAAAAATGAGATCTGCACGTTACAAATACCGATTAAAATAAAAGTCAGTTCCAATTGTGTATGCCACGTACATCTATGAACAAAATATGGGTCCACTCCTCACCTAATTACACCACATCCCGTTGTCCACGTCAATTGCTAAGTAAATTACGCCATTTGTATCCAACTGTCCTTTTTCGGGAACGCTATTATTAAATGGGATGGCTACAAAGGATGACAAGGTTTTCGTTGATAATATAATATTAAAGGTTTGCATAAATTTAGCAAGGTTTTATTCGCGTTTTTGTTACCTGTTACCCGAATGACGTAAATCTAACGGGTATATTCACTTTAAGCACATTTATGACTGAATGTGATTTACATAGATATGATTATAAATTACATAAATTTTATTTACCATACAATATCGTATATTGTGATTGCGTATAACATTTTAAATATTAAGCATAACTTTATATTAATATTGTTCTTATCACTTACCACATCCTATCAAGAACATCTAGGTTTGATTGGTAGAGAATGTCATTAGGCAATAAATCCGCCAACGCGCATACTTATGAACCATAAAAATAAGGGTGTATAATATGGTAAATAATTTCTCGCGGAATAGTTTCAATTTTAGTTACAAAGAGACCTACACAGTCTGCTAAATCGTTAAAGCCTAATTGGCTTGTATGAAGCGATTTACAGTATATTGTTACGTTTATTGTTATAGACGTATCAAATTGTAAATTGCAATTTCAACTAGTTAATTTTTTAAATGAACACGTCACTGTTAATTTGGCGTACAAGCTATACACAATTACATCTACATATAAATTGGTGGTTAAACTCGACGATCTGTTCAGCTGATACATCGACATTTTTGATTATTTGATTAAGTATTACTGATACTTATCATCATGATTATTATGATGAAGAGCAGTGATACGTTGGACTCCCGAACCCGTTGGGGGCCCGGGTTCAAACCCCGCGCGCACCTCTAATTTTCACAAATTATGTGCGTATTAGAAATATAACTATCACTTGCTTCGGTGAAGGAAAATATTGTGAGGAAACCCGCACAGCTGAGATTTCTCTATAATGTTCTCAAAGGTGTGTGAAGTCCGCCAATCCGCATTTGGCCAGCGTGGTGGACTATGGCCTGTTCCCCTCACATTGTGACAGGAGACTCGTGTCCAGCAGTGGGACAGTTATGGGTTGCGATGATTCTGGATTACTGCTACATCAGAGATGACAGAAGTATTAACCAATTGCTTTGAACGTTCGCTTGAACAGGGAGTAAGGATTATTATTTTCAATGTCAAGGGCGGCTTAGAGTACAGTTTAAATTAATTACATCGATTTACAACTAAGTAACATGTATTCATGTTGTTTGCTACTAAGCAACTTAAAGGCTACAATTATAATGACGTTTTTATAAAAACATCGGTCAAATGCGAGTCGGACTCGCGCACCCCTAGGGTTCCATACTTAGAATAATTACACTACCGCGCGGCCGTTTTGAAGCACCTTAATTGAAGTCAGAAATGACTCCAAACCACGGAATTTCGTGCTCCAAACACCGGGCAGCTCATGTCAACGCACGCCAAACGTGTCTCGCGAAAAAAAAAAGAATTATGACGATTTGTCCAGTTAAATTGTGTCACAAAATATCTGAAAAGCTATTTATGTATTAGCAGCCGCAGCCGAATCATTCTCCGTTTTCGGGAAAGTTTCGGTTTAGTGCTTCACTTTAGACAGAGCGCTTGTATGAAGACTGTCTTTCTTGCCTTGCGAGAATCAAAATATGTGCCGTAAATAGGGAATAATCGACCGTATATTCTGGTAGCGTTAACTTAGAACTTTGATTTTTTTCTCTGCTCCAAGGGAATGTAGGCCTGAGTATTTTAGATTGCTTGATACCTCCACGCGTTCCTTGACAGACAGACAGACGGACAAAAAAGTGATCCTATAATGGTTCCGTTTTTCTTTTTAGGTACGGAACCCTAAAAAAAGAAAAAAACAGAATTAATAATTATTTCAGTCGCGCGCTTGTGTTCGTGTGATTTTATCACATTTTACACCAGCCACATGAATTCTAATAGCCACGCACGGAATTTAACACAAGTATAATATAATTAATGCTTCGTGTTGAACAAAGGATTAATTATTTACCTACTCAACGAGCATTGTTCGAAATTCAAAAATACCCTGTAAAACACACGCTGTTAATGTTGAAAACCGCATAAAATTGTCTAAGCCATTTCTGAGATAAGCGGGAACGGCACAGATACACTGAAAAACATTCCAAATTTATGATATACACGTTTGTCAACTGTATTTCCATAACCATAACAACCGTAACATGGTAAAAAAGTAGATAAGTAGTAACCCTATTGGCGCGTCCAAGTTTACAAGGACTAAACTGCGAAGAACTTCAAATAAATCAAAAATATTTCTTCAGAAACGTTATAAAAATGATAAATGTCTCTTTCTGAAAACTGGACCTTTTTTTATGTCACACGTGTTTATTTCATGAAGCATATTAAGTTGGATATAACTTACAAATGTTCTATAGAAAACTGATATAATTACAGTTGGTCGCCAAAAAACAAAACTTTATCGTAAGCCATGCATCTTAAGTAGGACAAGTTTAACGGTCATGAGACAGCAGTTAGAGGCACTTGAGAGATTTTATGCTTACAAAGTTTCTTCCAAGTTAATCCATTATCCAAAGTTTGGTAAAAATATAGAAACAGAGAAAAATATCATGCCAAAGTAATATTTTAATTTGATGGAAAAATTCTTCGTGTTTAATATCTGCCAATTTATTTTTATTTATCAAGAGAAAGTTACATTCACAGCCTATGTAAGAATGTTGGAAGGATGACTATTGTTAAAAATGCGGCAAAAACCTGAACTTAACGTTACTTCTTAACAAAAATGTTCTTATTATATTTGTATTTCATAATGATGTTTCGACCCATTTACAAGGCTCGTTTCACGATCAAACCAACTTATTTAATATCAGTAGGTATTCATAGACACCAATAATATTAGATATTAATGGTTGATACAAATAAGATACCTGCAAATACCTGCAACGTAGATTTTCTTGTGCCACATTGTATACAATTATACTTTCTAGTGCTCTCTCATGTTGGCCACGCTCGCCACATATCCTTCTCTGTCTACGACCTGCATTGCATACGATTTTGTTATCTAAAAAAATACGATTTTTTATATCCGATGTTTTTCGGAGGAACGTAATATCAGAATCGGCACGTACATTTGGCTAACCATTTATTCCAAGTGCTCTTTCGGCAAAATGGCTGTAAATAATGATGCTTTATATTTCTATCCTGCTTTTGTTTATGATTGGACCATACTTTCTGTATAGAAATGTATTGGCTACAACCCATTAATGGCCCACTACTGAGCACGGGTCTCTCCTCGTACCTGAGGAGGCCTAGAGCATACTCCACCACGCTGCTCCAGTGCGGATTGGTGGAGGGGTTAGTGGCCAACCCAAGTGTCGGAAATTTTAAGCCGCCCGAAGGTATCCGACATGGCTTAACGACTGCTACCAAATGATAACAACCGGGACCGACGGCTTTACGTGCCCTCCGAAGCACGGAAGCGCTCAAGAAATTTTTGCCACTAGCGGTCACCCATCCAACTACCGACCGCGCCCGCTGTTGCTTAACTTTGTCGATCACTTGAGATCGACGCAAGCCGCCGGGCTATGAGCGCTTCAGAAATGTATTATTATTATTATTATAAAGAAATGTATTATTCAAGGGCAAATTAATGTTTCATTTCAAAACGATACGATACTCGCTTTTGGAAATCGAATAAAAATCATTCAAATATTACCAGGGGACAAGCTTTAAAGCAATAAGGTTGGTTGTGATATTTTTCTTTCTTTTACTGTCTTTAATAAAATATTTTTATTATAATCTTACATACGCACTGGAACAGCGTGGTGGAGTATGTGTAGGCCTCCTCAGTTTTGAGGAGAGACCCGTGCTCAGAAGTGGGCCATTAATGGGTTGAAGCCAGCTCGTAACAGGGAAAAAACCTTCAAACTGACAATATCCACGTTATTAAAATAATATTAAATTAATTATTCTGTGTGTCGATAGAACACGATCGGGCAAGTTAACGTCAAACGCAGTCGGTATTTGAATGGGAGGGCGTTTATGATAAATTATGCTGAGCGTCTGTGGTAATTCAGAAAAAGTGGTCGAAGTTCGTAAATTCAGTCAGTTTCGAATAATTTGGCTGTTTAAGAGCAATGTATTGACATTTTAATCTATTGAGAGTCAAATTCCGTCGAAGAGTTGGAAATTAACCTTTTTTACGCATATTATGGTAATGTGTTTAATCTCTCTCTAGGCTCTATTAAAACGCGTGAGTCAATTTTGATGATTTGTCAATCGATTTGTCAATCTTGAAACTATCACTTGACATACATACTTCACAGTTATTAAAATTAAATAATATTATATGGATAGCACCACACGACATTATAAAGGAGAAAAAATTAAAATGCACTAACCATTGAATGACAATTTAGGGTATATCATGATTTTAAGTTGGTTAGCAACCATTCTCACTCAAACTATCAATATTCCTGTTTCTTAGTCGGGTTTTAAGTTTATACTGGTTTACATTGCGTAGGCGATTCGAAGATGTCTAGTAGGACAACATTATAAAAATTCTCAAAAAATGATGTGGTGTCGTGGGACACCAGGTAGGAACGAAGTTCCTTCGGCTAATGTAGAATCGACACAAATTGCAAAAAAAATCGTGCTCAATTTTATGTAGGTTTTCTTGATTTTTCTCTTAAATTTTGCTGATTAGTTTTTATTTAAGTACAAGAAAGTATTTAGGAAATTCAGTATTTTAGGAAATAATATAAAATAATATAAAATATAATATATAAAACAATAATATAAAACCCATGTGTATCCATTGTTATATAAAAGTATAGAATAGAAAATAAAAATGCATAAATTTCATTTGTGTTTTATTTAATTAGAGAATCTTGTATATTAATCAAATCACAAGCTATAGTAAAAATATGGTTAAATGGTATATTTGTCTGTTCTTGAATCAAGTTAACTAAATAATAACAAGTTAAAGGATTGCCAATATAAGAACGGGGGCTTTTTTTAATTTTATTCAAGGTACACTCTAAGGCATTTAAATTTTCTCGTCTTTTGTCATCCTGTATAATCACTACAATCTGAAGAAGACTCCATTTGAAAAGATATTGATGATTCTGTGAAAGTTACAGAGGGAGTATAAGATGTATCACTATCTGATTGTTCAATTTTTAACAATTTTACTCAAATAATGTTTAATTAAGTTTTTCCAAAACAACTCATTTATTCTCAAAATAAGTTAGCTTTTCTCAAACAAGTTGGCTTTTCTCAAAATGAGTAAACTTTTCCAAAACGAATAGGCTCATCGAACGTCACTCAATTAAATGTCTCTTAAAACAAGACTAAGAATAATTACATCTAACCTGTATACATAGCTCTCATATGTATCGTCCATCCCGATACAACTGTCCATTGGCACTCTCCAATAACAGAACTGAGCACCTCTCTCTAGTGTCTTATAAGAGCTATGCATTGTACAAAAATAACAATGATCAAATAATAATTTCAATGAGTTACGTTCGACAAGATGGCTGAATTTTATTAAATTTTCAAAAACAAAAGAAATCTCATTACAGTGAATTAATCATCAATCAGCTAACTTACTAAGCCATATCATAAATAACTCCATATGTTACAACCCTATTTTCTTTTTAACTATTAACTAACCATTTAACTGTAACTGTCAATAATTAATTATGTGACCGTCTCTAAGTATTTAGACTACCTATATCACCAGTAAACCCTGTGTGATAAAGCCAAAGATGGGTAGGTACTTCAAATGTTATACTCCTAGTACCATATTACCACAAAATTACCAAAAAGTTATTAACTTTATCAATGTCATAATTAGAACTCAATATTTAACTTCAAAAACTCATTTTCTTGATAATTTAGTTCCATTGTGTCTAGATTATCATTTTATTATTTTGATGTTATTCTATTTCATAACTAATGAATAACAACTCAAACTCAAAAAGTACTTGGTCATACCTGACAAATCCTTCAGCGTGGACTTGTGGATAGCGACTCCTGGATACAGGTGATGCAGACTGCAGCTCTCTTTGACCTCATGTAACATCCTCACTCAATACTTGTATACCACGATATCCAGATGACATCTTGTACTTCATAGTCATCTCAAAGCATCGCAGCCTTGCTTGCCAGTTCATATTGACATCCAAGCTTTCTCAGTAGCTAGTTTCTTACGGATTCTTTATCCCAGCTTCTGATATCGGCGTCAGGTAGGCCGGGTGTGGGTGTTTGTATGGTTTTTCAGTCGATTCTACTCTGTTTAGCATGTATTTTCATGAAAGTAGGTATTCTTCACATAACCTCCGTTGTGGGCTTATTCAGCGATTCTCAATATTGATTTAAACGTTTTAACCACTCGCTCTATCCGCGATATCACATTTTATTATAACTTCATCAACAACTTTAAGAGACTCCGCGACATAGGACAACTTTCATAACTTTTTCCGCGGGAACTCAACATAATCATATTCTCCGTTTTCTGACAGATCTCGCAAACTCCACTTACATAACCAATGTAAAATATATTATATTTATAATATAAATATATATTTATTAATAAAGAATAAACTAATACTTACGTAATTAATTCTTTTGCACTGAATAAATATAGTAATAATTTCCCACTATTAGCACTGTCACTTTCACTTGCCATTTTCTTTTACTATATTACTATATTTATTTACTATATTATTATTTTATATTACTATATTATATTATTAGTTTATGAAATTATATGATATGAAAAGTTATGAACAATCATAACTACTGCAAAATAGACCAAGATATAGCGAACAGATAGCTAAGTTATTAACTAGATACTTAATTGGAACAATCGATAACAGATTCAGTAAAAATAAAGAAACATTTCCATGTTTATGAAACCAACAGCGGAAAGAGAAAACATTTTAAATTTTAATGCGAAGTTTTAGGTACCTGCTTCATAGCGCTCAGCGAGTTATGGGATATAATAATTTCTCCAAAAAAAAAACCGACTAGGCTAGGCGGAACACGACAAGCTGTTTGGCGGTTGCTCAAGCAAGAGTAGCGGTAGGTTAAGGGGTAGCCAGGCAGGCTTCACAGAAAGATTCATCATAAGCCTGTCAGTCTTTGTCAGACGAATCAGTGAGCGTCCGTCTGCGAACACTTTTTCTCGTGGCTGTGCAGGCCAATCTGGGAACGACATGCCCTTCCGCAATGGCGACAGGAAAGACAAGTCTTTGATGATGTTGAAGTAGCGGTGTGTTTCTTGTGTCTGCTGTCTGCCAGTAAGTGGAACCATACCCTGTCATGGTGTTAACTCTTCTCTCTTATCTGATTGCGCCATTCGCTCCTCTCCGCAGCTAGCTGCTCCCAGGCTTTATATCTGCCTTTGAAAGCGGATAGGTCACGCATGGTGCACAGACAGATTATACCAGTAATAATACTAACACCAAGCAAAGAGTATTTTTAACCACTCTCCGTTCTGTCATTCATGAGAAAGGATACAATTTTTTTACCGAAGCGAAGCGATAAGTAATGTATCGTTTATATTTCGCGATACAACAATGCTATTAAATGGAGCTGAAGTTATTACCTACTTATTTGCCGTTGTCGATATCAGAACTGGTAATAATAGAGAAATCGATACGGCAAACATCTGAGACTAATATCAATTAATTTTTAATGCCGATAGGCTAGTGAATGCTGAGAGTTATTTCTGTACTGACATTTTAATTGACTATTGTTTGCGTTATTCTCTTAAGCTTCTTAAGTGTTTAGTGCAAAAATCGATTACTTGATGTTCAACAGCGCAAAGCAACTTTTTAAAACAATGTCTTAAAAAGGTTGCAAATCACTGATTTGAAAATTTAATTTAAACATAGATCAAGATTATTTAAATAACAAGAAAGTAATGTGTGTTGTAATGAGCTTAGGGTAACATTTAGTTTTTGTTTTATTATTGTCGTAGTAAATAATCCCGCCTTTTTTCGTGTTTTTATTTAGTATAGGTTACCGAAGAAACCAAAGGCGGACACAACAATAATGTTATAAAAACGTAGATACGTCATTAGCGCGCCAAAGGCGGGGGAGTCACATGACAATTAGAGAGTGCGCGCACGGGGGACATTTGTCTGCGTGACAGAAAAGTTTTTGTCTTCGTCGCGTCGCGTTTCCAAAGTGGAGTGCGCTCACGAGGGCGACAGTGACAAAACTTTTTTGATATGGAAGCGTCAATGGAACGACGATCTGGCATGTTAACCATTGCGCCATCCGTATCGTCATTGTGAACGGAGAGTGACAATTTTGTCACCGACGTCAGTCGGAGTAGGTACATAAAAGTCACCCAGTTGTCGCGTCGCGTCGGCGTCGTAACGTGCGCGCACCTTCATACATATCCAAGGACTTGATAAGAGCGACAAAACAGTCACGGCGACAAAAGTCCCCCGTGCTCGCACCTCCTAACTCATTTCATTTCATTTAGCTGTCTCTTTCGGTCTTATACATTTCGTAATATTATCTTTCGCATCCATAGTGTCATCAGAGCAGATTAAAAACTGCGACTTGCGTTAAATGAACGTAACGTATCCTTAGATAAAATATCTTTGGATTGGGGAATATTATTAAAATTCCTTTATATCATCGTAAATTATGTAAAACTGTGAGTAGGAACAATTAATGAAGGGCGACCATGGCATTTACATAATAATACAGTAGGGAGTGATTAGTGAACTAAAATAATTTGCATTTGACGGTAGGAGTTTCGGCAATATTTCGCCAAGTTGGTGTAATTACCTGTCCTTTAAGACCGTGTTTACGTCTAATAGTACTATGATGGTTACAAATGCAAAGTTTGAGTGTTGAACAAGTGACTAAAAGCATGCTAATGGTATTAAATTCCTAGAAAATGATGATAAACTTTACTAAATTCCGTCATTATACTAATTCAAGGTCGATAACTGTAAATAATTTAGGTATCTACCCAAGAACTATAATAATATTAATCTTAATATATATAAATCTCCTGTCACGATGTTTGTACGAGATGGATTCCTAAACTACTTAACCGATTTTAAATTAAATTGGCACACCGTGAGCAGTCTGGTCCAACTTGAGATATAGGATAGTTTTTATATATTTTAATTGCAAATTAAATGTTTAGTAAACAAAAATAGTGTTCATTTTATGTTTAGTTTTATGAATTCCTCATAGATGGCGCTGTTGGTTGATTCGTCAATAAAAGCATTCGTTTGACAACTAGGTTGCGAAGACACCCGGTAGATGGCGTTGTTAATCTATTATAATCACTGAGCCACAGCAACGCGTGGTTGGGACAGCTAGTAAGAATATATTATGAGTTTAAAATCGCTCGCTTCGCGTAGTCAATTAATGATTAGTCAATTATTAAAACTTACAGATTCAATATTTGCAATATTAAATTTTAATATTACTTTATTTAATTAATGAAATGTTAATAACCTTGAGCCGATTTATTATACCGTAGACCTATAAAATGTACTTGATTACGCAAAAAAACTGCAGAGCTCTTGAACGAAAATATTGCGTCTTCATTTGGTAACGTAATTATACTAATAACATTATCATTAGGCGCTCTTTCCGTGGAAAAACTCGCAAGCGTAATAATTGAGTATGGCTGCTGGCGTTTTTGTTTATTATTCCTTCATTATATATACCTCATCAGGTTTTTACTGGATTGCAGAAAATCTGTTTTATTTGCTGTAATAATAGTATCTTGGCCTTAATTTTTTTATGCATAGGAACGTAGGCATTCTGTGTATCTTCACTTTTGAACTATCACGATTCTTATTTTTAGAAAGGAACCCTGTTAATAATGTAAAATCTGTTACTTAATTATATTTTTCGTTTTGATCATCAGGTATTTCAACAAGTCAGCAAGTATGTACTATATAATGTCTATAGCTAAAATAATGTAGACTATATGATAATGTCTATACAATCAAATGCACATACAATTTGATGGATAAGACATGTGATTCCAGAGCTGGCAGTTTTCTCGCTCAGCGTAGGTATTAGCATTGCTATACAGCGAGGAAATGCTGCCAGCGTCTTGGGACCTAGTTACACTCTTATTTTAATGTTTAATTTACTTTTTATGTTATTTATTTGAATGTTTTTATGTCTATTGTATTCGAACTGCCGTTAATATTAATTTATTATATTACCTAATAAATAGACGTAAAAATGCATTGTGTTGAAAAATCCTTAAATGCTACATAAGGTAGTAAGATTTCAAAGTTTTAATTCAAGCAAATAATTACGAAAACTTATTATATTCCTTTAAAACGAGTAGTTTAATTCTTAGTATTTTGAAATAAAACGTAACTTTCCTAGTATAAGGAGTGGAAAAACTAACTTACAGTGTAAGTATTCGTTCCTGCACGCTTCATTATCTCTCAACACACGTGTTTACTTCACACCGGAAATTCCCACTTTTTACAGAGAATAGTCGCCATGTTAGTTTTATTCGTTTTGTTACATTGCAGCGTGAAGTACTATTTTTCAGAACGTGGCAAACAGCTCCACTCTGCGTTGAGGTACTATATAAAACTGTTGTCAATGTATAAATATAATAAAAATTAACTAATTACTGTCTGTACTAGAACAACGTAGAATTTTATCTTTATGTTGAGGGCTGGTCCGTAAAATACGAGGAAGTAATTTTAATTCAATTTGCAAGATTTGGTCAAACACAAAATACATACATAATATACATTCACATTGCAATTTAACTTGAAATGTGAAAATTAATTAATTAATAAAACAAATTAATGTGTTACAGTTATTACACTTAAAAATCCATCCTATATAACACAAATCTAAGAGCACGGTGAACATTATAAAAAAAATAAAGGTTAAATGTCTACTTAGAAATACGCCCAGATTTCACAAAAATATCGTAAGAAAACCGCACTTACTCTAAAAGCTATTGGATGAAAATTCCCGAAGGTACCCGCTACGGCTTTTAGGTCACTATTCATTAAAAGCAATGCGAATGAAACGTTCTATCTAAATTTGAAATGGGAATAGTGCAAACATTTTAAAACTGTTTAAACTCAGTTTGATAGTGGAATGGAAAAATTTACCATTTATTATGTTTCATTAATTTTTGGCCGCATTGAGGCGGGTAGAATACTGAGCCCATTCCCGTGCCGGCAGACCAACTAAAGTTACGAAAATCGGTGTGCAATTACAAACACGTACAACATCCAGAGCAACACAAACTAGGAACTGGTAACAACTGGAACAATTCCGAAACATCCTAGATGCTGAAGTTTCTTCGAACGTGCAGCGTAACTTTTACAATCCAGCGTAATAAGTTCCCGGAAGTTTTAGTTTGAAGAGTTTAGTAATGAGAGATATTTATACTAATAATTAATTGCACTAACCCGCAAAGCAGCGCGGTGGATTGACGCAAGACCTCCTCAGTTATGAGGAGAAACACGCTCCCTAAAGTGTTACTACATTGTTTAAAGCCAGTCGGCTTTAACACTCACACATCTGTGTGATGTGTCTCATCATCACAACCCATAACTGTCTCACTGCTAGGCACGGGTTTCCTCGTACAATTTGAGGGGTACAAGCCGTGCTCCACTACGCTGACCAAGCACGCATTGTCGCACACGCAGATTTCCTCACGATCGCCGCTTTTATGTATGTATGTGATGGGGAGACGTTGTCTATAGGTACTATTTATCTATATCTTCCTGATATAACGGAAGAGCATTGTTCCATTATGTCACACTTAACACTTTAGGAAGTTTCATTATAAAGGCACTATCACAAGCGGGTGAAATTTGATGCTATGTAAATCAAAATATGTTGTTTGAAACTTTGTAATCACTTCTATGGTTAGGTGTGTATTAGGGAAACAATAGCACACATACAATTCCACAAGAGGATTTCCTGTATTAGGTGGCTTGTGTGTACTCCAACTGACACATCAACATCAAACAACAAGTTAATCTGTCACTAATATATTTATCTAGCCCAGCCGGAAATCGAATTTAGGACCCTTTATTCTGAAGGCAAAGTCACTACCGACAGAGTTTATAATGATAAAAAAGTATCTACTAGTATGAGAATGTGTAAGTACTTTTTTGGCTAGTCTCAATACGTTATCATTGTCATTATGACATTTATTTTGTAATCATCATCTTCACTATGTTCACAACATATTTTCCTGACTTCTACTTCTCTTTAGTTCGGTACCGCAAACCAAAATAATATATTCTGTTACTAAGATCTGTATTCTATTCACTTTTGGTTTAATGTACATTTTTTTAAAGCTTCAGACTTCAGAACTGTAACCCGGCTTATTGGATACATAGCTTCACTTTTACAATTACATTCTATTCTGTTCCTTTGTTGCGTCAAAAGTCACTAAAGTTTAATATTGTTGGGAGCTTATTGACAAAGACTTTCAATACATTGTGGTGGTGAAGGTCTTTTGTCCATATTGGACAACCAGTTACATTTTTCTGCCATAAAGTCCTCTTCAGAGCTCAAATTAGGTGCAAACTCAAACACACGGTTCTTGGTGGCAGAGAAATTTGTGTCCAGCCTACGCCAAGCTCACCAGTAAAACCGTGAATTTCTTTGAATCGCGCCAAAAACCGATACCGAGCATTAATCGAGCGAATGCTCGTAGCGAAGATGCACGATTTAACGGCCTAATCGTATTCGTGAGTTCTTGCCTCTTCTTGCCAAGTACTTATGTATGTGTGTATAAGGAGCATGTAAAGTAGAAGTCCTAGATAAATTGCAGAGCATCCGTTCTACTCCCTAGGGATATTACAGTTGGTGCATTAACATATTCCGTCGATCTATTCTTCAAGCGGAATGTGTTATCTAAATAGGTAAAATAACTAAATTAAAAAGAACTAAGCAACCAGGTTAATAATATACAGTATATAAATTCAAAAAGTACTTGAATCCGCGCGTTCTGAAGAGAAGGAAACTAAATTTTATTTCAAATTAGTGAACCCGCCCTCGCCCTACATCAGGAAACTTATTATTTACGTTTACAAATACGAGTATAAAGTATGCTCCGGCCGGTTGAACCGCGTATCGAGTCAATCGAGGACACTAGTAGGTACAACGACTCGGCGCGCTTTTAGCGAAAGACATTTATTATTATCGTAACTATAAACTACTTGTCCGAATCACTTTGTGTGAAGGACAAAATATTTAATCCACTTTGAATTATAGAGACGATAGAATGGTTTATTTGATAAGAATAATTATTTACCCGTAAAATGAGCGGTGTAAGCTCAGTATCCAATTTCAATGACGATATTACTAGTTCTATTTGTAAATCGTTAACGGTCTAGGCAGCACACGCTTGGATAACTCTGTGATATCCAAGCGGTAAGATTTTACTGATTTATTTGACATTTATGTATGATGTATTTTGGGCATTTTATTTAATATATTTACGTAGTTTTATCGTTACTACGTAGTTTTTGCCTGAAAGAGTAACACATCCATCCAAATATCTATCAATCCATTTGCAGAAACTTTCACGTTTGTATACGATATAAGTTGGATATAATTAATTATATTATAGGTAAAGCCCTCTCAAAGGTCTGTTAAAGTGTGACGTCACATTGTTTATAACCAGTAAACGTTTAAGATGCTTCTAAGTAGTTTAAGTTACATATTATTATTCATCTATTCCCGCAGAACTTCAACAAATTGGTAATTTGTATAATTATAATAATTAGGTATCATTTCTCGTATTATGATAAGTAGTTTAGAAGTTCTGTGGTTCACACAGTTCACTTCACTGTGAGAACATAATGAACTGTTATCGTAACTTAGAAGTTGATATTTATTTAATTTTCGCCAAACGCCTAAGCTGGAATGAACAAGGAAAAAATCTGTGGGGATAACTGTATATGATAGTTAATGTGCTGATGAAAACAAGGTTATACGAATAACCTCTGTTTTCTTCGAATTTGGCTATAGTATAGACATAGTTGCTAAGGTGCGGTGCGGTGGAGGGATTAATGACCCACCAGTTTGTCGGAAGTTTTTATGGCACGTGAAGGCCTCCAACAATAAAAAACTGCTATCTAACTATAACAAGCCGGGACTGACGGCTTAACGTGCCCTCCGAAGCACGGAAACGCTTAGAATTTTTTGCCACTATCGGTCACACACCTGGACCAGGGTGGTGGAGTATGCAATAGGCCTACTCAATGATGAGGAGGTAGTGGATCATTAATGGGAGGAAGGTATATAGGAAAAAAGGTAGCATGTTATAATATCGTAAATTATTCGGCGTATTTGTGTCAACCGAAACTACACACACAGCAACATTAACTTAAAGCACATGATGAGCGTTCATGACGCTGAAATATCAAAGTTTTTGATTGATGAGAAAAAGTGATCATTTAGGTAAGTTATAGAACAAGGGAGAGAAGTGTTTTGACACAGATTCTAATTTAAAGCTCATGTCATGACGTCACGGTTATCAGTCAAGTCTAGGTTATTTACCACATATAGGTATGTACATTAAATGTAATTACTAAAACATTATTTTCGTACCACTGAGCGATAACCACCGACTTAATCGTAACTCTAATTATTTGGTCTAAAACAAGATATATGACAAATGTAAAAACGTATAACAAAAGATTACCATACTTTGAGTACTCGTTACAAGAAATAGTTCCAACAACTCGATTTTATTTTAATTTAGTTTTAGCTCGGAATCGAACCAAACAACCCCCAAATTTTCAGAAAAAAGAACAAAATAAACTGATTCTTATTCCAAAATTAATAGACATTAATTTTGTCCGAAAAAAATAAAGATCAAATTCATAGAAGATATTTAGGTAATTTAGGAAAGTAATCATATTTCTAGTAATAGGTAGGTGTATGAAATTTGTAATCTGATACCGAAATTTCTCAGTATTCCAAACAATATTCAATAAAATAAAATAATCACGAAATGTTGTCCCAAGCTAACTTGAATACAACATAACCACGTCCGTTTGTCGTTTCTGATTCTTAAATTAGCAGGAAAAACACAGAAAAATATCATCATCATCATCATTTCTCTAAATTGTTATAATGTGCAAACATACGAGATTTATCTGTATAGATAAAAGTCAAATAGGTACTTACAGCATTTAAAAATGTATCGCAATTGAAGAGCTTAGTTAAAACATTTCGTGCAAAGTTATCCATAATGTATTAGAAGCCAGCCTCAGCAGTTGCTCTTTCAGTAAGTTTATTAACATTAGTTAACTTTACTTCACATTTTACAGAAACTTGAGTTTCGCCTTATAACTGCAATTGGCTTTAAGCGCTAAGCCAACGTTACTGAAAGTTGCTTCGGTGCGAATCGGTTAAAGTTTATGCCTTGGGCACTATCCAAAATATGGAAAATAACTTAGCTGTGAGGAGGCCCAAAATACTGACCCTAATCTCTTACAATATAAGGTGGTAAGGGGCGACAGAAGACGACTCCTGCTTGGTACTAGGACTAAGGACTACCCGGCTGGCTAGCTACCACGCCCCTACTGGAGTCAGCCGCTAAACGGCTTGTCACGTTCCGGCTAAGAACTTGAGTGCCAGTATTTTCTTTCTTACCCGGCAAAGCATCGGTGATGCAATTCGTTTTACTGATATCCATGGTTGACGGTGAACCATACGACAGCTATTAAAAGAAGTCGACCCTTGTGTTACTCGTATTTATATTCGTAACTTACCTACATAATGGGTCAAGAGTTTGTGTACTCCAACGCATAGTTTTATTTGAACAATGAACATGTTTTATTGAGCTTGAAACAATGTCGGTTCATTAAAACATGCTTATTATTATACATTTCATTGCTGAACATATTCATAAAATAGATATTAATAAAAGTTAGAATTATTTAATGAATAATTGTTTTGTTAGCCGGTACTACTTTCAAAGGTAAAAATCTGACTTATGGAGCAAATTGATCGGTTAAATATGTCCTAAATAGCTGAATATAGTTTAAAGTCTAGTGATTACATTTTTAATAAAAAAAACACAACTTCAAAAATAAAACTACCTGTAGAAAATGAAGTTGTATTTTAAAATTATAAGCTTTATTTTTATTAGTCCCGACGCGACGTCCAGTCAGTTCCATCGAAACATATCGAGATTTACAAAAAACCTTCATTCATTTTGCCAAAGGTCAGACCTTTATATTACAACCCCAGACCGCTATAATAGTACGAAATGAATTTCATATTTATTTCTTTTCAATACACCTTCACGAAATACGTCCACGGGTCAGAAATGATCAGTTGGCCTTCAGTTACTTTAGCCACGTTCCACAAGCCTTTCCTGACGACTCCACATACTCGTATGCCTTTGTATTTTTATTAAAGCCTTTGCGAGACCCAATCCCGTTTTTATAATAACTCCTCGATGGCTATCGCAGTAAATCAAGTTCTAGCAGAAAATTGTTTTTGGCGAGATATAGGTACTTTCTCATTCTATCGGAATTCTGATGTCCAATATTCAAATCGATCATACCAATCTTAAATAATGTTTAACTGAAGACATTTTATACTTTAAATAATCAATTTTCTTGTTTGTTGCAGGTCAGACTATTCTGGGAAATGAGCCGGTTATACAAATGAGGTTTACAGAACGGAACTTAGGCCAAAAGGTAATTTGGAATTCGCTTAAGATTGAGACGACGAGAGCAGATCCTTTTTGTACCAAAATCACGTTATTTTTTCCATTATATTGAATAGGATTATTATTTTTTGTTACAGGAAAATGGCGTATAAAAGTATACATGACAAAGAAGTTGATTTTACGTCTCGAAAGGAAAAGTGTTATCGTTTACTCTCTAAATATATTAAAATGATCTCAAACAATGTATACAAAATTACGTGAAATGTAGCTACTTAGCTGTCTTCTTAGAAGTGAAAATGGGTCAAACATACACGCACACTGACAACAATTATACCTCACTAAATTATTCAGAGCCTGACAGTATAATTGACGATGATAAAGACGTTTGTGCTGTGGCAGATGACCCTAAATATCCAAGTAGCTTCGGGATAACGCTCGCTGTGCCAGAATGGGAGGCAATTTGTACGGCTATAGTACTTACTCTAATTATCATCTCGACTATTGTCGGGAACATTTTGGTAATACTGAGCGTGTTTACTTACAAACCTCTGAGGATAGTACAAAACTTTTTCATAGTATCCCTAGCTGTTGCGGATCTGACTGTAGCTATACTAGTCCTACCCCTAAACGTTGCCTATTCTATCCTTGGACAGTGGGTATTTGGAATTTACGTGTGCAAAATGTGGCTCACGTGCGACATAATGTGTTGCACGTCATCAATTCTGAATCTGTGCGCAATTGCCCTCGACCGATATTGGGCTATTACAGACCCAATAAATTACGCTCAGAAGCGAACATTAGAAAGAGTGCTTTTTATGATCGGAATTGTTTGGGCACTTTCTCTGATTATTAGCTCACCTCCTTTACTGGGATGGAATGATTGGCCTGAAGTATTTGAACCGGATACACCGTGTCGATTGACGTCACAGCCCGGTTTCGTAATCTTCTCTTCGTCCGGATCATTTTACATTCCTCTAGTCATAATGACGGTAGTTTACTTCGAGATATATCTAGCGACGAAGAAGAGACTGAGAGATCGTGCTCGGGCGACTAAAATAAGCACAATTTCCAGCGGTCAGAATAAATTTGCAACGAAAGACAGTGATAATCAAGATCAAGATTCAGTTAGCTCGGAAGCCAATCACAACGAGCACCAAGGTGTGACTCGACTCGTTTCGGACAACGAGAAGAAAAAAAGACCAAAAAAGTCCACTCCAAAGAAAAAACCAAAGCGTCGATATTGGAGCAAAGATGACAAATCGCAAAATAAACTTATCATCCCGATTTTGTCTAACGAAAACTCTGTCACAGATATGGTGGAAAATATTGAAAACCGAAACACATCGTCCGAAAGTAATTCCAAGGAAACTCATGACGACGACAATATCGAAATTGTGAACCCCGTACAAACAAAACCGCAGAAGCGGCCGAAGCCTAGCCAACAGAACACTGTTTATCAATTCATCGAAGAGAAGCAGCGCATTTCATTAACACGGGAACGCCGGGCGGCCCGCACTTTAGGCATAATAATGGGAGTCTTTGTCGTTTGCTGGCTACCCTTCTTTGTACTTTACCTCGTCATCCCCTTTTGTAGTAGTTGTTGTTTATCAAACAAATTCATCAACTTCATTACTTGGCTTGGTTACATAAATTCAGCTTTGAATCCCTTGATATATACCATTTTTAATATGGACTTTCGTAGAGCGTTCAAGAAACTACTTTGTATAAGGCCATAAAGTTACTAAATAAATTACCAAACTATTTGTAAAGATGTTAATTTTGAAATTAGTTTTCGTCGCTAAAGTAAGCATTTCTGAGGAAATAAGTACCAACGGTGTAAAATATTAATTTTACCTTTGATTATAAATGTTCTGCTTATAGTTATCGAAGCCGCTGGTTTGCTCAAATTAAAACTTTTGAAATTGAAAATTACTTGTAGGTACTGTAAGAATGTAAAATACTTAGATGTTGGATTCATTCTGGTCATGTGTAATAAAACTAATATTAGATAATTATATTAAGATGTATACTCTATTGTAAATAAGATATTACGATGTGCATAGCGCATTAGGTAACATTTATTAGCATAACTTGTAAAATATTATTTACCGAATTTTAATGTATCGAATTCTTAAAATCAACGAAAGTTATAACGTTACAAATAGCAATACTATTGTTTACGTGTAAATACATATCCTTGGTCCAGTGTAAATTAAGTAGATGTAATGTGTAAATAATATAAACTTAGGTACAATAAATTATTGTATTCAAAATATTATATAACATAAGAGTATTCCTTCGTAATAGCGAACAGATTAAAGTTAAAACGATACAGTATTTAGAACGTAAGTGTTTAATTTATTATTATGTCTATAATATTACGAATAACATTATAAAGTTTCTGATTACGTACATATATCCCTTTTTAAATAATTTGAGCCCTTATTTAAAAGGGATATTGAAAGCATGATTCTGTTTTTTATCCATAATGTGACAAAATATTAAAGCGCTGCTTTGATTTACAAATAAAAAGTCTTTTACTTACATTTCAGATAGTTTTATTAATGAAATCACTGTTGACACTACTATTCCCGTAATAATATTATCATGAAAAAGAATAGTCATGAATAAAAGTTTCCTATGCCATAAGTAAGGTGTGACAGGAGTTAGGATTAGCAAAGATGGAATATGAGGTATGGATTATAATATAATTATGAACTTCTCACCATACCCGAATCGAGCAATTGAGCCACTTAATGGCGATCACCGTTTCCCACGGACATCAACAACACCTAAACAATCGTGGAAGAGTAGCCGGTCGAAAGAAGAGAAGAAAATAAGCCGTACTTGGCCGCCCTGGCTCTCAAGACCCTATCCGGTATATGAGTCGTTTGGCGGCTAAGTCGAGCAAGAGCGTGGTAGCTAACCAGGTAAGTTTCATAGAACGACATAATTATAATAAATCTATACCTACGAAATTATAAAAACAATTTTTAGAATTTTTGTCTGTTTGTTTTTCTGTAGTTCTATACGCGCTAATCTCAGACACGGCTTAACCGATTTGGATGCGGTTATCACTTATATATTGTGGTAAGCTTTACTTAATATTCATTTTAAAATATTTCAATCATAAGTCAATAAATAAAAAATTTGTCATTAAAGAATCACGCCTAACAATTTGTGTGTACAGAATGTGCGTACTTAGGGACATGTTTCCCAAAGCGAAGCGAGGGAAGTTTACTAGTTGGTAATATAAGTACTTACGTAAGGACACCAAGAAAAAAGCAGCACTAGCAAACATTTAAGTAAATTCAAATTATTCATCATTTCAAATAATTCTTCAAACAAAACACATGCCACATTCAAATCAGTTGTATGCGAAACTACGATTAATTAGGCCAATAATATGCAGACACTTCTTTGTACGACAAAACAATTCTGTTTCCATTTTAATTTTATTGTAGCTGAGAAAAGATAGAAATATGTAGAGCATGATAATTTACAACGAGCGTGGTAATTATGCAGAAAGGTTGCGGACACATTCGTTACACTCGTAGTCTTTCTTGATAATAATTACAATGTATCTAAATATCTTTGTTTGGATACAAATTTATAATTTGAACCCGTAACTGCCCTCGTTGGCTTTTGAAAATTTACAAAACGGGACGGGATATTAAAATTATTATTATTTCTGGACCGATTAAAATAAAATAAAATGTTATCTCAAGCTTTCTGCAATACGTCGGTCAAAATCGCATTCAAGTCAGTTAAGCCTTTCTTTGATATAACAAGGATCATTGGTACACGGGGGACTAAATGCGAATCAATAAGATTCATTAATCTTGCCGTGAGACATTAATGAACAATATCATCATTAATGAACATTAATGAATAATGTAGGTACATTAATATGGTCCTTCGAGCAAGATGAAAACAGTGATCAGTCATTATGTTCAGCGTTTTATTATGGTACTGTTATCTGCCCTCACTTCGCTACGTACATACTTACCTTAATACCTTTTAGTAGCAATACATACGTACATAAATAAAATTGGAGTGTCTCTTTGTAATATTAAAATAACCACTTTTTACTAAATGCATATAAATTTATACACGGTACATATACCGAAATAACATTTTTTTACAATTTTTGTCTGTCTGTCTGTCTGTTTGTTTGAGCTAATCTCTGGAACGGCTGGACCGATTTTGACAGGACTTTCACTAGCAGATAGCTGATGTCATAAGGAGTATCTTAGGCTTTTATTTTAGTTTTTTTTATAAATTCCACGCGGATGAAGTCGCGGGCACAGGTCGTTCGAAATAATGTTTTGTTCACATTCTATACCTTCTGAACCAATTAATCTTTTCACAAATCTTGTGAACCAATTGAAATGAAACCGAATCTAAATGTTACCCCAAGATACAAAATTGTTATAATAAATCGTTAATACATTTACTGAAGGTTTTCTCAAATATCGTTTATAGACAAACATCGAACATTTACAGTTTTATCATTATGTATAGAATATATTAAATTTTACAGTAATTAAAACATTTCCAGCCTTATTTTAAAATCCAACCTCTGCGTGATTAATTATAAAAGCGGTTACCGAAACCGCATTAAGCGTTATCGCGTCACACGCTGACTATTTGTATGAATTAAAATTAATAAATAATTACATAAGACCTGTTCAGATATACACCATATCCACTATCGCAGGTAACGCAAATTATCGCGCGATATACCGGCCCGGAACATTCCATACCGCCTAGTCGGTATTTTTATCGCCGGACCGCGCGGTAAAATTTAAGATTTCATTTCATAGATGGATCCTCGTAAAAATGGACTCATTGCTTTCTATTATCTGTAGTGGATGAAAGACAAGTTTCGATATCCGTGCGGCAACGATATTCGCTGAGGTGTGAACAGTATATCGCTTACTCACTCGGATACTGTTACACACAGCGGCAGCGGATACCGCGCATTTTTGAACAGGCCTTACAATCAAGATATATTACCACAAAGGAAAGATCACCTGAAAAGGTAATTTTGTTTCACGAGTGATAAACGCCAACGATTCGGCATTCAAAATGATTATCATTATCATCATCGCAACTCATAACAGAACTATTTCACAGCCAGGCTTGGACGTCCTCTGACAATAAAATTAAAGGGATAAAGGGCTTTATCCGATTGATGAGAGATTGCGGATTGGTAGAACATTTTGGGGAACTCTCAGGTGTGCAGGTGCAGATTTTCTCACGATGTTTTCTTTCATAGAAGTAATATTAATTTCTAATACGCACATATATTTTAAAAAATTAGAGCTGCTTGTAGGATTCGCACACAGGCACCTCTGTTCGAGAGTCCAATATTAAAACCACTTAGATATCGCAAACAAGTGACACATCATCTAATATAATATCTCGACTTGACAAACAATACTTAATTAGTATTGCCAATGAAATACTCCCTTGGCTAATATCAATCGTGCAACCGATCGAGATAAGAAATACAATTGTATTGGTCAGTAGAATGAGCGACTGCTATTGGCAAAACATAATAGTCCTTGCTTGCTTCGAAAGGACATTTGGAACACATTAAATCATCGAGTATGGGTTGTTATGACTAGATTAAAGCTTACAACTTGGATTTATCTCATCTTTCCATCATACCTCGATCTATCTTCATGAATGCTGCGATACAGAGGAGAGTGTTTCTAATTAGTAGTGACCCATTCCACGAAGCAAGGATCCCTGGGTTCTATTTCCAACCGGGGCAGATATTTTTTTTTTGGGTCGTGGGTGGTAGTGATGGTTTATTTGTGTTGTCACTGCCTCCCACGAGACAGGGGATCCTAGCGCGGGGGTGCGTTGTACGTGTATTGTGTAAGCGTATAATCGTCTAAGATCGAGACTGCAGCCCCAAGTGTACCGCGGCTTCATAAACGCGCCATACCTTCCAAGTAGTCCCGTGACTCGTTTTGTGAATCAGGTTCTGTTAGAGGCGAAAATTAACTAATTTCCGCTACCCCTAGCTGAAGCGATCCGCTTAGGTTTGATAAGTAGGAAAAACTTAAAATTTGCTACTTTACGGCTTTAATATGGCATATCACGGGATCTGAATAGGCTTTACGCCTGATACATATTTGGCATACAGTGCCTCATTATTGTTCAATAGCATGTCACTAACTTGACTGTCGGGCGTCGGGCTCTGTAACATGTTGGAAATTTCGGTGTAAAACAAAGCATTCTGAAAAAACCTTTTCCCATATTTTGTTTAAATATTTTGGGACAATCCAGCAATCAACGTTGTTTAAACAGTTGACAAAAATTGTTCAATTCCGCGGTTCACTAGAGGCCGCTTCGATGTGATAATTGAATAGTTTTCGTATTGGCTGATTTTTTATAAAAGTCAACGAATAATATTACTGCATACAAGCCTACCAGTAGACATCACTAACACAGCACTAACAAGCAAGATGACTATTTTCAAGGCAAGACTGCTTGGACATGAGTTTAATATACAGTCATAGGTAAGTTGTAACTTCTTTCAGATTCCTTCCAGGTTCCGGTAGGGATTTGTTGAACCGATAGCGTAGTTTTTCTTTCTTAAAGTTTTTGCACTCGTAAGACTAACTTTGAAAAAAAAAACTTGATTTAAATTTCACAAAGATCAAAGAAATACGAGAACTGTGTCTAAATTGATGTTAATTGCAAAGTAAGTAAATTATAAAGGAAAAGTCAAAGTTTCAACACAGACTAAAAATTTGCACTAACAGTGTACAACTTCAGTAACAATTCATTTTATATCGAAGCTAGGTTTGTACAGATATTTAACATTTTAGCCAATTTGTCGGTCTTCGTTGTCATTAAACAGAGTATCAAGTTTGTGACGAGCGATCTGGCTCGGATACCGTGGCGTTTCGGTAAGTTCCTGGCAGGTAATTAATCATTCTTGTTCCCATTTTGTCACCTAACGGACTGTAATAGAGAAGTTGTTATTGATATTCGTTAATCACAAAATAATAATCAATGTCTTAATATATTATGAAACAAAGTCGCTGTGTCTGTCTTGTGCCTGTTATGAATGCTTAGATCTTTAAAACTACTCTTGAATCACTCTATCTATTAAAACTTAAAAACGCATCAAAATTAGGTCATAATATATTAATAGCCCGAATAAAAGATAGTGTGTGCTTTCTTATGACTTGGTGTTACTGCATGGGGTCCATTGATGACGATATCCATTTACTATCAGGCGGCATTGGAACAAAAAATAGAAATCTGTATTCTATAGTAACCAAATGTATTTAAAGAAATAGGTACCGAAAAGAGCTTTCACACCTGCTGTTAAGCGTTAAGAAATTAATGTCAAAAGACGTAACGTAAGGCTAACTAATTTTCACTAATGAGTACGTACATCGCGTCTGGTGAGCCACGAGAGCCCGAGAAGCAATGTAATTAGGGATCAACGTATATTATTACGAAGAGCTTGTCAATAACTTAATAAGGTAACGCTGTGCCCAAGGGTTATCGAGCGTTCAGATGGCAGATATACCCACCCATGGCAGATACCCGATATATCTGCTATCGATGTGGGTACCTACCGATATTGCGCGATATACCGCGCGTTATATAGCATCCCGGCCGGGGGCAACGGTATCTTATCATTGGGTTCGTCTGCACGTTTGTTAATTATTATTAATAAATAGTAACCAAACTCAGAACCATTATAATCATCCGACATCGTGTAACAATATTGATTACAGTTTGATATTGATACGACAGATATCAGAGATAAAGGTTTAAAGGTACATAATGTATGTCGCGAGGCAAGGGTGGTTCTACGTAGCTAGAAGTTATGAACGAAATTTGTGATTTTTTTCTTATTTTAACGAAGTAAGCGTAGCGTCCGTGGTGGGAAATTTAAATAAAACTCAGTTTTTTGCTGTTTTGACTTGTTAAAACCATATACGTGACGTTATATTTTAACTTGCAGGCATACCGTATACGAGTAGCATTGTATATTTCAATGTATCATTATGGTATAAAGGTAAGGTAAGGATATCTTTCGAATTTAAAACATGAGAAACAGTGAACAGTCTCCTTCAAAAATAGAAAGAAACAAATAATAGACTCGTACTTATCATTGAATTTTTTTTTTGTATCTGAGTACTACAACAATATGAATAAAACAAAATTGAGGTTAAATAATAATGTTTTTCTTATTATTACCTTATTTATTTGATTGACGGCGGTCATTTATGGGGCTCGGTGTACGCTTTTTTAATAAGTTACCAAAGTCTGTTATTGATTTGCCCTTACAAATATTTAAGAAACATGTAAAACAGGACTATTAGAGAAAGGTTATTATACAGTAGAAGAATATAATTGACAAAGATGCTTGGACATAGACATCTGCGACCAGTTCTACTCATGTTAGTATGTATGTATCTGTATGTAGGTATAAAATTTGTAATCTAGCATTATTTTTTTATTTTTTTAAAAGATGTGCCGAGGAGTTTCTTTCGCCGTTTCTTTTTCTCCTCAAAGATTTAAAAAATCAATATTTAAAGGCACCTTAGCGAAACGGTGATAAATGCAAAAAATTGACGTTCATAAGTGTATGCATCATACCTACATGAAATAAATGATTTGAGTTTTAGTTTGACGATCAGAGTTTACCAATCTTAGTAACATTTTTTGTTATTAAACAACAGCAAAATAGTTTAAACATTCTATATGATCCGTAAATATAATCGTATAACGTAACCGGAATTCTAAGTGTTGTTATCTCAGAACTGCTCGAGATAATGTAAAAATTATTATGCCATTAGCTACATTACAGATGAAAGTTGGACCCTTGTTATTCTTAGGGGTCCCTAAAGGGTCTCCGAATCTAGTTAAGAGCACTCTTATCTCTAACACTATTCGTGATAATTCTAGTTTGTTTTATGTGTTTAACGAGACACCACGGGAAGGCTTCCAAGATAAAATTGTTTAAGTTACAATGAAAATGTTTACAAGATGAAGTTGAATGTTGATATTATTTTACTCGGAATTCGACAAACAATGTCTATTTCTGCAGTATGGTCGTGAATAAATTGCTTAGTATAGTAGATTACCATACTGGCAGTTGGCTATTAATGGCGCACTTCTGAGCTATCTTAGAAAGGGCTGAACCGATTTAAATACTGTTTTCACTAATGCATCTTAGTGAGCTTGGGTTAACATTTATTGTTTTATTTGAAACGATTTCAAAATAGAAAGATAATAATGATTGAATATAAAGTAACCATTTTTCAGTGTGGGTGTCATGTTTCACAAAACGAAGCGAGGGTTTGTTTATATAAAATAAGGTTCTTATGGAAGTATTTTATAGCACTGACTTAGGATCAGGAGGTACCGTTTTTAAGATAAAAAAGTTAAGACAGTAACTCTGATGAAAAACAAAACTCATACTACTTTAGTAATAAATAATAAATATATATATTATTATTATTATTTTAAAATAATTAAAATATTATTATTATTATTATTTTCAAAGATGTGCCGAAGAGTTTCTTTCGCCGTTTCTTTTTCTCCTCAAAGATTTAAAAAATCAATATTTAAAGGCACCTTAGCGAAACGGTGGTAAATGCAAGAAATTGACGTTCATAAGTGTATGGCATCATACCTACATGAAATAAATGATTTGAGTTTGAGTTTCAGTAATGTATTTAACAAATTATCGTAAACGCTGAATCACAATGTAAATCTTTCAATCAGAAAATTACTAATCACATAGTACCTACCTATCAATAGTACTTGGGATTAAATTAATTGATGCAAATTCCAACAACTTTCAGTAAAGTAAATATAGGGCTACTTGCCCAAACTTCCCATTACAACGAGTCGCCCTGAAAATCAGCGGCTAATGGCCAAGGCTATTTGCATTTGCGTCCCTTTTCCTCAACCCTGTATTGTTATTTTTCGTTCTCTTTCTGTAATGTATGTGTTGACGAAATGTATTTTCTTTCTCCTTCTGTCACGTTGCTTGGTCTATTGGTTAGCACAGTGTAACAAGAGTACTTATATGAGATAGAGTACGAGAATACGAGTACAGTATATTCTACAAAACAATATTGGAAAGAACCCCTTTCTTCACGCCAAACACACTTGATTCATTTTTTGTTCTTCCAGTTCTTTTATGAATCACGCGTGAACTTAAGTAACATATTAAGGCGTATACGTCAGACGTTGTATGTTAAACCTCCCACACATGAGCGGCGAGGTACCATAAAATGACGCAATACCTTCCTTACGTACTGTTACTTATTTATAATCCTCGTTTTTCGACATGAATACGTAAATAACCTGATTATTATGCATGTAGGTGTGCTTCTGCACTGAATAGCTGCTCTGAATAGCTGTATGTTTATACGAGTAAGTATACTGGGTGATTTTCATTTAACTTGACATACTCGAGGACAGAAAAGAACATAGAAATGGTAATGATTAAAAATATAAAGTCAAAATTCTACAAGATAATTATTTCAAAAATGGCAATCAAAATTATCTAAAATTACTCGGAATCGGAATGTATGGTCAACAGCTGTGCGGTACGGCGACCGAGCGGCCGAGGTTAATGATTTTTAGTGGCGTAGTTCAAACTGCGCGCTTAGTTTGTCCACATTATGGGGTTGATAATTACGTCAAATTTTAAGCACCCTTTTTAATTACATTAATTGGAATGAGAATCTAATACTGAGTACCCCCTATTAATATGTCAAGTGACTAAAAAATCACCTTGTATAATGTACAGAGTAAATTGTGTTTTATTCGACCCGTATGGTGCAACGGTCACCATGCCGGACCTACGTTCGAAGGGTCCTGGGTTCGATTCCCAGCGAGATGGAAATTCGTATAATGAGTTTAAATTTGTGTTCTAGGTCTGAGTTTGTGTTCTTATTATGACTGTGTACTACTGAGTCGCACAAAATACAAGATAAGAACACATAAACCAATACAGTTAATAATAGGATGCGAAAATAAAAGTTAAAACTTATTAGTACAGTAGCGCTAGTAAATACATGTATCTCAGAACTCCAACCATATTTACTAACATTATTTCTGTCCATTCATCCGCAAACAAATCACATTTAGGGTAAGTAATATTTATCTGTATAAATATCCGGGAATCGAACCCGGGATAACTCGCTTCGTTGGCAGGGCCACTACCAACTAGGCTTAACTAGGCTACGGGCCACGGGGTAATACACTACAAAATCTCATCCTACGCAAGCCGGGTTCAGACTTGGCTACTATAATATTATTCCAATAACGTTCAAGTATGAAGGAGAGTTTGCAAGGCTGCGGTACAAGTATCAAATTATGCGGACCACAGGTGTGTGACCCTAGGCTTATCGACACGCTGCAGAATATTGAATATTAAATTAAATTATAATATTAAATATTATCCCTCTTTTGAAAGGTTTTAGAAAATATTATTTGACAAGTGTGACAGTCGATTTCACCCATTTTTTTCCTAAAATATTTTTCATGTTTTTTTCATTAGATAAGTTAATGCTTGACAACAATCCCACCTGATGGTAAGTGAGGATGAAGTATTTTTCATAATACATACATAGTACTTTTGCTTTATAATATTAGTAAGGATTATTATTATGAAAGTTATACAATATTGAGAAAAAATCTAGAGACCTAGATCCCAAATTTTCCATGCTCGTATTCGTTTATCGGGCTAAGCCATAAAAGTACCCATAGACAGTTTTATAGGGCATAAGTCCTTCGCAATATGAGTTAACATAAATTCAACACCATAACTATTTATCATGTTAAGTTTATTGCTATAACTTGTGTCATATTGTATGTTTGAAGTAGTTTTTCATCCATTTTTTGTGTCGCGCAAGGAATTAATAATTATTAATTTATTACAAAATATTAATTTATTACAATATATTACAAAAAGGGATAATGTGTGTAAGAGTAGCAGGCCGATTACTGAGATTATGATTTTTAAAAGGAAGTCTACGATCAGTTTAATACATTTTGAGTTTGAGTTTTATTTTTTTCTCTGTAAACCCTAAAAATAGTAAATATGAGTCATAATCGGTGTAAACGTGTTACACCACAATTAATAGGCCATCAGTGTTTCCCTGTTAAGTGGCACCATAGAACCACAGATGTAATTTAAAAACCACAACGTTTTTGCGAGATGAGCTAATCTTTTCCGCAAATGGTATGAAAATATTTGTCATCAACTTAGCGAGATCTTTGTTTAAGAGTTTTTAATGTACGTATAAATAGTCTTTATGTACATATCATTATTCGCGCATGTTATTGTATGAACTCTGTTATTTTACTCGAAGTTTAATCATAACTCATATGACAAGTAGGTACTGTCGAATATAAAAATAATCATCAACATCTATACACCCAATTAAAAGTTATGAGATAACATACATAATAAAATACAGTCAAATTGAGAACCTCCTCCTTTTTTGAAGTCTGTTAAAAAAACATTTGAAGCGTACCCCGTTGACCAAAAACAACCCAAGAAAAGTTGGTAAGTAAAACCGATTACTTTGAAACTATTATAGAGAATAATAATTGCAAGATTTACATTACAGTATTATTTTAGACTTTACAATTTATTTCAAATATTAATTAAAAGCCAAAATAAAAAAGTAATTCTGCTAGTTTTTATTAGACATTTGTATAGTTTAATTTTAAGTTTTAAGTACAAGTAGTTTCAAACTATGAGAATTATAAGTTATAATGACATTTAATAATTAACTAAGTTTGAGTAAAAATAACTACTGTTGAATATAATATTTTAGTGATTAAAACTTGTTGAATTGTTTAAGTAATTAAAATTTTTTTTTTTAAATTACTATTTATAATACAAAATTATTTATTAATATACACATAAATTATTATTTTAGTATCTTTTAAATAAAACGTCTTAACTAAAAATAAATTAAGTTTTAACATTCTTTTTTCACTATCTCTCCAGAATTCCAATACTACTTAATCGCCGCAATGGCTCGCGGCGTCTTAAGTTGTGTTCATTCGTTCAATTAACTACCTACGATATAATTATAATAACAGTTGGTTTTCTCCAATCACTGAATATCACATGTCCATCTTCAAAAATTTTACGTCCGCACGCACACTTGTCACTTTGCCACTTTTCCACTTCAAGTCTTGGGTTACTTCAATTCTTGAACATCAATAGTTTAGTTTCTGCTTCGCCTTCCAATATTGTACAGCTTCTATGACAACAAGATCATACCCCTTCACATTTCCAAATTCCCCACCTTCTCGACTAATCATTTGGGAAGCATAGATCGCCCACTTTCTGGTAATTAGGTCCACAATTATTATCATCCTCTCCTTTAAACCTCACATCTATATCGAAATCTTCATAGTCTACTTCGTTCTCGTTACTCGATTCATTGTAGTTCGTAGGCCCTTCAAACACAATAGCGTCTGGGTTGGGATAGCGCGGGTAATAGATATCCCTTGCGTATACACACGAAATGAGGTAAAGTAGAACATACGCAATTACGGTCGCCATATTTGGACTTAACGAATCGACTGGCCAACCAAACGAATGTCGCGGTACTGTCGCGATATCTGACTTAAATACCATTGATAAATAGCAAGGTAACGTTAACTTGGTTTAAGTGAGCAATTCTAAGATATTAAGATTGAGTCATGTTGAAGTTTTGTATGGTTGTGTGACTTGATTGATTGAAACTGCAAAAACGACAACGTAATAAATTGAGAAAGTAAACAAAAACAGATTATTAATTGAATTAAGACTTCTGCTTTAGTAAAATGTTTTAATTTTAATAAAAACCTTGCAAAATGGACAATGTTTGAAAATATAGGTGTATAAGGTGTATAAAACACAAAGATTCGTTTTTTTAAACATGGAAATGGCTGACGTTTAACTAATTAGAATTTTAAATAGTATCCTTGGAGATATTATTGACTATTATCTGTAAAATTTCAATTGAATCCAATAATAAACTTAAACTTTTAAACCGAATAGCCGTTGTAACCACAAAAATGTTAATGACAGTTATAGCGGAATAGCCCGAAATTCCGGTAAGTCCCCACAACCGGTTCGGTACTAACTCCATTGCAATTTAACTCAACGATAGTGAAAATCATTTTGATCTATTAGAGTTCATTTGCGGTCAAGGTTGGGACATGGATGATAATTGGGTCTTTGACCGTGGACTTTTTCAACAACACAACAAAACTTTTGTCCAGACACACCTAGACATAACATTGATCTTTAAACTCATCTTTCTTTCCACTTCTTTTGGTATCGAAACCATTCGAGTGTCACACCAGAATTATTATCATTGCGTCATTAGAGTATTCAATGCATGCGTGTAGGGCTTATGTGAATACAGCCTATTTGATTGCTTTTTTATGGAATTAAGGTAGCAAATGAGCATGCAGCGCCACCCTTCCGCTGCCGCCCATGACAACTGTGACTGACCTAGAACAAGATTCAAATGGTGACTAGGTTAGTTAGTCCTGTTATAAGACGGTGTTAGAACATTAGTTGGTTAATTTGTTAGTAAGTATGAGGACTGGGACAGGGACTGTCAGTGATAGTTAGTCCTGTTAGTTGTTGTCAGTACCTAATAGTCCAGTTAGTAGTTATTAATAAGAATCTCGATACGGTCACAAATGTGTTGCTACCATTGACTGGCGGACTAACTAGCAGAGCATGATAAAACATTAGTTGGTTAATTTGTGATGTGTATTAGGTACGGGTTCCATACGCCACATCGAATTCCATTATATCGAAGTTCATGACATCGAACACGTTACATCGATAGTTTATTATATCGAACAATCATCACATCGAATGTTTATTACATCGAATGGTCATTACCACCCGCGATATAGGAAATCCTAGTGTGGGGGTGTGAGTGTGTCAGCGTTTATTATATTATTTATTAATGTCATATCAATCATGTTCGGACGAGCATAAATCAAATCCGTGTTAGTCATTGCAATACAATCCAACAAACGCACCGCTGTCATTAACATTATGACATATCCTTTTCAATTTCCCTGAATACACCAAGGTGAAATTATGGAATTATTGAATTATTTTAATATTAATCATTACATATTACCTGATCAAGTAATACTAACTAACCAATAAATTAGTCAATGAATCTATATGGGTGGCAGTTTTATTATTATACTAGTGACCCGCCCTCGCTTCGCTTCGGGAGACTTTGGATAATTCACACTATATCTTTATAAATTATAGCCTATGTGTTATTCTGATGTGTAAGCTATATTATTGTAAAGTTTCATCAAAATCCATTCGGTAGTTTTTGCGTGAAAGAGCCACAAACATTCATACAGCCATACAAACTTTCGCATTTATAATATTAATAGGATTTATATTTATTAAACTGTGATTTTACTGTTAGGTGGTTACTCTACCTGTTTCTCATCAAATTGTGATGAAATTAGTTTTTCTATGGAAGCAGTTCGATAGTTTGGCTGATTTCTTAATAAATCTCAACAATAGCGCATCCTAATAGTTTCAATTTTGAATCTAAGCTATCCAGAGACCTCCTCAAACACACAAAAATTCTATTAAAATTGAGAGGAGTTTAGTGATATATACACACAAACAGAAGAATAATATATGTAT
The DNA here is from genome assembly GCA_905404295.2 of Ochlodes sylvanus. Lineage (NCBI taxonomy): Eukaryota > Metazoa > Arthropoda > Insecta > Lepidoptera > Hesperiidae > Ochlodes > Ochlodes sylvanus. Next base: position 10,610,286 of record FR990135.1, read on the forward strand.
ATAAAGATATAGATTCTGTAACCCCGTTGGGTTGGTGTAAGGTTTTATGTTTGAACGTATTAAAAAAATTATATGCATTGCTATGACAGCGTTTACTACTCTTAGTTTACTACAGGACACCTAGGTACTTAAATTAGGTTTCACCAGTAATAAATTTACTTTAGCAAGTCCCTTGCAGAGAATTCTTTTAAATCTCTTGAAGTTTGGATTTTCAGAAAGTTCTAAGACAGTGTCTGAAGAGGACACTTTTAGAGTTCGCCTGTCGATGCCCTTTTATAACTTCTGAAGTTATAACTTTAGAAGTTGATGTTTTGCGGCAAAATTTTATTGAACACTTACAATCTGAGGCTTCTAGCCCAAGTATAATTTACTTTTAAGTTATTTTATTACAAGCTTTCATTTAACTTGCAATGTTTTTATGTTCAAGTTAAATCTTGCAAGCTGAATTAGAACAACTAACAGGACTAACTATCACTAACAGTCCTTGTCCCAGTCCAGTCCCCATACTTACTAACGAACTAACCAACTAATTTTCTAACAACGTCTTTTAATCGGACTAACTATCCTAGTATCTATATGAGTGTTGTTCTAGGTCTGTCACAGTTGTCATGGGCGGCAGCGGAAGGGTGGTGCTGCATGCTCGTTTGCTACCTTAATTCAATAAAAAAACGGATTTCTCGGTTGCCTGGCACCCGGCAGACGGTATAATCTTTTCTCCCGCGTGAATTCTTAGTGAATTCTTAAAATTAATTTCATTTCATTGTGTGTCGTCTGCCGTTCACTGGCTCTCTAGCTATAACCAAATCTACCATTGGTAAATAGTGAAATTAATATTAGGAAGGCCAAATAAAGCTATCATGTCGTAAAAACTCATCCTTTATAATAATGTATCAAATAAATTGATACGCTCGGTTTCGACGCTTCATACATTTAAGCGAACTGGCGTTATCTTCTCTGCATCTGTGAGTGTATCAATAACGCATATATGATGAAATGAATTTAAATTTCGTGATCAGTGAGTAAATCCGACGAATACCTACGCGTGATTTATATTTTGAACTGAACTTTAAATTTGTAAACCCATTAAAATGAAATGAACTAAATGTCACCCCCAGCTCATATAAAAACAGCGTTAACCGCTACACTGTAGCTACATTGCAGATTGGTGGAAGGTTTAATGGCCAACCTAAATGTCGGTGGTTTTTATGCCGCCTGAAAGCCTACACGGCTTAACGATTGCTATCTAACGATGACAATAGAAAACGATGGCTAAACGTGCTCTCCTAAGCATGAAAACGCTGCAGTATTTTTAGCTAGCAATCACCTATCCATCTACCGACCGCGCCCACAGTTGCTTAACTCGGTTGATCGAAAACCACCGGGCTGTGAGCGCCTCCAATTACACATTTAAATAAAATAGAACATGGTAAACACGAAATTACAACCCTTTCAAAACAGAACCCCAAATTTCATGCCACTAATTTGTTACTTTGAAAACCCTGCCATCAATTTCGGTCATCAATTATTCCAGGGTCCAACCCTACAATCAACTTAAAGCATCACAGAGTTATAAGTCATTCGTACCGTACCCTTGACCTCGCTAAGGAGCGGGACGAAGCATTACCCTCTGTAATGCAATGTGTAATGTCTTGAACGACCCATCCTTCCATAAAGGCGGACTTTACACTTGTAATTCATGCGGTATTTTGCTAAGCTTTTTTTTTTGCTTGTTGCCGTATTTACAATAGGGCTTTTCTGTCGAGTGGAGGCTGTAGAAATGACTTGAAATAAACGTTTAATATTTCATACCTTTAAGTATAATTTAATTTTTTATGTGTGCTTTGTTTTAAAACTGATACAATAACTGCCAAATTGTATATCTGGGGTTTGAGCGCTCCATCTATCAATTCACCCATGAGCTAGTTTTGTCTGCTCTTACCTTGGCGTTGCTTTATTTTTATCAATTACACGATCAAGAATAATCATTCGAACTTTAATTATATATGAATACGATAGCACCAATACAACAACGACATGTCTCATGATATTTCTCTTTTTTTCTAATTTAAAAGTCATCTCTTAAAAATTACTTTAAAACCCCTCGTTACTATAAACGCACCTTAGTACGTGATGAAGCATTTGAATATATGGTAGAAACTTGTAATCGGCTCACACTCAGTAGACGGATAGCGACGGATCAAGCCGTATGTCAGGATCAAGAACTTCCAGTGAGTATAAACTAAGTTGATGAAAAAGTGCTTTACCGTTTTAGGGTTACTTACACTTTTTATAACTGAATGGAAATGGAAATAAATCAGTCTAGTTTTTTATGTAAGCTAATGAATAAATGCACCACCTGATGGGAGGTGGTTACCGTCACCCTGTAAATTGCCGACAGATAAATAGACGCACCACTTGATGGTAAGTCACCGTACATGAACATCAGTAACATTTTACGAGTATATCACGGCTTACCTCACGTGTTTATCACGGCTTACCTCACGCCGACGAGAGCTCGGTCGTCTTGGTTCGTCTCGTCGGCGACGGCTCTTGATAAAGGACCTCGGAATGGTCCGAAACTAGTCGGGCGAATATGACAATTATAACACGTGAGGTAAGCCGTGATATACTCGTAAAATGGATTCAGACACTCACGAATCGTTCAGTACTAAATCAGTAATATTATAGACGCTTTGCCAGCCAAACGGATAGAGATGACAAGAAAGTACCACAGCTGGAACACGACTATTCTTTTGGCGTACGGCGTGGTAGAGAACGAGCGCATTTTCATTGGTCTTTAACTCAACTCACTAATTAAAGTATATATTATATATACTTTATACATAGGTCGGTATCGCGGTAGATTTACTGTACGCGGACTAAGGGCCCACTATCACTACCAGGTGACAGTCCCTGCCCCAGTCCTCGCACCTAAAAACGAATTAACTAACACCTTCTGCTAACTGGATTGTTCTGTGTCGGTCACAGTTGTCATGGGCGGTAGCAAAAGGAAGGCCGACATGGTTTAACAACTGCTATCTAACTATAACAACCGGGAACCCACTGCTTTCCGTACCCTCCGAGGCACGGAAACGCTCAAGGTATTTTAGCCACAAGCAGTCACCCATCCACCTGGATCCACTGGTAGGTACCGACCGTTACTTAAGATCGGCCTTAAATCTTTCATGTACAGAGAATGATAAGTCGTCATTTTGTTAACAGATCTCAAAAAAGGAAGTTATTACTTAGTACGATGAAAGAGGTCCCAAGAAGTCATGTAAACAAATAACAAAGTTCCTGCAATCCCGCTACTTTCCCAAGTTCGTTGAGGTCAAACTGAGGTCAGATATTTAGTTCAGACTTTTCGACCCATAATATATTAACTACGTGACATAAGACTTACGACTCACAAGGGTGTGTGTGAATAAGTTGCTCCTATAGTTTGGGAGGCGGGGGTGCTGCTCGGTGTGTATTCATTTCCTTCACGTATTATTGAAATGGCACAATACATGGCTCTTATTACAGTATGAACTACATTGAATTTAAAACAGTAGAATTATTGATAAAGTGAGGAGTAGCGCCACCTAGTGTGAACCTACTCAAACTTAAAAATGCATAAAACTGAAACTTTGTGAAAATAGTAGTAGGTGCATATCTACTATCCTCGCTCTCCTTTGGGATACTTATTTCTTAATAGCCACTCTCAAAAATAAACGACTAAGTTAAACAACAGCGAGAGTAGTCGAGCGGAGAGAGTCGGTAGGTTTGATAGGTGACCATTATTGGCAACAATTTTTGCAGTTCCCTGCTTCAGAGGGCACGTGTAGTCGTCGGTCTTGGTTATTACCATGGATAATATTAAGCCACGTCCGGAGGCCTTCGGGCTGCTTCAAAACAAGACCGTCGTCAAGTAACTATCCCCTCCACTAATCCGCATTGGAGCAGCGTGGTGGGGTAAGCTCTTGGCCTCCTCAACTATGATTAGAGACGCTAGTTCTGTACTGTGAATAGACACCCCAGCTCTACAGTCGCAAAATAGACAATATTTGTATTAAGTACGTGAAATGACCCTATAAGCAGGTACTCTTGTATTTAGGCAATTTGGATATTTTATGAGTGTTAAAATCCAGAGTCCACAACATGTCGAAAACAAGGACAGTTGATTTTTCATAACAAGCGTCATCCGACACATGCCAAGCGAAGCGAAATTAATTCGGCAAACTTTTCATTACGAAACTCAGCCAAAAATTTCAATATAACGGCGCAATGTTACAAAATCTCAAAACGTTTGAGGAATTTAACAGACCATAAAGTTACGTCACAAAAGTGACATCGTGGGATTATTTGAATAATGTAAGTAACATTTTGAAGTAAGGAGCTCAATCTATCCTGGAGACATGGTGAGAACGTCAGCTCTAACGAACTGAAATGACATCAAAACCCCCGTTCGTATATCGTTGGTTCTGAAATAAGTTATTTAAATCCGACGATATTCGTACGTAATGGTAGGTGTTAAGGTTCATAACTGCATTGCTCATCAATTAGCACAACATGAGAACATGAAAAAAACGGCTCGAGAAATAGCCAGGCAATTTACGACTTTATTCAATTAATTTATTGTTCATATTTCAACAGATAGTTACGAAGTCTTACGTCATTTGATTTTGGATTTTATGATAGCGCGACGTCGTATTAATACCTATTCGTAGAAGTGTTCGCAACGGCTATATATTAATAATTTATTATAACGTTACGCTACTTTTAAAGCGCTGATTATTTTTTACGTTATAATATATTAGTATAATATTATTATTATATAACTTTTATTCGTAGAACGACGCGTTTTGAATTTTGATTGCCGCGCCGACCCTCGCTTCCTTTCGAGTTTATTAGGTAATGATGTTTTATCTATAAAAATTTCATACTATTTTCTATTTCTATTTATTAATATATAGATTGCTGCTGTGTGAGAAATTAACGGGCAGTATTTTTTAACAGATATTAAGTTACCCTATGTTATTGCAAAAAAAAAATTAAATACATATTTAAATACTAAGTTCACTGAATTTCCCATCGTACTTTTAACAGTTTTAAGTACTAGGAACAGCAGGGACAGCGATTCTAGTACCTAAGTACAATAAAATAAAGTTGAACAATGAAGCTGCATACTTGAAGTCTAAGTTAATCTTTATGACATCAGCAATCTGCCAGTGAAAGTTCCGTTAAAATCGGTCCAGCCTTCCAGAGATAAGCTGAAAAAACAGACAGACAGACAGACAAAAATTGTAAAATTTGTTATTTTGCTATATGCACCGTGTATATATCCATATGCATTTAGTAAACAGCGGTTATTTTAATATCACAAACAGACACTCCAATTTTATTTAGTTGTATAGATGTATAGATAAACTTACCGCTATTTTCATTCCTATGTTCTCTACATAATACTACATATTTCTTCATAAGTATATAATTAAATGTTTTTGCTTTAAATGACTTTTTAAATTCGATGTAGTAGTTTTGAAGGAAAATGTCTTTTTACAATATTTACATTCAGCTTTTTTTCCGTGTTTATCCACCACCGTAAATAGTCCCACATTAGTCCTTTACGTGGCATTTTAATTACACTAAACTACTATGTACCTATAACTAAACACTAGACTAGTAGACTATCAATAATTTACACTAAATTAAAACTAAATTATATATACAACTAAATTATTATAAAACTGAAATTAACGAAATTAAAAAAACGTCATACGAGCGCAAACGAGTTGTCCGTACTGATTGATTATTTAACGAAATAATATTAAATAATCTAAACTAACGTGTACAATACGAAAAAATAAATAATCCTAAAATTATTATTAGTTTTCAAAATGTTAGTTCTGGACATTAAACGGAATATTGTTCCTATTCAGTTACAATAGAATACAATTTCACATGGGACAAATATAACGAATATATTATACGGCAAAGTGAGATTGACCCTGGCCTTGAGCCGTTGTCCATGGGCCGGGCTCTGTCGCCTCTGTCTGTGTACATTTTAGTTGTAACACTTGTAACTTGCGACGTTATACGTAAGTAATAAAAATAATCTTTCAACATAAATAACGCTTGTCTGTTAAAATAAATAATCAATTATATGATTATTTATTATTATTAGATTATTTTATCCGCTATATAATATATCGATCACCTCTACCTATTCGCAGCAATTTTCTATAAAAACTCGTTCATGTAAGTATTATAATTATGTTAAGTCATTTTATTAAACGTATTTGTTCCATTTCCACATTTCCATTGCTACATACTTAAAGATATACCTATTCCTTTAATTTATATATTGTCGCTAATCAACTTACATTGTTTCCCACTTACATATTAAATTTCGGCACATTGAAGTTTGAATTTGAAGTTGAGCTCAATACCTATACACCCAAAAAGCGTGAAGATTTTATAAACATGTTTTAACGAAGTAATAACAAAGTTTAAATTTCCCTTCTCGGTCTGGGTGTGGGTTCTTGTTTTGTGTGTTATTGATGGCAGCCACGGCACAGGGAATCCTTGTATCTTTATATTTCGAACGTATAAGAGATCCTACACTCATAACCCCATGAGTCTTCTGGTGTTTGCGTATTTCATTCTCTTACGAGTCAAATTTCCATTTTATAAGGTACAAAAAATAACTTACAATTCTTTGTAAAGCAAAGTTATGATAGAAATATGAATTCCGGATTCCACTTTAACGTTTAAAACTGAAATTTTAACTATTTTCTTCAGGCGCATTTTGTTTCTGCATTAATTCAAAAATGTACAGTTCTTCAGTGTAGTGACTAAAGTTACACGATGATGAATAAAAAAGGACTCATCATATTACATATTTGTTATATTTTTTCAAAATATTCTTTCTACGTAAATCTGTGGTTATTGCCGTTTTGCTTGTCGTGAAAGTCCAAAAGTTAATTTTTAAGGTAGTGACATGAACAATAATGGGAGGAGAATACCGCGTTCAAGTTCACCACTAACAAAATTTAATGGCCGCTAAGGCGTTGGCTTCGCTCCAAAATAGCCCGAATTCTCTGGCTTAGGAAAATCGGCTTCAGTTTCTTGGGAATAAAGTTGATCAAAATTTTAAAAGCGGGTCTTTATTGACCCAACATGTCCATTTTTTATCCCGTTTCGTTAGGTTTCCGAATTAATGGAGGATGAATAAGAAATGCACAACGATTGCGTGTGCCTGCCCATGCCTTGCCCTGCCTGCTGTCCGAGGGAACTCAGTTTCGTTTCCCGACAAACATGTACATGTTGTACATAATGTATTGTACATAATGTGAAAGTAAAACATTTATGTGATGGGTAAAAATTTATGTGACAGGTAAAAAACTATGTGACAAGTAAACATTTATGTGACAGGTTAACATTTATGTGGGAGGTAAACTTTTATGAGACGTATAAAGTTTAGTTCTTAGGTCATGGACATGTGATGTGTTATTTATTTATAATCATACCAATAGCAAAATAGCGTACCAGAGCGTAAATTTTCTTCATTTTGTATTTGACGCGATTCTTATGAGTACTAATAATTAAAATCACTAGAGTCAATTTTAAGTCAAGATTCCACTAATTCATTTAGTTTTAGGGACTAAATTGTATATAGTTGTCTTAATTATAATTATCTAAATTAAATTAGCAGCACATGACTCACTTTATTCTTTGAAGTATGATTAGTTTCAATGCTCTACTTCTTACTACGTAGGTCTGGATTTTGGTCAAAATTAAATGTTATATGTTAAAAATGCGACCAGAAATGCGTCAGTGTTGCTTTGGTATTAATATTACGAGAGTATATTTCGATACAAACACGAATACCACATTTTTATCCGCTCCTTTGCCATTTTTGTAACTTACTATGGCTGCGACATATAATTCCGAAACTTATGAGCAAGAAAGAGATAGCTACACGACAATTGACCCAATTTGACTGCCCCACATTTTTGACACGTCTAATTCTTTTTTTTCTTTTAATATAATTGGCGCACACAATTAATCATCATCACCACCAACGTGTGTGAAAAATTATCTATTGTACTTTATGTAACGTTAATGTGAAGTGGCTTTTCTGCTCGTTAGTCGGCTAATTACATAGAGAATTCCTGTTAACTTAAGTGAATGCATCGTTAGATGACACAGCAACATCTGAAGCGCCGAGTATAAGGACTGGAGATCGCTGCGGAATAGAGAACATTCGATTTGTAAGAAACATTCGCAACCCATAGCTGTCCCACTGCTGGGCTCGGATCTCCTCTTACTATGTGAGGGGTACAGGCCATAGTCCACCACGCTGGCTAAGTGTGGATTGGCGGACTTCACACACCTTTGAGAACATTATGGAGAAATCTCAGGTGTGCAGGTTTCCTCGCGATGTTTTCCTTCACCGAAGCAAGTGATAATTAAATTCTAATATTATCTGATACTATCCTATTCTATACTATCTGAATCTAGCATTCATTACAATTTGTTCGATATTCAACTCTTGATAAAATGAAGATGATTTGTTATCTGCAATAAAGACGAAGCTGATATTTGGCGCAATATTGGAAACGATAAATAATTCAGAACGCAATATTGACGAACGGATATTGACCGATGGCCGTATGAGTTTTAGTTTGTCGTATAAACAATACAGTTAGATTAATTGAATATAGCCATCCAATGCCAATGTATTGGAATATTGCCCGAATTAGGGAGGCCTAGAATGCAGATAGCATTCTAGGCCTTTCATTCCATATCCTTCATCCTTCATTCCATATCCCGGCAGACGAGGGTCTCGTAAGCGGCAGAAGCACCTCTCCCCTCGCTTGGTGGTAAGGCTTCGCATAAGAATTATAATTATATTACTAGTAGTTAGTAGTAGTTACTAGTAGTTACTAGTAGTTAGTAGTAGTTACTAGTAATATAATCCTACCATGAATCGCTGCCTGGTTAGCTATACTTGACTCAGCCGTGAAACGACTCGACATGATCTGGGGGTTGGGAGGCAGAAATATCTTTCTGTCTACTATCTTCTGCCTTGGCCGACAATGCATCGGTGACGCATTGTGGCCACTTACTAACAGATGGATGGCATGCTCGTTTGTGTGGCTTTTTAATTATAAATATGTAAGGAACCCAATCATCCAGGAACGTCACCGAATCTAGGCCAATGAACTATAAGACGTTCTGGGGTTCCACCTGTTAGCTTCTCCAGTGATTAATTTCATTGCAATAAGTATTTACTAATTTTTTTTGGACAATAACATTTTTTAGGGTTGCTTAGGTATATGGTTATTATTTTTTGTGTTAGCGGCCACTGTAACACGCATTCTGTGAAAATTACAGGTGTCTATCTATTACGTTTAAGAGATACAATCCTGAGACAGACAGATAGATAACGGAAGCATACTAATGGGTTCCGTTCGTCACCCTTTGGGTACGGAACACTGAAAGGATCGATAATGTTACACTATTATCTCTTAACAAAATTCTGATTTTTCCCGACCATAGAAAGATTTATATACTCTGGAAAAACAGCCGTTTCTCGGCCTAGAATGAATTATGTTACCAAAAAATACATTTATTTCTATGCTAAAACATACTGTATAACCTGTCACATGTCAACAATTAGGTTCATACGGAGCTGACGTCAACAGTCATAGCCACGAGCGACTGAATTAATAATAATAATAATAATAATAAGAATTAACAACTTTCTGTGACTGTTGACCCAAATTATGACAAAATGTTTTGAATTAAGTACATCAGATGCCACATGAAGCAGTGACAACCTAAGGGCCTAGGTTCAAAACCAGCATGCATTTCTAGTTTTCACATGCACACATTTCCAAATTTTCACATGCGTAGGTATTATAAATGAATTCAGTGAATGAAAACATCGTGAGGAAATCTGCACACCTGAGAGTTCTCTTTATTATACTCAAAGGTGTGTGAAGTCCGCTAATCCAACATGTACCATGGCATGTACCTTGCATCCGCACTTGGCCAGCGTAGTGGACTAAGACATGTACCCCTCACATTGTAAAAAGACTCTTGCCCAGCAGTGGGACAGTTATGGGTTTAATGAATGCCACATCCACATGTTTGACAAGCCTCGACAAGCGAGTAAAATATTAAGATAAATAAAATACAATTCCACAACTTTGATAAGTTAGGTGACATAGAAAAACTTATATTCAAATGCCTACGCTGTCACCTCAAAACAATGGGTCTATTGTACCGAAATACAGAGAATGTGTAATATGAGTTGTCACAAAGGGACCAACTGCTATTATATTCAAATGTCAAGAGGTGACTACAATAATTGTCTCGTAATAGGAAGTCACTTTGTCCCATGTGAACGCTAACTACTCGTACTAAAGTGTCATATTCAGCCAGGCGAATTAAACAAACCCTAGCATTTCTTAACTATCATCAAATCATATTATTGTGCTTATTACGCATAATGTTAATCAACTAATGTTAATGAACGTAATCGTAGGAAACACAACGTTAAAAATGTGTAAAAAATTATGGTTACATCAGGGCTACTAGAAGTTGAAGATCCATAGCCTCGTAGGTTCGGTTTCCGGTAAGGCGGATAATTTGAGTGGTGAGTTTAAATTTCTGTTCTCGGTCTGAGTGTGTTTTGCCTTTGTGTGTTTTCCAAGGCACCCACGACTCGAAATCCTAGTGTGGGACTATGAGTGTGTAGCGTCAAAAAGGGGATAATGCGCGATATCCTAGGAGTTCGCATTAAAATGTCATAGCTTACAAAAGTTTGTAATGCAGCTAATACCTATATATGCACAGCAAGCAAATTTTATAAAACTTAACTTAATCGGACCTAATAAAATGATTCTTCTTATTGAGTCTTGTTTTTCAATCTTAAATATTTTGCTACAGCTAATTGTTTAGTGTATTAGAATATATGTCGAGTCCGCTTAACTCGCCAACGTAAACTTGCGTAGTGGTAGCGCTATCTACTAACAAGGAGTATCGGAAAGGACGGAGCAAACATGAAGAGTCAAAATTTCTGTCCGTGCAAAAAAAAGATCAAAACTTTTTCTTAGTGGAAGGTTTCACCTTTTTCAAACAGCGTTATACTCTTTTCTACTCAATTATTTCCCGGCAGCGAAATAGCTCGTTGTTTTCCGGCCATTACCCTCTTGCAGTCTAACGTCTAAACCATTCCGTACTGGAGCAGCGTGGTGGAGTACGCTCTAGTTCGCAATTACGAGCAAACTCGTGCCGTACACGTTAAGTATGTCGGTAATAAGTTTCATGCTCATCATATACCTAAGCCAGACTCTGAATTTAATAAAGGATTCCTAAGCAATCACTGCCACTATGTGACGTTGCTTTATAGTTTTAAAATCTTTTTGTTCAGAATATTACAAACCTTTATTAAAATCGGCTAAACCTTTGAGTACCTACCGTTTATGAAGAGTTGTTTTAACCTCGTGAAGGTTAGAAATAAGATAGGAGCTCTATTGGGAAAAAATGCATTTCCAATCAAATTAAACGACACCTTGCTAGATCACACAAGTCTGACAGTTACATACGATAGTCAAGTATTTAAGGCGGACGAAAACACTCTTTTGTGGGTACTTATGAGCTTCGGGAGCGCGGAGGTGAAAATAAAACACGAATATCTGTCTTGGCCGGGAATCTAACCTAGGAATACTCTCAAAAAGTCTAAATACCAACCAAGCTACGAGGGCGTCAAAGAATGTATTATGTTTTGCTAATAAGTATTTAAACTAAATTACACAAGCATTATTGGTATAGGTTACTTAATTCTGTCATTACGTCCTCTTGTTCTAACTGCATAATTATATTTTAAGTTTATCTTCAAATAAGTCAACGTCATAATTATTTTTTCATCGCCATCACCACTACCCATAAATGTCCCACGCTGGCCAAGTGCGGATTGGCCAACTTCATAAACCTTGAGAACATTATGGAGAAATCTCAGATGCCCAAGTTTCCAGTTTCCTTAGAATGTTTTTATGAAAGGAGTTACATTATGAGAGTAGACCCGATTCCAACATTGCGACAGTTATAGGAAGTGATGATGAACGACGTACATTAACATCAATGAACGAGTTCCAATTGAACTACCGACCGCACTCGCAGTTATGGTCCTCAGCTGATATTACGATTGACACAAACCATCAAAGTGTACACGCGCCTCAATGAATAAATCACATATAGCTTCATATTGCTCATGTGACTCACATCCGATTGTTAAATCGATATTGTATCAAGGTATTGTGAAAGGCGAATAGTGAGACTATAAGTCATAAAATTTATACGAGCACTTCAATGAATGAACCGGAGTGGAATATCATTGTGGGTCATTATCATTATACTAAGTTTGAAATCGATCAGACCAATTTAAGTAGAAGGGGTCATCAACCGCTAGAAAAGCTTCGACGATTTCCAAATAGCTGAACAGTTTTTTTTCAATCATACTTATTGTGACTTCTCTAATTTTATTATGGTTAGATTATAATGACTCTAAATGTGCATACACTCTTCGCTTAAAAATTGTTATGGCATATATCACAGTACCTTTTATACTGAATTGATTAATAACAATAATTCTCATTATATTGGTAATCATTAAAATAAATACCCAAGAAATCTGTCGATGAGGTTCCACGAAATCAATATTGTTTCACGATCCCGCAGCAGACATACCTATCTACACACACAAACATGTAAAACTTATTACTCCCCCCTTTTCGCGTTAAGGAATAAAATTAATAACACAATAATATGTTTCACCTACTCGTATTTTATGTGACTCAACGTGTGAAATAAATTGTTACCGATATATTATCAAGGTATAGAAAGGCGGATAGGGCGACTTGCGACAATTACTGGTCATCAATCTTATCTTACTCACACAAGCCACCAGAAATCCTATTTCGATTAGGATCCGGCTTTGAACTAGAACGTTGAAACAAACGCTGCTATCTAAGTTAAACATCCTTGAGGGATAAATGCTCGAAAGAGTCGGACGCAATTTGGATCACATCACAGACTAATCTGTACCATCGATTTAACATCTCCGACAAATAAATGTTATTTTAATAACTTCTCGTTTGTTTTATTATTTTTGTCCATGAAATATTTCGATTGTGCATTGAATGACCGTTTTACAAAAACTTGTTTTTAGTTACAATGAATGGATAATCGATTTGACTCGATACTTGAAATTGTCCATTAAAGTAAAGTAAGTTTATAATCACATTCCCATAGAAACTTAACAATCTTTTACGGAATATTTAATCAGAAAAAAATCTAGTTTTTTTTGGTGGTAATATTGTTTCTGTAACGAACCAAAAATATTTGGCCCAATTTTGGCGATCTCCTTTGCCACCCGAATGAATCCTAGCAAGGTGGTGTGAACATTTACTATTTTATTAATACCAACTTGCTATTATTTTTCGCTGATTATTACCTAATAAACCCGCCCTCGCGTCACTTCGGGAACCCGTTCACTTAATGCCCACAATCGAAAATTGTTACATGTGGTTCTTTACACTGACATAACTTTTATATTTATGAATTAATTCAAATAAAACAAACATTTAATTTTAACATAAGTTTACCACAGTATATCAGTCAAAAACGCACCCAAATCGATTGTGTCTGTGATTAGCTCGTAAATAGACAAAATTTTAACAATATTTGTTTCGGGTTAATAGTTTCCCTCATACATATATCTTACATGTGCAGACAGAGAACAGTATTTATATTATATTATGTATACATTTATTTTCATAATGAATTAATTAAATAATGATAGTCTATAAAGTTCAAAACTCCTAGAGTTGAGAATGTTTCCGCATTTTAGCAACACGTACTTTCACGTAAGTTTTAAGCTATTTTATAACATAAGAATGTACTGGGAACTTCATGTGCAGTTATTTTACGAGAATTAAGCGAGAAAAGCTTTTAGTTTCGTGAACTGAAAGTGGTAAAGTGTTGTTTTTACTTTAGAACCAAGTTCAAATAGCATGGCATCTTTATAAGTTGAAGTGTTTTTTAATGTTTTATTTAAACGTTATGAACAGATTTCGAACTCGCATTTAGTCTTTTGTGAAGAGAAAAATGCCTTGAACCCATTAATGGCGCACTACGTCTCGAGTATACACCACCACGCTGCTCCAGTGTGGATTGGTGGAGGGTTCGATGGATTAGTGGACCGAAGTATCGAAAGTTTCTATTCCACCAGAAGACCTCCGACATGGCTTAACGACTGCAGCTACTATGTTACGATAACAACCGAGACCTGAAACCCAGCTCGCTAACTATCAACCTCTCGCTTCAATTAGCCAAACGACTTGCTGAATTCCAGCTGGAGCTTGAGAACCAGCATTTGCGTTCTTTCTTCTTCCTTCATCATTGACCAGCAAGAAATTGGTCATGCCTTTGAGGTACTGATGTCCATGAGCGACGGTGATCACTAACCATAAGGTACGTCTGATCGTTTGTCGGTTATTAACATACAAGAAGTATTAACATCAAAGATACTAAATGCAGTTTAATCGGTCGATCACTTTAGGGCGACGTAATTCGCAGGGCTTTAAGCCTTAAATAAAAAATAAGATTGGAGTATGGAAAAATTCAATAATGAAAATAAAATAAAATAGCTTTTATTGGGTAACTAGATCAACGTGCGAACATAAATATTTTATCTATGCGTTGAAAAGTTGTTGAACCTCGACATTACCTTGAACGTCAAATCAACTTTTAGTACAAGTAACATAACATAAAGTTGCAAAACTTCATTGCCCTGTAATCCAAGTTTAAGGCTTGACGTTTGGCCAAATAACATGAATATCTTAGAGGCTTGCGAATAATACTTTAAACATTTCTCAACTTTGTTAGGTGTTTAAATATGTAAAAAGCATGTGTTATTTTGCGTGTAATACGACCTTTTTAAGGCTAATAAATGTAGCCTTTTACATATATTAACTTACCTTTTTAGGGTACCGTGCTCAAAGGAAACCAAAACAGAACCCTGTAAATATGCTTCCATTCAGAAATCAACCACATCTCCTTTCTATCAAAGGTAAAATTATATCTTTAGTAATATTCCGATCACACGTTTTTAGAGGCGAACATCTTAGTCCATGGCAAGCAACACTTCGGGCGTCGGTGGCCGAATTAGAACGAGAACCTTACTAACAACTACTAACCGGGTTATTACTAACAGGACTAACTATCACTAACAGTCCCTGCCCTGGTCCTCATACCTACTAACGAACTAACCAACTAACGTTCTAACACCGTTTGCTCACTGACTAACCATCTTAGTCCCGATTTAAGTCTTATTCTGTGTCGCAGTTGTAATAGACGGCAGCGGAAGGGTGGTGCGGCATGCTCGTTTGCTATCTTAATTCAATAAAAAAAATTTTAAGTAAAACGTTAAAGTGTTTTTTATCCTCATTATTATAAAATTTTAACGGATCGCCATCTCCATTTCAAATACCAATATAGTACTTTAAAAGGCACTTGATTTAATGATGAACGTGAAAAAAGCGTTTTGTCTCACCGATTGAAATACTAGAATTTTTAATCTACCCAAGCTACCTCTGAAATCTGAACATCTCTACAAAATGTACCAGAGAACTAAGAGGTTGTACCTCTGCCTGTGCCCGAGGCAATGTAGATTGGTCTCAATCAGATCTGGGTTAGCAATTTTGTATGCCTCTTCATCGAATCCAAGGTCAACTTTAGCTATTACTCTTTCTAGAAATTGTGTTGCTACATTTAGTGTTTAGATAGTTGAGAATAAATAAATAATGCCACACACGCATAGTGCTACACTAGGATTCCTTGTATCGTGAGTACCACGGAGAATACACAAACACAAAAATACACGCACCCTAACTGAGGACAGATAATTATTTAAGCTCATCATACAAGTTTTGGCCTCGCTGGAAACCAAGCCCAGGACCTTTGCAATGGAATCCGGCAAGGTAACCTTTTTTCTTTGTTAGTAATGTACTATTTTATAAAATACTTAAGAGTAAACTTAGATAACTGCCATTGCCTTTTAGTTGGTCTGTTTTCCGGAGAGTCACGTATGCAATTTTATTTTAATCATCGTGCAAAAACTACTCAAAAACTGCAGCAGTAACTAACGTAACATAATTATGAAAAGAGAGAGCTTTCTCTTTACCGCATTATTTTCTCATAGAACCATTCTCCACTCGTGAATGGTTTATTTAATAATTTATTCACTTTATTGTATACCAAAAATAAGTGTAATACAGTATAACTTAGGACATACAACACAAAAGACGGCCTTTCGGTATACAACAAGTAATTCTATTTGGGTGAGTTCGTATGGAAAGTCTTGCCAGTAATAAAATAACTGTGATTAAATCTTATCATAAAATGAAACACAAATCAAACGTAATTAGAAAACGAAATTTCACAAAACTAAATACAATTTTGTACATTTGTAAACATTAATTTCAAATATCTTGAAAGGCGATCTCTACAAAGTAGATTCGTTCCTGATTATATTATGTTGTAGTAGGTAATTAGGCACATTGGTGTAAATAAGCTAGTCGTTGGGCGAAAAGAAACATATTACTTTATTTTTAAATAGATTTGTCCAACGATACGTTTCAGTTAATTACAGCATCGATTGTCTACTTGAGCTTATGTAATGAAACACGACTCGATGAAACCTATAGAATCAGGCATCTATTTTTTGTCTGTGTCATTTGATTTTCTTCAATCCACATCTTGATAGATAAAGTTGAAATAACGTAATGAAGGTTTCACAAATTATTTTGGAACTAAACTTTGGCGGATATTTTAATATTTGTAACATTAGAAAGTTTTTCAGAAGGCAAGGCGACAAAATAATTATTATACCTACTTATCACTAGCTGTGCCCGCGACTTCGTCCGCGTGGGATTTTATTTGTTACGGGGAAATTTCTAAAATAAAAATAGCCTAAGTTATTCCTTATTACATAAGCTATCTGCCGGTGAAAGTCCCGTTAGCGTTTTTGTTTTATTTAAATTGCATTTTCACATTGAGACAAACAAAGTCGCGGGCAGTCCCTAGTGTAAGAACAAGATACAAAGAAACAGATTGATCCGTCCAATAAATCAGCCTTTCGAGCTGAAAGTTTCAAATTAAACTCCTGAATTTGAGTTGGAAAAAACAGCGGAAAAGAAGGCACTAGGGAACGAAGATCGAGTGTGTCGCTTAACTGCGGAACGAAATTTACTGCGACAATGCTAGTTTCCGCAATTTATTCCTCGGAACTGATAGAACCGAGTAATAAGTTAGTAAGCTGATCTTTTATTGAATTGTCATTGTTGATTGTTCCAAGTCACAACTAAAGTGAGTCAACTTCACCATAGAAGATAAGAGGGTTGATTTGATTACTGAGATGGTAATAATATTACTGAACAGAAGAGACTAGACCTCATAACACAGGGAATCCTAGACTAATATGTGTCTAGAGGCTAATTTAATGTACTTTTTTGCTGTGTGTTTCTTTTCATTTCATTTATTAAATTGTGATAATTATAATATTAGGCATTGTCAGGTATGAGGAGAGATCCCGAGCTCAGTTGTGGGCCATTACTGGGTTGAAGCCAATTATTATGCGCCTCAACAATACGGTGAGTAATGTATAAATTTCCTCTGAAATTTCACAAATTTAACGCCAAGGGTAGTCACGCGACGTCGGCTTGTTATTCACGACATCGGTAATACGTTTTAAATGTGTGTGACAGCCCTGACAGGTGATTTGGGCTTGGTAAATAATATAACTGTTTTATTGGCCTCAACCTTTGTCTCTTCTGTGGCTTCAGCATATTAAATGGCTCGGGGCAGGGCTTTATAACGGCCTGAAGGTTGCTTTTCAGAAGGCCTGGAGCGTACTCCATCACGCTGCTCCAGTCCGGATTGGTGGAGGAGTTAGTGGCCACCTAAGTTTTTTTATGCCACCCGAAGAGTTCACAACTCCGACATGGGTTAACGACTGTAAGATTAATCTGCAACCTTATTAATTTTAATTAACAGCCCAATCTATTCAACTCACTATTTTTGTTAAAACAACCGATTGTTTTCACATATAACTGTGAAGTTAATACAAAGAATGTGAAATGGCATTTTAAAACTCATAAAACAATCCGTACAATTTAATAAATCGGGTTTGCAATTTCAAGCCATTGTCGATAGCCAAGGGATCCAACACAATAGCCCTGACGATTTTTGCCTTACTCATTGTGCACCAGGGTGCATCAAGAACAGGGAACATTGTCTTAAACTCGAGGTTAAAGTCCTCTGAGCCAACAAACAACATAATATCC
Organism: Ochlodes sylvanus; assembly: GCA_905404295.2. NCBI lineage: Eukaryota > Metazoa > Arthropoda > Insecta > Lepidoptera > Hesperiidae > Ochlodes > Ochlodes sylvanus. The sequence continues at coordinate 10,628,684 of FR990135.1, forward strand.
TAAATGTGTTACGGCACTTTACCTCCGCAAAATAATGTGGAGTATTATTTGCCGGTAATAAAACACGAGGGCGCTTTTTCCCATTCTTAGGGTATCGCAGACAAATTAAGCTGTGAAAAAGTTTTCTTTCGGCCTACAGTGAGAAACTATAAAACTGAAAGTAATACTGATTAGTATCTTTTATTCTTCCTTTTAATCCTATTTGTTAACAACTCCACTTTTTTACGGACTTCATCTGTTCGTGTAGAGAAGCAATCCGAGCTCATACGTTTCTATGATAGCGATAAAATTGTACTTTTTGAGCGCGTCCTTAAAATTTACTTAAAATGCCGGTCTTAAAGTACAGCAGTCGTAATGTAAAGGTGGGTCTACGCTAGACGAGCCGAGCCAAAATTCATGTAGTGTGGACCGACTTACGAGCCCCGAACGCTATACTTGACACTGCGAGCGAGCGGCTCGGCTTGTGCTCCGCTCGTGCTCGGCTCGTCTAGCATAGACCCACCCTAACATCTAATGTCGCTGTCACTCACGAGTTTTGGAATATTGTAACTAAAGATTTTCTGCTTTGGTTACAAAGAGGCGCGTTCAATTGCGAGGGGCTGATTATTAAATACTGCTTTGAACTCTTATTTTGTTAGTCTTTATGTAAACCATTAAATCTGAGTCTTCTTCACATTATAAAATTAAGGTTTAAAACAGAATGCAGAATGGTTATTCACGCACTTAATCATTCATTTAAGAGAGTGCACGCACGGGGGACTTTTGTCGCCGTGACTGTTTCGTCGCTCTTATCAAGTCCTTAGATATGTATGGAGGTGCGCGCACGTTACGACGCGACAACTGGGTGACTTTTATGTACGCCGACCGGCGTCGGTGACAAAATTGTCACTCTCCGTTCACATTCACGAGCCGGACGGCGCAATGCCAGATCGTCGTTCCATTGACGCTTTCATATCAAAAACGTTTTGTCACTGTCGCCCTCGAGAGCGCACCCACGCGACGCGTCGAAGACAAAAACTTTTATGTCACGCAAACAAATGTCCCCCGTGCGCGCACTCTTTAACCCCACATCTTCACCCGTCCATTGTCGCCCATGACAACTGTGACGGACGAGAAACAAGACGCAAATCGAAAAGGATGGTTAGTTCGTTGGTTTAATTATCATTTTATTCACAGAAACATGCAATTATTCAATTCATTAACTTTTAACTTTATCATTTGACTGATATAACGTATAAGTAACTTTCACTTCAATCAATGCCCAAATACAAACAAACTGCTTTTACGAAACATTAAAACATTTGCTGCCGTAATTTCTAGTTTCAAATAAAACAAATAAAAGTGGAACCCTCATACGATACCTGCCGACACGCACTTGCTAAATTTTTTATGAGTGTACGGGGGATCTTAAAAAGTTTTTGAATTTTTTTATAGACCTTTGTTGCGTTTCACGCTTCCGGTCGTAAAAAATCGTTTTGGTGGCCCATAAAATAAAATTTAGTACGTTCTGATGGACGTGGTGTGGTTTATTTGTGTCCGTATACGCAATATTGGGGCCGTGTTTTGTTTTCGTTTTATTTTCTGTTGTCAGAATGTCACTCTTAATTTCATTAATTACTGAACGAATAATACAATTTTAGCAAAGGGACATCTCCGGCTAGGCTTTTACCATGCCTGGAGAGCGGCCGTACTCCAATTATATATACATTCGGAACTTGTGAATGTCGTAGGATGATCGGAAAAATTTGATCTTTCCGAAAAACCTAGATAGATTGCAAAGGAATATGTTCCCTGCAATAACACAGTCTAGATTATGTAACTTACAATTATCTATATATATACAAAACTTAACTTATATATAATTTAATTGAAAAAACCGACTTCAAAATAATGCAAATATAAGACTTAGGTATATGGTTTTCTAATGGATGCCATGGATGTCAGAAATGGACCAAATTGACGTGGGACCACAAAAAAAGCACCAGCTTTCAAATAAAAATAAAATAAGAATACTGGAAAAATACTTCGAACTTTTCAGTGGCATGAAAGCATGCAAGCATGAGAGAGCAATATACTTAGGATCCACTCTACGGTTCTAAATGAAGCGTACTTTTGTATTTTAAGAGATTTTTGGACAATAAAACGAATCAAGTTCAATCTACTCAACGCACGAAAAAACAAGTCTATACTTATTGTTTTGTACTATTTCATTAACTTTGGGGTACAACGAACTTCATCCATCTTAAGTCCAACCCAAATTCCGCTGCAGAACAATGGACGTGGCCGTGACACCAAGTTTTTCCGTTGGACAGATTCTTGGTTCGACGGATTAGTTATTATATATTATATTAATAATTTATTTAATTCAAGTTACAAGGACTCATATGTTGTATATTAGTATTACAATTAGGTACTTATTTTCTATGTTAGTACTTAACCTAAACTTAAACCTAAACCTAAAACATGAAAATAAATAGATAATGTGTGTCATCGCTGTACCATTCCATGCAAAATATTATTAGTTATTGGGCAGAATAACTAATTAGACCAGCGACAGAAATAGCAAGTGAGTTCACATTTGGATCGAATAAACCTACAATAGAAGGATCTAACGACATAATTTCGTCCGTTGTTCAAAAAAGTGCATCACGAACAAAGAAGTTTGGTTGAACTCAAGGGTGAGGCGCCTTTATAACCCTCAGTATATTTGGGTAGAAGAATCATTATTTAAAAGCGACGAGGTAAATTTGACAAGTGACACGGGTTCTACCATCTAGATCAGAAGTAACGCCATATACATGTTAAGTAGAGGAAACATTGTACCAAACGGAGTCAGAATTCGTCGCGTAATAAATGGACTCTTTCACGCGAAGTTCTTTGAACGTAGGACGATTGTGAAGGATTCGTATGTCAGTCAGAGGTCAGTGAAAGTCAGCTTTTTACCTGCCGTTCATAGGTCAAATTTATACTGAAAGGCAAAATTTCACATTTTACCTTTCAGTATAAATTAAAATATACCTAAAGTTAATATTTTTCTTCGTAAAATTCTAACAAAACTTTTATATTTTGTACGCTTGAACCGTATTTAGCACAACCTACATTTTGTAAGATAATTTTTAGCTTAAAATGCTAAAAGATGCTAAAATAGTTTGTCTCGGCTACTTTAGTATTGAAGTAGCTTTTCAATATACGGAACCGGGACTGACTGCGTCTAAGGATGCTGTGTGCGCTTTATTTCTTCGTAATCTTACTTTTACTTTCCTATTTTCAAAACTAACTGGCAGACAATGTACAGTATAAGACAGTGGACCTAAACTCTTAGTAAATACTCATTTAAGAGCGCGCGTTTCAAGAACTTAAAAGTCCTATGAAACTTTGTACAAATAGGGGTTATATATTATGTATATGTATATAACCTTATAAAGTACAGTGTAGGGAGCGACTAATAACAAGTTTTTGAAAATTCATCTACGGTAATTTACTTAATATTACTAAATAAGTCAATGTATACAATAGTAAAATTTAGGTAGTTAGTTTAAAACGCTTACAAGGTTTATACGTTGCACAAGTATAAAAATAAAGACTTACGTCTGATTAACATGTAATTAACATGAATAAATAAAGAGTAAGTAGTACTACAGACTTTTTGAAAATTTATTCTACAAGGGACAAAGGGGTAATTATTTGGGTTATTATTTTATATGAATTTATAACTAATTCGCGAGTACCAGCTAGTCATTTAGGTAATAAAAGTTAAATTATGTAGCCATTTGTATTCGAGTGACGTGAGTTCATATTAATTTCGTGCGACAGCGTCACGAACAAGGCTAAACGTTGAAGTTTATATCAATTTGGTGTCACCAAGAACCAAAATAAAATGAACCCTGACGACGTTCATTCGTAAACGAGCCAGGTTTTTATTCAAGTACAAAGACAAATTAGGGTTTTAGTACAGGCACCGATAGAATACGAAAGGTTATTTTCCACTGACAACTTATGCAAACTTATTTCGTCCACGAGATTTGAAACAAAATAGGGTATTGCTCCAGAAACCCTTACAGCCCGGTACTCGACGGCTTTTGTCGGTTCTGGAGATAAAATTTATTGAGTGGGCATCAGCAACATCAAAGGCAGACACAACAATTCGTTTAGCGGATGGCTCAAGCAAGAGATGGTAGCTACCAGCCAGCCTGACTTCAGCCCCACCACCAAGCAGGGGCCAAGTTCTGACGCCTCTTAGGACACCCTGGTCTGCCGGGTGGGGTTAGTATTAGGCCAATACAGATTAGATGAAAGATTATTTACCCGTCAAATCTAAAACTTCTTCCGTTAAATGACAAACAATTACGTTTAATCTCGTCAACGGCGTCATAATGAGCTGAAGCTGCCAAGGTGCAGACCCGTCGTTGCAAATGGAGTCTCCTCTGATGCGGGCGCTCACCGTGCTTAATGGCTAAGTGACATGGGATCAGTCCGTTGACATATATTTCCGCACGTATCGACACGGCATGGGATTAAAGAGGTGTAAAAACGCATTGGATTAGGATCTGGGATGTCTTTATATCTGAATTTGTATGTATCTACAAAATAAAGGATAGTAATGTGACCTCCGAAGCTTTTGAAGCTTTATTTAACTACACGTATACTTACTAGTAAAATCTTTTTTCCAGTGTTGTATTTACTTCAATAATTCTGGAATTAACAAGTTTTCGCATTGTAGATTTGGATATAAGTTGTTTATAGAATTTTTAATGCTTGTACCCGTAGGTAGACCCATTATATTGGTTGTATCTTAAAAAAAACCTACAACGGAAAAATGTTACATTTCACATTTTCTCCAATAACACTTTTTATAATTATTTTAAGAAACTAGTGTTGTAACTGATAAACGTGAAGAGGAGTGGATTTAGTTCTAGTGTTTTACTAAACATTTTTTCGAATGTGTGTCGTGTGACTAACACACGGCACACATTCGAGGCAAGGCATTCAAGGCATTCAAGGCATTATGATTTCAGAAGCAAAGCACGACCGTTTACGAGTACAATTAAAAAAAAGACGTTTTAAATAACCGCTCTGTTATTCCATTTTCGACTTACTTTGATTACACAGACTCAAGTGGTTGCGTGAGGTTTTTCCGAAATTTCTGTTACAAATTCCTCACAAATCGACTTTCTTTTATTGTCTTTTCTAACTTCGTTACTCGCGAATGAATGCCGAATTGTTTCACGGCCTTTTGGTTTGATTTCCTTGTTGAGATTAAGAAGTTCCGTCCGAAGTGTTTTTGATTCATTCGAATCAACCTTCAATAAGTAAGCTACGTGGCTTCATGGAAGCCCTTTTATTATTGAATTCTTCAGTTTGTATTACGTGCCAATTTTCCAATTTATATATAAGTCATGGAGCTAAATATTGTCTATGAAAATTATTAAATATGTAGAAATGATATAATTATGTATACAATTTTATGATTCGTTAGTAGGTATATATTATAGAAAATGGATTCTATAGAAAATACGAGAGATTTTATCGGCCGATTTCTCATAACTGAGTTCCATATCTCAAAAATTTGCGTTAAAAATGAAAGTTCTCTATAGCCTCGATATTTCCTGAATTTTCCACCTCATGGTTAAAAACGGACATCATTTTTTACGGCTTTTTTTATCTATTGACGTTAATCAAAAAATAATTTTGATAGCACCGTTATGTAGTAGTATTAAGAAGAGATGGAATGGTTAAATTCTGAAAGAAGGTAGTAGATAACCAGGTAAAAACACATTTTAACAGGTTACGCTTAATCTACTAGCTAGCTAGTTACTCGCTAGAGCTAGACTATATAGAGCCCATATGATTTTATACTTATATCATCGTTCGTGGACACTTGAAATTTCAGATGGTAAGGGGTACTCACGATTTTGAATTATTTTACCGATATTTTGACCCATTTATAAACGATCAAAATGAGAAGTTGACAGGCTTATCTGTCATCGGTGTATGTCAAATACCAAACAATATCGCTACAATTTTAAGCGCAATTTCATGGCCATTTATGGACAAACATGTACATTTGTTTTTAACGCTCGACGCTGATGCTTATAGCGTAGAGCATTGTATTTTGTAGGCCTCGGATTACACTTAAAATACTAATAATAAACCACGTATATTCAATTACTTAAGAGGGGGTATAAAGCAAAATTGGCAATCGTAGATTCAATTTTTACAGTAGTAGATCAAGTTTCTAGAAGCTGAAGAAAAACATAGTTCTACTTCATCATATTATTGAGTGAATGCAAGAAGCAAAAACATAAAAAAATTAAATTTTCTGGATAGAAAAAAATCACAAAGTTAGGTCTAATTTTCAACTAAAATCAATTTATTTTCAATATGGTGCATGTTTTTGAGTCAATATTTTAATATATTATGCTAATTAGTATCACGGAGGGATTTGTAGATCGATTTCTAAATCAAATCTATAATTTACGAATTATTTAAATAAAATACATTTATCTTTATAGCTCTAGGATTTTGACATGCTCTGTTCCATTTATCAGTACCGTTGCTCCATTGAGACGGGCGGGTGAAATTTGATTTTTTCCTAGCTTTATACCCCCTCTTAATATAAGTAGTTTACCTGTTATGCCATTAGGTATTGACATTCGGACAGTTTCAACAACTGCCGCATCGCGTGTGTGTCTGCGCGACCTCGCATGTTCTAACTCGTTAATTGTTGGGCGCTACGGATACATATGAATTAATCTTTGTGTACAAAAATGTTAAACACGAGTGAGACAGAAAGGTATGTCAACGATTCTAGAACTATGCCCCTTAGGTTTTGCTCATATTGAGACCGGACGCGACGCGTAATCATGGGAGGATGAATATTTTTTTTAATTAATTGCAGACAAGTAAGCTGACGTGTTACCTGTAGTTAGGCATTACAGATGCGTTCCTGGCCAATAAAGAATGAGAAACAAAGTACTAACTCGTAAACCAAGTCGGAACACGACATAGTTTCGCGGCTACTTTAGCAAGAGGCTGGCAGCCTACTCGAAAAGATAATTTCTGCAAAACAAAAAACCGACATCAAAATCGACAAGAATAAAAAAAAAACTCTTCAGTTTTTCTCTCGATTTCTCAGCTTTCTCTCTCTCAACTCTCTCGCATTTCGGACAGGTTCAAACATGTCGAGTATTGTTTCGTGCGTGGATTCCGCATGCGCGATGCGCCGTGACTCAGGACTCAGCCTCAAAGCGTACACAGACGAGTCAAAAGTATAATCATAATTATATAATTACACGCCCATCTTCTTTAGGATTACGTTACGTAAAATATCGTTTGATTAATGTCTGCTAATTCCCGGTTCTAATGTGGCTTGTAATGGAAAGCAATATAAATTATCGTTTAAACTTTGTAGGATTTAGCAACTGTGATTTTGCGTGAAATGACAGACAAAAATTAAATGTTAAAATTTTCCATTAATTAAGTACATTACATTTTTATTCCCCATCACTGTTTTGGGAGTCTTACTTTCAAAAATTCTATTCTTCATATAAGTCCGCGTTATATTATCAGGAATCTAAGTAATTATCACTGCTGGGCTAAGTAATATTCACTGCTGGGTTTGAGTCTCTTTTCAAAATAATTATGAGGACTACAGATGGCGCTGCCTATGCTATACTAATAGAATTTGTTTAAGATCCATGTCATTGTAGGCAAATGTTAAGAGATTTTTTATACATATGAAAAATTGTATTGAATAAGCTCTCGCTCGCTTCAGTAATAAAAAATGTAAAAGTTTCATATACAAAAGTATGTTTTCAAATCGGACTGGCTGTTCCATATTTAACCGCACACAGACAAACAAAAAACTCTTCAGCTTTATTATAATATTAATAGAGTATGTATTGAGGAGATGATTAGTATGGAAATTGAGTTTACGGCTCCGTTACTAGTCAGTATAATATTGTTCGTATGGATAATGGATATGTAAATTAGATAATAAACTTGCTAAACGCAAATCTCCTGTTTTATTAGAATTCAAATTCTAATAGCGGCTCGTGCCAGAGCACTCGCTGTCTCGTCCGAGACGACATGGGAGCGAAAGCCGGCGAGACACCCCGAGACATCACGAGGCGAGCGCTACCAAGTACACTCTCGTACGAGTGCACTCGGCTAGCAGTCTCGCGGGGGTGTACAGCCGCCGTAATGAATAATGCTATGTATGTATGTAATGTATATGAATAATGCATAAAGTGTCTGATACTTATGGATATTATTTAAGAATAATATTCTCCAAAACATATATAAAAATCAGCCATGTGAAAATAAGGGAAGTAGGTCTTATTTTTAGCTGCCTTTCTTACCCGGTACCTGGCCAGGTGTCTCGAGGTGAGCTTCCACAAGCACGCAGGTATTCAAAGAACATGGATGCTACTGAGAAAGTAAGGTTTCATCCATGTGAAAATAAGTTATGTCAGATCGCTCTGGGCCCTTGGACTATACGTAATTACGTCTAAATATCTAAAAGGAATATCGAATATCAGAGCTCACAATCTAAGAAATATCGAAAAGCTACAAAGTTATCAAAACATTTCTTGACCTAAATTGAAAACATTGTAGGAAAAGGGATCGGGCATCGCCTTTTCATCCCTTTGTTATAAATTCTTAAGGAATACCAGGTATTCCTTAAATGAATCATTAGCAAGATAGTTAATTAGCATAATACAGTTGGCTTCAACCCAATAATAGCCTACTCGTATTACTGAGCATAGGTAGATCCTCATAACCAAGGCAGCCTAGAGCATGCTCCACCACGCTGCTCCAGTGTGGATTGGTGCAGAATAAGAAGAGACTAAAAGAAATAATATAATTCGATAATAGAGCTGAGTAGAGAAAATAGCAGTAAGTAAGCATGTAAGGACGTGTTGGACCTTTAGACCAAGTCAACTTCCCCTGCGTGGCGCTCACTGCTGTATTGGACAGAGATGGCATCAGGTCCGTCCTGTTGGAAGTCGCTGGTCTCTATATTGCATACTTTAATCCCCGACTGCGTATGGACATTAACGGAAGACCCGTATAGCACAGTGGGCCGTTCGAAGGCTGGGTTCAATTCACTAGTTGAGTGGGTTAAATTTCATGTCCTCGGTCCAGGTGTTTTTGCATGTTTTGGTAGCAGTATTGAACATCGACTCATCCCAGACATGACAATGCGCCTGCCTGCGAAGCAAGGAGTCCCGAGTTCGATTCCCGTCCGAGGCAGACACTTGTGTTACATTTATTCTCCGATCATGGATTTTAGTAAAGGCTTATTTGGTTGTGTATGTCACCTACAGGAAATATAAATAAATTATTATTTTACAGTGAAACTGAAATTGTTGATTTTCTTTCATTTTCTAAGTTAACTATTTTTAAACATATTCATAATTTTTCACTTTTTTCAATCATTATCTTGCATTGTTTATAACGTAGATTTTAAATAAGGATTGCTAGAAAAAATCATATTTATGATTATATTGACCAAAACCAAATAAACACGTCATTAATTATCACATATCTTTACAATCAAATGGCATGACTGTAAGTAAACACAACGTTTCCAGCCATATAACACGTCACTGCGAAAGATACAAAGAACGCCGCTTCAGTCGCTATCTTGGGTATCCGTGTTATATATCCGAGGGCCGCGACTAGTCTTGCACCGACAAACAACCGCAGCAACGCGAGTGCTGTCGTCTGATCCGGATTCGTCGTCATGTACAACGCTGCAACCAGCCAAAACGGCGTTAAATGCTTCAAATCACTTATATTAGCTCTTTGCACCTTATCTCGGTCACATACTATTGCTGCCAATGGCGCTAGGGCCAGCAGCTTAAGAGCTAGCAACGCTGAATAGAGATAGTAATTTTGCATCAAATCACCTCCCATTTCACTCCTATTTTAAACCTTTAAATCTGAACTGCTCATAGTAAATTAAATTGATTTCTTTTCCACATTCGACGTAAATTCCACTGAGAAATTGTGCTTCGAACAAAATTGCATTCACTAGAATTTTATCATTACATGGTAGACAGCCGAGAATGTCAGTTTGATGGATGACATTTATAAAGGAGAAGAGAAAAGCCTCTATGGATTGAAAATAGACAAGTTATTGAATACCTACACAGAGACGAATAAAGTGGTATACATATTGTATACTCGGTGGCTCAGTGGCAAATAGTACTGCGGTGGTGCGTAGCAAGTAATGAACAATGAATTCGATCCAAATTGTTTTTATTGTGATGTGTAAAATATACAGATGTATAATGTGAAAGGAAAAATAAGAATTTGACAATCGATGTTATTTATAATGCAATGGAAACTGACCTTAAATCAAGTGAACTACAAACTTCCACAACATATTGTAAAGTAGCAACGAAGAGAGAACTGAACTTACACGTTTTCGAAGTACCGCTTTGTGCCATACGTTGCGAAAGCGCCCGGTGCACTCGAGTATTTAAATCGTTCTGTGCATGGAAATGGCTAAATATTTTGCTGAAACTCAACAAAGCAAAACTTGAAATTTTCATGACATAAATTTTAAGTATGACTGGATGACCAAGGCTGCTGAATTGTTAGCATAGGAGATTTATTTATCAAATAAACAATAAATTGGTTTCTAATCACAATAGTTTCACTATAACTGAGTGTTGATTCCACGCACTAGTTTTTGTAATTATTTTGTAAGTTTTTATGACCATCCTGTGTAATTTCTTAAACCAATGTGTGAAAAACGACGCTGGTGGCAAATTTATCCTAATCTTAAATAATATACTTAATGTAACTTAATGTTTAATTTGTTACTGTTGGTTTTTCCAAATAAAAGAAAAAAAAAAACAGTTGAATGTTTATGATGTAACTAAGACTTACTTGGAGACCATTTTCAAATCTGTGGTTCCAGTCACTGATAGGGATTACTAGAAAACATAATAAAATCCCCAATTTCGTATTTAACATACAACATCTTGTCTTATAATATTTCAAATGCCATAATACTATCTCTTTAGAGTCTTGCACCTAAAATCTTACAAAAGTCACCTGCGGAGGATTCTGCTATCTATCGCTAAATCGCTATAAAGTTGACCCTCATAATCGTTAGCGGGGGACGGTTCACGGGGCACGGGCCTGGTGATAACAGCTACACACGATACGAAATAATGACTGATCTGATATCTTGTAAGTCTTCAGATTCAAACTCCTATGAATCAAATGGAATTTTATTCTAATACTAGCTGTCCCGGCGAAATTCGTACCGCCTAACAGTCGATTCTTTAATTATTTTTTAATCCTTATTCTGCTATTCGGAACACCTTGCCGGAACCCCTCCACTAACAGTTAAACTTTATAGTATGGTATTAAAGTTCAAATTGACTTTTAAGTATTATTACGAATCTTTTGTATGGGAATATAGAAAAGTGTTGTTTTTAGACTTTTTCAGGCATTTTTTAAATTTTCCTCTCCGTAAGAACCATCCCCGTACTTTAAAGAATATTATAAAAAAAGAATTAGCAAAATCGGTTCAGCTGTTCTCGAGATTTGCGCTTAGCAACAAAATCAGCGATAAGATTTTGACATACTAAAGTATACTTTAACCTGTAACCTAACGAAATCGCTACGGTAAAGGTATTTGATAAAAACTATAAGTAGGTCAATAGCGTCCATAAATATATTAAAGCTTAAACCTTTTCCTTAATGAAGCTAATGCTCCAAAAGTAATATAACTTAAAATAACAATCTCATATATTTTTTTTCGAGTGTAGGTATTCCTTAGTAAGGTATAGATTTCCCTGAAGCGAAGCAAGGCCAGTTACTAGTAGATAATATTACCTTTTCTTTCAATATCATACGATGTGAACACAAAACCTTTCAAACCGCGTTCAATGTTGTAAAAAAATATTGTCTACAAAATGGCCCGTATAAAATCGACAACTCCACGTGTGTCGTATGATCTTAACTTCGTCAGTAGGTACACAACCTCTCTTGAAAATTCTCTTTCAATCTGGCAAGCGGCAAGTGCAAATACAAACTTTACTCAACTAACTGGTACGGGCTCTTAATGAAAGTATCCCATTTTATTACAGGTTCCACGACGCAATTATTTATAATTACATTGATGCTTTGAGTATAGGTACAAGGTGATTTTTAGTCACTTAATACTCGTAGGGGTTCTCAGTATTCGATTCTCATTCCAAATATGTAATTGAAAAGGGTGCTCAAAATTTGACGTAATTATCCATTACAAACCCACAGTGTAGACCTTTGTATTTGATCCGTGGTGTAGACAAACTGAGCGCACGCAGTTTAAAATACTCCACATATATGAATACCTACGTAAATAAGACCCGCACGGTTCCCGTGCGATTCTCAAACCGCGCGGTTCCCGCCGTGTCTGAACGAGCAATAAAGGTCATTAACCCCGCCCGTACGGCACGGCCGCGCCGTACCGCAGACAGCTGTCTTTCGGGCGTGTCCATACATTCCGATTATTTTTAGATCATTACCTATGACCATGTTCTTTCATGTCTTCCAGTATGCATTATTATCCGTATATTTAAATTCCAATTAAACATGAAAATTTTGCTATTTACTTTCACTTAATCGGCCTTTCTCAGCCACACTCAACATATCAATGTATTTTCATTAGCTTTATAATTTTTCCGCTTCACAAAGCTACGAACGCTTTTTAGTACGGAACAAACATAATCCTCTGTGTATTATGAATGAGGGCCCATCTATTCTCCTATACTAAAAGGTCTCAAAGCGGCTCCCTATCGCTCAACGCGTATAATAGCCGCGGCGGGCGATAGCGTTAGGTCAGCCATGAAATTAATTTCTCGGTACTTTATTTCGTAGGTCAACGGATTTATGCCCATTGGGTGTGTCTAATGTTTGCTCACTCGACTTTATCAATATGTTGGGCAAAACTTTGCCATTAGGATCTTCGTTAGCAGAAACTTGAAAAATTTATATGTATTAATAATTCACTTCATAAACTTTGTAAAGTTTACCTTTCGATGATGTTGATTCCATGAAGTTGAAGTTCCTTCATGAACCAACTACTTCTTACTAATAATATTATACTAATAGCGTACCCGCTAATAAAATATACTAATAATATATAATATTCTTATAAAATCGTAATATACTTCGTCATTAGGAAATCTCCACAAAAGGAATAACAATGCAAAAAATTTTAAATTGTGTATTAGAAATTCTTTTAAATTGATTTACGATAAATGTAAATCACCCACAAAGACATATAGAACGTAATTAAATAAGACGTGATAAGAGCTAGATCTGAAAACACAGCAGGAACTGGCTTCGTAGCGTATCCTAAAATGACCACCATTCTCGAAGTTGTATACAATCTAAACAATGTGACGCCTAACTCTGAAGGTGGAGACGTAGTTATATACAGAGCTCCAACTACCCAAAACGGAGCAAGATTCTTTAGCTCCGATAGGTAAGCACGCCGGACGATGTCAGGATTTGGGAAAATCCCTTTGTTGACCCATGTCATAGCAGTTATGGGACTTAGCGCCAATAGTTTCACAGCCAGCAACGCCGCGTGGACCATGTACGTTTGCGTCAGCGGTGTCTCCAGAGATATCGTTATCGTCTTCATCGTTTTGACGAAGGTTTGAATGAATGTCCCTTATATTATCATCCGCAACCAAAGTGGCTCCTTGACATTCATTGTTGTGTCCGCAAAACAAACCATCACTGAAATTTGTTGATTTTTTTTGGATATTAACTTACTAAAATATTAATACATTATAGAGCCGGACTCTGCGCTGAAATCGAGAATATACAGCAAGCGTTATTTTAATTTCGTTTTCAGTTGCGAAAATACACAAGAGAAATGTCACTCGCTATAAATAAAGCTGTCACAACAGTGTTGCTATTTAGTTTGGTAATATCGTATTAACCCTTCGCAGAGGTGTGATGTACTGTTTTAATATTTCTGCTATACTTTTGCTATAGTTTTTAGGAAATAAAACATAAACAGATATTTTACTCGTTTAAATCCCAAAGGTAAGCTTAATATTATGATTTGAGTGAAGATTGCAAAAAGTTATGATAAAATTGTGTTGTCACAGATTACTAATCGACAGAACGCTTATAAACATATTTCTGTGTAATATATTTATATACAACTTTGTAAGAAAACGTACTTTGATTTAACTCGGAAATTTTGTGTCATGTTCAGGAACAACTGCCATTTTTTTACTTTGTATTTAGATTGCATTACAATCGCCATACTATAGTTTGGAGTAAATATGGCTTTAATTCAGATGAAATCAAACTTCACGCTTTAAACTTCAAATATCTCTTTAATAGATTTTTAACAGTAATACTTGTTCCATCGGACTTTTAACGCAATCGTCTCCGAAGTCCCCTAAGAAGTTTCACTTAAATACTACATAATATTATTAAACTGCGATTATTTGCAAAATTGCGAACTAGACGTCAGATACTGTGTTTCTATGCCAAATACCTATTTTGAAATTTCATGGTGACACACCAATGGCAACAATAGATATTATTTCAAGCATTCCTTTTACCTTTGATTATATACACAATATAGGTGCGGCACAAAAGGAAGGCCCCGATGAAGTTTATTTGACGTCTGTCCGATCATCAAGTTTCGTATAAATTATTACATAAATTTGAAGGAGCAAATTGCTGTTCTCCATGGTCTATAGTGATGTGCAAAAAGTCATAAAATTTATCGAATGTATAACTTTAAGACCCAAAGTTAATTAATTACATGGATATTGAAACAATATATATATTTAAATATTATGGACTAATGCGGGACCATATAAACAAAGTATATGGTACCGCGAACAAATTCCTTCACGTTTTTACTAACAAAATACAGTGCCACCTTTAATAAAGTAAGTAAGTCAATAACATAAATGAATATACTATAAATCATCTCAACCCAACAAGGCCCACTACTGAGCTCAAAGCCGAGGAGACCTTAAATATAAGGTGATTCGTAAGACTCTTGTGATATTAATAGGGGGTACTCAGTATTCGATGCTCATTCCAAAATATGTAATTAAAAAGGGTGCTTAAAATTTTTATTCCAAAAATGTATCGATGCGACTCGCACTTGACCATATTTTTTCGATACTAAATTAACATTTTTCACGTCACTATTTTAATCTGTCAAAGGGGCCTTAATTTTTTGCCGTTACTGGATTCCGGCCCCCAAATGTCAGAAGACACAACTGACATAACCCCAAATGACATAACTTGACAATTGCTATCTGAATACAATAACCGGGGTCGACGGCATAACAAGATTAACAAGTCTCGCAAAGCACGAAAGTGTTGTAGAATTCTCGCCTTATCGGTCACCCAAAAACTACGAGTAATTGTTGAAACAACGTTAGTTATTATACCAAAGTACTTATTACTTAGGGAAACCTAACATTAATAAAAGTTTTTACTTTTTTTTGAAGTGAACTTCGTTTGCGTTTCAGTTGGAAATGAAACGGAAACGAAAAAGAGACAGACACATTTTAACGTAGGAGAAAATGAGATAGGAAGCATCGGCAAAATGGCGGCTTACGTAAACAAATCAAAACATCCTATTTGGACTGACAGTAATCGTTATTTTAAAAATAACGAATACTGGTCAGTGTTTCACTTCTAGCGGGTGTGAATTGCACACTTTTTTTTTAAATAAGCAGCTGACTAACGAGCCGATGCTCGATGGCAAGAGATCACCGTCACCCATCGCCCCCCACAACAGTAACACCCAAAAGCATCTCCGGCGCGTTGAAAAACAAGAGAGAAAGCGGATAAAGAAACAAATTATTTTCTCTCAAGTCCCCAGCTGAAACACAACGGTTTATTTAACAGCAAACAGGGCAAATTCAGGAAAAAATACAAGCATAAGGTATAATAAGGTTGAGTCTAGAAATGTTTCGGTAGATTGCGTTTTAAATGATAATTTAATCAAAACTTTCTGCTTTCAATTCAACGTTACAGCAATTTCGGGTCAGTAGCTTTTAGGCTGTCTACGTATCTGACAAAGTGCTGGAACGAATCCAAAACTCTTTTTGCGTAAGCAGTGTATAGTTTAGCTCAGATATCTTCATAAGAGGAATAGAGGGTAGTTCGGTGAATTACGATTAAATTTTCGTTGGCTAGCGAAAATATCGTAATTGAAATATGATATAATGTAATATTTGTCTCGAGAAGGAACAGAATGACGTTATTATCCGTTGATAGTTATCCGATTTTAAATTTTATTTTTATATGTATGTGACAATGTATTAGTTAAAATTATATACTATGGCGTGTATCCCTCATATCGTGAGAGATGCAGCGATGATGATGATATACCAACACAACAAACTTACCAGCACCAACATGACTTCGCTCCATAGCGGGGATTAATCTAGGTAGATCTCTACAAGCGTTAATCTCAACGTAAGTTCTAACTTGATAACATTTTCCCCAAAGTAACGCCTGATAATATTAACTATCTATTAATAGAAATGGCATCATTATTATGAGTAAATAGTTCAGATTGTCGCGATGAAACTAACATTTAATTCTCGCTTGTACCCATTTCATAGTTTAACTCTAGACACCTAGCAAGGCGGCACCTGAAGTGCGCACGTCGTGTGAAATCCTCACATTCTAATTAACCGACTACAACATTTAGCTAGCTCCCGTTTGTTTAACTTTTCTCATCGGATGCCAATTAGTGAGAAATACTCGCATTTGACAGTTTTAATTAATTCAATGAATGCTTGTTTGTGGTTCGCAAACAAACTTAACGATATGTTGTTTTAGTTAATAAGTAGGAATTATTATTATTTACGTTGTTATATTAACGTTGTATGACTTGTTCTAAGAATATAAACACTTTTTGGCTTCAACCCATTATTGGCCCACTGCACGCCACGGGTCATTCCTCATAACTGAGTCCTACTATACCTAGTATACTCCACCACGCTGCTCCAGTGCGGATTGGTAGAGGGTGGCCAACCCAAATGCCGGAATTTTTATGCTGCCCGAGGGCCGTCAAGGCCCTAAATGGCCGTAAATGACCTGATGACATGGCTTAAAGATCATATAACACAAAAGGCACCACCGATGACTTGCTAGCGAAAAAAAAGAGCAGGAAAACAATGCAGACTTATTGACTATCAAACCAACGCTAACAAATCATTTGGCGGCTAGCTAGGCTCATCTCAAGAAAAGATAATATCACCAGTAATTACTTCATAATAATAATACAAGTCTGACGAAATAGACTTTATAAATTGTTGTTTTGTTTTAAATTAGGCAAGTTTGAATTATTCGTCACTGGGAGCGATCCAATGTAGAGACGGAGTGGAAAATTATCAATTAGGATCAGTAAATATGTACGCATGAAATAAGTGACTATTTACATAGCAATAGATGTCACTTCCAGCGTCGTGTAAAATATTCTACAGTTTGCATAAAATAGCGATTTGAATTACTCGGCGATAGCTTTGACTTCACAAATACACACGTTTTAATAATGCATGTAATTCAGTTCATTGGGATGCCGAGCTACCTATATGTTTGGTGATATATTTTACTTCACTACTATGCGCTCGTGAAATCCTCCTAAAATGAAGTGCGAGGATTTCACACTCTAATAAATGCATGACAATCCCGACCTTTCACTTCGCTATCCCATGCGCATGAAATAGTGGCCTCTATTCACTTAGAAAGTATTAACTTTAGCTTGTGTGACTGCTTGCGATGCGGGTTCGATTTCCGGTCGGGAATAGATATATTTATGTGAAAGATTAATGTTTGTTCTCTGGTCGTGGTGTTAGTGATGTGTCATTTGTAATATCTAAGCCACCCGTGACACAGAGTATCCTAGTGCGGGGGCATGGGTGTTATGGGTGTGTTTATTTATTTATTATATTTATCATAATTATAGTGACTTCAAAGACTTGACGCCGTATAGCTTAATCTAAATCACGTGCGCACGAAGTAGACTAGTACGTCTAGTACGTAGACTATTATTTGGCGATGTATAGCATATTATACCTAGACGGTAAATAAATATAGTAAACGGGTGCGCTTACTGAATAGATTTAGAAGAAGATGTTTTAATAGGTAATGGTGCGAAGTAATGTTATTTAATCTGTGGTAATAGGGTTATCTATATTCACTTAACAGATTTTTATCTAGATTAAATTTACAAATCCCTACCAGAACATTTATGCTAGGTATATTATTCTTTTTAGGCTTAAATGTGTATTTATTATTGAGGTCTGACAAATCCGCTGTCCGCAATGGATCTCTCTTAAGCCTTGTGTGTTGATATTTCCGTATAAATCTCGTGAAAATATCGTTCTTAAATCTCCCCTTGTAGAAAATGTTATGTTGTAAAACTGAAAGAGCTGCAAGTCAACGTTAAATTACTGACGTAGAATTAAAGGGTTTTTCGGTCACGGTCGGTCGAGTTTAGCCTTTGAAGGGAAGGTTCCGGGGTCGATTCCCGGCCAGGATAGAGGATTATCTGACAGATGAATGTTTATTCTCAGGTTTATTTGTGTAGTCCATGCCACCAGCGACAGGGAATCCTCCTGGGTAACGGTTACATTAACTTATAACCGTATAAGTTACGTTTAATTATTTGTGTTTATTTAAACTTATATAGGTACATTGTACTTCTCTTGAAATTACAAAACAAAAGCAAACAAGAAAGTCAATGTTCAATCAGATGTTGTTATGACACAAATATATAAATATTTATGTGAACATTATTGGAACGACACACTGTTTCGAAGCAATGTCGCAAAGCCGTAAGATAAATTACCAGAGATTCTCCTTTGACATTGTACGTATTACTCGATCCAATAAAGAATTGGTTTGTAGTATTGCTGAGGTATCCTTTTTTTGGCTTGACAACAGTCAATTGGTATCTGATGAAGTCGTTGATGTTGGGACCAACTTAGTAATAGCCTATTCCCACTCAGTGATGTTAAATGGAAGTTCAGTATTTGAGAAAAACTATTATTAAATCACTAGATTATAAAAACATTAGTTGTCGCTGTGTAAATTGATCCGTGCGTTTCTTCCGCACAACGGGACCAAAATATAAATATTTTTTGGCGAGTTGGTCGATATTTATCGATCATGCTGGACCAACTCGCTATCGATATTGCTGCGAGGATACCAGTACCACATCGCTTCCCCATTTTTATATTCCTCCGTGGAGCCATGGCATTACAAAAATACGCGCGAATACTTAATTAACGAACACTAGTTTTATATTCTGAGTAGTTCAGTATTTCATTTGGCTACAACCCATTAATGGCCCACTACTGAGTACGGGTCTCTCCTCATACCTGAGGAGGCTTAGAGCATACTCCACCACCACGCTGCTCCAGTGCGGATTGGTGGAGGGGTTAGTGGCCAACCCAAGTGTCGGAAATTTTAAGCCGCCCGAAGGTATCCGACATGGCTTAACGACTGCTGCCAAATGATAACAACCGGGACCGACGGCTTTACGTGCCCTCCGAAGCACGGAGGTGCTCAAGAATTTTTTGCCACTAGCGGTCACCCATCCAACTACCGACCGCGCCCGCTGTTGCTTAACTTTATCGATCACTTGAGATCAACGCAAGCCGCTTCTTATGCGCGCTTATTTTCATTTATAAGATTGTAATTGTCTGATATCCATGACTGTGTCAAACTGACCCCGCGCCTTTTATTGTAGCGTTTTTCTAAATTATCGCTTTGTTAAGGGTTCCGTTGCCACTCACCATCATTTGAGATTGTAGTCAAGCAATAACTTTAAAAAAATTAAAAAAAATCCTGTCGAGACCATAATTTTAATATCGTTTCTTTAGTGACGCAACCGTTACTGTGATTGTTAGGTCTCCAATCACCGCTAAATTGATATGAGCTGTCATTTTTCAGACAAAAGAAATCATGTCTCTATTGATTCGTCGCATGAGGTCGTATGTGACGGAAAACAAAATATGGGTCCTGATTTGTCGTGAATCGTCGATTCCTTTGAAGAGCAATTTCATATTTTGAAAACATATTTTATTACTATCGCTTCCCGCGTACAATATTGTATTACTTAGTATCTGTTTTCGTTACGCAACGACACGATATTTTTCTTTGCCGAAGTAAGTCATAATCGATTTCTAATTTCCATTATAACAAATTAAGTCTCATATTTTCTATTACAGTGCTATATTTGAAGTAATTGAGTGTTTAACAAATGATTCAGTCTACTAATTTACGATTTAGAAGTGAAGTTGGTTGCCTAACTACTGACAAAGTAACAAGGAGAACTCCCAAAGTGCCAATCAGTTTCGCAAGCTTCGCTAGCGCTAAAAGTGTCGAAATCTCTCTGAGCTTTACTTTGAGGCTTTCGACCGAACACTTCGGAAGCGCTGTGTCAAGAAAGTACGAATACTTTCAGATACTGAGATGCCCTATACAAGTTGGTATACAAAACTGGGTTTGTATAATAACGACAATGAAATTATTAACGTACCAGAGTTAATTATAAGTTGAATTTTTTGTTTTATTTTGTGTTATAATTATGTCCCTTGCTTTTAAGAATAAAAGGTTAAGCTGTAAACACAAAACCTTCGTCTGAGTCTTATTAGCTGTGACGCCATCCGTTTTAATGATGTCTATCATCATCATATCATCCGGTGGCTCTTATGCTCATTTTCAAAAATGTCGAACCGAAAATCATCAAATTAAATAAACGAGGAAGATATAAATCAATTTCTAAAAGACACCTTAACCATGACAGTAACTGATATTAGGAAAAGATATTAATCAAGAGATTAATTCATTGTAGAGGAGAGAGAGAAGAAAAGAAAATACGACGGAAAATAATTGAGAGAAAAACGAACTAAGTTATAAAGGTATTGCTTTCCAACTAACTGACTATTAAATAATTCTGGATAAACAAACAAAGAATGCCGTATACAGTGGTACTTTCGTAGATGAAGAATTCTACAGTTTTCCTGCTCAATATCAACAATTCACTGAAGTGTGCAGTTTTGCTGGATTTAAAATTTATACGAAATTCTGTTTACCGAGTTATATTCTCAGCACCCACGTCAATATTTGTGGGTCATTGAGTTCGAGAAATACGTTGTACAATTTGCCATTTCTCAAAATTGTTTGATTGTTCCAGTGGCTTATTTTGGTACGCTTTAGATGGGACTTTTGATGCAAAACTCTGAAAATGGACGTTAAGAAAAATGTATAACACTCGATTTAAACAAAATGCAAAACCAATTTTTTTCCTGAATTTTCTATGTTATGGGATCAAATCCCTTGTGTTTAGAAACACTCATACAAATTTATAAAGCAATACGCTTTATATATTTGTATGTATTTGAAAACTAAAACTTTCTTTATTTTTTCTCCCATCTCGGCCAATAACGCATAACGATTTAACAAGAGAGCATGCTGCAACACTCTTTCGCGGATCCACACCTTTCAAGCCGGAACACAATTGTTGTTAAAACCATTATTACACGGTAGAAATGGTACTAGGTACCGGTGCGGGGCGGTGGTGCTACCCTGCGCGAACTCTATACAAAATCCATACTATACATAATTATAGGTTCCTTAAAAGCTCTACTACCAAAACGCATAAATCTTTCTGTATTATACTACCTCGTTAAAAGTTTCCCAAAATACTCGGAACATCTTAAATAATTCAGTTGGTTGCCTCTGCCGCGGGCGTAGTCCTTATAAAGTCTATGATAATTGAAATAAAAATTGCGAGTCGGACTCGGACACGTAGGGTTCCGTAACACCGAACGATGTTAAATTTCATCCAATACAAGAAAATAACAAATTAATGTCAAATGTCATCTAACGGTGCACGTTGAAACAATTGATATTTTCAGGCATACATTTCACGACGCCTAATCAGGAGGGCGTCAGTCAAACCTCGGGATTATATTTTTTTAAATTTCGGTTTTTAGTATGTATAATCCCTTTTTTGTTAAAACTTTCGTGTTTTTTACAGTTAGAAATATTTTATTGATTTACTGCAATTAAAACAATTTTTATTAATATAAAAATTGTTTTAATTGCAGTAGTTTCTTGTATGGGAGCCGTCTTTGGGAATAAATTTATTGTTGTTATTATTATTTTTCTGCTATAATGCCACGTACTTTGTGGAAATTCCTAGTGTCTATCTCGAACGGGTTGTGAGATAAAACAACACCTTATTTACGTTTTTATTATTTGTTCTAACGAGTATATCGGCCACAGTAATACGTATTCTGTGAAAATTTCAGGTATCTTCGTATTTCCATTCACGAGACAGAGCCCTGTCTGCACTGACGTCAGGGGCATATTAATAGGGTTCCGGGTTTTACCATTTTGGTACGGAACCCTAATAAAAACCATTTCAGTGTACTTTATCTGTTTATTTATATTACAATTCCATTTCGTTACTTATAAATCAATTCACAAAGCTACGTTGGAATAGTTACACAATGAAACAAAGTAAAAACTCTGTATTCGTAGCTTTGTGTTGATAAAATTTATATTTCCGGTGTTTTTAGATATTTTACGTTTTAAGTGTTTTAGTATAATGTTATTAAAGCATTCCATATAATTTTAATATTGTGAAATATTACTTTGTGACTGTTTTTAAGAACATGCGGAAATACCTAGCAGTATGAAATTTGGTATACTTAATAAATTTATTATTTTTTATAAAGCTTCGCTAGTGAAGAATTTAAAATAGAACGTAAAATTTTATGATATACGTGTTGCATTTACTAAAGGAAATAAAACATTCATTTGTGTCAATGTGAAGTAACCCATGGTCAGAATCAATTACGGTCGAATTTCGAGCGCAGAGCGGGTCTCTAGCGATAAATTAATATTCATGATGACCATTAATAAAATTACTAATGGTATTTCGAATAGATTGTTCGATATCGATTTGACTTGATTTGTAGTTGTACGTGGTAAATTACTAATTGTCCTACGAACGAGTAGAATTAAAAAGATTAAAATTATTCAGACAAAGATAATTTTAAAATAAGTTTAAATTTTACGCAGACTTCTTTATTTCAAAATAATATTAATCAAAATAAATTATCAGGGAACCAACGCATTTTACTTGTATTTTTTTACATTACTTCCTGTCGCTGTCACTGTTAGCCACTGGACAGCTTTTACATTTTTTATTTCATGCTTTTCCAGTATAAGTACTTTTCAGGTTTCTGTAAAATAAATATGAACTATCTCTCTTGCAAAAATATGGTACAGCAAACAGCCCTCACTTCACTTTGTTAAACCTGTTCCTATAAGTACTATATTTTATTGATTTAGGGGACAACTTTTGTCGTTCTATAAATTAGTAAGATATTCAATTTAGGCAATAGTGTCATTAAAGCTATAAAAAATTCTTTTAGCACTACCATAACTTCCTGTAAGAATGTGATTATATCCCGTCGGAATATGTCACGGAATTCATTTTTACGGGAATGTACTACGAATTCCTGTGAAGGATAAAGGTGCGGAATTTTGGGACATCTTACGTTGTAATTCGATCAGGTTATGCCTTATCTTGCGTAAGAATTTAATTAGGACAAGCAATTAAATAAAGCCCGTGCCGTTAAGTTAATTTTGGAGATGGTAAATTAAATCGCTTTGATCGGGGATCGCAGAAGACTTTAGGAAATCAATCTCAATTACAGTGATTGTTAGTTGTTGAAAAATAGTCACTATGGATCTTGAATATCAATAAGACCCAGCTAGTAGCAATTTCTTCCAGAAAACCTAAACAGGGGAAAGTTGTAAAGGACAAAGATTTTTGGTAATATTAACTATTAAGTCATTATTCGCACACACTTAATTAATTTTCAGTAACAATTTGGGACAACATAACACTATTTATTAATCACACCTAAGTCATCGTAGCATTAAGTAATGATCTCTACGGGGTTCTAGGAAATGAGCACGTTATTGTACGGTAGTTAGTTTTCTTTTTGGCTCAATTTCTTTTTTTTCGTTATATCATAACACATGTTATCTTTCTTAATGTTTTCCTATAGTCATAACATGAGTATATTACATGCCAATGAGTATATTAAGAAATCGCTTTTTCGCGAAAAGTTAGCCTTTTGTATAATTTTTTGTCTTTTTCTCCACTGTTGTAATCTTCTAGCTCTGGTGTACAATAAAAAGTATTGTTATTATTTTTATGCAGGACCGAAACATGTAAAGGACATTTTTTGACAATATACTTTAAAAAAAGTGAGGTAGTTAAAAGTCCATATCGCGAAATGTCTTCAAGTTTTAACTGCATCGTAAAAACCCAGCGACTTGCAAAAGAAAAAACTGTTTCTTACTTTATTGAACTAGGAAAAGAAATCAGGGCTTGAACTGAATGGCGGATTAAGCCTCTTTGACCCAAAATTACTTTGGTTTTCTCTAATAACTCGTTGAAAAGTTATTAGAGACGATCCCGTAATCTAGTTGATAGTGGCCTTGCCGGCGAGGCGAAGGGTTCCGGGTTCGACTCCCGGCCGGGGCAGATATTTATGCGACAGATAAATGATTGTTCTTTAGTCATGGATGTTAGTGATGTGTGATGTTATTTGTATTGTCCATGCCGCCCGCCACACAGGAAATCCTATAGTGAGTGTGTTAGCATTAGTTTATTTACGAAAAGCATATGCTACCAAATATACAAGTACTAATCTTATTTTGAGAAACGGGCAGTACAATAAGTTCTTGTAAAACAAGACTCTGAATTCTCCAAACTTGTTTATTTATCTTAAACCTTAGCTTTCCAGCTTCTTGGTAGTTATTTGCACGACCAACTTAACCCAATTTAACCAGAACAGCAGCGGTCACTGGATTCACCTCGCACGAACCACGTTCGGTAAAGCCATCAGGTTTCTAAACTAGCTAATATTGCTCTCTGCTGGCTGTGTTCAGAATCAAGGAAATGCAGTCACGTCTTGGTAACAAGTCGCATTCCCTGAACAAGACTGTGTTAGCTACTTTAGAAAATCGATGTCGCTTCGCAATGGAACCCACAATTTGTAAGTTAACAATATTCCCCGCATTTTAAACAATAGCAATAAAATGACGGACAAGGCACTCAAAACATTATTATTAGATAATTAATATTATTATAATTAAAATAAATTCACACGGTGACGTCATTACAAGCCTGAATCACGCTATCAAAGTTTTCTACACCGCTCGCATAGATATATGCAATTTCCGACAAGTATTTATTTGGGAGTTGGCAGGAAATCTGCCTTTCCTGCCAACTCCCAAATGTACTGCCAAAGTACTGTATATTTCGGTATTTTGTTACTAAATACATAATGATTGTATTTGGTTTATTAGCTATTTGGTTTTGCTTGCAAACATTTATCAACAATTCTACATGTGCATACATACATACATATGTATAAGCGCCGTCTATTATACTCTCTGAAATGTACTTGGCGAATAGTTTAACACCGTGCAAGGCTCGGTCACGCAAACAAGAACTTTAATAGGTACTAATTATAACTTTACTATTAGTTTTGTCTCTAATACTGTATGAATAGTGTACGGGTCAGTGGGTAGTTAGAAGAGATAAGTCTTGTTTATGAATATTTTATTTTTATTTTATTTTTAGTCTTGTTATGCAGCATATTAAGCATGTTATGCTTCCCTGAACAACTTCTCTTAGATGAATACCAGTTTATTACGAAGTGTCAGATGTCTGGTACAAATGCGAAATAAAATTTTTCGCGGTTAACAGGATCTCCTGATCGTCGGAATTAGCCATTTGCCATCTCACGATAAATAATTGTGAATTGTAGCGTAATTGTAGCGTAGAGTTCGCCCGGTGTAGAACCTACCATCACCCGCCGCGGTACCTAGTACCATTTCTACCGTGTAATAATTGTTTTAACAGCAATTGTGGTCTAATTAGTAAGGCGTTGATCCAGTTACACTTTTATGAGGCAACCACCATAGTCGTCAAGGGTAGGAACACATGTGACTGCATTAGAACGAGACTCTGATTAACAATTCCATCATCATCATCATCACAACCCATAACTGTCCCACTGCTGGGCACGGGTCTCCTCTCACAATGAGAGGGGTATAGGCCATAGTCCACCACGCTGGCCAAGTGCGGATTGGCGGACTTCACACACCTTTGAGAACATTATGGAGAACTCTCAGGTGTGCAGGTTTCCTCACGATGTTTTCCTTCACCGAAGCAAGTGATAATTAAATTTTTAATACGCACATAATTTTTGAAAATTAGTGGTGCGTGCGGGGTTTGAACCCGGAACCTCCGGTTCGGCAGTCCAACGTTCAACCACACGGCTATCACTGCTTTTTGATTAACAATTAGTAAGTGGACAATTCGTAACAACAACTAACAGATTAAATATTACTAACAACTCCTTATATCTAACTAACAAACTGAGCTAACCTGACCTGGCTAACAGTCTTCATTTAAGTCTTGTTCCGTGTCGGTCACAGTTGTCACGGGCGACAATTGCAGAGAAGACTGAATGCTCGTTTGATATGTTAAATTCATAAAAAGTTAGATAAAAAGTACGAAACCGCCTAAACCATTTAACCAATACCGGTTTCCAGTCTAACTAACGCCCCCAGTGTCGAATCATAAACGCTTCAGTAATACCAGTAATAATGTAATACTAAAAATAAATACGTGGCTTTATATTAAGCCCGTATTGTAAATTGAATTTTGTAGATCGAACTTGAGTATTCCACAAATGTTCATCAGGAAGGAAACGAAGCCAAAGTTGCGAGATATTGAGACATAATGGTGAATCATTGTGTATTCCGAGGAAGCGTCTTGTCGGTGGTGAAACGTATGTATAAGCCGCGCCAATAAAGAAACGAATCGAAAATGGCGTCTATGTACCTGCACTGACAGATGGTAGGGTCAACAAATAAAAAGAAAGATAGAAAGAAAAAGTTGTTTATTGTAAAAAAATATAAAAAAAACAAATGAGGATGTACTTTACTTTACTTTGGTGCCTTGGCAGAGGGGGAGGTGTCAATTTAAGGACGATAATTGTCAAGCCAGTGTGAAAACAAAGTCAGAACTGATATTTTTTTGCATGCATTACGCGCCGTGTGCGACTAAAGACAGCAATAGTTTAGCCACCATTTTAGATTCGTTTATTTATTGGCGCGGCTTATACCTACGTCGTATAAAGATATTTTTACGTATTGTTTTACTCGGTTATAAAAATCCCTTCATTTTGCGCATTTTAATCTAACAATCCTTTTAAGTTTTCCTGAAGGTTTTGGACACTTATTGATTTGGTTGTTTTAACAACAAATTGTTTAGAGTCCTTAGAAATGTCACAATTTTTTTTTGGAAATATCAAGAGGGGTAAGTTAAAGTTAAATCCAAGTTTGTAGATAATTTAATTTGTGACGAAAAATGTTCTTACACATTTTAGTTTTCCAGAGAAACCATAAAAACTATCAGCACCATAATTTCCACGATGGTGGCCACGGACGAAACGATAATTTCAAAATTATTTAACCAACTGATACCAAATTCAAACTTCACAAACTGTATAAAATAAATATACAAAAATATAAATTCATCTTTTCGAATCATAGAAACTTACAATTAAAAAAAATTGCGAAAGAACGGCCATTTAATAAAAAGAACGTGATAATACAATGATAATTTAATTATAATTTCAGAACTACGTCTGTTATTTTACTGGGAACTTTAACTTTTTAATTAACACATTTCCTAAATGCCAACGAGAAGAATTCCAAAGGAAGCAGGCGAAAAAAATCGCATTAAATTCTCATCAGCATTTTATTCTCACAATGCTCGACTATCATTATTTCAATTCCTTTTATATTTTTATCATTTATAAGACTTAGTTATGTCTTAGTGTATGTAGATAATTTAAAAACCTCTGCTATATTCTCCAATCACAGGAGCTTAGTATCCCATAGTCAAAAAAACTGTTAAGACGGAATTCATCAAATTGACATGTGGCGACATCGCACACACGTCACACGGTGACGTGACGAAGCCTGAATCACGCTTTCGAAGTTTTCTACACCGCTCGCACTTATACATATAGTCATCTGATCTCGCTGATCTCTGTTGGAACTTATATATGTAAATGTGATCCGTTTAGAAAACTTCAAAAGCGTGATTCAGGCTTCGTGTCACGTCACCGTGTGAAGTGTGTGCGATGTCGCCACACGTTTTCTAACTTTATCTTGACTTCGATGAATTTGGTTTGGAGATATTTTGAGACTCCGGAAAGGACATAGCATACTTTATATCCCGGAAATATCTTCGGAAAATTTTAACGGTATTTTAAATCCGACTCCAAAACGGGCGAAGCCGCGGACAGAAGCTAGTGTTCAATGTTGTACAGAGATACCGCGCCTATTGTTCCCAAGTTTTGCTTTTGGTATTCCTACAACAATAACCCTCTTATCAAACTTCTGCGTACCATGTTAATTCTGTAAACTCACTCGTGAATACCCGTTGATATTTCTACTAATATTATAAATGTGTACTTTTGGATGTTTGGTACCATGAAGACAGGTGTTTGGTACTCAATCACCCAAAACGGTTGATCGGACTAGATTAAATTTGCCATACAGTTTATGGTCTGGATAGGATATTTTTTATTCCGGGTAAAGAAGTTACCGGAAGTCAAAAGGTAAACGGATATTCTTTCTATGAAAGCTAGTGCTCAACAATAGTGTATTAAAGGTAATAATTATTGTGAATAAATAGTGCATGCTCAATTGCTTAGTACAAATGATTGCTTTACAAGAAAAATAAGTATGTCTATTATTTAGATTAAAATTAAAAACTACTAGACCATACACTTAATAAAGATATAGATGAAGGTAAAAGTAGGTGAAAGGTCTGTAGGGTAAAGTGTAGGTCATTTTTGTTTATCTGAGTGCGGTAAATCCTTAGCCCCTACTAGGTTAAATTAAGGTAACTACGTAAGAGAAGGTTCGACAAGAATTTTCTTGATCACAAATAGCGCTGCCTCACTATATATTCTCAGGGAACATATTCCGTTTGCAATGTTCTCGAAACAACGAAACAGATTGGAAACACGTCAGTTTAAAGCAAACCCCCTAGACAAAGGAATCGGGAAATAGAAATGGAGTGTTGATCTTGAAATGGCAAGGAAAAGCTTCACGCGACGCCGCTTTTGTTCCTATAGTTTTAAACTGAGCACTTTGTTTCTTGTAACAATGGATATAATTACTATTTGTTTGTTGTTTAACCAAAATATCAAACAATCAGACGGGGTCGCTTTGGTAAGTGGACACTATTCAGAAGCGTCTATACGGCTTACGCCCGCGCGTTGCTGATCAAGGGAATTACCTACTACGAGATCTCAAACATTGGTATTGAAACTTGTTGATTTAAAAATGGTAATCGCCAGAATGCTTAGCTATTCGTTTCGCTATTTTCAAGTACCGTCGAAATTAAATTGATTATTTAACTAGTTCTAATAAGAAAATACCGGTTAAATCCTTGTTTTGATGTTGGTTGATTGAATTGAAGGAAACTGCAAAATAAATACATAATAATATGTTCTACTTTGAGGGTTTATACAATTCACACAGTATAGTTATGAATTTCTTTGAATTATAAGACGGTGTTAGAACATTAGTTAATTAGTTAGTTAGTAGAACAGGGACTTTTAGTAATAGTTAGTCCTGTTAGTTGTTGTTAATAATAGTCCAGTTAGTCATTGTTAGCAAGAATCTCGTTCAGAAATTAAATTAATTCGTGAAATACTTTACTTAAACCATGCAAAAAACTTTTTATTTCCATCCTACTATAACAAGATACAATAATATAACATTTTATTGCGTATTGCGTAAGTTACTGGTAACCTAATGTGGATGATTTCAGAACTATCATTGGATACGCGTTCCGGCAAAGGAACAATATCATATTTCCGTTACGTTCTAGTATTCATTAGGAGAACAAAAGATATCCGGTAGCTTGGTTTCCCCACCGAACAACATCCATTAGCGAAAAATGAATCTTAGAAATAGATCCCTAACGAAGGAGTCATGTACTTATTTCACTTTCCTAGTTACTTTATGTTGGCAAATTTATTGGTTTCATGGTTTCACAATTAAATCGGGTTCCTCAATTAAATTAATTTAAATAATAAATAATTAATTTTAATTATTATTAATTTTAATTATTATTTAATTTTTTAATTAATTTTCTCATCTTAGTTTTTACAAATACTTTTTGAAAGTTAGATGACGGTATCGCTTTGGTAAATCACTACGGTGGTTTTTTATGGATTATAGACCCCCAGTAAAAGTTTTTCTCATATAACTTCTATGTACAGACAGCGACCAGTTACAGATTTATTATTAGTTATAGATAGATACCGAATATAAAAGCTTTTGTGTAAAACTTCTTGCGCTAGTGAGGTATTTACGAAAAGTTTAGATTAGCACTGAAATGACTGACAGACAGAAATGTAATGGACATTTGCTAGACAAATGTAATGGAAATTGTTTCGTTCAGCGTTCGTAATGAAACGTTTTAGAACTATCACAAATATTTAAATTTAAATGAAACTAATACTAAATTCTATTTAATCATACTGTCACCCTAAATCCAACCAATTTAAACTCAACGAGATAGAATAAACCACATGAATTTCTGCAATATTCAGCGCTTGTCACCAACATATTTATACTAGCTGTAGCCCGCGGTTTGGCACGCTTGGATGTACTTTTAACTGTCTTTCAAACTTATTAGGTACTTATAACTATATTAGGAGGGAACGTCTTCTACTCATTAACTAACTCCCAGCCAAACTTCATAGATAAATTGGTTTTAGAGATTGCGTATTTAGTCATATTAGTCAGTGAGTTTCAGTTTGTGTTTTTGTTAATAGCCGACCACCGCATATTGGGTCATTTTTTTAAATTAAATGCTAAAATAAATTTTGGCCGAACCAACAACCGCGGCCTGTGACCGTTACCCTGCTCGACGAAATACCCAACCAAGCG
The DNA here is from genome assembly GCA_905404295.2 of Ochlodes sylvanus. Taxonomy (NCBI): domain Eukaryota; kingdom Metazoa; phylum Arthropoda; class Insecta; order Lepidoptera; family Hesperiidae; genus Ochlodes; species Ochlodes sylvanus. The sequence continues at coordinate 10,659,788 of FR990135.1, forward strand.
CTCAAAAAGTTACTATTTCCACTGGTAGTATCCAGGATATGATTATTTTTGATACACTCGTTAGCGCTCAACTAGAGCAAAGCTTCCTAATTCTATTTCACTTAAAAGTTTACGCTTCACAACAATCCCTCCTGAAATGTTCCAGCCAGTTCAGTAAAAGCCTACGCAAGATTCAATCCTCTGGACGCTTATCACATAAAAAGTAGGGGCCACTCCGACGAGAGTGGTCTTCTCGTAAATGCCTTCAACGTTAAACGCATATTCCGGATACTATACAAAATAACAACAACAGAACTGAACAACAGAACCAACCCACATCACTTCCACGATCTGATGGTATTTCACGGTCCGTCAGACTATGACGTGCGCCAAATATGAAACTAACCTCGATTTACTCCGCAAAGTTATTTCACGAATTTCCTTGCAACACTACTCACATCCAATATGTTATTTTGTCTAGTCGAAAAGCCATTCAGATATTGAAATTCCTCGCATATTTTCTTGTCAATATCGACGGATACTTCTTTGAATTTGTGTATTATTCGAATTGAATAGAATTCGGGTGTTTGAATAGTGACAGATAGTTCAAGTTTGTCTGGTTCTATCGGGGAGGAAAATACAAGTTAAGGTTAATTTCATTGAATTGAATTCAATTTCATTGAAATCTCTTTACATTGCATCACTTAGATCCTATTTTTCTTATTTTGCACCCCATAGTTTAAGTGAAACCAATAGCGGAAGACGCTTGTATAAAAGATATTCATAATACGCTCCGCAATTCCCAACTGCCTTCTATTTTAGGCGAAAATTGGAAGGAATCTCGAGGTATCTAAATTCTAATCACGGGTAGCATCAACCAATTTTGCATTTCAGTGACACGACGTTATCCGTCACGTCAGTCGTCACGAGTCACGGCCATAACAAGTGAGGCGACGTCTTTGCATAGCAAGCTGACACGATGTTCGCCGTCAATTTGTCACGCATCCCAAATCAGAAGGTAACGTCAATAACTCTGGAATTTTACAAATTTCTGTTCAAATAATAAATTTTTTTCATTTTCATTTTTCATTTTCACAATGTGAGGGGAATAATTATGCCATAATTATAGTCCACCGCGCTGACCAAATGTGGATTGTTGGACTTCACATTTTTGAGAACCTTATGGAAAACTACCAAGTATGCAGTACGCGATATTTTCCTTCACCGAAGCAAGTGATAATGGATTTCTAATATGGACACAATATTTTGGAAATTAGAGTTTAGTGCAGGATTTGAACATAGCCCCCCTAGCCGGCAGTCCTACGTTCAAACAACTTGGCTATTTCGTGCTATGAAAAGCATTAGTATAAAACACAATGTTTTCAGGACAAGGGTTTGTCTTGTCAATGTCACAAAATGCTCGTACCGTCCCCTTCCCTTCCGCGTTTCAAATATCTTGTACGTGTCCTAACTCCTATTAGTATCTCAATTTAATTTAAAATTTATTCCTGTTTATACTATACCATTGAGGCGTGTTAGTTAAGGAAGAAAAAAAAAGTACTGGATCTCAAGCTCCTAGGCGGTTGACACAAGCATGAAGTTAAACTATATATAAAGCCAATTTCTGTAAAAATTACAACTATAAAACAAACAAAATATAAAACTTGTTTAAGCATGTCACGACAAATCAACAACCTTTCATCCATAGATTCTGAATAACGAAGCGAGTCTCAATCCAGTTTTGCTTGGTCTACTGTTGCTGAACTGACAACTTCCTTGTTTAATTCAGAAAGTCTGAGTTTTAGACTGGATGATTTGTAATTCTGTCACGTAAAACCGCTACCGCAGTGACTGCACTTCACGGTGTCACGGCACCTCGCCAGTCAGTTAGTCCCCATGACTCGTGAGCCGTCAGCGGAATGCGTCTCAATCGTTTGCTTACTCCAATGATGTTAAACATGTCCTATTTACGGTGATAAGCTGATTTTAGCATACGCTGGGGTGTATCGCTTCTTACCTTCTAATATAATTCTTTAACGATTTGGTAATTTCGTAGATAGAGTTACGCCACAAATATCAAACGAATCTAAAACCTTTTTTCAATGTACTAACAGGACCATTACCAATCTGCATGTTAGAAGTAACATATTAAGCTTGAAATTGAATAGAAATCGTTTCAATTTCACGGCTGTTGGCCCAACGATTCAAACAAAACACATCGTGAAAATAAAACAAATAAAAAAGAATTTCAAGTTACATTTCTTGACGGGTTACATGACGGCTGTAATTGCAAAAAATTGACGCTCATAAGTATATTAAAAAATACCTACATGAAATAAATGATTTGAGTTTTGACTTTGAGTTTGTTTTTGAAAAATGATCAGAGTATTTTCAATTTGCAACGTGTTTACCCGCAAATGTTTACGCACGAAACATTTTATTATAGAATTAAGTATGGCTTCAACCCATTAATGGCTTACTGGGGCACAAGTCTCTTCTCATAACCGAAGAGGCCCAGAGCATAGTCCACCACGCAGCTCCAGTGCGGATTGGTGAACTACGGACTAGATACTATGAGCCACTAACCCTTATATTAACGTATGTTGATAAAATATACTTATAGATGTATTTAAAATTAAAAAACACATTAACTAATAACGTGTTTTACTTTTACTTATTATTATAATTTCTTATGCGTCCGATATATGGGAGATCTTCCTATATTAAAAGACGAATGTGCAAAACACATTCTTGAAAAAACGGACATCCGAATAAGTCTGAAAATCGTACAGCTAAAGTTATAAATCTTGTAGAATACAATCACTGAAAGAGATTTATAAAATTAAAGAACAAGAATCTATCCTAATACTGTCTTCACTGGCTAGCTCCTACACTAAGAAAACTATCGAGACCAAAGTTTAAGGGAGCTACGCGAAAATACACCTAATGCAATAAAGAAATAGAAAATAATGTCTTTTGTAATATTTTTATACTGTTCAGTATAATAGAACTCCATTTACCTAATTCGTAATATACTTATTTCGAAACCTTTACAAAAACATCTTTGCCACAAAGAAATTTATAGCGCCAAATGTACACATTGTCACCATATAAAGTTGATTTACGTGACCTAAAATGTCTTTTACAACGTATGGCGCCCCCGTGAAAGCCCTGGGGTTAAATAAATAATTGAAAAAGCAACGTTTAAACCGTTGAAATTCTGTTAACGCGATTATCATTTTATGTACGTGTGTACTTAATATGTTGCGATATAATATTTATTTATTGCCTCATAATAGTATCATTAGACCGTAACATACATTGTAAAGCATAAAATAATATCTTCGACAGTGAAAGTGACTTTATTGTCATTGATGTTACGACGTCACTAGAAAAGGAACACTTGACTCCATTTTACGAGTTTGCTACAAACCAAACGGTCTAAATGTATGTGGACTAAGTTTATATTAACATTGAAGAGTAATAAAAAGTTGTTTTGCACCCACTGCATTGAAAGTTTTTACTAACTTTTAATCACCATCACCTTCCTGCCCTTTTCCGTTAACTTTTAATAAGGAGCAAATATTAAAATATTTTTTTATCATTTTTTTATAATCGTCACTTTTGACTTTTTAGCTTAATTGATTGAGATGCTGCACTATGCTGTAGATACTCTATTTTATGAAACACTAGTAAGTAAATGGCCTTCGCTTTACTTCGAAAAACCTATGTAAGTATAATTAGTACCCGCACTCAATACTGTTTAGACAGGGTGTTTTAAATTAAAAACGTTATTTTTTAATTGGTTTTCATGTTATTATTTCTTCTCAATTGCACATAATAGGTAGGTATCACTTAGAAAAAAATGCACACATTTTTTCAATAACTATTTAACATTTTATTATAAAATATGGCGCCTTCTTATTGGATCTATTCCCCTTACCTTCAATTTTCAGGGTCGACTTACGAGTAGGTACATCTCGGACTCTTGAAATTTTAGCATAATTAAATACAGTATAATAAAAATGTGGACTGTACCAGTTCCCTATACATACAAGATAAAGAAACCTTACTCAGCCAAGATAATCTGTACAGAACAGGGCCATATATCACGACTCACGTGTCGACATTGGTTATCAGCCCTATAGGGCAGCTTGTGTTGACCCGACTACGGAATCGGTGGCGAAGTGCTGGGGTATGAAAGCTGTCAGTAAAAGTATTAGGGCTGCCAATAACAATTTTAATTAATTGTCATTTATTAAAGTGAAACTTTTATTACATCGTCTCAAACTTTTTCGTCTGTATGTTGTATGTCGCGTGACGGTCCGCCGCGGTGTAGGGATAAAGTGAAAGGCGCTCGTCTGAGCAGCCAAGGCCAATATGGCGGCGCCTATAGTTCGCAGCAGCTGACCGTGTAGTGTATAGACTATTACTCATTTTTGCCAGTGCTCCACGCTATTTTGTTTATTTTTGTCAGTGTTTAATGTATAATCTACTTTTATTATCCCATCATCATTCTAATTTTCCAAGTATAAAATTAAAATTGATAAAGCGATTTTTATACCCTTAATGGAATATTATTCCAAAATTTTTTAGTTAAATGTCTATAATGTGAAAAAAAGTTTCACTTTTACCGTGGTTTCATGAAACCACACAATCCTTTTTTTTATTTAAGCTTTATTGCACTTTACAAACGTACAGAAAACCCACAAAAAACGGACTTATTGCTAAAAGCATTGTCAGTCAACCTTAGGGAGTGGAACAGGATTGGAGGCGGTTGCACAAAACAAAACAACAAGAATAGGTAATAGAAATATTTACATCAATTGTTATTAAATCACTCATAAAATTATACGAAAAGATTTTCTTCATAAAATAGAAACAAGTACCTAATCATGTAGGAACTGCGCAGGAAGAAAAAATTATTTTTTTTTTTTTTTACTTTAGGTACGTTTTTTATATTTTCTGTTATGGGTCTATTTTATGTGACTTTTAAATGAAAGCAACCAAACTTGTATGTTGATAACTATTGTTAAAAAATCATCTAATATTTCTGTATATTATGCAGAAGTGTGTTGTAATCAATTAAAAAATGAATTTCGCAACTTGTGTGGCAACCCTATAAAGGAACAAATTTGATTTATCGTCTTCACAGCAGAGATTTCCGAGCCAGAATGAATAAACTTATGTGCGTCGCTTGGTAGGTACTTCGGAACGAAGCAATTTCAGTTCATATTAAATAAGTTACAGGGTTACATACTTTGCCATTAAGCAGTTATTAAAAACTTCCGGTAAGGTTGGTAACACCATTAGGCTACGATTTAGGAGTAAAAGAGGCTGTATATCTTAAGTTTAAGGCAACCTCACTAATTTTCGTTGCAACCTGCTGAATAAATTATAAGCCTATAACACCTGATCCCTCATATTGTTTTGCGTATTTTAGCCGCAGTGTCGGAGAGCCAGAAATAAATCGGGTTACGGCTTCCTTTTTCCGATACCGCTGCCTTTGGGACTACGTCATGGACAGCAATACGGGTAACGATGACCAAGTGGAGTGTAGCGGTGCCTTGGACACGGCCGTTTCTTTTACGTGAATAATAATATGAAACTAAACTCATTTTGCGAGTATATCACGGCTTACCTCACGTGTTTTAATTGTCGGATTCGCCCGACTGGCCGTGATATACTCGTAAAATGTATTCAGACACTCACGAATCGTTCAGTACTCAAATGAAACTAAACTACTATGAAAGTAAAAATGACATTTAATTTTGACGAATTTGAATTCACAAGTCAAAAGTAAGGGCCCGTTTATATGACACGATAGCTATCGCGCGGCGGCTGCGCGCTCGCCTCCTGGTGCATTTTATTCATCTAACTGGGGCCTCACCCTATGTTATCGCCAACACAATAAATAAATAAATAACGCCACACTCATAACCCCACACTAGGATTCGTGTGTATGTATGGATGTATCGTGGGTGCCATGGACAACACAATAGACAAGAACACACACACCCAGACCAAGAACGGAAATTTAAATTCATCATTCAAATTTCCGCCTCGCTGGGAATCGAACCCAGGACCCTCGGAACGGCGATCCGGCGTGTTAACCATTACGCCATCCGGGTCGTCAACATAGATTTAGATTTGATGTGAAACAACTCCAACTGCTTAATTCTTAAACCCAAATTCCTATCACCTTAAATTACATATTTAAACGCGCTATCATAACGTTATTCGACCGCGCCTTAACGACTTTTTCTTTCCCAAGTGAAGTTGGATAATTGAAATATCTTGTAATGACTAGTCTTAATAACGTTGCGAGTGACACCGCCGACGGTCTTCGTAACTGTGTTTTCGTGTAACTTAAAACCTTGACTAAGTTTTTTATTATTCTTTGAAATTATACTGTCTAACGACTGTGGAAATAAATTAAAATGTTATTTGAAATTACTAAGGCTATGCATTTTCACAATCTCAAGATACACTTTTCAGTTTAAAATATTTTGTTTCCAAGGTAGGATAATATTTATTTTGTCAAGTAAATTATAATGTTTAAAATTACTGAGACTATCTATGCACTTTCAAAGTTTAAAGATACATTTTTCAATTTAAGATATTTCGTTTCTCAGTTAGGTAATGGGATTATTCGCACAAGAAAAGATTTTTGTTCCATGTGTTAATACTAAGAGTACCTACCTATCACTTTACTTAATGAAAGTATCAAAGCAAGTATTTTCAATGCATAAGATTATCTAAGTGTATTTTCTAACGTATCACAACCACACGACGTCGCCACGACAAAAGTAAGTAGCACGTGTAAATAGTGTCGATACGACTTCTTGAAGCGAAGTCACAACCACAAAAATGTCTTTGCAATAGTTGGGTACAGAAGCGACAGTGTCGCTAATGATTGCGTGGTGGTGGTATGTGGTATGTGGCGTGGTGGTGGTATGGTCGCCCAAATTTGTACGATTTGGGCGATTTCACAACCATACCTACCACTGTTGGAATAGATGGGTTCAATGTGAATAAAACTATGTGGTTCCATTTAAATTGATGATCCCGTTGCCTACTTGGTTGTTACCCTGACTGTTGTCTGTTGTCCCGGGTTCAATTCCCGGCCGGAGCAGGTGTTTATGTGACAGATTGTGACAGTTGTTCTCGGGTCAGGGGTGTTAGTAGTGTGTTATTTTTGTTATCGATGCACCCGCGACACAACGAATCCTAGTGCATGGGTATGAGTGTCTAAGCGTTAAAATTTCAACTGCGTATTAGAAAAAGTAGCTCAAATTCAGCTTGCAAGATGTGACCCAAACATTGCATTTAAACTTAACACGACAAACTGTAGTAAAGAAACTCTGTCCTACGCTATCAATTGAAACGTTGGCCATACATTCTAATCCCGCCGCCAGCTAACATTCAAACGCTCTTTGCAAGAACGCTTTGGTAATTGGAAATGCAAAATCCCAATTCAAGTTTATACTTGAACGTCGCTTTGATAATCTGCCAATTACCGGAGGAAACAGCCAATAAACTCGATAAACAAACATACAGTAAAAAAATAGATATACATTACTTTCTTTCTTTCCTCCCTATTCGTTTTTTATAGTGTTAAGGCAGCAAACGAGCATTCAGCACAATCCTTCCGCTGCCGCCCACAACTATGTCGGACCCTGAACAAGACTCGACTCATTTCTTGGCCGAAAATGCATCAGTAAGCCTTTGTAGTCACCAATGTCCATGTCCAACGGTGACTATTTCCCATGAGGTGGCTCGTCAGCGTATTTGTCTGCTATGTACATCAAAAAAATATCATACCATTCGTATGAATTAGATATACATATAGATAATCTTGTTATGCCTGGATTTCTTAGCAAGTGTCTGATTGCCAACACATTATTCCAATACACAGTATTCAATTCCACAGTATACCAAGCACACATACAATATTTATTGAACACTGAGCGTGAAAGCTTCTTGGTCTGTTGTAGGTATATGTTATATGTATTTGTTATTGTATCTCAGTCTAATATTCAATATAAAGACATATTTAGTTTGTAGATCAAAATTTAAACATGACATAAATTACCTATAAAGTAAAATATTTCATGTTTAAATCTATATTAATATGTTAAATATTATAAAACAAAGTCCCCCGCCGCGTATGGATAGCTTACTACACCCATTCGAAGTTCAAAAAAATTGGACACGTAGGTACAATACGGTACTTAGAAAGCTACTTAGAGGGATACAGTATTAATCCTTATCGACTTAAATACGTTAGTCACCTTAAGCATTTCAGGCACATTGTGACAAGCCTTCACACCATATACTTATTTTACAAAAAGGAATATCTTAGGAGTTATCGCAAAATGCTTATTTTTGGTGAAATTGTCGTCCACGAGCGACAGCAATCATTTACCATCAGGTGACTCGTTTATCAGCTGTTAAGTTGTTTCGTCACGTTTTTTTCCTTTACCAAAAAGTGAAAATTGTATAAACGCAAACGAACGCAAACTATGAAAAATTTACGTTCGAAATTTAAAGCAGAAGCTGTGTCTGAAAGTATCACCAAAATCCAACGAGTAAGCCAACCCCAAATGCAATAAGCCGATACAATGAACCGAATGAGCCTATAAACGTCGTGTATATTAATGTAGTAAATTATAACCATTCTATAATGCAATAGTGGCGATAAATTGTCATATAGTTTCAGAGAAAACGTTGGTCCTGCTTCCAATATCCATTGTTTCTCGCGATACGCCTTTGAACTGCAAATGGCTGAGAAGTTATGGCGCGATTTGTGTCGAATTCGAACGATCTATAGTGTTCGTTAGCTTTATACCCTCCTATCATCGTTGCAACGAATATTGTATTTCAATAAAACGAAACATGATAACAGCTTAGTTTTATCCGTGTATCTGGTTCGGTATATCGTAGATAGAAGAGATCCAAATTTTTTTGAAGATTTCAATAGGTACTCGTACTTTGGATAGCAAAAACATTAAATCAGAATAAAATACGCGCAATTAATTCTTCAGACCACCTTCTAGTTCCAATTTCAAACACCTAGTCTCTAAGCTATTAAGCCATATTAAAGGTTTAAGCCGAAACGTAACACCTTTTAGATTTATGTAGATTGTATACAAATGTAACGTGGCCCTTTAGAACATAAGAACAAATTAGATCATCAGTTGGAAATTGGATGCCCCTAAAGTTCAATCGAATTTCTAGAAATGTCTGCAGATAAAACACAAACGGTGAAATCAAAGGAATGACATAAAAAAACATTTAATTATTCCATCATAGTAGGTACCATAACAAACGTTGTGATATAAAATTAAGGTTACACAAATTAATATTATAATATTAAAAGAGGTTCGATTTTCAGAGGTACCAACATGCTGGAAACGGGTCGCAATCAGAATATGGCGCGGTCAGCCTCTAATATGTTAGTTGTGCGTATACCCGCGAGCGGCACTGCTTGTCGTATTTGTACTCGTAAATTTTCAGTTGCTGCAACTGCAATGTTAAGCATGCACGTGTATAGCCCGCAGGAATGGCTCAGTTTATGCGCTTCCGCAACTCATTTGCGGGTTGTTACCATGAAATAGATTATACTTATACGTCATACGCGCCAGGCTCAAGTAATACACATAATAGGAACAATTAAAATTTGAAATTGGCTGTTAATAAAAAACGTAAGAATTCCTTAAAAAAACAGATATCACAGATACCTAAATACTATTTTAACGCGAAATAATAACGCAAAAAAGCATTTTTAATTAACCAACAGACAGTATCCCAATAACCGAAAACTTATACGAAATGGAATTCTTCCAATACAGAACGGTTTTAAGGATACAATCGAATGCGATTTTCTGCGCTCGCCAATAACTTCGCGAACAGTTCATGCCAACTGAATGAGATACCCAATTTACACTCAATTGGTTTTGGAGTACTGGCTGAAATAGAAATACAGCGATGCCGAAAATACGCTGGATATGTTGTTTGTATACGTTATATTTTTGTTATTATAAAAGTGAAATACTTATTTAAGAATAACGAAAAAGTCTATAATTCACGTGGAGCCCGTTGCGACCGGTCACTGGCGTTGGAACACGACGAGTCGTCTGATGGCTGACTCTAGTATCACAGTAATAAATTAATAATAACCATTGATGCCATCTGACCCATTGAAGCAGTGATAGCCGAGTGGTTAAACGTTGGACTCCCGAACCGGGGGGCCCGGGTTCAAACCTCAGCACGCACCTCTAATTTTGAAAGGTTATGTGCGTATTATAATTTAATTCTCACTCGCTTCGGTGAAAGAAAACATCGTGAGACCAGAGAGCCTGCACACCAGAGAGTTCTCCATAAAGTTCTCAAAGGTGTGTGAAAAGTCCGCCAATCCGCACTTGGCCAGCGTGGTGGACTATGGTCCGTACCCCTCACATTGTGATAGGAGACACGTGCCCAGCAGTGGACACAGCCTTAGTGAGTATTCACTCACTAATAAGATAAAATAAAATCCTAAAGTGTTTTATTGCCGAAATTGTTTAACTTGGTCGGTCATCATGTACGAGTAAGGTTTGTTCAATATGAACATAGCCTTATATCTCAAAAAGTAGCAGCAAACACTTTCGGCTAGCAAGAAAAAGCTTTCAAGCTGTGGCTAGCTACAACACAGCGGTAGTTCTACTAAATTAATTAAACCGCATTTCTAGTCATAACTCACGGTGAAACACGAGTTACGCTTACTGAGACACATGGCATACATTAGTGGAAGTGAGCAAAAAGTTTTATGCTCTGCGTGAGGACTCAGGAATAACTTGCCTTTTATTTGGCAGTCTCTAAACTGTATTTAGGGCATTAGAGGGTACGTAACTTTCTGTAACCTGAGAGTTACAGGTTATAGTGTGACTTTCACTATCGGCAGTTTTCATGCCGCCTGAAGGCTTCCAACATGGTTTAATAACTGCTATCTAATGATAACAACTGGGACGGCGTATGCACGTGCCCTCCGAAGCACAGAAGTGCTCAAGAAATTTTTGCCGCTAGCGGTCCCCCATCCAACTACCGACCGCGCCCGCTGTTGCTCGTTCGATCACGTAAAGTCGACACAAGCCAAGTTATGAGCGCTTCAATATTTATATGTCTATGTTTAAACCTCTTTAGCTTTATACCTTATTTATCTTGTGTCATTAGCCGTGTGCAAATATGTGCTATCACAAACAATAATTGTGTGTAAATGTTGGGACCACTGACCGATATACCAACATTATACACGCGGACTGCATATAATCAGCGCCGTTGATTATTCACTGAATCAAAGGCAAATACTAGTTTGGTCTGTGGTGTGTCAGACGTATTGATTTGGTTTTTAGGGTTCCGTACCACAATGGTAAAAAACTTAACCCGACCCGGGTTAAGTATACAGTAGTTCCTGTAAAAATCTAATAAATAAACAAAAAATAATAATCTACAAAAAAAAACAAGAAAGTTTTAACAAAAAAGGGATTATTTATACTACAAAAATGAAATTTAAAAAATACATAATCCGGGGGTTCGAACTCACGCCTTCCTGATTATGCGGCAGTACAAGTCATTGGGCCTCGGCTAAAATGTATGCGTGAGAATATCAATTGTTTCATCGTGCACCCTTAGATTTATGACATTCATTTGTCATTTTCCTGCAATGGAAGAAATAATTCAGTTAATATCGCTAGGGAACCACCAGCTGTCCCACTACTAGGCACGGGTCTCCACTGCTATACTTACACGCAATTATTTATTGCAATAGTTATACAAATGCCGTGAAAACATTAATTGCCAAGATTTTTAACAAAACCTCAATACTAATCTATTATCCCGCGGGACTTAATTCATTTCCCGAGATGAAAAGTATCCTAATGGTTTAAGTTATAAATTATGCCACGTATCGTCTAAATGTGTTCAGTGGTACCTATCCGCGCCATTCTCGTACAGGCAATAATTCTAAAAATAATATTTTCATTCATAATAAAGTCTACCTAACTTGAAATTCCAAAAAATATCTAATGACAGATTTAATTTCATTTGATTTTTATTAATAGTGTGTAGGTATTCATAATTAAAACAAAAACATTTCTTCCTTCGTGCAAATTTTAATAAGCATACTTTTAGAATCTCGGCTTAATAAAGCGAAAACATTTTTACTAAAAAGCAAACGACAATATATGTACAACATTTTGTTTAATCCAAAAAAGTTTCCGTTATGAGATGTTGCAAATAGAAAAATATATTTTCCCTACCGAAAACTACGTTACAAACGCAAATAAACATACTCTGGGTAAAGGTTCTGGTAAATTTATTCTACATACACAAGACACAGTCACTAACGTTTACCAAGTTAATGAAAAATATAATATTCATGCGAAATGAAATGCTCGGGAACTTATGATATTTTTACGAGAGTACGCTAAAGTCTTTAACGACATTATAAAAATTATCTGCTTTCAATAAAGAGCGCAAGATGAAGAGGATGGGGTGACTCAAAGCACTTTGAACTAGTGGAGTTATTGGGACATAAGTAAAATTTGAAAGTTATTGGTCGAATGTCCCAATCTCATTATGCTGAACTTATATTGCGACTCTAATTATGTGCCGTCGAAACCAACTGAAAACAAAATATCTTTGAAAAAACGGTATTGCTCAAAAGTCATCATCATCATCATCACAACCCATAACTGTCCCACTGCTGGGCACGGGTCTCCTCTCACTGTGTGAGGGGTACCTATACCCATCCGCACTTGGCCAGCGTGTCCACCACGCTGGCCAAGTGCGGATTGGTGGACTTCACACACCTTTGAGAACATTATGGAGAACTCTCAGGTGTGCAGGTTTCCTCACGATGTTTTCCTTCACCGAAGCAAGTGATAATTAAATATTAATACGCACATAATTTTTGAAAATTAGTAGGGTTTGAACCCGGAACCTCCGGTTCGGCAGTCCAACGTTTAACCACACGGCTATCACTGCTTAGTAGTGCTAGTACTGCTAGTACTGTGTACTACTAGTACTGACCCCAATATCATGCCGGAAGACCAGAGTGTCGTAAAAGACGACCGAAGCCCTGCTTGGTGGTAGACCTGAGGCCCGGCCAAACGACTTGTATTCCGGCTGGGGGCTTGATAGCCAGTATTTTTCTTTCTTTTTTGGCATGCGATGCATTGGTGGTGCTTTTGGTGTTGGTGTCCGAGGGTGACCACTTATTAAAGCTCTCCTGCTCGTTCGTCGGCTATTTACAAAAATAATGCGGTACAAATGGTGAGCTATGCATTTTACCAGCTACCAGTTTAATCTGCTTTAATCTGCACCTATAATTAAATTTCTAATCATTGCGTATCTAAAGCAATAGTCTGTTAGCTTAAGCCTTACTACGAACACGGGACCCTTGATTGATCCGTGAGCATCCTAATGTAAAATTGCTACTATTAATCGGCTTACCAGCGTTCGCCATGTTTGTCTAGTCGACAAGGATGGATAATCTTTTAAGTTACATCCTAAAATCACGTGATTAAGCGTAAACAGGTTTATGTGTAATATATTTACATGTCATATGTATAGATTTTAGAGTTTTATGTTTGTTTGTCTATGCGTTTGTTGCCACTAATGTCTAAAAAGATCTCATATAGGTACTTAGATTTGAAAGCTTTTTGTATAGCTAATTGTCTGTGCGTTTGATTCCGATAATCTCAGAAAAGGTAAATTTCAAACCTCGTGTCAAACTTATGGCAGTGTGAATAGAGATAACGTATTAGTACTCGTATGAGTACCTATTAGGTATTCATTTAATGTTTTTTTTATGCATTATTTTTAAAAAATATTGGTATTATGCAATCCTTTTCTATATAAACTATAAGTGTGCCAAATTTCATACTCCTTCGTTCACGCAATTTTCGTAAAAAGGGGTACAAAGTTTTAGCTTCACGTCTTAATATAATTATAATGTTCAAGCCCTAAATCACGCCTTTGTATGCAGACATGAAAGCAACTTTAGTGGAAACTAAGCGAAAGTTTGTCGATAGTTATCGAATTAAACACGAGCACATACTGTACATAGTTTCGGTGGGTTTCCGTGTTGAAGAGACCTATTCCCAACATAATCAAATTTAAGACTCAACTTAAACTCCGTCCCAAAATCAATAACTTCATATAAGTATATTGATAGGCAATAAATACTAATAAGACGTTTGGCGGCTGAATTCAGCGTCAGAAACGATCAAATGTGGATGGATTTGTTTTTATATTTTTTAACAGCTGGCTGACCAGCGTACCAGCCACTTGAAGGAACTTGGAAGGAAAAGGATAGAAAAAAGGCAGTTGTAATGTGTTTATCTTACATCATGACTGCCTTGCTTCGCAAAGTCGGGTAAAAGTATCTACTCAATGACAAGAGACCCGTGTAAACAGTAGTGGGCCGCTAATGCGCTGAACTCGAGCTATTATTTCAGAACTGTCCATACGGTGTTACCGCCGTGGCTTGTGGTGACGCAATCAGCAGTTAGTTACGTGCGTGCGACAGTTACAAATGACGCGGTGGTGTAACGAAGACGCGGTTTGTGCGCCCCGACAATGTCCCAAATCACGTGCAGCTACTCTACTTCGTATGTTTTAAAAGGTTTATGTCGTAATCAAGGTATGTTTGAAACTGTCATATAAGTATGGCTTCAACCCATTCATGACCCAGTAATGCGCACGAGAGCACCAATCCGCACTGGAGCGTGGTGGAGTATGCTCTAGGCCTCCTCAGGTATGAGGAGAGACCCGTGCTCAGTAGTGGGCCATTAATGGGTTGTAGCCAAGCCAATGCGCACGAGTGCCTTTTCACAACTGAGGAGGCCTAGAGCACATACTCCATAATTGGTGGAGTGTAATTTATTATTTATTATGTATCAATATCCATAATAATCTCATCCAGGACCGTCGGCTTCACGTGCCCTTGCCCTCGAAGCACGGAAGCGTTAAAAAAATTGCCACTAGCAATCACTCATCCACTAGATACTAACCGCTCATACTTATACATACTCACGGACGATCTATAACCTCTGGAACTGAGATGTGTTTATTCTACGATCTACATAATCGGGTATAATTTAAAGAGCTGTTTCATTTAATATCTGCGAAACAATTCTATCACTTCCCTACGCGCTGTGTGTAGCGGAGTATG
The DNA here is from genome assembly GCA_905404295.2 of Ochlodes sylvanus. Classification (NCBI taxonomy): domain Eukaryota; kingdom Metazoa; phylum Arthropoda; class Insecta; order Lepidoptera; family Hesperiidae; genus Ochlodes; species Ochlodes sylvanus. Next base: position 10,674,984 of record FR990135.1, read on the forward strand.
AGTGTGTAGCGTTTTTTTATTCCTAAAGAAAAATAAATCTCTTTTCAAGCAAGAAAGCCGCCTGCTTTCAGCTAGTTTTAAATCAAATCAAAATTAAACCTATTCAATAATCGAATGCTTTTGTGAAGTGGAAGATGGTTGTTGCAGGACCGGCGGAACGTGGATTTTTATAAATAATTAGAACACGACTTGCCGGCGATTATTTCTCTTACAAGTAAGTGACAGGGTAACGTAGACACAGTAGGTACTAACACAAAGTAGTTCTTTGTGACAGTTTTATTGATTCCTATTCATACTTTACGAGAGAAAAAGAAATCTCTTTTCAAGAAAGAGCTGAGCTATCGGTTCGTTTTTAATTAATAAAATCATAATTAAACCCAATCATTCATTTATAAAAGACATTTCACGGACAATTTTATATGAAATATCTGAGTGAATACGTGAAATATAAAAAAAAACTGCTATTTAGATGTATAGTTTAACAATCATAACGAAGGACTTACACTTTTTAAAAATATTTTGTAAACATGCAATTTTTGGGTATTCGCCTTGTTCGCCGTATGTAAAAAAATAATTTTACCAGCGGTCGGTTTAATGAAATTTCAGGTTTATCAAGCGATTTTAAAACAAACTACGCAGATTTTTTTTTACAGCGTAAAAAGTTCTCATCCATGATTAAATTACATAATGGGAAAAAAATATTCACACAATATTATTGAAATATTTAAACTAGGTTAGCACCCAGTAAACTTGAATTTGTTACTAAACGCTATAAATTTTTAACTATTAAATAACTGTATAACAGATTTTATTCATGGATTTAACATAGCAAACAAGCACGCAGCATCACCCTTTCGCTGCCACCCACGACAACTGTTACCGACGCAGAACATCCTGATTAGTCCAGTTAGTAAACGGTGTTAGAACGTTAGCTGGTTAGTTCGTTATTTAAGCATAAGGATTAAGGCAAGGACTGTTAGTAATAGTATGTCCTGTTAGTTGTTGTTAGTAATTATTACTAATTGTTATTCATCACAACCCATAACTGTCCCACTGCTGGGCACGGGTCTCTCACAACGTGATGGGTACAGGCCATAGTCCACCACGCTGGCCAAGTGCGGATTGGCGGACTTCACACACCGTTGAGAACATTATGGAGAACTCTCAGGTGTGCAGGTTTCCTCACGATGTTTTCCTTCACCGAAGCAAGTGATAATTAAATTGTAATACGCACATAATTTTTTGAAAACTAGGTGCGCATGGAGTTTGAACCCAGGCCCCCGGTTCGGTAGTCCAACGTTCAACCACACGACTATCACTGCTTGATATTAAGAACCATGTTCTTATTTGATCACGAATGTGTTGCTACCCTTTAGGACTAAGATGTTGATGATGGCCTCAAAAAAGTTTAACCGAATCAACACCTTTCTAACCGGAACACTATTGCTGTAAGAACAATAATAACATACACGTACATCATTATTACTCATGTATTTTACTCGAAATGTAGACTATTTATTTTTGATACTAATATTTTTTCGTTTCGTCCAATAAAGTACTCACGAGTAATAATATCAATCGAGTTGATATTTCATCCAACATTTCAACGCTTATCAAAGGAATTAGCAAATTGCCAAGCAAATACTGATGTATTCGTTATTTTCATAAGCTGCTACATAAATGATTCCTCGCTCCTACAAAAGCGTTCACAATTTTTGTACTACATACTTTCACATAAAAAGAACATAGAATTTATTTACCAAGCGACTGAAAGACTATTTATTCATTCAGCCAAATATTTGAAGAAAAAACCTTTCATCAACATCTTGATTAGCGCTAAATAGGAGTCATAAATTATTTGAAGACGCACAAGCTTGGAGGCAGTCTGCAAATTATTTATTGCCAAAATATTTATTTTACAGCAGCGTAATTTAATATTTAAAAAGTTAGCCAAAGGGTCGGTTGGAAAATTGGAATTTTCAGTCCCGCGAGAGATAATATTTCCAGTATGACCGCAACAGTAACTTTTTAGGTTTCACGCTTAAACCCATGATTGATGAATGTTCTGACGGACGACGGTGTAAACAAGCCGTTGAAAAACGTTGGTAAACATAGATTAAAGATACTCACAGAAAAGATACACGATCACTTGCGCTCTGATATAAAGACAAGATACAAAATAATTTTCACTTCTCGCCTACGTTTAGTTCAAAGTATTCAATATGTACTAATAAAATATCTTGAAATTATTTTCCATTTAGGTATTTCAGATGAATTACGAAAGATTCACTCAGTCCTATATTTTTAAAATAAATAATTTTTCTGTTATAAGTATTCCATTTACAAACTGCCTACATAAATATTCAGTAACATAGGTATTCTAATCTGTGAATATTCTAATCATCCTTGGCAATTTAATAATAAATGTTAAAAAATTAAAATTACTTTGTATAAAAATAATTTGTGTTTAGATCTCAATAAAATATTTTCGAGATATGAAAACAATAGAGATAATAATCATCATCATCACCGCAACCCATAGGTAACAGTCCCAGTGCTGGGCACGGATCTGTCCTCACAATGTGAGGGGTACAGGCACAGAATTAAGTACAGGCCATTGTACACTGTCAATTGGCCATTGTCGTCTTCTACTTGTATAAGTATGGTTTTGTTTTTTTTTGTGTGTACCTACACCCTACCCTAATTTCTTCCAGACATGTTTCTTGTCATACTGTTGGGTTGTCTCATTGACTTATTATGGGTTGTCTGGAAGAAATCGCTCGTAAGCGATAAGGCCGCCCATTGTATTGTGCCTCTCATTCAGAATGTGTGCCATTACCAATGTCTTTGTTACGGTGTGCAATCAATAAAGAGTTTAAATAAATAAATACACTGGCCAAGTGCGGATTGGCGGACTCATATTAGATTTTCTCAAATATTTTTCAAGTACACACATCGACTACTTATAGTTTTATTACATGTACCCAATAATATATGTAAAAAAGAAGTGGTAGTGTCATTAGCGGTGAAAAGTGGTACAGTGAAGAATTGGCTAATTGTCTTACTTTCCATGTAGCTATCTCTTTCTGATTCATACGTTCCGTTATTATCTTTCGCACCCTAAGTTACAACACTATTGTCATCGGAGCGAGTACGGAGCGGGTAGTGGTACAACTCGCGTTTTATCAATGTAACGCATCTATAGTTTACCTATGATACAAATAAGAATGTTACATCCTCAATACTAAAAATGCATTTAAACAGCAAATGCGCATTTAAGACGTCGCCTGAAGGTAGATCTACCTACATGAGCCTCGCATCAAAAATGCAATAAGACCTCACAATTTCCCAGAGACCGCCGCCGGCAAATATGTATTAGATACTAGCGACCCGCCCTCGCTTCGCTTCGGGAAACTTATTATCAAGTGCTTAAATATAAAGTTTCATGGTTCTTTAAGAGATGGCGCTAGGCGTTCTTATTCTTTAAGTTAGGAAGGTTCACCTAGATGGCGCTGTGCTTAAAACCCGAAGAAATCCCATACAAACTTTCAACCTTTATTTCAACTTCTTCATCCCTTTTTGTCGCAATAAAAGGTAGCCTATGTCCTTTCTCAGGGTCTAAAGATTGTCTGTGTCAAATTTCATCAAAATCGGTTGAGAGGTTTAAGCGGGAAAGCCACGCAGACAGACAGACAGACAGACAGACAGAGTTACTTTCGCATTTATAATATTAGTAGGGATTGCTGGAATGACAGCGAAGCGTTTGCAGATAAACTATTATTTTCTAATGAGGATTACGTTTACGAACATTATTTCTGAAGAAACATTCAGCATTATGTTGCAATATTTATACAGCATGGGTTTTATACAGTACAGCGCGGTTTTGTTCTATTAATTAATACCTTCAGCTTCCAAGCTTCTCCATTACTGATCGGCAACGCAAGTATCAGAAGTTCTTAAAATTGAAATTTCGTTCAAATTTTGCAAAGGCCTGCGCACATTACATCAACTCAGACTCGACTTAGATTGAACTTATAGGAAAGGACTTTTAATTGAACTGAACTTATAGGAAATACTACACTATGTGCACCACAAAGGATTGGAATAGCTTGCCCGCATCGGCATTTCAGCCTGCATTCGATGTGGGAGTCTTTGAGAAAAGAGTGTATAGGATTTTACTAAGTTAATGTGCTTACCATTTATGATCATGAACGCCAGTTAACATCAGGTGGAATTGTTGTCAAGGATTAACTTACGAGTAGCGTCGTTTAAAAGAAAACATTGAAACCTGAGCTTTATTTCTTGTACGATCGAAATTGGACCAAACTGGATTTGGCCATAGGTATATAATGCCACAATCGTATGTAGATCAGTTCCTTCAAGTAAATGTTGAAAATGAACCGTAATGAAGACAATACAAAGCTCATATTTCAAAGTTTACCTATGAGTTGAATCTTAGTCGAGTCGGAAATGAGTTGATGTAATGAGCGCAGACCTTAATGGCCTGTATTCCAAGCGCGTAATTAAAAAGAAAAATTGTCAAAGGGAAACTTTCCGGGCTTCAAAAAGGGTTAACTTCCTCTTTCTTAGAAAGTAAAGAAACCAAACAATAAGGTTAATGAGCAGTTCTTCCGCCACCAAGCGTAAATTAGAAAAACTTTATCTAAAAAAATGTTATCTAAATTTTAATCTTGATTTATTTTTCAAATAATAGTAAAATCTGTTACGCATGCATTCGTATTAGTCTCAACATAAGGATGTACAGGGCTCCATGCATTTGACTCCTGTATGGCGCAATAGTTACAATGTAGAATTACGGTTTGAAAAATCCTGGGTTCGATTCCCAGCAAGGCATAAATTTGAACGATGATTTCATATTTCTATTTTATTATGTACCTTTATTTATTTACTACTACAGAGAAACTAATTAACAGCAGCTATTTAATTCTTTCTTCACTTTTCTGACAAAATAACATTTACCACAAAAAAATTCAACTACAATAAAACTAAAAGAATTTCTCTTATCACGGAACGCTATCATGCACGATCTTTGAATACTCTAGAGGAAAGGTCAGTTTTATTGCCTGCCTACCAACAAAGCAACTGTACTGTTGAAAACGGAAAAATGAGAATTCCAATATACCACAGAATACCGAGAGCACAGAAGTTAAACTCATCATGTACTTCATTTTTATGCCTAAACTTGGCGTTTATTTATTTATTTATTCTTTATTGCAACAACCTTAAGCTAGGTTTACAAAGGGCGGACTTAATGCCTAGGCGTTCGCGCAAGGTCAACTTTAAATTTATTTTTTTAACTTTGGCTTTATTATACTTTGACTTATGCAAACATACTTATAAACAGGATGATACAGCGACCTGAAAAAAAAACAGGACAATACAGCAATCTGAAAAAATAAACAGGACGATACACTTCACAAGGAACTTCGCCTGTTGTTCAGGAGGTCGGCTTGGACTCAAAGAGGAATCAAACCTTGACTCACCTTACGTCCATGAGCAATGTCAATGTGTGAGTGCCTTGAGCGCGCCGTATAATTACGTAGCTTAACTTCTGTGCTCTTGGTGTATTGTGAATAAGGGTAGAACTAATTGTTTGACGGTCACACGACTAGTGATAAAAATAGAATGTTCAGGCAACGCGCGTCCGGTTTCACCGCACTTCATAGCTACTCGTTTTGTCGATGTTCGAGTTTCGTTACTACTCGTATTATTATGGCAATCCAAACCACGATTGATCAGTGCAGATGCTGTCTATGTTGTATCGATTTAGACTTGGTTTTACTTGTAAATATGTTTTACACCACAGTACGGGTTTAACTAACATTTCATATTTAAATTAGAAAACAATACGAAACATAGGGTCGACGTGAAAAGGGATAATAAGTTTTCTAAAGTCTCACTCGTCATAGGGTTGTCAGTTAATCGGTCAATCGTTTAAGTTACAGTATAATACAGATACTCTTTTTTATTCACCAATTTTAAAAAACATAACAAGACATTATAATAAGACAACTACTAGTCATAACTGTGCTAGTAATGAAGAATTCATCATCATCATCATCACAACCCATAACTGTCCCACTGCTGGGCACGGGTCTCCTCTCACAATGAGAGGGGTATAGGCCATAGTCCACCACGCTGGCCAAGTGCGGATTGGCGGACTTCACACACCTTTGAGAACATTATGGAGAACTCTCAGGTGTGCAGGTTTCCTCACGATGTTTTCCTTCACCGAAGCAAGTGATAATTAAATTTTAATACGCACATAATTTTTGAAAATTAGTGGTGCGTGCGGGGTTTGAACCCGGAACCTCCGGTTCGGCAGTCCAACGTTCAACCACACGGCTATCACTGCTTATGCTTATGCTAATGAAGAATTACTATGAATAAAATAAGAACATGAACTGAGCGTAAGAAAGACAACACAAAGTTCCTATCACCTATCAAAAGAATACATTAAATATTTTACCAGACATTCAATTATTTATATAAAGTTAATAAAAAACATTTTATACATAATTATGTATATCCTTCTAATAAGAGGAACCGATGGCAGGACTTCCATGACTGGCGTTGTATCAGTCATGACCACAGGCAAAGGTGAAACTTACCATCCGACCGTCATCTTACTAATCAACAAACATCATCAAACTAACTAACTAATGTTCTAACACCGTCTGCTAACCGGACTAACCATCACAGTCCCCATTTGAGTCTTGTTCTAGGGCGGTCGCAGTTGTCATGGGCGGCAGTGGAAGGGTGGTGCTGCATGATCGTTTGCTACCTTAATACCATAAAAAAACAAAATGTGTGCAATTCACACGTGCTAGAAGTGAAACTTTAAAAAAACGAATACTGTTGGTCCAAATATTGATGTTTTGCTTTGCTTACATAAGCCGCCATTTTTCCGGTGCTTCTTGTGTGTCTGTGTCTTTTCGTTTCCGTTTCATTTCATTTGCGCGTCATTTCCGTTTCATCGAATCCAAATCACAACGAAGCTTTCACTTCAAAAAATCTTTTTTCCTCTGAGGTCTTGAGGCCATAAAAAGTTCGCGACAACCCTGACTGCTCAGTCCCAAAACTCAATTGTATCTCGTTTGATTGGGAACGCTCTAATGAGATTCGGCCATCCGATCCTTTCAGTCCCAGCGGGCAATAAATAAAAGGTGAAAGAGACTTCTCTCCTTCTCGCATTACAAATTGGTTTTAAAAATTGCCTTTGAAGACCCCAAAGATTAACGACGTGAAAACTAACTTTGTGGGTCGAAATCGGGTTTTAATACGGTATTTAGGCGTAAACAAAACTTTGGTCTGTTAAAGGGTTTTGCGTGTCCTTAATATCTAAATTTAGATTTTATGTTAAATGAGCTGACCCATCAGACCTTGTTCTGAAATATAATTATATTTATTTATAGAAATATATTGCAGAGTAATATAATAGCATATTCCTTATGGCTAACGTAGGTACACTTATAATCTCAAATAAAAAACAAAATATGTGCAATTCACACATGCTAGAAGTGAATCCTTCAAAAATAAGGAATACTGTCAGTCCAAATATTGATGTTTTGCTTTGCTTACGTAAGCCGCCATTTTGCCGATGCTTCCTATCTCATTTACTCCCATCGCGTCATTTCCGTTTCATCGAATTCCAAGTCACCACGATACTATAGAAGTATTCACTTCAATACCTAATTCAATTATATCTAATAAATAAAATAATTAACGCGGTACACTCATAGTCCCACAGTAGGATTCAGCTGAGTCGAACTCGGCACCCTTGGAACAGCGAACCGGCATGTTAACCAGTGCGCCATATGGGTCGTTTCAGCTACGATTCGGTATCGCCCACTTTCGGGCTATATAGTATTATTTTCAAAAATCTTTGTATTTTCTTCTTCGTAACCCAAAACTGTCCCACTCATCTTCGCTCCCAAGGCCCTCTCACTCAGTGAAGGGTACAGATCCCAGTTCGCCACTCTAGCCAAGTGTGGATTGGTAGATACACTTTAGAGAACATTATTGAGAACTTTCGGATGTGCAGGTTTCCTCATGAATGTCAGAATGTGCAGAATGACATTTCTAAGAATTTTTATATAACAACTTTATCTTCTATCTGTTCACAAATAAAAAAAGATATCTGATGTTAAATAATGCAATCTAAAGGTTTTTTTTTCAATAAAGACTAATATACATACATATAGTTTTACTGAAGCGAAGTATACGTATATATGTATTTTGTAATCATTAAACACTATAAACTTCTCTGACGCAGATTTTACACAATTTGACTATCCAATATTGATAATTCACTTTTGGTGCTGACTGTACTGCAAATGGGAATTCGAGTCCTGCACAGATTCTCTCTAAAATCTAATCACAAACGTTGTCTGAAGGGGATCGGTAAGGGTAAAGGCAGATAACACTTACGAGTAATTCAGTAAAAAAAACTAAATAATGACCTATTATACTGATAATTCCGTAGCTTAGTTGGTAGTGGCCCTGCCTGCGAAGTAAGGGGTTCCGAGTTTAATTCCTGGCTGAAGCCAATGTATGAATGAAATATTAATGCCACATATAAATATGTATAGGTATTTTGTTCTCGAATGTGTTAGTTTTACCAATATATAAAATAATCATTAACCCTATCCAATTTTATTACAACTGCAATTCCTACTCTGGAAATCGAAGCAAGGGAGCAAGTGAATGGAAACTAATTTCGACCGAGAATTTCGTTAGTATTTCGAGCGTACCGAATGGGGAGAACGGTTTCAAATCAAGTTCAAAACAAAAACGAGAACGAAATCGAAACCAAATAAAATTCTAATAGCAGTAAGCCAACAGTTTTACCGCTGAATTTATATAAAGAAACTTACCTAAAACATATTCTTTTCGTAAACGGACCTCAACATGCAAAAACTTACAAATCGATCAATACGAAACAGCTGTTCGCAAACCGAGCACGGCACGATTATTTATATACGATATTCAAATATTCCGATAGACAAGAGAATGTTCAAATGTAAATCAAGAATCGACTACCCTGCCCAGCAGACATTTAGGGGCAACGTACACGGAAGAGACGCGACGCTTGTACCGTACGAGATGTGTACGAAATTCTATATAAAAAACTGTAATTATGAAAACCTATCGTGCCTTATTAATATTGCATTATTCAAGAAAACAAAATTAGTTAAAGTTACTCAAGGAACTAAGTTAAAGTTATTGAACCAATTAAATATGAAAAATCGGGTTTCCAAATAAAGTAAAACTCTACACCAATTTACTACATACTTACTACAATGAGCACAAAAATATTTTTTAATTTTTATTTTATTAACCGACAAACGAGCAGACAAGCCACCTGATGGTAAGTAGTCACCGCCGCCCGTGGCCATCAGTAATACCAAAAGAATGAAAGATCACTGATGCGTTGCTGGATAAAAAAATATACCGTTATCGAATATTATAAGAGTAGAGAAAATTTTCGAAACATGTAAATTCATCCTTAACAGTAAAGGGTGGCATTCACGTTGCAACGGTCATACGGACCGTCGCACGAACGTGGTGTTCGATGACTACTTCAACGGACTTGCGATATGACTGGTCGTACAGTCTGCTTTAAGGGCCCCATACATGGTAAGATTTATCTGTACGATCCGTCGCGTCAAACCGATCCAAACGACGAATCGATGGTGTATGTCAAGATCGTTAACAATTTACTTAATCGAAGACGATGTCGGAAATCGCAACAAAAACCCATGCAATCATGAATATCGTAACGATGAATCGACAGTGTATGGCGCTTTACGATCAACGATCAACGATCTCCTTGGCTAGCGCGTGACTCGTTCGTACCTACCAACACGCGAGGAGCGACACAAACAAAATGGCTACATGGAGTATTTTCCATTTTATGGGGCACGTATTTAATTATTTGAACACGTCTTTATCCTTCAGCTTCAAACAAGTAAATGATCGATCGTTACGACCAGTCGTTTCGTGTATGAGCGACATTTTTGATGCGATCAATCGTCACGATTTTGATCAGATCGATCGTATAGACTAATCGTACCATGTATGGGGGCCTTGGGGACCAATCCATTTACGATCGAACTTGTCGCATACTTACTACCGAAGTTTGTGCGACTGCGTTTGTGTTTATTATCAGACGTTTATTTTCACTGTGTACAGTAAACCTTTTACCTTCAAACACGCAAACGACTGATTAAATCAACACACAATCAAACCGAAACGCTGAGCCGCCAACATCGCTGAAGGTACAGCGAATCAATTAATGCAAGCTTTTGGAAATTCAGTTCCAGTGTGATAGGATCCCGTGCTCGCGGTGATATAGGATTACTTAGCAGCATATCATCATCACAACCCATAACTGTCCCACTGCTGGGCACGGGTCTCCTCTCACAGTGTGAGGGGTATAGGCCATAGTCCACCACGCTGGCCAAGTGCGGATTGGTGGACTTCACACACCTTTGAGAACATTATGGAGAACTCTCGGGTGTGCAGGTTTCCTCACGATGTTTTCCTTCACCGAAGCAAGTGATAATTAAATTTTAATACGCACATAATTTTTGAAAATTAGTGGTGCGTGCGGGGTTTGAACCCGGAACCTCCGGTTCGGCAGTCCAACGTTCAACCACACCGCTATCACTGCTTAAACTGCAGCATAAACTGCTAGTATACTTAAAAGACTCAATCCATCTTTGAGTTACCGACCACCCTTGCTCGTTGTGTATACCGGAAATTATTGTAACGTACTCTAGTTGACTTGCTTACCAACTTCTCTGCATTGTGAAAAGTGCTACATTTCTTTAGATAATATTGACTACGTGACCAAAGACCTCCTCCCCTATCTGTCACCAAGACCCCCTGCCCGTTAGACGGGTCAGTTAGTATGGGTACGGTCCCGTAAGCCTGGTGGTAGGGTTTTCCAAACATTTTTGTTACTGTCTTGGCCGGCAACGGATCAATGATGTCTGTGGTATTCCTGGTGTCGATGTGTCAATAGTATCGGAGTTCTTCAATGGATTCACTTGAAACTATATACTATATAGAACTGACTACTACTATATAGAAGTGACGAAAGTGAGCATTAAGAAAGGATTTTTGGAAATGGGCGGGCGAAACGCGGGGGAAAGTTAGTCTATTAATATTAAAAAAACTCAAGGTATGAACATAATAAATCAGATTTAAAGTAAGTTATTGCAGTTTGAAGTTCTATTGTAAAATATAAGCGCATTTTAGAATATTCTGAATCATCTTCGCAAGCTGGTACGTTTAAAAAGTCGTGAGAATATGGTCTTATATTCAGTAGTAACAAATGGGAACTTTCACCTAGTAAGAGCATTTATTTTTCAATTTTTAAAACACCAAACTTACTCATCCATTTATCACAAGTATTGTCACGGATCGTCTGTTAAACGTGAAAGAGAACAGCGAAGTAAATAAACTTAAGCCGTAAATGTTTTGCGCATATTAACTAAATTTACCTTCCATTCGGAGCCCTTTCTTTCAGTCTGCATCCCGAAAGATGTATTGTCCTCGAATAAATGGCTTCGGTTTGGAATGTTGGAGATATCTCTTTCACGTGCAGTCACTTTGTCTTATTGATTGGACATAGTGAACATAAAACTTGTTATAACACAAGCCTCTGAGCGTGAATTTGTTTGTGCGGTGTTCAGAATTGGGTCCAGAGTGAAATCAAACACTGTTGATTGATAACTTAGGTATTCCTTACTACAACAAATAAGACATTTTTAAAATTAACGATTACCTTTAATTACTCGATATTAATTTAAAACTACTTTCCCGCCCTCGCTTCGCTAGGACGTAATTTTTTTACACACCAACAATATTTCAAATATTTGGCCTGTATGTGAATCGTAATTAAAGCTAAAACAGTAAACCCAACAGACTTACTACAGTATAGTACTGAAAACCGAATCCAAATCAGTTTAGTCGTTTCCGAGATAAGCGGAAATGAACGTCCAGAAAAACAGTCAAAAATTTTGAAATTGAAAAATGTCTGCTTCACAATTCTTATAAAAATAGCATTTATTCCTTTTACTCAGCGGTGGGGAAAGTAACATTCGCGTTCGGTCTGACTCTGACGAACGTAGTTGCGAGCTCACACTTATGTACAAAGCCGTTCCGACTGAGTTCACAACAATAGCAATCATCTTGATTGTGGGTAGTTGTATTATTGTAAGTGGCTGAAGCGAGCGTAGCGCTGTGAATCGTATCGTACCGAAGAGTAAGTGAATTTAAACAAAATAGTTGTATTCCCTCCACAAATTATCATTACCACTAAACTACGGGTACGTAATGAGTACCTACCCATGCAACAACTGAGAGGTTAACGTTCCACCACAGACTACCACTTACCTTTTGTCACAGATTATAGAATATTATTATGTATTACTCTTTACACATATTTATATGAATGGGTCATCCCCAGTCACCTTTAATCGCCAGCCATCGCTAGCCGTAGCTAGCGTTTAAAGGTAATCTGAAACAGAATGTTAAAAAATGCAAGTTTTGCCAAATAGTACTTCCACCGCAAAAGACCTAAAACCAAGTCAGTTAATTAGTTAACAGCAGCTATTTATTTGAGAAAAAACTAATAATAAACGAATCACTTCTCTTGTATACATTCTTGTTAGCTATTCTACAAAAGAATAATAAAAACCATGATTCTTTTATGAAGACCCACTTAATTTTAAACTTCATTTCAGTTTATTTATGTCCGCTTTAGTAATCAATATTCTGCCTATTATGGTTTAAGAGAGATAAAGAGAGGTTTAAGAGAGATAAGAGAGATAAAGCCCAAGACGGACAGACGAACAGAGAAGCCTTAGTATTAAGGTCTCACTGGTATCATGTGGGTAAGGAACAATAAAACAGCACAAAGTAGTATAGAATTGATTTGAAGTCTTATCTCGAAATGTATAATGCTTATACGCTATATTTTTTGTATAAACATTTCCCGTGATTTGCTTTAAAAGCTTGAAAGATAAATTAGAAAGAAATGGTTTTTAATTTCTTTCAATCTTTTTTCGTCACAAAATAGAACGAGATGAAATTGGAAATTGAACAAATGTTTGGCTTTAATCAGCTGAATGTACCTTCAAAGGTAACTAAAAACTGTGGTTAACAAAAAGATGTAATAATTTGAAGTGATTCCATGTCTATTTTGTTTTTGTAGTCCTCATTTAATGCACGTGTATGTTTATACTAGCTGACAGACTCCTTTCTGCAATACTCATATATTTGAATATCAAAGTTAACGAGATTCAACATGACATATTATTTTTATATTATTATAAATATTATAAATCCTATTATTGTAAATATGGTAAAGTTTATATTTTTATGGCTCGTATTTATTATACAAATATGTAAAAACGGCTGAAGGGATTTGAATATAGATTCATTGTCCAATTTGTACGGGCACTCTGGCCACCATTAATATTAATTATAGATTACTAGCGCCCCCCCTCGCTTCGCTTCGGGAAACTTATTCCTTCGGTTTGCAAAGATTTAGTTATACATTTTGGATAATTCACACTATATCTTTATAAATTATATCCTATGTGTTATTCTGATGTCTAAGCTATGTTATTGTAAAGTTTCAGCAAAATCCATTCGGTAGTTTTTGCGTGAAAGAGTAACAAACATTCATACATCCATACATACTTTCGCATTTATAATATTAATAGGATTATGTCATTTTTAATGACTTATATTAGTAGAAATCAGAATATTGTAATCATTTAGTATCCGGATGTTTGTAGAAAGTTTTTAATCACATTAGGTACCTGTACTTTGAACTGAAACGATATGGTCTTTTGTTATTTTAAGTACGATCTCGTGCGAACAAATCGGAATTTTTGCACAACTTCTCGAAAGGGTCTAAATATCAGGACCGGGGGTTCTCCACTGGTCTCAACATCTTTATCAGTTAGGATTGTTTTAGAATTTTGTGGAACAAGAATCGAAATAGACCCTCAATGGTATTTTGCCAACGGACTCTAATGAGTAAATCCTTGAAAAAAAATCCTATCAACCTCCCACCTGCGCGAGGGTTTCCCAGTTCGGTCTTGGAGGACATTTATGTGACTGATGTTTGTTCTTTGCTCGTGGGTTTTATGTATGTTTAGGTCATGAATCATAGTACGGAGGTATGTGTAAGCGTCACGTCAAGCAATACATATTATGTATATAGAGGCAAGCAAATGCATTACCTGTTCGTGTCCAAGTATGATTCCGAACAGAACAAACATTGCTTGGAGACGAAGTATTTGTTCTGAGCTCCGCGTGTTGTTCGCGTGTAAGTAGCAAATCGTGTTCAGACGCCAACGAATTGTCGTAATACTAATGTCTTGTATAACATTGGTTATACAAGTCATTAGTATTAGGCATCGTTTTAACGGAGTGATATTAATTAAATATATTACCTACTTGTAACCAAGCAAGATGCGCTCATAGTCCGTAATCTTAGGCTTGCGGCGGATGCGGTCGGTTGTTGGATTGGTTACAAAATTAATTGAGCGCTTCCGTGCTTCGGAGGGCACATAATACAGTCGGTCCCGGTTGTTATCATTACACGTAGATTAGGACAACGCTGTACAAATCTCAGTATGCCTAAAATGGAATTGCAAAGTCTCAGTCGTCCCTATATTTACATTGTTAAATCTCCGCCTTACTCAGTTGCATAACGCGACGATTGATATTTCCTTGAGTTTCGTGTACATTTGCTGCACAAATAGTTATATCGAAGTTTGATTGCAAGTTCTAAAACCAATATCTTGGATCGGTGTTTCTAGTTAGTCCAGGAATTGTCACAATGTGAATGCAGTGGGACTGTTATGAGTTGGGAAGAAGCAGAAGATGTAAAGATAAACTGATTAGGTACATGCTAGCAATTATTTTATATATAACAATAATAATTGTTGTTTTAATGTTACACTAAGATTAGGTAAAGTATATTTAGGTATCCACCTACTTGTTTTTAAAGTAAACTTATCACTTCAAAAGTAAAATACTTTAAGGCAATATCCAACAGGAACAGGAAAAGTTTAAATTGAATGTCAACCAAAACAGATAAGTTGAGAAACATAAAGGAATATTTAATTGATAAAAATTCCATTGAAATGTATCTTACGCCCTACAATAAACTTAGCTAATCTTAACTTTAAGAAAGTTTAATTGCTTTATTTAAAAGATGTATTTATATTAGAAAGTTTCGTCCCCCGATATTTCTCGAAGCAGAAATAAGTTATCGGTACAGCGGTTTAATAAATTTTATGTCCAATAAATATCACTTTAAAATTATTAAAATAGGAGGTTAAAGAATTCACGACTACATAACCTAGTTGGAAGAGGCCCTGCCTGCGAAGCGAGGGTACACGGGGCAAATATTTATGCGACAGATAAATGTTTGTTCTCGGGTCATAGGTGTCAATGATATGTTATTGGTACCTACTGTCCTTACCACGTGCAACACAAGTAATCCCTGTGTATGGGGGTATGAGTGTGTTAGTATTTATAAATCAGACAAAACTTGGCGGAAAATCAGGTAGATACACGTCATCTTTCTGGTGAATTTCTGCATTGGGCGGACATGGGTGTTTGGGCGAGAAGAACAACACCGTCACTTCGGCTTACAATAGAGACTTATGTGTCGTTGCAATAGTCACAAAACTTGAAATAAGTAGGTACAACGTATCTTAAAGTCCACTAAACACAGCCAGTTTCTAGGATATGAAAGGGCACTCGACTAGTAGATGGACTATGTTAAATAACTTTTATTGTGATATTTTTTTATTTGCTAGCAAGCAAGCAATTTTCTTATGAAATTAAGATAGTAAACGAGCATGCAATACCACCCATCCGCTGCCGTCTGTGACAACTGTGACATTCACAGAACAAGACTCCAATCGGGACTAGGTTGGTTAGTTCAATTAGCAGATGATTAGCAGACGGTGTCAGAACATTAGTTGGATAGTTCGTTAGTAGGTATGAGGACTGGGGCAGGGACTGTTAGTGATAGTCAGTCCTGTTAGTTGTTGTAAGTAATAGTCCTGTTAGCAATTGTTAGTAAGTCTGGTTCTAATTCGGTCACCTTGTGTTGATGATCCATGAGGTATAAGATGTTCGCCTCTAAAAAGTGTAACCAGATCCACACCTTTTGTGTTGTACCTACATAAATACATTTTACAGCAGCAATATTTAAAGTTGTACCTAACCGACAGCGGAATAAATCAGTAAAACCCGTTCTCCACACTTCATAAACCCTTGATTTAACGACTCACTCAGCTCCAAGCTCAAAACTCTAGGTACTGCTGATGCGCGCTCATTCAAATGCAGTTTCCCTCGGTAACAACTGCGAGTTCTACGTAAAACAACCAGGTTTTAAAGCGATCCAACCGTTTATTTATGAGCACTTTGGTTGAGTACTGGTACTTCGAGAGAGCGGTGTTAAATCTCGGTTTCCTGAGTAAGCCTCCACTGTAGGAAAACTATCAAATCTTATCATTCAATCCGATTAAAGTTGAAGCGCATAGATGGCTTGTGACAATTGGAAGTTATTATACTATTTTTGTTGCTTATTTAATTAAATGATGACATATATACTGAATTATAATCGTTAATCTATAATGACTGACGATTATGTTTCTTTGATCATTAATTAATCTCCTCGCTAAATATGTCCGATTTTTTTCTGTTTCTATCCAATTAGTGCGATCTTTTTATGTAAATATCCGAAAAACGGACAGACGAGCCACCTGATGGTAAGAGTCGCCTATGGACGTCACAATATCAGCTTTTCTTTCTTTTTAAAATAAAGTTAACTTTTTGATTAAAATGGTCCGTATTAGCCTAAAATATTGACTCCAATCCCATTGTCCAACCGGCAGACCAGTGTGTCGTAAAAGACAACCGAAGGGCTATATTTCACCGGGCCGCCATGGCGGCGCGATCAGTTGCGCCACTGTGGTGTCCGTAAGCTACCAAACTAGACACCATACAGACACCAGAGTTGCCACACCACACAGAAACAGTATCAAAATGGACCTTGAAGACTGTCACTGGCGGCCGGACTGGCGGCCGAGTGAGTGAGGCACCATATAGCGCAATAGTAATTAGTGGTGGCGCGACCAGCGGGCGGCGCAACCAGTAACATTCTGTGCACGGGTCCGAGTTGGTCGCGCCGCCAAATTGGTTGCGCAACCAAACGGACACCAGGTGAGTAACGCTCTATAGAGCTGCATACATTTTATTGGTAGCGGTGACTGGTTGCGCCGCCATGGCGGCCCGGTGAAATATAGCCCGAAGTCTGTACGTGTGATGGTAGGGATATAGCTCGGCTGGCTGGCGACCGCCCGGTTGCTAGTCAGCCGCCAAGCGACTTGTGTTCCAGCGGGGGGCTCGAGTTCAGAGCCAGTATCTTCTTTCTTTCCTCTTTTTCTTTTTACGAGTATCAGCGGCGGCTCTTGATAAAGGACCTCGGAATGGTCCGAAACTAGTCGGTCGAATCCGACAATTATAATACGTGAGGTAAGCCGTGATATACTCGTAAAGTGTATTCAGACCTTAGAATAATTACACTATAGAAACGAAGTCCGCGCGGACGTTTTGAAGCACCTTAATTGGAGTCAGAAATGACTCCAAACACCGGGCAGCTCATGTCAACGCACGCCAAACGTGTCTCGCGAAAAAAAAAGAATTATGACGATTTGTCCAGTTAAATTGTGTCACAAAATATCTGAAAAGCTATTTATGTATTATTGCTAAAAACATAATTATGATTATCCGCAGCCGAATCCGGAATCATTCCCCGCTTTCGGGAAAGTTTCGGTTTATTGCTTCACTTTAAACACAGACAGAGCGCTTGTATGAAGACTGTCTTTCTATAGTGTTATTATTCTAAGATTCAGACACTCTTTTTCTTTCTTAACCAGCATCGTATCGGTGAAGCCTTGGTGTTGATTACGTCCATAAGCAACGGCGACCACTTACCATCAGGTGGCTCGTCTGCTCGTCGGCGTTTGGCACATAAAAATATATATCCAATATTTAGAGTACTTCCCGTCCATGTATGATTAAAAATTCCCATGTAAATATAAATTGTTGAAGTCGATTTTGTAAGCTTTTACGACTTTTTATGGCTTACCCTTGGGCTCAATATTTTGTTGTTTGGACAAAATAACAACACTTAATTGTCGTCGTCTTTGTCTCAAAAGGAATAAGGAAACATATTTTATCTACACAGGGTGAGGTTTTACGACACAAATAAAAACTACCTACCAGTTTATTTGGCCTAGGGTAAATGACGGGTAAGTCGGAAGGTCGTAACGTTTTAAATACGAGTATAATAAAAAAGTTATACAAACATATTGCTGTAGTTCCAATGACAGTGTATTTTATCACAAGCATGACCGGATCCGCTCAGATTTAGCTTCAGAAAAGGGAACTGCTCAAGTGGCTAAATTGATTGCTTTGCACGTACAATTTTAAAAGCATTGTTATAATTTTAAACTATTAATTTATATTAAGTAACATTATAGTTAAAGTGAAACGAAGACGCAAACATCTTAATATATATAAATCTCGTGTCACAATGTTTGTCATCAATGGACTCCTAAACCACATAACCGATTTCAATCAAATTTCACATGTACCCGTATTTTGGTGTAACTTAAAAGATAGGATAGTTTTTATATATTTTAATTGCAAATTAAATGTTTAGTAAACAAAAATAGTGTTCATTTTGTTTAGTTTTATGAATTCCTCATAGATGGCGCTGTTGTTTGATTCGTCAATAAAAGCATTCGTTTCACAACTAGGTTGCGAAGACACCCGGTACATGGCGTTGTTAATCTATTATAATCACTGAGCCACAGCAACGCGTGGTTGGGACAGCTAGTATTTATTATTTTGACTAAATCATGACAAAGTACGCTTGCTTACACCTGCACCACTCTGTAAGTTCACTGAACAATGGTTGTTTGCGCTCAAAGAGGAGTGCCTATACTCATAGTAAATAAGATTTATATAGCAACGCTAGTCTGCTACAATATTGCGGTCATTCACACCTGCAACAACGTTAGATCTTTATTTTAACATATTACGTTACTGGGTTTATCTAAGACATAAATGAAGGTGTGCATTGCACATGCCAACGTAATACAAAGTTAAGTCAGTGAGTTAGCCGCCCAGCCGCAAATATCGGGCGAAGAATGGCTTAGCCGATATTGCTTCGCTCCGAAGCTGCACTTAAAAACTTGAGCTTAAAATATTGCTGCCATATTTCAGGACAAAATTCCAAGACCGCTTACTTTAGAGTTCAGGTTTTGTTTTGTAGTAAAATATGAGAGACGGTCGTGCGAATTCGGCTTATCGCATTGGATTTTATAGGCAAATATTTTAAAAAGCAGACGTATATTTTTCTTTTTACAATTTTAAAGAAATATTATTAGCACACTCATACCCCCGCACTAGGATTCCCTGTGTCACGGGTTGCATAGACAACACAACTACACATTACTTACACCCATGAACTGAGAACAAACATTGTATCTGACACATTAATATCTGCCCCGGCCGGAAATTGAACCCGGGACTCCTCGTTTCGCAGGTAGGGCAACTACCAACTAGGCTACGGGGTCGTCAAATGCATTGCGGTTTATAACACATAAGTATCCTATACCTGCCCAAAATTATTGTGGGTTATTTGAGAGCCTATGATACCGCTATACATATAGAGTTGTAGCTTTTTGAATAAATTGCTTTAACGGCAAATCCTAGGTGATATCAGAGTTAGTATCTAAAATGAAAAAACTTCAATAGGCCTTAATTAAAAAACAAAATAAAAGTTCTGTGAATTAGAGGTACAAATTAGCAGCGAAATTTAATTTGAACAGGCTAGAAGTATTGAGTGAGTCTGTTTCCCGTGATACAGTAATACAAATAATATTATATTAATGAAGCTACTTATACCTGTGAAGCTTTAGCAAACAGGGTTGCCTCTCGTTGGCCCTAATTTATATCAACCTAAAGTCGAAAGTCACAATATAAGTTGATGTATAAGGAGGAATTTAAGATGTTAACTGTTAAAAAATGTATTATTTTATTACAAACCAATTCCGAAACTGTTGAATTTAGAATGTACGACAAATAATTACCTAACTAGCCCATTCCATTTATACACATAATTAATGTCTTTGTTGAAGGTCCTAAGGGAGAGGTCTAAGAAAGCATACATACTGTAACTTAGAAATTGCTTCAGGGCAAAATGATCGAGCATGATCATATAATATTAATACTGATACGATTCAATGAAAGCCGTTTAAATCAGAATCGATTTCGCGTGAACTTAATGTGTTTTGCATTTGTAACAATTATTAGATTGAAGAAAACTGCTTAGTTCCCTTGAAAAACTAGGATAAGGACCTAAATTTTGGACATTGCACTGCGGCATAAGTTGATAACAATCCCTTGTCGCCATCTGAACAATGATGTCTAAAAAGTTGAGTAGGTAATTAAAAAAAACTTGAGTATGAGATTGCCCAAAAAACATAATATTCTGCTTCCCAGCACCACATAACACCCTGCCCGCCTACTGCTCGGATCGTGTCTCCTCTTACAGTGTAAGCGGTACAGGCCACAACGGCAACGCTGGCCAAGTGCGGATTGGCAGACTTCACACGTGTTTGAGAACATTATGGAGAAGTATCAGATTTGCAGGTTTCTTCACGATGTAGTCCTTCATCGCAACGAGTGAAATGAAATTTCTAATACGCACATTTTTTCGATGAATCGATTCGATTAATTCGATCCCAGACACCTTATTCGGAGTCCATTGTTCAAACCACTTAAGTCATATTTTTGTACTTGTACCAAATCTCAGCTGTTCGACCCATTTGTTTTCGTACATTCAAAGTAAATCGTTGTGAAAAATACACGCACGAGTGGTCCCAAAAGAGTTCCGTTTCGTCCAATGTACGGAGCCCTAACGACAGTTTGATACGTATTAAATCTATACATATAATAAAATTATAACTGATTGGTACCCGTAAATACTGCACGGAAAGTATTTTAGAAAAACTAATTGAGAGTTCAATATTAAAGCAATGGAATATAACAACGGTTTTTAGATTTTTTGTCTGTTTGTCTCTATATTAGTTCCCCGCCAATCTCAGAATCAGCTCAACCGATTTGGATGTAGTTCATTGTTATACATTATGTAATACAATACACATTTTGGTAAAGGTAATATTTAGTGTTGGTTTTTCTTCAAACAGTTTACAAATAAAAAATAGGTAGGTCAATTTAAAGAGTTTCATCTAAACATTTTCCGAGTGTAGGTATTAATGCGTAGGTTTTTCGAAACGAGGTTGATAGTACCTTATTAATATTATTGTATTTATTTAAATAAAAATTTTCACCAACCCTAGCCCCCGAGCAATCCCGCCACCTGCGTGGATATGATAAGACAGGCGGCGGATTAGGATAACGGTTGTGAACCGGAATACGTATGTATATCCCCATGGAATGTTATTGCAAATTTGTTATACAAATACACATTAATGCCACTATAATAACATCATTGCCTCGTTCATCGGTGCCTCCGATCTTAACAGCAACAGGTTTAACTTTATGATAATAAAATACATATTTTTGAAGTGAAACTTCTTGGTGCACTTTGGAGATGTTTACGTTGAATGTTTAACGCTACTACGGTGGAGGAATTTGGGGCATGAACATCCGTTTTTTTTATGTTTTTTGCGACCTTGCGATCACCTAATATTAATATTAGTGACTTAATAACTACTCGTATATTGCTAAAATTATCCTTACACAAAGCTGGCTCCCATGGTCATCCGCTCTAAAAACAGATCAGATTTCGCCGTAGTCTGGTAAAAACTAAGCAATATATCTCAGCAATGGATGTTTATTTGCCGCCATCTTGAAATATGGATACCGTACAAGAAGTTTTATAAGTAAGGGACGTATCGGTATTGATGTTCCGATAATGTGCCATCAATCGCCAATGGCTTTGTCTTCGCTCTTCGTATGAGAATATAAGTTGGACGACAAGGCTTATTTGATTTCCTTAAAAAAGGGACTATTTTTTACAGTAACTTAAGTATCTTGAGTTAGGAGTGTTCCCGAGATTGATATGCGTTTAATAATGCAATATAACACTGTGTTGGGGATTTTCTTCTCCGTTTTTATGACCAAACTCTTAAGCAGAGGTAGGGCCCATTCGTAGATCGTAGGTCGTTATACTGCAGCACAGACATAATTAAATCGAATCGATTTTTCTGTAGCGTAATAGGTACTATTAAGATTTTTTTTCATTAGTTACGTAATAAAAGTTTGTACGTAAACACACTAAATGTTATATTTAGGTTTAGTATATCATATGCTTAGGTGTATTTATATTAACTGTGTTTGCTATGTGGTTATCATGTTCAACTGCGGAATTTAGACTGCGAATGAACATTTTTCTTTCTGCCATTCTTTCTTACAGTACGTTTCCTTGTGCCAGTGATATATTTATGACTTAACTTAACTAGCGGATAAGTAAGACGCTTCTAACAGTACAATTTTGTCGAAATAAGGTATCAACGTTTAAGTTTTATCATCACGTAACTAATTTTTGGCGTTTCTGACATTTTGATGTCATTCGCTAGAGAATCGAAAGGCGCGTAGTTTCGTCCAATCAGAATCAAGGATCAATAAAAATAAAAACATTTTAAAAAATGGAACTTTACTTTTGTCTATAGGTATAAAATCGTTTTTGTCTCTCCTGAAAAGTTGCTAAAAGTGAACTAACGAAACAATTAGGTCATGGGTTCGATTCTTACGAGACGGATTTGAAGGTTAAATTGTTCTTGATCTTTGTGTTCCTATTTGTGTATTGTGTCCATCGCACCCACAACATGGAAATCTCAGTGTGGGGCTATGAGTGTGTAGCGTTATTAATTTATTTATAAAATTCTTTCTTATTTCCTTTCTTATTTCGTAATTAGAAGACTAGAGTCGATATATCGGTCTTGATTCATAATTTGATGGAATATGTAAAGCCTTTGTAAAGAACGGGTTGAGGTCACTAAACTTTGCCAATTAATTCAAACTGCAAACGTAGCATGTTACAACTAGACTTATTAGAGTACCTAATATCTCACATTCCTATGTCAGTTTCTCACGAAACCTCGGATATGACGTGCTACATATGATCTTATATCATATGATTTAAAACAGTACCTGGATAAGTGAATCTTGAGAATGGAATATCTGGAATTCTGGACTCGAAACTTGGACTATTGTGGTTTCGGGACCGCCCGATTTCGCACGTGAGCTATTATAACCTTGTAAAATTGTAGATGGTGGCGAAATTTACCTTCGTATTCTAATGATATTGCAGCAGTTTTTCATTGCCTGAAAACACGGATACAACGACGTTTTCCGAAAATGAAATCTAGCTTGATCGATTTATTTCCCCCTAAACCCCCCTGCACACTACCTACATTTCATGAAAATCGTTGGATTCGTTTCCGAGATTATATATGTAAATTTTACATACCTTTAGGAAATGTTAATCAAATGCAATAACTTTTTCTATTGCAGCACTCTGATGTCTCCAATAGTTTGACTGATCTTACTAATCTAAACCATCGAGAAACCCATTCAAACAAACAAAAAATTTGGTCAAAATCGGTCTAATCGTTTAGGAATTCAATGACATACACACGTACAGAAGAATTTTATATTCATATTAAGATATATTGTCACAGCAGTGGGTAAGGGATGGAAAGAAATAAGGCCGGCTTCAATAGATGATGTTTTATTTCACTGGAAAGGGTAACACACGCGACACGGTGACTCGACACATTGCTGTACACTTTACTTCACTTCACACTCACGACACTGTACTGTGAAACGGCACTTCACTGTTCTTCTCTATTTACTTCTCTCGCCGCTGGCGCGCTTCCCGACTCGCTACCCAAGACTCGACATACTCTGCCTTGGCCGGGATCGCCTTATACAGGGTGTAATCGTTAAGTGTGCACAGGCGATTATTCCGTAACTATTACAGATATCAAAAAAGTTTAAACTGATATCGAAAGCACTTTACCTAATTAGTAAAATGACAATAATAATTTATTAAAAATAAAACGAGAAATATCCAAAAAAATTACATTAAACTCTCCCATACATTTAGTATGAGATAGTAGAAAGGTAGTATTACTTTCTTTATTTAAAGTGGAATAGTACTTACCTACTCCCGCGATAAAGAATTTGAATTTAGAACGAACACCAAAGAGTATCTTTCTTTTTGTTTTTATTTAGTATGTTGCTTTTCAGCCAGTTCAAATCAATACGATATTGAAACAAGGTTTATTATTAATTTGAAGAGGTAAGATAATTAATCTACACGTGTGTATCTACTTGAAATTCATCAATATCATATCATACATAATTATAAAATGATAAGGGTAAAATGAGTAGGTACTATTCCACTTTAAATAAAGAAAGTAAAACCTTTCTACAATCTCATACTAAATGTATGGGAGAGTTTAATGTAATTTTTTTGGATATTTTTCGTTTTTATTTTAATAAATTATTATTGTAATTTTACTCAATAAGTAAAGTGCTTTCGATATCAGTATAAAGCTTTTTGATATCTGTAATAGTTACGGAATAATCGCCTGTGCACACTTAACGATTACACCCTGTATACCACCAATTTCAAACATTCCAATTTCAAACGTAATTTTTGATGTGACAACGTCTTATAATTCGGTGGCACGCATGAAAAAACATGACTCATGCGTTACCGTCGTTACCGTAACGGCGTAGCAATCGGCCTTTGCGTTCGGCAGCGTCCGACATCCGTCTCTCTCCTACTTGAGTGAGCGATGCGTCTGCGTGGACAGCTGCTATACTATAGTACATTTATATGTTTTGATCGAGTATCAAGTGCAGT
The DNA here is from genome assembly GCA_905404295.2 of Ochlodes sylvanus. Lineage (NCBI taxonomy): Eukaryota > Metazoa > Arthropoda > Insecta > Lepidoptera > Hesperiidae > Ochlodes > Ochlodes sylvanus. The sequence goes on from FR990135.1 coordinate 10,700,023, forward strand.
GAAAAGTGAATGTGGTGTCAATTGTTTATAGCAACGATAATTACAGCGATAAAGGTAATGATTCTTTCGATATTAATTATATATTCAGTGATATATTGTCGAATAGGTATTCGTGCTTTCATCATTAAAATGAATAGCATCGGTCCGCTAGTGCAGCGATTGTAGGTTATGCTATAATTGACATTGACAAATCTATTAAACAAATGAAATAAAAATTTTCTTTTGAAAAATGCTACCATTCCATCAGTATTTTCTTAAGACGTTGTCACGTTCAACTATCGTCAGTAAACCGACTTTACAGACAACCAATTTTTTTTAATTTATCATCGATAACATTTTAGAAATTCTATTTTCAAATTTTCTTTTTCTTTTAATTTATTTTATTTTTAATTTACGCGACAATATATTTCACTAAACATAGTAGATGTGACAATAGGAATATTAGTTATGTGAAACACAAATAATGGATTGACACATACAATAGCATGAATATTAACAATGACGATACACGTGTAAGTCGTACAACAATGTATTTTCGGCGAAATATTCGTAGCACCATTTCTATCGGCAACACTCCACGTATTTCGCACTTCGTAAGAATTATTCATAATACCACCACAAGGATTCTATAGTACTTTTAGTTCTTCGGAACCCAACAAAAGAAAATCTTGCTGAGGAGGAAAACTTATCCAAGCGTATTGTGTCACTTATGTGCTTCGTATTTAATGTGATCGATTTACTTTCGTATCGTGAAATTGCTTTATTTATATAGTTATTATTTATATTATTACTTATTATTATTATTACAGCGTATGTGAGAAGTGATCTAAAATGTGTAGTATTTGGGAGTTAGAACATGTCATGTTTGAACTATTGGCGTAGTGTCTTGAGATTTTAGTGTAGCAGTTCCCAGAATTAGAAGTACTCGTAAAGTTAATTAGCCTTAAAAGGGCTTATCTAGCGGTCACCCATCCAACTACCGACCGCGCCCGCTGTTGCTTAACTTTTGCGATCACTTGAGATCGACGCAAGCCTCTGGGCTATGAGCGCTTCAGCGGCTCTCGGTTAAATATAAAATATGTTGCAGAACAACGTTGCAAGAACAGCTAGTGTATGTATACAGAATTTAGATGTTCGCGTAGAATTCTGGTCGCAACAATTCGTATAATGAAACCAAGCGCTTAATTCAAAATAGAACACTCAGCTAATGTCTGCTTCTGTCATACTGGACGATATATGCCTGCAGTACGTCCTACTGCAATAATATTTCGTTCTATTGTTTTATGTGCTCATCATACGTAAAATTAGCAATTTAAATCCATTGTGTTGAAGCTACACTACATTTCAGTTTTCATCGTCATCATTTTGCCGCAATTTATAAGCAGTGTTTGCCGAGTGATTTGAATGTTGGACTCCCCAGCTGGGGCCGCGGTGAGATTCCTGGAAGACCCTCAAATTTTCAAAAATTGTGTGTATTAGAAATTATTAATGACTACTTTTGGTCAAAGATGATTATCGTGTGCAAGCCTGCACGCAGGATAGTTCTCCATAACGTTCTCAAAGTGTGAAATCTACCAATCTGCATTTGGCTAGCGTGGACTATGGCCTGTACCCCTCGGAATTGAACCCTTTGTCAGTCTTACAGTCGTCTGGAGTGGTAACTGTCGCGACACTGGTTAGTTAGTTAGTTAGGTCGTCCATTATTATGTCAGTTCGCCATTCCTCTCATTTATTTGGTTTCTGTGTGATGCTGACAGAAATATTGAGAAGTTCCAACATAAATGTTTTGCCCTTTATACCGATAATAGGTATAACCAACTTATATCAAAAAAGTTTTATCAGTATGGATCAAAAGTGAGAGTAACTTTATAAGAGGGTGCTGAAATAAAAGAGCGGTATATTGAAGTCTCAAAGTAGGTGTATGTATATTCCGCCAAACTTAAAACCAATCTCTATCTCAGACAGATATATTACTCCTATTCGAAGTCGCTTCTCCTTTCCGAGGAGTCGGATACAACAAGCGATTTATTAGCAACAGTCCTAACAACAAATAGGTACACGTAAGGAACGACTTGAAATTCGATAAAACGGAAATAAGTGTGAAACAAAGAAATAACATACAGTATTTAAATTGTGGTATACGCAATCTATCGTATTATATTGTAACATATTATCTATCTTAATATATTGTAATCGAAAGCGTACTACAGTATGTATATACTCCAGTTTATAAGGTTTCACTTATACCGTGTGTGAATGGCACACACTCATTTTTTATTTATATGTCAAAGCTGTCATCTATCTAAGAGTAAACGTGACGATACAGTATTTTAATAAAAATCATCAACAAAGTTCTTTTTTTCCTCTTGATTCTTGGTCGGTATCGCATCGGTTATACCGGTAACACTATATCCATAGATAACACTATGTCCACGGTAACCCATTACTTTAAGGTGACTCGACTGCAAGTTCGTCTACTATTTATAAAATATATTATATACTCGTAAGACCAATGCAATTACATAAAATAAGAAAGTAAAATTTATATAAACCTTATAGACTTTTTGGATAATGTTAATATAATATCATTTATTTATCGTTTATGTTTACATAAAAATAATATCGAATTATTATTATTGGTGAAACATAATCAGTAAAATCTTATTTAATAATAATTATTTCAATTGATGACAAACAGTTACCTATACTTTTTGGACGATACAGCCGTAATGAATACCTTTAATTAATTTACTAAAATATTGTTATCCTAAGAGCTAATATTGTAATATCACTGTTTTTGTGTTAAATGTTTTAATGACATTAATTATTTACTTTTACTACTATTAAAAATATTTAAGCCGTTATTTAAAATCCTGAGAAATGTCGTCAGTAGTCAATTGACATTTAATTTCTCATGGAGCCATGCCCTCTTCCCTTCGTTGAATTCTGCTGCGGTGTGGTCGGTGCCTTCGAGGATCCATTTCGTAGTAAGAAGTCCCTCTACTCCAACTGGACCTAAAAAATTAAAATTCAAGAAAATTATCAAGTTCATAATACACTCCTTTATTATTATTATTTACTTCAAGAATACAAACTATAAAAAAAGGTAAAGCTCTAATAAAAGTTATCGATTATCGATTATTGTTCTTTACTGCTTCGTCGTCGTTCTTGCCAACATTATTGTCAAGAGAATTTCATGTAAAAATAATAATAATCTATACATAACAATAAAAATGAAGCGCTCATAGCCCGGCGGCTTGCGTCGATCTTAAGTGATCGACAAAGTTAAGCAACAGCGGGCGCGGTCGGTAGTTGGATGGGTGACCGCTACTGGCAAAATTTCTTGAGCACTTCCGTGCTTCGAATTTTTGCCTATTGTTTGTCTTGTGTTTGTATTGTGTGTTTAAAATCGCATCAAACTAAAACTAGATAATTCAAGGAATTGAACGATTTATAAGAATGGCAATATTATCTGCTATCCACGCAAAGTCGTCGACACAGCTAGTGGTTAATTAACATGGCAACGTCTGCTCCAATATTTTGACTTATAGACCAAAGATAGATATAATACCACATTTCTATCATATCAACACCTAAATATCTTCTGTTAATATTCATTGAAACCAAACGTGTCTATTGATATCAAAGCAATAAATGGGTATTCATTCCAATAGCTCATAAAGCCGACGGTAGTATCAATCATAATAGATCATAAAACAACATTTGGGGGATCGGTACTTGGCCGGGAGAGTGAGACAAAACATATCTTAAGTAATACATTGTGTGTCATACGCCGTTCATCCTTTATCGTGCGTCGTCATTATTATCGTTCGCTCAAAGTGTCAATAGGTTCGTGAAGGGAAAACTTTACCCCTTTTGAAGAACTATGCACAATAGTTAACATTCACACGGAGAAATAGCACAGAAAGCTACATTTTTATTTGCAGTATGTGTTATAAATACATTTATTAAAGAAAATAAAACATGTGACAACCCTTTGGTAGAATAAATTACAGTAGAATTTCGTCCGCAGAGCGAGACTCACTTTAGTGCTTTTATGCTTTATGAATAATATAAAGAAGCTTCAGAAGTTTAAAAGGTTTTTATCAGAAGTATAAAATACACATAAAATTGAACATTAACTAGTAGGTACTAGATAAATAGAATTATTTACATAAAATAATAATAACAGAAACAGATTGTGGAGAGAGAGAGATGGCGATACATTGTGAAGCGAGTTACATCAGCCCCAAAAGTACCCACTTGATGACCACAACCGTTCTAAAAAGAACGCATCGACTAAGAAGAATAATAATAAGGGCCAGTTTCACCGGTTACGGATAAAGTTCCGGATAGCCCTAGGAATTTATCTGCCACTTAGTGACTTAACAGTTGACGGAGCGGCAACGTCGCTTTTTTGCGTTTTGTTACTACTACGTAAATTATTGTCATTTGAAAATTATTTTGAAAACTTAATTAATAAAATACTTTTTGTTCAAAATAATCCAATTAGACTTATTTTAATATTTTCAAGTATAATTTTATCATTATAGAACGAAAATAGTAGGATTCATAATAATATGATTTATTACAGTTCAAATTCCTAATGTGTTATAGAAACGCCACTTGAAACATTTTTTTATCCGTCAGATAACGCCTAACAGCCACTTGAACTGGCAGATACCTTAACCAACACTTTTCTCTGTCACTTCTATCAGATTACCTGAGATGCCAAAAGTTGTAGTTTATCTGGGAGTTGAGTTCCTAGGGCTATCCGGAACTTTATCCGGAACCGGTGAAACTGGCCCTAAATCTATTATACTATTTTTGTTTTTTAATATAATCAGCAATGAACTTAAATTCGCCAGGTTTGTGAACCGAAGGTTTTCCAATTCGTACACCGGTACCACAAAATCGCAACTATAAATTCAAATTGCACATATTACATGCGAGAGAAAAGGTTTAGGATACTAATCAAGCGCTGTGTACAATTTATTTGACTACAGATCAGTTTTTATCTCGTCTTGGTAGCCGCACTTTAGTATAACGATAAAAAATAAACTTGAAATCACAACTAATGAGGATAAACTGCATGAACCTAATATTCCACATTTAGAAATCGAAAATAAAACACACCGAGATCCCTAAATAAAAGAATACATCCAGAAAAAAATCACGTACAACGATAGAAGCCGTCGAGATAGGTCGCCGCCGACAAACGTGAGAAACATAAATCAGAATACTCTTAAGGAAACAATCTCGTAAAACGTGAATGAGTTCTGAATGGCGAGTTACTCTTAATTCTATTACGTATTCTATCGCCTTAAGTGTGAATAATTCTAGGATAGTTTTTACTATGCTCAGGCATGAATTGTCCCTTAAAGTACTAATTAGATAATAATAATTACTTTAAACTACTACTACTAATAATATCAGAAGCGAGATATAGCATCTTTTAACTTACCTCTAGCGTGTATCCTAGCAGTGGAAATGCCAACTTCAGCACCTAGACCAAATCTGAAGCCGTCCGCGAATCGCGATGACACGTTATGAAATACACAAGCACTGTCCACCGTGTTCAAAAATTGTTTTGCTGAAGCATCTGTTGAAAGAGTAAAAGAAAATATATTATAGATATATTTTTTTAGGTCTAAGGATCTACTTTGAGTATGAGCCAAAGTATCATAAGCCCTGATCTTAGGTTTGTCAAAGGTTGCTGGCTTTGTTCACTGACTCACCATTTTCCGTAACAATAACATCAGTGTGAGAACTACCAAATTTGTGAATATGATCGATCGCTTCATCCATATCCTTCACGACTTCTATACAACACTCCAAAGCCCCATATTCATGTTTCATACTTCTTGCAGCAGGGGGTCCAAATGTTAAATGACTAGCGAGTTTAGGACCAGCGTTAATTTTCACTCCTTCATTCTTTAACATATTACAAATTTCAGTGAACAGAGAATTAGAGAGGTGATCTTCATGGATAAGTAAAGTTTCCATAGCATTGCAGGCCGCTGGGTAATCACATTTAGCATCTCGCACAATTTTCAAAGCTTTTGCAGGGTCAGCCTCTTTATCTAAATACACGTGACAAATGCCTTCAGCATGACCGAGAACAGGAATATGCTGCGATTGTTTCTGAATACTTCTGACTAAGTCCGAGGAACCTCGAGGAATAATCAAGTCAATATGCTTCTCCATAGATAATAAATCACTAATTTCTTCCCTAGTTGATACTAGTGATATAGCGTCTGCTGCTCGCACAGGCTGGAGAGATTCTTTAACTAAGTCCATAAGAGCTTTATTTGAAAAAGCAGCCTCTTTTCCTCCTTTTAGGAGAAGACCATTTCCCGAAGCCATGGCTAATGCAGCTACTTGTGGCAACGAATCAGGCCTGGATTCAAAAATAACCAAAAGAACTCCGATCGGAACAGTAACCTGCTGTAATATCAAGTTATCGGCTAATTTTGTCTTTCGTAACACTCTTCCAAGATTTTCATAACTCGAGTCAGCTATCTGTTTTAACCCAATTGATAAGGTCTTTAACTTTCCTTGACTCAGAGCTAATCTATTCAATAATGGTTTAGCAAGGCCGTCTTTAGTGGCTTCTTCCAAGTCCTTCTTATTTGCTTCTAGAATTTGTTCTTGTTTATCTACAAGTAAATCAGCTAGAGTGTGAATAGCAGACGCTCTTTCCGACGGTGACAGTCGTTGTAAAACTCTACTTCCAATTCGTGCTGAAAGAAAATAATTTATGATTTTAGGATAGTTGTAAGTCTAACTTAGCATATTTTATACTACTTCATTTTCATGAAATTACATACCATTTTCTGCCAACATGTCAACAGAAGTGGACGGGGTAGAAGCGTAGTCAGTGAAGAAAGTACCAACTTTTCGTCCAGTAATTATGGTTTTTATGGCTTTTTCTTGCATACCGTTGCATATGACCACACTCACTCCTCGGGCCATGGCCCACGTTGCTGCATTTACTTTCGAGTCCATACCTCCAGTCCCCACCTACATGGATTATCGGAAATCATTCAGTACTTGTATATGGAAACTGAGATAGATAATTCAATACAAATGTCTTTATTATGCACTAGTAAAATAACTACGGAAATATAATAAATGCTGAGGTGCTTTAATGTCTGAAAATTTTACATCATATTCAGTTGAATTAAGTTATCGCCACTAAATTCCTTTTTCATTAGGACATAACATTATTTACATAACTAAAGTTTTTATTAATTCCCGCAGCTAACCTATCCAAATTTAATATCTGAAACCTAGTGCAAATTGCTTATAAATTCACAAACTAATAACTGAACTAAAATATCCTTTGTCTCACTTTGGGTAATATATTTTGTGGTTTTGATCGGGAGAAATTAATTTTGCCCTGTCCACTCGTTAGAAAGGAATAATTGATTAATTATAAAACTCTTTGAATTGCAGATGAACAACTTCTGAGCTCGTGCTAATGTAATTATTCTAGCTAGACTTTGCAAATTAGTCTGAAAGTGATACGAAATTGTTTTATCCGTGTATAACGAAACGTAGAGCGGACACATAAGTGAATTACCTCCATAACTTTTTGCACAATTTAGCAAATATTTACATAAACACCACGAAAGGTTCAAAAAAATCGGCCAAGTGCGAGTCGGACTTGACTCGACACTGTCAAAATGTTTTGAACACATAAAAATATCGTTCGTTCGAGTTCGAGAGTTGCAAGTTTTTTTAAAACATGTTTCTTGTAACATGTTACATTTACGTTTACATGTTAAGCGGTGATAGCCGTGTGGTTGAACGTTGGACTGCCGAACCGGAGGCTCCGGGTTCACACCCCGCACGCACCACTAATTTTCAAAAATTATGTGCGTTTAATACTGAGAGTTCTCCATAATGTTCTCAAAGGTGTGTGAAGTCTACCAATCCGCACTTGGCCAGCGTGGTGGACTATGGCCTATACCCCTCACACTGTGAGAGGAGACCCGTGCCCAGCAGTGGGTTATGAATTGTGATGATGATGTTTCTTGTATGGGACCACCTTTCATTTTTAGTTGTCATTCTTTTTATTATTTATCGTGATAGAGGCCACAGTAACACGCATTCTGTACAAATGTCAGGTGTCTTCCTATTTCCATTCAAGAGATAGAGCCCCGAAGGAGATAGACAGCGGAGGCATATTAATAGGGTACCATTTTTAACCCTTTGGGTACAGAGATCTAAAAACGAAGCTTGCCATTAACTATCTACTCGTGAAATATCTCACCTTCGACTTCTGTCCAAATTGAACTTGATCTCTGTCCTTAGAAGTGTATGTATGCATCATACGAGCACCATCCTCCCATGGTGGCTTGTTGTAGATGCCGTCGACGTCTGACATCATGATGAGCAGGTCCGATTGGATCTCAGCGGCAAGAAGAGCAGACAGGCTGTCATTGTCCTTTATGCCAATCCCCTGTAATTAAATTTAAATTACTCATATTTATGTTATCAACAGAAGCCTTCATATTCAAGCAAAAATAGAAGTATATAAATATTATAGGTATGTTTTTATATAAAACAGATAACCAAATAAAAAGGCAGTTTACGTGGTAAAAACAATATTTTCAAGAATTCTTATTGATAGTAGATACGTATGGTATTTGTATTAGATAAGCACCACCAATTCGCACTGTAGCAGCATAATGGAGGGTGCTCTAAGCCGCATGTATGAGGAGAGACCCATGCTCAATAGTCGGCCATTAATGAAAACAAATAAATATACATAAGTGTTTCGAAAATGTATTACTTAAATAACCACTACAAGATTGATTAAATTTTTGTGGATATTTGGTCCTTCGAGCCAGATTGTGGTTTCTTTTGTGCGTTATTTGTGAAGGATTGTAAACATCAAGTACTTTTATGTATAAAGAAATATTTACGAAGGGTAGGCATACAAAACGGTACTAAATCAAATATTACACAGAAAAACGTATACAAATTTTACTCCCTTTTCTTATTGTTAGCATTCGATTGTAATCGTATATCCAAAATAAAACCGATAAAAATAACGTTGCAGCATAAATGTATGCACATAGCATCATGTAGTTCATTCATGCATCTAGCATTTACACATTGTTTTTTCATTGTTTATAGCATTTTATATCGTAGGTGTGTATTCTATTTACATGCTATTTTTTCCGCTTCGAATTTTCACTTGCTGCCAACTTTGGGCTAGGGTCAAATAAAAGTAACCAATGTTCTAAGAAAGTAGACGAGGATAGCAATGCGATAATTATTGACTATGATGACTTAAATCAATGTGATATTTCTGCCATAATTTATCCCCACTTTAAGTAATATTAATTCAGCTCAGAATTGTCATCTTCAGTACAAAATAAGTAAGTTTTAATAATATTAAGAATATCTACTGATAATGCGACCAAACTCAAGGAATTCTAATTTCAGCGTATTTACAATCAGAGCCCAGAAACAAATCTAAATTCGTAATCACGAATGAAGAACACGATTTCAGACAATAACTGTGAACAAACAACACTGTAGTTATCACTCGATTTAAATATCTTTCTGAGATGAAAACATTTCTGCTTTTCCCACTACGCAATAAACCCTACAGCGTACTACTGACTACTAATTTAATGTAGTTGTTTCACGAAGTGAGTGAGGGAGTGAGCGATAAGCAGAAACTTTTGAGTAAGTACAACTTCTCTGAGAGTCGCTTGAGGCAGAATGAACTACATTCTAATTCCATCTCCAAGAAAGATTCTTTAAGGAGATTCCTTCGGTATGGTCACATTCATTCGTTTTTAGAAAATTGTTCATCTGCTTAATACAGCAAGTTGATCAAAGTACAGTTTCATAATGATTATGTTTATTTTGTCGAAAAATAGTCGTAAAACTTATCAACTCAACCATTAGCGGCTACTACAAGACACGGATCTCTTGTAATTGGATTCAATTATGTAAAGTATGTTATATGGCTTTTGCCCTATAACATACCCTACCACGCTGCTCCAATTCAAATTTGTAAAGGGGAATCCGAGCATCGTAAGTTACCCAAAAGCATAACGACTGCTGTCTAAAGATAACAATCGAGATCGGTGACTTTACGTGCTCTTCGATGGATGGAATCGCTCAATATATTTCACCCATAGTGGCTAACTTGGTCGATCTCTTAAGGTCAATAGGCCTATTGAGTCACGGGGCTATGAACACTTCAAACTTATTAATATACATAATCTAAAGGATTAATCTAGGGGATCGCATTGTTTTGTTGAAAACAGATAAATCGGGAGTTATCGCTTTACATCGCGATACAGATTTTAAAAAAGTATTACTAACATAAGAAAGAAGTTATCTCCAGCGAAGTTCCTTTATATTTCAAAAATTTGTAACGGCATTTGTCACTTGGGTAGTCTAATAACCTTTTAAATTGTCTTCGCTCTCTCTTTTTTAAGTGATTGCCGTATTGGGGCAACCTAGAATACAGATCCCTATTCCATTGAAGACCAGGAAGTCGACACAGGCGATAGTAACCGAGCCGTTGTTGGTAGAGCTATAGCTGCTAGCTTCAACCCTTTTGCTGGCGTCAGCTTGGGAGCCAGTCAGGCAATTACGAAACTTGAGAACCAGTACTTCCTTTATTTCCACTTCCTTCTTGCTTGGCTGGCAAGACCAGTAAGACCTTTGGTGTTCCTGATGTGCTTAAACGACGGTGACGGTTTACCAGCACCATTTGGCTTGTCTGCTCGTTTGGCGGATATTAACATTTATACAAAGTATGGAATCAAAATATTATGTTCGAAATATCGAATTAATCAGAAGTGGGATCTGTGCTATAAATACAGAATAAACTTTATTTCCTTGGCACTGTTAAAATGAAATTGTGAAGCCTTTCACATCTCAGCAACGAAAAAGTTAGGTTAAACTAAAGTTTCCTAACTGCTCCGTTTGTATATTTAGGACTACGTAAACGAAATATTATTCCATTACGATATCAAATTACACAATTTTCAAGGAAAACAGAAGTACCCAATTGTTCTTTGAAATATGTTTACATACAATAATTATGTCGAAGTTATTTACATATAATTATGTAGTTTACATATTAAATTGGCACGTACAATTATATTGCAAACTAAAGACATGTTATAAATTGTGTAAACTTATTTTATTTTGCATATATTCATGTGAATTTGTTATTTGAGATTAGTGAATATCTACATAGGAAAAGATTAAATCCAAATATGATTTATATTATTTAATTACAATAAAATTTCTAACTATGATTAATTAATTACTGAAGAGCATATAATGGCTCTTTGCTCGTAGGGCATCCTGCTTAATCAATAACGTGTCATAAATAAGTCCTCTCTGTTGGTCGTAGGGTCCTATATGACCCAAATGGTACGACGGTAACGCTGATTGGCGATAGAGTTCTTTATTCCTTCTTATCCGCTAATACCATTGATATCAAGGATTACCATCAAGCAAAATGTGTACTCATTCATCAGCTATTGCCATTCTAGAAGAAATAAATGATTACTCCCGCTGTACAATCGAAACGTCCGTAATTAAATTCTTCAAAGAGTTTTTTATCGACCCTAATGAAGGTTGCTCTAATTTTGCATGTGTAAGGCATTTTAATTTTATGCTCCACCTCTCCAGCGAAATCTGACATTCCCACGCGCGTGAATTATACCCAAATTAGTACAGAGATTTCTCATGTCGTTTTAATATATTCACTAAATCTTACTAAACGGGGCTGCAATTATTGTAGTAATTAAACGGTATAACGCGTCTAGACGTTGTTAAGGTATAATTAAGTACTTATATAATTTAGTTAAACCGGATTATACCGAGACAAAGGTACCTGAGATTATACAGATCCGTACTAGTTGATACCGTATATTAAGTGGATTCAATTACGCGAACTGGTACCACAGTGGTTTGCGATTATCGTTTATGGTTGGATATGAAAGTACACACTCATGCAATGAAACCGCGTGATTTTGTACGAACCACAAATTCAAAGCTACGTGAACCGACCCAAAGGGAATACTTAATATAGGATTATTTCGCTACAAAATAAAGTTTATATTTAAACTAGTTGTCCCAGCGTACTTCGTACCGCATTATAATTAAAAAATGTTTTGGTGATATATCGACAGCAACGCCACCTATCGGGTCCAATTGTGAATCTAAACCATTCCCAGATCCCCTTGAACACACACAAAAAATTTCATCCAAATCGGTCCAGTCGTTAAAAAATGTTTTGGTGATATATCGACAGCAACGCCACCTAACGGGTCCAATTGTGAATCTAAACCATTCTCGGATCCACCTGAAGACACACACAAAATTTCAACCAAATCGGTCAAGCCGTTTAGGAGGAGTTCACTCTCATACACACTCACACTCGAATTATATAATTATACTAGTGGTCCCAGCGTACTTCGTACCGCTTTATAATTAAAAAATGTTTTAGTGATATATCGACAGCAACGCCACCTACCGGGTCCAATTGTGAATCTAAACCATTCTCGGATCCACCTGAAGACACACAAAAAATTTCAACCAAATCGGTCAAGCCGTTTAGGAGGAGTTCAGTCACATACACACGAACACAAGAAATATATATATTAAGATTAAGATATGAATTTCACGAGCACCTAAAGCAGAAATAGGTAATTATAATCTCAAAAGTTCTCTACACGTTCTGCATGGGTTGCGGGCCCAGTTTGAATAATTGATAAGTGTAATCATCTTCGTTTACAAAATCTTTTAATAAAGACAATTTTAGTAGTAAAATATTTATGGGTAAATTATTCATTTTTATTTCTTTTGGCATATTATTACGTTGACATGTTTATGATAACACGATTCTTAAAAAAAGGACAAACGGACGCATGCAAGGATAGGATAGGATAAGAGATTACATACATGATAGATGGATACAGGATGGGCGGATGGACGGATGCAAAGACGGACGGATGGAGGAATAAACGGATGGATTCCGCTTCTAACCAGTTTTCTTGCAATATAGGTGGCCACAATAATAAACCAAATAACCCAAATAAATTCTTACTTGATTTTACAGGTTGTTTACAGTGAGCATCCAATTTTAAAGCAATGATTTCAGAGACTTACTTATAAGCTCTACGTTTCACGGCATTCAAATTGATCTATCGAGGAAAATTTATTGCATGTTGCATCCTGGGGCCGTCGTCGTAAATCCCTCAATCGCCAATTACATGGAGGAATGGACAGAAACAGCGGGGGGATATACACACTTTAAAATTTAGTACCTACATTGTAAATAAGTAAATTTTTGTACAAAAATCTAAAATCATTCCATATTGTTTGCCGATACATTTTCTTCCATAAGCTTCCTTCGCAGTTGCTTCTTGATACCGCACCTTTGGGAAACCTTACCGAGCCCGTATGTGTAATAATGTATCAATACAGACTTTTTTTAACTTATACTTACTGTTTTATTTCAATTATTTAAATAATACACTAACTATAATCAAAACTAGCTAAAGTAGATACAAAAAAGATCAAACCACGAACTAGTTACTCGATACGGATTCAGGTTAAGCCAGCTACAAACTAAAACTATAAAGCGCAATGTTTCCCGGAAATCCGCATTACGATACAGATAAAACATAAAAACAACAAAGTTTACCTTTTCTCGTTGCGTATTCAAAAGTCGTTGTCCATTTGTGTAGCGTGAGGGAAACTGTTTGTATAACGATACTGTTGATATTGATACCCAGCGACGTGACCGACAAAGTTAAGCAACAGCGGCCGCGGTCGGTAATTGGATGGGTGACCGCTAGTGGCAATATTTTGCAACGCCTAAGAAGCACGGAAGTGCTTCGGAGGGCACGTAAAACCGTCGGTCCCGGTTGTTACCATTTGTAACAGTCGTTAAGCCATGCGGATGATGGTTGAAGCCACTATTTAATTAAACGTTCAAATCCCGGCGGCATGCGTCATCCATAGATCGACGGAGTTGAGCAAGAGCGGGCGCGGTCGGTAATGGGATAGGTGACATAAATTATTATTGCTAGTGGCAAAAATTATTTGAGCTTTCCGTAATCCGGAGGGGACGTTAAGCCGTCGGTAATGTTATCGTTAGATTACAATCGTCAGGTCATGTCGAAGGCCTTCGGGCGACATAAAAACTTCCCAAACTTGTGTTGGCCGCTAATCCGCACCGGAGAACCGTGCTCATTAGTGAGCCATTAACAGGTTGGAGACTGTATTATTAAATTGAGTAACTGGAACTAAAGAATTGACGTTCTTAACGAATGTGTAGATTATGTGTTTAACGTAATATCACTTATTGAAAACACTGACTTGTGAAGGCAAGACGTAGGCAATTTGGACCACCGCTCATGTGAAAATAACTTTATTTGATTATTTACAAAACAGTTTCGTTCTGCACTTAACCTGTTCATATCGTGTGCTTTTGCTTTGGGTCAAGTTATGTAAACACGTTGTTGTCATAATTTATTATGTTTTTGTGTAAATCTATAATAAAACGGCACGGTCGGTTTATAATAAAGTTTGTCTTACCTTCTTGCCAGTTCCAGGAACAACAGTGTCGTCGTGAATATACATGGGGGGGCTGACGGCGTCGTTCGTGTTCACGATGGGGACTATGTTGAGCGAGATTAGCTCCGAGAGAGTTGCAAACAAATTCTTCCGCGTTTCTTCGTTGTAGAAATCCGGCTTTGTTACCAGTACCTGTTGATGGGAAATTTGTTTTAGAAACGGACCTAAAGAGATTTATTAGACAATGTCAAACAAAATTGCAGTGATTGCCGAGTGGTTCGAGCTTTGGACTCCTGAACAGGGGGGGCTAGGTTCGAAACCAGCACGCAACTCTCATAAAAAAAAATGTGCGTATTAGAATTGAATTATCACATGCTTGGGTGAAGGAAAGCATCGTGAAACCTGCACAGCTCAGAATTTTACATAATGTTCTCCAAGGTGTGTGAAGTCCTCCAATCCGAACTTGGCTAGCGTAGTGGACTATGGTCAGATTGCCCAGATTGCCCAGCAAAGGGCCATTGATGGGTTGCGATTATGATGGTGATGAATATAAAACTTAAGTGTTTAGGTTTCCTATTTTTTCTTCTAAACCCTGAGAATCCACGTCCTATTCAGTTGTGAATACTGCGTCCTATTCGTGAAATTGTATCATAAAACATGTGTAATCAAAGTTTTTTGCGAATGAAATAGATCATAATAACCAAGAGATCCATAATAATATATCGTAATAATATAAAATATTAACTGCTAGGGGACTGGAACTGGAACAGTATCAAAATTTAAAATGTTATCAAATTTCGATGTAGGTAGGCGATATAGAGGCCCAAACGTTTTGGCAGGCAGTCCGGCATACACATACGCAAGTGGACTAAAAAGGGTTCGTTTATTCATCGAATAACGGAGCCCAAAAAATAAAAATCGTATTAAATCCATTTCAAATCACAAAACCTTTTAAACGAAAGATACTGGCCGGAAAGAATAACAGCTCTGTAACGTATGTAAAGTTGATTCAACGTGTACAAAAATACTTCAATTTCCCATATTTATCCTATCCGTTTCAAACTTCGCTACTTTTGTTTGAACAAGAACCTACAGGCATGCGCGTGTTTCTCTTGCAGCGGTTGATATTAAAAAAGTTTAGTCGCTTCTATAAATTAAGTTACACTTTGTACCCTGTAAATTATAGAAGCGCTTTGTCAATCTTTGTGACCAAGCCAAAGGTACAAAAGCAATGTTCTCGGCTATTAGCGAGAATAAACAAATAAAAAATTAAATGTGGCACTCGGAGACTGCCGCGGTAAAGCTATTGCTTAGCATTTTTTATCAACTTATGCAATTATAATTATTAGAAGTTATATAGTTATATCAGAACAGCGTCATCTAGTTTGTAGAAAACATACGTACCATACCTTAGTATTAAGGTACTAGATGGCGCTGATTGGGGGTGTTAGGTTTTTTTCGTTACGGAATTTCTGGATTCGGTCCCCACGCTCAAGGCCCGCGATAAAAGCTATGCAATAGCTTAAAAATGTTAGTAATTTCGTTTAAATACATAACATTTTTGCGTAATGTGTTCTGACTAGCGTTACATCTCAAACTTGAAAAGACTGGATAATTAAACAGCAGGATAATAGAAAAAAAGCGGACATGTTATATACGAGTAGGTACGTATATTTGATATAACTCATTCATAAGTTACAAGTTAAATGTTTGTGAGATTACACTGATTTATTAATTCATATTTCATGTTTACCCCTTTTTATCTTGTTAGAGATCAGCTTTATTAGGCCACACAAAGCCATTAAAACATAAATTAACCTGACGTCTTAATAGAACCTCCAAACGACCTATCTCTTAGCCCTCGGAAACAGCTCCATTTCCTGGGATGAAGTATCCTGGACAATGGCCCGTAACAAATGTAGGTACATTTTACCTTATATCTTTAATGTCGTGTGTCGTGATATGGTGCCTTAAAACGTGTAAAGTTGACAGGCTTATCTGTCATTAGTGTCTAGTGTCAGTTGTCAACAGTCACTCCCTGTCGCCGATGTCTCGCCGTGTCAATGGACCTTGCAATTACTATCTTGTAATTACTAGTCTGAATTGCGCGACGAAACGTGTCGTACTAAAAGCTAGCGGCCGTAGCTTTACTAGTAGGGGGGTAGCTTTACTACTACTCTTTTTACAATGCACATTTTATAATATTTATCATATTCTAATCAAAATTATACTCGTACATTTGTCGCTTTCAGTATTTAATGTAGATAAATTTTAGTTTTTTTACACTAAGTAGCTAAATTGGACTAATAGTTTTCACGATAACATTGAAGATGATGTGACAGACCAAATTCCACGCAGGAAAGCCGCGGGAAAAGGCTAGTAATTTAAATAACTCGTTCCTACTTGAAATTATATTAAAATAGTTTCGTTGCCGTGTAATTTATCGCAACCGCGTTGAATGCGGCATAAATATGTAACTACTGCTCAGCAATTTTAATTACATCTTTCTACTGTAACACTCCCAGCAACCTACTCTCGCTTTGCATGGGAAAAGTAATCCTGGCGAGCGAGGTGAAAAAGACGATAAGTTAATTAGTTGCATGCAAGTTAGCATGGAATATGAATTAATAAGCGACAAATTTATTATTTCGTAAATTACAGATTTGATTTTGAAATCGCTTATTTAATCCCTTTATGATATTAATTAAAATTATATTTTAAGTATGTATTGAAATTTTGCTCTTAAATTATTTAAACGAAATCAATTTATTTTCAATTCAATTCAATATGGTTTATCTATATTGATAATAAATTGATTTTCGTTAAAAATTAGACCTAACTTTTTAATTTTTTTTGTCGAGAAAAGTTTATTTTTTTATGATTTTGCTCCAATTCCTGGATAATATAATGTAATATTACCAAGTTCTTATTCAGATTATAAAAACTTGATCAAGCAACAACAAATGTAAACAAGGAATCTTAGATTGGCAATTTTGCTGTAAACCCCCTTTAAAAAAAATTACTACAATATAAAAAAATAGATCAAATGCAATTCAAAAGCTTTCCGATACATTACTACTTACATTGACGCCACATAAAAATAAGTACAATTTTCTAAATAGATATTTTAATGATGTAAATAAATGATAATTTAGTAATTAAGTTCAATTTATAACCAAATGTTATAGTATAACCAAACTTGGTACTCGTAAGTACCAATTCAATTATAAAGGCAGCAAAAAAGCAAAAACAGAGCGATTGAATTCGATAACGAGAAAACTTTGTAAAGTGTAAGATAAGTCAAAGGCTTGAATCAACGGTTTCGGCCAAAGTTCTTTTTAATCAAATTTCATTATTCAAATTAAATCTGTTCTCAGTTGGATGTACTCCAAAATTGAATAGATACGAGCTTCTGAAAGAGACAGATAATTGTGCTAAGGTTAAGTGTTTCTGTTAATTTAGAGTTTCGTCTTTTACAGTTATATACATACATTTTTTATGGAATTAAGATAGCAAACGCCCATGCTGCATGCTCGTTTGCTTAATATACCATCCACTGTAAGGTTAAGTTCACATGTAACGCGCGTTATCGCGCTTCAACGCATAATCAAATTTAAAGAGAGTTCAGATGATGAGCGCTAACGCGCGTTGCGAGAGTACTTGTGACAGAGTACTCGTAACACGGAACAAAACTCAGATCGGGACTAGACTTGTCAGTTCAGTTAGCAGACGGTGTTAAAACTTTAGCTAGTTAGTTCGTAGTGACAGTTAGTCCTGTTGCTGTTAGTAATAGTCCAGTTAGTAGTTGTTAGTAATATTCTTATTCTAATTCGGTCACAGATGTGCTGCTAATCCTGAGGACTAAATAGAAATGGTACTAGGTACAGTGGTTTAAGGTATCTTGTTTTAGATTTTGGCTTATAGAACATATCTCGTAAACTAGTAGTAATAACTCTTCATTAATAATCTACATTATATTTTGTATAATGATGTCTCTAATTTGCTCACTCAGTTCAAATAGTCTTTTGAATTTGGAACGCTGCGAATTGTTATTTTCTCATTTCATTGGCACATACTGAAATTGTTCGTGGTTATGCTGAATTTAATAAAATTTACCGCATTTAAAATTCAATTGTAATAACGCTTATGTGACGTTCATTAAATCGCTTATGTTAAGTTTATTAAGGGCCTGTTTCACCGGTTACATATAAAGTTCCGGATAGTTATCTGACATTTAATGCTATCTACCTATTATAGGCTGCTAATAACTTTTTTCTGTTTCACCATCTAACTCCCGGATAATTTAACTGATACATAAAGTTGACAGTTGACGGAACGGCAACGTCGCTTTTTTGCGTTTCGTTACTACTACGTAAATTATCGTCATTTGAAAACAATTTTAAAAACCTAAATAATAAAATACTTTTTGATCAAAATAATCCAAGTCAAGTTTTATTATATTATCAAGTTTAATTTATCAATAAAGAACGGAAATAGTTGGATTCCTATGCTTTACTAGGTATTCAAATTCTAAATGTGTTTATAGAAACAAAACGCAAGACATGTGTCATTTTATTTTTTTCGTTTCCGCCATTTGACTTGACAGATTTTTTATCCGTCGCATAACGCCTCTAACAGCCACTTGAAGTGGCAGTTATCATAACCAACACTTTATTTGTCAGATACTTCTATCCGAGACCTGTGAAACCAAAAGTTGTAGTTTATTTGGGAGTTAAGTTCCTAATAGGCTATCCGGAACTTTATCCGTAACCGGTGAAACAGGCCCTAAATCAGTAAATGTTTTTTTAACTCAAACAAAAGTAAAAAAATATTATGTTCAACTGAAAAGGCAATAAACAAGTCTGTAAATAGCAGCAAGGAAAGCTTTTATTTATTTGAATACCTATTCCTTTCTTTTCTTTTCTTTTCTTTTCTTTTCTTTTCTTTTCTTTTCTTTTCTTTTCTTTTCTTTTCTTTTCTTTTCTTTTCTTTTCTTTTCTTTTCTTTTCTTTTCTTTTCTTTTCTTTTCTTTTCTTATGTGCTACCTGTCCTAGGTAGGATAGGTAGCTAGGTAGGTAGGATTAATTTAAATTGATTTTACGTAAAAAGCTGTATTTGTAGTAGTGTGTAGGTGAAGGTACACCTACACACTACTAAAAATACAGCCGCATAAAGTACGATTAAAATGCGTTTACGTAAAATTAATTTCTTTCATATCCCGAACAGATAGTATCACTAGAACGGTTGTAAAATGGCACAGCATACCGTACCGGAGTACAGTTTAAATTAATTTAAAATGGGAGGCAAATTATATCCCAGATTACATCCAATGCTCATACTGTTTTCTAAAACAAAATGTTCCACAAAGATAAAATCGCAATCTTCATATAGAGGAATAAAGTTGATTTGTTTGCGTTTACAATAAAACTTGGTTTTAAAAGGATTTTTCTTTTCATACGGACTACAATTTATTTTATTAAGAACTTTCTACTTATTCTTTTATATTTTATACAAGCTGTCCGCCCTCGGCTGCGACCGCGTGAAATTCCGACCGCAGAGGCCACCTTGTTGTAAGTATGTAGTTACTGTTGATCCGTAACCCGAAAAGCATCACTCAACGGTTGACAGCCTTATAGGAAATGTAGAGCTCCCTTATTTTTCGCCAAGAAAATAATTCCTACTCGCCATTGCCCGAAGCCGGAACACTACAACCCTACGTAGGGTACATTCAAAATAATAGAACAACGCTAAGTTACTTTGTCTTTTAAGCCCACTGAAGAACGTTTCATAGCAGTTTTGTTTGTCCCTGGTTCTTTGTTTTTTCACACGTGCGATTGAGGAGCAAAATGTCGCATAATGACGTTAGCGCGCGCAAATTGTATAAAAAAATATTTTTAATTACACGTGCGAATGTGAATATTGTCTATCATATTGTTTATCATATTGTTTATCATATTGTTTTCGTGTAAGTACCTGTACTTCAGACAAATAACACTCAAATAAAAAGTACACAATTATAGAAAACATATTTTTTTGTAATTGCGACAATCCAGAGTCAAAATATCGAAGGTACACTATTCACACGTGTGTCATTTTATCGCGTCGTTGTCGCGTTTCTGTTACGACATCGTCGCGAATGTGAAAAGAAACTTTTTAAAAACTATAAAGTAAAGAACGTACCTGAGCTATCTTGACGTTATACTGTGAAAACATGGCATCGTACATGGACATAAGCTCCGATTGGCCAACAGCAGCAGCCGCTCGAGGGTCCAAAATGCTGCCGGCATCCTACAAAAATAACAAAGCTAAACTCAAAACATTTTCTAGCATAACCTTCACATGACGCACAGTTTTAACAAACAATATTCTAGTTTAGAATTTCGTAATTGAAAACAGCAGGCAACAAAGGGGCCTGCGAATTAAATTTGGACAAAATTGGTCTGCATGCAAATCAGTATTCTGAGCCACCAAATGGAAACACACGAAGATTGTTCAGCAAAGGAATTTATAATACGTCCTGGCGAGGAGTGAAAATTGGGCTATTAGTGGGCCCTGCTCTTATTATTCCACTTAAAAAACTCAAATTGCTTCAATCATGAATTTGGCGCCCAACGAGGGTCGAGACAGTAGGTTATTTTTATTTTAGTTTCATTCTGTTTTGGGTACTGTTAGCCCAAGTCGCAAGTAATACTGCATATTCTATTAATTTATTTTGTTGCGAGATATTTTGAAATACTTGCTTTTAATAGGTATTTATTTTAACGAAATAATAGACTTTAAAAAATGTTCCTTCTCTTTGCTCCTTTTTTATTGCGTTAGGGACTTTTCTCTCTTTTTTTCTCTCTTTTTAATCAAAACATTTCTTAGATTTTTTCACGGATTTAAGTATCAAGGAAGTTATTGTAAATTCATACAAAAAAAAAAGATGATTTATAATGTATTCTGCACATTTTAGCAAAATTTTATTTTAGTAATGCAGCTTTTATCCTTTGTATTGTGTACAACTAAACCCCATTTTACGCTGCACTAGGTTCAGGAAGGAGGGTGGTAGCTAAAGCAAAGATCAACTAATATCGATGTTTTAAGATACATCATTGTCAATGGTACAAAACTTGAAACTTACTTCTCTGGTATGATCACTAGGAGACAATGTCTCTCTCATTGACAAGGACATTAGCAATTCTTGCGTGAGTTTCTGTCTCCCAAATGCGACGGCACCGCTTGTCACCATGATGCATTCGCGTCCCTCGTGATGGCATTCTGCAACCTAAAATACAATTTCGTAAAACCCTTAGTATTAAACACGTTATAATAAGATTATTATTTAATATCTTGTCTGGTGATATATGGTTGACATGATGAATAATGATGAACTAATAATAAACGTCAGTATAAAAAACAATCAATATTATCGTTGTCGGCCAAGAAAAAGGATTCATGAACCAGGTCACAATATCCGTGTGACAAAATATTGTTTTTATATCCTACCCCTTTGCACACTCCTACTCTAGTACTCCTACACTAGTGCAATCAAGTACTCTATTTAAGAGCTCATCTACAGTGCAAATTAAACTTAGCTTCCAAAGTTGAATAACCACATATGGAAATAAGTAATTAACCTTTACTCCCCAGGGTGGGTTATATGCTAATGAATGTACGCTTAAACGGATGGTAGACTCCGGAGGACTTAGGTACATTATTAATACAATTATTTGAAATGGCATTATTATTTTGTGTCTTAATTTTAGTCTGTTTGATGGATCAATAAACTATGCAGATTTGCGCTTATTGTTATCAACACTTTTCATGTGAAGGATAATATCTACAGATTTAGTACGGTCCGTAAACATTCACAGTTAGACAAAATTATTGTTATTTGCTTCAAAAATATTCAATCTGAAATAAGTAACAACTAAAACCAAATACAATGACTCAAGAATAATCGAGGAAACCACGGACTATTTTTACTGAAAACTGCATTTTGCATGGTCCTTGTAAACTAATTTATCTCTTACCTGTTCAATAATAGAAGCCAGTCGTCCCAAAGCCAGGCCGTTGCCATCCTCCCTGGTTATCACAGCGCTGCCGAGCTTCACCACCAGTCTCCTCGCGTACTTCAGCTGGGACCTGTCGGTGAAGGTTTGACGTTTTCGGTCCCCGCTCACCAGAGTGCGCTTATCCACGTTTAGGCCCTGCAAAAGATTATAAACTCTTTGAAGTCATGCTAATAATTTTTTTTTTAATAAGTGTTATATTTTTAGTTTGTTTTGTATTCATTCCATCTGGACATCAATCACCATCATTTAGATTATTGTAGTCGATTTTTTTATTCAAATTAAAAAACATTATGAAAAACTCTACAAGTTTCCTCACGGTGATTCCCTTAACTTAAGTTTTACATAATTTTTTGAATTAGGTATAACTTAAGTTATGTTAGAAAAACGCTTTGAAATATTTAGGAAACCGGCATTAAACCTAGTGATTCATCGTTTCAGATTAGGCTTAAAGTACTTATAGGAAAAGTTGAACAAAAACCTATAACTGCTATTATTATAAGTTACTTCATGCAAACTATTTGGCATCAATCTTCAACTTTCGGTATGGGGAGATCATAAATTTGGCCCGTCTAAGCATCCTTTTTATATCGGATTAATCTAACAAGGGAAAAAATAAGGTCTGGGATACTTTATTTGGGAGTGCGTAAGCTATTTCGAAGAAGATTTGTTTGAAACGAAATTGTGGCAATATTACATTATGTTGAGATCAGCTGAAATGTGCTTTGATACCATTTCTGAGCAAAGGAGCCACGTGATGGTTATTTCAATGAGCGATGGTCGCGCTCATTGAAATATGTAACCATCCTGAATTCCGTACTAATATTACAATTGCGGAAGTAACTCTGTCTGTCCGTTACCGTTTTCACGCTTAAGCCTTTTTTTAATTAATTATAAGATAATACTTACCACAGTCCCACCTGATGGAGAGTGGATATGGGGTCTTGGATGGTAGAGCAACTAACTGAAAGCTGCTGAACTGATTAAGATGCAATTTGGTATGGAGATACATAGGTAGAGACTCGGGAAAGAACATAGAATAGTTTATATCCCGATAATACGTTCCCTTAGGACGATTTTAACGATATTTTGTCGTTTACCGATTTCCACGCGGGCGAAACCGTGAGCAAAAACTAGTATTTCATAAAAATGCGTTCCTACCTACGTAAAAATACCTATTTGCAAGGGTTTTGATGCGGCTTTTACGAATAGATAAGAGTTAAAGAATCACAGAAGGGTAGATGTATTTAGAAGGCTTAGATGTATTAGATGTGTTTAAGGAAAGATGAAAAATATATAAAATGTTTGATAAAAGAATCAAGGAAGGCGAGGTCCATTTTCCGGGATTAGCGGTGTTGACAAAAAATATACATGTTTTTGACAAGTATATTTTTTGTTTAGTGTGTTTATGGGTTAAAATCTAAAGTTTAAATGCAAAGCAATCAATTTAGTCCTGAGCGTAATACTAGTATCCCTTTAAGCGTGTCATAAAATTTCATTATCATCTGAACTAAAGGCGTATTAAAAATTTCAGCTCAATAGCAAAACAGGTTTTAATCCTATAGAATCATTCAATCTGGCTTTGTTTAAAATATTTTATTCAAAAATGTATATTGCGGGTTTCTGTTTTACTTTGACCGTCAACGCATCGGTAACGTTGTCGGTGATAAGGAAGTTAAAGAGTCGATCACGACGATACCACAAATAATAGTGAAAACTACGACAAATTCACACCTTATTCAAGAAAGTTTATTAATAGTTATATTCAATCTGCTGAATGATGATCAAAATTAATAGCCGCGTAAAACATTTCACGCGGCGGGAAAATATGCGAGGAAGCGACGGAAATTAATTTCCGACAGGAAATGTGGCTAACATTTCTTGTCCGTGATTGTAAATTTGCTTCCGAAAATTTTAGACGCTTTCATTATTTTCAAGTCTATCGATATAACCATAACAATCTGGATTAAAATACATTAAATGTTCTTATATACAAAATTCTCGTGTCACAATGTTAGTTATCATCCTCCGAAACGGCCCGACCGATTCTCATGAAATTTTGTGTTCATATTGAGTAAGTCTGATAATCGACCAACATATATTTTTCATACTATTAACATATTTCACGTCATTATTTGCCATTAAAATAATGACGTAAAATATGTTAATTTAGTATCGAATAACATATAGTCAAGTCCGAGTCGCATCGATTTAATTTTCTAATAATAAGTAGTAACTAATTAAAAGTTTTCAAAACGAATATATGTTTATAAATGTATGATAATGTATTAGGATAGTTGGAAATATTTAAATTCTCCTCGGCTTTGGGGGGATATGCTCAGTAGTGGGCCTTGTTGGGTTAAGATGATTTATAGCATATTTAATTTATGTGATTGACTTACTTTATTAAAGATTCTGTCAGAGGGCACTGCATAGTGCTTAGTCCATAATATTTACCTAAATATATGTACATAAATATGTACCTATATTGTTTAGCGATCCATGTTATTCATTAACTTTGGGTTCTAAGTTATGCATTCGATAAATTTTATGACTCATTGTACATCACTATTGCCAATAAAAACAGCAATTTTCTCCTTCAAGTTTATGTAATAATTTATACGAAACTTGATGAGCGGACAGACGTCAAATAAACGTCATAGGGGCCTTCGTTTCGTGCCGCTACTATAGTGAATGAATTTAATTAATATTATCATTGTTTGTATTTTATTGAAACATGTATCGTGTATATGTTATTAAATTTCAAAATTGGAACAATAATTGCAAATGTACAAAATATATTGTATATGTAATAATAATTATTATTATTACCTACTGCCATAATATACATTATGTATCTACCTAACGGTCGATAGCAAGGTTTGAAGCATTACCGCATTTAACTACTGACCTGTAATGTTAGTGTTAATATTTAGACAGGTGCTACAACCAGCTATGCAGTTGTATGCAGTAGGTATACAAAAACATTCATATATCATTATTTATTTTATAATTACGGGCTTTCCAAGAAGTTGCAGTGAATTGCAAGAAACGCTGAAATAAGAACAATACAGCTATTTTAGTAAACGTTACAAAAATGATCCAAGGTGAATTTTTAACGTCGTGGGATCGAGACAGCTGTGAAGGGATTCAAAAGGTAGATAATCCCTTAAAACACTTTTTGGGTCCGCTCAAATCGCACTGCGAGCATACGGGGAGACGTTTTAATGAAAATCGTAGCGTTTCACATCGACGAAATTTTACCATGCGGTACAAAAAATTCAACAACCCTGTAATACGTTACCAATAATAAACTGTACATAAACTAAATTTGTTATGTAATTTCAGTTATTAAGACATCACCAATATTCATCACAGTTCTGCTTGGCTTTGGAAGCTTAATTTACAACAAGTGATGATACATTTTATAGGTTTACTCCCAACGGCCAGCACTAAAACAGCCATCAGTGACACCAATGGCAGGGGCAGTTGACACAATAAATAATATTAATCCTAACGACCCCAGTGGTGGCAGTTTAGTGGTGGCCGTTGAGATTGTGACAAATATTATTTTTTAATGTCCCAACGTCCGCCACTGATGGCCCTTGGAACAAAAAATAATGCACTGATCTAACGGCCACCACTGGTGGCTGTTTTAGTGGTGGCCGTTGGGAGTAAACCATTTTAAATATGCTCTTAGTAGCAAAGCTAGATAATCTGAACGCGCGTGCAAGAATCCTATTTATCTAACCACTTCTTTTGTGGTAATTGAATTTACAAGAGATCACACCATTCTTATCATCGTTAATCATCTAACATGTGAACCTGCGTCTATATAAAAGTAGCGTCAACAAAAAAGAGCTTCCCGTATGTTTCCAACACAAATCCTGTCCCTTAAAACGCAAAGTAAGGTTCGCTTACCTGCTTACAGGTAAACCAATAAAGTGCCAAATCGCTTCATCCCAACACAACATTTGAATTAGAAATCCCATTTAGAAAGTAGGTACATAATCACAATTGGTCAATATTAAAGTTTGTATAATAGTTGGGCTACCATTAAAGCTAGTTTGTGTAATTGTTGGGCCAAAATCAGTCAGCTTGTTTAATTGTATTTGTATTTGCTATGATTTATTTATTTGTATTGATTTTATTGATACTGATAAACATACGCTATGAAGTCTAATTATAGAATTAATTTTATTAAAGACATTTGATGCTAATTGCTACTTAATCTTTTTGTAAATATTTTTGTTATGAAAGAAACATTTATAAATTTATTTGTTTATGTGCACTGTATACCTACATCAAAGGAAATGTAAGTAATATCATACATAGGTTCAGCTTATTAATTTGCTTATCAAAACACAATCGTTGTGTAGCGACCTTAAATTTGTAAATATAGTGTATGTATATGTACAACCCTAACTTTCAGTTGCCATGGCATTGGAAATGACATCGATTGTTAAATTCTTCTTTTCCTTCACTTTCTACATCTGTATGTTTTTCATATCACAAGAAAAATCATCGCACAATTTGGAGTCAATTCAATGATAGCCAACCCCTTAACCTTACCAAATACCTTTGATTATATAGACGTGTATATAATCAAAGTCAAATACCTTACCACGCACCACAGATGAGTTAGATTAATATTACTAATTTTATTAATTATAAAAAACAGCTTACAAAAGAGCAAGCACACGATACATTCATGATCAGGAGATAAAAATCAACAAAGAGAAGCAGCCGACCTTTGTTCCCCGGATAACTGCGAAAAAATTACCAATAGCAGAATCCAGCTTACTCGATTACTTCTTTGCCAAAAAGGAATACTAATATTCACATAAATAGTACAACCAATAACTCGACGTGGATTTAGGTAAATAAAGCAATAAAAACAAAGGGCTTACGTAAACCAATTAGGGCTGTTAGCAATCAGACCTTATTAGAGCGCAACGACAAAATTATCCCTTAAGCCCAGTAAAGTCTCATATAAAACCAGTAATTCAACTGGTACTTATAATTTTCGTTTTGGGCCCAGTGGCTAATTATAACAATTTATAAATAATATTTTAACGTTTATTAGAATGGTAATAGGGCGACGTTCGGAAATATTAGGTTCATTAGAGGGCCACAGCTGGGCTAAATTACCTCTCACATCGTAAGGTGTAAAACCTACCATGAAAAGGTAAGCAGAGTTCACACACGTTTGAGAATTATAAACAGTGCCAGGTTCGGGGTGTCGAATTTCTGAGGACTAAAATATTAGGACATTTGTTTTAAAATCGGAAAATTAGAAAATATATCATAATTATACTTCACAGTTTTGCGAGAAAAAATAAAAAACATTACTTTTCTTTCAAAATTCTCGATGAAACTATATTTTTATAACACTGCGAGGAGACAATATTTCTACGATGCTGGTGAAACAGTTATGAAATTAGTTTACAATTTTTAAACTCTTACCCGTAAACGCATCGGTGACGTCCTAAGTTAGATATGGAAAATAATATTTTGCGGTCATAAACGGTAAAATCTTATCATGGACCATCAGATAGTACAGAAGAGTACACTAATTGATTAATGAATTAAAAAGTCATATCTAAATCATAATAACGATTCCAATAACTTTTCTTGACTTTGAAAGATCGAACGATATAAATCGATGCCTGATTATGTAGATTTGACGATTGTACAACCATAATAATGCTTTTTAAATATAAGCTATATTTACTTCAATAACATATTTAATCCATGGTACTATGTTCGAAGAGCACTCGCTGTGGCAGAGAACAAGATTCAATATTGTATCAATTACGCCGCACGGCGCACGTGCGGTTTGCGTGTCAACTGCATTTAATAAGCGCTGGATTGTGCAAGGACATTCTATTTTTATACTACTCTGTTCTTTCTATTACTAGCTGTCCCAGCGAACCTCGTACCGCTCTAGAATTAATAAACAAATTTGGTGACATATCGACAGCAGCGCCACCTACCGGGTCCAATTGTGAATCTAAACTACTCTCGAGTCCACCTGAAGATACACAAAAAATCGATCTTCGTATCGCTCTATAATTAATAAACAAATTTAATGACATATCGACAGCAGCGCCACCTACCGGGTCCAATTGTATCGAATCAAAAATTTCAACTAAATCGGTACAGCCGTTTAGGAGGAAACTTGTTCTTTATGCTTACAAAATATTAAATATTTTCCCGTTTTGTAACATGCTCCGCGCCTATTGGTCATAGCGTGATGTTATATAGCCTATAGCTTTCCTCGATAAATGGACTATCCAACACAAAAATATTTTTTAATTCGAACCAGTAGTTCCCGAGCTTAGCTCGTTCAATCAAACAAACAAACAAACAAAGGAAGGAAGGAAGGTACGAACGGATGGACGGACGAACGAACGAACAAACGAACTCAAAGTACGAGAATGTTGTTCTAATTCTGCTTGCAAAATTTGGTCCAAACATACGTACATACATAGGACATACTTACATACAAACATTGAAAGTTAAATAAAATCTTGAAAAAATAAATCAAGTCTTTCAAAGTGGTACCCAATTTCAGTGTCATGACTCGCGTTCTACCACGACAGTGGCGTTAACGCAATCAACTGTCTCCGAAATCCACTTCAAACATTTTTTATAACAAATCTCCATTGAGAGCTATTTATCCCATATTATTATAGAACTTGAGTGTAATTCATTCAGTTCAATTATAATTCCAATTTAGGTAATAGACCTTTTTATATCATTATAAGTCAGTAAAGGGATAATTGCCAACTTTATCAGATTTCATTGAGAAAATTGGATGTGAGGGAATCGAGGGATTGAATACGATTGAAAGATGGAGATTATAAAGCACTTTCATTTGTGAGTAAAATTTTATTGTATTTTATCATAATGCCTTATTATATACCCAAGGCCGAAAAAATGTTACGTTGGGATTCTGTCGATAGATATCTTAGATATCTTTTTTACTTGTGAACCGTTTGTAATAAAACATACTGTGAATGTTACCCCACGCTACAATACAGCAGTGAAAACCGCATTCGTACCGCACCATATAACGCATTAAGTGCCATAACATTGTTATAATTTTTGTTTGTTTGTGCATTCAGTTCCCGCTAATCTCAGAAATGGTTTACCCGACTTTGACAACTATTGAAAACCCGTTATAAAATTTGTTTTATTACAATTATTTCACAAAAACAAATATAACATTTTAACGAAAATTAAAAAATATTGTAATCAAGTTGATCCAGTTCAAACTTTGTTTTGTAAGTATGGATGCGAAAGATAATTACAAATCGTATGAGACAAAAATCGATAACTAAACGAAAATTACGACTAATAACCGAATTTGACTGCCTCACTTTTCGCGTGCCAGTGACTTACCTATCTACCTACTCTACTTCCTTTTTACTTATAACGTTGGTTGATGGTATTAGAACATAAGAAATAAGTTACCTGAAGTGAACCATTTAATAAATAACTACGATTCTGTTACATTGTCTGAAACGTTTTTTAAACGTAATCAAAATAAATATAACACAGTAGTGCGTCAGTCCCGCTAAAAACTACTTATACCAGCGATAACTCTGATATCCTAATTGGGTCACTGGAAACGTGACGCAGCTTGCCCTCATATTGTTTTTTTCCCGTTAACTCGTTTTTAGGGTTCCGTACCCAAAATGAGACAAACGGAGCCCTATTTATATGCAATTATGCATCCGCTCTCTGTCATATCTCTATCTCTTGAATGGTAATAGGTAAACACCTGAAATTTTCACAGAATGCATGTTACTGTGGGCGCTGTCACAACAATTAATACAGAAATGGTCGCTCAGGATATTTTTATAATATTTAGTCGTTTTCCGACTTCCACGCGGGCAGCTGCTGGCAAGAATTATTAAGCCATAAAGTATATTTTGTCAATCACAACATTTACAACTGTACGTCATTTAAACAAATAATAATAGTAATAGCAAACAGCAATAATTTTACTTCTCAACCCGGAGAAGACTTTGATTGATTACTGAGTAACGGGTTATAGATATTCCTGTTCGTAATAATGGTGAACAGTAACTTAGTTATTCTGTAGATAAGTTACTAATTTAGTTATGTTTATAAAGTTATGTTTTGATTTAATATTTGTGAAGTTAAAGAAATTATGGCCTAAGAATAAGGCTAAAGATTATGGCCTAAGATAAGTGAAGCACCCGAAGAGGGGTTACGTTGTTATGAACATAAAGAAATTATTTGTTGACTTTTTTGAAGTGAAACTTCTTTAACCGCTGTGGAATAGTCATATACTTGTTTTTAAATCTACGCAGTATTGTGTCATTCTTTATAAACTTCATTTTAATCCTCAACAAAATAAGTGACCAGAATATTAATTTAACTGTCCAAACGCTGAGAAGTTTCACATCAAATATGCGCACATCGTACACAGTTTTTCAGACCACTCTCATCAATAACATTGACAGAACTAAGAAAAGAATATTACACATCGTGTATTCCTCGTTTTAATTTTGTTTATGTATTTTTTGAAAATATATTTACAGTAGGACGTACTCACGCACACACACAATTTATAATAAGATACTAAAACAAAGTGATATTTACAGATCTATTTCCAAATTGTGTTAGCAAGCTGGACATAACGTTTATCATAATTGTAGATTAATATTAGGTTTACTGACCTCTTCAAATATATTAACATTTCCAGTCGGCAACAAATCCCCGATCATTGCATAAAACCTACGTCCATAAAATTGATTCACTGCGCGCCGCACACACAACATTTTATACATTTTATACATTTTATACACTTATACAATTTATTTGACTGTATAATTTGTTATTACGACCGTACTGTCCGTTCTCTGTACACAGTTTGACGATAAACTCCATATACAATGAGAGCATTTATCAGTTCTGATAGTAAACTAAATAAATATTGTCACATCAAATTACTTTTATATATAATTTCGTACAACTGGTAATAGCTAGTGATACGTGTTTCTTGTTTAATCAGACAAGCGAGTAAAATTAATGTTTGCAAATATAACAAAGAACACTCGAACACAGAGAAATGGATGATACGAGATAATATAATGTACTTCGCAGTTTAGGTTAAAATATATATTAATTAAATTTCCTAACCTAAATAAAAGCTAAGTAGTGATAGAGCCCAGTGGTTCGAACGTTGGACGCTGGAACCGGGGTACCAGGGTACGAATCCTGTTGTGGAGCCGGATACACTTTTTAGAGGCGACCATCTCAGTCCTGAAGGGTAGCAACACATCTGTGACCGAACTCTTACTAACATTTACTAACTGGAGTATTACCAACAACAACTAACAGGACTAACTATCAGTAACAGTCCCTGTCCCAGTCCTCATACTTACAAACTAACCAACTAATGTTCTAACAACGTCACCTAACCTGACAACTATCCCAATCCACATATGAGTCTTGCTCTAAGTCGGTCACAGTTGTCATGGGCGGCAGCGGAAGGTGGTACTGCATGCTCGTTTTCTACCTAAAATAAAAAAAATAAAACTGAGAGTGTCCTGAGCTTAGCAGTGGGACAGTTATGGGTTGCAATGACGATGACCTAAATAAAACATACATCGTTTTATCTTTCATTTCTTTTTAAAGTGAAAACTTCTTTAGGAGAGTGAATAGGCTTTTAATAAGTTAGTGCGACCAACATCTTCGACTTCATCGCCACTTACCATCAGGTGGGATAGTTGTCAAGCATTAACTTATCTCATGTAAAAAAAAGCATCGTTGTGATTTGAAAGTCGATGAAACGGAATTGACGTAAAAAAGCGACAGTAAAAAGAGACAGACACAGTTTAACGTAGGAGAAAATTAGATATCCGATTGCGTTGTTCAAGGTCGGGGTCCTAAGAGCAATAACTTTTACGGCAAAACGGCGGCCTATAAGCAAAGCGAAACATCAATATTTGGGCTGACAGTATTCGTTTTTTTTGAAGTTTTCACTTCTTCGACGTCTGAATTGCACACATTTTGATTTTTTTTATTTTACTTTTTTTTAAAGAAAGCAAGTCTACTTGATTCAGATCAAAATAACTTCGGACGCATGCTGCCGCGTGTTTTGTCAGATAAGATGCGAAGCAAGGGAAGCTCCCCATAAAATTTTGTTTGTGACGTTCGCATTTGCTTCAATCCTCCTCAATCACGAAAGTTAGAGCTCTATTGTAATAATTCTATAAGTTCTATTGACTATGTAAGCAAGTTACCTACTATTTTATACACATATAAACATACACTTGAAGTGTCTGCCTCAGATTTTAAAATAACTGTTTCCTCAAGTGCTTTTAGCTATTTACACGATACTAAAACACAACCTTTTTTTTTAATTTTGTCTGTTCCGTCTTTCTGCTTGTCACAGCTTATCTTTGGGACGACTGAACCGATTTTAATGGGACTTTCACTGGCCGATGAGGAGGTTATAGGGTATAAAGGTATTCATTCCGGAATTCCCACGGGATCGCGGACGCAAACGAAATCGCAAGCAGAGCTAGGTTATTATAATATGATGACGTCCTAATGAATGCTGCACGCAGTCATAACAACGCAGGACCCAGTCATTGGTAAACAAACGTTCAATGCAATGTAAGTACATACAAATATGCATAATCCATTGCAGAATCCATTAATATATGTATATCAATACAAACAGATACCTACCCATATATCCCTTTATACATATATGCATATATGTTACAGAACAGAGTTGAACAGGTTTTTAATAAATATGTCATGTATATACTCGTAATTAAGATAGCCATTTTTACCATGAATAATAAAATAATAAAAACGATAATCGTGCAATTATCCTGTTAATGTACTTAATTAAAATTATTTTATTATTACTTATTATTGTTAAGCCAGTTAAATGTTTAAAATAGGTATGTGGCTGTTTTTGCTTGTGTTTTTTATGGAGTTCCCGTTAATTTTTAAAACGGCTTAACCGAATAAGATGTAATTTTCGCCGATGCACATAGAAATAATAATAAAAAAAATAATAATAAATAAATAAATAAATAAATAATAAATAAATAAAAAAAAATTAATAGATAATATTAATGAAATTTTATTTTTGTGGTATACAATTGTACAAACAGTATGTTAAATAAAATAAAAATAAATAAGTTTGGGATAATATTTGGTGTTTGTTTTATTTAAATAAATTCAAGATTTCTCATCAAAATTTTAATAGGCATAAATTATGCCTTAATAGGCATAAACTTTCCGGTGCAAACTAGAGGCGATTACTTAGTATACATACCAATAAATAAAACCAGCCAAGTGCCAGTCAGACATACACAAGTGGGGCTCCGTACCACTGAGCGAATATTAACACGCATGTGAAAATAAATTATACGTAGAGATGATAATATAAGATATTAAATGACCATTGTATACTCAGGCAACAACGCCTGTCATACACTAGTTCAAGTTCAAATAACAACAAGCTGTTGTCTCTACGTTTCAAAGATAAAATTATCTCGGTACGTTGTACCGACATAGCGACAAACAGTTTAACAAGGCTTTAAAAGCAGCTGATTACCGTTTTGTTTAGTTATTACCGGATTTAACCACTGTTGTCGTGATGTTAACGATTTAAATTGCGATCAAACTAACGTTATAAGTGAACGAACTTCCTACATAGGTGATCCCACTGTGCTACACATGTGGTCCTTCAAGAAACGGGTCCATCACTTCCTTCTTGGGCAACAACTCGTTATCGTCATCACTTATCATCAGGTAACCCGTCTACTCGTGTGTAACGGGTCCATCGCTTCCTTCTTGGGCAACAACTCGTCATCGTCATCACTTATCATCAGGTGACCCGTCTACTCGTGTGTAACGGGTCCATCACTTCCTTCTTGGGCAACAACTCGTCATCGTCATCACTTATCATCAGGTGACCCGTCTACTCGTGTGTAACGGGTCCATCACTTCCTTCTTGGGCAACAACTCGTCATCGTCATCACTTATCATCAGGTGACCCGTCTACTCGTGTGTAACGGGTCCATCGCTTCCTTCTTGGGCAACAACTCGTCATCGTCATCACTTATCATCAGGTGACCCGTCTACTCGTGTGTAACGGGTCCATCACTTCCTTCTTGGGCAACAACTCGTCATCGTCATCACTTATCATCAGGTGACCCTTCTACTCGTGTGTAACGGGTCCATCGCTTCCTTCTTGGGCAACAACTCGTCATCGTCATCACTTATCATCAGGTGACCCGTCTACTCGTGTGTAACGGGTCCATCGCTTCCTTCTTGGGCAACAACTCGTCATCGTCATCACTTATCATCAGGTGACCCGTTTACTCGTGTGTAACGGGTCCATCCCTTCCTACGCGTGTGTGAGCACCACTGTACATGACCGACACAAAACAAGACTCAAATCGGGACTAGGATGCTTAGCAGGTGTTATTAACGTGGTGGTCGCCTTTAAAAAGCATAACCGGGTCCACACAAGTTGAGAAAAAGCAGGCGCGGTCGGTTGTTGGATGGATGACCATTAGTGGCTAACCTTTCTTGAGCGCTTCCGTATTTTGGAGGGCATGAAAGCAATTGGTCTTGATTGTTATTGTAAGATAACAGTCGTCAAATCACGTCGGCAATTCAAACTGTTAACAATATTTACGCAAACAATGTCCAGATTTATAATTAAATGATAATTAAAACTTGACAAATTAGAAATCCTATACCTATCAAAGAAAGTAACGAATTGTTTTGTGAATTTATTGAAGAACGCAAATTCTTACAGCTGTAATTAAAGGAACTGCTATGGAACTTGACTCGTTTTCAGATTTCAATCTCAGCTCTCTTATCGGTGACAAAGATATACAACCAAATGTCGTTTTTACTTGATTTGGTCCCTTTTTAACACGTTAATATTAGCTGGACCTGTATGAGTTTTTAGATGTAACGGAATCTTTCAGAATAATTTTCACCAATTTCAAGAAGTCCGATTAACTTGAAAATTTGCACAGAGGTCAAAGTCCGATGACAATGCAATTATATAGTAGTTTCGTTCTGGTCCAGATTAGGATCCTCAGGAAAAAAGAAAATATGTTGCGTTTCCTAAGCCCGTGTAACTTTAATCATGATCTACCGTTGAGAGCCAGAGAATTCGCGTAAGCGTTGTGCGTTATATTGTGTTCATATTGTCGTTTTGAGACTTAAAACATTAAGAAAATAAATTCTAGTTTGAAAAACTTATAAAAACACGTTTTAATAACAAAAAAGAAGAAACTGTCACTGTCACTGTCACTTGTTTTGAAACGGAAGTTGCGTAATACGTTCTTATAAACAGAAGGTTGTGTATCTAATATACATTTTCTATTTAAACCAAGGCTGAAGAATTTAGCACAGCAGCAACAAAACTTAGTTCAAGTTATTCAAGTTAAATTTAAGATAATCTTGGAGTTGGAGTCGGAGACGGGATGGAAAGAGATTTGTACTCAGAGTCAAAGTTAAATATTTAAATGAAACTGCTATAAGTGAATACGGTAAAAGGTAAAATATATACTAGATGTAATAATTATGAAGATACATATATTTTCTTATCAGTCTCAGTGTAATCTACAATAAATAAGCTATAAAATCCACGCTTCATTAGAACGAAATAACATAATTAATTTATCACAAGAACTTGCTATTAACGAGTATGTTACACGTAACTTCCGCACATGCGTCCAAGTCGCAAGTGATTGCGTTTTGCTACTAAACTGAGTGCTTCCTAATCTCGTTACTTACTTTATGTTACTTACTTTACGTGTTATGGGGATCGGTGGCACATGTTCACATCATAGGTTAACGTAATAAGGGAATCTAAGTAATCTCCAGAATCCTCCTCCTAAGTAATATCTCCTCATAGCCCGGCGGCTTACATTGATCTTAAGTGATCGCAAAAGTTAAGTAACAGCGGGAGAGATCGGTTGCTGGATTGGTAACCGCTAGTGGCAAAATTTCTTGGGTGCTTCCGTGCTTTGGAGGGCACGTAAAGCCGTCTGTCCTGTTTGTTATGGTTAGATAGCAGTCGTTAATGCATAGCAGTGGCAAGAAATCTTCTGACACATGGGTTGGCCACTAACCCCTTTCGCACTGAAGCAGCGTGGTGGAGTATGCTCCAGGCATCCTTATTTCAGGTCTCCTCACGAGAGACCATCTACCACGTAGTGGGCTAATAATGCGTTAATACCTAGGACACTATAATCACCTTAGTGCAACTATCTTTTAACTACTGCACGGATGAGGTTGAATACAGAGTAATTTACTTCATTCATATTAATAAAAAAAACAATAGAACACAATACGATACGTAACGTTTACGAAGCTCGTTAGAGACTATTAATACTTCTGTCCCTACAACTATCATAATTATATGGGTGCTATGTTTGTTTCCTGGTATACAGGGTGTAGTCATTAACTGTCGACCGTTTTTCATGCCACAAAATATTTATGTCTATAGAAAACCATCACCCGATGATTGGTGGTCATCGTCAGTTATGGACATCTATTACACTACCGGTATCATTGACGCGTGAACAGCCAAAAAATAAGAAAGAAGAAAGAAATTACCTACTAGCTTTCAAGCCCTCAACTGGAACACGACCAGTTATTTGAGACGAGATTTGGCGGCTGACTCTAGCAAGAGTATAAGCTACAGAACAGATAATAGTACGTGGTGTCAGCAGTATGTAGTAGCTTTGAACTGGGTTCGAATCTTGCAAGCATCCTCCATGTTTGGATAGCTTTTAATAATTATATTTCCGATGAGTTTTGTCAAATTGCATTGATCGAATAAGTCGGGCTTCGGTCTTTACTTCCCTAATCTCAAGAACAATAAAGTAACAGTAACAGTAAGGTAAGGTAACCTAGCTAGCTACCTTGGGACAATTACAACTTGTGGTGATAAATAAATACAACGACATTAAAAGCTGATTAAAATACACGGTCTGTCCAAAATCTCACGTCATCACAATCATCATTAAAAATGAAGGAAACGTTTTAATATCCCTGGCGTAACTTTATGGTATTAAGGATGAAACATGGCATCTTCGAAACGTCATCTTCGTTCTTAATATCGTTCACATCAAGAGTCTTCTAATCGGCTTAAGTCGCTTCCGCGTCGGCTGGTATAAAAGGGCTTTTATTGACGAAGGTAAAAATAACATCAAAGATAAAGTTCAAGACTGTTAATAATTAAATTAGAAACACAAAATTCTCTTTTTACAAAAATTTTAATTTCGCTAAAGGTTGTTTACATAGGTAAAAAACCTTTGTAAAAAATATAAAAACAATCAATGTAGTATTTTCATTCTAAATTATCTTTAAATAGTTATAATTTATGAACTGTGATATTGCAATTAAATAAATTATATGTGTATCAAATCAAACTAAAAAATACTAGAATATACAACTTGAACATAGTTATCAATTTTCATACCACCTAGAACTAACTTCATGCTGTTAAATTTAGGTGTCGCAGCCAACTTCACATATTAAAATTTCACTCTCATCATTTTTTCATAACGCGCCTAAAGAAGTATAACTTCAAAAATTAACAGGTCCTAATAATAGAAAATCTGTATTTTTATGACATACGAGTATACCTATTTTATAGAACCTTCATAACATTTTTATACTATATTCGTTTGATTGTTTTCATTCCATTAGTTCATCAAGTTTTTGTTATATTTAATAATTATATTCAAATGGGTATACTCGTATATAAACTTTATGTACAAAACGATTTTCTAAATTTTGTTTGACATTATTGATATATGATTATATGAATTACACTAGCGCAGACCGAAATGTTAGTTTTAAGATGATATGAATAAATAAATAAATAAACAAAATAATTACCCGGCGACACTTAACGACACAACTTAACGACTACACGCTGTATCAGTATACAGCCGTATCAACATTTGCATCCAGTCAAGCCGTGATGCGCTTAACGCGTTATATCACCACAGTGCAAAGTGCACTGTTTGTATAAATTGCACTTCTATTGGTGTCCAAGGTAATGCCAATGGGAAGATATACGAACTGCACGTGTATGTAAATCATAAAAAATCGTCTTTTCTTTCTACTGTCTTCTTTCTTTATTTACGGGATTTACAACTGGGCCCCTTGAATGCGGATGACATGGTATGATAATGACACGAGAACAAACATTTCTCTGTCATTCCAATATCTGCCCGACCAGGTATCGAACCAGGCACCCCTCGCTTCGGAAGTAAGGTCACTAAAGAAGGCTCGTCAAGTAGCGGCAAATAAATCTATTTTAAGCTAATAATAGAGAAGATTATAAGTTAATACTTGACTACGATACCCTCGGATGCTGAATGGTAATTATTATCACCATGTCTTGGGTGGTAAGAAGACTCACTCTTGATTTGAA
Source organism: Ochlodes sylvanus (assembly GCA_905404295.2). Lineage (NCBI taxonomy): Eukaryota > Metazoa > Arthropoda > Insecta > Lepidoptera > Hesperiidae > Ochlodes > Ochlodes sylvanus. The sequence goes on from FR990135.1 coordinate 10,739,128, forward strand.
GACACCCACATATACTACGACTACGCTACGATATGAAATTCTCTGCAAAAGCCACCAAACAATGAGCTTATAATTCTTAATTTAGAAGAAAAAAACGTTAATAGAATAAGATATTTCATTACGAAGTACCCAATTTATTTGACGGCCTTCACTGATTAGCGTTGCGTCCCGGGGGCTTACTAGTTAATTTAATTATGTATAAGACATCCTTTCAAAAGTAGTCAAAGCGCCATTGAACAGTGTGAGTGATTAATGATTTAATAAAATTAATATTCTAAACGCCGCTATGACTGAATTAAATGGCTAATATAATTTCCGGGATGTTTATATCAATTGATCATAATTTTATAAAATGAGTAAAATGATGACGGATCTAATTCCCGGGGCGAGTTGTGTACCGTTTTTGACTTTCATCATCGCGGATACTAAACATTTTAATCGTAACAGGTAATCACTATTATTGTATTTTATAATCTCGCCGAAACCATGATCCTTTCATATGATGATGGTAGTTATATAAAATATCCAAATTGTGAGTACCAGTAATAGTTAAAAATACACGAGTCCTGTCGGGAATAAGCTTGGTTACCGCCAAGCTTACTTGAAATTTAGCAACATCTTAAAAAAACGCACGTGGAGCGCGAAAGTTGTAAACACAAATGCTCATAAACAGAAGAACAATAAAGCAAAAAGTTACATTTTAAGTCTAATACGCAGTTAGTTAATACCTGTAAATATTACCCTGGATTCGATCTTGGCCCTCCGGGAAGGAAACATAGAGAGTATTAGAAATTAGAGAGTAAACTCACATACTTACTTGAAAAGTAACCAATATTTTTTTCGCCAGTTATGGATAGTTATTGGACTTAGTCCACCATTATCTAAGAAAAAACTCTAGCCCAGCATTGGGACTGATATGGTATAAACAAAAATTATACTTACATTCATATGAACAGTGAAATTCCGAAGAAACACTCCATTTCGGATCGTTGAGCACTTATTTTTCGCACTGCCTTTGAGGCACGATAGTAAAAATGTATAACACATAACGGATGATAATTGCTCAGTGTTTTAAATCTAAGAATATTGTACTATTATGCACGATATAAACACTTAATACATGTTTATAAATCGATTGTGAGTGGAGAACTGCGATACTAGCAAAATGTGATCGCACTTATGTTCTAGAGTCGCGTTTGATAAAGTGTTACAATCAAACTGCTGTAGGTATTGCTCTGACAATCCTCCAGGAAGTGTAATATAATATCGCATTGCAGAATCCATCTAACCTTCGTTTGTGATAGGTGTTGTATGTGTCTTCAAATCAAGAGTGAATAGACTTTTCCTAAGTTAGTGCGCACTAACCAGGTCTACATCACCACTTAGATACCATCGGGCGGGATTGTAGTTAAGCATTAACTCGTAATTGACCGCTAGTGGCAAAATTTCTTGGGCAGTTCCGCCGCGGAATTTTTTTCGCCAGTTATGGACAGTTATTGGACTTGGGGGGCAAAATTTCTTCTTTTTCTAGAAATTTTGCCACTAGCGGTCAATTACGAGTTAATGCTTAACTACAATCCCGCCCGATGGTATGTTCCGCGCTTCGGAGGACACGTCGGTCCCGGTTGTTACCATTTAGCAGCAGTACCATTTGGTATACAGTTTCTACCAATAGATGTGGTTGACCAGGAAGGGAGAGAGTGTAAATATAAAAATTATAAAATACCTGATATAACCGATAAAATATTTTTATTAAATAAAAAGTTGTGATCACATTAAATTCTATTTATTTCGGACAATTGAACATTGTAGGTACTACTAATTTTTGTTAGTAACAATTTTCCATAAATTAGTGCTTATGCTATCTACCTAAACAGCTAAGAGAATTGTTTCCGTAAGATGGGACAAACCGAACGGGAGATGTCCTATTTTCCCAACTCTAGGGAAATCCAGGTTTAACCATTGTATTAGGTATTCAGGCAGCTAGCTAACCATAACCTTATTTTTAAAGCGAAGCTCGATTTGATTACTTAGACTACCTACTACCTACGTTTACTAATCATTGTACTTAGTTCATCATCACAGGTAAAACTGAATCTGAGTGATGTATGTATGTGCAAGGAACATATTTGTGAAAAAATAATCGTGGAATCTTTATAAACAATAGAAGCTATAACAACGATTTTGTTCATTTTTGTCTGCTTGCCGGCTTGTCTGTTTGTCTGTCCGTTTGTCCCTGGTAGTCTCAGAAACGGCTTAACCGATTTGAATGTGGTTTTCATTGATATATTTTTCGAAGCTTGGGGTAAAAGTATTTTTATGTTACCCGCCTCAAATATATACTACTTATATTAAGGTACGAGTAAATATCTTAAATTAAATAATTCCGTCCAAACATTCCAACTAAGGCGTAGGTTTCTCGAAGCGAAGCGAGGGCCGTTACGAGTACAAAATATGATAAAACAGCAATTTATTGCGTTGATTATGTATCCAACAAGAGTTCCGTACTCTGTGATTAGATAGCATTAGGTCAATATTTACAATACGTTTACACAATTAATAAATACACGACGCAAACATCATTATCATACTAGTCACATCAATACTGTACTTTAATGCAAGAAGTAGTTGCTGATGTTGCACGTAGTACGTTTTACGGTTAATTGGTTTCAATAAAAATCATAATAAGTTTTGGTATAGATACTTATTATTATTTTTTATACGAATAATATGTTTGAAATGAATATTTATGTAGCAAGAGTACCTAATATCTTCCTTCCTTCCTTCCTTTGTGAAAATGTATGATCCAGTATGTTAAAGGTCATGCCTTCTCCTTTCGTCTCCGCTTCTTAATAAAATAAAATAAAATAAAATAAAATAATAATAAATAACGCTACACACTCCTGCATGGACAATACACACGACAAGAACACGCATACTCAGAGAGACCAGAGAAAGGAAATTTAAACTCATCATTCAAATTTCCGCCTGGGGATCGAACTCAGGACCCTTGAAACAGATATTCGGCATTGTAATCATTGCGCCATACAAATCAATAATAAGTAATATAGTCATATACGACGCTGTGCAATGAAATGAAATAATACGTAAAAAGCACTATCTATTAAAACTACATTTAATAATATGTTTTGTCAAACTCAAATATACAAGACTGTAAGAATCTGTCATTCAAATAAATGAATTTCAATACTTTGCCCTCGGTTTGCTTCGGGATTATCTATGTCTTGATACTGCACGTTACTATTACTACACGTGCATGAATCAATTGTTATCCCTTTCTTTTTGTAATAGTGTCGGCGTTTGACTGTTCAAGATAGGCTCACAAGATAAGAAAACGTAGTCAATGGCTGAAATTCGCTTACGTTTGGACTTTGACAGAGATGTCTGATAAGAAATCAGATAATTATGATGTTGGACTAGCCAAACCTAGCAGCGCCAGCTGCGATATTTAGTATGCAATGCTGATAATGCAATATTCCCAAACGATCACTTAGGTATTACTATTTTTACCGTGTTCAGTAGTTCCATTTACAGTAGTTTTTATATTTACTTAACTAAACATACATCTACAGGTCATCATCAGCATCATCGCAACACAGAACTGTCCCACTACTGGGCACAGATCTCCTCTCACAATGTGAGGGGTACAGGCCAAAGTCCACCACGCTGGCCGAAACACACACCTTTGAGAACATTATGGAGAACTCTCAGGGGTGCAGGTTACCTCACGATGTTTTTCACGGAAGCAAGTGATAGTTTAATTCTTATACGCACATCATTTTCGAAAATTAGAGGTGCGTGCAGGGTTTTAATCTCGGGCCCAAAGTCTGAAATGTGCTGTTCACTTCACCGAAACAAACGATCATTAATTTATAATACGCATTAAGTAATTCATTGTCGATTAATACAAACAACTTTCGGTGAACTAATTAATTCATTAAGTTTAACTTACATTAAAGCCTCAGTTATTTTATAACAGGCACCACCTACCTTCCTTTCAATAAATTAATATAAAACAATACTCAGCTAACAACGAAACTTTATAGTTGTTTTTTCGTTAATTGGGAAACAGTTCCGAAATTTTATAATGAAGTTAATAACGAACATTGCTTCCATTTATTTAAATTGCGAGTAATAATTATTCCCAATGATATTATAGGTAAAAAAGAAGTAGATATTATGTACATATTACAGATTACAATTTCGTCTGGTGCATTTTGCTCCAAACGTAATCATGATTTCGGATTTCGATTACATCTGGAGGCACGAAAATTATTCGTTAAACTTGCCTTCCGTCCAAACATTTACAGTTGGCCTGCGCTCCACTTTGTAAGTTTACTTAAAACCTCAAATAATACTAAAGTTTATTCATTACGTTCCAAGCCGGACTAAAAGCAAAAACATGCTCTAAAAAAGCCCTTGGCAATATGTCCGTAAAGTTTACGTTATTGACGTATTTTAATAGGAATTTAAAGTATGTTTATATTTATAATGTGGAGAACAGGGAGGCCTAGAAAATCGAATATTTTTATAGCCTTTCTATGTAAATAGCCTACACACGAGCAGACAAGTCAACTGATGACAAGAAGTCACCGTCGCCCATGGAAATTGGTAACACCAAAGGTATCACCAGGGTAATAGTAGATATCATACAGTATTGTGACTCGGCCCTGTCCTTGAAATAAAAGCCTACAGCCCCGAGCGCGAGGGCTGACTCTTTCTAGTTGTAGTGAATGTAAGTAGGCAAATAAATTGCACGCTTTCTGATTACAAACCCACACGTTCGATCGTCCCTACGGCTGTTGCATACCGAGTGTATACCGAACTCCGACTCTCCGAGGCGCGTAGGTATGATTCGCGTTCTGACCGTTTGTATTAAGATGGAATACTGTATGATACTATTTACCGTGGTATCACCGAGGCGTAGCCGGTGAAGAAATTAGGAAGAAGAAAGAAATAAAATATTGGCTCCCAAACTCTCAGTCGGAACACGACAAGTCGTTTAGCGGCTGATTCAAGCAATAGGGTGTTAACTGACAAGACAGGCTTCACGGAAAGAGAATAATACCAGGAATAATCCTACTTCGTATAGGTACAAGTATATTGTAATTGTAAAGAACACAGCTTACAAATACATCTTTCTGTTTATCTGATCGTGATTATCTCAAAAAGCACTCTAAGGATTTTCATATGGCTTTTAGCAATGTAAAAAACACGAATAAATTTATAGATTGAGACAATCATAAGAAATTTATAAGACGCATTATAAAAAAGACTAAACCAGTAAAAGTTGCGTCAGTTATGGAAAAAGGCAATTGTACATACATTTGGATCCGATGGTGTTCTTTTACCTTACATAAGTATAAGTAATAGTTGGTACCTACTACGTGCTTCAGAGTATCACACTCTAAAATGACTAATTGCGACAATTTTTTATCGGTAGCACCAGCTGCACTCCACTGGACATTAATTTCGATATGTGTTACGCATTTTTGCATCATCGAGATATGGATTTTACTGAGAATAACATTGAAATGGGGCCTGGGGGTAAAAGTGAACTGTAATGGGGGTTTGGGATTTTTTAATATATTATTTTTTATTTATTTTATTTTTTTATTATTTTGTTACACTTTGTTATATTACGATTAGGATTGTTGATATAATTAGCATTGTCTGTTTGTCTATCTGTCGTTGCATTCATGCCACCAGGATGTGGCGATTTAGGGCAACACTTCACACTGTCACACACACACCATGTCAAGTCGGTATGTGTGTCAATGTATTAGAAGTTCATCATCCGATCGTCATCATCACCGAACATCAACAATCGAAGCAAAGCCGCTTTCTAGACCGCTAAACCAGGAAATCGATGTCCCGCGGGAGAACAGATACTACAATTATAATTAGATATTTTAATAGATTTATAAATTAATAGTATCGAAGGGCTGCCAAAAGCTTAGTAAATAATGGTTTGACATTTGTGTCAGTACTATACATATATTAAATAAATACGTAGGTACATAATAGGCATAAAAGAGGTCTGTAGATGTCACTACTTTCTGGAAAGTCATAAATTTGACATTATTGATAGATTGTCATGTAACTTTAACCAAATACCATGGCAAATATACAACTATGCATTGACATATTACCTACTATGGCATAAAATCAAAGATTTATGAAATTTTATCTTCATAGAATCATGTTTAAGTGTTTATGAACGGAAAACATTAAGAATGTGGTGTTATCTGAATGATTGACAAAAATACAGTCGGGGTCAACTGTAAACCATTTGATTGCCCCGTATACAACTCAAAAACTTCATGTGTGGTTAACGACAGCAAAAAGAAAGTTTCCAAGTAAATAAAGTTTTTCTTATTCGTAAAATTAGTAACAAAAATTAATGATTTATTGAGTAAGTCTGCAACCTTAGTCTGCAGGAGACAAATATTAAGTTGGCGACTTTATGACATGGTAGGAGTGATATAGTTTCATAGAGATACATAGCCCAGCGCCGGCGGCTTGCGGTGATCGACAAAGTAAAGCAACAGCGGGCGCGGTCGGTAGTTGGATGGGGGACCGCTAGTGGCAAAATTTCTTCGGCGCTTCCGTGCTTCGGAGGGCACGTAAAGCCGTCGGTCCCGGTTGTTATCTTTTGTTAGCAGTCGATAAGCCAATTCGGAGGCCTTCGGGTGGCATAAAACCTTCCGACACTTGGGTTGGCCACTAACCCCTCCACCAATCCGCACTGGAGCAGCGTGGTGGAGCATGGTCTAGGTCTCCTCAGGTATGAGGAAAGACCGGTGCTCAGGAGTGGGCAATTAACGGGTTGTAGCCAGTTAGCCAGGAATGATATAATTGAGACAGCGATGTATCTATCTCAGTTGAAAGTAGTAGCATTAGAAGTGTATTTTTTTTGGGAGTGTGTGGTGTGTGCCCCAACTAAAAAACTATTATTTAAAATCATTGACTAATTTTTCTATGGACGTCGGGTTCGTGCTAAAAAATGTGAAGGAATGTGAGCAAACAGGCAAAATTCTAAAAATTGTTATGGAATAGGTATATTGCGTTAATAATACCCCTCATAGGTCAAATACCTAAAAGTTTTTCTCGAATGTTTAATAATTATACATAATCAGTTACAAGTTTTATTTAGTTATAAAAAGGCGGAGTGGTTAACTTACGATTTCACATGCATACATTGCGTAAACGTTGAAACTTAAGTTCCTCTAACTTCCTACAGAATATTTGCATGAATAATTTCCGTGTAGTCGTCTAAGCTAAGTTATTAATCCTGTTACTATTAATCCCAGAATAGTTCACTAAGAAATATACTAACATAATTAAGACTGGCTTTACCACATTTATTATAGCCCACTAAGGACGAGGACACTCTTAACAGAGGTATCCTTTTAGGATATTGAGAATCGTCCTTTTAGGACACGTCTGTTATGAGGAGAGACTACTGACTGGCGGACTGACTCTAGGAGGATACTCCGCGAAATTGGAAGGGTTAGTGGCCGACCCAAATTCAGAAGATTTAAAGCCGGACTAAGCCCTCCGACATGACTTAACGACTGCTATCTAACGATAACAACCGGGTTCGGCGGCTTTACGTGTCCTTTAGACTGCGTTTCCACCAGAGATGTGCGAGGATGCGTAGCGAGGAATGTGTTTTTGAAGAACCAATAGAATTGCTTCATTTACCTAGCCTCGTTGCGAGTGCGAGGTTTGCTGTATCAGCAAGTCCATAGACGCACGCTCGCACGGTTCGCACCGCACATTAATGCCCATTTCCACAGCTCCGCTACACATCCTCGTACGTCACATTTTCCTCGCACAGCTTTGGTGGAAACGCCCACATATTTCCACAGCACAGCTACACATCCTCGCATGACACATTTTCCTAGCACAGCATTGGTCGAAATGCAGCCTTAACGGTCACTAATCCACCTACACAGCGCACGGCGCCCGCTGTTGCTAAACTCCGTCGATCTATTATGATCGACACAAGCCGCCGCGCCGGGCTAAAAGCGCGTCAAAGATTAATACGCTGTAACTCAGCGAGATTAAATTTTCTTGTGAAACCTTACGGAAGGCAAGAAATTGGGGCCAATAAATTGGAGTATTATTTACAAATCAATAAGCTTTTGAATCCCTAGGGCGATATTAATTTGTGTTAGGCACCTGTCAGGAGAAGAATAAGCAGAAATGACGTTTGGTGGGAAATAAACTAAGATTGAATATCGGCGAGGGAAAAGTTACTTATAATGGAATGAAGACTGCTCTAACTGATATATTACCTAAATGCAGTATTTGGCCAATTTTCCTCTGCATTGTAAATGTATCCAAACTTAAGTAGTGGCCATTTCCTGTCAATAATTTTATTACTGACTTTTTGTAATTTTCTTCTCTCTTCTTTTTATTTACAGATTGAATAAGTATATTCATTGACTAACCGAACGTTACCAAGGCCCTGTGATAGTCAGTTTCAACTTAAGTCAGATTAAATTTCCAAATTTACCAAAACGTAATTGTTGGCGGTCCTTGAAGGTACAGAAACCTCAATTTCAATCGAAACCGGAGGGCTTTGCCGATGATTTGCCGATGGTACAAGAGAAAGAGAGCTCAGAAAACAATCCGAGATCAAAACAAAAGAGAACAGCAGAAAGAAAAACGAAGAAAACGAGAGAAATATGAGAAAGAACGCATTAATGATATTTTACGCTGGGAACATGGGATACAACAAAAGGAAGCAAGGGAAGACGAAAAAAGAATAAAACGAGAGGAGTATCAAAGAGAACGAATGAATGATATTATACGATCGGAATATGAAAAACAACAAAAGGCAGCAAAGCAAGAGGTAAAAAGAAAGAAAAAGGAGGAATATGAAAGTGGCATACGCTTCGAATACTCAAAACAACACATGGCAATAACAAAACATGAACCAACGCCTCAACTTGTTCCAGGAGCTTTAAAGAAAAAAGAAATAACGATCAAAGAAAATAAATATAAGCCTTTGTTAAAAATATATACCTATTATAAATATATACCTTTGTCGCGTTTAAGAAAGAACGTAGATTTTCCAGTCGAAGAAAAAGAGAAAAAGGCGAAAAAGACTTATAAAAAAGAAAAATCAGCAAGCGCGAAACCACAAGCTCGAACCAAACAAGTGTATGTGAAAAAATAGTAAGTCGTTTCAGCTGAATAATTAACTGGGGCTGGTGGAAGTAGGGGTTCCTTTTACTAATCGCGAACCGAAACATTCTAACTTACTTTTTCCTCTTATTAGTAACTACCCTCGCTTCGCTTCGGTAAACCTGTGTAAATTACGTGCATCCAAAACATTGCTACTCATTTATTTGAGGCACTTGATAAACAGTGTGAGCTTTCATTAATTGTAGGTACATATGAAATAATCAATACGTTACCCACGTACCTATTAAACTTTAATCGTATATTCTTACTACAAATAGATTTCATAAAAATATTATGACATTTTTATGTCTTACTTATATGATGTTAATCATTTTGATAATAACAAAAACGAATGGCTCTAAAACAAAAAAAAATTAAAGTTTTTTTTATTACTTTTTTCATTGATAAAACTGTAAGAAGACACTATAATTTCCATGTTTACTTACCTTATTGTCCGTACCATACCGTGTTGCCCCGCGGGTCGCCCGGCCGCCCTAAAATTTGTCCTTGGAGTTCTAATATAGTTACTATAAATTAATCATTATCATTTTTATTCGATATGTATAAGTCTCGTAACTATTTGTTATCAGCCCGAGATTGGTTAAAAAACCGTCGAAAAAATCTTACAGCGTATCATATGAGTTAGTTATAGGTTATGCCATGTTTAACTTGTGAATAACCTGATAAGCGATATAGGTACTATATTCAATATCGGCTCATACTAAATAGAAGTAAACAAAATTATCAACGTTTTTATTTCACCCAACATCACTGGATTCATAGTAGTGTAAAATTTCGACACTGAAATTCAACCTTCGATAGCTCAGTTGGTAGAGCGGTGGACTGTAGCGGTTTCATTGTAATCCATAGGTCGCTGGTTCAAATCCGGCTCGAAGGAGTATTTCTATTTTTAATTTTTTGGACAATAATAAAATCCTTGTTTCCATCATGACTTCCGGTTTAGTATTTTTATTAACCTACATTTTTTTTATATTTAACAAACCTGCAACAGATAAGTACCTACGTTACTTTTCTGTATAATTTAGTGAAGTAAGTACTGTTAGATGAAATATCGGAACAAGGGATATTGGTAACACTATGGTCGCGCCGAGGTGACCCGAACACTAGCGAGAGTTTGACAGCTCTCGTACCGCGCTCTTGGATGAAGCGAAAAGATGTGGCATAAGAATAAAATAAGTATTTAACCAAGATAATTTGTATCTATTAGTACATATTATTTATGTACAGGAGCGCTAAGTATTTTTGAAAGTTCTTCCCCTAAAGCCTGATTAAAAATGATGCCCGGGGCAAAGTGAGGGTTGGCTACTACTTTATTACAAAAAATCATACTCAAAGCCGTCATAACGACTCCCAGAGGGCATTTTAAATTAATTTACTGAACCCTTTCCTGTTCTTTCTACTAGGAACTCGAAAATACTGTTGGTAGGTATTAAATGTACAGCAGTAGATTGAAATTGGTGTCCTCAAATTTAGAGAACGCTGCATTTGTTTAGAATGTGTTATATTACATTTAAAATGCAATGCGAAACGTAGGTAAATGCAAAATATTATAATTATACCTAAACGTGTATTAATAAATAACTAATATACACACAATAAGACAAGAACACACACACCCAGACCAAGAACAGAAATTTAAACTCATTCAAATTTCCGCCTCGCTGGGAATCGAACCCAAGACCCTCGCAACGGTGGAGCGGCAACGGCAGTCCAGGGCATCAATGAAAGGGTATCCTTTCCTATCGTATTCGTATCCTTTAATTTTTTTCATTTATTTATGTTTCAGCAAACCAAAGAACTCGTTCACAAGCCGCTTCGTGAACAGCTGTTACCAAATTTGCTGTCAGTTCTACTGCTGTATCACGTGCCTTCTGATTATTACGTTTGCGATGATTTTTGTTTTATAATCTGTATCTTTATAGTAAGTAGCAATAAACAGAATTTATTCAAATTAATTAATTTATTTGTGTGAAGTTCAATTACTGGTTTTGTACTGGTCAATATTTCTACAGTAGGTAAACTTTTTAATTGATATAAAAAAAATTAACAACAATTAATTCAGGTCGTTTAATTTTAGGCAGGTGATATAATTATTACCTATTTTTATTTGCCCTCTACTTTCGTTACCAGTCATAGTACATTAAAATACTATACATACATTACATGCTATACATACATACATTAAAATACTGTACATACATACTATTACATAATTGTACAATTTTATTGGTAAAAATAAGATTCATGTTTCATGCAAATTATGATTATTTATTGTCATGAGGAGCACTTACCTACTTACTACTATTCGTACTTATTATTTCAGAGTAATTTCCAAGTATTTTGTCCTTTAAAATAATCATTCAGTTTGTAATAATTTACTTTTCCTCTTAAGAATTAAGAATGGTTTGACATGAGTTTTAAATTTGCAGTAATTATGGCATTTCCGTGTGTTCAAACGAAAGTAGGTTCTTTGTCATTTTTGCACAGTTTCAAAGAAATTCAAATAAAAATCATTTTAATATTCAATAATTACATATTTATTTATAATTAAATGTCATAGCAATAACTTCTACATCAACAGAATATTAGTACGCACCAACAACAACATACCAAAATGTAATTACACGAATAAATTTATTAAAATGTCATAAGATTTAAAGTCGCATAAAATCAAATGTATGAAAGGAACTCGTAAGTAATTAAGTAATTTTAACTTACTAAAAAGAACAATTTCACTGACAAACATCTATTTTCTATCTTTATACTTAGTAATTTTGTTTGTCAAAGGCACTTCAAAATACAAGTTTTTACATTTTTTAAATTAGAATAATACAAATTAAAATGCATCTATATAACTAAAAATATCACGTAATCACGTTAGATCAATATAAGTCGGTCAAACTTATATCGGATCCTATATTGTCACACGAGATCAGTCTTGCAACGACAATATTCAAATGTGGATTTAGACAATTTACATTTTACAGTTAATAATGAAAACTTTATATAAGAAACTAGCTTTCCCCGCCCGGGCGCCCGCCTATTTCCAAAAATCCTTTCTCAGTGCTCACTTGCGTCACTTGAGGAACAATATACAAAGTTTCAAGTGAATACAATAAGCAATATACAAAGTTTCAAGTGAATCCATTGAAGATATAAAAAGTTTCAGTTTATCCCCTTTTTTATCCCGTTAGGGGGGGAATTTCCAAAAATCTTCTCTTAGTGCTCTTCTTCTTGACTTCTGACCCCGAGATGGGCTACATTAATACTTTTTTCTTACGATACATTCCAAAATACTTCGAATACTAAATTTTACGACTAAGTATCAGCGAGGCCAAACGATGTGTCGTCGTTGCGTTGCTACATTATTTTATAACCATGTCGTTACGTCGTTCTACGGTAGTTACGATGTGTTGTGATGTTAACGACGCAACGCATTCGTAACGGACAAGGGGGAGACAAAACGGGAAGGAATTTGGTGTAATACTGTAAACGCATCGAAACTATAATTATGTACTATCGAACACGATGCGTCAAAAAAACGCAACGCTCGGAAACAATACGTCAAGACAACGCAACACTCGTATAACGATACGTCAAGACAACGCAACACTCGTTTAACGATACGTCATGACAACGCAACACTCGTATAACGATACGTCAAGATAACCCAACACTCGTTTAACGATACGTCAAGACAACGCAACATTCTTATAGCCTCACTCTATCACAACACGAACGACAAACAACAATAAGAACTAAATAAAATATTAATACCTGAAGGTACACCTACTTATTTATTTTGGCTACTAAATACATATATTGGTAAAACTGTTTCATTTTGTACACTAGAATAATACAACATTCTAAAATATTGTATTTCTAAAGAATCATTCTTAAAGATTGGAAAAGTAAAGATGGAGTTTTGAACTATCAGACATCCTGAGTAGAAGAATCCAGAATTCTATCACAAGACATTAAGCCGAGGGAATTAATTCCTGGGGGAACAAGGTTAATTTGGGGTGAAATATCCCATGCTCCCATTATTGTCGTATTCCATATAGTATCAAACAAACTGACATTAACATGTCACAGTTCAGTTTCCCTCGGCTCAATTTTATCTTTAATATTCTCTTTCTCCACTAGAACCTTTTTGGTATCCAGACCGGTGTCCGTAGAGCTGGCACTTCTCTTTCTATTTGGACTTACATCTATGCTAACATTTACATCCCTTAACGGAGACCTTGTTACTGCTAAATTAGATATTGATGATGTTAAATCAGATGGGACATTGCCATCCAAACAGTATAACAATGAATCCGTTAACCTATCAGCTTCGTTGGATTTGTTTAACATTGACAGGTCTATCGGAGTAGCCGTTAAAACTGATCTGCCTAGTAGATACTCTCTGAATGGTTCCGTTAGAGATTTCTTATCGTTGAAGCTGGTCATATGCTGGTTAGGTTTGAACGTTGGTATGAGCAAACCATCTTCGCTGCCACATAGAGTTGTGTTTAAATCTTCTTCTATGAAGTTTCTCTTCTCGTGGCTGATGACGAAGTGTGTGTTTGCTGAACGTAGCGGGCTAACATCGAGGGAGTCCGATCGGGTGTCGTAGGGTTTCGCTTGTAAACCACTTGCGGAGTGATTTGATCTGAAATTATTATAGATAACGTTTTAAAGATAATATACGAGTATAATATGGTACAATATACAACAGTATACAAATACTTTAACACTCACTCCCGAACTCAGTTTTCCTTTTCAATTAGACTATGCTCAAGCTTATGTTTAGGGATTTAAGATGGTGAATGATAGATAAAATAGGAAGTATATACTTCCGGGAACCTGAATGTACCTTAATTTTATAAAATTGGTTGTCTGTAAAGTCGGTTCACGGATAATAGTTTTACGTAATAACGTCATAAAGAAACATTGATGAAAAGACGTTGTCGCGTATTTAACATTTGTAATAAATCTAGAAGAAGCTCGCGCGGCGGCGTTCCAGTAGCAGAACTATTTTAACTGCTAGCTCTGCTGTCACGCTCTTATGTCACGCTCTGACGTTAGCGGAACGGGAAACTTTGTCGTGCGCTTCCCATCAATTAATAAGACGTTATGACGTCAATAACAAAAATATGCTTAAAACTAAAATAATGAAACAGTTGTAATTATATTGTAAAAAACCAAATCTCACCTCTCACACGAGAACGAAGATCGAGACATCATATCGTCATCGGAAGAGACGAAATCGCTGTCGTTCTTCGGTGACATCGATGGATAGACATCGGATTTCACCGACTCATCCTTGGCAGTTTCCGGCATACAATCCCTTTGTTCCGACGTTATGATTAGAGGCTTTCTCGATCGCGGTGTCATTATCGATTCCTGTAATCGATTCAATAATAACTTTACAATGTGGATCAAACATAAATGTCTGAAATGTATTTGTGAACCAAAGTCTAATTTGGAAGTCTTTTATTGTCACCATAGACCTGCTCTGCGGTCGAAATTCAACCGTAATTCATTCTGTCTATGGTTTACTTTACATCGACACTATAAATGTATTTGTAACGCAAATTTTATCGAAAATTTTGCTTTTTGCACGTCTTAGTGCAAACTTAAACCCTCTGCCAACGGTTTGGATTTGGTTTGGTTTGTGTTAAAGAAAACTTTTAAGTTTCATGCGAAAGACGTTTAAAAATGGACCAAAATGTACTATGATCTACAATATGGTTCAAAGGATGAAAAACAAACAGAGAAACGACATAATGAATGATAAGAGCAAATAAAATATGATCATAGTGTAGACAAGTGCTTACCTTAGAGCATATTATCATTATGATGATAAAATGTAATCAAAACCATGCAAAACGATACAAAAGCATTAGCACAAACCTGCATCGCTTTAGACAATTTCTGCGTAGATTTTGTTATAGGCGACATTGACGCTCGCCTGAAGTTTCTGGTGTACGGCGTAGCGCATTCCTCTTCGAACACCTCGGAAATACCGGGCGTGCTCGTTAAATAATTCATTTTGAACTCTACGTCCGTGGGGCAAGGCATAGTTTTCTTCGGCGTGACGTCTATACTCTTTTCAATAGACACCTCGGTTTCGGAGCACGTTTCCTGATCGTCGACACACGACACGCAAGTCGGCGTGCCGCGTATGTTCGCGGTACGTTTTTGATACTTTTTGTTCAAATTTTGCGACGCCGATATTATTTTCGAACGGAACAATCG
Organism: Ochlodes sylvanus; assembly: GCA_905404295.2. NCBI lineage: Eukaryota > Metazoa > Arthropoda > Insecta > Lepidoptera > Hesperiidae > Ochlodes > Ochlodes sylvanus. Next base: position 10,754,611 of record FR990135.1, read on the forward strand.
CGTGCCTCGTTTTTTGGTGTTTTTCGGCGTCTCCTCGTTCGAATCCAGCGCGCTTAGATTGGGCTCCGAAACGAATTTCGGGCTCAACTTACGAGACTTATTCAACGCCCCCTCCGACATAGTGCTTTCGTTACTCGCATCGGAATCGTAATCGTTATCGTCGAGTGATTCCGAGCTGGCGATTTTGTTCGCCAAATTCTTTAATACGATATTCTTATGTGTAACGTCAACTTTACCGTCCTCCGTATACCTTAACTTGCCTTTGCCCGATTTCTGGAAAGAACTCATGCGTTTAGCACCGGCGCGAAAGTTAAAGGGAGACAGAAGACACAGAGGATAGAGACAGACACATAAACATTTAAACATAGGATAAACAGACATGATGCGATGAACAATTGTTAGTGATCACATTGAAACATGGATGACAGTTACAACAGTCAAGCTTTAATTAAATGTCAGGCGATGTTATTGTCATTGGCGTACAGTATTAATTTGCTGATTATAAAAAAAACGTACTTGAAAGTTGTGATGACTGTGCCAATAATATAGTCTCCGTTAATAGTAAAAAAAATTTTAGAGACATATAGAGGAACACAATATATAATATATTCTGAGAAACCGTATATTTCACAAGTTCTCGAACGTTAATATGATCCGTTTAACCATAAAAACTATTAAGTATGATAAAATCGTAACAAAATAAATAAATTAAATAAGTATATAATATAATCACAAAATCAGAAGTGATTTTATCCCTAAAACTGAGGATGATGTTAAACTTGAACACGAAAGTGAAGAATTAAACTCATTCTCGTCTCGTTAATATTTGGAATCTATAAAACATTCAATATTCATAAGAATATCTGATTTAATTTAAGTATCCATTTGAACGGGGCCGTTCGAAAAAAATTAAGTAATGTCGTTATGAACATTGATGCACATATATTAAGGTTGATTTTACCATGCCATACACATTAAAGAATATTACCTCTTCGACAATATTGATGGCAGAACCGGATCCCTTCTTTGGCGTTTTATTGAGCAATCCCTTGTTGAAAATGTGCCTCTTTATAGAGTCACCAAAACTTCGCGAGCTGCCCGCTTTACCGGTTCGTTGTATCTGTATTGGTGTGCCTGGAATGTTAGATATATAAATATTTAAGTTTTTGAAGTGAAAACTTCTATAGTATCGTTTTGATTTGGAATTCGATGAAACGGAAATGACGCGCAAACGAAATGAAACGGAAACGAAAAAGACACAGACACATTTGAACGTGGGAGAAAATGAGATAGGCAGCATCGGCAAAATGGCGGCGTAGTACGTAAGCAAAGCAAAACATCAATATTTGGCAATATTTGACAGTATTCGTTTTTTTTTTCAAGATTTCACTTCTAGCATGTGTGAATTGCACACATCTCACTATATACATTCTGCCAACTGAAGTGTTTACCAACCGTTCAGATGCAACATGTATGTGTACTGACAAGTTAATACACCCGCACAATGTTGATCAATTAATATGTGAACTTGTTTGTGTCCTGTACTGTCTCACTGTTCTTACCGTATCCATTCATTATCACAACCCATAACTGTCCCACTGCTGGGCACGGGTCTCCTCTCACAGTATGAGGGGTATAGGCCATAGTCTACCACACTGGCCAAGTGCGGATTGGCGGACTTCACACACATTTGTGAACATTATGGAGAACTCTCAGGTGTGCAGGTATCCTCACGATGTTTTCCTTCACTGAAGCAAGTGATAATTAAATATTAATACGCACATAATTTTTGAAAATTAGTGGTGCATGTGGGGTTTGAACCCGGACCCTCCGGTTCGGCAGTCCAACGTTCAACCACATGAGTATCACTGCTTACCGTATCCATTATATCTAATGAAATGTTTCACCAACCACCAGTTATATTGTGTGTCTGTCAAAGTACTTGTGTGTGTATAGCTGAACCAGCTAACATGATGTTTATCATCGATATCTAACCCACATATGAACTTTGTGTCCCGTACTGTCTCACTGTTCTCACCGTATCCGTTCTGTCTATTGAAGTGTTTGACCAGCCGCCGCTTGTGATGCGAGTCCGGCAGCGCTTGGATGTGCGCGTACAGCTGCGCGAGCGCCGTGTCGGTGGGGTTGTGCGCGTTCTCGGCGCTCGTGCGGTGTCTGTCGACGAACGTGTACACCGTGTTCGCTGCTGTCCTGGTATCGGAGAGGGTTTTTATTGTTAAAGTGTACACTTTTTAAACTTCTAATTTAGTGTCTAGGAAATTGTTGTTAAAAAATGTTAACTCTTTTGATCTTAAACCTTTAATTTAATGTCTAGGAAATTGTTGTTAAAAAATGTTAACTCTTTTGATCTTAAACCTTTAATTTAATGTCTAGGAAATTGTTGTTAAAAAATGTTAACTCTTTTGATCTTAAACTTTTAATTTAGTGTCTAGGAAATTATTGTTAAAAAATGTTAACCCTTTTGATCTTCCCTGGACAGGACTGGCTAAACTAAACAATTTAATGACGATTAAATGCCTTAATGCTATGTATTTTGAACCTTTCCAAAAGCCAAAGCCATCTGATATTTGCCTTTCCCATTATTTTAAGTAAATAGCCGAGAGACAAGCAGAAGAGCCAACAGATTATAAGTGACCTTCGTCAGACCGACCATCATCGTCGCGGGAAACCTTTCCAAGTCCTTCGCAGTGTGTACAATGAACGACGACACAGACTGTCTTGTTCGTATCGACGGAGGATGTATACTCACTTATCGGTGATACTCTCATCCAGATCCACATCAGGCGACATAACTCGACGTCGTTCTCTAACAGTGAAGTACGCCGAGGCGTCGGTCGCGAGTCGTGCGGGCGCCTCAAACAACTTCGCCGACTGACGAATCATGAAACTTATCACTGGGGAGAGCGCTATCGCATCCGCGTGGAAGGTTTCTGGTGATAACTGGAATAAACAAACGTTGCAATAAATAGTATATATAGACAAAAATAAAGAATTTATATACAAAAAGGCAGACTCTTTGTTGGGAACTGAACAAAAGTATATGCAGTGTCAGACTGTCATATTTCAATTATTATCATAATCGTATCATAATAGCTTACTTTTCTAGGACAAAGCAGATGCGGTGTGAACATAGTCGCAAGCGTGTCTGGTGACATGCGATTAGACGCCTCATTATCGGCTACCAGCCGCAGTAATGTGAGCAGTCGTTGTAAGAAACTCCTGTGTGATGGCGTCAGTAGAAGTAACAATAATTGCAGAGCTGTCAGCAGCTTGGTCTCTGATGATTCCGCATTTGGTGGGTATTGTGCTGAAATTACAGAACAATAATGTATAATGTACATGTAATGCTTCAACAACACCTCACATACATCAAATGTGCAACTAATATTGCATAACTCCCATAGCCTAGTTGGTAGTGGCCTTTGATTTGATTCCCTGCCAGGACAGATATTTATGTGACAGATAAACATTTGTTTCGCAGGTTTTGGCATGGGTACAAGTACACACACACAGCACAGGGAGTATGAGTATGTTAACATTTATCTTAATATATATATTTCTTGTGTGCGTGTGTATGTGACTGAACTCCTCCTAAACGGCTTGACCGATTTGGTTGAAATTTTTTGTGTGTCTTCAGGTGGATCCGAGAATGGTTTAGATTCACAATTGGACCCGGTAGGTGGCGTTGCTGTCGATATATCACTAAAACATTTTTTAATTATAAAGCGGTACGAAGTACGCTGGGACCACTAGTTTATTTATAGTTTTTCGTATAACAATCATATTTATTGATAAAAAAACCCTTACCAGCTAAAGTACAATAAGTTTGATAATACTGATCCATCAGCAATGGTTGAGGCAGCTCTGCTAGAAAACCCTTCAGAACTGAAGCACAATCATGCACAGAGAATTTGCTGTCTTCCAAGCCCAAGTTGGAGCCTGTTATAAGCAGCTGACGCAGTTCTTGTTGACGACTTACAGATCCAGTACGCCGGAAGATACCCTCTTGGGTTACATCTATAAATAAAACAATATTGATCATAATTATTTTGGGGTGATAACAGTATGCTTAATAGTTATGTATATAGTATAGTATATAGTATGTTAACAGAATTAACAGTAAAAATGGTATATGCATATCATTTTGCGCAATGTGTGGTTACATCAAAAAATAAAATAAAATATAAAACTCTATTTACACAAATATAGGCTTCTAAATTCTTTATTTTAACACTAGTCTAACAATCAGGATGTTAATTTTTCTTTCAGATCTTAATATTTATGTCATGAAGTACCTTGTTAGTTTGAAAACCGAATAATATCTATTTGCTCAGTAAATTGAACTTACTTTCTGGTTTAGACAGGAAATCTATCAGTTCGTTCAGTCTTACAATTCCTTCTTCATTTATTGAGTTTGCTTCGGCATTGTTCTTAGCTGTAATTTGACTAGTATTCACAGTGGAATTCTTTATTTTTTTATGAAAATTCCACCTAAATTGCTTTGGCTTATCAGTCGAACCATCGACACTAAAAAGAAATAAAAAAAAGATTTACCAACCACCAGAAGTTTCGTCGGACGTACCTACATATTTAATTTAAATTAAATTAAAAAATAAACTCACTCGTCAGTATTTATATCTACAACAAAAGATAAATGCATGCGCACTAATGTAAAGTATTGTTCTAAATTCTCCTTCCTAAGTCTTTCTATTAAATTTATTTCCGAAGAACACATTGTTACCAGTCAATTTCGGTTACTAAACATAACACAAATTTATTTAATTGACACACAACGCATATTTACTTTTATGTAAATATAAAAACAAATAAATATTCGTCTGCAACAGTCTTCATTCTATTGAAATCGCTTAAATATTCATATAGTTCCAATTCTTATCGTATCTTCCCCTATGTTTCTTGCTATTGCTATTTGCTTTCTTGCATTTTGTTTTCAAATCCGAATCCGCTGAATGAAATGTCAATTTGTCACAACGGCCGAAAAGAGCCGTTCAGAAATTACCTTAAAATAAGTGGATCACATTCACGAATTCCTGAATGTTAAGTTCTGTGTTACATTATTTTAATTTAACGATTAGCTGATTTGGTATGGCTTGTGGAAAAATATTTTATAATTTTATATGTATATTCCGTAAGATACAGATACAATGCACAGTATGCTGAGTCATGCTAATAAAGAGCATGCTCTTTATTATTTGCTTTAAATAAGCATGCTCGTAGAAAAAAAACATGTTCTTTTAAGTTGTTATTTTTCTAAGGGTCTCCATACAGAAATCCTTTCCTTGTTGTCTACGAGCATGCTCATTTCAAGCAAATAAGAGCATGCTTACAGAATAGAAGAGAAGGGAACGTGCTTTGAACTACTTTATAATATTGAGACCAACTTATTCTTAATATTTTTCTGATTTTATCGAACCGCAGTGCCGCAAGATAGAAAAAAATCTAGAAACCAATGCTACGGGCTACGGGTCATTTATAAATTAGTCGATGTGGCCCGCATGTACCACAGAGTACTTGCATGTACGCATTGGTCGTAACCTCAGGGATCAATCCGGTAGGTAAGTAGGTTCCACTATGATTATATACACGTCCCTGTATTCAAGCCTATACGATACGTGCGCATGCGGATAATGATTAATGACTAATGATAGTCAGTAGACAATATCGTAAATATTGTATAATTATAATATTATATGCTTTGATTTCCTGTTCATAAATCCGCTACCGCTGTGAATAGCAAAAAATACCGCGGCCATTGAAAATTTCTAATATCCTTTAGCTATGCTGTATTTTTCGCGTGCTTGGTTTCTGCCCGGCGCCGATTAGGTTAACGTCCACAATTCCGTGCCTACACAATATAATATTATATGCCTCCAGAAAACACATAGCAATGCTTCATGTTTTCATTTTCGGCACATATCGGTTGTATTGTTATGTAAAACCGTCATAATATGCATTGTGTTTTTGTGTTGAATGCCTTCTTTTGTTTAGAGTGGACGACAATCAACTACCCTCATTATTGGTACCGATTAGCGATATTCGTGTATAATCTAACCACAAGAAATGCCGCATACCCACCCGGTTTTTTTAGCTACCCACGGCGGCAACAAATACCGCGAATATCTGAGTAGGCCCATAATCTTGAGTTGACTTTATTGTTTAAAAATTGTACCCAAAGTTCATGTCTATATTAATGTAAGCAAGCTTTCATTGATAAATTCTCAATTCTACTTATATCACAATGTTCATGACTCTAGGGCGCTAGGATTCTCTTTTTTTTTTATAGACGGCTACATTTTTTTAGTTATTTGTACTGTTGTATTATGTTGTACCATTATGCTATACCATACTGTGTCCTGACAGACTGATCCTGTTCACTTACTATCAGGTGACCCATCTGACTTTTATGTGTTATTATGCTATACTAATAAAGTAACATATTTTTTTATTTGATGTTAAAATTTAAATATTATTTAAATCTAATAATGGCAGGCACAGGTCTCTCCTCTTATCTGAGAAGGAATAGATCATACCAGAAGTAAACCATGACAGATAAAATAATAACTATTGAATTAAAAATAATGAATAATAATTTATAACATAATTATCTAAGTATAATCAAATTACATTTTAATATTTTACATAATTTATAATTCAAACACAATGAGAGAAGTATTCCTACAAAATATTAAAACATGTCATCATGGCCGAGGTCTGCTAGTAGGTTCAACCCTCTTTCCTTCAGTGCCTTTGATAGTAATTTTTGCTGCTCAATTTTAGCATCCTGTTCTCTTCTTTGTGCGTCTAATATATCATCAACAGAAACCTCTGTTAACGGAAGGTTATCTTCTTTATCTTTGTCCTGGAATTTAAAAATGGAATAAAAAAATTGGGTGTATACTTTTTAAGCCTGTGCCAGTTCTAACTTGAAAGGTAAACTATAAAGCCACAGATAAATGTATCTGTTTTAAAATACTTACAATTTCACCTAAAAGTACAACATTTTCGCCTCTAACAATGAATATACCCCGCGGTATATCGCCAAATTCTCGGCCAACATGAATCCGTTCTATCGTTTTATGCAGAACTAGATTTGCGAACTGGTCAACACAGCGCAAGTAGCCAATTAATGTCCTTCCATCCCGAAGCAGCACCATCAACTTCTCTTTATGAAACAAGCACCACGTAGTAAAAACATTGGACTTACAAATTGAGAAGAAAAGGGGAATAAAAAAAACCTACTATCAAGTTCGTCCAGAAGATTCGCTGTTCCAGCTAATGGGTTCACGTTGTTCGACATTTCTTTAATCAGTTCTGTTAATAATATGTCTGAATATAGTTTTGAATTCCCGTAAGTGTTGTAAATATTGTTAGACCATGCCACTGACCGAATTGAAATGAAATGAAATGAATGAAATCCGAACTTCATAGAGTTATTGAACTTTAATTAGTTTAATTGAAGTTTGAAGTATGAAATGAATTTGAATTCAATGACAATTGACATTGACACAACCCACATGTCATGCCATCTCAGTCACATGTGGCTTTCATGTTTAACGTCAAAATATAAAAAGGCACACTGACTATAAATTGAATGCAGCAAATTATATTCTACTCTATTATATATGTACATCTATGCAGCTTCCACTTTACAGTCTAGATTTATGTACAGTGTCAGTTTTTTTGCCAACAAAAAATATTTAAGTAATTAACTGCGCGATGAAATGACTTGGTTAATGCAAATATTTGTTGTATTTGAATCGTTCAAAGTCTCCTAAATAATATTGCAGTACCTACCGCTAAAAATAATTATATCTCAAGATGTTTGAATATCAAAGTTTCACATGATTTCTTATATCTTAAGTTTAGTGTCCATGATGGTAATCATCATTTCATTGCCAAAAAATATCTCCTCGCTATAAAGTCGACGAGTATATAATATCCTAATAGGTACTAACTAGTCGACTATAATTATATTCAAATAATCAGGTGGGGTGGAAATGGGATTATTGTCAAACACTATAAACATATACCATACAATCTAACCTAACTCACCTGCTGTATCCACCTTTTGTAAAAAAAAGTATCTAAACGGGGCGTTCCTCGTATTTTGTCTGTGGTCTTAAGGAGTGCGCACTTTACAACGACTCCACGACCGACAGACGAGAACGCGACTAAAACCTTGACAAAGCTAACATTCAATTATGAGCCTTATATCTTTGAAGGTAACGTTGAATTTCGAACTTATACTTAAAAGCCCTGTACGGCTCGCCCTACACCCATAGCCGTTCCGTTTCGAGACCAACGCGTCGACGTTGCGTTGACGACTCACCGTAGACGAGTAGTCCACGCGTCGACCGACATGACGTAATGTAACTAGCGTCGGAGTTGAAACGGAGTGGAGACGGAGTCGAGTTGACGTCGATGAAGCGTTGATCGCGGAACGGAACGTCGGAGTTGAAACGGAGTGGAGTCGGAGTGGAGTTGACGTCGAGTTGGTGTAATGTGCGCACTCCTTTAGAGTGATTAATGTCAAGTTGTGGTGAATAATGTCAATTGTCAACTTTCTTTCATTTGTCAAATTGTCAACAGTTCAACACTGACAAGTCAATTTATCAAATGCATGCATTGCACTTGGATATAACACAGCGAGCCATTCTTTCTTTTCTTTTAGAGGAAATGTGTTTTGGATCATATATACACGATACGTTCTAATTATTCATTGAATGTTATGTTTAAAGTCAAATTTGTGAATTGAGTGACTATCTACAAGTGAAATATCAAGATGGATTTGGACGACGAAATAAAATCCGGTTGTTTATTATTTCCACCCGCCGGAGGAAACATGTTTAACAAATTTCCTAAGAAGGTAACTTTTGTTGTGAATAATAACAATTAGCTATGTATTTGGAGTTACAATTGTAACGATAAAGTGGGTTCGTTACGCTAATCGCGTCGCTAGCGTGTTCAGGGCTGGCAGGATGCTTTCTAATGAGTCAGGCGGTAGGGTCGGTTATAGTCGATATGTAACTCAGTCTCCTACTGTTAAACTTGTTCAGGGAAACTGGTATCAGCTTGCATTTTATTCCTACAAATGTAACATTATTATCAAACTGTGTAATTATGTAAATAGTAATGATGTTACAATATTATTACATAGCAACTAACTTCCTATTTTGGCCTATTCTATTGTTTACGTGAGGATTCTCATAATATAAAGTATTAATTGAATAAAAACTTTACGTTACAGAAAAATTGGCAGCAGAAATACTGTATATTATTCAATTCAAGTAAACAGGGTATAGAACGACTTGAAATATATGATAATAAAGATGATGTCTCATCAGGCGCAATTCCGAAGATAATAACACTTGAAAATTGCATCAAGATAACTCATTCTAGTCCAAACACTATAACAATACTCACAAAGTCTATCACTCAGCAACTTAGCGCACAGTCCGAACCTGAAACTTTAGAATGGGTAACTGCATTACAATCTGTTGCTTTCAAGGGCAGAGACTCTGAACCTATCAGTTGCGATGAGGATAATGACCTCTACTGTTCGTCAGGTGAAGGAGTCTTTTCAGTAAAAATGTGTTCTTCCGAAGCGTCCACACGTTGTGGATTGGATCCAATAAGATACCTCCTTTTGCTCACAGCCACTGCCATAGAGTTAAGAGATGTTAATGACAACAAACTTTATGCAACATGGCCATATAGATATATAAGACGTTATGGTTATAGACAGGGTAAGTTTACGTTTGAAGCTGGCAGGAAATGTGATACGGGGGAAGGAATATTCCATTTAGAACATCCTAACCAGTCTGAAATATTCAAGTGTTTGTCTCTGAAAATGAAAACAATGAAACAAATGATTGGTAATGATAATCTTAACAGTCCTGAACATGCTGAATTTAACATCCAACCTAGTGTTAACTTATTTCCTGGTTCAAGAAGTCCTCTGGTTGCTGCAAGACCAGATGACCTTAATTTAAGCTCACTTTCATTCAAAACTGCATCAGTGTCTAGTCAGCAGAGTACTGGCACCGAAAGAGATACAGCACCATTATTAATGCCTAAACCAGCTTTAAAACCTAAACCGCAAAAACCACCCAGAAAAATTATCAGTCTTCACAAACCAAATTTGCCCGTTAATAAGGATATACTTAATTCTACAGATGAAAGCATAGATTTTGGTAGATACAAGAAACTCGATAATTATGAACCGATTGATCAAGTCAAAAGTGAAAGTTCATTGGTGCCATATGATAAGGTTGAAGTAAGGAGTGAGGCATGGAAAACTCTGGGTATTGATGACCCAGACCATACTGAATTTACACCAAACCTAGGCGATAATCCAAATTGTATGAAACTCATATCAAGATCGCAAGATAACTTGAACACAACTGGGCCAGAAGCATCAAGGATTATTTTGTTACCTAGTCCTGTTGTAGACCCTGAGGATGAGAATTACGACAGGCTACAATACTTTGGGTCCACGAGCAAATTGAACAAGTCTTCGAAATATAAAAAGATTGAAGCGAGGCCTACCACATTGGCTGTTGATCTGAAGAATAAAGATACATGGAATGATTATGACGAAGTTGAGAATGTCATGCAAACGGCTAGATTAGCTGATGATTCTCATTTGGGTTATGGTATGATCCGGAAACCTAACACACCAGGACCACAGGTTCCGACTGCAGCCCAGGCTCAAGCACTTCAGAACCAAGTGGGTTTGGAAGAGATTATCCATAATAATTGCAATGGAACCGATTATGCAATAGTAAGCCGTCCAAAAAGAGTGTAAAGTAAGTAGTTATCATTTGATTTTGAAGACTGAATTTGACAGCGAATTTTATTTTATAAATGTAAAATTACTTATGAAATAATTTCCTTAAAATTGAATTTTGTGTGCACTAATAATTTGATTTGCACATTCCATGTTATCTGAAAAATTAATGTTTATCAGTTACTTATTATACTATTATATGTGTATTAAAATATTAGTATTAATTATGTAAGGAAAAGTCTCAAAATATATGATATACATGATGATATATAGTATAATAAATAATAAACTGAATAAGAATAATAAATATTAATCTACATATCCGATAGAAGCTAAAAATGTATTGTATGAAAACCTTAAGATTTGTAACTTGTGATTTGAAATTTATACAAAGGTCTTTTTACTATTTTAATAATAAGACTGTCTTAACATTCCTTTTGAGTTGGTCTTCTGTGACAGTAACATTTTTATGTTGTTTATAATGTAATTTTATGCTTTTAAACGCACAAGATATTTTAAGAGATTATGTATTATTATTGTAATGAAGTGATTGTATGTGCCTTTTATAGTTAAGTATTGTAATCATTATAGTAATCTGTTTACTAAGAAACCTTGTTAAGAGACTAAAATTTGATTTAATTTCCTTAGTAATTATAATAGTTATTAACTACTTTAGAATTTTTACAGCTAATGAGTGGAAAAAAGACAGCATAGATGCTTATTTACAGATCTGACTGCTTTAAAGTATGTACTTACATGGATGGGTACATATCTCTAATTTACATTCCAATATGGTTACCTTTAGCAATATTTAAACGGTGAAACAAACTAAGGATGAGCCAGCTTTTTAACTTTATAAGTGTAAAATAAAAATCTTGGCATTAATTTATTGATGGATTGGAATCTCAATTCACTTACATGGTTTCCATTGTAAACAGATGTAATTATCTATTTTTTTTAATATTAATGATTACCACATGGTGCCAATTTCTTTAAGTACAATTAAGTCCAATAAATATATTTTAACCACTCCATAGAAAAATAGTACTTTTTAATGTAATATAAACAAACAATATTGTTGTTATTTTGTTCAAATGGCAATGATGTAGCATGTATGTACTTATGTTCAACCTGGTTTTATAAGCTCAACATTATAAGAGAAATTAAAAGTACAGTACCTACCACAAAATACTTCATACAAAAATATAGATATATTTACTTACTTTATTTATATAGAGAAAACATAATATTTTTGTCAGTATTGTAAACAAAAGATTGGAATATTACTTAAACTTTAGAGCATGTTATTATTTATAATAATTGATGCTTGTAATAGAGTAACTACAGTTAGCGTATTTTATACATTTTTTTTTATTTTAATGGATGTAAAACTGCTATAATATGATGGTGCATATTTTTAAAGTTATAAATAAAAATGTATATTCAATGTAATGATGTAATTTTGCAATAAAGCTGAGAGAATTTTATAACAATTTGAGAAGATATAAATTTAACTTAAATTAGTTTTTGGCCATATGTTTACCTATATGAATAAATACTATGTTTAAACAAATGCATTTTTCTTTTAATTAATTTTACACACACACAAAATTAAAATCCAAGATATTGTATAGCATAGAATAGAATAGGATTTAAATATTGGCACCATTCAAAAAGCACTCTATGCAAAACAAAATGTACTATGTTTGTCATCCAACTTGGGACCAAATGCATACAACATTTATATGAATCCCATGTTGTAAGATAGATAATATTGTCACAGCCGTGGGTAGGGGATGGGAAAAAATAAGGCCGGCTTCAATAGATGTTTTATTTTCACTGTAAAAGGGTAACACACGCGACACGGTACTATACACTTTACTGTTCACTATACTTCCCTTCACACTTCACTTCTCACTCGCGACACTGTACTGTGAAACGGCACTTCACTATTCCTATTTCTTCTTCCCACTGGCGCGCTTCCCGACTCGCTACCAAGACTCGACTGACTCTGCCTTGGCCGGAATCGCCTTATATACCACCAATTTCAATCATTCCAAATTCAAAGGTTTTCTTTTAATTTAGCGTCGAAAACATTTTATAAATTCTATTTTCAAATTTTCTTTTTCTTTTATTTTATTTTATTTTTAATTTACGCAACACTGCCCCCTCTCAAGACATGATCGTCCCGATCATCGTTGCTTCCGTGATATCGTGCCAACCGATCCACATGTACGATCTTTGGAGGACTGCGAGGAGTACGCTGAATTCGGAGAGTGACGTCGTTGATCTTAGTCACAACTCTATAAGGCCCTTCCCAACTCGGTTGAAGCTTCGGAGACTTCCCTTTTCGTCTAACGGGGTTATGTAACCAGACCAGGGTTCCTTCTTCAAAGCTAGGCCCGTTGGCCCGTCGGTCGTAGCGGGTTTTCATTCGTTCGCTGGCCTTATATCCTGCTTCTCTGATTTGCTCATACACGTCAACCATCTTGTTGCGTAGATCGCTTGCGTAGTCAGTTATTTCTTTTGGTGTATCCGGTGGAGCACTCGAGAGCAAATCGGCTGGCAGTCGCAGTTCTCTTCCAAAATTAGCATACGCCGGAGTGACTGTTGTGGTCTCATGAACCGCAGTCCTATAGGACATGAGAAACAGTGGAATATACTCGTCCCAGTTCTTCTGATGATTATCCACCACTTTTGCCAGATGCCGTTCCAACGTTTGATTAAATCTCTCAACCATTCCATCAGATTGCGGGTGATAAGGCGTCGTCCGAGTTTTATGTATTCCCATCACTTTACAAACTTCTTGAAATACTTGCGACTCAAAGTTCCGTCCTTGATCACTATGCATCTCTAGTGGTACGCCAAATCTGCAGAACACCTCAGTAACAAGCTTCGTTGCCACGGTGATAGCCTCCTGGTTGGGTAGTGCAAACGCTTCTGGCCATTTCGTGAAATAGTCCATCACTACCAAAATGTATCGATTTCCAGCATTCGTGACTGGAAACGGTCCAGCTATATCAAGAGCCACTCTTTCCCAAGGAACCCCAACATTATACAGCTTCATTGCACCCCTGCTTCTAGTCTGCGGTCCCTTAACGGCTGCACAACTCTGACACCGCCGACACCAGTCTTCCACATCGTCACGGCAATGCAACCAGTAGAATCGTTCTTTGATTTTGGTGAGAGTTCTTCTTATTCCCAGGTGTCCTCCCGAAGAACCATCGTGGTAAGTCTTCAACACCTCGTTCACTTTTGCTCTTGGAACCACCATCTGAAGATGACAATCTTTGCCTTTAGGAGTCTCCCACTTGCGGCAGAGCAATCCATTGTGGAGTACCAGGCTTTCCCACTGTGCTCAGAGACTCTTCGTGGCCGTACTGTACTTGGCCACTTCTGACCATTTCGGCTTAGGGGTTCCACTTTCCAGCCAGTCTAGGAGCGGTTGAAGATCCTTATCATCCTTTTGGGCTCTTCTCATAGTGTCATTGCTCCAATTTGGATCGATAGAATCCGTTCGGATAAGTTGAATTTTTATTTCCTCTTTCTCCTCTTGCCGATTACAATGCCTGCAGTCTTTAGAGCATGGTCTTCTGGACAGGGCGTCTGCGTTGCCATGAGTTCTTCCACCACGATGTTCAATCTCAAACTCATACTCCTGCAGTTGCTCCAACCATCTGGCCACTTGTCCTTCGGGATTCCTGAATTCCAGCAACCATTTTAATGCGGCGTGATCCGTTCTTACTAAGAATTTACGACCGAGCAAATATTTCTTAAAATGTTGCAAGGTCTTTACGACAGCCAACAATTCCCTGCGAGTTACGCAGTAATTCCTTTCCGGCCTTGATAAAGATTTGCTGAAGTAGGCAATCACAACTTCCTGATCTCCTCTCTGTTGGGAAAGAACACCTCCAATTCCAGTGTTACTTGCATCAGTGTCCACGATAAATCTTCCCTCTGTGTCAGGATATCCGAGAATAGGTGATTCACATAGACACATTTTGAGATTCTGGAAAGCTTGCTTGCAGTCTTCGTCCCAAGAAAATGCTCGTTTCTCTTCTGTTAGGCGATGTAATGGCTTAGCTATGTCAGAAAAACCTTTGACAAAGCGTCGGTAGTATGAGCACAGACCCAGGAAGGCTCTCACTTGCGACTTATCCGTCGGCGTCGGCCAATCTTTAACAGCACTTATCTTGGATGGGTCAGTTGCAACACCTCGCTCCGATATAACATGTCCCAAGTAATCCACTTGACGTTGAAAGAATGAACACTTCTTCGGACTCAGCTTCAAATTTGCGCCCCGTAGCTTTGTGAACACACTTTCAAGTTTCTTGAGATGATCTTCAAAATCGCGCCCCATTATGATGATATCGTCTAAATAGACTAAGCAGGTTTCTCCCAGCAAACCTGCCAGCACATGTTCCATCAATCTCTCAAATGTAGCAGGCGCGTTGCATAATCCAAATGGCATGGTTTTGAACTGCCATAAGCCTTTTCCAGTCGAAAACGCAGTTTTTTCCTTGTCTTTGGAGTCCATTTCAACTTGCCAATATCCACTTTTCAGATCAAGGGTGGAAAACCACGTCATTCCACAAAGTGAATCCAGGGTGTCATTGATTCTGGGCAATGGATAACTGTCCTTTTTCGTCACATCATTCACTCGCCGATAGTCCACACAAAATCTGGTCGATCCATCTTTCTTCTTCACTAATACAATCGGTGAACACCATGGACTTGACGAAGGTTCTATAACGCCGTTCTTCCTCATCTCCAGAATCATGTCTTCAACTTCTTGCTCACGAGCAAACGGAACAGGTCGTGGTCTCTGTCGTATGGGTGCTATATTACCCGTATCAATTTTGTGTTTCACCAAATCAGTTCTGCCAATGTCTTGGTCGTTTTTCGAGAAAAGATCGGTATAACGGAATAGAAAATTTCTTGCTTTTATTAATTGCAGCTTGGTAAGATTATTTTTACATTCTTCCAAAAGCTTTGCCACATTTTCTTCTTGACTCGGAACTCTTCGCTGTTGTCCTTCTTCGCACTTCCTTAGCCAGGCCACCTCATCACAGGTTCCGACAACCGTTCCCTTTTCCACTGTTTGTTCATCGTCATCAGGATTGAATACAGGCACCATCGTAACACAGCCGCTTCCCACTAAAGTCCTGGCCGGTATCCATGGTGAGCCCACGACTCCTCTCTCTATGATGGCACATCTTCGCTGTATTCCTCCATCGTTCTGCGGTAGTCTAACAGGAACTAATGTCTGAGATCTTGGTTTTAGGATGGTGTCCTTCAAACATAGCACTTTTCCGAAATTGCCCCCCTTCATTGGAATTTCATCATTTCCATGTTTTAGAATGCCTTGTTTCAAGTCGATGTTGCACTGATGATTTTGTAAAAAGTCCAAGCCAATAATGCAGTCATCGGATATGTTCGCTACAATGACTTTTTGCCAATAAAGTGTGTCACCAATCTTGATAGCCGCAACTTTTTCACCTTGGGTTGAGATACGCTGACCGGTAGCAGTCGTTAACGTGAGGCTTCCTTTCGTTCGAATGTACCGCCCTCCGATGTCCTTAAATCTGAGGCTACTGATAACTGTACGCGAGGCACCCGTGTCCAACGTTAATTGGCAAGGTCGTCCGTTGATTGTTCCGTCTATCACAAGAGTGTTTCCATCATTCGTCTGTTTTACAACGATCTCCGGGGCTTTACTGCTAGCGGCCAGCGCACACCCCACTGCTCTGGCCTTCTCTAGTTTTCCTCCGGCTGTTCCGACGTCGAAACCGCCGCATCCACCTGACGTCGGAAATTGGTACGCTCACGCCTAGGGCAAGTGCTACGTATATGACCCCGTTCTCCGCATTCATAACATATGGGATTGTACGGTCGCCGTCTATTGTTATCCGCTGCTATAACCTCCCGCAGCCTCAGAGAACGCAAGTCATGTCGCACAGCTTCCACCTCAAGAGCATGAGCTACTGCCTCCTTCAAGGTGGCGTGGTGTTCAAGTCGTACGGCGGCCCTGACCTCAGAATCCCGTATTCCGTCGATGAATACTTGCAGAAGCATATCCTCAACCACGGACGGCGACGACTGATACGCCTTGCGTACCAGTCTCTCCACTTCAACGGACCATTGTTGTATAGTCTCGTTAACCCGTTGAATGCGATCCTTAAGCTGCGCTCGATATACATGCTCCAGGTGACTGTCGCCATATCTGGCCTCCAGCGCGTTCACTAGCTCGTCGTAAGAGACCTCTTTTTTTCCACCAGCGAGTGCTTCCAACACGGAGAGAGCCTCGTCCCGTAGCGCTAGGATCAGCGCTGACTGCGACTCCTGGTCACTCCAGCAGCAGGTCCTTTTGACTGTCTCCAGTTGAAGTTTGAAGGCAGCCCAAGAGGATTTTCCGTCATATGGAGGAACCTTCAGATTTCTACCGGAAGTTACTACGGACGTAGTTACGGGACCCCCGACCTCCAGAATCTTCACTCGTTGATTTAGCTGTTGAAGCGTTCCCTTGACTTCCGTAACTTCTCCCTTGACTTCCGTAACTTCTCCCTTGACTTCCGTAACTTCCTCTTTCACAACTTCTATCCTAGAGGCGTTGGCCCGGATCCCGGCCACCAGATCCTTGCTAAGGCCGTCCTGGAGCTCCTGTAAACGCTCTTCTTGGCGGCGTGCTTGCTCTTCCTGCATTGTACGCAGCTGCTCCTCCTGGCGGCGCGCTTGGTCCTCCTGGCGGCGAGCTTCTTCCTCCTGGCGGCGTGCTTGCTCTTCCTGCATTGTACGCAGCTGCTCCTCCTGGCGGCGCGCTTGGTCCTCCTGGCGGCGAGCTTCTTCCTCCTGGCGGCGTGCTTGCTCTTCTTGCATTGTACGCAGCTGCTCCTCCTGGCGGCGCGCTTGGTCCTCCTGGCGGCGAGCTTCTTCCTCCTGGCGGCGTGCTTGCTCTTCCTGCATTGTACGCAGCTGCTCCTCCTGGCGGCGCGCTTGGTCCTCCTGGCGGCAAGCTTCTTCCTCCCGGTGGCGCGCTTGCTCCTCCTGCATTGCACGTACCTGCTCCTCTTGGCGGCGAGCTTGCTCCTGCATCATGGCAGTCATTTGCTGCAGGAGCGCACTCATGTCCATTGACGCAGACGGTGAAACGGCCGGAGTCGCCATGGCGCCGTCTCCGGTGCTAGGACCCTCTTGCGACTGTTCTTCTGCCGCTGCAGCTCCCGCTCTGGTGGTTACCCCTCGCTCGTTCCTTGGCACGATCGGCATCTTTCCCATCCACTTCTGACACCAGTTGTCACAGCCGTGGGTAGGGGATGGGAAAAAATAAGGCCGGCTTCAATAGATGTTTTATTTTCACTGTAAAAGGGTAACACACGCGACACGGTACTATACACTTTACTGTTCACTATACTTCCCTTCACACTTCACTTCTCACTCGCGACACTGTACTGTGAAACGGCACTTCACTATTCCTATTTCTTCTTCCCACTGGCGCGCTTCCCGACTCGCTACCAAGACTCGACTGACTCTGCCTTGGCCGGAATCGCCTTATATACCACCAATTTCAATCATTCCAAATTCAAAGGTTTTCTTTTAATTTAGCGTCGAAAACATTTTATAAATTCTATTTTCAAATTTTCTTTTTCTTTTATTTTATTTTATTTTTAATTTACGCAACAATATTATTATCTTGTTTATAACATTTTGGTAATTACCTAATAATTTGCGCTTGACTGTTTTTTTCAATATAATAACATTTTTTAAATAAAACATGGATGCTAGCTATTATGATTTATTTAAATTTACATAATTATACATCCCTGTGACTATCAAGAATAAATAACAAGTATTTTATCATAAATAGTGACTATTGTTTATAATTAAATGCAACTCCTATCTACATTATTTTCACGATTTACAGACAATCTACACTTATTGTCCTTTCTTTAATCAAATATTCAATCAAACAATGATTGCTAAAAGGACTAATTTTTAAAAATAATATACACAAAGCACAAACTGACATAAATTAGTAATTACACTTTTTTAACAGTGACTAAAACTACATTATAGCTGTAAATACTTTTGGCCATAATTTAGATTAGAAAATACTAAAATATTTATTTCGGATAAGCTACAACTCTTTAACAACTCTCTCAAAATTTAATAGAGTTGATTCTATAAGACATCAATCAATTTAATAATATGTGTAGAGCAAGTAATACTAATATTACGTACAATTCTTTAAATTATGGCGCAAAATGTCGTAAATCTTGAATCTATATAATTTAATTAGTAGTGATTTGTTTTATTTCTACCTAAGAGAAACATCAATAATATTTTGTATAATGTCAGTGAACAGTCAAACTGCGGAACTACTGTATTAAATATAATATTACAGACCTCTTTCCAAACATTCTACCCTACCTACTTTAAATCAAGGAGAACATATTAAACAATTAATTATAATTAAATTTAAGTTTAAAACTGCGAATGTACTTAACATCTGCTAGAATGTTATAGTGCTGAAAAAATATTCTCTGTATAAGTCTTAGAGTATATATATTATCTATAAGTATATGAAATATAGTAAAGATATATTATGTGCTTTGTTAGGGAAATAAACTTATGAAGTATGACAAGCTATGCTATTGCAGCAATTTTTAATTACAATAAAATTACAAATGGCTAATTACTTGTGCATGTTTGATATGGTCTGTAAATTAAGCTAGGTGGAGAGAAACATAATGATCACATACTAATGTACAAAATCTCTTAGTTATTATTTTAATACTCTATCCATCCAGTTCCTTTCTCTCAACATTTCTAATCACCTCTCGGGCTATAAATTCTAAATCATTGGACATGATTTTTTGTACGGTTTCGCCTTTTTCAGCCATTATATCTTCAATATTTTTCTTCCCGTTCAAGTCTGAGAACCAGTTGAGATTGTCTGCTATTAAATGCTTGTTTTGGCATCCATCGCATATAACAATCACCACGCCTTTATAATACGCCAGTTTTGTTATGAATTTGGTATTCCTCGTGTTGCACTTCTTACAGGTGAACATCAGCTGAAATTTTCCCTCTGTTTTCTTCTGTTCAGTGGTGAGTGGAACTTCATTAAACTTGGCGACTGTAGTACTGAAGTTTCGTGGAGACTGCACTTTGGGTGTGGATGTTGATAGTGGCCCAGCTGGTAGCATCACCCTCCGTCCAAAATAGGAGTTTCCATTGCTTGGGAAGTAAACTACGTTGTTCAGTAAGCGCGGCGTATGATATTTTACAACAAAATCAATCAATGTTTTGTGCGACATGGTCAATATATGAGGAGCTCGATTTCGAAACATTAATATCCAGATAATCTGTAAACTGATTCTGAAGCTTTACATCACAGTATTAAAATCGAGACGAATGCAAAATATTTCAAAATTTAATAAGATTTCAATTTTCAAATAGCTCATTGCGTCAGACGACCAGACGTTCAGTCTGTCAGTCAGGCACAGACAGACAGCTGACAGTTTGTGACGTTTGCGGTTTGTGTTTGTGTTGTTCTCATCTTGTCATGTTGTGAGTTTTGTGAGTGAGTTTGGTATAAACAATGTCAAATAATTATGTCAAATGCCAAAAGTGCGCGTGAAGAGGATTGTGAAGTGAACAAACATCGTAGTCTATGGCCGCCAACGCCATAATGAGAAAAAAAAGTCTATGGCCTCATCTATGGCTTAATAAATTGACTGACGTTGGATTGACCGATTGACGTCTGAATCTGAAGTTGAACTTGACACTTGACAAGATAACGATACGTTTTTTATGGTTATTAGTATAAATTCTATTAATTAAAATTTCATGTGTTTTAGACTTTCAAATTATTTGAATTCATTCACGTCTAACTAGCGGAACACTTCCAATTGTTTTAAGTGACTACGATTTAATTCTTGTGTTCAAAGTTAAGGGAGAAAATAATTTAAGAATAGAGTTGTACACATAATAAAAACAATTGTAAAAATGGATTCTATCTGGTTTAAACCAGAACTCGCTCAGGAAATCATTAAAAATGATCAAATATTCGAACAGACTCATAGTATTGTCACAGGTGAGTTACTAATACAAGAAGATAATATACTTGTCAAAATATTTACTTTATAACCAACTTGTTCCTTTACTTCAAATAATTTTATATAAGCGTTCCGGGGCTCATAAAATTCAGGAACAAATAAATTTTATCTTTCTCAAAACATGGTAACATGATTACAGTACAACACAAAACAACAATACAATACAAACCAATAAAATACAAGGTTTTTCTAAAAGCTTTTTGCCACATTGGGGTGATCTAGAATAATTGTCTTGTAAGAGAAAAGAGAAGTCAGCTCCACATGCTTCTTGTTACAGGGTTCTTGTAAGATACTGCGACAAGGTGATGACAAGATACACTGTGCTCGTTTGTAAGCTATTTACATTAAGAAAATTAAAGCCATCAATAATTGTTTGTATTTAATAATAATTTAATTTCTTGGGCTCTTCCATGCTTCGGAGGGCATGTAAAGGCGTCGGTCCCAGTTGTTACCATTTGGTAGCAGTTGTTAAACCATCTCGGATGCCTTCGAACGGCTTAAACAATTCCAACACTTGGGTTGGCCATTGTCCCCTCCGCCAATTTGCACTGGAGCAGAGTGGTGGAGTATACTGTAGGCCTCCTCATGTATGAGGAGAGTCCCATGCTCAGTAGTGGGCCATTAATGGGTTGAAGCTACATGCCATTGTAAATTTAATTATATTAAAATGTAATTATTTTCTCTTAGACATTGTATCTGGACATCTGGAGATAACAAATTTATTAGAAAATATGGCTGGAGTTCTAACAAACACAAAAAAGGAAGATCGGGAGAAAGGAATGAGGTTCCTTACAAACTTACTCAAAGAGATTCCCAAGGATTATCTTTCCGAACTTCAAGTTAAATATATATGTATGTTTTATATAGATCGCTTAGGTGACAATCATATTATAATACCAGCAGTCTTAGAAGGATTTTTAGCTATAATTGACATGAAGAACTATAATATACAAAGTGCTGGAGAGTTTTTTAAAAAACTCTTTTGGGCTGTCCCTTGTCAGTCACAAGTCAGACAAGATAGGTACAATATTTATTTGATACTCAAGAAGCTTTTGGATAAAGATATAGAATGTAAGTAAATTGATTAATTATACAGTATAAACATACATACATCCAATACCATACATACAATCATGCACAGTCATATAGAATGATGCAAAAATGTTAAATTAATTGTAATAAAAATCTGTATTTCTTATATTTCAGACATAAAATCTCTAGGACATGACTTTGTATGTGGAGTGATTTCATTGATAAATGGAGAAAGGGATCCTCGTAATCTTTTGTTCCTATTTGGATTACTCCCAACATTTATAGCTAATATGCCTTTGGGGAATTTAGCCGGAGAAATTTTTGATGTCATATCCTGCTATTATCCAATTGACTTCCACCCATCTCCCGATGATCCTGCAGCGGTGACGAGAGAAGATTTGGCAGCTGCATTATGTCCATGCTTGTGTGCAGTAGATGAGTTTGGACAATCATGCCTTGTGCTGTTGATAGAGAAATTGGACTCTAGTTTGAGAACTGCCAAAATAGACTCACTTAGATTGCTGGTAAGATTTAATTGTATTTATTCACTTTTATTGTTTTTGGGCTTAAAATGAAGCTTGGAGAGGTCAGGCCCAGGCCTCTGTTTGGTATTCCGACGTTCGAACCTGAAAGTACCTGGCTATCACTGCTTATTATTAACATAATTATATGTGTACTAGCTCACCCCCCGAACGTTGTTCCTCCATATAGATTGTGAATGATTAAAGACCGATTTAAATTTGAGGGGTGGGGGTAGGGAAGAGAAAATTCGGAATTATGTGTATTTATTTATGCCACACCATAAAAAAATAACCAAAAAAAAATTGAACAAAAAATGAAAAAAAAAATCTAGGGTGGACAACCCTTAACATTTAGGGCTATGAAAAATAGATGTTGCTCGATTCTCATACCTACTCGATAAGCACACAAAATTTCATGAGAATTGGTCGAGCCGTTTCGGAGGAGTATGGTAACTAACATTGTGACACGAGAATTTTATAATTATATAAGATAAATGTAATGAATGCTTTGAATTTAGTTTTACATGTTCTTTTATTTAATAGCCGACAATCGTGCAGTCATCCGATGGTAAGTGATTACCATCACCCATGGATTTCAAAAACATCCAGACATCTTAGCTACTGTCTAAAAATTACAAATTATTACATCTTCTGGAAATTGCTTGCATTACATGCATTATATAAAAGATCTGTTGTTTAAATTGCAACAAAAGCAATGTAGTTATTTATAATTATGTTTTTATTTCTTTGCAGGCAGAGAGTTGCAAAACTTTTAAACCAGAGACTTATGCACCGTTTTTGAGAGCTCTATGGTCTTCAATGCACCGTGAATTAACCAATAAAACAGACGATGAACTTAGATTGATAGCGCACGAATCATTATCAACTTTGGTGGCAAAACTAAGTACTGCAGCAAACACTGACCAAGGATTCGAGAATTTTGTCAAAGGGATTATCATTTCCATGCAAACTTCATTAGCAGAATCCACAACTGTGGCACATTTTGTACAGTCAACAAAAGTGGTGTTAACTACAGCGAACGCTTCTAAAGAATCGTGTGTAATTGTTACAAAGATAATGATACCAGCTGTTGTGGCTTATTACGAATTTAAGACTTCACCTAAATTACAGACATCCAGCATAGAGTTCCTGGGAGACTTGTATGAAATGGCCAAACATTGGGAGGTATTGGATCAAATAGACAAACAGTTAGAAGAAATACCACAGTTGTGTTTAACAGCTGTCAGTCAAGTGGCCAAAGATTTTCAGATTGCTGGTTTCAAGACTTTAATAAGAGTTATAAATATACTTAAAACTGATTTAGTGGTACCATTTGTCGAAGTTCTAATTCATAACATACAGCATTCCCAAGATGATGAATTGTTGAGTGTTAGTGTTGAAACGATTCATGCTATTGCAAAGAGATATCCAGAGCTTATAATGGATTTAGTAGTGAAAGGCAAATGTGATTTGGAACACCTGACGCAAGATAAAACTGCTTTAAAGATTCGTTTAAGTCTTCTTTCCAATTTGGCCAGCATTGATGACTTTACTAAAGTTATAATTGAAGAAATGCTTAAGATAGTTACCACAAACAATGAAGAGGCTCCTAGGATAGTTGAAGCACTTACAGACTCAATGTCGAATACAAGTTTATTTACAGATAAAAAATTAGAACAAATTGAAAGTGATCATGGGCTAATTGATTCCATAATAGTCTGGATATTAAAAGAAATACAAAATGTGCCTCAGGATGCATTATCAAACGGTTTTGCATTGATATCTAACACAATGAGTAGTTTACCGATTGAAAAACAGCAAAACGTTCTTGAGAAGCACTCTAGTGATATTTTAGTAAAGTGTAAAACAGATCTGACATGTTTCTTGCTTATAGAATCTCTATACAAGTCCGTGAGACAAGGCATTTATAATAGTTACTGTGAAGAAATTTTCTCTTTGTGTTTGGAAGCAGCGATGAATAATGACCAAGAATTAATAAGAATAAAAGCATGTGGTTTAATAGCACATTTTTTAAATAAAGCAGAGTACGGACAGAAGTTTGATTTGTTGTATGAAAATTTAAAGACGTTTTTATCAACTTGTAGTAAGGATGATAATACTATATGCCCGAAGTTGATAAATCTGTATGGGTGGGTAGCAAAAGCGTTGATTATGAGAGGTGTTGAGTCTTTCTTGTTTTGGTTGCAGAAGGTAAGAGAAGTTTAACGTTATTTTTCCATTCATTAATTTGTCTTAAACATTTATTATTATTATTTAAAATTGATTGGTATTAGCTGTATTACGTGCACCACAACCAGACCATAATACATTAGACCGGACAATTTCCTTAAGAAAGCTACAGGCGTATGTGATTGAAGTGACGTAGTGTTCATTTTTTAAATGTCATTCTCGCCTGTGCCACCGAACGGCTAACATTTGTACAATTGAACTTTTAAATTATTAAACAGTCCTATTGAGATCAAATTGCAGTTTGTTGATTTCCATTGAGCTCCCCAAGAGGCTCAAACCTTAGCCATTACAGAGAATTCTAGGACCAAATTTTTGAAGAATTAAAATACCTTATCACTATGCATGACCACCGTCAGATAGAATAGATTTTTATAGAGCTAAACTACAAGCATGGGAGGTTGGCATTTACTTATAACGAATAAGATACACATCTCAAATTTACTTTTTACAGATCACAATATCAATATCAAGCACGGATTGTTGTAAAGAGGGCTCGGAAGCTATCAGACTGATAATGAGTGAATCTTCTGACTACTTGACGCCTAGACATCACTGTCGGAGCAGTATTCTATACAAGCAGAGAATGTTCCAAACGTTTATGACGTTGACGGAAAATTTTGATCCTTCGAGCCCTGACACCAAGGAGGCGTATTTGCTAAGTTGGGGATACATTCTCGCAAAGACACCCAAGAGTGTGCTTAACAATGAAGTGAATAAGGTAAGTTATATACAACTTGGATTATAAACAGGCGTTATTTTGATGCCAATCCTATTGATTCTCTAAGCGAAAGTTTCTTATTAGATTATCGGTCGAAGATTATTTTAAAGTAAAAAGTCGTCAAAAAATCAGACGAGCCGCCTGGTGCTAGAGTCAGAGTGCGACCTCGAACAGGATTCATTGTTCAGTACCTATATAAATGACCGCGCGGGACTCAAACTGTCGTGCCGTCTCATTCTTTCCCGTTGCGTTAATTAATCTATTTCTTTCCAACGTTTCTTGTGGCCTTGCATGAGCCAATCACAGCGTTGCAACCCCGCTTCGTCTTACCTCAGCTAATGCATTAAATACGGAAAATCTAACATTAGGCGTCTATGCGCTGTGTGGTCGGTGGAACTCAATGATTCATAGAGTCCCTTACACACCAAACTACTCCTAACTACCCTCATTACTACTTGAATGAATATTTATTTATTTATTCACTCTTTATTGTAAACCTAAAAACTAGATTACAATGGGCGGACTTAATGCCTGATGGCATTCTCCACCAGTCAACCCTGGGCGATTAATAAAAGTTGCGGTACGTGCTACTAGATATATACAATTATTATTATATATTTTTTTTCAATTTCAATCGCAGATAACACCGCTCGTGATAGATTCGTTGGAATACGATAACAAGGACTTGCTGGTGGTGATGCTCGATGTTCTCTGCTATCTGGTACAAAGGAAGCACACCGCAGTCGCCGGCAGCCTACAGACTGTATTGCCGCGGCTCGTCAAGTTATCAACTTATGTCAAATCTATGGTAACTATACAACTAGTATTATGAATATTGCACGTAGAACCAGCGACGGGAATTCGGGTAATACGCGTAGTTCGTAAATAGTATTTGCACCTGTAATAATTAGTTTTTAGGTATCGATTGGTGTGATTAAATTTCTGATATGGATTTTAATATGGAGTCCAACAGGAAACTGTATCCCCCGATTTTGTTGTCATTTGTTTTTTTAATGCCTCCCAGTATGAAAGCAGATTTAAAGTCGTATACACGACAAAATGATTTATTTATTTTAATACTCCAACGAACAGATAAGTCACCCCATGATAAGCGGTAATCGTCGTCGTATTCAATAAATAATAAAGTTGTATGTAATTCCAGGATGTCCGAATAAAAAGCCTCCAATGCCTATACGACGTAGCGAACACGTTCCCAACAGTTCTGCTGCTACCCTACAAACAAGATCTGTTGTTGGACCTAGCGCCATCTCTTGACGACAAGAAGCGATTGGTTCGAAACGTGGCTGTGAAGGCGAGAACAAGATGGTTCCTAGTAGGTGCACCCGGGGAACCGAAAGATGAGTAGCTTGATGTAGATGAAAATGTTGATAAAATGTAAAAAAAAATCTAGCTACCCACATATCAACGCGAAAAAGCGAAAACGCTGTAACCCACAAAATAGTTAATGTATGTAAAATTGAAAATAAGGTTGATTTTAACACTGTACAAAATTTTCTATTCGTCGTAGAGCCACGATACTTAGACCATCCGACGCAGAACTTTATACTGATTCCGAATTTACAATAAAAAATAATAAGTGTTTGCCGTAAAAGGTATTGCTCTAGGACCCCGACCTTGGAGCACGCAAGCAAATAATGCTACCTATCTCATTTTCTCCCACGTTAAAATGTGTCTGTCTCTTTTTCCTTCCATCGACATCAAATCACAACGATGCTATAGAAGTTTTCAGTTCGAAAATTGGGTGTGGTGTTACACGTGCCAGGTTTTTTGCGTCGATATTGAAAAATAGTAAATAATTTTCTAGCTACCCACATAATTATACTGTAAATTCTAATGCGTACGCTACCCTTAAATGTGTAAAGCTACAAATTGCCTTATTGACTGTAGACTATTAATTTAAGGACCTAATTCCGTTAAAGGAAGATTAAATTAAAAAATGCAACAGTATAATTTTGTTATTTTTATTGTCATCAATTGGACTCAAATACATAACATTGCTACACTTGTAGTGCATTGACTTGTAGCAATGTTATCTATGAAGATATGAGTCCAATTGATGATAATAAAAATTAAACAAAAAATATTAAAAAATATAAAAAATTATCCCAACAATTGGATTAAAAAAATAACACTCTCAATACTTGTAAATTTTTAGATAGTATTTTTTGGAGTAAAACTAACAGTAAAAATTGTACTATAATTGAAATGTTAATAAACATAATTTTCTGACCGTCTGACCATATACATTGTAATTAGTTATTGTATCGAATTGGTTATATTTTGGTGTTTACATGTTAAGTTTTTAGTTAATACATGTTACTTGTGGTTATGAATGTCTGTGTCGCGAGATCAATAAATTTGTAGTTATTTACAATGACTTTTATTATGAGTCACCTTTGGACAGTAATACCAAAGGTATCACCGATACATTGGCTCCAAGAAACAGATAGAATAAAGGTGATAAAACTATTATCAAGTCGAGCACATCGGGCGGTAGCTAGCCAGTGGAGCTTCCTAAGATACCTAATGACGACCTCGTAGCCAGTAATAATATTGCCTCAATATTATAGGCACCTAATGACGACCCCGTAGTCTAATTGGTGATGGCCTTGCCTGCGAAGTAAGGGTACCGGGGTCAATTCCCGACTAGGGCCGATATTTATGTGTTGTTCTCGGATCATGGATGTTTTTGTGTTCTCGGTGCCGGCCGCGATACAGGGAATCCTAGTGCGGGGTGTGAGTGAGTTAGCAGCAATGATATATTACACTAGATACGCCACCAAGGCTCCTAACGCGTGCAGTGGAAACGACCCTACGTGTGACCGTTTCAATCGGTCGAGCTGTCGGCTGTCATTGTGAGCGCACGATACTAAAAAAGGTAAAATGCCTGCTTGTGCATTTCGAAAGTGCAACAATTATGATAGAAAGGTGAAGAAAGAGGACGGTATATCATATCACAGGTAAATGTATAAAAATATTGAAATTTTAAATAGATTAATTTATAATTTGTAATTTTAATGAATCACAGCTTGTTTCCAAACGATAAAAGAGACAGAACATTGCTTCACTCACAGGTGTAACAAAGATAGCACAAACGCTAAGATCATAGATTAGAGGCAACAATGCAGACAGTAGGTACAATAGGTAGACAAGAAATTGTTAGTATAACGATGAGATTTTTTTATGAATTTAGGCTGAATTATTTTGTTTCTATGTTAAGTAAACCGTTATTTGTTTAATGTTCCGTAGATTTCCTACCAACAAGGTTAATCAACAAAATTGGATAACTGTTGTGCGGAGACAAAGATGTGAATATGATTGGATGCCTTCAAATTGTAGTAGGATTTGTAGTAACCACTTTAAAAATGAAGACAAATATACGTCAAAAAAAGGTTTCATGATGCTTAAGAAAAATGAACCTTAAACTAAACCTTAAAAAATATAGTAAAACAACTAAAATATATTATTAAAAGGACTCCCTTTAGGCAAGGTTCCGAAGATACTTTTAGCGTTCCCCCTTTGAATAGCTATACTAATTATTTGTCCAAGGTAGCTACCAGATCTTCGGTCTCCTGTGCCGTCGACTAACATTTTTGTTAATTCCTTAAAAAGCTAATTCATAATTATATGTATCCTACATGAAATAAATGATTTAAGTTTGAGTTTATGAAATTGCTGTTTTACTCTCTCGCAGTAATTAGTTTCTAATTTAATTTAATTTTTTTGTTTAATGTAAATTAAATTTAATGTTCTTTTTTGGTTATGATCCTTAATTAAAATTAAATGTTAATAATATGTACTTCCAAGAGTCATAGCAGTTTTAGGCATAAATCATTCTAAGAATAAATGTCTCGTCTGTAACATTTATCTATGACACTTATGGTTAACGTCAATAGACGTCAGTGCAATATTTCGGATCGTTTGTCAGGTTCAATTTTCATATAAGTAACATGTCTACCTCTTTTTACTTATAATGTCATTGGTTAGCAGTTTATTTACGTTTATTTTAATACTCATGCGAAGCCTTACAGTAAAGCAGGGCCCGGGTTGTCCTACGACATCCTGGTTTAACAGCAGGGGATTTCGATCACTATTTACGCCGCTCCTTGTCGTTCGGTCTTGTCAAGTTTTTGGTCTGACAAGACCAGACATCAATGTACAATCAAATCAGAATTTGTAGCTACATGGTTCAATCTACGAGCATTTAGGTAATCATTCTCTAATGACTACTATCGTTAGCAACGATAACGGCACGCGGTAGATTAGGTAGGTATATGATGTGCTGGGAGGCGTTATCGCCTTAATTGCCGTCTTAATTTAAACACCTTTAATCTAGGTCGGTAATATGGTAGTGTCGTTGAGTTGGCACGCTCTAAGAAAAAGATAATCGCTAGGAACCTAAGTAGTTACAAGGTACCTACATTCGAAAGATTTAGGGTGCGTTTATATGACACGATAGCTTTCGCGCGATGGCCTCGCGAGTTACATGCAAGGTGAAGAGTTCCTGACATCCTCTAAAGCCGTAAAAAGGCCCCTTTAAAGAAATCTTCAGCGTTCATCATCAGTGCTCACCCCAGTCACAAGCGCCGGGCCGCCATTAACATTAAAGGGCGGCCAACTGAACGCGATAACAGATTATGCAAATTCAAATCTAATTGTTAGTGGCCAGAGATTTGCTTCTCTAATCCTCGGACAATTCTGGTCCTATCTAGGACTTCATCAAATATTACCGACATAGGATACCGATATAGACATAGGTAGAGAAAAATAAACAAAAATTCTAAAAATCTTTGTTTGGGACACAAACATCGTTCGTTAGATTTTTTTAATAAAATACAGGTAAGTAGGTACCTACACATAATTATGTATGATGAATTTGATTGCACATGATAAAACGTAAGAATAAATTTTACGTTAAACAGCTCATAATAAAAAAAATGTATCCGAGTTTCCGAACGTTGGATTAGGTACACTTCGAATTATGCGGAACATTCTCTGCGACTCTTACCATGTTCAGGGATCATTCACTAATTATACCATACATAATGCAGAGCGTGTATAGTCAAGGAGATGGCACATTAATTAACGCCCTAGATTATGGTGTAAGTTACGGCGGCAATTAGAGCGATAAGGCATAAGGGTAACACGCTACGGACACCTATCAATGTTGGCTAACAAGAAAGATAAAATAATTGTATTATCTTTAAAATTGTTTTAAAGTTAAGTATGAGTTAAAAAAATTCAGAATATTTTCTGAAATATGTTGTAAAAGTATAAATGACACTATCTATTTTTTTGTTTTGTTATTGATGGACCACAGAATACACAGGAGCAGTATTTTTTATCTGTCTGTCTCTTTATTTCTTTCTCGCTAACGTAATCATGCGAAAACCACTGAACAGGCTTATTATCCATATGGGTTATAACTATGGTTATAACGTAACCCATATAGCTACATGTCTTTTAATCCCAGAAAATGGATTTGTTCTTTATGGAAAAGGAAATAAAGGTGTGTAAATATTCTTTAACGTAACATAAAAACTTTTGAACTGGTAATGTTGTAAATATAATTCATTTCCTTATTTCCTAGAACTTCTCTATCGGCATATTCTTAGATATATTCTATTCGGCATAGATAAAATTGAAGCAATAAAATGGAGAAAACATAAATATTAATCGTTTCAGACGTGGATGCTATTTGTAAACGTAAGGCGTTGGGTTTCCTCAGCGTGCTGAGTAGTTATTAATAAATTAATATTATTAATAAAATGAATCTTTCGCCGTTCGCATTCATTTAAAACGCTCATCCGGCAGTCTATGCAAATTTTAATTAAATCACCACTGTGTTGGATTGTGCCTTAATCCTTGAAAAGGTCCGAGGTATTACTCGGTGCGGATTCATCTTGGACTAACACAGTCCGGCTTTGAATACAAATCTGTAACGAGTTTACTGGGCGGAATACGCTGATTACGTGATTAGTCACGGCTTTTGGTTTCTATGCTAATGATATGAGAATGCTGGAGAGGTGATTTATATGAAGGTACGTGACACGACAGATTTTAAATGTAAAATAATGCAAGGTAGTTTTATTTTACGTTACTAGTTAATAGTATCAGGCGCTTATTAATGAAACACTCGTATTTAGTTTTTATTAATATAAAGAATTAAAAAAAAAACATCCAATTTAGCAGCAGATTTGATCCTGTTGGAAGTTTATAGGCTAGGAGGGGCTTTAGATCTCGTACATTTTTCTTCTGTATTCTTTCTTGGCGTATCTGTGATGCATTTGGTGCGACTGATGTGGGCGGCGCTGGCCTCTTAACATCGTCACGGTAATGATCCATCGGATAGTTTGTCTGCTCGTTCGCTTCTACTACTATTAAAAAATTAAAAGATATTCTGAATACACATTAGGTACCCCGGATCCTAGATATTGACCTATGCCTAGTTTCAACTTAAACTGGTCAGTGGGATTTCGCACAAAACATTATTTTTAATGTATCTAAGTACAGATTTGGCCCCCTTAAAGTGTTATTATCATGAACTTACATAGGGTGGTAAACAATAATCTATGAGTGATTTTATTATACCTAAGGTAAAAGTACCATATTCCGGGCTAGTACATTAATCCGTAACATTTTGATTTTTGTCGCAAAATAAGAAAACTGTCAGTAAAATCTATAATTTATTGAATGTCACTACAACTACAGTTCATATAAAATCAAAATAACGCGATGTTTGAATATAAATAATCATTCTTAAAGCCGTATCGAGCTTCCGAAGAGTCAGTAGCGGCCCCCGCGACGTTTCAGTACTATGTTGTTAACAGTGAGCGTAAGGCGACAGTGCATTTTCGTAAGGATCTTAAGTGACACTGGTAAGTTAATTTAATTTAATTTTGTAATATTATTAATTGTTACTTATTAACAGAAGGTTTCAGCGTTATTTCGAGTTATAACAAACCATATTTTGAGAGAAAATATGGCTGCCGGAATTATGTTCACAACAGAGAAACGGTGAACATAAATACGTGCTGTATTACGTAATAAGGGTAAATTAGTATGATGTGTTTATGGATTTTATTCCGAACTGGGGTTAAATACTTACATAAATATGACATAAATTAATTCAGTAATGATAACAGATTAGTGTGACGTAATTACGGTATATGCTTTTTTTAATTATAATTCTTAAAATCGAGTTTGAAATTATGACATTTTATGTTATACTAAAGAATCAATACAGTATGTTATCGAAATTAAATTAAGTTTATTTCAAAAAGTAAATAAGGATAACTATTTATATCGATGTTGTGCACATAATAGTTATATTAACTTTTAATATATTCAGATATTTTATTTTATTTTTTTAATTTAACCTATTTTCTTCAATGCCGTAATAAGGGACAAGAGTTTTTTGCTTATGTCCCATATTCCGGTATACCTTACGGTATTACGTAGTATAGTAATAAGAAGCAGAAACATTGGTTTTCAACATAAAACGCCAAATCTCAATTTTTTCAAGATTTTTGTATTAATCACAAAATGTATCCAAAAATTTAAAACGATACGTTTGCATTTTAAAACATTTTAATATTATTCACAATTATCATTATAACTGTAACCTCGATTTTATTTTATATTTTAGGTTTACCTTTGGTAACCAGGCCTGCTCATAGCCCAGCGGCTTGCGTCGATCTTAACTGATCTACAAAGTTAAGCAACAGTGGGTGTGGTCAGTAGTTGGATGGGTGACCGCTAGTGGAAAAAATTTCTGGGGAACTTCCGTGCTTCGGAGGGCACGTAAAGCCGTCGGCCCCGGTTGTTATCATTTGGTAGCAGTCGTTAGGCCATGTCGGAGGCCTTCGGGCGGCATAAAATACTTCCGAAACCATGGGTTGGCCACTAACCCCTCCACCAATCTGTACTGGAGCAGCGTGGTGCTCAGGGTTATGCTCAAGGCCTCCTCAGGTATGAGAAGAGACCCGTGCTCAGTAGTGGTCCATTAATGGGTTGAAGCCAACCAGGCCTGATCTTAATATTATTATGAATTGATGTTCCTTAGAATAGGTAAGTACTCATAACTTATGTTCTTTAAGATTTTTGTCATAATAAAAGTTGTAAAATTGTTTGTAATTTTGAATTTTCGTTAATTATACTTTTTTTTTAATTAAATTTTCACGATGGTGATTATTTAGTAAACAGCAGCTCTCATTTTGTCGCAGAAAATTTATGGTAATTGTTTTTTTTTATTTATCCGAAAGAACAATTATATCGTACTTAATAATTTTAATAAAAGTATAAATTAATACAATTAGGTAGTTTAATTCATTAAGTATATTCTTAAAGACATGTATGATGATTTTAGGTCAAAGAAAACGTATGCTAAAGATAGTACGGAATTACGTACAGTGGTTGCCGGAATTAGCTCCGACGCCAAATTTTAGTACGGAATTAGAGACAAACGTGAGGTTCAGCAAAATAACGATTATTCCTATAAATTAACGGCTACGACGGAAAATATTTTTCAACATTTATCTTATAATACCAATCTAGAGAATAAAACAATTTTTATCCCTAGAACCTTCCTACTTTTTCTAAAAACCAACCTCAAAGTCAAAAGTGCCTTAATAGTCCGGAATATGGGACATTTACCTTAAGTGTTTAGCTGATATAACACTGTGATCCCATGATAATAATGTAGATTAGTGTAGATGCTCTAATAGCTCATTTGCATAGGTACGATGTCATTTGACGTATTCAACTATTCATAGGTCAAAATCAATGATTCATAGCTTTAATTTCCCTTAAACTAAATGTCATTACTTTGATACTACCTATCTCCATAGGTATATTAATATCGCTAAGGTAACTATAATACAAATTGCTGCTGACCTGCTTGACTGTAACTGGTCACCGTAACCCATCGATGCACCAACGAGCTGGTTTAAAAAGAAGCAGAGGAATCGTACTTACTATTATAGAAGGGTTTCTAGCTCTTCACTACATAGTTACATAGTATAAAACAAAGTCGCTTTCTTTGTCCCTATGTATGCTTAGATCTTTAAAACTACGCAACGGATTTTGATGGGGGTATTTTTTAATAGATAGAATGATTCAAGAGGAAAGTTAATAATATGTATAATATATTAAAGTTTTTCGCAAAATGAAAAATAACGCCCGTGAAAATAAATTCGTGCGCTGGTTAGGTTTAACAATTTTGGACTTGGGTACTAAGGGACAGGTTTCCCGAAGCGAAGCGAGGGCGGGTTTACTAGTCGTTAATACAATCGTCGGTGTTAGTGACAAAGTTAGAGTTAAAAAGTCATCTGTCAATTTGAACAGGGGTTACAGAAGTTAAAATTTGGAGTACCTACCTACCTACTGTGCTGCGTTTTTGAGGTTCGTGAATATCACTAACTAATACTGACTGTCTCTTATTCTTATGAAATTTCCATAACAATGGTGTAGCTATAGCCAGTATAGCCCCTTCATACTATGTAGGCAGCAACTATGCTCCTCATGACAAAGTTTTCGTGTTCTTTGCCAAGGAAACTCGTAAAGAAAACGTTTGATCTCACTCCTCAAGTGTAGGTATTATACTTTTTTTTTATTATAACTTCAAATAGAATATAACATCCTGAAATATAATGGCGAAATTTGATGACCTTTATGGCGCAATGGTTGCCATGCCGGATGAGTCCTCCACTGCTCCACCGTGGAGCAGCATGCTCTATGCTTCCTCAGTTACGAGGAGAAACCAGTGCTCACTGCTTTGGGGCTATTAATCTGTTGAAACCAAAATAAATAAAACAGCAAATTTAATTACGATTATTGATTAATCTGATGCTAAACGTTGCAGTTGTCTAAACAGGTGCACTGCATACCAGTATGTTGTTTCAACTCGAATAAATTTTTAACCTTCATTCCACTGCACGTTTCTGAACACAATGGGGACGTTAACAAAACTCTAACGCACGCAGTTCACCGAGTTACCCTTTGCTTAGCGATGTAGCAAATTCTATATGTTGTGAGGAACCTATTTATTCACTGAATCGAGAACTAGGGCTTGGGAACGGTATTTAATCACTCGGACCAGATTTTTTAAATTTTTGCTAAGAGATTTACGAATCTCTTACTGTTATACTGTTAAAAATATCCGAAGGGGACATATTTCCGGGATAAAAACTATATAGGGTTTCAAGGTACAAACTATCTCCATACAAAATTTTATCTAAATCAGTTCAGTGGATTAATTGTGAAAAGGTAGCAAACAGACAGAACTACTTGCTTATAATATTAGTATGGATTTACCCGTATATTACTTTCTGTGAAGCGTAGTAGTATAAATATAAACGTTAATGAAGGGCCGGCCCAATATGGCGAACCGCGTAATGAAGAAAATCTCCATTCATTGCGAAATACAACGATATATTTCTCGACCCTTACCGAGTCACAATAGGTAACACCACAAAATATACAGCCACAGAAGAGTTACTTGTACAACTAAATTAATGTTACCGACACGTCATTTCACTTCAAGTGAAGCACTGTGTAATGTTTTGTTACAATAGGCTAGTTGCACTTTAGTGTATTTGTAAACATTATCGGTCTTTTTACCTTTTTATCATAGCAGTTTTTACTCTAATATAACAATGTAGGTAGGTATACCGACAATAAAATAAAATAATAATAATATAATAATAAAATTATTCATGACTGTGGTCATGAATATTTAAAAAAAAATATTATTTTGAATTTGTATCCATTAGTGGCCAAAACATCAGTCACCTAATTAATTTAAGTTTTACGTCAGTAGTAAATTAATAAATAAGTCACAAGATTATTATACTTAGTTTACTGCACGCTTGTTAAATACTGTTTTAGTCACGTCATACAAGCAAAATCATGGCGGACAGCGATTTCGTGTGTTCAGAAACATCTCAACATTGTAAAGTGTTTGTAATACATTGAAACACAATTAAAAATAATGAACATAGCCTACTTGTAAGTCAATTTCGTGGCCGTCTGCACTGCTCGTATGTCTGCTGTGACTCGTAGACGTCGTAACAAATCAAATAGATATGTCATTAGATAACCGATGAGGGTACTTGGCCCAAGCCTTAGTACCCTCACACTTCTAGCACAGAGTAGTTAACTACTCTGTGCTTCTAGCCAACTAGAACGAAGAGTTTACGTAGCTAATTTGTAGGCTTGACTTGAGTTCATAATAAATAAGTATGTGCATTCTGCCGATTAAATTAAAAGTATGTTGAGATATTCTTCATATTTTTCGGTCTAAGTACCTACTCTTAAGCGGTTAAGTGCCTAGTAGGTATATTTGTGTGTGGAGTTAGCTGAAATAATAGGCCTATTGATAATATAAGCGAGCTTAGAGAAAGCCAGCTTCGGTCGCCTTTGCGGCACTCTGGTTTGACATCATAGGATTGGGTTCAGTACTCTAGGCCCACTTATACAGCTGTCTGTGAAACTACAGAATTTCCTTTCAGAAGAAGCAGTTCCTTCTACCAATATTGTTCTAAAATTAAATATTAGTGTTGTGCATCGAATCTTGATAGTCCAACAATTGGGTCTATGAAGACATGAAAGTTCTTATAAACGAAGTTGACATTCAACTAACGAAACTTTTTCTTTTGTTGAACTATACTGACCGGCACGGAAACTTGGCCACCTACAAAATTTGTGATAACTTCAGTTTTTTTCAGTTTGTACACTTCTAATTTAGGCCAATTTAATCGTTGTTCATCCACTTAACGTCTTTAATCATTTTTACTCATAAATAACGTCTTTTTAAGTTTTTCATGAAGTTTAAGCGCAAAATCACATTTACACAAAATTAAACACTGCAGTTTTGAGCACTAGGAATTAAAAACTGTTTGATCTTTGACAACATTTTGTACTTTTTAATATCGCGTGTTTCCTTCTCTAGCCCTTATGACCGCCTGCATTCGGTCTGGCATGCTTTGGATGACATTCTTGATGCCCACTTGCGATAAGTCGCGCCACGCAGTCAGTGCAGCATCTCGAAGCTGGCTAAGGGTTTGTGGTAGGTTCGATGCTGTTTTAATTGTCGTTTTTAGCTTATCCCAAATGTGCTCGATTGGGTTTAAGTCGGGGCTGCGAGCTGGCCACTGCAATTTTTGAATACCAACCTCTTGACGGTACTCATTTATGATATGAGCGATGTATGGTCGTGCATTATCATGCATTAAAATGAATCGGTCATATCCAATAAACCCTCCAAAGGGCACAACATGTTCTTGAAGGATATCCTCGACGTATCGTGTTGCAGTTAGAGAGTTATTGACGATGACCAATTCTGTACGTGCATCAGAACTAACGCCACCCCATACGATTATAGAGCCTCCACCAAAACTCACTGTGGGAGTGGTAGTAATCGCCAGATATCGTTCACCATTCCTTCTCCAGACACGTTGTCAATCATCAGGTGCATTTAAAGCAATCCTGCACTCGTCCGTAAACAAAACCCTTTCCCATTGTTCATGAGACCAGTTAGCATGTTCGCGGGCAAATTGAAATTGCGCTGCTCTATGCTGTGGGAGAAACTGTGGGCCACGGGCTGGTCTTCTTGATCTTAAAAACTTCCTCCATACGTCTTCTCACCGTACGCTCACAAACATTTACATTCCTGGAGATTTGAAGCCGCTGCCGGATCTCGACATCAGTAAGGAAGCGATTTCTTAAAATCTCTAACACAATAAAGTGGTCGTCACGAGCTGACGTGCAACGTACACCGCCACTACCTGGTCTGCGTGTGCAGAGGCCAGTCTCTTGGTACCGTTTTAGTGCATATTGCATCGAAGAACCCGGTACGTTAAGGATAGTAGCCACTTCACGATGGGTCATCCCTAGTTCGACTAATGCCACTACTTGTGCTATCTGACTTGGTGATAGAGGCATTTTTATGGATCCTAAGGCGCCTTTAGATGTTTATTTATCACAATAAAACCAAAGAACTTCGACAACTTAACGCTTGCAAATTCCAGAACACAATTCAAAACGTAGACTTCGTCGGATAAATGACACGGTTCAACTAAACTTCAGAAATCAAATCAAAATGCACTTCAACTTAGTTAATTAGCCTCTTAGGATTAACGTAAACATTATTTCCACCCAATTATACATTAATAACAAAGTTACACACACTTAAAAAAATGTTATAGTCTGCTATGAGTTTGGCCAAGATTCCGTGCCGCTGAGTGTACTTGAAGAGTTTATCATAAAGTATCCCAGTAGTAACTCCACGATTGCTTCCACCGAAACTTTATTGCTAAATAAAATCAGACAAGTGCGAATTTCGTGTGTCGTACGAACGTGTAATGTTTACGTCGAAAAAAAAACGGTATTTCTTATAAGGAAACCCCCCTTTAATGTGTAACTTTCACAGCTCCAGAGATAAAGCCCTGTGACAGACGGACAGATAGCGGACCGGATAGAGATAAATAGAGAGATAGATTCATTCATAGCAGTGTAGTAAGGTAGTAACGTTAACATACAGTTTGTTATTCGCAACGTTCGCACAAACATATTAATCACATGGAGAATTAGGAGTCATGGAAGTGAAGTCGAGTCTACGGAGACGAATGTTTTGTATAAACCCTATTATGTTAATGGCTGTTCTTTAACGTTTTGACGAAGAAGAATTATAAGAAAGGCAACACAATACACTTACGTACAGAATATTTCATTTAGGAATTTAGGAACATCTCCATACAAAATTCAAGGTTACATGCAAATACTATCACTAAAACACTATTCAATTTTGCTACGGAATTATTTGCCTGCTAACAGAATGCTGGTATGCTTCTTTATGTGAAGATAAAACCAGCACGCCAAAGCAAGTGTACATACTTTTGAGAACGTTGCACATAGTAAAAGAACGTTACAACATTCTTGGCAAAAGTTTTAACATTCTAGGTACTGTACGATTAACCAAATGCAATAATTATAGCGAACTTACAAACTATTCCAATAACATTACAACTTACAAAATAAACGTTGGTAATGCAAAATTTTGCATTTTATCGCTATTAGGCATTGTTAGACTTTTACTGACGAACTATATAATAATATATTATATGAAGTTTGAACCAATTTTACTAAGAGATGAGATGAAGCCTTTTTCGTTCTTTATCACGGTGCTCCGTTCAGGGCCTCTCTATCAAGCTGGCTGATAGGTTCGAATTGTAGTATGGCGTACTTACATTCTTAATGGAGATTCTGATTCTACGTTTACTTATCTTGATGGGGCTTCCGACCCTTGTTGGAGCAATGCTCTGGAAGATGGACGTCCTAATAGACAAAAGAACTACGTATCCCTTAGGGCCGAGTATCATTATGTGGCTACAACCCATTAATGGCCCACTACTGAGCACGGGTCTCTTCTCGTACCTGAGGAGGTCTAGAGCATACTCCACCACGCTGCTCCAGCGCGGATTGGTGGAGGGGTTAGTAGCCAACCCAAGTGTCGGAAATTTAAAGCCGCCAGAAGGTATCCGACATGGCTTAACGACTGCTACCAAAAGATAACAACCGGGACCGACGGCTTTACGTGCCCTCCGAAGCACGGAAGCGCTCAAGAATTTTTTGCCACTAGCAAAAATTTCTTGTTGCTTAACTTTGTCGATCACTTGAGATCGACGCAAGCCGCCGGGCTATGAGCGCTTCAATATGAGCGTATCATTATAAGCGAACTATGAAAGTTATTTTATGTTAATACCCGACTAACGAGCTAATGGGTCTTTTTGGAGCTACATGAAGCAGACGAGCCACCTGGTCAATGATCACTGTCTCCCATGGCCATCAGCAAAACCAAAGGCGTCACCGATGCGTCTCTGGCCAAGGACTTTCTTGTTCTGAAAGAAAGGCATGAGTACGTACAATGTCCATAGACATCTATAATACCAAACGAATAAAAAAGGATTGAAACCACTTTTTCACGGGCGCTCCGACAAAGTAACCGTAGTACGTGAAAAAACTAGTTACCTACATAAGCAACTAGAATGTACTGCGCAGTACTAAATTCTGGTCTGGAGGTATGGCTGTAGCGTGAAGTATAATAAAGAAAATCCCAGGTTTATTGTACATAACGCTCTCGGTGGCTGCGTTACTCTGAGTTATTGGATTCCAACGAATTCCAGCCTTTTAGTCTACGTGCTTTTACGACAGACAGCCAGTTACTTAAGTATTCTGCATTTTAGATTTTAGAAGTAAGGAAGTAATCGTAGGTGTAAGACGAATCATCCAACTTTGAGTTTAATTTAAGCCAATCTCTCTTGCTCGTAAACTCTCATAATAGACAAGAACGACCCTCATTTTTGAGGTAGGTACTTATTCCCAACTCTCCAAATAGTAGTTTCACCTAGCGAGAATGTATTATAGTATTTTTTAACGAACTTCATAAACGAACGGATTCTTTTAATTTTTGTATTTGGTTTCCAGTAGGTATTTCACAGTGTAATTACATCTTTATAATATTTTTTTATTATATTTACATTACATAGCAATAGCAGTTAACTGTTCTTTAGCTAATATAATTAGCAGAAGCTCTTGTATATTCCGTCGGAGTACAACAATTCAGTCTGTCCACTTACGTACAGGAAATATAGCAGAATATTGTCTTTTTTACTTTGACAAGTCGCTAGAATAAAGCTTATTCTGGAAACTTAAGCCCCTTTGTAACAGATGAAGGCGTCTAAACAAAAGTAACAAAGCGTTGCTTGGAGTGGGAATAAAGGAAGTGAGGAAACAATGAATCTGAAACTCCGCGCAGAGCGTCTAGGTCTGTTGGCTGTGAAAGAAAACGATGTCTTAATTTTCATGAATTTTAAATTCACGTTCCTTTTATAGTAAGTACAGGAATAACATGATGTCAGTTTACATACGGGAGAGCTCGTAGCCCAGCGGCCGAGGTTGATCTTAAGTGATTTAAACTCTCTAACTAACTCTCTAGCTAACACACTCTCTCTCTAACTAACACTCTCTGCATTGATTCGTAATTTAATATGCGTAATATTTGTACCGCGAAGAATTGGAAAAATCAATAATTGTCAGCGTCGGTGTGACCGTTCCATAATAAGTAATATGCTGGGTATCTTCAAATCAA
The DNA here is from genome assembly GCA_905404295.2 of Ochlodes sylvanus. Classification (NCBI taxonomy): domain Eukaryota; kingdom Metazoa; phylum Arthropoda; class Insecta; order Lepidoptera; family Hesperiidae; genus Ochlodes; species Ochlodes sylvanus. The sequence continues at coordinate 10,796,249 of FR990135.1, forward strand.
GTTAATCTAAATTGGTGCGCTTTACTACCTAAGACTATCCCACCGCTTACCATCAGGTGGGATAGTCCCACATTATCTTATAATTACAGCTGTGTCGCGGGTCTCATGGACAACACAAATACACATATGTATCTGTCACATAATCTTAGAATTACGATTTCCTTAATAAATGCAAACTGTAAAATACAAACAAGGAAAAATGATATGAGCGTTGTAAAACATTACGCTATTTATACAACCAGCTTAAATTGCACTGTAGAATTATACACGTCATTTATATTCTTGTGTATGTATAGAACGTGTCGGAAGCGCTTAAGCTTTGTGTATAGCTTATGGTATAGCTTATGGTATGATATTCGTTCCATTAAGCATTTGCAGTTACGAAGCAGTAGGTATCATTCGATGAAATATAATACTGATTTGTGAAGTCTTTATTGGACTAGCCTAAGATAGTCTTCTCTCTAGTATATACTGTATCTACTGTAGATGTGTCCAGCAATATTTTTTGCTTCTTGATAATATTAAGGCAGCTAGGAATTTCACATGGATTTCCTTGTAAACAATAATAGGTATGACTGAAGGTCTATAATATTTGTGCAACGTACTTAAATTCTCATTACAGTCCTCAAAGTTCAAACTAGATTAATAAACTAGAAATTGTGTCCATTTTCAGTTTTTTTGTACAAATAAAATAAAAAAGAAGATTAGGTAAGTGTATTTCTGTTCCTCATTTTCATCATGTTAGTATGCAGGTAAGAATTGAACACAGATTAACTATAATTATCGTAAACCGACCAATTATTGGCACTCGTCCAATTATTGGCACTTTAGAGTTTAGTTAAAAAATACAAGGAAACTATACACTATTCAAGTTTGGTATGCATAAAAACGTAAAATAGTGTTATTTTTCTGTTACAAATTGGCAAAACTGTTCCAATAACCAATTGTAACCAGTTGTATTTTTTAACTAAACTCTAAAGTGCCAATAATTGGACGAGTGCCAATAATTGGTCGGTTTACCTATAAACTATTTACTTTTAATTAATAAAAAAGATTTTAAAGATTATACATTTTTTTTTGAGAAGAAACAGAGTGTTAGAAAACTGATAACATTGATAATACTTATACAATTTATATCCCTCATTGTACAATTATACGTTAAGCTTAGAAGTAGGTACAAGTGAGATAAGTCATGAGTCGTAAACCGTCATGCCGCGAATCGCTTCCATTTAGCCGACAAAGCCGAGCCGAGCCGCTCCTTGAGAAATGCATTAACAAAATGGCTGCCCGCGCTAACGACATCATCTTGTTTGTTGTTCAAATTGTAGGGAACTTGAGCAGTTATCTCACAAAATGTGGCGAATTACATATTAGATATGAGGAGATTATCTTTATCCAGCGATATCATTGTTTGGTAACATTGTTATGGTGTAAACGTCTGGTCGGTTGAGTTGTTTTTGGATAAAGAAGAAAGGTCGTACTTGTTGGAGATTCTTAGTTTTAGCGGTAACCCTGCTAATGGTTAGTACACACTTAATAAGTGACTAATTCGGAATCTTCGTCTTTCCTCGAGCCGGGTGGGTCGCGGGTGGCATGGACATTACAAATAACACGTCACGAACACCCATGACCCGAGAACAAACATTTATCTGTCACACAAATATCTGCCCCAGCAGGGAATCAAACCCGGGACCCCGCTTTGCTGGCAGGGTCACTACCAACTACAGCGTCGCCATCTCGTCGAGTTCACTTCTTCCTAAGCGACAGTGAGGTTGCATGGACGTGCATAAGCGACAGTTACTATTTGGTGATTTGCTCAATTTATTACTCAGTAATCGCTCAGTAGACTATTACAAAAAATACTAGTCCATAATACAAATAATTCTCAGATCTTATCACGCCCGAACGTAGCCTCATAAAGGACCTATCCCACAAATAACCAGCTGTGGATAGCACGTATTATTACGTATAGGACCATTAGATATTTTCCTGTAAGCGACATTTTGCGACAGGTCACATATTGCCGGCGACAGTGGGATGCACATCGTAACTTATGTTTGCACCCGATCCTCCTCTAATAAGGCTCGGATAGGGTTACCATCTCTGAGAAAACTCTGGAGAACAAGATGGATATTATAAAAAAATGTGGTAATTTCTAAAAATAAATGTTTTTAATTAAGTATGTTTGAATTGGAAGTTACTGGTAGATTATGTATGAAATGACACTGCTTAGATATATTTTTATAGTGTAATAAAAATATTATATAAAAAGACAAAGTTTACCCAATACGTCTTCTTTTAATACGACGCTAAGTTAATCCTTGACAACAATCCCACCTGATGTTAAGTCTTTAATTTTCAAGTTTTTTTAAATATATTTAGACAACTAGCAAATTCTAAATCAAGACAGACCAGACATATCCGGACAGTTGGCAACCCTAGACCCGGATAAATCTTGGTCGACTGACGACGTTCACCTTTTATGTTCACCCTACTGCGGTTAGGAATACGTATAGGGTGAACTGATATAATAAGTTTTGATAATGACTCGGAAGCGCATCAATAAGGGGAGCCATGTCTGGTAGTGAGTACTTACCATAAATTTGAGATATGACGTAATCATTTACGACGTGATTAGTATTGAATCGTAATAAATTTCTATTAATAATTAATTAAGCAAAAATATTGGACGTTACTATAGTTGTGAATTATGAGCGGTAAAGGACAATATCAACGTCAATTTCTGCATGCATTTTCAATTTAAGTTAAAAATAAATGGTTAGGTACAAATAACTGGGCTATTGGCCCAATTTCTCAATTTTTTTATGGATAAATGAGCATGCATCACCACCCTTCCGCCGCCGCCCATGACAACTGTGACCGACCCACAACTCCTACAACTGTGACCGACCTAGGGCTCAAATGGGGACTAGGATAGTTAGTCCGGTTAGGAGACAGTTTTAGAACCTTAGTTGGTTAGTTTGTTTAATTTAACAATGAGTAACTAACTGGCGCAATATAACGATAGCGAAATAACCAATAAGAATAAAAGGAAGACTGTCGTGAGCCATTAATAAATAAATATGCACAGTACAGTAATTATACTTCAGATAAAGTTGTTAAAAATTTTATTTACTTTATTGAAAACATAATTACAATAACGCATTGACGCTTAAAATTGAAAAAACCCTGAAGTTCGTTGATACCACAGGAAGCAATTTTTATGCTTGCGACGGAGTTGAAAAGCTATGCATTTTAATGAAGACAAATAAAATTCGAATAATGATTGGATAGGACGGAGACGCTCATAAACGAATTTTACAATCTGCCGAAATGGGAAGGAGTGTTATTTATTGTTCGAAAATGTTCTAATACTTACAGTTTATAGTCGTTGAGGATAATGAAAGGAAGTTATAGAAACAGGGCAACATAAAATAACGCAGATAAGATTAATTTAAAATAAATGATAATAAATGATGATGATAAATGATACGAACAAAATGATAATTGATAATATGTTATGATAAAAAATGATGTTTAAAAGCTTAGAAAAAGTTATACTTTGTAGGTTTGTGTTGAGGTATTCTTGCATTTATCTGACACCAAATATATGAGATGAATTTAATTTGGCTGCCAGTAATCCTGAATAAGATTAAAAGGATTTTGGGGTTTGAGGAGCTCCATCCTGGTCGATTCCAAGCTACACGTACACCCTACATAGCAAAAGATGAGTCTGTGGCGAACACTCCTTTCTCTTTGAAGGCACTGATTTGTCTAAAATTTTGGCGACGGGTGACAAAATAATTTTAATGTCCTATATCCAGTTTCCAGCCTTTTTTTTCCTCAGGTCATCGGACTGTGCAAAAAAAGCATCACGGCAAACGTGACGTACTATGAAGTGTACCTATCTGATTTAGTATATTTAGATGAGATTATGGAGATAGTTTAAGGTCCAGGAAAGGACATAGGCTAGGTTGTATCCCGGTAACACGTTCCCTTGGTATAAATTTAACGAAATTTTGTCGTATCCTTACTTCCACGCGGACGAAGTCGCGATAGAAGACTAGTAGGTATATTATAGGTAAGCATTCCAAGTCATCCCTACGGCGATCGTTATGAGGGTCTGTACACGTAACGAGGCGATCAGCTATTGTACGTACACATCCTTTGTGCCCGGACTCAGACGAGGGGACAGATGCAGTCTTTGTAATTATTGTTAAAGATGTGCTGTCAGCCGTGATATTATATATAAAGTATTTTTGCAAATATTCAATCGTCTATACAGCTCGTGGATTTAACTAAACTATTAATTCTGGTCATCTATATGACAAACCGAAAATGAAAAGTATTCTTTAAGAAATATTTTTTACCTTAATATCCGACATAATTCTCTAGAAGCAGGTTCATCGTTATCTCTTTGGGTGGCAATGCGTTGGTGTTTGGCAAGCCTTTGGAGTTCCTAATTTCAATTGGCGACGATGATTACATACCATCGGATAAACTGTATGTTCGTTTGCCTGCTTAGGGCATAAAAACAGAAATTCCATTAGAATTTAGTGAATTTTGCTTTTACCCATATCACTTATGAAGGTTTTATTGAAAACTAGCTGCCCCAGCGAACTTCGTACCGCTCTATAATTAATAAACAAATATGGTGACATATCGACAGCAGCGCCACCTACCGGGTCCAATTGTGAATCTAAACCATTCTTGGATCCACCTGAAGACACACAAAAAATTTCAACCGAACCGGTTCGTGCGTTCTGGAGTTATAGCGTCAGGAAGGAAAACCCGACTTATTTTTATATAATAGATTATGATATCTGTTGAAACTTAGCTGCGGCCAGGCTTGCGACGGTTAGCTAACCCACGGAAAGGGTTTTGGGTCTTTTTCAACTTCACAAAGCCCAATTTTAAATTATGACTTCTAAAGAAAATTAAAAAATAAACTGAAATCCATCCAGTATTAAGTTATACCACATTAAAACCTTCTACGTTAATCTTCGCCTTAAATAAAAGTCTATTATCAATTTTATAGTCTTTACTCAAATTTCCAAAATATAATTCATCATTAATTTTCACGGTCCCCTCGTAAAATTGTTCATTAAAATTTCTTTATCCGTTGGTAGAACCGTTGAGCTGTGCTAGGCGCGATAACTTCGCAAATATCAAGTAATTAAGTTATTAATGCTTTTCCCGGATGGGGCCATAAATCCTTCCCCGGGAGCTCTGATAAGGCCCCTTAATTTTGAGGTGTCCCTAGGATGTTATCCCGACTGGGGCTTCCGATGAATACATTATGATCTAATGCTCGAAATACTTGCCTTTGAGCTTTTTCTATGTCGGTTAAACACTTACACACATCTTTTACTTCATCTTCGGGGTTTGCTATGTCGCGGGTGGTATGAAAAACATTAAGATATGAACATTGATGACTGTAGAACAAACGTTTATTTGTCATATAAATGTCTGCCCCAACTGGAAATCGAACCTAGGACTCCTCGTTTACGGGGATCACTAATAACTTGTCTAAAGGCTGTCATTCTTAGCCCTCAAGTAAATTTTTTTTTATAGCCTGAAGGGCTGACGTAAAAGCAGACGAGCCACCTGATGGTAAGTGGTCATCGTCGAATATGGACACGAGCAACACCAGGGGAGTCACCAGTGCAACGCCGACCCTGAAGGAGAACTCTTTTTACAACTTTTTTGAAGAACCCCATGTCATAGCGCTCTGAGAAAACCTCAGAAGGAAGTCCATTCCACAGTTTGCAGGTGGGAGGCAAAAACGATCGTGAGAATCGGACCGTAGAGCTTCTCCACGAGTCCAATCGATGTGGATGGAACTTCAATCTTCGGCGAGTGGTGTAAAAATGTTTTAATATTAATATTGTGTTCTTATTGTTGTGCCCTTCTTGTAGGTACAGTATAATTATGGTTATCTTCTTTTTAAAGGGCCTATACAACGAGGTAGATAATATGTTATCAAATCAGTTTGACGTTATCTCTGGGTCCCACAGGGAGGCAAATTGGTACTTTTATTATTTTGTATCATCAATCGTGTTACTAGTAAAATGATTCTGGTTTTACGTTTAGAGAAGAGCAACGATCGATTTATTACATTTATTATAACAGTAAATAAGTAAGTCCTATACTTTTCCTTTACTTTGAAATTGTATTAAATGATTCAAAATGCACCGCTTTAAATCTTCATAAAACGGAAATTTCAACTTTTTCTTGAAATATAAAGAGTGAAGTAAAAACTAAGTAAGTACACCTCATTAGAATAAGCGTATTCTTCGACTGGTCCAACTCAGAAAGTTTGCTAAACGTGTAGAAAATGGGAAGCTCTTTTGTTTGATCAATAAAAGCAATTCAGCAGCGAGATAGTAGAATTATGGTTATTTCAGAAAATATAAGCGTTAAATAATATTCATGCATGTGTAAATATTTTTCTCTAAATCTGCTGTTTAGATATATTGGTTTCTTAGTAAAATACCTATATATTATGTAGTATGTTTAAGAAAGAAGCGTGGTCGGTAGTCGGATGTGTGACCGCTACTGGTAAAATTTCTAGGGCGCTTACGTGCTTCGGAGGCCACGTAAAGTGGTCAGTCCCGGTTAGGGATTTAACATTATCTATAAGAAACTTTTTACATTAAATAATAACAAGAACGTTTAGGCATAAGTAATAAGCATTAGGTACTATCCTCGCTGCTAATTCCCTCTGTGTCGATTTTTGATTGCTCGTTAAAGCAAATCGAATAATAAATCAATCAATGCTAATTTGCAACGGGACAAATCTCCTGACAACGGTACCGTTGTTAGCTGCTTAACGTGCCATTGTGATTGATGTGTAATTGGCCATCATTTCACCAACCATTAGGCACTTCACATCAGTGGGTGTTTTGTTTCATAATGCATTCATTTCTGGTTTATGTATATTATTGATTATTACTGACGTTTTATTATGAGTAGGTATATACATGTTACCTCTTTTCAGAGGTCGCTGGACTCTGTACTACCCAGTTTAATCCCGAAGGTTTCCCTTTTTTCTTTCTTGCCTGGCAGAACATCGGTAATGCCATTGGTGTAACTAATGTCCATGGGTGACCTACTCGTTTGTGGGCTAGTGACAAAAAACCATTGAACATTATTTAATTTAGTTCCATTTTTTGTGTTGATTTGATCTCATGGATAAATCTGAATCCGATTCACGTGGATTGTGGACGTGGATACTGTAAATGTATGCATTTTTGCAATTTAATGTATTTGAAAAGTTTTGGTAATTTCCAGAATGTTTGGCATTTAAATCCTTTGGCGCGAAACGCGAAGCGAGTGATCAAGGATTTAACTAAACTGAATCAGTCTAGATCCAGATACAATTTATGTATTTTTACGATACACACCAGCTAGAAAGAATTGTAGAACGGTATTGTTTTTTATACACCCGTGGCGGGTATCGTAAAGCACGATGTGTAAACTCAACCAATCAATTCACTCTCGCTGAACCCTTTCATAAAAACCTGTTCAAATCTAGTCAAAGCGTTCGCCCCTTCGTGACCGGTATCACAATGGACGAATATTCTAGACTTCGTTTCAGTACTACACTAAAAGATGGCGTTATAAAAATCTCCTGAATCACGATTACGAGTGTACGTTGTAGATTGTATAAGTAGTTTCAAAGTGAAAAGGGTAGTAACTTTGCGCAGCGGCAATATCGTAACCAATGAAGTTCTACTGAGGTGCGATTATTGCTAGTTGAAAACTTTACCAATACCCCGCCTTGTGGACGCGTAAAACCGTCCGCTATGGCAATTTTTGTAAAGCCCTTTGGGCTATAAAAACTAATGATGAAAGAGCTTTTAATGATCTCTACCAACAGTACCAACTAAATTAAATCGTAGCGGGTAACTTAAAAATTTAGACCAAAACTTAGTGCATTTATACCTTCTAATAGTAGAAGGGGATATATAAATTATTTGTGTTCTAGGAATTGAGTCTGTTCCCGCAGTAAAAGAAATATAGGAATATAGGTAGGTATATAAGAAATATATAATATTATTTTGCTAGTTTCTATGAATAAATATTTTCATAGACAACTATGGATAATGATGATGTAACTGAAACTTTATAGTAGGTAGGTATGCCTAATAAAACTAATAATTATTATAAATTTAACATTTCGATCGCATGTTGGTATTCAAAGGTGTCCCTGTGATATATCAGAAATGATAATAATATAACAGAAAGCAAAATCGACAAAAATTAAAAAAAAATAAAAAAAAGCCTCTGCATCAAGAAGAAATGATAATTATTAATACAGTCACGTGCAATAATATATATACATTGTCACGTTTTCTAAAATATCTTAACTTGAACAACAACAACAACAATGCGTTCTTAATTGTATATTATACCTTATTTTGACATCGTTTAATGGTTAGTTAATTTAGAACGAATCGTTGTTCACTTCTTTCTAGATTGGTACAAGTTAAGATATTTTAGAAAACGTGACATGTATATATTATTGCTCGTGACTGTGCCTATGCATCAGTTTTCTTCCTTGTTTTTATTTTGTATTATCCAAAATGAATGAGTAACGAACCAAATTTCAACCGAATTTTTGTAATTCTGTTTCCATTGACCTATAATTTTGTATTTAGAATCACGTCGGGCACCTCCGGCAAATTGTCACAGCAACCATTGACCCAGACGTAATGGACAATTTAGGGTCGGTCCAGTGGCGCGGAACGTCTACACAATCGGACGGACGCGGGTTTGCCCGGAAGAGACGTGATAATATTTGGGTCTTTAATTTAATTATTTTAATTTACTTAGTACAAGATCCAATTTTGATGCTCCCATGCGTGTGAGGATGCATTGCGGATGGTTTGATTTCCAATCCTGTTCGCAGTTCTGATTTTAAGTAAATAAATAAACGTTAACACACTCATACCCTCGCACTAGGATTCCTTGTGTCGCGGGCGGCATGGACAACACAAATAACACATCACTAACACCCATGAACCGAGAACAAACATTTTAGTCACATAAACATGTGCCCCGGCCGGAGATCGACCCCGGGACCCCACGCTTCGCAGGCAGTGTCACCAACTAGGCTGCGAGGTCGTCGTATTTATAACCAGCACTAGTTTTAGCGGTGCAAGTTTTGATAATACTCATGCGCAGGACAGGTTGAGTTGTAATTCTGCAGGCAACTCTGATTTTTAAGGCGTATTAGAAATCAATTACCACTTTTTTATGGAATTAAGGTAGCAAACGAGCATGCAGCACCACCTTCCGCTGCCGCCCATGACGACTGCGACCGACTTAGAACAAGACTCATATAGGGACTGGGATAGTTAGTTCGGTTAGGTGACGGTGATGTTAGAACATTAGCTGGTTAGTTTGTAAGTATGAGGACTGGGACAGGGGCTGTTAGTGAATGTTAGTCCTGTTAGTTGTTGTTAGTAATAGTCCAGTTAGTAATTGTTAGTAAGAGTCTCGTTATAATTCGGTAAACATTAGTGATAGCCAAGTGCTTTAAACGTTGGAATCAAAAACAGGGAGGCCTGGTATCGAATGCTGCATGTTCGGAAGTTTTTACACCGCTCGAGGCCTCCGACATGGCTTAACGATAACAACCGCGACCGACAGCTTTACGTGCCCTCTGAAGCACGAAAACGCTTATGATTTTTTTGCTATTATCGTCACCCATCCAGCTAACGACCACGCCCGCTGTTGCTTAACTTGGTCGATCACTTAGGATGGACGGAAGCCGTCTATGAGCGATGATAGGTATGACCAGAATTTAGATTTAATTAAAATCATTGTGATGATATTACGAGCATCAACATAGAGTATTTATACCTTTTATATTTAGTGCAAAGTGATTTGTTATTCGGAAAGGCTTATAGGCTTCGAATGGCTTTAAAGCCATTTAACCAATCCGGTTCAACTAGGCAGGTAACTGCTAACTGTTATACCCTTCGCTAATAGAATTGCTTCGCTTCGGGACCGATTGGATAAAATTAAATGTGCTTCGACTCATTGAATTGATATGGTAAAGCAATATGGTGAATACGTCGATCTATATTATAAACTATGCTAGAGCAGTGAATAATAAAATGTTTTGCAACTTTTTAATTATAAATAACTTCGGTTTATAAATATGGAATTAAACGTAACTAAAGCGTCAGCTATTAGAATGTAATTTAGTCATGGAATGTAATTTAGTCTTCTTGGGACAAAAGAAATATAATTAATGTGTCAAAATGAGTTTATTAGGTCAAGTTTGTTCCGTGTAAATAATTCGATAGAAGGAATATAATTATATCACAATAATTATTATACTCGTAAGACGCAATCAATATACCTAGATTTACCAGCGATAATAATAGACGTATAGTAGAAGAATTTTTGTCGAGAATTATAAGCTAGTACCTACGTCTAATAGGTCTCTCAGAGTGTCCTTTGGTTCGCGTTTTAATAACTAAGAGGTCATAATATTATTATAATGTACACATTATAAAAATGCAAACGCGCATTTCTCAACGCCAAATTTGTATTGAGATAATTAATGATCTTCCCTAAACACTGTTGGAATTTTGACCTACCTAAACGTTAAACGTTAATTTAGACTGTTTTATTTTTATTTGAATTTGGTAAAAGTACGAAAAATATTGTAAAAATTGCACGTACAAAAAGACCGCTTCAATTGCAAATACGTAGTAATTTTACATAATCTCAAATGGAACGTACTCCTTGATATTTGATTTATAGAAACCGGATTAAACTGGATTTTCGAACTTAAATCCCCTAAGGAGTTCACCCGGTATTATTAAATGCTGCTATTGATAAATGGATCAACTGCTCTCTGCTCTTGGAGGTTAAAATCACTTGGAAAGCTGTGATTAAATTCGTTAGCAAACGTATTTGTTTAAAACAACATTAGTCTCAACAAAAGGGTAAATGTTGTTTAATCCTAAGATTTTAGGTTGCGAGCACAGTATGTTCGTAAGTAACCTGGAATTTACTCCGAAACAAAAGCCATTTAGCTTCAGGTGGCGTCGGATTTGGAAGTTCTGGCGTTTCAGTTCTTATGAGTACGTTGTTACATTCTAACTTTGTCAACTAGATGGCAGCGACTGATTAACAATAGTGCTGATTACACTAGTTTACAAATTTTAAAAAATTTTATGTCCTTCCAGTAAATTGCATATAGTTTTGTTTAGTTACAAGTACTAAATGAAAACATATATTTGTTTTATTTTTATTACGTCAAAGAAGCAAGTTATCAACACATTTTATTTTAAGACTGCCCACAAGTTGGTTCTGAATTCATTCTAAAATTTTATAAATATTTGTTTTTAAAATGTCAAAAAGGTTGTAAAAAGTACATCCTGACCGTTTTTGTTACGTTTGTGGTGAACTTATTGTATCTCACAAAGGATATCCCATAACAGAATCTGTGAAAGAAGCATAATTTTATTATTTCACAATTTCGGTCTCTAACCGGGACAAAACATGGGCTTCTCACGTTTTTTGTGAAAGATGTGGAAAAATGCTAAACTCCTGGGCTGAAGATGCAAAAAGATTTTTGAATTTTAATATGCCAATGATATGGAGGGAACCATCCAACCACGAAAATGACTGATACTTCTGTCTCACTAAATAATTTGGTTTTAATCAGAAGAACTAACATAAAATTATATATGCAGATGTTCCTGCTGTTACTAATAGTACATTACGATACGTGTGCGTAAAGTAGCTTATTATTGCACGGTGTGAAGTTAGCGCACGAGCGGAGCGAGTGCGCTAAACACTGTACAAATAATATAGCTACTTAACGCACGAGTGTCGTATACTATTTTATAGCACGAGTGACATAAACCCGCCTATACTCAAACATATAATTATTTACAGGGAAATAAAAGAAAGGAAATGTTTACGAAGCTGCTGCCTGCCTGCTTTACCGACATGTCAAACGTCATTCAAAAGTATTATTAGTTTGTCTGCTTTACCGACATGTCAAACTTCATTCAAAAGTATTATTAGTTTGTCTGCTTTACCGACATGTCAAACGTCATTCAAAAGTATTTTAATTTGTCTGCTTTACCGACATGTCAAACGTCATTCAAAAGTATTTATTGTATAAAATAAATGTAAATTGTTTAAAGTACCTATTTATTATTATAGGAATCCTATCCTCTTATCTAATCTAATACCTTTAAACGAGCAATTCTTGTATATATATATAATTGGAATCTCGGAATCGGCTCCAACGATTTTCAAATTAAATCGATCTAGCTAGGAATCATTTTTAGAAAATGTCATTTTATTCGTGTTTTTGTAGTCCCAATTTAAACTGAAAAATATGACTCTTCCTGACATCTATTGGCGAATAATACTACTATACTAATACTAATTGCTTTAACGACACAACAGCAGAATAGATGGCGTTGTTAAATGAAAATCAATTGTTTATTTATATTATTTGTGTCTTCTTAATATTAGTATTCGTACTTAAATATAATTTCCAAAAAACACACTTTATAAAAAAAAATACCGAGCAAAGCTCGTCGATCTAGCTAGGAATCATTTACGCTATCAATTTATCGTAGCGACCAATGTCGATGTTATCGTACGTGCTTATAGTACATTTTAGCATCGAAAATGTTGCCCATTAACTTGGTGGGGCGTACTTTTGTGACAAATGCGCAAAGTATGCCAAGAGGACATCTTCACAAAAAGAATTTGATTTGTTTCCTCTGCGCCATTTCTTAAATGCATTGTACGCTGGTGTATATAGCCTTTTTGATTTACTGGGCAACAAATTTAGGGTCACCGATTTTGCTATTTCTTTTATAGCGTCTGGAACAATTTCATCAATGCCATCTTCACTAAACTCACTATCCAAACTACGAGTATTCATTTTAGCGAAAGTTATAATAAATGTACAACTATGACTTTGATAATAATTATTAATACCGTTTCGTTTTGACTTACTTAGTATTTCTACCTATCCACTTCTCTTTTGATATTTTTCCCCTACCAATTTGTAATTGTCAACAGTGTAAGTGTCAATTTGTGCACGGTATGAAGTTAGCATCATAACCCGTGCTATAATCGACTACTTTACGCACGGAAAACCGTGGCATAAATGCGGGTTTAGGTCACAGTGTGCTATAAACATATTTACAGTTCAGACAAGCAGCAAATTAAAAAAAATTTGAATGTTCAGATACTGAAAAATCTGCTTGGATTTCTCTACGACTTCTTATAAAAGAGTTTTAGGCAACAACAAAAAATAACATTAGGAACAGTTAATTGCTGATTTATTACATAATTTTCAACGAATGGGTGTCAGCATGTGTCTGAAATTTCATTTCCTTCATTTGCACCTCGAGTTCATCCCTGAAAACCGCGGAGAAGTCAGCGACGAACATGGAGAGCATTACATCAGGATTTGAAATTTTTTGAACAAAATTATCAAGGATACTGGGACCAAGCCATGTTAGGTGCTTGTTGCTGGTCTGTTATAAGAGACACAGACATAAATAAATACAATAAAAAAGCTAAGGTCATCTATTTTTAATTTTTTAAAGTTTTTTGTAGGCATTCTTTTGCAAGTCAAAAATAATAAATATTTTGGAAACGTGACGTGTTGGAATTTTTTCATATTTTTTTTTAAACTTGGTGCATCTCAAATGATAAGAAAAAACACTTTTCATATCAAGGACAAAAACTATGCAAATATGCTACGGAATATGTATGAAATTCAAGTCTTTTACGACTTGATGTTGCTCCACTGAGAAAACAATGACCCGACTAAAGAAATCCTCTAATGAGATTATCATCAAACGCCTGAATTCTTGTTCTCAATATCAATCATCATCATCATAATTATATATTATGATGGTCGGGGATTAAAAATAACATGCTTTAATTGTTTATTAATGTTTTGGTATTGTTATGCTATAATAAGGCAATGTTTGTTACACATGAATACATACATACATTTATGTATGTATAATTATTATGAATATTACGTACGTATTATTACGTTACGTATGAATATAATAGAAATTATATTTTGTAATAAAATATCAGTATGAAACAAATGGTAATTTCAGCTTGCATTTTGCGCTTGCTGGCGACTAACAATGTCCCCGCTAGCATACACGTAGCAGTGAATTGTTACGCAATGTATTCGTATTTGTATTCATGTTTTGAATACGCATTGTTATTCACGTCATGGCTTGACACAATTATAACGCTTTTTGTTTGGTTTGTTGTTTGTTAACTATAAAAACAAATAGAAAACTTTAAACAAAGTCCAACAATGCAATATAATTCTTTAAATTTTAAAACATTGCTTACCTGGCCATGAAACTAAACTTTACAAATTAATTTAAGTTTTTTTAAACTCGTAATTTAAATATCCGTTTATCTGGGAATCGAATCATAGCCATTGCGACACAGGGTTTAACATTTTAAATGCAAAGAGATTTTATACCGATTTTTCGAATGAGTTCTGTGGATGTAGTCGTCAATACTGCGGAGACGGAGATAATCTCGACAGGTGACATTTGACCAATACTTGCAGTATAATTATATTACAGACAGTAGTGACCGATAAGCTCGTCAACTTTCCGTATCGAGCGCTTTTTATCTTACAACATTTGTATCTGTATATTGTATCTGTGTTTCTATATTGTGCTAACGTTTTGAAGTATGAAATATCATTTCTGTCCATAATAATTATTAAAATATCTTAATATCGAATGACTCGCTCCTACAGCTGCTCGCTAGTGCAGAAGATTTAATTATTAAATTAACACTTGGAAACTCGTAAATGCAATGAAGGTTATCAATATTTTCTACATTTTTTTTGTCATAAAAAGGAAGGTGGGACTCTAAAATTCTAAAATTGGTGATTTAATTGTTCACCTTTTTTTTGACGGATTTACGTTAATGAATCAGCATGCAGCACCACCTTTCCGCTGTCGCCCATGACAACTGTTACTGTGTGACCCACGGAATACAGAAAGAAGTGGAAATGGTACAAGTGTTGATTAATAAGAAAACCACGGCAAAATAAACACAAGTAAATCCCGTGTGACCGACCCATGACGGTACATATACCAATGCCAATATTATTTACATGCCATTTATTAAAACAATGGCAGATGTCATTACGGTATTCAATCACGTGTGTAGGTACCCAGGTACATAATTATTATTTTCATACTGTGCTTGTTCGTGGCATGGATGGTTGTAATGTATTTTATTGCGTTGATATGTCGTGTTCTAAAACATGTCCATAATTAGAAATAATTGAAATTCTAACTAAAATCGAGTTCTGTATAATAAAAAATTACATAATGCCGGTGTAAGATATCAAAAATGTTATCATAAGTTCCGCATTTTTTCTTAACTGATGCTTAGCTGCAGAAAATATGAATTTTAATATAAATAACTGGAATAAAAACATGTATTCATACTCAAAGTAACAGCGTATTCGTACGCTGTCATGTACCCATAGACAAATAATGGTATCACATTGGTATGCACATTGGAGAAGCAATATGCTCGCGTATTTAAACTTGCATCACTCATCCCAAGTTGCTTCTGCAAGAAACTTGGGGATTTGCATACAGGGTGCAAGATTGTGATGCCTAATGTTGGCTCGCTATGGTCTTACAAGTTCAACAAAGTTCGACTATGTTTACACAAACGTTTCGCTATTGTATGGCTGAATAATGTAAGTATGAGTTACCGCCCTCACTTAGCTTCTAGAAACCTACAGCAATAACCATTATCTTCCTTGCCGATTTCGGCTTCGGTGTCTGTTTGACTTTTACTTTTGATTTCAACCGACTTCAAAAAAGAGTACTTAGGTTCTATCGACTGTATTATATATTTTTTATGTATGTTCCCTGGTTTCTCCATTAGTTACAGTTATTTTTCTGTCTAGCTCCCACCCCAAGCATAAAATACGTAAGTCAAAACCACATTCAAATCTGTTACGCTGTTTATGAGATTTGTGGATACAAGCGCGTAGACATACAGATAAACAGACAAAAATTTTGAATAGTAATGGAACATTACTGTGGAAGCACATGACATTGAAATGGAATAAATTTCGTATATGTATATAAACAAGTTGTCCCGGCGTACTTCGTACCGCTTTATAATTAAAAAATGTTTTGGTGATATATCGACAGCAACGCCACCTATCGGGTCCAATTGTGAATCTAAACCATTCCCAGATCTCCTTGAACACACACAAAAAATTTCATCCAAATCGGTCCAGTCGTTAAAAAATGTTTTGGTGATATATCGACAGCAACGCCACCTACCGCGTCCAATTGTGAATCTAAACCATTCCCAGATCCCCTTGAACACACACAAAAAAATTCAACCAAATCGGTCAAGCCGTTTAGGAGGAGTTCACTCTCATACACACTCACACTCGAATTATATATATTAAGATTACCAATAAAATCTTTTCCATCGATAAAAGGAGGTTTGTATAAAAACTTATGTGATTTTTCGCCGCAAATTCCAATGTTTTTTGGATGCATGCGCAGTTAACATTTCACTGTTTGGAAATGCGGCGCGTTACCACCCGTTTCCTGCCTTTCAGTGCACTGCGTAAACCCAGTCAATCCGACATGATTTTATAACAATAAATTTCACGTTTTTTCAAAGCTTTTAAAGTACTTTTTTAAAGTTTATATGTTGCATGTATGTGTGTTCGGGTCAAATCTTGCAAGCTGAATTAGAAATACTTCCACTTACTCGACGAACTAATAGTAATTTTCCATATTGTTTCGATGATAATTTTTTTAGGATATAAATTAGCAAACGAGCATGTAGCACCACCCCTCCCATGACATCTGTGACCGACACAGAATAAGAATCAAATCAGGACTACCATGGTTACCCCTGTTAGCAGAGGGTGTCATTAAGAATGTTAATTGGTCATTAGATAGATAGATAATGTGTGGACATGTGTGGATATACCTAAGTATGTTATGATTACAGATTACAATTTCATCTGGTGAATTTTGCTCAAAATGTAATCATGATTATGAATAAAGATTACATCTGAAGGCACTGAAATGGTCTGACTACCTTTTCCTAAAAGGCGCTTGCTTGCATTTCCAGGCCTCCATATATGTAACTGTACTCGTAATCTATAAGCATTCCATTTTGCTCATCCTCTCGTAATATACTTAAATGTTATAAAGGAGAATTTAAGCGAGAGGTCGCATTCGTTTCCAACCGAAAGAATTCATTGTTATATTGTCTCTAATGCCGATGATTGTGGTTGCAAAGGGGATTCATTCTGATATGAGAGGAATTTACACGGCCATTATAAATTGATCTCTAAGTTCTCTAACAGATATTATGTGTAATCAAGGAAACTTTGATATTGTTACTAGATAACTATTCGTATTTTAATTAGACTGTCACTAAAATGTGTTACAGAAGTGTTTACAATAGTTACAGAAGTGAATACAATAGTAACTTTTTTCATTTTTCATGATCTAAAAACAAGGAATCATCAGAGATTTTGGTAGCGCGAGTAATGGTTTACCAACGAGTATCACGCCTCATTCGCAGCGAGCAAAAAGCGGCTTATGAAAAGCCGCTTTGCATTGCTTATGTCAGAAGGGAGATAAAATTAAACGAGATTCTTTGATGGCTAAAACAAAGATGTTACCAGCTGACATGTAATAGTTTTGGAAATTATTCAGTTGATATTGGACAGATTTTTTAAACTAAGTAATTTTAATTGGATGAGTTTATTTTTAATGTAGGGCAAAAGTTGTCTAAACGCATTTTTTATTTGTAAATTTTTGACAGAAAGTTATCTAAACGATTGTAATAAAAATGATTTTACATGAAGAAGATTATAATCATTATATTTTGAAACTTTTATCAAACAAAACAATAGGCAGAGAAATTTTTTTTTTGCATTTGTTTTACCGCCATCGTATCGTCGCTACAACAATAAACCCCTACCTAAAGTTTTGGAATATGGTTTACTATAATACACATACTTCATATTACACATTATATACGAGTATCCCTCCACCAATCCGCACTGGAGCAGCGTGGTGGAGTATGCTCTAGGCCTCCTCAGGTATGCGGAGAGACCCGTGCTCAGTAGTGGTCATTAATGGGTTGAAGCCATACGAGTATCATAACTATAACAAAACCTTATACAAAGACTTGCTGTGAACAAAGATCAACTTAATCTGGTCGTTTACCCCGTCGAGTTCAGCCCATACCACTATCCATAGGTATATAACACACTAATTGTTTGTCGGTCCTGCGTGTATAATATTTGTGTTTTGCGCGGATCAAAGACATGTCAGGTAGGCTTAGGGGGAAACTTGTGCGCTTTTCTTTTGAACTGCGCGCGGTAGTCAATTTAGGGGAACGAGGGAGTCATATCTTCGTGGAGTAAGCTGCTTTGTTTGTATATTTTGCGTGTTTTTCCTTTATTGAAATTCCATTTTCGTAGGCAGTGCAGGTAACAAATTTCGTTTGAAAGCATACTTTAACAATTTTTATGAATTACTCAAATTCAGTTTGCTGTTTTTCAGTGTTAAGATAGATGAATTTAGGAACTCATAGTCATGATCATCATGTTGTGAACGCGTTAAATTTTCGTAATTGACGTCAAGAATGATGGTTATTTGAACCTACTTCTGTGCGTGAAAACGTCATATTTTATGAGAAGGTTATTATATAAAAGTAGAACGCGATAATCCCCAACGCAATTACTAGGTAACAAGAAATGCTTGCTTATTTCTGATCCCTTAATCCGCTAATAGGATTATGATTGAGATCGAACTGTATACTCGTATATTTATGCCGTTCTAACTAAACAAAATTATGAATTAACTAAATTTACTCAGCAATCATGTCATGTCATGGTGATAGTGGAGGGACCACCAATCCGCAATAAAGCAGCGTGCTGGTGTACGTAGTAGGCCAGTAATGGGAAAGCTACTCAGCAATCATATGGCTTAGGTCAGTCGTCACTTTAATTTTAACCAAATCTTAACTGCCAACAACTTCATACAAATTTATTGGCATCAAATGGCAACACTGAAAACTCATAATTATAACTTAAGACACCCATTGATTCCTTCTTTTCTTCGGTGTTGCTTATGTCCATAGGTGACGGTGATGACTTACCATCAGGTGACCAGTCTGCCAGACCAGATTTTTATAAAAGCTACAATTTCATAGAACCACGTAGCACATAGCCACTGTACCGTGGGTGCCATAGACTATCCATCATTCGAATTTCTATCTCGCTGATACAGATTGGACAGATAGAATATTCGACCCCATAGTTCGAGGGGTCCCGGGATAAATGTTTGTTCGCGGGTCATGGATTGTGTTATTTGTGTTGTCCATGCCACCCGCGAAACAGGGAATCCTAGTGCGTGTATGAATGTTTTAGCGTTTACTATTAATTTTAAGACAAAATTAACTTACTCTCCGAATGTGTGGTGCAAAAGGACCGAAATGAACAAGCTCCCCGATCGTCCTATCATGCCCCATTCTCCCTACTGGCTCCGCAGGGATCGGTCATCGCTCTGTTTTGTCCTGTTTGCCTATGATTAATGAATCAGCAACGCTTTCATGTCGGATTAATGGTTCTTTCATGAAAGGAGTATACGGAAATGTCAATGTTTTATCAGCCAGTTTATATGTATGGGTAATTAGATTGATTCGACGCTAATTAAGTTTATCAGTTGAAATGTTATAATATCTTTGTCATTAAGAATAACATTTTTAACTGACGCACGCACTCGGTTCTCCTCTGACAATGTGAGGAGTACAAGCCATAATCTATCATGCTGGCCAATTGCGAAGAAAAACATCGTGAGGAAACCTGCACACCTGAAAGTTCTCTATAATTTTGTCAAAAAGGTGTGTAAAGTCCGCCAATTCGCACTTGGCCACCATGGTGGACTATGGCCTGTACCTTTCACATTTTGAGAGCAGACCCGCGTCCAGCAGTGAGACAGATATTGGTTGTGTTGATGATGAAACACATTGTTCAGCAAAAAGCTGCACGCTTTTTTAGGAGTTTTCAGGCCTTTTCAGGCTTTGTCCAGGGTTAAATAATAACGTATCGTGTATTTTTTAACGGTCGTTCCATTTTCGAACGGCGTCAAATCTACTTATACAGGCATGAGATACTGAGCCCGGTGTAACCGGACCCTTTTAAATTGGGAAATTTTATCATAATACCCATGCTTCCTTTTTATTCCTCTATCCTCCTAAATCCGTATGCATTTAAGGATTTGGGTATATTCCCCGATCCCAAACACTTTTGATCGGTCGGGAGGGCGGTATTTGGGGACGTGGTTATTGGAGGTAGGTTGATTTAAAATGCATTGATGTCGACCATATTATATACCTCTGTAGAGGTACATTATAATAACCTACCAACATTGCCGGGTATATGATTCAAGCCTCTGTGGCTGCCATATAGGAAACTATAATAGCATTTAAAGACTAAGACCTAAGATTTTTATCAAATCAAATCAGACAGAAGTGTTTTTTTATTTTTCTTATTTTCTTCTCGTCTGTAGAGAACAGGAAAAAATCTTTTTGCGAACTAGTGCAATAGGAAGTACCAACTATTCTTTTTGCAGTTTTTGTGCTGAGTTGTTTCTTCTCCTCTTTAAAGCACCTTCGAGAAACGGTGGTCGAACAAAAAAATGGTACGGTCGTACTATATCAACGAATGACTCTGAATTTGTTTTTCAAAGTATAACACCAGTATTTTGAAACTGGAATCAACAACGCTAAATATGTCCAATTATGTGTTACGTCGGCAAACACAGGGCTGTAGGGTGCAGGAAACCTTTCCGACAGCAATTACGGTGGCCCCTTACCCTTTTAACGGCATGTTTGCTTGTTTGACAGCTGAAGGGATGCACGAAGGGGAGCTCTTTCAGTTTAAAAATCTCCAAAGAGTGACGATTTCAGTAATATAGTTTTTTTTTGTTGGCTATAAATGGCCACGACCTACAATATTATTTGCGGACTGACTTTATATAAGCCATTTCATTCATTCAAAAGAACTTCTACTTATCTTAAGAGGACGACGTGTAGTTTAGTTGGTAGTGGCCATTCCTGCGAAGCGAAGAGGGGTCCCGGGTTCGATTCCCGGGGCAGACATTTATGTGAGAAATAAATGGTTATTCTCGGATCATGGCTGTTACGACATGTCGCTTGTGATTCAGGGAATCCTAGTGCGGGGCTGTGAGCATGTTAATGTTAGCGTTTATTTATTTCATTTAATATTTACCTTATATCTATTAAATCATAATATCTCATCTTTATTTCACTGCCTTATGTTTATTATGGTATAGTATAGTTGTATACAGTTGCCTCAGTCACCGGTCGTCGTGTAGTCGGGTATACGCACTTTTATGTGCACAATTATCTCCACTGCATTCGACGTATCCTCTACCATTTGTTTTTCCAGTACAATTTAATCATTTGGCCTCGTTTCTCCGTATAACTGAGGTTTAGAGCATAAACTACCACGCTACTCCAGTGTGGACTGGTGGAGATTAGTGGCCAATCCAAGTGTCCGAAAGTTTTTGCTATCCGAGGGCCTCCAACATGGCCTTAACCAGTGCTCAACAACAATGTAAATATCCGACAAATGGCCACCTGATGGTAAATGTCGCTGTAGGCATCAGTAGCAAAGGCATTATGCATAGTCAATAAAGAAAGAAGCGAGAAGAAAGAAACATATATTTCGGCTCTCAAGCACTAGTACACGACGCGACGAATGTTTGACGACTGATTCTGACTAGAGGGTGGGAGCTGGCCTTTACCCGTTGGTTTACGTATCGAGTAGACTAAACGGAAGTTGTACTTTAAAGTATTTTTTTAATAAATTTTATTGTTAATTAATTTAAAAATTAATTAACATTGACTACAAAATGAAACAAATTTAGTTTGTCTATGCTTTTTTGGGTAGACGTTTGGTAATTTTAGTTGATTCTTTTATAGTGTACACACTCATAGCCCCTCAGGTTTCCTGTGTCGTTGGCGTCATGGACAATACATAAAGACCGAGAACAGAAGTCTGTCTGTCTGTCAAAGAGCTAACCATCTGTAATTTTTACAGAATACTTGTTATTGTAGTCACTATCACAACAAATAATAAAAAAGTTAGATTGCAAAGGGGGTTCCCCCATATAGGTATTCTTAAAAAAGGCGGGTTTTCCACATCCTAACTTGTTATTGACCGGATATTTTCCGTATCAAATACATAATTATATAGCTACAGACGTCGAACACAACGGTTTTATTATGAGATTGTAACATCGAATTGACTTCGACTTACGAAGCCGTAGTACTTGAAAGTGTAGCAGAAATCGTGTTTGAACGTTTCCTCAGGGCTCAGTGCGGCTGAGTCCCCGCACCGTTCTCAATAGCCCATGTATAGCTTAAGGGATTTCCGCTTACAACCAGAGGTCTGTGATTTTCGTGACATAGACAGACAGATTACATCAATATATATAGATGTATGGGACAATTACCAAAGGATTTTGGTGTTAGGTAATAGGCTTAAGAGATTTTCCCATACAATACATATGTACATGTTACATTAATTTCAACATTTAACAAACATACGAGTATTTATGTGTATTAACTGTTCTCGATTTGGCTTCCGGAAACCTATTCTTTAGTAGTAAAACAGTGTAACCCACACTTAAAATAATGTTAAGACGGCATTTAAACATATAAACACATAAAACATATAGATAATTTTATTTGTAAACCGATTGGAATGCAAATGAACATTAGATGTTATTTTAGTCTTTTCACACATATTTTCCAGGCATTACATTCAGTTACAAAATTATTACATGCATGATCAATAGGTAATTAATCAGTTATTAGTCTTTTATTGTCTTATTTGTAGTGTGACTCACATATTATAATATATATTTCCAAACCACTGAAGTAACACTGCTTTAATAAAAATATATACTTATATATATAATATTTTCTCTACTATTTGTTTGTTTACAGTACCTTCATTTAAATTTATTCATCAAACGAAACTCCAAAGACACCGTAATAAACAGCGAATTACGCGTAAAATCATTTTGGGAGTTTTACAACAAAGATTTTACGTAAATACGATTCACATTGCTCTTAGGATTGATCATTAGGATACGTCTCAAGTTGCCAATTAAGTTGAAAGTTAACGAGAAAAACGTGGAGATAGCCACTTGCTTAACTGTTAGCGAGTTACTATTTATATTTATAACTACTACGAATATACGAAGCAGTGATGGGCCAAGTGGTTTGGACGTCGGTCTCCCGAACAGGTAGGGGTTCGAATCCTGTACGCAAACTATTTTCAGAAATGATGTGCATATTAGAACTTAGTAATCACGTAATTCGGTGAAGTAAAATATCATGAATAATAAAGCAGTGATAGCCATGTGGCTGAACGTTGGACTGCCGAACCGGAGGTTCCGGGTTCAAACCCCGCACGCACCACTAATTTTCAAAAATTATGTGCGTATTAATATTTAATTATCACTTGCTTCGGTGAAGGAAAACATCGTGAGGAAACCTGAGAGTTCTCCATAATGTTCTCAAAGGTGTGTGAAGTCCACCAATCCGCATTTGGCCAGCGTGGTGGACTATGGCCTATACCCCTCACACTGTGAGAGAAGACCCGTGCCCAGCAGTGGGACAGTTATGGGTTGTGATGATGAAAATATCGTGAGAAAACCTGGAAACCTGAGAGTTCTCCATAATGTTGTCAAATGTGTGTGAAGTCTGCCAATCCGTACTTGGCCAGCGTGGTGGACTACGGCCCGTACCCCTCATATTGTGAAACCCTTCTTCTTCTTGTGCCTCTCCACTACTGCAGGTCGGCCGTCAGCTCTGAGAATTTCTCATATCTTGTGCCAAATTAAATAGATGTTAGCTGAAGACGCTGGTGTTGTTCGTCCATTCTCGGATGTGGCGCAACCAGGGCTTGCTTCACCTTCCAGCGCGTCGCTTGCCGGCTACTTCGCCCATAATTTGAGTTGCAGCAGTTGGTATCGCTCGTGTCGCAAGACGTGTCCCAGATATTCGACTTTCCTCTTTTTCAGAGATGGCAATAACATTGGAAACCTTTTGTGTCCAGCCAATACATAGCAATGGAGCATTCTTATTCTGAGCTTTATGGACAGTGTACGGCTGCACAAAACCTTCTCCATTCTCTTAAAACATGCTCGGGCGATTTCTATCCGTGTACGAATTTCTTGTGCACTGTCTCATTCTTCATTCACCCAAGCTCCAAGGTATTATATCAAAATCAATTTTACCACCAACCTGAATCCTACGGTTGAGATCCTTGTTCCCTGATGCCACCAGAAACTTGGTCTTGCTCACCTTTATGCTCAACCGTGCTTTAAAACTGCACTCACTGACCCTGTCCACCAATATTTGTAGGTCTTTTTCTGAAGAGGCTATCATTACGGTGTCATCGGCGTATCTTAAGTTATTAAGAGGAGAGGATACCCGGATGATTTGAACCCAGGCCGGATTCAAACCACTCGGCTAACAATGACATAATATTTCGTCATGAGATTCTGGCAATACCTCAGGTTACGGACTATGAACTTTTGCCTTGGGATTGGAGTTAATATTCTAAGAATATAATATTACTTGTTTAGATAGGTACCTTCGATAGTTTTTGGGGCGTTTTCGATAGTTTTTCAATTCAGACTTTATGTAAAGGAACGTCATTATCGCGATAAAACAGGACGTTAATTTGACGTACCAGTAGTACTTTATAAAAGCTTTTAAAATATAATATTATATATAAATATTTTAAGTGCTTGCTTACCTGCTCGTGAAAATTCCCTGAAACTCCTGAAGAAGATTACCTAATAAATTTTAGATGTTCAAAATTTATAACGTAATCGCGTTATGCTTTCAAAGATGTAATGAATTAGTAATGGTAATAACATTACTAGGGGAAATGTTAAATTACTTTTAATACCTAAGTATTAAACATTTAACAAGTGCCATACAAATTAAATAGGTACAATTGAAACATTTATACACTTATTATTTTACTTATATTTGCTATATTAATACAATGACTAATAATATTTCCATTTATAAAATCTTTTACTTAACTTGCAATGTAACTTTGTTTGGGTGGAAACTTGCAACTCAATTTTTAAGTAGATATCTTCAACCGATTGAGCTGAAATTTTATATACATGTTTAGTTTAGATGGTTTACCTGTGTAGATACATAAGTTAATCAAATAACTTGATCTGATTGATTTTAAAATTTTCAAATTAAGTGAATACGAGTACCCACCTACTTAAATCTCGCAACAAAGTTATGAAAGCTTGTCATATAAATTGTGTGAAGTTATAAGTTGATAGTAAAAGTTTTTAAGGAAAAGTTTATTTTATTGTAAAGAATAAAATAAACGATAGCAATAATAAATAGCGCTTTTAAATATATTTTGCCTTTTATTTACTTTTTAGCTATGAAAGCATAAAAACTGTGATAGCAATAAATTAATTTTTTTAATAAAATTAATAAATAACCCATGGTTTTAGCTTGAAACTCAATGTGGCAAAAACATTTAATTCACGACAATTTTCGCTCTTAACGCGCTAAAGAAAGAATTTAGGGAGCGACTGCGTTATTAAGCGAGTGTCGTCGCCATGGTAACCATAGCTCTAGTTTTTAATGGGATGGTCGGTCTTGTATTCTTTTATTAAAAGTTTACTAAAAATAATATAAAGGTGTCCATATTATAGTTGTCAAAAAAAGATGTTTCAGTACAAATATTTGAATACTGGAGAAGTTGATACCTGTTCCCAAAATATAACCTAAAAGCTAAATGAGGTTTAAATATTAAAATATTTAATTCCCAATAACATTATAAAAGAAACTAAACGTTACTCGTAGTTAGTGCGCCGGATGTGAGGCAGTCAGATTCCGCTAGTTAGTGTAATTTTCATTTATCCGTCTCTTTCTGTCTCATAAGTTCCATAATTATCTTTTACATCCATAGTTATTTTAAGCAGTTATTAATGTCATAGAAGCGAATCAAAAAATGCGACTCGCATGAACGTAACGCATCTTTAGTATCTTTGCTAATTCCTTAGGATTTCATATAATATTTTATTAAAATACATTGACTCAAAAATAATTATAATAAATTATGGTCATCAATTCAATTAGGATTGCGTGAAGCCATACACTAATCTGCTCAAATCCGCAAATCTGTATGCAGTTAGCGTGGATTGTACATCAGTGGTGGATTATGCAAAACATTTGGTAATTAATATTCTGATTATCGAGCTTGTAACTGATTCCAAAAACTGCTGACCTGTTTACAAATTTACCAGAGTGTAAGCACTTGACGGTGAGTAGACTGCTTTATAACAATTGCGATATTTTATTTAAGTGTTTCGATGGTTGGTACAATATACTGGATGATTTTTATTTCACTTGACATACTCGAAATAACATGGTCATAGGTAATGATTAAAAATATAAAGTAAAAATTCTACGCGATAATTCTTTCAAAAATGGCAATCAAAATTATCTAAAAATACTCGCAATGTATGGACTACAGCTGTGCCGTACGGTGACCGAGAGCCGGCGCCTGACCTTGCCGGGGTTAATGACCTTTAGTGGAGTAGCTTATACCGCGCGCTCTATATGTCTACATTATGAGTTTGTAATGGATAATTACGTCAAATTTAAAGCACCCTTTTTATTACATAAGTTTGGGATGAGAATCGAATACTGAGTACCACCTATTAATTATGTCAAGTAACTAAAAATCACCTTGTTTATCACAAAACGCATTTCGTTACCGATAGCATTGGACGTCTACTATTTACCATCCGGCGCAAAAAATAAAATAATGTTTTACAATAACAAGTCTCTAGAAAATAAAAATTGTGGCTACAATACTCATTATGAAATGGAAGAATATGAAAAATCTCTTGTAAGCCGCTTATTTGTTGTTATAATGAAATGTATGACAGGCGAACATACGAAATTTAATGAAAACTCTTAAGTGCCTGCTTAGTACCTACCTCAGTGCTCACCCTCCATACAAAGAACAACAGAGATAATGTATTTATAACGTAAAAATACACGTCGCATTTTGAACCTTGTTGTCTTAGTATGCGGTCTGTAATAGCAAGTCTACATACATATTTGTAATAGCGTTCTCGTTCTAGACTGTTCCTTTCATATTAAAACAATGTTTCATCGGCCACATTTTTGTTCGGTATCAAGACAGTGGAGGCAGCAACTGAAATAACTTCTCATATAAAAATTCCTCTTCTTATAAAGGATTCCTGATATGGATATTGTTATGTATGTGTACATTTATCATTAATCCATAAATGTCCCACTGCTGGGATTGCCTCTGATCTTAATGTAGAAAAGACATATACCTAAATAAAAAACATAAGAATTTGAATTGATTTGAATTTGTGATTTGAAAGTCGATCAAACGAAAAAGCGACAGTATAAGAGACAGACATATAAATTCATAAGATTTAACGTGGGCGAAAATGAGATAGGAAGCATTATACAGTGTTTCTTTGAAACGAAAAAGCGACAGTAAAAAGAGACAGACACATACATTCATAAGATTTTATGTCTTACCTCCAGCGTACTAAAATACATCAGTGAAACCTCATCCAAATTGGTTTAGTCGTTTTTGAGATTAGTGAACAAGCGCAAAGTAACATTTTTCTGAATTATCTTCTATGTACAGACATAAATCAGTTACAGTTTTCATATATTTCTAGATTTAGGATATAATTAGGTACGGGTTACTAACGGGTAACGGACCCGTTAGTGACCAATCATCGATTAGACTGCAGGTTACTTTAATAAGTATAGTGAAAGATTGTGACGTTGCCGTTTTACACAAATATGTTATAAAATGATTAGGTCAAACGCACTGCGCAACGAATCCGCAAAGAAAAACAAAACAGACAGACATTTGGACGATGCGGCGGGTTGGTGCAGCGGCCAAATGTACCAACACAGTATCAAGTTCATTCCGAAATTAAAGTGACGTTACATTGTGACCTTTTGTTCCAAGATTTCACGACCAGTCGCATAATATTTATTCGTAAAGATGTAGTAAAGTTATAGATTTTATGTGCTTAAATAGTCAACCAGCAAGTAGAAATGCTATCTGTTGGTAAAATGCCCATGGACATGAGTATTACCAGAGGAGTTACCGACGCGTCGCCAACCAAAAAGGAAGCAGAGAGCACGTATTATTGTACGTGCTCTCTGCTTCCTTGTACGTGTACGTATAACTACTTGCTCTTCTGCAAACGAAATACGATAAAAGAAAACTTCAACTGCTGAAGTAGCCAAAATTAATTTATGTTTTTTTTATCTCATAATTAAAAATAGTTTTCTGAGTCCAGTTTAAAAATAAAGTAAACTTTAATGTTTTCACTTTGATTGTTTAAACTAAACTCAATGTATTTTACAGTCAATTTTATAAGGAGGTTATTATTTAGCTAGTAGGAGGATAAAAATCCTTTCTTGTGTGATTATGATAGATAATTTGGAGTGATGCAGTACAATACTAGTCACATCTCGTCCTGTGATGAACCACAGCTAATTTGATAATCGCAGAAAAAAAATACCAATATGTCGTTGCTTTAGTCGTGTTTGTGAGGGCCCCTACCATAAAAAGCTAAAAATAAACACTCATGGAATCGACTGGACTTCGTAGATAAGTAGACATAGTTGACAAATGCTATGCACCGCTGAAATTGAAAACTTATTGCAGTTAACCCAA
The DNA here is from genome assembly GCA_905404295.2 of Ochlodes sylvanus. Taxonomy (NCBI): domain Eukaryota; kingdom Metazoa; phylum Arthropoda; class Insecta; order Lepidoptera; family Hesperiidae; genus Ochlodes; species Ochlodes sylvanus. The sequence goes on from FR990135.1 coordinate 10,825,143, forward strand.
TATTTATTTCTATGCCAAACAAAATTGCTTTGCTCGCATTCGAAATGTTTTAATTGAAACAGGAATTGTTTTTTCGGAGGCTTTATAATTCACAATAAATGTAAGCTAACAATTGCTCAGCGGGTTTTCGATATCACTAGATACTTGCTGTCTTTGAGGAAACTAATTAAGGTATTCGGGTAAGGAAGTCACAGCCTTTTTAGCCATATTTACTCAAAGAAAGCCTTAGGAGCTTAAATGGCAATGAAAAGGTCGCTTTTTAAGTAAATAGGCGGAAAACGATCAGAAGGGCTATGTGGCGGTAAGTCATCAGCAAAAGCATTAAAGATGCGTTGCCGAATAAGAAAGAAGAAGATGTTGGAACAAGTTGCCTTCAGACCGCCGCGCGCCGCCGCAATAAACAACTTTATGAATAAAGACCACACTAGGAAAAATTACTTATTAAAAGCAGTGATAGCCGTGTGGTTGAACGTTGGACTGCCGAACCGGAGGGTCCGGGTTCAAACATCGTGAGGAAACCTGCACACCTGAGAGTTCTCCATAATGTTCTCAAAGGTATGTGAAGTCCACCAATCCGCACTTGGCCAGCGTGGTGGACTATGGCCTATACCCCCTCACAGTGTGAGAGGAGACCCGTGCCCAGCAGTGGGACAGTTATGGATTCTGATGATGATGATGATGATGAGGAAAAATTAAGAGGTTTCTGCTAAGTGATCAATAAGCTTTGGATTAACGTTATGTCAAAAGCTGATACACAAGAAGACTTGTCATCTGATGATAAGGAAATCAATTAATAGTGACTTTAACTAAATTTAATTAGAATTTGGTGAGTTTCAAGTTGAAGAAAATTATTACTATTAAGTTACTTAGGAAGATTTTTAAAAGCTGAGTAACCAGCATGGTTACTATTTTTACTATGATTTCAATACTGCAATTATAATGACGTATTTACATAGATTTAGCAATATCGTTATGTTTATGATTAGCAAATCGACTGAATTTTAATGGAATTTAAGTGATTGACTTGATCGGTTAACAACAGATAATAGTTTCGAAATTTACCGATAACATCCCTTACTTTCTTAACTGTTAGAACTTCGTCATCTTTAACAAAAAGCACATTGTGAGAACCCTCTGGATGTACAAGTATTGTCAGCAAGCAAAGTTATTATTTTTGTCATTTGATTCTTTTCTCACAATACACTCAAACTATCGTAGTATCTCAAAAGGGTCAGCTTGTGTTGTTATTTTCCCAACTCGCAGCGCCCCCTCGCGGTTAAATAACAAGTGTTCGTGTGCTGGATATTGCACGATATGTCCATTTCCAGGGGTGAGGTTTATTCATTAGACGTATTTCCGTAACAATATAACCGCGTTCTGGACTTATCTTTGGATAATCAAGAGAGTTGCAGTACGGTCAACGAAATGAGGTAAATACCCAATAATGTAAAAAGTAGGAGTTTAAAACATTTTATCAAAATCATCTAGGTACAAGTAATTAAATCTGAATATTAATACATTTTTGTAATTATGTATATTTATTGGAATCGTCATGGTTTACATACATGTATACATATATTCTGAAATAAAAAAATAATTGTTCAAAACAGTGTGATTATGTCACATTGATTCCAATACCAAAACAATGTACTTAACATATTATATTCTGTTTTATTTATTATTCACGTAGATTTCTGGACATTCTTAGCCAGAGATAGTCTCTGGATAAGTAGTGAATAATACTTCGACTAGGTTGACTAGGTAACCGAGTGTCACGAACAACAAAACGAGTTCAGCTGAGCTAGGGCAATGTACAAATTACTTCTCAACAGTACAGCCCGACTCTTACTTGTTTTGTGAACTTCTCTGTACACCATTAGGGAACTTGAAAAAAGAATTTATTTTTCTTTTCCTTCCCCGATGTGCTAATGACGGCTAATGATAGGGAATCTTCTTTGAGTGGCTTTACTGGCCATTAGTAAGTGATCAGATGCGATATGTTTAGTATAAGATGTTTGTTAGCGAGTGGAAGTTATTTCTTAGACGATGTTTTTTTAAGCGCGTTTTTTTTTTAAATACATATTAACACACTCGTATCCCTGCACTAGGATTCCCTGTGTCGCGGGTGACATGAACAACACAAATTACACATCACTAACACCCATGATCCAAGAACAAACATCGGCCGGTAATCAAACCCGGGACCCCTCGCTTGCCAGGCAGGGTCACTAACTAGGCTACGGGGTCGTCAAATGTTTGAGACAGCGATATTAGTCTTTACTTTTCAAATATACGCAAATGCCAATAGACAAAAATTTTAAATACATTCATAAAGAACCTGTTGCATTATCAATACTTACAATCCTTACTACTAGCTTTCCCCCGCGGCTTCGCTCGCCAAAAATCCCTAATTATATAAAAGTTGATAAAAGCAACGAACTTTTATACTAACTTCGCGCCCCCTTTTACCCCCTTAAGGGATGATTTTCGAAAAAATATTTTATACATATTTCATAACTTTCAATGAAAAACCTTCATACTGAATGGCATTCGTATAACTTCAAAAACGTCAAAGTTTCATACTAACTTTGCACCCCTTAGGGGGTGAATTTTCAAAAATTTACAATTTAATTATCTCTTGCTTCGGTGACCAAATGCCGTGAGGAAACCTGCACACCTGAGAGGTCTCTAATCTCTAACATGTTACATGGTGTTTGAAGCTGCTTACAAGGCACTAAACGGTGATAACAATCTGCACTTACAAAGGTACAAAGTTTTCGTTTCACTTATTAATATACAGATCATAATAACATCTTTGCCTACATCTATAATCCTATATAACTGACATGCCTATCACACGACAGGGAATATTTTAACAAAATCAATATTCAATAAAGTTTTTGACGAGAAAGGTTTCTAGTGTCCGCTGATATAATACGCAATGGAATCCCGAGGGTTGGAGCGGAATGTTTAATAATAGTTGAGCCTCGCGTCCGGCAGCATGTCAGCCAGCTACATTGTGGAGGGTTGACAAGCCATACCTTAACCCCTGGTACACAAATGGCGTATTCAAACGCGCTTTGATAACATTCGTTTCAATAACGAAGAGGTCCTGTTTAGGTTTAATGGAATTAAGCAAGCTAGCATGCAGCACCATCTTCCGTTTTGTTGCAAAATTTTATATTTTAAAATATAACATAATTAAACACTATGACACACAGTGCTATGACATGGGGTTCAAGAAGCGGGTCTTTCGCTTCCTTCGTGGCCGGCAACGCGTTGGTGACGCCCCTGGTGTTGCCAATGTCGATGGGCGACGGCGATCACTTACGATCAGGTGACCCGTCTGCTCGTTTGCTTGCTTAGACCATAAAAAAACGAATACATTATTATTCATTGACTTATTATTACTTAAGTCAATGTTATTATTATACTTATCATAAATATACACGTGATTAGTATTTGTTCATTTTTCAAATGTGCCGAGGAGTTTCTTTCGCCGTTTCTTTTTCTCCTCAAAGATTTAAAAAATCAATATTTAAAGGCACCTTAGCGAAACGGTGGTAAATGCAAAAAATTGACGTTCATAAGTGTATGCATCATACCTACATGAAATAAATGATTTGAGTTTGACTTTGAAAATATACAAAATTGCCAGTGAAATTTTATTAGCAGAGCGTGGTTTCGATCCACGGACCTCTGGGTTATGGGCCCAGCACGCTTCCACTGCGCCACTCTGCTCTTACATGCAGTGGCGAAATATTGAACGGTATTTCTATCGCAGTGATCGCGTCAACATTGAAATTCTACCGTTAACTGAATGTTTTTTATTTATAACAATAAATCTTGACATCAGTTTTTTTAATAGGTTTAAAAAAGTAAAGAAAATGATAATTTTTAACTGTTTCGCTTTTCATTTAGTTATTTATACAAGAGACCCGCTCTGCGCTGGAAACTCGACCGTAACTCATTCTGACATACACAGACACACAAACAAGTCAAACTAATAATACAATACAACAACAAACAGGATTAACTATCACTAACAGTCCTCATAATTACTAACAAACTAACCAACTAATGTTCTAACACCGTCCCCTAACCGGACTAACTATCCTAGTCCCCATTTGAGTCTTGTTCTTGGTCGGTCACAGTTGTGATCGGCAGCGGAAGGGTGGTGCTGCATGCTCGTTTGCTACATTAATTCCATAAAAAATACCCTTTTTTGCGTCGGGAGTTGAAAACTTACTAAAATCTCATTTGGTTTTTAATCCTGGTGCAAATCAGTAAGCCACAGTTGAGTTAATGTTAATTGGATTTCTTTAAAAGCACTGCGGAGTTGCAGTGCAAAATCTTTTCGCTAAGCCCAGCTGAAATATCAGGTCCCGAAATAAAAATCTAATGGGAGCGAAAGAAACTAGTCTGCGAAAATGCTTCGGGAAATGATCCTTACTTTTACAAATATACAGCGCACTTTACAATTGTTACTCGCATTACCTAAATGTCGATTCTTTAGATAGATATATATCATATAGATAGATATACATATATGATATAAGCCATGTCAGAATTTTTCTGGCGGCATAAAAACTTCCGATACTGGACTTGGCCACTAATCCCACCAATCTCCACGCAATAGAGTAGCGTGGTGGAGTATACTCCAGGCCTGATCATTGATAAAGAGGGACCCTTGCTCTGCAGTGGATGATTAATGGATTGAAGCCAGTCAGATTACACTTAGGTACACCTATAGATGCGTTTACACTTTTAAGAGGCGAACATCTTAGTCCTCAAGGTTAGTAACACGTCAGTGACAAGACTCTTACTAACAATAACTAACAGGACTCGTTTGCTGTTTTAAATCCATAAAGAAAAAAGATTTTTACCTCCATTCTTTGTTTAATTCCTACAAGTTACTTCTTCGCCTAACTGTACGGCGACTACCTAAAGTTTAACTGATGGATCCGAAAACTCATTTCGTTCGCTGTTTTACATTTCTAATGCGCTGCGAATCGAGCCCAATCTGGGCCGTAATTAATGAGCCGAGGCATAATTAAAATGGATTTGCGAGACGCAAATTAGGCCCGTTGTTTTATTGGAAAATCGAGAGTTGCTAACGAATTATGTACTTTAATGCAGATTATAATTATGTACATTTTAATTTTATTATGAGGATTGCGTAATGGAAATAATAACTTGCGGGATAATATATTGCATACCTCCTGACGCTTCTCCACCATATCTATGTACATACATTTATTATAAGCCGCCGCGTGGCTGCCGCGCTGCTAAGAATTTGTACGTTGTGGACTAGTCAATAAAGCGTATCTTAAAAACGCGCCCATAAGGTGGCGGTTCGCGGCCGACACCGAGACCGGAGACCGCGACCGTCACTTGGTACAGGCGCGCGAGACCGTCTCGGTCTCGGTCGCGAGTTGTCGCCTATACATTGCCTATCGTCATATCGTCAAGTGACGGTCGCGGTCTCCGGTCTCGGTCTCCTGTCTAGGTCGCGGCCGCGAACCGCCACCTTAGGATCGACGCATGCCGCCGCGCCGGACTAGAACGCATTAAATAGTTTAATACATACCACTAGCTTCATCGAATAAACCACATTTCACAAACTTAACGACGCGAATGTGCCCGCGCTCGGATGCTAGTAAATACAGTTAATTCAGAAAATGATTAAATAAAATACGTTTATTTTCTCAATATGTGTAATGAAATTCGTGTAACGCACGAATGCGTCGCAAATGAGTGGCAAAGCGAAAATGCGCTCTTTGTGAAATTGGAAATGTTGAAACTTGAAACTGCGCGTATTACGGGCCGATAACAATCATTTTTTTAATCAAGTTGGGGTTTTGTTAATTAAATTGGATTTATCTTAAGTAATTCTGTATTGCGACGTACCTACCCATGACGATAAATATACCGAAGGTCCTTTAAGTTGTACGACAAATGGTCTTCAAAAAAGTTACTTCTGTTATTTTTTTTACAGTTTCCATGATTTTCATTCATCTTTGTTATTTGCATTTGTCGCTTTGTCAGGAAATCATTGATGATCTACCACAAAAACCGGTAAAGTGCGAGTTGAACACACACGACCGTGCAATTTATTTTTATACACATTTCAAATAATAGTTTTGGTGTTGTTGTGATAGCGCCCACATTAAACGCATTTTGTGAAAAAATCCAATGTCTACCTTTGTATTTCCGTTCAAGAGATATATCCCTGTGATGTGACAAATAACGAAGACATAATAATAGGGTTCTGTTTGTCACGCTTTGGTTACGGAACCTTAAAAAACTTCCTTAATAAAAATAAATCATTTTAAACGTAACTCATCACGAATCGTGGGCACGACTGAATAAAAAAAACCTAAATAAAGTCTTCTTCACACCAAAATTTAAAAGTAAAAATTCTCTACTCGTGTTATCTTTTACCACCTTTCTCAATTACCTCAGAAAACTGTATCTGAAGCAAAAACGTTTAAAACTGATCCAGTTAAGCTCTGTACAGCTTATAGCTTGAAAACTACGTTAATGTAGTTCTTAAGTCGCTGGATAATTCCCCCCCAGACCAATGAGGGTAGTGTTACGGAGTGCAGTGTGTAGTCTCTCGGGAGTTTTAAACTGTACTAACCATTGAAACTTGCTCTATGCTGCAGGGGTGTTGAGAGGTTAGGGTGTGTCTCCACTTATTGAAATTGGGATTTAATAATACATTATAATTAAAATGTAACTTATCCACGTCTTCGTGGGAGATATAATTACGAGCAAAACTATTATTAGACGAACAATCAAAGTAATAGATCGAAGAAGTAGACAGTTGAGAACACACAGAGATTTGACTCGGCATCCTGTAGCACATCTAACATCTAACGAAAACTGCACAGACCCAAATAGATGTCTATGTGGGTCTGTGCAGTTTTCACACAGACCCAAATAGATGTCTATTTGGGTCTATGCAGTTTTCGTTACGTTACAATCTCGATTTCGATCGACGTTGGTGATAGATAGTGTGGTGAGGCGAGATATGTTGAGGAGAGGAGAGATGTATTGTGATGACGTGGGAGTTTTCCTGTTTTCCAAATGTTTCTGATCAGTGACCAACGAAATGTTACTGGCCGATGAGTAGGCTATCTTCGAGAATAGATAGACGATTAGTAAGAACAATGGAAGAGGTCTTGATGTTGTCAATATTGGCATTGAATAAAATGATTTGGAAGACGGTGTACAAGTATTTTATTTCCCGTTCCACTTTGATGTTTTTTCTGATGAATAACCATTTTCATAAAAAATTGCGTTCTCATTCTTTATTAATTACTTAAACTTAAATAGGTAGCTTAGCTCTACGTATCCTGTCCTGATACCAAGTTCATCAGAATTCGTAATGGATTAAATTAAGCAGGCACTTGGATAAACACCTTTACGAGAGACTGACTTTTTCAGATACGGAGTATGTTTTGGAGCTGACCAACTTTGTGAACGGTTTTTGTCACAATTGGAACAGACGGGAGGATTTTAGACCCAAGATGTGAATTAAGATGTTATTGAAGTGTTTTATAGTATACCTACTGGTTTTCCGCTCGTGGCTTCGTCCGCGTGTAATTCTTAACTTCCAAAAATCTTTTCTTAGCTCTCACTTGAACAAATATAAAGTTTCAGTTTATCGCCTTTTTTCTCACCATTTCGTTCTGAAGGTGTAAAGTAAAATCCAGTCGAAATTACGATAAGATAATGTTATTACAGTGCTTCTAACAAATCTCTACACGATATCCTTAAAAATAATCCTTCTATCGATCAGTAGACGTCTATAGAAGTCGAAGACACGTCCACAGAACGTAGCGATACGTCAAGTTTGACGTTTATCCAATATAGTACGTGCTTCGGGACACGATCTAATCGCCAAATATCGACCGCCGCGACAAATATTCCCCTGTCATATTGATATACTGTGTATCATTGGGTAATATTTTGTTTGTTGTAGATAAACGTGGGTACTCCTACTAGATTCAAGAGAATGATATGAATTGTGCGAAATGTGGATAATTTTACTAACATACATTAACATAGTATTAGGATATGTTAATTACTAGTAATTAGTTCCCGCTTTGCTTCAGTTTGCTACTTGTTGTGCTATTTTTCAAATGAAAAATTCTATAGGCGATTTAGACATTTCTTTTATTTTAAACTAGTAAACCCGCCCTGTCCCTTAGTAACCAAGTCCAAAATTGTTAAACGTAACCAGCGCACGAATTCGATGACACTTCTTAAATTTGACATACCTAATTATTAATTTATCAAGTGACTGAATTAAAACAAACCAAACCACATGCAAATCCGTTAAGCTGTTTTTACATTACGTTGAACAAAGGAAGTACCTACAGACAAATTGACACACCAACAAATTGACAAATAGACAAGAAATTGAATACCGATCACACCTAAAAGATATCTGGTTAAAGGTCAGTCAAATTAATGTGCTTTTGAAGAGAAAGTGACAATAAATAAAGCATGTAGATAATACCTTGACTAAGCCCAGTTCGTCAAGCATTGTTGAACTGTCATTCAGATATGGCAGGTTTCCAATTTCCCTGAAGCGATAGTCATTTGAATTCGACAGTATCTTTGATCGATACTGTACAAAGGCAATGCTGTTCTGTTACTTGAAATGGGACGATACATTGTTGCGTGTTATTCTAAACGACATGTGGGGAAAACATGCACTACTGACCAATCTGACCATATAGTACATACTTAAATTTTATTAGAGAAGAGGGTTTAGG